>OX375873.1:9054082-11991582 GCA_947359465.1 Metellina segmentata
TTAGAGTGTGTTTGCGTGATCGCTTTGTAGTTTTAGGCACGGTGCATACATCCGGTTTTTCAACGTGCGGCACCACTGACGCAACGCAAGTGTGGTCTGAGATACATTAGATCCAATGGAGCAGTGCACACATGCTTCCAGCGCCGCTGGGGCGACGCACGTCCAACTTGCCAACAATTTGTACCACAGTTCCCCACTGCTCAGCACGGTCGCCACACATGAATCTTCGTTCTGAAGTACCTTGTTTTCATAAACAAATGGAAAACAAATTATAATTAATAAAAGGTCTCAGGCGCAGCTGCGGTGACGTACGTCCTACTTGTGTGCAATTTGTACCGCAGTTCCCCTCGCCGCCGAACATGCTTCTTCTCGGTCTGAAGTACCTTGTTTTCATAAATAAATGGAATAGAAATAATAATTAATAAATGGTTGTATCCAGCAACGTCTATTTTGTTTCAAAATATACTTTTTTTACATCAAGTAAGCGAAATAAACACGCTTTTCTATAGAATATTTATCGCAAATGGCGCGAAATGAGTTCGTGCGTCATTTTACGTTTATGTGTGCATAGTTCGACTTTGGTGCCGCAGCGGCGGCGCACGTTGAAAAACCGGATGTGTGCACAGGGCCTTAATCATTCGCATTTCCTAATCTGTTTTGCATTTCCTGCACGTTTCGTTCAATTTGTATGATGCCTTCACGATGTTGCAATTTTCATAAACAATAATGGATATTAAGATGCGCTTTCAAACTTTTTCCTAAATTTTTCTGTAGGTCGCGTTAGCCCTGTTGGAAGAGTCATAGATTAGCTACCGGAGGGTCTAAATCCAACCAAAGACCGTCGTGTACAAAGGCGGCTAGTGCACGTTAAACCTGCCGTGGCCTAAATATCCTCAAGTTGCCGTGGTGTGGGCGTTTGGAGAGTGGGGTGCCAGCTCAAGTGTGACCTCGTTACCTGACCGTGGTTCAAAATTACGTGGTCTTGTCCTCTGATCTTTTCCTTTGAGTTTGATAACGGATTTTTCCCAATTCTATTCCACCAGTGGGACGTTAATCAAAATACTTACCATCAGTAGAAATAATCAGACCAGCCAATTAAATAATTCGGAATTAAAATTACTCACGGAATTTACTTTTATTCAATTTAAATGTAATGAAAGAACTAAACAACATTTGGTTAAAATTATTTTGTATCCACTTATTTTGATAGTTGTCTGAAGATAGGTAGTTAAATAAATGTCACACAGGAGCAACACCAGCGACGGTTCGGAATCAATCTCGAAGATCAAATGCCAACGTAATCGTAATTATGAACCACGGTCAGCTAACGAGGCCACAACTAAACTATAGTTGTGTGAAAGTATGTAGGTAGGTATTTTAATGAACGAGCAACAACAAGGGGCTACTGGCGACTGTTCGGGATCAAAACTGAAGGGAAAGAACAGAGGACAGCACCATGTCAATTTGAATAAGGGTCTAATGAATAGGTCACACCTAAGTTGGCAAACCCACTATCCAAATATTCACACCTCGTTAACGTGAGGACATTTGAGGCCACGACAGATTTAACGTGCACCAGCTCCCTTTGCACAGGACAGTCTTTGGTTGGATTCGAAATTGCAACCCTACGGTTGCTAATCCATCACTTTTCCAACTGGGCTACCGTGGATCATTGTTGTGGGAAAATGAATGTCTTTTAGAGGGCAAACATGGGTGTAATTTATCCGTAAATAGGAATTGTATTAAAACGAACTATCGTTCAATTAGCTTAAACTAGTAGTTTTAAAAATTAATGTACTGCAAGTTATGACTAGATACATATTGCTACGGGGCCCGCCCCCTGCTCGATAACGCTGGCCAACCCCCGGAGGATAGCTTTGCAATCCTAATTGGTTCGCTGCACGAAACTTGCACGCTTCGCTCGCTTCAATGAAGACATTGTTTACAAAATATGATATTCCAAAAACATATTTATCAAATATAAATTTGTTGTGCTACAGAAACATTATACAGTACCTCTGGAATTAAATAATTGGTAATTAACGTCGTACTAGAGCAATACAACGGGCTATTGACGACAGTCCGGGATCAGTCCCTTAAGGGAAAGTTTCGAGGACAACACCTCGTAATTTTGAACCACGGTCAGATGACGAAGCATCACCTGAGGTTGCACCCCACTCTCCAAACTTCCACGCCAACCCAACGTGATGACTTTCGTCACGACAGATTTAAGATGCACCTGCCGCCTCTACACCATACGTTTACAAACATCCATGCCCGGACCCGCATTCGAACCAGGAATCTAGAGGCTTACACCTTAACCACTATATCGGTTAGTCGGCTCTGGAATTAGAATCAACAATTTTTTATTTTAAATGTGAACGATGCTTACGAAAATGAATACACAGCATGTCATTTGTAAGCTGCAACAGCTCGACTAATATTTTTTTTAATAGAAGTTTAGCCGATAACGCTATAAATTCAATTGAGGAGCGAGGCTTCGTGGTAAACAAACAATAGTACTGTGTTGCCAAAGCGCGATAACAAATAACATCTTTTTTGCGTTCCACGTAAGAGAATTATATATATATATATATATATATATATATATATATATATATATATATATATATATATATATATATATATAGTTTATTGAATTTCGAGGGCGGCATAGGTACCATTGGCCTCAGCATGGAAAAACTGCACTTCTGGTTCACAGGCCTTCGATAGAGGAATGCATTGAATTAATAATGTCTCTGCCTGGTATCTCAAGAAATAAATAATGGTCTTCAGAAAATCGGTTGTACTTCGGATTTTTGCTACATTTATTTTTTTCTGCCGGACCAGGAACCTTCAATTCATTTTGCTGCAATGGCTTTCCAAATGTGCGAAACAATCAATCAATATTTGCTCATAGGCGAAATTGTACTTTTTTTTGGGGGGGGGCTGAGGCAATCCAGATGCCAATCTCTGTCCAACACAAAATTAACTGTCTAAAATTCTTATGAGATATATTATTTAAATAATTAGTCTGTAAATCATACTAGGGCCGAGCTAGCCCAGTTGGAAGAGCAACCGATTAACATCCGGGAGGGTTGCGAGTTCTCGAACCAGGAACCTTCCGATCTAGAGGCTAACACCTTAACCACTATACCGGTTGGTCGGCTTCAAAATTAGGAGGCGTTGTTCTTGAAACTTTCCCTTCGGGATGGATCCCGGACAGTCGCCAATACCCCGTTTTGTTTCTCCAGTGCGACATTAATTAACTAGTTACCTACACATGTAAAATATACTAAACAGTAGCATATTTATGTTGCTATATTAGTATATTTTTTATTTAATAACTGCTCCCATATTAACTTTTCGGCTGCAATTTTTTAGCGAAAATGCATACAAGCTAGCAAAAGGAGAAACTTTGATAATGCCTCCTTTTATGGGTTTTAAAGGACGAAAGTAAAAGAGGCGTCCCTTTCTTTGTTTGGGGCTCTTCAGGCGCTTGTCAGAATATAATTTTAGTAATTCCTACTGTCTTTTCTTTGCCGACCAACCGGTACAGAGGTTAATGTGTTAGCCTCTAGAGCAGAAGGTTCCGGCTCCGGGCATGGATGTTTGTAAGCGTATGGTGTAGAGACGGCTGGTGCACCTTAAATCTGTCGTGGCCTAAAGTCATCACGTTGGGTGGGTGTGGAAGTTTGAAGAGTGGGGAGCCAACTCAGGTGTTGCTTCGTCATCTGACCGTGGTTCAAAATTACGAGTGTTGTCCTCGGATATATCCTTTAAGGGATTGATCCCGGACCGTCGTCAATAGCCCGTTGTGTTGCTCTAGTACAACGTTAATTACAAAAATTACCGTCTTTTCTTTACAGAAATACGCATACAGTAGAACTAACTACACGAAAGGAAGGATTGACTTTTAAACACTGTATCCGAAGATGGATTCGTCATCTGACTGTGGATCAAAACTACGCGGTGTTATCCTCGGTTTTTCTCCTTCTGGTTTGATCCCGGATCGTCGCCAATAACCCTTGTGTTGCTCCAGTGCGACGATGATTAAAACCTACCGGTAGTGCATGAAAGCATTCACTCCAAAGGCACAGCATTGGAGTATCCATCTGCGACAAGGATAAAATTGTGCTTGAATTGAGAAAATTAAGTCTACATTTTTACTATTTTATACACCATATTTTACTTGATTCCTAATTTAGGAATAATTATATGAATGTGATAGTGTACAAGATATGACATGTTTGATTTTATTAACTTATTATTGTTCACTTTATGTTCGAATTTATGAAAACTATGTTGCTGTAGAGTAAGATTAGTATATAAGACTTGTTGAGGTACACACGTCAAAAGAAAAAACAACTCATCCGATCGCAATTAACATCGCAGAATAAAACGGAAGGTAGCAATCGATAGGGATGAATGTTTTCTACAAATATCAATCTTTAAACCTTTTCTAAGGGGCCGTCTTCATGTAAAATTGGGTGCTTGCTCCGAAATATTCAATACGAACCCCCTCTTTTATCACAAATTTGGATTCTACACACAATTTCAGGAGAAAAAAAAATTGAATTTATGTAATTTTTTACCGATTTGTAAGTGTTTGAAAATTAGATCTCCGAATGATAAATTGGTGTTTCACGTTTTTTGTTATATTTGCTAAAAATATTAATTTTCCTTTTAAATTGTTTTTCCATCATTTTCTACCCAAAAACACAAACACAATCTATAAACATTTTAACTGTCAAACTAAATATTACTATTTTTTATTAATTATGAAATTAATATTCATAAAAATTATGATTAGAAACCTGGGCAAATTTTAACCTCATGCGATTCAACTGTTACTGAAACATCGGAATTCCAAATTCCAGCTCATTACGTGCATAATTAGTAGCACAGTGAGACTGTTTTCAAAATTAGATGATTGTTATAGTTATTGGGGATTGTTCACAAAGTGAAAACAGAAATTTCTGCCATCAGACCCTGGGATTCCATCAGAATGAATTCTGACTTTGTCACCATCTGAATGGACTCCATACAAAGTCGCCTGCAACAGGTCATTGACTGCGACGGCCACTACACGACGTCTTTATTAATATTTATAAAGGTGATTGAACTCCGAACATATACACGCTCCCTCAATGGTTTTTATGAATTTTATTGGTCAATTTTTTTTACGCCGTTTTTCATTAATTTTTCATCAAATCCGCCTGAAATTGTGTGTAGAATCCAAATTTGTGATAAAAGGTGGGGGGCTCGCATTGATAATATCGGAGCAAGCACAGACTTTAATATGAAGACGACAGCTTAGACAACCAGTAAATATTTGTATTGGTAGAAAACAGTCACCCCTATCGATTGTTACCTTCCGTTTTGTTCTGTGCTGCAAATTGTGCAATTGCGATCGGGTGAGTCATTTTTTTAATGTGTACATGAAATTAAAATATGATATATATATGAATATACGTGTTAAGTTGTTAATGTAACATAGAACTTGAAGTCAATCAAGAGGCATTGATTAATAATAAGTTTATTATACACTAATAAACACCTTGAATAATAGGACAGCACAGCAAGCACATGGTAATACAAGTTACCACATTCAGTCAGGTCTACTTCAACGTTCCTAGTGTTGCGACTTACTGTAATTTGAAGTTTCCTGTAACACAGTTACAGTTACTATGACATCCTCCCTGTTAAGATAGGTACATCAAAGTTTGATACAAACAATTACATAACAATGGTTACACTTTAATAACCTGATTTAGTAAAACACTGATTACTCACTCAGTAGACACTTTAATTTTAAAAAAGACATAATCGTTAAAGTAAACAGGCTTTCTGTGCACACGGTTACTTTTTCTTTGCAGTACATTATTATTTGTTGTATTACGTGATCCATTAGCGTTTGTAGGTACAGAGGACTTCTGCAGGGGATTATTTATAATCTCATAAGGGTCAATTTCATCACTAAATGAAATGTTTGAGTTCCTAATATGTTTCCTATTTCTTCTAAAGGTTCGTCCTGACCTATCCTTAAGAAAATAAATCTTAGAAACTGAGCTGTGTTTTGAAATTACCTGAGCAGGTTCCCACGTTTTAAGTTTAAAGTTTCGAATCCTAACACTTTGTCCTGGCTTAAGTTCAGATAAAGGAGGAGAGGATTTATCATAATAGAATTTTTGTTTGTTTTGGATCTCAAAGCTGGACACTCACGTGGCTTGTGTCGTTTACCACACTTTTTGCAGTCATATTCAGGCATCTTTGATGAATGTCTCTTATTTACGAATTTATTTACTTGATGCACTGGCACATCACATCCACTGGCCCCATCTACCTTCATGGAACGAAGTTGTAGTTTGCAGGTCTCGGCCGCTCGAACAATCTGTGTCGCTCTTTCGACATCCAACGAAGGTTCACGAAGAAGACGTTCTTTAAGTTCGCAGTCGCGTATGCCCAAAACAATGCGGTCGCGAATCAGCCCTCCTTCCTGCTCGCCAAATTCACAAGTTGAAGATAACGTTGTTTTCAACTGTGTGACATAATTGTCTAGGGTTTGTTCTTCCTGTTTTCAGCACGTAAAGAACTTGTGACGCTCAAACACGATGTTTTGTCTCGGTAGACAATAGTCCTCAAATTTCTTGACAACTACATTAAAGTTATCCTTATCACCACCTTCTAAACGGAACGTGTTGAACAGTTCTAGACCTTCACTGCCTAACGGGTTGAGAAGAATAGCGATTTTTACTTTATCCGGGCGAGTATCCTTTTCGGTCGCAAGAAGATAATTGTCCAGCTGCTGCTTCCACTTTTTCCAATTATTTTTCAGGTTTTATGACGAGAGCTTAAGTTTTCCCGGCGATCTGAAGGCTTCCATCTGAGAGCGTTAGGCTTAGTCTCGTTCAACACTTAAGCATTTGAACAGACTTCTGATATCATGTTAAGTTGTTTAAAGTACATAGAACTAGAAGTCAATCAATTGACATTGATTGACCCCCATAGGGGGGACAAACCCGACAAATGTTGGGGGCCCCGGACGTTTAAGGGGCCCGCGGCCCCAAGGTTTGTTCAAGAAATTATCTGCCTCATTTTAGGGTTATTTTCCGAATTTGACAAAAAAATATCGAGCAGAAAATATTTTTTTCAATTCCTTAAAACGGCCCCGTCAAGGTGGTCTCACATTTTCACCAGTCTCCAGTCTACGACAACGACTAGTTGGTTTACATGCCACAAGGAGTAATGAAATAGTAAGCACTTTCTTCAACTTTATAAACTAGCTTTACAATTTGTTTAGTGCGAGCCCACGGCGATGGGGACTGCTTCTAAAACACACTGATGGGAGGTCTCTACACGGCCTTTGTGACACAAGACGGAGTGCAAGAATTGAGGCAGTGAAACCTATATCTGCAAAACTAACTGACTTTTAAAAGGACCTTCAAGATGTAAAAAATCAATAGTTTATCGTAAGAGGAAACGGCAGAAGAGTAAATGGATTCCTCAATTATTTTTCAAAATTTGAAACTTTAATTCAGTTAAATATTTGGAAGGACATACTAGAGCAAATTAATACAAGAAATTTTTAATCCTTTAATCATAATATATCTTCCTTCATATCGAAATGAATAAAATTAAAGCGTTAACTGAAACAATAGATAAAGATTTAAGAAAACAATTCCCTGTATAAATAGAGCTAAAGAGACAGCTTCTATTATGGGTATAGATGCAGAATTTTCCTAAAAAAAAGGACGGAAAAGGAAGCTTTTTTTTCGAAAAAGGAAGCTTTAGAAGTGGAAAGAGAAATGCTTGAAGTATTAGAAACCGAAGAAACAAAATTCAGAAGTTCAGCTTTTATATAATGTAGTAATCAATAAAATAGTGTCTCAGTTAGAATCAAGATATGAGCAAATGAAAAAACATATGCAATACATTCGAAGCCATATTAGCTTTCATTAAAAATAAATTACAATTCTAATGACAACAGCGCACTTAAAAAATTAATTGAAAGCTATCCAGGTGATTTAAGCCACGATCTCATCAATGAAATTCAGATGTACAAAACCGTTCGCGAAGCTACTTTTTCACATTAAGCTAAGTTGGAAAATAAAGGTATTCCACTCCTTTTAAATGATATGTATAGATTAAAATTGCAATCTATTTTCCCAGAACTTTGCATAGCTTCAAGAATTTTGTTTTCTCTTCCCATCATTGTGGCTTCTTGTGAAAGGATTCAGTAAACTATATATAGTCAAAAATCATTTACGATCTGCTTTGGGCCAAGAAAAATTTTAATCATCTTAGAATATTTTGAATTAAGCATGAACTGGCGTGCAAAATTAGCTTCTTTTTTTTTTTACTGCATCAATAAATTCATTAATTCGAATAGAAGATTTACTGCTCCCTCCTCAATACTGCAAAAGTTTTCGGAGTTTTGACTAGTCTTCAGCGTCCAAGGTATGTTTTTGCATGGGTTTCTTACAATCTTTCTATAGAGATATTTATTATAGTTTTCTATTGAATTTCTAATTCTGTTGTCACTATTTATGAGTTGTCTTGTGGCAAGACATTTTATGTGTAATATGGTTTGGCAACGCTGTCGTTGTTCCCTTCATATTTTGGATGTGTTCCTGGAGTGTGTCTACGTTATATGTATACCTTTCCTTATTTCTATTACAATAAACCAGTTGAATTTAATAGGTTATGGACCCAGATCACGCTGACAATAACGCCTTTTAAAGTGAGTAGATGTGTTCTACTGTTTTCTTTTTAAAAAAACGGCACTGAAATCGAAATCCACGTGAGATAATCCTAACGTATCAGTATGGCAGGTGTTGATGTTTCTTCCATAAACAAATTCAATGGACAGAACTATTCACAGTGGAAGTTCCAAATTAACTGTGCTCTGAAGGCAAAATATGTGTTCACAGTTGTCAATGGCGTTAAAATTAAGCCGGACACTGGACACTGATGAAGCAAAAATAGAAAAATGGGAAAGAGATGACGCTATAGCCATGTTTACGATATCATCGGCGATGGACTTATCACAAGTTACGCTTATTGAAAGCTGTTCATCCTCAAAAGAAATGCTTGTAAAACTGGACTCATACATAAATACATAATGGCATCTATAAATTGAAGTCGTCGGATTTCAACAAGATGCTGCTACTGGATAAATTTCATCAGATGAAAATGGAATGCAACGAAACAGTGGTGCAGTACATCGCGAAGATTGAAAATCTTGCTCACCAAATCAAGGACTCTGGTGAGAGCATTAGTGATGCAACCGTAATCACAAAAATCTTGGGAACATTGCCTTCCAAATATAGAAATTTCAGACAAGCCTGGTTGTCTGTCGATGACAGCAAGCAAAACATATCGAATCTCACAGCGAGACTCATTGATGAAGAAACGTCTTTATCGCAATCTGAGCAGAGCTAGTCTGCATTTTTCGTCTCCGATCGCCCCAAATTTGAAAAGAAACACTTTAACCATTCTAAAAGTGAAAACAAATTTAAAACTCGAAAAAAAGTATGGACAAAACAAAAATAACTTGCTATTCCTGTCGCAAAAAGGGTCACTACGCGAGAGAGTGCCGTTCCAAACCTCGTGAAAGAGAGAATAATGTTCCAGAAAGAAACGGACGTTCACCAAATTATAGTGCCTTTAGCAGTGAAATAACGAAATCAGTGGAAAGGAGTGAAAAATAGTGGATTCTGGACAGTGGAGCATCTGCTCATATGACCTATAATCTCAATTATTTGACAGTCTATGTGAGTCAAATGAAAATGAGGTTATTGAGCAACAATCTGAAGTTACTTATTAAAGGAAGAGGAAATATAAAATTCCAAAAACTCATTCATGGAAAATGGCAAGAAGGAGAAATACATAATGTACTCTATGCTCCAGATCTGAAGAAAAATCTTCTCTCTGAAGGTTTGATTGCAAGCAAGGGAATGAAAATAATAAAAATGCAAGACTATGCTGATATCTACGACTGTGCAGATGAGTTAGTTGCCACAGCAATACGTTCTGCACACAACTTATAGCGTATGCTATTTAAAACTGTCATTTCCCTTGAGGCAAATATATCTCGCAAGAATAATGTGAAGATGTGGCATGAAAGAACAGGCCTTATAAATTTGAAAGCTCTTTATGAACCTAAGTGAAAGAGGTTTAATTGATAAATTAGATATCTCAAATAAAAAATTATTCTGTGAAGGCTGCCAATATGGTAAACAACACAGATTTTCGTTTGGTCCCCGGGAACGCAAGTCTACCAAACCCGCAGAGCTGATATACAGTGACATCTGTGGTCCTATGTCTCTACAATCGGTAGGTGGTGCAAATTATTTCATATTAATGAAAGACGATTACAGTGGTTACAGAACAGTCGAGTTTCTTAAGCTTAAAAGTGATGCTCTAGAAGCCTTTAAGAAGTTTGTTCAACTTTGTGAGAGTAAATTTGATCACAAAGTCAAATCACTCAGAGTCGATAATGGAACTGAGTACATAAATTTTCACTTTAGTGACTTTCTTAACAAAAAAAGATATCGAGTTACAAACAACGGCTCCCTATACCCCTGAACGGGAGATCCGAAAGATATATGCGGACAATTGAAGAAAGTGCTCGTTCTATGATATATTCCAAACAACTGCCCCTGTTTCTATGGTCAGAGGCTGTGAATATAGCTGTTTATATACTGAACAGAACTCCTACAACTCAAGCTCCGGGTTCTACTCCTCATGAATTATGGACTAGAAAATCTGCCTCCCTTAATCACTTAAGAATCTTTTGTTTAGAGGCATATATGCATATACCCCACGAAAGAAATTAGAACCCAAAAGCAAAAAAGATGATCCTAGTCGGGTATGAGAAAGAGTCCAAGAACTATCGTCTTTATGATCCAGTTGCTAAAACCATTAAAGTATCTAGAAATGTCACCTTTAATGAAGAAAATGCCAAGTTGATAACCATCAACATTCTTGCTTACAATTAATGAAGATGACATGAATGCCAAAGTTAATTCAGATGAGGTTCCAGATAATTTGCTGAATATTCCCAACTCACATAATGATAATCACTATGGTCTTCGTCCCAGGAATGCTCTAAGAGTTCCTGCTCGTTACGAATTAAGTATGGCAGATATTGTAACACCACAGACATATGAAGAAGCGATGAATTCTCCTCAATCAGATAATTGGATAGAAGCCATAAATGAAGAATTGAACTCTCTTCAGAAGAATGAGACATGGGATCTTGTGCCTACTCCAGAGACAAGTAATGTAATTGGATCCAGGTGGGTGTTTAAAGTAAAATATCTTCCTAATGGAAAGATTGAGAAATACAAAGCTAGGCTATGTGCAAAAGGGTTCTCCCAAGTGGAGGGAGTAGATTTCAGTGAAACCTTTTCACCAACCTCAAGATTCGACGCCATTAGATGCTAGCTATAGCTGCACAGAGAAAATGGGAAGTTATGCAAATTGACATAAAAACTGCCTTTCTCTACGGTGAAGTCAAAGAAACAATATTTATGGAACCTTCTCTAGGCTTAAATTTTGCTAAAGACCTGGTATGTCAACTTAAAAAATCTCTATATGGTCTAAAATAAGCTTCCAGATTCTGGAACAAGACATTCTCTGAATTTTTAACTGGTTTTGGCTTCAAGCAAAGTACTGCTGATTCATGTGTTTACAGTGGCCTCTTTCGAGGAAAGAAAGTTTTTTAATTCTTTATGTAGATGATGCCCTGGTATTTTGTGAAGAAAGAGAAAAATATTAATTGAAATTATAGATGTAGGGGTGAAACTATACTAATCTCCCCAGTCCTCACCAACAGCGCCCTCTACCTTCTATGGGCTGCGCGAGCAGCGAGCGACAGCAGAAGGAAGTCCAACATTAAAGAGGAAGGTTATTCCTCGGATGTTCTGAAAGGACTTACTTTAATGAGCAAGACGTGCTCACCGATGTTTGTGGTTTGTGCCAGACGGGCATTGTTATTGTATATTTACCATATGAACATTCTCCTGTATATTTATTCATCAGCTTCACCTCAATCATTAATTAAATAATAGTTTACCGGAACTGTGTGTGAACTCAATTATTACATAGATGACCTTGGAAAGAAATTTGAAGCAACTATTTGTGACACTAGATGTTTTGTTGGGATGGAAATCGACTACAGGCCGGATGGTTCAATTCTCTTACATTCAGAAATCTATATAAAACGTATTCTGAAACGATTTTATCTTGATGATGCAAACCCATACAATATACCTGCAGGTCCTGGAACAATCTTGTCGTCAGAGTCAAGACCATTACCAGAAGGGAAAACATATACATCTTACAGGGAAGCTATTGGATCCCTGTTGTTCCTTGCCATCACTACACGTCCAGATATAGCTTTTGCTGTTAATATAGTTAGCCGATTTCAGACCAATCCTGGACAAGTTCAATGGAATGCTGTGAAGCGTATTTTTAGATACCTGAAAGGTACAGCAGCCCACGGAATTGAATATTCATCAGCAATTGATTGTTCCAATCATCTTGTGCGATACTCAAATGCTGACTTTGTTAATGATGTGGACACAAGAAAATCAACTTCTGGTTATGTGTTCAAGCTCAGCAATGGTCCAATAACTTGGTGTAGTCAGATGCAATCGACTGTCTCTACGTCTACAACTGAGGCTGAATATATTGCAGCTTCGACTGCAGTGAAGGAAATACTATGGCTTCGACAACTTTTACAAGATGTGAGTGAAAGTGCAATGTGCGAAGAGAGTATTACTCTCTTTGGAGATAATCAAAGTGCTATCAAGTTAATAAAAAACACTGTATTCCACAAGCGTACAAAGCACATTGATGTGCGATATCATTTTATTCGGGAAAGATGTCATGATGGTTCAGTGAATATAAAGTATGTGAAATCTGAAGAGCAGCTAGCTGATATATTCACAAAAGCTCTTCCCAAAGTAAAATTTGAGAAATTAAGGGAACTGCTCAACATAAAAGTCATGGACTATTTGTGTGACTGAACTTTCATGGACTGTGTGTGTGACTGAACTTTCATGGATTATATGTGACTGAATTTTCATTAGTTATATCACCAAATAAGATAATCTAGAATTTGTTTTAAATGTTTTAGTTAACAATGTGCTTCTCATTTAATAATTAGTTTTTATAAATGCATTAAGTGCATAATTGAGTTATTCTGTATTTGTTTTGTAAGCTTGCGTGACAATATAATTGGAGGGAGTATTGAATTTCTAATTCGGTTGTCACTATTTATGAGTTGTCTTGTGGGAACACACTATTTGTGTAATATGGTTTGGCAACGCTGTCGTTGTTCACTTCATATTTTGGATGTGTTCCTGGAGTGTGTCGCCGTTATATGTATTCCTTTCCTTATTTCTATTACAATAAACCAATTGTATTTAATATTTTCTGATTATACTTCATTATCTTTATTGAAGTACTGCTCAATCGCAAAGTGGCCACACTTCGGGCTTTAGGTGTTTAACACATATACATATTTAATTCCAGAATTACTTACCAGTATATTATTAATTTATTGTGTTTGCTTGTACGTTCCTGAAGTTGGGTATTTGTAAATATATGGATACTTGGGAAAATAAAAACTTTCTACACAAGGAAAAAACATAGAGGCCCGCTCGAAAATTTTGTCGGGGTGTCCGGGAAATTTATGGGCGGCGATAATTCAAACGCAAGAATAAAACAAGTATCCACAATTAAAATTTTAGAGGAACTATAAATGCGATAGAGCTATCAGGATAATGTATGCTTCTTCTGTACTAATGGCTCTTATTTTATTGTATCTGGCCGTATGATTATGGGTAGCTCACATCGCGCGCGATTCTTTTGATTTTTAAACGGATCTCATCTACCATTGATATTTTAACTCATTTACATAGAATTTTCGCCATTATAAACAAAAAAAAGTTGTTTCGTACCAGATGTAATTGGAGCCATGTTTCTCGAAGAAAGCTAGTATGAAGAAAGGTTGGTTAAAATTTATTTCGCTGGACCCATATTTGGCCATGCTGCTCCATATACAATAGAACATCAAGTAATAGACATTCATCCATAAGGAAAGGTTTACCGATACTGAAAAGAGAAGGACTAAAAAAGGAATTTGACTGTTGGCAGAGCAGTAAATGCTACATTTGGTGTGTGGACAAGCTCGTAGAACGTAACACGTGGAAAATCGCCAGGCTTAGTGAGTGGTTGAGAAATGTCCTATGTATTTAATACGAACTGTCTTGGGCAATAATTTCTCACAACCTCTGGCTTGCCAATCTTGAATCGTCAAGGCATAAACATTTTTTTTTTCATTTATCGTCCTCAGAGCATGAATGGAGTGAAGTATGGGGAAGATATTAATGGCAAATGTTCTTGCTTTGGCGATTCAAGGTTGGCACGCTGATAGTTGTCTAAACCATTTACGAAGCCAGACGATTCTTACTTTCCTGCGTACCACGAACTAGTCCTATCGTTTCGCGTTTATGAGTTGGTAAGGGCGCAAAAGCATGTGAAAAAGCAACAGAAAATTGGTCAACATAATTATACTCCACAAAGCACATTTTAATTTGTGTTCCTTTTTGCTCACTTCAGTGGCAGTCAAGTGGGGCCCCAAGCGGTAAATTTTTTGGTGCCCACAAACTCAAGTTCGAAAAAAAGGTTTCAAGAAAACTCTGAGTAAGTAATTAACAAAACAAAAGTAATCAAAAAGTCCGTACCATAAAACATTAAATAAATTTATTACAAGAACAGATTTTTTACAGGAATTTCCGTCTTGCTACGTTTTTTGCAAATTCGTCAATTGTTTTAGCAGTGTCAATTAGGTTTGAAATTTCTTGCTCTATATATACGGTATGCCTACATTAATTAATCTTTATTCTTTCATAGTACTCCTTAAATAATTTTTTCACGATTTAAACAGAAAACTATCTTTTTCGTAACACATTAAATAAGGGAATGGTTTAAAAAATTTTCAATAGTATTTTAACATTCGGAAATGTGCAAGACATTTCTTTGGCGGCTCGATAAATGTCTGGCGGAGTTTTTATGGTGTCCTCGTTTTCTTATAGAAATATAAAAATGGTCAAATTCACCTTCAAGAGCACAAATGGCAATGCCATTTTTTAATATCCTTTAATTTTTTTATCGTGTTCTTTTTTTTTCTTCGATTGATAAATCCCAATCAAAATATATTCAAAAAGGCTCCACAGCAACTTCATACATCTGAGTTCTTTGAGATAATTCTGCCTTGGTGTTATCCCATGACATAAAATGAATTGACTATGAAACTACGTGGCTAGCCCGGCGTGATGTAAGGTATTAATAACGTGACCATTTGTTTTTTTCCTCAAAATGGGACATCTACTAATTTTTAGGTAATATTAAGAGGACTCAAGAAAACACATATCTATTTACAGTTTTTATATATTCATTAATGAAAAGAAAACAGGAATGAACACGTTAAAATAAATAATTTATGTGGTCGTATATTTCTGAAGAACAAATTTGCTCAAGTATATTTGGTGTTGATTTTAAATAAAAATGAAATTCTTGGCAGGATTTCTTAAAATTTACTTTTGTGTTTTGTAAAGGGTACTTGGTATACAAGTTAACATTAAAAGTGAGCTTACGATTATGCATTGTTGAAATGAAGGTTTCACGTATAGAAAAAAAAATTGATTATAATAACACACGTCTGTAAAAAAAAACAATAATCAATCAACAAGAAAGATGCACGAACTGTCTACGCGTATTCTCAACCGAGGAGTAGCCTACCTAAAATGGGACGGTCCCGTTCATAACAGGACGTATGGTCACATTAGATATTAATCTGGTGTAAAATTTTTCGCAGATTTCAAATCCGTTGAAGATATATTCAATTTAAAAATTATTTATTTAAAGAAAATTATATTTTAAGGTATCAATCTAAAATGAAATTTTCCGCAGATTTCATATCCGCTGAAATTTTTACTCTATCTTTAAAGGGGTCCGGGACACATTGAAAAAAATTCTTTTATTAATTAATTTTGAATTTTGAATTTTTTTGTACTGATTACCCATTTAACTAATAAACAAAATCACAACACAAAAATTTTCCAAAAGTTTTTTGAAAATTTTAAATTAAAATTTTTTGAAAAAAAAGGTATTTTAAATTGCTAAAACTCAAAATATTATAGATCAATTTTCAAAATTCTTGCAGTAAATTATTTACAAACTTATAAACTTTAATTTCGATTCAGCCATTTTAAAAAATTTTAATTTAATAAAAAATAAAAAATATTTGAATGAAAATGTTTGAAAATTTTAAGGTACTTTTTTTTGAAAAAGTCATATTTTTAAAAGTAAATATTTGTTTCAAATTTGATAAATCAAAATTAAAGTATAATGTTTGAAAAAGATATATTCGAAATTTCAACCCTTAAACTTTATCGGTTTTCGACTTATAGCAATTTGAATACAGGAAATCTTGTAAAAACGTATTATGGAGAAAAATGCATTTAAAGTTTTAAAGTCAGATGTCAGATGACCATGACAACAACTGTCAAGAGTGTTAGATTTTCCATACAACGCACCACAAAAATTACTATATCTCTAGTTCTAATTACGATAGAGACTTGATTTAGACGTCATTTTAAGCAGAAAAACACAGAGAATTTCTGAAAAAAAAAAAAAATCGAAAATTTGACGATTTTTGTGTCCCGACCCCCCTTAGCAGTCTAGGGGATAGAAAAAAAAAAGAACTACATAACTAAAGTCAAAACTTTATTTTTATCGTCTGCTGGAAAATCATTCATCTGTGCAAAATGAAAACGGAAACGGGTAAAATAAATTCAGAATCTGTAATATCTTTATGCGGTTGCTATTCCAAATAAATTTCATTAAATTCATTAAAAAATGTTCTAGATTGAATTTTAAAATTCACCGCTAACCAAAAATTGCAAAAAATTCGGACTACCAGTGTGCCAAATCTCATTGCTGTAAGTGCTATATAATCGACAGGATTTTGCGGCCACGAAAAAAACAGACAGACAAACACTTCCTTTAATAATAGTAGAAATTCATGTCCGACTTCTTTGTTTTCATCAAAAAAAAAATATTTTTTTCTTTTGTTTTCCACATTAAATGACAACCTTGATAAATCAATTGCCTCTTTTTTAAATTATTCTCTGAAATTATAGTTAAAATTTACTAATGACTGCAGTAAGCAGAATAATAGATCATTTCAATAGTTTGCATCCCACTGCTTGTAGTGATTTACTAGTAGCATTTATTCTAGTAATTCTTTGTAAAACAGTATTCAAATAACAGTCATTAGGGCGGTTTCATATTCGTCCATCGTCTTCAGAAATGAAGTCGCTTCAACTATAGTAACTTTTTCTTCTTCTGAATCACAAGCTGACCAACCGGTCTGGTGGTTGAGGTGTGACCCTTTAAATGGGAAGGTTCCTGGTTCTAACCTGGATCCGGGCATGGATGTTTGTAAGCATATGGTGTAGAGGCGGCTGGTGCACCTTAAATCTGTCGTGGCCGAAAGTCCTCACGTTGGGTTGGTGTTGAAGTTTGTAGAATGTGGTGTCAGCTCAGGTGTTGACCTCGTAATCTGACCGTGGTTCAAAATTACGAGGCGTTGTCCTCGAATCTTTCCCTTAAGGCAGTGGTCCCCAACCCCCGGGCCGCGTACCGGTACCGGTCAGTGGATCAAATGGTACCAGGCCGCCCACGGAATATTAAATTATTTCCATTTTATTTACTTTGGTGTATTTATCTCGGGTTTGTGCGGTTCTTATCTATGAAATGTCCACTCAAATTAGGAGGCGGTAAATCAAAACTTGAATTTTGTTCTATTACTAGAGCTTCAATTATGATTTATGAATTCTGTATGTCTCTATTTTCCAATTTTGACAAATGTGACAACTGGTTTCAAGTTGACAGACAAAGTAGCTGCATTTAAAGCCAAACTGAAGTTGTGGGGACGGCGCGTGAACAGAGGCATTTTGGACATGTTTCAGACATTAGCGGGAATTTTAGGCGAGACTAAACCTAAACATTTACTGTCCTAGTTGGCGCACGATCACCTGTCTTTGCTTAAAAAAAGAGTTCGAGCGCCTCGTGGGTATTTTGTGGTTGGGAAACCACAAAATACCCACGAACTAGTAAGGAATGGATCCGCAACCCATTTGTCAACAAATCAGGAAAATCTAGCATGTCTGTGCAAGAAGAAGTTGAACTGTTGGAGATTGCAAATGAAATCGGCCTTAAAACTACGTTCGAGACAACAACTCTGCCGGTGTTCTGGATTAAAGTCATGGCGGAACACCTTAAAATTGCCACCACAGCACTTAAATCCCTTGAAAATTCCCGACAACCTATCTGTGTGAAGCGGGGTTTTCTGCAGTGACAGCAACCAAAACAAAACAACGGAATAAACTGGACATAAGCAACACACTTCGGGTGTCATTGTCTCCTATTACCCACAGATGAAACCGTCTCTTTGCAAAGAAACAAGCCCAGGGTTCTCATTGATTTAGCGTTCTAGTGAGTTAAAATGTTAAATCACATTATATTAAGTTTTTGGTGTAACTGTATTTTATTTTGAAGGCATGTTTAAATACACACAATTAAATTAAAATTATTAAATCAAAACTATCTAAAATATAAACAATCAACGTCCCTCCCACCCTCAGCGGGCCGCGTTAAAATTATCAAACGTTGATCCGGTCCGCGGCGATAAAAAGGTTGGGGAGCACTGCCTTAAGGGATTGGTCTTGGACCGTCGTCAATAGCGCTTTTTGTTTCTCTAGTGCGACGTTATTTACGAATTACCAATTACCTACTGGTGAGCGGAATTTTTACTTGCTTCTAGAATTAGCGTGTTCCACTTATGAGCCGAAAAAATAAGATTTCAAATAACTGCATTTTGGATAAGCTTTTTCATCACTCAATATCATGTGCTTCCGTTTGTGTCTTCATTGAGCTCAATATGCAGCAAAAAGCTCTTTCAAAGCACGTAAAGTCCCGGACTTAGCGACACGAAAGAAAATCCGCTACCCTAACCGAGCTACCAGCTCAGGTAATTGGTAATTTTTAATTAACGTCGTACTAGAGCAACACAGCGGGCTATTGACTATTACTAGCTGGAAGATTCTGCGGACAGAGTGCCCGAATGAGCCGAGTCTCTTCTGATTGGCTGGCCTATAAAATCACTCTTTCGAAATATTTAGGCACAGAAAATAGCAGTTCCTGTGTAAATAACAAAATCAATTTTTTAACTGATAAATGGGTCGACAGTTAAATTTTTTCTAAATATGTTCAGACTTAATAAAAGAAAAACTTCAAAACACAAGCTACTCATTGTTTTTCTCATAGATGGCGCCAATAAATTCAATCAGACAAACTGTTATTTGGAACAGATATTTTATAAAAGTTTTTTAAGACATAATGTAACAGTTATTAACGCTATAGGCACTCTAATTAACGCTTTCCAAGAATAACAGAAACGTACATTTTTAATTCCAGCCAATCAGAGCAGACCTTGCTCATTCGGGCACACTGTCCGCAGAATCTTGTCAAAATTACGAGTTGTTCTCGGTTCTTTCCCTTATGGGATTGATCCCGGACCGTTGTTAATAGCCCGTTGTGTTGCTATGGTACGACGTTAATTAAAAATACCAATACCAATCCATTTCAGAATATTTATTTCTTCAAAAGTCCGTTACATTGATTCAATGGGATGTTAATTCAACTACCTACCATTGGAGTATTTGCTCTAACCGTCTAGCCCCAGCTCGAGATATTTATAGACCTTAAGATGGCAAATGAAATTGTTTGTTTAATTTAAGTTGTTACATGTGCTGAACGAAATGTTCTTATTTTTCGGTAGATTTATAAAACTATTTAAAATACTTGCTTGTTCTTCCAAAGCTCGAAGTTACATTGCGTCAATTTTCAAGACATGAAATATTTTGTATGTACAATTGAGGTAAAAATACCAGATAACGGAAAAGTTCGACGATAACAAGTTTATCCCGAGAAAACATTCATTTTGGAACATTTATCTGCGAAAATTCTTTCACTTATATTTCAAAGAAATCATCAACATAAACGCAGATAATAAATACAGTCTGTCCAATAAATGCAACATGGATTTTGACATCTTAGATTCCTTGGATGATTTAGGGTGTGTTATAGATTTTTTTTAAATCATTGAAGTTGCTGTTACATGACATTCAGGATTCTTGGAAACGTGAAATTTTTGTCTACTACTTTGAAAACACTGTCACATGTTTATAAATTTGTGATAAGGCTCAGAATATTAAAATATAAGTGTTCTCTGTGGGACCAGAAAAATCTTTTACATATTTTTCTTTAAGACATTTTCAAGCGACTGGTTGCAGATTATAGTGGGATTCATGAAATAATTCATCAGAATCAGTGGTTAGACTGTTGTGCAAACCTACTGAGGCACACATATTCAAGGAAATCCACACATATAGGGCAAAAACATTCAAACAAAATTCATTTTTGCATGCATTTAATGCAAATTTATATTAAAAAATTGCCAAATCAGTTGGACCAAATACAAACTCGTCGAGCATAAATACAAGCATGGTTACTTTTCTTGTTTTAATGCTTTCATAGGGCCCTATTTGGTACAGTTCTTGCTAATTTGGTGCTTTAAATATTTTAATCTTAAGAATTATTTTTCAGAATTTATACCATTTTGGAATAAGAGTCTTCAAAAAGTTGTCCAAAGTTTTGTAATGCATAAGTTTTGCCTTTCGCTTAGTCATCTGGCACTCCCAAAATATCTGCTGGTATCATTTCAACATATAACGCCATTGTTACTGTTTTCCATTTTAATGAACTTTATGATGCTTATTTTACATTTTCATAAGAATATCATTATTTAGATCAGAGAAGACACAGAGTAAATCGACTGTCAAACTTCTTGAATAAAGCACTGAAACTTAGAAAAATAAAGAAAATGGGTTACTTTCCTTGACAGTGCAACATTAAAGACAAATGTTCACATCAAATTTATATTGTACTACCTTATTTACAATTGGTATGGTACTAAGTAATATTTATGATACATTACCTATTTACCAGACCAAACAACATGTTTTGTGTGTGTTATCTACACACACTTTTTATTTTCATAGTTGTTGCATTTGTGATCAATTTGCCACTCAAATTCTAGAGCACAAGATCCAGATTAGACTAGCAACTGGAGCGTAACAAGTTGGAATCCGACCAAAAACTGTTGTGTACGAAGGGGGCTGGTGCACATTAAATCTGTCCTGTCCTCATGTTGGTGGGATGTAGAAGTTTGGAGAGTGGGGTGGCAAATCATGTGTGATATCTGACAGTGATTTAAAATTACGAGGTGTTGTCATCGGTTCTTTCCCTTCGAGTTTGACCCCGCACCCTCGCCAAAATCTCTTTGTGTTGCTCCAGTATAACCATAATTAAAATACTTATATACCACTCAGATTCTTATTTATGATTTTGCTGTTTATTATTCATTAACTTATGTTGAACTCATTGATGCTTTATTTGATAAAATAAGTGAGTCTTCACGTAAAATATTTCCTATAGCAAATCGCCATTTATGTTTTCATTTTAAGTCACTTTCCTCAGGTTCTTTTGATCTATTGTATCATAATTTCCCAGTATCAGAACATGAAAGCTCTACACCATCAGATTTAGAAAGTTCTTGCTACTGATTTGAATTTCTTCATGACTGGAACTTTTCTCAGAGGCATCCTTAGGATCAAAAATTGCATGTATATTACATAATTGGAATAATAATTGCAAACAATGAACAAACAGACTGACATTAACCTGTTAGGAAGACTGGCCCATTTACACCTTCGAAAATGATGCCTGTATACTACAGTTAAATATATTAATGAAACAAAACTATTAAATAAATTGTGCTTAGAAATCTTTGTTTGCCACTGATGATTTTTTCGCTGAATGAAAGCTATTAAAATTGTGAAATCTACTTGGTGTCTAAAAGGCACAAGCACACATTCTAGGTAAAGTGTAGAATTTCTCTAAATTGAGTGACAAAAAAGATTTTGCTGTGTCATTGGATAGAGCAGAAACTCATTAACTGGCATTTTTCTGGAGACATGTTTATTTTCGTAACAATGAACACTGCATTGCCACTTTGTTAATCTGCTTAAAAGATAGGTTATGTACACTATAAAAAATGCTTATAATTTTTTAGCCAATAATAATTAATTACTCTTCAAACAGCTGACTAAAATTTTGTTTGGCTAGTTAATCAGTTTGTGCTCTAAGCCAAGTATTTGTTTATCAAATGAAATTAAAGAAACAAATCAAGAAATTTTCAAACTAAAGCAAAAGGGAGAAAGGAACAAACACGTGCCTGTGCCAAATGATACCAATGGACACTTTAGAGTTGAAATATACCAATGTTTAAGCACAAAACATTGTTAATATTTAGCATTAATGTTGCACTTTCTGTCAAAAATTTGGATTTTTCTTAAAGTTGGCAGGAATGGAAAAACATTTTTTTCAGCATATTCTAAAATCTAGTTCTGCCTGGAAATTGGCACCTTAAAATCGATCTTATCAGTGCATAAAATTAATTGTGATTATTTGTTTTGTGAATAACTTCCACTTGCATTTCAATGTATAAGTTAAAGTTTCACTTTACAATGCTTATTAATTTAAAAATCATTTCAGGTATTCTGGTGCTCTAGACAGCGATTCTAAAATCAAAGAAATCCTGGAAATTGGCCCCAAGTCTCCAGAATTCACTCAACTTGTTGAGTGGCTGTCAAAAGAGCTCCAAGCCCTTTGTGGGCTAGATTCTTGCGTTAATTCAATTACAGGTATTGAATTGTGTTAATTCAATTACAGGTATTGAATTGTGTTAATTGAATTACAGGTGTTGAATTGTTAGTTGAATCTCTTTTGTCTTCGCTCTTTCTCTAGAATTTAGGCTGTGTATATGAACTGGCCAGTACCTTTTTCCCCCTATACTTTGCAGAGGTCTTGTTGTTTTAATAGAAATTTCTAATCTTTTCTTTTTTAATAAAATATTTCAATATTGGTCAATTGCAAAGTATTAACAACCTATGCTATATTATTAATATTTATCGATCATCAATTACTTATAACCTATAATTGTACATCAATATCCATGGACATCAGTAGTTTGTTTTACCATGGATTCAAATGATTCTATATTATGTATCGACATCTGCCTTGATTTATTTAGATAAAATAAATACATGTTGAAAACACTTGCACTTCTCAGATGTGGCATATGTTAGTGCTGGTTTTTGTTTTGTCTATGCTAACCTGTGACTTAGTTATTCAGTGCTGGCTATTTAAATTTCATATTGTTTTAAGTCTTATTTTTCAAAGCTTTTCATCCATGCTTGCAATGTCAATGATGATCATCAGAATTAGTTTGTCTGACTTTTTACATAAATAGAGAATATTACATAACACATGATAACCAATGAGAAAGGACGTGAATGTAGAGAAAACCTACTTAATTATGTCGCAATGAGCGTTCAGATTATAAAATCCTTTTTCATAATATAAATAATATAAAAATACAGGTACATTTTAAAACCAAATTAAATTTATTTTATGACTACACAAATCTTCTGTACACTATGATTCAAAAAATGTATTTGTGCATTGACTTGGATTTTGTGTTTATTGCAGATCCAGATGACTCAAGTTCTTTCCTTCTTGAAGTCAGTTCCTTTCTAAAAGAGCTACGTAAGCCCCTAATATTTATTTCTATGCTTTTTTTTGTCATACGTATTTATATGTATGCAGTTTTGATTATGTGCATCTTATTTCTGTTCTGTAGTAATACTTCTCTTTAAACAACTGCTTGTTTATTTTGTACTATCATTTTTAATGTTTCTCATGTTTTATTTGAATTTATTACAAAATTGTAGAATAAAACTTGATGTTATGTGACAAAACATTTTTCCTGGGTGATTGAGATTACTTATTATACGCACTATTATTTTCAAAATTTTGACTACTTTTAGAACATTTACTTAGTTGTGGATTGAATAGGTATCAAAAAAATAAAAAATAAAATAAAAAAAAAATATATATATATATATATATAGTATTTTAAAGCTTGAAAACAACCGAATGCTTAATAAAAACAATAATATTGGAAAAACTTCTAAAGATTTCAAATGAAAAGTACTTCTTGTGAATATATATTTTATTTATTGAAACATGCTTTTATTTGAACTTAAAAATTTCAATTTATTGAATGAAATTATCCATTGCAGAATGTCCTTACAAAGATCTTATTAGTGGGTCAATCAGTCAGAGGCTTTTAGATGTGAAAAGCAGACTAGTTCTGGTTGGTAAGTGCAAGATTTTGTTCGTTTAATCCTTGCATTTAATTTTTTTGTATGGTGATTGTGTTTAGTATGTGTGAATGTTCTTGTCTATTTTTCTCATTCTCGGTAATAATATACTACTTTGGAATATTTAAATTGCTAAATTTTTCATGTATATTTTTATTTAAAATTTGTTTCCTAGATTTCCTAAGTACAGAACTGCAGGCAACTCGCTTGCTTCATCATAAAGCTAAAAAGATAAATGGGTGGAGTGGTAGCATCCGCAACGTTAGGCCGCCAAAGCGATTGTTTACGCCAAATCAAGATGGCGGCCGATGTAAGCAATTCCAAGATGGCCGCCATATACAACGTGAACCTTTGCATACAGTGCATAAATAATAATAATTTGTTTAAAAATTAAGAAAAAAGCAATATAAATTTCACTTGAAATTTTTCTAATATTTCAGTCTGGTTTTCTCCGAACATGTGCGCAATTTTGCGTCAATTTCATCCTAGTTTTGTCACTTAAAAAAAAATATATTAAATAAAAAAATTATAATTGTTAAAAAAAAAAAATAATAATAATAAAAAAAAAACCGTGATTTTTTTAAAACGTCCGGATTTTCATCAATTTTGAATTGGAAACTTTGCAATGCATAGAAAATTCAAAACAAGAAATCTTTTTTTAATAAGGTAGTTCTTTTCTGTGATCATAATCCACACAAAGGTTTTTGATGAGAAACCAAAAATCTAAATTCTTCTGCTATCCATAAGTGTGAAAAAATATTTTTTCACAATTTTTCTAGCAATAAGCATTATGTGAGCAACTCAATGGGGATATTCCAGGTTATAAAGCCATATATGGAAAAGCAAGACAAATATTTTTATTGTAACGACTTTACAAGAGGAAATTGTTTTTTAGAGAAGTCAAAGCGTATTGCGCTTAAGGTTTCAATGCGTTTAAACCAGTATACCGGGAGAAATTTGTTTTTAGATAAGTCACAGCGTATAACGCGCGATCCCCGCCTGCCGGCTACCTCGCCGCCCCTCCGGGGCCGGCGAGGACCTTTCACCGTTGGCTTCCATGCGTATAAGTCACCGTATTGGGTGCCCACCCAAGCATAGTCCAGTGTTTGTAATATAACCAAAAGCTAAACAAAAATCAAACTTACCCTCATAGCCGGGTCCTTGAAATTCTGACAATGGTTAACAGTCATATGCTCGAATCGATAACCCTTGAACTCTTTGTCCTTCGGGTATTGATACCAGCATATGACTTCCAATAGTCAGAAATTTTTGTAGTTCCTTGCAAAATTCAGCTCTGAATTACCTCAGCCAAAACTTTCTGGTTCCTATTTTTCACCTCAACCATAAAACATTTATCCGTCCCTCGTTCAAGTCCTCCAAACACCCATTTACCCTCCAATTTCTTACTCCTGTTATACTTTCTTTTGCTAAACTTTTGTCCTATCTTTCTACATTTCCACTCCTACCTATCACCAGCATCCTTTCTCAATGTTAAAACCATATCATTCTCACATGAAAGACATTTCACCTTCTTCCCAATCAAGCTACTACATGTTTGCAAAAAAAAAAAAAAAACATTTTCTAACGTTCAATAACACTATCCACTGCTATATCAAATCAACTAAGGGGAAATGAGTACCAAAAGAGGAAAAAAATTCTAAATTCCAGTCTGCAATTTCAAAAATCAAATTTAATCCAAATTTTTTTTCGAAATTTTAATTGAAATTTAAATAAAGTGACAAATTTAAAAAATTGTAACTTACAATCTGCTTTCCAAATTTATCCTAAAAATTTTGAAAATTAATAAAACAAGTCGATTTTATAAATCAAGAGCAAAATTCATATGCACCCAACAATTTCAAAGACTGTCTAAATTTTAATTCCGTTCTACATTAAAAATAAAAGTGGAAAAGCGTATTTTCTTCCTTAACCAATCGTGAGACCCGTTTATTATCGTCGGGAGAAAATATCTAGGGTTGCCTTAAAACTAAGAAAATCCGAAAACGGGAAGGTTACCACAATTGGCAATACATCGCTCGAAAGTTGTAACGTATCGGATACTACATACCATCCGATAAATGCTTTAGAAATAGAAGTGGTAAATGAAACATTTAAATTTTTATCTTAATTTTTAATGTAGTTGAAACTTTCCTCACTTCCTTGTATTTGATTGCCTACTCATATCATTGTATAATTTTTAAAGTATGGCTAAAATATTTAGTTATATTTTTGTTTAATAGGATGGTAGTGATATTGCCACATCACTTTCTATTGCCAAAAATGTTTTAGACATCAAAACAGGTGAAAATGATGATCCTGGAGCACTATTCTCTGAAATGGAAGAAAAGGTATTGTTATCAAATCTAACTGAAGTTAAATATTTGCTTAAAACTTCATTCACACAGTTATCGATTAGCATTTTCCCTTTTTCGTTCATTGCATCATAATAAAAATCAGCATTCAAGTTTATTTATTAAACATGATAGTTGTATTTTAAAATATAAACCATTTTTTAACCTGCATTGTTTTATAAGGATACTTAATTCGAATTAATTGATTTTATACATGGATCTTACAACTTAATTTTAATCCATTCATTCTGCCATTGCCTAAAGTGTGTTCATAGCTCAGATGTGGTCTCATCATCCGAGAGTGGTTCAAAATTACGTGGTGTTGTCCTCGGCTCTTTCCTTTGGGTATTGATCCTGCACCGTCCCCAATAGCCTGTCGCGTTGCTCCACTGACACTAATTAAATAGGTACCTACCAAATGTCTTCACATTGGCATGGTATGGAATTTTATAGAGTGGGGGCTGCCAACTCAGGTGTTGTTCTCGTCACATGACCGTGGTTCAAAATGACAAGGTGTTGTCCTCAGATTTTTCCCTTTTTGATTGATCCCGAACTGTCACCAATAGCCTGTTGTGCTCCTCCAGTGCATTGTTAATTAACTACCTAGGCCTGGACTTAGGCTCGACTACAGCTAATCACTCTGAGCTCTATTGGGGTGTGGGGCAGATTAAAAAAAATTACCTGAGCCTCTATTTTTTACATAGACTAACCAAAGTCACATTGGACTTAGGGAAGACCTTGAGGAAAATGTGTCACAGGTCTTGACCAATTTCGTACATGAATTGGTATTCTCAAGGGTGTGAAAATAAAAACTTTAGACATTGATCTCCGCCTGCAGGGTAGCAAGTATTCTTTTGCATGCTTATATGTGACTGGAGGTTTGTGCCCTTCAGGTCAACCTTACATACACTCTAAACAGTTTCTTTGAAGCAGTGGAAGGAACGAGCCTCATCCCTATTTATTTGTCGCATCAAATGTATTGTAATTAGTTGGGTCTGGATATCTTTTTTTAGACAGTTTTGTTTCCTTAAGAGCAAAAATTGTAAGAATTTTAATACTTAAAAAATTGTTGCAAGTTTCTTGTAAATATTATTGTAATGCTAGTTAATTTTATGAAGCATTTTTGGACTTGTCTTGGTTTCTGACTTTAAAATGTCTTCACAGAAATAATTAGACACGGCTTGACTGAAAATATTAATGGACTTACATAGGAATGGGCGATGTCTGAATTTCGACATCGCGATATATCACCAGTGTAAAATCATGATATAACGATATATCGCGATATTAGATTGTTATCATGCTTGCATATAATAATTTGCTGCGTTACAATTTTAAATCCTTTATATACATTAAAACAATCTGATGAAACCAAAATTAAATTCAGCCAAACCTTGTTAACGTGAGCACCCCCAATGACAAAAATTAGCTGGTGTTGTAAGTAGTTTGAGCTCTCCAGAAAGAATGGAATCATATGACTGTTATTCATTTTGACAAGGATTCAGAGCAGTTTATGTTAAGCGTGCTTACAAGGTTTGACTGTATACAGATATGTACGTGATAAATAGGTATGTACTTACGTGTGGCATAAATAACTGTTAATTCTCTTTTTTTTCTACTGATGTTTTGTTAATTTCAGCAGGTTTGGTAGAAGTTAATAAAAATTACCCAAACACAATGTACAAATTTTTGTTGCATACGGTAGAAAAAGTTGTAAGTTATGTGTAATGCTAAAAATGTAAATATCTTTATTTCATCATTAATTAATCGTTATTTGAAATGCAAATACTTGCATTCTTAATTTGAAAATAATATGACATCATTGTTCTCAAGTTAGGTCATTTCAGGCTTCATCTATATAACACGTTGCGAAATTTAAAAGTTCATACATTTTTTTTCTTATGATGCTGTACGAAAAATATACTTCGATATCATTAGAAAACACGCATACAAAAAAATTGCATATGAAACTTGAAATAAATCAAAAAATCTCAAATGGATTGCAAAACGGTAAAACAATCTATTCAGTAAATGCAAACCAATTTTATCACAAGAGAAATTGGCCAGTTTTCACGCCTGTGCTGTCCCATAGGAATAGAAAATACCTATATTCCACTTCGTAGCTATACAGATTGGTTTCAATACCACGCATGCACAAATTATCAATTCACATCAGTTTACGAAGACACCAATCTGTATCTGCTTAGGTAGCAACCTCTCTAAATACCGTGCAAGCATACGTCGATCAATCCATATCTGTTTGACAGATATTGGTCCAAATCCCAGAACATGCGTACTTTATTCAATCCATACCTGTTTGAAAAGACATCAGAAGAAAAATACACAAGTTTATATCGTTCCATACCGGTTTAGGCAGGCCACGCTTGCACAGATTGCTCAATGCACATCACGATGCATTGCTTAACTAAAAATGAGGAAAACGTTGTGACATTATCTACTTTATATCATCTCACAATGTACCGATACATCGCCCAGTCCTAGACTAACACGAATGTCCTTTAGTTAATAATCCAAAAACTAGCCCATCCAGCATGATAGCTTAAATAATCAACTCATAGACTATTTTTTGAACTAAATTTTTCAATTTGGTATTTACAAAGATTACTACTGCTGTAAGCATTACTAAAATTTTTGTCCCATAAGTTTGGCATTCAAAAATAAATGCCATTTTAAAACTTGGATCTCACTATTACAGATAAAGCAACACGTTTCTTCCAATCCTGAGCTGCTGTCAAATCCCGCCGTGGAAGAGGGTCTTACGGAACAACAGTGGGACTCTCTCCGTAGCTTACACAAGGACTTCATGCAGGAGTACTGTGTACGCCGTGAGTTACTACTCACACGTTTAGATGTCACTGTTCAGTCGTTCAAATGGGGTGAAGGTAACAAGGTATGTCATTTTGAGAAATCAATGTATTTCTTAGGTGGTTTTCAGCATTTTGTATCAGCTGTGATGTAGCCAGAGAGGTTGTGGAAAAACAAAGTTTCCCACAGGCTTGAAAAAGCTTTGAATAGGCCTAATTTTACCTTTTAAGAGTGCTTTAAAAGCATTGATGTTTGCTGAAATTCCTTTAAAAGTTTTATGAGGCCTGTTTTTTTATTAGCATTGCATATGTTATGTCACTAGCAATCATAATACAAGGTCGAGTGTTATTAAAACACAATGGCATATTTATATTTCCAGGTTTGCAAAAAATTGGTGTTTTTAAAACTGGATCCACGAGACTCTAACACAGCACTCATGGACCTTTCTTAACACAAGCACACACCAATTAATGTGATGTTATCTATGCAAAAAGTGGCCTTAAAGAAATGAAAAATACTTAACATTTACCTGCTCACTTCTGTGGTGTGTTTTCTTAGTAGTATCTACTATGAAACTACAAAAAGCATTGCTAGAACTACTTGCAGTGAAGTATTTTAGGATTGTAAAGGTGTTTTGTCACTCTTTTCGGTCATTTTCATTCACACTGGCAAAGCTGGTGTTCCTAAAAAACTTTCTGCAATGTAATGTAATCAGATAATAGATTTCACACGTATCTTAGTCCAGCAAGTTTTAACGAATCTATGGCGAATACTTTGTCTCTCATGGTTTGCCTACCAATATTTTTTTACTTGTGGTGCTTTTGCATCAGGCATGCAGTGTTTTCGAATTTCACCATCTTTAGTGAAGGATAGCAAATTCATTTGATGGGATATTCTTTACTATTTTTTTAAATACATTTTTCCTTCAAAATTCCATTTTGTTGGCCCATGTAATGATAAAAGAACTAGTATCAAAATTGAATATCTTCACTACAGACAAATCAAAGGTAACCTTTACCATTTTTGAAAATGGTAAATCGATGTGACAGTAGAGGGAAAAAAATCACTGTTTACAAAAACCTTTTACAAGGTGGCAACAGAACCAGGAATTCTGGGAATTCTCAGGGAAGAATCATTTTCTGGAAAAACTTGGGTATATTTCTTTAACTCAGGGAAAAGTTGGAATTTTATTTTGCAAATGGCATCTATTTGGTCAACTTTTCCGCTAGCCATGCGAGCGCCACTCTGAACCAAAATCAGAATGTCGGCAATTTTGTTTTTATTTCGAAAATGTAAAATGTATTTTTTACGCAAATATCCAGAAATATATGAAAAACATTAGTGATATAAAATATAATTTGCCAATTTGGACTCATTAAAATTGGAGGAGTGATGCATGTAAAATGTGGATTTTTTGAAAATCACTAACCTACAACCCAATCACACTAGATTCTACCATTGTGTATTTGGTTCTTATTCATGATATCTGATTGAACATGTTCTCTGTATTCTTATTTGTTGACTAGTTTCACAGAAGTTTATAAATATGCTTGTAAAAATATTTATTGTTGAATTTAAAAATTGACACTAAATAATATTTTAAAGGCCAAAAGACCATTGAAATATTAAACAGATTTTGCTCAGCTTTCCATCTCCTAGCTAAATTCTCCCCGAAATTGCTTCATTACATTTATTGACTTTTAGGCAGCCATTTTGTTCATTTCTTATCTTTGGCAGTGAAAATAATAAATTCGTAAAATACAATTTGTATTGCTAATTATTTTTTTTTAATAGCTTTTCCTTTTCTGCCTCTGTTTGCTTTAAGGGAAAAGAAACACAAATCTTAGATGCCTATGTTCAGAGAAGATTACGGTTGAGCAAGTTTCCTGCAGTGAATATGTCTGATTTGTTGGCTGCAAGAGAAAGTAAGTTTTGATTGTCTCCTAATGGCTGTAGGATTTTAAAGGGATTCTCTTCTTTTTTTTTTTACTAAAATTGCAGGGTGATAACAGAATTGGGGAAATCAGGGAATTCTCAGGGAAAATTTACAAATTTCACAAAAAAATCAGTGAATTAAAATTTTTTTTATGAAAACTGTAACTATTGTCGTTTGTGGACTATTTAGAGATGCGCGATTACAAGTACTTTGAGAATAGAATAAATCGTTTTCGCCGAAATTGTAAGTCATATATAGAACACCAGCGTCGTAATTTTCGAACCCATTGAAAACCGCCGCCATGGTTTTGCCAATTGCAGGGTGATAACAGAATTGGGGAAATCAGGGAATTCTCAGGGAAAATTTACAAATTTCACAAAAAAATCAGTGAATTAAAATTTTTTTTATGAAAACTGTAACTATTGTCGTTTGTGGACTATTTAGAGATGCGCGATTACAAGTACTTTGAGAATAGAATAAATCGTTTTCGCCGAAATTGTAAGTCATATATAGAACACCAGCGTCGTAATTTTCGAACCCATTGAAAACCGCCGCCATGGTTTTCGCTACCGGAGCGACTCGTCGCCATGAGGACAGCGATACAACTTGTGGTATACAATTTAAAATTTGTTTAACTAATAATGTTTTTTGGTGCATTAAATTAATATTTTTTGCTCGCAATTATATTTTTGTAGAATTTTTTGGTAAAACTTCAGTCTACGTTTATAGCGGTGTTACTGCTTTGGCGCTTTTTTTGCGAACTTCTAAATTCGCCAAGGAAGGAAATATTTCAAATGAATCAATGAAATCAACCGACAGTTCAACGAATTTTGAAAGAACTAAAGAATACTAGCCACTGCATGGCCAGCACGGAGTGACAGTTCTTTTCGTGGGGTCTGGTGCTTACTAACTAGGTGCTGCTCGCTAACCCCTGGTGATTGCTATGAATACGGTTTGAGAAACAAACCAAATGAGAATTCGTAACCTATTGGATAACAGCCATCATGGTGTTTCCCGTGGTGTTCAAACCAAATGGAAATTCGTAGCCTATTGGAATGAATTCCCTGTGAAATTCCATTTGGTTTTGCAAAGCAAACCAAACTATGAATATAGTGAACTATGTATTGCTTCGCAAATTGGATAACAGCCATAACGGTGTAGTCCATGGTGTTTGTTGGTTTGCTTCGCAAACCAAATGGGAATTTGGCGTGACGCCACAATCTCTTGTGAAAATATAAATATTTAGTTGAAAAATGATATATTAAAAGAAAATCAAACTTATAAGGTATCAATCTGGTGTCAAATTTTAAATCCGTTGAAATTTTCAATCCATCTTTAACGATCTCGATTTTACAAAAAATATCACCCACATATTGTGATAAGCAAAGTGCCCAGTGATATGTGGAGTAAAAAATAAATCATCAGATTTAAAGAGCTAAAAACATTTATTCATTAAAAACTGTAAAAACTATTTACAGAAAAAGAAACAAAGATTGGAAAACCAGAGATACCACTCTGTCCAATGTATGACAACAATTGAGAGCTGAAAGAAAGGAATTCTCACTTTTATACTTCTTGTATCTCTAGAAATTAGCATAAATATCTCAATGGAAAGATTGCCATAAACAAAATCATAATACTGCATTAAGTACATGATTGGCCATAATATTATGACCACACCCCTTTATAGGTGTGATGTCATACTGTGGCCAATCACAGAAGCATGACAACTCAACTTGTTTGTTTGTTGTTTGTTTACATTATCATAACCAAACAAGAAGGTGGTGCAAACATGTAAAGATGGATTCGAATAAGCAAGTTATCTTTAACAATAGCCCTCCTCTTCACACTTTTTGCACTTAAAAAAATATATATGCAATAGAAACAAAAAAATTGCAATACAATATTTAGAATGCAATACATCATGAACATAAATGTGTGTATAGGCTTTTATACGTAGGAAATATCATTTCTTAAAAAATATACACTAACAGAACAAAAAGTTCATTTTTTTTTGTTGTTGTTCATAATAGTCCATTTTTATATTTGAAATACACAATCTTTAAATTTTTGTAGTTCACTCTTACTCAGAGGTTTAGTAAATATATCAGCTAAATTACTTTTACTTTGAATATATTTGATATCAAATAATTCCTGGTATATTAAATCTCTTACAAAAAATAACTTAATATCGATGTGCTTGGTACGATAATTCTCTATAGGTGATTTTACAAAATCAATTGCTGCTTGATTGTCAACTAGTAATGTAGAAAAAGCATTTAACAATATTAATTTAAAATGTTTACATTCAGTTACTATACGTTGTAGCCATATTAATTCTTTCGCTGTTTCCGTTAATGATACAAATTCAGATTCCATTGAACTTAAACAAACTGATTTTTGCTTAAAGGAACGCCAGGTTATTGGAACCTGATCAACGAATACAATCTGTCCATTCATGGAAATCCTATCATCGCGGTTATTAGCAAAATCAGCATCAGAATATGCAGTTAAATTTAGATCTTGTATATTAGAAAGTTTAAGTTTTAAATCTTTTGTATAGCTAATATATCCTAGTAGCTTTAAAAAACCATTCCAGTGTGCAATGCCAGGATTTTCTTGAAATTGTGAGAAAATGTTTATTGCATAAGAAATATCTGGTCTAGTTCTTCCTGCTAAAAATGATAAGCTACCCACTAAACTTCTGTATGGAATTTTAGACATATCTTGCAGTTCGCTATTATTTTGAGGACACTGAGATTTTGAAAAAATGACTCCTTTGGAAATGGGCAGTGATGAAATAGAGAAATTATAATTTTGATATGGCTCACAAAGTTTAATTATATATTCCGATTGATGTATATACAGCCCTTCCTTTTCCTCTATAAATTCAACACCTAATAATTTTTGAGTTTTACCTAAAATTTTTAAATCAAATTGTCGTTTTAAAAGATTAATTACTGTATCAATACAATTTTGATTTTTACCAAATAACACAATATCATCAACATATAATAGAAGAACCACATTCTTATCAAAAACATAAACACAGTTACACCAGCTAAACTTTTTAAATCCAAGCTCCCCCAATATTCTATGAATCTCAAAGTACCATTCTCTACCACTTTGGTGGAGACCATACAAGGCTTTCTGTAAGCGACAAACCAAACTTGGGTTTTGTTCAAAACCAGGTGGTTGTTTCATAAATACAATTTCTTTAAGCGGGGCATATAAATAGGCGCATTTAACATCACACTGCAGGTGTAACCACTTGTTAAGACAAACTAGTACGGCAAAGAAAAATCTGATAATACCAAAGTTTACTACGGGACTATAAACCTCATCAAAAGTTTCACCCTTTGTTTGATTGAAACCCTGGGCAACGAGACGAGCTTTAAAGCGTTCAATTGCGCCTTTGTCATTTCGTTTTACTGTAAACACCCAGCGACATCCTAAAATTTTAGAATTCTCAGGTTTTTCAATTAATACCCATACATTTCCGTCTTTCATAGTTTGTAGTTCATCCTCCATGGCTTTTAACCATTCATCCTTTTGTAAGGATTTTATTGCTTGTTGATAACTTTTAGGAATAAAAATGTCCTCGTCTAGTCATTTTGACGTACTACTAAAATTACTCTCTTGATTACCATCGACTATTCCAGGGGATGTGTCAGCAGATTTGAAATTAAAAATATCTGGTTGAAATTTTAAGTTATTTTTAATACAGTAATTCTTAACTTCATTTAGTGATCTTAAGCGTTGAGTTTTTGCCTCTTCAAAGTAGTAAATATCTATTCTCTTCCCATCAGGCCTGGTAATGGGTTTTCTAATCCAGTTAACTATCCTTTCACTCAAGGACTCTGGTTCACTATCACTTTCGACAGGGGAAGATTCTTCCTCGTCAGTAGTAGGTTCATTCATTAAAGGAATTTTACACAGTGTATAATCAGGGTCCAGGACTGCTTTCACTCGTTCAAACTTACAATGATCCGAGTCGGATTTTAAGGAAGGCGTTTCCTCAAAACGTACATTTATAGTCTACTATTTTTCGTTCATCAGGTAGCCATATTCGATATCCTTTAGTTTGTAGGGCATACCCAACTAAAATTCCTTGTTTTGACCTCATGTCCAATTTCCTTCTCAGTTGTTAAGGAACATTAACAAAAGCTTTAGATCCAAACGGTTTAAGATGTTTAATTGATGGTTGTTTTCCACCATATAACTCAAATGGCGTTTTTTCTTGATTAGAATGACATAATCTATTCCATGTATAAACAAAATGCAAAAGAGCTTCAGACCAAAAACTCTGATTGAGCTTACTATCCCGTAGCAAAACATTTATACCATCTACTGCTGTGTAATTAAATCTCTCACTTACTCCATTTTGTTGTGGAGTATAAGTGTTAGTTCTTTCGTGTTTTATACCCAATTCATCGCAAAAGGTTTTAAATTGCTCATTTATAAATTCCAATCCGTTATCGGTACGTATGCACTTAATTTTTCTGTCTAAAAATCTTTCTGCACGTTTTTGAAATTTGCAAAAAGTATCAAAAGTATCCGATTTAGCTTTTAAGGGGTAGGCATAAACCTTTCGACTATAGTCATCTATTATGGTTAGAAAATACCTCTGTCCATTTATTGAAGTTTTAGGAAATGGTCCACACAAATCCATGTGTATTAACTTCAGTGGTTCGTCAGAACGAATTTTCTTAATAGGTTTAAAACTAACGCTCTTCCCTTTAGCTTCTTTACAAGGTTTACAGGTATCGATATTCCCTTTTAGATTTGGTAATCCCCTCACACAATTATTTTTGATTGTAGATTTAATGTGTTCAGAGTTAATATGAGCTAGTTTTCTATGCCAAGTATTAATATTCTCAACAGCAAAAGAAACAGATTTTGTAATTTTTTCATTTTTGAAATTTTTAACAAAATTCTTAGATTTACTAGAATATTGAGGGTAGACAAGGTATAAACCATTTAGTAATTTAGCTGTAAACAATATTTCACTATAACAATCAATCACTTCAATTTTTCCTCTACCCCCTTTAAAACTAGCTCTTTTCTGTCAAAACATGCCCCAGATAACAAATTTCTTCTTAATTCAGGAGCATAAGCAACATTACAAAGTTTAATCTTTACCCTATTAAAATGAAGAAACACAGTACCTTTGCCTTGAATTGGAATAGAAGCATTTTCCACTGCTCCCACTAAAATCTGGTTATTAATTGGTTGGAACTCTGTAAACAGTTCTCTATCACGACAGAAATGTGTGGTGGCTGCTGAATCAAAGATCCATCCTTCGTCTTCCTTGGTGCTAGATAAGGCCTCTAGTAAAAAGCTTTTATATTGGTCTCGACTTGTATGACGATTTGGACTAGGACTCCGGAATGGCTTCCTCCTTTCTAGACATGATCGCTCATAATGTCCAACTTTTCCACATTTGAAACATTTCGGCTTCTGATTCTGGAATTTTGAAGTACGAGAAGGACGACTTCTTTCCACATCCTGGTTGTAGTTAGTCATCATTGTGGTTGCCACTTGGTCAGCTGTCCTTTGTTGGAGTCTTGCTTCCTCAGCTAAGATTTCTTCCAGTACTTTAGGAAACTTGAATTCTTTATCCTCCCATCTGTAAATCGATTGAATAATATTCTCATATTCAGGTGGTAAGAATCGAAGTAGTTGAAAACACTGGTCTATATTTTCAATTGGATGACCTGCTTCTACTAGTTGTTGTATGATTCTGGATAACTTGCTGGCATACAGTCCGATACTTTCTCCTGGTTCAATAGCACATGAAAAGAAATCGTGTTTTAGAGCCATCACTCTAGCTCTGGAATCAGGACGAAAGTGCGTCTTGAGCTTATTCCATGCTTCTGCACCACTGGAAATTCCTTCAATTACTATTCGGTACTGAGGGCTCACATTCATGTAGATTGAAGTGTAGGCCTTGTTACAGCGTCTGTTGAATTCTTTTATCTGTTTCCCATCGCCTTCTATGGATTTTGGAGGTCGTTCGTTTCCTGTGACGATGTCCCAGCAGTCTCTTTCAAGTAGTAAGACTCTCACATCCGAACACCATGAGGAATAGTTGGTTCCATCCAGCGGTTTGATTTTGAAGAAAGTTTCCTCCATCTCAAAAAAAAATCCAGGCTAGTAAGGTAAAAATAGTTATACTGCAAACTGGCCTCTTACTTTTTACTTCTTAAAATAAAAATTTTAAGTTTAAAATAAAAATCTCTACTCTTGGGCTAAGGCAGTATGAAAAATAATAATACTGCTAACTGGCCCTCCTACTTAGAACTTCTTAGAACAAAAATTTTCAGTTTAAAAAAAATCTCCACCTGGGCTCTGGCCCATAACCATTATCACCCACATATTGTGATAAGCAAAGTGCCCAGTGATATGTGGAGTAAAAAATAAATCATCAGATTTAAAGAGCTAAAAACATTTATTCATTAAAAACTGTAAAAACTATTTACAGAAAAAGAAACAAAGATTGGAAAACCAGAGATACCACTCTGTCCAATGTATGACAACAATTGAGAGCTGAAAGAAAGGAATTCTCACTTTTATACTTCTTGTATCTCTAGAAATTAGCATAAATATCTCAATGGAAAGATTGCCATAAACAAAATCATAATACTGCATTAAGTACATGATTGGCCATAATATTATGACCACACCCCTTTATAGGTGTGATGTCATACTGTGGCCAATCACAAAAGCATGACAACTCAACTTGTTTGTTTGTTGTTTGTTTACATTATCATAACCAAACAAGAAGGAGGTGCAAACATGTAAACGAATAAGCAAGTTATCTTTAACAAAATGGAATTATGGAACTTTATGGGAATTTGGTGTGACGCCACAATCTCTTGTGAAAATATAAATATTTAGTTGAAAAATTATATATTAAAAGAAAATCAAACTTATAAGGTATCAATCTGGTGTCAAATTTTAAATCCGTTGAAATTTTCAATCCATCTTTAACGATCTTGATTTTACAAAAAAGAACTAGACAATTTCAGCCAAAATATTTTTCTCTTTCGCTGAAAATCTCTCTAAACGTTAGAATCTGCTGCGAAAATTTTGAAGATATTCTATTAAAAAATTTTATTTATTTAAAAAGAAACATATTTTTAGGTATTGATCTATTGTGATAGTTTCCGCAGGTTTCAAATCCGTTGAAATTTGAAATTTTTACTCTATCTTTAACGGTCTAGCAGATAGAAAAAAGAACTAAATAACTCCAGATCAAAGTTTATTTGTTTTTGTTAAAGATAACTTGCTTATTCGAATCCATCTTCACATGTTTGCACCTCCTTCTTGTTTGGTTATGATAATGTAAACAAACAACAAACAAACAAGTTGAGTTGTCATGCTTTTGTGATTGGCCACAGTATGACATCACACCTATAAAGGGGTGTGGTCATAATATTATGGCCAATCATGTACTTAATGCAGAATTATCATTTTGTTGATGGCAATCTTTCCATTGAGATATTTATGCTAATTTCTAGAGATACAAGAAGTATAAAAGTGAGAATTCCTTTCTTTCAGCACTCAATTGTTGTCATACATTGGACAGAGTGGTATCTCTGGTTTTCCAATCTTTGTTTCTTTTTCTGTAAATAGTTTTTAATGAATAAATGTTTTTAGCTCTTTAAATCTGATGATTTATTTTCTTACTCCACATATCACTGGGCACTTTGCTTATCCACAATATGTGGGTGATAATGGTTATGGGCCAGAGCCCAGGTGGAGATTTTTTTTAAACTGAAAATTTTTGTTCTAAGAAGTTCTAAGTAGGAGGGCCAGTTTGCAGTATAACTATTTTTACCTTACTAGCCTGGATTTTTTTTTTTGAGATGGAGGAAACTTTCTTCAAAATCAAACCGCTGGATGGAACCAACTATTCCTCATGGTGTTCAGATGTGAGAGTCGTACTACTTGAAAGAGACTGCTGGGACATCGTCACGGGAAACGAACGACCTCCAAAATCCATAGAAGGCGATGGGAAACAGATAAAAGAATTCAACAGACGCTGTAACAAGGCCTACACTTCAATCTACATGAATGTGAGCCCTCAGTACCGAATAGTAATTGAAGGAATTTCCAGTGGTGCAGAAGCATGGAATAAGCTCAAGACGCACTTTCGTCCTGATTCCAGAGCTAGAGTGATGGCTCTAAAACACGATTTCTTTTCATGTGCTATTGAACCAGGAGAAAGTATCGGACTGTATGCCAGCAAGTTATCCAGAATCATACAACAACTAGTAGAAGCAGGTCATCCAATTGAAGATCTAGACCAGTGTTTTCAACTACTTCGATTCTTACCACCTGAATATGAGACTATTATTCAATCGATTTACAGATGGGAGGATAAAGAATTCAAGTTTCCTAAAGTACTGGAAGAAATCTTAGCTGAGGAAGCAAGACTCCAACAAAGGACAACTGACCAAGTGGCAACCACAATGATGACTAACTACAACCAGGATGTGGAAAGAAGTCCTTCTCGTACTTCAAAATTCCAGAATCGGAAGAAGCCGAAATGTTTCAAATGTGGAAAAGTTGGACATTATGAGCGATCATGTCTAGAAAGGAGGAAGCCATTCCGGAGTCCTAGTCCAAATCGTCATACAAGTCGAGATAAAAGCTTTTTTCTGGAGGCCTTATCCAGCACCAAGGAAGACGAAGGATGGATCTTTGATTCAGCAGCCACCACACATTTCTGTCGTGATAGAGAACTGTTTACAGAGTTCCAACCAATTAATAACCAGATTTTAGTGGGAGCAGTGGAAAATGCTTTTATTCCAATTCAAGGCAAAGGTACTGTGTTTCTTCATTTTAATAGGGTAAAGATTAAACTTTGTAATGTTGCTTATGCTCCTGAATTAAGAAGAAATTTGTTATCTGGGGCATGTTTTGACAGAAAAGGAGCTAGTTTTAAAGGGGGTAGAGGAAAAATTGAAGTGATTGATTGTTATAGTGAAATATTGTTTAAAGCTAAATTACTAAATGGTTTATACCTTGTCTACCCTCAATATTCTAGTAAATCTAAGAATTTTGTTAAAAATTTCAAAAATGAAAAAATTACAAAATCTGTTTCTTTTGCTGTTGAGAATATTAATACTTGGCATAGAAAACTAGCTCATATTAACTCTGAACACATTAAATCTACAATCAAAAATAATTGTGTGAGGGGATTACCAAATCTAAAAGGGAATATCGATACCTGTAAACCTTGTAAAGAAGCTAAAGGGAAGAGCGTTAGTTTTAAACCTATTAAGAAAATTCGTTCTGACGAACCACTGAAGTTAATACACATGGATTTGTGTGGACCATTTCCTAAAACTTCAATAAATGGACAGAGGTATTTTCTAACCATAATAGATGACTATAGTCGAAAGGTTTATGCCTACCCCTTAAAAGTTAAATCTGATACTTTTGATACTTTTTGCAAATTTCAAAAACGTGCTGAAAGATTTTTAGACAGAAAAATTAAGTGCATACGTACCGATAACGGATTGGAATTTATAAATGAGCAATTTAAAACCTTTTGCGATGAATTGGGTATAAAACACGAAAGAACTAACACTTATACTCCACAACAAAATGGAGTAAGTGAGAGATTTAATTACACAGCAGTAGATGGTATAAATGTTTTGCTACGGGATAGTAAGCTCAATCAGAGTTTTTGGTCTGAAGCTCTTTTGCATTTTGTTTATACATGGAATAGATTATGTCATTCTAATCAAGAAAAAACGCCATTTGAGTTATATGGTGGAAAACAACCATCAATTAAACCGTTTGGATCTAAAGCTTTTGTTAATGTTCCTAAACAACTGAGAAGGAAATTGGACATGAGGTCAAAACAAGGAATTTTAGTTGGGTATGCCCTACAAACTAAAGGATATCGAATATGGCTACCTGATGAACGAAAAATAGTAGAGACGATAAATGTACGTTTTGAGGAAACGCCTTCCTTAAAATCCGACTCGGATCATTGTAAGTTTGAACGAGTGGAAGCAGTCCTGGACCCTGATTATACACTGTGTAAAATTCCTTTAATGAATGAACCTACTACTGACGAGGAAGAAACTTCCCCTGTCGAAAGTGATAGTGAACCAGAGTCCTTGGGTGAAAGGATAGTTAACTGGATTAGAAAACCCATTTCCAGGCCTGATGGGAAAAGAATAGATATTTACTACTTTGAAGAGGCTAAAACTCAACGCTTAAGATCACTAAATGAAGTTAAGAATTACTGTATTAAAAAGAACTTAAAATTTCAACCAGATATTTTTAATTTCAAATCTGCTGACACATCCTCTGGAATAGTCAATGGTAATCAAGAGAGTAATTTTAGTAGGACGTCAAGATGACTAGACGAGGATATTTTTATTCCTAAAAGTTATCAACAAGCAATAAAATCCTTACAAAAGGATGAATGGTTAAAAGCCATGGAGGATGAACTACAAACTATGAATGACAGAAATGTATGGGTATTAATTGAAAAACCTGAGAATTCTAAAATTTTAGGATGTCGCTGGGTGTTTACAGTAAAACGAAACGACAAAGGCACAATTGAACGCTTTAAAGCTCGTCTCGTTGCCCAGGGTTTCAATCAAACAAAGGGTGAAACTTTTGATGAGGTTTATAGTCCCGTAGTAAACTTTGGTATTATCAGATTTTTCTTTGCCGTACTAGTTTGTCTTAACAAGTGGTTACACCTGCAGTGTGATGTTAAATGCGCCTATTTATATGCCCCGCTTAAAGAAATTGTATTTATGAAACAACCACCTGGTTTTGAACAAAACCCAAGTTTGGTTTGTCGCTTACAGAAAGCCTTGTATGGTCTCCACCAAAGTGGTAGAGAATGGTACTTTGAGATTCATAGAATATTGGGGGAGCTTGGATTTAAAAAGTTTAGCTGGTGTAACTGTGTTTATGTTTTTGATAAGAATGTGGTTCTTCTATTATATGTCGATGATATTGTGTTATTTGGTAAAAATCAAAATTGTATTGATACAGTAATTAATCTTTTAAAACGACAATTTGATTTAAAAATTTTAGGTAAAACTAAAAAATTATTAGGTGTTGAATTTATAGAGGAAAAGGAAGGGCTGTATATACATCAATCGGAATATATAATTAAACTTTGTGAGCCATATCAAAATTATAATTTCTCTATTTCATCACTGCCCATTTCCAAAGGAGTCATTTTTTCAAAATCTCAGTGTCCTCAAAATAATAGCGAACTGCAAGATATGTCTAAAATTCCATACAAAAGTTTAGTGGGTAGCTTATCATTTTTAGCAGGAAGAACTAGACCAGATATTTCTTATGCAATAAACATTTTCTCACAATTTCAAGAAAATCCTGGCATTGCACACTGGAATGGTTTATTAAAGCTACTAGGATATATTAGCTATACAAAAGATTTAAAACTTAAACTTTCTAATATACAAGATCTAAATTTAACTGCATATTCTGATGCTGATTTTGCTAATAATATTCTGATGATAGGATTTCCATGAATGGACAGATTGTATTCGTTGATCAGGTTCCAATAACCTGGCGTTCCTTTAAGCAAAAATCAGTTTGTTTAAGTTCAATGGAATCTGAATTTGTATCATTAACGGAAACAGCGAAAGAATTAATATGGCTACAACGTATAGTAACTGAATGTAAACATTTTAAATTAAAATTGTTAAATGCTTTTTCTACATTACTAGTTGACAATCAAGCAGCAATTGATTTTGTAAAATCACCTATAGAGAATTATCGTACCAAGCACATCGATATTAAGTTATTTTTTGTAAGAGATTTAATATACCAGGAATTATTTGATATCAAATATATTCAAAGTAAAAGTAATTTAGCTGATATATTTACTAAACCTCTAAGTAAGAGTGAACTACAAAAATTTAAAGATTGTGTATTTAAAATATAAAAATGGACTTATGAACAACAACAAAAAAATGAACTTTTTGTTCTGTTAGTGTATATTTTTTAAGAAATGATATTTCCTACGTATAAAAGCCTATACACACATTTATGTTCATGATGTATTGCATTCTAAATATTGTATTGCAATTTTTTTTTTGTTTCTATTGCATATATATATTTGTTTTAAGTGTGAAGAGGAGGGCCATTGTTAAAGATAACTTGCTTATTCGAATCCATCTTCACATGTTTGCACCTCCTTCTTGTTTGGTTATGATAATGTAAACAAACAACAAACAAACAAGTTGAGTTGTCATGCTTTTGTGATTGGCCACAGTATGACATCACACCTATAAAGGGGTGTGGTCATAATATTATGGCCAATCATGTACTTAATGCAGAATTATGATTTTGTTTATGGCAATCTTTCCATTGAGATATTTATGCTAATTTCTAGAGATACAAGAAGTATAAAAGTGAGAATTCCTTTCTTTCAGCACTCAATTGTTGTCATACATTGGACAGAGTGGTATCTCTGGTTTTCCAATCTTTGTTTCTTTTTCTGTAAATAGTTTTTAATGAATAAATGTTTTTAGCTCTTTAAATCTGATGATTTATTTTCTTACTCCACATATCACTGGGCACTTTGCTTATCCACAATATGTGGGTGATAGTTTTTTATCGTTCGCTGGAAAATCATTCCTTCGCGCAAAAAGATAACGGAAACGAAAAAAAAAAAATTAAAATCTGTGATCTATGCTGTTGCATTCAATAGTAATTACATTTCATTAATACATTTTAAAATGTTCTAGATTGAATTTTAAAATTCGCCGTGACCCAAAAATTGCAAAACATTCGGACTACCTGTGATGTAAGTGCCATAGATTCGTCAGGACTTTGCGTGCAGGAAACAAACAGACAGACTGACAAACACTTCAGTTTATAATATTGGAGATTCAAAATGAAAATTTAACCTTTTGACTATGACTATCGATATAACAAGCGCGATTCTTCCTTGGTGCGATTCTTATAACTTTCAATGCACTACAGCTGTAACGGCCGTAGTCTAAATTATTTCTTGGCGCGATTCTTATAACTTTTAAGGTACAACTGATGTGCTGGCCGTTGTCTAAATTCTTCCATTTCACGATCATGGTAAAACTGCTGTACCGGCCGTAGTCTAAGGCCCGGTGCACACATCCGATTTTTCAACATGCGGCACCGAAGCCCAACTGCACACATAGCCGTGAAATGATGCAAGTACTCAGACATTTCGGGCCATTTGCGATTATTTTTCTATCGATGAAAACGTGTTTATTTCGCTAACTTTGAGTTAAAAAAGTATATTTTGAAACAAAATAGTTGTTACAGGATCAACCATTTATTAATCACTTCAATCCAGAGAAGCGTGTGCGGCGATCTGCTGCGCCGTGGGGAACTGCGGTACAAATTGCACGCAAAGTTGGACATACATCGCCGCAGTGACGCCGGAGGCATGTGTGCACTACTCCATTGGATCTAATGTATCTCAGACCGCACTTGCTTTATAGCAACGGCGCCGTACGTTGAAAAACCGGATGCGTGCACCGGGCCTAAAGGTTTAACTTTTCGCTTGCCGAGGTTACCATGGAAACCATAATAATCGTAATTCAGATAGGTTGCCTTAACCTGCCCTAACTTGCTACTAGAAGTGCGCCAAAAAAAACCTGCCAAGATCCTTGCAACTGCTTTAAACGTAGACTGAAGCTGTACCAATTTTTTATGTATATTTGCATTTGATTTTGATGTATATTTGGATAATGTAGGGACAGAGAGAGGTGTAAAAAGTTCATAATAGTTTTTAAACAAAATATTTTTTTTTCGCATTTTTTTTAAAAATTGCTATTGTTAGAGTTCCATTAAGGGTTCCAGCCCTTACAATAACAATTAAAATATCTGATGAGAAAAAATACAAAATATTTGTGAAGAATGATTCTTTTACCTCATCTGACCCTAAATATTTAAAAATATTGTCGTGGGTACTGTATGTCGATACCAAATACGGATCCCGACATTTCTTAAGGGATTTGTAAAATCAGGCAAATTTTTGTCACACTATCATGGAAATCGGGGAAATATCAGGGAACTCATTGCAAAGATTTTGTTGCCACCCTGAATTACCAAATTTTGGGGATTATTTAAAAAACAAAACTATGTAATTAAATAGTTCCAAACTTCACTTATATCTATTTATTATTATTTCAAGTATTCACAAAAAAATTAATTTCTCAAAGAATCACTTTTGTCCACGACATCCTACTTGACCCTGACACATGATGGTTGGACAACGCGATTTCTCGACTTCGAGTGATCTTTAAAAAATTGAACGTTTCAATTCATATACAGAGGTTGTTCACACATATTTTAGACAATGTGTATTGTATTCACAAAACTAAATTACATAAAATTCTTGTGTTTTAAATGTTCTATTTGATAGCCCTTATTCTGAACTATCTTTCGACACCGTAATTTCCTGGATAATAATGCCTTTTGAAATGTCAGAAGAGGTATTCTATCCCATTCCTCCTGAACAGCTTTCCAGAGTCCTGTAAGGGTTGTGGGACGACATTTGAATAATGCAGATTTTAAAAGTCCGAACACAAAAATCCATAGGTGATACATCCGGAGATTTAGTAGGGATATCAGTGAAAGGTATGGCCTTGATACTGGTTTTTTGTTCCATTTCTTTTAGGAAATTTAGAGTGGATTTTGATGTGTGACTGCTAGCTTTGTCTTGATGGAGTTCCACAGATGGATGGCACTGTGGGTAAAGCGATGGTATTTCATTCAGAAAAATTGGCAATAAAATATATTCCTGATAGTATTTAGAATTAATATTGACATTTTTTTCCACTCTCTTTATTTTTAACTTGCCATTATATGAAAAACCAGCAACAATCATGAATCCCTTAGAAAAACTTTCTTTCGATTCTGTGAACCATGAATTTTTTTCTCCCCTTTTATGATAATAAATGGCTTTTTTTTTGTTGTTGTTGCAATCATTTAAGTACACCCATGATTCATCTAGTGTGACAATTTTTTTCCATTTTTCTTTGGATAAGTGTTTTTCATATAGAATTCAGCTTTGGAGAAAGACGATGCACATTGCGTTTTTTTAAGATTTAAATCAACGTTTATCATTTTGTTTACAGTGGACACCGAGCATTTTAATGATTTTGCAACTTTCCTTTGGCTAGGGGGATTTTCTTTTAACATTAAACAACGTACCTTTGCAAGAGTCGAAGATGTCCGTTTCTTCCTTGGATACTTGTTTGGAATTTTTGTCCCACTTGAGGTTCCAATTTGATGTTTTTTTCCTTTCGTGTTGACGATATTACCTATCGACGCTTTAGATATCACAAAACCATGACTCACATCGTTTTTGGATAACGGAATATGAATATTTCTCTTCGGAAAGAGCATAAATATAGCCTTCGAACCACTGCTTTGTTAAAAACGCCATTTTGAATAAAAACAAACTTCTCAGACCGCAGACGATAATTTTGACTTTTAAAAACATAGTACAACTGCAATTATTTCTTTTGCTGCAAACGATTTTTTATAACCGCTAACCAAAATCGTTTAAAAAATGTGCGAACAGCCTCTGTACATGTAGCTTATTGTATGATGCACCAGAACATTTCACAATTGAAGAAACAATGACACATCAAAATCATCAATTTGGCTGAATGATGAAGATGTTCGCTCTGCTATTCGCGATTTGTTAACTCTATCCGTAACCGTACGACCTCGTTAATTGTTACATAATTCTCAGGCACAAATCTTTAAATCTACTTTATTTTCAATTCATTGAAAAATGTGATTGCTTGTGGTTTGTATATAGGTAAATTACTTGATCTGTGTGTATGAAATGCTAATTTATATTTTTGAAAAAATGTGTTTCATTTGGAGGTATGAGATATGCATACCAATGCTTATAGTAATTGTAAATATATTTAAATAAAGCATCAAATATGTAACAATGGTGCTACTATCAATAGGTGTGAACAAATAAGAAATTTAGCATGCCTAGTAACATTTATTCTCCTCATGGTGAACATAAGCTTGCTTAAAACTCAACCCGAACTAATATCTCTCGTGTGTCGTAACTATGATATTAAATGTTTTAAAACCTTATTAATTTATCAGCTATTTGAGTAGTACCCGTTCTCATCTCGATGGAATATATCCAGCTCATCACAAAAAATGAATGCTTAACCCCTTGTCTGTTTTGCCCATATGTTTTCTATTTTTAATCCCAAATTAGTTTTATAGATGACGATAATTTTCCACTAAATGGTAGTTAGAAGATCAAAATTTGCCAAGTCATGCAAAGCATGCGACAAAAGCGTGAGCTTTTGTCGCATGCTTTGTTGGCTGCGACACGTTGACTGCGACACGTTGCGAGTGTTGGCTGGTTGGTTTGAGCATGTTTTGCATGGCTTGTCAAATTTTTATCATTCAGTGCTTAGTTTTTTGCATTTACACTACCCTAAAATAATGGACAGGATACCAGCGGATTTGTGTAAAATCCAACTACTTGTTTGGAGTTGTTTTTCATGGTATGGCCTAGGACCTTTGCACATGGTTCCTGGTCAATTGAATTCAGGCACCTACATGAACATTTTGGACAATCAGCTTACAACGCTTTTGGACTAGGGAACCACGTCCGAAATCGACAGCTCAACTGGCGACATTCTTGCAGCAGGAATGGACACAAATACCCATGGCTGTGTATCAAAACCCTGTTGAAAGTTTGCCCAGATGGGTTGCTAGTGTAATTGCAGCACGTTGGGGACCATTCCCCTATTAAAACATGTATTCTTTGACTTATACCATCACATCTTGCTGTCCTGTCCATTATCTTTTAGGGTAGTGTATTTTACTTTGACTGATCATTTGACAGTTTTATTGATGTACAAGTTGTGCAAACTATTTTTACCGTAAAATAATGGCTGATTCAGAATGTATGCAACTAATTTCTTCAGACTGTGATTAGAAATCAGCATCTGAAATATCTGTAAATGAGTCTGGGTGTAGTGAAAGTTTTTTAAATGACTAGCGACTAGTTTTTTAGATGACTAGTGTTACTAGTGACTGATAGTACAAATGGATTAAGTCAAGCAAGTCAATTGAAATGAATAAGTGTAAGTAAATGTAATAGTAATAGAAAATTAACTGTAAAGGAATTATATTTTTTTACATGCACTACGGGAAACACTGCCTGCACTGGATAGGTTCATCCAGTGCAGACAAGATATTACCAGAAGATACTTGTTCATGTAAAATAAATATTAAAGAAGCATCAAATCTGTGCATAACCATATTTTTCAAATAACTTCGTTAAAATTTGTGCAAGCAAATTTATGTTTCATGTTTTCATCTTGAAGCATAAAGCCAGTTCTCTTCCAAGTCAGTGTGGTAATAGTATGAGCATTAATTGGTTTCTTAAGTTTGCAACTTGTATAAAATTATTTTAGTCTGAATTTGCTCCTCAAAAGAGACAATTGTTTAACAGCCTCTTCATTGCTTAAGCTACTTATCATTGATAAAGAATCAATGAATTGGTGCATTAAGTGTCTTGCAAATGTTTGGATTTTTTAATTTGTTCGCATTGATAGTAAATTGCTTCATATTTACATACTTATCTGTTTGAATTTTTATAACCAAGCATACAAATGCATAAAATACTGAATACCAATAATTTGTATCTTGTAATAAATATTATAACTTTGTCAAAGTATTGTGTTGTAGATGATGTATACATTTTTGAGGATCGAAATTCTGTAGTTTGTTTGAGATACTTTAAATAAATGCATAAGGTAATAAAATAGGCCGAATATTATACAGGTATTGCATTTTTTAACGGAATACCCAAAAATTAATATTAAAGATACTTTTAACCTTTAGACTAAGGCAGGTACAGCAGTTGTACCATAATCATGCAAAGACAAAAATTTAGACTGCGGCTAGTACAGCAGTTATACTTTGAATGTTGTTAGAATCTTGCCAAGAAAGAATCGCTCCAGTTAAATCTACAGCCGTAGTCAAAAGGTTAGCTTAAATATCTGCAACTGATTTTTTTACTCCCTTTAGAACTCCCTTTCTTGTAAGATTAATTGTACTGTGTCTGTTATCCACATTTGCTTTTCTGTTAAAACTAATCATGATTGCTTTTATGACTCGTAATTTTCTTATTTACATCGTTTTAGGTATATTGATAATTGAGAAAACGAGTAGCGTGGATCTCGTGAAAAACACCAAATCACCCTTATACAGTATCCTGATTCCTCCTGTAAGTAATTTTAGTTTGATTTAAAATTGGTATGATGTGTTTTGTGTCTTAAATCACTGATTGGACGGGATTCGGTCGGAAGAGTAACTGGTGGGTTGCGAGTTCGAATGCAACCAAAGAACATTGTGTACAAAAGGGGGCTGGTGCAGGTTAAATTTTTCGTGTCCTCACATTGAAGTGGTGTGTGTGTTTGGGTGAGTGGGTTTCCAGCTCAGGTGTGGTCTCGTCATGTGACCTTCGTTCGCAATCAGGTGGTGTTGTCCTTGGGATCATTCCCGGACCATCGCTGGTGGCCCGTTGCTTTGCTCCAGTGCAACGTCAATTAAGCCACCTACCGACCAAAACATTTGTCGCCTTTCCATATAAAAATAAAAGAAACTATAGTGTTATTGGAACTTCCATGCAATGTTAATTAAAAAATACCCAGAAAAAAATGTTTTGAACTATGATGCACTTGAGGAAATCCAAAATTATCAATTTGATCAGCAATCTAAAAAAATTGACTGAGGTGTTTGCTATAAATATATTTACACATGCAGAGTTCTCTGGAACTTCCGGAGTTCGCCCGCTAAAGTATCGAAAATCCGCAATTCAGCGTGTTGTATGGTTCACTCTGGAAATTGCGTAGATGCAGGGAAAAAGGAAATTTCCCTCTTAAAAAGGGAAAAATTTTCCACTTATGGGGAAATTTTTGCAAGATTTTTCTATTGGATTGCAATATTTTTTCTTGTGAAAAGGGAAAAATTTTCACTTATCTAGAAATTGTTTATTAGATTTTTGTTTCTATAATTTAAGAATAAAACCTTTTATGTATATATATATATATATATGAACCCGCATATAGTGAAGTCGCACAATACACTGAAAATTATTCGTTATGTCCAATATATTAAAAAATGGACTTACCTGCATGTTATAAAACAAAAGAATTCTACACAAAGGCTAAAACTTTGTTTCGTATAAGTGGGGAAAAGTCTCAAACTTTCTTTTGAACAGTTGAATTTACAATGCAGTTGCATAATTATTTTTCCAGTGCACTAAAATTATCACTGCAGTCAATGTTATACGATTCGAAGAACACACACAAAAGTCTGTCCACGGCAGATTGTGATGTCACTAATTGTCGATTTACTTCAATTTCAATGTCTTCCTCTTCGAAATTATCAGAAGTACTTTGTAACACTGCTGCCATGATGTCATTGTGTGTTTGTTGTGCTTCAGTTTCTACGTTGCAATCGCTAACAAAAGTAACAACACCACATCCAAAATTCTTTTTTCCTGTAAATTTTTCCACAAGGAACTTTCTTAGGGATGAGGCTCAAAAGTGAAATCTGAGTCCCAAGTCCCCCTAAAAATTCTGCATATTTCCAGCAGTCTGGGATGGTTTACGATGGAACCAAACGTCAGGCATCATCTAAAAATTGGCAAGCAATTTTAATGTCTGCAACAAAGTGCAGATCACTATCTAGATTCAAAAGATCCTGTCAAATAATCTTAGCTATGTAATTACACTTTCACGCATTTTATTATGCCCATATCTAAAGGCTGCAGCTTTGATGTAACACATTTTGATAAAACACTTACTAAACCTTCCCAAGGAACCAATCTGCTTTCTATGTACTCTGCCTTGCAACATAACCAGACAAAATCGCAACTGTCCTCCTATATCCGGTTTACAACTCAAGGTTAAAACACGTGACCCTAGTAACCAATAAACAACCAACAAGCAAAACCTCTTCTCCCCCCCGTGTTTCTTGCAAATTTTTCTCCATTGATTTTGCCCTCTGGTTTTGTCATCCACAATTGGAAAAAAGAGGGGTTTTGGTTCTTTGCCAGAATCCAAAACTTTGCAGTATCTGATATTCATGCTCCTATACTTCGCTATATGCTATCTTTTTAACACTATTTAATATTGCAGTTCCAAGGGGACAGAAAAAAGCCGTAATAACCGATATTTCACTGTATCCAAGCTCGCAATAAGTGAGCTCGATTGTGTGTGTATATATATATATATATATGGCTAAAAGAAATTATTTCTAATAGGAAATTTCACAACTGTTTCTAAAGAAAAATATGTAGGTCTTTCATTTTTCTTATTTTCACGTTGCTCCTGAAGCAACCTCAAAATTCCTCAAATTTTATGAGATTGCTCCTGAAGCTGCTCAGAAAAGGTTGGCAAACCCTGGTATTAAAAAACATTGTTTTGCTGGTTCGTTAATGTATAAGTGGATTTTTGCTAGACATGCTGTAACAAAGTCTACTAATTCAATAGTTTTATAGATGTGCCAACTACTCATGAAAAAGCAGTGCCGAGAAAAACGCTTTTGAAGTTCCAAGCAAACGGAAGCATATTGAGTGCTTGTATTTTCCTGCTATACTAATGCTGTGCAGTGATTATATTTAGATTGCCATGTTTTGATGACAAATCGTTGTAAATCGGCTGCATTTTGTCACCGCAGGTGACCCCTTACCTCCCGACATGTCAGGTTGAAGGTTGATAAGGTCGCTCATGGATAAGTGAGGAGTGCTAGCACTTTTGATTTACAGCATTGGGGAGGGGGGCTAGTAAACCCAATTGACGCAGGGGTCTTCGAGGACTGGAGGAGCCTTTGGCATAGTCTCATTAACCCTTAGTTGAAATCCTGTTGGTAGAAAGAAAAAAAAACTTAACCCCCATTGTGCTCTTGTGTCCGTGTCATTCCGGCCCCGTTTGCCTTGACTAACTTGGCCTCAGCTCCATAGTTCCCTTCTTCCCCTGCGCTACACAACATGAAAACACAATTGGAGAATAGTACATGAGCTTATATAAGAGAAAATGTTCACAATCTTTAACACACTATAATATCTCCCGAGCCGGGTTTCGCCAAACTTGGTATTTTCAATATAAACATCAGGCATCTGTGTGTTTCACTGTATTTGCATCACCCCAGGGGCTTAGTTTACCTAACAAGAATCTAATCTAGATACCTTGGGGTCCATAGGAGGAACACTGGAACACTTTGCATAAGAGGAGTCACTTAACGCTGTGCTATTTTGCTCTATATTCGTCTCACAGCCCTCTCAACTGTTCATAAGTACTGGCTCTTGATAAGATCGATAAACTCAGTTAGGAACATGACTTTCATTAGTTTGGATTGTGCAATATGGTTTTGCAAAGTGTTAATAGCCCAGGCTCCAAAGTTATTTTAAATTGGTTCCTTGAGGTGATTGCACACCGTGAGTGGGCATCTGAAAGCGTAATGTTCTGGGGCACCAATTTCCCCACAGAGGCTTTTCCCATTTTCCGTGATGTTAAATCTGTGGAGGTAACTTGGGAAGGGTCAATATCCTGTGTAATATGCTGTAAGATATATAGTCCACTTGGTTGTTTATCTTTATTAACTTTCGGGAAGAACTTGAAGGTTCTCCTTCCCGTTTCGCCTCTCTCCCAGTGCTCCTGCCAAGTTTCGTATGTTAGCTCCTTGAGGCAATTTTTAAGGAAGCTTTTGGGCCTTTTCAGTATAAGTTGAATGTTGGCTTGATTTGGGTTCAAAATCGGCTGCGTGAAATTTACATCTTTATGAAGTAGCGGATACTCCAAGTTCTACCTCTGCACATATCTGTTAATGACTTACTTAAGGGTTTATTAAGCCAATTTTGAGAATTTCGTTTTAAAATTTGTTCATGTTCTTAAGACCCTACAGTATAAAGTTATGCGAAAAATACAAAATCAATTTTTTTCACCACGAAAAAGAAAATCCTTCTTAACAATGAAACATAATATATGCTGCATTGATATTTACTGGGATATTCTAAAATCATATTTTAAGGACATTTATAAACCTTTTGTTAGTTACTTTGTGTAAAAATTGCTTGTTTGAATGTAAGATTAGATTCAATAAGTACATGTATGAACATGTCTCAAAGGTTCCCGACAGAGGAGGTCGTCCCAGAGAGCAGAGACCAGCTGCCGAGATGCCCAATTGGATGAAAAGATCGGCAGGTGGTAGTGGTGTGAGAGGTGAGACTGTTGGTGTCTTTTGCGGACTCAGTACCTATTTTATCTATCTGTCTTTTATCTTGTTTTGTTTATACAAAAGCGTTTTTATCTCCACACATCTTGTTAATTAATCAAATTAAGTGACTTTGCTGTTGAAAAGAGCATGTAGTCTATTAAACAGCCTATAACTTTTCACTATATTCAGGGTGTATTTGTATTCCACCGACAAGATTAGAGGGGTGACATTACGCATCAAGACGAACAAAAAATGCACTGGAACATGGGGTCGCAAATGATGTTGAGTGGCTGAAAATTGTGAGAATGATTCTGCAAAGTGTTTGTGTTCTTCCATTACAGTTCAGACAGTGAGGTGTGATGCCTGACGAACCCGTAAAGTGTGTGCATTCTTCCATTACAGAGTGCACACATTGCAGTTTGCAATAAACAGTAGAATTCTCCTTCAAATGTGCTCAGATGAGCACAACGTGGTCGTTTTGAAGGATTCATTGATTGCAAGCTCAATCAAAACAGGAATGGATTAATTAACTTAAAATTAAGGTTTATTTACAGGTTGGTTATAAATTTACAGAAAAGTTTTAAGATAACTGGATAGTTAAAACTTAAATTAGTAATTTATAGAACTATTGTCCGTGCAAAACTTGTTCTCACACTCCTGCTTTCTCCCAAAACACCCCTCCAAGGGGGGCGTATCCAAGTGGCCAGCTGACAGTGTTTTAAGGGTGCTTGGGACCAGACTGTACATATACATGGCACAGAAATGTTGTGAACAGGTGAATGACATCAATAAGCAATATAAATTCAACTGTCAGGCGACGTTAACGTTTATGAAGCCACATAGTTTAAGTATGCTTGATTTAAGTTGTGGAGCTGTGATATATCTATAAATATGCAGAAAGGCTCACTACTCTTCCATATGTTCTCTTGAAACTCTTCAACAGTCTGAGTTTAGAAGTCAATACAAAATTTAGACAATAGTAATCAGCAGAGAAGAAAATGTGAGTGAGTGTAAAAAAATAGGTTTTTAGAATGTGAAAAAAAAAAATTGTCATTGATTAGGTGCAGGAATGTCCCTTGATTGCATCCCCTCAATTAGGTTAGTTTTATAGAGAAATAAGGCTAAATGTAAATTTGATAGCAGTTGCAGCGGACGTGTGATGCCGTTGAGAGTTCTCCATGGACAAACGTTGGACGCTTTCGTGTTCTCAAGTGCAACAACAAGACGGTTAACTTGGACATAAAGGGGAATCCTGTGACAGTGTCCGTGGATAGAGTGAAACCTGCCTTCATCGATAACGCTGAGGACATAGTCACAAACAAGGGGCCTATCCTACCACAGCCACCAGCTGACCTCCAATCAACTGATTCTACACCACCGGCAGAGGCAAGAACTACTCATACAGGACGTACTGTACGCTTCCCAGCCAGGTATCCTTGACAATGGGAGGGGAGTATGCAGCGGAGACAGTAACCACTCAACTCCAGAGTGTGGAACTGAAGTGAACTCGTCCACTGTTGTATTCCAGCTCTTCACTTGGCATTTTAACCTTGTCCGTGTTGTGTCTGCTACAACTCCTTTGTAACTCAACCTAAAACCTTCTGATCTTTATTTATTAAATTAATAATTGTTAAACTTAACCTGTCCATGTTTCCTGAATACGTAGACATTTACAGTTAATACCAACACTGATTTGGTAACAAATCTTGTTGCAGTTTTATTTGTATGCTAATAAATACATAATGATAACGATGAGGGTGAAAAAAATGAGGCCCAACAAAAGTTAACAGTGAATTTATTCAATAAAGCTGGTTGCTGATGTCATTTACAGTATTAATGCATTGTCAATTGGATTCGCTGGATAACCTCTCACAGCAGCTAAAATCTTCTGCTAAAGTTCATGCTGGAATTGTAACGCGATTTGGGATCACTATTAAATCCTGCATCAGTATTCTAAGCCAGGTATTTTCAGATTGGGTAAAATGTTCAAGCACTCTTGCCTTTATTGCTTCATAAGCATTATTTTAGTGAGAGAGCTAAACTAAATTTAGGCAGCAATTTGAGCGTCTAATGAAGCAAAAATTGAATGAAATTTAGTTTTGCCAGTAATGGTACCAAAAACCTAAAATTGAGTTCCAACTTGTTTAAACCATATCTCTTAATCAGCCCAGAACGATGGTGCTTTGAATTATATAATCTTTGAATTGTAAAAATTCTATAGAAAACTCTCCAATTTGGAACTAGATTTAAGTTGGAGTAGAAGAAATTTTAAATTGAACTTTGCCAATTTTGGAAGAAGGTCAATTTTTAGTTGGGACTTTAAAAAAAAAATTAAAACTTCTTTGTCTTAAGAAAGTTGGAGAATCAGAAGGGCTGAGGTTCTGAATGCTGCCTACTTCACAAGTTGAAGGTGAATGAATTTCAGTCACCTGTTAAATGTTTTTCTGAATGATGATGATTCTTTTCAAATGCTTTCAAATTAACCTATCGTTTTTAAAAAAACAGTAATCATGTACCTTATCTTTGCTTGTACTTAAATCTTTTGATTTTAAAACAAGATCTTCATTATTTGGCGTGCCACTCGATGTAATTTTCATGAAATAATATAGTTGCTTTGAAAGAAATTAATCACAAGTTTGTAATCATTTTTTCATGATGTGATCACATTTGGTACTATTACATCCCTGGTGCTAGAGCGCAACAAGTTGAAAGAAGTTTATTTGAAAAAAAATATTCACTGTCGTTTCGTCATTTTTACGATTTCAGAGCAGGTCCAATGGGCTGATAGTAAGGTGCTGACTTCTAGATTGAAAGATTCCATATTTAAATCCAGTGTAGGGCATGAACATTTGTCCATCTGAAGTTTATGTGTGGCCTCTGAGTAAACAGATTGTGGCTTGGAACACATGGTATGTATATTTTAATGACGAGTTGCCCGTACTTTGGTTTCTACGCATTAGAGGTGAGAGTTGTCATAATTTTAGAAAATGTAATTCAGATTTAACAATGTACAGATGGAACTATATGCAATGGAAATTAAAACGATTGAGTAATTATCAGTTCCTGCAAAACTACGTCATCTTTCCTTCTGACTCTTCTATGACTCTGATCCTTCTCCTGCGTAGGTGCTTTCGACTCAAGCACGGGCATCATGTCTTGATTCCATCCAATGGCTGGGATTTTGTTGTTGCAAGATCTGGATTCAGTAGATGACGCAATGATGACTATGGTTGTTTATCCTATCCACATGACTTCCCTCCTTGTAGTGCCATGTTGTCTTCCAAGCACTGTTCCTAAGAAGTCCAAATTAGTGGGCATTTGCAAAAAATCAGCTATTTGAGTTATTACATTTTGCTAGAAACCGACTTTTAAGAAGGGTCATTCATAATCAGTCCAAATACATAATCAACATTTTAGTAATCACCTTCAGTTTTATCTTTTGTGGTTTCACCTTACTTGCAAGGAGTATGCAATGGAAAATATATGTGTGCATATACATATTTGCATCCAAGTAAATAGTTGAAATTATAAAACATGTTGAAAGGGTGTTAAAAGTTATTATCTGGGCACTTCACTGATATTTGTATTTTTCTATGAAGAATAGTAATTATTCTGATCCTACTACAGTTATCTGTCCTACTCCCTCATGTCTACCATCTCTAATATTATTATCTCTATCATTGTAAATGCATTTGAATGATGAAATGGATACAAGAAGGAAATGTAATTTGAAACGTAGATTTATATATAGAGAAATTTTCTTACAATTTATTCTATTGCCAAATGCATTTCAGGTTTCGGTGGTAGTCGAGGCAGTGGAAACCGTGGTGGAGGAGGCAATCATCCCGGCAACCAAAGAAAGAAACCCAAAGGTCATAAAGGAGGAGGTGATAAAGATAAAGGAACTTTCGATGCTGCCGGCTCGTATTAATTTCAGATTCCTTTGTATTGGTTGACCTATTTAAGTGAGAGTCTTGAATGAAAAGGTGGTAATCAATTGAAAACTGACAACAATGTAAACTATTAGAAGCTCTTGTTATTAAACTGTTGATTTTGTATATCATGTGAAGTAATTTTTGTTTCTCTTTGAAAATGGGTACTCTGCAATCAAGTGATTCCTTTCAACTGACGTCGCCATTAATGGAAGATATTATTGTGAAGTGCATTCTGTGGATTCGACTTCCACCCTGTCTAAAGTGGTTAAAAATCTCACCATAGACTCCAGTGTCTTATCGAATTACACACACATTTATTGGTCGAGGAAATCGATCAGTCGTACCAGCTAGGACCTCCCTCTGTCAATCGTAGTTTAACTTCTTGTATGGTCTTGGACATTTTTATCGATGCTCTTTTAATACTTAATCCCCAATTTTATCAGACTTGTAGGGTCACCCTTCACATGCATTGCCCTTTGCCTTCTTACATATCTGAGTTTCCGTAAACCATCAGCGAGTTCTCGACCATTGTATGCACTGGGGTTGGTGCACATTGAATCCGCTGTGTCCTCATGTTGATGTGGCTTGTAAGTCTGGAGAGTGGGATGCGGGCTCATTTGTGGATCATGTTGTCCTCAAATCTTTCACTTGGAGGCTGATCTAGGACTGACACCAATAGCCCATTAGTGTTGCTAAAGGGTGACGTTAATTAAAATACCTACCCGTTTAGAATCGGCGTTACGCTTGGGAGAAGGCAGTCAATTTCTGAACGGACGTGAAAGCGCGCTAAGTCTGCCATACGCAAAAAAGATTTCGATCTCTGGATGTTTTCTACTTGCCAACTGTTATCAATACTTCCACTTACAAAACAATAAACTTCCAGCAAGAAAAGATGTCGATGGAGGGAGATATTTGTTTACGTTACTCAGTCTCCTTAGACTCGTAACTCAACTAACTGCCTTCTCCAGGAAGCTGCATTTTAGAAATTTCTGCTTGGTTTGATGCTCTAGGGCAGGGATGGTGAACTTATGGGTCAGACACTGACTCACGCAGGCTTTTCAAATGACCCACGCACAGATTTTTATAAACTTATTATCATATACATAAAGAATTTTAGTTATTTTTATAACCCCTCTTTTAAAAAATATGAAGAAAATGCATGTGTTAATAAAGAACTTAAAAATTAAAAAATATGCATAAATGATTTTTGTAAAATGTTTTAGATTTATTGATTATACATAATGCTGTTTTAAGATTTATATGAGAATATTAGGATATTTATGACGAAACTTGACATCTTTACTAGGGATTCGAAAATGAAAATCATGAAATATTTTCCTCAAATACAAAAACATTTTCAAAACACAATAACAATGAAAAATACGATAAAAAATATTTAATAACTACAGGAAATAAAATAAGCCTTTGAGAGAAGATTTATTCAATTTAAAACTATGGAAAATACATTTCACTTTATTTTATATCATACAAAACAAAATTCGAAACAATTGAGTTAAACGAATTTAAGTGGCTAGGTATCCATAATTTAGAAATTGAATTAGTTTAATTTCAAAGCAGAATAGCTTGGAAAAATAAAATTGATAAATTTGATCCTACACTAAAAATTGAAAATCTTATATTAAACGTATGGGATTCTTTACCAAATAATTTTATATCAATGAGGAAAATTGCTAATGCTCTTTTAACGATGTTTGGATCAATATATTCATGTGGAAAAAATATTTTCTTCAATGAATTTTGTAAAGTCTACCAATCTCTCTATATTAAAAAAAAGTTACCGCCGCAGGATTGAAAACTGTGCTGTTTAGCTCGATTCTTAAACAATTTCCCGAGAAAGTACTGATCGGAAAAAAAACGAAATTAACATGATTTGTTCTTCATCGTATTCCCTGCACAATTATTTTGATTTTTTTCTGATGCGGCTATTAGTTTAGGGTTTATTAAGTGTCAAAATTGAAGAAGCGAAATTTCTTCCACGAGTGAGCAAAACACATACAAATTTTCAGTCTTCAGCCGTGAGGTTTTTTTTTAAGAGTACCTCTCAACGTAAAATTTTGCCGATCGTCGAGTTTTTTTTGAAATTTCTATTTGGTTCTTGATAATATTTTTTTGAAATTCGGGAAAAATATGAAAATTTGGTTACTTTTTTTAAAAAACTGCTGTATCTATATTTTATTACTATTATTTTTTAATTTTAAAATATCGCAGTATACCTTAGAATGTACTCTTTCTTACGGTAGTATAATTTTTGAAATCGGTTAATAATTAAATTGGATGCGATCAAAAGTTAGAATACAAAATTCGGAATCTTTGTATATTTTCGCTACTTTTTGTTACAACCGTTAACTAAAACTGTCATATCTATATCGTATTACTATTCGTTTTTATTTTGAAAATAGCGCAGTACATGGTACCATACCTTTCTTACGGTACCATTATTTTTAAAATTGGTTCATAAATAAATTCGATGCAATCAAAAGTTGGCGCCACAAATTTCTTATTTTTTTTTTCGTGGAGCATTGTATTCACGGAGGGTTGTATTTTTGACAATCGGGTTTGCAAGATATAAAATTTATCGTAGCAACTATTGCCATAAAACCGATTTCTTTTTAATTGGCGAGGAAAAAGGCTCGCTTTTTTCCCTCTGTTCTCAGACGGTTTACCGAGAAAGTACAAAGTACACATCGTAAAGTTTGTAGATTAACAGGGTTTACTTAAAATTGTACAGGGAACAAGATACAGAAGATTTTTTACTCATGCGGCTACTAGTTTAGGGTGCATTAAGTGTTAAAGCAAAAAAGAGTGAAATCACTTGCGTAAGAGGTATTGGTTTGCGAAGCAAACCAAACGGGATTGCGTAGCAATCCCCGGGGGTCGGCGAGCAGGGGGCGAAGCCCTCGCTGTGACGTGATGGACTGTAAAGTGAAATCAGGATAATACAAATTATTCAGATAGTTTCATTCTGCGAAAGGAATGTTGGTTTGCGAAGCAAAACAAATGCCATATGTAAAAAGAGTGTTGGTTTGCAAAGCAAACCAAATGGGATTGCGTAGCAATCCCCAGGGGTTGGCAAGCGTAAGCGAGCAGGGGGCGGAGCCCCCTAGTAAAAATAAACTTGTAAATGAATTAACTGCAAAATGCGTTAAACTAATGAATACTGAATATGAACCCAATATTATGTGAAAGAAAGAAATTATTAGAAAGTTATTAAGAAATTATGTGACAAAAACAACAGATTTCTCACTAAATGTACTTTTTTACTGTACATACACATACTTGAAACTATTATCTATTAGAATATATATAGATAATAGTTGTTTGTTGTAAATGTTGTTTTCTTTTCCTTGTTCATTAAAAACTCAGTGCGGGGGGGGCTGGGCATGATTTCTCCTCTTTTATATCGATTTTTTGCTCTTCACTTGCAAAAGTAAAAGTTGTAAAACAAAAACGAATCGTTAACTTTTTAAAGAGAACCAAAAAAAAGTAGTTTTTTACCATGCTCCCTTCCTTCTTTCGAAGTGACCCATGAGCTAGTTCTAAAAAAAATAATGAACAAAATTTGACCAACTTCTTAAAAAGATTTGCCGTCCCTGCTCTACGGTCATTCTATTAATTTATGAAGTCATCCCGACAAAAAAAAAAACCTCACAATGTTGAAAAGACATCAGTGGACACCCTAGGTATAAATTTAACCTCTCTTAAGTAAAGTACTCTTATCAAGTAAAATGCGATTAAAAATGAGAAGACATTGTAAAAATACAACTACAAATGCAAAAGGCGGAAAACAACAAACGAAATCTACAAAACAAACAAATTTGTGTCGAAATGGCACAAATGGACGTTTGTAGCGTTAAGTATACATTAATCTTTGACAGCAGCTATGCAAATTTGAAAGGGATTTTTGTGGAAACGTTTGTAGCATCCAAAAAAGTAAGGATAATATGGTTATATGTGATATATTTTTTAGAGAAATGAGTTTGGAGATACTTGTACAGGGATATTTGATAAGGTTCATTGTTCCACACAAGATTTTGATGTAGCATTAAAATGTATTACGAAACTTAATCTTCAAATCTAAAATTGGGGCAACAGTAGCCCAGTTGGAAGAACAATGGACTAGCAATCTCTTGTATGTGGGGGGGGGGGTGCACGTTAAATCTGCCATGTCCTCATGTTGGTGTGAGTTTGGAGAGTGGGATACTGGCTCAGGTGTTCTCATCTCACATTGGTTCAAAATTATGAGGTGTTGTCCAGCCCTTGGGGGCTGCACTTGGAATTCCATCCATTGCGTTGCTCCAGTGTGTGTTAATTAATTACCTACCTAAATCTCATGGTTTGAGTGATGATGTACAAAGACAAAAATTTTTGTGAAATATGCCATGCAATAAAAATATTTATGTCATTAAAATTACTCCAGGACATGTAAAAACTTTCATAATCATGCATAATATAAATGAAAAGCACTAGCGTTGATTTTATAGTTGTATTTTGTAAACATTGAGTGCAAATTTCAGTTTTATGGATCTTGTATTTGGTATAATAAAACCAGGACACGATAAAAAAAATGGCCTTAGTTCATTATTACCTGAGTGGGCGCAGTAAGTGTTCTGTTCCATTTTTTTTTAATGGTTTCAGAGATAATTATGTCCTGTTAAAATCCATGTGTTTGTTCCTCATTTGAGGAATGTGGTTTTTTTTTTAATGTTTAAGGCTACTAGGGTCATTCCATGTCAAACCACAGTCCACAACCATGGTACAAATGCTTACCACTTTGAGTTGATAACCCTCCTAGTGCTAGATGAAATGAGGCAGGGATATCCAAGTGCATTTTGTATTAGTAATCGTACAGATTATGAGACAATTGCTTGCTTTCTGTCTTTCATTATGAACCGATGTGGGGATTTGAAGCTTAAAGTTTTTATGCCTGACATGGCAGAAAACTTTTATAACGCTTGGAACAAAGCCTTTTCTCCATCTGAAATATTGCACCTGGCATGTCGACAAGGCATAGAGAAACAATTTGAAGAAAGTAAAATATCCAGAGAAGAAATCTGCTGTTTACAACGTATTGAAGACTTCTGGAATTAGAAAAATCAAGAAATTTTCTGGTCGCTATTTGGGAAGGTACTAGCATATTTTGAAAATGACGATGACTTAGGTGAATTTGGACACTATTTTTAGAATTATTCAAGTAATGTTAAGAACTGGGCCTATTGCTTCAAGGGACATAGCCGTATCAATACAAACTTGCATCTGGAAAGGATGCATAGAACTCTGTGTGTGTGAAGTATGAATACTTAGATAATAAAAGGCTGGATAAGGCAACTCTAGTGCCTTAGTGAACTTCATTGTAGACAAGAAATTTCATAGGCTTGTTATGAATTTCAAGGGTAAAGTTACTAAGAAGGTGATGGCATTAAGAACTCGGCACAACGCTAGTCTTTCTCTTGCACTAAATTCAGTCATACAGTACCAGGACATTAGTATTGTACCTTCTAATACAGAAGATGGTATGTATATAATTAAAGTAAATGACACTCAGTGCAATTGTAGTTTGGGCATGTTAAGATTGCATTGCTTGTTTGCACAAATTTATTTGTACTTGTCATGATTCTATGAATAAGAGCAAATACGTGCAAGCATATACATTTGGTGTGCCAAAGTAATTCTGTAGGGGTGGATTTGGAAACTTTGGCAGAAGTTAATGCACCATTACAGGAGGATTTGGAACCTCGGCAGAAGGTACTGCAGCATCACAGGACGATAGGTCAACAACTTTACAGCGTACCCTTGTTACTCTTTTGCAACCAACTATCGGTACTTAAAAAAAGATCTAGACAGCATTGCAAGCAGTGTTAAAAATGTGTCTGAGATCGAAGCTGTGTGTGTGTGTGTGTGTTCAAAACTTATTTAAACCTGTAAAACCTACAATAGAGGCAATTAGGCAAAGTGGATTACTGCCAAAGTTTGTTGAAAAAGAAATCTGTAGTTGAAATAAAAACATATCTAAACAAAGGATTTCTTCTGCCAAGAAGGAAAGGATATACAAGTCTGCTTTGGAAAAACCCACACAGAAGGATAAGAGAGAGATCTACATGCATCTCTAGATTGATGCATATTATCTGGCAAGGCTTTTGCATTAAATAATAAAGTAGTGTTATTTGAGCTATTTATCTGAAATGAAGAATATTACATTGGTCTCTTGATCAAATTTGCCCATATTATGGTAGAGAATAATTGAATATATTTTTGGTAAAATGAAAAAAAAAGGCTTAAAAAAATGATATGTAAGGTGTTCCAAAGACGGGAATAAGGTAGCTGGATTAGACCGTCAAGTCTTTTATTGGCATGGACGACACAATGCAGGAACGTGCACCTCTAGGACAAACAAACATTACATTAAATTAAAAGAAAGATTTTAAATTCAGTTGAATACAATGTCATCAGCCGTCCCATCCGCACTCGTTGTTCTTTATCTGCTTTCGCAAAGCATTCTGGTCCGCTAAAGATGACGTTACAGATCATGGCCACAAGGAATTTAAACCTAATTGAAAGAGAAGCTTTATAACTACTTACGTTCTTAAGTCCTAAAGTGTTCTATTTGCTATGAAGTACGTCTGCTTCTCTTGTTGACAGCATTAATTAAAGTTTTGTTTTGGAAATGTAAGTATGAAAAGAGTATTAGGTAAGTAGGCTTACTTGCTTGTTAAGATAAAGATAAACTGCTCTAAATTGATTTGAATTCAAAATGGTAGTGTAAACAGCCATCTACTTGAGTGAAGAGATTTTGTCTCACTTAATGCTAAAGGTGTCATGTTAGTGCTAAAGATGAAGGAAAATGCTGAGGCCAGGATGTCTTAAAATATGCACTTATTGAGCATGTTCTATAGGAATTTCCTTGTTTAAATGTCCAATATTTTGAAGACTGCACTATTTGTTGATTTTAAGTTGTGTTGAAATAAAAAAAAACCACCTAGTATGTTGATTGTACAACATGTGTTATATACACATAATTATTTCTGAGAATATATGTTTGATTGATGTACTTGGTAAGTTGTACATTGTAAAATTTATAACACTATTTTATGTAAGCTTCTATTATTTGATATAATGATTGTAATAATTGTTTCTTTAAGTTTTGAAATATTCGCATGAAAATAACACATACCTTGCCAATAAGGTTTCTGCTTTGGTCGAATCATGTAAATGAGAGGTAGTAGTTAGCCCAACTAATCTAGAATCAAAACAAAGGCCTTGTAGCTTGGAGATGTTTGCATGAAAAATATTTTTGTTCTTGCTTGTAAGGTTTCTGCTTTTGTCGAATTGCGTAAATGGGAGATGGTAATTAGCTAACTAATGAATCAAAGCTAAAGTTTTATGGCATGGAAATGTTTACATGAAAAAAAAATTCTTATTTTAATTTATGAATATAGTCCTGAATTTTGAAAATGTTTTTCTTTTTAGGTTGTTGCTGTATTGCTAAGAACTACTAAATGATATTTGCATTTGATGACCTTTTGAAAAGGTATCAATTATGAGTATTTTTTGGTTCATATATCCATTTTGAAGGGGAAAATATATGAAGCTGAAATGAACAAATACAGGTTGCATTATTGCTGTTTGTGTACGCATAGTTTTTAGTGGCGAGTCCCATTTCCGTCTCCTGACGACAACTGCAGACGTGTCAGGAGAAGTTCAGGGCAACGTGGGTATCCTGCCCCTACTATCGCACGCCACACATGCCCACAACAGGGCGTTATGGTCTGGGGTGCCATCTCCTTTGATAGCTGGACCCCTTTAATGGTCATTTCCGGCACACTTACAGCACAGCTATGCGTAGACGACATTCTACGATCGGTTGTGTGATCGTTCCTTTTGCGAGAAAAGCCTCTTTGTGTGAGTATGTGTGCTATGGCACTTACAATAATGGGATTTGGCACACAGGTAGTCCGAATTTGTAACGATTTTTCTTTCGCGCCCGAGTTTTAAAATTCAATCTAGAATATTTTTTAATTCATTTAATGGGCATTTCATTCTTATTGTTTTCCTTACAATGGCAACACCTTAAAGATATGAGATTCTAAATTTAATATTTTAGTGCTTACGTTTGATTTTGCGGAGGAACGCTTTCAACCGAAGAACAAAGCAAAAGTTTTAACTGGAGTTATGTAGGTTATTTTTTCTAACTCCTTAATGTTAAAGATAGAATAAAAATTTTAACGGATTAGAAATCTGCGGAAAATTGATACCTAAAAATATGATTTTCGTTAAATAAATAATTTTTAAATTGAATATATTTTGTATTTTCACAAGAGATTGTGACGTCACGCCAACCTTCCCGTTCGAGTAATCTATTTCCTGCGCTCCTACGATTCCACATTGAAGGAATCCAAATGAAATCAAAAAACAGTTTAGTTCTTTTATTTTATAAAATCGAGAATCGGAATTTGAAATCTGCGGAAAATTTTACATCAGATGGATACTTTATGCATTTGAGTTTCTTTTAATAAATAATTTTTCAATTTAATATTCATATTTTTGCAAGAGATTGTGACATTACGCCGAATGGATCTCTTCGCAATTCGAATTTGGCCACTTTTGATCACGGGAGATGCCGTCATGGCTGTTATCCAATAGTCTACGAATTTCCACTTGGTTTGCGAAGCAAAAAATGGGAATTCGTAGCAATCACCGGGTGTTGGCGAGCAGTTGTCACACCTGACCCCACGAAAAGAACTGTCACTGGCAACGCCGTGCTGGCCACGAAGTGGCTAGACTATCTATCTATATATATAATTCTCTTACGTGGCACGCAAAAAAGACGTTATTTGTAATCGCGTTTTGGCAACACTGTACGATTGTTTTGTTTATCGCGAAGTCTCGCGCATCGATTGAATTTATAGCGTTATGGGATGAAATTTTATTGAAAAAAAAAAGGAAATTTCAATGAGCTGTTGCAGTTAGTTTATAATAAAAATCAAAGAAAGCGGTGGATCTTTTCAGGGCCTTTTAAAAAACGGTCCTTTTCAGGGCCAACAATTATAGTTCAACAAGACGCTTGCTTGCACTACAACTTTCGGCAACAAACTCAATGAAAAAGTGTGGGTCGTTTGAGTGCTGGGAAAATGTACACACAAACAACATGTTGGGTATTCAATTTGCAAAGCAACGCTCACATTTCGAGTCAAAATTTGCACAAAGTTTTCATTTGAATTCTGATTTTAGAGATACTGTATATATTTGTTCTGTAATACAGCAAATTTAGATTTGAAAAACATTTTTTTGGTAACATATTTTGTTAACAATCCCTTCTGCTAGGACACATGTCTTCATTGAGGCGAGCGAAGCGAGCACAGGTTCGCGCAGCGAACCAGTGAGGATTGCGAAGCAATCCTCCGGGGGTTGGCGAGCGTTAGCGAGCAGGGGGCAGGCCCCCTAGTATATATGTAATTCTCTTACGCGGCACGCAAAAAAGACGTTTTTTGTTAGCGCGTTTTGGCAACATGTTGTTTGTTTACCACGAAGCATCGCGCTTGGATTGAATTTATAGCGCTATCGGATAAAATTGTATTGAAAAAAAATTAATATTAGTCGAGCTGTTGCTGCTTGCAAATGATATGCTGGGTTTCAATTTCCAAAGCAGCGTTCACATTTCGAGTCAAAATATGCTCAAAGTTTTCATTTGAATTCAAAAATGTTCAAGTTCTGATTCCAGAGGTATTGTATAATTTTTCTGTAGTACAACAAATTTATATTTGAAAAATATTTTTTTTGCAATATCATATTTTGTAAACTATGTCTTCATTGATGCGAGCGAAGCTAGCAAGGTTCGCGCAGCGAACCAATGAGGATTGCAAAGCAATCCTCCGGGGGTTGGTGAGCGTTAGCGGGCAGGAGGCGGTCCGTCTAGTTATATATAATTATCTTACGTGGCACACAAAAAGGACGTTATTTTTTATCACGTTTTGGCAACACTGTACGTTTGTTTGTTTACCACGAAGCCTCGCTCCTCAATTAAACTTATAGCGTTATCAAATGAAATTGTATTGAAAAAATGAATATTTAGTCGAGCTGTTGCACTTATAAACAACGCTCTGCGTAATCGATTTCCAAAGCAGCGTTCACATTTCGAGTCAAAATTTGCTCAAAGTTTTCAGTGAATTAAAATTTGTTTGAGCTCTGATTCCAGAGGTACTGTATAACTATTATGTAGCACAACAAATTTATATTTTAAAAATATTTTTTTTTTTTGGAATATCATATTTGTAAACAATCTTTTCTGCTAGGACAAATCGCACTCAGACAAAAAAAAAGGTGATACAAGTCAAAAAATAAAAATTTGCATGTTATTTCATAGAAAAATACGTATGAGGTGCCCCAGCGTTTTTTATTACTATTATATAGAATGTAATAGAAGTTATCACCGTAAATATTTACCTAAAATTTAAAAGAAGCTTATACTATTTCAATTGAAGTTTTATAGTATCCTTTAAGTTGATGTTTCTCAAATTCTGCAATTTTGAGTTGCTTCACTTTTCTTGTCGGGGTGCAACCAGTGGTGCAACACGTCTTCATTGATGCGATCGAATCGAATAAGGTTCTCGCAGCGAACCAATGAGGATTTGAACGCAATCGTTCGTGAGTTGGTGTTTGTCAGCGAGCAGGAAGCGAGCACCCTAGTTATTTATAAAATCTGACATTTTTCCTTGAGGTCTAAAATAAAAAATAATTATTGGCTGAAACGATGACAACGTGTAGATGTGCACCTAATTCCATTAAAACGTTGATAGTACATACTTAGATACCTAGACGTACACATTGGTAAATGAAAGCACGCGTTTCAAAACGTATACACTAGCTGTTATACAATTGAATCCTGCGTAATTCTACTATGCCACAAATTTTTAAAAAATTCTCTCAGAATTTAGGCAAAACAATTCTTAGAAATTGGCTTGACACTCTTGTGTTAAATCAAAATTACTCGCGTAAAAAGAAAATGAAATATTTATTTTGAATTCGTGTTAAATCAAAATCGTGTGAAAAAGGTCCGTGCAAAAACAGAATTATATTCCTACTAGCCACTGCGTGGCTAGCCCGGCGTTGCCCGTGCACGTGGTGTTGGTTTGCACACAACGGGCAACGCCGTGATGTAATGTAGTAAACTGGTGAAAAATTTTCCGCAGATTTCAAATCCGTTGAAATTTTTACTCCATCTTTAACCGTCTAGGAGATAGAAAAAATAAATTTGACTTCCGTTGAAGGATTTATCGTCTGGCTGGGAAATCAATCGCACAAAATTAAAGCGGAAACAAAAAAATAATCTTCTTCGCGTTTAGCGGATGAAAACAACTTGGCATGATTCCAAAACCTGACTGCAAGGTCGCATGAGTAGAAAAACTTTTCTGCATTTAAAAAACCGATGGTGAATAAAACTGTTAAATTCATTTAAAAATCTTCTAGATTGAATTTTAAAATTTCACCGCAACCCAAAAATTGCAAAAAATTTGGACTACCTGTGTGCCAAATCTCATTGCTTACTCCAGGTTAACCGCTGACGACAGTGAGTTGTCGTGAACGGAACACATCTGACAGACCTGCGAGCATATAGACCAACATATCCCAAACGTCTGTAAACGGTTTGCCTTGAAACTGTCGTACTCGTGGCTGGAGATAGTTGACGAGAAAGGTCGGATGCTGTGCTCCATCTGCTTCTTTTTGCAGTTACTGTCAAATACAGGTCGTCATTCGGCGTTGTAACTCGGGGCCGACCTGTACTGTAACGTCTACTGACATTTCCATCATTTTGGAATCGTTGCCAAAGCCTAGAGATGACACTTTGGGCGATTCCAAGTTCCTCTGAAACTTCCATCAGAGTATGCTCACATTCCAGGCGACCAATAATTCTACCACCTAAAAAATCATCAACATGCGTCCTCTGTACCATAACTACTCGGTTGTGGCACTGAGCGGCTTACAGGACGCTTGTGGACAATTTTACTTCTTTGCTACCATTCTCCTTATATACACCTCTCTTACACTCTCGTCATTGTGACGTACTATCGGCGACATCTGATGGCTTCCTGTAATTTGGATATTATTCTTGAAGATGTTTGTGCGATAATTCTACAGGTGAAATTTTTACTTTAGAGTTCGATTTCCGTGTGATTCTGAATAATCCTTAATTTATGTACATGAGTGTATATTGAATAAATCAAGTTATTGTAGGGGTCATTTTAAAGTAATTTTCATGATTTGGCTAAAGAAAAAAACTGCTTGCTCGTATTTATTTTTCCATTTCCACTTTGTGAATAAAATGTATGAAGATGCCTAGTAACATACAAATAGAACTTATTGATTTAAAAAGAAATTAATTATTGAAAATTTAATTTCATGAGCTTTTACAGATTGAACTGACATGTTTAATTTTTGGCATTCATTACTATGTGAGCATTTCCCAGATCTAAGAAAATTTTCAAAACATTATTTATGTTGTTCCGGAACGACATACAGGTGTGAACAAGCAGTTTCATGCATGCAATTTATTAAAAGCAAAGCGAGGTCGCGAATGACTGATTCAAATTTGAAAAATTCTCTGTTGCTCTCGGTCACAAATTTAACACCAAACATTGAAATACTAGTCAAATACAAACATGTTCAAAAGTCTTATTAATGGTAAGTAATGTTTATGTGCTACAAAAAATATTGTTTTACATACAACAATTAAATAATTTTAAAATGTTAATTATGTCTATAAACATACTTGTATTAAAAAGTTTATTAAGGATATGCCAGGGGACCATGAACGTAAGAAGGTAGAAAATGTGCTTGAGTTGTATGGCGCATCTGAACTCCTATCTGAAAAAAAATTGACGCATGGTATGTTATTGGTTGGCCACCCCTGCCCGAAACTAATAACCGCATCAGAAAAAGATATTTCCAATTGCCCAGGGAACACGATGAAGCACAAACTATGTTAATTTCATATTTTTCTGATCCGAACTTTACAGGTAAACCGTCTAAGAATCGAGCTAAACAACACAGTTTTCAATCCTGCGGCGGCGACGGCGGTAACTTTATTTTAATATAGAGAGATTATATTTAAACATGAGAAATCATGCACTGAGTTTTTAATGAACAAACATAAGAAAATAACAGATATATGAAATATTATATTGTTATCTCTAATGTTATTAAAGGAAGTGTTTCTTTCTTGCATGCAAAGTCCTGACGCATCTATGGCACATACAGTAATGGGATTTGGCACACAGGTAGTCCAAATTTGTTGCCATTTAGGGTTGCGACGAATTTGAAAATTCAATCTAGAACATTTAAAAATGAATTTAATAGTTTTTAAACAGACAGACTTACGCAACCAACTTCAGTCACTAAATGAAGATAATTACTCACAGGATACAAAGTTTCATGAAAATATATTAAACCGTGTGGACGTGTATGGGGCACACGCAACACAGACAGACAGACACCAAACGTGCAACAGGCAGATTTGACATCAGAAGGGTCCAAAACGGATAGATAACTTAAAATGGGTCGAAAATATTCAATGTACAAACAAACACTCCATTCTTATCTATATAGATGGTTACATGAACTGGAATGGATCATGTAACATTCCAATAATTTTGATACATTTAAATGCAGACCTTACTATCCTAAATGTTCTAGAAAAACAGTTCAGTGTTCCAAAGATGTAAGTAAATAAAAGTATCTCTCAAACTACTGTCATTATATATTTGCTCGATTGATGTAAAATAACAAGACACTCCTGCATAAAAAAAAAACAATTTTTACCTTTTAACCCTCGAAGTGGTTTCGTCAAGATATCTCGTCCTTCAAGAACTGATCATTTTGCTAATGACGAGATATTTCATCGTCTTGATACTGACGATTTCTGATGATGACAAGATTAAGACCGGGCTAATTTTCTTCTAATGACGAGATATTTTGTCCAACAAGAGGTGGTCAGTTTGGCTAATGCCGAGATATCTCTACGAGCACAAGACCATCAGATGAATAAAACATTATTCAGTATAGAATTTTGCTATACATAGTAAATCTTTGCACTTATGAAACTTCAAGCTTAACCCATTAGAAAGAAAATCATGAACTGAAGTAGGATTGAAGCAATGCTACAAAGGATGGAAAGGAAAAATGTGCAACCAATAAGTATACCGTTAGGTAGGATACCTATATTTTCTGAGATTTTTTAAGCAAAATTGGTTAAAAGTAGCATGACTAAGGATGAAAAGAGGGTGTTTAGAGAAGGAATAATTCTCTCTGAACTTTTATAATGTCATAAAAATATTTCAAACTCTTTCCGATGTGTAATTGATTAATTTCATTTAACGTGTAAAAACATAAAATGTTTTAAATTTTACACATGTAGTACCAAAAGTGTACATTTTTGATGACAAAAAGAGAAATTGTTGTGGGTTTGTGACAAATCCTTAGGTGTCTTACATTAGATACTGTTTTTCGAATACACAATTATGACATTTTCTACTCTTTGGTGTAACGAAAGATTTTGAGCATTAGTTATCAATTGTGAATGTAACTGTGATTTGGCTTTTGCTTCTTACTTACATATACATCCGTATAAAATCCTAGAAAAGATTCCAAAATTAGTCATTCCCTTTTACATACCTTATACAAGTATGTAACATTTTGGATCATTATTGTATTGTATGTTTAAGTTTTCATACATTCAAATTTAAACATAGTATATGTATTCATTTCAATTCTTTTTTTTTAAATACAATGTATGCTTACATTGCTTTTAAAAGAATTTTCTTTTCGATAATATTTTGTTATACGTGAGCCTACCAAGTCAAAAAGTAATTGTTTTGTTTGAAATGAAAAAAGGTGCTGTAAAAAATTACATTTAAAATTTTACTGTATTTATGCAAAAATATCTTATAATTTTATGCTAAAATATCTTACAATTGTTTTTTACATTTTATATTTAATTATATTAATAATAAATGTATGTGTTTATGAGCATATCAGCTATATCAATAGTTTTTTTCTCTGTTGCCATTCACTCATTGTTAATAATCAAATTCCATTGTAACTCCCCTCCAACAGTTCATGTAATTTTGAAACAGTAAACTTTTGAATATTGTTACGTAGCTTTGCATAACAATTTTTTCTCCAAACAGTACAATTCGATGCTCTGTTTCTTCCCATTTCATGCAAAGTTTTTGTGCTATTAGCGTTGAAAAATCGAACTTCTGATATTTTACTTTGAATTTGGACCGATTTTTTTGCGATTTGAATTAACTTCGTTGAGAAACTCAACTTATTACTTCTTGAGTCCACACTTAAGCTGTTGATATCTTCTAAGATTGAAAATGGCTCGACGATTCTGGAAGGGATTTAAAAATCTGTAAGTGTTTACCAAATTACTTTATGTTTTGTCTTTGAGCGTTTGGTAGTTTATAATGTCTGATTCAATTTGCAGAAATGAGATTGCTTTGTGTATTTTGACCTTGAAATCAAATAATCTTTCGGTCAGTTAGTTAAAATTGTATTACAGAAAATTAGTTTAATTGGACCATCCCTCAGAGAAAGGGATTTCTATATCACACTTGCACTCATCGAAATATAATTTTTTTATTATTAATTATTTATTTGTTACTTTTTTTTAATAAAGTACCAAGGAGTGCCATTCCTGATTATACCCTCAAAGGGAAAGAATCGGAGGCACTTTTTGTGGTTACATGGTTATTACTGTTTTTCCTTGTTCAAAAGTTTCAAATGTATTCCCTTTTTGATAATAGTCAGGCCAGTGTCGCTGTGTAAGACATTTTTACTTGTTTCAGTTTCACCAACGTCAAAGACGACCGTCTGGGAGAAAAAGATGCAGCCTCCGATTTGGTAAGTAAACTCACCTTAAACGACAATTCTTATAATAATATTTAACTATACAACTGAAAATGCTATTTATTTCAATGAAATGATCCTAAAATAAAACGGTCCTAAACATTTCCATGTAGAGAGCTCGTTAGTTGTGAAAGGATAAAATTGAAAAAAGTCGTGTTTTAGTTTGAAGAGAAAACAATCTTTGAAAGTTCTAGTAATTAGAAAAATTAATTGATTATTTATTAATATCTTCCTCTCCACATACAATCAATTATCATAACTAAATGAAAATAAATCTTGATCTTCTAATCATTTTCAAAACAAATATCTTCCATACTTTAAGACCTACGACAAGTATAATCGTCCGAATGCATCATTTTATAAAAAATTTGGTATTTTAGTCGCTAGAGATCGACATTGGAATGATGGGTATAAAAAAAATTTTGTGAGGATTGATTTGAATCATAAATTTAATTTTTTCTTGTAATTTTTCACAATTGTAACATTTTTAAACTCTTGTATCATATTAAGTATCATCTGTTGAAGTTAGCATGTGTGTTATCCGATGTTAGTGCTCTGGCCCTTGGACCAAGAATAGGTTGAAATAAGGACTTTTTGTTTTTCCACAGGAGGAGTGTCATCCGATACCACGGGTAGTGGAAGCTTTCCTGAGATACAAACCGGAAGACATAGCGGTAAGTTCGCTTTTTGCACAGATTACTTTGAATTAGTGTTATTATGTGCATAAGAATGTTTGAGAATTCATAATAATATTGTGTTGTGGCATTTTATTGAAATTAGCTTCTGGATCACATTGAGTGTCATATTTTCAATGCGTTATATTTTAATTTTTCAGGAACAACTCACCTTAATGGACTGGACGAACTTTAAAGGTGTCACTCATGAGGTAAACAAATTCATTTCAGACGTTCATGAGCAATGTAGCATTTTAAGGTAGTCGACAGGTGTCCTTATATACCATGATGCTGTAAGGATGTAATTGTGATATAGTACAGAGGTGTGTCAATTTCCCCACAGGAGAAATTTTCGAAACTAATTTTTAAACCTCATTACGGTTAGATGGAAAACGGGGTAAACAAAGCCTTTTTCAAATCCATTTATTATCATATATACCAGGCCTCGAAATAGATTTTTTAATACAGGTGCACAAGGTGCACCTAAGTTTTTAAATTAGGTGCACTGCGTGCGCCTAGTGGGAAAAATTAGGTGCACAGTTATATTTTCATGTGCACAGTGCACCTGTGCACCCGGGTATTTCGAGCCCTGATATATACGTTATCCTACGACTGATTGGTACAGAATCTCGTGGTCATCGACCAGTGTGTTGATTTTACTATTTCCCATATAAGTTGTACCAAACTTTTTTTTTTTTACTGTTGACTGTTATTCTGCTAAGGAGTATTCATTTACTCCAACATTTCGTTTCTAACAAAATAAACGGAGTTAACATAAACCCTCTTTTTTAGCTCAATTTATTATAATGGATACGTTATCCTACGACTTTTGGGTACAAAAGCCCTGGTCAAGTGCCAGTTTGTTGGGGTTTTTTTCATCTAGACCTTATTCGAAACCTTTTTTTACTGTTGACTATTATTCGTTGTGAAGAGTTTTCCTTTTTTTCTAACATTCAGTTGTTTACAAAATGCGATTCGTATGTTTCAGGAGTTATTCTATTCTGCTCGGAGAGACTGGAAGCAATGCCTAAATATCTGCGAACTCCTGGCAAGATCCGTGAATGTGAGTTGATCTTACTCTAAGAGATTTTTTCAAACTTTTAAATCTTTGTACCTACAGACTTCAAATTGAATAACCTCTTTTATTATTCAACAGGTGAGCACGTGGGTACAGGACGTTGTTCTGAGCACGCCGACTGTGGATGTGAGAGCCGCGGTGGTGAACAAATTCATCCTCATCGCCAAGCGCCTCTTCAAACTCAACAACCTGCACTGCACAAAGGCCGTTCTGGAGGGATTATACGTAGTTCCCATCATGCGGCTGATCTCCACATGGAAGGTAACTTACAAAACTCAAGATCAAACTTTTTAGAGTGGTGTAGAGCCGACAAATTGGTCTAGCGGGTAAGGTGCTGGTTTCTGGATCGATAGGCCCTGGTTCGAATCCAGGGAAAATGTGTAGTTTTTCATCCTTCTAGAAGGAATATGTGGCTGGTATAAACGGGTTGGGCCTACTACTATACGATGCTTGTGAGTTGTAATATTATATGAGGATAATGATGAAGTTAATACGACCAGGAATTAGAACCAAAACCAAACAGTGTCGTAACGTCTAATAGCGTTAAGGAAAACCTTGATAAAATTTATCAGACTGGATCGATAAAACTTGAAGCAAGAATATCGATTCTTAAAGTATGTTCGAGTGAGACAATACTTTCGATTCTTAAACTCATTGATTTTTACCTCTCCAGGGCTGTAGAGGACCGTTAATTTAAGGCTTTTATTGACTTCTTACCGCGAGTATATAACTATGGTCAGAAGACGAGGGCGCCACCATTATTGGTATTTTTGATTAACGTTGTACTAGAGAAACACAGCTGTCTGTCGAAAACCGTCCGGGACCAATCCCAAAATGAAAGATCGGAGGATAACACCGCGTTATTTTGAACTATTGTCTAATGACGAAGCAACACCTGAGCTTGAACCTCACTCTCCAAAATTCCACACCACGCCAAAGTGATGACATTTGACTAAACGACAGATTTAATGTGGGTGGGTGGAAACTTAACTCTACGTCACACTGGAGCAATCTCAATGGCATGATGTGGTGTGGATGTTTTAAGAAAGGGGTGCAGACTCGAGTATTGACCTCATCAACATACAATGGTTCAAAATGATGAGGTGTTAACCGAAGATGTTTTCCTTTGGGATTGATCCCATATCGTGGCCAATAGCCCGGCGAGTCTCTCCAGAGCTAGTGGCGATGGACAAGGATCAATCCCAAAGGGAAATTTTTCGAATTTGTGAGAAACTTTTTCCATCAAGCTAAATAATTATAGGTGGCAGAAGTGTTTCTGCGATGATTCGACTTTCTTGTACGAATTCCAAACGTGAAGTCACCTGTATCGTTTTAGAACATGTTTTCAGCACTTTGTCAAATAAAATTATGTAGAATTAAAATTCTAATTGATCTCTCTCACTTGGACAGTTGATTGGAAAACACCAATTAGATTAAAAGCCAAACGCTGTGAAAATACTGATAAATTACATTTTAATGTAAACCTGACACGTATCACAATAAATCATTCGGAAGCAGAAGTTAAATCTTCAGACTGATTTGTTTATTTTCTCTGAAAATCCTTCTCTTGCAAGTTTAAATTTTCTTTTTTCTTCAAACTTCAGAGCGATCGTACGGTACAGTTTACCTTAGAAATAAATAGTCAAACTTGTGAACCGAAAGAAATAAATTCACATTGCCAACTACCTTCAGCCTTTCTTCTCTTCCCTATTTGGTGCGTTTGAAAGTTCACAGCCACCTTTCACAGTGAAGTCACACAAAGTTCACAGTGAAAAGTAGGGATCTGTAGTTTCTAATCCTTCCGGTAGATGTTGCTACACACACACAAGGTGTTCCGTCATTAGAAAAAACGCTCTGACCTTGATAAACAAGATATCTCAAAATTAGAAATAAACTGACCAGATCACCGTAAACAAATCGGCACTGTCTTGATGACGAGATATCTCGTAATCAGAAAAAATGGTCTGATTTTGATGGACGATATATCACTCGCGTCTTTAGGGTAAAAGACTGATATTTGTTCTTATGCTCCTTAGAAAGGTATTTGTAATACCCTGATAACGAGAAATATTGGTATAAGCAGCATTGCTCTAACCTTTATTGATGTGTTATCTTGTCGAAGCCATTTGGAGCATTACGGAGGTCTATATAACAATTAAATATAATCTCAAGGGTCTTGAAAAAATTTTTAGTTTTCAAAGGGGTCATTGAACTGAAAAAGTTATGAATTGGAATCTGAGTTATTAAATCTAACAATAGGGGGGGGGAAAGAATGATGTTAAAATGTGTGTGTTCTTTCTCCGTGTCACAATCAGTGACTAAATAATTACATCTATTAGTTCAAAGAATGCATGGATTTTTTCGAGTGTCAAGAATATCTATATTATTCCATCCTTTCGAATAAAATCCTTTGGAGAGATTCTATTGTTACTTTCATTGAAATAGAGCTCCTAGAAAAGATTCTATTGGTTCACCTTTGAATAGAATTCCTTGGAAGGAGAGAGATATTCGTGTGATCTATTCCTTAGAATAGAATCATTTTGAAATATTATGTCCTTACTTTTCTTGGAATATAGTTCGTAGAAGATATTCTATTGGTTCATTTCTTAAAATACATTCCTCCTGAAACATTCTACTGTTCCTTTCCTAAGAATAGAATCTTTTGAATACATTATATTGGTTAAGATGGTCAAAATTGTAAGGAGGTTATACTGCAAAGACTGCATTTTGTAAGGTGGAATTATGCGCATGAACCCCTTACAGGGTTAAGCGGTTATTTTGATACTTGTAGGACTTTGAAAGAAATTAAGCTCTTATAAGTCCACTTCATTTGTTCTCTAATTTGCAACATGAGGTGAACACGCCCAATTGAAGATTCGTAATTTTGATAAAGTATCAATCGTATGCTTATGCTTTGTATGACATATATGCATATAATTGACATGCTTTTTTTATTCCAGAAAGTGCCTGTGAAAAATACGAAATATTTTACAAAACTCCACAGGATCTTTTGCAACGAAAAGAAGATTGTAAAGAAGATGTGGAAGCCCTATAGTGCACACGAGGTTCGGTGTATTCCAGACGTAGGTGCGTATAGGATTTTGTTGTCCACATACTGAGCGTCGCTAAATACACTAGTAGTATTGGTTTTACCCCACAATAATACACTTGATGAATAAATAACTACAATGATTGGTCGAAGGTATCAAGGATTCAATTGGTCCTTTCCGTGTTATGAAATCCTTTAAAGCGATTCAATTGGTCCTTTCATGGTTATACAACCAGGTGGAACTATTCAATTAGCCCTTACCTTTGAGTGGAATTCCTTGAAAATATTGTACTGCTACGTTCTTTTCGGGAGGCAACTCATGTGGATGTCATCATGTCCAGATTGACCCCGGACCGTCGCAAATAGCACATCGTGTTGTTCCAATGCGACGTTAGTTGAAATATCCCCAAGTAACAAATAGCCCAGATCCTCTAGCAAGAGGGTTGCCGTTTTCCGTATGTGTGAAACATCCAAATGATTCTAATCGAGAATGATACAGTAGAATCGTTTCAAAAGATACTACTACAGACCTATATTTTCCATCACTAAAGAATGTTTTGGTGTAAAATTGTTTTTTGATATTATATTATGTACTGTGTTAAGTCAAAGTTCAGTTGAAAAATTCTTTACTCCCGTGAAAACGGGTTTTCTATTATTCGTAGAAACAACTTTATAACCCAACGCATTTTTCTTTCCTGCAGATGTACTGTTATCTGGAATGAAAGATGATATAGGCGTCGATTTCACAGGACACCACGTCACGTACCTCCAAAGATCAAGATATGGTAAATTTCAAGTCATAAATTCTTTCTAAACGGAAAATAGTCTTAGGCAACTGACATTGAGGCATAAATATGTGTGTTACTGCTAAAAAGCTGTAATCTGTTATTCTACAGATTATCTAGGTTTTAAGTGCCAAAAATAGTTTCACTTCTCAAACTACCTGGATAATTTGCACATTACCTACTAGGCACTCGTTAAAGTGAAAATAAGATCTTTGCCGGAACAACTGCAACGTTTCTGTAAGCTTAAATTAACATATTATTATTTATTTGTCTTTCTATATCTAAAGAATCAAGTTAATACAATCAAACAATCAACTAATTAGTTGATAGAATCAATCATCAATCAATTAAAAAACTATAGTAGAAGGAATCGAACGGTTAAAACATTATTACAGTTAAAAAATAAATTTCCTAAACATATGATAAAATTATGCTTACTTATTAGTGCAATCTAAAGATTGGTGACACTTTGAATTACATAACAATTGGTTTTTGCGACAAGCACACCTATTTGTGGTACATTTAGATCTTCATTTTTTGAAACCCTGGCCAGTACCAAGGGATTGTTTTATTGCCATAGGAAATGAGAGAAACAGGCGAAACCAAACTCAAAGTGGAGGGTGAGAGGGAAGGTGTAAGGAAATTATATGAAACGAACTTTTGAACTAGGTTAAATGTGGAATACTCTTGATTCCGCACATTAACGGTGCAAATCAGTTAATCTGCAAATTGATTATGTAATGTGCACATGTATGGCTTTCCAGCTTGAGAGATAGCATATATATATATATATATATATATATATATATATATATAATTGCAATCAATTTCAAGTCCAGTTTTCGTAGAGCAGTCACATGATTACTAGTCGATATGCTGGTCCCACTGCTTGATGCATCGTTTAGTATCAAATTTTAGAGAGAGTCATATTTTATTCTATACTATTATTGATTATATACTATATTTGACGTCTATGATTGGAACCTCAAGAACACGGACTTATTTAAACTTCTTTTTTCAGGGCTTATTGGCGACTTGCCGGAGATTCAGGATTACTTATCATCCATTTCCTATACAGTAGAAAAGATAAGATGCTTGAAGGCAAATCGTTTGAAGTGAGTGCACATCAGAAGGTTTTGCAAGTAAAATCAAAATATATAGGGACTAACGATTGATAATAATAAAGGGAAAGTTGAACAAAACCGGATCATTATTATTAAATTAATTTTTTATGCGTGTAATTTTTATTCTAACAAGATCATTAATTTGTTTAAGTTCCAATTTATAAATTCTAGCCTGCCCTTCTTTGAAAAAAAAAAAAAAATTTGGAATAAACTGCCAAACACGATTTTATTTAAAAATAATAATTTTTTTAACTGTTAAGAATAATTAATTTTATATTTGTACAAAAAATGTAAGGTACTACAATATAGTAGTCTATATTTATACAGTCCCTTCTAAAAAGTAATAAAGATGCATTTTTATACCAATTATAAAATGATTCTTGTTTTTAAGCAGGTATGCTTAGAAATTAAACAAACCATTTCCATTTCACACAGTAAAAAAAATAGTAGTTCAAAACCGGGTACTACCTGGCCCTGTCCGACTGTCAAAGTCCCTGTATCATACCCCCTGTTTGACCCTGTTTGTAACCCTGTTTGACAACGCCATTAATCAGAAAAGAAGGCTTAGCATATTTCAAACATGAAGCAAAACGTTTTTTAATTTTTTAATATAATAGCTGAAAGAGGTGTTATAGGGTGTTGTACTTACCCAAGATAAATCTTCAAGCAATTAGAAACTACAGCGTCAGCATCGACGTCATTTTCAAAACATCGGCGTCAACAAGCACATAATCTACACTGCATTTCATTCAACTCCAAATAACATGAGCCGACCAACCGGTATAGTGGTTAAGGTGTTAGCCTACAGATCAGAAGGTTCCTGGTTCGAATCCGGGTTCGGGCATGGATGTTTGTAAGGGTATGGTGTAGAGGCGGCTGGTGCACCTTAAATCTGTCGTGATCGAAAGTAATAACGTTGGGTTAGTGTTGAAGTTTCTAGGGTGGGGTGCCAGCTCAGATGTTGCTTCATCATCTGACCGTGGTTCAAAATTACGAGGTGTTGTCCTCGGATCTTGCCCTTAAGTCACTGATCCCGGACCGTCTTCAATAGCCCGTTGTGTTGTTCTAGTAAGTTACCTAAATTACCATTACCAAATAACATGGTGGTTGTCTGCAACTAGTTTCATGCGTTATCCCACAGATGGCAGTTCCAATCGAGCTAAAACTGCCGGGTCCCGGTTTTGTCCGGCTACCCGGATTTGTCCTACCTTCCCCTATCTTTTATTATGGTGAATAATGAAATTACACCTGTAAGCAAAACTTATGGAACAGTAAGGATACAGTTGTCACTTTGCACTTAATTGGCATTAGGTGTGTGAAAATGATACGAAAGGTATATCACAAAAATTATTAAAAACCGCGGTAACAGGAACATAAGCGATTGGCAAAAAAGTGATGAATTGAAGTGATTACACTGCACTGAGCGCCATGAATAAACATTTTACATGTATAAATATTTAACTACAGCTTGAGCTGAATTATTTAACTAAATGCTTGGATGTAACTTCTGGCATATTAAAAGTGACATTTATATGCTAACTTCGAAGTAATACACGGTGATTAACTTATTTGGTTTCATTTTATGCATATTGCTTTTCAGATGGAGCTTTGATCTGGAGCCCGACACATAAATGTCATATTTTGGTGACATATCTGCAATAGACCAAAGTAAACACCCATATCCATATTAAATTAAACAAGGAAACATTTCAACGTGGATTCCTCATTCGAGTCTACTTTGAAGATTACTGACCTCCAACAACAAGACTTCAAATTCTAATAGTATGATATGAATCCTGTGAAGTTGTGAAGGACAAAGCGAAGTCCGACTAAAGAAGTAAGCAAGGTTTTAATTTCGTTTTTCGTCAAATCTGGGCAAAAACTCATAAGCTGACTTTTTCACGGAGAAACTAAATGCCCGTTTTCCTGACGATGAAAAATACATAATCATCTTGTAAAGCGTTTCAATAGTGTTAGATAACACTATTGAAAATGTTTATATTTATTATACTTTGTCCTGAAAATCAAAAGTTATTCTTTAAAGAGATGCTCAGTAAAAAACGATTTGGATCAGTTAATGATTTTCTGCTCTTAGCCGACGTTGTATAGTTGAGTCTGTAAAGCAAAGATAGAAGATCCTCTCATGTTCCATTCCTTCCTGAACGTATTCTTTGTCAAAGACTTTCTTTCTGTTTTCATAGCTTAGCGATATTTTTTTAAACACAGCTTGGCCAAATATGGTCATAGCGCCAAAGCCAATCTACCAAAATCAAGAGCTTAAACTGAATTTTAGGGAACCTTGTTTTGTTAATAATCTTTCCTTTTCAAAGGATGAAAAAGAGACAAAATCTAGAAAATAAAAATTAAATAGGAAAATATATAACTGAATATTATTGTGTATCATAAAGCAAGGTTAAAGAAATGAAATTTTAATATCAATACGCACCGTGTGTGTGTGTGTGTAATGTTAAAGAAGAAAAGACTACAAATATCTACGAATCAAAGATTTATATTCCGGGCAAACATTGTGAGAAAAAAGTCTGGGTGGAATTTAAAGACTTAACGTAATTTTGGTATTTTAGGATTGATAATTTCGTTAAGTACTTTCAAGGATCTAGTACCTCTACGAACAATTAAAAAAAAAACGTTTCAGCCTATATGGTGTAACTTATGTACATTTGTGTTCTCTTCCAGATAAGCCAAGAGCTGGACCATTTCCATCAGGGGAGTGTCGTCAAGCGTCCAGGACCTGAAGAGCTCTACTACTGCCCCCTTGCGTCCGTCCATCCCTCCTTTCTGTAAATATGTCAAAATTCCTACGGGCGCGAGGGGAGCTGTTGATAGTTATTCCGAAGGCCAGATGCCTGTGCGCTCAACTCGTCCAAGCTGCTTCATTTTTGGGGATGCCTCGTGCTAATGACAATCGAATGTATTAAAGATCAAATAAAAACATTCTATAACCCCAAAGCGTCTCTCGTCTCTGTCCTTTGAGAATGTTGAATCGAAATTCCAACCACATTAGAACAAAAGAAGGAGATAAGAATAAATAATTTAAAGTTGAAACTAATAAATAATTTAGATAATTGAGAATAAATAAATAATTTAAGTTTGAAGTCTGAAGATTTTGTCAACTTTCAAGAATAGTTTAGGATCACTTTTATAATCTACAGAATTAGAAAATTAATGACAAATTTTTTTATTTTATACATTTTTAAAACTTTAAAATATCAAATATCATTGTCCTAGCATGTCCCTGAGTGAAATTTTACAATTTCTTCATTCATTAGGGTTTTAATATTTATTTATATATTCTTGTAAATAATTTATTCTACTTCTTTATACATTTGAAAGGTTATTAGTTACAATAATGGAAATAATATTGCAAAAATTTTCAAAAGTAACTTCAATAACTATTGTCCCAAGTAATATCATCATTTTCTTGGCATCTCAGATATCATTATGTGCTCAATTAATAGATGACAGCACTGAACTAGAAGAATACTTTTCAAGTAAGCTGGGGTTGAGGTTATTTAAATAAATAACTGCCATTTTGAAAAGTTATCAACTTTTTTTTTGGTCAGCCATACAAGTTCAGAGTTCAAGGTTTATGTATATTGAAGATCATTTTCCTGGCTTTGATAAAAATTAAATGTTTGTAGTAAATTTTTAATTTTTTTTATTATCAAGTGTGTATAAAAGATATTTCTTAAATGTGTGTGAAATTCAAACTGAAATTTTTAAAGGTTCATCCATTAAGCCCTGAACAAGCCTATTTCATCATTGTCCTGCCTTTAACATACCAAGTCAATGATATCAAGACAGGAAAATGATGTTTTGTGTTCAGTATTTTATAAATATTTAAATTATTAACTGAAGACAAATATATTCTTTACTTTTAACTATTAACTTTTGATTATTTATTATCCATTGTAATTTTTTAATAGTAAAATACCTTATGATGGACTTGAAATTTTGAAACTTATTTGTTCCTTTTATTTAAAACATAATGTTTTTGTCATTGCACCTAAAAATGTCTAGATATTACTAAATATCCTTTATTACATGCTCTTTTTTATAAGTTGTAAACAATATATGGACAGATATGAGTGGTAAAAAGAAACAAACATATGAGGAAAGGTTGTTAAAGAAAAGGTTAGCTGAGAAACGTCGTCAGGAGCATATTAAAAAAAACTTCCATAACGTTTGATACAAGAGAAATTGAAGAGGCATGTGAAATATATGTTAACCAAAAGAAGAAAGGAGTGGTAAAGCCTATAGCTAAAATGAGTTCGAGGCAGAAAAGGGGAATTATAAAAATAGGAAAGAAAATTCAAAACTCTATCGCTTGAACAAGAAATTGTCATCCGATAGAATTGGCTACCCAAACCAAGTGAAAGTGGTATAGATATTCAACTTTCAGGTTCTTCAAACCCAGACTAAACAAGAGATGATAGTGTTAAGAAAAAAAGTTAACGAAAAAAGTTAGAAGAGATAGAGCAGAGACCTACATTCGTATAAAGAAACTGGAAGAAAAATTTTTAAAACATACAAGGCAAATGGAAAAATACAAAAATAAATACTACAGATCAAAAATAGCTGAGAATTGATTGCAGTAATTTAACACCACACAGCAAAACACGTAATCTGTTAAAAAAGCATAAAAGTTGCAGTAATATCTAACCACAGTGTTCCTACTTTCTAATAATACTTAAATATTCGGGAATCCATAATTTCCTGAAGTGTCATGTTCCTAGAAATTTTATTTATGTACTTAATCAGCTGAATTAAAAATACATGATCATATGAAATGTTCAACAAGAAATTTATATATTTTTTTCTATTTTTATCATTGTCCTGGCAGGATCGTCATTGTCCTGCCTTCCAATATTTTGAAATATTTTTTTCCTTAACAAAATGTTAATAATTTAGACTGCTGATATTTTTAATTTACTTAATGAACACGGTAGAAAATTATTAGACCAAAAAAATAAAGTTTTAAAAACCTTCGATTGAAAAAAATTTAAGAAGCCAATTTTTCCTATTTCACAAGAATGACCCATAAATCAAATTAAAAAATTAATCATTAGTTCTGAGGTTGCCAGATACCGAGTAGCAAAATGATCAATGAGTTTATCGTTTGGGCTTTTCGTGCTGCATTATAAAATTTAAGTAAATATGAAATTATAAATGTTCTAATTATTCTTTTTTCATCAATCAAATATTTATAAATATTACTTTCATCATGGGAAAAAGTAAAAATTCTGTTCAAACATGAACATTAAAATTTAATTTCTTTTAAGAAATTGTTTTTCGATCAACACTGGTAAAGCAATCTGAGATGCGTATAGCAATCGTTTTATACTCAATGTTATTTCTATGGCGATTTCAAATTGCTTTTGGCTTAGGTCAATTTTAGGCCTCTTGGGATTCGAAATTTTCAAAATCCTTTCTTAGTGTACCCCTACGGTATAAAAAGAATCACCCTGCAAAATATCAGCTTCCTAGGGCTTGTAGTTCTTGAAATACAGTGATCAGTCAGTCAGTGGTATTTGAATTTTATATACATATAGATGGTATCAAGATACAACGATGTTTGCAAATAAGCTGGTAACAGTTGAGCGCGCTATAAAATTAAATTCCCGGAAGGTTTGTACTCACTCATATCTCCCATCTATCTTCTATTAAACAAAGAAGTGTGCATGTGTGTATATTCTCTATACAAATCTACACCGCTTGACCAATCTACACAAAATTTGGAAACTTATACTTTAGAACATTGCGGAAATCTACTTCTTCCCTGTCTTTAAACCAATCTGTAGCCATGACAATTGTCACACAGGTAGTCTTATAAGTACCCCTCGAAGCCTCAATTTTTTAAAATCTAAAGTTTGTTTTTCTGCAATAATTGGTCATGGATAAGGAAACATGTTCCACAGGGTTTGTGTACTTGAGTTAACAGAGGAAAATGTCGCGGTCCTATTTGAAACCCGAGCAACGACGGGTTGTTCATCTAGTAGTAAATAAATGCACAATTATCAGGCCACATTATTTAGGAATGTATGTCAGATTCAAGTTTATTACACTGCCGTTGTTGCGTGAGAGTTATGCGATTACGAGCGGCAACACACGGGGTATATTTCTGTCTTCTGTGTGAATAAAACTAACATTGTGTATATGTCTATTAGTTGATATTACATTTCTTATGTCTGGCGTAGAATGGTCAAATATGGCCTTTGCGTCATAAAAGCTCAAAACCAAACAACCTATTTCCCTTGAGAACATTTAGGCAATCTAAACGGTAAATTAAGTCCACTGAACTATGGAATCAAATTACACTAAAACCGCAAGTTCTGATGTAATACCTCGTAGAAACGGGTCGTATTTATGTAAGATTCGTGTTGTTCTGTTTGGTAAGGTCTATATTAAAGACTTCGAATCTTACAGCACATTGACATTTAATGAATAAATATATACAATTATTATGTACAGTTGAGTTATATTTCAAAAAAGTTCCGTCATTATCGGCAGCAGTCGTCTCTGCTCGGAAAAAATACGTCAGCTCTCAATGGCGTCCAGGGGAAAAAGTGTCTGTTCTATTAATTTTCTCGTAACTGAATACCAGAATGTGAATGGCTCGTGACAGTCTTGCCTTGCATTCCTACTACAATGCAACTGACTCCTACCAGTCTCGTTGCTCTTATAATGAGTTCTTTCCAGACTAGTAGACAACTACCGTTTCGTCTCTGCTCGGAAAAAATACGTCAGCTCTCAATGGCGTCCAGGGGAAAAAGTGTCTGTTCTATTAATTTTCTCGTAACTGAATACCAGAATGTGAATGGCTCGTGACAGTCTTGCCTTGCATTCCTACTACAATGCAACTGACTCCTACCAGTCTCGTTGCTCTTATAATGAGTTCTTTCCAGACTAGTAGACAACTACCGTTGTCTAGTATTCCTACATTTATTTTGATGAATTGAGGTGCAATGGTTCATTTTAAACCACAGAGCTCCCCTTAAACTTGCAACTCCTCAGAATACAACGTTTTAACTCTTGAAATCGCTCCGGATTTTGCATCTCCGACTATAATAGCAGGATATAGAATTTTTTTATAATAAAGTGTTGACTCTTACATCATGGGGGTTTATAAACTTTTTCTCGAAATGTAATTTTCTCAAATTATTAATCTCCGCAAAATACAATATCTCATAATACGACAATTAAATTCTTTTGGAATTTTTGATTCATGATCTGGAGATTATAAAACAGAGTTTGAATCAGTATTATAGAGGAATATATATTTAAAAAAAACGGGATATACACCTTAATATTTTTTGCATTAAATATTTTGAGGTTTTCTTCACGGATGACTGACGTCAAAGACCACAATTAATTTAAATACAGCAATGTAGTAATAATTGTAGCTCAATACTTGAATCAATGTCCGTGGAAGATAATTGAGTTAAGAAACTGGGAAACCGTAATTTGTTTCCGTAATTAAATTAACGTGAAACCGTAATTAAATTAACGTCGCACCGCGGGAAAACACAACAGGCTATTGGAGACGGTTCGCGATCAAACCCGAAGGAAAAGATCCGAGAACAACACTACGTAATTTTTAACCACCTGAGCTAGCACCCCACTCTCCAAGGTTCCACACCACGCCATCGTGAAGACAGTTGCGGTCACGACAGCTTAAACGTGCCCCAGTTCCTTTTGTAGACGACGGTCTTTTGATGGAATCGAATTCACAAACCATCGGTTGTTAATCCATTACTCATCGAACATTTAAAATTCGATGGAACATCCTCTTCCACAATGCATTGACTTTGTAAATTTTCTAGAAACATCTCTACATTGGAAGTTTTATCCATTTACGAAGAAACAGAAACAGTTTTTGAACATAATACACGTACCTTCAAACATAACATTTATCAGTCAATACGGTTTATATGTAATGATATATATACTACACTACCCTATAATAATGGACCGTACGCCTGCGTATTTGCATAAAATCCGACAACTTATTTGGGTGTGTTTTTCGTGGTACGGACTGGAAATTTTGCATGCTGTTCCTGGTAGATTGAACTCCCACATCAATATTTTGGGCAAACTGGTTCTTCCTACGCTCTGGCAATTTTATGGAATGGACGATTGTTACTTCCAGGATGACAAAGCTCCATGTCATGTTGCAGCCACTATCAAGCAGTGGTTTCAAGATATGGATGTAAAACGTCTTCCCTGGCCTGCTCAGAGTCCCGACCTAAACTCCATAAAACATTGGTGGGACGAGTTAGAGCAACGCTCACGGACCCGAAATCCCCAGCTGAGCTGGCGACATTCTTGCAGCAGGAATGGACACAAATACCCATAGCTGTGTATCAAAACTTTGTTGAAATTATGCCCAGAAGGGTTGATAGTGTTATTGAAGCATGTGGGGACCATTCCCCCATTAAAGCATGTATTATTTCCATTATACCATCTCACATCTTGCTGTCCGATCCATTATTGTGGGGTAGTGTATATGGAACTTGATTATATCCAAGACATCGGCTGGAGTTATTTTATCATCGTTTTCAGAAAGCAAGTGGGTAACGAGAAAAAAATTCCTTTCTGATCTCATGCATTTCAAATTTTGAACTGTTATTGAGCAAACTGTCATGGAAACATCCCGCATTTTAATAATTATTGGACAGCGAATTTGCAGAGAAATTGCAAGTTAGGTACATCGCATACTTTCAATGAATGTGATGTTTTTGCAGCACGTGACTATCCCCCTATTGAAGCATGTATTATTTTCCTTATACCATCACATATTGCTGTCCTGTCCATTAATGTAGGGTAGTGTATATATGCATCGAAAAAGTTTTCTGGGTATTTCCATGTATATTTTTCTAAAAAGGTCTTTTCAGGAATTAATGCATTGCAAACAACAAATTTAGCTTCTTAAAGACGCTAAAAAATTTGCTTGTTTCTGCACATCTTAATTTGCAAACATATGTTGACCGATTTGAAATGGATTATATAAAACTGAATAGCTAAAATCCGACATCTATTTAGGTTCAACTACACATTGTATGCTGATATTGTCATATTTAAAGTTTTGTTGGTAACTTCGGCGTTTATATATATCATTAAAAAAAAATAAGTACATAAAAGCAAACTACAATGTAATACTAGAAAGATCGATAGCAGGAGGATTCTAATTCTAATTCAATTCAATTTCAATGCAAACATGTTTTCAATAACTAACAAGTTTTGAGATTTATTTGTGAAATGTGATACATAAAGAAACTCACAAGAACATATTTTGTCCCAACATCTTTCAATTTTTTTTAATTTTTACTGGAACTTTTAAGGAAAACATGGACACAAATCTTCTCAAGCATGGGATGAGGTTGATAAGGTAACTAAAGGGGTTGTGGTTGGCGATTCAATGGTTAGAGTTTTGGGAGACATGGTAGGGCGTAAAAAACGCAATTTTGCAAGGTGTTGCTTGCCAGGCGCCAGAGTCAAACATGTAGTTGAGGCAGTTAAAGCAGGTGTAGTTAAAGGGGAGGAAAAGGCAGTAGTGTGGGTGGGAACTAATGATGTAGAAAGGACCACTAATGTTGAGTTTAATAGGGAAGTGGAAACACTTTTAAGAGGCATTAAGTCTCATGGGGTAGAGGTAACAGTATTAGGATTACTACCTAGCTATGGTTTAGGTAATGGGTGGTTAAATCAAAGGGCCAATAAGATGAACGGGTTGTTAAGGGATTTGTGTGAGAGGGAGGAGGTTAGAATTTTAGATGTTTGGAAGGAGTGTAGGAGGGATTGGATAAGCAGGGACAATTTGCATTTAAGCCTGATAGGTAATAGGGAGGTTGGCAAGCGGGTTTTGAATATTCTGGAGTCAAAAAACTAGAATGCAAGCAGGGATTCGTAGGACATAGAGGGTTGACAGTACACAACAATTGCTTAGGAAAACTAACTGGGTCTAAAATACACGAGAAAAACAATACAAAGGGAAAGTGCAATGTGAGGGAGAAAAACAATACCAAGACAAATAATACAAGGGGAAAGTGCAATATAAGGGTGAAAAACAATACAGAGACTAAAACTACAAAGGGAAAGTGCAATATAAGGGTGAAAAATAAGCTAAAAGTATTTTATTGTAATGCTCGCAGCGTGAGAAATAAAATGGATGAGTTCAAGGGAATTGCACAAGGAGAGGATATAGATATCATTGGGATAGCTGAAAATTGGCCAAGCAGTGAAGATGCACAAATTTTAGAATTGAGTGGATTCACAATGTTTAGAGTGGACAGAGTGAATAGGAAAGGGGGTGGGGTTTTGATTTATGTGAGAGAATTCTTAAACTGTACGGAAATAAAGTTAAATAGTAAAACTGATGGTATAGAATCAGTCTGGGTGAAACTGAATACAAACAAAGGCAAAGGACTAATTCTGGGTAATATATATAGACCTCCTGTTTGTAATGAAGAGCAGGAAAAGGGTATGTGCAATCTGATAAACGAAGCATGTCAAAAAGGAGAATTAATTTTACTGGGGGACTATAATTATCCAAATATTGACTGGACAAACAATCTAGCTACACATGAGAAAGGGGCAGAATTTTTGGAAGTGATACAAGATTGTTTTTTGTACCAGATGGTGTATGAGAATACTGGCAATGCAATATTGGATTTGATTTTCAGCAATGATGAGGATAGGGTGAAGGATTTGGTTATAGGTGAGCCACTGGGAGAAAGTGATCATAGATTAAGTATAAATTTTCAGTCAGCATACACAATCAATAGTAGGATAATTCCAAATATCAGAAAGGTAAATTTTCATGGGATAAGGGAAGAGTTAAAGGAGACATTCAAAGGGGGATTATTAGCACCGCATCATTCTGAACAATGGGAGGAATTCAAGAATAAGTTAGACAGGGTGTTAAAAAAAACATGTAACGTTCAGGAAAAAAGGAAAATCTAGAAACTTGCTCCCTTTGTGGTTTTCAGGGAAAACACACAAAGCTTTAAAATTAAAACAAAGAACATGCAGTGTATATAAAAGCACTGGTAACGACAGGGACAAGGAGGCATATCTGAAAGCCAGAAAGAAGTTTAAAACTATTAGTCGGAAGCAAAAGGTGTCCTTGGAGGAAAAACTAGCAAGGGAAATAAATATAAACCCAAAAGAATTTTTTGCATATGCAAGTGGTAAAAATAAATTTAGTACTACACTGGGCCCGTTGGAGGGGAGGGGAGGTGAATTAATTCAAGACGAGGTGGGAATGGCAAACCTGTTAAATTACTTTTTTCTGGGGGTTTTCAATGGTAACTATAAATTAAAAAAGGACCCCATGGATGGAGCCTTTTCAGGGGGTTTAATTAAAGAATGCAAATTTAACAGGGAAGAAATAGTACATCAGTTAAAAAAAATAAGCCATCTAAAGCACCATGGCCAGACGATATTTATCCGAGGTACTAGTGGAATGCGCGGAAGAATTAGGGGACGTAATTCACATCATATTTAATTCAACATATAGCACGGGTTGGGTACCAATGGATTGGAGGCCCACATAACTCCAATATTTTAAAAAGGGAATACAAAGTGATCCGGGCAACTATAGACCAGTAAATCTAACATTAGTAATTTGCAAAATATTTGAATTTCTGTTAAAAAAAGCATATAATGTTATACTTGGAGGAGTGGGGACAGTTATCAGATAATCAGTATGGGTTTAGGAAGGGCAGATCCTGCTCTACGAATCTTATGAAATTCTACGAAAAAATTACTGAGGAGCTGGATAATAAGAGCAGTGTAGACATCATGTACATAGATTTTAAAAAGGCTTTTGATAAAGTACCTCATGAGGCATTGCTGTTTAAATTGGAAAGGCTAGGGATTCAGGGAAAAACATTGATATGGATAAAGAATTGGTTATTGGGTAGAAAGCAGAGAGTGCAGGTAAAAGGAAATTATTCACAGTGTACAGAAGGTATAAGTGGGGTGCCTCAGAAATCAGTTTTGGGACCAATTTTATTTATAATTTTCATAGATGATATAGGTCAGGGGATAAAGAATAGAATCAGTATATTTGCAGATGACTTAAAAATATGGGGGACAGTGGATACCAAGTTACAGATAGAAAATTTACAAGGGGATTTTTATAAGATATCCGAATGGGCTGTAAAATGGGGTATGTCATTTAATGTAGGGAAATGTCAAGTTCTGCATATGGGTTACAGGAACAGTGGAGCCGAGTACTGTCTGCAGGGAGTAAAGGTAAAGGAGGGAGAAACAGTCAAGGATCTTGGGGTGATAATTCACAGGGATTTTAAAATGGATCACCAATGTTCAGCTGCGGGTAAAACAGCTAATAGGTTATTGGGTATATTAAAAAGACTGTAACTTCAAGGGATAAGAATATAATCTTGCCGTTATATAAGGGCTTAGTAAAACCACATCTAGAATATGCTGTACAATTCTGGGCCGCATATATGAGAAAGGATATATAATTAATTGAAAGGGTTCAGCACAGAGCTACAAAAATAATAAAGGGGATAGCGAATCTCGACTACAATGAACGTTTAAATAAGCTAAACATGTATACACTGGAAATAAGAAGAAAGAGGGGGGGATTTGATTCAGCTTTTCAAGTTGGTAAAACAAGGGGACACAGGGGGCTTAAATTTCAATAGGGATAACAGAACAAGGGGCCATGGGTATAAATTGAAAAAGACACATTTTAATCGGGTTTTAAGGAAAAACTACTACTTTAATAGGGGTAATAGACGAATGGAACGCGTTGCCAGAAAATATTGTTAATTCAAAGGGCGTGTACGAATTTAAGATACAATTGGATAGTCAGTGGGAATTGGGGAATTCATAAACAAAGGACCAGCATTGTTGGGCTTGAGCCTGTAGCTGGTCGTCAATATTTGTATTTTTATTTGAATTACTTTTCAAATTATTGCTATTAAACCCTATCAAAGTTATCCGTCTAGAGTATTCCGTGTAGAACATTCCACTTGGAATAATATTCCTTGCAGAACATCCCAAGCAAAATTGAATCATGTGAGAAATAAACAGACTTCAAAAAGGGATGGGATGAAGGCTTTTCCGAATTACTTTTCAAATTATTACGATTAAACACACCGACTTCTTTGACGAACTGTTTTTTAATTAGAGTCGTAAACAGATTTCCTCGACGTACATATTATACTCTTCGATACGAACATGTCTTTGCAAAAACATCATGGAAATATTAATTTTTAGTGATTTGTAGTATTCTAATATAAAGTACAACAGAAGCCGCAATCCGCACCTTTCGTTAGCATTGGACCAGTGACGTCTTAGGACCTGTGACGTCATTAGTGGTCTTTGGGTGTAATATTACCTACGCCGGCCTGTCCAGTCGTCCTATGACGTCACAGGTCCAATGCGCTATTCTGACGGGAAAGACAGGCTTCGGTGCGTATGAGAAACGTCAGCAAGCCTTAATAATTTTAAGAACAGTTTCCGTGGTTTTTCGATTACTAATATCATTTCACTTGAATTGTTCCTCAAAGCTATCGACGATCAGGTTGGCTTTATCAATATCTGAAACTACAGATTGTTGGGTGAGTGGGGAAAGTTTGTGTACATAAAAATTGGACGCCAACCAATATTAATGCGAACAAACTATACGAAATGGGAATATGGTGCAATGCAAAATATTTTTGACAATTTAATTAGTCCATGTGAAATTAGACTTGAGTGAATAAAAAATGGTATTGCTTGAAAATGACGACATTGTAGAAGTAACATGGTATTAGTAACATTAGAGTACAACATAGAAACATAGAAGTAACATGGCATCTATTCAAAAATTTATACTAGTGTATCTGCAGAGTGGTCAGAATCCTCTTGCAATGCGATGTCAACCAAAAAAGCGTTCGATTGAGGAGATATTCGATTCGAATTTGATAATGTCACTTTTTGGAACTTGGAACTTGGTCAAACGGCACCAATTCTGTATTGGTTATCATACCAAATTTTGATCTTGATACCAATAGCCAGTTTTAACCACAGGTTCGATCGGAATAAGTGGAGTTCTCAATCGGTATCGGATAGAAATACGGACATACCTTTATATATGGTGGAATCAGGTGGTTCTTTCCTTCTGGAATTTAAAGATTTCTATTTCTGGTAAACGACACAGTAAAGGAAGCTTTATTATGGTTGGTAACTTCGTTTGTTTTTCATTCAATTCGTCGATGGTAAATCTCTTAAATGAAGACTTACCATATTTTTGGAAAATAGCTGGTAACCACCGAAACGGCCTCCGTCTCTTTTTTTAGCGTTTTCCTTTCTCTATCATTCTCCCCGTCTCAACTTCCCCCAATATTCTGGGTGCTAAGCCCCGACCTGGCCAGGGGGTCAATCCTTCTAATGGCCGAGTGTCATTGCGCCACTTCAGATATGAACCCCATTGGGTGAAGGGTGGAAAACTTGGAACTTGGAATAGCCAGTTTTAACCACAGGTTCGATCGGAATAAGCGGAGTTCTCAATCGGTATCGGATAGAAATACGGACATACCTTTATATATGGTGATCGCCAGGTTGAAGTAACGCATCGCGATATGCAGATTCCCTCCTTTGGAATCAGGTGGTTCTTTCCTTCTGGAATTTAAAGATTTCTATTTCTGATAAACGACACAGTAAAGGAAGCTTTATTATGGTTGGTAACTTCGTTTATTTTTCATTCAATTCGTCGATGGTAAATCTCTTAAATGAAGACTTACCATATTTTTGGAAAATAGCTGGTAACCACCGAAACGGCCTCCGACTCTTTTTTTAGCGTTTTCGTTTCTCTATCATTCTCCCCGTCTCAACTTCCCCCAATATTCTGGGTGCTAAGCCCCGACCTGACCAGGGGGTCAATCCTTCTATTGGCCGAGTGTCATTGCGCCACTTCAGATATAAACCCCATTGGGTAAAGGGTGAAAGCGCACCCGTTCCATTTTCTCGGAATCAAGTTTGAGAAGATTTATTTATTCTTGCCTGCTGCGAGGATTAAAAAGATCTATCCATTCGCCGTGAACTCTAGCGTTGTCATTGTAGGAGGCCATCTCCTGTATGTTCACCGTGAACTCTTGTTTTAATTTTCTCGGAGGTCATCTCCTGTGACATGCTGTATAAAGTACGTTTTGTACAGATATTTTAATCAAGCAACCCTGAATAAATCTAACCTTATTCCGGGCTGAATCAGTAGTGCTGTTCCCTGCATATTTCATATGACCGCTAGCCAGGGTTAGGAGAGTACGCTACAGTATATAAAGTCGGTCAATGAGTATTAGGATCAGCAGACACTACTCGCATGTAAGTAAGACAAACCATGTAACTAATTTATTGTTTATAAAAGTTCTTGTTTCTGTTCCTGAAGCATTCTTTCTGCATCCATATACCGATCCCAACAATATTTCAGGCCATCTTGTATTTAGAGCTTATATGAAATAAATGTTGATAAAAAATATAGCTTTTTAATAAATTGAGTCAAAAAATTTACGATCTTAATATATCCGTTACAATGAATAACAGTTCAAGGTCAGGGACTAAAAACTTCCACCTACCATAATATCCAGTTTCTGATGGCGATAACAGAGCATAAACAATTGTTGAACATTCAAATCAATCCTAACCACTACCTCCTAGATAATAAAGCCGTCTGTCTAGTTTATGACGTCACTAGCAGAAGGGCCAAAGTCTTCCGATCGCAAATACAGAAAACCCTTGAAAATGAGATTGTCTGCTAAAAAAGCAGTGTATATCGGGGTATACAATTGAAGGGTTCTAAACAAAAACAGCAGTTGTTAAAAGATATTAAAACTAAGAAAAATACTCCAAGAAATATGCATTTCCATGGAAAATTACTTTTATTAGTGTTCAAACTCAGTATTTGGGTACATAGAAAAAGCAAAGATTTATGTACACAAAATGTGCGTACAAAGCATACAGCAAATTGTTATGCTTTACATTCGAGGCAATTCTATAATTATACCCTTGAAGCCTATTAGGGGAGACTGGGGACACTTGATCCCTAAAGAGACTTGATTCCTAGTGTTAAAAACAACAATAATAAAGAGTTGAGTCTTGTAAACACTATAAAAAAAGATTGTTAGATTTCCTGCATTTGAACTTATTTTATTGTAAATGGCTTAAGTTTTTTTATTTTTAACTAATTATAATTAAAGTAGTTATATATAATGATATTTCATATTGCCTTTTCATACTTTATAAATAATACTATTTATGTGCAATACAGTTTTTTTTTCTTTTTTTCCAACAATATTTTCATGGTGCATGTACATTGGGGATACATGATCCAATCATATGGAGAGAGATGATTCCGGGATCAACTATCCCCAATGTCGCACGCACATATGTTTTCTTAGTTTACTTTTTATTGGTGAAATGATGACATGTTTTTATAAACGTAAAGATGGTGTTAGCCCAATAAAATATCAATGTGGAAGATATGCAGGCAGCAGTAAAGATTGTATTAGATGGTGGCAGTATAAAGGGTGCTAGAACATTTGGCATTAATGTAATGACATAAGACATAAAAATTACAGGTGTGTGACATTATTTATGAATCTAACTACAAATACACTCTCAAGTATTTCCTGTTAAGCATTACATGACACATACTTACATCAGGCTTGCCAAAACCTACTATGTTAAGTGAAAAACTCCGAACGGCAACAGTTTTGACATTATGAGAGTCACACACACTTCTTTACACAATTTGAAAGTATTCACTAGTTTTTTTTAATACAAAGAACCTAGGCTTTGTATTTGTAGTACTTTTTCAAATGTTTCATTTGAGATGAAAAAGCAAATTCTATTTTTTTTTTTTTGCTTTGAATTGTTTAAATGTGTTTGTGTTAAGGATCAAGTCTTCCCTTGTGGAGGATCAAGTGTCCCCATAATTGGGATACTGCATTTTTTTCTCTCATTGTTGAAAAAAATTTATATAAAATTTAAGAATTCATTTATGAAAATAAAATAAATGTTACATCAAAGAATACAGTTGTGCAATTTATAGTGATTCAAAACATTTAAAAAATAACAATATTTTATTAAGATAAAAATTAAAAACTGCAAAAAGGTATCATATCTCCCCAGTCTCCCCTACAGTTGTTGAGTAGATATATTAGCAAATTATTGGTTAATAGAATACAAAAACGTATATAAATATGTACACAATAGAAAGAAAAATTACGATGCTTTCATTTTTTTAATGATGCCTAGGTTTAAAAATTATTGCTATTGTAGACAAGGCATCTAGAAAATTCTAACTTTTATTAAAACATTTTTATGGTACATTATATAAGGGAAATGACGAACTAACCGAAGATGTATAAATAATAGGAATGAATGTGCCCGAAGGTCTTAGTGAAGAAGTTGACCTGGCAATTAAAAAACCAGGAAGAGACTCGGGTGAATTTCATTAGACATCCTTAAAGGGAAAGCCGGAGAAAAATTTGAAAACGTACAACCCTGGATTAAACACAATTTTACCTTTTATCCTCTGTTAATGTTTAGAGTTTTCTTTTATTTGGTAATTTGATCATCTTGTCATTTTTGGACCTACAATAGTTTTCAAAAGTGTATTTGTAGCTGATCGCAAAAGCAACTTCATAATTTTAGTTGATGAATGCCGCTCGCATGGTGTAATACTTATTTCCTTGGATATTAGTACTTCCTGAGTAGCATGCAAAACAAATGTTGGTTTAATACTTTAAAAAATTCAGTCTCAAATTATCTCCCAATTAATTTTTGCAGAACAATAAAATTATGCATTATGACATTTACAGCATCCTCAGCTGGATACTTTAAACCACCTCTGTCACAATTATGTATACGCTGAAAGCCTGAAAGAATAATTAGTGGTTTTTCAATAACTAAATTGCCACTACAACTTTTACATTTAATCCTTTTTACAGCTGAATCACAACAATAACCAGCTAGATATGCGATTAAAATAATGTTATCAGAATTGGAATCTATGTCATTATCATTGACCTCAATATGTGGAATCAATATGGCTTCATAAACGCATATAAACCCTTTTATACAGCAGTATATTTTACAGTAGAATCCATGTATTGTAATGACTTCGAATCCCAGAGTTTTATAATAATAACCGAGTAATAATATTAACCAAAAAATCTGAAAAGTGCGGTTTTATAGATATTTGTAGTGTATAGATTTTGATTTAACCAAAAGAGCACGTTAGGCTTTGTCAATAAAGTTATGTTTGTGAATTGTTGGATACCATTATAAAAAATACGATACATTATTAAACTTACTGAATAATTAACACAACCTAAGGAGAATAACAGGATGATCACAGATGTTGGGCCTTTGGTGATTCGAAAAAAATTTCGTTACCTAACAAATATTTCATTGGTTTTAATTTACTTAAAGTATATTAAAAATAAAATCAACATACCTTTTTCTCCCTTTCTTAGCAACTGCGAGTTTCAAATTTAATCACGATAATCCTGTTACGAGATTCTCCTTGAATAAAATTCTTCAATCGTTCTCTGCAAAATACACTTTATTCTATCCGATTCCATACATAGAAATAATTACACGGCTGCTTTATCAGGCATTCTTTTTTGGAATTACACGAAAATATAATAGTTACTAGTGTTCCAACGATAATACAAAAATATAACAGTAATTAATGTGCAAACGATAATACGGAAATATAACAGTAATTAATGTGCAAACGATAATATGGAAATATAACAATAACTAATGTACAAACGTTATATATAATTCGAACTACTTTTAACAAATCCACTGCTGAAACGCTCGCTTGGATGGCTTCAGCATTCAATTCAAACAAGACAAAAATCGTATACCTTTTGATGGTGACGTCATATAAGGTTTGCGCAAGGCCAACTAAAAAGACAGGCCCTGAAACTAACAGCGAGAAAGAAAGTCACGTGACCATCTTAGTCGAACTGCCTATCTCCGCTAGTTGAATCCATTGCATATCGTCGTTGCGCGGATAATACCCGATATGTAGCATTTTTATTTTTTTAAACTCGGGTTATCATAATATACACACTAAATGTCTGTTTCCAGTTGATCATTAAAAAAAATACACGAAATCATACCAGCATTTCCCAAACTTTACAGACAGCGCACTGGTGTTTTTTGTAATATTTTTTGCAATCCTTATTAAAATAATATGCCTGATAAAAAAAATTGTGGTTGTTATAGAAGGAAACGTAAGAAAAATAGTTAAAAATAAGCAGAAAATAGTTAAAAATAAGCAAAAAATATCTATATATGTACCATATTTTGTACTAGTTTTTATTCATTTTTTTCCTAATATTTTCTGACGATCGGGTACCAAGCACGGACCCAATTTGACAAACACTCCACTGAAATGTACTGTTTTAAATACATTTAGTTAGTAGAGAAGGAGAACTACTACTTTTAATTATAATTTACTCTAAAGTATACTAAAGAAAATTACAACTAGAGACCAAATAATGTTCAGATTTTTCTTTATTTTAGTAAAATTTTATTCATACAATGTAACACATATAGTATAGTGAAAAAAAAAGATGTATATAAAGAGATAGCACAATGATAACATAACAAAATGTATATTTATAATACAAAATAAAACAATATTTATCTCTCACTATCAAATATTTTTGTTCAACTAAAATAGCAATATAAAAGCATAGGGTAAGAAGTCAGTCATTACATTATTTCTCATAGCTAGTCAAAGTACAAACACAAATTAAAATAGAATTCTAACAATTAAACAACTAGAACAAATGGAAACTAATGTTCAGTAATATACCTTTTCATAGATCAAATTAAAACAAAGTAAGATGTTAATACAAGATGATAAATTGTACAGCTCACTTTAATCACCTTCCTTATAAAAATAATTTCTTCAAAACATCTTTAAGGCAGAATTGTAAATTGATTTGGAGTATTTTTTCATGACTAATGTGCACTAATTGCTGTGTGTGAATAGATGACTTTAATACTAATATCTTTAATGACCATTAACGAAATTTGAAAAGGAAACCGTATCACACAAAATGAATTAAAGTATTACATTCCGAGCTATAGCGAGAACTGTAAGTGCAACTGGTGGAGATCTAGTAACCGCTGTTGTAGTCGCCAAATTAAATTGCTGCGCCAAATCAAGATGGTAGCCAATCTAAGCAAATCCAAAAAGCTGCACGTCCAAAATCCGGCAGTTTTGATAAACGGCGGGGTTTTTTTTCTCACTTTTTTTTACATCTTTCCGACAATTTTTTAAATCGAGGAGTTAAACCTGGACGTAATTGATGAAACAACGGACAGGTTTAGAGTAAATATCACACAGAAAAATTAGAAGATTTGCAAGTGAAATTTGTTCTATTGTATATTAAAAAGTTTTTTCCTTTTTTAAAAATTATTCTTATTGATATATTCCTACTTATATATCCTAATATTTTACTTCACTTTTTAAAACGATACTTGCAAACGCAATCCAAGAAACGAAGCATTATAGAATTCTTTCTGAATAGGGTTAAGCCTTAAAACTGTAGGAAAAGCGCGAAGACTGAAACTACTGCCATAACAAATCAATTAAAGGAAAGTGAGCAACTAAAAGGGAAAAAATCGTAACTTATAATCTGCAATTTCAAAAATCAAATTTAATCTTTGGAGAAAAATAGCGTTCCACATCAACTGCACATACAAAGATTCAAAGAAAAACCAAAATTAAATCAATAAGCAAAACGAAAATATTGTAACTTACAATTTCCGATTTCAAAATAAAAAACAATCCAGTGAGAAAAATTCCACAGTCCAAAATTTCCAACACAAGGAGCAAATATCAAGAAATCAGGGAGAAAAATAGCGGTACAACAATTCCAAATAAAATTACTCCGTTCGTTCTACGATGCCGGTGTTGTAATATCGTCAGGAAAAACTTTAGAGTTGCTATAAAATGAGTGAAACTGAATAAAACAATTATAAACCACATTTGGCAAAAAATCGTCCAAAAGTTGTAACTTAGCATATACTAATGTTTACTCATCTCGTAGTCCAAGACTTCGACTAAGTTGACCAGGCGATATTTTGGTTTCGGGGCCTGTCTTTCTAGTTGGCCTTGAGGTATGCGTATCAGTCAGAAGGCTTTATAATCTAGGAGGCAGTGTCCTAATCCACCATCAGTTCATAGAAATAGGTTACAATTTATACTCTACAGCGATCAGACCAATCTAAATTAATCAGCATTTTGGAGAATAGTGTCTTCGATTTACAAATCATTAAAATTATCCTCTAATCATGCGGCACAATTATCAATATCCTTTGATTTGGTAAGTTTTTAATTAACGTCGTACTAGAGCAACACAACGGGCTATTGATTTTGTGCCGGCAACGAGAGAGAAGTTTTCTTCAGACGACGTTCGCGCCTTGGAAATAGACGACGCTTCCATCCGTGGAACGGAAAGAATCGCCTCGGACATAGGGTACTAAAACGTGTCGACGCAAGTTCTTAGTAGATCTTCGGATCGGATATCATATTGGAACCCACATCTAGGTAACCGTTCCTGAAAGCCCCCCGTGGTCTGCCGAAAAGTTATTTATTCTTGCCTGCTGCGGGGATTCAAAAGATCTTCAATCCGCTCGCCTTGAACTCTAGTGCAGGGTTTCCCAAACTATGTTCCGCAGAACACCAGTGTTCCGCTTAACCAGAATAGGTGTTCCGCGACAATTTGGAAAGGTTTCATACACTGCAACACATTTAAAGATCTTCTATTTCATATTGAAAGGCGAGTGATGATCAATCTCCCTATATGACTCATCTGTTAGTTTTTGGCGCCATTAATGACCTTGCTCTACCCTTTAGGCCACGTTCACATGATGCGATTTCTAACGCGCGTTTGATGTTGACACAAAACGCGGGTAGCCAAAATACATAGAGTTCTACTGGAGCATTCGAAAAACGCCTCCATCTGGCGTTTTTATAGCTACCGTGGGGCTCCTATCGTTCGAACGCTTCGGCTGAAGCTCGAGATACATAGAAATATGGTACACTGTTCACACGACACTCGTTTTGACTGGCGTTAGGGCTTTTTAATTCCCTAGTCCGTCCAAGTTTCTACAAGAGCCACCAGTAGTCATTGTAATTTGCATAAGCAAGCATTGGTGGCTAAAAAAAATTCCACAAATTTAAAAAAGGTTATGGATGAAGCCGTGAAAGTGATAAACTATGTAAAATCAAGTCTACTTCAATCCAGATTATTTAAAATTTTGTTCGGTGAAATGGTAGTGAACACAAAGCACTTTTATTACATACTGAAGTGAGATGGCTATCCAGAGGAAAAGCCCTATAAAGACTTTATGAACTTCAAAGTGAGTTATTGGTCTTCTTGAAGGCACAAAATAATTCAGAACAAAATTGTGTTGAAGTTCTAACAAATCCTTCATGGTTGATAAAACTTGCATATCTGGTAGATATTTTTACCAAGTGCAATGAAGTCAACTTATCATTACAAGGAAAAAGTACTACAATTTTAATACAAGAGATAAAATTGCATCTTTTGATAATAAAAAAAATACAATTTTGGATTTTATCAGTTGTATCTAATAGTTTTGATTGTTTACTTGCCTTACATAAATGTTAGAATGTATTAAATATTAAAGTAAATGAAGAAGTGTCTAGAGTATTTTTATAAACACCTGGATAACTTGAAAACAACTCTTATGCAATATTTTCCGAAAACTAGTAAGGATGATTCCAGGGTTCGTAATCCATTTTCCGTGACAGCTAAACAGTAGGCTTCAGCGGAAGTGACTATGAAAATTTAATTGATTTAATTAGTGACTCTGATTTCAAACAAAAATACAAAGATCAGCCTTTAAATGATTTCCGGGCGAGTTTGTCAGAAGAGTACCCCAATTTTTCAAAATAAGCTATTAATGTTTTACTTCCGTTTTCTACAACCTATTAATGATAAACCGGGATTTTCTTATGCTGCAACGAAGTCAAAGTGCAGGAACAGGCTGTACCTACACCAGATATTAAAATGCAACTTACCAATACTGCGCCTGATATCAAGAAGATATACAATTCACGAACTCAAAGTCCTTAAGTCATTTATTTATTCATATTTCTATGTTTATATTATATTACAGTTTCATATTTCTATGTTTATATTATATTACAGTTACATATTTCTATGTTTATATTATATTACAGTTTCATATTTCTGTGTTTATATTATATTACAGTTTCATATTCCTATGTTTATATTATATTACAGTTTCATTTTTGAAAATAATTATTAAATAAATAATGTGTTTTAAAAACATTTTTTCTTTTTAATTTTTACTAGTAGGAATTACTCAACTTAAAAAATAAGCTAAGTGTTCCGTTAAAATTTCCATGTTTGCCAAGTGTTCCACTGTAGAAAAAGTTTGGGAAACCCTGCTCTAGTGTTATCATTGTAGGAGGTCATCTCCTATATGTTCACCGTGAACTCTTGTTTTAATTTTCTCGGAGGTCATCTCCTGTGACATGCTGTATTAAGTCCGTTTTGTACATATATTTTAATCAAACAACCCTGAATAAATCTAACCTTATTCCGGGCTGAAACAGTAGTGCTGTTCCCTCCATATTTCATATGACCGCTAGCCAGGGTTAGGAGAGTACGCTACAAAATATAAAGTCGGTCATTGAGTATTAGGATCAGCAGTCACTACTCGCATGTAATTGAGACGAACCATGTAAATAACTTATTGTTTATAAAAGTTCTTGTTTCTGTTCCTGAAGCATTCTTTCTGCATCCATATACCGATCCCAACAATATCTCAAGCCATCTTGTATTTAGAGCTTATACGAAATAAATGTTAATAAAAACATAAGGCGCTTTAATAAATTGAGTCAAAAAATTTACAACCTTAAGGCGGTCCGGGAAGCATAAAAAAATTTTATTAATTAATTTAGAATTTAGATTTTTTTTTGAACAGATTACATTTCTAACTAATAAATAAAACCCCACAACACAAAAGTTTTCCGAATTTTTTTTTAAATTTAAAATTAAAATTTTTTGAAAAAAGAGGGGTTAATTCAAATTGCTTAAACTCAAAATATTCTTAGTCAATTTTCAAACTTCTTGTGGTAAATTATTCACAAATGTATATACTTTAATTCGTACTCAGCAAATTTAAAAATATTAAATCAATAAAAAATACTTTAATAAAAACTTCAACACATTTTAAAGTTTTTTTTTAAAGTTATAATTTTAAAAATAAATACTTGTTTGAAATTTGCTGAATCAAAATTAAAGTATAATGTTTGAAAAAGATGTATTCCAAATTTCAACGCTTAAACTTTATAGGTGATTTACTTATAACAATTTGAATACAGGAAATCTTAAAAAAAATGTATCACGGAGAAATAAGCATTTAAAGTTTTAAAAACAGATTTACAATTAATAAAATGTTACAATTAATAAAATTTTTCTTTCCTCTTAAATATTTGGTTTAGTTTAATTTTTGCAAGTTCTACCCTTTTTCTGCATAGTTTAAAGGTTTTCGTAGACTTAAATAACGTCTTTCACAGATGGTGTTGCCATGACAACAGCTGTATTGGGTGTTAGATTTTCAAAACAACGAACCACAAAAAATTAATTCTATCTTTCGTTCTAATTAAGATAGAAACATGATTCAGACGTCATTTTAAGCAGAAAGACACAGAATCTTTTAGTGTATATATATAACTTTTTTCGAAAATTTTACGATTTTTGTTTTTCTGAACTCCTTAACATATCCGTTACAATGAATAACAGTTCAAGGTCAGGGACTAAAAACTTCCACCTACCATAATATCTAGTTTCTGATGGCGAAAACAGAGCATAAACAATTGTTGAACATTCAAATCAATCCTAACCACTACCTCCTAGATAATAAAGCCGTCTGTCTAGTTTATGACGTCACTAGCAGAAGGGCCAAAGTCTTCCGATCGCAAATACAGAAAACCCTTGAAAATGAGAAAATCAATCCTAACCCACCATCAGTTCAAAGAAATAGATTACAATTTATACTCTACAGCGATCAGATCAATCTAAATTATACAGCATTTTGGAAAATAGTCTTCGATTTACAAATCACTAAAATTATCCTCAGCCCATGCGGCACATTAATCAATATCCTTTGATTTGGTAATTTTTTAATTAACGTCGCGTCGTACTAGAGCTACACAACGGGCTATTTATTTTGTGTCGGCAACGATAGGGAAGTTTTCGTCAGACGACCTTCGCGCCTTCGAAATAGACGACGCTTCCATCCGTGGAACGGAAAGAATCGCCTCGGACATAGGGTCCTAAAATTTGTCGACGCAAGTTCTTACTAGATCTTTGGATCGGATATCATATTGGAACCCACATCTAGGTAACCGTTCCTGAAAACCCCCGTGGTCTGCCGTAAAGTTATTTATTCTTGCCTGCTGCGGGGATTAAAAAGATCTTCAATCCGTTCGCCGTGAACTCTAGTGTTGTCATTGTAGGAGGTCATCTCCTGTATGTTCACCGTGAACTCTTGTTTTAATTTTCTCGGAGGTCATCTCCTGTGACATGCTGTATAAAGTCCGTTTTGTACATACATTTTAATCAAGCAACCCTGAATAAATCTAAGCTTATTCCGGGCTGAATCAGTAGTGCTGTTCCCTGCATATTTCATATGACCGCTAGCCAGTGTTAGGAGAGAACGCTACAGTATATAAAGTCGGTCATTGAGTATTAGGATCAGCAGACACTACTCGCATGTAAATGAGACGGATTGGATATGGTTTTGTGGCATTGAGTCCTCTTGGGACATATTATGCCAAACTCAAGATAAAAAGTCTAGAATATATATAGTCTAATAATAAAATAGAATGAGTGATGTCATAATAAAATGAGAACTATATAAAATTATATATGATGGATTAACCCTACGTCATATAAGAAGCTAAAAATATTTGGATGAGGATTCTCTCCAATCATGTCTTCTAAAGTCATGTTATAAGAATTAAAATGTATAAGTCGTTGCCTATTAAAATGAGAACATTCAATTAAAACGTATTTTACTGTTAGTGGGCAAATGCAGTAATTACAAAGAGGATGATCTTCTCTGAGGAGGAGGTGTTTATTGGTGATCCTAGTATGTCCAATACGGAGGCGTGTCATTATTACCTGCTGCCTTCTTAACGGTAGCGATTTCCAGTCAGATATACTTGGTTTGATGGCGTGAAGTTTGTTCTCCGATTGTTCATTCCATTCGTTCTGCCATTTGTCTTCTAAAAATGTGTAAATGCAAGGTTTTATGTCACGATAAGGGATAGTATGGTTAAAAGTATTCACGGCCGATTTGGCGGCTTTGTCAGCAATTTCATTTCCTAATATCCCAACATGAGATGGGATCCAACAAAATACCAAGTTAAAATTTTTGGATAAAAGATGATAAATTTTTTTCAGTGACTCTAAAACAATGGGATGACTGTCATGATCAGGATGTTTCAATGACTGTAAAACGCGTAATGAATCAGTGAAAATGATACATTTTTTATGACCATGATCAGTTATATTTTCTAATGCTTTATATATGGCCATGATTTCAGAGGTAAAAACAGAACATGAAGTTTAAAACTGTGAACAGAGTGATTAATAGTGAACGCAGCTCCAACATAGTTAGCCCTTTTAGATCCGTCCGTGTAAACCTGTATAAAATTTGAGTATTTTTCTATGTGCTTTTGAAAGAGTTGTTTGTATACAACATCAGAGGTATCTGCTTTATAGAAATTTTGGAACGGGTTTTGAAAATGAAAATCATGATTAAACCAAGGAGAGAAAGCACACAGTTTTTTCTGGGTGACGTCAAGTGAAGAAATTTCGGATCCGTTCATCAGATCCAGCATTCTCAAGTGGAATGTAGGGATGAAGGATGTTTTTGCTTGATAAAGGCGTTTTAAATATGGGCTATGATGAATGGTCTGCAATGGGTGTTCAGGGGTTGGGGATATTCTAAAATAATATTCTAAGGACAAAAACTATCGCTTTAAGTCCAGAGAAGGTTCAAAAGCGTCTACATACAAGCTGTTTACAGGTGACGTTCTAAAGACGCCAGAACATAAGCGTAAAGCTGTGTGGTGGATGGTATTCAGAGTTTGAAGGGTAGATTTTCTTGCTGAGCCATACACCACGCAGCCGTAATCTAATTTAGATCGAATTAAAGCTCTATAAATCTTAAAAAGGCAAGTACGATCAGATCCCCATGATAATTTTGATAAAACTCGTAAAATGTTAAGAGCCTTTTCGTAACGTTTGCGTAAATTTAAAATATGCGGTTGAAAAATCAACTTCTTGTCAAGTATACCTAAAAATTTAAAATTGTCCACATTAATTAAAATATCTTTGAAAAATATTTCAGGGTCAAGATGAAGATTTCGCTTTTTGCAAAAATGAACACAAGCGGTTTTAGAAGGTGAAAAACTGAAACCATTTTCATTAGTCCAATGTGTGATTTTATTGACTGCCTGTTGAAGTTGTCTCTCTATTAAACGAATGTCTTTAGCTGCGCATGAAATTTGCAGATCGTCAACGTAAATAAGACCTTTAACTGATGGCGGCAATTGAGAAACAATATAATTAATTTTTAAAATAAATAAAGTAACACTTAAAACACTGCCTTGTGGTACTCCCTCCTCTTGAATAAAAAAAATCTGAGAAAATTGATCCAATCCGTACTTTAAAATATCGTTTCTCTAAAAAATTTTGATTAAAAATAGGCAGATTTCCCCTTATGTCGTTTTTAAAAATATCCTTCAAAATTCCATGTCTCCACGTTCGATCGTACGCTTTTTCTATATCAAAAAATATCGAGACGAGATGTTTGTTTTGAACAAAAGCGTTTCTTATTTCGGTCTCGAGAGCGACTAGGTTGTCAATAGTGGATCGATATTTTCTAAAACCACTTTGAAGTGGAGAGAGACAGTTTTCTTTTTCTAAAATATAAATTAACCTCACGTTGACCATTTTTTCTAAAATTTTGCATAAGCAGCTTGTCAGGGCTATTGGACGGTAGTTCGAAGGATTCTTGGGGTCTTTATTTGGTTTTAGTATGGGTATTACATTAGCATACCTCCATGACTGCGGAAAAGTGTGTTCGGTCCAAATTCTATTGTAAAATTTGAGGAGATGATTTAGAGAACTATTTGAAAGATGTTTGAGCATGATGTAACCGATATTATCTGGGCCAGGAGTTGATTGGTGGACTAAGGATAAAGCTTTTATCAATTCCGGAAAAATAAAGTCACAATTATATGATAATATACGGTTTGAAGTAAAATTAATTTTATTCTTTTCAGACGCAATTTTGATTTTTTTTTTTAACTTTCAGGGTAGTTAGTGGAGCTGGATATTTCAGAAAGGCATGAAGCAATTGCGTTTGCTATATCTTTGGGTGCTGATAGTACTTTGTTATTGCACTCTAGAATCGGAATTTGTCTATTGGGGTAAACACCGGAAATTCTTTTAATTCTGTTCCATAATTGTTTACTAGTGACTTTACTATTTATACTATTGATATAATTCATCCAAGAATCCCCTTTACTACGTCGTTGTATTTTTCGAAAGGCCGCTTTTGTTTTTTTATAAAAAATATAGTTTTCACTTGTTGGATATCTATTAAAAATACTACAGGCTTTCCTCTGTTTCCGATATGCATCGCTACAATCCTCATTCCACCAAGGTTTCTTCTGTTTTTTAGGCTTATTAATAATTTTTTTAATGGAAGCGTCAGCACTTGCTATAATTATGTCTGTTATTTTAAAAGTTACTTCATCGATGTCAACAATTTCTACTATGTTAGAAATATCTGCGAGGCTAGTAAAGAGTGGCCAGTTGGCAGTTTCAAAGATGTAGTTAGTTTGGCTGATAGAGTGAGGTTGGTATTGTGTGGCCTTCATATTTTAGTTTAATAAGATAATGGTCACTATTGTAAAGGTAAGAATCCACAGAAAAGGTCCAAAATGGTAAAATTGAAGGAGTACAAATTGCCAGAAGATCTATTGAATGGTAAGTAAGTGAAGGTGAGTGAAAATAAGTAGGTTGGCCGTTATTCATTATACATAAATCATTGTCCGTTAGTAGTTTTTCGATTTGTTTGCCTCTACGATTGATGTCTGAACTGCCCCAGAGGATATTATGGCCATTTAGGTCACCAAGTATAATGAATGGTTGCGGAAGTTGATCTACTAAATTATTTACTTCAGAAGTGGCGACATGGGTGTTAGGAGGTAAGTACAAATTGCAAATTGTTAATAAAATATTGACATGAACTCTTACAGCAACAGCTTGTAGATTTTTTTTCAGGTTAATTTGAGTGACTGGAAAGTCATGGGAGGTAAGCAATGCAACGCCTCCACATGCTCTTTGGCCATCATCGTAATCTTTTCTGAATACAGTGAAATAGCGAATGTTGGTGGTGTCATTGCTTTTTAGATAGGTCTCCTTGAGTGCGATTGAAGCTGGCTTGTGTTTATTTATGATAGCTTCTAAATCAATTTTTTGTCGAAAACCCCGGCAGTTCCAGGAAAGAAAGGAAGCCATAAAAAAATATATATATAAAGGAAAAGAAAAAAAACTACTTGTGTTTTCTCGCCCTAGGACGAGTTTTGACCTTATTGGACTTGGGTGGCGAAGTCTCCAAGTCATCACCTTCTACAGAGGAAATATCACTTTCGGTGTTATAGAGGTTTATAAGGTCACTGGTAGAAGGTTCAGTTACTAAGTTTCTGGATGAGACATCAGGTTGAAGAGAGGTTTGTGAGGAACTTTATGGGTACTTTAATGTTACTTTGTTGAGATGATATGGCTCTTTTTAAAGAAGTATTTGTAGGACGATTTGGTTGGTTTATGATTTTTGTATTCGATGAGGTTGTAGATGATGCTTTAGAAAAATAAGACGTTATGGGTTGGTTGGATGAAGTTTTATGTTGGTCAGATGGCTTAAATATAGTTACATCGGTTTGAGTGGAGTTAGTTTTGAAGGTTTTTTTAACAATTGAGGAGTAAGATACTTCATGTTTCGGGGTGCGATCATTAACAATTTTTCGGGCCTCCGGAAATGAAATGTTTTGTTGAACTTTAATTGTTTGGATTTCTTTTTCAGTTTGGAATATTGGGCAAGATCTGGCAAAAGCTAGATGGTCACCTTTGTAGTTAATACAGCAAAGGGATGATGATGTACAGACATTGGTTTTATGATCTGTACAAGAGCATTTTGCGCAGGTTTCTTTGCTACGGCAAGCCATGAAAGAGTGGCCGAATCTTTGGCATTTGAAACAACGAACTGGGTTAGGAATGAAAGGTCGAACTGGGCAATTCATATAGGCTATTTTAACATGTTTGGGTAGATTTGGTGTATTGAAAGTGTTACTATTAAATGTTTGGTGGGTATTCTTTGAATGGTGATTCTTCTAACATTGGTCACAGATTGATTGGACAGGGATTCTAAGATATCTTGTTCACTGTCATGTAATAAATCTGATTCGGAAATTACGCCTCTTGATGAATTTAAAGTTTTGTGGGGTGTTACAGTTACTGCTATTGGACCAACGAATTTTATTTTTTGTATATTGGAAGCCTGTGTTCCATTTGAAACCTCTATAAGTACATCTCCTGCTAAAGTTTTTTTAATGTTTTTACTTTCTCCAACCATTCCTAATATCGTTTTATACAGTAAGATAGCTGATATGTTTTCCAGATTCCCCTCATTACTTTTTACTATAAAAAATTTCTGTTCCGATTTGTGTTCACTATTTTTAATACAAATTTGCTCCACTGAAGGAGTAGATTTTTTGATTTTCCATGTTTGAAAATGATGTTTTCAGTCCCTGGCGGCACCACCCACCATGGAGTCCAACGATGGGATACAGGTTACAGTACCGGTGCTAGCCAGGGACTATACGAACCCAACTCACCCCTATGACTGCCCCAAGGAGCTAGTTGGTGAGCAGGTCCTTAGTCCAAGCAGGAGATACCCACCAGCCGATTAATGTACTGGGACCAAAGTACACCTCCTGTTTATTCAAAGCAGGAGCCGAAGCAATGTATTGGGGCGTTATGTTGTCCCTCAATCACCAGGATCACCTTTTCCGAAGACACAGGTCTCCACGCACGGCAAACACGTGGGTGATATAATCCCCGAGAGGAGGTGAAAGCGACAGAGCGGCGAAAAGCTTCTCAAGGGTAGCCCTCACCTCCGAAGAAGCAACCACAATGAGGGAGAAAAAAAGCAAAGAGCAAAGGGTAGAGGAGAAGAAAAACGAAAGGGAGAAAAGATCACTCAGGTACCCCGGGGTTGTGAAGCCCGTGCAAACCTAAAGAAGGAATGCTCCTGGGGGCGTGAGACGAACCATGTAACTAACTTATTGTTTATAAAAGTTCTTGTTACTGTTCCTGAAGCATTCTTTCTGCATCCATATACCGATCCCAACAATATTTCATCTTGTATTTAGAGCTTATACGAAATAAATGTTGATAAAAAAAATAAGGCGCTTTAATAAATTGAGTCAAAAAATTTACAACCTTAAGGGGGTCCGGGACGCGTAAAAAAAAATTTATTAATAAATTTAGAATTTAGAATTTTTTTTTTAACAGATTACCTTTCTAACTAATAAGTAAAACCACAACACAAGTTTTCCAAATTTTTTTTTAAATTTAAAATTAAAATTTTTTGAAAAAAGAGGGGTTACTTCAAAATGCTAAAACTCAAAATATTCTTAGTCAATTTTCAAACTTCTTGCGGTAAATTATTCACAAATGTATATACTTTAATTCGTATTCAGCAAATTTAAAAATATTAAATCAATAAAAAATACTTTAATAAAAACTTCAAAACATTTAGGTTTTTTTTTTAAAGTTATATTTAAAAAAATAAATACTTGTTTGAAATTTGCTGAATCAAAATTAAAGTATAATGTTTGAAAAAGATGTATTCCAAATTTCAACGCTTAAACTTTATAGGTGATTTACTTATAACAATTTGAATACAGGAAATCTTAAAAAAATACATCACGGAGAAATAAGCATTTAAAGTTATAAAACAGATTTACAATTAATAAAATGTTTAAAAATGTTACAATTTATAAAAATTTTCTTTCCTATTAAATATTTGGTTTAGTTTGATTTTTGCAAGTTTTACCATTTTTCTGCATAGTTTAAAGGTTTTCGTAGACTTAAATAACGTCTTTCACAGATGTTGTTGCCATAACAACAGCTGTCTTGGGTGTTAGATTTTCAAAACAACGAACCACAAAATTAATTCTATCTTTCGTTCTAATTAAGATAGAAACATGATTCAGACGTCATTTAAGCAGAAAGACACGGAATGTTTTAGAGTGTATATATAATTTTTTTTCGAAAATTTGACGATTTTAGTGTCTTGGACCCCTTTAATATATCCGTTACAACAGGCCTCGGAATAGATTTTTAAATGCAGGTGCACTTTGTGCACCTAAATTTTTAAATTAGGTGCACAGGTTATATTTTATGTTCACATTTAAATATAACAACATAATATAAGGGCATTAATGTAGTGTAAACTACTTTATTATTTGGGTATCTTTATATAGGTTAGTAGTAGATAGTAGGGATGCGACATCGATGTCTTCAAAACATCGATGTTTTTTAAAAAAACATCGATGTTTTTAACATCGATGTATTGGAGTCGATGTTTTTGTAACATCGATGTTTATACGTGTCGATGTTTTTACATTGTCCATGTTTTATTTTTAAATGAAAAAAGTATCGTTATAAAAATTTTAAAATTAACAAAGTAGCATATTTTTTATAATCAGCGAATTGAACATACTTATAGACCAAAGTGGCCAAGAGTAAAGGACCTGAAAAGTAGGGATGCTACATCGATGTCGATGTTTTCAAAACATTGATGTTTTATAAAAACATCGATGCATTGCAGCCGATGTCGCATCACTAGTTGCTAAACCAGTTTTAAGAACTGGGGGGAAAAGTTTAAATTCACTGAATTTTAAAAACATCGATGGTTTGCTGTCGATGTTGCATGACTAGTTGCTAAACCAGTTTTAAGAAATGGGGTAAAAAGTTTAAATTCACTGAATTTTAAAAACATCGATGTTTTGCTTGCGATGTTGCATGACTAGCTGCTAAACCAGTTTTAAGAAATGGGAGCGATGTTTGTCAGTGGCACAAGTAAACCTTTCTCCTGTATAAACTTGTCACGGCCCAGCGATTTTGTTTTCACTTAGTGTGTATTTAGGAATTCTAATTACGTTCCTTTAGTAGAGAAGTCAATTAGGTCAATATTAACTAACTAATTAAACATAGTAAATTAATTAACGGCTAGACGGTAGAAAGTTGTTATACAACTAAAACAAATGCTGTTTTTATGCTTTTGTTTAGTATCAGCTTCTCCCTTTACACTACACTGCTACATTTTGCCTCACGAAAATATCAAAATGTTTGTATAACATTGTCGTCATTTTACTGTGTTGTCGCTTTAGTGTAGTTAGACCAACACCGACTTTATACAAAGCCCACGTCATAACTCTAAATCCCATCGTGAGGCTACTTTTACGCGCTACGATACACCCGAAGTTAAGCACAGAGAGTAAAATGTTAATTTCCACAAGCCAATCTCAATTCGAGAGGCTGCAATGTGCTGCACAGAAAGAACAAAGTATTGAAATGCGTTAGGTAACTGCCAATCATGGTTTTGTTATGAGAAATATGCTAAAAATGCAGTCTTGCATTTTAACATTATTTTGTTAATCACACCAATGCTCCGACCCTTCACAATGCTGGCTTCTTATACGACTGCCTTTTTTTTTTTACATTGGGGCTGTAAATTAAAATAATACTGTTATTAAGAAATTTTATTTTGTTGATCTTTTATGCTATTTTTTTGTTTCTTTCTATGTATCTTTTTGGAAATTTAGCGATTAAAATGCTGTTATTTTTTTTATCTTTTATGCTATTTTTTGTTTGTTTCTGTGTTTGGGTGTCTTTTGGAAAGCATAGCAATACTTCATTTTGATAATTTATGCAATGTATAAATTTACAAATGCATAAACTTTTAACTTTTGGTTTTTATATCTTTTTGGAAGTTTAGTCATTTCTGTGTACTTCCGTTTTTGTATCGCAGCATTTCCACCGTTCATCAATGCATCTCACAAATGTGCATACTGTTCCACTTTTATTCAGTCTTATGTACAACACCCTTTCCGATTCCATTTTGGAATACGTTTCGACAATAAATTTATTTAACAGGTAATAGTCTACACTCGCTGCCAAAAGTTTAGGATATTGTGGAAAATGTTAATTTCTGGAAGCTAATATAAATTTTAGGGGCTGCAATTTGCTGCAGAGTTAGATGGAAATATGCAAATGTGTTATGTAACAGCCAATCATGGTTTCGTGTCGACAAATATAAAAAAAGGCAGTCGTATAAGAAGCCAGCATTGGGAAGGGTTAGTTTAGAACTTTCGTAGGATTACTTTTCAATACGGACATGTTTCTGTCACTTCCACAACATGAATAGCAAATAGTGAGCGCTGCCGTTCTGTGGGATGCCTTCAAGAAGGGCAATTAATCACTCATGTTGCTCTTTTCATTGCAGTTCGTTCCGTGATTTCATAATAATACAAACAAGCCAAACAGTTGTCCCAAAGTCCTGTGGCCCGCTCCCCAAAGGTTACGACCCCTGCAGTTCATCTATATATTGCTGTTGTAGCAAAGCACTTATCATGCATGGCTGTGCCAAAGGGCAATTCTTTCCCAAAGAAATAAAGATGTCAATGTCATCAAAAAGCAACTATTGCGAGAATTGCCCCGTAGTTTTCTAATTTACAAATCTATATACATTAAACGTCACACACATTAGGCCTTAAAACACACGACACAGTTTTTAACTCATTGTAACCATCTGGAGTACTCTTGCACATATTGGAGCACTGATTATGCTTCTCACAAATCTCAATCCACCTTCACTCTGCAATGGTACTACACTGTCAACAAACTCATGCCAAACATTATTGAAGCCACCATCGTGCCTAGATATGCCGCAAGTTAAAACATATTCATTCCTATAATGCCAATCATCACTTCTCATATCCCTTTCCAATTTAAAAAACTTCAGTTCCCAGTTCGTTTCAGTTTCACTGTTAGCATCAAGAAGGCACAATCACTCAAAGTCATAGGACTCGGTCTCATTAAACCGCATTTCTCCCATGGTCAAGTGTTCGATTGGATATCTTTTTACTTTTTATAAATAGATATCACTTAAATTTCTTGCTGGATGTGGTTATTGTAATAAGTGTAGAGGTATACTCTCTCGGAAAAAAATAATCAAGTATTAAATGCTCATTTTTTTTTCTTTTCCTCTCACACATGGGACAGACTTATTTCATTCAATTTAATTGTTTCTAAAGTCACATTTCACTTCTACAAACATTGGTAATATAAAAAATTCACATAATTGACTTTGTGCTCAACAAAATTATAAAAAATACCTTTTTGGTGTATTAATCTATTTTATTTAAAATTCAAAATTACCTCAACTTACAAAAATATTTATAATTTTTCTGTCTCCCTATTATCACAGTAATTTGGGGTTAAAAGATACAGCGTTGGCCAAACCAACACATTTCATTGTTGTGTTAAAAAAAATCCATTTAAGTTGTAACATTTAAAAAATAACACTACTTTTTTTTCTGTTTTTAGTAAAATAAGCATTTTTTCTCCCTCCTTTCACTATTCAATTTTCTCAACTGCCTTTTTCAAAAACTTAAAACTTTTAATTCTTAGAAAATACAATTGTTTGGCATTGCAGTAAAATGTGTAAAATATGCATGTGTATAAAATGGATTATAAAAATAATACAACAATGAACAGAAATTCTACAAGTTTTTATTAAAAATTTCAACGATTTTTAAATCTGAGGAAATTTGTAATTTTAATTAACATTACACAATGGGCTATTGACGAGGGTCTGGGATAAATTCCCTAATTGAGATATCATAGGTCATTTTTAATTATCGTACTGTAGCAACTCAACGTGCTATTCACAACGGTCCCAAATCAATTCCCTAAGCAAAATATCCAAGGTAATTTTTAACGTCGTACTATAGCAACTGAACGGGCTATTTACTACAGTTCAGCATCAATCCCCTAAGGAAAGTATCCGAGAAAATCGGGTAATTTTTAATTAACGTTCTCAAGCAACACAACTACCTAATAACTAGGGTCGGAGTTAAATCCAATAAGTAAAATATACGTTTACAATATCGTGTAATTTTCAACCACGGTCAAATAATAACAACACCTTAGATGGCACCCCACCCTCTAATAAAGTGTGACGTCACACCGATTGGATCTTTTTGCAATTCCAATTTCGTCGCATTTCACAATGACTAGGGCATCACGGCGTTGTCCGTCGTGTTGGTTTGCGAAGCAAACCAAATGGGTATGCGTAGCAAACACCGGTGGTTGGCAAACGTTCATAATTAACACACCTAACCCCACAAAGTACAGCACGGGCAACGCCGTGCTAGCCACGCAGTGGCTAGTATCCAAATAAAAATGAAAAGGTTTCGTAGCTCCGAAAGTTCACGCATTCCTTGCAACTCCATGCGATGAAACTTATCGTCTGCTAGTGATGACGTCAGAATCAGGAGAGAAGGTTTTCTCCTCTAGGTGGCAGTGGCCTTACTCGATACAAGGGAATAGATTCATAGAGATTATCTTCTGACAACATCGCGCTAATTCTGATTGCTGTGGGTGTACAATACTTCTCCATTGGACATGTTGGGCCTTGCTATAATTCAATGAAAACTAATGTAATGAGTGAGCTACGAGCGCAGCACCAACTGCGGTGCTATTGGAAGAAAATAGTTCATAGGATTTACTTTACAGAAATCAGTTTTTAAGGATCAGGGGGCATGTGACATTTGGAGTATTGATTGTAATTTTGAACGAGTCTTATTCCTAACTTTTTTTTAGTAATACAGAGTATTGAGCTTTTTAGATTTATCTTGTATATAACTATTAACTGCTTCCAAAAATATTCTGAATGTTTATCCATGAATTATGAGGACATAAATGGTTTGGACTAATATAGGTACTAGTGCCGGAAGGGTGTTTTAGTAAGGGTGTTATAATATTCATACCATCAAACGTGCATTTCTCCAGTGTCAATAAAACTTTCACTGTATGTGTATGTCTTATGTCTGGTGCAGCATATCCAAATATGACCCATAAATCTCCAAAGAAAATAACCATACTATCAAGAGTGCGTTGAGTACTCGTGATGAGATGATAGAATGTGATAGGTGTAAAATGTTCTAATATTGCTGTGCAACAATTTTAAATGAGAGTATTTAACAGTGGAGTCATAAGGTCCAAGTTGTCACACATGGAACGGACGTATCAGTTACCGGAATACCTAACTGTTAACAGCTTAACTTCCACATAATTAATAACATTTTATAAATAAATTTTTTAAAGGGGAGTTAAAGCTGAAAAGTAGTTTTAGTACTGTGAGAACTTCATTGATGCCCATCAATAGGCTGTTAGGGGGTTACGCTGAGAATGGTCGGGGTTGAGTCTAGATGGATGTAAGATTTTTTAGCCCAACCAAGGTATTTAGGTAGGTAAATACTTAAGTTAACGCGCACCGCGGAAAACACAACAGGCTATTGGCGACGGTTCGCGATCAAACCCGAAGGAAAAGATCCGAGGACAACACCACGTAATTTTTAACCAACTGAGTTGACACCTCACTTTCCAAGGTTCCACGCCACGCCTTCGTGAAGACAGTTCAGGTCACGACAGATTAAACGTGCTCCAGTCCCTTTTGAAGACGACGGTCTTTTGATGGATTCGAATTCACAAACCACCGGTTGCTAATCTATTACCCATCGAACATTTCAACTTCGATGGAACATCCTCTTCCACAATGCATTGACTTTGTTAATATTTCTAGATACATCTCTTCATTGTAAATTTGATCCATTTACGAAGAAACATAAACAATTTTTGAACATAATACGCTTACCTTCAAACATTAGCTACAAACATAACATTTATCAGTCAATATGGTTTATATGTAATGATATGTATACTGCACTGCCCTACAATATTGGACCGGACGCCTGCGTATTTGCATAAAATCCGACAACTTATTTGAGTGTGTTTTTCGTGGTAAGGACTGGAACCTTTGCATGCTGTTCCTCTTAGATTGAACTCCCACATCAACATTTTGGGCAAACTTGTTCTTCCTACGCTCTGGCAATTTTATGGAATGGACGAATGTTATTTCCAGGACGACAAAGCTCCATGTCATGTCTCAGCCTCTGTCAAGCAGTGGTATCGAGATATGGATGTAAAACTTCTTCCCTGGCCTGTTCAGAGTCCCGACCAAAACTCCATAAAACATTGGTGGGACGACTTAGAACGACGTTTACGGACCCGAAATCCCCAGCTGAGCTGGCGACATTCTTGCAGCAGGAATGGACACAAATACCCATACCTGTGTATCAAATCCTTGTTGAAAGAATGCCCAGAAGGGTTGCTAATGTTATTGAACCATGTGCGGACCGTTCCCCTATTAAAGCATGTATTCGTTCCCTAGTACCATCTCACATCTGGCTGTCCGGACCATTATTGTGGGGTAGTGTATATGGAAATTGATTATCTTCAAGACATCGGCTGGAGTATTTTATCATCGTTTTCAGAAAGCAAGTACGTAACGAGAAAAAAAAACTTACTTTCTGATCTCATGCATTTAAAATTTTTAACTGCTATTGAGCACACTGTCACGGAAACAACACGTATTTTAATAATTATTGGACATTGAATTTGCAGAGAAATTGCAAGTTAGGTCTATCCCATACTTTCAATGAATATAATGTAATTGCAGCACGTGACTATCCCCCTATTAAAGCATATATTCTTTCCCTTATACCATCATATATTGCTGCCCGGTCCATTATTGTAGGGTAGTGTATATATGCATCACACTATTAACTACACATTGTATGCTGATATTGTCACATTTCTTAAGTTTTGTTGGTAACTTCGGCGTTTATATATATCATTAAAAAAAATAAGTACATAAAAGCAAACTACAATGTAATACTAGAAAGATCGATAGCAGGAGGATTCTAATTCTAATTCAATTCAATTTCAATGCAAACATATTTTCAATAACTAACAAGTTTTGAGATTTATTTGTGAAATGTGATACATAAAAAAACACACAAGAACATATTTTGTCCCAACATCTTTTATTTTTTTATTTTTACTGGAACTTTTAAAGAAAACATGGACACAAATCTTCTCTAGCATGTCTATCACTTTTTGAAGACCCCCAAGCTTAAAATATAAAATTTTTTGAAAGGCTTTAGCATATTCTAATGTATTTAGTAAGTTCTTGGGTAATACGTAAATAACCATTTTTCTAAGACACATATTCATAACTCTGCAAGTGAAATTCTAATTGTGTCTCTGAAAACGAAACTTCGTTATCTTCTAGAGGGTAAATGTATGGTATTATTTACTGTAACACAAGTACTTTAATATCGTAATGCAAGTCTGAGTGAAACATTATACGAATGAAGTCCATTTCAGTCAAATGTACGCAAAGCTGCCAGATTTCATCATTTTCATACTGTAATTAACTTTTCTTGTGAAATAATCATACAAGCAGATTTCTTTGGAAAGAAGAGCCATATTCCACATAGTTTTAGAACCTCCTCCCCCCCCCATGAATAAGAAACAACAAACCTTCATTGGTATTTCGATACTTTGCATAAACTACATAGAAAACGTTTAAAAGCTGACATAAAAATGTGATTTAATTATTACTGTTTTTATATTGGAGCACCTGTGTAAAATATCGCCTCTTTTACTTTCGTTATTCGAAAAACCTAAAAGCATATTCCATGAAATTGCTATTTTAAAAACTCAATAAAAAACTATTTATCTCCATTGTGTGTGTATTCATTGCTTCATTTTCATATATCTACCTCATATTTAAGATTCTTCTTTTCTCGAGATGCAGAACATTGCCATTTTGCTAAGATGTAACAAAAATCAAAACTGGTCAAGCAACTTCAGATTTATGTCAGGTCCGTAAACGATTCCCTTACGAAATTTTTTATAAACTTCCATAAAAACTTTATAGAAAAACAAAATTTCGTTTCTAGAGAAAGCAATTCTAGACCTTCTTTATAGAGCTTACTTTATAAAGCTTATAGAAAACAGAATATAATTCAACAGGATTTTACACCACATTCCACAGATAATTTCGTAGAATCCTATGGATCATAGGTGGGCACGAATAAGGTCAACGAGAGCCGCATTTTAGTTTTTCATTTTTTTAAAGAGCCAAACCATAGTTACTTAGTATTACATACACGCCCCAGTCAAATTTAATTTAATTTCAATGAATATGGTTTCATATTCTACACACTAAGTGCTATGTAAAGTACACATATAAGAAAATATAATTAAGAGAAAGAAAATACACAAAATAATTACTTCGAAATTTTAATAATAAAAATAAAATATAATATAGAAAAATGTATTAATAAAAAGTTATAGCATTTAACGAAGACTTGTGTGAGATGATGACTGGTCAACGGAGAACGTTATTTCGACTTACCGAACTTCACTGTGGTGTACAAAGTTTATTTTATGTCTTGTAATATGGGAATAAGAGTGTACTCCAAGTCCAACAAGATATTTAGGAATTATAAAGGGACATCAAAAAAGTCACAAGCCATAAGATCGATCGAACAGCATAAATACTCAGAGGCAACTGGTTCAATTACAGCGTATAATAAAATATTGCACAAGTATATAGGTGGATGGGAATATGTATACTGGAAACAGTAATGTAAACACTTGATATCATAAATATAAATGCGTGATTAACAGCACTCATAATATAATCACGGTTGGAGACACAAAGAACATAAAAAAAACACTAGCAGGAGATGTACTCGTAGAGGTTTCAAATAGAACACAGGCATTAAACATCACAAAAATTAAATTCAACGGTCCAATAGAAGTCACTGTTGCACCCCACAAAACTTTAAATTCATCTAGAGGCGTAATATCTGAGTCTGATTTAGTCCATGATACTGAACAAGATATCCCTGTACAATCAATCTGCAATTAATGTAAAAAGAATAACTATATCAAGAAATGGCCAAATAATACCCACCAAACACGTAATAATAACTTTCAATACACCGACGATACCAAAACACGTTAAAATAGCCTATATGAATTGCCCAGTTAGACCTTTCATACAAAATCCAATCCGTTGTTTTAAATGTCAAAGATTCGGCCACTCTTTCATCGCTTGCCGTGGCAAAGAGACTTGCGCAAAATGATGCATATATAATGTTCGAAATGTATTCTTTAATCATTAGATTGATGTTTAACTATTTGTTGGAAGAGCATTTTGAAAAAAGAGCTATATACAAAACAGCATACAACAATAACTCCAAAATATCCCTTAAGGAATGCAATGGTAATTTTAGTTAGCCTAGTACTAGATCAATACAACGGGCTATTAACGACGGTTCGAGATCGGTCCCTTAAGGGAAAGATCCGAGGACAACACCTAGTAATTTTCAACCACGGTCAGATGACGAAACAACATGTGAGCTTGCACCCCACTCTCCAAACTTCCACACCAACCCAACGTGAGGACTTTCGGCCACGACAGATTTAAGGTGCACCAGCTGTCTCTACACTATACGCTTACAAACATCCACGCCCGAACCCGAATTCGAACCAGGAACCTTCCGATCTAGAGGCTAACATCTTAACCACTATACCGGTTGGCCGGCTCCCTGAAAGAATGTGCTAATAGAAATAAGAAAGAAAAAGAATTGTTTTATTTTTTATTTTTCTACCATTAAATTTAAACAAATAATCAAGGCTTTGTGAGGCGCGGAATTTTTTTTGTAAGGTGTGGGGTAGGTTGTTGAATTTACCTCGCACTGGAGCAACAAACATACGGGTTATTGTCGACGGTCTGGGATCCATCGCAAAGGGAAAGATCCGAGGGTAATACTTGGTAATTTTGAATCAAGGTTCGATGACGAGGTCAACACCTGAGTTGGTACCCACTCTCCTAACTTTCACACAGCGCCAAAGTTCGGAAATTTGAGTTCAAAGTAGATTTAACGTGCACCAGTCCCCACCTGCACGACAGTTTTTTAGTTGGTTGGAATTCACAACCCTCCGTTTGCTAATCCACAACTCTTATTAAACAAGGTTACCGCGGCCCCTACAAGGCGGGCTATCATAAAGCAATTTTTTCTTAATATTCTTATAACCTTCTCGTAGTCGCGTGGTTACCCGTGTTACGCATTTCCTATGAGAAGTTTGTTTTAGCATCCCTTGAACTCGCCGACAATAGATCAGTTCTTGGTTACGCCAACTCAAATTTAAGAACGTTTACACGTTTTTAAAAGTTTACTTGAATTTTCGTTATTTTCAAAATGTGAATAGTTTATTCTGAAAAAATCGAAAAGAAATATGAAATATATTTTTTTTTGTAGGATGGTAATTGGTAATTTTAGTTAACGTCGTACTAGAGCAATACAACGGACTATTGACGACGGTCCGGGATTAGTCCCTTAAGGGAAAGATCCGAAGACAACACCTCGTAATTTTGAACCACTTTGTAGGATGGATTATGTACGAAAGTGTTCAATGAAAGTATCGATAGTAGATTAAAGTGCCGACCAACTGGTCTAGTGGTTAAGGTGTTGGCCTCTGGATCGGAAGGTTCCTGGTTCGAATCCGGGGTCAGGGCACGGATGTAATTGTGCTGTCCTTAGTTAGGGGTAGTGATGATCGCCCATTGGGTGCCCCTTCACAAATGACCATCGCTTCCCGGCCTTGCAGTGGCCTATAATTAGCAACAATCGAGTGCCCGCCGTTATTTAAAAAAAAAAAGATTAAAGTATTTAAGAAAACAGTAGGGTTTTATTCTCAGAACGTTTAGAGATTGAGCGTTTTTCAGCTGTTCCAAACAAGTGATCAAAATTACCTTCCACCCAGGATAAACGTAAAGATGCTTCCCAATTTGCACTGCTGAATGATCTACAATCCCCTTTCACTATCCGCCCCCTAGAGAAACCGCAAGCCCAGGGTGTTCCAATACACAAGGCCAATGAAACAGCAGGGGGAGTGGTTAATGGTCTCTGAGATTTCTGTTTTTCATACTTTTCAGTAGCGTTTTTCTCAAAAATGGCACTCAATTCATTAATGTGCCTCCGTGTGTAAATGCGTTATATTATCAGCTATTGATTAAAACAAAAATCGCCGTTGTGTGGGGTCGGATTCATCTTCAGTGAGTTTAACAATTCAAGACGAAATCCGATTTCGTTGTGCGGGAAAGTTGTGGCGCCAGGGTCTGACTTTCCCGCTGGTACGTCATGATACTAAGGGGAAACGCCTCTTTCTGCAACTCGCTTTTCGGCCAGAAGGCGCCCCCGTGTGCTAGACCTCATTGGCGTGCCCGACAGGGGTTTACGCGGTGACAGGATTGGTTACGCGGACGATTTCGTCCTTGTGGTCAAAGGGAGAAGCACCCAAGAGCTGACATCAGGCGGATTGTTGAGCATGGACTTTCTTACAAGCTTAAGTTCAACCCGACAAAGATCAAAGCGATAACCTACTTTCTTGGGCGAAGGGTAGGCAGAACTGAGCCCAAGTTCGGCTGTGAAAATGTGGAGATTGAGAACGTGAAGTCTCAAAATCTTGGGACTCACTTGGGACCACTCCCTCAACTTCGCAACACATTTTCGGCTGGTGCGTACCAAGACCACCTCGGGGCATGAGCTCTGCGACCGGGCGCGTCGGCAGGTGGCGGATAGCCGAATGTCCTGACCCGAAACATACTCAGGATATCCCCGAATATTGAATAAGGTGGCGCGGACCAGCTCCCGTCAATCCAAAGTGTTATGCGACCCGTGATGATGGGTGCATAACCCGTGATGGGGGTTCCTTCGGGAACCGGACCTCAATTCAAATATTGTCGTCTCGAAGGAGGAGCCATTATCATCATCTGTGCCGACTCTGTGCTGTCCAGAACTGTTAGAGAAATGTCACCATGGAACGGCGTGTCCCTCCTTGTTGAGGAAACATGGAGGATTGCCAAAACAACGAAATTCATAGCTAGGATCGCGGCTATATACAACAAGTTCTCCGGTAAAGAAATTCTACAGAAGGTGGAAGCTCAGAACGGAGAACTAACTGCCACAGAATGAGGAATCATCAACCAAAAATCTGGTAATGAGGGTAGAACCATTGTGGTGAACGTTCCAGCACAAGAAGCCAAGACCTTGATTCGTAGAGATTGTAAATTTTATCTAGACTTCACCCAAGTGCAGGCTAGGGTTCTGGAAAAACCTACTGCTGCTTCCGCTGATAATGTCGCTGAAGTTCATGCAGGCCAACCTACAGCATAAAAGACTTGCTGCCGCCAACCTCAGTGGGGTTTTCCGGACTGAGGGAATCCACATTGCACTAATTCAAGAACCTTGGCTTCAAGGACAGTGGAGGTAAGTTAATTTATGATTTTGCAAGCTCTTCTCCAAGAGCTTGCTTACTAATAAACAACAACATCGATGCAATGCCGATTCATGAACTTTGTTCTACGGATTTGGCAGTAGCAAAGATAACGCTTCATAATGACGGGAGAACCAGATAAATCTTTATAGGCTTTGGGTACCTGCCATATGAAGAAAAAAATCCTGTGAGTGCAGAGCTGAAGAGATTGCTGATAGAGTGTGCAGAACAGAAATCGGGATTGATTCTTGGTTGTAATGCGAATGCACACCACACAATCTGGGGCAGCTCCAACATCAATGACAGAGGTGAGGCTCTTTTAGACTTTGTACTTGAAAATAACCTAGATATCTTAAATGTAGGAAACAAACCGACCTTTATAACTAGTGTAAGAAAGGAAGTACTTGATATAACCTTAGCCAGCCCTGAACTAAGTAGTTATATTCACAATTGGCATGTTGATGAGAAGCCTTCAATGGCAGACCATCAATTTATCCACTTCTCACTGAAATCTGAATATCACTGGGAGAAGACGTTCAGAGATCCCAAAAGGACGAACTGGACCTTTTTTTACAATGAACTCCAGAATTACCTGGAGGACTTCTCTCGGAAAATATATGATACTTACGATCTAGAACTGTTCGCAGACGGTCTGCAGCAGCCAATCTATATCTCATATACAAATAACTGTCCTCTGCTTCTAAGGAAAGGCAAACAACCTAACTCATGGTGGAACCAAGACCTTATGAGGCAGAGGAAGACAGTAAGAAAACTTTTCAGGAAAGCAAAGAAATCTGGCAAGTGGGAAGAATACAAGTGCCTACTTTCAGAATACAACAAAGCTGTTCGAATGGCCAAAAGGAATTCATGGAGGAAGTTCTGTGATTCGGTTGAAAGTACCGCTGAGGGCGCTAGACTCCACAATATTCTTAAAAGAGATACACCAATATTGGTGGGGACCCTTAAGAATAATTCCGGTGGCTATACCAAAACTGGCAGAGAAGTTATAGAGACTCTGGTTGAGACACATTTTCCAAACTCCAACTTGGTACCTAATGAGTTAAACCCTTCTCCCCTGGGATATCCAATAAGGGTGAGAAGGGAAAACTGGATAGTTGCCAAGAAAATTTTTACTGTTAAACAAGTACTATGGGCTATCAACTCATTTGAGCCATATAAAACTCCAGGACCAGATGGGATAATACCGATTGTGCTTCAGAAATCGGCCGATCTCATCTCACGGGTCTTGTGTAAAATGTTCAGAGCTAGTCAAGCTCTTGAATATATCCCCAGACCATGGAGAAAGGCAAGGGTAGTCTTTCTGCCCAAACCTGGAAAAAGCCAATATGACCAGGCTAAGAACTTTCGTCCTATCAGTCTATCATCTTTCATACTTAAGTGTATGGAAAAAATAATTGATAGACACATTAGGGATGTAATGAGGAGTACCAGACCTCTTCACAAAAACCAATTTGCCTATCAACGCGGTAAATCTACAGAGGTGGCTTTGCAACACCTGGTTGTAAAGATTGAGAAGACCCTGGAGTGCAAGGAAATGGCTTTGGCAGCTTTTCTTGATATTGAGGGTGCTTTCGATAATACCTCTTTTAACTCAATCGCTGCTGCTGCTGCCAGCAGAGCTATTGAACCACAGGTCTGCAAATGGATAAACTCCTTGTTAGCAGACAGAATTATTACAACAGAGTTGTTTGGGGCAACACTTCAGGCTAGACCCACTAGAGGCTGCCCTCAGGGAGGAGTTCTCTCCCCTCTGTTGTGGAATCTGGTGGTTGATGACCTAATTGCAGACCTCAATCAAAGCGGCATTTATGCCCAGGGATATGCAGATGACATTGTCGTCTACATATCGGGCATGGATGAAAAACAGTGATAAATATCATGCATTGGACCTTGAACAGAATCGCAAGATGGTGCTGCGAAAAGAATTTGAGAGTAAATCCTCAAAAGACTACTCTTGTCCCATTTACACGAAGAAGAAACTGCATTGACAAAAGTGATATACCTACCCTACTAGGGCAAAAAGTAAATATGCTGAGCGAGGTTAAATATCTGAGAGTTATACTGGACACTAAATTAACCTGGAATCAGCATTTGAAAAGTAAAATTAAACAAGCAAAAGTTGGACATCAACGATGTAGAAGAACTCTTGGTAAATCATGGGGTCTAAAGCCAAGGATGACTTGGCTTTACACTATGGTTATTAGACCCATTGTGACCTATGCGGCTGTGGTCTGGTGGAAAAAGACGGAACAATTGACTGTTAAGACCAAACTAGACAGTCTTCAAAGATCTGCCTGCCTGACGTAATAACTATTACATCGAGTCCATTTCTATTTTAAACATCTATTTATTTACAAAGACAGGACACTGACACAAACACGGTGAAACAAAGAGAATGGATAGGTTCATTCCGACGTACTCTTTCTGCTACCACATACCAAATCAATCTGACGAATTCCCCATCGGGTAGGAAAGATCCGCGTTAGAAATTCCCTTTAATAGGGATTATCTGGAGATCTGTGGCTAAGTTGCCACAGCCTGAGTATAACAGGTGCTATGTCCTCCACTCCCAACAGAGCCATGGAAATTATTCTATCTGTCGTCCCACTTGATATCTTTAGCAGTGGTGCTGCCAGAAGAAGTTCCTACAGACTGGAAAATGCTGGACTGTGGATGGATTTTGCCAGCCAAAAGTCCCACACCAGTATTAACCAAAAATTCTTTGACCCTATACTTTTGATGCCCTCTGACATAATGGATACAAGATTTCTCTTTCAAAGACCCTTTGAGGTACTTATTGACCTTAGAGAGGAATGTAAAGAGGAAAACTACAAGCTCACAAATGGAGACATTGTGTGGTACACAGATGGCTCCAGACAAAACGAAGAGGCAGGTGCTGGAATCTATGGGGTCAGACCTAAGGTAAGGACTGCCCGAAAATTAGAAAAATAAGCCACAGTATTTCAAGCAGAACTGCTTGCTATCATCTAATGTCTACATGAATGTTCTAGAAGATCCTACTCAAATAGGAAAATCTACATATTTAGTGACAGTAAAGCAGCCTTAAAGGCGATAAACGCATTTCAAATAAGCTCCAAACTTGTTTCGGCATGTAGGAACCTTCTACAAGACTTGGGGACCCATAATAGGATCTTTCTTATTTGGGTGCCAGGGCATACTGGTGTAGAAGGAAACGAAAATGCAGATAAGCTAGCCAAACTGGGGACGGCAGACCTACCTTTAAGCCCTGAACCTTTTTGCGGGATCTCTAAGACTACCGCAAAAAGGGTGATAGGAGAAAAAATGCTTAAGGAAACTACAAAAAAGTGGAAGAAAACCACCGATCAAAAACATGCGAGGCTTATGATTCAAGAACCTTCCATGAAAATATCATCTCAGATCCTTCGTCTTAGCAGGGATAAGATGAGGGTGATAGTTGGATTTCTCACAGCTCACTATCAACTAAGAAACCACCTCCATGGGATGAGAATCTTTAAAGAAGAACCTCTATGCAGGAAATGCAATATAGTGGAGGAAACAGTCCACCATATACTTTTTGAATGCGAAGATCTGCTTCACATAAGGCACTCAAATCTAGGTCTTGGAACAGAACTTGATACAATTCACGAAGAACCTGTCAAAAGCCTTTTGGCCTTTCTTAAGGAACCTGGCTTTCTTTCACAGGAGTGTCGAAAAACAATGGGGTTTGGTGCAATATTCCCTAGTGGAATCAGCACCTAGGACTTTCCTGACCTCCCCACTCACTATGGCTATGAATGTACCAAGATCACTAATCTGGTCTTCACCCTGAGGAGGGTGGCGAGGAGGCTGTACACGGAAACTAGCGGTGTCGGGACCATTCCCCGGCTGCCCTATGCTAATACCTGTACGCTAACGAAAGAAGGCTATCTGGCGGACGGCAAGGGTCTGTAAAACTCCATAGATGATGGTGCCGGTTCTGCCCACGGTACTGGATAAACAGGGAAGTTGTGGCAGCCTGCTCATCCGCTGGGCTACTCAGAAATGTCGACTGGTTCCTAGGAGATGCCTGGGTGTGCGTCTCTGATCACACGTCGACACGAATCTATGAAGAAAACTTTTCCGGCTCAATTCGGACCTAAGGTTGACTGATAATAAAGAGCCGGACCACATATCTTCAGCACACACAATCCCGGGTCGACCCCGTCTACTCCCCGTCGAGACCACCCAGTTCAGACGAGGGCTTTTCGTATGGCGTTTCACAGGGCCTACTTCTAATGTTTCTTATTAGAGGCGTTCCCTAGCTTCGGCTAATCCGCTGTGGGTTTTAAATAACTCGGTACGGAGGGGTCTGCTTCCATTCGAAGAAGAAGAAGGTGGTGTGTTTTTCTCTTCCGTGTCAGTAAAACGTTCATTGTGTTCCTTCATTACTTGACATCTATCTTGTATTTAGATCAGCTTGGTCATGTAAGTCTCTAGCCTCATAGAACTCAATGCAGCCAACCTTTTTGAATATGAATGGAAGAAAAGGAACTCTGGTATTTGACTCTCGACAATATTTGACAAACATATCTATTCCTTGAGCTCCTCTTCTCATTCCGGATGGCATAATTGTGTCATGCCATCCGGATTTGTTATAGAGTGTAGAAGGATCGATCCCCTGGCAAGGTCGGGGCTTAGCACCCAGAATATTGGGGGAAGGTCAGACGTGGAGAACGAGAGAGAAACGCCAACGCTAAAAAAAGAGACGGAGGCTTTTTCGGTTGTGGCCAGCTATTTTGAAAAATATGGTAACTCTACAATTAAGAGGTATACCATCGACGAATTGAATGAAAAATAAACGAAGTTACCAAACAGAATCCAGTTTCCTTTACTGTGCCTTGCACCAGCAATAGAAATCTCTAGATTCCATAAGGAAAAACCACCTGATTCCAAAAGAAGGAACCTGCATATCCCGATGCCTTACTTCAACCTGGCGGTCACCCTATATAAAGGTATGTCCGTATTTCTATCCGATACCGACTGAGAACTCCACTTATTCTGATCGAATCTGTGGTCAAAACTGAATATTGATATCCAGATCAAAATTGGGTAGAATAACAGTACAGTATGGGGGCTGATGCGTGAAATGTCACAATCTGTCTGTAGGGTCTGTAGGGCCATTTCTGAAACTAAAAGAATACAAACCAGAGGACTGTTAGTTTTAACCTCATCCAACCAAAAACTCGTGTTCACGGGCTTGTGTACATTGAATTTCGTGGACTCAAATGTTCTCACATTGGCGTGGTGCGGAAATTTTGAGAGTGGGTGTGGCGAGCTGAAGTGTTGACCTCGGCAGCTTACAAGGTCAATGATGTGGGGTTGTTCGCCGATCTTTCCAGGCCATGGAGGCACCTGTTGCAAGAGTAACAGGCTAGCAACCGGAGGGTTCGAGTTCAAATGCAACCAAAACCGTCGTGTACAAAGGGGCTCAACTTTCCTCACGTTGGCATATAAGTTTGGAGAGCTCCAGCTCAGGCGTAACCTCGCCATCTTACCTTGGTTCAAAATGACGTTGTGTTGTCTTCGTATCTTTTTCTTCGGGGGTGATCCTAGACCGTCGCCAATAGCCCATTGTGATGGTCCAGTGCGTCGTTCATTAAATACCTACCCACCGATATTTCCCTTTGAGAATTTTGAATTTAGTATTGTTTAATTAAAGTCCCACCAGAGTAACACATACGGTTATTAGTGAAATTCCGGAATAATCTGGGGACAACACCATTAAGGAATGATTCGAGGACAACACCATGAACCACGGTCAGAGGCCACACTTGTGCTGGCACCCTACTCTCCAAATTTCCACATAACGCCAATTTGAGGTCACGTCATATTTAAAGTGTAACCTTTTGTAATTTTTTTTTAATTCTGGAAAATAGCTGAGAATTTCGGGAAGTTAAAAAATTTTTTAATCAAGCTGTGAGTTTAGAATATGTTAAATGTGACAAAATGGGAGTTTTTGAGAAAGCTGTTGGTTAAATGGATTGTTAGGGAGACAGATTGGAATGTAAGGTATTTAAATGATTTCTATATGGTCCAGGACTCATTAACGTGTTTATTTTAGAATACATAAAAGAATGATATTATTAAAAAAATTAATTTAAAGAATTGAACAGTGTTTTCTTAAAGTGTGTGTGTGTTTCTATTTTTAAAAGTTACCTTAAATGTTGCTCGTATACGATAACTTGTAGACGGTAATAGATGACGTATATTTTCCTGAATGTCTTCATGGTACGCACCTCAGTTTATTTATTAAAAATTTATTCCACCTTTATGAGTAGTGGAGTATTTCAATAGTGGAATATCACCAATGTTGGATTGGAATACCCTTTACTGAGAGAGAAAATAAGTCTAAATCCAACAATTCCTCCATACCCTGAGTGCATGCATACTCGAAGTTGTAAGGACTTGAAAATACTGCCTTTATTACAAAGCGGACACAAAAGGCTCGTCAACAACACCATTTCTATTTAGATAGCCGGAAAGACAAATATCCCACAAAAATAATTCCTTGGTGACGTTCCTTTGGAAACCGAGAAATATGTCACACAGTGTCTAAACTACCTGTACCAGCGGTTTCTGTCATCGTAACAAACGACCCCGAACACAAAAATTGGAATATTCGGTGCTCTTAATGTGTCATAGAAAACACCTATGTCGTTAATCCTACATGTGGTTTTAACGAGATATCTCTGTCCATTAAGATTTCTCCAATTTTGCTTGCGATGAGGGCATAATTTCTTACATAGTGGTAACTTGAACTTTGTAATTATATTTAAGGGGTTATGGTTATGATACATGACATGAACATAATATATAACTAGAAAAATACCCGACCCTACTCGGTTTGAATTGGTTTACTCTTGATTGTGAAGAGTTGATCAAAATGACTAGTGTCTTTCGTAGAATAAAATAATATTTTAACACCTTTCGCCATCTTTGCAATTTCTACAACTTACTTTGGACAAAAATCCTACACATGCATATCCATTCATATAATACATTTCAAATACATAGCACCCTTGTTTTATAACAAAGCTACAAAATGACGAAAGGTGACACGAAGGTTTCTACTACAAAAGACGAATTTGAGAGAGATTTGGAATTCCGTATCTTAAGCTCTTTTCATATTCAACTAAATAAATAAAAATGGCGATTTACGGGAGTGCTCTCCCCCACATAGTCAACAAAATAATATGGTTTTACTTGTGGCAGTCTTGCATCAGGAATGCGACATTGTGGAATTTCGCCCTCTTCTCATGTCATTATGACAAATAATGATTTAATATTTGAAAAGTTCTAGTTCGGATTTTTTAAACTATTCCTTCAATAATGTCATGATTACACTTAAAATTTGCTTTATCCTTACTTACCTGCCACTTTAAGTAGAAAAGTTGTTTTAATGATATTAATTCGTGATTATTTTTTTATCTCTTGATCTTGCACAATTGCCACTTACAAGTAAAAAGTACACAAAATTTAGAAATGCGAAATTGATTCAGAATGAAAGAATCAGAAAATATCACTACACGCGATCAACCAAAACGAGTTTCATTTTCATTCCTGTTCGTTGAACTATATCGTCTGTCCCAAATATTCGGAAATAGTTTACATTGCGCAAAGAACAAAAATAAGACTTGAAACAAATGATTTAACAAAGCTAAAATTCCATTATTTTTTTAGCAGTACTTGAAAAGCAATCCATGTATAATCGTAATACTCAATATTTTAGTTTTTCCAAAACTACCAAATTACGATTGTTTTCTTACTGAGGTGTTTTAGCTTGAAACTTATCTCGATATAACAATAAAGAAATGGATAATATTGCATTCACTAAACAAATATATAATGTATAAAATAAATCACATTGAAATCAAATATCTGGAACTAAATTCATGTGATGCCCCTTCACAAACACACTATCGAACATAGAACATAAAGACGAACAAACAGACTTACGCAACCAACTTCAGTCACTAAATGAAGATAATTACTCAGAGGATACAAAATTTCTTGAAATATATTAAACCGTGTGGACGTGTATAGAGCATACGCAACACAGACACCAAACGTGCAACAGGTGGATTTGACATCAGAAGGGTCCAAAACGGATAGATAACTTAAAATGAGTCGAAAATATTCAATGTACAAACACTCCATTCTTATCTATAGAGATGGTTACTTGAACTGGAATGGATCATGTAACATTCCAATAATTTTGAGACATTTAAATGCAGACCTTACTGTCCTAAAGGTTCTAGAAAAACAGTTCAATGTTCCAATGAGATGTAAGTAAATAAAAGTATCTCTCAAACTACTGCCATTATACATTTGCTCAAATGATGTAATATAGCAAGACACTCCTGCATAAAAAAATATTCAATTTTTTCCTTTTAACCCTCGAAGTGGTTTCGTCAAGACATCTCGTCCTTCAAGAACTGATCATTTTGCTAATGACGAGAAATCTCATCGTCTTGATACTTACGATTTCTGATGATGACAAGAATAGGACCGGGCTAATTTTCTTCTAATGACGAGATATTTTGTTCAAAAAGAGGTGTTCAGTTTGGCTAATGCCGAGATATCTCGACGAGCACACCATCAGATGAATAAAACATTATTCAGAATAGAATTTTGCTATATATAATAATTCTTTGACCTACGGATCTTCAAGATTCCCCCCAATAGAAAGAAAATCATGAACTGAAGTATGCTGCAAAGGATAGAAAGGAAAACTGCAACCAACAAGTATACCGTTAGGTAGGATACCTATATTTTCTGAGATTTTTTAAGCAAAATTGGTTAAAAGTAGCATGGCTAAGGATGAAAGGGTTTTTTTTGGAGGATTAAGAATTCTCTCTGAAACTTTTAGAATGTTACAAAAATATTCCAAACTCTTTACGATGTGTAAATGATTAGTTTTATTTAACGTGTAAAAACATAAAATGTTTTTAATTTTACATATGTAGTACTAAAATTGTACATTTTTTACGACAAAAAAATAAATTGTTGTGGGTTTGTGACAAATCCGTTGGGTGTCCTACATTAGATACTGTTTTTCGAATACACAATTATGACCTTTTGGTATAACGAAAGTTTTTGAGTATAAGTTATCAATTGTGAATGTAACTGTGGTTTGGCTTTTGCTTCTTACTTACATATACATCCGTATAAAATCCTAGAAAAGATTCCAAAATTAGTCATTCCCTTTTACATACCTTATACAAGTATGTAACATTTTGGATCATTATTGTATTGTATGTTTAAGTTTTCATACATTGAAATTTAAACATAGTATATGTATTCATTTTAATTTTTTTTTTAAATACAATTTATGCTTACATTGCTTTTAAAAGAATTTTCTTTTCGATAATATTTTGTTATATGTGAGCCTACCAAGTCAAAAAGTAATTGTTTTGTTTGAAATGAAAAAAGAGAGGTGCTGTAAAAAATTATATTTAAAATTTTACTCTATTTATGCAAAAATATCTTATAATTTTACTCTATTTTATGCTAAAATATCTTACAATTGTTTTTTATATTTTATATTTAATTATATTAATAATAAATTTATGTGTTTATGAGCATATCAGCTATATCAAAAGTTTTCTCTCTGTTGCCATTAAATCATTGTTAATAATCAAATCCCATTGTAACTCCCCTCCAACAGTTCTTTCAATTTTGAAACAGTAAACTTTTGAATATTGTTACGTAGCTTTGCATAACAATGCTTTCTCTTAACAGTGCAATTCGATGCTCTGTTTCTTCCCATTTCATGCAAAGTTTTTGTGCTATTAGCGTTAAAAAATCGAACTTCTGATATTTCACTTTGAATTTGGATCTATTTTTTTGCTATTTGAATTAACTTCGTTGAGAAACTCAACTTATTACTTCTTGAGTCCACACTTAAGCTGTTGATATCTCCTAAGATTGAAAATGGCTCGACGGTTCTGGAAGGGATTTAAAAATCTGTAAGTGTTTACCAAATTACTTTATGTTTTGTCTTTGAGCGTTTGGTAGTTTAGAATGTCTGAATTAATTTACAGAAATGAGATTGCTTTGTGTATTTTGACTATGTTTTCCTAACGTTTATCCCATCGCCTTATTTTTGTGAAGAGTTGCATTAAGACATTACTAAATGTACAAAGAATCTACAATTTGATTACAATACAAATTTTAAAAATTTACATTTTATTAAATTAGACATTTAAAATTATAATCACGCCATTTTGATTGACGGCCTCGTTCTAAGACATTCTGAAGTTTGGATTTCTTTTTGTTAGCTAGAATGATATCATTTATGGCGATTTTGTAGCGTGCAAAACTATGCATTTAAATAATCTTTCGGTCAGTTATTTAAAATTGTATTACAGAAAATTAATTTAATTGGACAATCCCTCAGAGAAAGGGATTTCAATATCACACTTACATTCATCGAAAAAAATTTTTTTTTATTATTAATTATATATTTGTTACTTTTTTTTAATAAAGTACCAAGGAGTGCCATTCCTGATTATACCCTCAAAGGGAAAGAATCGGAGGCACTTTTTGTGGTTACATGGTTATTACTGTTTTTCCTTGTTCAAAAGTTTCAAATGTATTCCCTTTTTGATAATAGTCAGGCCAGTGTCGCTGTGTAAGACATTTTTACTTGTTTCAGTTTCACCAACGTCAAAGACGACCGTCTGGGAGAAAAAGACGCAGCCTCCGATTTGGTAAGTAAACTCACTTTAAACGACAGTTCTTATATTAATATTTAACTATACAACTGAAAATGTTATTTATTTCAATGAAATGTTCCTAAAATGAAAATGTCCGAAACATTTCCATGTAGAGAGCTCCTTAGCAGTTAGGGGATAAAATTGAAAGAAGTCGTGTCTTAGTTTGAAGAGAAAAAATTTTTGAACGTTCTAGTAATTAGAAAAATGAATTGATTATTTATTAATATCTTACTCTCCACATACAATCAATTATCCTAACTAAATGAAAATAAATATTGATCTTTTAATTATTTTCAAAACAAATATTTTCCATACTCCAAAACATAAGACAAGTATAATCGTCCGAATGCATCATTTAAAAAAAATTTGGTATTTCAGTCGAAAGAGAGAGAGATCAAATTGGAATGATGGGTATAAAATAATTTTGTTAGGATTTATTTCAAACATAAATTTAATTATTTTCTTGCAATTTTTCACAAATGTCATAACTTCAAACTCTTGTATCTTATTAAGTATCATCTGTTGAAGTTAGACTGTGTGTTATCCGATGTTAGTGCTCTGGCCCTTGGACCAAGAATAGGTTGAAATAAGGACTTTTTGTTTTTCCACAGGAGGAGTGTCATCCGATACCACGGGTAGTAGAAGCTTTCCTGAGATACAAACCGGAAGACATCGCGGTAAGTTCACTTGTCGCACATATTACTTTGAATTAGTGTTATTATGTGCATAAGAATGTTTGAGAATTCATTAGCATAATAAACCACCTATGGGATAATACTATTGTGTTGTGACATTTTATTGAAATTAGGTGCTGGATCACATTGAGTGTCATATTTTGAATGCGTTATATTTAAATTTTTCAGGAACAACTCACCTTAATGGACTGGACGAACTTTAAAGGTGTCACTCATGAGGTAAAAAAATTCATTTCAGACGTTCATGAGCAATGTAGCATTTTAAGGTAGTCGACAGGTGTCCTTATATATCATGATGCTGTAAGGATGTAACTGTGATATAGTACATAGGTGTGTCAATTTCCCCACAGGAGAAATTTTCGAAACTAATTTTTAAACCTCATTACGGTTAGATGGAAAACGGGGTAAACAAGGCCTTTTTCAAATCCATTTATTATCACACATACGTTATCCTACGGCTTTTGGGTACAGAAGCCCTAGTCAAGTGCCAGTTTGTTGGGGGTTTTCATCTAGACCTTATTCGAAACCTTTTTTTTAATGCTGACTATTATTCGTTGTGAAGAGTTTTCCTTTTAATCTAACATTCAGTTGTTTACAAAATGTGATTCGTATGTTTCAGGAGTTATTCTATTCTGCTCGGAGAGACTGGAAGCAATGCCTAAACATCTGCGAACTCCTGGCAAGATCCGTGAATGTGAGTTGATCTTACTCTAAGAGACTTTTTCAAAGTTTTCAATCTTTGTACCTACAGACTTCAAATTGAATAACCTCTTTTATCATTCAACAGGTGAGCACGTGGGTACAGGACGTTGTTCTGAGCACACCTACTGTGGATGTGAGAGCCATGGTGGTAAACAAATTTATCCTCATCGCCAAGCGCCTCTTCAAACTCAACAACCTGCACTGCACAAAGGCCGTTCTGGAGGGATTATACGTAGTTCCCATCATGCGGCTGATCTCCACATGGAAGGTAACTTACAAAACTCAATATCAAACTTTTTAAAGTGGCGTAGAGCTGACAAATCGCTACGGTGCTGGTTTCTGCATCGATAGGCTCTGGTTCGAATCCAGGGATAATGTGTAGGTTTTGGAGGGGTAGATATTCAGGTATAATGTGTGGCTGGTAAAAACGGGTTAGGCCTAGTACTATTTTTGGATGGTTGTGAGTTGTAATATTATATGAGGATAATGATGAAGTTAATGCGGCCAGGAAGTAGAACCAAATCCAAACAGTGTCGTAACGTCTAATAGCGTTAAGGAAAACCTTGATCAAATTTATCAGACTAGATCGATAAAACTTGAAGCAAAAATATCGATTCTTAAAGTATGTTCGAGTGAGACAGTACTTTCGTTTCTTAAAGTCGTTGATTTTTACCTCTAAAGGGCTGTAGATGACCGATCATTTAAGGCTTTTATTGACTTCTTACCAAGAGTATATATAACTGTGGTCAGAAGACGAGGGCGCCAACATTATTGGTATTTTTAATTAACGTTGTACTAGAGAAACACAGCGATCTATCGAAGACCGTCCGGGACTAATCCCAAAGGGAAAGATCCGAGGATAACGCAACTTCATTTTGAACCATTGTCTGATGACGAAGCAACACCTGAGCTTGAACCACACTCTCCAAAATTCCACACCAAGCCAAAGTGATGACATTTAACGAGACGACAGATTTAATGTGGGTGGGTGGAAACTTAACTCTACGTCACACTGGAGCAATCTCAATGGCATGATGTGGTGTGGATGTTTTAAGAAAGGGGTGCAGGCTCGAGTATTGACCTCATCAACATACAATATTTCAAAATGATGAGGTGTTGATCGAAGATCGTTTCCTTTGGGAAGATCCCATTTCGTGGCCAATAGCCGGTGAGTCTCTCCAGTGCTAGTGGCGATGTACCAAGATCAATCCCAAAGGGAAATTTTTCGGATTTGTGGGAAACATTTTCCATCAAGCTAAATAAGTATAGGTGGCGGAAGTGCTTCTGCTATGATTCGACTTTCTTACACGTATTCCAAACGTGAAGTCACCTGGATCGTTTTTAGAACATGTTTTCAGCACTTTGTCAAATAATATTCCGTAGAATTAAAATTCTAATTGATCTCTCTCACTTGGACAGTTGACTGGAAAACACCAATTAGATTGAAAGCCAAACGCTGTGAAAACACCGAAAAATTACATTTTAATGTAAACCTGACACGTATCACGATAAATCATTCGGAAGCAGAGGTTAAATCTTCAGACTGATTTTTTTTATTTTCTCTGAAAATCCTTTTCTTGCAAGTTTAAATTTTCTTTTTTCTTCAAACTTCAGAGCCATTGTACGGTACAGTTTACCTTTGAAATAAATAGTCAAACTTGTGAACCGAAAGAAATAAATTCACATTGACAACTACCTTCAGCCTTTCTTCTCTTCCCCATTTGGTGAGTTTGAAAGTTCACCTTACGGTGAAAAGTAGGGATCTGTAGTTTCTAATCCTCCCGGTAGATGTCGCTACAAGGTGATACGTCATTACAAAAAACGCTCTGACCTTGATAGACGAGATATCTCAAAATTAGAAATAAACTGACCAGATCACCGTAAAAAAAATGGTCTTATTTTGATGGACGATATATCACTTACGTCTTTAGGGTAAAAGACATATTTGTTCTTATACTCCTTATAAGGTATTTGTAATACCCTGATAACGAGAAATCTTGGTATAAGCAGCATTGCTCAAACCTTTATTGATGTGTTATCTTGTCGAAGCCATTTGGAGGATTATGGAGGTCCCATATATCAATTAAATATAATCTCAAGGGTCTTGAGAAAGATTTTAGTTTTCAAAAGGGTCATTGAACTGAAAAAATTAGGAATTGGAATCTTAGTTATTGAATGTACCACTAGGGGGGAGGAATAATGTTAAAATGTGTGTGTTCTTTCCCCGTGCCACAATCAGTGACTAAATAATTACATCTATTAGTTTAAAGAATACATGGATTTTTTCGAGTGTCAAGAATATCTATTTTGTTCCAACCTTTCGAATAAAATCCTTTGGAGATATTCTATTGTTACTTTCCTTGGATTAGAGCTCCCAGAAAAGATTTTATTGGTTCATCTTTGAATAGAATTCCTTGGAAGGAGAGAGAGATTCGTGTGATCTACTCCTTAGAATATTCTTTTTGAAATATTATGTCCTTACTTTTCTTGGAATATAGTTCTTAGGAAAGGAACAGTAGAATGTTTCAGGGGGAATGTATTTTAGGAAATGGACCAATAGAATATCTTATAAGAATAGAATCTTTTGAATATATTATATTGGTTAAGATGGTCAAAATTGTAAGGAGGTTATGCTGGAAAGACAGATTTGTAAGGTGGAAGTATGCGCGTGAACCCCTTACAGGGTTAAGCGGTTATTTTGATACTTGTAGGACTTTGAAAGAAATTAAGCTCTTATAAGTCCACTTCATTTGTTCTCTAATTTGCAACATGAGGTGAACACGCCCAATTGAAGATTCGTAATTTTGATAAAGTATCAATCGTATGCTTATGCTTTGTATGACATATATGCATATAATTGACATGCTTTTTTTATTCCAGAAAGTGCCTGTGAAAAATACGAAATATTTTACAAAACTCCACAGGATCTTTTGCAACGAAAAGAAGATTGTAAAGAAGATGTGGAAGCCCTATAGTGCACACGAGGTTCGGTGTATTCCAGACGTAGGTGCGTATAGGATTTTGTTGTCCACATACTGAGCGTCGCTAAATACACTAGTAGTATTGGTTTTACCCCACAATAATACACTTGATGAATAAATAACTACAATGATTGGTCGAATGTATCAAGGATTCAATTGGTCCTTTCCGTGTTATGAAATCCTTTAAAGCGATTCAATTGGTCCTTTCATGGTTATACAACCAGGTGGAACTATTCAATTAGCCCTTTCCTTTGAGTGGAATTCCTTGAAAATATTATACTGCTACGTTCTTTTCGGGAGGCAACTCATGTGGATGTCATCATGTCCAGATTGATCCCGGACCGTCGCAAATAGCACATCGTGTTGTTCCAATGCGACTTTAATTGAACTATCCCCAAGTAATAGCCCCGGTACTCTAGCAAGTGGGTTACCGCTTTCTGTGTGTGTGAAGCATCCAAATGATTCTATTCCAGAATGATCCAATAGAATCGTTTCAAAAGAAGCTATTACAGACCAATATTTTCCATCACTAAAGAATGTTTTGTTGTAAAAAAAAAATTTTGATTTTATATTACGTACTGCGTTAAGTCAAAGTTCAGTTGAAAAATGCTTTACTCCCGTGAAAACGGGTTTTCTATTATTCGTAGAAACAACTTTATAACCCAACGCATTTTTCTTTCCTGTAGATGTACTCTTATCTGGAATGAAAGATGATATAGGCGTCGAATTCACTGGACACCACGTCACGTACCTCCAAAGATCAAGATATGGTAAATTTTAAGTCATAAATTCTTTCCAAACGGAAAATAGTTTTAGGCAACTGTCATTGAGGGATAAATATGTGTGCGTTACTGCTAAAAAGCTGTAATCTGTTATTCTACAGATTATCTAGGTTTTAAGTGCCAAAAATAGTTTCACTTCTCAAACTACCTGGATAATTTGCATATTACCTACTAGGCACTCGTTAAAGTGAAAATAAGATCTTTGCTGGAACAACAGCAACGTTTCTGTTAGCTTAAATTAACATAATATTATTTATTTGTCTTTCAATATCTAAAGAATCAAGTTAATACAATCAAACAATCAACTAATTAGTTGATAGAATCAATTAATTAAAAAACTATAATAGAAAGGATCAAACGGTTTAAAGTATTATTGCAGTTAAAAAAAATGAATTTCCTAAACATATGATAAAATTATACTTACTTATTAGTGCAATCTAAAGATTAGTGACACTTTGAATTACATAGCAAATGGTTTTTGCGACAAGCACACCTATTTGTGGTACATTTAGATCTGCATTTTTTGAAACCCTGGCCAGTACCAAGGGATTGTTTTATTGCCGTAGGAAATGAGAGAAACAGGCGAAACCAAACTCAAAGTGGAGGGTGAGAGGGAAGGTGTAAGGAAAGGATATGAAACGAACTTTTGAACTTTAACGATACGGAAGACGTTAATGTAAACATTACCTAGGTTAAATGTGGAATAATGTGTGGATTCGGCACATTAACGGTGCATATCAGTTAATCTACAGATTACCTACGTAATGTGCATATTAACGGCTTTCCAGCTTTAGTGGAAGTATATATATATATATATATATATATATATATATATATATATATATATATATATATATATATATATATATATTACTTTAATTTCAATCAAGTTCAAGTCCAGTTTTCGTAGAGCAGTCACATGATTACTAGTCTATATACTGGTCCCACTGTTTGAAGCATCGTTCAATATAAAATTTTAGAGAGAGTCATATTTTATTCTATACTATTATTGATTACATACTATATATTTGACGTCTATGATTGGAACCTCAAGAACACGGACTTATTTAAACTTCTTTTTCAGGGCGTATTGGCGAATTGCCGGAGATTCAGGATTACTTATCATCCATTGCCTACACAGTGGAAAAGATAAGATGCTTGAAGGCAAATCGTTTGAAGTGAGTGCACATCAGAAGGTTTTTTAAGTAAAATAAAAATATATAGAGACTAACAATTGATAGTAATTAAAGGAAAGTTGAACAAAACCGGGTCATTATTATTAAATTCATTTTTTATGCGTGTAATTTTTCTTCTAACAAGATCATAAATTTGTTATGGTTTCAATTTATTAATTCTAGCTTGCCCTTCTTTGAAAGCATAAACATCTTTTGGAATAGACTGCCAAACACGATTTAATTAAAAAATAATAATTTTGTTAACTGTTAATAATAATTTATTTTATATTTGTACAAAAAAGTAAGTTACTACATTATAGTAGCCTATATTTATACAGTCCCTTCTAAAAGGTAATAAAGATGCATTTTTATACCGATTATAAAATGATTGTTGCTTTTTAAGCAGGTATGTTTAGAAATTAAACAAACCATTTCCATTCCACACAGTAAAAAAATAGTAGTTCAAAACTGGGTACTACCCAGTAGTGTCCTACTGTCAAAGCTATTAATCAGAAAAGAAGGCTTAGCATATTTCAGACATGAAACAAAACATTTTTTAATCATTTAAAATAATAGCTGAAAGAGGTGTTATAAGGTGTTGTAAGAGATAAATCTTCAAGCAATTAGAAACTACAGAGTAAAATTAGGTGGATTAAAAATTGAAATTTTTCTACTCGACTTTTTCAAAACATCGGCGTTGACAAGCACATAATCTACACTGCATTTCATTCAACTCCAAATAACATGAGCCGACCAACCGGTAAAGTGGTTAAGATGTTAGCCTCTAGATCGGAAGGTTCCTGGTTACAATCCGGGTACGGGCATGGATGTTTGTAAGCGTATGGTGTAGAGGCACCTGGTGCACCTTAAATCTGTCGTGCCCGAAAGTCTTCACGTTGGGTTGGTGTGGAAGTTTGGAGAGTGGGGTGCCAGCTCAGATGTTGCTTCTTCATCTAAACCGTGGTTCAAAATTACGAGATGTTATCCTCGGATATTTCCCTTAAGTGACTGATCCCGGACCGTCGTCAATAGCCCGTTGTGTTGCTCTAGTCATACGTTAACTAAAATTAACATTACCAAATAATATAGCGGCTGTCTGCAACTAGTTTTATGTGTTATCCCACAGATGGCAGTTCTAATCGAGCCAAAACTGCTGGTTCCTGGTTTTATCCGGCTACCCGGTTTTGTCCTACCCTCCCCTACCTTTTATTATGGGGAATAATGAAATTACACCTGCGCACAAAACTTATCGAACAGTAAGGATACTGTTGCCATTTTGCACTTAATTGGCATTAGATGAGTGAAAATGATACGAAAGGTACATCACAAAAATTACGAAAAATATAAGTAAAAACCGTGGTAACAGGAACATAAGCTAATGGCAAAAAAGTGATGAATTGAATTGGTTACACTGCACTGAGCGCCATGAATAAACCTAATTGAGGAGGTTGTAGTCTGGTTGGAAGAATAATGGATTTGCTACTGGAGGGTGGTTGCGAATTCGAAACTAGGTAGAAGCATAGAGCTTAGCGTTTGTGGGGGCTAGATCACATTAAACCTGTCGTGGCATTAAATGTTCTCGCGTTCGAGTGTTACGTTTGAGATAAATGTTGACCTCGTCATCATATCGTGATTCAAAATTACGAGGTGTACTCAGTTCTTTCCTTTCGGGATTCATATCTGACCTTCCGCCAATGTGCTCCACCTTGTTTTAGCCATTGCGACTGTAATTTACTACCTACATACAAACCTTTTATCGCTACGTTTTACATGTATAAATATTTAACTACAGCTTGAGCTGAATTATTTAACTAAATGCTTCGATGTAACTTCTGGCATATTAAAAGTGACATTCATATGCTAACTTCGAAGATGATTAACTTATTTGGCTTCATTTTATGCATATTGCTTTTCAGATGGAGCTTTGACCTGGAGCCCGACACATAAATGTCATATTTTGATGACATATCTACAATAGACAAAAGTAAACACCCACATCCATATTAAAATAAACAAGGAAACATTTCAACGTGGATTCCTCATTAGAGTCTACTTTGAAGATTACTGACCTCCAACAACAAGACTTCAAATTCTAATAGTATGATATGAATCCTGTGAAGTTGTGAAGGACAAAGCGAAGTCCTACTAAAGAAGTAAGCAAGGTTTTAATTTCGTTTTTCGTCAACTCTGGGCAAAAACTCATAAGCTGACTTTTTCACGGAGAAACTAAATGCCCGTTTTCCTGACGATGAAAAATACATAATCACATTGTAAAGCGTTTAAAAAATATCTAACACTATTGAAAATGTTTATATTTATTATACTTTGTGCTGAAAATCAATTTATTCTTTAAAGAGATGCTCAGTAAAAAACGATTTGGTTCAGTTAATGAGTTTCTGCTCTTAGCCGACGTTGTATTGTTGAGTCTGTAAAGGAATGATAGAAGATCTTCTCATATTCCATTCCTTCCTGAACATATTCTTTGTCAAAGACTTTCTTTCTGTTTTCATAGCTTGGCAATATTTTTTTAAATATAGTTTGGCCAAATATGGCCCATGCGCCAAAGCCAATCTACCAAAATCAAGAGCTTAAACTGAATTTTATGAAACCTTGTTTTGTTAACAATCTTTCCTTTTCAAAGGATGAAAAAGTGACAAAATCTAGAAAATAAAAATTAAATAGAAAAATAAATAACTGAATATTATTGTGTATCACAAAGCAAGTTCAAAGAAATGAAATTTTAATATCAATACACACTGTGTGTGTGTAATGTTAAAGAAGAAAAGAATACAAATATCTTCGAACCAATGATTTTGATTCCGGGCAAACATTGTAAGATAAAAGTCTGTGTCGAATTTAAAGACAACGTAATTTTGGTATTTTAGGATTGATAATTTCGTTAAGTACTTTCAAGGATCGAGTACCTCTACGAACAATTAAAAAAAAACGTTTCAGCCTATATGGTGTAACTTATGTACATTTGTGTTCTCTTCCAGATAAGCCAAGAGCTGGACCATTTCCATCCGGGGAGTGTCGTCAGACGTCCAGGACCTGAAGAGCTCTACTGCTGCCCCCTTGCGTCCGTCCATCCCTCCTTTCTGTAAATATGTCAAAATTCCTACGGGCGCGAGGGGAGCTGTTGGTAGTTATTCCGAAGGCCAGATGCCTGTGCGCTCAACTCGTCCAAGCTGCTTCATTTTTGGGGATGCCTCGTGCTAATGACAATCGAATGTATTAAAGATCAAATAAAAACATTCTATAACCCCAAACTGTCTCTCGTCTCTGTCCTTTTGAGAATTTTGATTTGAAATTCCAACCACATTAGAACAAAAGAAGAAAGTTAGAATAAATAAGTTAAAGTTGAGTTCGAGATCTCCACTATAAGAGAAAAACCATACTTTTTCGATCATACTGAAAATGGATAAACATGTAACTCCGGTGATATATAAAAAATTCTTTCACAGCACACAAAGGTATATGGTGTTTCAAAACTTCCCCCATGCATACTCTTTGATAAAAAACAAAAAATCACTTAATTTTACAGTAATTGTTCAAAGTTAGAACTAAAGAAATACTCGTCGTCTGACAGAGATTCAAAATTACGTGGTACCGTCCTCGGCTCTTTCCCTTCGGGGTTGCTGTCGCCAGTAGCCCGCTTCAATGAGATGTTAAGTAAACTCCTTCCAACCGAAGTAATGCTGGGCCGCGGATTAGGAACTGGAGGTTTGAGAGTTTGAACGAACCGAATCAAAGGCAGTCGCGTACAAAGGGGCTGGTGTACCCTCAGTTTGTCGTGGCCTAAAATGTACTCACATTAACATGGTATGGAAATTGAGAGAGGAAGGGGGAGAAGCTCAGGTGTCACCTCGTCATTTGACCCTAAAGTAATGCGGGGTTGTCGTGGGCCACTGTGTGTTCCCAATCTGCCCTAGCAATCTGTGAGTTGTAGGGCACATTGAAATTGTACGTATTGTGGTGACTAGCGTAGCGTAAAAGTTGTCAAATGTACAACATGAAAACCCAATTAACTAATCTAATGTAATACATACCTGGCAACTTCAGTGCGTGTATTAATGTGCAAACTGATCAACAGCCCTATGGCACTTGTAAATATCCCTACGTGAAAATGGTTTTATTTTGTGTTCCCTTCATTCCCTAAAAATGTGTGCATGAAGTTTTGAAACATCCTGTAGATTGGAATTAAATTGTTAATAATATTATTTAGCAAAATGGGGTGGTCGAGGTGCTTAGGTTAGGCGCTGGGAAAGGCATATGATCTCTGGAAACAAAAGGTGAATAGTTCCTATTGGTATTCATTTAGTTTCCAACTTGATTTCTCAACCCAGGAGGCTGTGAAACAGATAAATAGTTAGGGTAGGCGATATTTGGAACACCTACCTTAATCTTGTTAGTAATCTTTCTCGCTAGCTCGTCAAATGATCGAACTCTCATTCGAATGTAATTAAAAAATGTGGATTTTCACTTAAATCCGCAAAAGATGTGTAAAATCTACCTCATGAAAGTCTGAGGTCAACAAATGGATGCATCCAGTAACGTCTATTTCTTTTCAAAATGTATTTTCTGTACACCCCAATAAGAGAAATAAACACGTTTTCATCGAAGACATCCATCGCAAATGAGTACTTTCGTTACTTCACGGTTGGGTGTGCATAGTTTTTGTTGAGGCGCCGCACATTAAAAACCGGATGTGTGCATAGGCGTGACTAGGGTTGTTGAATGGTAGGAGGTTGGTCCTCCCAAAAAGTTTGGATTGTTTGGTTGGAAGATTAAAGTAATTATATTAATATAATTAACACCGATTAATTATTTATAATTAATTATATTAATATGGTAATATCTTCAATTGTAAAAAAATAATTAATTATATTGATGAATTATAAAAAAAAAAATTATATTGATGCATATTCATTAATTAACACTTGATTTTAAAAAATCAAAAAAAGTTTTCTATCGCTTTTTATTTTTAAAAACGTTGCCGCAGCCGCCGGGTTGAAAACTCGCTTTTTTGCTCGATTCTTAGACAATTTTACGAGAAAGTACGGATCAGAAAATTACGAAATTAACATGGTTTGTTCAAAATTGTACAGGGAACACGAAAAAGAAGATTTTTTTTCCCGATGCGGCTATAAGTTTAGTATTTATCAAGTGTCTAAGTGAAAAAGCGAAATTTCAAACGCGAGTGAGCAAAAGACGTACAAATTTTCAAACTTCAGTCGTGATTTTTTAAAGTGCTTCTAAACGTGAATTTTTGCAGCTCGTCGAGCTATTTTAGAAATTTCAATTTGTTTGCTGGTAATATTTTTTTGAAATTCGGGAAAAACCGGTACGTTTTGTTATTTTTTTGGTAAACTGTCATATCCATTGCTTATTACTATTAGTTTTTTAATTTTAAAACATCGCACAATACCTTAGAATATACTCTTTCTTACGGTAAAATTATTTTTGAAATGGTTTAATAAATAAATTCGATGCGATCAAAAGTTGGTCATACAAATTTTGGAATATTGGTAAATATCCGTCAATTTTTATTAACTGTCATATCTATAGCTTATAGTATTATTTTTTTAAATTTGAAAGCATCACTGAAAACCTTATAATGTACTCTTTTGTATGGTACAATTATTTTGGAAATTTGTTATTAAATAAATTTTCGATGCGATTATAAGTTGTTCATATAAAAATTTCGGGACTTTAAGATCGTAAGTTCCGATACACAAAACTAAAACTGTCATATGTGTAGCTTAATACTATTAGCTTTAAAATTTGAAAATACCACGTGAAAGCTTAGAATACACTCCTTCTTACTGTAAAATTACTTTTAAAATTGGTTCATAAATAAAATCGATACAATCAAAAGTTGGTCATACAAATTTCGTAATTTTTAGATCGCGGAGCGATAGCATTCATTCTCTTCATACATTTATCTTCACGGAAATGAAGGTTACATTTTCTGACTAACTCATATATTTGCCAGATATCAAATTTATCATAACAACGATTTTTTTTTAAATTTGGGGAGGAAAAAGGCTCGCTTTTTTTACTCCATTCTCAGACGGCTTCCCGAGAAAGTAGAGATAAGAAAATTAAGAGATTAACATGGTCTATTTAAAATTGTAGAGGGAACAAGATGAACAATATTTTAACTGATGCTTTACTAATACATTGAGTGTTAAAATAAATAAAAGAGAAATCACTTGCGAAAAGAATGTTGGTTTGCAAAGCAAACCAAAAAGGATAGCGTAGCAATTCCCGGGGGTTCGCGAGCAGAGGGCGGAGCCTCCTAGTTTATACAATATTTGCCAGATGACGATGTTTTTACGGTGAATTTTAAAATTTACAATACATTTAAATTATAAATTAAAACGTCGATTTTTTTGTAACTTCTCAGATTTAAACTTGATTTGCTTGAAGCACATCGGTAAAAATTCTCTCGGTTCTGATTCTGTCGATTGCTCACAATTTTTTAATAAGTGTGTTAATTATATACTTGTGAATAACTACATGCAACTGTAATATTTATGATGAGATTAAGACATGAAATCATTCATCAGTATTGGAAAAAAATCACAGAAGCATAGACGTGACTAGGGTTCATAACTAAGGGGGGAGAAATTCAGTCCTGAGAAGTATGAACTGTACACCCATAAAAAGCCAAAGCATCTGGAGACCTTCGCAGGGAAATTTTCGTATTTTTATGTTAAAAATCACACGATATATTGATACTTTTTTACATAGAACATTGATAAAATTATTAAAAATTTTGCGTCTAGCAAATGTTAGTCACTTTTATTTCAAATAAAGTCGCGTTTTAAACAAATGTTATTTTATAGTATCATACATGAGAAACACATTGTTTGGTTTAACAACAAATTATTTAAGGGTAGTCTTGAATTACACTAAAACCTTGCTTATTCAACCCCCCTGTTAATCCGAGTTTGGTTAATCCGAACCATCTGTTTTTAAAATTTGTGAAACAAAATACAGTAAATCAGTGACACATATATTACAATTATTGAAATGAAAAACATCATTGGTAAGAATGCACATACATTCAGATTTTTAGATTATCATAAAATCAGAAAGAATAGAAAAATAATAACTAGAACTTCCTGAACTAAAAACATTTGGATAAAATTAATTAGTTTTGCTGTGATAAATACATATAAACATTTTCCTAGTTGGTTCGTCAAAAAACATATTCTAATTAAACATAAAAATCAAGTGAATAAAAATTTCACTTTTGATGTATATTTCCGTGTATAAGACGATAATATTTGGAACTTTTTCTAAAGCTAATGTGTGTGTGTGTGGAGGGGGGGGGGGTCTGCCTTTATACGTATCCGCTAATTTCGATAAAAAGTAAGGTACATTTCCGTTAGCAGAGCGCAAACGAAATCGCTAACTATCGCCAAATATAGCACACAAAATGATAATTGAATACCTTTAATTAATTAGCACATAAAAATAACAATTGGAAAGGGAACATTTTTTGATACAGCTGTTGGATTCGGATATCCCTCCGGTGGCAGCAACTTCGAATTATTTACGAGCGATTAACGATTTTTATAGCAACTCCAACGGGTGTTGGGAAAGCAACCCTTTTTTTTACTTCGTGCCATCCGGACTCGGATCCGAATCCAACAGCTGTTCCAATTTTAAAGTATTTTAACTTACGTTTTGAATGCAGCCTTTATAAGCAAAAAGAGAGAAATAAGTCATATAAATCCTTCAAATTCTGTGTTTGAATCCGAGTTTCCGAATAGTTCGTAAAATTCGGCTTCACTCATTGTTGGGATGTCCTGATGTGTATCATCATCAGTTCCAAAGCCATTTCCGTACTAGAATTTATATGTTCTTCATACACATCGCTGCCAAGGATCGATCCCCGTCGATCGTTCAGCAGTTACACTTACACCCGACTTCAGCAATTAGTAATATTAGAGTACTCCCTTCATATCCCACCGGATGCATAGGAGAACTTTTTTGTAGTGAATGTATCTTTTCGGCGTTGATGTTGTTGTTTCGCCGGTATTCACCCAATATTGTTTGCGTTTCGGACTGTCATAACAGATCTATTTTTTATCTCCTGCCACGATATTCCACAAGAATTATTTTCTGTGTTGCCTGTTTAGCAGATTCATGCACTTCAAGACACGGTCGTCCTCAATGCATGTGGCACCCATTTTCCTGCCTTCTGAATCTTTCCCATTGCATGTAAACGATAAGATATCGTTTTTTGTGATACTTATAACTGTTCAGCGAGTTCATTTTTCGTTTGAGATGCATCTTTATCGAGAAGTGTTTGCAAATCGTCATGGATAGCCTTCAATGTCGATCGCTAACCTCAAAATCGCCATCTTTAAAACGTCGAAACCAATACTCACATGTGCTTTTCGATACGATATTCACCCCTAAATCAGAACCAATTGATTGACATGCTTTTGCAGCATTTTTGTACTATTCAAATTCAAAGCAAATTCGTAACGAATGCAGTGACGAATAAATGTCTTATCGTATGACATCTTATACCTTCAAAATTTCAACTTACGTTCTCCTTTTTCCTAGCTTCTGCGTCGGTTTGATATCTCTGATCCGGTTTCTATCACATGACACAAACGTGGTGTACTGATTGGTATGCTATTTTGCAGTAGACGTCATACAAAACTCGCTTTAAAACTTCTTACTACCAATAATATTAGCAAAATTTTTCTCAACTGAATGGAGGAGGGGTTGAACCCCAAACCTCCCCTGACGGCTATGGTTATTACACAAGTAAAACATTAATTAAAATTAAGTTCTGAATAGTTTGTGTAGTTAACAAGGGATTAATTTGTGGAAAACTCATTATATATATATATATATATATATATATATATATATATATATATATATATATATATATATATATATATATATATATATATATATTAGCAAAATGGTGGAGGGGTTGAACCCCAAACCTCCCCTGACGGCTATGTTTATTACCCAAGAAAAACATTATTTTTAACAAAGTTATGAATACTTTGAGTATATATATATATATATATATATATATATATATATATATATATATATATATATATATATATATATACATATATATATTAGCAAAATTTTTCTCAACTGAATGGGGAAGGGGTTGAACCCCCAACCCCCCCTGTAGTCAACAGGTAGTCCTATAAGTATCCCTCGAAGCCTCAATGTTAAAAATCTTAAGTTTGTTTTTCTGCTATGGGCATGGATAAGAGAGAGAGAGAGAGAGAGGAAAAAAATGTCTACAGGGTTTGTGTATTTGAGTTAGCAGAGGGAAATGTCGCAGTCATATTTGAAACCCGAGCACCGACGGGTTGTTCAGCTAGTAGTAAATAAATGCATAATCATCAGGCCACATTATTTAGGAATGTATGTCAGATTCAAGTTTATTACATTGCCGTTGTTGCGTGAGAGTTATGCGATTACGAGCGGCACCACACGGGGTATATTTCTGTCTTCTGTGTGAATAAAACTAACATTGTGTATATGTCTATTAGTTGATATTACATTTCTTATGTCTGGCGTAGAATGGTCAAATATGGCCTTTGCGTCATAAAAGCTCAAAACCAAACAACCTATTTCCCTTGAGAACACTTAGGCAATCTAAACTGTAAATGAAGCCCACTGAACTGTGGAATCAAATTACACTAAAATCGCAAGTTCTGATATAATACCTCGTAGAAACGGGTCGCATTTATTTTGATCAATTGAGGTGCAATGGCTCTTTTTTAACCACAGAGCTCCCCTTAAACTGCATTTACTTAATTAGAACTTGCTTAACATTCTTCATTCTCTTTCAAGACTAATATCACAATCTATTACCTACCATTTAAGTTGTTTTATATTTCATGGCCAATTAACGTCAAGGTCTTTCCAACGATACCTTTCAACAGCAATGTACTGAAATTTCACCAACTAATTTTAAGAAACGATTTGATCACAGTTGATAATTTTCCAGGTTTTATTTTTTGAAAGAGGATATCTTTACCAAATGAATGGCTTTTAACTATTAATTATAATTTGTTGTTGCATAAAATACTACGAATTTATTTTGGACACTTGATGCTGGGATTTACATAACATACTGTAACGTACACTTCCGGAATATCTTTTAAATGTTATGATAGTATTTCTTTTTCCTTATTCCAAGGTATTGTGATACTTCCTGTGTTTATTTATACTTCTGAATACTCTTGGAAAGGATATCTTTTTTTTTGACATATTTATGTAAGCTTATTCTTTTATCACCTCGTTACAATACTAATTATGTAGGTGTGGCATTTTTTCCCGTCAGTCAGCATTCAATTTTTAAAAGAAATTATATGGATACTTACATTCATAATTTCTTTTATGCATTGTGACGTCTTAGGGATGGAAGCGTCATCTACTACATAAGAATGTTCGCAATGGTCTTGATTAATATGTGTTTATTTATAATATACTTAAGGATAACCTTATATAATACTTAAGGAATAACCTTGACGGAATTTGGTAGGTGGCGTTTTACAGACTGGTAGAGTCTCTACCGAAATGGTAAATTGTCCTTTTTGCAGAAACTCCGATTTGGATTATCCGACTCGGGTGAGCCCTTCTCCAGACGTTACTCGGTTGAGTAAAAGTTTTCTAGCTCGGGTGAGCTTCTCCAAAAGTTCTCGCACGCGTGTACGAAGTCAGCAAACGGCAGCTCAGGGTCGAGCTTTTCTCCCGTCTAATAGACAAAATCCCAGTTTGGGCAATCCGTTCGATAGGTAGTGCAATGAAGCACGGTAGAAGCTCAGGCTTGAGCTTTTTTTCGCGTATGATATCCGGAATCCCAGTTTGGGCAATCCGTTCTGAGTCCACGAACAGCTGTCGCGACTCGGCCCGTCTACAGAGACGGGGTATCGGCCAAAAAACCCGAGAACGGTTTAACTTCCGCCGGATCAGTTTGATCCCTCGGTCTTCTCCTCTCTTCTTCCAAAACCTCCTTCGACTCAGCATGTAACAGGGGGTTGTTGCCCCCCCCCGCCCTCTCTTTCATTCGACACACTTGTCGTCTCGCGATTGGCTGTTCAAAATCGGTTGATTTTTCTCTTTCGCCGGTAACTTTACTAGCGGACGGCGGCCCGAACAAAAGCATCCATGGTTTCTTGTGATGATGTGGAAGCAGCGGAAATGAACTTTTCCCCCTTTCTGATCGGCCTCGCGACAAAGAGCCTTCGTTCCATTTCGGCCGAAATTCAATCCCTCGAACCAACGCCAGCTCGTTAACTCTCGTGGTCTAGCGGTCTGAGTTCATACGCGGAGTGACCTCTCAGCGTCTGGCTTGACCTCTTGGCAGTTTCTCCGCTGAATGCTTGTTTTTTCTTCCTTCGCCACAGACTTCGTCACAGATCCCCCCTCCCAAGGAGAGATATTGCGATATCCTGGAGAGCAAAATCTGAAAAGGAAGGTCACCCACACAGAAGTCCCGACAACTCTAGAGGCAGTTAAAACTTTCATGTAATTTGTCCCTGTCTTTCAGACCAAGGATTTCTTCTCCATTTAGTTTAAAACAATTAAAAACACAAGGTATTTACAATTATTTTACACGAGTTTAACATTATATACAATTCTTATTTACAGAATCTATCTCTTGACGATTGATAGGTTTACTTATTCCACGCGACTTAAGCAGTCAGCGTGTTTATTATCCTTCCTTGCTCTGTGAACTATGGTATAACTAAATGGTTGCAACGCCAAAGCCCATCTCATGAGTCGGGGGTTATTTCCTGCGTTCGTTCGCAGCCACACTAAAGGATTGTGAACCGTTTCGATTGTAAACCCCTGTCCGTCTAGATAGTGTCGCAATTTCTTAATTGCGTAAATGATAGCTAAACACTCTTTCTCTGTCGTGGAGAATTTTTTTTCACTCTCACTAAACTTCCGACTCAAGAACAAGATCGGATGTTCATTATTGTCTGGTCCTCGTTGGGCCATAATAATTCCTAACCCTTTATCTGATGCATCAGTCTGTAAAATAAATTCCTTTCTATAATCAGGAGCATACAGTACAGATTTCTCGGTGAGTATGGTCTTTAGCGTTTGGAACGCGGCTTCGATTTCAGATGACCATTGTATTTCCTCCCTTTTTTGCTTCCCTTTCAATGCGCGGGTTAAGGGTTCTGCGATGATCGCATAGTTTTTGATGTATCTGGCATAAAAACCACACAAACCTAGAAATTGGCGTATTTGTGTTTTCGTTTTGGGGGACGGAAATTCCAGAACTGCCTTTGTCTTAGCTTCCGCAGGGGACCTAAGACCTCCGCCGACTTCATGCCCTAAATATTTTACGCTTCTTTGCGCGAACCTACATTTTGAGGGTTTAATTGTTAACTTAGCAACCGCGATTTTCTTTAAAACCAGATCTATGTGTTTCAGATGATCTTCCCACGTATTTGAAAATATGGCTACGTCATCTAAATATGGAACACTAAACTCGTCACATCCTTGTAAAAGTTTTGACATGAATTTGGAGAAACAATAAGGGGCGTTTACTCGACCAAAAGGGAGAACTAACGGGCGATAGGTGCCAAACGTTGTTACAAAAGCGGCTAATCGTCGAGCCTTCGGGCTTAATGGGATCTGCCAATACCCTTTTGTCAGATCAATTACTGTGATATATTTTGCAGCTGATACCTTCTCTATTCTTTCATCGATATTTGGCAACTGAAAATATTCAGTCCTGATTATCGAATTTAATCTACGATAGTCCACACACGGCCTCGGATTCTTGCCCTGCGCTTCTACCAATATCATCGGCGAAGTGTAATCCGATTCTGCTATATCAATTAACTGAAGGTCTAACATCCGCTTGATTTCGGCTTTCAAAATTTCAGTTTGCCGAGGCGACGTTCTGTACGGGTTGGCTGCTAATCAAGTCCAGATCATGTACTATCAAATCGGTTCTACCTGGATCATTTGAAAATATTTTCTTATGTGATAATAAGAGCGTCCTCAGTCTCGCGATTTGTTCAGGGGTACACCTCTCGGTTAAATTACTGTCCCGTACTATTTCCTCGAAATCATAAACATTTGGATTTGACGTCGGGTAATTTATCTCTAGATCCGATTCTGACGTTTCGGTACTCTCTCCACTAATCAACAAGTTAACTGCCTCCGCTCGCTTATGGTATGGTTTAAGTAAGTTTACATGTAACGCCTGAGTTTTCTCTGTTCTTCCTGGCATTCTAACTATGTAATTGGTGTCCGAGAGTTGACTCTCGATCACACCAGGGCCAATCCAACTAACAGACAATTTGTTGGGTTTGGAAGCTGTTACGACCAACACCTTGTTTCCCTTTTTAAACGTTCTCAGAACCGCATCTTTATCGTACCAAGTTTTCCTTTTGTTTTGCATGTCCGAAACTCGCTCAAAGGCTAATTCCTGACAACGCTTCAAACGATTAATCAATTCGAACACATACTCGGTCACGACGTTTCCTTCTTCCTCTGGCTCTACCCAATGTTCGAACAATAAAGTCTCGGGCGTTCTAAGGTTCTTCTCGTGTACGAGCTCAGCTGGACTAAAATTTGTTGACTCATGAGTCACTGTCCTTAATGCTAAAAGAGCTGCCGGAAGATTTTTCTCCCAATCCAATCCCGACTCTAAACATAAAACCTTCAATAACCTCTTTACTGATCTATGCCATCTCTCTACTGGATTGCTCTGAGGATGCCTTATAGAACTGTGGGTCACTTTAATGCCAAATTTGTTGAAAAATGTAGATGTCAAATTACTGGTGAAGCACGTGCCTAAGTCACATTTAATTTCTCTGGGAAATCCCAACCTACTGAAGATTATCATCAGAGACTCCACTACCGATTCGGAAGTAATATCTCGAACCGGAATTGCCTCTGGGTATTTCGAGGCCATACAAATAGCCGTAACCAAATACCTATTTTCCTTACTGGAATGAGGAAGGGGTCCCACCGTATCGACATTGATTTTGGAGAAGATCTCTTTAATTACTGGCACCAATTTTAGAGGGGCCTTTTTCTTCTCTCTCGGTTTTCCTACTCTCTGACAGGGATCACATGTATTCACATACTCTTCCGCATCTCAGCAGTTTGTCTTTTGTTTTGGTCGAGCCTAAATGAGCAGCGATTCGCCGGTAGCTTCATTAGCGGACGGCGGCCCGAACAAAAAGCATCCACGGTTTCTTGTTATGATGTGGAAACAACGGAAATGAACTTTTCCCCCTTTCTGATCGGCCTCGCGACAAAGAGCCTTCGTTCCATTTCGGCCGAAATTCAATCCCTCGAACCAACGCCAGTTCGTTAACTCTCGCGGTCTAGCGGTCTGAGTTCATACGCGGCGTGACTTCTCAGCGTCTGGCTTGACCTCTTGGCAGTTTCTCCGCCGAATGCTTGTTTTTTTTCTTCCCTCGCCACAGACTTCGTCACAGCATACTATTAGGTTTATCAATAAGGATAAATACCGTGTACCACAGTTTCGTCGTAACCTGTATAGTTACTTGCAAAACAAAGAAAAATACGCTTTTCTATAAGATATTGAAAATGTTTCCCTTTTATGATTTTTAACAAAGCATAGATGACTTGTTTAGTTGATTAATAGAGCGATTAGATAATACAACATATAACATTCAATATTACTTGCAGGTTCTTATTAAAATTAGGTCCATATGTTTGGTAATGGTAATGTTTAATTAACATCGTACTAGAGCAACACAACTGGTTATTGACGATGGTCCAGGATCAATCCTATAAAGGAAAGATTCTAGGACAACACCACGTAATTTTGAACCACTCCATATGTTTGGACACAAGTTGTTTGTAATATGTTTTGATACATAATAGGTTTGATATTTACCAGTAGTGACGTTTTTAATCGACTAAAAGCTTGATGCAACATATAAAATAGCTTTAGAACTTTCCGCATAAGTGTGCCGGATGAAATGGAGTGATGACAGTTTGAAATGGTAGCGTAAAAGAACAAGATCTCTGGGTTTCACCACTACAACATTTATTCTAACATCCTACATCTTTACTGACATGTACAGCAAAAATTACAGATATTTTGGTACAAGATGGGTTCGGCAGAGGTTAGCGAAAGCGTCTTAAGTCTCTCAGTTCTCAAAGGGTCACTGTGGCGAAATCTAGAGTCTTTCAGGTCGCCTTTCAGCTGAAAACCACGTCGATAGAATCTTGAGAGTTCTCAAGGGGAATAATATTTACGAGATCTTAATGTCAGTGTAACGTCAGGTGAAGAGGGAAAATGTCAAGTGCCCAAAACTTTATGACCGATGTAATGTCAAACTAACTAACTAACACCAACACACACTCCCGTGCCTAGTGTCGTGAGACACTGTACCAGTTTAAATAAGTGTGGTTGGATGAGTAGAGCATGCCACCAAGGTGGCATGTCTACCCAGAATGTTAGAGCACATTACATTACATTTATACATCATTACATCTATACACAGTATCCTTACACAGTATATATATTAAATCATTATACTAGGTTACATTATAAATATATATAGTATACATCATGCAAGGTGAGAAAAAAGTTCGTTTTTCTTAGTCTCTTAGGATAATCAAGTCCTGATGATTTTCAATGAATCTCACCATGTTAATAATTTTAACCCTCGGGCCCTTGTTGCATGCAATGTTCCTGAGCCATGCAATTTTTAGGTGGTCGGCAGGTGTTCTCATATGCCATGAGGCTGTAAGGGGGCAAACTGTGATGTAATGTAGAGGTGTGCCAATTTCACCACATGAGCAGTTTTCGGACTTGATTTTCTTAAACCTCGTTAGGTAGGATGGGAATGGGCCGTGCCCTGTGAAGAAAAGTGTCTCTTCCCTGGTCCAACTTGATGATTTTAGTGACACTTTTGGTAACACATCGTGCACCGTCCTGCCTGTTTCTCCTTCGTCCCATTCATTCTGCCATGCATCAAGTAGCCAGCTAGTGGTTTCCTTTCTGTATTGGCTCTTGGGCCATTTCACCCCTTCATCTACGCATTCCATTGTTGTTGCCTCTTTTGCTAATCTATCTGCTTCTTCGTTTCCATCGTGACCCGCATGGGCTTTAATCCATCCTAGGCAAATTTCCTTGTTGTTGTATAGTAAGTGTTGTATTTTTCGTGCCAGTGGACTAGGCGTCTTGGGGTTTTTAAGTGCCAGGAGACCAGCTCGACTGTCCGACCAGATCTTGACATTTTTGTCTGCTCTTGCTTCTGCTGCTTTTATGGCTGAAAGTATTCCATAAAGCTCCGCCTGGATGTAATGTCAAACGGAGTGCTGTAATAGTCTAGCGTTAGTTATGGACAGTTGATCACTTGAAAGGAGTTTTATGACCCCCCCCCCCTTTAAGGAATTCGTGAATATGGGTGCTTGATCAGTGAAGCCGCCTTAAGAGTTTCACAACTTTGAGTGTTACAGAGGGCTGTGAATGTTTCAGAAGCGCTTTTTCTCACAATTGGTAAAACGATAATAGTTCATTTGTGTAATTTATAAGTAACACTTGATGGAAACAATTTAATTTTACAAATTTGCGTGGAATCAAGCACGCGAAGATAAATTCTGAGGTGAAAGCTGTATTGCAATCTTCAAAAAGAACTGAATATAGTCCATCGTGCAACAGAAACACGTTGTGCACGGGAGAGTATTTTTGTGAATGACGTTACTGTCCAAATAGGATTATTCTCCACTATTACGTGAAACAGTGTAATGCACTTAATCTGTTGCGAAGTACAGAATTATCTCTTGTTTGGACTAATTTACAGTTGTGTTGCCGGCAATGACCTTTAAAAAACCATTTTCACAAGAATTTCATCGAACATTTCAACTTCGACGGAACATCCTCTTCCACAATGCATTGACTTTTTAAATATTTCTAGAAACATATCTTCATTGGAAATTTGATCCATTTACGAAGAAACAGAAACAATTTTTGAACATAATACACGTACCTTCAAACATTAGCTTCAAACATAACATTCATAAGTCAGTACGGCTTATAGATAGTAATAAGATGTATACTACACTACCCTACAATAATTAACCGGACGCCTGCGTATTTGCATAAAATCCGACAGCTTATTTGGGTGTGTTTTTCGTGGTACGGACTGGAACCTTTGCATGGTGTTCCTGGTAGATTGAACTCCCACATCAATATTTTGGGCAAACTGGTTCTTCCTACGCCCTGGCAATTTTATGGAATGGACGAATGTTACTTCCAGGATGACAAAGCTCCATGTCATGTTGCAGCCACTATCAAGCAGTGGTATCGAGATATAGATCTAAAAATGTCTTCCCTGGCCTGCTCAGAGTCTCGACCTAAACATATTCTGTACACGTGGACTGTAACACACTTTATTGTCAACTCTGAACTCTTATGAAGCTTTGCCACGCAGGGCACACTTCCTCGTTGGCGATACGTAACTGTTCGCAACGCCACCTCGCGACAAGAGTCTGTACACTCCCCAAATTGAAACATGTGGGGGGTTTCAAACTAAATAACAAACTACAACTCAATTAACAGAAAATTAACACGAACAAATATAATCAAACACATTACAATACAACTTCTTAAACATGTGCAAGAAATCAAATACTTTTAAATTTACAATTATTATAGTATTTAAGTTTCTAAAGGCAGTATGCAAACATCACGGACATTTCTTTTTAATATTTTGCCATTAGGAATTTTTATATCAATGACTCTTACCCTTTGGTCTGAACTTGGGTATATTTTCACTATTCTTCCCGGGAGCCATTTAGTGCCAGGTAAATCATTTTTTATCAACACCAATGCTCCACAAGATACATCGGTTTTACAAAATTTCCATTTGCATCTCTGCTGTAGAGTGATCAGATAGTCACGCTTCCAAATTTTTATGATTTGTTGCGAGAATTTTGTAATTCTGTGCCATTTGGACAATTTACTTTCAGTAATATTAATTAACTGAGGTTCTACTATATTCGATACAGGCCGACCAATTAAGAAATGACCTGGTGTCAATGTTTCAAAATTGTCGAATTCTGGAGATAAGAGATAATTCTGGGGTGTAAGGCGTCTCGAATTTAGAACACCCTCGATTTCCAAAATCACCGTTAGGAATTTGTTTAACGTGAGTCTGGAGTTACCAATGACACGTTTCAAGTGAAACTTAAAGGATTTCACCCCTGCTTCCCACAAACCACCAAAATTCGGCGATTTTGGAGGAATGAATTTCCAATCTATACCTTCACAAGTGTAGTAATTTGCCAAGGTTTCATCTGGACATTTAACTAGACGAAATAGTCTTTTCATTTCAGAATTTGCACCTACAAATGTTGGTACCATTATCACTCCACAACTTTGCAGATTTTCCCCTACGACTGAAAAGTCGCTTTAAACATGCAATAAATGCATCAGATGTTAAATCGGAAACAAAGTCCAGGTGTAACGCTTTAGTGCAAAGGCTTACAGATATAGATACATATATTTTATATAGCACACCTTTTCTTTGATTCTTAAACTTAATAAAAAAAGGGTCCGCAAAAGTCAATACCAGTGAAATGAAAAGGAAAGGATGATACAACACGCTCACTTCGGAAATCACTCATGATTTGTGTCACTGCTACAGGCTTGTTTTTGAAACAAGTAAATACACTCATGTACTATTTTGCGACACATGTTTCTGCCATTTAAAGGCCAGAAATTTTGACGCACGATATAACAAGGAAGTTTGTCCAACATGCAAATATTTCAAATGGAAATGTTTCAAAATAATAGTAGTTAATTTATGATTAGCAGGTAACAGCATAGGATGTTTTGCACTAATACTTAAATTAGATTTACTCAAACGTCCACCAATTCTAATAATTTGATCATTATCCAAAAAACAATTTAAAAATCATAATTTGCTTGTAACAGGCTTCCCTTTCTTCAAAGCAACATATTCATACTTGAATTAAGATTGCTGTAATAATCTGATTAAACTTACCTCACCACATCTCAACTCTTTTGGTGTGAGAGGGCCTTGCTTTTTTTTCAGTTGGGGTTCTAAGGTTGTATGAAAATCTAAACAAATAACATATAACTCGAAAATATGTACATAATTGTTACTTAAACCAAGTAATTTGCACTAAAGAAAATTATCATAATCATTTAAATTCATTAAACAGTTACTGTTGTCCTTAGAGTTTGCTCTAAGTTCTCTTTCAATCTCTTCATCGGGAGTTACCACTCTCCAATAATCGGGAATATGATCACCCTCGTGTAAGAACTTGGGTCCATGCCACCACAGTTCGTTATAGATTAACTTGTCAGGATCAATACCTCATGAGATAAGATCTGCTGGATTTGAGGCGGATGGTACATGACGCCATTGGGCAACAGACGTCAACTCCTTAATTGTGGTAACTCTGTTAGCCACGAAAGTTTTGAGATCACAGGGTTTCCTTTGGATCCATGAAAGAACTATCATGAAATCACTCCAAAGGTAGGTGTACGACAATTTTAGCTTGAAGGCTTTGAGAATCCTATTGGTCAATTTAGCTAGAAGCACGGCAGCACACAAGTCAAGACGAGGGATCGTCACACGCTTTATAGGTGAAACTCTGGACTTGCTAGCCACTAAACTAACCAATGTAGCACCAGTTGAAGAATTTGTCGATCGAAGGTACACCGCGGCGCCATACGCTTTCTCTGAGGCATCCGAGAAGCCATGCATCTGGATCGAAGCAGGATCATCCGTTAGGATTCCACAATCAATGTAGAAGGTTCTCATGGCCGCAAGCGTTGAAATGAAATTTCTCCACTCCGTCACCTCAGCCGATGGCAATGGTTCGTTCCAACCCAATTTCAGCAGCCAAAGACGTTGGAGGAATATTTTAGCCCTTGAGATGACTGGTCACAGAAGACCAAGAGGGTCAAGGATACGAGCTATTGTAGACAACACAGCTCTCTTAGTGACACCCATATTCTCATCAAGAAGGTTGAATGAAAAATAGTCACTGTACGGCTTCCAGGAGACACCCAATGTCTTGGTCCCTTCTGGATGTGCGAACGAATACTCGGCACTTGATTGTACAGACAGTTCAGGACAATTGGCGAACCATTTGTGGAGCTCCATTCCACCTCTCTGAATAATGCTAATTAACTGCTGCTGAAGTACTTTAGTTTGATGTAGGTCATCACCGCCAGTCAGAATGTCGTCTATATACACGTCTGTAACTAGGGTTGACGCTGCTTCAGGAAAATTTATTCTCTCATCAATAGACAGTTGTTTCAAAGTTCTCATGGAGAGATATGGAGCACTAACTGTCCCGTACGTGACAGTGTTCAGACGATAGGTTTTAAGTGGAGCGTGATACAACTTCTATTTCGCACGATTCTGGTTCTTAAATGAATTTCAAATGGTTCTCTTACCTGTCAGACGAGAAAGACAAGCTAGGTTTTATCCTTTTTAACCTTTATTTGACACAAACACAACATCACAAACAACATCAAAGACAACAACAAAGAAAAACGGAATACTAATCAAGCGTCACATTTCTCACACAAGCAGTACTGACTGGAGCTTTAACATCTATCTCACGTCAGAGTGCACGTAGCGCCCTCTGTTCAGCATTTGAGTTTCAACAGAGCCTTTGTGTTTTTAATGTCTGCCGTAAAAACATATCGATGTTTCCTAAAACGACACATAATTGCAAAAAGATCGTCTTGTATCACGCCTCCATTTATGGAATCCAAGAATGGAATTTAAAGAATTCTCAGCAATTGTCACTGTTGATGCGTTAAACACAACTCTCAGCTTAGTTGTTGCACTATCTGCTCTGTAAACGCTGTGATGCGGGATATAATAAGTAGCCTGTGGTTGTTGTTCCTCAACAACATCTGTCATCTAACCTAAAGTTTCGTACTCGCTTATAAAAGACTTATAAAGGCTATAATAATCAGGATCTCTAGATAGTTTTCTAATCAAAAAGTTTAACCTTTTTTGTGCGATCTCTCTCGATTCCCCTTAACAAGAGGGATCCTCTTTGAGAGGCATTTTCACAATATATCTCCCATCACTATCTCTTAAATATGTCCTAGCATAGTGCTCATCGCAAAATTTATTTTCGTTTATGTCCATCCAACATCACCCCCTGTACCTAGATATATACCTAAAATCTTGCTTTTGTTAAAATCCCCTAGACCCCTTGCTACTGTAATTTCCAACATTAAATAAAATGTTAAAGATATCACTGGTTCCATCACTTTTTTCATCACTTGAAATTAACGGTTTCTTTCTAACGAGCAAATTAACTTTCGTTTTCTGGTTGAATACCCTGCCTTTTATTTTGCTCTTATAAGCCGATTAATATCCTCTATTATTCACCTTTTCATCCCAAATCTGGAATGACCGAGGTCCGTAGGTTTCCAAATTTGGGACTGTGTACTGTATACATATAAAGGATAAAAAATTACATGTATATATTTCGCAATTTAGCATAGTCTTTTTACATAAATGATTCAAAAATCAGTAGCACATTGTCCGAAAATCATTAGACTTGTGAAATGCCAAAGTTAGTGTGTAACATACAGGTCAGGAATTTTCCAAAATCTCTAACTTACAAGAAAGCAATGTCCTAATTCTGTAACATATGAATCTTGAAAATAAATCTTTTAGTTAGCAATTTTGGAGAACAATTCCTGTCTTCGAATGATTGTATATTGTATTCTAGGCCTATAAACATTACACTAAAAAAGTATTAATGTAAATTTCAAAATTTTACAAATTACTCACATTTAACATTAGTGTTCCCACATTTTGAGAATCTCCTTTGACGCTTTTCTACTCATTTACGTAGAAAACAGCAATTTGTGTTATATGGGTCAGTCTCCTCCCTGAAGACGCCCTCATCCACCAATACTTTCATTCTTACTATTTTCCTTTTGGGTTTTGTTTTGAATTTCCTCTTGTTTTAGAAATTATATTGCTTTCCATGCTATGTATGAATATTATTTTGCTTCTAGTATTCTTCCAAATGGTCCGCTCTGAGAAGCGCAAGAGACAAGAAATAAACACAGTAGGCCACAAGGAAAATAATAAAAATGTCAAAAACTACGAATAGATTTAATGAGTAGATCAATCATCAGATTCACTCATTGCAAGGTTTGATCAATGTTTCAAATTAAACGCAATCAACGTTTCCAAAAATGTTGAATTTTTGCTATGAACTTTCCCTTACTTTTTCAGTAGACTATTTAGGCAATTGAGATTTCAAGAACATAATTTTATAATATTTTTCAAAAATATTTTCCCATTTAGTTTTCTATTACATACACTTACTTTACTTTTAAATGGAACTGTTGTGGGTATATTTGACCGTTATTCAGATGTTATTTTTCCAATGTCGGGTACAAAAGACAAAACTGGAGCTGAACCACAGAACAAAAGCAATGTAACAAAAGGAAACAGAAGAAAGTCTATGAACCCTCGTCATTCTATCGTTTACTGGGAGGCGAGGAAAGTTCCCACAAAGTTGTAGATGTATGTTAATGTAAAATTGTAAAAAATACGGTTTTAAATAATTAAACAATGTATTTTTTCTAAAGAATGCAATTTTTTTCTATAGTTCACAAAAAAAAATTTAATATTTAATATATTTCTACATTCAAATAGAAATTAAAATCCTTAAATGTACACAAAGCCTGTATTTTATCCCCCTCAGTTTGAAAATATGAATTGTGATTTCAGTTTGAAAATGTAAATTGTTATTTCAGTTTGAAAATGTGAATGATTTGAAAATGTTTATTGTGTTAAATATTTGAAATGTAGTTAATTGCCACGATCATAAGATTCGATACATTCCGCAGATGAAAGAAATGAAAGAAAGACGAATATTTCTAGAAAAGTAATATGCAAAAGAGTAATCACAAATAAAAACGTTAGAGATGGAGGTAAATTTTTTTATTGAATATAAGGATAATTCAAGTGGAATACAGAAATATTTTCATAATGAATGCTCAAGAAATACTATTGAAAAATAAGGGTTTGAAATAATTCAAGATTAATATATTTCCATTTTCATTTATTTCCTTTCATCCGTCCGAAACTTTCAAAGTTCTTCCAAACATCACGAACATACCGGTCAACAGAAGACGCTTTTTCTCATCAACAACTCACACGTTTAAGTTTAAAATTTGGAGAGGGAGAACTAAAGATTGGTGCTAATAGTAACATAAATAACAACATAGTGAGCTGCAGATTTGTCAAAAAGTCTAGTGTTATCCAGTTAGTTCTGATGGATGAAACGACTTCATTCTATTCCGAACAAATTCTTCCTCCTCCTAAATACGTTTTTAACCATTTCATGTCTTCTTTCACACCACTAAAACAGACAATAGGTAAAGTTAAAAACATAATCAATTTTATAATCTATTAATACAATAAACGCATCAACACAAGAATCGTAACTTGAACATTTGTTTGGAAATTTTTTCAAGAGTTTGTGTGTAAGAAGTTGCATTTAACTTACAAATCATTTAAAACACAAAACTCTTTGCATCAAAATAAATTGAATTGTATGTAGCTGCAACGCAAACAGTGATAATACTAGCCACTGCGTAACCAGCACGGCGTTGCCCGTGGCAGATCTTTTCATGGTGTCAGGTGTGACCACTGCTCACTGACGATCGCCAACCCCCGGGGAATATCTACGTATTCCCATTTGGTTTAATCCGCAAACAAACTCCGCACTATAACGCCGTTTCGAAGTGGCTATTATCAACAACGTAAACAAAAACACGCTAGAATCGGAAAACGGTCGGAAAGAGCAAAATTTGTTCCTTCTTCATTCGAAGTTCGGGTGACGTCTGATTCCGAGTGAAGAAAGAATGTTGAAAAAAAATTAATTAAGTTTGAAATTTACTGGATTAAATTTTAAAATTCGGATGGACACAACAATCCCAAAAAATTCGGACTACCTGTGTGACAAATTTTATTGTTCTAAGTGCCATAGATTTGTCAGGACACTGCGTAGCGAGGGACAAACACGTCCTTTTATAATAGTAAAAATTATGCTCTTGGTGTCAATTATCAAAGCTCTCAAGAGAAACGAGCGCCCATGTGCAAATCCCAGCAGGTCACATCTCTTCAAAACCATTATATTTTCGAACAGAATGCCTAACATCATCCACGTGATCGGAAAATAATTTCAATTACCCCATCGTCTGTCTTCTCCCACGGTTCCCTGCACAACAAAATGTTAACCATCCAAATTGTTTGGACTAGGTTTCTCGTCCATCAAGGTCATTCCAATTTTTCCATTGACGAGATACTTATTAATCTATTCATTGCCATTTTTATGAATTAAGACTAGCAGTTTGTTTCTAACGACGAGCTCGTCGGCTTACATCAGAATCCTCTTAGAATGTTGAATGACCATTTTGCGTTTGATGATTTTCTTGGAGACCTTCATTTATTGATTTTAACGTCGACAAATTAGTACTGATTTAGTCTAATTATTTAAACAGCTTCAACGCGTATTTTTGATAGTTTGTTTAAACAAATAAATTATTTCAGCAGAGTGGCTACAAAAATTGAAGTAAAAAGTTCCCTGAGTTTTCTCTGATTTCCAGAGTATTTTTCATGAAATTCCCTGAGTTTCTCCTTTTGTTCGCAGAACAATTCTTCGGTAATTATGATAAACTTGACACTTGATGAACTAAAAAACTAGACTGATAGATGAATTAAAATAAGATAAGAAAAAAAATATTTTTACTGTCTTCCATAATAGACCAAATAATATACACAGTTATAGATAGAATATTTAATTTTACATTTTTAACTATTTTGATGTGTTTGCAAAAGCAGCCATCAGCCCCTGAATCCGTCAATGGCGCCAGCGCTCGGTACATCTCTACTATTATAAAAGGAAGTGTTTGTCTGTCTGTCCTGTACGCAGTGTCCTGATGAATCGATGGCACTTACAATAGTGAAAATTAGCAAACATGTGGTCCGAATTTTTTGCAATTTTTCAATTGCGCCCGAATTTTAAAATTTAATCTAAAACATTTAAAAATTAATTAATTTATTATTATTATATTTTATTATTATTATTTTCCTTAGAATGGCATACGGTATAAAGACATGACATTCTAAATTTATTTTTTCCGTTTTCTTTAGATTTTCACAGCAACGATTTTAGCTGACGAACAAAAGAAATAAAGTTTTAACTGGAGTTTTGTAGTTCTTTTTTCTATCTCCTAGATCGTTAAAGATAGAAGAAAAATTTCAACGGTTTTAAAATCTGCGGAAAATTTTACATCAAATCGATACCTAAACACATGATTTTTTTTAAATAAATAATTTTTAAATTGTAACTTTTATATTTTTTCCAATTTGGCCGCCGGCGCCGTGAAGAATTCTACCTTCGTGGTTAAACAGATCAGATTAATTCATTTTGATTTCCTGAGCAACGAATTCGAGTTCGTTCGTTCTGGTTCGAACTGGCGTTCTTCGTTACTTTTTTCTATCTTTGCGATCGTTAAAGATAGAATAAAAATTTCAACGGATTTGAAATCTGCGGAAAATTTCACAATAGATCTATACCTAAAAATGATTTTCTTTAAATAAATAATTTTTAAATTGTAACTTTTAAATTTTTTCCAATACGAATTTCGCCGCCAAGAATGACCTTCGTTTGATTCGAGATTCATTCATTTTGAAAAGTAACGGATTCGGGTGAAGCAAAAGAAATAATTGAAGTTATGACTATCGTTATTCAGTGCTTTTTTTTCTAAATCAGCGATTGTTTAAAATAAAATGAAAATATCAACGGATTTCAAAGCTGCGGAAAATTTTACACCAGATAGATACCTTATACGTTTGATTTTCTATTAATAAATAATTTAAATTAAATATTTATATTTTCATATGATCTCTTTTCGCAAACGATTTTGGCCGCATTTGACAATGACGAATCCATCACGAAAAGAACTGTAACGGGCAACGCAAACTTTTCAACAAAAAAAACCTCAGAGTTCGAAAATTTTCGAAACAAATAATAACTTCTAACACATATGAATTAAAAAACATATGCATAATCTGAACGAGTACTTTTCCGTTAGCCGGGCGCTATTTTGGACCAAAATCGCCAATCTAGGTATTTTAGAAAAAAATTATTTTTTTTTTTAAATGTTGATTCAATCGGAACCGAATGTTTAACTTTTGCAGGTTTTTCCGTCCGTTAGTATTTTTCAAAGCCACTATTATTGACATTAGGGGACGTGGCACAGATGTAGGCTTCGGTTACAGGATTTCCGGCCGTTACAGTATATAACTCTTTTTTTCTGTGGATGTTTACGTAAAAAATACACTTCTCATTTTCGGAATGAAAACAAAATTGGAGAAATTTTGATTTTGATTCAAAGTGGCGCCCGCATGGCTAAGGAAAAGTACCAAATGGGTGCCATTTGCAAAACGAAATTCCAACTTTTTCCCTGAGTTAAACGAAATTTCCCTGAGTTTTCCCTGATTTTTCCAGAAAATGATTCTTCCCTGAGAAAACCCTGAATTCCCGGTTCTGTCGCCACCCTGTTTCAGGAAAGGATTCGATCCCAAAAATACGGGGTCTCCCTTTTTAAATACTAATGGCCTTGATGAGTGCTTTTTGATTCTACTAATTAAAGATAAGAACTAACTATCCTAATTTAAAAGTATTTTTTTATTGTAATTGCTAATAGAACATACTAAGATGCCAAATAAGTATAAAATAATAACGTGAAAATTCCCACTACTGTAACAGCCCTGACTGTTAGCATGATATTCATTTTTGTGTAACTATTAGACATATCACTTAAATATACCACTTAGTACGAATTCTGTTTAGTATGAAGGGAAACAAAGAGTATTATTTAAGAGTTTGACATAAGCATACTTGAGACTGAAAGAAAAATGGGTATCTTACCTGTTTCGAAACATCCATCCTTTGGGGAGTTTGATCTTACGTGGTGGGGATTGTGGCTCCAGTTCGAGTGATGCCCTGCAAACAACATTTCAAAATTAGAGTTACCATACAATTTAATTAGTTTTGTAAGTAGTTTAGAAAATGTTTTCTGGTAGATATACCCGTACATTAAAATAATGACTATATAAACTGTAACAATGATGTATCCCATTAGCCCTTTCACTAGGAGTGGCACATGTATGTCGACATTACGTGTCAACATTGCCTAAGACTTTTATTCTTCGGTATCTTTTGGTTCTCGATAAAAAAAAAGCAAATAAAACTAAACATTTTATCAACCGACAAAAATTATTACTTTGACTTTATGAAGTTCATTTAACTAATCGTTAGAAGTATTTATCGGACAAATATTTAAAATGCAATTAGTTTATGTAATCGTAGAAACAAAATGGATGAGAAGATTGGTTACCTTTCCGAAAAAAGTCCACCCATTCCCCCAATATGAATAAAACGTTATATTTAACATAATAAAATGCAAGAGAATTATGTAAAATATGCTTTGTATTTAGTCTCATTTTATACAGGGTAGACACTACACCAAAACCTTTATGTTACACAAATGTTCTCTACTCCCCTACCCATCCCACGAAGTACTTCTATTTTTACAGCAAAAAAACATCTCTATTTTAACATCAAATTAACACTAGTATGTCTTACATTTGATCCCATGTACAAAATGTTTGCTCATGGAGGAAAGGGTTAAAACACTAGTAATTAAACACTAGTAATATGAATATTAATTTCATAACTAATAAAAAATAGTAAATTTAGTTTGATATTTAAAATGTTTATAGATTGTGTTTGGATTTTTTGGTAGCAAAGGATAAAAAAATAATTTCCAATGAAAATTAATGTTTTTAGCAAATATAACAAAAAAACGTGAAACACCAATTTAACATTAGGAAATCTAATTTTCAAACACATACAGTGCAAAATCAAATAAATTTATTAACATTTTTTTTTATTTCCGTCTGAAATTGTGTGTAGAATCCAAATTTGGGATAAAATATGGGTCTTCGTATTTTGAAATTTACTGAGCAAGTACCCAATTTAATATGAAGACAGCCCCTTAGACAAATTTTAATTATTGATATTTATAGAAAACATTCATCCCTATCGATTGCTACCTTCTGTTTTATTCTGCGATGTAATTGTGTGGTGAGTCGTTTTCTTTTTGAAGGGTGTACAAAATATTTGCTGAGGAAGGAAAGGATTAAAACACTAGTACTTACCAATAGTTGACACTATCATGACCTTTAGCATTTCTTGGTCCATAACCACTGGCTCCAAATAGTGCTGAATGTGTGGCAACACTTTTAAATGATCATAGTTTGACCTTTGAAACCAAATGACCTTACTCGTCACCTTGAGCAACTTCGACGTGCGCATTAAGTTATCTACCTCCTGAAGAGGATGAGCCTTGTCAATCTTCATGATGTCCCTCGCATACATGCCTTTAAGAAAATAACAGAAAATGTCATGGTACGGTACATTCTTCTTTTACGTAGACAGAGCATTACTATTGACTTCAAAAACGCTTACCAACATGTCCATCTACTAAAAGACACGTGATGAGACACACTCTTTGAGAAATTGACTTCGCTGGTCTATTTGGCAACGTATCGCCTCGTTTGTTGATATAACATCTTATGGGCAGGGTCGATGTGTGAATCCGTAATTCTATAGCACGGTGACAAAAATGGTGAAATCGCGAAAGTCTACCAATGTGTCACTCAGACCAAGCAGATTACGAATCTATGGATGGCAGTCTCCCGTCCCGTGAATGAATTAGATGATGGATGTACTTTTCACTCGGCATACGAAAGTTGTCTAAGTCTTCCCATTATTATTACTGTTTTGATTTACCTGAATGCAAAAGTGTAATGTCTCCAATTTGGAGAAACCATTGATAGGTACGAATTTAAATTTACGTTACACTGGTAGAGCTTAATAAACGATTGGCGAGGGTCTGGGAGCAATCAGGGAGTATTTATAGCAGATGGAGTGAAATGGGCAAAAAATCTACTAGTTGTTTACCATATATAAGTGACTACGTTTAAGAAAAAAATTATTATGTGTATATATTTCACTACACCACATTATCTGCATATTTGTAGTAATTAAGCAACATATTAAATATAGAATTAGTTGGAATAAATGCATAGAATTAGAGGTGTTTTACGTATTTTGAACTTGTAATGCAACTAAATCTACAACGGTATTGAGCAAGTGTTAAAATCATTAGTTTCTGTCGAAATGAAAGTATTAATTATATAGTTTTGATAAGAATTAACACCAAATTATACTTACTAAAAGCTGGAATGCAATATACTCTTGCCTTCTCTATATGTTCTCGAAGGGAGCAAAAGTTATTTTTGGGGTCGAAGATATCAGACATTTTATCAAATGACTTTTTCTTGTCTTTAGGTACTTTCTGTAAAATAATAAATGTATAAAAATGTTGCTATGGTACCTAGGTATACAACATATAATTATAAATTAGTATACTAATAAGAAATAACGAATTCTCTGACATTTAAAAAAAATGTTTTGGAAATTGAAGGTTTTCAAACAAAAAGATGTAGTTCAAGGTAAGTCAAAGAAAAAGACCATTTATTGCTACGTACCGACCATGTCTTATCAATCCTGACAACTGCAGCACTTTTCAAGGCACTAATGATAACAAATTCAGAATGTAAGTTATACAGCTTGTGAAGCTCTTCGATAATCTTTATAAGATGTGTCACAATGTGCGATCTTCTTCAGTATGTTGACCCTTTTAAAACTTCTCTTATGGCCCAAAAGCTCACCTGAAAAATATCAGTCAAGCAAAATAAAGTATTAAGAATTTTGTTAATTCTATAAATCTATTGCATCGTGATCTTAAATCTGAAAAATTATGAATGATGAATCATGATAGTAATGTATACTTACAAAGTTAGAACGATTTGTCATTTTTATGACGTTAGGTGAAGATTCATCAGAGAAGGGAAAAGTCATCAATTCCTGGAAAATAAAAGAAAAAGTATTTGTTATCTCGACTGCTTTTCTATTTCCATAGAAAGTCGCTATTCCCAATCTACATCACTAAAAAAATTTAAATTGTTTTCAATTGTATTTTACTCATTATGGTTCTATTTTTAACTTTTATACTTAATGGAAATAAACTATTTTTATTCTTAAAAATAAATATACAATAAGAAATTTTTATTGTTTTGTTGCACTAATGATATTAATAAAAATTAAGTTACCTCAGATTTAATGGCCTTAAATACATCCATGTCCATGAGTGTCAAATGATTCTGTAAAATAGAATCAAGAAAGGATTACTATAGGTAAAAATAGTATGTTATAAAAATAAAGTTCTTGAGCCCCTAAAACGAGAATAGTTGCATAATCCTTTGGCGAAACGTTGGTAAAATTGGAAGCGTCCGTGATAGTTAAAGACAAATTACGAAATCTGTAAGAAAAAAGTTTCTTTTTAACATTCATAGGTTACATATTTCTAAATTATAAATGCTCATGGAAAACATCCATCCAAATATTAAATTGCTGTTTCACGTTTTTTGCTATACTTGTTATAAACATTAATTTTTCTTGGAAATTCTTTTTTCATCCTTTGCTACCCAAAACCCCAAACACAATCTATAAACATTTTAATTACCAAACTAAATTTACTATTTTTTATCAATTATGAAATTAATATTCATAAAAATTATGAATAGAACCATGAGCAGGTTTGACACCATGTGATCCAACTGTTACTGATACATCGAAATTCCAGCTCATTATGTGCATAATTAGCTTCGCAGTGAGACTATTTGCAAAATTCGATTATTATTATCGCTATAGGGGATTGTTCACTAGGTAAAAACAAAAGTTTCTGCCAACAGATTCTGGGATTCAGTCGTAATGGATTCTGACTTTGTCACCATCTTAATGGACACCATATCAAGACGCCTGCAACAGGTCATTCACTGCGACGGCCACTACACGTTTTGTTAATATTTAGAATGTGATTGAATTCCGAACATTTATACACTCTCTTAATGGTTTTTTTGTATTTTCTCCGTCAATTTTACTCCGTTTTAAATTATTTTTTCATCAAATCCTCATGAAGTTTTAGAAGAATCCAAATTTGGTAATAAACGATAGGGGTTGGTATTGGAATCATCAGAGCAGGCACCCAATTTATTATGAAATAGACCCGTGGACAAATTTTAAGTTGAAATTTGCAGAAATCATTAATACTTATCGATTACTACCTCCCCTTTTGTTTTGTAATATAAATTGTGCAAATGCGATAGGGTGAGTCGTTTTTTTGGACGGCTGTACAGATAAATTTTACTATTTGAAAAATGCAATTGGAACTTTGATTCAGTTTTTTGAACAGGTTCAATCTACGTTTATAGCGGTGGCAGAGGCCTATGCGGATTTATTGGAGCACTCCTATTAAAGAGTTATGGTAGGTTAAGACAACTCATATGTATTATGGTTGTTGCAGTTTTTATGAAAACCTCGGAAAATTCAAATTTTCATTTTGAATATTCTAGAAAGTTCCTTAAAAATTCATTAAGCGTTCGTTTGATTTCATTGGTTCATTCAAAATATTTCTTCAATTGGAGACTAGAAGTTCGCCTAAAAAAGCCCACAGCCCTTTGCCGCCGCTTTAAACGTAGACTGAAGCAGTACCCAGTTTTCAAATAAATATCAGCAGCTCGATGAATCTGATCTGGTTGTCAACCTGTTGCCCGTATTCTGTAGCGTGCTACTTTTGAATGGCCCTTCCTGGTAATGGTAATTTTAGTTAAAGTCGTACTCGAGCAACACAACGGGCTATTGACGACGGTCCGGGATCAGTCCCTTAAGGGAAAGATCCGAGGACAACACCTCGTAATTTTGAACCTCGGTCAGATGACGAAGCAACACCTGAGCTGGCACCCCACTCTCCAAACTTCCACGCCAACCCAACGTGAGGAATTTCGGCCACGACAGATTTAAGGTGCACCAGCCGCCTCTACACCATACGCTTACAAACATCCATGCCCGAGCCCGGATTCGAACCAGGAACCTTCCGATCTAGAGGCTAACACCTTAACCGGCCCTTCCTGGAACTGAATATCCGAGTGATTTGTTGGAACTGCCCCTTCTCAAAGCGTAGTCCCATGAAAACAGAGGGGCTGCCTCCACTTCCTCCCTCCTGTAACACTGCTTCTATACACCATTCATTTATAAACATATGGTAGGCGTAAAGGACTCTGTCATAGAAATAGATTCTAAAAAAGGCCACCGCGGTAGGTAGTTATTTTAATTATCGTCGCGTTAGTGCACCACAAAGGGCTATTGGTGACAGACCGCTATCAAACCCGAAGGAAAAGGTCCGAGAACATAATCACGTCATTTTGAACCAAGGGCAGATGACGTGGCAACACCTGAGCTGGCACCCCACTTTCCAAACATCCACACCACAACGATGTGAGGACATTTGAGGAACCGTCATATTTAACGTGCACGGTCTTCGGTTGGAACAAGCTTTTACTTCGTTTGTAGTCCCTCACTCTTTCGAATGGGCTACCGCGGAACTTGAGTATTATAAGAGTCAAAATGGAATTAGTTTGTCACTTCACAAATCATCAAATTAGAACAATGCTATCATTTCTTCGAATTCCGCTAATACTCTTTTTTTTTTCATCCGAAATCCAAATTACGGTTCTTGTTGCTGTAGCCTGGTTGTCAGAGTAACGGATTTGCAACCAGAGGGTTGATAGTTCGAATCCAACCAAAGACAATCGTGTGCTGGTGCATATTAAATCTGTCGTTGCCTCAAATGATCTCACGTTGGCGTGGTGTCTAAGTTTGGAGAGTGTAGTACCAGCTCAGGTGTAACCTTGTCATCTGACCATAGTTTGATATTATCTTGTGTTGACCTCTAATCTTTCACTTTGGGATTGCTCCCGGACAATCAGCAATAGCCCGTCATGTTGCACCACTGTGGCGTTAATAAAAATTCCTACTTACGTATCTGTATACGTACAGGAAACATATTTCACCTCAAAACACAAACGTCATAATACCTTTAAAATTATGCAGTAAAATCCTCTCATAGCTTATGATATCCCTTTGAACATCATGACTGCAAGTGCATAAGGTCGTATGTCAAAAACTCAATGTTTTTCTTTTATTATTGTTACGTTTTGTTGTCCTCGGATCGTTCTATTAGGGGAATAATCTCGGACCGTCTTCAATAGCCCATTGTGTTTCTCTGGTACGACGTTAATTAAAAATTAACAATTGGTAATTTTTAATTAACGTCGTACAAGAGCAACACAACAGGCTATTGACGACGGTCCGGAGTTAATCCCCTAATGGAAAGATGCGAAGAAAACACCATGTAATTCTGAACCACGGTCAGATGACGAAGCAACACCTGAGCTGGCACTCCACTCTCCAAACTACCACACCAACCCAACCAAAAATTACCATATTTTTTTATTGCTTTATATGGCATTTCCATCTGGTGGACAAATCTCTTACGTCATCAGCTGATCCAATAAAAGTTACAACCAAATGTTTTTTATAAAATAGAAACAAATCATAAGGTAATGGTAATGCTAATTTTATTGACGACGGTCCGGATCCGGATCTATACCCTTAGGGGATATATCCGAGGACAATACCACGTAATTTTAAACCACGGTCAGATGACGAGGCAATACCTGAGCCGGTGCCCCAATCTCCAAAATACCACACCAACCTAACGTAAGGACTTTTGGCCACGACAGATTTAAGGTGAACTAGCAGCCTCTACACCATAATGTTACGAACATACATCCATTAACCCGGATTCGAACCAGGAACCTTCAGATCTAGAGTCTAACACATTAACCACGAGACCGGTTGGTCGGCTAAAAACATGAGAAAAACTATTGTGTTTTTTTTAGCTGAAAAATGCAACTTTTAAACATACTACTTTTTTCACTTTGATATTGAAAGATCCCGTACCGTCACCAATAGCTCGTCGCGTTGCTCCACTGTAACGTGAATTAAAATACCTACCTACGCAACTAACATTCGTACAAGAAACATATTTTACCTCAGACACAATCGTCTTCCACCTTTAACATTTTGATATCTGGCCGCTGTTGGCGATCATTTTAGCAGATTTCTTGGCGACTCACCACCTGCATGGAAGAATTGCCATAGGTAAAATGATATTCCAATATTTGCCTCGGCTGAGAGAGGCTGCTTTTGTTTTTGAGGTGCGATGTACTGCACCGAATGAAATATTTGTCTTTGTGTGTGTGTGCTTTTTATCGTCTAATTAAATTGTTAATTTTAGGACTAAAGGAAAGAAGCAGCAGAAGACCGAAGGAAAGAAGCAGCAGAAGACCGTAGGAAAGAAGGAGTAGAGTCACTAACTGTTCCAGTTCCAAGAAAAACAGAAGCATGAAATTTATTTTTCGCCTCCCTCGACCGAGCCTTGCATAGAAAGTTACCCAAGAATTCCAAGCAGAAATAGTGTTGAAACTTCTTGGAGATAAAGCTTCGAATGTGCTAGTTAAATAAAAGAAAATTTAAGAAATTACGGAAAAGTAAAATTCTTAATTTTGACTGAATACAAGCCAACACCTCAAGCATGCTTGGAAAATTTCTGATGAGCTATATCTTTGAAAATGGTAAAAACAACGACGTAGCAGTGTCAAGTTTACATACTGAAACGGAAGAAAAAGGAAATAACGATTCTGCGGCAAACATAAGAAACGCATTACGCAAACGAAAGAATAACGGCATAAGAAAACATAAGCACTGCTGACGTCACTACTCTTACCGCCAAGGCCAACTAGAAAGACAGGCCTCGAAACCAAAATATCACGTGATCAACTTAGTCGAAGTCTTGGACTGCGAGACGAGTAAACAACGACCATTTGAATGGCGAACGGATGGTATGTAGAATATGCTAAGTTACAACTTTTGGACGATTTATTACCAAATGTGGTTTTTGTTGTTTTATTCAGTTTTATGACAACCCTAAAGTTTTTCCTGACGTTATTACAACACCTGCATCGTAGAACGAACGGAGTAATTTTATTTGGAATTGTTGTACCGCTGCTTTTCTCCCTGTTTTCTTGATATTTGCTCCTTGTGTTGCAAATTTTGGACTGTGGAATTTTTCTCACTGGAATTATTTTTATTTTGAAATTGGAGATTGTAAGTTACAATATTTTTTGTTGTAACTTACAATCTCCTTTTTGGTTTTTATTTGAATCTTTGAATGTACAGTTTATGTGGAACGCTATTTTTCTCCCTGGATTAAATTTGATTTTTGAAATTGCAGATTGTAATTTACGATTTTTTCCCTTTTTGTTGCTCACTTCCCTTTAATTGATTTGTTATGGTAGTGGTTTCAGTTTAATCGCGCTTTCCCTCCAGTTTTAAGGCTTAACCCTATTCAGAAAGAATTCTATAATGCTTGGTTATATAAGTAAGAATATATCAATAGAAATAATTTTTTTAAAAGGAAAAAACTTTTTTAACACAATGGAACAAATTTTACTTGCAAATCTTCTAATTTTTCTGTGTGGTATTTACTCTAAACATGTCCGTTGTTGTGCGTTGTTTCATAAATTAGGTCCACGTTTTTAATTAATTTTTTTAAATTGTCGGAAAGCTGTAAAAAAGTGAGAAAAAAAACACCGTTTAGAAAAACGTCTGGATTTCGGACACCCAGCTTGAGTTTGCTTAGATTGGCTGCCATCTTGATTTGGCCCAAAAATTTTATTTGGCGACTACCACAGCGAATACTAGATCTCCACCAGTTGCACTTACAGTTCTAGCTATAGTTAGGCACGGTTTCCTTTTCAAATTTCGTTAATGGTGATTAAAGATATTAGTATTAAAGTCATCTATTCACATACAGCAATTAGTACACATTATTCATGAAAAAATACTCCAAATTAATTTACAATTCTGTTTTAAAGATGCTTTGAAGAAATTAAATTTGAAGGAAAATGATTAAAATTAGCAGTTGTACAATTTATCATCTTGTATTAACATCTAACTTTTGTTTTAATTTGATCTATGAAAAGATAGATTACTGAACATTAGTTTCTATTTGTTCTAGTTGTTAGAATTCTATTTTAATTGTGTTTTATACTTAGACTAGCTATGAGAAATGATGTAATGACTGACTGCTTACCCTATGCTTTTATATTGCTATTTGAGTTGAACAAAAATATTTGATAGTGAGAGATAAATATTGTTTTCTTTTGCATTATTATAAATATACATTTTGTTATGTTATCATTGTGCTATCTCCTTAAATACATCAATTTTTTACTTACATGTGTTACATTGTATGAATACAATTTTACTAAAATAAAAAAAAATATCTGAACATTATTTGGTCTCTAGTTGTGATTTTCTTAATATACTTTGAGTAAATTAAAATTAAAAATAGTAGTTTCCTTCCCTACTAACTAAATGTATTTAAAACAGTACATTTCAGTGGAGTGTTTGTCAAATTGGGTCCGTGCTTGGCACCCGATCGTCAGAAAATATTAGAAAAAAATGAATAAAAACTAGTTAAAAAATATGGTATATGTATATATATTTTTTTAATGCTGATTTTTAGCGATTTTTCTTATGTTTCCTTTTATAACAACTACAATTTTTTTATCAGGCATATTATTTTTATAAGAATTGCCAAAAATATTACAAAAAACACCAGTGAGCTGTCTGAAAATTTTGGGAAATGCTGGTATGATTTCGTGTATTTTTTCTGGATGATCAACTGAAATAGACATTTAGTGCGTATATTATGAATATTCTTTTGAAAAAGCGCAATTAAGTTTTAAAAAACAAAAATGCTACGTATCGGGTATTATCCTTGCAACGACGATATGCAATTGATTCAACGAGCGGAGATCGGCAGAAGTTCGACTAAGATGGTCACGTAACTTTCTTTCTCGCCGTTAGTTTCGTGGCCTGTCTTTTTAGTGGGCCTTGTCATACCGCCAAACTAAGAGGAGAGCAAAGGACCTGTTTATCATTGAGGGAATCTAACTATCCGACAGCAGAGATCCAAGAAAGGAAATGATTTGTTTATCGATGATCTTCTTCACCATACGGATAAGATATTGGGGCAACACGTCACCCAATTGGTACTTCCTAAGAATAAACGTTTAGTTAGAGTTAACATAACGTTAAGATAAGAGTTTGACAGCGAAGTCTACCTGTGATGCTTTGCTTGAAATATTCATGAGGAACGGTATACTAGATGTCATAGCAAGCAACGAAGGAACCAATTTTTCATCTCGACTCCTCTCAAGAATTCACAAGAGATTAGGATCTTGTCCTAAGTTTTCTTGCCCTGGATATCCTGCCAGCTGCGGATTAATAGAACAATACAATAAAGTTATGAAGCAAATGCTGCATCACGTGATAAGAACTGATTCGACGAATAGGAATAGACGCATCCCGTATCTACTATTTGCTTACCGTAAGGTGCCGAATTGTACCACTGGCGTTTCACACTTCCAACTTATATACGGAAGACGTACTTTAGTCGTGCATACATTGATGCAATCTTTTAGAACGACATGAAAGATCACTTACATCATTTAGAACTCATTCGTACTAAGTTAGAAGAACTGAAATTTACAGTGAATGTACAAAAGTGTGCATTTTCTAGGTCAGAAATAAAATATTTAGACCATATAATCGGGTCTGGGAAACATGAAGCCGATCAAGACAAAATAAAAGCAATTTTTCAACTTCCAAAACCTGAAACCAAGAAACAATTGAGAAGCATTCTTGGATTATGTAATTATTATCAAGAATTCATATCCTATTATGCAGAAGTAGCTTTACCTCTGACAGAACTAACAAAGAGGAGCGTTTTTGACAATCTGCCGTGATCGGATATACACGATGTGGCTTTCAACAAATTGAAGTTTGCGTTAATGAAAGAGCTCCAGCTCTGCACACTCCCGTTATGAGTGAATCATTCATAATTCACACAGATGCGTCACAGTATGGTATTGCCGGTTGGGTATCACAGAATATTTAAGGATAGCCCCAACCTAAAACGTATGGCAGCCAAACGTTGAATAAAACCCAAAAACCTTGGTCTACTATAGAGAGGGAAGCATATGCCATTGTATGAAGCTTAAAGAAGTTTGAAACTTTAGTTTTCGGTTCCAAAATAGAACTTTTTACCGATCACAATCTCTTGTCGTATCTTACGAAGTGTGCTCCTCAATCTTCGCGTTTACAACGTTTGTTTTGGCTCTTCAAAAATATGACAACACAATAAAACATTACCCATGAGGCAAAATGCCTCACGCGGATGCATTATCAAGATTATTTTCTGAGGTGCAAATGTGACAATTAGCATTAACTTTAATACGTGAACATTTTGAATTAATTTCATATCCTTTATCCTTTCAGTGTTTATTTACATTTGTCTTGATTTTCTTTTGTGTATCCTGATTTCATTTGAATATATATGGTTACGTATATGAGATAGTTACTTTCACTTAGTTTATCATACACTCATTGCCATAAAAATTTGCGCACCAAGAAATAATTTTGGGATTGTAACGAAACTTGGCATGAAGGTACATGTCGGCCAGATATGCAAATGTTTAGAAATGCAGCGTGATTGTGCATTGCGTAATACCACTAGAGGGCGTTGAACTTCGTTCTCCTTGGAGTATAAAACAGGTAAGCAGAGCTTGTTTGAGTGTACTTAAATTTTTGAAAAGGAAACGCTGAGGTAGACATGCCGTTACGCCGCCATCGAAGACAATATGAGCAGCTGTCAGAGTTCGAGAGGGGAATCGACATCATACGAAACGCACGCCTAGAGCCAACTACCTCATTGGCCGCTATCCAGACACAGAAGCGGCTCAATCCCATGATAGTACTTTACGCAAGTCCAACTTGATTGGCTAGTTTCACGGGCTTGGCTTCACTTGGATATCTCGCCAATCTGATTGTTGCAGTAACCATTTTATTTTGAATATGCGCGTTGTTTCGTAGAAATACAATACATACACTAGCGCCTCAGCGTACAGCGTAAGTGCCCGACAAGTTGACTCTGATTTGCTCCTCATATATATGTTGTATGGTGGTTGTTAGTAGTATTTCTTGCCAACTTATATTAAGGGTACTTATACTTTAAAGAGCTTCTTTTCGTGAAGCAACGATGGCCTAATGGCTAAAGTCACCCACCTTCAGATTAGCGTCGGCAGCGGAGGATGACTTCCCGCGTTCGAACCCAGCTGTCGGAAAAATTTTTAGATCCTCCAAATTATTTTTAAAAAATTCCAATTTAATTCCTTTTCATTCAAATTTACTTTTCCTAATTTTTAATACCCTTTTCATATTTTTCCAAGCTTCCGTTGATTTTACATAAATAATCTAAGAACCACTCCTGAACTCACTACCAGCTGATATTTTTCCGCCCCTCTGCCGTCCCCTTTGCTTTAGGATGTTGGTGTCGTATCCACCTCTGGCTTAGGACCATTCTGATGTAACAAAAAGCATACATAAAACACTAACTTATATAATTATTAACTTATATAATAAAAGGATACAATTTTCGGCTCCCACCTCTACCCACCCATAGCCATGGATCTGAAAAGAAAAGAAGAAACTTATATAATTATTAACTTATATAATAAAAGGATACAATTTTCGGCTCCCACCTCTACCCACCCATAGCCATGGACCTGAAAAGAAAAGAAGAAAGCAGAAAGGAAGAGATAAATCGCCAACAACTATAAACCTTATTGACATACGTATCTAGGTCATGTGATCCGATTAGCCAATCAAGTTGGACTTGCGTAAAGTACTATCATGGGATTGAGGCGCCTGTTCCAGACACAGGCAGCACATTCACTACGGGCCCCTGTGTCTTCCCGAACCATCGCAAGGCGCCTGGCTGAAGGACATCTGGTATCTCGGCGCCCATTACGTGAGCTGCCAATGACACCCACCCACCGACGCCTCCGTTTGGAGTAGTGTCGCGCACGATGGGATTGTATTGCAACGGAATGGAACCAAGTCGTCTTCAGCGACGAATCTAGATTCAATTTGAGCAGTGGTGACAATCGTGTTCGTGTGTGGAGGCCCCGTGTTGAACGCCTCAATCCTGCCTTCGCTTTACAGCGACACACCGATCCCACAGCTGGTGTGATGGCATGGGGTGCCATTGCTTACGATACACGGTCACCCCTAATATTGATCCATGGCACAATGACAGCCCAGCGGTACGTCCATGACATCCTTCAGCCACATTTGATGCCACTCATGGCAGGGCTCCCAGAAGCCATTTTTCAACAATACAATGCTCGGCCACACACAGCGAGGATGTCACAAGATTGCCTCCGCCACTTTACCACCCTTCCCTGGCCTGCTCGATCGCAGATTTGTCACCAATCGAGCATATCTGGGATCATTTGGGACGACAAGTTGGACACCCTACGAGTTTGGTCGAACTAGAGGCGCGTTTACAGCAACTGTGGAACGAGATGTCTCAGGACATCATAGGGAACTTGTATGCCTCAATGCCCGCTCGTATCGCATCGTGCATTCGCGCTAGAGGGGGTCCAACAGAATACTAAAACTTCCGTTCATTTGTACTTTTTTCTGCAATAAATGGTCCTTTTTCTTTGATTTTCTAAACACTTACTGATATCAAAGAAGTACTTACATGTGTAAAATTTCGTTTCATTTTGACGACTTTTTCTTGGTGCGCAAATTTTTATGGCAATGAGTGTATTTGTTATTTTGTACTTATAGTTCCTATACATATTTTTGGTGCAATATTTAGGTATTTATATAATTAAGATTTCATGCAACTATACTGATGTAATTTTATACCAGTTTAGTATATCATTGTACAAGTATGTTAATTTTTTGTGTAGTAAGTGTAGCCAGAAAAAGAGTTTAAATTTTATTCGTCAAAGCAGAAAGGTTATATCATTTTGTCGTCTGCTGTCAACATAGTTGTGCTTGTGATTTGCAACTTATATCGAAACTGTTTTTTATGTCTTGATCTGTTTAAGATTTTTTTGCGAAGACAATATTTTCCGATATGCTTATTTCATATTTGGGTGAGAATAGAGAGGTAAACCGATCGCAACAACAGGCCAATTTTATTAACAGATGTAAGTTTGATTTGTAGGTAAAACTCCAATCTTGGTGGAATGGAAGGGTTGCCATAGAGAAACAGGTATTCGGATATTTGCCTCGGCTGGGTGAGGTTTCCTTTTTTTTTAGGTGCGATGTACTACACCGGATGAGATATTTGTCATTGTGTGTATGTTGTTTTTATCGTTTAATTAAATTACAAACCTTTTACAATCTCGTGTTTAATTATTCAAGGAGAAGAACATCACAAACATCATGCTGTAAAATCTTCTCAACTTGTCGTATCCCTTGATCATCAGTTTCCTGGTTCGAATCCGGGTAAGTGCATGGATGTGTTTCAAGCGTTTGGTGTAAAAGCGGCTGGTGCACGTTGAATCTATCGTGACCGAAAGTCCTCACGTTAGGTTCGTGTGGAAGTTTGTAGAGTGGGGTGCCAGCCCAGGTGTTGCTTCGTCATCTGACCGTGGTTGAAAATTACATGGTGATGTCCTCGTATCTTTCACGTATGGGATTGACCCCGTACCGTCGTCAATAGCCCATTGTGTTGCTCTAGTACGACGTTAGTTAAAAAAAAATACCAAATACCCTTGTACATCGTCATTAAAAATGCAAAAGGTCTTACGTCAAAAATTCCATTGTTTTTTTCTCTATATGTGACATTTTGTGATTTCCTCCAGGTGCCAAAATCTCTTATGTCATCAGGTGATCCAATAAAGGTTACAACCAAATGTACATGACAATATACGTAGCATCAAATCATAAGGAAAACTATTAGTTTTTTTACTCTCATGAAAAATGCAACTTTTAAACATACGACCTTTTGCACTTTGAGTACTGACTAATAAAATGCCTTCTTCGGATTGAAATAAATATGTGAGAGAATTTGCAACGCCTCCCCTGAGGACACAAAAAGATTTTCCTCTGGGAATCTGCGATCAGCCGGATTCAGAGGCGAGCTTGTCTCTCAAATTTTTATCGAGTGATTAATACTTAATTTGATGCACGACCCGTGGAATTTTTGTCTGTACTTGTTTGTGCTTCCAAATAATATTCCATAACTCGGAATTGTGAATAATTTACAGAAACACGCGCGCTGTGACAGAGAGACGCAGCAATCTGTTATTTACTTCTGGATATTCAATTAAAGTAATGAAGCGAATTAAGGGCGCTTGTTTTCAGTTTGCCGGCGCCGCTCTGAGTTGTCGAGAGGTGCCGGACGACATGCTGCGAAGTGTTTGTTAGTGGATTGGAATTTCGTCGTGGTGGATAATGACGTGTTGGGGGTATTGTTTTGTAATATTTTCCCATTAGTATTCGAGATACAGGCTGATTACGAATCTGGATAATAATAAATGGCATATTCTCAGGAATGGCACATAATATGTGTTAGGGACAATCTTTTTCATTTTTAGTCCTCTTACGTTGTGTGTTTACACTGTAAATGATGAAAATCAACCAGATTGCATCGATACTTTTTATTAATGATAACTATTGTCATCCTTAGATATCTCAAAACGATACCAAGATCGTGTATCTATTCGAACTAGTCTTCTAGTTACAAGGGTTGTTGTTAGGATCTGCCGCCTATTACAAACGTGTTTCGAAAGCTTTAAATTGAATTTCTGAGGATCTGTGGTTTTGCAATATTGTGATTTGTTCAAACAAAATGATCTAACTCAATAATGAAATTATTTAATATGATTTTTGTGTCATAATAATACACTCTATAACAAAAAAAAATCGACACATCAAAAAGAAGGTGTCCAGCAGTTGTGCCGGGCTCGTTCCACTTGGAACGCCGCTGATTGCGGACGTATATTCTTAAGTGTCGAGTCCCGTTTCCAACTGTGTCTTGACGTCAAACGCAGTTTTGTCTAGAGACGTCTAGGGCAGAGTGGGGATCCTGTTCTTACTATCGCACACATTCCCACAACAGAGCGTTATGTGCTGGGATGCCATCTCCTTTGATATCCCTTTCGTAGTCATTCCCGGCACACTTACGCCGACCAACCGGTATAGTGGTTAAGGTGTTAGCCTCTAGATCGGAAGGTTCCTGGTTCGAATCCGGGCATGGATGTTTGTAAGCGTATGGTGTAGAGGCGGCTGGTGCACCTTAAATCCGTCGTGGCCGAAAGTCCTCACGTTGGGTTGGCGTGGAAGTTTGGAGAGTGGGGTGCCAGCTCAGGTGTTGCTTCGTCATCTGACCGTGGTTCAAAATTACGAGGTGTTGTCCTCGGATCTTTCCCTTAAGGGACTGATCCCGAACCGTCGTCAATAGCCCGTTGTGTTGCTCTAGTACGACGTAAACTAAAATTACCATTTCCATTACCCGGCACACTTACAGTACAGCGATACGTAGACGACATTGTACGACCGGTTGTGTTACCGTTCCTTTTGTGACACCACCGGACTTACTTTCCAACAAGATAATGCCCTTCCGCACACGGCATGTGTTCCTATGAACTGTCTTCAAGCTTTCCCAACACTTCCTTGGTCAGCTTGGTCTCCTGATCCCTCTACCATAGAACACATTTGAGAGGTTGTGTAAAGGAGATTGCAACCATCCCGGAATGTTGGAGACAATTTGTCAAGAAAATCCGCACTTCGCCACCCGTGAACTTTTTCTGTCTATTCCACGCTGGGTGACGCATCCAGGCCAGAGGTGGACCAACACATTGTTCACTTCCTCCTCCCTTTGTAACCGTAAAACTTTGAAATAAATTCAATTGTTCTGAAATTTTAATTTTTTTGTTTTTCTATGTATGTTTTTTACATCCACCCATTTTTATCGCAATAGGACAACTCCTTCATAGTGCGTCGATTTTTTTTATTGTAGAGCGTAGATATAATGCAGTGGATGCTGTGAACCTCAGTCACAATTAACAAATAATTTAATGTTTGCTTTAAATTTAAATTTTGAAAGTCGTGAAAATAATTTTTAATTTCCTTTGGGGAATAAAATTGTTATGAAACCTATTCCCTCCAGCAATTTGATTGCGTGTCAAAACATGAATAGTTATGTTAGGAATAATTTCCAACAGAAATTGTCTTTCTTAACAAATTATGTTTTCAGGTATCACTCTTCAAACAACCTGCTAATGATCTAATTATATCTAAAATAGATAGTTTAAGATTAGATTAATTTTATTTTTTTATACTGAAATAAGCTTAAGCACAAACCAATGGCATATTGTAAAAAAATTGATTTGATTTTTAAAGTGTATATTAGTTCACTTTAAACATATTTTCAAAAAAACATTAGAAGTATGTATAGATGCACGATACGCATAATCATGTTCAGCCACTCGGCTTATTTGAGTCTGAAGGCTTGGTAATGTGAAAGTCCATTGTGCACGTGCAGTCGAAGAGGTAATGGTCGGCACACACACCGCCACACAGACAGAGTTCACCATCTACAAGTCCAAATCTACAAAGGTAATATCATAAACGGGCCATGGCAAGTCAAGAAGATCATGCGCCGGTCGGTAACAAGGGCTTGTAACGTCGTGATAAAAGAAATAGACTTTTTTAAAGAATTAAAGAAAAATTTATTTACAATATGGTAGCGACATCACCGTTACAACTACCTCTCATCATACGTTTTAAACATAACGGCTGAAACACGCCATTCCAACACTGCACTCCGTCCACACTTCAACGAAGCATCCAATCGACTCTAAAAAGCCGTTACAAAAAAAATATCTTTTCACCAACGTTATACATAAAAGAAAAAAAATGAACTTCCGGGAAAACCATTTAAGCTCACATAAATATGTCAAAAGAAAAGATATCCTTTCCAAGAGTAATAAGAAGTATAAATAAACACAGGAAGTATCACAATATCTTGGAATAAGGAAAAAGAAATATAACATTTAAAAGATATTCCGGAAGTGTACGTTACAACTCTTCCCCCCTTAGAATAACTTTTTACCCTGTAAAAAGTTACCATAACTTTTCAAAAAAAAACTAATTTCTACAAAATTTTATACAAATATTTTCAAATATACATACAACTGCCAAGTTACCTACAAAACTATAAAATAAACTCAAAGGACATTTTGGTAACTCAGAACAGTCGGCTAAGGCTGTCAGCATTCTGGTGTTTTCTGCCCTGACGATGGATTACCTCATAGTTCCAGGGCTGCAATGCAAGAGCCCATCTCATGAGACGTGGATTTACCCCAGAGTTCTTTTTTAACCATACTAGAGGATTATGATCAGTTTGGATAAAGAACTTGGTAGGTCCATCCAGGTAGCATCGTAGCTTCTTGACAGCAAACACAATAGCGGCACATTCCTTTTCGGCTTTCAAGATCTGCGAATGTCGGACCGACATTCGATATGGCTTCGCACAGAGGGGCTTTATTTCAGAAAGTTCGATATCAAACTGGATACGATCTGTGAGGCCAGGCACGTTTGAGAAACAATTGGAATATTTACATATAATACAACTGAGCTGGTCAATCTGGTCGTCATCCAGTCTTCCTTTCACTTCACTGTCTCTCAATATCTCCTCGAGATCAAAAATATTGGGATTGTTTTCCACGGGCGGGAATTCTTCTTCCAACTCTGATTCTTCATCCTCACAAGTAGTGACCAGATTTATGAATTCCGGCCTCTGGTAGTAAGGCTTCAATAAATTTACATGATATATTTGTGACGAATTTTTCCGGTTAGGCAGGGCAACAAAGTAGTTCATCTCCGAAATCTTGCTTTCAATGGTCCCAGGACCATTAAATTGAACCGCTAACTTATTTACAGGTGAGGGTGCCAGTACCAGTACTTTATCTCCAACATTGAATTCACGTTTCACGGTATTTTTGTCGTACCATTTTTTTCTTTTCTTGGCAGCTTCCTCCATATTATCAATGGCTAGGCTGCGACATTTTTCCAATCTTCTGAGAAGATTGATGATATATTCAACAACTGAAGAATTTCCTTCTTCCGGCTGTAACCAGTTTTCATACAGAAGAGTGACGGGAGTCCGTAAGTTTTTTCCATGAACCAATTCAGCTGGACTGAATCCGGTGGATTCATGAGTAACTGTCCTTAAGGCGAACAAGACTGCATGGACATGCTTCTCCCAATCTGGTCCTTCTTCGGTACACAAAACTCTCAAAATCCGTTTCAGGGTACGATGAAACCTTTCTACCGGATTGCTCTGGGGATGATACACAGAGCTAAGTACCACCTTGATGCCGAAACGTTCAAAAAATTCCGATGTGAGTTCGCTCATAAACGAGGTTCCCTGGTCGTGTTGAATCTCCTTAGGAAAACCCATTCGACTAAAAATCTGAAGGAGAGCATTAATTTCGGATCTAGATGTTATGTTTGGAACTGCCACAGCATCTGGGTACTTCGACGACATACACATTGCCGTAATCAGGTATCTTTGGCCTGAGTCCGTCACGGGCAAAGGTCCTACAGCGTCAATATTAATACAGGAAAAAACTTCAGTAATCACTGGAACAAGAGTCATGGGCGCTTTTTTCTTGTCCCTTGCCTTTCCAGCTCTCTGGCAGGAATCGCAAGCCTTCACGAAGTCCTCTGCTTCTTTGTAACAGTTTTTCCAGAAAAAGTACTTGGTCATTCTGTCTTTGGTCTTGGTGGTCCCAAGATGACCTGACGTGCCTTCATGACACAATTTCAGTATCTTTTCTCGATACTCTATGGGCACGACGATGAGCTTCCTTTCGATACCACTCTTGTCCTTCTTGATCTTTACCAAAAGTCGGCCTTTCACAAGTTCAAAATCTTTAGGAGGGTTTCCATTTTGGATTTGTTCTACTTGAGAGCTCATCTCTTCATCTTCACCTTGAGCCTTGATTAGCTGCTCAGTGTCCACTTTTAACAATTCAGTGATATCTTGATCTTCTGCCACATGAGTGAACTCGTCACTTACTTCCCCTGCTTCCGTTTCATTTTTTTCCAATGTAATGAATTCTTCGGCTGGGATAGGGTTTTCGGATTCTTTAATTAAAGATTGAGAGAGAGAGAGAGAGAGAGAGAGAGAGAGATTCTTCCCTTTCTTTCACTTTTTTCTGATGCCTTGTCAGTACTGCATTTATTTGATCCACAGATTGACAATCTTCCCTTTTTAACAAGGCAGCAGTCCGATTCCCTAAAAGATATCGTCCGCGGTCTAGTTTATCTGGAATCACAGCAGCTTTAGTGAGTGTTTTTCCCAATTCACACTCTACCAAAACTTCGGCAAGAGGTAAACAAGTTGAGCTGGAGTCCAAAGGTTGCTGTACCCAAACATGTTCACCAGTCATGTCAGCTGAATTCACCAATTTCCGACACACAATGTCAATGGTCGCTCCGGTGTCTCTTAGTAGATTTATATCCTGACCGTTTATTTTTCCTTTCATGATATACGGTTCCAGGTACTTCTCAGGTTCTTTGTCCGAAATGTAATTTACAGTTTCCGAAGGTTTCTTCAACTTTGGACAATTTGGTCGGATATGACCAGGCTGATTGCAATGAAAACACCGCATCTGTCTCCTGCGGTCGAATTCCGGATTTGGGTCTTGTTCGGAAAATCTTCGTTCTATCTTAACCCCTTTACCATTTATGGTATCACTTCTCCTTGGTGGGTTATCGGTCTTTTCAAACTTGTTTTGAACTCGACCCTCGAACTTGTCTTTCGCAAAGACAGGGTATCGTTTCACAGTTCGTCTAACGTCTTCAAACTTCTCCAACAGTTCCACCAAATCTTAATAGGTGAGATACCCACATTTCTTTTCCCAGCGACAGCAAAGTTGCCTGTCGCTCGAACAAGATTAAATAAAGACTCATATCATCTTTCATGTCGTATTTCGGAAGGATCTTGGTCAAGTCTCGATTCGATGGTCTAGAATGATCAACTGCACCTTGCTGGGTTTGTCTAGTTGCTTCTATTCTCAATTTTTCCAACTCATACTCTCGTTCTCTCTGCTTTTCTTTCACTTCTAGGTCTTCAATTCTCCGCTTTTCTTCCACTTCAAGGGCTTCAATTCTCCGCTTTTCTTCCACTTCAAGGGCTTCAATTCTCCGCTTTTCTTCAAGGTCTTCAATTCTCCGCTTTTCTTCAAGGGCTTCATTTCTCCGCTTTTCTTCCACTTCAAGGGCTTCATTTCTCCGCTTTTCTTCCACTTCAAGGGCTTCATTTGTCTTTCGAGTTTCTATAATTCTACCAAAAAGTGCTTTGGTGAATTCCTCATCATATCCCTCACTTGAAGTAATAAGATTCACTAACTGTTTTATGGATTTTTCTACGGTGATTTCTAAATCTATCTCCTCCACCAATTTGATCAAGTCCTCTTTCTTTCCCTTAACTAAATAAGTCATGATTAAATTCTAAACAGTTTCCCCCTTTGGACTCAAATATAACGTAAGGTACAAAATGAAAACTTTTCGAAACCGAAACCGTCCAGAATTCTGACTTACCTTATAGCCAAGCCACAAGAAATATAACTCAAAGACAATAGAACAATAGAAAAGAAATAAATGTACAAAAACCAATTTTGTAACCCAAAAGACCTTAAAAAGAAAATTAATTTAAAAAAAATTTAAATCAAAACACCATTTCAAATACAAAACAAATTTAAATTATTAATTAAGATAAATAATCATCTACGACAACTAAAATCTCTTAAATTTCTATTTCACATCAATTCCAAATCAATACTAATTTCTATTATAAAAGCAAAATTTGCAATTAAGAAATTTTTTTGTTTCGAAACCTGTTACGATAAATGGAAGTTATCACAAAAACAGAAGTAAAATTGTACATTAAATATAATAGTGCATAAAACTTTAGACTTAAAACCGAAACCACTTATCTGGAACAGTTGCTTGATGGTACACAGGAAGTCCTTGAGCAGGAACCCAAAGTTCGAACTGGACTTTGCTGACGATGACAGGACGGGATGCCCAAAAAGTTCGGACCGGATGGCCCTTTCGATGCTGAACACACACGCGTTTCACACACAGGAACAGGACGGGATGTCCCAATTCTACTGACCGGACTAAGCTTCGTTGCTGGACACACGCAGTAACAGGCCACGTTTCATACACAGAAACAGAACGGGATATCCAAAAACATCGGACCGGATGGCCCACTTCGTTGCTGCCGGACGCACGCAAATTCTCCACTCGCGAGGACGGGATGTCCACAAACTTCGGACCGGATGGCCCCCTTCGTTGCTGCCGGACGCACGCAAATACTCTACTCACGAGGACGGGATGTCCACAAACTTCGGACCGGATGGCCCCTTCTTTGCTGCCGGACGCACGCAAATACTCCACTCACGAGGACGGGATGTCCACAAATTTCGGACCGGATGGCCCCTTCGTTGCTGCCGGACGCACGCAAATACTCCACTCACGAGGACGGGATGTCCACAAACTTCGGACCGGATGGCCCCTTCGTTGCTGCCGGACGCACGCAAATACTCCACTCACGAGGACGGGATGTCCACAAACTTCGGACCGGATGGCCTTCTTCGTTGCTGCAGGACGCACGCAAATATTCCACTCACGAGGACGGGATGTCCAAAAACTTCAGACCGGATGGCCTTCTTCGTTGCTGCAGGACGCACGCAAATTTTCGCTGAACACAGGACGAGATGTCCACAGTTTATTCTCAAATCAGGACGGGATGTCCAAGACTTCAATTTAATGGGAACGATCACAGTGCATGCCACCATTAATAGGTAGCTGTAACGTCGTGATAAAAGAAATAGACTTTTTTAAAGAATTAAAGAAAAATTTACAATATGGTAGCGACATCACCGTTACAACTACCTCTCATCATACGTTTTAAACATAACGGCTGAAACACGCCATTCCAACACTGCACTCCGTCCACACTTCAACGAAGCATCCAATCGACTCTAAAAAGCCGTTACAAAAAAAATATCTTTTCACCAACGTTATACATAAAAGAAAAAAAATGAACTTCCGGGAAAACCATTTAAGCTCACATAAATATGTCAAAAGAAAAGATATCCTTTCCAAGAGTAATAAGAAGTATAAATAAACACAGGAAGTATCACAATATCTTGGAATAAGGAAAAAGAAATATTATCATAACATTTAAAAGATATTCCGGAAGTGTACGTTACAGGCTTTTAGGTTTATCTTGGGCAAATATTTTTTTAACACGAAGGCCCATTTCCGAGTTCCTCTTTGATGTTCTTTCCATATATTTACAATAGTAGGGGGTCCGCTGTCTGCTCGCCTCCTCTCGCCAACTCGCAATTTATTTATGAACCAATTTGAAAAATAATTATATCATAAAAAAGAGTGTATTCTAAGCTTTCATATGATATTTTCAAATTTTAAAACAAATAGTATTTAGGTAGAGATACGACACTTTTGGTTTTCAATCGGAAATTACGATCTAAATGTTCCGAAATTTGCATGACCAACATATTATTACATTGACTTTATGTATTACCAATTTCAAAAATAATAATACCATCAGAAGACGTACATTCTAAGGTTTTCATAGAGTTTTTCAAACTTAAAAAATATTAGCATTAAGCTTTAAATATGACAGCTTTAACAAAAAGTAACGAAAATTTCCCAATATTCCGAAATTTGTAAGACCAACTTTTGATCGAATCGAATTTATTTATTAACCAATTTCACAAATATTTGTACCGTAAGAAAGAGGAAATTCTACGGTTCCCTGCGATGTTTTTAAATTTAAAAAATAATAGTAATATGATGTAGGTATGACAGGTTAAAAAAAGGTAATGAAAATGTCCTGATTTTTCCCGAATATAAAAAAATATCAGGAGCCGAATTGAATATTCTAAAAAAACTTGGTTGCTCATTTTTTAAGATGCACGCCTACGCCCCTAAATTGCCATTATTACACGAACCGTCAATGCACACTTCGTAATCAGGGTTTTGAAGCCCAAACACATGGTCAGGGAGCCGCCTTTAAGATAAATTGAACTTTTTAAATACGACAACGGGGTCATGTGGAGTGGGGGGATTCAGCAGAGCGCATAAAGGGATTCAGTGGGGGAGGTGCGATAAGCTCCTTAAATTTTGAGCAGAAACACTCGTGCAATTAATTTCTTAATTTGTGCTTTATTGAATGCACCCCCCCCCTCCCAAATGCCAGTACCATAGGTTAGGAAGTTCTCAAACACGGTCAAATACCAAATGTTTTGGAACCGCCCACTGACGCCCCCGTCTCGGACTCGATTCATGAATCCCCGAACCTCGAAACATTTAAAGGATTTGAACAAAATAATCTGAACACTTGTGAAAAAATAGCTCTCGAAAGAAACCTCTCATATGTTCCTGACCTTTTGCGGTGAAGGGTGCCACCTAGCGGATGAGAAAGTACACACATCAGTCTGCTACGCTAATAGCAGTGATAGAAGTCGGATGCGAAATATATTTCTGTGTTAAAATTGCGTTAAGGCTGACCTCTCTCATTTCGAAAGAGGCATGATTGTTGGGGCTCGTCATGCTGGAGCCTCAGTAACGATAACGGCCACCCATCTAGGTGTTGGGAGAAGTACAGTGTCGACTGTAATGTCAGCATGTTTCAAACCGGAAAAACATCATCTAAAAAGCACAACTGTAGTCGAAAATCGAAGCTGAATGACAGAGACAGAAGGGTTTTGAAGCGGATAGTGTCAAAAAAAAAAACAGCATCCCAGATAACATCCGAGATGAACACACATCTACAGGAAGCAGCTTCATCAAAAACTATCCGGCGTGAACTGCATATGGAACAACACAATTAGCTATTGGCGACTGTCTAATCACAAGAGAAGAAAATCAGAAGACAACAATATGTTATTTTGAGCGCCTCAGCTGGAACACTTCTCTCCAAACGTCACCTACTAAGATCGGATTATTGCTCAACAGTTCTTTTGTCACCATACGTTAGCTAATGAAACTGGGTGCGTAGGTACTTTACTTAACTGGAGCAACACAGAAATCGAAACAGAAACAACTACGACATTATACCAGCATACTCACTGGACTGCATATTAACAACCTTTACCTGGAATAGAAGACATGGGGAAATTTAAACCCCGCTGATTCGTGGTTTCAAACTGTCGACTATGACGTCACTACGTGACATCATCATTAAAGGCGATGTCTCACATGGACTCCGTCATTACTCATTACTCGGTAGTTTCTACTTGAACTGAAAGCCGGTGGCACAACCTCTGCAACATAAATAACGAATCTTTACAACAGATCCCCAGTAATAACGAAAAACTCCCCTGTTTCCGGCTTCTATTCTGTTCAAGGTCCCAAGTGTCCTTTAAAGTTCGAAAATGGATTATTTTTTAATCATCCGTGTAAATCTTTACTGGAATTAAACCTAAACACAAAACATTAACGATCAAGTTACGAGTACATGACACAAGCCTTTGAACTGTTGCTTGGTGATCATCTTTAAGCTATCGCTTTCTTCTTTATTAGTATTCTATTTTGGGTCGAAGCAGTTTCAACTTTTTTTTTTCGCAATTATTGCAAGTAAATAGTGATACATTTCACACATGCGGAGTAGGGATGGGCAAATCGATTCTTTTGAAAGATTCGATTCTTTTGAATCGACTCAGTTGAAAGATTCGTTCAAAAGAGTCGTTCACCGGAAACAACTCACTTGGACTTCCGGTACAAGCAGCGCCACGTGGTGTTGAACTGTCGTACTATCTCGGCTTTTCTCCGAATTCATTTCTTGGAAGGGGGGGGGGAAGCGTTTGTAAAACTTGTTTCGTGGGGGTGTTTCTTTCTGAGAAACACTTATTACTCGACTTCGTGTGGTGTTCTTTGTTAATCCTATGTATTTATAGACAAGTCCTATCTTATTGTTGTCATACAACTGATGCGTCTGTGAAATTCTCACAAATTTTAGAAAAGATTGCACAATTTATATTATAGCCGTAAGCTTTCTAACCTCTAGCTTACAGGATCAGAGTTCTAATATTTAGTCTTGCATTATAAAATAATTACTTATGGCTTTATTCACATATAGAAACAATGCCTCTAATCTATGAAATATTCATTATTTCTAAAGTAAAAAATACATTCTTCTCTCTCTCATTTTATAATTAATCTCAGAAATGAAAAAAATAATAATAAACTGAATTAAACACATTAAAAAAAACTTTATTTCAATTATTCAAGATTTTTATCATGTTTAACTCAGTTTATTATAGTCTCCATTTCTGAGATTAATTTTAAAATTAAGAATGTGTTTTTTACTTTGAAGAATGTGTTTTTTACTTTAAAAAATAATGAATATTTTTTTTTTACATCAGAAGCTTTGTTTTTATATGTGAATCAAGCTATAAGAAATTAATTTCTTATGCCAGAACTCGGATCCCGTAAGCTAGTTTAGAAAGCTAGTGGCTATAATATAAATCGTGCAATACTATCAAAGTGGAAAGAATAAAAAAAAGTTAAAAAATAAATTTCACTCATAAAATACAGCAGTAGTTAATAGGTTCAAACTTTTCGTGCTATAAACTACACTTCTTCAGTCGAATTCATACAGTATAAAAAGTTAGTCAAGTACAGGAAAGACCATTCAATACGTTCAAATTTTTACTTTACATGATTACGGTTGATAAAGAGCACGAAATTAGAGAGTGTATACTTAATTTTAAAAAACCGGTAAAATTTTTCTGTTTTTATTTTTAATAAGTAATGGAACCGGTATAGTGGTTAAGATGCTAGCTTCAAGATCGGAAAGTTCCTGGTTCGAATCCGGGTCCGGGCATGGATGTTTGTATGCGTATGGTGTAAAGGCGGTTGGTGCACCTTAAATCTGTCGTGACCGAAAGTCCTCACGTTGGGTTGGTGTGGGAGAGTGGAGAATTACCATCAATAAGTACTGGTATTTTTAATTAACGTCGTACTAGAGCAACACAACGGGCTACTGACGACGGTCCTAGATCAATCTCCTAAGGGAAAGATCCGAGGACACCACCACGTAATTTTGAACCACGGTCAGATGACGAGGCAACATCTGAGTTGGCACATTAAGTAGAAAATAATATTAAAAGTAGTAAATAAATTATTTCAAAACAGGTAGGTAGTTGAATTTACTCCCCACTGAAGCAACACAACGAGATTTTCAACTCTTCGGGATGAATTCCGAAGAGAAAGATCCGAGGACACCTCGTCGTTTTGATCCACGGTCAGATAACGCTGGTATCCCTCTTTGCAAACTTCCACACCATGCCAACGAAGGAAATATGAAGCAACGACAGAATTAACATGCACCAGCCCACACGTACACAACTGTATTTTGTTGAATCGAGTATCGAACTCGCAACCCGATACTCCTCCTACCAGGTAATTGAGCCCCCCCCCCCCCATCTCAAAATACAATTGCTTTTATTTTTGCTCTTAAACATTTTTGTTTTCGAGAAGATAATAAATTCATTTCTGGAAATTAGAGAAAAGTTTTCATGATTGCAGTTCATTTAATGCATTAAAAGTACTGCCCGATTTTAAATTCGTAAAATATGAAGAAATTTCTAAAAGAAAATATAAAGAATAAAATCAAAGCAAGAAAAAAGAAATGAAAGTTCTATAACTCGAACCGAATCAAGAGTTGACTCCCTAATATCCTCGAAATAGCCTATTGGGTTGCTCTACTACCGAAGCGACCGTAATTCAACCTTTTAACATTTTAAAAGTCTTACCTAAGATTTGTTAGATTGGTCTAATTTCCTCGTCCGTCACCAACCCATTATGTTGCTATAGTGACACGCAAATTCAATAACATCCTTGTTCGTCCTCGATAAAATAATAATAATAAATAACGATAAAATAAAAAACAGCAGTAAGCACTTTAAATGTATGTTAAATATGTAACTTTGAAATCGGTTCCGTTTGTTTTCAAGATTGAACATTCATACCTTTCACAACTTCAATTTAGCGCACGTTATAACTTTACTCTCAAGGTTTTTCGAGATACATTTGTTGCATGCTTGATAGACCACATGATATAGCATGGAAATATATTTCTATTAAATAGTATTAGAAAATTTATATCCATCAGTATTAATTTCAAATTAAAGGTTAACATGCTGATTTATATAATGACTTTCTTCTTTGTCATTATTCAGTAGTATAGATATCAGTGAAGTAGATTGAAGTTGTTTTCTTATAAGTAAACTACTAATTATCATTGCAACGAAGTCTATCTAGCATAATAAAATCTAACATCTTATATAAAATCTCACAAGAATGAGAGATTTTTTGATGATTCATACGAAGAAAAACATTTTCAAACTAGTAAATAAATGTCCTCAAAATATAATTGCGCAAAATGTAATTTGATTGCTTTAAAAAATAAAACGGTGTAAAATACAGAAATGCTTACAGTAACGAAATTTTTCTAGGAAAATTAATAAAATGTTGAAAGAAAATTTTCGTCGTCAATTTTCATCAAAACTACTTCAAATAAATTCAAAATAATTAATCAATTTTCTTTTTAAAAATATTAAATTAGAAGATATTTGACGAACTCAAGTTTATGTTTATGAAAAACAATATTTGTTTCCGAAAAGAAAAATTCATTTCTGGAAATAGTAGTGGTACCTAATTTTAAATTCCATATTTTGTGAAGAAATTGTAAAAAGAAACACAAAAGAAAAAAATCAATGTAAAAAAAAAAAAAAAAAATGAAAGACTTTCATCTTATTCCAAACCAAGCGAATAAACTCTCAATGTTCCGTAACTCAAAGAGTCGAATCCCAAAAGAGTCGTTCAAAGAGCCGAATCCGAAAAAGAGTCGAATCCCAAAAAGAATCGAAACCCAGAAGAGTCGTTCAAAGAGCCGAATCCCAAAAGAGTCGTTCAAAGAGTCGAATCCCAAAAGAGTTGGTCGTTCACCGTTCATTTCGTTCACGAACCGAATCAATTGGCTCCTATTGGCGATAGGGGAGACACTCTTATGCTCAATCATATGCTTTGGCGTCCATTGTAATTGCCTCAGAACCTGTTCAACCACTTTTCAATGAAAAGATTATCGCTAAACCTGAAAATGTAGTAGCCATACAATGGAAACTAGTAACCCTACAGACAAAAAAGAAAAAAAAAACGCACATGAGGAAAAGTAGTGAATTAATGATTCGATTCATTTTGAAAGGAGTTGTTTGACCGATTCGTTCATTTTAAAGATTCGATTCAATTCAATTGAACGAATCACTCATTTTCGTCCCATCCCTAATGCGGAGTGCGCACTATGGGTGAGTGACGTCATAGATCTCGGAGAGAGATAGCAACGAATCAGTGACCTTAAAATTTCCCCATGTCTATTCCAGGTAAAGGTTGGTAATATGCCACCAGACCTGTCCCCGATCGAGAATGTATGAGATGCCATTAGGCGAGATGTCACCATTCCACTGGTACCGCGTAATCTGCTGGAAAGGGTGCAAGCAGCATGGGATGGACTGTCGCAAAACTGCAAAGAGCCGGTATCACTTACTACCAAGGCGCTTGGCACGTTCTATTACGAATAATGGCGGTAATACGCCATAATGAATGATGCCACTTTTTTAAGTTTGCATATTTCAGTCTTACATTTTAATCATTTACTCCTTCATAAGCACTTTACCATTGTTAAATTTCATTGCATTCTGACAATTCCTTCTAGGTGCAATTTTTTTTGCCCTAGTGTGCATTAGTTTTGTTTTTGTTAAGTAATTTGTAAAATAAGTTTGATTCTCTAATTATTAGGCCGCAGTATTACGGTTTAAAGAGCAACGGATTAGCAACCGGAGGGTTGCGAGTTTGAATCTCAGACTGCTGTGTACATGGGGGATGGTGAACGTTAAATTTGTCATGGCCCCAAATATCATCACGTTGGCGTGGTATGGAAGTTTGAGAGCGGGATGTCAGCTCAAGTGTTGACCACTTCATCTGACCGTGATTCAAAATAACGATGCAGTCCCCGGATGTTTCTCTTTTGGTTTGATTCCGGACGGTCACCACACTGCCCGTTGTATTGCTCCAGTACGACGTTAAATAAAATACCTACCTATCTTTTCGACGTCTCACGGTTTGAAGACTAACGGTTATTTGCGAGTGAAAATTCGGACTGGTGTTTGTTAAATCTGTTGTGACCTCAAATGTCTTCAAAAGGGCGTGGAACAGAAGTTTGGACATAGGTGCCATTTCACGAGCCATTCTGGACCGTTCACTCCCCACTACAAGGCTCTAAGCCTATTGATGAGTCGGGGGAGTGAATAATTGGACGTGTTGACCTCGTCTTCCGACCATTCAAAATGACGAGGCGCTCTGATGTGGGGTTGTTCGCCGATCTTTCCAGGTCATGGAGGCACCTGTTGCAAGAGTAACGGGCTAGCAACCGGAGGGTTAGAGTTAAAATGCAACCAAACCGTCGTGTACAAAGGGGCTCAACTTTCCTCACGTTGGCGTATAACTTTGGAGAGCTCCAGCTCAGGTGTAACCTCGTCATCTGACCTTGGTTCAAAATGACGTTGTGTTGTCTTCGTATCTCTTTCTTCGGGGGTGATCCTAGACCGTCGCCAATAGCCCATTGTGATGGTCCAGTGCGTCGTTCATTAAATACCTACCCACCGATATTTCCCTTTGAGAATTTTGAATTTAGTATTTTTTAATTAAAGTCCCACCAGAGTAACACAAACGGTTATAAGTGAAAGTCCGGAATAATCTGGGGACAACACCATTAAGGAATGATCCGAGGACAACACCATGAACCACGGTCAGAGGCCACACTTGTGCTGGCACCCTACTCTCCAAATTTCCACATTAACGCCAATTTGAGGTCACGTCATATTTAAAGTGTAACCTTTTGTAATTTTTTTTTAATTCTGGAGAATAGCTGAGAATTTCGGGAAGTTAAAAATTTTTTTAATCAAGCTGTGAGTTTAGAATATGTTAAGTGTGACAAAATGGGAGTTTTTGAGAAAGCTGTTGGTTAAATGGATTGTTAGGGAGACAGATTGGAATGTAAGGTATTTAAATGATTTCTATATGGTCCAGGACTCATTAACGTGTTTATTTTAGAATACATAAAAGAATGAAATTATTAAAAAAATTAATTTAAAGAATTGAACAGTGTTTTCTTAAAGTGTGTGTGTTTGTATTTTTAAAAGTTACCTTAAATGTTGCTCGTATACGATAACTTGTAGACGGTAATAGATGACGTATATTTTCCTGAATGTCTTTATGGTACGCACCTCAGTTTATTTATAAAAAATTTATTCCACCTTTATGAGTAGTGGAGTATTTCAATAGTGTAATATCACCAATGTTGGATTGGAATACCCTTTACTGAGAGAGAAAATAAGTCTAAATCCAACAATTCCTCCATACCCTGAGTGCATGCATACTCGAAGTTGTAAGGACTTGCAAATGCTGCCTTTATTAAAACGGACACAAAAGGCTCGTCAACAACACCATTTCTATTTAGATAGCCGGAAAGACACATATCCCACAAAAATAATTCCTTGGTGACGTTCCTTTGGAAACCGAGAAATATGTCACACAGTGTCTAAACTACCTGTACCAGCGGTTTCTGTCATCGTAATAAACGACCCCGAACACAAAAATTGGAATATTCGGTGCTCTTAATGTGTCATAGAAAACCCCTATGTCGTTAATCCTCCATGTGGTTTTAACAAGATATCTCTGTCCATCAAGATTTCTCCAAATTTTGCTTGCGATGAGGGCATAATTTCTTACATAGTGGTAACTTGAACTTTGTAATTATATTTAAGGGGTTATGGTTATGATACATGACATGAACATAATATATGACTAGAAAAATACCCGACCCTACTCGGTTTGAATCGGTTTACTCTTGATTGTGAAGAGTTGATCAAAATGACTTGTGTCTTTCGTAGAATAAAGTAATATTTTAACCCCTTTTGCCATCTTTGCAATTTCTACAACATACTTTGGACACAAATCCTACACATGCATATCCATTCATATAATACATTTCAAATACATAGCACCCTTGTTTTATAACAAAGCTACAAATTGACGAAAGGTGAACTAAGGTTTCTACTACAAAAGACGAATTTGAGAGAGATTTGGAATTCCGTATCTTAAGCTCTTTTCATGTTCAACTAAATAAATAAAAATGGCGATTTACGGGAGTGCTCTCCCCCACATAGTCAACAAAACAATATGGTTTTACTTGTGGCAGTCTTGCATCAGGAATGCGACATTGTGGAATTTCGCCCTCTTCTCATGTCACTATGACAAATAATTATTTAATATTTGAAAAGTTCTAGTTCGGATTTTTTAAACTATTCCTTCAATAATGTCATGATTACACTTAAAATTTGCTTTATCCTTACTTACCTGCCACTTTAAGTAGAAAAGTTGTTTTAATGATATTAATTCGTGATTCTTTTTTTATCTCTTGATCTTGCACAGTTGCCACTTACAAGTAAAAAGTACACAAAATTTAGAAATGCGAAATTGATTCAGAATGAAAGAATCAGAAAATATCACTACACGCGATCAACCAAAACGAGTTTCATTTTCATTCCTGTTCGTTGAAATATATCGTCTGTCCCAAATATTCGGAAATAGTTTACATTGCGCAAAGAACAAAAATAAGACTTGAAACAAATGATTTAACAAAGCTGAAATTCCATTTTTTTTTAGCAGTACTTGAAAAGCAATTCATTTATAATCGTAATACTCAATATTTCAGTTTTTCCAAAACTACCAAATTACGATTGTTTTCTTACTGAGGTGTTTTAGCTTGAAACGTATCTCGATATAACAATAAAGAAATGGTTAATATTGCATTCACTAAACAAATATATAATGTATAAAATAAATCACATTGAAATCAAATATCTGGAACTAAATTCATGTGATGCCTTCACAAACACACTGTCGAACATAGAACATAAAGACGAACAGACTTACGCAACCAACTTCAGTCACTAAATGAAGATTAATTACTCAGAGGATACAAAATTTCTTGAAATATATTAAACCGTGTGGACGTGTATAGAGCATACGCAACACAGACACCAAACGTGCAACAGGTGGATTTGACATCAGAAGGGTCCAAAACGGATAGATAACTTAAAATGAATCGAAAATATTCAATGTACAAACACTCCATTCTTATCTATAGAGATGGTTACATGAACTGGAATGGATCATGTAACATTCTAATAATTTTGAGACATTTAAATGCAGACCTTACTGTCCTAAAGGTTCTAGAAAAACAGTTCAATGATGTAAGTAATTTAAAGTATCTCTCAAACTACTGCCATTATATATTTGCTCAAATGATATAATAAAGCAAGACACTCCTGAATAAAAAAAATATTCAATTTTTACCTTTTAACCCTCGAAGTGGTTTCGACAAGATATCTCGTCCTTCAAGAACTGATAAATTTTGCTAATGACGAGAAATCTCATAGTCTTGATACTTACGATTTCTGATGATGACAAGAATAGGATCGGGCTAATTTTCTTCTAATGACGAGATATTTTGTTCAACAAGAGGTGGTCAGTTTGGCTAATGCCAAGATACATCGACGAGCACAACACCATCATATGAATAAAACATTAATCAGAATAGAATTTTGCTATACATAATAATTCTTTGACCTTATGGATCTTCAAGCTTCCCCCCAATAGAAAGAAAATCATGAACTGAAGTATGCTGCAAAGGATAGAAAGGAAAACTGCAACCTACAAGTATACCGTTAGGTAGGATACCTATATTTTCTGAGATTTTTTAAGCAAAATTGGTTAAAAGTAGCATGGCTAAGGATGAAAAGGGGTTTTTTGGAGGAGGAAGAATTCTCTCTGAAACTTTTAGAACGTTATAAAAATATTCCAAACTGTTTACGATGTGTAAATGATTAGTTTTATTTAACGTGTAAAAACATAAAATGTTTTTAATTTTACATATGTAGTACTAAAATTGTACATTTTTTACGACAAAAAAAATTATTGTGGGTTTGTGACAAATCCGTTGGGTGTCCTACATTAGATACTGTTTTTCGAATACACAATTATGGCCTTTTCTACTCTTTGGTATAACGAAAGTTTTTGAGTATAAGTTATGAATTGTGAATGTAACTGTGGTTTGGCTTTTGCTTCTTACTTACATATACATCCGTATAAAATCCTAGAAAAGATTCTAAAATTAGTTACTCCCTTTTACATACCTTATACAAGTATGTAACATTTTGGATCATTATTGTATTGTATGTTTAAGTTTTAATACATTGAAATTTAAACATAGTATATGTATTCATTTTAATTTTTTTTTAAATACAATTTATGCTTACATTGCTTTTAAAGGAATTTTCTTTTCGATAATATTTTGTTATATGTGAGCCTACCAAGTCAAAAAGTAATTGTTTTGTTTGAAATGAAAAAAGGTGCTGTAAAAAATTACTTTTAAAATTTTACTGTATTTATGCAAAAATATCTTATAATTTTATGCTAAAATATCTTACAATTGTTTTTTACATTTTATATTTAATTATATTAATAATAAATGTATGTGTTTATGAGAATCAGCTATATCAATAGTTTTTTCTCTGTTGCCATTCATTCATTGTTAATAATCAAATCCCATTGTAACTCCCCTCCAACAGTTCATGCAATTTTGAAACAGTAAACTTTTGAATATTGTTACGTAGCTTTGCATAACAATGCTTTCTCCAAACAATACAATTCGATGCTCTGCTTCTTCCCATTTCATGCAAAGTTTTTGTGCTATTAGCGTTAAAAAATCGAACTTCTGATATTTCACTTTGAATTTGAATCTATTTTTTTGCGATTTGAATTAACTTCGTTGAGAAACTCAACTTATTACTTCTTGAGTCCACACTTAAGCTGTTGATATCTCCTAAGATTGAAAATGGCTCGACGATTCTGGAAGGGATTTAAAAATCTGTAAGTGTTTACCAAATTACTTTATGTTTTGTCTTAGTGCGTTTGGTAGTTTAGAATGTCTGAATTAATTTACAGAAATGAGATTGCTTTGTGTATTTTGACTATGTTTTCCAACCTGTATCCCATCTCCTTATTTTTGTGAAGAGATGCATTAAGACATTACTAAATGTACAAAGAATCTACAATTTGATTACAATACAAATTTTAAAAATTTACATTTAATTAAATTAGACATTTAAAATTATAATCACGCCATTTTAATTGAGGGCCTCGTCCTAAAACATTCAGAAGGTCGGATTTCATTTTGTTAGCTAGAATATTATCATTTATGAAGATTTTGTAGAGTGCAAAATTATGCAATTATATATACTTTCGGTCAGTTATTTAAAATTGTATTACAGAAAATTAGTTTATTTGGACAATCCCTCGGAGAAAGGTATTTCTATATCACACTTGCACTCATCGAAATTTCATTTTTTTATTATTAATTAGTTATTTGTTACTTTTCTTTTTAATAAATTTCCAAGGAGTGCCATTCCTGATTATACACTCAAAGGGAAAGAATCGGAGGCACTTTTTGTGGTTACATGGTTATTACTGTTTTTCCTTGTTCAAAAGTTTCAAATGAATTCCCTTTTTGATAATAGTCAGGTCAGTGTCGCTGTGTAAGACATTTTTACTTGTTTCAGTTTCACCAACGTCAAAGACGACCGTCTGGGAGAAAAAGACGCAGCCTCCGATTTGGTAAGTAAACTCACCTTAAACGACAGTTCTTATATTAATATTTAACTATACAATTGAAAATGTTATTTATTTCAATGAAATGTTCCTAAAATGAAAACATCCGAAACATTTCCATGTAGAGAGCTCCTTAGTTGTGAGGGGATGAAATTGAAAGAAGTCGTGTTTTTTTTTGAAGAGAAAAAATTCTTGAACGTTCTAGTAATTAGAAAAATTAATTGATTATTTATTAATATCTTACTCTCCACATACAATCAACTATCCTAACTAAATTAAAATAAATCTTGATCTGTTAATCATTTTCAAAACAAATATTTTCCATACTCCAAAACATAAGACAAGTATAATCGTCCGAATGCATCATTTAAAAAAAAATTTGGTATTTCAATCGCGAGAGATCAACATTGGAATGATGGGTATAAAATAATTTTGTTAGGATTTATATCAAACATAAAATTAATTATTTTCTAGCAATTTTTCACAAATGTCATAACTTCAAACTCTTGTATCTTATTAAGTATCATCTGTTGAAGTTAGACTGTGTGTTATCCGATGTTAGTGCTCTGGCCCTTGGACCAAGAATAGGTTGAAATAAGGACTTTTTGTTTTTCCACAGGAGTGTCATCCGATACCACGGGTAGTGGAAGTTTTCCTGAGATACAAACCGGAAGACATCGCGGTAAGTTCACTTGTCGCACATATTACTTTGAATTAATGTTATGTGCATAAGAATGTTTGAGAATTCATTAACATGAAAAACCACCTATGGGATAATACTATTGTGTTGTTGCATTTTATTGAAATTTGCTGCTGGATCATATTGAGTGTCATATTTTGAATGCGTTATATTTTAATTTTTCAGGAACAACTCACCTTAATGGACTGGACGAACTTTAAAGGTGTCACTCATGAGGTAAAAAAATTCATTTCAGACGTTCATGAGCAATGTAGCATTTTAAGGTAGTCGACAGGTGTCCTTATATATCATGATGCTGTAAGGATGTAACTGTGATATAGTACACAGGTGTGTCAATTTCCCCGCAGGAGAAATTTTCCAAACTAATTTTTAAACCTCATTACGGTTAGATGGAAAACGGGGTAAACAAGGCCTTTTTCAAATCCATTTATTATCACACATACGTTATCCTACGGCTTTTGGGTACAAAAGCCCTGGTCAAGTGCCAGTTTGTTGGGTTTTTTCATCTAGACCTTATTCGAAACCTTTTTTTTTACTGTTGACTATTATTCGTTGTGAAGAGTTTTCCTTTTAATCTAACATTCAGTTGTTTACAAAATGCGATTCGTATGTTTCAGGAGTTATTCTATTCTGCTCGGAGAGACTGGAAGCAATGCCTAAACATCTGCGAACTCCTGGCAAGATCCGTGAATGTGAGTTGATCTTACTCTAAGAGACTTTTTCAAAGTTTTCAATCTTTGTACCTACAGACTTCAAATTGAATAACCTCTTTTATCATTCAACAGGTGAGCACGTGGGTACAGGACGTTGTTCTGAGCACACCGACTGTGGATGTGAGAGCCATGGTGGTAAACAAATTTATCCTCATCGCCAAGCGCCTCTTCAAACTGAACAACCTGCACTGCACAAAGGCCGTTCTGGAGGGATTATACGTAGTTCCCATCATGCGGCTGATCTCCACATGGAAGGTAACTTACAAAACTCAATATCAAACTTTTTAAAGTGGCGTAGAGCCGACAAATCGCTAAGGTGCTGGTTTCTGCATCGATAGGCTCTGGTTCGAATCCAGGGATAATGTGTAGGTTTTGGAGGGGTAGATATTCAGGTATAATGTGTGGCTGGTAAAAACGGATTAGGCCTACTACTATTTTTGGATGGTTGTGAGTTGTAATATATGAGGATAATGATGAAGTTAATGCGGCCAGGAAGTAGAACCAAATCCAAACAGTGTCGTAACGTCTAATAGCGTTAAGGAAAACCTTGATCAAATTTATCAGACTAGATCGATAAAACTTGAAGCAAAAATATCGATTCTTAAAGTATGTTCGAGTGAGACAATACTTTCGATTCTTAAAGTCGTTGATTTTTACCTCTCCAGGGCTGTAGATGACCGATCATATAAGGCTTTTATTGACTTCTTACCAAGAGTATATATAACTGTGGTCAGAAGACGAGGGCGCCAACATTATTTGTATTTTTAATTAACGTTGTACTAGAGAAACACAGCGATCTATCGAAGACCGTCCGGGACCAATCCAAAGGGAAAGATCCGATAACGCAACGTCATTTTGAACCATTGTCTGATGACGAAGCAACACCTGAGTTTGAACCCCACTCTCCAAAATTCCACACCACGCCAAAGTGATGACATTTGACGAAACGACAGATTTAATGTGGGTGGGTGGAAACTTAACTCTACGTCACACTGGTGCAATCTCAATGGCATGATGTGGTGTGGATGTTTTAAGAAAGGGGTACAGGCTCGAGTATTGACCTCATCAACATACAATGGTTCAAAATGATGAGGTGTTGATCGAAGATCTTTTCCTTTGGGTTGGATCCCATTTCGTGGCCAATAGCCCGGTGAGTCTCTCCAGTGCTATTGGCGATGGACCAAGATCAATCCCAAAGGGAAATTTTTCGAATTTGTGGGAAACATTTTCCATCAAGCTAAATAAGTATAGGAGGCGGAAGTGTTTCTGCGATGATTCGAGTTTCTTGTACGTATTCCAAACGTGAAGTCACCTGGATCGTTTTAGAACATGTTTTCAGCACTTTGTCAAATAAAATTCCGTAGAATTAAAATTCTAATTGATCTCTCTCACTTGGACAGTTGACTGGAAAAAACAATTAGATTAAAAGCCAAAAGCTGTGAAAACACCGATAAATTACATTTTAATGAAAACCTGACACGTATCACGATAAACGATTCGGAAGCAGAAGTTAAATCTTCAGACTGATTTGTTTTTTTTCTCTGAAAATCCTCTCTTGCAAGTTTAAATTTTCTTTAAACTTCAGAGCCATTGTACGGTACAGTTTACCATTGAAATAAATAACTAGTCAAACATGTGAACCGAAAGAAATGAATTCACATTGCCAACTACCTTCAGCCTTTCTTCTCTTCCCCATTTGGTGCGTTTGAAAGTTTACTGTCACCTTATGGTGAAAAGTAGGGATCTGTAGTTTCTAATCCTCCCGGTAGATGTTGCTACAAGGTGTTCCGTCATTAGAAAAAACGCTCTGACTTTGATAGACGAGATATCTCAAAATTAGAAATAAACTGACCAGATCACCGTAAAAAAATCGGCACTGTCTTGATGACGAGATATCTCGTAATCAAAAAAAAAATGGTGTGATTTTGATGGACGATATATCACTTACGTCTTTAGGGTAAAAGACATATTTGTTCTTATACTTCTTATAAGGTATTTGTAATACCCTGATAACGAGAAATCTTGGTATAAGCAGCATTGCTCAAACCTTTATTGCTGTGCCATCTTGTCGAAGCCATTTGGAGGATTATGGAGGTCCCATATATCAATTAAATATAATCTCAAGGGTCTCGAGAAAGATTTTAGTTTTCAAAAGGGTCATTGAACTGAAAAAATTAGGAATTGGAATCTTAGTTATTGAATGTACCACTAGGGGGGGAGAATAATGTTAAAATGTGTGTGTTCTTTCCCCGTGCCACAATCAGTGACTAAATAATTACATCTATTAGTTTAAAGAATACATGGATTTTTTCGAGTGTCAAGAATATCTATTTTGTTCCAACCTTTCGAATAAAATCCTTTGGAGATATTCTATTGTTACTTTCCTTGGATTAGAGCTCCCAGAAAAGATTTTATTGGTTCATCTTTGAATAGAATTCCTTGGAAGGAGAGAGAGATTTGTGTGATCTACTCCTTAGAATATTCTTTTTGAAATATTATGTCCTTACTTTTCTTGGAATATAGTTCGTAGAAGATATTCTATTGGTCCATTTCTTAAAATACTTTCCTCCTGAAACATTCTACTGTTCCTTTCCTAAGAATAGAATCTTTTGAATACATTATATTGGTTAAGATGGTCAAAATTATAAGGAGGTTATACTGGAAAGACTGCATTTTGTAAGGTGGAGTTATGCGCGTGAACCCCTTACAGGGTTAAGCGGTTATTTTGATACTTGTAGGACTTAGAAAGAAATTAAGCTCTTATAGGTCCGATCCATTTGTTCTCTAATTTGCAAAATGAGGTAAACACGCCCAATTAAAGATTCGTGATTTTGACAAAGTACCAAAGGCATGCTTATGCTTCGTATTATATATGTATATAATTGACATGCTTTTTTTATTCCAGAAAGTGCCTGTGAAAAATACGAGGCACTTTTCAAAACTCCACCGGATCTTTTGCATTGAAAAGAAGATTGTTAAGAAGATGTGGCAGCCCTATAGTGCACACGAGGTTCGATGTATTCCAGACGTAGGTGCGTATAGGATTTTGTTGTCCACCTACTGAGCGTCGCTAAATACCCTAGTAATATTGGTTTTACCCCACAACACACTTGATGAATAAATAACTACATTGATTGGTCGAAGGTATCAAGGATTCGATTGGTCTTTTCCGTGTTATGGAATCCTTTAAAGCGATTCAATTGGTCATTTCATGGTTATACAACAAGGTGGAACTATTCTATTAGTCCTTTCCTTTGAGTGAAATTCCTTGAAAATATTATGCTGCTACGTTCTTTTCGGGAGGCAACTCATGTAAATGTCATCATGTCCAGATTGATCCCGGACCGTCGCAAATAGCACATCGTGTTGTTCCAATGCGACGTTAGTTGAAATATCCCCAAGTAATAAATAGCCCAGGTCCTCTAGAAAGAGAGTTACCGCTTTCCGTATGTGTGAAACATCCAAATGATTCTAATCCAGAATGATACAATAGAATCGTTTCAAAAGATACTATTACAGACCTATATTTTCCATCACTAAAGAATGCTTTGGTGTAAAAAATTTTTTGATATTATATTATGTACTGGTATAAGTCAAAGTTTAGTTGAAAAATGCTTTACTCCCGTGAAAATGGGTTTTATATTATTCGTAGAAACAACTTTATAACCCAACACATTTTTCTTTCCTGCAGATGTACTCTTATCTGGAATGAAAGATGATATAGGCGTCGAATTCACTGGACACCACGTCACGTACCTCCAAAGATCAAGATATGGTAAATTTCAAGTCATAAATTCTTTCCAAACGGAAAATAGTCTTAAGCAACTGACATTGAGGCATAAATATGTGTGTGTGTTACTGCTAAAAAGCTGTAATCTGTTATTCTACAGATTATCTAGGTTTTAAGTGCCAAAAATAGTTTCACTTCTCAAACAACCTGGATAATTTGCACATTACCTACTAGGCACTCGTTAAAGTGAAAATAAGATCATTGCCGGAACAACAGCAACCTTTCTGTTAGCTTAAATTAACATAATATTATTTATTTGTCTTTCGATATCTAAAGCATCAAGTTAATACAATCAAACAATCAACTAATTAGTTGATAGAATTAACCATCAATCAATTAAAAAACTATAATAGAAGGAATCAAACGGTTAAAACATTATTACAGTTTAAAAAAATGAATTTCCTAAACATATGATAAAATTATGCTTACTTATTAGTGCAATCTAAAGATTGGTGACACTTTGAATTACATAACAATTGGTTTTTGCGACAAGCACACCTATTTGTGGTACATTTAGATCTGCATTTTTTGAAACCCTGGCCAGTACCAAGGGATTGTTTTATTGCCGTAGGAAATGAGAGAAACAGGCGAAACCAAACTCAAAGTGGAAGGAGGGAGGGAATTTGTATTGAAAGGAAATGAGAGACACAAACTTTTGAACTTTAACGATACGGAAGCCGTTAATATGTACATTACCTAGGTTAAATGCGGAATACTCTTGATTCCGCACATTAACGGTGCAAATCAGTTAATCTGAAAATTAGCTATGTAATGTGCACATTAGCGGCTTTCCAGCTTTAGTGGTAGGATATATATATATATATATATATATATATATATATATATATATATATATATATATATAGTACTTTAATTTCAATCAAGTTCAAGTCCTGATTTCGTAGAGCAGTCACATGATTACTAGTTGATATGCTGGTCCCACTATTTGAAGCACCGTTAAATATCAAATTTTAGAGAGAGTCATATTTTATTCTATACTATTATTGATTATATACTATATTTGACGTCTATGATTGGAACCTCAAGAACACGGACTTATTTAAACTTCTTTTTTCAGGGCATATTGGCGAATTGCCTGAGATTCAGGATTACTTATCATCCATTTCCTACACAGTGGAAAAGATAAGATGCTTAAAGGCAAATCGTTTGAAGTGAGTGCACATCAGAAGGTTTTTCAAGTAAAATCAAAATATATAGAGACTAACGATTGATAATAATTAAGGGAAAGTTAAACAACACCGGGTCATTATTAATAAATTAATTTTTTATGCGTGTAATTTTTTTCTAACGAGATCATAAATTTGTTAAAGTTTCAATTTATTAATTCTAGCCTGCCCTTCTTTGAAAACAGAAACATTTTTAGGAGTAAACTGCCAAACACGATTTTATTTAAAAATAATAATTTTGTTAACTGTTAAGAATAATTAATTTTATATTTGTACAAAAAAAAGTAAGGTACTACAATATAGTATCCTATATTTATACAGTACCTTCTAAAAAGTAATAAAGATGCATTTTTAAACCAATTATAAAATTATTCTAGTTTTTTAAGCAGGTATGCTTAGAAATTAAACAAACCATTTGCATTTCACACAGTAAAAAAAATAGTAGTTCAAAACCGGGTACTACCCGGTCCTGTCCGACTGTCAAAGTCCCTGTATCATTTGACAACGCCATTAATCAGAAAAGAAGGCTTAGCATATTTCAAACATGAAGGAAAACGTTTTTTAATCTTTTAAGATTATAGCTGAAAGAGGTGTTATAAGGTGTTGTACTTACCTAAGATAAATCTTCAAGCAATTAGAAACTACAGCGTCAACAAATACGTCATTTTCAAAACACATCGGCGTCAACAAGCACATAATCTACACTGCATTTCATTCAACTCCAAATAACATGAGCCGACCAACCGGTATAGTGGTTAAGGTGTTAGCCTCCAGATCGGAAGGTTCCTGGTTCGAATCCGGGTTCGGGCATGGATGTTTGTAAGCGTATGGTGTAGAGGCGGCTGGTGCACCTTAAATCTGTCGTGACCGAAAGTAATAACGTTGGGTTGGTGTTGAAGTTTCGAGGGTGGGTTGCCAGCTCAGATGTTGCTGCATCATCTGACCGTGGTTCAAAATTACGAGGTGTTGTCCTCGGTTCTTGCCCTTAAGTGACTGATACCGGACCGTCGTCAATAGCCCGTTGTGTTGCTGTAGTACGACGTTAACTAAAATTACCATAACCAAATAACATGACGGCTGTCTGCAACTAGTTTCATTCGTTATCCCACAGATGGCAGTTATAATCGAGCCAAAACTGCCGGGTCCCGGTTTTGTCCTACATTCCCCTACCTTTTATTATGGTGAATAATGAAATTACACCTGTGAGCAAAACTTATGGAACAGTAAGGATACAGTTGCCACTTTGCACTTAATTGGCATTCGGTGAGTGAAGATGATACGCGAAAGGTATATCACAAAAATTATTAAAAACCGCGGTAATAGGAACATAAGCGATTGGCAAAAAAGTGATGAATTGAAGTGGTTACACTGCACATAGCGCCATGAATAAACATTTTACATGTATAAATATTTAACTACAGCTTGAGCTGAATTATTTAACTAAATGCTTGGATGTAACTTCTGGCATATTAAAAGTGACATTTATATGCTAACTTCGAAGTAATACACGGTGATTAACTTATTTGGCTTCATTTTATGCATATTGCTTTTCAGATGGAGCTTTGATCTGGAGCCCGACACATAAATGTCATATTTTGGTGACATATCTGCAATAGACCAAAGTAAACACCCACATCCATATCCATATCAAATTAAACAAGGAAACATTTCAACGTGTATTCCGCATTCGAGTCTACTTTGAAGATTACTGACCTCCAACAACAAGACTTTAAATTCTAATAGTATGATATGAATCCTGTGAAGTTGTGAAGGACAAAGCGAAGTCCGACTGAAGAAGTAAGCAAGGTTAGATAGTTTTTTAAACACAGCTTGGCCAAATATGGTTTTAGCGCCAAAGCCAATTTACCAAAATCAAGAGCTTAAACTGAATTTTAAGGAACCTTGTTTTGTTAACAATCTTTCCTTTTCAAAGGATGAAAAAGTGACAAAATCTAGAAAATAAAAATTAAATAGAAAACTATATAACTGAATATTATTGTGTATCACAAAGCAAGTTCAAAGAAATGAAATTTTAACATCAATATGCACCATGTGTGTGTGTGTGTGTGTGTGTGTGTAATGTTAAAAAAGAAAAGACTACAAATATCTACGAATCAAAGATTTAGTTTCCGGGCAAACATTGTAAGAAAATAGTCTGGGTGGAATTTTAGACTTAACGTAATTTTGGTATTTTAGGATTGATAATTTCGTTAAGTACTTTCAAGGATCGAGTACCTCTACGAACAATTTAAAAAAAAAACGTTTCAGCCTATATGGTGTAACTTATGTACATTTTTGTTCTCTTCCAGATAAGCCAAGAGCTGGACCATTTCCATCCGGGGAGTGTCGTCAGGCGTCCAGGACCTGAAGAGCTCTACTACTGCCCCCTTGCGTCCGTCCATCCCTCCTTTCTGTAAATATGTCAAAATTCCTACGGGCGCGAGGGGAGCTGTTGGTAGTTATTCCGAAGGCCAGATGCCTGTGCGCTCAACTCGTCCAAGCTGCTTCATTTTTGGGGATGCCTCGTGCTAATGACAATCGAATGTATTAAAGATCAAATAAAAACATTCTATAACCCCAAACCGTCTCTCGTCTCTGTCCTTTTGAGAATTTTGATTTGAAATTCCAACCACATTAGAACAAAAGAAGAAAGTTAGAATAAATAAGTTAAAGTTGAGTTCGATATCTCCACTATAAGAGAAAAACCATACTTTTCCGATCATACTGAAATAAACATGTAACTCCGGTGATATATAAAAAATTCTTTCACAGCACACAAAGGTATACGGTGTTTCAAAACTTCCCGCGTATTCTTTAATAAGCAACACAAAATCACTTAATTTTACAGTAAGTTAGATATCCTAAAGAAATGCTCGTTGTCTGACAGAGATTCAAAACTACGTGGTACTGTCCTCCGCTCTTTCCCTTCGGAGTTGCCGTCTCCAGTAGCCAGGTCTGTTGCTTCAATGAGATGTTAAGTAAACTCCTACCAACCTAAGTAATGCTGGGCCGCAGATTAGCAACGAGGGTTGAAAGTTCGAACCCAATCAAAGGCAGTCGCGTAAAAAGGGGCTGGTGTACCTTCAGTTTGTCGTGGCCTAAAATGTACTCACATTAACATGGTATGGAAATTGAGAGAGGAAGGGGGAGAAGCTCAGGTGTCACCTCGTCATCTGACCCTAAAGTAATGCGGGGTTGTCGTGGGCCACTGTGTGATCCCAATCTGCCCTAGCAATCTGTGAGTTGTAGGGCAGATTGAAATTGTTCGTAGTGTGGTGACTAGCGTAGCATGGTCAAATGTACGCCATGAAACCCCAATTAACTAATCTAATGTAATACATACCTGGCAACTTAGATGCGTGGATTACTTTGCAAACTGATCACCAGCCCTATGGCACTTGTAAATATCTCTACGTGAAAATGGTTTAATTTTGTGTTACCTTCATTCCCTAAAAATGTGTGCATGAAGTTTTGAAACATCCTGTAGATTGGAATTAAATTGTTAACAATATTATTTAGCAAAATGGGATAGTCGAGGTGCTTAGGTTAAGTGCTGGGATTGGTATATGATCTCTGGAAACGAAAGGTGAATAGTTCCTAGTGATGTTCATTTAGTTTCCAGCTTCATTTCCCAACCCAGGAGACAGAGAAATAGTTAGGGTAGGCGATATTTGAAACACCTACCTTAATCTTGTTAGTAATCTTTCTAGCTAGCTCGTCAAATGATCGAACTCTCATTCGAAAGTAATTTAAAAAATCTGGATTTTCACTTAAATCCGCAAAAGATGAGTAAAATCTACCTCGTGAAAGTCTGAGGTCAACAAATGGATGCATCCAGTAACGTCTATTTCGTTTCAAAATGTATTTTCTGTACACCCAATAAGAGAAATAAACACGTTTTCATCGAAGACATCCATCGCAAATGGCGCGAAATGAGTACTTTCGTTACTTCACGGTTCTGTGTGCATAGTTGAGTTGCGGCGCCGCACGTTAAAAACCGGATGTGTGCACCGGGCCTTAGTGTGTATGTGCATTTTCTTGAAGGTGTTATGCTCAACTTAGTCAAATATAGTACAATTGAATAAAACCCATTCCAGCAATCCATTATTCTATACATGAACTATACTTCTAGTTATAGATTTACTCATGCATATGTATTATAATAATTTTACTACATAAACATAGCTTTTTTTTCAATATAAAGCGAGGTTAAAACGTCCAATCAAAAGAATTTTTGATACTCAAGTGTGGATTAACACTTTTTATAATTTCTCTCTATTTTGCAAGCTCGAAACCGTACATATTATTGGTTTTGCTTTAAACCTATTCCCTTCGGATTCGTCGTGGTTCAGGGGGTACACGCGCACTGTGCTAGAAACCGTGGATTCTTGTCAGGTGTTTTCCTCCCCGGTGTCGAAAGTGTGAGTTTAGGATGCAGAATGGTTACCCGCGACTCACTTATAAATTTAACATTTACTGAAGAATATTGCCCAAAGACTACACGTCTAGCAATATCTTGAACGCTCTTGTAAATCAGAGCGCATCTGTTAATTCTTATTTCTATTACATATCGTGGTTGTAGTTTTCATGAATAAAAAATACATTCACACTATCGTAATGTGAGCGTGTATAATATAAGTATCAAGATACAACGATGTTTACAAATACGCTCGTAACAGTTGCTCGCGCTATAAAATTAAATCCCCGGTAGGTTTGTACTCACTGATATCTCCCATCTATTTTCTACTAAACAAAGAAGTGTGCATGTGTGTGTATTCTCTCAGCAAGTCTACACTGTTTGACCAATCCACACCAAATTTGGTACACTTATACTTTAGAACACTGCGGAAACCTATTTGTTTCCTGTCTTTAAACCAATATAGCCATGACAATTGGTACACAGGTAGTCCTATAAGTATCCCTCGAAGCCTCAATTTTAAAATCTAAAGCTTGTTTTTCTGCTATATGGGCATGGATAAAGAAATAATGTTCTACAGGGTTTGTGTGTTTGAGTTAACACAGGGAAATGTCGCGGTCTTATTTTAGTTGTGGCGGTCATATCTGAAACCCGAGCAACGACAGGTTGTTCAGCTAGTAGTAAATAAATGCATAATCATCTTGTCACATTATTTAGGAACTAGGGGGCCCGCCCCCTGCTCGCTAACGCTCGCCAACCCCCAGAGGATTCCTTCGCAATCCTCATTGGTTCGCTGCGCGAACATATGCTCGCTTCGCTCGCATCAATGAAGACATGTGTTCTAGCAGAAGGAATTGTTAACAAAATATGATATTCCAAAAAAATATTTTTCAAATCTAAATTTTATGCTGTTTATCAGAAAAGATATTTACAGTACCTCTGGAATCAGAATACAAATGGAAACTTTGAGCAAATTTTGACTCGAAATGTGAGTGTTGATATGGAAATTGAAACCCCAGCATGTTGGTTGTGTGTACATTTACCCAGTACTCGAGCCACCCACGCTTTTTCATTGAGTTTGTTGTCGAAAGTTGTAATGCAAGCGTCTTCTTGAACTATAATAGTTTGCCCCAAAACGGACTTTTTTTTTAAATAACCCTGAAAAGATCCTCCATTTTGTTTGATTTCTATTATTTACTGCAACAGCTCGACTAAAATTCCTTTTTGTTTTCAATAAAATTTCATCCGATAACGCTATAAATTCAATTGAAGCGCGAGGCTTTGGGATAAACAAAGAATCGTACAATGTTGCCAAAACGCGAAAACAAATAACGTCTTTTTTGCGTGCCACGTAAGAGAATTATATATATAGATGTATGTCAGATTCAAGTTTACTACACTGCCGTTGCGTGAGAGTTATACGATTACGAGGGGCACCACACGGGGTATATTTCTGTCTTCTGTGTGAATAAAACTAACATTGTGTATACAGTTATGTCTCTTAGTTGATATTACATTTCGTATGCCTGGCGTAGAATGGTCAAATATGGCCTTTGCGTCATAAAAGCTCAAAACCAAACAATCTATTTCCCTTGAGAACATTTAGGCAATCTAAACTGTAAATTAAGCCCACTGAACTGTGGAATCAAATTACACTAAAATCGCAAGTTCTGATATAATACCTCGTAGAAATGGGTCGCATTTATTTTGATGAATTGAGGTGCAATGGGTCATTTTTAACCACAGAGCTCCCCTTAGACTGCATTTACTTAATTAGAACTTGTTTAATATTCTTCATTCTCTTTCAAGACTAACAGCACAATCTATTACCTACCATTTAAGTTCTTTTATATTTCATGGCCAATCAACGTCAAGGTCTTTCCAACGATACCTTTCAACAGCAATGTACTGAAATTTTACCAACTAATTTAAAGAAACGATTCGATCACAGTTGATAATTTTTTTTTACCAGGTTTTCTTTTTTGAAAGAGGATATCTTTACCAAATGAATGGCTTTTAACTATTAATTCAAATTTGTTGTTACATAAATTACTACGAATTTATTTTGGACACTTGATGCTGGGATTTATGCGGTGATTTACATAACATACTACTTATGTAGTTGTGGCATTTTCTCCGTCAGACTACATTCAATTTTTTAAAAAAATTATATGGATACTTACATAGATAATTTATTTTATGCATACTATTAGGTTTTTCAATAAGGATAAATGCCGTGTACGACAGTTTCGTCGTAACCTGTATAGTTACGTGCAAAACAAAGAAAAATACGTTTTTCTATAAGATATTAAAAAATCTTTCCCTTTTGTGATTTTTAACAAAGCATAGATAACGTGTTTAGTTGATTAATAGAGCGATTAGATAATACAACATATAAACTTAAATATTACTTGCAGGCTCTTATTAAAATTAGGTCCATATGTTTGGTAATGGTAATGTTTAGTTAACATCGTACTAGAGTAACTCAACGGGCTATTGAAGATGGTCTTGGATCGATCCTGTAAAGGAAAGATTCAAGGACAACACCACGTAATTTTGAACCACTCCATATGTTTGGACACAAGTTGTTTGTAATTTGTTTTGATACATAATAGGTTTGATATTTAACAGTAGTGACGCTTTTAATCGAGCAAAAGCTTGATGCAACATATAAAATAGCTTTAGAACTTTTCACATAAGTGTACCGGATGAAATGACAGTTTGAAATGGTAGCGTAAAAGAACAAGATCTCTGGGTTTCACCACTACAACATTTATTCTAACATCCTATATATTTACTGACATGTACAGCAAAAAATTACAGATATTTTGGTACAAGATGGGTTCGGCAGAGGTTAGCGAAAGTGTCTTAAGTCTCTCAGTTATCAAAAGGTCACTGTGGCGAAATCTAGAGTCTTTCAGGTCGCCTTTCAGCTGAAAACCACGTCGATAGAATCTTGAGAGTTCTCAAGGGGATTAAGATTTACGAGATCATAATATCATTGTAACGTCAGGTGAAGAGGGAAAATGTCAAGTGCCCAGAACTCTATGATCGATGTAATGTCAAACGGAGTGCTGTAATAGTCTAGCGTTAGTTATGGACAGTTGATCACTTGAAAGGAGTTTTAACCCCCCCCCCTTTTTAAGGAATTCGTGAATATGGGTGCTTGATGAGTGAAACCGCCTTAAGAGTGTCACAACTTTGAGTGTTACAGAGGGCTGTGAATGTTTCCGAAGCGCTTTTTCTCACAATTGGTAAAACGATAATAGTTCATTTGTGTAATTTATAAGTAAAACTTGATGGAAACAATTTAATTTTACAAATTTGCGTGGAATCAAGTACGCGAAGATAAATTCTGAGGTGAAAGCTGTATTGCAATCTTCGAAAAGAACTGAATATAGTCCATCGTGCAACAGAAACACGTTGTGCACGGGAGAGTATTTTTGTGAATGACGTTACTGTCCCCATAGGATTATTCTCCACTATTACGTGAAACAGTGTAATGCACTTAATCTGTTGCGAAGTACAGAATTATCTCTTGTTTGGACTAATTTACAGTTGTGTTGCCGGCAATGACCTTTAAAAAACCATTTTCACAAGAATTTCACTTTTTTTTTTAATTATACAAAGTATTATACAGCTTTTTAGCTCTTGAAATCGCTTCGGATTTTTTCATCTCCGACTATAATAACAGGATATAGAATTTTTTTATAAAGTGTTGACTCTTACATCATGGAGGTTTATAAAGTTTTTAGCTTTTTCTCGAAATGGAATTTTCCAAAAATATTAATCTCCGCAAAATACAATACCTCAGAATACAACAATTAAATTCTTTTGGAATTTTTTTTCATGTTCAGGAGATTATAAAGCAGAGTTTGGAGCAGTATTATAGAGGAATATATAGTTAAAAAAAAAAAACAGGATATACACCTTAATATTTTTTGCATTAAATATTTTGAGGTTTTCTTCACGGATGACTGACGTCAAAGACCAAAATTAATTTAAATATAACAAATACAAATATTGACGACCCGCTACAGGCTCAAGCCCAACAAGGCTGGTCCTTTGTTTATGAATTCCCCAATTCTCACTGACTATCCAATTGCATCTTAAATTGGTACACTCCCTTTGAATTAACAATACTTTCTGTTAACGCGTTCCAATTGTCTATTACCCTATTAAAGTAGTAGTTTTTCCTTAAATCCCGATTAAAATATGTCTTATTCAATTTATACCCATGACCCCTTGTTCTGTTATCCCTATTGAAATTTAAGCCCTCTGTGAACCTTGTTTTACCAACTTGAAAAGATGAATCAAATCCCCCCTCATTCTTCTTCTTCTTTCCAGTGTAAACATGTTTAGCTTACTTAAACGTTCATTATAGTCGAGATTTGATATCCCCTTTAATATTTTTGTAGCTCTGTGCTGAACCCTTTCAATTAATTCTATATCCTTTCTCATATATGGAGCCCAGAATTGTACAGCATATTCTAGATGTGGTCTTACTAAGCCCTTATATAACGGCAAGATTATATTCTTATCTCTTGAAGTTAGTCTTTTTTATATACCCCAATAACCTATTAACCTTTTTACCCGCAGCTGAACATTGGGGACCCATTTTAAAATCCCTGTGAATTATCACCCCAAGATCCTTGACCGTTTCTCCTTCCTTTACCTTTACTCCATGCAGACAGTACTCGGCTCCACTGTTCCTGTAACCCATATGCAGAACTTGACATTTCCCTACATTAAATGACATACCTCATTTTACAGCCCATTCGGATATCTTATCAAAATCCTCTTGTAAATTCTTTATCTGTAACTTGGTATCCACTGTCCCCCATATTTTTACGTCATCTGCAAATATACAGATTCTATTCTTAATCCCCTGACCTATATCACTGTAGTAATAGTTGTAACTCAAAACCTGAATCAATGTCCGTGGAAGATAATTCACTTAAGAAACTGGAAAACCGTATTTTTTTTTAAATATGACGTTAGCGTAAATGGTATTTTTTAACAGTTTGCACCATTTTATAAATAAGAAATTTTAAATACACTATTTTCTGCAATTAAATGAATTTTCTGGTGTAAAGCAATAGCAAATCTTTAAAAAATCTGTTCCGTGAAAAGTTTATTGAAATTTCCTCCAAGGGCAGAAAAATATCAAGCAACCAACCGTGTTCACAACAGAGCATAATTCTACTTAATGAACACAACTGTGTCCTAAGGGGAAAAAAAATCTTTCCTCGCATTCACAAGGTCTATCACATTTAGGGATGGCGAACCTATGGCACGCACGCCAGAGTCGGCACGTAAGAAAATTTTGCTGCCCCGTTAAAGATTTACAGGCGATATCTATATATATATATAATTCAAATACCACTCACTCATTGACTGACTGACTCATCACTGTATCTCAAGAACTACAAGTCCTAGGAAGTTGAAATTTTGCAGGGTGATTCTTCTTATACCGTAGGGTTGCACTAAGAAAGGATTTTGAAAAATTCTAATCCTAAGAGGCCTAAAATTGACCTAAGGCAGAAGCCAAAAGCAATTTGAAATCGACATACAAATAACATTGAGTATAAAACGATTGCTGTACGCATCTCCGATTGCTTTACCCCAGTGTTGATCGAAAAACAATTTTCTTAAAACAAATTAAGTTATAATGTTCATGTTTGAACTGAATTTTTACTTCTTCCCATGATAAAAATAATATTTATAAATATTTGATTGATGAAGAAAGAATATTTAGAACATTTATTATAAGAACATAAATTTTATAATGGAACACGAAAAACCCAAACGATAAACTCATTCATCATAAAAGCGTAATTTTGCTACTCGGTATCTGGCAACTTCAGAATTAATGTTTAATTTGATTTATATTTCTTTTTTTGGGTAGTTGAGTAGAAAACGAGATGGTTGCGGTCATATTTGGGGATTCCCAAGTATTATAAATATGTGTTCTGTTTGCTAATAAATCATTGTCTTTATCAATATTGTTCCAAGTTTTTTGTCGAATTGTTTTACTTTAGAACATATTCAGGAAGTTGAAATTCAACACGCTAGAACAGATATTGTTATTTTCAAAATTCTGACTTTTTTAAGGATTGGAATTTTGTTTCTGTTTGCTTATGTGTTCTAGAATATTACCTATTCCAGAAATATTATTTAGGAGTTGGATTTTATTTATTTATTTCCTACAAAATATCACTAGACATTGGTACTTTCGTGGTAGTATATGTATATTTCCAAAATCTTCCTTTAAATCTTTGTTTGAATACCTAATAGTAAAATAAAAAGATTAAAAAAAATAAAATTTACAAATCAATATAATTTTTTAAGTGTGTAATTAATTATTTTAAATGACATGAAAAATTTCAAAAATAACTTTAAAATAAAATGGGTTACATTAAATTAAAACTGGTAGTCATACTTTGTAGTTCAAAATATATTTCAAAATTTTGATACAGCTTTTCATAGCAATACGATTAAAATAAATTAAATTTCATTTGTTTTTCATGTTTCATGGGTGTTATTGAAAGCTTACGACATAGTCAAGTAACTACATCTATCATTCTAAATAGATACGTGCCTTCCATTTAGAAACCAAATTTCTGATCTTAAAAAGTACCATAAGGATGCAATTTAAAACTGTATGTGTGTTGGAGAAATGGGAATTTTTAACAAGACTTTGTGATCTTGAAATAATATCACACTAAGTTATTTTGGAAAATTGAAATTTTATGTCTTAAGAGATAGATAGTCCAGGTTGCTTACTCTATTTATTGAAGCTGTTCTTACACAACTTAGATGCATGTGAATCGTTCGTTGAAAGTGATTTTCTTTTTGCAAAAGCGCTGTAAAATCAACCTTCTGTTTATTAAAAAATTGTTATCGATTGGGTTTAATTTGTCTACTCTGATGACATGTATTTCTAACAAAATCTCTTATTCCACATGCCACTGAATGGTATTTTCTGGAAAAAGGTGTCTTTGCTTACAGGGTTCCCACTCTTTTTTTCTAACTAAAAATAAGGACTTTCTAAGCACTTTCTAAGACAAAATAAGGACTTTATAAGGACTTACATAAAACATTATAGAAACCGTATTACACAATGTAATACCTAACTTTCGACCAAATGGGGATGCTCTTACAGATTAGATAATCTTATAAGAATAGTAGTATGTAAAAAATTTAATATTCAAGTCTATTTTCTAAAAATTATACACAAATAAGGCCACACAAAAATGAGATTTTTCAAAAAAAGCAGTCTGATTTTTACAAAATTCAGCAGTTAATATGTGGGCATTTACGTGTGCACGTATCTATACTATTATAAAAGGAAGTGTTTATCTGTCTGTTTGTTTCCTGCCCGCGAAGTCCTGACGAATCTATGGCACTTACAGTAATGAAATTTGGCACACAGGTAGTCCGAATTTTTTCCAATTTTACGGTTGAGGCGAAATTTAAAATTCAATCTAGAACATTTTAAAATGAATTAAATAGGTTTTTTTTCACCATTCTTCATTCTACTACGGTAAATCAGAAGAATAAAGAAACATCAAAATTTAGACTTCTTGCCCTCACGTGTCCGCTTGACGTCAGCCTTTGGAACCATGCCAAGTTTTTTTTCATCTCCAAGGAGAGAACACATTCGAATGACCTTCATTTGTTTCGAGATTCATTCATAAATTATAATTAGTGGCAAACTATAAATTTACTAAAAGTATGTAAAAGGATTGCAAGTTGCATACGTCAGAGTTAAATTTCACTGGATCGATAACCGAACGAATTTCTAAGAAAATATTCTCCCGTGAACCAAAACAGATCATAAGAGTTATGCAAAAAAAAAATTTGATAAATTTATAAAAAGGTTAAAAAAATAAAATGCAACTTTATTGAATAGATATTCAACTAGTTGCCACAGTCCCAGCCTAAGCCATTCGGTGTATTGCCACATAATTTTGAACCACGGTCAGATGACGAGACATCTGAGCTGGTGCCCTACTCTTCAAACTTTCACACCAACCCAACATGAGGACTTTCGGCCACGACAGATTTAAAGTGCACCAGCCGCTTCTACACGATATGCTTACAAACATCAATTAATGAAACAAAATTAATTTGAAAATAATCATCTTAGCTGACAATGGAAACAGATTGCACATGGCATAGCAAAAGAAAGTAAAGTTCAAGCACAGTCGGCCATTGAGTATTTGTCTCTCGGATACAAATAGAAAAAAATTATAAAGCGTAGAAAAATTACTTTCGTTTTCGGTCAGCAACCAAATACGATAAGAGTCCGAAATTTTCAGTTTTCAAACTACTTTTCCTGATTATTGAAATTCCCCGACTATTCTCGGTTCTCCAGCACTAAGATTTACGTTTTTCCGATCTTTTCCTCCAATGTTTTTTTTAAACGAGTGGGTTGGTTTTCTTTTGGAACTGATAACCGATTGCTTCAAATTTTGAAAGCAGAATCACCTCCGAAAATCTTCAATTTTTTAAAATATTTTCTGGGATAGATGTTACAAAGAATTAAAAGCATAAAAAAAAGCTAGATTTAAAAAAATTACCATTCAGATAGCAGTATTAATTAAAATCAATTATTTTTATATTGTTTTCGATACACCTACAAACTTAAAAAATACCATTCCCCATAGTTATAATAAATTTTTAAAACATTGCACCCTCGGGTAACTGAATAAAACAAAATTAAGTAATATTGGATGATTGTATTCTAGTTTCCTCTATCAGGACAACTACACTCTATAACAAAAAAATCGACGCACCAAGAAGGAATCATCCGATTGCTTTGAAATTTAGTATGCAAAAATGTTTTGACCAAATATGCAAATTATTAAAATTTGGTGTCCAATGAATGAATAGTGCGATCTCCAGCGCTTCGGAACTGCGCATCCAGCAGATGTATATAAGGAGTTGTTCTTGAACTGTTGTTAAAAATTTCTGCTGCATCGCGATTTAGGATACCTTTCAACGACTGAAAAAATGCCTCGCCACAGGATTCGAGCAACTTTCAGAGTTTAAAAGAGGTCGTATCATTGGATTGAAAGAGGCAGGTTGAGCAAATCGGAAAATAGCTCGTCATGTGAGTCTAAGCGATGCGGCGATTAGAAGATGCTGGCAAGAGTGGGTGGACAATGGCAGATTTCAGCGTCATAATGGTAGTGGTCGACGTAGGGCCACAACAGATCTCGAGGACAGAGTGATTGTCAGATCAGCTGTCACAGCGCCTGATTCATCGCTATCCACCATCAGTCGTGCGACCCACACACGAGTGTCCACCATGACCATTCACAGACGGCTGAGAGAGCGAAATATCTACGCTCGTACCGACCGTATCGCCACCTGCCACTCACGCCTGCACACTGTCGAGCCAGATTACAGTGGTGCTTGGCACGATCAGGCTGGAATGATGCTGACTGGGGACGTATAGTCTTTAGCGACGAATCCCGCTTCCAACTGTGTCCTGACGATCATCGAAGTCGTGTCTGGAGACGCCCAGGGCAGCGTGCCGATCCTGCTTTCACTATTGCACGCCACACGGGCCCTCAACAAGGAGTGATGGTCTGGGGTGCCATTTCCCTTGATAGCCGGACCCCTTTGGTCGTCATTAGCGGTACACTTACTGCACAGTGGTACCTTGACGACATTCTGAGACCTGTTTTGCTACCGTTCCTTTCGCAGTACCCTGGGCTTATTTTCAGCAAGACAATGCCAGACCACATACGGCACGTGTTGCTATGAACTGTCTTCGAGCTTGTCAAACACTTCCTTGGCCAGCCAGATCACCAGATCTCTCTCCCATCGAGCATGTCCGGGATATGATAGGAAGGCGACTGCATCCGGTAGGGAATGTTGATGACGTAGTCCGACAAATGGAGCAAAAGTGGCAAGAAATACCACAGGAGACTATCCGGGAGCTTTATCGGTCTAAGCCGCGCCGTGTGGCAGCTTGCATCCAGGCTAGAGGCGGGTCAACACCTTATTGAGCTCGTTACTGTAACTCTGAAATAAATCATTCAATTGTTCTGAAATTTTAATCATTTTCGAATCTGTACATAATTTTCCTATCCATTAATTTTTGTCTCCATCGGACTACTCCTTCTTGGTGCGTCGATTTTTTTTTTTTGTTATAGAGTATATTTTGTGCATTGCGAGAGACACTCATAAGTCGTAAACAGACCGCGACGTTTACGGACCCGAAATCCCCAGCTGAGCTGGCGACATTCTTGCAGCAGGAATGGACACAAATACCCATAGCTGTGTATCAAATCCTTGTTGAAAGTATGCCCAGAAGAGTTGCTAGTGTTATTGAAGCATGTGGGGACCATTCCCCTATTAAAGCATGTATTCTTTCCCTTATACCATCTCACATCTTGCTGTCCGGAAAATAATTGTGGGGTAGTGTATATGGAACTTGATTATCTCCAGGACATTGGCTGAAGTATTTCATCATCGTTTTCAGAAAGCAAGTGGGTAACGAGAAAAAAACTTCCTTTCTGATTTTATGCATTTAAAATTTTTATTGCTGTCCGGTTCATTATTGTAGGGTAGTGTATCAAAAAAGTTTTCTGGGTATTTCCATGTAAATTTTTCTAAAAAGGTCTTTTCAGGAATTAATGCATTGCAAACAACAAATTTAGCTTCTTAAATGCGCTAAACAATTTGCTTGTTTCTGCACATCTTAATTTGCAAACATATGTTGACCGATTTGAAATAGATTATATAAAACTGAATAGTTAAAATCCGAAATCTATTTAGGTTCAACTACACATTGTATGCTGATATTGTCATACTTCTTAAGTTTTGTTAATAACTTCGGAGTTAATCATTATAAAACAAGTACATAAAAGGAAGCTACAATGTCTTCCCCACTAGGGTGGGCCGAAAACCACTTTTTTTCGAAATCGCTATTCTAATAGTGCGGAAAGGGTTCTCTCTGGGTTCAATAAACACGGTGTAAAATATTTTTTTGATTGGGTAATATCTTCTGCCCCCGCTTTGCACTTGAATTTGGAAATTTGTGTAAAAATTGGCAATTTTTACTCGGCATAGGAAATACAATTATTTTGCAATATTGCTAGTCTAATAGTGCGGAAGAGGTGCCCACTGGGTTCAATAAGAAAGGTGTCAATTTTTTTTCAATGGAATAGTATCCTCTGTTCCCGCATCGCAATTGAAATTTTGCTAATTTTGAAGGAAATTGCACTTTTTCTCGTCTTTTCATGCTGTCTGCATCTGACAGGAAGTGAAAGGAGGGGAGGGGTGTGTGTGTGTCACAGTTCACATTCCTCCGCAGATATATCTGAAGTAGATTTAAATCTGGAAATTTACAAACTATCGACATCGAGCCATTTAATCTCTCTTACTGATCGTAAGTACAAACAATTAACTAACTCTGTATTTAAATCATCACAAATGCGACTTGGCCACTGTAGTGTAATATTCTGCCCTCTTAACTCAACCCTTACTTACTAGGGAAAGCAGAGGCGCAAGGGTCACGTGGTAGGAGAAGAGAAGTGACGCTAGGAGGGGTTTGGTCAGGGGTGATCAGCGAGGGAAAGAGGCAGTAAGTGACAGGGAACGATAGAGCGAGGAAGGCGACGGAAATTGTTGACCGTTCGTTCTTTAGAAGGCTCTTCCCTGAGATTATAGCGCAGATGTGTTGTTATGTTTACTCAAATAAACACTTTTTAAGTTTTCAGTGTTCTCTTTTCTTTTGCCATTCACGAACCACAAGTGTACAGCATTACACTGGCGCACCCGCTAGGATTGGCATATTTAAAGAGAGACACGGACCTAAGGTGTTGAGTAATTTCAAAGAGCGTGTTGTTGAGTGTGTTGAATTTGTGTACGTGCCATTTTGCTGATATCTCAAAGGAAGAGGTCGGATCATTTTGGATATACAATTTTTGAACTGGATCGGAGGTAAGAGATTTCCAATATGTTTAAAGGTGCTAGAAAGGAAGATTTGATTATACTTTCCGAAGAGATAGGAGAAACTATTAGCACGGATGCTAAATTAGTGGACCTAAAGAACATTATTTTGAACAGTGATGAGTATCAAAAAGATCCAGATTTTGTGAAAGAAGTTCTGTGTAACATCATAGAAGAGAGGAAGGTTCGTTCGGAACAAGAATTTGAATTAGAAAAAGTTAGAATAAACGCTAAGGTAGAGAGGCTGAGCGGTAGTTTTGGCACTGAGGGAAACAGGTTCGAAAACTTAGAAAGTTTAATTAGAAGTGTGCGTACTTTAACTTTGCCCGTGCCAAGTTGTCCTGAAGGATGGCATATTTTCTTCGACTCTTTGGAACGAGCATTCCATATGAAACGAGTACCCGAAGAGTTTAAGACAGAAATTCTGTTTTGAATATACTGGGAGAAAAAGCAAATCATATCTTAGTGTATATAAACCAAGATGAATTAAATAATTATGATCAACTTAAAGCAATCGTCCGCAGAGAGAACGAACCAACTCCCCAAGCATGTTTAGATAATTTTCGGAAAGCTACGCGAAAAATTAATGAATCTCATATACAGTTCGCATCGAGGTTAACTTCAAATTTTGAATTTATTGTAAATTAAGAAAAGTTAACGATTTGGATAATCTTAAAAGCCTTATGATTAGTGATAAAATAATTGAAACTTTAGATAAGGAAACATCTTTACATGTAGGAATTCGCCAGGGAGAAAATTGGTTTAAACCTCTAGAATTAGCTAAGGAATGTGACATATATTTTACTTCTAAGGGAAAATCTTTGTCATTAGTAGATAATCATCCTAAAGTTTTTAAAGATCGCGAAATTGAAAAAAATAGCCATTTTAAATATACACCACCTCATTTAAGACGAGAAGAGTACAGGCAGGATAGTTACAATAAGCCTAAAGTGCAAACTCGCAAGGAATGTTATACGTGTGGAAGGGATGGTCATTTCGCCAAATTCTGCCCAGAAAGGAACAAAAGAATAGGGAATCAGTCACACAACGGGAGTGGGACAAGAAAAGACGTTTTTCTCACGGGACAGAAAAACGAAGCAGTCGTAGCAGAGGTTGCTTCCCCTTTCTTGGAAAGCACCCCTATTTTACAACCCCTGGAATGCGTTAATGTCTGTGGCTGGAAAAAGAGTCAAAGCAACGCTTGACTCGGGATGTCAGCTGCCCATTATCCATTCGAACTTCGCCCCTGCGGCAAAAGAAAGCGGCAAAATAGTGTTAGTCTCAGCTTTTGGAGAAGAAGTTAGAGCAGGTTTAACGACTGTATCAATGTCTGCAATGAATGACCATTGGAAGGGCATATCTTTTCCCATAGACGTTTTAGTCGCAGTGACTGACAAGTTGAACTCTGAGTGTCTCCTACCCCCTGCGGTTTACGACCTGTTGAAAGGGGCCGGCTCAGATGACCAAGCGGTTGTCGAAAACGACACAGCAGGTGATCCATTAGAAAAGATTTCAGACAACCATGAACATTCAACGGACGTGAATAAAGTGGAATTTAAGGGAATATTTGAGAATTTTCAGGAGGATGAGTTAGAATCGGAAACCCCGATCAAATCTGACTTAAGTAATGGGAATAAATCTGAGGCAATTAAGTTAAAAGAGGAGCAACAACAGTGCGAATCATTAGAAAAAGTGAGACAAGATATTAAAACTAATAGAGGGAATTATATCTTAATAGATGATTTGATTTATCATAGGGATAAAATATTGGGAGAAAAGGTATTGCAACTAGTTTTACCTGAAACTAGAAGGAAAAAAGTGTTAGAATTGGCTCATGAATCTGTTTTTGGCGCTCATATGGGACTTAAAAAGACCAAAGAACGCATCCGATATAATTTTTACTGGCCTCTGATGTCCAAAGACATCAGTGAATTTTGCAAAACGTGTATTAATTGTCAGTTGAAGAGTCCAGAGAAAATTAATGACCGAGCACCAATAACACCAGTTATGAGACCAAAACTTCCATTTGAGGTAGTAAATGTAGATGTTATTGGACCAATAGAACCACCATCGGGAAGGGGACATAAATATGTGCTTTGTCTCATAGATCAGCACACTCGTTGGCCGGAGGCGGTACCCATGCGTTCCCTTAGTGCTAAATCGACTTGTGAAGCCTTACTACATATATTTTCTCGTACTGGCATCCCAAATATTGTTGCTAGTGATCAAGGGACAAACTTCACATCTTGTTTAACACAAGAATTTTTAAAAAGAATAGGCTCTGCTTCAAGATTTAGCTGTCCTGGATACGCCGCTAGCAATGGTCTGGTAGAAAGATGGAACAAAGTGTTGAAGCAAATGCGTCACCACATCATCCGTGAGGACCCCAGAAATTGGGATAGACAAATCCCGTTTTTGCTTACAGAGAGTACATACCGAATTATGCCGGAATTTCGTTTCCCCTTACGGAACTCACCAAAAAGAAGGTTCCGGACAGTTTACCTTGGTCCGAGGTGCACGACAATGCCTTTCGACATCTGAAAGCAGCTTTGATGGATGCTCCAGCCCTTTACTCCTGTATTGGGGCAACCATTCATCATCCAGACTGATGCATCCCAAATTGGCATCGGGGCTTGCTTGTCCCAGAAATTCAAAGACAAGATATATCCTATATCTTATGCGAGCCAAAAATTATCTAAGGCTCAGCAATCGTGGTCAACAATTGAAAGAGAAGCTTACGCCATAGTGTGGGGTTTAAAGAAATTTGAACTGTGGATATTTGGTGCAGAAATTGAACTTCATACTGACCATAATCCATTGACATTCTTAACCAAAGGTGCTCCCCAGTCCTCCAGATTGCAGAGGTGGGCATTTGCATTGCAAAAGCACACTATAACTGTCAAGCATTGTCCTGGATCACAATTAAACAATGCTGATGCTCTTTCTAGACTTTTTTGAGGAAAGACAAACTTTGAAACGCTAACTGTAGGAGTTGGAGTTCCATGCATGCTAAACATCACAATCAAGAAATATATTTGAATTTTTATTATTTTTCTGCATTTTATATTTGTTCATTTATTTTAATGAACATGAAAGTATACGTCATTTTCTTGTGGATTATAATTGATAATTTATTGCATTGATTTAAATTTATGTGACATTTAAAATTGTGCATGAAGGTTTGATATTTAATTCAATTGGTTATCACGTAGAGTAACAAATTCATGTCGAATCTTATACGTCTGTGAATCTTTTTAGTGTGCATGAATCTAATATTTTTTTGTATTTAATATTATATATACCTATATACCTTACGGGTAATTTAAGGAATTTGATATGCAAATTTAGTTAAAAGGTTTAAAGGGTCAAAAACTGAATAATGTGCTGTATTTGAATATTTAGTTTACCTTTTTATGTGTTTTTGTAATTATGTTGTATTTGAATATTTAGTTTACCTTTTTATGTGTTTTTGTAATTATGTTGTATTTGAATGGAAATTTTGAACCAGAATATTACTGTTAGTTCAGATTAGTGTTGGTTTATCACCCCTAACACTTATCTTACGTGGGGGGTGTAGTGTAATATTCTGCCCTCTTAACTCAACCCTTACTTACTAGGGAAAGCAGAGGCGCAAGGGTCACGTGGTAGGAGAAGAGAAGTGACGCTAGGAGGGGTTTGGTCAGGGGTGATCAGCGAGGGAAAGAGGCAGTAAGTGACAGGGAACGATAGAGCGAGGAAGGCGACGGAAATTGTTGACCGTTCGTTCTTTAGAAGGCTCTTCCCTGAGATTATAGCGCAGATGTGTTGTTATGTTTACTCAAATAAACACTTGTTAAGTTTTCAGTGTTCTCTTTTCTTTTGCCATTCACGAACCACAAGTGTAAAGCATTACAGCCACCCTTCAACTGCTGTGGTTGCCTACAACTTTTGAGTCTCGGATTCGGCTGTGGCTGCAATTGCTTCAAGTGTGCTTCACGATGTCGGATTCATTACTTGCAACAACTCAGATTTAGTGGTTGACAAAATCAAGCTGCTAAGGGAAAAGGCTAAAGTTAGAAAGGATTTAAAATTTCAAGTTTTAAAGCGAAGCTCAGGCATTGCCGTGAAGGGGATGTATTTCGATGGTCGTAAAGATTCTACATTGATTGAGGAAAGAGTAGAAACTAAAAGATACACAAGAAAAGCAAAAGAGGAATATTTATCTCTTATTGAAGAAACTGGTTCACGTTACATTACTCATTTGAGTCCATCATTTGGCACCGCAAAACAGATTTCCGCGACTATTATTGGATATTTTGAAGGGATCACAAGAGATGTTTCACACCTTCTGGCAATTGGCTGCGACTGCACATCTGTTAATACCTGATGGAAATCCGGTGTAATTCGGTGTTTGGAATTGAAACTTGGTAAACTTTTGCAGTGGGTAATATGTTTGCAGCATTTTAATGAACTAACTCTGAGGCATCTGTTTGAAACGTTGGATGCGCCAACAAATGGTCCAAAATCATATTTTGGCAATATTGGGAATGCCCTCCTTACATGTGAAACTTTTCCAGTGACAACTTTCTAAATTATTGACGGCAAGTTCCCAACAACTGATAGACGTGACTTAAGCAAGGATCAAATGTAATTACTAGAAATATTTCAAACGGTGCGATTGGGTAATTGTTCTGATGAACTGGCCTGGTCCATTATCACCTTCACGCTGGCTAACAACAACGAACAGAGTTCTAAGACTATATGTTAGTTATCCAGATCCTTCTTTGAAGTTGAAACAAATCGCTGAGTTTGTTATGAAAGTTTACACTCCAAACTGGTTTAATATAAAGTCTAAACACTCGCTGAAAGATGGAGCTAAGCATGTGTGGAATACTATTTCTAGATCCATGTATTTACCTCAAGACCTCAAGGATGTCGTTGATGGAGTAATGTGTCGAAATTCGTTCTTTGCTCATCATGAGAATATCTTACTGTGTATGTTGAACGATGAAAGACCGCACATCAGAGAACTTGCTGCACGACGTATAGTTAAGTCTAGAGAGTCATCTTCTAATGTAAAGTCAGTTCATGTATTTCTACCTCCAAAACGGAATTTTGAAGCTGCTGACTATACGGAATTGATTGACTTGTCATCAATTACTATCATTTCTCCATTAATCCTCCGTGATATATCCACTGCCGTATTTAGTTTCATTGTACGTGATAAGAAAAATCCTGAATGGGACTTAGTTCACTTCCCATGTCACACACAGGCAGTTGAACGGTGTGCCAAGTTAGTGACAGAAGCATCCTCTAAAGTTTATGTGTTTTAAAGTAGAGACGGGTTCATTATATCCACTTTCTTTTCACGATTAATTATGCCTACATTCGACCAAATAGCTGATTTCAAGCCTCTTCCTGATGATTAAGTGTATGTAAACTTTTGGTATTGGCATGTATAACATACTATGGTTACAATATTCTTAACAAATATTATATTAATATATTGCTACTCGACTATTATTTAATAATTTTCAAGCAATATAATCAAATGTAGAATGCAATACAGCAATAAACAGTGTTTGTACCCATCTATTTTTCGTGTTTGATTTATTTCTATAACACTTAAAAAAAGTGCAATTTTCTTCAAAAACAGCAAAATTTCACTTGCGATGCGGAAACAGAAGATATTATTCTATCGAAAAAATATTTTACACATGTCTTATTTAACCCAGTGGGCACTTCTTCCGCACTATTAGAAAAGCAATATTGAAAACTAATTATATTTCCTACGCCGAGTAAAAATTGCCAATTTTTACCCAAATTTCCAAAATTCATGTGCGATGCGGGGGCAGAAGATACTATCCAATCTAAAAATTATTTTACACCGTGTTTATTGAACCCAGGGAGAACCCTTCCCGCACTATTAGAATAGCGATTTCGAAAAAAAGTGTTTTTCGGCCCACCCTATTCCCCATCCCCAATGTGTTAGAGTGGAAGTACATTAGTTTAAAACAGGCACACCGGTTTTATAATACATGCGAATATATTTTAAGCTAAAAAAGCAACTTAAAATATTTTCGTTAAGCTCTTTTCTTTATTACACGGTGAAGTTTGGTACTCAGCAGATTTTTTCCATAATTGAAAAGGCTGACTTTTTTAGATTTTTCTGATCGGATTAACTCTTCTAATATCCGTCAAAGAAATAAAAAAAAGCTCCAGGAAACTGCATTTTATTGGCAATAAATATTTTACGGTTTCCATGCTTTTCTCTGATTTAATTTTTATTAATAGGTTTGCTTCGTCAACCGAGAGTTTTTGCTTCTACTAGAAGATTAGGTACTGGGTCATTCCACGCAAAATGAGCAAATCGCTGTGGCTGACACATCACCGGTTTTAATGATAATTAATTCTGAGATCGATCACATATAGCAAGGAGGAACTGCCAAATATTAGATGTCCAAGATGTATATTTTATTTTTTATTGAATTTTAAAGTTCAAGGTCAAACAAATGTAGATGTTTTTGCACTAATTGTAGCCTGTTTGAGACCCTATATTTCAATAAGTTATTGGCACAAATTAATTTTTCCTTTATTGTTACATTCTTCAGAAAAAGGTCTTTAAGGAAATGTCAAAAAATAGTTTTATATCCGTCACTGCTCATTCTCAGGGATCAGCGAAATTAGAGATTTTGCCAGTTTGATATAAATTTCAAATTGCGCTAGTTCCTTTAAAAATGGAGAAAAACAGTATCAAAAATTATTCTTAACAAAGCACTTCTTCTGTCTAAAAGTTTAGTATCATTTAGTGATTTTGTTTCTATTCCTTAGATAAGAAAAAAAAACAGTAAACAAAGAAAATTATTGAAAACAGCGATTTTTCTACTTTTTTAAATACAAATTTCATTGAGAAGGACAACTCCGAGAACCTCAAAAAGTTTCAGGATTATGTGTCAAGATGTATATTATCTGTCCTGAAATTTCCATCCTTGTAATTTGTTTACTTTCGTCCCAGGAATATTTTTACCTAGATGGAAATTATCGTTTTATTTTATCGCAGTTGTGAGATCGCTTAATGTTGCATGTTTGAAGTACTGTTTCTCAAAAAGTACTTATCGTAGACAAACATATTTTATAATCTGTACAAAATTGTTTTCTTTTCACTTTGGCAATAACAATTTAAAACATCATATTTAATCTAAAATTGAGTTGCAAAAGATGGAAAATTGTCACTTTTAACAGAATTAAAAACATTTCTATGGGCTAAAGAAATTTTACGACATACTTTTAATTTTTGCCAGTTACAGTGCTAGGTATGATAATATTACTGATAGAGTTTGGAAGTCGCATTTAAATTCTTTCATCTTCAAAACACACACACAGCTAACGAAAATAGCAATTTTCTACTCTAAACAGGCATAAGAATTCAAATGAAGGACATCTCTGATAAAACCGACATTTCACAGGATTACAGTTTATAATATGTTTATTACTTGTAAAAAAAATTTCGGGATTGTAATCTGCGTCGTAAAGCAACAATAATAAAATCGAAATCATGACATTGAAGGACAACTCCGACAACCTCAAAAATTTTCAGGATTATGTGTCAAGATGTATATTATTTGTCCTGAAATTTCCATCATTGTGATTTGTTTATTTTCGTCCCAGGAATATTTTTACCTAGATGGAAATTATCGTTTTTTTTTATCGCATGATGAATAAAAAAAGGCGGGAACACGCCAGTGAGATCCATTTCCGCCTTTGAAAGAGATGCTATTACATTCAAGGGCAGATAACCGAATAAATAAACACTATTAAATGAATTATGGTTATAAATGTGCTTGGTTTGCTAAACCAAAAGCTTTCGAACACCGGCGAATGTTCGATGGCAATCCAGAAGTATTCCATCAGTAACGTAGCCATTACGGGAACGCGTAACTATCATTGCTACATTCATATTCCTATGTACGACACAAAATTCTTGTTTCATATTTATCACAATCACCAACAAAAGAAGCAAATAATTAAAAAATATTTCGGCAGCATCATAAAATTATCTTTCAATCATAGAAAATGCAAAATTTAACATGGGAGATTTACCACATAGTGAACTTGAAAAGGTAATTAGTTAAAAGTCAGTAACTATGTTACTAAGTTGAAATTTTTAAACTTGTTTTAACACTGATTTTTTCTGCGTATATAATTCACCTTTTAAGGAAAAATGATTTGGTATTTCTTTGTTAATTTAGAGTTTCATTACCTGTATTTAATTTCTCTGTTATCATTGAAGTTCTCGTGTTATACATAGACTGGGATGCAAATGTCATGATTTTGATTTTATTATTGTTGCTTTAGGATGCAGATTACAATCCCGAAAATTTTTTTACAAGTAATAAACATATTATAAACTGTAATCCTGTGAAATGTCGGTTTTATCAGAGATGTCCTTCATTTGAATTCTTATGCCTGTTTAGAGAAGAAAATTGCTATTTTCGTTAGCTGTGTGTGTTTTGAAGAAAAAAAATTTAAATGCGACTTCCAAACTCTATCAGTAATATTATCATACCTAGCACTGTAACTGGCATAAATTTAAAGTATGTCGTAAAATTTCTTTAGCCCATAGAAATGTTTTTAATTCTGTCAAAAATGACAATTTTCCATTTTTTGCAACTCAATTTTAGATTAAATATGATGTTTAAAATTGTTATTGCCAAAGTGAAAAGAAAACAATTTTGTACAGATTATAAAATATGTTTGTCTACGATAAGTACTTTTTGAGAAACAGTACTTCAAACATGCAACATTAAGCGATCTCACAACTGCGATAAAATAAAACGATAATTTCCATCTAGGTAAAAATATTCCTTTATAAATAAACTTTAAAATTCAATAAAAAATAAAATATACATCTTGGACATCTAATTTTTGGCAGTTCCTCCTTGCTATATGTGATCTATCTAAGAATTATTTTTCATTAAAATCGGTGATGTGTCAGCCACATCGATTTGCTCATTTTGCGTGGAAAAAAATGTCTATTCTTATGTCTGTAAAAGATGTCTATTTGCCAAAATAACGGCTTAGTATAAGCGCGTTCTCACAAATCAAGTTTAATTGACCGATTATAGTTGATCAACAAAAGTTAAACATCAATTGGACCAGTTTTTGTTCACACATTTCGAAAGAAACTGTTCAACAGTTTTAGCTTTAAAATGGCGTCAAAAGCAGTTGTGCGTGAAATTGTATAGATAAGAGCAGTTTTGTCAAAAAAACTAAAATCAATTATATTCAACATGAGCAAAAATCGTATTTAATTTTGTTCTTCCGGTCAGCAGTAGTAAGACCAGCAATTTCCAATTCGATCAGTACAATTGTTTTTGAAAAAAAAAAAAAAAAACGGCAAATTTGAAGTCAGAGTTAGATTATTTGAATTGGTTAACTGCATATATAAATGTTGACCAGAATAAACACGTTATCTTTCGTAGAAAAATGTCAACATTAATGAAGTGTCAGAAAAGTAATTTTTAATTGCTAACTTAAATCCTATTTTAATTTAGGATATTATTACAAATACATCTAAAATTAGTTATCTGTTGCTGGAGCTCAGTCCATAAGACAGTCAAAACTCTATACTCTGATAGTCTTCCTACCCATATTTTTTTATACCACCAAGGTGGTATCTTGAAATAAACTTTTCTTTTGCTTCTACAGCTATCTGCGTTTCGCGCGATGTTTTCAAGGAAAGGCAAACCGTATACGTAGTTTATAAGAAAAAGCAGAGGGAATACGGAATTACTGGAAAAATCAGAGGGTACCCTCCACTACAGCCCTGGGTTAGCACGTGGTGTTGGTTTGCGGAGTTTCGGTTTTAATTTACAAGTGGCGCATCGTATACTTGCGCCAACATATTCTTTTGAAGTAGGCGCCCTAACTGAATCCATTTTCATATTTCAACACCAGAGTTGTGATCTGTTTGTTCTTTTTTAACATTTAGGCTTTTGTTCTTTTCTACATATTTTACAACCTTGTTATTCATCACAGTGCAAAAGAAAATGAGCAAAAGAAGTGCAGAAAGTGATAGTAAACGTGAATTTTATAAATAGTGAGATATTGAGGTGTTATTTATAGCAACATCAAGTTCATCAGGTAAACCGTTTTGCATTATTTGTGAAAGTACTCTTTCACGTAATAGAAGACATGATCTTAATGGAAACCTGCTTTGGTCTGAATAACGAAAAGAATATGCGATCAACAAAAAAAAAAGATGGAATTTTACTAAAGTTGTAAAGACTAGGTGATGACAGAGCGTCCTATGAAATTGTTTTAGCATTGGTGGAGAAGAAATTATCAAGCCTTGTCTCCAAATATTTGCACGCCATCTTGGTACAATAAAGGTATTCAAATAAAAGCAGATTCAATTGCTATATCAAGGCAGACAGTTGCGAGACGTATCAGGACACCTCTCAGGATATACCTCAGCAACTGGAAGAACTTGTCAATTCCTGTACTTCCCTTTCACTAGCCTAGGATGAATCAACGGATGTATGTAATTTAGCCCAGTTAAGCACTTTTATAAGAGGAATTTATGATAGTTTTAATGTCTTAGAAGAACTTGTCAGTCTGGAGTCACTGCATGGTAAAACAAGAAGATCACACATATTTGAAAAAGAAAAACCATGCCTAGAAAATTTAAAATTAGATAATAGTAAACTCTACTACCTGGTAAACGGTACAATTCCACCCACGCTGTCGCGCGACACACTACAGGCACAGCAGGCGTAATAGTCTGGGGGCCAATAGCCATGGTAGCTGGTCCACTCTAATTGCGGTATGTGGAACCCTAACAGGACAGCATTATGTTGATGACATTCTTCGTCCCCACGTGGGACCTTTCCAAATGGTCTTCCAGGGGCAATTTTCCAGCAAGATAATGCTCGTCCGCATACAGCTCGAGTTGCTCAAGACTTCCTATGTCATGTTCAGACTTTTGTTCTGCCTCTAACGATCGCTGAGGTAGAAAAAAGCACTGAAGAACGCCTGTGATAAATTTAGATCTTTTGCTTCACTGGAATCCGTTTCGCAAGAAATCAAAATGAATGAATCTTGAAATAAATGAAGGTCATTTGAATCGGTTCTTTTTCATTCCAGACGGGAGATGAAAATTCTAAATTTTGATGTTTCTTCATTCCGCGGAAAAAAGAAGAATGGTGAAAAAAACTATTAAATTCATAAAAAATGTTCTAGATTAAATTTTAAAATTCGGGCTGAACTATGAAATTGCAAAAAATTTGGACTACCTATGTGCCAAATCTCATTACTGTTTGTGCCATAGATTCGTTAGGACTTTTAGTGCAAGAAAATAAACAATCACTTCCTTTTAATATTAGAGACTAGCCAATGCGTGGCTAGCCCGGCGATGCCCATGCCCACTGCAAACCAACACCACGGGCAACGCCGACATGTAAGGTATTAAACTGGTGTAAACTTTTCCGCAGATTTCAAATCCGTTGAAATTTTTAATCTATCTTTAACGATTCCGGTTTTACGAAAACAAACTTCTTTTGAATGATGCTGACTGGGGACGTATAGTTTTTAGAGGCGAATCCCGCTTCTATCCGTGTCTTGACGATCATCGAAGACGTGTCTGGAGACTCCCGGGGCAGCGTGCCGATCCTGCTTTCACTATTGCACGCCCCACGGGCCCTCAACAAGGAGTTATGGTCTTGGGTGCCATTTCCCTTGATAGCCGGACCCCTTTGGTCGTCATTAGCGGTACACTTACTGCACAGCGGTACGTTGACGACATTCTGAGACCTGTTTTGCTACCGTTACTTTCGAAGTACACTGGGATTATTTTTTAGCAAGACAATGCCAGACCACATACGGCACGGCACGTGTTGCTATGAACTGTCTTCGAGCTTGTCAAACACTTCCTTGGCCAGCCAGATCACCAGATCTCTCTCCTATCGAGCATGTCTGGGATATGATGGGAAGGCGACTGCATCCGGTAGGGAATGTTAATGACGTAGTCCGACAATTGGAGCAAATTTGGCAAGAAATACCACAGGAGACCATCCGGGAGCTTTATCGGTCTATGCCACGCCGTGTGGCAGCTTGCATCCAGGCTAGAGGCGGGTCAACACCTTATTGAGCTCGCTACTGTAACACTGAAATAAATCATTCAATTGTTCTGAAATTTTAATCATTTTCTATTCTGTACATAATTTTTCTATCCACCAATTTTTGTCTCCATCGGACAACTCCTTCTTTGTGCGTCGATTTTTTTGTTATAGAGTGTATAAGATATTGTCGTGTAGATTTGCAAAAGGCAAGCGAGGACAAAGATTGCTGATCTCAACTCGAGACTTTATTATATTGAACTGAGTGATACATCTCCTTTTATACCTTTTCCGAAAAATGAATCGAACATTCGAGAATTCGAAAGTTCTAGAAATTAACATAAGTATATTACTGAAGAAGTGAGAAACAAACAGAAAGGGAACTTTAAAATGAAATCTACTTTTAGGCCACTTGCCTCTAGTGGGATTGGAACTCCGTACCTTCCAATTTGCAGTAAGGTGCAATACCCGACTGAGCCACGATTTTCAGACGAAGTGAATAAGTTTCGCTACATTTCCCCCTCCTTAAGACGAAGCAGCGTCCCGCTGCAGCCTGATCTGGCTCCTCGTAACAGGTCCCCTGGAAATGCTGTGCTCTCTTCCGTCATCTAGTTGTTCCTTTGGATCAAGATAGGGTTTTAACCTTAGGACGTGGACTACATCTTTGGAGATCCGCCGTCTGCTATTCTCTTCCATACTTTCTACTTCGTATGTTACGTCAGATAGTCGCCGTGTTATTCGATATGGTCCGAAATAACGTCTTAGGAGCTTTTCGGACAGTCCAACCTTTCGTACTGGAGTAAAGACCCAGACTAAGTCTCCGATGTTGTAGTTGACTGGTCGATGTCTCTCGTCATATCGTCGTTTATCAGTTTGTTGAGCGTCAAGGATGTGGATTTTTGCAAGCTGTCTAGCTTCCTCTGCCCTGGTGATCAGATGTTGCACGTAATTATCGTCGTGATTTTCTGTATTGAGCGGAAGAATTGCGTCTAGTGGTGTCTGGATATCTCTGCCATGAACGAGAAAAAATGGACTGAACCCTGTGGTGTCTTGTTTTGCCGAATTGTAGGCGAAAGTCACAAAGGGTAGGATGGTATCCCAATTTCTTTGCTCGACGTCTACGTACATGGACAGCATGTCTGCCAATGTCTTGTTAAATCTTTCTGTCAAGCCATTGGTTTGTGGATGGTAGGATGTTGTCAGAAGATGAGACGTCTGGCACAATTGATTGATGTCTTTCACAATATTGGATAAGAAGGAACGTCCTCGATCACTTATCATTTCTCTGGGAGCACCGTGCTTCAGTATGATATCTTCGACTATAAATTTAGCGATTTCCGTGGCCTCAGCAGTTGGTAATGCTTTTGTGATAGTGAACCTCGTAAGGTAATCTGTACAAACAATGATCCAGCGGTTTCCGTTTCGGGTAACTGGAAAGCGTCCAAGTAGATCAATCCCAATTTTGGCAAATGGTATGTCAGGGGGTCTGATCGGGTGAAGTTGCCCCGGTGGCAATTGCGAAGGAGATTTTCGTCTTTGACATTCTCGGCAATGTGACACATATCGGCGTGTGCTCCCATATAGTCCTGGCCAATAGTATTTCCTCCTTATTCGGTCGTAGGTTTTGGCGAATCCGAGGTGACCGGCGGTTGGGGCATCATGAAGACTCTTTAAGACATCGCTGCGGAGTTGTTTCGGTACGACCAAGAGCCACTGCTGTCCCATAGGATCATAGTTTCTTTTGTAAACCACACCGTTTCTAAGTTGATAACTTCGGTATCCGTCACCTCTTTCAAGAATTTTAATTATGGGCTTCAGCTGCTTATCTTTTAGCTGCTCTTTTCTGTAATCTGTGATGGCTGAAAGGAAGGGGATTTCATCACCGTTTTCGTTTACTGTTTCGAGAAGGGGCTTTCTCGACAGCGAATCGGCATCGGAATGTTTGTGACCGCTCTTGTAGACTATGGTGATGTCGTACTCCTGCAACCTTAAAGCCCATCGTGCAAGTCTTCCAGATGGGTCCTTAACATTGGCTAGCCAGCACAAAGAGTGGTGATCCGTTACTACGGTAAAGGGTTTTCCAAATAGATACGGTCGGAATTTACTGATCGACCAGATGACAGCAAGGCACTCCTTTTCGGTTGTAGAATAGTTCTTTTCAGCGGCTGTCAGGGACCTGGATGCGTAGGCTATCGGTCTTTCCTTATCGTCTTGGATCTGTATTAGTACTGCGCCGATGCCATAACCACTAGCGTCTGAATGTATCCTCGTTTCTGCATTTGGAAGGAAATGTCCCAAAACAGGTTCACTTGTTAGTAATTTTTTGAGAGTTGAAAAAGATTCCTTCTGTGAAGTACTCCAAGAAAACTTCACATCTTTCTTCAATAAATCATGCAGGGGTTTTGCAACATCAGCGAATTTTTTGACAAATCGTCGGTAATACGAGCACAGGCCTAGAAAACTTCGAACATCTGCGATATTTTCTGGAACAGGAAAATTCTTTACAGCGGCTATCTTTTGTGGATCGGGATAGATTCCATGTTGATCAACAAGGTGTCCAAGTATCGTTAGTTTCTTTTTGCCAAATGAGCATTTGGTGGAATTTAGCGTCAGTCCGGCCTCTTGGATACATTTCAAAACTTTTCTCAAGCGTATTTGATGTTCTCGGAAATTCGGTGCATACACAATGATGTCATCTAGGTAGCAAAGACAGATATTCCACTTCAGGCCTCGTAGTACAGTGTCCATCATCCGTTCAAATGTAGCGGGAGCGTTACATAATCCGAATGGCATGACTTTAAATTCATAAAGACCATCTGACGTTACAAAGGCTGTCTTTTCTCTATCTTTATCATCAACCTCTATTTGCCAGTAACCGGATTTTAAATCCATCATAGAGAAAATTTGTGCACCAGCTAGGCAATCCAAAGCGTCGTCGATGCGTGGTAGTGGATAGACGTCTTTTTTAGTGACCTTGTTCAATCTTCTGTAATCGACACAAAAGCGCCATTCACCATTTTTCTTTTTCACAAGTACGACTGGAGATGACCATGGACTGGTTGATGGCTGTATCACGTCTTCTTTTAGCATCCGTTGTACTTCGTCTCCAATCACACGTCTTTCAGTGGCTGATATACGGTAAGGTCTCTGCTTGATTGGGACGCTTTCACCTGTGTCGATCTTGTGTTTCACAGAATTACCACTGGATTTCTTCAATTGCCTGTTAAAGTCGAAAATGTCACTAAATTCTTCCAGCAGATTCAATAACTCGTCTTCTTCAATAGTAGTCAGCTTAGTATCTAAAAGTTCTTTAAATGTTTCTCGTTTTAATCGCCTTCTGGAATTGTGTCTCTTAGAACCTTCTCGATCTTCATCACTTAAAGAACAAATTGCATCGTTTGTTACTGTCGTTAAGCAAGCTATGTTCATTCCCTTCGGTATCAGTTGGGTTCGTCGAGAGAAATTTGTAACCCATACTTTACAACAGCCATTTTCAACGTTAACGATTGAGGCTGGTATAGACAGCTCTCTTTCACACGTGAGAATTGTATTACCAATAATCATAGCTTTATCTGCTTCTGGAATTTCTGGATTAAGAGTACATATTTGCTTTGTCGAATTGGCTTCAATTACGTAATCTGTTGCGGCAAACAAGGTGCAAGAGCAATCTGATTTACCTGACACCTGGTTGTCTGGAAGGATTTCTGCAAGTTGAAGTTCTTCATTTCCGCAATCTATGACAGCATCAGTAGCACGGAAAAAGTCCCATCCAAGTATCATTTGGTGGCTACACTGTGGAAATACCAGAAATTCAAACGGTTTCACAGTCCCATTCAAGTCGACTTTTAATACACAGCGTCCTGAGGCGGCTACAGATTTTCCACAGGCAGTTTTCAGTACAGGTCCATCCTCAGTAAACATAGGTGTATTCAATTGTACTCGTAATTCTTCAGATATGACCGAGTAATCGGCACCAGAATCAACAAGGGCTTTTACACATTGTCCATTCACTGTGATATAGGTGGAATTTTTCTTTAACTTGGTTGTAGTATACGTCGGAGGATTTTCTTCAACTGCGGCCTTACCTCCTGGACAGGTCGCCCGAGTTAGTTTTCTCATTTGGTCGGCGTGGAGAACGGCTGGAGCGGCGAACAGGCGATTGTGACTGTCGGCGGTTGAAGGAGCGGCGAGGGTATGGTGAACTACTTCTGAAACTGGAAGAAGTAGGCTGTATATGTCGTGCATAGTTGTCGTCAAAGCTGTGTAGGGTCTCAGTGTCAATTTCTCGTCGAGGATTAGATGTTCTGAGGGCTCTTGTATCTGCAAATATTTGTCGTCTCTCCCTACAGTACCTCAGCACGTGTCCTGGGCGTCCGCAATGGTAGCAGAGAGGTACATTATTGGCAGCTCTCCACAAATCTGTCTTACGCTGTGGAACGGCGCTGTTTCTGGCCTCACGTCTTGGCTGTGACCCAACTGGAACTGAAACTCGAGGAGGGCCGTTGCGACTTCTTGGACCTGTGAGTGGTGCTAGAGCTTCCATAACTTCTTCCCGGACCAGAGATGCGACGTCCGTTGGTGAAGCAGGGTCGTCGTTCGTGTAGTTTTGCACTTCCGGCAAGAGCTTTTGAAGCTCTTCCCTGACAATTGTTCGTACCAGCGATCTTAAATCACCAATGTCTGTTTCGGCCGAAACTGCAGAAACATTTGGCAGCCTCTGGAATCTTGGTCGGGTGATACGTCTTCGTCGGAGGCTTTCTATTTGACGGCAGCGTTTCACAAAAGCATCGACGGTCTCATAGTCCTGAACCAAAAGGATCTGGTGCAAGTCCTCTGCAATCCCCTTCATGAGATGGGCTACTTTCTCGACATCTGGCATGGAAGGATCAACTTTTCGGCATAGAGCGAGTACGTCTTGGATGTATGATTCAGACGTCTCGCCAATTTGTTGAGCACGTGCAACCAACAGTCTCTCAGCTTGACGCTTTATGTCATCTGTTTGGCAAAACGTGTTGTTCAGGGAATTCCTGAACGAAGTCCAATCAGTAAAAGTGTCCTCATTGTTATCAAACCATTGTCGGGCTGTTCCGGCGAGGTAGAATATGACGTTTGCCAGACACATCTGTTCGTCCCAACGGTTATAGCTGGCGATTCGTTGAAAGTCCTTGAGCCACCGGCGAACATCTGGTTGGTCGTCTCCAGAGAATATGCATGGACTTCTGGGTGGCTGGTAGGTCAGGAACGGCACTGGTGCGATGGTGACTGGAGCGGAGCTGGCAACTGGGAGCTTTTTCTCGGTGTCTTCATGGTCAGACATTTTCCTCGGGCCTCTACTAGGATTCGGTAAAGAACCAAACTCAGGAGGGAGTCCTTGAAGACGTAGACTTCTGCGAAGTTCTTCCGCCGTATTTATTTTACCCGGCGCCTCCACCAAAATGTCGTGTAGATTTGCAAAAGGCAAGCGAGGACAAAGATTGCTGATCTCAACTCGAGACTTTATTATATTGAACTGAGTGATACATCTCCTTTTATACCTTTTCCGAAAAATGAATCGAACATTCGAGAATTCGAAAGTTCTAGAAATTAACATAAGTATATTACTGAAGAAGTGAGAAACAAACAGAAAGGGAACTTTAAAATGAAATCTACTTTTAGGCCACTTGCCTCTAGTGGGATTGGAACTCCGTACCTTCCAATTTGCAGTAAGGTGCAATACCCGACTGAGCCACGATTTTCAGACGAAGTGAATAAGTTTCGCTACAATATATTCAATTAAAAAATTATTTATTTAAAGAAAATCATATTTTTAGGTATGGATCTGAAGCGAAATTTTCCGCATATTTGATATCCGTTGAAATTTTTTTTTCTCTAACTTTAACGATCTAGGAGATAAAAAAAAGAACTAAGTGACTCCAGTTAAAAGATTATTTGTTTTTATCGTCTTACTCGAAAATCATTACGCTTCAGCAACACCTCCTATAACAGGTGTTGCCTCTATGCTGTTGCATTCAATAATGATTAAATTTCATTAAATTCATATAAAAATCTTCCAGATTGAATTTTAAAAATCGCCTCGACCCTAAAATTGCAAACATTTTGGACTACCTGTGTGCCAAATCCCATTACTGTAAGTGCCATAGATTCGTCAGAACTTTGATCACAAGAAACAAAAAAGCAAACACTTCCTTTTATATTATTACATTCCGGGATATACTTCGATCGGAGAAATCCAGTGAAAATCATAATCTGCTGAAGTGTAATGTTAAATATATCAGGTTTGTGAGCCTACATTAGAAATCGAGTGTACGGTGCAACAAGCGATTTCTTCCAGTGGACTGTTTTCCACGACAGACTCCCTGCTCTGGAAAGGCGAGATAAAATTGTCGCAGTTCCTCTTTTCTCTCCCTTACGAGCTCATTTCTATAGGTCTACAGTCTGTTTTGTTTCTCACTCAAGCTTTAAGGTTATCAACTTATGTATGTCTGTTTCATAGGTTTCAGTGGAAATGATTAAATACATTAATGAAAAAGGGGAATCTTAAAATTTGATGAACAAATGATAAATCTTAGCCCTCGAACTTCATTCGTCAGCGTTAAAGTACTTGTGAACCTGAAATTTTATCCTTATTTTACATCAGGACGTTTAAAAGGAACTCTTGGGTGAATATTTGGAAAATACAATACAAGTGTTTTTGTGATTAAAAGGGCAACACAGTGTATTAGTTGGGTTTCATGGCGCTAAGTTCAAAACGAAGAAGCTGTGCCATACGCAAGATAAAATTATATAAAAACATAAAAAGCACATAACAAGTCAAGAGCCCAAAATGAAATTTTAAAAACATTTGTTAGAACATTATAACTCAAATACAAAGAGGTAGACTATAAATACCTTAAAAACATGCTTGTCAACATGAAAGGTGTGTGATTTACAAGTTTCGCACTCAGGCGGCTTAGATCAGGAACACTAACGAACTTTACTTCAATTCATCGATCCAGCAAGAAGTTCAGGACATGCAATCCCAAGCCCAACCACTAAATCCTGGTTTCCATGAAATAAACACTTATTTATTGCCTAAAGTTAATTATAAAAATATTAATCGTTTCTAATACAAGATATTAAATGAAATGCACTCTTATTTGTTTAGTTATTTTGAAGTTGAATTAGAGCCTTCATTTCTCGTCAAGGAAAAGTAGGTAGGCAATATCCAAGAATGCATTCAACAAAATGAGCTCGTTCATCGAATTGAAATTTCAGTCAGTGTTTCAAGTCAAGATCAATTTTAAAAGGTTCCTCAGATTAACCCTCTAGTTTCACGAGATTTCAGATCAGCATCACAGCTTTCTTCACCCAATATTCTATTAAATGACTGAATCACTACAATTATTTAGGTAAGAAGAATCTTATAGGACGAGGTCAAACGTGTTAGAAAACATGCAAGAACTGCTGGTGGAATATTGTGCTTGTCTCCTCATAGGTTTAAATTTTTAAGTTAAATGAACATACTGTTAATGTAAAACTACGAAATGTAGTGCAATATACACAGAACGTTTTCGTTGATTTGGTTGTATATGGTCAAATAACAATAAAAAAAGTCGGATTGAAAAACCCCTAACATATCTAAGGAAATTTCCACTCAGGCTTTTCATAATCAGAAGGGATTGGTTATCTAGAGCAGTGGTTCCCAAAGTGGGTTCCACGAAAAAATTTAGGGGTTCCGCGTGACAAATTTTATTTCATTAAAAAAATAAGAATGGCGTCTAATATATTCACATTTTCATTGGAAAGTATACAATCGACCAACGCATTAAATTTAAAATTTTAAATAAGGCGACTGAAAAAAAATCACCCAACAAATAAAGGCAAAGATATTTCTTTTTTTAAGAAGAAAACTTGAAAACCATAATAAAAACAAGAGTTTTATGATAAAAAATTTCAAAACAATAACCAAAAGATAACGGAAGCGTCGTATAAAATATCTTGCCGTATTGCTCTTGCAGGCGAGGCACATGTTATTGGTGAATCACTTATTAAACCTTGCGTTCAAGACATCGTTTCGTGTGTATTCGGCGAAGGGTACAGCAAACAAATTGAAAGTTTGTCTATTTCTGACAATACTGTAAAAAGGCGTATTAACGATATTGTCGGTGACATTTAAATAGAACTTATTTCATGGTTACAGGCGTGTGACGCTTATGTATTACAACTAGATTAGCAATTTTGCTTGTTTTCATTCGGTATGATTTTAATAAAAAAATTGAAGATTTGCTTTTATTTGATAGTGTGAACATTAACACCACGGGGGAAAATATATTTAACTGCATTGATAATTTTATGACAACGCATGAAATTAACTGGGGAAAATGTATTGAAGTATGCAGCAATGCAGCAAAAGCAATGACAGGAAAAGTGAGTGGTGCTGTAGCACGGATTAAAAATGTTGCAAAAAACTGTAACAGTACTCATTGCATACATCACATATATGCATTAGTAACAAAAAGGATTTCGGTGACATTTAAATCTGTTCTAGACGAAGAAGTGAAGATTATTAATTTTATCAAAAGTAAACCATTGCAATCACGTATTTTCAAAGACATTTGCGAAGATATGGGTAGTCTTCACACCACTTTACTTCTTCATACGGATGTTAGATGGTTATCGCGAGGTAAAATGCTTGTGCGAATATTTGAATTGCGCCGACCAACCGGTATAGTGGTTAAGGTGTTAGCCTCTAGATCGGAAGGTCCCCGTTTCGAATCCGGGTTCGGGCATGGATGTTTGTAAGCGTATACCAGCTCAGGTGTTGCTTCGTCATCTGAACATAGTTCAAAATTACGAAGTATAAGTTGTTAGGGGCAATGATGGTCCTCCCACTGGGTGCTCCTTCACAAGTGGCCATCACTTCCGGCCTTGTAGTGGCCAATGACTTAGGTCAAATGTGCCCGCCATTAGAATAAAAAAATATTTGAATTGCGAAAGGAACTGATGGCGTATTATATTGGTCATAAATTTGAATTATCAGACAGGATTAAATAATATCACTTGCTATCCACACTTGCATACCTTGCTGACATATTTGGAAAATTGAACAAATTATGTTTGGCTCTGCAAGGAAAACAAGTCAACATATTCCAAACAAAAGATAAATTGGTTGCCTTTTCAAGGAAAATACAATATTGGATTTCAGCTGTGGAGCAAAACAACTTCGAGTGTTTCCAGACGCTTAGTGATTTTCTCTAAGAATTTGAAGTGAATTTAGATATGGAAATCCGCGATGGTATAAAAACATATCTGTCCAGTTTACAACAATCACTCAGTGATTACTTTTCAAACCTAGAGAATCAAGATAATTACTGGGTACAAAATCCTTTCAAAATAAAAGAAAAACCAAAAGGATTTCATTCCATGGATTATGAAAAATTGATTGAATTGAGTTCGGATACACAATTAGAAACCAAATTTAGAACAGTTTCGTTAACAATATTCTGGTCAGATGTATTCGATGAATATCCAAATTTATCAAAACATGGTATTCTAATTCTATTGCCGTTTACTACGTTTTTATTTGTATGAAGCTGGGTTTTCAAAATATGTTGCGACAAAAACCAAATATCGTAACAAACTTGATGCTGCACCAGATATGCGAGTTCAGTTATCAAACATAACGCCCAATTTTAAGAGAATCATTGAATCAAAGAAGCAGGTGCATTCTTCACATTAAAGTTTTTTCATTTTTTTTATTTTAGTTGATGTTTTGTATTTTTATTAATTATTTCAATAATAATTTTTTTTTTAGTTTCGTTTAATTCAATAAAATCCGAAATACCAAAATAATTCTTGTTTCATTTAATATCAGATATTAAATTTTGAAAAGTCGTTATATAAAATATATTCAGGGTTCCGCGATCATTGGCAACAAATTTGGGGGTTCCTCGACCAAAATAGTTTGGGAAACACTGATCTAGAGAATGGAAAAGAACTGGGTACCTAAAGAAGGAAACAAAGGAACTCACACATGCTTTAGAATACATATACTCTAATTAAACCAAAGATTCAGAGACTTATTTTTTTGACAAGATTAGGCATGGATCGGGTTGTAAAAGTAAAATTATTAAACAGAAAGTAACAAAGAATTCTTCCTTGGTTGGATGCACTGGTAGTGCCAAGTAAATGTAATTATGTTTCTTGGAACTTGAACTAGTGTATGTGGCAACACTAAGAACATTAAGGTAGACCTGAATGTGCTGTATTACTACTATTCCTGCACCAAGTAAATAAATTTGTGAAGAGGCAGTCATCAAAAGTGTCTGAATATGACTGCAAAAAGTGTAAGAGACGACACAAGCCACGTTAGTATCCAAAGATTGGAAAAGTGTGCACAATGTGCTAACAGAAAAATCACTTTGCCATTGGATGTCCTCAACGTTCAAACAAGTTCACGAGGTCCAAGAACTTGAAAGCAGATATGTTTTTGTGGACTCTGTAACGGTTGATGAGGTAAATCACACCTTGTACAAATGTATTAATCTGTCTGTTAAAAATCAACAATTGAATGTTGATTTTAAACTTGATACGGGTGCGGAAGCAAATATTTTACCTTTATGTGTTCTAACAAATGTTAAGCCTACACCAAATGACACAAATGTAACATTAATATCCTATGATGATTTTAAAATTAAGCCTAAGGGTACTATAGTAGTGAAGTGTTCAGCAAATAGGCTTAGAGACATTCCTTTAGAATTTTATGTTGTTGATGTAACATCAAAACCTATTTTAGAGCTAAAAGTATGTTCTAAGTTGGAACTTATTAACAGAATTAATGAAATCCAAAGAAAATTGATCTGCAAAGATGATGTTGTAAGTGAGTATAAAGGTGTGTTTACTGTGGTACAGGGGAATTTCCTGATGAACCGTATTGTATTAAAGGACAATACTATAATGGTTTGTCCCATCCTACAAAAAGGGTGCCCCAGTCTTTGCAACCCACAAATTAAAGGAAACCTTACAAAACTTAGAAATGGAAGGAATTGTATCCAAAGATAATAAACCCACCGACTGGGTACAAAGTCTAGTTATAGTTGAAAAGCTCAATAGAAGTCTTAGACTTTGTCTGGATCCCAGGGATTTAAACAAAGTTATTGAGAGGGAACATTACCAGATCCCTTCTGCAGATGATACCGTAAGTAGACTAGAGGGTTCAAAAAAAATTTCAGTCCTAGACTTGAAAAATAGGTTTGGGCATGTGCCACTAGATGAAAGTTGCTTAGAAATTAAAATTAGCACGTTACGTTCAACACACCTTTTGGGAGGTACAAGTTCGACAAGCTGCCATTTGGTATAGTCTCTGCACCTGAGGTTTTCCAGAAAAGGAACCATAGGGTGTTTGGAGACATGGAGGGCGTTGAAGCGTATTTTGATGACCTCATAATAACAGGTTCAAATGAGGCTACTCATAAGTGTCTTGTAGAAGGTTCTCGAGAGCCAAATCTCTAAATATTAAATTTAATCCTTATAAATTTCAATATAGAGTACCTGAAGTCAAGTATATGGGCCAAATAATCTCAAGTTCACGAATTAAAGCCGATCCAGGTCACATTTAGTGAATTGTTGAATTGCCGACGCCCAGATAAAAAACCCAAAATTAGACGTTTACTGCAAATGGTAAATTTTTTGTCCAAATTTATGCTGAATATATCTAATACCACTGCTGCATTAAGGGAGGTCATTCATGAAAGAGTAGAATTTAAATGGGATAAGGAACAGGAAGAATCATTTAATAAAGTTAAAGATATGCTAACTAAGACTTCGGTTTTTAAAGTTTTTAATGGGAAAAAGAAAATAATAATTCAATGTGACAATTCAAAAGACAGGTTAGGTGCTTTCTTAGTACAAAAGGAGCAACCTGTATCTTTTGTGTCCAGAGGCTTAGCGAATAGAAAAGAACTATGCTCAAATAGAGAAAGAGTTTGGGGCTATAGTGCTCTCATTTGAAAAGTTTCACAATCTTGTGTACGGGCGCAAAGTTGTTCAGGGTGGCAACAAAATCCTTGAAAAAAAGTTCCCTGATATTTCCATGATTTCCCTGATAGTCTCACAAAAATTTCCCTGATTTTCCAATTCCCTTAAGAAATGTTGTGATCCGTGATTGGTATCGATATACAGTATCCACACAACACTATTTTAAATATTTAGGGTCAGAGGTTGTAAAAGGATAATTCTCCACAAATATTTTGTATTTTTTCTCTACTGATATTTTAATTGTTATTATAAGGGTTGGAAACCTTAATGGAACTCTAAAATTGCAATTGAAAAAACTGGAGAAAAAATGCAAAATACTATGATTGTGAACTTTTTACACCTGACCCTACATTGTCACACTATTCATCGAAAACAAATGCAAACAAACAAAAATGTAAATGTAAACAAAAATAATTAATTTAATACACAAAAAACATCATTTGTTACACAAATTTCAAATTGTATCCCACAAGTTGTATCGCTAGCCTCACGGCGACCAAGATGCTGCAGCCGCGAAAAAAATGGCGGCGGCCGTTTTCGCGGTGTTAAAAAATCACGACGTTAAGGTTCTTTATTCGAATTACAATTTAGGCGAATACAATTTATTCCATTCTCAGAAGTACTCGTAATCGCACATCTCTAAATAGGACAAACAACAATGGTAGCAGTTTAAATTGTCAAAAATTCCCTGATTTTTTGTAAAATTTGGAAATTTTCCCTGAGAATTCCCTGATTTTTCCATAAATAAAAAATTCCCTGAGAATTCCCTGATTTCCCGGTTCTGTTACCACCCTGTTGTTATACAAAGTGATCACAGACCTTTAATGTCTATTGTTGAGAAGCCTAAACACAAAATATTGTCTCATGCATCTCTTGTAGATGAATCTATTAAACATTATCCAGAATTATTAAGTGTTGTACATAGTATATTAAAACACTTGCCCATGAGTGAATATAGGATTAATCAGTTCAAGCGAGAAACTGAAGCCGACTCAGATTTACAAATTGTACTTAAATACATTAATGATGGGTGGCCTGTATCATCAAAGAATGTGCAAAACAATGTAAAAACGTATTACAGAGCTAAAGATGACCTAGATAATATTCCTTGGGGAAAAGATAGTTGTTCCTTCTACGTTAAGAGGTAATATGCTACAGTTGATTCATGAGGCTCATTTTGGAATAGACAAGTGCAAAAAAAGGGCTAGGAAGTATTGGCTGTATTGGCCAGGTATGAACTCAATCATGGAGAAAATTGTTTCACAGTGTGAGGTATGTGAAAAATCCAGAAGAGCAAACACCAAAGAACCTTTAACACCTCACTTGGTTCCATACAGATCATTTGAAAAAGTAGGTGCTGATATCATGGAGTTTGGGAATAAAAGTTATTTAGTGCTCATAGATTACACAGGTCAACACTAATCTGGGGTTTGTAGAATAGCACTTTTTCTTAGTAAATCAGTCACGCTGATCACAAATATGACATTAGTTTTTTGCTATCACCCACAGTTTTTTCACAAAACAAAAAAGGAGGGCGTGCCCTTATAAATTAATGTGTAATATTTATTAATTAAAATACATTCTTAAGGAAAACAAAAATTAATTTCCTAGTAAAATGACATTAATAAATGTAAAATACAATACTGCACTAAAGGATGTGAAATATAATTATAGATGGCGCAACTTTATGTGTTGATATTGCCTGAGAAGGCGCAATTTTCTCCCACGCATTTGTCGTGTGAACGTACGTTTATTTTGTTCGTTTATTGGTATCGTACGTTTGTTTTGTCAATTTCTTATAGCAATATGGCATCAAGAGGTTGTATAAATAACCCGAACACATTTTGTTATATCTGTGGTGGATACGTTGTCAAAAAAAGGCAGCGGAACATAACCGATTTCGTTAAAAAGGCATATTATGCTTACTTCGGTATGAAACTTAGTGACCAGGAAAAGAAATGAGACCCCAAATACATTTTGTCACACATGTGTTGAACAATTACGGAAATGGACACAAGGTAAAATAAAATATCTTCCTTTTGCTATTCCAATGGTAAGGCGAGGGCCAGCTAGTCATGAGGATTGCTATTTTTGTTTAACAAAAATAAAAGGCTTCTTTTGCAAAAACAAAGCAAATGTGTTCCCAGAAATTATTTCAGCCATTAGACCTGTACCGCATGGTACAGAATTACCTGTGCCTCTACCTCCTACATCTCTTGATTTATCATCCGATTCTTAAGAATTGAGCAGTGATGAAACCGAAATCTTGTACACCAAGCAACTGATGTTGAATCAAAAAAATTCACGCAAAGTGAGTTAAACGATTTAGTACGCGATTTAAATATTTCGAAACAAAGTGCTCAAGTTTTAGGATCTCGACTTAAGAATAAAAATTTACTTGCTTCAGGAACAACATTTTCTTGGTACAGAAATCAAGAAAAAGAATTAACCAAGTATTTTTCCCAAGAAAACTCACTTCTATACAGTACAGATATTCCTGTACTTATTACTCATTTATTTTCCACCCCTGATCATGATCAATCTCATTGGAGACTATTCATTGATTCTAGTAAGAGAAGTTTAAAAGGAGTCTTACTTAGTAATGGTAAAATTCTACCTTCAATTCCTGTAGCTCATTCAGTAATTTTTAAAGAATCATATGAAAACCTTGATTTTCTCCTCAGTAAAATAAAATATCAAGAATTTAAATGGCAAATCTGTGGGGATTTTAAAATTTTATCAATGTTATTAAGCCAGCAAGGCGGCTCTACCAAAATGCCCTGTTTCTTATGCGAGTGGGATAGCTGAGCTAAACATCAACACTAGATATGGAAAGAATGGCCTGCAAGAAAAGATTTAAATCCAGAATAAAAAAATGTGATTCGGCAGAACTTAGTTAATCCAAAAAAAGTCCTCTTGCCTCCCCTGCACATTAAAAATTAGGTTTAATGAAAACAATTCGTAAAAGCCTTAAATAAATCAGGGGATTGTTTTTGATATTTAAATGAAGTTTTTCACATTTATCGGAAGGTAAAATCAAAGAAGGTGTGTTCGTTTACCCAGATATAAAACGGTTAATGCAGGACGAAAAATTTGAGGAAAAAATTAAATCAGTCGAGAAAGTTGCGTAAGTTAGTTTCAAAGACGTTGCTCAGAAATTTTTAGAAAATTACAAAGATCCTAACTACGCAACGATCGTTGAAAAAATGCTTCAAAACTTTCAAAAACTAGGTTGTATCATGAGTTTAAAAATACATTTTCTGCATTCCCATCTTGAATATTTTCATGAAAATCTTGGTGAAATGAGTGAAGAACAAGGTGAGAGAAATCACCAGGACATAAAATGCATGGAAAAACGCTATCAAGGACACTGGAACGTCATTAAGTTGGCAGATTACTGCTGGGGGCTAAAAAGAGACTAAACGAGCTTCAAAATCTAAAGGACACAGGCGTTCTTTTGATGATAAAGAAAAGTAATTTTACTTGATATATTAGAATATAATTCCTTATAAAACAGGCACACACATTTATCTATGTATATATGATTTTATTTATTTATCTGATTAAATTGTACTTTTTTTAATGAATGTTGTGTGTAAGGTTCTGATGGCGATCTTACATGATGACGTCACGCCGTCAGGGCCATCGACCTTCTAATGGAATAGACGGACCGTGGGCACGCAGCTTCATGTTATTTCTCCTGACTGCTTGGTTCGAAGATCTCCGGGCGAAGGTCACGTGTTTGTGGGAGCTAGTCGCCATTTCTCCCATAGCTTCGCGAAGCTATGGGAGAAATGGCGACTAGCTCCTACAAACACGTGACCTTCGCCCAGAATGAACTATAATTGGTCAAACTACACTTTATTGTAAACATAAAATTGTATAGAAATGTCATTTTACAGTTAAAATAAAACTTACTTATGAAAGCAGTATCCTTCACCGGCTTTCACCGTACATGACATGATCAGGCCCTGATTTACCATTAGGCCAGTGAGGCACGGGCCTAGGGCCCCCATAATTTAGAGGGCCCCTAAGTTTCAAAAGTATCTAAAAAATTTAAAAAGTTTTAAGTAGTTACATAAATTATTGGGTATTTACGTAAATGTCCGTCGACCGTTTCCCCCACTATCACATTCTTGTAATTACATTAATTATCTAACTATTATATTTTTGATTTTCATCTGCTTTATTTTGTTTTGCCAAGAGTTATAAGTGATGTCACGATTTTCTCAAACTTTTTGATGACATCTGTGAAACGGTCAACAGTCAAATACGTAAGTGTTATTGTTATAAAATTAGTTTTTGTGATGAACAAATAACATGGGGGGGGGCCTTCCTGCGTGTTGTGCCTACTATACCAAATTTTCTAAATCGGGCCCTGGACATGATGAACATGATGTCGACATGATGAACTACTGCGTTGCTTACAATTGTACGGTGAAGGATACTGCTTTCATAAGTAAGTTTTATTTTAACTGTAAAATGATATTTCTATACAATTTTATGTTTACAATAAAGTGTAGTTTGACCAATTATAGTTCATTCTAATGCCTATTTCAAAAGTTGCACTTGACAGTTCTAGTTATAGCTATGCATGTTATACCTTTCTTCATTGACACGTTTTTCTTTTCAAATTGCGTTAATAATGGTTATTAAAGATATTAGTATTAAAGTCAACTATTCGGCAATTCATCAATTAGTGCACAGTACTTGTGAAAAAATACTCCAAATTAATTCATAATTGTGCTTTAAAGATGTTTTAAAGAAATTGTCTTAAATCTTGTCTTGAAATTGTCTTTTAATCACCTTCCTTAAGAAGGTGATTAAAATTAGCTGTAGTACAATTAATCATTTTGTATTAACCTCTGACTTTTGTTTTATTTTGATCTATGAAAAAATAGATAAGTGAACATTAGTTTTAATTTGTTCTAGTTGTTTCGCTGTTCTTCATTGATACGTTTTCCTTTTCAAATTGCGTTAATAATGGTTATTAAAGATATTAGTATTAAAGTCAACTATTCAGCAATCAATCTATTAGTGCACATTACTCGTGAAAAAATACTCCAAATTAATTCACAACTGTGCTTTAAAGATGTTTTGAAGAAATTGTCTTAAATCTTGTCTTGAAATTGTCTTTTACTCATCTTCCTTTAAAGGTGATTAAAATTAACCGTAGTACAATTAATCATTATGTATTAACATCTGACTTTTGTTTTATTTTGAATTACATTAATGAACATTAGTTTTAATTTGTTCTAGTTGTTTCGCTGTTAGAATTCTAGTTTAAGTTGTGTTTATACGTGGACTAGTTAGAGAGCTTTGAGAAAAGATGAAATTACTGACTGGTTTACCCTATACTTTCATATTGTTTCTTTAGTTTAGCAAAAATACTTTATTTTTTTGCACAGGTTTCCTATTGACAAACTTTTGTGTGAGGCTTGGTGCCATGCAATTCGAAGGAAGGATTTGTGGAGAATTATCCTTTCACCCCATCTAACACTAAATATTTAAAAATATGTGGATAGTGTTTTTCGATACGAATCACGACATTTATTAAGGGAATTGTAAAATCGGGGAACTTATTTCGAGGATTTTGTTGCCACCCAGTTCATACTTCTCATTGTGGTAACCTGAAGATTACGAATATGCAGAAAGCAATTTTTTATAGGATATGATAATAAAAACTTTTTAATTTGGTTATGATCAATTTTATAACAGCTAAGCATGTGTGGTGCATGATTCCCACTAATCTGATTGTTTCCTATAGTTTTTTAAGCCTGTTCCATAGTAAAAATAAGACCATTTTGAAAATTTCTCCTAAAAGAATACTTTGATTCCATAAGACAATTTTTAAACTCAATCATCATATATGCAAATATTTTATGAATTTTTGTTGAAATTATCAATTGAAAAAAATGTTACTATCAAAACCAGTTGAATTAAAAACATGATTTGTCACTTGTAAATTCAATTATTTTGTGTCTTGAAAAGAAAATTTAGACAAAAATATGTATGCTTCATGTAAATAAAAATATATTTGTTTGATGTAAATAAAAATAGGTGTCTCGTGAATAAAAATGTTTGTTTGATATGTTTGTCTCGAGTTCATAAATGTTTACAGGATTGTTCAATTATTGCAGTGATTTAATATAAGTAATTATAATTTATGAGATTAAGGAAATTAGCTTTTTAAGACTAGAATTTGACCCTTTTATAAATATTATATGTTGCATTCAAAATTAATAAAGCTTCACGTTTTAACATCGTACCCCGGCAAGAAAAGTGAAACAAGTCAAAAAATAAAAACATTTTATATGTCATTGAAAAATATGAATGAGGTACCCCAGCATGTTAAATATTACTATTCTATAGAATATAATAGAAGTTACCACCATAAATACTTACCTAAAATTTAAAAGAAGCTTGTACTATTTCAATATAAGTTTTATAGTATTTAAGTTGATGTTACTCAAATTCTGCAATTTTGAGTAGCGTCCCTTTTCTTGCCGGGGTACGATATATTTCTTTCACGTTTGAACATAAAATATGGAACATTATTTATGTTTGATAAAATAATAAAATTCAATTGTTACATATTATAAATTGAAAAATGTGATTTGGTAACGAAATATTTAAGATTTATCAAAGTGAAGTTAAATTTTTCATTTGGTAATGAAAACAAGAGAAAAGAGTATTGTATATCAATTAAAGTCTTAAAGAAATTATTTGCTAACATAAAACGCGCATTAATTAGTGTTTACTTTTTTTTAAAAGGGTACTTATTCCAAAGTCGGCCGTCTAGTTATGCTCGCGGCATCATGACGTATCACGGCTGTTAGATAACGGCTCCACTTTCTTAGGAAACCGAAGCTTTAGCGGTTGTTCGCTGACGCTACTCTAGAGCGATGTCTTATCGTGTTTCAAAACTTGTAAATTAAATGTATATAGCTCATATTTAATCCTAAATAAAAGGTTTGGACCATGTAAATTTAGTTGTGCCCTTTATTCGAGATGGAGGAACTTCAGTGGCGCAGTCTGTAAAGATGAACTTGCCGGGAATGAGAGGTGATAGTTTTGATTAACGTGGCTCTTTTCTTTATTTCATTGTAAACGAGAGAGAAAACCATAGGGGTTTTCGCGTGTCATCAACGAAACATCAGTTTCTTATCGGTAACATATCGAAACATCAGTTTCTGTTTACTCTGCGAGGTATCTTTGCATCATTGCAAGTTGGAAAGAAGTCATATTACGCCAACGATAATATCTCGGCCATTTTCAGGAGCATCATTGCTCACGTATCATTGAAATTGATTTTTTAGGAGCATCATTGCTCATGTATTATTAAAATTCATTTTCAAGAGCATCATTGCTCACATATTATTATTGCTCACGTATCATTGAAATTGATTTTTTTAGGAGCATCATTGCTCGAGTATTTCGAAATTCATTTTGGGAGCATCATTGCTCATATATAATTTAAATATTATTGTAGGGGCATTATTGCTAATAATTGAATGTTTAAATTTGTGCATAACGTTAAATATCATTACTCTTAGTATTGAAATGTTTTAAAATTGTGTGCACATCGGAAACCAGTATTACTGTATTTATGTCATTAATTGCTTCCGAATTTTTTATAGTTAATTCCAATGTTTGAAAATTATTATTGCTTGATTGTTTTTTGTATTAATCTGAAAGAATATTGAATAATTAATCGAAACATCATTGCTTGTGTTTTGTGTCACACATAACATTGATTCACATTTGTATTATTAAGTGTTTTAATATTATTTTTAAGATACTTATTTTCCTTATATCTGTAAGTAAGAATTGCAAGTCAATTAATTAAAGAATCATTGCTTATATTACAGTGCCACCCTTGAGGTATTAGTTGAAAGTGTTATATCTATTAAGTCTATTAGTATTATTTATTAGACTAATTTTCCCCCTTATATCTAAATATAAGAATTTTAGATATTTCATTCTTGTCATTGTGTCCGAAGATTGAGATATATCGGATATATATATATATTTTGGCTTGTAATTTAAAATTTGAAAATTATGGCTTTTTTTAATCGGGCTAAAAAGGAAGATTTGAGGGTTTTGGCCGAGGAACTGGGTGAAATGGTCACGGACGGGATGAAATCGTTAGACCTGATTCGATTGATTAAGGCTAGCAATGATTATGACGAGGATTTTGCGAAGGGACCGTTGTCAATAATTACAGAAGAACGAAAGGCTGAGGAAGTTGAACGAAAGATGAGGGAAGAACGTGCATTTACGTTAGAGAAATTGCAACTGGAAGTAATCATAAGGAGGTGGAAAGCAGTTCCAGAAGAAGATGAACGGTGGAAACAAATGCATGAAATACAATTTAGAAATGCAGAATGTGGAAAAGAGAAATGACCTAACGAAAATTGTTGTTAGCAGGGAAGACAAGGGAAAGAAGGAAGTTAAGAAGGGACCGGAAAACAAAATTGACTCTACCTCAACTGAAAACCTTAGTACCCTTATTAAGGACGAAGCAGCGGCTTCTCGAGATGAGGAACCAGCAAAGAACTTGGACGGAGAAACTGAGAGGGTAGAATTTAAGGGGCGAGGAAAGAGTAACCCTCTCGCGGTCCAGGAGGAGAGGTGGTCAAAAGTCACCGAAAAGAGCAGGGCGAGGTGAGTGACCCGTCAAACTCATCGGGTGTTGGTACGGTACGAAAGAATGTGCCAGGGAGTCAAGTTACTATTGAAAAGGGGGAAGAATCACGGAGTCCACGATAACGGGAAAGGGACTGAAAAACACTCCCGTTTTGATACCCCAAAGCTGCGAAGGGGGCAATATGAGAATGTGACATTGCCCAGGACTTTCTTGGACACTTTTCCTCTGAATCGTAGATTGGAAAAAACAAAGATAGCTCAGGAGACTTTGACTGATGGTCAAGTGGAAGGAGTAAATGTTCAGATGGAATTGCCGTTGTGTAATCGAAGTCTTAATAAAGTTTGACACGTAGAAAAGAGGGGCCAAGGATGAGATAGTCAATCAGTCCGTTGATCTATTTGACAGTCTGCTCCTCAGGGGCCAAACCGACTCATAGGGATCGGGGTCAACTAAAGTGGCTTTAATTTTTTTTTGTCCGAATTTATATTTGTATTTTAATTTTTGTATTTGTGTGATTATATTCAGAGCCACTTTGATCAACACTCTAATATTTTTTTTTCTTTTCTCTCATATACTGTATTCTGTGTGTTGTTTTCTTTTATTCTCTTTTCAGCTGCATCGTCTCTAAGGTGACGATGAGCTTTCTGAGAGGGGACGTGTAAGGTTCTGATGGCAATCTTACATGATGACGTCACGCCGTCAGGGCCATCAACCTTCAAGTTGGAGCAGGACGTTTTCTCCCCTAAGACGAGAGGGGTTGAAAGGAATGTGAGGGGTCAGAACAAGAGTAGAAGCATCTCTTAGCGGTTGTTCGCTGACGCTACTCTAGAGCGATGTCTTATCGTGTTTCAAAACTTGTAAATTAAATGTATATAGCTCATATTTAATCCTAAATAAAAGGTTTGGACCTTGTAAATTTAGTTGTGCCCTTTATTCAAGATTGAGGAACTTCAGTTTGTGTAAATGGTATGTTCTCAGATTCCAAATTCTTAGTTTCTTAATTGTAAAAAATCCTGACATGATACATAAAAATGGATATTATTTTTGAATCAAGCATAGCACACAGATTTCTTATAATTTACATAAATTCATAAAAACTCCAGACAAAAAGTTAAATTTTGTAGGCCTGTGTTATTACTCGAAGTGGTTAGAGGTTTGTGAACTTAATGATAAATCAGCAAAGGAAGCAATTGGCAAACTTAAATCCATTTTTTCTGTATTTGGTGTATCCAACACTGTAGTCTCTGATAACATTCCATTTAATGGCTGTGTATAAACAATTTGGAATGGGACTTTAACTATGCATTAATTAGTCCTCATAACTCCCAGAGTCATGGCATGGTAGAAAGGGCTGTGGGAATATCCAAAAGCCTAATTAGATGCTATGAGAAAGTGTTAGGATTTGAAACTTTAAACACGTGTACCTGCTGAGATAATTTCAAAGCGCGTCTCAGTTCACAAGACTTTATTTTCTTAAGGATAGGTCAGGACGAACCTTTAGCAGAAATAGGAAACATTAGGAACTCAAACATTCCTTTTACTGAGGAAATTGACCCTAATGACGAGTTTATAAATAATCCCCTACAGAAGACATTTGTACCTACAAACACTAATAACTCACTTAATACAACAAATAATAATTGTACTGCAAAGAAAAAGTAACCATGTGCACAGAAAGCCTGCTCTTTAATGATTATGTTTTGTATTAAATTAAAGTGTCTGTTATGTGAGAAATCAATGTTTAAATAAATCATGTTATTAAAGTGTAAACATTGTTATGTAATTGTTTGTTTCAAACTTTAATATACCTATCTGAACAGAAAATATGTCATAGTAACTGTAACTGTGTTACTAGGAACTTCAACTAAGAGTATGTGGCAACACTAAGAACGTTGATGTAGACCTGACTGAATGTGGTAACTTGTATTATTTTACTATTATACCAGATGTTCATATATTTTAATCTAATAAACTTATTATAAATCAATGTATGGTGTGATTGACTACAAGTTCTATGCTTACTTAACAACATATGACAGGTAGGTTCAAAATGACCCGTCATTCAACTGAAAATGGGATAATGATATCATTTTGCATAAACATCAAGGATTTCTGTTATGTAAACTTCCTCAGATGTGTGATCACCTAGTCACTTTTGCAAGTTCTTTATCTGAAGGCAACCATGAATTTGTACTACCATTTTAGGTTGAAGTTCAGAACATGGGGATATAAAATGGCTTTTTTTCTTTAATATTTACAAAAACCATCGATTTCAACTTGCTTCGGTGGGTAAGTAAAACACGTTGAAATCTATTACTATGGCTGATGTGGGGGAAACAAGAGATTCCACTTTAATGCTGGCAAGGAAATTAGTACATTCTCAAATGGTGTGTAGAGAGGTCAAAGGACAACTGATGTACTATATGCTCTTGAAATGAGAGTCAGAATAACTGAAACAGCAGCAAATGTGTATGTTGCATCTCAAGAAGAAAGTGCTCAGCAGTGGGCAAGCAAAATATGTCATCAGAACAAGAACATGCAAAATAATTTTTTTTTTGTAAAAATGTCTCAGAAACTGAAGAAGAATTGATTTTGAATATGCTAATAAACAAATTAGTGTACTTACCTGAGTGGGATTTGCTGAGGCCCTGGGGCGGTTCAGGAGGGCGGCACTGCCTGAAGTTTCAGCTGAAGTGAATTCTGTTCATGAAAACAGGAGGAATGCTTTCGTCAAAGATGATTCTCTGGACCTGGACCAACTACTCCTTGTCAGCATCAGTAATATGGATAACAGCAACGATGATTTGACAAAATTTCAAAAATGGTTTGGAAGTAGTTGCTGTGTCTGTCTACGAACAGAGCTCTCTGTCGAGCATCTTGACCACTTGATGCAGCAGTTCTTTTCAAGTGAAAAATACACAGCAAGTCTTGTTGATAACAAAGAATTTTTAGTGAGGTGAAGGACGAACAAAAGCATGTTGCTGAAACAACATTGCTGGATCTATTGTAGTAGGATCATGTCAACTCTATCATCTGATATCCAGTATATTGGGAATCTGTTTCTATAGAAGAGCAGTCTGTAAGTTGAATGACTCCACTTGATAGAAATGGGCCTGCCTTCAAAAACAGAGTTCAACGCCCTAGTTGCTTCCCAGAAAAAAGTAATGAAGCCGAAGATAATGTTTCATCTGCCGGAAACCTAGTCACATTAAAAAAATCTGTAGGAGGAAAATAAACCTACATTTTAAGGGGCTAATTTGTAGGTTTCATGGAAGGAGTTTCGGAGAGTGAAATATATACAGTGGAGCGTTTGACCATGACAAAATACACAGGTATTTTGTGAACTTCACAACATTGGCTTCACCTAAACCAGTATGATGGGAAAAGCGAAGCAATTATGGCTTAGGGACATGGAACTGTGAATGTTGGGATGAAAATTACCAAGTGGGACAAGAACCACTAACAGAGGTGTAGCATGTACCCGACATAAGCGGACACCTTTTCTCTATTAGTCAAACACTTACTAACGGTTTCATGCTCAAGCTTTGAAAGAGATGAGTGTTCACTCTTACCAGAATGCTGCAGGGATGAGAGGCTTACGAACTGTTCATGTATTATTTCCCTTAGAAATGATCATTGTATATCTTATAGTGTCTGCAGAATTATGTTAATGTGCAGATGTCGAATTTGTTTGAAATGTAAACAGTGCAGATGTCGAATTTGAACAAGGGAACAAAGGACTACAACATCAGCGGGATTGCTGCATACAGTTGTCTGGACACACGCAACAACAACCTTAAGTGGTGCAAAGTATTTTGAATGCTTTGTAGGTAATTTCACCAAGAACGTAGTGTTTTGTATGCTTTCACCACCAGGTGGTGAAATATCCATGCTATAATTCAGCCACACGTATTTACAATATCTGACTACTTGAGTCTTAACTGTATCCCAGATAGCAATGTAAGCTTGTCACAAGCTTGTGCCAACCTTGTCGTCGACAAGGATAGAGGGTTTTCACAAGGTTGTTCATGACAAGGGTGTAACCTTGTGACAAGCTTGTGTAAAGGTTTGCTAGTCAACAGAAAAAAAGCTTTTCAACAAGGTTTTCTGTAAGGTTTTCACAAGCATCGTTTTTAAGCTTTTCACAGGCTTGTTTCATGCTTTTCACAAGCTTGTTTTAAGCTTTTCTTATGCTTGTCGTACCCTTTTCATATGCTTATCGTACCCTTGTCATACCATTTTTATGCCTAATCTGTACACATTATCTAAAAACCTGATACTCAATGTTTTTTATTAGCTCAAAATTGCAAAACTTAGGAAAATCGAATTTTGTTTTCACTGCATTTTTTATTTACACCTAAAATAATCAAAAATGAATCTCATTTTGTTGGAAATAGTAAAAACTTTTACTACTTAAATTTTACTTCATTTCATTTGTATCACAAATTTTTTTCAGATTTTAAAATATTATCTATTTTAAGAAATTGGTTTTATCTTGCATGAACATACCCCAAACCAATTCTTAAGCACTTCTGGGCAGTAAACCATACACCAGGTGTAAAATAATCTTTTTTTTTTTTTAAATTTAAATCAGATTTTTTGACATGACATGTGAATCAATATCTATTTTACTAAAAATCTTAGTTTGTAACATGGTAAGGCATTAAAAAAGTGAATTTTCAAAACAAAAAGTAAAACATTTGTCTAACTTTAAAATACAAGTTGCCATCCTACATAGTTTTTCTTGAATAAATTACACCATGTTAACAAATTTATCAGCAAGTGCATGTGACAGACCTAAATTATAGTCATAATATTCATCCTTTCTAATAGAAAGCTCAGTTGCATTTTTTTTTAAATAAATTATTAATCACATGTGTTATTTTGTATCAATTTTAAAATAAAAGTAGTTGAAGTGGGATCATAGACAGTATAGATATCAGACTTCTTTAAGTGCAACAATAATATACAATATTTTCTCAAATGAATGCTTTATTGTTTGTAAAATAAAATTATGCAAGGACATTGTCAAAACTTTCAAATATATGTCAACTTGTTTTTTACTTTACTGTTTGGCAGAATCCTTTACTCTACACATTATTTGCAAATGTCCAGTGCAAACATATTTTCAAAAGCTGATCAGTACTGGGTGTATTTACTTAGTTACCCCAAAAATCATAGTGCATACAGTATTGATTTTTTACACAGTATTTCTGTAACACACAGATGAGGATATTATTCCTTAAAATAAAGAAAAATTTCTTAGTTGGAAAAAAAACAACTTATTAACACTTTTTGCTGAATTAAAATAAAATAATGAACTTCTCGATACTTACTAGATTTTCACAGGACTGCTTTTCAGAAACACGAATAAAACTAAAAAGTTGTTTAAAAAATCATGGACTTAAAACACTCCCTTTTCATTATTTAAAAAATTGTTACATTTATTTTTATTCATTCTTACTTAAACTTATTTGAAAGAACTAACACACAAGACATATATAAAATAAAATGATTTTATTGATTAATTTATAACCATCAAATTTACAACAATTCTTACATATAAAAGTCAATGTATGGACCTGCTCTTTTCTCTCTGCAAAAAAGAATACTTTAGAATAAGCATATATATTTTTTTTTACATGGGAGCTAGTATATTTAAGTGTTATCAACTGAATATGGGAACCCTCTTAAAACTATCAAAGTTTAAACAACCATGCAGTAGACAATTTTGATTTAAGCTTGCACAAAAGAATTTTTTAATGACAGTGGCACTTTTAAAGATAATGAAATATTTTTTAAGCAGGAAATATTATTGTTTGAGGGTTATTCAGTAATTAATTTATTTTGAATTGCTTAAATCTTTCAATATACAGAATGTTAATTGTATGACATGACAAATAATTTTTTTTTTAATTTTACAAATCATTGCATTAGGGCAAGGAATGGGGCTTAGTTAAAAATTCAATTTCTTAAATAAAAGCAAGCCGTGTTTTATTAATACTTTGCAAAAATTTTCTTAATACCCTATAGGACATGCTACTTTCCTCATTTCTGATATTAGGGAACCAGGAGTTATTTCCCCCATCAAACCACTGTGTTAAAATTATGCCTGTAGCATCTTCCTCACTTGTAAATCTTACTGAATACACTGATACAACTGATACTTACTGATACAACTGAATCAATATCTTTAAATTAGTCTGAAATAAAATAAAGTGCCAAAATTACAAAGGGGTTATCAAACACGTGAATCATCGATTAGGATGAAATTGAAGTGTTCGATTTTCACTTGGTATTTAAATTTGTTCCAAGTTGATGATACACATGTTTGACAGTCCCTTAGTTTATTATGTACAAATATAAAAAATTAAATTAAATGTAACAATGCAAAAACAACTTGATTATCCTTATAGGGGAGCAAAACCATTTTATTAGGAGATTGGATAAATTTGACACATGCACACCTAAAGCATGACCAGAACTGTCTAAAAATGGGACTTAAAAAAATTTCCTTCCAATAACAACCATCTGTTGTTTGTCTTCAGATAACCTTTAAACAACTTGCTACAATCATGTTCCAGATTAAATTTGATATCTCAACAAAATGTTTATGCCCTTTATATTTTTTTACACATCTACGTAAATTTTACGCATGGTAAATAATAAATTGCTATATATTTTATTACTGGGTTAAAAATTTAAATTTTCCGAGCACAATCAGTCTTGAACAATAAAATATGCATACAAAATAAACTGACAAAATCAATGCATAAATATATTTAGATAAATTATTATTTCATACATCTGAATAATAAAACTATGTAACACACAAATAAAATGACTAAAAATATCCAAGTTTTGCTCTAAGTTCACAAATATAAATTTACACATATTTATGATTCAAAACAGAGCACTGACTGAAAACTGATGGACAGAATTTTTATAAAATTAAACAAATACGAAGTTTTATTTAATGATAAAAATACACTTACTAGAAATAAGTACACACGAGTTTCGTTCATTCAACGGCAATGGCCGGAGGCGACGCCAAGCTCCCGATGCAAAGTAAACAAAGTACTACTGCTGCGCATGCGTCGATGCCTTGCCTTTTGAAAGCTTGTCACACGGTTTACATGAAAAGCTTGTGTTAAGGTTTTCGTGCGGCTTTCACTGTAAAGCTTGTTTCGGCAAGCTTTCAGTGAGGTTTTCAAACGGTTTTCGCGGTAGGCTTGTCAGCGGCAGCCTATGACAGGGGAAACGGCAACCTTTTCGTAACCTTGTTTGCTATCTGGGATATGTATGTAACTGTTGACTATAATAAATATTGGGATCGTAGCAAAGCGTGCACAATATTATTTGTCTTGCTTCAATGCTGTATAGGCGACTAAAAAAAATTAATATTTTGAGTTGAAATAGAATGGCTGAAAGAGATGACATTACCAGATTTCAGGCCTACGAAGACAGAGGAACTAGGGCTATCCAATGGAGAAAACGGATGCGTGCCTTCGAATTTACATCGATTCAAAGTTGGTCAAAGACGCACATTGAAAGAAAGCATCGCTACTTCATCTCGCTGGACCGGATGTCCTGGACATTTTTGAAACTTTGGATGACCAAACGATTCAACAGGGAGATGGAAATGCTTCAGATGTATACACCACTGCCGTTGCACTGCTGAACAACAAATTCATGGTTTCGGACAACGAAACTTATGAAAGTTTCAAGTTCCGTGGCATGAATCTGCTGGAGAACGAATTGCTGAAGTCCTTTATCGTTCATCTTCGATAGCAAGCTGGATTGTGTGGTTTTGTGAAAGAAGAAGTGGACCGACACATACGGGACCAAATCGTCGTAAAGTGCCCTTACAAAGACTAACAATTGAAGATGATTGACAAATGTGATGCCTTAACGTTGGATCGAGCAGAAGAACTGTGCCGGTCATACGAACATTCCAAGTTGGAGTCCGATGCCATGGACAAAATGGCGCATCTAGAAGAAACTGTAAATCGATTACAAATTCGAGACAATCTAAAAAGAAGTGGACCGCGCTATTGTCAGGCTGATGAAAAGGCTTCTAAATCAGTGTGCTGGAAATGTGAACTTGCAGGCCACACACAAAAAGACCCCAAATGCCCAGTCCAAGGTAAGAAGTGTTTGAACTGTAGTCAAGTTGGACATTTTGCTAAAGTGTGTCGATCTAAGAAAAAACGATTTGATCAGTGAAAGACTGTGAGAGTATTAAATACTGAAAACAATAATTCAAGTGACCATGACTTTGTTTTTTTCCATCCATGCTGTACACATGAGCAGGAAAGAAGAGCTCCTGAACTGTATCATAGGACACGTTGAAGTACCCATGATCATAGACTCAGGTGCAAACTGCAATGTAATAACGAGAAAGGAATGAAGAAAATTAAAATCTGCTAAGATCAAATGCAGATCATACCTAGTTGAAAAAAAATTGTTTTCATATGGTGGTGAACCATTAAAAGTGTTAGGTGCATTTAGGGTTAACATGAGTGTGCCAAATGGCAAGAATTTAAAAGATATTGAATTCTTTGTGTTCAATGGTGAGGGTAGTTCACTATTGGGAAAAGACACTGCACTAGAATTGGGTGTTTTAAAAATTGGACTTGGCATAAATACCATAAAAGAGCTAAGAAACCAAGAAGGCCAGGAGTTTGTTAAAAATTTTCCAAGTGTTTTTAAAGGTGTGGGAAAATTAAAAGGGTATCAATTAAGAATACCGATCAAACCTCACTGTAAAGAAGTGGCCCAGCCTGTAAGACGCCTGCCATATAACTTGAGACCCCATGTTGCAGAATTGTTAGACAAGCTATTAAAGCATGACATTATTGAAGGAATGTCAGGCCCAACTCCATGGGTATCACCTATTCTAGTCACACCAAAGAAAGGAGAAAAGTGGAGGTTGTGTGTTGATATGAGATTAGCTAACCAAGCCATTGAGCAAGATCAGTTTCCACTTCCTAATATGATCAGATAGAACTAGAGGAAAGCTTGAGGAACATTACAATCTTTTGTACACCACTAGGTCTATACAGATATAAACGTCTGATGTTTGGTGTTAATTGTGGATCAGAGATGTACCAAAAAGTCATGACATAGAGCTTACATGACTGTGAAGGTATTATATGGATGATTTGATTGTTTATGGTAAAAATATGAATGATCATGATATTAATTTAACAAAAGTGCTGAGTGTGCTCCAGGAAAAGGGGCTCACAATAAATAAGAAAAAATGTGAATTTAGGTTAAAAGATATCATTTTTTTAAAACACCACATTAGTTCAAAGGTAGTTCAACCTACTAAGAAAAGCCAAAATGAAGTAGAAAATTTCAGGCAACCCAAATCTGCGACTGAAATAAGGGCTTTTCTAAGTCTTGTGAATTTCTCTGCAAAATTTATTCCTGATATAGCAACCATAGCTGCACCCCTGAGAAAACTGACCAAGGAAGATGAACAAATTAATTGGGGACATGAACAAACAGAGGCATTTAATACATTAAAAAAAATGATTGCACAACCACCAGTTTTAGGAATTTATAACCCAAAAGCACCTACAAGATTCTATTGTGATGCTTCACCTGTAGGACTAGGTGCTGTCTTGGTGCAATTTCATGATGATGGACCAAGAATAAGATATGCCGGTAAAGCATTGACAAGTGCTGAACAAAGGTATTCTCAAATAGAAAAGGAAGCACTGGCACTGGTTTGGGCATGTGAGACTTTACATATTCACGCATTTCCTAAGGAGTTTGAACTAGTGACTCCCCACAAACCACTTGAGGTGTAACATGTAGGAAGGATCAAAGCCACAGGTTCCTTTTTTGCCTCGATGCCAAACAGTTCATCGACAGGTTTACAAGCACTTTCTCCACATTTAAATCTCATACATCATTATCAAAACCTATATTCAAGCCATTTCGCATAAAGCAACTCCAGTTTAGAATTTTAAAAAATTTTAGCGAACCATACTTCAAAAATATCTATATTCAAATGATTGTTCACAATAAAATAACGTTTAAATGTCATTAGAGAGTAACAAAAAGATGAAAGTATATGAAAAGGTCAGTGACACCAGGTCACAAAGGTGACACACACTCTTACCACCAAGTGTAATGTGTTGGAAGGATCAAAAGCAACCAGTTCCTATTCTGCCTCGATGGGGAAGAGTTCATCTGCTCTCACCTTCTCACCCCTAAATGTAACGTGTTGGAAGTATCAAAAGACGCAAGTAACTTTACTGCCTTGATGGGGAACAGTTCATCTGCTCTCACCACCAGTTTTTACGTGTTGGAAGGATCAAAAGCCACTATTTCACTTTCTGCTTTGATAGGGAACAGAACAGTTCATCTGCTCACACCACCAGGTGCAACGTATTGGAAGGATCAAAGGCCACTATTTCACTTTCTGCCACTATGGGGAACAGGTCATCTGCACTCACCACCAGGTGTAACGTGTTGGAAGTATCAAAAGCCGCAAGTAACTCTTTTGTCTCGATGGGAAACAGTTCATCTGCTCTCACCACCAGCTGTAACGTGTTGGAAGGATCAAAAGCCGCCAGTTCCTTTTCTGCCACGATGGGGAACAGTTCATCTGCTCTCACCACCAGGTATAACGTGTTGGAAGGATGAAAAGCCACTATTTCACTTTCTGCTTCGATGGGGAACAGTTCATCTGCTCTCACCACCAGTTGTAACAAGTTGGAAGGATCAAAAGCCACTATTTCACTTTCTGCCTCAATGGGGAACAGTTCATCTGCTCTCACCACCAGGTGTAACGTGTTGGAAGTTATAAAAGCCACAATTTTCTTTTCTGCCTCGATGGGGAACAGTTCATCTGCTCTCACTACCAGGTGTGATGTGTTGGAAGGATCAAAAGCCACCAGTTCGTTTTCTGCCTCGATGGGGAACAGTTCATCTGCTCTCACCACCAGGTGTAACGTGTTGGAAGGATCAAAAGCCACTATTTCACTTTCTGCTTCGATGGGGAACAGTTCATCTGCTCTCACCACCAGTTGTAACGTGTTGGAAGCATCAAAAGCCACAAGTTCCTTTTCTGCTTCGATGGGGAACAGTTCATCTGCTCTCACCATCAAGTGTAATGTGTTGGAAGGATCAAAAGCCACCAATTCGTTTTCTGCCTCGATGGGGAACAGTTCATCTGCTCTCACCACCAGTTCTTACGTGTTGGAAGGATCAAAAGCCAGTTTTTCACTTTCTTATTCGATGGGGAACAGTTCATCTGCTCTCACCACCAGGTGTAACGTGTTGGAAGAATCAAAAGCCACTATTTCACTTTCTGCCTCAATGGAGAACAGTTCATCTGCTCTCACATCACCAGTTGTTACATGTTGGAAGTATCAAAAGCTACAAGTAACTCTTTTGCCTCGATGGGGAACAGTTCATCTGCTCTCACCACCAGGTGTAACATGTTCGAAGTATCAAAAGGCGCAAGTAACTTTTCTGCCATGATGGGGAACAGTTCATCTGCTCTCAACACCAGGTATAACGTGTTGGAAGGATCAAAAGCCAGTATTTCACTTTCTGTTTCGATGGGGAACAGTTCATCTGCTCTCACCATCAGGTGTAACGTGTTGAAAGGCTTAGTAGACACAAGTTCCATTTCTGCCTCGATGGGGAACAGTTCATCTGCTCTCACCTCCAGGTGTAACGTATTGGAAGGATCAAAAGCCACTATTTCACTTTCTGCCTCAATGGAGAACAGTTCATCTGCTATCACCACCAGTTGTTACATTTTGGAAGTATCAAAAGCCACAAGTAACTCTTTTGCCTCGATGGGAAACAGTTCATCTGCTCTCACCACCAGCTGTAACGTGTTGGAAGGATCAAAAGCCACCAGTTCCTTTTCTGCCACGATGGGGAACAGTTCATCTGCTCTCACCACCAGGTGTAACGTGTTGGAAATTATAAAAGCCACAATTTTCTTTACTGCCTCGATGGGGAACAGTTCATCTGCTCTCACTACCAGGTGTGATGTGTTGGAAGGATCAAAAGCCACCAGTTCGTTTTCTGCCTCGATGGGGGAACAGTTCATCTGCTCTCACCACCAGGTGTAACGTGTTGGAAGGATCAAACGCCACTATTTCACTTTCTGCTTCGATGGGGAACAGTTCATCTGCTCTCACCACCAGTTGTAATGTGTTGGAAGCATCAAAAGCCACAATTTCCTTTTCTGCTTCGATGGGGAACAGTTCATCTGCTCTTACCACCAAGTGTAATGTGTTGGAAGGATCAAAAGCCACCAGTTCCTTTTCTGCCTCGATGGGGAACAGTTCATCTGCTCTTACCACCAGTTGTTACGTGTTGGAAGGATCAAAAGCCAGTTTTTCACTTTCTTATTCGATGGGGAACAGTTCATCTGCTCTCACCACCAGGTGTAACGTGTTGGAAGAATCAAAAGCCACTATTTCACTTTCTGCCTCAATGGAGAACAGTTCATCTGCTCTCACACCACCAGTTGTTACATGTTGGAAGTATCAAAAGCTACAAGTTACTCTTTTGCCTTGATGGGGAACAGTTCATCTGCTCTCACCACCAGGTGTAACATGTTGGAAGTATCAAAAGGCGCAAGTAACTTTTCTGCCATGATGGGGAACAGTTCATCTGCTCTCAACACCAGGTATAACGTGTTGGAAGGATCAAAAGCCAGTATTTCACTTTCTGTTTCGATGGGGAACAGTTCATCTGCTCTCACCATCAGGTGTAACGTGTTGAAAGGCTTAGTAGACACAAGTTCTATTTCTGCCTCGATGGGGAACAGTTCATCTGCTCTCACCTCCAGGTGTAACGTATTGGAAGGATCAAAAGCCACTATTTCCCTTTCTGCCTCAATGGAGAACAGTTCATCTGCTATCACCACCAGTTGTTACATTTTGGAAGTATTAAAAGCCACAAGTAACTCTTTTGCCTCGATGGGAAACAGTTCATCTGCTCTCACCACCAGCTGTAACGTGTTGGAAGGATCAAAAGCCACCAGTTCCTTTTCTGCCACGATGGGGAACAGTTCATCTGCTCTCACCACCAGGTGTAACGTGTTGGAAATTATAAAAGCCACAATTTTCTTTACTGCCTCGATGGGGAACAGTTCATCTGCTCTCACTACCAGGTGTGATGTGTTGGAAGGATCAAAAGCCACCAGTTCGTTTTCTGCCTCGATGGGGGAACAGTTCATCTGCTCTCACCACCAGGTGTAACGTGTTGGAAGGATCAGAATGCAGTATTTCACTTTCTGCTTCGATGGGGAACAGTTCATCTGCTCTCAACAACAGTTGTTACGTGTTGGAAGGATCAAAAGCCACTATTTCACTTTCTGCCTCGAAGGGGAACAGTTCATTTGCTCTCACCACCAGGTTTAACGTATTGGAAGGATTTAAGGCAACTATTTCACTTTCTGCTACGATGGGGAACAGTTCATCTGCTCTCACCACCAGTTGTTACGTGTTGGAAGGATCAAACGCCACTATTTCACTTTCTGCTTCGATGGGGAACAGTTCATCTGCTCTCACCACCAGTTGTAACGTGTTGGAAGCATCAAAAGCCACAAGTTCCTTTTCTACTTCGATGGGGAACAGTTCATCTGCTCTCACCACCAAGTGTAATGTGTTGGAAGGATCAAAAGTCACAAGTTCCTTTTCTGCCTCGATGGGGAACAGTTCATCTGCTCTCACCACCAGTTGTTACGTGTTAGAAGGATCAAAAGCCAGCTCTCACCACAAGGTGTAATGTGTTGGAAGGATGAAAACCACCAGTTCCTTTTCTGCCTCGATGGGGAACAGTTCATCTGCTCTCACCACCAGTTGTTACGTGTTAGAAGGATCAAAAGCCACTATTTCACTTTTTGCTTCGATAGGGAACAGTTCATCTGCTCTCACCACCAGTTGTAACGTGTTGGAAGCATCAAAAGCCACAAGTTCCTTTTCTGATTCGATAGGGAACAGTTCATCTGCTCTCACCACCAGTTGTAATTTGTTGGAAGCATCAAAAGCCACAAGTTCCTTTTCTGCTTCGATGGTGAACAGTTCATCTGCTCTCACCACCAAGTGTAATGTGTTGGAAGGATCAAAAGCCACCAGTTTCTTTTCTGCCTCGATGGGGAACAATTCATCTGCTCTCACCACCAGGTGTAACGTGTTGGAAGAATCAAAAGCCGCCAGTAATTTTTTTGCCACGATGGGGAACAGTTCATCTGTTCTCAACACCAGGTATAACGTGTTGGAAGGATCAAAAGGCAGTATTTCACTTTCTGTTTCAATGGGGAACAGTTCATCTGCTCTCAACATCATTTGTAACGTGTTGAAAGGCTTAGAAGACACAAGTTCCATTTCTGCCTCGATGGGGAACAGTTCATTTGCTCTCAACCACCAGGTGTAACGTGCTGGAACGATCAAAAGCCACTACTTCACTTTCTGCCTCAATGGAGAACAGTTCATCTTCTCTCACCACCAGTTGTTACGTGTTGGAAGGATCAAACGCCACTATTTCACTTTCTGCTTTGATGGGGAACAGTTCATCTGCTCTCACCACTAGTTGTAACGTGTTGGAAGCATCAAAAGCCACAATTTCCTTTTCTTCCTCGATGGGGAACAGTTCATCTGCTCTCACCACCAGTTGTTACGTGTTGGAAGGATCAAAAGCCACTATTTCACTTTTTGCTTCGATGGGGAACAGTTATCTGCTCTCACCACCAGTTGTAACGTGTTGGAAGCATCAAAAGCCACAAATTCCTTTTCTGCTTCGATGGGGAACAGTTCATCTGCTCTCACCACCAGGTGTAACGTGTTGGAAGGAATTAAAGCGACAAGTTTCTTTTCTGCCTCGATGGGAAACAGTTCATCTGCTCTCACCACCAGGTGTAACATGTTGGAAGTATCAAAAGGCGCAAGTAACTTTTCTGCCACGATGGGGAACAGTTCATCTGCTCTCACCACCAGGTATAACGTGTTGGAAGGATCAAAAGCCAGTTTTTCACTTTCTTATTCGATGGGGAACAGTTCATCTGCTCTCACCACCAGGTGTAACGTGTTGGAAGAATCAAAAGCCGCGAGTAACTTTTCTGCCTCGAAGAGGAACAGTTCATCTGCTCTCACCACCAGGTGTAACGTATTGGAAGGATCAAAAGCCACTATTTCACTTTCTGCCTCAATGGAGAATAGTTCATCTGCTCTCACCACCAGTTGTTACATGTTGGAAGTATCAAAAGCCACAAGTTCCTTTTCTGCTTCGATGGGGAACAGTTCATCTGCTCTCACCACCAAGTGTAACGTATTGGAAGAATCAAAAGCCACTAGTTTACTTTCTGCTTCGATGGGGAATAGTTCATTTGCTCTCACACCAGGTGTAACGTGTTGGAAGGATCAAAAGCCACCGGTTCCTTTTCTGCCTCGATGGTGAACAGTTCATCAACAGGTTTACAAGCACTTTGTCTACTTTTAAATCTCATACATCATTATCAAAACCTATATTAAAGCCACTTCGCATAAAGCAACTCCAGTTTAGAATTTTTTTTAATTTTAGTGTACCATACTTCGAAAATATCTATATTCAATTGATTGTGCACAGTAAAATAACGTTTAGATGTCATTAGAGAGTAACATAAAGATGAAAGTATATGAAAAGGTGAGTGACATGGATGGGAGAATAGATCAGTATTGTACATCGTGGTTGTGAAACCAGTTGTTACTTGTAGGAAGTAAACCCCTGAAGGAATACCCATTCAAAATCGTATGGGCTTGTGAGCCTGCATTAAAAAAAATTATGTACAAGTTTTCCTTTCTCAGTAAATCTAGATCTGATTAAGGCTATTGGGAATCCTGATATGTCATGAAGGAAGCTAACATTTGCATTTAATAAAAAATAAAACGTGCATAGTAATATTTCGTGTGTATTTTAACAGTGTCTATTAAATGCAAACAGTACTCCTACCTATTTGAATTAACTATGCTACTAAAGGAGTAAAATCATACCACGAACCAAGAGGCTTGTGGGTCCAAAGAAAACGAATATAAATGATAATACTATTTGTATTTAGGGGAACATTTGAACATGATTCAGCAATGACATGCATTTCTTCTAACATCAATTGAATCAGTTCTACAATTATACAGAAGCAGTAATGCTACCCGCATTCATACACTAAGACATTTTAATTCCAATACAATATTCTATTTAAGTAGTCTAGGTTTGATTACACTGATGCTTACCCTTAGTATGCTATTCATCTAAGCTATTCACTTGCAGTGATTTTGTTTTTAATAATCTGTGTAGAGTTTTACGGTATAATCTAATTGTATTCTAAAGATTAACAAAAAAAATCCATTTTAGCGTGAAGATGTGCCACTAAGATACTTGAAAGGACATAGTTTGGGAAAATACAAACATTTGCCTCAAGTTTCCCTTGAATTAAGTTTAGAAATCGTTTAATTAAAAGAAATCCGTCTTTAAGTGGTTAAACATAAGAAAAGTTTACAACGTTGAAATAATTTTCTGTGTATGGATGAATAGCAATCTTAACAGACCTTTTCCAGATAGCACGTCTGCATTGAAATATGCTAGCCAATTAAAGCACTGCATATGTATATTTTTAACCATGTTAAAATCATGTTTTGAGTAAGTTTTACAGCATGCAAATAAGTCTCCCTTGTAAGGGTACCGACTTGCCATATTAATAGGAACGACCACTTCCTCCAAAGGGAAACAACAGTTTCTGCTCTTAAAGATAGTGCGATGTCATGGAAGAGGGAATCAGATCTCTTAAAATATTCTGTCATGAAGATGGTCAAACTCTTATAAGAGTAATGGTGGGGATTTAAGCAATTTCAGAGGCAAAATTCCTTTGTTGAAAAGTATTAGACTATCAAGTCTTTTTATGAGTGTCTACCTTCCATATTTTAACTGGACCACTCACCAATTATTTAAAATAGATAATTTAAACTAACTTCAAACCACTTACAAGCAATTTCAAACACATAATTCTGACAAACAAAACGAATAACAAAGATGAGCTGCAGAGGTCAAGCTTGGATTCAAATTTGCAGTTGAGGAATAAGTTTCTCGAGTTACTCAAATCTATTAACGTAATAAAATTACAACGAAGGTATTTTACTTTTTACAATAAAACATGTCAACAGCTTCCTTTCAAAACGTGTTCTGGTGTCATCAGCAGTGTGTGGGGATGATGCTGTTAAGTTCAAAATTTCTACAAAATAAGTACAGATGTTAATGCGAGTGAATTCCGATTATGAAACGTGCATGTGCATCACAAGTCGATTATAAAATGTGCTACAAAGAGTAACTTCTATGAGCATTCAGGGATTTTTTCTGAAAGGACCACCAGGCCATTGTGAATCAGAAAGGGCCCCATTTCTGAGATTCAGGAATTATAAAAAGCTTAAAATAAAATATTGCTTGTTCAAAATTGACAATGAGATGCTGATGCATAGGCAATCAGAAAAACGAAGAAACATTTTCAACAGAAAAAAAAAATTTAGAGGGTCTTGCTTAAGGGGAAATTGTGAAAATGTTTGTGTAACTATGCATATAATAAATACATGTCCAAAATAACCACATAAATCTAACCTCTTTCTTAAAGTTTCCACAGCATTACTCAACTACTATATTAATATTTATTTACTGTAAGTCTATAGATCGTTGGTTTTGTGGTGCAAGGGCCAGAAGCTATAGGATTTCAGTCGATTGAATTCTCTGAAATTTACTCATGCTTTGCAAAGTTTTTATTTAAATTAATATTGGATTAAAAACTGCATACATATACGTATTGTTAATAAATACAGATTCGAGGAAAATAAATTCGTATTCACATGTTACAGAATAAATTATTCTAGCAATATTAAAATCACTCAGAAATAGTGTTCAGTTGATTTAAAGTTTCATGATACAGGGACCCAATTGAGCCATGCTGCACCGAACATGCAATATCAGGAAAGAGACACTTTCAAGTTTATACTGACACAAGAGAAAAAAAAATTCCGAAATTTTTTTGTCATGTACTGATTGCTCAGAGGTTGGTTGCCAATCAATTTTATCCTTAGAATTAATTATCAAGTTATTTTCTCAAAAACCTTTCCTAAATGCAGCAGTCATTCCTTTCAATGATTTTCTCTTTTTAAGGAGATATGTTTAATTGAAATAAAGAGCAATTCTAGCAAATTTCAAGCAAATTTTAACCAGTGTTTCATTATAGAAGGGAAAGCGTACCTGCATATTTTTTTCCAAATCACACATGGGTAGGTAAAAAGAAAAATCATATTCCAAATGAGTTTTATCTCAAGCATTCTTATTATTCATCTTCAAGAAATTTATTTACACACATTAAACATTTAACTAAAGGAGACAAAAATGCGACCACAGTCAGCTACAAGAATCGAACCAGCAGCTAAACTAATAAACTCTCTTCCATCGAAGCATAAGATAGAAAGTGTGTAGAGATGGACGTTGGCTGTGCAATACTTTGAACGGGTTTCGACAGAATTAAGATTTTTAGAAATTTGATCTTAATTTCAATGTGTTTATTGAAACAATTTGTTACAACAGTTCGAAAAATTCATGGGATGCATTAAACCAAAGAAACATGGCAATATAATAAGAGTTCCATTCCATATGCTATTTAAATACTTAGAATAAAAACCCAAATTGCAGCATTAGACGAAAGGGTTTGACAATGCACAAATCAGAATAATTAGTTTTTTTCAATAAATTATGGAAATTCAGTAAATTAAAGAGTTCTCAATATTTTTTTTAACATCTACCCTTCTGTCAGGGGGTACCATACTACTGGAATTATCTAGAAGAAACTTCAGAGCAGAAACATCTAAAATCATTGACAGCACACATGCTTTTTGTATTATTCGTTAATTAAACTTACAAAATCGTAACATAAAACCATAATGCATAGTTAAATTTTACAGGAGATTCTAGACTTTTCAACTTAATGCAGGATATTGCAAAATTCTTTTTTGCAGAACATGACAGGCTCAAAAATGAATAAAATCACCACAATTTTATCTCATTAAATTAATATCTTAAAATTCTACCTAAACCTAGCATAAACAACTTAAAATCCGTTAAACCATCAGCTTTTCCAAGTTCAAGAACACTTTTGGATAGAATTCCAAATAAAAACCTGGCCCAGGATTCATTTCATCTTACAGCAGAACCAATCAAATCAGTTTGTTTGAATTTTATTAATTTAATATCCATTCAAATATTCCAGGATAATTTGTAATGATCGTTGACAAAAGTTTTAGTCTAATGCCTCTGATATATTCAAATAAAATAGTTTGTATTTTTTAAATGCATTTACAAAATAATTTTACCGGAATAAGACCGTTAAGGTATGACGTACGTCTTTTTTAAATCGCACCATGGGAGTGTATAACATCACATCGATTGCTGTATTGTGCATAAGAACAGTGGTTGAAGTCTACATGCTCTACAGAACGCGCTTACCGAGTCAGATGCGTGTCGCTCAAGGTATTGCGTTCATTTTGATACCAAATAAATATTTTCTCTATAAACTAGCGTATTTACTTTTCACAGTGCAATTTGCCTAAGAAGCTGAGGAACGAATGAACTCTATATTGGATAACTAAAACAAAGCTTTTGTAGTTGAAAGCAATGTTGGAGAACAAAAATATGTTAGACACAAGCATGTCAATGTACGAATTGATGGTGAATGTGCATATTGCAATATCCATTAATTGTCTAATTATGATCTTGTGTGCATCAGGCAATTGACAAGACAAAATCGTTACCTAATTGTAAGCCAGCTGAAATGGATGGACATTCTCTGAAAGGGGTGATAGGTTAGAGTGCTAACACTAGACTTGGTAACAATACAAGAAATTATACTTCTTTTAACACTCTCCAAAATAAAAATTTCTGCAGTAAAACTAACTTAGTAATTGATTTGGCAATGGTATGGAATTCAAGAAAGATTAATTACAGACAACAAATAATGCACAAAATCTTTTTCCAGTTGGGCAAAAGAAAACACCAAAAGATTGACAGATCATTCATTTCCTTGCTCACTCAGCTGATTGGAATAGAATAGAGAAGAGAAGAGCAGAGCACTTCCAAATCTCTTTGATCATAGGGAAAACATGCCAGTACAATGAATTTAAATTACGAAAAAATTAAAATATTACACTAGAAAATGTGTTTTTAGTCTAGTCTGATTATAGGTTTTTCAGATTAGTGTTTGAATACATAATTAGATTGAAATTAGTCTTCAGGTCATGATTTAGCAACTAAAAGAAAAATGCTAGAGGAACTCGAACCTTCTTTTCAAATTTGTTGCTTTCTGACACAAGCGGTTTTAGTTCGATTCAAGAGTAGAGTTCAAAAGCGATTTTTCGTGTGATGTTTAGGATTTATAGTCCCACATTCAATTCTTTTAAAATAACTAAAATTAAAAAATTTTAATGCATAATTCAATAAGGAAAATGTGATTCACAAGCGATTCCATTTCTTTTATGTAATTAGTCTATAATTACATAAAAGAAATGGATTTCCTGAAACCAAAGAAAATGATGTGAACAGAAACAAAACTGACGAATCTTTAAATTGAGAACGATAAATTAGAGTTTAGGTGTTCTTTGAAATAACCAATTTCAAAATAAAAGTACATATTCATTTAATCCAATGGGTACTGTTGCCTCTGAATTTTGTCAAAAGAAAAGGGATACGCTTTGATGCAGTGAGTACTGCTTTATTCAAGCTAGGAAAATTTGAGAACTCAAATACAGAACGTGGAATAGAAAAACAATATCTCGGCCAAGGGTTTTAAAATTTCCCTTCCTCAAATACTTGAATACAAAATTGAATTATGACCTCCAAAAACTGAAGGATTTACACGTGAACATGGATGGTTATGCATCATGAAAAATTGTATATAAAATGTCAAAATAACAATTGTATAATAGAAAACTAAAATTCTTTTCAAATTAAGTTGGTAGTAAAAGTAGATTTCCCCATGAGAATAAGGACAGTTTTGCAAGTTTAATGTTTTTCAAATGATTTTGTAACACTTTTACTTTCTTATGAAACCCCAGCATCACTCAGTAACTATTAAATGAGAAATCTGTATCAGTGCAGTTCCCTCTACTGAGGCTGCCTCCCATAACATAAGATAAGCTACAGGTTTGTCACATTTAAACAAGTACACTCATTTCTAAAGGAGTATTCACCAGAAGTGAATATCTTTGTTTCAAGATTCAAAGTGAAGTCAGAGTCCTTGCGTACTTTGAAAGCACGATAGAGAACAAATCAGATCCGAAAGCTGACTTAACTGAAAAGAATAAAATTCCTACACATTACAGAATTCATTCAAAATATAGCAATCAAAATTATAAATGTTTATCGTTTTTGGGATATATATATGTAGTATTAGTAATTATTTCATTTCTTAATCAGAATAATAGGAATTCATGATTACAATATTAAACTAAAGCTCTCACTCTTTATATCTGATATAATAATGCATTTTTAGCTTTCCCAATTTTAGTGAAAACTTCTCACTAAAGTTTAAAAAATATGAAAAATTACTTTAATAATTTTTTTATACGTTTCAGAAAATAAATTAATTTTACAAATATTTTTTTCAGTTACATTTGCAAAGTTTACTTTCTGATAAACATCAAATTTTATTGTTACTTGAGTCAATTTTAACTGAGGATGCCAATGCAAGACCATGACAACTCCTTTTTTTTCCCCTCAAACACCAAAAATTTTGTAGATATTAATACGATGAAAATTAATAATGATGAATAATTAATGTGTCTTAACGTTGCATCGATAAAACGCAGAAAATACCATTTCATGACAAATCCATTTCAAGGGAAAGAGGTTAAGCCTGAAAATGGATGCTTCTCAAAACCTCAATTTTAATATTTTTCTTTCTGACAAATATTCAGGAAGAAAAAGTACATTGATCATGATACGAATAATTGTAATTTAGAATTATAGATTCATTTAGTTTTAAATTTAAGCAAGCATATATTTTTTAAATTATACAGATACAATTGACTCCTTTGAGAACAGATCAATAGTCAGATTTAACCCCTTTTGCCCAACATAGAAGATGTATCAATAAAAATATTTTCAAACACAAAGTTTGACACAAGACATTTTATGCTTAGTTCTGGAGTTATCTGGTTCTTGCATCAGTTAAGCTGACCAATAATGGTTAGCTTAAAACAGTCACTAGAACAATAAAAATTCGTAAATAAAGGTAAAATCAAGACATTAACAAGACTGATGATCTGACTTGCGACAAAACTAGTCTTCCTCAATATATGTAGCATTTATTCATGAAGGTGTAATTTCAATAATCTCAAAACTATTTTTAAAGTTAAAACTACAGGTGAAGACTTACACATGCCAATTTTCATGTTCTTACATACTACATTTCATCTGAAAAATAATCACAACTCACAATTGAAAAGTTAATTTCACTAAAAATAACAATTTATTATTAAACTAATAAAGTGAAGGTTTAAAAAAACTCAAAGAAATTAACAGGTTAAAATTTTAACTAAGAAACCTAAGCCAAGTGAGAATGTACTTTTCATTCTCAATCTTATCAGTACTGTAAAATTATCTTTTCTGAGTTGTCACTCTTCTTGATGTGCGATGCTTCATTGTATTAGACTTGATCAACAATAGAATCGTATGATCAAATATAATATTATTAAATAAATATTATAATATTCATAAATCATAATAATGTATATTTGAATTCCTCAGGGCAGTTTCTCCACATATAACACATTTTCTCAACAAATTAAATTTAATTTATCAGTTTTGTTTCAATTTATTTAATTTCTAATATCTGATGGACGTGGTCCATAAGAGTATTACGTGAAGCAATATATGAACAAGATTTCTTTTGTTACATAAAAAAGTTGCATTTCAAGTACTAAGTTACAGCACACCACAGCCTCAAAGAGTTCTGGGAATACCACATATACACCTGGAGTTGCATGGATGATACATTATAGCATTTTAAAATTTATGTACTTCTAGAACACAGATCACTGCTTACACTCAATTTTACTCACTGAGCAAAAGAACAGTGTTGAAATGCATTGAATTCATTTCAAATTTTAATAGTATGATATGTCTCTTTGTCTTTTATTCATTGAATTTGAAAAGTACTTTTAAAATCTATTTTAAATTTATTATTGGATCAATTAAAATAATTATTAATTGATAACAGTTTGAATATAAACATCTTTTTTTGACATATTTCGAATCAAATTTATTACTATAAACATTTTTAAAACACTGCAAATACTCTTTAAAACTACTGTTTAAATTTTGATACAACATTCAAAAAACACAATTCATTATTAACCCATTGCAACTACAGCTGAAATATCGTAAAACTAGTAGTTATATTTAATCTTAAACAAATAAAACACATTGCAGTGACTAGTGTTCAGAAATAATTTATATTCTTTTTTCAATTAAACATTTAGCATTAATATTATTTCATCCATGATCTAATGAAAGGGATTGCATGAGAAAAATTATTTCAAGTTCAGTATTGTGTCGCAATACATTTTACTGGCAAACATTACTAATAAAATTTTAAATTAAATTTACTAAATATAAAAAGGCATAATTTAAGAAAGGATAGAAAAGCTCTTTTCCACCATCAAGTTAAAATGTTTTGTGATAGAGTTAACAAAAAATAATTCAAATCGTTCCCTCTTTTCAACATCATATCTCAGAAACATGATTTTCAGAAGAGTGTATTCTACTTTTAAACTTTAAAAAATCAATGTATTAAAATAAATATTACTTCAACTCGCTACACCTAAATATTGAGTGGTGAGATATGACAATCTTGAAGGTATATACTACTCTTTCAGGGCATTCAGAAAACAGGCATAAGTAAAAATCAACGATATGTGAGATACGATGTTTTTGAAAGGAGTGAGCGAAATGTCTAACTTTTAGAAATAGCAATTCGGTATAATAATCACATTCTTACATTAAATACCTTTGTAAAGTCTGCTAAATTGCTAAAGTCAGGATTAATATAAGAATGAATTTGGTTAAGAAATAAAACTAGTTAATTCTTAGTTAAACAAGCATCTTAGGGACACAAAATATTATTCAAAAAATTTTTAAGCCTTTAATGAAACGCACAAGGGTTGTTTGGTAAACGTAGTAAAAGTGTAAGTTAAACACCGTTTTCAAGAAAATTCTTGTTCCTCAAGTCTCCATTGAGGTCTGCACACTAGGTTCAGCAAGTTTCCAATTCACTAACACAGTCGGAAAACTAGCTTTCGTCAAAGATTGCAAAATATGCATTCATATGCACTGTGATGACACCCTTATTAGATGATTTTCTTCTTATAGAACCAAACAGGAAACAAGAAAATGCACAGGGTCAAGTACGAAGATATCCAAAGCCTAATTTCTGCAAGTCTACCACCACAGAGTTCAACTTGTAGGATGGCACATTATCTTTGAGGTAGAGCACGCCTTTTTCTTTCAGTTCTTTGAAAAGGTCCAATGATGTTGCATAATAGGCTCTTGTTATCGTTTTCCCCTTTTGCAAGCACTTGATAAGGTTGATTTCTTTGGTATTAAAAAAGTGGTCATCACTTTCCCAGACGACAAAATGGTTTTCACCTTCTTTGGCATTAATTCACCATTCAGTCCAATGCTTTGACATTTGATTGTACTCTGGAGTGTAGTGGTGGACCCATGTTTCGTCCAATTACAAGTCTAAGCAGAAGGTCCTGAAGATAGCGGTTAAACAGTGAAGGGTACTTTCATGTGCATTATGGTCGACAGTCAACAATCGCAGCACCTATTGCACATACAGCTTTTTCATGTGCAATTTTCCATGTGGGATATTGTACACTCAATTCAGATGTTCAATCTTTAGAGCAGCTTCACCATATGTGTCCCATGTGCCGTAAAAACTAACCAGGCCAAACCTAGTCTCAGCAATAATGTCCTTTCACTCGACAGTCTTCCGTAATAGCATGGAATTTTTCAATGATGTCTACCGTGATGACGAACTGGATGTCTGGAGATCGCTTCATCTTTAGTCCATGTTCGAAGCAAACTTTGTTTAAATTTAGCATTGCAGAGTTCGATTAGTGGGCACACTGTCTTATAGAAGAGCACTTTTTGAGTTCAAATCATGGCTGTTTTTATTTCAGTTCAATGAAAAGGTGCAATGATGTTGTATAGTAGGCTCTTACTACTCTTTTCCACTCTCCAAGTAGTCGATAACCATTGTGGTGGCTTCAACTAGGTGTAAGCTTCTTTAGGGAATGTTCTGATTGGTTTTAAACTTCATTTTTATTCAAATGCAAACGATTATGGTGCAGTCCCCATATAAACTTAATAAAACTTATTTTTTCATTTGGGCGAACGTGCACTTTAGCTAAAATGTTTTTTCACTTTACTGAACAATTTTTCCAGTTCTCATGGTAGCTTCTACAATACTGCAGAATGCGAACAAAGCGTCGCATCTAGTTAAAATTTGGCATTAGCTAGTTTAAAGAGTTACACTTGTACGACATGATTTCACCATATTTAATTTTGCCAACATCAAGAAATTTATCAAACAACCCTTGTATACTTAAATTTAATCTAAAAATATATAATTTTGAAAATTAAAAAAAAAATTTAATAATTTGGTTTTATTTTTTTTAGTTTTAAAAGATATGTTTAACGAATTGCATTTCTTCAAAGAGAAATTAAATATTTGAAACTTGAAATTTTAACCTTTAATTTTTATCATCCAGGTGCATTCTCAAAAGCTTTGTATTTACACCCTGATAACAAAGTAAGACTAGGTATACAGACACATGCTAAACACTACATTCAGATCAAGGAACACTTAATTACAATCTGTTAATACACTCTATCTGCAGTGTCTATGAAGGTGAAGATCACCATTGTAGGAAGTCATAAGCACATCAAGATATCAATAATTCTGAAACAGTTTATATGCCATCTGATCAGCCATGGTGACATTAATTGTAACATAATTGACATAAGTCCGCACAATGAACCTGAAACATAGTTCAACACTGTAATAATGTCCAATTTTTGGAGATGAATGCATTGAACAACAGTCTGTGTATGGTACCTGCAATTCAAGGATTTGCATGCCCTGAACATTTTAAGGACCAGGTTTTAGTTCTACAGCATATAATGCATTCAATTGAGTATGTACCTTAAGTACACACATATTTCTGTAGCTGTATTTTGGCGTTAAACCCATTTTTGCATTGGGAACACTTTAGTTTTCTTTCATCTGGAACTAGATTCAGCCATCATTATCGAAGAATGTTAAGCACTGTGTTCTTTATCAGAACACTGTTGAAGTCTGAAAAGTTCAGCTTTGGGAATAGATGTTCAATGGTCAAGTCCAGATTTGCACCATACAGTCAAATTTATTGTTCTACTGATAATCATTTGTAAACATATTGGCTTTTATATTGCAATCATAAGATGACAAAATAAATACAGCTTCACTTAATAATAGCGAGTGTCTGTATACAAGTTGCAATTTAGTAAAAAAATAATGTGAGAATTCCCACTCTTTACAATTGCTTTCAAGCAGTGAGAGGCATTGCATGGTGCAAAGGAATTAAATAAGCTTAGCAACAAATTTCTCACCTATATGAGGTGATTACTATCAAGAAAGATAAATACACACAGTACAAATACTTCACGTAAAGGTGAAAAATATGACAAGTGTGAACAAAGAAAAGTGGCATGTAGATACATTACTTCAATTTTTAATGTGAAGTAATAAGAATGTTCAAAACCTTTAAGCTAGCTTTTTATCCATAATTTGAACACTTATGTATTCATTACTTAATAATTTATAACTTGGAAAATCTAAATAAAGTATTGCTCTCGAAAAATTACTAGACTTTATGATTTAAATGCAATCTTATACAAATTACCATTACTTTTAAAAATCAATTTTTTCCAAACAAGATGCATTAAAGTTCATTACATTCATCGATTTTTTTTTATTGCTACATTTTAATTTATAGAAGGAAAACGATCCCTTTTCCATATCAAGAAAACTTCATTTACTAAGTTTGTATCCAGAAATAACACAAAAATCTAGAGCCAGTAGAAAAATCCACCAAGTCAAAGATTTTTCAAGTATTTTATTATTTTTTTAATCCACATTTTTACGCAAGTCTGGTATTACTTTTTAAAATTTCAAAATAACTTTTTTAAATGCTCATTATACAAAACAACAACTTTACCCTGAAGTCCACACAAAACAAGAAATGAGTGTACAAGTTGAAATTACTGAAACCTTAATGCTTAATATGTAATATGGAAGCAGCGTTTGCAATTAACGAAAGTCATCTGGTCATAATGGCCATTGTCTTGCAAATACTTACCTTGTCATATTTTCATCATTGTTTTAAATAAGATCTCTACAGGATTTTGCAGTGGGTGGGATTTCTTTCTATTGTAATTCTTTTGATAAACCACCCCAGGGCCAGACATACCAAATCAGCTTTTAAAAAGTTGAGAACAAAACAGACTAAATCCTTTGGTCTTTAGCTAGTTAGTCAATCGATGCCTTCTCTCATATCTCTCGCTGATAGATTATAAAATCATTTTCGTTTTACTTTTAGAGAGGCTATTGATTTGCATAAGAGAAATGCAATATGATGTCCAGTTTTAATAATTGAATGTTAGTACAAATCAGTGAGTACAAAATGAAATAAGAACTGATAAACAGCTCAAGTTTAAATTCAGCAAGAGAAAGAAAATCTCATAAGAAAATAATACACTTTGTGCCTATCAAAGCTTTATTGTTTAAAGTGGGAGATTTTCACTCAATATTTTAGAATTTTCCCAATTCATTCAAAACATACTTTTCTCATAGCTTAAGAGGGAAAATCAAGACTATTACTACGAGTTCAATGAATTTCAGAGCTCACACCTTGACAAGAGCTATCAAATTGGTGATAAAAGCTCTTTAATGCTATTGATTAAAAAATGACAAGGAAATTTACAAGTTTACACTTCATCTGGTCATGAAAGTAAAATTTAAAAATACAGCATTTATTGATCTCTTTACATCACTTATTCGTTTTTTTCCCTCTGCATTAACTTGGAAAGAAAACAGTTGTCATACAGGACTGGTTAGAAACTTAGTGATCTTACCACAAACATCAATATAAAAAAAAAGGAATCTTATCAATTCAGATAAACTTCATAAAAAGTGAGCCATCTCACAGTTGATAGAATCGATAACACAACTTTCCTTACAAATAGGGATTTTTCAACAAAATTCAAAAGCATGTGTCAGAAAGCAATCAATTCAAGCAAAATACAGTTAAGAGAAACTCGTACTTTTTCACTCCATTTCTGATAACCCAGTATCTATGTACTGAGGAAACTAATGGAGTATGCTAATCTGGAATGGAGTATGTTAATCTCAAAATTTATAGCACAGTTTCTTAGCTGTCATGTGTATTATTTTTAGTCTGTTTACGACAGACCTTGTATCAGTGGTGAAAGAAAAGGAAAGTGCTCAAGATCCCTTCATTCGATATCAAAACACATTTTCTTGAAAGCACTGAATCACCACTGAAGTTTGAAGGATTGTAACAAATACGATAAATCTGAACACATAAAAACCACCTCAAATCACACATTTTCCCACAAAGGTTGTGAATTTTAATTAATCTGTTTTTGAATTCGTTTCATTGTTGCCATTTTTACAGATGCATACATGAAACAGGGTTTGTTTGCCAACACATCTGAAAGCTACCTTTATGCACACATAATTATAGCTCACTATTGAAATGGTCAATTTATAGAAAACTTTATATTATTAATCCAAAGGGATTTATTACAAGTACTTAATTACTAATGATTTGTTTCGATTAGCTATGGTTTATGGGTATGAAACTAGTAGAGATCCTTTTCATAATTTGATAATTTATATGTCCTTTGATAATTAATATGTCCTGTTAGCGGATTGTGATAATTTCGGAGCAAAAATTTCATTGACCTATGATTCAACACAAGACAAAAGAACTTGGGGATGCTCTGGGAATCGAAAAGTTATCCGCCAGCAATGGATGGATGGACAGATTTTTCATACTGAATAAGATTACCTATCGATTACTGCATGGCGAAGCGGCCAGTTCATGTCGACCCCAGTTCATGTGAAGATTGCCAGGAGGACACATTCAACATGGACGAAATAGGACTCTTTTTTCACGCTTTAACAAATAAGAGCAAGATTCAAAAATCCAGAGCCAGAGGAGGAAAAATTCCAAAGGAGCGGCTTATCATTAGTTTTTGTGCGAGCGAAGCTGGAGAGAAAGAGAAGCCCCTGGTCATTTGGAGATCTTAAAGACCCAGGTGTTTTAAAGAGAAAGATTTAAACCGTCTTGGTGTGTCATGGTACCCGAACATAAAAGCATGGATAATATCTATTTTTGAAGAATGGCTGGTAAACTTTTTAAAAAAATGAGGAATCAAGCCAGGAAAGTTCTTTTTGTGTTGGACAATGCCTCGTGTCATGCGCACTGAGCTCAGCTTACAAATGTCAAACTGTTATTTCTATAGCCAAATACAACATCAAAACTTCAGACATTGAATCATGGTGTTATAAACTGTTTCAAGATGGAATACAGACAGTGCACTCTGCGACTCGTTATTGCGCGTATGGATGGGTGGATGGATGCAAAAGGGCTAATGAACTTCTAAAGAAAATTTCTGTCAGAGATGCTCTTGACTGGATTAAACCCCCCCTGGAGAAAAATAGACCAAGAAGTGATCACTAAATGTTTCGATAGATGTGGAATCGGAAGCAGAGAAATCGAGACAGTTAGATTCATTTCATGAATCGACGGCGGAAGATCGATTAGCAGAGCTCTCCAAACTTGCTGGAATAGAGTACGATCCTGAATCCTTCCAGCATGAAGAGCATTGGAGTGCTTTGATGATTACAGTACCGATTGGGAGGAACGCCTTTTGATTAACAAGTCTGCCAAAGGTAAGCGTTTTTAAAATCCTTCTAATCAAATCTAAAATTAATTTGATATTGATTTAAATTAACTAACAAGTATGTTGTGTGTTGTGTATAAACGTTTTTACAAATGAATTTTTGTGCCTTTCATTTGCTAATTCCGACTCTGATGAGAAATTTTCTGATACGGTTGGTAATCATCAGCAAGCTAAACTTGCAACTTAAGTGACTTTGAGGGAAATAGATGAAGTCATCGGAAATTTGGAGGCAATGACAAACAAATCGGTTAGAGATTTATTTTTAAAACTGAAAAACGAACTTGCACCGGTTGTTTCCAAGAAAAGTAAAAATTTAAAACAAATTGTATCCTTTTTTTCAAAAAATGTAAAAAAATCATTAATTAAAGTATTTTCTCTTTAGATAAGAAATATGTGCAGACTTGTTTATATATTATGTATTATAGTAATTATCTTGTAATTCTAACGAAAACCCCTCAGAGCGGCCACAACCAAAGAGCGACCAAATATTTTCAGAAGGGGGGCGTTCAGAGGTTGGCACAGTAATTTAAAACTTTTAAGACATGTCAGTAAATAGAAAGGGATATAAATTCATAACATCAGAGGCATTTTAAGTCCTTTTAATTTTCTCCAACATGGAGCTTTTCACTGCACTTCAAGTGTCACTTGTCATGTGACACTCAATATTTTTTTTGCTATTATTGAGCTAATGAGACTGGGATCAATGGTTTATAAACTGGAATCTGAACAATCACAAACTGGAAGTCAAACCCTGAGCCAGTTGAAAAGAGGGCTAACACTAACCTTCATCGGGTCTCACGATGTCACTAATTAATCATCATAAAGATATAAAGTGTTTAACAACTATCTAATACAGAAAATTTTTATGCCATGATTCCTTAAAATTAGAAGGGATTCTAAGTTAAAAACGAGTTTTTGGTTCTGCTGTAAATGACTTCAAAATAAGCTACCCTTTTTCAGATTTAATACTTCAAATTGTTATTCTTAACTTTTGGATTACCTTTTAGATTAATTTTCCAGAATCTCTAAAACCTTTTAACTAAATACATTTTAAACACAACATCAATGTCACAGTAGACTGAATGCTAGTTTAATAAATCATAATATTTTTGCCAAATAAATGCTTAAAATGTAATTTAAATGCATATTCTCAACAATTTTCTTGTAAAATGTTGTTTTAAATGACATTTTGTAATTATAAAAAAAACGAGAAAAAAAATAACCTTATTGAAGGGTTTTGGCAACCTAGTCAAAATTACAATTCGGGAGGGCAAAAAATTACAAGGATTACAAGAAATTGAAATTAACTCTAGCATAAAACAGAACAGGCAGTTTTAATTTTTATCAAGGGTTGCGAAGACAGTGTATACTGTAATTAAACCCGCTGAGGGACAGCTTGAAAACGGAATGTTATTCTTGCATAAGTAGCATTGTAAATACTTGAACACCCGCTTGATCCAAACATGGAGAAATTTCAAAGACTTCAGTTGAATTAAAAATTTTTTAATTAGTTATGTTAACTTCTGGTTTCAAAAATAATTTGAACCATTTGCTGATTTTACTACTCTTAAACTCATTAAAAATGACAGTTAAGAGATCAAGGATTTGATTATATTTCACAAAATAATTATGGTTTCTACATGAGATAGATCTAAAAAACCATGAGAACTCAAATTAAAATGGAGAAAAATTTTATAGCTGTATACATATTTGCAACATAAATGCAACAAATTGGTGCAAAGAAAAACCAGTTTGATTTTAAGAGGAAGAAATTGTACAGTGAAAAACTGCTTTTACCCGATAGCTTAATAACAGATAGTTTTGATTAATTTATATTTACGAATAAAATTCCTGAACACAATAAGGAAAATTTGGATTGATGTCCAGACACAAAATCTCAACACACTTCCAAGGTTTTTAGTGAGAACAGGGCACACAAAAAAACTTTGTTTCTTCTCATATAGTTGTTAGATATGTTAGATTAAATACGTTAAGATCTAGTGTCAGTTGAAATTTTTCATTTCTTCTGAATCTTTCTGATAACTAACAAGTCACCAAATCGTAAAATACTAACAAGTCACCAAATCGTAAAATACTCAACCAAACCAGAAAAATTCAAAGAATCTTAAATCATTAAGCTTTGATTGGTTAATTTAATTTAATGGCGTTATTTTAAAATAACACATTCAACAGGCACAAAATTTTCAGTTGGTAACCTCTGGGCAATCAAATTGTTAAAATCTAATATGCATTATATTTTAGGTAACTTATAGTTACAAATACTGCTGAAATTTGGGTACTATATATAAAACAATTAATCCATCAACTTAGAATGTAATTTCAGTGTACAAAAGATGATTTAAGGTTAGTAAATAGGGAAATTTTTCCCCGTTTAAAATTTAAAAACATCCACAACACATTTTAGATTATACCAGACAGGTAAAAACATTACAAGTCTCTTGGAAGTTTTTTGTTTTTGCGAATTTTTCAGATTACACATCAGTAAACTGCCATCAGCATCTCTATTATCAACGTTCAAAAAAAAGTAACAATGCTTTTAATGTTCACTATAAGCATTAAAAAAAATGAAAAACAGATTTGGCTTAACAATTCCTTTTATAGCTTATTAAAAGAAAAACAAACACTCAATTCATAAAACAAAATTATTTTATTTAATGCTTATATTTTTTACGTTTTTATTAGTTTTTTTATTACAAAATTTTTTAGAATTTTCTACTTATCAACACAATTTGTTTGCATACACCCTCTTTTAAATACGCACAAATTTTTGGCTGTTGACATTCAAACTAAGAATGGACAATGTGATTTTTTAAATGTTTACATTTGGTTCTATAATTTTGCCCCATCATATTCCTTTTGAGGTAATCCTATGTTTAATTGGAAATTATTACTTTTGAAACTTAACTTTCTTGGAAGTTGGTTCACATTTGACAGCTCCCAAAACTTAACTGAAGTGAAGTGAACATAATTCTTAGACTAATGATTAGGTCATTCTAAGAGGATTATTCTTAAACACTCAAAGTTCTATTGTATATTGGATAAAAGGCATAGGAATCTGTTATTTTACTAGTTTCATTGTACTTGAATAATTTTGAATTAAAAACACTTGATATCCATATATTTATGTTAAGTAACAATAATATTTACAACTGTTTTAATTCATTCAAGTAGGCTATAGCAAGCGCGAATGAACCAGCGTAACTTAGTGTCTACCAAAAAGTACTTCATGGTAAAGTTGGGTTACACTGGTATTTATACTACCCATTTGTAAGTTAAGTTATGGAGTGGTAGCTAAGCTCGCTACATAGGCATTAAAAGAGACTTTAATGACCTTGTTAACTGTCTACATAATTCTAATTCTATTCTGATGTGAAAATGTTTTATTTGTTACCGTTTAGAGTCATTTTTTGAAATACATAGGTTAATTAAATCCAGGACTTGCGACTACAAAAGATTTTGAACCACTATCAACGCCAATGCCAAGAACCAGATTCGAACTTAGTCTGTTGATCGAAAAAGGCCAGAACACTAACCATTTGACCACCAAACTTACTATATATAAAAGGGATAAATTATAATGAGGCACTTTAGTTTTCTCCACTGATCACAATTTATTTATTATTTTTCCATATAAAAACATGTTATTCAATTTCTTGGTGGCACACGCAAACAGCAGTATTAAACATATAGTAAAATATCCTTTAGTAATCTCTCAATCCGTAAGTACAGCACATTCTAAAATTAAATTCTAAATAGACTGTGGATTTCTGGTACAAAAAAAAACCAGAATCGAGAAATTAAAACTAATTTCCGATTTCATTCTGGTGTTAATAATTAATTCAGAATTTAGATAATTATTAAAATGTCCCTGAACATTGTGGCACTCCGGACTTCAACTAAGGAACAAATTTAAATATCGATTTTAATACATTTAATAAAAAGAAATAAAAAATAATTGAATGCATATAATATTTCAGTTACAAGCTGGAATGCAGCGTTGATTCCACTTCATTGAAGAAGTCAATACCAGTGTCCAGAAATCGCAGGAGCATTGTTTCGCGACCAGCAATCGTGGGGCCCTCATGACCACCAGTCTCGCACAACGTTACCTGCGAATGCCGACATTTAAAGTTGGAGCTCAAAATTAAAGAGCTTTTTCAAAAATAGAGGTCAAGCAAGCTAAATGTTGCAATATGTAGAGCTTTTAAGTAATTGTTGTTTCAAGATTATTCACACACACAAAATTAATTTTTCCTTTACTCCTTAGTTTTTTTTTTTTTTTTAAAGAAGTTTGGTTCAGCTTTTGCAATTAATTGGAGATTTAAAAGGTAAGAACTCATTTGAGATACAATATCTTTTTTACGATTGTAGGAGAATCACTGCACTTACAGATTGAGGAACTCTGAATGGAATATTGTTTTGGGGTTACAATTGTCACTTTAAGGTTACTGTGAACACACATGGGGGCTAGTGAGACAAAACGGTATCATATGAATTTGAGCACTATTGTAAATGATTAAATTTCAATCAGTTGAATGATCAGTTTTTTCTTCACATTAAGCATTTATTTGGGGGGAAAATGTTTGGATTTTTAGGGGACCACACAAGCCTTGTGAACGAAAGGGGGAAATATCTAAACTTGTATTACTTTGCTCCTTCAAAGCCATAAATATTATGGAATAAATTTTTAATTTGATTTTTAAAAAATCCATTAATGCACAATCATTGAATACACAATAGAATTTTAAATTTTGAAAACTATTATAATAATATTGTAATGTAATAAAAATATTGCAGTATAACCAAGACTTAATCATATTATAATTGACTTTTTATGCATTCTCTGCATGGCACCAACAGAGATTACAGAAACATAATAAAATAATCAATATAACCTTAATGCGAAATGGTCTTAAAATGTAGGAAAAGAAAATAATGTAACAAGAATTAAAGATAGAAAACAAGCAACATTTACCTCTCACATATCAATTAAACTGTCATGGTTTCAGTTCTGTAAAAGAGAAGGACAAATGAAGTAAAAGAACACAAATGAAGAAAAAGTACAAATAAAGATTGTCATACACTACACAATGAAACTAATTATTCATGTCACAATCAATACTACATAAATGAAAAGTGCAATAAAATTCATTCATAAATTTGAATATTTTAAGAACATAAAATCTAATATTTGCAATACAAACATGCTTTAAGTGTTGTGACTTAAGTATTGAACAAAATGTAGGAAGATGAGCTTTTTCTAGATAATCTAACAAGATCAAAAGTAACCAGCATGTGTAATGCTGTGAATAAACATCTCTCATGGTTCTCATACCTTTGTTCAAAACAATTTAAGGACTTAAAAGAACTTTTCAAAACCAAAATCATTTTTTCAAGGACCTGAAATTTTTTATAATGATCTGAAACAGGGCACATGCAAAAATTGTTGATTAAAAAGAAAAATGTAGAAAATATAAAAAAAACTACAATTTTTTTACTCTATTTTATAAAACTACTAATGGTAAAAAAAAAAGAAGAAAGTTTATCAATCTTAGTTATAATTTGGATTTTCTTTTATCACAGAACCCAAGTATTTTTTTGCAAAGTGGTGTCAAAGAATGACTCTCAAATGGCGCACCAGCCATGGAGGAAGCTAGTCTGGAAAGTTTTGACGAAAGTTCAAAATTATGAACTAGTCACAAAAAATTCAAATACTTTCAAGGACTTTTCACCAAGTTCTGTCATTTTCAAGGGCCCCTATTTTGGAAGAAGAAATTCAAGGACCGTGGGAACACTGAACATGTTATAGTTTGATTTGGGGTTTTATGGTGCAAGGGCCATGTTTGGTCAAGCAGCACCAAGCATAAGACAATGTGAAGTAATCATGTTAAGAATACAAAGATTGCTTGGGCATCCCATGCTTACCAGAGATCCCTATAGGGCACCTCGAGATAGTGAAGTCAGTACACACCTGAAGATATATCTCTTCATTAATGTCTCACTGGAGCACAGGTTATTGGCGACGGTCCGAGATTCATCCTGAATGAAAATACCCAAGGACATCATTAAGAATCAGTCAGATAAACAACGGAACTAGCAACCTAATTTCCAAACCACCACATCACAACAATACCATCAAGATCTGTCGCCTAGTAATGAAAAAAAATTCTGTTCATTTCAGTATTACAGTGCACAATACACACAAAGAATATTGAACATTTTTTAATTGCACAAGTGTAGGTAGGTAGGTATTTAATTAGCGTCACTCTCAAGCAACACGTCAAATTATTGGCAATGTTCCTGTATCGACCTCCGAAGGGAAAGAACAGAGGACAACGTCGTGTCATTTTGAACCAGTCAGATGATGAGGTCCCACCTGAGATGGCACCCCCACGCTCCAAACGTACACGACACGCCAATGTGATATCTGCTCACGCCAATAGATGACAAACAAGAATGACTTTTGTCAACTACCTTAAAACAAAGAATGAAGTACTTCAGAAACTTGTTGACTTCAAAACTTACATTGAAAAACAAACAGGAAGGAAAATCAAGGCTTTGCGAAGTGACAGAGAATAAATACATTAACAGTCAGATGGAAGAATATTTTCCTAAAGAAGGTATCCATCACCAGAAAACTATTGCTTACACTCCCGAGTAAAATGGAGTTGCTGAGTGCTGCAATCGCACTCTCGTTGAACGAGCAAGGTCAGGGCCAACTTAGACGAGCATTTTTGGGACAAAGCTATATCTACTGCAAATTACTTAAAAAATAGAAGCCCCACAGTTGCTGTAAATGAAAGAACCTCATTTGAAGCATGGATATGTGTAAAGCCAAATTTAGGAAAGTTGAAAACATTTGGATGCAGAACTTTCAATCGTATTCCAAAATCAATGTCAGAAACGGGATTACAAAGCCCACAAATTGATATTTGTAGGCTACTCTATGGATAGCAAAGGCTATAGACTAATGAATCCCAAAACATTCAAGGTGATTGAAGCTTGAGATGACGTGTTCATAGAATCAGCGAATTATGGCCCTGCCAATGATTCTGAAAATGACAATGCAATTTTAAGATGAGGAATTGTTGTTCCCAATCCCACAACAATCTGGAGCAATTACTCCTCCAGCAAGCACAAGTTTGGATAAAGATAAAGCAAAGGGCGAGTCTCCCATCCTTTCCATTACAGACAAAAAGCAGTAGTCAATCAAAGATCTCCCCAGATCTGCTCATGAATCCAAACAACTGTCTTATTTAACAGACTATAAACTATCTCAAAAACTGCATCAATGCCACTTAATGAAATCAACAGTGTTACCAGACAATACCAATTAAAAAATTGATGATGTCCCTTTGACTTACAGGATGCTTTGAATCACATGGATACCATAAAAAGGAGAGGGGCAAATGAAGAGCTCAAAGCCCATGAAAGAAATGAAACGTGGGAAGTCATACCCCTCCCACCTGCTTGTAAGACAAAAAATCAAATGGTTATTTAAAATTAAAGGGAATGCCTAAGGAAAACCTGAATGCTATAAAGCTAGGCTTGTTGCTAAAGGAAGCTCCCAGAGAGCTGGTATTGACTTCATGGAGACATGTTCTCCAGTCGTTCTGTACAATACTCTCAGAGTACTGATGGCCTACGCAACTTTGTATGACTGGAAGATACATCATATGGATGCTGTGGTTGCATTTCCTCGGGGAAAAATTATTGAAGAAATTTACATGGACATTCCAGAGGGCTTGGAAGTCGACAAAGAAAGGGGTGGTAAAGCGTTAGTTTGTCATTAAGCGTTAGTTAGTTGTTTATGGACTAAAACAGTCTGGTAGGACATGGTACATAAAGTTTGATGAAACCCTCAGAGCTTTAGACATGAACAGTGCTGATTTTGACTGTTGTGCTTATACCACGATAACAGGCAAGGAATATTTGCTCGTTCAAGTATATGTTGACGATTTGCTTATTTTCTCCAGCTGTGACAATTGACAGACTGGATCAAGAAGTAACTATGTGAACGACTTGAAAGGATTGGGGGAACTAAAGTTCTGCCTTGCAATTGCAGACAAGAGAGACAAAGAGGAGGGCACTCTCAACCAATTTGCATACATTGAATCAATTCTTCAAAAGTTCAATATGCCGGATTCTAAGCCAGTCGCAACATCATACAACATCAGTCGAGAAACCGATTATCTCGATCTATATCAGTCAGCAGTTGGGAATTTGTTGTATTCTGCAGAAGGAACAAGACCTGACATTGCTTATACCGTCGGATTGTTGTGTCAGCATTATTCGAGCCCATCAAAAATGCATTGACCTTCTACAAAACGAGTTATGCGTTACTTGCAACTAACCACTAACACTGAATTGAAATTCTCAATAAAGGGCAACACAGAACTGTTGGGTTACTGCAGTTTCCCAAAGTGTGGTACGTGTACCCCCAGGGGTATGGGAAGAGTTTGGCGCAGGTACGCGTTGCACCGGAGTTTGGTGGGGGATATGCACTGCACTTAGCTTCCCTTACGTTCTCATGAGTCAAGTCAAGACAGTCTTGTGAGGCGCGAGATGATTCGGAGTGACACGGCGGAAATATACCACACTTCTTTACAGAAACAACTTACTTCATTAACCCTCCGTTGGGCGCATCCGGCCTGACAGGCACAGCTTTGACATGAACTTCAATGTTTTCTTAATGATAGATTTGAGTTGAGATATTGTTTACATGACTGGAAATGGCTTTATAAACTAGCATACTTAGCAGATATATTCTCTGTTTTAAATTGCCTCAACTTATTGTTACAGGGCAAAGAAATTTTATTGTTTCACGTTCAAGATAAAGTGAACGCTGCCATCGCAAAACTAAAGTTATGGGAAAATAGAGTTGGTAATGGAGTAGACTCGTTTCTCTCTCTTCATGAGTTTATAACAAGTTCGACTACTAAAATTGATGCCAATACTCTGAAATGCATAACACAGTATTTGGAGTTTGCAAGTGGGCTTGGAAAATTATTTCCTTGATTTAACCAAAAATATTGAATGGATAAGATATCCGTTTAACATTAACATATCATTTATGCCAGAAGATTCATCTCATGCGGAAGAAAAGCAATTGTTGGAATTGGCTTCAGACGGATTCTTGAAAAATAAATATAAGGAGAGTACTTTAACATCAATCTGGTGACAAATGCAACCTGTGTATCTGGTTTTAACAGAAAAAGTTATAACATACAACTTGCCTTTTCCAACTTTATATTTATGTGAAGTTGCTTTTTCAGCATTTGTAGACATTAAGTCGAAAAAAAGGAACAGACTATTGGACGTGGAACCACATCTCAGATTAAAATTAACAACCAGGGAACCAAATTATGACAATCTGTTATCTCAGCACAAATAATTTCATCCTTCTCATTGATCCAAATATAAACGTTATTTATAATATAACTTTTATTATGTGAATAATTTTATTTCTCTTTTCATATTACTTTGTGTATGTCACAAAAAAAGAAATAAAAAACATTTTGATTGTTATTAAAATACATCCATTTTTCCGACGAGAGGTACTCAGCGTTATGAAAATTATTGAAGGGGTACACATATGTCAAAAGTTTAGGAAACACTGGGTTACTGTGATGCTGATTGCCCTGATGACAGAAAACCGAGCACAGGATTTGTCTTCAAACTTGCTGGTGAGTCAGTCACATGGCAAAGCAAAAGGCAACCCACCATTGCAAGTTCAACTGTTGAGGCGGAATACATGTCCTTAGCACAGGCCTCGAAATAGGTTTTTTAATACAGGTGCACAAGGTGCACCTAAGTTTTTAAATTAGGTGCACAGTTATGTACAGTGGGAAAAAATTAGGTGCACAGTTATATTTTCATGTACACAGTGCACCTGTGCACCCGGGTATTTCGAGCCCTGCCTTAGCAGCTGCAACGAAAGAGGCTCCATGAAATCGAATCTTCAATCAAAGGATGCTCGGATAAAAATTCATTGTGAGAACATAGGTGCTATTGATCTCAGCAAAAACAGCATGTTTCATGCTCGCACAAAACATATTTATGTTGTGCACCATGCAAGCCATAAGGCTGTAAAAATGAAGCAGGTAATCATAGAGAAAATTTCAACAGAAGTAATGATTGCGGACTCCTTGACTGAATCCGTTCCTCGAGAAACACGAATGGTGTAGGACCAATATGGGACTAACTAATCTAAATTAACTGTGAAATCAAGAGGAGTGTTGAAATGCTATCTGTGATTTCACATTCTGTCATTTATATCAAGTGGCAACAGCCATATTTAACTATATTTTTAACCTAATCATGTTTATGTTTTTCGATTGCAACCGGTGATATGCTGTAGTATTGTATTTTGTTTATGAAGGTTTAAATAAATGTCTCTTAATATTTGGACGCACTCAGCATTAATTTAAACATTTAACAAAACGATTTCGATTCTTCTTGGCCTTATCATCATAGCACCTTTTTTTTTCGTTAGAAATGTAATATATCAGGTCGTTACACTACAGGGGGATCTTTTCTACAAACAAATAAAATGCATGAGTACAGTGAATATTACGTTGCACACTTACGATTTTATTAGATAACAGTCGTCTGCCTCGGCACTCGGTTCTTCATATTGGAAGGATTTTAATCATTTTCCTCGGTCGTTAAAATATTAAGCTCGACAAGCTATCATCCAATGCCAACACTATATCAAACTGTCCATCCTTTTAACGCCAAATATATTCCATATATTCATCATAAAATAAGTTTGTACCATCTTCCTATCGTCTTTCTCTTCTCTGCTCTTCTCTGAGCTCTCGTTGTATCCTAAAGAGATATACACGAAAACAATGAAGTGATTAATGCACAAAGCAAAATTCTCAACACCTATTTTTATAATTAAGAAGCAAACTTTTATCCATGAATTTGCAAATTTAAATAACCTTAACTGTTAAAGAATGTTAACAAAATGTAGTATTCAGTGGAATTTATCTTAATAGGCTGCAGTCTGTTTGGTTTTGGGTTTTATGGAGCAAAATCCCAAAAAGATGGTCAAGCACAATAGATAAAATGCAACCCAATAAAACAGTTTCGATATTTAGAGTATTATTCAGATCCAACATTATAAAGACAACTAAGATTAAAATACTAGTTTAAAAAGGTTAAAGAATGAGTTCTTTGCTGTAGTTTTGGAGTAGTAAATTTTGATCCCTCAAGCAAAAGAAAACTAGGACGTTTTAAAGCTCTGCCAATTCAGCATGTTAAATTGGCTCTGCCAAACTGAAAAATAGGTCCTATAAAAGGAAACTACAATAAATACTACTCCATCTTACATATTCTGCAATTTCTGTGTCAAATTGGAAGTTTGAATTTTGCAAAAACAATAAGTCAATATTTTATAGTTTGCCACAAGAAAGGTTTCTACCCCAGTCCCAGGATTTTCAATAGTGTGCTCAAAATCGGAAACATGAAAAATTTCCTTCACTTTTTGACTATTCAGTTACCAAACATAGGCAAAAACTTTTCAAGACTGGTAAAAAAAAATGGAGCCTTTAGGGGGAATAAATACAATTTTATTTGAAAACCTTTTAATGGCTTGTAAGCTGACTTAAACATGTCTGGAAATGACCAAACTCTGTCATAAAAAGTTGAAGAAAATGCCTTTTATATGCCACTTTGTCTTCCAAGAAACACATTCACTTGAATGACATTTTTACAGCATCAAAAAAAATATCTATCCTTATTCTGGACTTCAAATAAAAAAAAATCTTTAAAGGGTAGCTATAAACAAAACCATTTTTTGAGAATAAACGACATTTTAAGCCCCCAGTAATGGATGAATATTATTTCACAGTACAAAATAAAAGTTTACTGAAGTCTCAAAAGATATGACCTGAAATAATGGCAAAATTGACCTTTTACAATCTCAATCAACACCATTAAAGACAATTGTATTCTCGCTTTAAAAAATCTCGAAAATTTAGACAGTGACTAAGTGTTTCACTTCTATGAGGAGAAATTGGGAGTATTAAACACAACAGACAGTAACAAATTTCCATTTTAATGTTTTAAATATTAAGATTCAGAATTCCTAATTATACGCCAGATCTTAATAAAATGTCAACTAAAGTTAACTGAAGTGATGTACTGAAGTTAATTATATACGTATAAAAGAATATGTGTGCGTATTCTCTACACAAATCTACACTGTTTGACCAATCCACACCTACTACACTTATATTTTAAAACACTGCGGAAAACAGGCTATTTCTTTCCTGTCTTCGGACTAATCTGTAGCAATGAACATTGGCACACAGGTAATCCTAAAAGTGCCCCTCGAAGCCTCAATTTTAAAATCTAGTTTGTTTATCTGCAATATATCGACATGAACAACATGTTCTACAGGGTTTGTGTATGAGTTAGCACAGGGAAATGTCGTGGTCCTATTTTAGCTGTCACAGTATGAAACACATTCTACAGAGTTTGTGTATTTGAGCGGTCATATTTGAAACCAAAACGACGCCGGAATATTCATCTAATAGAAAGATAAAAATGTAGAAGATTTTGCATAGTCAATCTTTGCCTTACCTCCTTTGGCCTCTTCTATGCTCCTTCTGCCACCTCCGGTATTCTATTTCCTGCTCTTCTGTGAGCTGGAAAACAAGCGTTACTTCACATCAGATAAAGCATTCCTTTATTGACACATCATAGTGTATTATTAATTACCTTTCAACCATATATGCTCATTATCACTATTTAGCGTATAGTATTTCTTTGATTGCAAAATACAAAAATTAAAACATTTCATTCAGTAATGAGGAAGAGCAGTGAGGATGAAACAAAACCAATCAATTAAGTAAAAAGAACTATTTGAAACAGGGTTGGTCTTTAGGCTTTTATGGTGCAAGGACCATATTATTAAAATATAGTGAAACTCTGCTTTTTGCAAGATTAATAGGGATATCTGAGGAACTGGATTAGCAAGACAAGAAAACAAGCGGCTTTGTTGACAAACGCTGTATTTACAATCTAGGACTGGATGGTGTAGCCACACAGACAAATACAAAAACATACATAAACGAATACAGTTAAGGAATGCTTATGGCATAACATATTACATCACATATTTGGTCAAGCTGTGCCTAACACAATGAAGGAGGAAGAAAAAGAACTGAAGCAAAATAGTAGGCAATGGGTAAAAATGGAAGGGAGGAAAGATAGACTGATACCTAAGCAATGTGTTTATATGTATTATTATTATTACTAGCAAAATACCCGACCTTACTCGGTTTGGATTGGTTTACTCTAGATTGAAGAGATAATCAAAAGATATAATGACTTACGTTTTTTGTAGAATAAAAATTTATTTTAACATCTTTCGCCATCTTTATATTTTCTACAACTTACTTTGGACACAAATCCTACACATGCATATCCATTCATGTAATACATTTCACATACATCGCACAATTGCTGTATGACAAAGCTACAAAATGACGAAAGGTGATACTAAGGATACTACTATAAAAGACGATTTATAGGAAGATTTGGAATTCCCTTTCTTAAGTTCTTGTCATGTTCAACTCAATTAATTAAAATTACGATTTACGGCGAGTGCTCTCGCACTCATAGTCAACAAAACAATATTTTTTTACTTGTGGCACTCTTGCCTCCGGTATGCGACATTGTGAAATTTTGCAATCTTCTCCTGTCATTATTATAACGAATTTTTTAATGTTGGAAAAAGTTTCAGTTTGGATTAATAAACATTATTATTCTTTCAATAACGGCATTATTCTTTCAATAACGGCATTATTCTTTAAATAACGGCATTATTCTTTCAATAATGGCATAACTACACTTAAAATTTACTGAAAATTTATACTGACTTACCTAACATTTTTAAGTCTAATACTTTGTGGTGCTGTTGCGTGTGATGAGAAGGAAAACACATTTATTAAATTAAAATAATAAATATTTAAAACAGGAAACAGCAAAGTAATACAAAATAAAAGATGTCGCAAAAAATTGTTCTAAAGATATTAATTTATGATTCAATTTTATCTCTTGATCTCGCACAGTTGCCACAACTTACAACTAAAAGTGTACAAAATTTAGAAATGTGAAATTAATTCCGAGCGAAAGAACCAGAAAAAATATCACTGCTCGCGCGATCTTGTTCATTCTCGTTTCATTGAAAAATATCGTCTGTCCCAAATATTCGGAAATCGTTTTCATTGCGCAAAGAATAAAAATAAGACTCGAAATAAATGAAGTATCATAGATGAAATTCCATAAAAAAAAAAAAATTTTGAAGAATAATTACTTTTTCAGCAGTACTGGTAAAGCAATCGAATTAATCGTAATATTCAATAGACATTCCAATTTTTCCAAAACTACCAAATTATGGTGGATTTAAGTATACTTACTCAGGTGTTTTAGCATGAAACTCGTCTAAATATAACAATAAAGAAATGTTTAATATTGCATTCACTAAATTATTAGATAATGTATAAAATAAAATACAATGCAATCAAATATCTGGAATACAATTCATGTGATGCCTACACAAACACACAAACACAAAATCGAGCATAGAACAGAAAGACGGACAGACAGACTTTCGCAACCAATTCCACTCACTAAATCAAGATAAGTACTCTCTGTATGCAAATTTCCATGAAAATATCTTAAACCGCGTGGACGTGTATAGGGCACAACATACAGACAGACAGACAGACAGACAGACAGACACCAAACGAGAAAAAGGCGGATTCGGCATCAGAAGGGTCCAAAACGGATAGAAAACTTGAAATGCGTCGAAAATATTGAATGTACAAACAAACACTCCATTCTTATTTATATAGATTATTATATGTATTCTCGTATTTTCATGGGTCCATTCAAAAGACCAGGCATGTTAAATTAAAATTGAAAAACTGGAATTAACTATACAATTGAACTCGATCAGGACTAACGCACCTTTCCTCATTATTGCAATTACCATTGTATGCAGACCTATTATATGATAAACTGATGACATCAATGCGTCAGTACATATTCAGTATAGGAAGGAATGTCTTTGTTCTATTGGCGGAAACAGGCACCCTCAATCTTAAATATGTATGTATTGAGACATGGAAATAACATACCAATAGTATCTCATAAGTTTTATTTAAAGAATGATACTGTAGCATTGATAAAAAAAATGAAACACCTTTCAGCTGAATTAAATGAAATTTTAACAAACATTCTACTATCCCAAAATGGTGTAATGTAAAAAAGCCACTAGCCAACTAGCAAGAAAATAATTTTGAAGAGGACAAGAGGAAATATTTGAAGTCCCAAGCTGCTGTTCTCAGGAGGACAGAGTAGTTTAACAAACCACAGAAGTCAATTCCCAGTCCCAAAAGTATTTAACATTGAAGAGAGAAATGCTAATTTTTGAAATTATCAACATGGCAGGAATCTTGATCACTTAATAATAGCAAAATAATTAAAGTACAGTATAACTCCAATCATCCAAACTCAGTCATATGGATTGCCAATTATCCAAACTCAGTCATATGGATCGCCAATGATCCGGATCGCTTTCAGAAAGAAGGAAATAAAAAAAAATTCTCAATTGTAAAAATTTCTTATCAGTGAATGATAAAAACGAAAAGGATGGTGAAAATTCATGGAAGTTCCAAGTGCAGAAGTAGGCGAGTGGCTGAAGTGCAATTCTTCGGACCCTGGATTCTCCAAATTCTCAATGATATTGCAAGTACCTTCCTGCATTTTGCTGGGACGACAAGACATTGGCTTGGGTCAAATACATTCTGGGTTTCCTCGAAGATGGGCCTTGCCTGCATTGAACATTTATTCGGCCTGTAATATAGGAGACTTAGGTAAAACTTAGAAGCTTTCAACTGATGCGCCTCTATACTGTAAGAATCTTTCATTGCAAATTTCCCGATTGAGATGAAGGGTAGAAAAGTATTTGCAGAAGCATCTTGAGCACCACATACCCTCACCTAATATAAATTGATCGAGTTAGCCCTTTGTGCTTCTTTGGACTACTAAATGAATCAATTACATTAAATTCTTTATATTTTTAACTCTTGTAACCCATTAGCCACTGATTGACCAGCACGGCATTCCCCTTGACAGTTCTTTTCGTGGGGTCAGGTGTGACCACTGCAACCCCCAGTGATTGTTTTGTAATCCCATATGGTTTGCTTTGTAAAACGACACCACAGGCAACGCCAAGATGGCCTCGAAGTGGATAGCAATAAATCTAATGAAGATATATTCAATTTAAAAATTATTTATTTAAAGAAAATCATATTTTTAGATATCAATCTAAAGTGAAATTTTCCGCAGATATCAAAACCGTTGAAATTTTTAATCTAACTTTAGCGATTCCGATTTTACGGAAAAAAAACTTAACAATCCCAGTCAATATGTTTTTTATTTCTTGCTCTCATTCCCAGAAATGGAATGGGATAGGAAATATAATCGTTTTTTTTTTTTTTTTTTTAAAGCTAAGGGCTGAAGATGCAATCTGGTTTTTTTTGGAAAGAGAAAGTTCACGTGATGTCACAATCTCTTGTGAAAATATAAAAGATGTATTCAATTTAAAAAATTTTTATTTAAAGAAAATCATATTTTTAGGTATCAATGTAAAGTGAAATTTTCCGCAGATTTCAAATCCGTTGAAATTTTTGCTCTATCTTTAACGATCTAGATCAGTGGTCCCCGGGCTGTGGACCAGTACCGGTCCGTGAATCAAATGGTACCTGATCGCCAAAAGGAACATTCAATTCTTTCCATTTTATTTATTGTGGTGTATTTCTCTCGTGTTTGTGCGGTTCTTATCTATGAAATGTCAACTCAAATTAGGAAGAGGTAAATTAGAACTTGAAAACTTTTGTTACTAGAGCTTCAATTAAGACACCTGAATTCTGTGTGTCTCTATTTTCCAATTTTGACAAATGTTACAGCTGATTTCAAGTTGGCAGACAAAGTAGCTGCATTTAAAGCCAAACTGAAGTTGTGGAGACAGCACGTGAACAGAGGCATTTTGGACATGTTTCAGACATTAGCGGGGATTTTAGGCGAGACTGAGCCTTAACATTCATTCTCCCAGTTGGTGCACGATCACCTGTCTTTGCTTTTAAAAGAGTTCGAGCGCTACTTTTCAACCACAAAAGACCCGCGAACTAGTAAGGAATAGATTCGCGACCCATTTGTCAACAAATCAGGCGAATGTAGCATGTCTGTGCAAGAAGATCAACTGCTGGATATTGCAAATGAAGACGGCGTTGAAACTACGTTGGAGACAACAACTCTGCCGGTGTTCTGGATTAAAGTCTTGGCGGAATACCCTGAGATTGCCACCACATCATTTAAATCCCTATTGCCATTTCCGACAACCTATCTGTGTGAAGTGGGTTTTCTGCAGTGACAGCAACCAAAACAAAACAAAGGAATAAACTGGACATAAGCAACACACTTCGGGTGTCACTGTCTCTTATTACCCTCAGATGAAACAGTCTCGTTGCAAAGAAACAAGCTCAGGGTTCTCATTGATTTAGCGTTCTAGTGAGTTAAAATGTTAAATCACTTTATATTCATTTTTGGTGCAACTGTATTTTATTCTAAAGGCATGTTTAAATACAATTAAATTAAAATTATTAAATAAAAACAATCTAAAATATAATCAATCAAAGCCCCCCACCGGGCAGTGTTAAAATTATCAAATGTTGATCTGGTCTGCGGTGATAAAAAGATTGGGGAGCACTGATCTAGATGATAGAAAAAAGAACTACATAACAAAAGTTAAAACTTTTTTTTTATCATCTGCTAGAAAATCATTCTTTTGTGAAAAATGAAAACGGAAACGGGAAAAATAAATTTAGAATCTGTCATATCTTTATGCGGTTGACATTCCAAAGAAAACAATAATAAGTTAATTTAATTAAAATTCATTTTAAAATGTTCTAGATTGAATTTTAAAATTCGACGCGACCCGAAAATTGCAAAAAAAATTTGGACTACCTGTGTGCCAAATTTTACTGTTGTAAGTGCCATAAAATCGTCAGGATTTTGCGGCCACGAAAAAACAGATAAACAAACACTTCTTATTACAATAGTAGAGATTACCAATACCAAAAACATTAAAAAGAAAAAATAATAATTTTAAGTATGAATTTCACCTCCACCTGACATGACAAGGGTTACAATTGAAAAATTATTTATTTAAAGAAGGTATTCAACTGGTGTAAAACTTTCTGCAGATTTCAAATCCGTTGAAATTTTACTCTATCTTTAACGATCAAAGATAGAAAACCTCAAATAGTCTTTGCATCAGTGACAAAGTTGAAATCACTAGCAAGAAAGTTATACTGATCAACAACGTAAATCAAAATGTCATGAATCGGAAAACTTCAAACGCATTAGGACGAAAAGCGCAGAATGTCTTTCTTAAATGTGACTAACTTGGCACAGTACAAAAATCTCAAAATCTTTTCCTTTCTTCATTCAAGGAAGCTATGACTTAACTTTCCCCGAAAGAAGGACGGAAGGTGAAAAACGAATGTATTAATTTTAAAATGTTCTAGATTAAATTTTAAAATTCAGGCTGAACAACAAAAACAACAAAAAATCGCACAAAATGAGGACTACCTGTGTGTTGAATTTCATTATTATAAGTCCCATAGATTCGTCAGGACATTCATACAGAGAAACACTTCCTTTAATAATAGTAAAGATTTCACAAGTGCTTACTGTGACTTATCCCTTCCTTTTGCCTTGTCAGTTTTTTATTCGATAAATGAAATTTTCTTAATTATGAGGTTCACTGAAATTCAGTAGGTACTCTGTAATTGATATATTCCTTCCTTTGTTGACCTCATGATTTTCTTCGAAAGGTAAGTAGGTATTTAAATAAACATTACACTGGAGCAACTAAACAGGCTAATGGCGATGGTACAAGACCTCTATCTTACAAGGGAAAGATACGAAACACCATATATTTTTCAACCACGCTCAAATGAAGAGGTCACATCTGAGCCATGATGGCTAGGCCTATATCTTTCAAAACAGGAGAAGGAACAGTAACCTGTTTTAACACTAGACTTTGTTTATTTTAATTGGGGCAAGGAATTCTTACCTCGTCACCAGACCTCTCATCGTTTCCACTGCAGTCATCCCCTTCGCTCCATTCATCGTCTGCAATGCAGCCATCATCACCAGTCCCCTCCTCGCTGACAATCCACTCTTCATCTGCATACCACTTCTCATCTTCGCTCCAGTCTTCAGAAAAGTCTTCCTACACAAAAATGCATTAAGAGAATAAGATATGAAATAAATGTAATAAGATGTTATGGCACAAACATACTTTAACATGCATTTAAATTGCATCACACATAAAGAAATTATATACAAGTATATACAAGCCTTCTTAAGTGTCCAGTTTAACATAGAAACGTTAAATTCAATTTAAAGAGAATATTTTGCCATAAAAGGATGTTTGTGTTTTTTTCTTGTTCAGACACATTTTAAACCACTTATTAACTGTTACAAAAGAATGAAATATTTAGTTTTTGCAGACTAGGGGTTATAAAAGCACATTAGTACAGAATTTACTAATATTTTTATAATTTTGCAACTTTCTTGAAGTTATTAGAACATTTATGTGTGTTCATTAGTTCACAATATCATCACAAATAAATTTATGGAGATTATGAAATAAAAGCTATTTTATAAGTAAAAAACCAAAAATTAACTAGCAAAGCCCACAAAAAAAAACTAAAGCTTCCAGTTTCTAATAATAACACAATCTAGAGAACTGCCTTACTCAATCAAATATTTAGTTAATTTCTGCTGTGCTAGGACTATTTCTATGGAGGATTCTGCATCAGATTGAATTTTTAACACCCTTCCCACATACACAAATCAGATTTATTTATTTCACATCCTATGGTAATTGTTTTTTTAGAGTAAATTAAATAGACTGAGACCTAAAATATTTTAAATAGACCCTAGATCAGTTTCTTAAAATAGATGTTACCACCAACCCATGGACCCAACAGGATGCTGGTGGGGCCCACTTGCCCCAAGATTTTATCCAAATGTTACACCATGAACATCTCAACGGAATTTTAGGGAGAAAAGCTAGTCCCAGGGGAAACATGGGGTATTGCGCAATAGTAAGCAACAAATGTCACTCAAAAATGTTTTCAGCGGGCGTTTATATGCAGTCTAAGACTGAAACATGGCAACAGGTCGCAACAAGCGAATGTTAGCATCTATGTATTTGTATACACTTATGCACGTTCTTACCAGAGCTGCAGCAGGAATCTGCATAGGATGCCAAGTTCTATGGTTTATACAGGGTGACCTAAAAGTTCCCGTACTCCAACTTTAAAAAATTATTGTCCGTGTTTATTCATTTATTTTTTATTATTGAATTTATTGGCGGGTTATAGTTTTATCGAGTCTAATATTTATCATTTGGTTTCCTTCACGCTTAAGTTGTGCAATAATAAAGTTCCACGTCATTTTGTTCATTCATTGCAAGATGAATCTATCATGCATTCAAAAAATTGCGCTGTTTAAGTCTTATTTTGAATGTAAATCATATGAAAGATGTGTTGAATTTTGGCGACATAAATATCCAAATGGTGCAATACTGAGTAATGATACACTACATCAACTCCTTAGGCGACTTTGTGAGACAGGTTCGGTGGAACACAAAGCACAGGAGTGGAAGACGGAACGTCGTTCAACAGACTTTGTGCAAGAAACTCAACGGAGGATATTCCAATCCACTCATCAATCCGCGAGGCGTTTGTCACAACAAATAGGCACATCACAGGATCGATGCATAAGGCTTCAAGAGATTTGCCTTTTCCAGCTTATCGTGTAAAAATATTACAGTAGCTAACCCCTGTACAATGAGAAGCAGTTGTATTATTGCCGATCATATTGCGATCTACTCATCTCAAGAAACCTTTGGCCACCTCGTTCCCCTGATCTGAGCATCTCTGAATTTTTCTGAGGGGATATTTAAAGAACAAAGTTAATGAAGAAAATCCTCAAACAATAGGTGATCTAAAAATAAATTGGCATTACTGAAAGGACACAAGAAGTGTTAAATATAAAACACGAGGAGAGTTCAATCAATATAACAAACTATTTATTTAGTCAAACATTTAGTTACTGTGAGAAAAACAGGTTGGGAAAAACCACATGGCAAAAAGCGTGGTGCAAAAAGGGAAGCGACAACAGATAACAAGTGATGCCACTCTGCTGATACAAAAGTATGCATTGCCAGGTTTGCAAGTAATAATGGGCATATTTTAACACGCCCCCTTGCTCATTATATTTCAAAATTTAAATAACACATATCTTCATGATTAATTTAAATCATATCTTGTACTAAACACACATTGTAAAATACAATAATAAAAAGAAAACACGTCAAAATAAGCAAGCTACTAAGGATACAAAAAAATGGGGTACATGAACTATCAAAAATAAGTTGAATAAATTTTCAATTAGGCAATAATTTCTCAGTGCAAATAAAAATGAAAACGTCAGTTTAAAACAGTCATTCCATACTGCAGATCTCTCAGAGCTGCAATCTTAATTCTCTTAGTGAGAATATCTGCAACATTCTGTTTCGAAGGCACATGCTCAAATTCCAGTGTCCCATTTGAGACTAGCTCACGCAAAAAGAAGTGCTTAATGTCAATGTGTTTACTCCTCTCCGAAGTTACATGGTTTTTCGCCATGAAGATTGCGCCCTGATTATCAGCAAACACCCTCTGAGGCACTGAAACAAGGGGCTTGCATATCTCACTGAGTAAGCTGTTTGTCCACAATATTTCCTTGGCTACATGGCACATAGCCACATACTCAGCTTCGGTCGAGGATAGGGCTGTAGTGGACTATTTCTTGCTGGACCATGAGACTGGTCCTCCAGCGAGTGACAGCAAGTAACCGCTGTAAGATCTTCTGTCAGTTCTGTCTCCAGCCCAATCTGCGTCTGAGTAAACCTTTAGTTTTTCTCCTGATCTTTGTTCCTTGTGACATTTTCACTTGCAGAGTCTTCTTCCTTTTCATTTTCAAAATCTAAAGGATTAATAGTTTCTTGGAATGAGTTGTTTGTTGTTGTTCGAGGAGATGAACTGTCCTTTCCTTCAGAAGTGAGGTGATCTTCTATGTCTTCATTTTCGACAAGAAGAATAACATCTTCATATCTCGCATTCTCTTCTCCAGACTTTGTGAAGGGAAAGACATTTTCTTCGAAGATGACATCTCGGCTGAAAATGAATTTCTTTCTTTTCAAATCATATAGTTTATATCCTTTAACACCATCAGGATATCCAACCAATATGCACTCTGCATATTTAGGATCTAATTTGCTTTTTCTTGCAAAGGAACGTTGAAGACTCCATGCTCTGCATCCATATACACGTAGATGATCCAGCTTTACTTCCTTGGATTTCCATCTTCTTTCTGGTATGTCTCCGTCAATTGAAGTGGATGAGCATTTGTTTCTAAGATGAGCAGCTGTGTGTACTGCCTCAGCCCAGAACTTCTTATCCAAACCAGCTTCGATCAGCAGACATCTGGTTGTATTGAGTAGGGTCTGGTTCATTTTCTCACTAAGTCCATTTTGCTGGGGCGATTCTGGAACAGTGAGTTGTCTTTGTATCCCGTGTTCAATGAGGTATTGATTAAATGTCCCACTTCTGTACTCACCTCCATTGTCACTCCTCAATACTTTTATCTTCCTATCATGTAGGTTTTCTGCCATACTTCTGAATTCTTCAAACTTGTTTAAGACTTCGTCCTTGAACTTCATAGGGTACACAGTAGTGTAACGGGAATATTCATCTGTGAAAGTCACAAAGTAGTTTGAACCACCAAAAGAAGGTGGAGTAATCTTCCCAACAACATCTGAATGAATAACATCTAGTACTTGCTTGGCTTTTGTATAGGCGACCTTGGGAAATTTCTTTCTTTTCATTTTGCCTTGAATACACACCAAGCAAGGTTTGCTTTCAGATGACGATTCAGTTTCTTTGATGGAATCCACAGCCTTCATTCTACTCATATGAGGATGCCCTAGGCGGCGATGCCAAAGTTCTTCATTTGCAGCCTTCGTGACATATGCTTTGGGATGGTTTTCTTCTGTGATGTATAGTCTTCCTTTTCTCACAGCTGTTAGGACAACAGAACCATTGCTATCCATGACTTTAGCCTTTCCATTAATTAACTGTACTTGATAACCTTTTTCTTCTATTCTGCCAATGGACAAAAGGCTCCCACCAAGATCAGGCACATAAAGAACATTAGACAGAGTGATCTTTGACTTCTCTGGACAGTTCAGTGGAGAAAATGAAATCTCACCTCTTCCAGTTACTTCTATCTGGTCAGCATTGGCAACTTCTACAGTTGAGGTGTAATCTATCAATTTGGAAAATTTCCTGATATCTGAAGTCATATGCTCTGTTGCACCACTGTCCAGGATCCACTGGTTTGAGTTACTCTCTCCCTTACCTGCTGACAATGCCCAGCTCTTCATCACAATTGCAGTCTTGGCATGTCTCTTTTGAGCTTCATCACAGTTTCTTGAGATGTGTCCCCATTCACCACATGCAAAGCATCGAGTTTTCTTTAGTTGAGGAACTTCATCCTCTTTATTATTTTTCGAACTCCTTCTTGCATTGAACTTGGATGGCTTCTTCGACTGATGATAGTTTCTAGCGTGGAGGGCCTTCTCTTCTGAGCTGTCTGGACTTGGCTCATGCCTGTGGATTCTCTTTTCTTCCACGAGTAGTCTTGACTTCACAATTGAAGTCGTCAGGCTTCCTTCATCTTTCTCCATGTTCAAGATGAGAGGCTCATAGACTTTAGGTAGGCCAATCAGCATCACTAGGGCAACTTCATGATCTGTAAAGGCATATCCACCACTCTCAAGTGTTCTATGAATGTTCATGAGTCGACTTAAGTATGATTGCATGGTTTCGTTGGGTTTCAAGGTAATATTGAAAAATTCTTTCATAAGCTGGAGTATATGTAATAGTCCAAACCTTGTATGCATCTCCTTCAATGCCAGCCACGCATCTCTTGCTCTTAGAAGTTGTCCTATGTCGTCGAGATAACTGTCCTCCACTATAAGGAACATTAGCGACAACGCTTCGTCATTTCTTCTTCGTTGGTCGTCGGACATGTCCAAGCCATAACCAGGCTCCACGGCTTCCCAACATCTCTTCTGTGTCATTGCAGCACGGGCACGTATTGCCCAGCTGTGATAATTCTCGCCAGTAAGTTTTGGCAGTCTTTGAAAGTCCTCACCCATCGTGAATATCTTCGGCAAAAAAAACGAAATCAAACTTCTTTTTCTTCTTCGAACGGGCAAATCGTGCTGATAACGTGTTAAATATAAAACACGAGGAGAGTTCAATCAATATAACAAACTATTTATTTAGTCAAACATTTAGTTACTGTGAGAAAAACAGGTTGGGAAAAACCACATGGCAAAAAGCGTGGTGCAAAAAGGGAAGCGACAACAGATAACAAGTGATGCCACTCTGCTGATACAAAAGTATGCATTGCCAGGTTTGCAAGTAATAATGGGCATATTTTAACAAGAAGTCTCTCCCAGCATCTTGAAACACGTTTCTAAACACATGCACGAACAACTTCAGCTTTGCATCCAAGAAAAGGGGTGGAAATTTTAAACATTTATTATAAATGTAAGTTCAAATTTTTAAAAGTGCTTTTCACCATTGGCATAAAAATAACTGTTTTAAAGTTTGTTGTTTATGTATAATAAATTCACGAATCGTCAGAATGGGAACTTTTAAGGACACCCTGTACTAGACAAGACTTTTGAGCTGAGAATATTTAAATTAACTAATGCCATGCTGCAAACATGTCGACATTCAAGTGAAAAACATAAAAAAAAGTGATACAAAAATGTACGAATCTCATTATCTACTTTTCTCGAAAGCATCCGAGACACCATGATCAATCATTTTCCAGGCTTTGGAAGAAAATGTGTAGTCATACTCGATTTTTCCACGATTTGTATGGATAAAATTAAATTTCCCGACACTTCCAGGTTTTCCCTGACCCATGGTAACCCTGTTATTATTAGTTATTAGTTTTAGAAAGGGGGAGTACTCCAAAATAAGAGCCAAATTTACCAATTATGATCATGAAATTTATGACCAGGCAATGAGAACATACTCAGAATTTTTTGCATTTCATACTTTCTTACCCGGTACATCAGTAGTGTTTATTAGTTTGATTTTGGTGTTGAATTCATAATTTTAAAGACTGCCAGGAACTCATTCCCATCACAGCAAAAACCCAAGTTCAGGTTTTAATTTCTATTCTAGTAGAGGCGATTTGGAGTAACTACATTGAATATTTCAGAATTAGAAGATGAAACTTGTTTTTTTTTTTTAAATTGACAGGGCTACATGCAACTCCACAAGAGAAATCTTACTATACATCAATGGTTACAAACCCAAAAAGCCCCTGCAGACCCTCCAAAAAAATTAAAATTAAATTTTAATAAAATAAAAAACAAAAATAATTTTTTTTAAACTAAAAATTCCATTCTGAACGAAAATTTTACTATTAATACTATTCTCAATGCTTTAAAATCTTGTAATGCAAATGGTTTGATTGTTAGAACTTAGAACATAGTTTTATGTACTGAAAAGTTGACACTATTATGCGTATAGGTGGTAGTTAAGAAAATAAATTGAGATACAACAAATCGCACAATCGCTTAAATTGATATCTCTCCTCTCCCCCCCCCCCTGTAACACTACTCCAAAGCACAACGAGGCAGAAATGTTGGGATAAATTAGTGGAAATTAAATAAATGCAAATGTATTTCTTACCTCCGATGGCAGGTCCTCTGACTCTGAGTTCTCACTGAAAACAATGGAATATAGCTGTCAATAAAACACTTAAGCTCTCAACATTGGCTATATAAATCAAGATGCATTGAACTCTTAAATGCTAGTTATCTGTAGTAGGAAAAACAATTAACATAAAAACTGACCGTTCTTAAAATACTCGTTTATAATGGTTTGTAAGTTGATCTTACGAGAAGGTTGATACACAAAGTATAAAAAATTTTCAAAATGATATTGCGAGAGAATCATTTAAGATAAGGACTGCAAATTCTTTTGCACTATCCTTCCCACTATTTAGTTATTTCTACAAATACAGAAAAGAAATAAAATTTAAACAGTGTAAATTTAAATTTTCCGGAGATTAATTCACTTAGATCGTTTAACTTACTAATACACTGTTTTAGAGCAATTAATATTATTAATTTTTTTTAGTTTGCTTCATACAAATTTATTTTATGTTTTGTTTTTGTCATGAATCTGAAAATCCTCAGGGCCTCAATATTATCTATGCCTTGGGTCTTCGTAGATCTGATCTGTTTAGTAGGAAATAAAAAGGTTTAGAATGCTAGATTACCTCTCAGGTTCAAACTCCCTCCTCCTCTTTGCAGAAGGACCCCCATCACTGCTTTGCTTCCTCTTTTCACGTCTAAAACGTAAAAACCGATCAAACATTCTGTGAATCGAATATATATATGCTATCGAAAAAAAATGTATATATGTAAACGGACATTAACAAAAGCAGGGGCAACGAGTGTAGAAAAGTTGGAAGCTCCTGAATTAAAACACATTTTTTTTTTAATGATACCAATTTACATTTCTTTAAATACCCGTCTAATCGAATAATATAGATTAAAAACTAGTGTAAAATCTGCTGAAAAAATTTACTTCCAATAGCATTTTCTAAACAAAATAACCACTTTTTACAATTCCTTTCACTAACTAATATTTTTTATGTGTGAAGTCACAGGGAGTACTTGTAGATGCCACATATAGTCTTGCATTATTTCAATCTTTTCAATTTAGTCTTGCTTTAATTATCACTAAAAATGCCATTTCGTTAATAATTTTAATGGGCAATTAATATTATATTTTTTTATGCAACTCCTCTACTTAAGCTTTTGTTTGGAGTGGCAAGAGTTTCACAACTTGACATTTAATTTTGACACATTATATTCTAGTCTTATTTTCATAATTCCATTATTGGTGGATTTTAACTCCTCGGCTGCAGGTTGTCGATAAAAAGTACACAATCCCACGGTGTGCCTAACACATTTATCCCTGGAAGAATGGACAGGCCATGAATAGTCATAATCTGATATGTTGTTGCTCTACGATCATTTTTGCCACACATTAGCTCATTGGACAGCAACATATGGTTATATGAACCACCCAAACAGATTCGAGCCCAAAACTAGATAAACTGAGGACAAGCAGGGCCAAAAACGACAGAATGTAGCCCAATAAAAGATTGGAGAAAAAAATTAAAGATTCAATCGGACAACCAATAATAAAATGCAGTTTCAAAAATGTAATATTTGAAGTACATGAAATATAATAAGTATTAAAAAATCATGATTAAACAGTGAAATTGCTGTCAACGTGGTTAAACTTTGGATAAAGTTTTCAAGACACAAGAGATTCATAAAAATTTAGATAAGGATTTTCCACCCAAATTTTCTAACCCTTTAAACATGTAACTTAGGAATATTGTCTAAAAGTCAAATATGTACAGCAAGATGGGTCCAACCACTCACTACATTATTACTTAGGTTCTAGCTAGTTGATTTCATTTCTTGATCAGCCTAATGAAAATGATGGATATTTTTGATCATTTATATTTATTTATCTATGTGCTATGTGGCAACGATAAAAAATGTTAATTCGATTCCTTGAGTTTTGTATATATGAAATGGTTGTTGTATAGAAGATAATCTTTTGTTTCAAACTTATTTAACCAAGTATGTTTTAATTATTTCATTTGCATAAATAAACAATAATTTATCCGGTCGTACTTTCTTCAAAATGGTAACAGAGCGTGGTTGAACTTTTGTTGACTATTTAAATAATCGACAAAGAAGCACGAGTTAAGCCTAACCGCTGACCGCTAGCGAAAGATAAATAAACCAACTCGGCAAAAATGGATAATATTAGTTCAGCTAGAATAGAGCAGCTGAATGAAAATAATTATGCAATTTGGAGCATGAAAATCGAAGCATTACTGGATGCTAAGGATTTGTTTGAAGAAGTAATCCTTAATGAAGAACCAGTTAAAGAAGAAAATAATCCAGACAGTGTGAATAATCATAAAGCTTGGTTGAAGAAAAATAAGGAAACTTTGGGAATAATTGTTCTTAGCCTAACAGCGGAACAAGCGATCGTATATAAAGGAATAAAGAAAGCAAAAGATATTTGGGAAGCAATTAAAACACGATTTGAAGGTGCGGTAGAAGATAGACGAACAGATTTACTGTTAGATTTAACTCGATTGAAGATGGGAAACGAAAGCATCGATGAATATCTTACAAGATCGCAGGGTCTCTCACAACAAATAAACTAACTAGGTAAACAGGTAACAGATAGAGAATTGGTTCGATATATTGTAGAAGGCTTACCAGAGAGGTATGAAACTGTTGTGTTAGCACTGTCAGCTATTCGAGGAATCAAGTTTGTGGATTTAAGACAAACATTATTACATTTTGAGAAGAAAGAGCGAGACAAAAAGGGTGAACTTAGAGCTTACAGAACTCATGGAAGATTCAAGCCAAAGCCGAAATTCTGTTTCATCTGCCATAAACCTGGGCACCTACAAAAAGACTGTTGGTTTGGAAAGAATAATTTCAAGAAAAATCCTGGGAAACCAAACGCAGGAATACAGAGCTCAAACAATTACAGAAATGAGCATGTAAGAATTTCAAGGGAGGATTCAACTTCGAGGAAGGAATCAGCATTGACAACCAGCGAAAAAGAAACTTTTGAAGAAGAACAGAGCGAGTGGCATTTGGACTCTGCTTGCACATCCCACATGACTCCTAGTGAAGCTTGGATGGAAAACATAAAGGAAGAAAATAAAATTGTCAGTGTGGCTGAAGAAGGCAGAAATATTGAGTCAACGTGCAGAGGGGAAATAAGAGCAGCTTCAGCAGAGGCAGACGCCAGAAATGTAAGATTGAAGAATGTTTTATGTGTTCCTAAGCTGAGATGTAATTTGATGTCTGTGCCATCCATAGTAAAAAATGGAAATGAAGTTGTACTCAATAAGCAAGGAGCTTATATATATGATGAAGATGGAAAGTTAATATGTAAAGGTACATTTAAGGAAAACATGTTTATTGTAAAATTAGTACCCCAAAAGACTGAAGCAGAAGGTGAAACATGTTTCAAAATAAAAGAAACTTCATATAAGTTATGGCATAAGCGACTTGGACATATTAATCCAGATTATTTAAAAATGATGTTAACAAAGAATATGGTTCGAGGATTAGAAAAGCTGGAAGGACAAGCTGGAATTTGTGATTCATGTGTTAGAGGGAAAATGACTGGTCGTTCGTATGAAAACACTTATTCAGAGACCTCTGAAGAACCTCTCGAAGCTTTTACATATATTTTATGTGGTCAAATACTAGAGTGGAATCTCTGAATGGAAATAAATATATGATGACAGTAGTTGATCAGTATTCAAGAAGATATTTTGTTGAGTTTTTGAGGACTAAAGATGAAACAAGTGAAGTTCTGCAAAATCTTATAAGAAGAAGAGAGAATGAACTAAATACCAAAGTCAAAAGAATTAGAACTGATAATGGGCTAGAATTTATTAATGAAGTCCTCCGTCAATATTTAAACCAGAAGGGAATAAAACATGAAAAAACAACATTCTATTCACCAAGAAGCAACGGAATAGCAGAATATTATAAAGTGCATAACAAGAAAAGGCATAAATTAGAAGCTAAAGCACAAAGAGGAGTATTCATTGGCTATTCAAGAGAAAGAAAGGCATACAGAATATTTAGCACAGAGGAAAAAAGAGTAAGTGAAACTTCTGATGTTATGTTTGACGAACTGACAAATGGATATGTTCCAAATGTACCTCAAAAAGGAGAAAAACAAGTAAACTATATGGAAATTGATTACGGTATAGGTGATCAAGAAGAGTCTGAGAGGGAAGTCACATTAACTGAAGTTCCAGATTTACAAGAACAAATAGATTCAATAATAAACGATGAACAAGACAGCAGCAACTCAGATGGCGAAGAAGGTGAAGACCAGAATACATCCGGAAGACCTGTAAGAGATAGAAGAATGCCCACCAGATATGATGATTATCAAGTATATACAGCAACAGATTTCACACCTGAAACGTATGATAGTGCTGTAACATCCGATGAAAAGGATGAATGGAAAAATGCAATGGATGATGAAATTAACTCTTTAGAGATGCACAACGTATGGGAAACAGTAGATAAACCTAAGAATAAGAAAATGATTAAAAGCCGGTGGGTATACAAGATTAAGAAACCAGAAGGGGAGAAACTTTACAAGGCAAGACTCGTTGCTGTTGGTTGCGGACAGAAACAAGGAATAGATTTTGAGGAAAGTTTTAGTCCAGTAATGAAATGGGATTCACTGAGAATTCTTCTGTCACTTGCAGCAACAAAGAATTCCATTGTAAAATTCTATGACGTCAAAACAGCTTACCTAAATGGAATATTGAATGAAGAAGTGTATATGGAAGCACCAAAAGGTTACGAATTACCTGATGGTAAGGTTTACTTAATCAAGCGTAGCATATATGGTTTGCCACAGTCAGGAAGATGTTGGTACGACAGATTCAATGAAATATTAGAGCAAACTGGCCTAAAGAGGCTCAAGTCAGATCCATCAATTTATATTAGAAGGGAAGAAAATGAATATATTTATATTGGAATATATGTAGATGACTTCTTAATAGTAACAAGTTCGAAGAAAATGCTTAATAATGTTATTGAAAATGTAAGAGAGAATATCGAAATTAAAGAAACAACCGATTCAAACATGTTTTTGGGATTACAGATAAAACAAACAGAGAATGAAATAATTTTATCCCAGAGAAATTATGTAATGAATATATTGACAAAATTCAATATGCAAGATTGCAACCCAGTGAAAACTCCAGGTGTAGCAGGAGATAAACAGCTTGCTGACTATAAAGATTCAAGAATTTTTCCACAGAAAAAATATAAAGAAGCTATTGGATCTGTGATGTATTTAGCTACTGGAACACGACCAGACATATCTTACACTGTAAGCAGATTGTCACAATATAGCAGAGATCCCCGAGAAGTGCATTGGACTGCCATCAAACGACTTTTTCGTTATCTGAAAGGGACTATGAACTATTGTCTAAGATTTAAACCAACAAATGGAGAATTTAATGCTTGTACTGATGCTAGTTCGAGTACCACACCAGATGCTAAGTCTTATAGTGGATACTTGTTGAGGATTGGAGAAACCCTAGTCGGCTGGAAAAGTGGAAAACAAAAACTTGTGGCACTATCAACAATGGAGGCAGAACTAATTGCAGATTGTGTTTGTGCTGTAAGATGGACAAGTTCCTTATTAGAAGAATTAGGTGAAAATAACCTAATAATATAACCCATTGATATAAGAACTGATAGCAGAGCCCTGATGGATTGGATTAACAATCAGAAGGTAAATAGTCGGACTAGACATATCAATAGGAAGTTCCATTTTATCAAGGATGATAAGGAACATGGTGATATACATTTTATACATCAGAGTACTAAACATTTAGAGGCTGATGCCATGACAAAACATTTATCGAGTGACATTTTGAAAGGTCATATGGTTAATCTTGGGCTTGAACTCTTATTAACTGTTATTAGAATTACTTACAAATGACAAAAATATAGGGGGAATTGATGGATATTTTTGATCATTTATATTTATTTATCTATGTGCTATGTGGCAACGATAAAAAATGTTAATTCGATTCCTTGAGTTTTGTATATATGAAATGGTTGTTGTATAGAAGATAATCTTTTGTTTCAAACTTATTTGACCAAGTATGTTTTAATTATTTCATTTGCATAAATAAACAATAATTTATCCTGTCGTACTTTCTTCAGAAAATGACACTCGTAACAAAAGAGGAGAAATTTAAAACTAGCCAAACAATGATTAAGCATGTATTTCATTTAACATAATGATAATTCAAGTGAGAACTAAGAGGGTGGTCCAACCCCGAAATAATTCTCTGAATGTATACCTGGAAACGGGTTGCAGAAAAGCCCAAGACAAATATTTGGAGTGCTCAATGTGTGGTTTTGCCATCACACTAGAGCAAAAGTGGTGAGAGCTAGAACAAATAATCCAGGATTTAGAGAACATACTGAACCCTTTCTCAAATGCTTGTCGTTTGATTTTACTAAATAAGCTCAGGAAGATTCTCTAATTTTAAAGATTACTTCCACTACACATCAGTGACAGTAAATTCTCTTCCGATTCAGACTTGAAGCAAAATGAGATTTAAAATAAATCAAATGGAAACATAATTATGAACTTAGAAAAAGAAAAGCTCTTCAACCAATTGTGCAATTAATAACTTGTAAATTGAGATGATCACCAAGTTTGAAATTATAAATTACAGAAAATGTGGACTTCAATCATGCTGTACAGTGCAGTTGAAAGTATATTTGTATTTTTATCAAACAAATATAACAAAGAGAAATCGAAAGAAAATAACTTACACCCTTCTTGGTACCTCCTCCACTGCCTCCTCCTGTGGCCCCTATAAAAAATTACATTATGTTAACGGAAGTATTTATATGAAGAAAATATGAAAGTTTAGCAATGCAATCATGGGAAAACAAATGAACTGGAATGTTTGATGAAAAGAACCTATAATGATGCATTAATAGTAGTATTGAAGAACAAACATGATAACATGCATCGTGACTTTTAGATGATCTTAGCAGCTCAGGAAAAGAAAATTCCCCATTATCATACCTTCCATATATCATTACAAAAGCTAAATTCATTATAAAACATAAGTTTTAATTTTTTTGAATATGATAGTCATATTAATGATTTAAAATGAATTTTGTAGATCGATAGTAATGAATATGCACATATTTTAAAATATAATACTTTTCTAGGGCTTGAAATGAGCTCCAGGTCTTACTAGGGAAACAGCAATGGACTTTAAAACCTATTGAAAACCTAAACACCTATTGGGCAGCCTCAGAAAAATCACCAAAATTTAAGCTATCATTTTGCAACAGAAAATGTCTAATTTCAACAAAACGGATTATTGGCGATTCTTGAAACAGAAAGATCCAAGGTCATCACCATGTAATTAGTAACCATGGTCGAATGACACATCCAACACATGTGAGCTGGAACCCCTTGTACATGATCTTGGGTTGGATTCCAACTCCCCAACACTCTCGTCAACTAATCTGCTACTCTGCCACAGCGTCGTTTTGTATATGCGAAAAATTTATGATATGGAACTTTTCAGAAATGGTAATGAATATTTGTTCAATTTGAATTCTAAAATTCCAGCAGAACTGTTTCACCTAAAAAATATTTGTATTTTAAAGAAACCTCAAATTTGTTTTCACGTTTGGAATTCATTCGACATAATAATCCCAACACATCGAAATCTTAATTTTGCATTTCTAACAAGTTGGTACAGTTCAGATTCAAGGTGCACCAGCTTCCATGTATACGAAGGTCTTTGGCTGGATCGAGTTAGTTAACTCTCAACCCTCTAGTTTCTAATCAATTGCTACTCCAACTGGGCTATAGGGGCCAACTCAAGGAAATCGGTACTTGGTGCAACCAGAACGGCACGACATGTTTCTCGGCATTGGTTCTTCCCACAACCAAAATCTTAGAGGACCTTGCGGATTTAGAAGTAAAAGGGTCAAGATTGCTAGAGTACAGAACAAAATACAGTCATTTAGAACAATGTACGGACGATGGGCCTCGTACGGCCTTCAATGTGTGTCGACAGCCCCCTTCAACATACGTGTTATTTTAATAAGTCACACTATAGGTAATTATGGTTAAAACTTTAGCTGATGGATAATACATTTAAAGATGCAAGCCTTGAATCAACATGTAACTGATCAAACTTTTTTTAGTCATGAATAACATTCAGTGGACTAAAGATCTGACAGATTAAAAGATCTAAGGACGATGCCCCCCCCCCTGTACACAACAGTCTTAAGCTGGATTCAAACTCACCGACCTCTGGTTCCTTACTCTTCTCATCGGGCTGTAGGGTCCCCAATGCAATGACTTGCATCCACTTAAATTCTCAATTTACTTATTGTCTTTCTTTGTAACAATACAAAACATAAATAATATTTTCCATACAAATAGAGTACATTACTTTATTTGTATACATTAATGTAAGGCCTAAAAAACGGTTTGTTTCCTGTAACATAAGCACAAATATTTATTAGGGTAGGTAGGTAGCAAAATTTCTTTTTTTGCTAAATATTTTTAGCGAATATACAAAAGGAAATACAGGGTTATTCAAAGAGATGGACCCAATTTAATTAGTTTGTATTTAATGAAGTATAAATTGGATATGAACAGTCTACATACTAGTTAAAAGAGGAAGTTTCAAAGTTTTTTAACACAGGTTATAAACTTTGGTTCTGTTCATATCCAATCATGGTTCTGTTTGGACTGTTCAGATCCAATTTATATTTCGTGAAATACAGAGTGTCCTAAAAGTTCCCATACTCCAACTTTAAAAAATTATTGTCCATGTTTTTTTAATTTATAAATTTGGTCATCTGTTTATAGTTTTATCGAGTCTTTAATATTTAAGTTGGGTTTTTTTTTCGCGCTCAAGTTGTGCGATAATAAAGTTTCACGTCATTTTGATCTTCATTGCAAGATGAGTTTATGACACATTCAGAGAACTGCACTGTTTGAGGCTTATTTTGAATATAAATCATATGAAATATGTAAAGAAATTTGCCCACATAAATATCCAAATGATGCAATACGAAATAATATTACGTTATATCAACTCATTCAGCGATTTTTTATTGCATTTTGTGCTTATCGAGTTAAAATGTTAAAGGAACTAAAGCCACAGACAATGAGAAGTGGCTTTATTATTGTTGATGGTATTGTGATCTTATTATTGCAATCTACTCATCTCAAGAAACCTTAGGCCACCTCATTCCCCTGATCTGAGGATCCGACATTTTTCTGTGGGGATATTTAAAGAACAAAGTTAATGAAGATAATCACCAAACAATAGGTCATCTGAAAATTGATATTACTCAAAATATACAAGAAGTCATTCCCAGCATCTTGAAATGTGTTTCTAAAAACATGCGCAAACGACTTCTGCTTTGCCTCCAAGAAAAAGGTGGAAATTTGCAACATCTCTAATATTATAAAAGGAAATGTTCGTCTGTCTGTTAGTTTCTTTCTTGTGATCAAAGTCCTGAAGAATCTATGGCACTTACAGTAATGGGATTTGGCATACAGGTAATCCAAATTTTTAGCAATTTTAGAGTTGCTGCAAATTCTTTAAATTCAATCTAGAACATTTTTTAAATGAATTTAATAGTTTTTTTCTCTCTTGGAACTTTGTTTTGTTCCGCTTTGGCATTGGAAGAAACAACGGAATTCTTCTATTTTCCCCTCTGACGTTACGCCACAATCGTTTCTATTGACGTCAGCCTTTGAAACCATGCCATGATTTTCATTTCGCTCTTCGCAATTAAATGGGAATGCATAGTCTCTGCTCTAACGATTCCACAGCGACATTTTGACTGGATTGTTTTGATTTTGCACGGAGGAATGATTTTCCAGCCAGACGATAGAAACAAATAATCTTTAAACTGGAGTCAGTTCTTTTTCCTATCTCCTAGACTGTTTAAGATCAAGAAAACAGATTTGAAATCAGCGAAAAATTTCACTTTCGATCAATACCTAAAAATACGATTTTCTGTAAATAAATAAATTTAAAATTGAAAATATCTTCGATATTTTGGCAAGAGGGATTGACGTCACTGTGAACTTTCTCATTCCAAAAATGAACAGATTGTATCTTCTGCCCTTCACGTTAAAAAAAAAAAACGACTACATTTCCTGCCCTATTCTATTTGAGAGAATGAGAGAAAAAAAAATTTGACTGGGATTATAAAGTTTGTTTTTGTAAAATCGGAATCGCTAAAGATAGATTAAAAATTTCAACGAAATTAAAATTCAAAAAAAATTTTACACCATTATTTTTACAAAATTTTACGATCTTGCATCTTGGCGTTGCCCATGGTGTTGGTTTGTGAAGCAAACACCACGGGCATTTATTATAAATGTAAGTTCACATTTTTTTCCATTAGGTTAAGTGCTTTTTACCATTGGCATAAAAATAATTGTTTTAAAATCTGTTGTTTTAGTGTAATAAATTCACGAATCGATAGAACAGGAACTTTTAGGACGCACTGTAAAAATTAATAAAATTGGTCCATCATTTTTAACTCTGTATTATCTGAGTAGTAATGTTAGATTTAAAATTGATCAGAGGTGTGATCAGTGATGTACAATACCTGGGTATATTTATTTTTGCAGGTCAATATCATGGATATATACTTAGGTACTTACCCAAATTGAGTATTTTAGTGGGTATTTATAATATTTCTTCAGATTTATCAGCTTATTCACCCCTAAAGAGTTTACTTATGACATACAATGTCCAAACTGAATATAAAATAAACAATTATTAATCGATAACGATCGCTGTGATATCGTAATCAATTAATCATTTTAACAAACATGGTTTAATTCTAGAAAAATTTTAGGCTAAGATTTTTGTATTGTAATTTTAGGGTCAGTCGGGTTACAGGAAACAAACCATTTTTCGTTTGACCTAATATATTACACAACTTTCATGGTTTTTTGGGCAGCCAATCCCCCCCCTCAGAAATCAGTGAATGCATGGGATCATAGCAAGTCTGTATTCCTGATTTAGAATGAGAGCACAAAAATTGGTGAAGAGGGTTTCATAGAAAATAAAGGGAGACAAAACAAGTGTTACTTACTTCGATACTCCCAAAAAAACTGTCGATTAGGTGAGGCTGAAAAACATTGAGAAGACGTCAAACATTCGAGGATAGAAGTGACCATATGATAAAAGAGGATTTTTTTATAAAAAAATATAGGATAATAATAGGCAACTATTCTAACAAACATATTAATGGCAACAGATTTCTTTAGGCTCTATTTCATGCAACACGTGCCAGGGCCCCCATTTTCACCTTGATATGCTCAAGCCTGAGAATAATACATCTATGATTTCATACAAATAATGGCAGGTCTCTCGCCAAAATGTACAGTTTTTACAACTAATCATTTAACATTTTAAATAAACGTCAAAAATGTCTTTATTCCTATTGCAAGTTTATTTTTGTTGAAAAGTAAGAAAATAAAATTCTTAAAACACACCATCACAGCAGCCAATCTTCACATTCAAAAACAAAAAACCTTAAAAAAGCATTTAGTAAATTAATCTTTACTGCAATTTACAAACTCTGAACTATACATACAAGAGTATATAACATATAAGAGAAAAAATATAGATTTTTTTTCCTACTCCTAAATATCATCTATCAGTTAAAAAATTATTTTCCATACTGTTGCAAACTTAATATATTATATTATGTGTGATAACATTACTGAAATCTTCTATAAATGAAGACATTTAAAAAAAGCAAGTTAAAAACTAGTTTAGTTAGTTGAAGACAAGTTTTAACAAAACACTGCTTATTTTTAAAGCAGTTATTGCAGACGGATTTAAAAACTGAAATTTATTATATTCTGTTCATAGCATTCATATTAAGAAAATTAAAAAGGGGTTTCTTAAAATCCCAAGGAAAAATTATGTTTGAAAAAATATTTGCTTTGTCTTTTATTATAATAGATGATCACTACACTTTTATTTAGAATTGTACTTAAAAAATATGAATTTTGATTTTATTTAAAATTAAAAGGTTTCAAAATGTTTCTTCATATCAACAGCAATTAGCAAAATTCAGTAATTTCAATACGGATACTCTGAAAACTAAATATAATTCAGATACGATGCTCAATACTCAGTAATATGAATCACAAGAATGGCAACGAGTAGCAAGCGGTTTCCAAAAGTTATTGTTCCCATCACCGATGCGTACAAGAGCATTGTTGCCATCCTGAGAGATGAAAATAAGATCATGAAAGTTCCAATTATCAATCCAATGAAGGACCGTAAATTCAGCACACAATGTGACGTCGTTTTGCTGTTAGGTGTGTCCAACCATTTAGATACCTCTTTTCACCGCAACAGATAGGTTATTGGAGTTTGCCTGTGTGTACGGCAATGAGCAGAATGATTGAAATAAACTATGGAGGGAGAAAATAACTGTATCCGTGAAGAAATATAGAAAATACAGGGCAATTACTGACATATAGGATGTATTTAAAAGTTTTGAAAAATATAAAGAAAATATACGCTATATAGCACAACTTCAATCCCTGGACTATTCATGTAGTTCAATAACACATATTTGTTATAAATGTTTGTTTCACTTGTATCTTTTTAAACTAATAGCTTTCAAATTTTTCATGCAGTATAATGAAAGCTTCTAGAAACAACTTATAAAATAATTAAATGAAGTTTAACTTACAAATTTCTCTTCAAGAACTTCGTTTAACAATTCTATAAACATACCGGAACCCAAGGAAGGGTAATTCTGCAAAACAATTATTATCAGCAACTTGGGAATTTCATAATTTACAAAGGAATTCAGAAAAGAGTAAACTAACACTTCCAAAACCAGTTCAAACAATATTTTTACCATAGTGGTTATGTCCCACAGCCAGTATATCGGTCTAAAGGGAGCCACATTTAATCATAAACTTTACACTTAGAGGTATGGTTTGTTGGGTTTTTATGGCACAATGGCCTTACTTGGCCATGCAGCACCTTCCTTCTTTCCTTCGAATGGAAGCAGACCCCTCCGTACCGAGTTACTGAAAACCCACAGCGGATTAGCCGAAGCTAGGGAAAGCCTCTAATGAGAAATTTTAGAAGTGGGCCTAGTGACGCACCGTCCGAAAGACCCTTATCTGCCCAGGATGGACACGATAGGGCGTGGACGTGGTCGACCCCGGAATGTGTGCGCTGAAGATATGTGGTCCGGCTCAATGATATCAGTCAACCTTAGGTCCGTTTTGAGCCGGAAAAGTTTTCTTCATAGATTGCCATGCAGCACCAGACACAAGACATACAATATCAAGTAATGGACACAATGTAGGTTTAATTGAAATCAAAGGAATTATTGCAAATTGTTCCCATTTAACGGCAAAGTGCTAATTTCTCACCACCTCTCCAAGCTTCTCATATCTCGGCAACTGTATACATTTGTATACATTTTTATACATTAATACATGCAATTGTATACATTTTTAAGCATTTAAACATAAAATTTTTACTCTATCTTTAACAGTCTAGGATAGAGGTGCACAACCTGCAGCACGCGGGCCACATGCGGCCCCGCGAATCGTCAATTTGCGGCCCGCAAACTAATTTTGACTATAAACTTCCAAGAGGATTTAAGTTAAAAAGCAAATTGACTGACAAACATTTAAAATCAGTCTTAAGAGTTTCTACTAGCAATATTGAACCTAACATACCTAAATTAGTTTGTGAAACTCAATATCAGCCACCTCATTAGCAAGCTGTAACATAATTATTGCTTATGCCTTAGAAATTTTAATATTAAATATATTTGATGCTGTAATTTTTTTTTCTAATTTTACTGATATCATTAAAATTTCTAATATCTTAATATGCTCATTGTACTATTACTGTTATTAAATTTGTAACCTAAAATAATTTGCTGAAGTACACATGACGTTTTTGAGACACATTCTTAATAGTAATTCTAAAGGATTGATGAAAATGTTTAACTTCTTTTTTTAAACTATTCTCGATATCATTCATTTAGCTCTGTAACAAGCTCCTAGATTTTTTGAGAAAACATTTGTAAGTTTAATCTTAAGAAAAATAAGTGATTATTTTTTTACTATACATATTAAGTGTAATAACAGCTGTACATAATTGGGTAGTAGCACTTTCATTGTGTCTGTGCTGTAACTTCATTTGCGGCCCCCTATGTCTCAATCAATGGTGCGAGTGGCCCTTCTCCCAAAAAGGTTGTGCACCCCTAGTCTAGGAGATAGAAAAAAGAACTGACTTAACAGTTAAAATATTTATCGTTTGGCTGGAAATTTATTCGTCCACGCAAAATCAAAGCGGAAATAAAAATAATAATTTTCTCTGCGTTGTGTGGATGAATAAAAATTGGCATGATTCCAAACCCTGACTGCAAGGTCACACGGGTAGAAACAGTTCTCTGCATTTGAAAAAGTAATGGAGAATAAAACTATTAAATTCATTTAAAAATCTTCTAGATTGAATTTTAAAATTCGCAGCCACCCAAAAATTGCAAATAATTCGGACTACCTGTGTGCCTAATCTCGTTGCTGTAAGTGCTATAGAATCGGCAGGACTTTGCAGCCCCGAACAGACAAACAAACACTTTCTTCTATAATATTAGAGATACGTGTATTAAGTATTCCAAATTTTGAAAGATATTTTTTAATCCCATTTTTAAGTCTTTTTCCCAATAAAAATGTTTTGGCTCACCCTACCAAATGATCGCTTTAAATAGTTACTGTTCAGCCTTTATATGCAGCTCTTTTTTTTACAACTCGAAAGAAAATGATTCTGTAAAGCAATCTTCAAAGTGTCAACAGCACTGCTTTACCTTTCCACTTTTGTTTACTCTACACAAGTCATTGAAGACTAAGGAAATGGAGCTTATCATCATCATGGGTAAGCGGTTTCACTTTTAATAACATTTTTTGGTGGTGTTCTTTAAGTCTGTTTACGGTTACAAAAGCATATTTCACCCAACAGTCATTTCGATAGTGCCAAGGGCTGGGTTCAAATCTTTGCCAAGTTATGAACATTACAAGTAAATAGTTTGGAATTCCCTTTTTGTCATGGGTTCCCCTCTTAACCTTCATGTAGCAAAAGATAATGGTAGACAAAATCCAAACATATATTACATTTACTAACTACCTCGAATAAATTGATGCAATGAGCAATCTCAATGAGTAGAGCATTGACATAACTTCAGGAATCGAAGAAGTCATTTCCAAATACGCGCATACTGCTTATATGGATTTGAAAACTATAAGTACATAAACTAGTTCCGAAGTGATATCTTTAAAAATATATTAATAAATAAAAAAATTCATAAATTGAAATACAAGCGTGTCTTAGTGAAATTTTAATGAATGAAGGGAAGGTTAAAACACTAAATTTGATGACTGAAACACAATAAAAGATTGAAAACCAGACAGAAAAACAGAAATCGAGTAGCTATTTTTATACATCTCTTCCATCACAACATATAAAATACCTGCCTTAACATAACCTGCCTTATCTCTAAATCAACTTCATAATTGGTCCCTTAATGCGTGGGTTTTTTCCACGACTGTACATACTTGCTAACCTTTACTAGCATATGAAAAGTGTGAAATACATTAGAATGAAGATTAATATTACCTGGAATGCTTGTTCACCATTTCCATTGCACCTAAATATAAACAAATTATCTTAAAACAGGTCAAGAAGTTGCACTGATCTTTCCTTCATGCAATACAGTGTGTGAACATTCAGAAACATATTTGAATTAAGCAAGTAATTAATTAATTTTGCACAGGAACAACACACTATTTATTGGAGAAGGTCCTGGATCAGTATCCTTAAGGGAAAGATCCAAATACAATGCCTTGCAAATTTGACAGTCAGATGACAAGGTGAGCACAAGCTGGCACCTCGCTCTCTAAACTTTCACACCATGCCAATGTCAGGACATTCGAGGCCACAACAAATTTAACGTGCACCAGCCCTGGAAGGTGTCTGGCCAGAACCAGTTTCACACTCGTAACCCTACGGTTGCTAATCCTTTGCTCTTCCAACTGGGCTACCATAGCCCTGCGTTTTTAACACATTCGCTGCCGATCTCGCGTCGGCTCGTGATGTGGCGTCAGTGCCAAAGAGCGAATCATGCAGCATCTCGTTAGCCAGTCACCTGTTCGCACTGGAAGAACTGTGTCTTCCAACCTTTATTCTTTACTTTCATTGGAGTTATACATTAGTTGTTTGCGTGGTGTAAAGGTCAGAATCTAGCTGTGAAGGTACGTGGTTTCACATGGATATCTTTATTAGTTACTGAAACAAAATCTTGTAATACGAGTTTTAGAGATGACAGTCTTCACGTCCCCAAAAAAGAAAAAGCAATCTAATGAGCCTCTAATAGATGACGAAATTGCAAATTTGTTGGCTGAGCTTTCACCAATCTATTCTGGTACTGGCGTGTTATTGGTGCACTTTTGAATCATATGTGCTATACAAAGTTGGCATCTGGGAAAAACCCATTCTACGGCGGGGCAATAACTATCAACACATTCTAACGTGATCGGTAATGAATGTGTCAATGATAGGTGCTATTGTTATGCTATAATGCAGGCAACATGTGCCATGTTCAAATAATTGGCCAGGACTTGGAAAAATTATGAAGAGTTCTTAATAGCAAAATCTGCAAACACACTAATAGCAAGATAGATGGTTAGATTTTTATGGCCCAAAGGGCATATTTGGTTAAACTAAGCCAGGCACAAGCCATCCAATATCAAGTAATGGACACACAGTTTTACTGACGCAGAAGAGACAGTTCAGAAACGAATCAGCGCTGCCTAACATTTGAAGGTTGCTAGCACAGTGGGCATAACCAATGAGCCAGGGACACAGCTGGATTGAAACTGGCTCACAAAAAAAACTTCCAAGGAAGAATTTTTTTAAAGCTAATTTTTGATTAACTAAAAAAAATTTAAGTTATTTATCAAAAACAGGTAGGGGAACTCATCCAACACCCGATTGATCTAAATTCATCACATGCGACATTGGTTAAAAATAAATCATAGATGAATTATTTTAAATATTTATTAATGAGGGAACAAATCAATTACCCCACGCACGAACATTCTTCGTCTTCATCTTCTGGTGCTTGGTTCTTTGGCTTCCTTCGCAAGCTGAGGAGAGACAGACATAATAAGTTACACTTTCATGACCCAATTTAATACTAGATCAAATACCATAGAAAGGTCAAGCTGTGGTTGTTTGGAAGATTTAGGCTAAGAACCAACTGCAAAAATTCTACAAAATCCACCACTTGAGAAGATAATGCCACAACTTTGTTAAATAGCAGTAAAACTTTCAATACAAATTCCAGTTTATTTAGATCCTATCGTTTCTTTAAAGAGATGATAAATATACACAAAATATATACGTACCCTGCACGACCCCTTCCAGCGAAGGTCCTCTTCTTCGGTGGCTCTGGCAATTTCGGCGCCTCTTCCGCCACATCTTCATAACTCTCGGAGCTGAAAGGAAACAAAAGTCAAAGCTGAAATAGTCAAGATATTAAAAGCAAACTTTACATCTCGCACGTACATGCCCCCATTTCCTAATTTCAATAGAGATTTTTCCTCTATGGACAGACATGATAAGGGATAGCTAGTTAGTTAATGTTGCACTGGAGCACAACAGGTTATTGGCAATTGTTCTGGGATCAGTCTCAAAGGGAAAGATTCGAGAACAACTCCACGTCATTTTAAACCATGGTCACATGACTAGGTCAAAACTTGATCTGGCATCTCACTCTTCGAACTTCCACAACACCAGGACACTTGATGCCACAACAGATTTTAATGTGCACCATCACATGTACACAAAGGTGTTTTGCACGCAGACATGATCAGAGGTAAGGTTGGTTAATTTGGGTGTTTAATGGTGCAAAGGCCACATTTGGTCATGCAGCACCAGATATACACTATCAAGAAACCGACATACACAAGAGCTTTCCGACACAGAAGAAATACACCCAGGAGAGAATCAAATCCACCTAAAACTCACAGGTTGTATGCGAAGTGGGCATACCCACTGAGCCCCAACACAGCTGCATTGAAACTGGCTTACAAAATAACTTTTAAGAAATAAGTTTTTGAAGGCTGAATTATTAATGCTATAATTATATAAGCTACTACACCTCACAAACACAGTAGGCATACCCAAAGAGCCATTAAAACTAGCTTGGAAAAATAAATTTTTATAAACTTTTTTTAAACAAAGTGTTTATTTAATGTTGGAAGTAACACTTTCCTTGGTGTGTGTTTTGATGTTTTTGTTTTTGTATCCTTTCTTTCAGCATGCGTTTTGGCAACAATAGTTGAAATATGCTTATGTTATGATATGATATAATGTCATGATGTGCTTCTCAGTAATAATTCAATTAAAACCTACTTTCTATTCATTATCGACCTCCGATTATTATCTTAACTTTAAATAAAGTTATCCATGAAAAACATTGAATAGGTAGGCGAGCTCATCTAACTAACAAACTACGATTGTTCCAAAATCATCCCAATTGACAATGGTCTAAAATAATCCGTATATGAATTAATTTAAAACAATTATTACCAAGGAAACAAAAAATCAATTACCTCTCCGATTCATCATCATCAGAGTAAACTCTTCTTCCCTTTAATACCAGGCTGTGGACAAACAAGACAGTGAATTACATGGCTCTATCTAATGCTAGATAAGATAGAAGGCATAAAACAGATTCAAGTACCAAATACTCCATAGGACCCCATGAGTGAGCCATCTCAACCCACGTCTGGTTGGGTTTTTTCGGGTTACATTGCCCAAGTCGTATTTGGCCAAACTGTGCCAAACACGACACAAGCAACAAAAAAAAGGAGGAAGAAAAAGCAGAAGAGTATAGGCATGGGTGAAAATCAAAAGGGAGAAAAGGTCCATCGGGTACCTCATTGATATCCCATAATAAAATTACAGCAACAAAACTTCCAATAAATGGGTAAAACAAAAAAAGAAAATAATATTGCTTGCGACTCCACGACGAAATACGTATCAAATGAGCAGAGATTTCATTCCAAATGCAGCCGAAAGAAATAGGCTGTAATTGAGTTAAACTATGATAGATCATGAGTTACATCAGCTGGGCTGAAACCACAATCTATGGGAGGCTTGGTTTAGGAAAGTGCTTATTTTTGATAATTGGCAATAGAGGTATTCTCATGTAGTAAAGTAATATAACAGCCATTTTCCAAAATTTGGCAACTTCTTTGAAAATTCACCAAAGGTCAATGATGCGACAAAATAGGACAAAAACTACTTTTTTTCTTAAATGGAGAAAATTTTCCAAGGAACACAATTTCAACATTTTGGCATAATGAGAGGAAACATTAAATCTGGCAGCAAGATAAATACGAAAACTTTGTTAAAATAATTTAGTTTTTAATTTAAAAATTTAAATGTCTTGGAAAGATCTTCTATGTCTGTTTTATACTATAATAGCTCATTGAGGTTTAGCTATTTGATTTTATGTTATTGAAGCTGAGATCACAATTAAGATTTAAGAGAAGTCTTTCTGCTATTTTCAAAAATGTATGCTTCCATACAACTTCACAAGTGCTTTTTTCCACATCCCTGCAATTCATCCGCCATCAAAACGATTGGGTATATAGTATAGGTATATAGTCGTCAGTAGTTTCTTTTAAAGTAGCCAGTATAGAGGCAATAATCGCATACTTGAAATCAAAACTAATCTCTGCTTAGAATTTTCTCAAAAACAAATCGTTCTTAACATTAAATTTTCTTGATTTAATCGATGACACAATTTTTTATCCACTGTGAATGCTGGGCTTAAATGGACAATACTATGTATCAATATTTAAGATTTTTTTTAAAGTTCCGAATATTAGAAATTAATCTCAATTACAGTCAAATGAAAAAAATTTCAAATTTCGCCCAGATGTCGAGAAGGGATTTTTTGGGGTATTTTGGCCAAAGAGCTAAATGGAAAAATTCTACAAAATCAGACAGACGAAAAGACGTCACGATTTTAAGGCAATAAAACTTTCAATAAAATTTGTTTACTATGCTTCTTTATAGTAATGAGAATTGTCCACAAAATGTATACCTACCCTTGAAATAACCTCTCTTTTGGAGGCATCTGCACTTCTTCATCCTCTGTCTCTGTCAGTATTCTACTGCCTTCTCTTCGCAGGCTGTGGAGATAAGACACACTGAGTTACACTTTCACGAGCCAATTTAGTACAAGATAAGATAGAAGGCACATAAGATGACCCAATGAGCAGGCCATCTTAACCTATGACTTGGATGTCTCTTCAGGTTATATGGCATCAATATTTGAACAAGATGCACCAAACACATAAGAAACGGCAAAAAGCAGTAGAATGGTGTGAAAACTAAAGGGAGGAAAGGTCACTTGGGTACCTCATTGATATCTCGTGTGATAAAAATTCATGAAAATTAGACTCTAATCTAAATCTCCTATGAAAATTAGACAAAGGTTAACTATATTTTGTCCTTTTTTTTTTGAGAAATAGGACAAAATATCTATTTTTCTTTCAAGGAGAAAAGTTTCCAAGGGACGGCAATTTTGACATCACGAGAGGAAACATTGAATCTGTAAAAGCAAGATTGTTATCCAAATTTTATGAACATGTTTAGTTTTTTAATTTTAAAATTTAAATGCTTCTGCAGGATCTTCTACATACATTTCATACTTAAATAGCCGTTGCGGTTCAGCCAACTGATTTGATGTCTTGAGAAGCTGTGATTGCATTGAAGGTATAGACACTATGCCAATGATATGATTTTTGAAGTTCCTACTAGGGACTAAATACCAATTACACAACCCCATAAAATATTTACAAATTTTCCAGAAGTCGAGATGGAGTAATTGGAGAATTTTGGCAAAGAAATAAAAATAAACATTCTATAAACTCTGTCAGAAGAAAAGATGGCACAACTTAAAAGCAATAAAACTTTCAATAAAGTTCCAGTTTCTGTACAGCAATGAGAATTGTGCACAAAATGCATACTTACCCAGCAAAAAACCTCTTTTGTGGAGGTTCCGCCTTTTCCTCCTCAGGCTCCATCTCTTCCCAAGTGCGTTTTCTGAAAGGAAACAAAAGTCAAATCTGAAAGTCAAAGGGTCTTGAAGATAAACTTTACATCACACCAGTACATGCCCTATCTCCGAATTTTATTTGACATTTTACCTGTTTGGACAGACATGATTAGATGAAGGTACTTATTTAATGTCAAACTGGAGCACCATAATGGGTTATTGACAGATTTAAAATGCACCAGCCAAGCCACTGTGTGCAAGTCTTTGACAAGCAGACATGAGCAGAGTATAAGTATCAAATAATAGGCATACACATAAGCAAAGTTTATGGACACAGAAGTAAACACCCAGGAGAGAATCGAACCTGGTTATGATTCGCAGGTTGATTGCGAATTGGGCATACCCACTGAGCCATGACACAGCTGCATGGAAACTGGCTGACAAAATAACCAAGTTTTTTAAAGCCCAATTATTGACACTAGCTAATTATGACTTGCAAGTTGCAAGCGCAAATGAGCATACCCAAAGAGCCATGACACAGCTAGATTGAAACTAGATTGAAAAATAACTTTAAAGAAATAATTTTTGAACTAAATGTTGATTAAATAAATACAATTTAACCTTTTGACTACCACTACAAATTAGCTGGCACAAATCTTAGAACTTTAAAGGCACGACCGCTTTACCAACCAAAACCTTATTTATTTCTTGGTACCATCAAGGTAACTACTGTACCGACCAGTCTTAAGGTTAAAGGTATCCATCAAAAACATCGAAAAGGTAGGTGAGCTCTCAACGATATCAATGACCTGGATGCAGACTAATTGATAGAACCATCAATTCTGTTGTATAACCCATAACAACCATCTTTCCAGATTGCAATAAAAAAAACTACAATAGTTCTAATAATTATGGATACGTTATACTATGTTATATTAAAGCCACTGCTGCATTATATGGAAACTGCATTATAAGAAACTCATAATTAATACATATTAAGTGAATTCGTACAGCGTTATATGGAATCTCAGAAATAAATAATCCTGTTCGTTAAAAAATACCATCTGTCCCAAATTTTCTAAAATCGTTTACACTGCACAAAAAAAAAAATAAGACAAACTAAATAAAGTATCAGCTAAAATTACTTGCAAAAATATATATATATTTTTAAATAATTGCTTTTTTAGCAATCTAAGTAATTGTAATTCTCAATATTCATTGCAGTTTTTCCAAAACTACCACATTATGGTTGATTTATATGTACTTACTCAGGTGTTTTAGCATGAAACTTATCTAAATATAAAAGTAAAAAAAGTTAAATAATGCATTTACTAAACTAATATTTAATTTATAAAATAAAGCCCTGATAATTGGATTTGATAAACAGGGGAATATACCCCATAAATGTCAATTGCATACAAATATTTAACCCATCGAATAAGTGCTGCCATAGATACATGTTTCCATTGATTTGAGTTGTTGGAATGTTCTTGTACAGAAAACGCATTATATGACCATGTAATAGGAAAGCTGTTGCAATTTTCCCTCATCGTTATACAGAAATCGCATTGCAAAAACACTGCCTTATAGGAGACTTTAGTGTATAACATCAATTTAATTCAAACTGAAACTGTTAATAGTTGCCCATGGAAATTTTAAATCTAAGCCTTAGTGTAAAGTCATAATTGAATGTGTTTAAAATCATCTCTTCAGCTACCAATTAAATTTTTGGCCATTGATATGAATGCTACACTAATATTAAGTTTAATTGCTTGCGTTGAGTTGAATACAAAGAATAGACAATCTAAGGGTTGACAAGGAAGTTGATCTTATGAAGAACTACAAAACCGTGTTTCAAGGTTTTGGTAAATTTCTAGGTGAGGAATACCACATGGAATTAAATGCTAATGCAGTACCTGTGATACACCCACTTAGAAGGGTAGCACAATCATTGCAAAAGCATTCTAAAGAAACTAAATAGATTGGAATGTAATAAAATTTGCCCGGTTCATAGCTGAAACAAAAAACTGTGCTGCTTTCTGAGCTGAGACAACTTTGACTCAAAGCGAGATTCAACATAAGAAATGTGAAAATTATCACAATATTGCTTTGCCAACTGAGCACTGGTTTGACAATGTAAGTCACACGAGTCTAACATCTAATAAACCTAGAAACAAAGAGTTATACTTTCTTAGATCTATCAACTGTGCAGTTTTCTTACAAAATTAAAAAACAACTCCAAAAGGAATTGCAATTCTTTTTTTTTTTTAATCTAATGGACGGAATTGTTGATTTGTAATCATTTTGCCACTACAAGGCCAGAAGTGATGGCAACTTGTGAAGGAGCACCCAATGGGCGACCATCATTACCCCTAACAAAGAACAGTACAATTTACATCCATGCCCTGATCCCGGATTCGAACCAGGAACCTTCCGATCCAGAGGCCAACACCTTAACCACTAGACCGATTGGTCGGCAAAGGAATTGCAATTCTAGTATGAAAACAAGTTTTAAGGTTGGAAGTGTTAGTTCTCAACGGTTTATTATACACATTGTGGCAATGCAGTTTTAAGAACTAAGTAAAAGCATGGGCAACTTTGGTCTAAATTTTTTTTCTGAATAAGTGCCTGGAAATGGGTTGAGTAAAGCCTAAAACATGTTTGGAGTGCTGGAAGAAATAAAGTTAATGCGAGCTATCAGGAAGACACTGAGTAAGTACTCTTATCTCATTGAATTCACCACATAAAATTCTCAACGAGAGAAAATTAAATCAATATATTATTATGTATTTTAAAAGAGCTTTCACCAATTGATAACATGTCGAAGGATTATAAAGGATATTAAGAAAACTCTAAATTGTAAAATACAGATAACTTGAAACCTCAACAAATACTATCCCATCAATAAAAATTGAACTACTTTTAAACTGCAGACAAATGTAACAAAATTGAAGTACAAAGATAATAACTAACTTACCTCCTTGGGTCTGTCTCCTCCACTCTTGGTGGGCTCTAAATAAAAAATAAAATTCATTAAGGATGTTGCAACAGAAAGGTAATGGTAATTATTAATTAACATCATACACGAGCAACACAACAGGCTATTGACGATGGTCCAGGATAAATCCCTTAAGGGAGATCCCAGGAGAACACCACATCATTTTGAACCAGTCAGATGACAAGGCAACACCTGAGCTGGCACCCCACTCTCCTAACTTCCAAACTAACCCAACGTGAGGACTTACGTCCACTACAGATTTAAGGTGCACCAGCCACCTCTGCACCATGAGTTTACAAACATCCATGCACTGACCCGGATTCGAACCTAAAGGCTAATCTAAAGGCTAACCAGTTGGTCGGAGTACCATAAGAAAGAGTACAATCTAAGGTATTCAGCAATGTTTGTACAGGCCTTTCCACCTGTACAAAGTGAAACTTATGTGACCAGCCTCTCCCTCAAAAATTCCTTAATTGCATTGGAGCCAGAAATGAAAACACTTTTAAGGACCCATCTGCTATAGCTCAGAACGTTCTTTGCATTAACATGGTTATCACTCTTTGGCAGAACTTTTCAATGCCCATTTGAAGTTTTTCAAGGACTACCATATAAAGACAGAAATTCCCTCTTTAATCCCCCATTTTAGTAGACAACTTTTCTGAAGAACCTCTCGTGAAATGACCTTTTCATTACCATTCACATACTTAACAATTTCAAACATATTTCTAGTCAATATTCCAAGCTAGGCCAAGCAAGCCTTCTAGTCAGTAACATGGGAAATAAAAAAATTCTTAAAAAGAAAAAGTAAAGTAGCCAAGTTATTATACTTATGTTCTACATGTTCGAACTGACACAGAATCCCACTGACCGTGAGAAAAGAAAATAAACACATGCCTAGATGAACAAGCATATTTGGCATATTCTTCGGATTAGGAATAAAACCACGCCTTCTAAGCGCATGCGTTTTGAGCCGATTCATACTCAGACTTACGAACGCATTCACAAGTCTGAGTTGAACAGCGGATCAACGATATTCCCCGATCACCAAAGAAACGGTGCTCACAATACCTAATCTGAAGTTTAAACCACGTTTCAGTAAGATTTTTTTTAAAGACAATTTAAAGGTTTTAAGATCTTTCCAAATCGGCGGTTTAAGACTTGGTTGAGGGTTGATTCTCTCTCTTGCACAGCACTATTTCTTTTAGCGAAGGAATTGATATATTTTGTCAACAAAACAAAATGGATGACACTTCATTCTGTGCCAAATTACAGTAGCCTTGCAGCGACATTTCAGAGCAAGAACTTAATGGCATTTTCTACAAAACATTTACTCCTAGATGTGATGCTCTGGATTCAAACTATATTCTGGCTTGCCAGAGTAACACAAAATAAAAGAAAATGGTAGAATGTAAAAATTTTAAAAATTGAAATTAAATGCTTATGCCCTTCTCTATTTTCAAACTCAAATTGAAATGTTTTTTAAAAAATAATACTGTGTCCATTTTATTGAAATCACGAACTTTGCCTAAGCCGGTCCCAAGCCCGGTTGAAAAAGAAGGAGGGTGCCTAAATTGTCCTTGGCATAATCTGCCGAGATCCAGATAATCTGTGTGCAGTCTTGTCTTTGCAAGACCCCACGGATATGATGGAGAAGGCAGATAAAGGCAACCTAAGTCCAAGGTGTGGATACCGTGCTGATGAGAATGTGAAAGTCACATGGCAACCAGGGTTAAAGGTTGTCGCAAATGGTTCACCTGGTGAAGTGGTGACCCACGTTGTAATAAGCCTTACGCCTGCATAGAGGGTCCATACAGGCGGTGACCTTTACTTACCCTCAGTACTTACATGCTTTATGGATATTAAAGAAAAAAAACATGGCGGGTCAAACCGCCCCCCCCCCCAAACCGTCATAAACAGTCAAAACTTGACCAAAGTGACTACATCCCTCTGGGATCTACCACTAAGGTGCGTAGCGAGACTGTGACTGGCACTCAACCACTGATCGATTGTGGCCCCTCAGGGCCTGCGACCAGTAGAAAACTATCTGACATATGTCTAACCTCAAGACCAGCCTCGACCAATACCCCATCCGGAAGACAAGAAGTAGTCGAGTCCTCTATGCTTGACCTCGTGCCTGGATAGGAAACAATGTCTCGTGCACAAAAATACAAGCACAGGAGACGACTAAATAAGATTTGTCGTACTGAATCTGGTATTGGAAAGCCCCAACAGCAGCAGGAGACCCCAACCGGTAAAAGAGGTAGGCCGGATGATGGTACCCCTTCCCCTAGTACCTCGGTACAGACAAAGCGACCAAGGACATCTGCTCCATGGTCGTACAGTCAAGCAGCCGCAGGTATGAGAATGGCCATCGTTCAGGAGGCCTTCCCAGAAGCAAGGTTATCTCCTGCAGATGGAATGGATATTTAGAGAGACATTGATAGAACTATCGATTCAATGGATATCGATCAAATGGCCCCTCAGTTTGTAACCGCAGGTGTACTGAACGGTGCCTCATGCTTCACTGTACCAATGAGTACTCAGTGAAATGGCTACAGGGTAACTATGATGGAGGGAGGGTCGGTGGATTTAAAATCAGGGTGCTGAAAGCGGCTGACCTTCCCAAACCAGTGAAAATAGCCCTCAAAACTCGTGATGTCTTCACCACAGATGGTGAGGTACTGCTTCGACGGCTTAACCAATCGAACCCAGGCCTCAACACTGATGAGTGGAAAATCCGTGAGAGGGTCATTGTAGGGGATCGTCCCTATACTAGGTGGATAATCGAAATGGACAAAAGATCAGCCCAGCTCTTACGAGAGTGGAATTTCGAGATCTTCACAGGAGCGTTCGGGAAAGGACTCTGCAAGATCTTGTCCGATCCAAATGCTACTCGCAAACTCCCCCCTACTGTCGCCATGGATAAACCACCTGCAGACTCTAATGATGTGGCTCAGCCTGCACTGGATGAAGCTGTAGCGGGATTATCTGCAGAATCTGATGAGGTGGCTTCAAAGCCTGCATCGGACGAAGCTGGGATGGAACCGCTGGCACAGATGGTGGGTGATGAACCTGAAGAATTTTTTGTGAGCTCAGTAGCCATGGAGGTCATGGAACCAGTTTCTGGGGAAATGACTCCAACAATAGGTACAGGAACAGGGCCTCAAAAGCCACAGTCTCCTTCCAGTTCAGTTAGTGATTCCACTGGGTCACTATTCAAACAAATTGATGATCTTGTGCTATCTGACTCAGGATCAGACAAAACAGCTGTGTCTTTCTCTCCAACCAGAGAAGACTCAGCTTTAATCGAGAAATAAACTTCTCTCTAAGGGTTAGCCTCGTTGCTATTCATAACCTTTGTTATATCTGAACCCCTTAGGAAAATAGGCAATCCCATAAGGATTGCACAAATTAATCTACACCATAGCCAGTCTCCTTCAGCTTTACTTAGTAAGAGACTGGTAGAAGGAAGGATAGATATTACCCTAATACAGGAACCCTGGGTCAATCATGGAAGGATCCTAGGCCTGGGCAACTGTGGGAATCTATTCTTCGATCGCTCATGCAGCAAACCGAGAGCATGTATCATTGTAAATAAAAATCTTAATGCCCTCCTTTTGGCTGATTTCCTTGATGGGGACAATGTTGCTATCAAGGTGATCAGTGAAAATGGAGATACCACATGTATCATGTCAGCGTACCTTCCATATGAAGAAAAAATTCCTCTAGCGACTTCAGCCAGAAGATTTGTCAAGCACTGCTTACGCTCTAGGATGAAGTTTATCATGGGATGTGACGCAAATGCACACCACACCATTTGGGGCAGTTCCAACTGCAACAAAAGAGGTGAGGAACCAGGGTTGGCAAGTTGGGCCCAGCCCACCAACAAAAACCCAATGGGTTTTTGTTATGAAGTGGGTTTTTGTAAATAATCTGACATATATATATATATATCCAAACCCGCCTGGTATTTATGTGTTCGTATTGAGAGTGTACTGTATACAAAAAAATTAAATCATAATATCATTAAACTTGTAACAAAAACAGTTAATAAAACCAACAAAATTTACATGAAAATATAATATACTATTATAAAAGACAATAATTAACATGAAATATAACATTCCTTCAGAATAACAACATTTTAGATTGAGCTTTTTATTCTAACAAAATGTAATATTTGACGGTTACAAAATCACTTCCATCAAAAATGCAATTGCTGCACCAAATTGCACTTAACAATGCGTTTAATTAAAATGTTTAAGAATATTAAAGGGATTAGCATTATAGTGTTTATTTTGTTTTTTTATATGTACAGTTATTATCTGTAACATTAAAGAATAATTGCTTTTGCATTTAACTTTTTTTTTCATTAGAAAAATCAAGAGTTCCTATGTAATGCTATATATTTATCCTTAGAATGGCTCCAAAATATTTTTGCATAAAATTGCTTCAAAACAGTGTTTTTGAAGAAATCCGATATTGGTACTTTTGCTGCTCCAACCAGTAGGGTAGTTGTTAAAAAAAGGTGTGTGTGTGGGGGGGGGTGCTCATTTATTAAGAATTTCAACCGCCTGACTGTGTGATCATTATACCACATCATTATGCCACACCTATGTAGGATTTATAGATCTTGCGTGGTATATGGTTATATGCCGCATGCATGGAGATCCTGCAAGGTCATTTTTAAACCTAAACCAGGTAAAACATGCTACAGTGAAGCAAAAGCCTTCAGACCTATTAGTCTGACATCATTTCTTCTCAAGACATTAGAGAAATTGATCAATAGATACATTAGGGATGAGGTTCTAAAAGCCGAACCCCTATCGAGATTTCAACACGCCTACCAGCCTGGGAAATTTACAGAGACTGCTCTATATGATCTTGTTACGGTCCTTGATAGAGCAGTCAATGGAAAGGAAATTGCCTTGGCAGAGTTGTTAGATATTGAGGGAGCCTTTGATAAGGTTCCAGTAAACGTAATTATTGATGCCCTCATCAGTCGAAATGTTAATCCATAGGTTTGCACCTGGATTAAAAACATGCTCGAGACAAGGATGGCTCAGGCCTCCTTACTGGGTGACACACTAACTGTGGGGAACTGTAAAGGCTGCCCCCAGGGTGGTGTGTTATCCCCCTTACTATGGAGCCTTGTGGTTGACGAGCTCCTTAACAGGACTCACTTCTTGGGCCTGTATTGTCTGGGTTATGCTGATGACATAACGCTGGTCATAAGAGGGAAGTTCCAAAACACGGTAACAGACCTCATAAACACTGCCCTAAAAAAGATTGAAATTTGGTGCAAAAAGGTGAACTTGTCGGTTAACCCCAACAAAACTAGCCTAGTCCTCTTCACCCGGAAAAAGTTACGAGATGCACTCAATAAAATTCTTTGGAACACCACTTGCATACTCAGATGAGGTTAAATATCTAGGAGTAATCTTTGATAATCCTTGACATGGAGTTCACATCTCCAGTACTGCACGAGCAAGGCCAAGAGAGTGTTTTGGGCTTGTAGACGTGCCATTGGTAATAATTGGGGTCTAACACCAAAAATGGTGCATTGGATATATACCAGGATTATTGTTCCGATGATATCCTATGGCGCCATCGCTTGGTGGAAGAGAACCCGTAATGAGACAGTGCAGAAAGAACTCACTAGTCTACAAAGAATGGCGACCATTGCAATTACTACTGCAATGCAAACCACTCCCTCACAGAGTCTGGAACTGCTTCTGGGGCTTCTACCACTGCATAAGCAAGTGGAACTAGAGGCAATTTCATGCTCACAACACCTCAAACTCATGGGACTATGGAAGTCATCCTATGAAATGCCTGCTTTCAAAAATGTCGATTCGCAGGTGAAGGAGCATCCCTATCTATTAATGAGATCTGACTGGATGTTAAAGCAATTTTGTTTTAAAGCCAAATATAATATCTTTCCAACCAGAGAAGAATGGAGATTCGTCTCCAGGCTGATAGGAAGGGATGATGAAATTTGGTACACAGATGGTTCAAAAACATTTCATGGCACTGGGTCAGGTGCCTTCTGTCCTAATCGAAAAATAAGGCTATCTTTCTCTTTGGGTAAGCTGGCCACTATATATCAGGCTGAGGTTCTGGCAATCTGCTTGTACTTACAACTGCCTCAATAGAGGTGTAGTTAAGAGGGTTATAAAAATCTTCTCTGACAGCCAGGCAGCCCTAAAGGCTTTGCAAAGTCACTGCTTCTCCTAAAAAGCAGTGTGGGAATGTCACAATGCGCTTGAGGACCTGGCTGAGAGAAACAAGGTATCTCTTGTTTGGGTCCCTGGTCACTGTGGCATTGAAGGTAATGAAACGTCAGACCTACTAGCAAAACATGGGTCTGAAACACCATTTATTGGATCAAAGCCTGTTTTGGGTCTGCCTCACAATGTGGTTAGAGGGACTATAAGGGATTTGCTCCTTGCTGAGTCCTGCCATACATGGCTTCAATCTAATAATCAAAGACAAGCCAAAGAGCTCAATTAGCAGTCTCCATGGGATAGATCAAGGGAACTGCTGAATTTAGGTAGGAAAGAAATCAGGATAGCTATTGGCCTCCTAACTGACCACTGTACCCTGAATAGACACCTCAACATTATGGGTGTTTTAGATGACCCATTATGTAGAGGTTGTCGGATGGTAGAGGAGAGTTCTGTACACATTCTATGTAAATGTGACCATTACTTTGCACAACGATTTGAATATCTGGGATACCACTGTATCGAACCTGGGAACTGTCAAACATTCCAATCAGGTACATGCTGAAATTTATTTCGGCAATCGGTCTTTAGTGGATCAGTGGGGTCTCAGTACAATAGACTGTTAATCGCAGTGCTGGCACTCGGAGTCACCCCTTTACAAGTCATAAGTCATATTGAAATCACAATTTGGAATCAATTCTGCCAGCAAAGTACGTATTTGACCAATATGAATACTACAGATTTGGGCGACGCAAGAAATGCAAAGGATATCATGTGATCGAGAGGAGCCCGTAGCCAATCAGTGAGCTTATCATGTTAATCAGTAGATCACTCAATCCATGGTTTTTGAATATGATACGATTCTAGAAAAATCATCAGTTTAACTCTGACCCATGGGTTTATTTATCCTCGGATTAACTCAAAACTTGTGAATATGGCTGCAAGTGTAATTTTTTTTTCACACTGGGATAAGAAAGAATAACATGCATTATAAATATAAGGTGATCACAATGGTTCAGGAAAATTACGCATTATCATTCTTTAAAAATCTCATAAAGAATATTAAATTCATCACAAAACACAAGTATGATTACAAAAAGTACATTCTTAATTGTAAATACAATAAGAATTTTGTACATTTTGACTACCACACGTGTTAGATATTTTAAAAATAAAAAACCCATTCTCTGGGTTTGGGCTCCGGAAGTCCTTTTTCTACAACAACAGTACCCAACACAGTAAGACAATCTGAACACCAATCCAAGTCCAGCCTTCCCAGAAAACTTGGTAAGCATTTCAATTGACACTGTAGCAAAACAATGGGCTATTGGCAATGGTCCAGGATCTATCCCAAAGTGAAAGATCAGAAGACAACATGTTATTTCGAAGCAGGGTCAGATAACAAGGGAACACCTTCCGTCCCAAGTTCGTTTTTGGTATGTGGAATCTGAGATACATTCAAGATATCAATCTTGTCAAAAAATGAGAATAGAAAAGAGTTCTCTTTACCTCAATGCTTTCAAATGAAAGCCCATCTTCATCATCATCCTCTTCGTTCTCCCTCTCTTCCTCCTGCTGCTGAGCAACGCTGAGCCGTTGCAGCACTACTCTGGGCTGCCACAAAGCCATGCCCTGAAATGATTGCAAGATTTAGCACATAGATAGTAGATAGTAGAATTTATGAATAACACAATCAGACTATTGGGGATGGTACAGGATCGTCTTTAAGGAAAAGGTCTGAGGACACTTAATTTTGAACCAGTCAAATGACGAGGTCGATTCCTGAGCTGACAACCCACTTCAAACTCCCACAACTTCCACAAAGTGAGGACACAACAGATTTAACATTCACCAGCCTTTGTATACTCGACTGTCTTGGCTGGAACGAGCCTCGGAACGCGAAGGTCACTAATCCTAGACTTTTCTAAGTGGACTTTTTGCAGCTGACCTAGCACACTGATCTGATATGTGAAAAAATACTGAGCTACACATGACAGTTAATTAAATTAGGTCAGAGATACCAACCTGCAATGGAAGTTTTTAGTAGTACCAAAGGAAAAAATCTGTAGTTTTAAGAATTTTTCAGTAGTTGAATAAGTTTTAAGAAATCGGCTTTAACACAATACGCATATCATTAATTAAAATATTTAATTATGAATTTGAAACATATGTAACACATATTATTTATTGTTAGCAAGGTTTATCAGACATGAAAACACATATATGTGTTTTCATGTTATTAGTTTCATCCAATAATTGTGTATGAAAGAATTATAAATATAAAAAACATTTAATAATTAAATTTTAAAACGCTCTCTCCCATTTACCAAAAAAAATATTATAACAATGAAAAAAATACAGAAATAAGTTAACATTGTAACGAAAAATAAATGAAATAGAATTTTTACATAGAAAAAAAATCATTGTTCCCGTAATCCATAGTACCCAATTTCACTTCCAAATAAACTATGGAGAATCCGTAGTAGTTGGCATCTCTGTTAAGTTGAGATAAATGACTTAAAATTGATTCCAAACCATTATAAACATCTATGCCTAGGCCAGGATTTAAAACCAAAGCCTGATCAAAAGAGGGGCAAAAAAAAACACTCGGCTATTTGGCAAGTTAAAATAGTTTGAAAAAATTCTGGTAGCTATAAATTTTAAGTAGATTTTTGGTGCATAGGAACTCACTTATTGGACAGTGGATAAAGGGCATTAATTGATGATGACATGTCATTGTTCTCAATCAATAAATTATTATTTCTCTCATAAGTATTTTCAAAGGTAAGATGATTCTTAGTTGAATAGAAGGATGCTAAAGGAATGTTCCCAAGGTATTCAAGGCCCAAGTTCTGAACTTAATTGGATAAAACATGCAAGCCTGGTTATTCTGTCATGCATTACTTAAATGCAGAGAAGGTTAAACTAGTGATTAAAATGAATGTTAGATTTAAATTCACATCCCCTAGTACAGTATATGGTGAAAAATTTTTTTTTTTATCCAATGGCGGGCATTGTTGATTTGTAATCATTTTGCCACTACAAGGCCAGAAGTGATGGCCACTTGTGAAGGAGCACCCAATGGGCGATCATCATTACCCCTAACAAAGAACAGTACCTACAATTTACATCCTTGCCCTGCCCCCAGATTCGAACTAGGAACCTTCCGATCCAGGGGCCAACACTTTAACCACTAGACTGGTTGGTCGGGAGGTGGTGAAGTAGGAATCTATTTAACATCGCACTTGAGCAACACAATGGGCTATTGATAACAGTCCGAGATGACATTCCACTCTCCCAAAACTTCTGCACCATGCCAATACGAGGATATTCCTGGCCATGACAGATTTAACAGGCACCAGCCTCCTATGTACATGACAGTCTTTGGTTGGATTAAAACTCGCAACCTTCCGGTTGCTAATCCATTGCTCTTCCGATCGGGTTACCAGGACTCAGTGAATTACAGAATGAAAGCAAATAATTTTACATAGTAAAAAGCAAGTTCTTACCAGAGTGCCAGTCAGCACGTCCTGTAATACAACCCTTGGTTGCCAGGCAGCAGTGGCAGGTGTGGGTGCATGAGTGGGTGTAGGTGTGGGTGCGGGCACCTGTACCTGGACAGGTACTGGAGCAGTAAGGACTGCAGCAGCAGCAGCTGCCTGAAAATAAAGAAACCTTTTAAGTATGCTGGGTTCTAGTAGCACCAACTACAGAAAATAATACGAGTTGCTTCATGTGTTTGAAACTCTACTTTGCATTAATTTGCGCCAGATCTGAATGAATAAAACAGTTTCCTTGCTTTCAGCTTCAGTAAAGAGTTTGTTTCAGACAGACAAGTCTTAGCAGTCATTTTATATAAAGCAACTAGTTATATTATAAGCTGGGCAACACATCATCCTGATCATGCATGCAGAGGCATATGCTTTGGGATCACTAGTAAGACATCACATAAAAATCGAAAAATCCTTACCTACTTTTATGTATGCTTTTTTTAAAACATCCCTACAGGATGTATTTTGTTCAGATTTTGGTTCAGGAGAACAATAAAAATGATAACTATTGATACATGTTGGAAACATTAAGATATTAGTATTAGTTAGGTGACAACAGTTCAATTAAATTCAAAATCGTTTAGCTTTGTTTTCGATACAAGTAGCTATATCTGTGATAAACAAAATAAACCTGATTTAATTAATTGATATATTACTTATTTTTCTCAAGTTTGTTTTAGACGTGGAAGAAAATGATGGTTATCTGCTTCATGGCATTAGACTAGCACAGTGGTCAGCAAACTCATTAGTGAAAAGAGCCAAAAATCAGCAGTACAATTGAGTTTTATTTTGAGAGCCAAATTTCTTTTTAAGAACCATGATTTTAGGAGTCTATTTAAACTAGCTGTGCTAACATTAAATAAAACCAGATACCATAGTAATAGCAATGTGTGTGTTTATTGACAATTTTTATATTAAAATGACAAAACCTTGGAAAGTTTGGATGAGTCAGGTTTGTATGTCATTGTTTTTAATATCGAGCAGGATTCCACGTTCTCATCCAATAATACGATTTCTCAATTTACTTTTGATAAGGTTCATGCTTGCAAAAGATTATTTGCAAGAATATGTAGATCCAAAGAGTGAAAGAACAGAAAATTCTAGTTTTTCTAACTGTTCATGAGTCAGGAATACTATTCCAGGGGTTGAAAAGTATCATGTCTTCTTACTCCAGGTCTTAAAAAAGCAGACGACTTTTTCTATAAATTAAGACCATATTTATTTTTCTTTGATTTTTTCATACCAATATTAAGGCATTCAAATTTGGAGCTTCATAATTCTTTGTTTTTTAACTCATTAACTCAAGACATTGACTGTTCTGTCTTTCACTGTTTTAGCAAACAGTGGTAACTTAATTGTTTTAAAGAATTTTTGCCTTGTTCTTAAAATTGTGAAGAATAGCTCTTCGGATGCATTTATAAAACAACTTTCAATGTATTCCCCGACTGTGTATGGTTTGCCTCTCTTAGACTAACAATAAAACTTGCAATATTAGCAATGTTGGAAGATTGCTCCCAATAATCACATACAGAACTTTATTTTTTTTAAACTCTTCTATCTTCCTCGTATCACCGGCGGGATATTTACTGCCAACATTAAGTCTAAATCGATTTGTGGCAGAGCTGCACTCAAGTGGCTAAAGAGCTGCGTTCTTGAAATCAAATATTACATTTATAGAGGACTAAATATTTTGTAGGTCATATGTCAAAGGAAAGCAGCAGACTATCACTCAAATGTAATGAAAGTTAAGTTCAAACAGATTATGAACTAATTCATACAGATTTATTTGAAACCCTGGAGACTCGATTGATTGGAGGTTCTAAATTTTTACAACCGCAAAAGAAAACTTCTTATAAGTTTCAGAACAGAAAACTTTCATGTAAAATAATTTGAATATACAACATTAAAAAAGATAAATAAAAATGACTGGTCCCATGTACCAGTGTATATCGCCTTTATAGCTGATATCATGTAAGTGTTCCATAGTGATAGCGGCAAGGATAAAGAAATAATGAAAGTTTTGGGAGAAGGCGCTCTTCAATCAAACAAGTGTTCAATATATACCAACAAAATAGAAGTAGAATGTGTAAATAAAACAGCAGAAAGACCCATGCTCCAGTCAGCTGATCTAGAAAAATTCTGGACTGATAGTTGCAATGGAACCAGGCTATGTAATGATTTATAAAGCTATTAATTCCCAAACCATGGTAAAATCTAAAATATGGTGGTTACAAAACTAGAGATTTAAATAATCATGATGTTGACATAACATTAATAAAGCACTTTGCCGTTCATAACTCTAACAAAAAGCACACTAAAAAACTCCATATCAAAGCTGCTCAATTTAAAGTGAAAGCACAGAACGTTTGCTGAAGAAGGTTAAAAGAATAAGTGCTACTTACTGTAACTCTTTGCCCAGCCTTTTTCTTTTTCTTGATTTTCTCAAGTGAGAAATTCGGGCTGGGCTGAAAAAACAATGGGAAAAGGTCAGACATTTCATGTGCAACTCAATTACACACAAAAAAAAAAAGCAGCATTGAATAAAACCAGTGCAACTACCAAACATTGTAAGTGTAACTTAAGATATATAACGTTTGAAAAGAAGTGAATCACTAAAAATATCTTAAGCAGTGACATTAGCCAATTTAGAAATTATAGCACTCACTACCACAGATGATGGCATTTTTTAAATATGTTGCATTCACTAAATCACAATACACATCTGATGATATATTTAAATCTATTGATGACCAGGAACAGGTTGGTTTTGAGATTCCAAGTCAGAATATGTTTATTTTTAAAATGCTTTTAAATTCATTTTCTAGTGATTGCATCAAATTCAATTACATTTTTAATTATGATTGGATTTATAGTTTAAGGATAATATTTGGACAAGCTTTAATTAGGAATTTAAAATTATTGTACACATCTGCTGTACAAAAGTTTTTCATGATCATGATTCATTATTTTCAATTTGATTAATTGATAGCAGGGATATAATCAAGACATATAGATTCAAATAGCGATTTTAAATCAAGTGATTTTACTTAAATAATTATTGATTTAAATCAAAACAATCAAAATTTCATTTTCTTTCCTGTATTAGGCTTTTCAATATTGAAAATGAAACAGCTATGAACAAGATGTATGTTATTTTATTCAAATAAGTTGAGAACTATATCTAACAAGTTAAGTAGTCTATTAATGAAAAAAATAGACTTGAATGATAAAATAAAGATCATAATGACCAACTTTTTTTGTAATATCACAAAAGCATAGCTAGCATAACCATAGGCGTTAACTAGGGTTGTTGAATGAGGGAGTTGGTCCTTGCGAAAAGTATATTGTACTCCAGTAAAAGGAGATGATGAAAATAATTATATTTTAATGTAATTAATATATATTAATTATAAATAATTAATTTTGATAATACGACTAGTATGTATAAATTGCAATATGAAAAATATAAAAAAAATTATGAATAATTAATTATATTAATTAATATTCATCAACTACTTTTAAAAATCAATTTTTTTTTATTTATACAATATTTACCAGATAACATGGTGAGTTTTTAAACTTACCAATACATTTAAATTAGAAATTAAAACGTTGATGATTGTTTGGATTATTTCTGAACTTATATTTAAATTCGATTTACTTGAAGCACATCGCTAAAATTTCTCGATTCTGTGCTCCCCATAAGTGCTCATATATTTTTTTAGTGTATTTACTATACACTTGTGAATAACTAAATGCAATTGTAATATATATGACGAGATTAAGACACGAAATCATTCATCAGTGTTGGTAGAAACTTAAATAAAGATATCACTGTTGTAATGTCAACAAGAAAAATAACAAATAGAACTATCCACAGTAGCATTTCTATTGAACTCTTTAAGTAGATAGATATGTTGATAGAATTATATATATATATATCAAAGGCTCATTAAAATCTAGGGTAGGATTTCAAGGAAAATGGTCCGGTCCCGCATTGGACAAAACGAGTCGTGTCCAAATAATTCAGTCGACCAACAGGTATAGTAGTTAAGGTGGTAGCCTCTAGATCGTAAGGTTCCTGGTTCGATTCCGGGTCCGGATGTTTGTAAGCGTGTGGTGTAGAGTCGTCTGGTGCACCTTAAATCTGTCGTGGACTAGATCTCAAGTTGGGTTGGTGTGCAAGTTTGGAGAGTGGGGTACCAGCTCAGTTGTTGCCTCGTCATCTGACCGTGGTTCAAAATTACAAGGTGTTGTCCTCGGATTGATCGCGGACCGTCGTCAATAGCCCGTTGTGTTGCTCTAGTACGACGTTAACTAAAAATTAAGATTACCAAAGAGTGGTATGAACTGAGATGCCGCTTTATTCAGCAATATTTACTTTCTGCGAGATACTGAATCGCAAGCAGAAAGTCAAATTTCCGATGTAATATATTACCAGTATAATCTTTTTCGTTGTTTTAACACAAGCATTATTTGCAAAGCCTATTTTGTTTTCGTGTAAATATTCATTTGACTTCAACTTCCCACAACTATGGATAATCCCGATATAAAGTAATTAAGAGTTACAAACTCCGGTTCCCAGATAAAATCGAAACTGCTTGAACAATTTGATAATTGCTAACAATGTCCGTTAATCGCCTCCTACACGATCAATTAGTTTCTTTTAAGAGCGACATTTGCAATATTATTGACCGACTACGGAGCCCTTTAGAGAGCTTGTAATATTATGACATCATATCACTACCTACACAATTGACGAGGCATGTTTGAATGACTTACCTTGGATCTCTTAGAACTACGAAGTCTAAGAAAATACATATTTGATCAGAAAAGTTAACAACAATATCACTTCCTACGGCTCCGAAAGCTTTACAATTATTATAAAATATTTAAAAATTAACACTATAAAATATTTTTTTTAAATTAAAAATATGAAATATACACAAAGTTGAAAATAATATAAAATATATATTCAAAAAATATAAAAGACTGATAAATTTTGTGAATAAAAAGCAACGCAAATATTGAAGCTTGAAAATTTGAATATGAAAGCTTGATAATCTCAAATCAAATTAGCAACTGACAGTTGGAGGGGAATTGTAGCTGAACGCAAGGGTTCATGACGTCACATCGACCCTATTCTAAACCCAAACACTTAATACGATTGGTCGAGAACAGCTGTAACCCTCTCTCAAGCCACGCCCTCCGACATTATTACAACTCAGTAGATACACGCCAACTCGCCACTTAAAACCCGCCGTAGGAGCCAAAGATACAAAGAAAACTAGCGAACGCAATGGAATCATAAAGAATAAGAAACGATACAAGAAATTTTTTTTTCTGTTGGAATTATCGATTGGCTTATCCGAAATTCCTCCAGCACGCCGTCAATATTTAATGAGGACACTGCCACGAAATTCAAATTCAGAAGTAAAATATGATTTTAAAATCTCTTCCTATATGTCCGAAGTGCAAGGGGAACCGTAGTAGCCCGGTTGGAAGGATAACGGATTACCAATAGGTAGGTTACGATTTCGAAACTTTGTTAGATCTCAGGTGTTGACATTGTCATCTGATCGTGGTTCAAAATGACGTGGTGTTGTCCTCAGATATTTCCTGAAGGAGATTGAGCCCGGACTGTCGTCGATAGCCCGTTGTGTTGCTCTAGTACGACGTTAATTAAAGATTATCATTATCATCACCTGGACCTTCCCCAATAACCGTTATGTTGCTCCAGAGCAACTTAAATTCAACTACTTACCTGATACTGGTGGCCGAAGGGTAATTGGTAATTTGCAATTAACGTCGTACTAGAGCTACACAACGGGATATTGATGACGGTCCGGGATCAATCCCTTAAGAGAAAGATCCGAGGACAACACCTCGTAATTTTGAACCACGGTCAGAAGACGAAGCAACACCTGAGCTGGTACCCCACTCTCCAAACTTCCACGCCAACCCAACGTGAGGACTTTCGGCCACGACAGATTTAAGGTGCACCAGCCGCCTCTAAACCATACGCTATCAAACATTCAAGCACTGACCCGGATTCGAACCAGGTACCTTCCGATCTAGAGGCTAACACCTTAACCACCAGACCGTCGGTACCATATTTGAGCATTCCGAAGTAGTATTTCACGTTGGGTTGGTGTGGAAGTTTGGAGAGTGGGGTACCAGCTGAGGTGTTGCTTCGTCATCTGACCGTGGTTCAAAATTACGAGGTGTTGTCCTTGGATCTTTTTCTTAAGGACTGATCCCGGACCGTCGTCAATAGCCCGTTGTGTTGCTCTAGTACGACGTTAACTCAAATTACCAAGTTGTATAATAAACATGTTTTTTTATGTGAATCAATCCTTATCGTCTTTATCAATAACGTTGTTCCACAGTGGTTTTTCGAATTTCTCTCTTCCAGAATATATTCAAGTTGAAATTCGACACGTTTGTTCATATCTTTCTTTTTCAGAGAATTCTGTATTTATTTTCTATGATCGGAATTTCATTTTTGTTGGTATTTGTGTTTCATTATTTTCCTTATGCCGACCAACAGGTCTATTGGTTAAGGTGTTGGCCTCGGGATCGGAAGGTTCATGGTTCGATTCCGGGTCAGGATTTGAATGTAAATTGTGCTGTCTTTGTTAGGGGCAATGATGGTCCTCCCACTAGGTGCTCCTGCACAAGTGGCCATCATTTCCGGCCTTACATTGGCCGATGATTAAAATTATATAAGCACCCAATGGGGGGAAATGGTAATGGTAACTTCAGTTAATATCGCACTAGAGCAACACAACAGGCTATTGACGACGGTCCGGGATCAGTCCTTAAGGGAAAGATCCGAGGACAACACCTCCCAGCATAATTGAAATCAAAGCATTTTTGAAAGAAGGCATGCATACGTTATCGTTCAGATATTTCTAAATTTTGAAACAGATTTTCATTACATGACTATCAAAATCCATTCAATTTACTTTTGTTTTCATTTGTCATGGATGTTATTGGAAGCTGTATCCTTTGTCAAGGAAAACCCGTTGCTACAGTGTAACGTTAATTTAATACTTACCTAACTTTGTAGCCTTGGATTTCAAAGATTTTTTTTTATTTCGACCCAATATTTCGTCATCCAAGTAGGGATGCGACATCGATGACAATGTTTTCAAAACATCGATGTTTTATAAAAAAATACATTGATGTATTGGTGCCGATGTTTTTTTAACATCGATGTTTATACTTGTCGATGTTTTATTTAAAATGAAAAAAGTACCATTAAAAAAATTAAAAATAACCTAGTAGCATAATTTTCATGATCAGTAAATTGAACATACTTTTAGATCTAAGTGGCCAAGGGTGAAGTGTCTGAAAGGTAGGGATGCGACAGCGATGTTTTATAAAAACATTGTTGTATTTACCATCGATTTATTGGAGCCGATGTTCGTTTAACATCGATGTTTTAACTTTGTCGATGTTTCTACGCTGTCGATGTTTTATTTTTGAATAAAAAAAAGCACCAAGAAAGTTAGAGAAATTAAGAAAAATAACCGTACAACTAAGTATTTGTCAGTGATGGCGACATCTGTCCCATCAGGAAGAGTTTTTTCTCTAACTGGTGAGATAGTGAGTGAAAAAAAGTCTGTCTTTTGGTGGAGAAAGTTAACATACTTTTTTTTTTACAAACTGTTAATGACAAATATTGGGGCCTATAATAATTATAGGACCCAATATTTTTTATTTACAGTAAATAAAAAATATGTTTGTTGTATTCCCCCCCCCCCCTTTCATAGGTTGATAAATAATTAATAATAACTAACAATAATTATTGTTATGTACATACCTAATTATACTTATAGTTGATAGTACCTATGTCAAATTGTTGCAAATATAATTTTCTTTTATAATAATCATTTTGAAAAAAAAATATTTGTCAATTCTTCTTATTAATTTTTTTGACTTTGTATTGACAGTTTAAAAAAGGCTTACTTATAGATTAATAAACACGACAAATGACAAATTAAATCCCACCCCGGCGAACATTAATGTTTGAGGTTACTAATCCAGTTTTAAGAAATGGGGACAAAAAAAGTTTAAATACACTGATGCAAAACATCGATGTTGTGCCTACATCCAAGAAGAATTGGCGAGCTACGAGGTGCCATTGCCGAGTATTTATCCCCCATCTTAAAGCACTCAAGTGGACTAAAGAGGCGGAGTTACGATCGGCACGTGGGAGCCCGGATTGGTTCTGAGATTGGCAAATGTCTTGGCGCTTTTAAATGGCGTCGTTCTTTGTTCTTGATTTTCGAACTGATTACTCAAGTCAAGAAAAAGCCCGAGTCATCGAAAATCCGAATTTTCAAACCACTTGACGCTGCAATTTCACGGCCACTCCTTGTTTCAGATTTTCCCAAACATCCTCCTCTCATGCCCTGGACCGTATTTTTTTCATGTGACATTTCGCCCTCATTTTAATTATTGATTTGAAAGCGATGCACTTCTATTTCATAGAAAAATGCGTTTAATACGAGAAAATTTTTAACATCACTTAAGCTTTTTCACAGCTCTTGCAGTTAATTCGGGCGAAAATATGCATGCATGATATATCCATATAATCAATTTCATATTAATCGCTCTTCCGCTGCAAGACACAAAAAGTTAACTAAGGTGATCACTTCAGCAGTCGACTTTGACTTTTGGAGTGATTACGAATATCCCTGTAAATTTTTTTTATTTTTAAAAATGTCGAAATTTTGGCGCACTTTACTTTTCTTTGAATATCTTATAGTCTTGACATTCTTGCACGATACGGTGTTTGGCATTTTTGCACAATACGATGTTTGGCATTCTTGGGTATACGATGCTTTCGAATTTTATCAATATAAAAGGATGGAAATTTAAATTCTTGCAAAATTCGTGATTAATGTATTTTGAAGCAAACGCATATTTTCTTGAAAATTCTATTCAGCGGTTAGTAAAATGACGGAACTTATTTTGAAAATTAATGTCAACAGTGTAGACAGATCAAAGTCGGTTGCAAATTCTACTAAACCACTGCTTTCAACAAATGTTTCTGTGGTACATAGGTGGTATAAGAACAACGTCAACTTCAAGTAAGCAACCTCGACCTTCTGTCACTTAGGACAATAAATTTGAATTTTTCCAAAAGTCCTGTTAAAATTAAAATTTAACTCCGAAATAATAAATCTGTTACATCGTCTCTCAAAGTGCAAAAGGTCGAATGTCGAAAATTCCAATTTTTATGTTATTCTTGCAGTGGGGCATTTTATGATGTTCACCTGGTGGCCAAAATTATTTCATCAACTGCTTTAATAAACTAAGAAAACAACACCCAAAATATATAACAATAGATTCAAATCTTAAAGAGAAAAAAAGTGTTTGTTTTGATTTCCTAAAAAATGCAGCTTTTAGAGATACAACCTTTTGCACTTTGAATGACGGTATGTAAAATACTAGAACACATAAATACAAACAGAAACGAACTTCCGGTCCTTGAAAGAATGCAGTGTGCATATTCTGGTAAAAGAAAAATGTGAGCAAACGTGTCGAATTTAGACTTCCTCAATATATTATGAAAGATAACAATTCGATAAAAAAACATTTTAACACATTAATAAACACAAGGATGATTTATTTACACAAAAGAAAATATAATTGTAATACTTGAAAATAAGACCGTGACATTTTCCCGTCAATTCAAATATAGAAGCGAAGTATTAGTTGGTATTTCAATTAACGTCGCACTAGAGCAACACAACGGGCTATTGACGACGGTCCGGGATCAGACCCTTAAGGGAGAGAGATCCGAGGACAACATCTTGTAATTTTGAACCACGGTCAGATGACGAGGCAACACCTGAGCTGGCACCCCACTCTCCAAACTTCCACACCAACCCAACCTGAGGACTTTCGGCCACGACAGATTTAAGGTGCACCAGCTGCGTCTACACCATACGCTTACAAACATCCATGCCCGTACCCGGATTCGAACCAGGATCCTTCAGTTTGAGAGGCTAACGCCTTAACTACTATACCAGTTGGTCGGCCACAATAATGAAGAAAATGTAGCCCAAAAACTAATTATCGGAATTAAATCAAATTTTACACGGCCTTATTAGTTCTGAATCGAATCCTATCAAAATATAATGAGGTTCCAATTAATACTTTTAAACATTATTTAATAATAATTATTGTATGCTGAAAACTATTTTTAAAATAAAACATGTGGTTTTCGTTTGGGTTCTTTAACGGAAGCGCTATAGAAATATTATTTAGGAAGATATCCTAAAAGTCAGACTGATTTAACATTAGGAGTTACAATCTTTCGGTATTCATAACTTCGAAATGGTAATGCCTAATGAATTGAAATTTGGTATCTCAAGTTAAATTTGATATACATTTGAAATTGTGTGTCGAAATAGTGGGTTTTCAGTAGATTATATTATGTTGGTGCTGAATTTAATATGAAAACATGCAAATTTCATGCATTTCTATTTGTAGAATATTTTAGTTTTCTCGTCAAACTCCATCTTTGAATTTTCCATCTGCTGTTTAAAATTGCTGGGTTCGTTTAGATATTTTCCGCGACTGTGTTTTGACTACCCGCGGTTTTGTTGACATGAAACGCCTCATGAGTATATCCTCGGACCATCTGCACCGTCAACAGCGGTAGGGGTGAGAGCAAGCCGATAGAAAGGTCGAAACTGCTGCATCATCATTTCGAATGCAGCTGGGATGATGCATACGATTTTCTGAGATAGCAGAGGAAAAAAGCTCTTTGCCTTAATTTGTGATAATTGACTGTTTAATTAACAGTGGCTTTTTCGTTAAGAGTTGATTTTTTCATAATTTTTTGAGACAAGGGGTTACAAATTCATTGTGACTTATGGTTTGGTTTTGGGAATTTATGGCTCTATGGCCGTACTTGGCAATACTGCGCCTATAACAAGGCATACGATATCAAGTATAATAGACACACACAATGAAACTTTTACTCATAATAGAGAGACGACCCACCGGTCTATGGTTAAGGTGGTTATCTCTAGATCGGAAGGTTCCTGGTTCGGGTCAGGGCATGAATGTTTGTAAGCATATGGTGTAGAGGCGGCTGGTGCACCTTAAATCTGTCGTGTCCGAAAGTCCTCACGTTGGGCTGGTGTGAAAGTTTGGAGAGTGGAGTGCAAGCTCATGTGTTGCTTCGTCATCTGACCGTGGTTCAAAATTACGAGGCGTTGTCCTCGGTTCTTTCCCTTAAGGCAGTGCTCCCCAACCTTTTTATCGCCGCGGACCGGGTCAACGTTTGATAATTTCAGGCGGCCCGCTGAGAGGGGCTGGGGCGGACGTTGATTGTTTATATTTTTGATTGTTTTGATTTAAATTTTTAATTTGATTCTATTTAAACATGCCTTCAAAATAAAATACAGTTACACCAAAAAATGAATATAAAGTGATTTAACATTTTAACTCACTAGAACGCTAAAATCAATGAGAACCCTGAGCTTGTTTCTTTGCGACGAGACAGTTTTATCTGGGGGTAATAGGAGACAATGACACCCTAAGTGTGTTGCTTATATCCAGTTTATACCGTTGTTTTGTTTTGGTTGCTGTCACTGCAGAAAACCCCGCTTCAGATAGGTTGTCGGAAATGGCAATAGGGATTTAAGTGCTGTGGTGGCAAACTCAGGGTATTCCGCCATGAATTTAATCCAGAAGACCAGCAGAGCTGTTGTCTCGAACGCAATTTTAAGGAGGCCTTCATTTGCAATCTCCCGCAGTTGATCTTCTTCTTGCACAGGCATGCTAGATTCGCCTGATTTGTTGACAAATGGATCGCGGATTGATTCCTTACTAGTCCGTGGGTCTTTTGTGGTTGGGTCTGTTGTGCTCTTTTGAAAGTAAAGACAGGTGATCGTGCACCAACTGGGAGAATGAATGTTTAGGCTCAGTCTCGCCTAAAATACCCACTAATGTCTGAAACATGTCCAAAATGCCTCTGCTCACGCGCCGTCCCCACTACTTCAGTTTGGCTTTAAATGCAGCTACTTTGTCTGCCAACTCGAAAACAGTTGTCACATTTGTCAAAATTGGAAAATAGAGATATACAGAATTCAGAAATCATAATTGAAGCTCTAGTAACAGAACATATTTCAAGTTCTGATTTACTGCCTCCTAATTTGAGTGGTCATTTCATAGGTAAGAACCGCACAAACCCGAGAGAAATACACCAAAGTAAATAAAATGGAAATAATTTAATGTTCCTTGGGCGGCCCGGTACCATTTGATCCACGGACCGGTACTGGTCCGCGGCCCGGGGGTTGGGGACCACTGCCTTAAGGAACTGGTCCTGGACCGTCGTCAATAGCCCGTTGTGTTGCTCTAGTACGACGTTTATTAAAAATTACCAATTACCGTAATAGGTAAAATTGGTAATTTTTAGTTAACCTCGCACTAGAGCAACACAACGGGCTACCGACGACGGTCCGGGAACAGTCCCTTAAGGGAAAGAACCGAAGACAACACTTCGTAATTTTGAACCACGGTCAGATGACGAAGCGACACCTGAGCTGGCACCCCACTCTCCAAACTTCCACGCCAACCCAACGTGAGGACTTTCGGCCACGACAGATTTAAGGTGCACCAGCCGCCTCTACACCATACGCTTACAAACATCCATGCCCGGACCCGGATTCGAACCAGAAACCTTCCGATCTAGAAGCTAACACCTTAACCATTACCATAATAGAGAAATAATCCAAGGGAGGGATGCACCTCACAGGAATTGAACCTGCATCGCCTACAATTTGAAGGTGGTTAGGTTAGTAAGTATTTTAATTAGCGTCACACTGGAGCAACACAAGGGGTTATTGGTCACGGTCCGGTGTCAATCCCCCACAGGAGAGAACCGAGGACAACACACGAACCACGGTCGGATAACAAGGTCGCACCTCAGCTGGCACCCCACGCTCCAAACTTCCACACCAAGGTGAGGACATTGAGGCCACGAGAATTTTAAAGTGCGCCAACGTTTTGAGTTGGAGTTGGATCCGTTATTCTTCCAAAGTGTTACCTAGCGCAGTGGTATTGGGTATTTTTAATTAACGTCGTTCTAGAGCAAAACAACGGGCTATTGACGACGGTCCAGGATCAATTCCAAAAATACACTTTGTTTAATCTGACTCCATACATAGAAATAAACATACGGCTGTGTTATAATTTTTTTTTTTTTGAATAAACGCGGCTGTGCGATCTCTCTCGTACTGTTGTCATTCTTAACAAACGAAATTACGAAATTATACGAAAATATTACAGTAACTAGTGCGCAAACAAAAAAAAACCGAAAATATAAGTGTAATGTGCAAACGATAATCCGAACTTATTTTTCAAATAAATCTGTTCCCAAGGGTTTAAAATAAGTTCTGCGACTCGAGTCTTCGACGACGAATCTTCTTGAGAAACTTAGAGGACAGTGTGATTTTGTTGGAAATGAAATATTTTCCCATATTAATCGATACTAGGGGGCTCGCCCCCTGCTCGCTAACGCTCTCCAACCCCCGGAGGATTGCAAAGCAATCCTCATTGGTTCGCTACGCGAACCTATGCTCGCATCCATGAAGACATGTGTCCTAGAAGAAGGGATTGTTTACAAAATATCATATTCCAAAAAAAAAAATATTTTTCAAAACTAAATTTGCTATATTACAGAAGATATATACAATACCTCTGGAATCATAATTCAAATGAAAACTTTGAGCAAATTTTGACTCGAAATGTGACCGCTGCTTTGGAAATTGAATATCCAGCATGTTGCTTGTGTGTACATTTCTCCAGCACTCGAGCCACCAACACTTTTTCAATGAGCTTGTTGTCGAAAGTTGTAGTGCAAGCGTCTTGTTGAACTGTAATGGGGATGGTATGTAGTATCCGATACGTTACGACTTTCGAGCGATGTATTGCCAATTGTGGTAACCTTCCCTTTATCGCGCTTTCCTTAGTTTTAAGGCAACCCTAGATATTTTCTCCTGGCGATAGTAAACGGGTCTCATGATTGGTTAAGGAAGAAAATACGCTTTTCCACTTTTATTTTTAATGTAGAACGGAATTAAAATTTAGAGTCTTTGAAATTGTTGGGTGCATATGAATTTTGCTCTTGATTTATAAAATCGACTTGTTTTATTAATTTTCAAAATTTTTAGGATAAGTTTGGAAAGCAGATGGTAAGTTACAATTTTTTAAATTTGTCACTTTATTTAAATTTCAATTAAAATTTCGAAAAAAAATTTGGATTAAATTTGATTTTTGAAATTGCAGATTGGAATTTAGAATTTTTTTCCCCTTTTGGTTGCTCATTTCCCCTTAGTTGATTTGATATAGCAGTGGATAGTGTTATTAAACGTTAAAAAATGTGTTTTTTTTTTTTTTTTTTTTCAAACATGTAGTAGCTTGATTGGGAAGAGGGTGAAATGTCTTTCATGTGAGAATGATATGATTTTAACATTGAGAAAGGATGCTGGTGATAGGTAGGAGTGGAAATGTAGACAGATAGGACAAAAGTTTGGCAAAAGAAAGTATAACAGGAGTAAGAAATTGGAGGTTAAATGGGTGTTTGGAGGACTTGAACGAGGGACGGATAAATGTTTTATGGTTGAAGTGAAAAATAGGAACCAGAAAGTTTTGGCTGAGGTAATTCAGAGCTGAATTTTGCAAGGAACTACAAAAATTTCTGACTATTGGAAGTCATATCCTGGTATCAATACCCGAAGGACAAAGAGTTCAAGGGTTATCGATTCGAGCATATGACTGTTAACCATAGTCAGAATTTCAAGGACCCGGCTATGAGGGTAAGTTTGATTTTTGTTTAGCTTTTGGTTATATTACAAACACTGGACTATGCTTGGGTGGGCACCCAATACGGTGACTTATACGCATGGAAGCCAACGGTGAAAGGTCCTCGCCGGCCCCGGAGGGGCGGCGAGGTAGCCGGCAGGCGGGGATCGCGCGTTATACGCTGTGACTTATCTACAAACAAATTTCTCCCGGTATACTGGTTTAAACGCAAGCGCAATACGCTTTGACTTCTCTATAAAACAATTTCCTCTTGTAAAGTCGTTACAATAAAAATATTTGTCTTGCTTTTCCATATATGGCTCTATAACCTGGAATATCCCCATTGAGTTGCTCACATAAAGCTAATTCCTAGAAAAATTGTGAAAAAATATTTTTTCACACTTATGGATAGCAGAAGAATTTTTAGATTTTTTTTTTCTCATCAAAAACCTTTGTGTGGATTATGATCACAGAAAAGAACTACCTTATTAAAAAAAGATTTCTTGTTTTGAATTTTCTATGCATTGCAAAGTTTCTAATTCAAAATTGATGAAAATCAGGACGTTTTAAAAAAAATCGCGGTTTTTTTTTTATTAAATTTTTTTTTTTTAGCAATTATAAATTTTTTTTTTTATTTAATTTTTTTTTTTTTAAGTGACAAAACTAGGATGAAATTGACGCAAAATTGCGTACATGTTCGGAGAAAACCAGACTGAAATATTAGAAAATTTTCAAGTGAAATTTATATTGCTTTTTTCTTAATTTTTAAACAAATTATTATTATTATTTATGCACTGTATACAAAGGTTCACGTAGTATATGGCGGCCATCTTGGAATTGCTTACATCGGCCGCCATCTTGATTTGGCGTAAACAATCGCTTTGGCGGCCTAACGTATCGGATGCTACCACTCCACCTGTAATGGTAATTAAATGTTCCTGAAAAGATCCTCCGCTTTCTTTGATTTCTAACTATAAACTGCAACAGCTCGACTAAATTTCATATTTTTTCTCAATAAAATTTCATCCGATAACGCTATAAATTCAATTGAGGCGCGAGGCGCTACGTGGTAAACAAACAATCGTACAATGTTGCCAAAACGCGATAATAAATAACGTCTTTTTTGCGTGCCACGTAAGAGAATTATATATATAGACTAGGGGGCCTGCCCCCTGCTCGCTAACGCTCGCCAACCCCCGGAGGATTGCTTCGCAATCCTCATTGGTTCGGCTGCGCGAACATATGCACGCTTCGCTCGCCTCAATGAAGACATGTGTCCTAGCAGAACGGATTGTTTACAAAATATGTTACCCAAAAAATGTTTTTCAAATCTAAATTTGCTGTATTACAGAAAAAATATATAAAGTATCTCTAAAATCAGAATTCAAATGAAAACTTTGTGCAAATTTTGACTCGAAATGGGAGCGTTGCTTTGGAAATTGAATACCCAGTATGTTGTTTGTGTGTACATTTTCCCAGCACTCAAACGACGCACACTTTTTCATTGAGTTTGTTGCCGAAAATTGTAGTGCAAGCGTCTTGTTGAACTATAATTGTTGTTCCTGAAAAGGACCGTTTTTTAAATGGCCCTGAAAAGATCCTCCGCTTTCTTTGATTTCTATTATAAACTAACTGCAACAGCTCATTAAAATTTCCTCTTTTTTTTCAATAAAAATTCATCCGATAACGCTATAAATTCAATCGATGCGCGAGACTTCGCGATAAGTAAACAATCGTACAGTATTGCCAAAACGCGATTAGAAATAACGTCTTATTTGCGTGCCACGTAAGAGAATTATATATATAGATTCTATTTTGTAGATAATTTACGAATCGCCATTGCAGTTTTATCAAGCTTGTAAGTATTTGAATTAACATCGGCACTCGAATAACACAACAGGCTATTGGCGACGATCCGGTATCAACCTCCGCAGGGAAAGATCTGAGGTTCAACACCACGTCATTTTGAGCCACGGTCAGATACACCTAAGCTGGCATCCCACTCTCCAAACTTCCACACCACTCCACAATGAAAGAAAAATTAAAATATTAAAATGTTTTTATAATAGACTTTTTTTAATTCTATTATAAAAAGAAAGGTTGAGAAATTCTATTAATTCTACTAAACAAATAATCGATTAATAACAGAAAAAAATTAAAATATTGAAATTTTTTTATAATAGACTTTTTTTAATTCTATTATAAAAAGAAAGGTTGAGAATTCTATTATAAAAGAAGGTTGAGAAAGTAAGTGAAATCCCAAAACGCCTATCCGATGCCAATGTAGGGGATCGAACGCGCAAACTCCAGCACTTAAACGCACATCCAAATCAAACACTATCAGAATAGTAGTGATCGATTAGAGTTACAGAAAAGAAATATAAAAAAGAACTAGGTGATTAAGATATTTATCTTTGGTACAGTTATTTTTTCTGCACAAGAAATTTTTAGGTTGGGTAACAGATTAAAAAAAAAAAACTTTATCTGTAATTGTCTTGAAAGCCAATTACAAGTTACCCATGGTCAATTTTTTTTTTGTTTTTTTTTTTATAATAGATATATAACTAGTTGCTTAAATTTTTATGTTAGTCTTCCGTAAAGCGCAACATGATAGCTAAACGTACTCTCGTAAACTCCACAACATTTCAAATCGTGCGTGGAAAAGATTGCATCAATCGAAGTTCTGCCTCTCGTTGTCCAATATTTAGGATTTGTCTTTAGATCCAACCAATAGACTTCTCTCAACACTTCGCAGAATTCTTTCCCATCTCCAGTGCTCATGTTGATATTAAAGTCTCCAGCCAAGACTGATTTATACTCGTCACAATCTGTGCCCAATGCTTCTGAGATCGCTTCTAAAATGTCATCTGTACTCGAACCTGGCTTGGCATATAGTACGGCCAAACGAACATTGTTTTTTTAAATAGACGACAACAATGTGAACTCCCGTGTCATAATTTGGGAACTGTAGAGCTTCCTGTGTTTCAATATTATTCTTGGCGTAAATGGCAACACCGCTGTGCTTTCTCGTGCGACTTTGGCTCGAATGAATCTCGATGCACAATTTAAAGTCTTGAAACTTGAAGCGATCGGTTGGAATCGTCCACGTTTCGGCCAACAATAGAAAATCGCTATGCATGAAACTATGATCACAGGCAATGTCTTCATGATGCGCTTGGAGGGATTGGACGTTGTGATACATGAACTGATAGCTGTACTCGTAACTGAATACCGGAATGTGACTGGCTCGTGACAGTCTTGCCTTGCATTCCTACTACAATGCAACTGACTCCTACCAGTCTCGTTGCTCTTATAATGAGTTCTTTCCAGACTAGTAGACAACTACCGTTGTTTAGTATTCCTACATCTTTATATTTTTACCCATGGTCAAATGGGTTTTGTTCTCGGAGAGGGTTTTCAAGTCGTCCGGTGTAAGAAAAAAAAATATAAAGATGTAGGAATACTAAACAACGGTAGTTGTCTACTAGTCTGGAAAGAACTCATTATAAGAGCAACGAGACTGGTAGGAGTCAGTTGCATTGTAGTAGGAATGCAAGGCAAGACTGTCACGAGCCAGTCACATTCCGGTATTCAGTTACGAGAAAATTAATAGAACAGACACTTTTTCCCCTGGACGCCATTGAGAGCTGACGTATTTTTTCCGAGCAGAGACGACTGCTGCAGATAATGACGGAACTGTACATAATAAGTGTGGATATTTATTCATTAAATGTCAATGTGCTGTAAGATTCGAAGTCTTTAATATAGACCTTACCAAACAGAACAACACGAATCTTACAAAGATATGGGTAGAAAACGTAAAACCGAAGCAGAACGTGATCAGGCTAAGCGTAGAAAGATTGAATACAATCAGAAATATAAGAAGGAACGATCAATAGAGACCAAGGCCTATGATCGTGAAAGAAAACGAAAAGCCCGTTCGAAGCCTGAGGCTCGAGCTCACAGTAATACACTCCTGCGTGAGCGTCGTGCTCTCAAGCGTCAACAGGGTGCGTCTGAAGATGAATTTAAAGGACGTAAGAAGCAGAAGGTGAATGACAGTAATTCTCTTTACTCTTCTTCATCAGTTCTTCCTCCTGATATCTTCTTAGGTCTTCCTATTCCTTCTTTGGCTCATTCTTCCCCTTCGTCAGATTTGAACGATTACTCTAATCAGAAGAAATGGCTCAAGGTGGAAGATCACTTTTTCAAAGCCACTGCCGACGGCCCCACGCATCGTTGCTTTTGCTGTGATCGTTTATGGATGGCAAAAAATTTAATCAAACACTCCAAAGCCGATTTGCGTACTCGTGGTTTGAGCGATGATCAGATTGCGACAATCTTTTCCGTTGATGCGGAACAAGCCGAGTTTTGTAAAACGTGCAGCGATCATTTTCGTAAACGCACCGTTCCACCTCTAGCAGCCAATTATGGCTTTCGATATCCCGATCAACCAGCATGTTTGTCTGCGCTGAACGACTTGGAAGAACGACTCGTAGCTCTTCGCATTCCTTTTCTTCAAATACGAAAAACATTTGACCATGGGTAACTTGTAATTGGCTTTCAAGACAATTACAGATAAAGTTTTTTTTTTTTTTTCTTACACCGGACGACTTGAAAACCCTCTCCGAGAACAAAACCCATTTGACCATGGGTAATAACTAATTTCATATTTTAGTTGTTTTGCTTTCATTACTACTATGGTTCCGATGAGCCTTTAAAGTGTCCTTATAAAATACATGCATTTTGTTTTTCCAGTTCGTGAAGTAAAATCGCTTGGGAAAAAAACGGAATTTCTTTTACCCTCGATTTTATCATTGAACTCGACCTAAAACCATAACAGTCACATCATTTTCGTCTTTGACTCCTCTATTAATACTATCCAAAATATGGTTTTAATAATTTAATTCGATAATCTTAGGTTGCTTACCTATAACAGCTGCCTTTTTTCAGTACACGAAGCTGCGTTATCGGTAATGGTAATTTTAGTTAACGTCGTAATAGAGCAACACAACGGGCTATTGACGATGGTTCGGGATCAGTCCATTAAGGGAAAGATCCGAAGCTGCGTTATCGGCATGTTGTTGTCGTGAAAGATAGCGAAGGAAATTTCTTATTGTTACTAAAAAAAAACGACATATTTTTTTAGTTGAAAAACATTTCTTCATTACAGTTTTATTCCTTACTAGCTAAATACTCGACCTTACTCGGTTTGAATTTGTTTACTCTAAATTGAAGAGATGATCAAAACATATGACTTACGTTTTTCGTAGAATAGAATAATATTTTAACACCTTTCGACATCTTTATAAGTTCTAAAACTTACTCTGGACACAAATCATACACACGATATCCATTCAAGTAATATGTTTCACATACATCGCACCGTTGCTGTATGACAAAGCTACAAAATGACGAAAGGTGATACTAAGGTTACTACTACAATGGACGATTTTGAGGGAGATTTGGAATTCCCTTTCTAAGTTCTTTTCATGTTCAACTCAATTAATAAAATCGACGAGTTACGGCGAGTTTTCTCGCACTCATAGTCATCAAAACAATATTTTTTACTTGTGAAACTCTTGCATCCGGCGTGAGACATTGTGGAATTTCGCAATCTTCTCCGGTCAAAATGACAAAGAATTTTTTAATGTTTGAAAAGTTCTAGTTTGGATTTTTTAAACATTATTTTTTCTTTTAATAATGGCATGATTACACTTAAAATTTACTTTATTCTGACTTACCTGCCACTTTAAATCAAATACTTTGTGGTGGTGTTGCGTGTGATGAAAAGAAACACAATTTATTCAAATAATAAATATTGAAAACAGCGAAATAAAACAAAATGAAAGATGTCGGGAAAAAGTTGTTCTAGTGATAATTAATTTGCGATTCCTTTTTATCTCTTGACCTCGCAGTTGCCATAATTTACAACTGAAAAGTGCACAAAATTTAGAAATATGAAATTAATTCAGTGCAAAAGAAACAGAAAATATCACTACACGTGATCATCCAACACGAGTTTCCCTTTCAACGTTCGTTGAAAAATATTGTCAGTCCCAAATATTCGGAAATCGTTTACATTGCGGAAAAAAAAAATAAGACTCGAAATAAATCAAGTATCAGATCTGAAATTCCATAAAAAAAAATACCAATTTTTGAAAAATTATTGATTTTTCAGCAGTACTGGTAAAGCAATCAAAGTAATCGTAATACTCAATATACATCTAATTTTTCCAAAACTACCAAATTAGGGTCGATTTAAGTATACTTACTCAGGAGTTTTTGTATGAAACTTATTTAAATATAACAAAGGAATGTTCAATATTGCATTCACTAAACTAATAGATAATGTATAAAATGAAACAAATTGCAATCAAATATCTGGAATAAAATGTACGTATGTGTGATGCCTGCACAAACACACAATCGAACGTAGAATAGTAGGACGGGCAGACAGACTTTCGCAACCAAGTTCAATCACTAAATGAAGATAAGTACTCTCACTGTATACAAATTTCCATGAAAATATATTAAACCGTGTGGACGTGTATTGGGCACTTACAATGCAGACAGAAAGACACCAAACGAGCAAATGCGACTTTGGCATCATAAGGGTCCTAAACGGATAGAAAACTTGAAATGGGTAAAAAATATTCAATGTACAAACAAACACTCCATTCGTATTTACATAGATTTTTCCTACGTCAATTCTTTTTAATCTCTTGAAATAGATGCTCCTCATTCAAAAATGGAGATGCTCCAGAAATATTACAAAAATACATTTGGGAAAAGTACTCGCTTATTGAAAAGCGGACACCTGTACTAGCATCTATATATATAATTCTCTTACGTGGCACGCAAAAAAAAAGGTTATTTGTTATCCAGTTTTGGCAACATTGTACGATTGTTTGTTTATCACGAAGCCTCGCGCTTCAATTGAATTTATAGCGTTTTCGGATATTTTATTGAAAAAAAAAAAAAAAAATTTTAGTTGAGCTGTTGCAGTTACTAATAGAAATCAAAGAAAGCGGAGAATTTTTTCAGGGCCAATTTAAAAAATGTCCTTTTCAAGGCCAACATTTATAGTTCAACAAGACGCTTGCGCTACAACTTTCGACAACAAACTCAATGAAAAAGCGTGGGTGGCTCGAGTGCAGGGTAAATGTACACACAAACAACATGCTGGGTATTCAATTTCCAACTCAGCGCTCACATTTCGAGTCAAAATTTGCTCAAAGTTTTCATTTGAATTCTGATTCCATAGGTACTGTATATATCTTTCCTGAAAAACAGCAAAAAAAATTTAGATTTGAAAAATATTATTTCGGAGTATCATATTTTGTAAACAATTCCTTCTGCTAGGACACATGTCTTCATTGATGCGAGCGAAGCGAGCATATGTTCGCGCAGCGAACCAATGAGGATTGCAAAGCAATCCTCCTGGGGTTGGCGAGCGTTAGCGAGCAGGGGGCGCGCCCCCTAGTATTACTAATTCTAATAAGTAAACAAAAGTCCAGAGTTCAAATACAAATTTGTATGCTGTCGTACAGAAGTGGCGGACAAAATAACGATATCTGTTTTAATTAACGTCGAAATGAAGCAACACTACGAGCTGTTGAAAGTTTGATTGGCGACGGTCCGGGATCAGTCCCGAAGGGAAAGATCTAAGGACAACACTTTGTAATTTTGAACCACGGAACCTAGGACGTCTGCAGGGTCATTTTCTTAGAACACTGATCGCTTGTAAGAAAAGGCTCCCATGGTTGTGCCAACTACCATCACTTAAAGCAGTTTTTCGCTGCAATTATCTCTGAAAAATGTTGTCTGGAACCATGAACTGCGACCCCCAGCTGCAGGGTCTACTGGACCCCAGGTGCACAGCTGTATTCAGTGTTCTGCAACACAACTCAAAACAATCTGCAGACATTTTGTCCGAATTTCGAAAACTGCAATCAAATCAAAAACAGACGTGAAACGCAACTATCGGCTTAATACGTATTACATATATTTGTATTAAAACATCAAAATTAACTGACTTACTTCATTTAAAACCGAGACATGCTTTCAGAATTTGAAATTCTGTCGATAACTTTTGTAAAATATTTCGTCATTGACATAGAAGATCTGTTATTTATAAAGTGTTTGCGGTGATTTGAGGCGGAGGTTATTCCGTAGCTATAGAAGAAAAAAAGGTGTGGCAAGAAGCACGCTTTGCACTGCAGAACATCGTAACTAAAGACGCCTTCTCACGAATCAAGTTTAATTGACCGTTTATAGTTGATCAACAAAAGTAGAATGAAAACTAAAGTGAGAACCTTTGTTTCAATACAGTTGATCAACTTTGCAGTGGATCCAGAAAAGTTTGACCCATTCATACTTTATTGTTCAATTGAGGAGTCATCCGCCATCTGCTTTCGAGTTTTTTCCACGCAAACGATCTGTTGTGGTTTATTTTATTCGAGAAACTATCTTCGTGATGGTTAGAGATAGAGCGAAAATTTCAACAGATTTGAAATCTGCGGAAAATTTGACACCAGTTCGATACCTTAAATGTGATATTCTATAATTAAAAAACTTTCAATTGTACCTTTTATATTTTCGCTTATTAAACTGTTGATCAGTTCCTATTGAAATGTGAGAACAAAAACTGATTCACGTCATGTTCAACTTTTATCGATCCACTATAATTGGTCTATTAACTTGATTCGTGAGAACGCGCTTTAAAGAGGAAATTTAAGGATTACTGTACTGTCACATTGAAGAACGTTCGGATTCAATAACGCTATGTACTAACGGGCGCTCTTGTCATAAATAACGGTAGCGGCTAGAATTACAGTTTCCTTGTTTATTTGTTCGAACGATGTGCTCGTACAGATGGCCCTAGAGGGTGTGTCTTCTCCCATCTTAGGTTTAAGGTTACTTGTCGGTGCTCGAGATTTTTATTATTTCTATTTTCTTGTGCTTTAAGGCCCCTGTTCACATGAGGCGTTTTACAAGGTCAGGAATTCTTATACATTAAAAATTGTTTTCTATCCCCCCAATTAAGCCGACCAAACGTTTAGCCTCTAGATCGGAAGGTTCCTGGTTCGAATCCAGGTCAGGGCATGGAGCTTTTCTTATCGTACAGGCGGCTGGTGCAACTTAAATCTGTCGTGGCCGAAAGTCCTTGGGTTGTTGTGGAAGTTTGGAAAATGGGGTGCCAGCTCAGGTGTTGTTGCCTCGTCATCTGACTGTGGTTCAAAGTTACGTGGTGTTGTCCTCGATCTTTCCCTTCGGGAATTAATCCCGAACCGTCGTCAATAGCCCGTTGTGTTGCTCTAGAACGCCGTTAATTAAATTTACCTTACTAAGGTCAGGATTTCTTATACATTAAATTATGTTTAAGATCATCCTAATTCAGCCGATCAACCGGTATAGTGGTTATGGTTTTAGCTTATAGATCGGAAGGTTCCTGGTTCGAATCCGGTTCAAGGCATGGATATTTTCGAAACGTATGGTGTACAGGCGGCTGGTGCACCTTAAATATGTCCTGGCCGAAAGTCCTTGGGTTGGTGTGGAAGTTTGGAGAATGGGGTGCCAGCTCAGGTGTTGCCTCGTCATCTGACCGTGGTTCAAATGACGAGGCGATACACCGAATGGCTTATAGGCTGGGACGGTGGTAACTAGTTGAATATTCCCCTATTTCAAGTTTCTATCTTTGCGATTGTTGGAGATAATGAAAATTTCAACAGATTTCAAATGAACGTAAAATTCTACACCAGATTTGAAAAATTACCAAACACTGACTTATTATTTATAATTATTTACCATTCATCACTGGAGATAATAAAGAAACCAACGTGGGCATACCTAGAAATAAGCTTTAACACTTCAAGTGGACATTCTCATCTGCACTTTGTTTTGTACCGAAGACAATTTCTGGTTCGCCTTGTGTTTGCGTTAATCAACAAGTCACAAGGTCAGACTTTTGTAGTGCATACTCTTGATCTATTGTCTACTGAAGAACAATGGTTGTCCAACCAAGAATTTAGATATTTTTTTCCGTTTGAAAGGAAAGGGTTTTATAGGTGGTCCATTTGCATTAATAAACATTAGATTGGGAACGTTTGAAATCAATAAAGATGATCTCAAATATGTTACACTAAGTTATTCATTATACTAAACCCGCGCTAGCACTCGGCCGTGGAACATGGTAATCTTTCAATTGTTCTTAAAACACGCTTTTATTTTTCTGGAACAATTTGGGCGTTTTGATTAGTCTCTCAAACCCTGAATAGTGCTCATATCATTAATACCAAAACATCGACATATCCTTTTTACCTCGTTTTCTCCATGGCTAATATCCCCTGTAATTTTATTTTCTGGATCAAGCATGGATATATCCTTTAGAAGTTGACAATTTTCTTCATTAACATCAGAACTAAGTCTGGATTTCATTCCATCGACACTACTTTGAATGAATTGCTTTTGATTAATAGGTGCGATTTTAGAGTTATGTACCAAGTTGATATCTAGAAATAGAAACATTTATTTTGCTTCTACAGCTATCTGCGTTTCACGTGATGTTTCGCACGACGTTTTCTATGAAAAGAGCAAAGCGTGTAAGTAGTTTTTAAGAAAAAGCAGAAGGTATACGGAATTTGCTGGAAAAACCAAATGATATACGGCGTATACCCTCCACTATAGCCCTGTTTGCAAGTAGGGAGCAAAGCTAATAGTTTTTTTTAATTAAAAAAAACCATTGTAAAGTCTTTAAAAGTATTAACATATTACACTGCGAAAATTTCAGATTAATACAGTAATTTATGAATAAATGAGATGCCCCAAAAGTTTGTTAATTTAACAAGGGTGCCCTTGAAGGTACGGGACCCACTTAATCCCTGACTCTTCGCTAGCTAATTCTTCTCTTTAATGGCCCCACGTGACGTTACAGAAGCTGCCCCCACTCAGGCCTGTTTCCTCAAAATTCCCGCAGTCCAGGCCTGTACCCGCATACAGAATGGCATTGGCGAAACCCAGGGAATAAACGACGTCATTCGGAATGAAGGAAATTTGAAACCATACGTCGAGCAAAGTTGCCACCTGCACTCTGCACAATGTTTAACAACACTCTTGTCGCTAGCGACAACCAAAAAGACTTAACTCTCTGCAACCCTCTGGTAGAAATTAGAATCCCCCACTCATGACCCCCCCCCCCACTGACCTTGAAAAATCCCATGACCAAGACTCGTTAACTTGCTCTCTCGCCGCGTTCTGTTCCAAGAACTCAGCCGATCTAGGAAAATCCTTTTCCAACTCCTGAGACTCAAGGGACTGATCCCGGACCGTCGTCAATAGCCCGTTGCGTTGCTCTAGTACGAGGTTAACTAAAAATTACCAATTACCAAGCTTAGTAAACACGGACTGGTAACACTGGTAATGATATTTAATAGCACGGGAGCAGCACACGATCCATTGGCGATGGTCCGGGATCAATCCGCAAGGGAAAGATACACGTGGAAAACACCACGTAACGGATTAGCAACCAGGGGGTTGCAAGTTCGAATCCAAGAAACACCGTCGTGTACAAGGGGGGCTGGTGCACGTTAAATCTTCCGTGCCCTCAAATGTCCTCCCGTTGACATGTTGTGTGGAAGTTTGGAGAGTGGGGTGCCAGCTCATGTGATTGCCTCGTCGTCTGATCGTGGTTCGAAGTAACGTGTTGTCCTCGGATCTTTCCCTTAAAGGACTGATCCCGGACCGTCGTCCATAGTCCGTTGTGTAGCTCCAGTACGAAGTTAACCTACCACGAATTTTAAACCACGGTTATATGACGAGGTCGAAGCCAGTGCTGGCACCCCACTCTCCAAATTTCCACACCACGCCAACGTGAGGACATTTGATGTCACGATAGATTTAATACGCGCCGTGTACAAGACGGCCTTTGGTGGGTTTCGAACTCTCAACCCTCCACTTGCTCTTCCCTCTAGGCTCTCTCTTTCATAAACAAGGACTGAAAGGTATCAACAGTTTGAACCTATCGGAGTCTCAAATGTCCTAACGTTGGAGTGGTGAGGAAGCTTGGAGAGTGGGGTGCCAGCTCAGGCGTCGTCACCTGACCGTGGTTCCAAATGACGAGGTGTTGTCCTCGAATCTTTCACCCAAGGGATTGATCTCGGACCGTCGTCGATAGCTCGTTGTGTTGCTCTAGTACGACGTTAATTAAAAATTGCCAATTACTATTATCCTTCACGGTTGACGGCATTGTGTTGCTCCAGCGTGACGAAAAATAGAATAAACGCATAGAATTTTAAGCAGATTTGAAATCGGTTGAAATTTTCACTCTATCTTCAACCATAGCAAAGATAGAAATTTGAATCAGAGGAATAAAAAAAATAATTTAATGCTCCGGGAAGGCCCACCTTGCAAAACGCTCAAATGGGTATTCACATAGACTTTTCGAAAACGCGCTGTAACGCGCGTTAGAAAAAACTCTATGTGAACGTGGCCTTTCACTGGATCCACTCGGCTGTTTTGGTGTCAGGGGTTAAATATTCATTTATTCCTTTCATTAAAGCAATATCGTTTGCTTTGTTCACCGCTACACATTTGCTATGGAATTCAAAATTTGTTGAGAAACATCTGTTCCTCCCCTGTGAACAAACATGTTAATCAAAGAATATTTTGGTTAGCCTGTGCTGGTTGATGATGTTTCTTTTTCAGCTGCCATGATCGCATTGATTCTCCTTTGGGGTCTCAATTATTTCCGTTCATCTTTGCTATTCTAAACAGTGATCTAATTACGTATCGAACCCAGATTATAATTTACGCAAAAAATTAAAAAAAAATCTGTGTTCATAACAGTAATGTATAGCACTGAACACTTACGGCCACGCTCACATGAGGCATTTCAACGCAAGTATGGCGAGACTAGCGAGGTCCCGCCGATAAATTAAGTTTATTTATTCCTCTATTCAAGTATCTGCATTTGTGACCTTTAAGAGCGGGACCCCGATAGCCTCGCCAAACGAACGTTTTACGTGCCTTATGTGAACGGAGGCCTTAGAGCAGTTTTACGAGGCTTTAGATAACGCTGTAGTGTAAAATTTTCCGCAGATTTCAAATCCGTTGAAAATTTTACTCTATCTTCAACGAGCGCAAAGATAGGAACTTGAATGAGAGGAATTAAAAACATAATTTAATGCTTACAAAAAGCGGACCTCGAAAGCGTGGCCAAACGCGCGTTAGAAACGCCTCATGTGAACAAGCCAGCACGGCGTTTTCCGTGACAGTTCTTTTCGTGGTGTTAGGTGTGACCACTGCTCGCTAACCCCCGGTGTATTGCTACGTATTCCCGTTTGGTTTGCTTCACAAACGAACTCTACAGGCACGCCGTGATAGCCTCGAAGCGACAATTATCAGCAACGTACATCAAAACACGCTAGAATCGGAAAACATGGCATTGTTCCAAATTCATAACGACGAAAAATGCTTGTGACGTCAGCGGTCGAAAATCGCATTATCCTCTCCTTCAATGACGTCATATTCCGGAGAGAAGAACGAAATGTGAAAAAAAAAACTAATTTTTTTTTCACATGGCGGGCACATATGAACTTAATCATTGGCCACTACAAGGCCGGAAGTAATGGCCGCTTGTGAAGGAGCACCCAGTGGGAGGACCATCATTGCCCCTAACAAAGGACAGCACAATATACATCCATGCCCGGATTCGAACCATGAACCTTCCGATCCAGAGGCCTACACCTTAACCAATACACGTGTCGGTTGAAAAAAAAAACTAATAAAACTAAACTGAAAAAAAAAATTAATAAATTAATTAAAAATGTTCTAGATCAAATTTTAAAATTCGTTCGCTGCACAAAAATCGCAAAAAATTAAGACCGCCTGTGAACCAAATTTCATTATTATAAGTGCCATAGATTCAGCATACAGAGACAGTGAAACAGTTTTTATAAAAGCAGAAATCAGAGGCAGACACCTGCTAACAGGGAGAGCCATCGAGTAGAGATGGGGGGGGAGTGACCCCATGACACGAAGGTCGCTGTTATGACGCCATGCCACTTGGATGCCAGTTTGGATATTTCCGCTCTTTGTCCAGTTGCCCACTCCGCCGGTGGAAATGAAAGGAAGAAGTCGAGTCACATGATACAGAGAGTGGGTGGGAAAGAGATAGATTTATGGCGAACCGTTTTCAAGAATGACCCCTTTGTCCTTGAGTCTGCCCCTGTCTCGATAGATAAAGAACCCTCATCTAGAACGAAGCAGATTGATTCCTTCTTTAATGTCTTGGGTCAGATGACCAAAAGTGCTTGTTTCCATCCTGGGGTATTTTATGTTCCCTGCTTCCAAGCCGTGGGGTTGAGATGGAAATCTCTCCCCCACCCCCAAAGTGACCAAATGTTCAAATTCACTTTTGGCTTATCGGTACGGTTATGGTTTGTTATTTACAGTTAAAGTCGCACTGGAGCAATCTAAAGGCGACCGTCCGGGATCAAGCCCGAAGGGAAAGATCCGATGACAACACTACGTCATTCTGAACCACGGTCAGATGACGTGACTGTCATAACGGATATGATTGGTTGGGTGTAGGGATGCGACATCGACAACAAAACAGTGATGTTCAATATTAAAACATCGATTAAAAATACATCGTCTCAAAATCATCGAGGTTTTTAAACATCGATGTATTAAAACTTTTTTTTTCTCCATTTCTGAAAACTGTTTTAGTACTGGTTCAAAAATAAAACATCGACAATGTAAAAACATCGATGTTAAGCAAACATCGGATCCAATAAATCGATGTTTTTTTAGAAAACATCGACATCGATGTCACATTTCTATTGTCTCGTTGCTAGGGGCACCCTTCCCCCTTTTATCATCGTCCTTTTTAGACCCTTCACCCTTGTGGCCACTTGGGTCTAAAAGTATGTTCAATTTACTGATTATAAAAATTAGGCTACTTGGTTATTTTTATAACGGTACTTTTTTCATTTAAAAATAAAACATCGACAAGTATAAACATCGATGTTCAAAAAACATCGGCTCCAATACCTCGATGTTTTTTATAAAACATCGATGTTTTGAAAACATCGATATTGATGTCGCATACCTAGTTGGGTGCAGGAATATTCTAAAGGATGCAAGGAAGCCGAAAGGGTGCAAGGAGATGGAAAGTGCGACTCAGCAGCTGGTCAGTTCGAGATAAGGAAGGGTGGATCTCATCTTGACACCTGCTGTAGGATGGAAGGATGCTGACAGATCTCACGAAAGTCGAAACAGTGTAACAAAACTAGAATGCCGCAGTGATTTTGGAAGGAAAGTAAGGACCGCGGTAGGAAGACTTACGAACTAGCAGCCGGTGGGTTACAAGTTCGAATCGAATCAGACTCCGTCGTGTACAAAGTAGGGATGCGACATCTACGTTTTATAATAAACATCGATATATTCGAGCCGATGTTTTTTGAACATCGATGTTTTATTTTTAAATTAACCAATTAACATCATTTTTATAATCAGTAAATTGAACATCCTTTTAGACCTAAGTGGCCAAGGTTGAAGGGTCTGAAAAGTAGGGATGCAACATCGATGTATTCTCCATCGATTTATTACAGCTGATGTTTGTTTAACATCCGTGTTTTCACGTTGTCGATGTTTTATTTTTGAATAAAAAAAGCACCACAGTAAAAATTAAGAATAATACCCGTGCAACTAGGTATTTGTCAGCAATGGTGACATCCATCCCATCAGAAAGAGTTTTTTCCCCTTACTGATGGGATAGTAAGAGAGAAATGAAGTCGGCTTAAGGTGGAGACAGTTAACGAACTTATTGTTTCACAAACTGTAAGTAACAAATATTGAGGCATATAATAATTAAATAATGATAGGCCCCACTATTTTTTATTTACAGTAAATAAACAATAAGTTTGTTGTGTTTCCCCCCCCATAAGTTGATAAATAATCAATAATAACTAACAATAATTATTGTTATGTACCTACTTAATTATTCTTATAGTAAGTGTTACCTATGTCAAATTGTTGTGAATATTATTCGATTTGAAAATAAAAGATTTGTCAATCGTTCTTTTTAATTTTTTTGACTTTGTGGGGACACTTAAAAAAAGTCTTACTTATAAATTAATAAGCACGGCAAAGGACAAATTAAATCTTTCCTCCAGGCGAAGATTGGTTTAAGATTACTAAACCAGTATTAAAAGATTGGGGGGGGGGGTAGTTTAAGTATACTGATGTGTAAAAACATCGATGATTTTGGGGCAATGTATTATCAACATCGAAGTTTTGTTTTTTAACATCGATGTTTTGATGTCGATGTTGCATTCCTAGTAGAAAGTTGACTCATGCACGTTAAATCTGTTGTAGCATCCGATGTCCTCACGTTGGTTTGGAGGCAGGTGTGACCGCTTCATCACACCTTGGTTAAAAATTAAGTAGTGTTGTCCTGGGATCTTTCCTTCTTACGGGGGTTGGTGCCGGACCGTCGCTGGTGGCCCGTTGTGTTGCTCCAGTGTGACGTTAAATACCTACCAGCACCTACCTGGTAGGAGAAGAGTCCGAAATAAAAAAATGGCCGCGATTGCCCGATTGGAAGATTAGCCGATTAGCAACCGGAAGTTTCCTGGTTCGAATCCGGGTCCGGGCATGGATGTTTGTAAGCTTAGTGTGTAGAATCGGCTGGCGACCCTTAAATCGGTCATGGCCTAAAGTCCTCACGTTGGGTTGGTGTGGAAGTTTGGAGAGTGGGACGCCAGCTCAGGTGTTGCTTCGTCATCTGACCGTGGTTCAAAATTACGAGGTGTTGTCCTCGAATCTTTCCATTAGTAGATTGATCCCAGACCGTCGTTAGTAGCCCGTTGTGTTGCTCTCGACGTTAACCAAAAATATTACCTAAGGGTTGCGAGTTTGAAACTAGGTCCAACTGAAGACCATTGTGTATACTAGAACTGGTGCCCGTTAAATCTATCGTGACGTCAAATCCTGATCTCGTTATTTGGTTCGAAATTAGGAGAATTTGTCTTCGTTTCCCTCCCTTCGAGATGGATCCGTTAACCCTATAATTGCTCGTTGTGTTCCTCCGGTGCGATATTAATTAAATACCTACCAACCAAAACATTTCAATCTGCAATTCAATAGCTTTACATAACGCTATTTTATACTCCCGATCCCTAATTAAAATACGATATTTCAACTACCCTGAATGGCATTTTATTAATTTGGTAATGGTAATTTTTAGTTAGCGTCGTACTAGAGCAACACAACAGGCTATTGACGACGATCCGGGATCAATCCCTTAAGGGAAAAGATCCGAGGACACCTCGTAATTTTGAACCACTGTCAGATGACGAGGCAACACCTAAGCTGGCACCCCACTCTCTAAACATCCACACCTACACCCAACGTGAGGACATTTGAGGCCATGACAGGTTTAAAGTACGCCAGCCTTCTTTGTACACGACGGTGTCTGTTGCTTTTCAACTCCCTTTCATAATCTATCCTTTGAAGATTTTATTACTATCCATCCGGGACAATCGGGGCTCCAGGACCGTCACCAATAGCCAGTTGTGTTGTCATAAAACACTCTATAGTAAAAAAAAATCGTCGCACCAAGAACGTGCAGAATTACAGTGGTTCCGGGCTCGATGCACTTGGAACGGCGCGGACTGGGGACGTATAGTCTTCAACTACGAGTCCCGTTTCCAACTGTGTCCTGACGACAACCGCAGACGTATAGGAGACGTCCAGGGCAGCGCGGGGATCCTGCCCTTACTATGGCACGCCACACATGCCCACAACAGGGCGTTAGGGTCTGGGTGCCATCTCCTTTGATAGCCGGACCCATTTGGTAGTCATTTCTGGCACACTTACAGCACAGCGGTACGTAGACGACATTCTACGAACGGTTGTGTTATCGTTCCTTTTGCGACACCCCGGACTTACTTTCAAAAAAAAAATGCCCGGCCGCACACAGCACGTGTTGCCATGAATTATCTTCAAGCTTTCACAGCATTTCCTGGGCCAGCTAGGTCTCCCGATCTCTCTCCCATAGAGCACATTTGGGACGTTATGGTAAAGCGATTGCAAACATCCCGGATTGTTGACCCTTTAGCCCTACAATTGGAAGCAATTTGGCATGAAATTCTGCTAGACACCATGCGAGAACTTGTTCAGTCCATGCCACGTCGGGTGACACATCCAGGCCAAAGGTGAACCCACGCCTTATTGACTTCCTACCTTTGGAACGGTCAAACTCCGAAAAAAATCATTCTAATGGCTCTGAAATTTTATACGTTTGTTTTTCTGTGTATGTTCTTTACATCTACCCATTTTTATCGGAATCGGCAACTCCTTCTTGGTGCGTCTATTTTTTTTTTGTTTTAGAGTATATATTAATAAATAATATCCCATAATAATAATTTATACATTATTATCATAGTATTTATCTAATCGTATGACATAAATAACCTAATATTTTTTAATAAATAATATTCGAACACCTTTTCGGGGCAGGAATTGTTATAGTTTGTACAAGTTACTTCGGACACAAATCTTACACATGCATATCCATCTATGTAATACATTTCACATATACCCCACATATGACAGTTACAAAATGACGAAAGGGGACAGTGAGGTTACTACTGCTAAAAGCGATTGTGAGGGGGATTTGGAATTTCCTTTTTCAAGTTCTTTTCATGCTCAGCTCAAATAATAAAAATGACGAATTTACGGCGATTGCTCTCACACTAATAGTCAACAAAATAATATTTTTTTTTACCTGTGGCAATCTTGCATCAGGCATGCGATTATGTTGAATTTCAGCAAAAATAAGGGAAGAATGACAAATTAGTAATTTGATAAGATATTCATCACTAGGTTTTTTTTAGGTCGAATGTAATTTTCTTGAAAATTACATTTTGTGGCACGTTTAAAAAAAGAACTTTTAAAATTGAATGAGTTCAGCACAGAACTACAAAGGTAACCTATTACCATTTTTAAAAAAATGGTAACAAGTTATCTTTGTAGTTCTGGTTAATTAATTTAAATCGATTTGACATACTTTTTTAAAACAAAATTATTTAATAATCTTTTAACATATATAAAATATTGCTTAAATATAGCTTAAACTAGTAAAATAACCCAAATTGACCTCCTGTCACGACAAAGAATTTTTTAATACTTCAAAAGTTCTAGTTCGGATTTTTTTTTTAATTATTCTTTCAATAGCGGGGGCAAATTACACTAAAAATTATCTTTATTCTGACACTTTAAATCGAATACTTTGTGATGGTGTTGCATGTTATGAAAAGGAAATGCACCTTATTAAATAAAAAATATTTAAGGCAGAAAACAGTTGAAAAATGCAAATTAAAACAAAATAAAAGCTGTCGAGGAAAAAAGTGTTTCAATGATATTTTATCGTGATTCTTTTTTATCTTTTGATCTTGCACAGTTGCCACAACTTATATCTCTTTATTAAAAAAAAGTTACCGCCGCCGCAGGATTGAAAACTGTGTTGTTTAGATAGATTCTTAGACAGTTTCCCGAGAAAGTACGGATAAGAAAATTACGAAATTAACATGGTTTGTTCTTCATCGTGTTCCCTGGACAGTTTTGAAGGGTTTTTTTTCCGATGCGGCTATTACTTTAGGGTTTATTAAGCGTCCAAATTGAAAGGCAAAACTTCTAAAGCGAGTGAGCAAAAGACGTAAACATTTTCAGTCTTCAGACGTAACTTTTTCTTAATATAGAGAGATTAAAGGAGGAAAACGCGCATAAATTAATTAGTTAGTGTATAGACCAACATCTATCCTCTTCGCTACCTAGATCCACATACGATACGTGGATCTCGATTTCGCCTTAAAAATAATCTTTCTGAAAAAATTGGTAGTTATAACTATCAATTTTTTCTGAAAGATTTTTTTTAAGGGGAAATAGGAACGTGGAATATTTATTATTCAAAGCGATTTGGAATCAGCTCAACATGCTCGTAAAAGTAAATAAATTTAAAAAAATTTAAAATCTTTTAAATAATGTGTTTTAGTTGATAATTTCTTAAACTATGTGATGATATAGTTTTTATAAATTAATAAATCTCTTATCATTTGAAAATTATTTTGTTTTCAGCATAAGTGAGACCCGAGGTACACATATGCGTACCTAAAATGTTTAGCCCCCTATGAGGCCACCATCTAAAATAGGAATTTACTTGAGAACTTTGAAGTATTTCATAATATTTATCAGAAAAAAAAACTGATTTTTAAACAATTTTTAAATGGTTGGTAGTGAAGAGGCAATACCTCAGTATCAGGACATCATCAGTGTTCTGCTAATAATGGAAAAACACTCTTATACAAACAAACACTTGAAAGTACACACTATAAATGAGTATAATTTATTTAAAAAAAACTTTTTTTTACTTGTCACACAAGAAGTTTTTACATACTTTCCCCCTTAAACTGGTGCGGGATATAAGTTCCGATACTCGGGGCCTTCGGAAGTGGTCGACACACAAGGCCTAATAAATAGTTCTCGACCCTCGGAGGTGCCAGACAGGTTCAGTGAAGAACCTTGAATGCCTACTCAATGGCTCTATTTTTATTGGTTTGGTGTCTTCTTTTGGGTGTCCGCACATAGTGGGTGGTCAAACAGGCAGTTAAATATAAGACCGGAAGCCATCTAACGTTCTAAAGATTCGTTGAAGCAGGAGGGAGTTGCATGAACTTGTTTTGTTATTATCTGATAATATGATGCTTTTTCACGTACGATGCCGGCAGCCCATCAACGAAATCTTAATCTCTGATACGCTTCTTTGTAGAAGGTCGAAGTTCCAAGACTGCTTCCCCCTTTGCCTCGGGCGAGTGTGGCATGGATGGCTCCCACGGATGACCACTTTGAGTAGTGTCCGGCAGCACAAAGCCAACAGACCCCTAGCAACAGCAATAATGATAGTTTGGGGAAAGGTCGCTATGTGTGTTTTTTTTTTCACACCGTCGCACAATGTGTCATTTTCGATTCTAGGTGGACAAAATTCAATTTTCTAAGCGTCTCAGATTGTTAAAAACACATCATATCGTAAAAGCAGTATGTACCCTTAGCAAGACCACGGTTTTATTTTTCTGAATAATTCCTCTTAATAGGAAGTACAGGTGTCCAAATTCGAGCTGCATACGTTGACAGCAAAACCAATCTAGCGAACGCGTATTAGTACTTTGAGGAAAACTGAAAAGTATGGATCCTTTATTTTCTTTAGCGCTATTTAGGGGATACTATCATTATCTTCTGTCCATCGTGGTTTGTTTACGTGCTTTTATTTTCTTGGATAATATTTCATTAATTTAGAAGATTGTTTTGAATTTGTGGATAATTAACGTCTTACGAAACTGCTGATTTCAAATTTCAACTAGACTTTTCACATTTTATGTGTTCGTATATTACATGTGTATCATAGCCTGACTCATTTGAAGTGCGCAGGACAAAACATTTCTAGCGGAAGTTTGCGGAACTGATAGAGAGTCCTTCAATTTCAGAATGACTATGGAAATTTTTTGTCAGTTCATTTTTGACATTTGGGTGATAAATTCGAGGCAAACGAAAATCGATGCTATTTTAACTTATATTTCTCAAAAAATGGATGAATATTTGTTACCAGATACTGTTATGAATATTTTAAATAGTGTTAGAGCGAAAATTCTCGAATTATCCACCAAAAAAAGAATTGAGGAAAAGAGGAGTAAAGTGAACGGACAGAGAACTATTCCTGAGAAATAATTCTTCTTGACTTCAAGGAAATCGTACCTTTTTTCACACTGTGATTCAAGATCTACCAAGTAATTTATAAGGATGTTTGAAAAATAGGCCTCAAAAAGATTTTTAATCCTGTAGTTCCAAGGTATAGAAAACGAAACTCGTAACCTTGTAGAGACAACTAGTCAAAAAGAATTGTCGATTGATCACTGAAGTAAAATACGAATGCCAGGTGTACGATATTCTACTTCAAATCATATGAAAGCTCTTGCGACTTTTCTGGAATAGGTACAAGTATGAAAATGATCCGTGTCTTAGAAAAACATCAGTAAAATTATCTGAAAACCCTGTGCTTGGGCTAACAGTATGCACTAATATTTCTATGCACCAATATAAAATTACATAAACATCGTAAAGCAAATTAACTCTAATTTCTATACTCCCTATAACACAAAAATGAGTTAAACGGTTTTTACTCTTCTGGGATCATTATCACGGAAACTTCAGCTGTACCACAACTCACTAGTCACTTAACAACTGCTCTGTTATACGGTAGCGTACAATTTATGAACAATCCTTCATACTGATTTTTTCTAAAGATAATATCAGAAATACAATTATAATGAGGGGCTGTAATGGCGCTGAACAAGAAATTTCCCGGCAATTTTTTTCCAGAAAAATATCAATATGAGCAAAGTGTGTTTAGTATTTCTTTGGTACCTTTGCTTGTACTAAAGAAGGTGAAAAAAATTATTTGTCAAAATCTCCTGTTCCATCCTCAACTAGACATTGTTCCATCAAATTTGTTTTTGCCAAGTAATTAGTAGATTTAACTACTAAGGAAGTTAATAATGCGCGAAGGACTTTAAAGCTGACATTGTTGTTTTGATAGATGTGAACAAAGATCAAACAGGCAATACTAAAAATAGAAACACCGCTCGCAGATTTTTTTATGATAAAAACTGAAATTAATGTAATCGAGCTCTACCAAGTCATATTAAAGTGTTTAAATTCCGGTTTCAACTTATGTTTTCGGAGCTACGAAGCAAGTGCAAGATATATATACCTCATAAAGTATCCTTGATACCCCAGTTCTAGTAAACTATACATAAAATACCCGTCCATGGAAATATTATACCATTATATGTCCATGGAAATATTATACCATTATATGTCCATGGAAATATAATACCAGTTAGGTAATTAGTCCGCTTCTTAAAAGCGCAAGAGACAAGAAATAAACACAAAAGACGATGAAATAAATATTTTCTACAAAAATGTCAAGAACTGATACGAATAGATTTAATGAATAGATCAGTCATTACCTCAGATCCATTAATTGTAAGTTTACGAGCAAGGTCTAAAACTAAACGCAGTAAACTGTTTACAAAAAGGTTGAATTTTTTTCGAAAAACTTTCCATTCAATACATTAACACACTATTTAGCTAGTTGAGGTACCAAGTATATTATTTTGTTATATTTTGAAAATATTTTAGCCTGTAGTTTTTCTATGTTACATACATCTTTATTTTTTAAATGAAACTGTTATTGGTATATCTGATTATTATTTAATTGTATATAAATATAGAAATGCAAAATATACGGTTAATAATTGATCGAAGTATATTTAATATGTGGAGCAAAGTTGACAAACTTCTTTAAATTTAGCATTGTTCTGCATTCACACAGTAACTGCAAAACGTTAAATGTGCACCAAATCAGTATTTTATCATTCACAGACTCTTCTAATCACCCAAAACCAGTGTATTTTTGATACAATAATTTTGTCCACCTAGATTGCGAAAATGGCACACTGTGCGTCGCTTGGAATGAAACATTTCAATTGCGTGTCTTTTGCAAATATTTTATTTGCAAATTTTTGCATCGATAAATAAATTTTTTAACGATTAAACTTGATTTTTCAGCCAATTTTTCCAGAAGGCTCGAGGTTGAAAAAAAAAGTGTTCTTCGTCGCGGGTCCCCTAATAGGCTGGGCGCCCACAGGCAGGTGCTTACTCTGTCTATTTGCTAATTCGCACCACATTTTTCCATTTGTCCCGTTCGTTGAATAACATCGTCTGTCAAAATATTAGGAAATCTTTTACATTGCGTAAAGAACAAAACTAAGACTCGAAATAAATGATGTATCGGAGCTCAAATTCCATAAAAAAAAGTTTTTGGAAAAAAATAATTGATATATAGCAGCATTGGTAAAACAATCCAAGTAATTGCAATGATCAATATACCTTCCAGCTACTCCAAAACTATCAAATTATGGTTGATTTAAGCATACGTACTCAGATATTTTAGCATGAGCATCTAAATATATAAGAAAAGAAAAGTTTTATATTGCATTCACTAAACTAAAATACGATGCATAAAATCATTAATATTTCATTCTAATGTATGGAATAAAATTTATATGATACCTGTACAAACACACAGTTAGAAAATCAGACACAGAACCGGGAGACGAACAGACTGACTCGTAACGAAGTTCAGTTAATAAATGAATATACAGTACATTACAATAATGAACTGGACTCCAGCGGATTTGTATAAAATCCGAGTACTTGTTTGGGGGGTGTTTTTCGTTGGAATGGGACCTATGCACGTTGTTCCTGATCAATTGAACGCCGACGCCTACACTAACATTTTGGACAATCAGGTTCTTCCTACGCTCTGGCAATTTTATGGAATGGATGAATATTACATCCAACTCGACAATGCTCTATGTCATGTTGCAGCCTCTGTCAAGCAGTGGTATCGAGGTATGGATGTAAAACTTTTTCCTGGCCTGCTCAGAATCCCGACCTAAGCCCCATAGAACATGTAATGAAAGTGGACGACTTATGGTGGCTTCACATCAACGGCGACAGCGACAAAAACAGCTGTCTCTTCGCATTGCGCATGCGTATTACAAACAAATTTTGTTTCTCCCGGTTCGTCTCTGTCCCTGTCGCTGCGCTTTCAAGTCTTGGAGGAAGTTCAACTTTTGTCGCTGTCGCCGTGCTGACAGCCAATCAGAATAAAGCCTAATCCGGTTTCGGTTGATGTTTTTCTCCCAGCAAGCTAAAAATTAATAATACCGAAATCCCATGGTCTCAGGAAGCTAAATACCTAGGTATTATCCTAGACAGAAGACTCACATGGAATCAGAACACAAAAAAAACGTTATCCATAAATTCCGAGACGTAAAACGTTAACTTTTCAACCTAATTGCTCGGAATTCGCCAATGAGTATTGAAAACAAAATACTCGTGTACCTAAGATATATCAAACCAGTAATCACATACGCATGCTAAATTTGTGGATCTACTAATAACAAAAATATAAATTCATTTGAAATCCTTCAAACTTATACACACCGAACCATTTCCCAAGCAAGATGGTTCCAACGACAAACAGAAATTATAAGACACGTTCTTAGAATTAACTCCCTTAAAACCCATATCGCTAAACTTTTGAAAAAAATAAACCACGATATTTAATGCAGATAGCTGATTAAAATCTAACCCCTCTTAGAAGATACATTTTAAAGTCGCTCTCAGCACTATTTTTTTCTTGCCGAAAAAGAAATACTTTTTAAATATTCAATTTCGTATCATCAATAAGCTTGAACAGTCAACACAGCAACGTCCCAAATATGGGTCATTATTTTTAAGCACCTCCGGTCGCGGTCAGTACTTGGGAGGGTGACCACGCAAGCTCCCGCGACCGGCAATCTGTTTAAAGATGCGATACTACTTTTTAAACTTTTATTACCACTTCCATAGCTACTTATTTAATTCTAAACAACTTATTTTATTTCTACTATTTTTTAAATTTTGGGCATTCCATTTTAGAATTAAGTAACTCCACCAAAATTGTTCTATCGGAGATAAAGGCCGCTAAGCACGTCTAACAAGAATAAAAGGGGGTTTATTAAAGGCTGAGAGACGTGATCTGTCTGCCACACATCTTGCTGAATCAGAAATAAATGTTCTGCTTTCGAAAAAGAAAGTTATGCGCATGCGCAAAGATATTTTTGTCGCTACTGGTGTGAAGGCTCTTTTAGCAGCAACAGAGACAAGCGACTAAATGTTGCCTGTCTCTGTTGCTGTCGCCGTTGGTGTGGAGCCCCCATTACCTTCAAACGCTTTGACGGAATTCGTTTCCGTGAGGGAACGAAGCGTTTCCGAAAGGCTCTTCGAACGTTTTCGGTCAGGGCTCTTTGCACGTTTTCTTCCCTTGCTGGGGCGCATTTGGGGCAATTCAGAGCATCAACCTGCTGAGAGCATTTTACACATCAAGATGAAATCTCTTCGTAATATTTTCTTCAGAACTTGTATCCTAAGGTTAGGGTAAATGTTCCAAATATCGCCTATCCTAACTTATCTCTCTGTATCTCAGCCTCATGGGTTGGGAAATCAAGCTGAAAATTAAATGGTAATGGTAATTTTAATCAACGTCGAACTAGAGCAACACAACGGGCTATTGACGACGGTCCGGGATCAATCCCTTAAGGGATAGATCCGAGGACAACACCTCGTAATTTTGAACCACGGTCAGATGACGAAGCAACACCTGAGCTGGCACCCCACTCTCCAAACTTCCACGCCAACCCAACGTGAGGACTTTCGGCCACGACAGATTTAAGGTGCACCAGCCGCCTCTACACCATACGTTTACAAACATCCATGCCCGGGCCCGGATTCGAACCAGGAACCTTCCGATCTAGAGGCTAACACCTTAACCACTATACCGGTTGGTCGGCGAATATCACTAGGAACTATTCTCCTTTGGTTTCTATACACCTTCTTTACTTTTGTCAGTTGAAGTTAAGTAGTAAAACTTCAAAAAGTTTCCCAAAGGAATTTTCAAGAGTGCTTTCCTTATATTGCCTACCCCTGTTCCTAATACCACCCACTTTTCGAAATGAGGAACTACTATTCAAAACGAGTTGCTAGTAGAGCATACATTTTTCCAGAAAATTTCGTATACCCTCTGTTTTTTCTTTAAAAAATACGTACATGCTTTGCTTTTCCAAGAAAACATCCCGTGAAACGCTGATAGCTGTAGAAGCAAAAGAAAAGTTTTCATTTCAAGATATCACCTTGGTACATAATTCTAAAATCGTACCTATTTAATCAAAAGCAATTCATTCAATAAAATGAAAAAAGCAAGTATTGTCGATAGAATGAAATCGATACTTTCTTCTGATGTTAATGAAGAAATTGTCAGCTTTTGAAGGATATATTCATGCTTGATCCATAAAATATAAATACAGGGAATATTCACCATGGAGAAAAAGGGGTAAATAGGATCTGTTGACGTTTTGGTATAGAAGAAATGTGCACTATTCAGGGTTCGAGGGAACAATGAAAACGCTTCCAAAAAAATTAAAGCTTCTTTTAAAGAACAATTGAAATATTAGCATGTTCCACGGCCGAGTGCGAATTTAGTTTAATGAATAACATAGTGTAAAAGATTTGAGATAATCTTTATTGATTTCAAACGTCTCCAATCTAATGTTTATTAATGCAAATAGACCACCTATAGAACACTTTCAACCGGAAAAAATTTGAAATTCTTGGTTGGTCAATCATTGCTCTTTAGCTGTCAATAGATCAAGAGTATGCGCTACAAAAAGAGACACAGAGACGGATTTCTGTCGTCAACCAGTTTGGAAACCGGCTGGTGCGCCTTCAATCCGAAAGTCCTCACGTTGGGTTGATGTGGAAGTTTGGAGAGTGGGGGGCCAGCTCAGATGTTGCCTCGTCATCTGACCGTGGTTCAAAATGACGTGGCAATACACCGAATGACTTAGGCTAGGTCACGGTGGTAACGAGTTAAATACCTACCATTAGTATTCAATGTACTTTCAGGTCATATAACCGAAATTATGATTTGGAAACACTTACCTGGATATTCCCTGAATGGATTGGAGACACAAAATACGTTGATCACATCCTAAAATACATGCGATGCAATAGTGTTGTTGATATAACTGATAGGAAACTTGTCAGTGGCGCTACGTGTGGCAAAACCTTAGACCGTCAAGGTAACTACATAAACTCGATAGATGTCGCGCATAGTTGATTGCAAACACGAGTAGGCGATATTATGCACAGGGGCGATAGTTGGAACACCTACTCTATTACAAACGCATTTTACTTTGTGATTTAGTCCGGAATTTCACAAACGCTCTATAACTGAGCCGGCGTTAATCTCTCTGGGTTCTTCGTCAGTGAAAGAGGTTTCGCTGACAATGCCAAGGGACATGGGGGTTCAGTTTGGGGGTCAGGAGTTCCACTGACCGTGTGCCGTAAATCTGTCAACGTCTGAAATCTGAAAGATCTTTAAAAACGTTTCGATGGTTTCATTGGAGTCGGGCCATCGAATCTCTCTTTCTGAAAATCGCTATTTTAATGAGGACAATAAACAGGAACACATCAGCAAATGGAAAGAAGATAAGAAATTTCTCACAAGATCTGTTATAAGGAGACACAGTCAAAATCTCCACCAAGTGGGAAAAGGGAATAGGAAAAGGGTATATAGTAATGGCTTGCATAAAATCCAACCCCCCCCCCCAGACACACTTTCTCTGCCAGCAGGGGGTCCATATTCCCTGGGATGAAATGTTCCAAGTGTAACCATCCCCACTGCTCATGCTCATTACTGTCCAAAGAATCAATCTGCACCCATATATTTTAAAGTGCCTTGACAAGACTGGGGGCAGTACAGTGGTGAACTATTCCAATAGGATTGTAAATGGCTACTCTGCAGCTAAAGCTTTGTCTTCTTGACAATGTCCGGTAACTCGACATCGAATGTACCCTGGAGACAATGACGCCACCCCCTGGCTGCTCTCTACTCCTGGCTACTTGGAAGGAAACGTTGGATTCATTTTTTTTAATCTCTTTATTTTCTCACGTAAACTAAAAAGACGATATTAACTGTGAGGTTTTGATTTTTTACTTCACACATCAAAAATTAAACGATGCAACTTTGGTACATGATTTTGACACTATAACTTTCAGAAAGTACCTTAAAAAAAGATGTGTCTGGATTATTTCCCATTGGGTAACCCGGAAAACCACGATCTAGAACCATTCTTTGAAGTCACACACACAGAAGGGAAGAAAATAAACCATTTTTAGTACACATTTTCCCCAAAAAATACGACCCATAAACACAGGGTGGTACATAAAGTGCTTTCCTGACTAAGAAAATTCATAACATAATACCCAAGCTAGTTAAAACCATACTTTTTTTACTAAGTTTAACGTTTCGAGGCAGGCGTTAATCTCGTGATAAGAAACAGCTACCCTTCACAGAACCATGTTAGAATTTTTCGGTTAGAAGACCGTGTTAGAATTTTCGAACGCTACATTTCGAAACAAACCACGCTAACGATATATCGAAAGCAGCGACATAGCAAAAACTTTCACATGTGAAAAAAAAAACACAGTTAACAAAAAATAAGCTTTTCTATTTTTTTTACTGACACAAATCCACACGTTTGACAAAGAAATTAAAATTTTATCCTTTTAAATATTACTAAATTCGGTCGAATAGTTTTCAAAATATGTATTTACTTCTCCAACTACACTTTAAATAATTTTTACCACATCAATTTTACTTTTTCGTGTAAGATATATAAAATGTGTCGCACCTCCAACGTTTCATGCTCAGGCGCTAACGTCATCAACCGACCGAAGTTCAGAATTTCGAGGTGTCCTTGGATCTTCGCCTTCGGACGATCGCCCATAACCCGTTGTGTTGCGCCAGTGCGAACTAAATCCACTTCTTACCTACCTAATATTCTGAAAAAATTACAAAAGTACTCAATGTACTCTTAGCTGTGGTTAGAGGTGAGTGGTTTTGTATTCATGAAGTTCTATTTATTCTGCGTCCGATGTTGGATTCACAGACTCCCTAAAATGCATAGGTAGTAGGTAGGTATTTTAATGAACGTCGGGGTATTGGATGATGAGCCTGTAGCTCAAAGTGAGGAAATTGCTAATGAGAAACGTGATGTTGGATTTTTCATCCAGATGCTAAGAAAACTTGATCATGATAGCAAGACGCCAGGGATGAAGGCTGCCAACGAGGAAAATCTGACGGACTACCTCAACAGGATGGAACAACTAAAGGGTTCGCATATTTTGATTACTCAGTTACTAGATGCTAAGATGACTGTAATTTCAAAGTGTCAAACTACTAAGCGTCCGGCTTCACCGACGCAATCCAAAAAACCAAATAAAAAAATATTTGTGTCAAATGACACCCAAATTCATAAAGTCAATAAGACTAATAACGTAACTGAAAACATCAATATTGGCGCGTCCATTTCAAAAGTTAGAGACGCAGCAGAGGAAGGTCAGATCTCGACCTAAATCCCATCCATAATTGTACTACAAAAAATGTCTTGATGATCTGCAAGCCGCCGTAAAAGTCCCATTCCAGGGAAAACTATCTGGAGATATGATGAATATCTACCCCTCGTCAATTAATGATCACAGAGCTATAACAAAATATCTAGACCAGGAGAAAAAGCGAGACTATTTTCTCTCCCAAAAGGGACATAGACCACTCAAGATTGTCCTTAAAGGACTCCCTACCTACACTCCCTGCGGAAACATCAGGGAGGAACTAATTAAATTAGGTTTTCAAGTTGAAAATGTCACTCAGCTAAAACAATTCAAAGAGAGGAAAAAATTGCTACCAATTTTTCAAGTACGGCTGCTAAATAATACCCATAGACATAAAATCTATGAGCTTAATGAACACAGCAATCTACGAATACGTGTTGAGAAATTCAGCAATAGGCAGGCACTCCCCAATGCTACAACTGCCAAATATTTAATCACTTAATCGCTAATTGCCGCATGACACCTAGATGCGTAATATGTAGCGAAGCCCACTTAACTAAAGATTGCACAAATCGGGAACATAAACCCAAATGTGCAAATTGCAATCAGTTACATGCTGCAAATTATCGTGAATGTCCTAAATGTCCACAACCAAAGACCTTCACAAGCAGACCCATTCGACCTGCGTTTTTCTTGAGGGAAGCTTTGAAACCCACCCCTCCACCACCCACGCCCAATCATGCGGCAACTAATAAAAAGTAGAGATCTGACGCTCCCCGGACTCAGGCCGGTACTCCAATCCCACCCTCAAATGACATGCCACAGTTAATTGAGCTGCTAAGAGAAATGAAAACAGTAGCTAACGTTTTTCCAAATCTTTCAGTGTTGCTTACTGAGCTGAAAAGCAAGCAAACCCTCATCGACAAGTTTTTTACACTTGTCAGACACACTAAATAAATTTTCATAACTCCCTTGTTAGTACTGGAAACCCTTTTAAAAGTTGCCGAACTCTTTCTACCACTCAACACCCATTGGCCACGGTGGTGGCACTGGGATTTACATTAAACACTCTATCTCGCATTATAGAGAAACAACAACATGTAATTGAAGCCACAGTCACTAAATAATACACAACCTCCCCCATCACACTTGTCTCCACTTATGTCAAAAGCAATGCTACACACACATTAACATTAGATATTGAAACCCTTTTGGGATTAAATTCCTCTATTATTACTGCTGGAGGCATGAACGTACATCACACTTGCTCCCAGTACTCAGTAAAGCTACCGTGTATATTATTAATACTCGGCTTGAAGCTTACTGTTGTGCATCCAACATCCTTATTCCTGAACAATTTGGTTTCAGAAAACAGCTGTTTAACACCCACCAGCTACTTAGATTTACTAAGCATGTGTTGGACGGTTTTAAAAACAAAGAGAGCACTGGCGCAATCTTCCTAAATGTGGCAAAGGCCTTTGATAGGGTTTGGATCTACGGATTGATTCATAAATTAATCACTTAAGGAATTCCTGCCTCACTGATCAGACTACTGTTTTCCTACCTGACAAGTAGGCATTTTGTCGTTCGTGTCAACAAGACCCTTTCCACCACTCGTGCCATTCAATGTAACACCACAGGGTTCAATCTTACGACCCAAACTATTTAATCTGCCTGTGAACGACATACCACGAAACCAATCATCTATGATTTGCATGTTTGCCGATGATACAGCTGTGTTAGCCAGACACCATGATCTTACAGATGTCATGCCTACACTTACAAACTACCTACACACACTTGAAACCTGACTTACTGCTTGGCGAATTAAAATTAATGTTGACAAATGCCAAACCATACTATTTACTAGAAAAAGAGTTATACCTGATCCCCCCATTTTCTATGCAAATCCAATCCCCTGGTCCTCTAATTGTAACTATCTAGGAGTCACATTGGACTCACACTTAACGTGGAAAACCCATATCTCCTCAATTAAAGCTAAGGCCTATGTTGCCAGAAGAACCCTTTACCCCTTAATTGGTCGAAATTCTATTCTATCCATCGACAACAAATTGCTCCTTTACAAAACCATGATTAGACCAAAAATCAGCTACGCCATTCTTGTCTGGGGATATGCAGCAAAAAGTCACTTCCATAAATTAGAAACTTTTCAAAATTATACTCTCCGCACTAATACGCGAAAATCTTAAAATGACTGAACTAAAAGATTTTTTCAATAAACTCGTAATTAAATTTTATACCAAATTCGAAATTATCGATAGTCCCGCAATCCAGCAAATCCCCAGATTCGACCCTCGCCAAACTGAATTCAGTAAAAGGCCTAGAGCCATTCTTAATCTGTAATTTTAATTTAATTTGTTCCTTTTTTTTATTTATTTGTTCTTTTAACTTTTACTTCAATTCATGTCATTTAGCATCGACTGTTTAGTCAAAATTCGACTCTCTGTGACCACTCCCACCTGACCCATCCTGCACTCCCATTGGTCAAAGCAATGGGAGTGCAGGCACTATGCTTAAAAAAACCTTAATGAATCCTTCCCCGGAATCAAAGCAACGCTCTCAGGGAACTATATAAAAGTTTTCCTCCAAGACTCTGATGACCACAGACTACTCAAACTTTCACTAACACTAACTTTCTCAATGAGAAAAAACACGAATTCGTATTGCTTAACAGCAAAAGCGACAAACCAATCACATTGGTTATAAAAGGACTGTCAATAAATTCTGAAACAGCATAAATTAAAGAGGAGATAACAAATTTAAACTTTTTTGTTAATAAAGTCCCAACAGTGGTGACTTTGACTGTTTGGAAGCATTCCTTCTGAATGACAATCTGTGGAATAAGCCTGAAAGAAGAAACGGTCTACGAGTTGTGCTAACGGCGACAACCAAAAGAGTAACAAGGTACGTCTCTTATCTGTTTTTTGCGAGAGAGAGTAATGAATGTTTTCTAATGCTAATTTTATTCTAAACCAGTAGCATATAATTCTAATTTGTGGAATATCGAGTTCTGTGTACATGTGGGGATAGTTTCCCCTACATATTTTACTCCTTGCAATTGTGTAGCGTGTTGTTTGTACGAAAATGGCAAATAACAATAATTCAACAGATGCGTCGAAAGTGAACCAGATCGCACTAAAAAAGCCCCAGTTTTGGCGCCTTAACATTGAACTTTGGTTCTCTCAAGTAGAGGCTGCGTTTCTGTTAGCAGGAATTACTAATGATGATACAAAATACGCAAGTCTAGTGTCCACTATCGATCCAGATACTCTTTCTCACGTCAGCGATATAATCCTTAAACCGTCGATTGAGGACAAATATGACACTCTAAAAGAACGGCTTATTTTACAGTTCGCTGACTCCGAGCACACTAGAATCAAGCGTTTGCTAAGTGAGTTACAATTAGGAGACAGCAAACCCTCTGCTTTATTACGACAGATGCTTGAGCTTGCCGATGGAAAAGTCAATGATGACTTTTTGAAAAGCTTATGGATGCAACGTTTACCCGTGCAAATTCAAACGATTTTATTTGTGTCGAAGGAGGATTTGACTACATTAGCCACGCTCGCAGACAAGGTCGCGGAAGTTACCGCCGGCAGTAACACTTACGTTTGTGCCACTTCTGGTACCACTGCCAGTTCTAGTACGCAGCCATCTAATTTGGATTTGCAAAAACAAATCGACACACTTTCTCGTCAAATAGAGAAATTATCCTTCGGTGAAATAGAAGCAGATAGATATTTCAGGCGACATCGGTCCAATTCAAGGAACCATTCATTCCGATCGAACAAGCCTCAGCATGAGAGAGAAGATTTAGAGTTTTGTTTTTATCACAAGAGATTTGATACTACAGCAAGAAAATGCCGAGCGCCTTGTAAGTTTGACCATTCGGGAAACGAGTGGAGGCAACCGCTTCATCTCCCACTAGCGGCAGATATTCTATTATAGGGAGCCGATTACATGTGTATGATCAGGCTACTAACTGCAAGTATTTAATAGATACTGGAAGCGATGTTTCTTGTATTCCTGTCCCTAACAATAAACCTAATTTGAAACCCGCTAGCTTACAGCTTTATGCCGCAAATAATCAAACCTAAACACTTTTGGAACTAAACTCTTAAATTTACATTTTGGTCTCCGACGCAGGTTTAAATGGCCATTTATTATACCCATCATTGGAGCTGATTTTTTTTTACTCATTTTGGTCTGCTAGTAGACTTGAGAAAAAAACGGCTCGTCGACTCCACGACACGTCTTGATTGTTTCGGTCATACCAAAGACTGCGAACAACCGACAGTTAAAATGGTGAACAAAATAATAAATTTTTCCAAATTTTAAAAGATTTTCCTGAAATTACAATTTCAAACCCTCAATTTAAAGCTGGTAAACACACTACTGTGCACTATATTATGGCCAAAGGACCTCCAGTCCATAGTAAGCCACGTCGTTTGCGACCCGAGGTTTTGAAGGCCGTTAAGAAAGAATTCGAATACATGGTCGAGCAAAGCATTTGCCGGCCCTCTAAAGGTTTTTGGTCTTCACCGTTACACGTCGTGCCCAAAGCTACTGGCGAAATTCGACTAGTTGGGGATTATCGGAGACTCAATGCGAAAACTATTCGTTTACCGATTCCTCATCTGCAAGATTTTTCCCAGGCGCTGCACGGATAGAAAAATATTTTCTAAGGTGGATATTTTCAGGGCTTATCACGCTATTCCCGTAAATGAAGAGGATATTCCCAAAACGGCCATAACAACACCGTTTGGACTTTTTGAACTTCCGTTCTTAAATTTTGGTCTATGCAATGCGGCACAGTCTTTTCAGCGATTTATGAACGAAAACTTGAGGGGTTTAGACTTTTGTTTTCCTTACTTGGATGACATTTTTATATTTTCCTGTACCCCGGAGGAGCATGAGAGGTATTTAAGGATTGTTTTCGATCGATTGAAACAGTATGGCATTTAGCTAAAAGTATCTAATTTTTTTACTAAACATTCTACTAAACCTGTCGAGGAAAAAGTTAATTCAATTTTAACTTTAAGGAGCCTGAAACTATAAATGACCGTCGTAGGTATCTAGGACTTTTAAACTTTTATAGACGGTATGTGCGCTGTGCAGCTGAACATCAAGTCCTACTCACAGATCAATTAAAGGGTGCTAAAAAGAATGACAAGCGAAAGATCGAATGGACACCCAAGTCTGCGTCACGTGCTAGCGAGCGAAAGTTCAACGCCATACCACTAGTCCACTTGGACAGTTTGAGCTTCCACGACAACGATTCGAGCACGTCCATTTGGATTTAGTGGGACCGTTGCCATTATCCCAAGGATACAGATATGCCTTGACGATGGTCGACTGCCTGAGTAGGTGGCCAGAGGTTGTTCCAATCACAGACATCTCTGCAGAGACCGTGGCAACTGCTTTCCTTACAGCTTGGATCTTTCGTTTTGGAGTTTCCCAGCGCATTACCACCGATCAGGGAAGACAGTTTGAAGCGCAACTTTTCCAGCAACTCACCAAACTTCTCGGCATCGAAAAGTTACGAACAACAGCATATATAATCCGAAGGCCAACGGGATGGTGGAAAGACTCCATCGTACCTTGAAGGCCGCAATCTAATGCTATATGACGGACAAATGGGTAGAAGTGTTGCCACTCATTCTTTTAGGTTTCCGCACCGTACTAAAAGAGGATATGGGAGCGTCCGCATCGGAAATGCTCTACGACAGTACCCTTTGTCTTCCAGGTGAATTTTTAGGCGACACATCCGCTGTGGAAGAAAAACCCCAAGATTTTGTCGAGAAACTTCGAGCAGGTATGAACCAGCTGACACCAACATCTGTGTGTCATCGAACTAATCGAACACTTTTTGTTCACCCTTCTCTTCGGGACTGTACTCATGTCTTTGTACGACACGATGCTGTACATCGTCTTCTCCAGCCTACGTATGTTGGTCCCTTCCAGGAGTGAGTAGATCGAACTGTGTGCAAGCTCCCATACTCTTCTTCATGCCACTAAAAGAATTTATGGTATGTCATTTTATCGCGCGACCGAAATTGATGTGTGTGTAAGTAGCCTTAATTTCTCTGCAATTTCTCGTTTTAAAAACGTTCTCATGGAATCACTGTCTAATAACAATCTTATCGGAATTGACTGCACTTTTGTTTTTAACACCACACAACAGGTGTGAAGCAAAATGTCAGTACGTTTGTCAAGAGAAAGTGCTGAAAGAACATCTTTCAAGAACATCTTCACACTATTTTTTTTTTCATTTTGTTTTTTATCAGCCCGAAAACAAATAGTAGAACGATTATGCCTACCCTTGCATTCTGGGCAACTATCGTTATTAACGCCCTTTTTGATTATATCATTTGCGCTCTCATTTCCTGACGCCAAAAGCTCAACAGCAGACTCAACATTTTCTCCTTGTCACTTCGGAAGAGAATGCTGGTGAATAGTTTCGGTTCGCACAAACCAGATGTAAAGAAATAATTTCTCTTCCTATAGTTGATCTCCTTTCGAATGAATTCTAACAATTTATCGATATCAAAAAAGAATGTTTCGTTTCACGATTAAAGTCTTCAGTTAAATTAAAGTTTAATTACTATATTACAATATTTGCAGATGTAGAACAGAATACATATTAATACAAATCGAGATTAATCAACTCTGCCGGTATTCTGGATTAAAGTCATGGTGGAATAAACTGAGATTGCCACCACAGCACTTAAATCCCTATTGCCATTTCCGACAACCTATCTGTGTGAAGCGGGGTTTTCTGCAGTGACAGCAACCAAAACAAAGCAACGGAATAAATTGGACATAAGGTGTCACTGTCTCCTATTACCCCCAGATGGAACCGTCTCGTTGTAAAGAAACAAGCTCAGGGTTCTCATTGATTTAGCGTTCTAGTGAGTTAAAATGTTAAATCACTTTATATTAATTTTTTGGTGACTGTATTTTATTTTGAAGGCATGTTTAAATACAATTAAATTAAAATTATTAAAACAAAACAATCTAAAATATAAACAATCAACGTCCCTCCCCCCTCAGCAGGCTGCGGTAAAATTATTAAAAGTTGACCGGTCCGCGGCGATAAAAAGGTTGAGGATCACTGACTTAAACCATCAATCAATCTGTATTTGCCTTCATAATCAACTACATTAAAATATCTGGCTTACACACCATCATCTTGTTTGTTTCAATTTACATGATCTACATTTTCTTAAATTTGTGATTTAATTTTAAGAAAGTTTTATTTAAATACTAGCCATTTTGCGGCTACGTCAGCGCCATTTGCTGTTTCTGGTTATTGGTTTGCTTTGCAAACCAAATGGGAATTCGGCGTGACATCACACTCTCTTGTGACAGTAGAAATATAAATATTGAAAAATTATTTATTAAAAGAAAATCAAATGTATGTTTCTAACTGATGTAAAATTTTCCGCAGTTTTCAAATCCGTTGAAATTTTTAATCTACCTTTAACTGTCTAGGAGGTAGAAAAACTAAAGTTATAACTTTGTTTTTTATCGTCTGTTGGAAAATCATTCTTCTGCGCAAAATGAAAACATAAAAAAAAATGAAAGATAGAATCTGTCATATCTTTATGCTGTTGCCATTCCAAAGAAAACAATAATAATTAAATTCATTTTAAAATGTTCTAGATTAAATTTTAAAATTAGCCTCGACCCTAAAATTGTAAAAAATTCGGACTTCCTGTGTGCCAATTCCCATTACTGTAAGTGCCATAGATTCGTACGGACTTTGCGTGCAAGAAATGAAAAAACAGACCAACACTTCCTTTTATAATATTAGAGATACCTTGGTTAGGGAATCACGAAATAGAAAATGAAATACCACACAAGGACATAGAGCGAGTTGAAACAGCATAAATGATATGATAACGTACACATTTTGGACAACATACCCCTGCACTGAGAGCCTTTGTAGACTGACTCGGGAGTTGCTGCACAGGTGGTGGCAGCGAAGGTGTAAGCGGCAGCTGTCCTCCTAGTCTAAAGCTCCCTGGCCTTTCACGGCAGACGGACTCCCAACTGCCACTGGTGGACGGGTTGTGGTTTTCGAATGACTGGTGCTACTGCTGGTGGCTTGACTGGTAGTGGTGGAAAAATGCAGGATGCACCCGCTTTGCCCAGATTGTCCGGACTGGACCTTCTTTTACTTCTGGGTGCTTTCCAGTGTCCATCGGGGTAGGGCTGCGAAGCAAAAGAGAATTGAACTGTTGCGAGATATTTATAAATTCCCCTCGCAATGCGGGAACATGGTTTCTCTAACTACTAACTGTTTCTCACACAAAAGTAATAAAAAAATATTAACAGATCATTTAACATTGCAAGCATTTGATATTCCTGGGGTGTTAGAAACTTTTTTTCCTTCCCCAAAACTGTATTTGGAGTTCGAAAATTATAAAATAAATAGTTGTGGTACTGTTCGTGCCAACCGTAAAGGGTTTTCCCGAGATTTGAAGACCCATCGCATGAAACGAGGGGAAGTTAGTGTTCCATTTGCAGCTAGTATGACGGCTTTATGTTGGAAAGACAAGAGGAGAGATGTATATGCTTTCAAACATGCATAGTCCACATAATATATTTACCAAAGATGAAAAAAAGCCCTTGATGATTACGAATTACAACGCCCCTATGTATGTGGATTTGAGCGATCGCATGGCTAACTCTTACACTTTTAGTAGAAAAACGCTGAAATGGACGAAAAATTTTTCTTCCATTTGTTAGATTTAGCCGTTTTAAATTTTTTTTTTTTTTTTTTTTGCTTTTTAAAATAAAAAATGCCAATATCTGTCATAAAAACTTCAGAATACATTTTATACAGCAAATGATAGAATTTTCAAATAATCCACAGCCCCCTTCATCCAGAAATTCACTTCTACAGCTCACTTCAAGTCCCAAATTTTGAGATTTGCTATTCCAACTGACGCCCAAAACAGCAATCACTGGCCTTTTTCGGAGAAAGTTCAAAGGCGATACGTTGCTTGTCTAAGAAATGGGTTACGCAAAAGAACGTCGGTCTCATGCAAAGAATGCAATGTCGGTCCTTGCATCAATTGCTTTGAAACTTATCACAAAAGCTAATTTTTACTCATCGTAAGTTTGAGTCATCCAAATCATGACTCTTCTTCTGTCAAGCTTTTCTAACAAACGGCTTTCTCAAAGCCAATAATAAAAAGAAACGGCTCTTCTCAAAGCCAAAAAAATAATTTAGCTTTTCTCAAAGCCAACACTTAATCCAAACTAGTATATCGGGCTCAAAAGCAACCAATTTTTCTGTAGAGTTGTCGAGAGCACTGAGGAGTGGTTATTTCAATTACCGTCGTACTAGAGCGACACTTCGGGCTATAGACGACGGCACGGGATCATTCCTTCAAGAAAGATCCGAGGACAATTGCTACCACGTAATTTTGAACCACGGTCAGACGACGAGGTCACACCTTAGTTGGCATCCCATTCTCCACACCAGACTAACGTGAGGACATGTGAAACACGACGGATTTAACATGCACCGACACCCTCTACACGACAGATCTTCGTTTGACAGGTGCCGCAACCTCAAAGGGCTTAAGCATACTTCCACAGGAAAGGATCTAACCCATGGATTCACTCAGTGCACACAAACCTTCTAGTTGCTAAGCCGACACTCTACGAACCAGGCCTCCGCGGCCTCGAGAAAACTGAGTAAAAGAATGAGTTCTATCCTCGACTGTTGTAGGTCAGTGAGGTTGCGACTCCGAAGTCTGTCAACCAAAGATCCATCCTGTAGAGAGGACACGTTAAATCCGGCTTGGCTCAAATGTCCTCACGTTGGTGTGCCGTGGAATTATGGAGAGTGGGGTGTCAGCTCACGCATGACCTCACAGGTTCACAGTTCACGATTCTTTTTGTGGGAATGATCTTGGTGTGTATTTCTATTACGTCGTTTATTGAAATTCTTTCATTCCCGTCGTGTAAAGGAGACCGGTGTGTGTTAAATCAGTCGTGACTAAATTGTGCTCATGTTGATGGCGTGTGGAAGTTTAAAGAGTCGGGAGTCAGCTCATGTGTGACCCAGTCAACAAGCCATGATTCAATGTGACATGATATTTATTGTCCTAGGAGCATTCTGGAGAGAGCGAACCGGGACCGTCGTCAATAGCTAGTGTAGCTCTAGCAGGACGTTAATTGGAATTTTATCCTTCGGTGCTTAGTATTTCACTTCAATTTCCTCACATTACTTAATTTAAAAACATTTTCGTCAATATAGTTTATTATTGTATTAGTTTTCAAGATTACGTCATCTTGTTTGCCTATATATAATATTATAAAATCTACTAAATCTGTATAGTATGAAGATATGATACGTAGGTCGTTTACTTAGAGGGAATGAAAAATTAGCAAAAATGTCGCCCTATGATGGTAGCTTTGTCAGTTCTGCTAAGGGTGCAGGATCACTTCTATTTTCCCAGCAATCCGAATGTAACCAAACTTGCTGGATTGTAAATTTTTTAAAGTTACGATGCTTATAAACGTTGTAACGCATCTGAGAAGTACAATGTCGGTTGAAAAGGAGAAAGCCAGAAAGTTGCATTTTTGTTGTCTAAATAACATTCTTACCGACATTATAAGCATAGGAAACAATATTTTAGGTAACTTTTGTACATAGTACTGCATTTTATATGAAATTTATAAAAATTAGAAACATACTTTTTTACCAATTTAATGTTTCATTTTTTTCTTCACTAGTATATCCACTACTTTATTATTTACTTGAAACACACACAAGTTATTGTGTAGCACATAGATAATATGAACTTTTATAGGTAGAATATTAAGATCAAATCGTGTATCATGGTTAGAGATATTTTGGATAGTACATTGCAAAATCTGAGTTCCAGGTGGATAAAGGGGCTCCCCACTTCATTTATCTGCCCCGGGGCCCCCGACAAACTAGCTACGCCCCTGGTGTTGTTCCCACGGAACATTTTATAAACTAATTTCTAAAACTATTCAGTAGCCTCAGCTGTAAAGCAGTTTCTTTATCCATTAGATTTTGCGATCACTTTCCAAAATTCTAAGTATTCATTCTCCAAATTCCAATTGACAGGATGTGCCTCCAATAAAACCATCGGCCTTGGAGAGAGGTGTAAAACCTGTCGCGTGTATCAGCGCTCTTGAGAAAGATTACATTGGCGTCCAGTATGTAAAGGGAAATTTCTCAGAAGGACTGGGAACTTTGGAAGAGGTGTCCTTTTCCACTCTCCACGCAGGGAAGGGACACACGAACGTACTGCCCGTCGTTCGAATTACCGCAGGGGACCTGACCGTTGTAGAGATAAGGACCAGATGCGCGCAACAAAGGAGGAGAGCTATTATTCCATTTTTCCAGTCTTAAAGCTGGTTGAAACCTCCCCGTCTCGAAAAGGTTAATTATAGACTTAAAAAAGTGACCACTTTCCTCTTTCGTAGGAAAATGCCAATTCATTTAAGTGTTTAAAAGTAGTTTTTAACACCACATTTTTCTAATAATCTATAACCTGCTTTGGACGCAAATCATGTCCATGCATATTTATCCATGGAATCCATTTCACATCTATCGCACCCCTGATAACTGACGAAAGGTGAGAGTCCCTAAGGTAAACTACCACAGAAGACGATTGTGAGGGAAGTTCTGTTAGTTCATCACTTGTAAAATTGCTCAGCTCGATTTGTTCAAATGACTCATGTGCGGCGACTACTCTCGCACTCGTAGTTCACCTACCACTATTTTGTGATCTGAGGCACTCTCTCTCTCATCAGGTTTGCGACATATTCGACGTTTTATAAAATGGTAAATTGATTTGATAACATTTATTCGAAAGAAAATAATAATTAATAATACAATGAGGTAAGGTAATTTTAATTAACGTCGTACTGGAGCAACACAACAGGCTAGTGACGACGGTCCGGGATCAATCCCTTAAGAAAAAGATCCGAAGACGACACCACGTCATTTTGAACCACGGTCAGATGACGAGGCAACACCTGAGCTGGCACCCCACTCACCAAACTTCCACGCACACCCAACGTGAGGACTTTCGGTCACGGCAGATTTAAGGTATCTGAATACGTTAAAAAGTCAATTTTTAATAAAATTTCGAATTTTTGTAAAATTTGATATTTTAAAAATATGAACATTTTTCTTTCCAAACTGGTTTTTTTTGTCTCTAACAAAAACAGAAGTTAAGATACTTTAATTTGAAGAAACCTCGATGCAAACTTTTCAAACCGGAAGAGGTTTTTTACGCGCCGGAAGTTTGTTCAAGTTTCGGTTTCCCGCAGGATTTTAAAAATTTAAATTGTGTTTTATGATTTTTAGTTGTGTTATGTTCCAGCCACAACATTTATTTTTAGAGCAAATAAATTAAGATTAGTATTCAAAAAACTGCTTTTGAACCTTTAAATGCTGTTTCCAACCAAATCATTGCACGGTAACCATGATGACTAAAAAAGTAATTAATATATTTCTTTGAAATTTGGTACTATGGTTCTTATATGGTCTTTATGTTAATATTGGTATGAGTGAGAAAATTGGAGTGTTTGTCGTAAACATAATTTTTGACCTAAACAAGAGTTTTTGCCATTTAAAAAAAATTTCCAAAGTTTTGCTGGGTTAGAATGTGTTTTTTTTCTTATGTTCATTAAACTTTTAAAAGAAAAAAAGTGCTATTGAATCACTTGAGAAAAAAAAGTAATCCGAACGTAGTCAGTTACCTTAATGTGCACCATCCACCTCTACACCATACGCTTACAAACATTTATACACTGGCCTGGATTCGAACCAGGAACCTTCCGATCTATAGGCTAACACCTTAACCGCCAGACCGTTTGGTCGGCATAATACAATGAAGAATGTAACAAAATAATGTCACTTACCTATATTGAAACCCTCTAAGATCTCGCACATACGAGTATTTAGCACGTAAAGCAAGCTACAAATCAAATCAATCTCTGAAGCATAAGAAGCATTTGTCAAGAAGCAGAACGCTCATAACACTCCTCGTCATGTGATTTTGACGGGCCAATCACAGGGTACGAAATTTGAGTGTTGTGGAGGTGGCCTTTATGTAAATCACAAGGTTTAGAACCGGACAAAGGCAACACGAAGGTACAATTGATGACGAAAAGTGATAAACCAATCAGAGGTCACGAAACTGACGTCCTACACTGCCACTTGCAAAGGAGCATATGATCTTAAGCGGACAGTGGTTCCTTTCCTGTAACCTTTCGGAGGAACAAGGGAGGTCTCAGAAAAAGTAAGGGATCTGGGGGGAGGTGTGAAAGGGACCGTAGCTAGGACCAGTGCTAACGATTTTGGACGAATAATTCCATCTTGTTTTGCAAATATGTAGTAATCGTCTTCCGTGAAATTTATGGAGAAATTTTGCACGCTTTGGCAATTTTGAGAAAAAAGGCTACAAGAAAATCAATAGTAGCAAAAAAGCTGTGACATTCGGGTATGTTTGAATCACTATGGGACAATGCTAAATTTAAGCAGTGTTCATAGCAGTGAACATTAACGGCTTGCGGAAAAGACTCCTTAATATTGGCTTGTACTCTATAATGAAGAGGCCGCCATTGCACCTCCGTGAGACGATTTCTTCACCACACTTTGCAAAGTCTTTAATATGCCTCAAAATAAGATTTGAAAGTGCTGTTGCTGCCTTGTATTCACTTTAGTCTTGGAAAAAAAAAACCTTTATACTACTCTTCCTCCTTCAATTGTAAAGTAATATACAAGTGTAAATTGTGAATTATTCGAGACATCAGTTGTCTCATCGGCTAATATGGTTCTAATTGAAAAAAAATTCTAATTGTTTAATAAAGTTCTAATTGTTTAATATTTTAAGTGAGTGTACTGGCAAGATTCAATTAAATCATTTTGATGCCATTTTTAAATATTGTAAAAGTTTTCAAATTATTTTTTAGAAGGCCGTTCTAAAAAGGGGATCAAAGTGGGCGGAGTAATTCAAAAGCTCCTATTAATTACCTGGGTTGTTTGACATTTTTGTTTGATTTGCGGCCCGAAGGTTGCAATTTCGACACTCGATCCAACCAAAGACCGCCGTGTAGAGAGGACTGGTGCACGTTAAATCCGTCGCGGCCCAAATGTCCTCACGTTGGTGTGGTGTGGAAGTGTGAAGACTGGGGTTCCAAATCAGGTACGTTATCGGACCGTGGTTAAAAATGATGAGGTAATGTCCTCTTCTACGGCATTGATTCTGGACCGTCGTAATAGCCCATTTTGTAGCTCTAGTACAACGTACATTAAAACTTCCCTTATTTTTTTTTCCTTCGTCAAGCGGTGGTAAAGTGAAGGAAGCATGACAATTTCTTACAAAATAAAACTAAAGACTTAAAAAACAGCTTTGGTGACAGCTTTTTTTAAAAGAGTAGAGATCAATGAACACGTTTAGGTTCTGTCACTCATCTAATGAAAAATATCTATTTTCCTTTACTTTGTGACTATGGTCGTGTTTTTACAAATTCAATGTCACCTAGCAATTCGATTCCGCTTGAAATATTATATAAGAATGAACCAAAAAATATATTTTTCCAATTTTAGCATTTGTTCCTTTTTGTAAAAACGTGTCGCAATTAAATCTTTTAGTTAACTGCACGATTTTATCATCTCTTAGAATACTGTCAAGGGGTCTTCCCCGGGAAGCTGGTCACGAATCAACCAAAAAAATCGAGATGAAACAAATATGACGTTAATTTAGTTTTAAAAAGTTTACTTCAGAAGACCATTACATATTCATGAATTGTTTTTCCTTTTAACTGTTTGTTGAAGCATTAAACTTTAATGGTCTTGAAGACCCCAAAATATATTTTAAATACACATAAAACAAACCCTAGTTTAGAAGACCCTGTAAAATTACCCCAGAAACCTCTAACTCAATCGCAATAAATATGCAGAAAATGAAAAATATTTCATTTTATATTAGCTTATATTTCTGCTATAGTTCTAAAAAAAATTATGGGTTAGGACTTTTGTAATAGTTTAAAGTTTTAGGTGTAATATTTAAACTTTATAACCACAGCATAATATTAAAGCAACTACATTAAGAGATATAATCGAAAGAATTACACAGAAAGATAGAAAGTACACATTTGTACTCACCCGAAAAAACTTGTTTAAAAATCTAACTTCAGGAGAGAAAAAAAAAACTGTTTTTGTGTCGTCCAAATGTGTAATGTGATGTCAACCTGAGACACAGTGAGAAGAAAATAAAATATCCTAAAACAAGATGGGGAATAGTTTTCTAAGAAATCCCTTGCCCCCAACCTCATCCAATAAGTAGACTTTCCTGTTGATACCAGTTGGAGCCAAGATTTATAGAAGGGGAGCAAAGAGTAGACCCTTCTACTCACTGTCGAGACTTGACCAGAGAGAGAAACAGTCCCCAGTGTCTTTTTTCCCTATACCCTTGAGGGACTCGCTCGGAAGAAAATGTCGTAACGGGACACCAAGGTCAGCAAGGTTACGCTGAGTCATGGACCTTTCGGAAGCAAGCAATTTATCAAGCTCTAGCCTTTTAACTACTTCAATTCGCACTCTTTTCCTTTCATTTCCCTTCGCATTTCGACCTGAGGAAAGAGATAACTGCCACCCAAATCCAATACGGTTGAATCGGTCCTGAATCGCGAATTTCATTCCTAATTGAAATTAAAAATTTACGGCCTATTTTTTTTGTCCTTTGGTTTATGAAGGGGGGGGGGATTAAATCCCAACTCCTTCCTGTATACGCCACTGAGAGAGAGAAGAAAGGGTGGCAGAGGTAGCAACACAACTAGCTATTGGCGCTAGACCGGGATCGAACCCGCAGTTAGGGAAGGATCCGAGGACACCACCATCATTCTGAACCACTGTCAGATGACGAGGTCAACGCCCGAGCTTGCAACCCACTCTCCCTCGCCAAAGTCCGGAAATTTGAGGCCACGACAAATTAAACACGCACCAGCCCTCACCTACACGACGATCTTTAGTTGGATCGAGTTACGAACTCGCAATCCTTCGCTAATTACATATGGGGGGAAACATTATGATCGAATATACAACCTGACAGGAAACTATCAAAATCTCAGTTTACACAATCTTTATAGGTAGTATAAAATAACTAAAAACTACTAAATCGGGAACATCAATGGAAAACTATATTGATCTTTATTCCAAACGGATTTGTGTGGGAGAAATATGCATGGCGGAAATGAATCATTTGTAATGAGAAAAGAAATAAATAATAGTGGACGTGCACATAAGCTGTGTAATATCGAGACGGGCTATTCGTTGATAGAACTTTAAATTGAACTTTTAAACATTTATTGGGTGTGAGTAGTTTACGGGGTGAAATTATTTCATAGAATCCCCTAAAGTTATTTGATTGATTATTATTATCAAAAAAGGGAGGGGGGGAGAGAAACTAGAGCAAAAAAAGGGTAGCTGATTGGTTTATTCTTTTGACGATAAAAATGCCCTACAAAGTCACACTTGTGTCTGTACGCTGTTGATTCTACTCAAGGACCATCCTACACATTTCTGAATTGCGTAATAGTGCTTGCAGAAGCTACTTTGGAATTCAAAACTACAAAAGCAAAATACATTTATTACAACTGCATGCTTTACCACAATAGGACGCCAAACGTTGAACTGACAAACTCTGTTCTCTAAACTAACCCCCTCCCCTTTAAAACAGAATGTCCTAAATCGGAATTCCGGTGAAATATCAAATCGAAACTGCTCGGAAAAGTTACAAGCACATTAAATATTAAAATGAAACATCAAAACTCGCGCCCTCCAACAAGTGGCGTGACAAGTGTTACTCGATTGTGTGACATTACAGGCTGTGTGTGCAGATATTTCGGGACGCCATTTACAAAAAGGTTGATGAGTTTAGATCCCAGAAGGTAAAACTGGGAGGCATTTGGAAGAATTGAAATCTTCTCACTCTGTAGGTTCTCACGGTTCCTTTCCAGACTCCTGAAGGGGAACCAACCGAGGGAAAGTGTTTGGAACGTCAACGAGCGAATGTGGAATTAAGGGGTGTCCAGCCAATATCTCGAGGTATTGGTCAAGCAGTGCTCGAAATGTCACGGCAACCTAGGCAAATGCCGTGAGCTTAGCTTAAATCGCCGCAACGATCAACGGTTGTCACGGCAAGTTTTGCTGTCAGTATGTGAAACCGAATGTTTCATTATTTCTCCTTCAAATACTAACTATTAAAAAAAATTTAAAGGGAAAAAAACTATTTCCTTGATGAGGATAAGTGCGGATATTACTTCGCTTTCAGATTTTAAAGCTGATCAAGCCGTTCAGTAATGGTTTCGTGCATGTGATCGGAGGCCTTGCTTTTAGCTATGTACAATAGTTAAGAAACAACTGCAATTTTCTCTAGCCTAATTATTGACTGATGCCTTCGTAAATTTGATATGGAAATAAACGTGTGTCTACTATATATTAGTTTTTTTTTCTTCTTTTTTTTTGAAGCTCAGATGTATTTTAGGATTTCATATGAAATTGCAGAAAGCTTACAAGAAAAGTGAAACATTTTTTTCTTATTCTCAATGTATTATTGTTTTAAAATTTAGCGAAAAATTTGCAACTGTAATTCTGTTTTTACGAAATTTTAGGCTTTGCCATGAGTTGAATAAATGTGCTGTCAGCTTCTAAAAGCTCCCAGCACACAATATTTGCCGCCAGCTTCAAAATCTTATTTCGAGCCCTGGTGTCCAGTTCGAGTCCTTTCGTTTACGGGTAACTGGAGGAGCTCCTGATCTTCATTCCTGACCCCTCGACAGAGTGATCTGTTGAACGCACAGCTTGCCTGTTCAGATGGGACTGAAACCATTTTGTTTTAATTTTAAATTAGCCTCAAAATCTGAGATGTTCAACTTGCGTAAATATTGTACATTTCGCTCAGTTGAATGCGCTGTTTGTTTAAAAGCAGTTTCTATGCCTAAATCCACTCGCCACATAAATTGATTCCACGACTTTGCAGTACGATGGAGAGTAATATCTAAATGAATTACCAACTTTATTCTGTAATCCTGAGAGTAGTTGCTCTTAACAAAATGAAAAATTCATATAAAATAGCTTATAAACTTTCCACCTGGATTCTACAACTTTGGTTTCATGGTATAATACAGGATATGTTTCACGGCGATAACCCTCTCGAATGTACTCTAACTCACACTTCACACACACACACACAAGTATACTTATATGAAAAACCTTATGCTGTTCTATGCCTGAAAGTTAAATCAAAGCAGCATTAAATTATAACTTAACATTCAGCGAGGCTCAGTTCTGCTCAATTTATTTGGAACGCTTACAACTCCCACGTTTAAGGAAATATAAATTGATGACTGCCTCTAAGAGATGTCCTTATATAGAATTATAACAAGGGCACCAATTGCCATTGCATAAAGCTAATGCTTTTATGCTAATGTGAGAATTTAGACGGACAAAACTGTTTCTATGCTTGTGTTAGTTGACCACTTACATTAATGTTACTTTCTGATTGTTTCGCATGGAATTAATTTTACACTTTTGAACTCTTTGTTCTATTTTTAGTTGCAAGTTGTAAAATTCCAGAATAGTAAATATTTATCAAACTTTACACTATACATTTTATACAATTTTAAGTTATAGCAAGAAAAATCTTTAGAGTGTGCAAATGTTTTACACAGAATGCATATAATAATAGAGTATACGTATAAAAGCCTTGTATATGTCATAAAAACAAACGCATATTCCAAAATGATCGTATAATGATTTAAAAAATGTAAGGAAATTATACATTAGCATCAGAAGGGTCCAAAACGGATTGAAAACTTAAAATGGGTTGAAGATATTCAATGTACAAACAAACACTCCATTCTTATTTATATAGATTAATGATTTAATGGTTTGCTTATTGAAACCCTAGGGTTTAGAAATCTCTTTCAGTCTTGAGGAGAGTTCAACAAAATTATGCTCGATTGTCTGGGGCAAATGGATTTCAAGAATCATATTTTAAGGAATTTTTAGTATATAAAGGTGATAGCCTGTCAAAATATAATTATTTTAATTGTGAAAAAACTGCAACTAAAGAAATTATATATACAAATTGTATTTTTACTTTGTAACCAATTTTTAAATTTTCTTTCGCAACATTAAACATCTCGTTTTATTTATTTCCTCTACGAATTTGTAAATTAACATTTCACTATAACAGTTTTTATGATGAGAAATTAATATATTTATTATAGAGTATATTTATGAATATATTAAAGAGATGAAAACATTCAACTTCATCTTTCGTCGGTTTAGAGAAAACATGGTTCAAAGAATAACTAATTGGTAAATTTTACTAAACGTCGTTCTAGAGCAACACAACGGGCTATTGACGACGGTCCGAGATCAATCGCCTTAGCCCAAGGGAACGATCCGCTGACAACACCAGTAGTATGGGGGGCACTATAGCGTCAAATTCAAGATGGCCGCCGTTTGTTTACATTTAGGAGGAGGAATCAGATAACGTTGTTGGGGGGAGATAAGGATTCGTTGTTGGGGGAGATAAGGATTAATGGTGATACTGATAAGAGTTGAAGCGGACTACTGATAAGAACTTGACGTTTTGTTTTCATTTTTCGGTGGACGAGATGACGTCATGCTGTTGATGGTGAGTTTCCATGGTGATGAAGAACTGGTAGCGACATCTGGTGGTGAGATGAGTAACCGTATTATATAAATTTAAAAAGGATTTTCTTGGATTCGAACCGGGGACCATGGGTTCCGAAAGCAGACATGCTATCCGTTGAGCTATCGAGCACTTGAGGGAAGGAGGTGTTTAAATGTAGCGTTTGCTTTTTTTCTCAGTTTGGGAATTGTGAAAATATTGGGAGTGGTGGGATTTTAATTTTGAATAATTAATCTTCTAATGAATGGGGTTGATGCCCTGAACGACTGGTAGCGCCATCTAGGGATTTTTCAAGTAACTAATTAAATATAAGATTTGATATTCTCGTATATAATTTCTAATGGTGTGAAAATGACAGGTATCGCCATCTAGGGGTGGACAGAGTAACAAATAGTTTTAAAAGGATTTATTTACCAGCTATATTTTAGAATTAAATGGATAATTATTTTAAAGAAAAATAATAATACGTGGATTCGAACCCAGCAAAAGGTAATCACGGCCAACCGATTTTACACAAGCACTTTATCCGTTCGACCATGATCACCTATATGATCGTGTTGAATTTAAAATAGTCTATCATTCTGTTAGTGCGTAAAGTACATACTACCAAATATTGAAAAGTCTAGAAGCTTCTGGAACGGGTGACTAAGAAATAACTGTACCCATAAGGGAGTAAGATAACAGAGTTAAACCCTGACTAGACAAAATACGTAGTATCAAAGATTGAAAAGTCTAGAAGCCCCTGGAACGTGTGAGAATTACACATGACTAAGGATAATGTTTTTGCACGTGTAGGTTAAAGAGAAGGAACGGACTTATACAAGGAGTCATCGATAAAAGTGACTCAAAAGAAAATTAAAGATTAGCTTAAACTACTGAAGTACACGTGTTGTGGTATCTGAAAATGTTAGGGACCAAACAAAAGAAAGTGATTATACTGTTTGATAACTAAGAGGCTTTTAAAAGCATAGTTGAATTTGTTTCTAGGGTCTTTGAATAATTTTGCTTCTCTGGATTTTTGCCCTTCTACTGTTTTTAGATACATCATGGATTCTAGTTATATTAGACCTGCAAAGAAAATGCGTACAGACAAAAGAACAGTGTTTTCAGAAATACTGTAAAGATTCTTTATGCTATGAATATGGTAAATTGTTTACAGATTGTGATGGTTGGTCATATTTCCGTCGATTGCAAAACGAATTAACGTATTTAAAGAAAGAGGAAACTACTATAGAAATTTACGGTAAGAAACATACTGTGCCTCGACAACTTGTAGCATACGGAGACGAAGGTATACGCTATACCTTTAGTGGATCTTGTATTGCAGCCAAGCCCTGGTCTCCTTTACTGTTGGAAATAAAGGGTGAAGTGGAACGAATAATTGATGCAAGATTTAATTTTGTGTTGGTGAACCGTTATAAAGATGGTAAGGACTGTATAGGTGCACATAAAGACAACGAGAAGGACTTGCATCATAATGCACCCATAGCGTCTGTTTCATTTGGACAAAAAAGACAGTTTGTGTTTTCTAGAAAGAATTACAACTCGTTAAAAATTGTTCTAGAAAATGGAAGTTTACTTGTAATGATTTATCCAACCAACAAATTTTGGCTACACAGCTTGCCCCGTGGAAATGCATTATGCCCTAGAATTAACTTAACGTTTCGAAAAATTATTGTATAAATTAGTGATAATACCCATATAAGCCCCTGAACTGGAACACAGTGTAAATAGGAATGTACACTAAACGATATTTGGAAAACGTTACAATTAATATTTATGCCTTTGTGAATATTATTTTTTATACTTACATCTTATTGTTATTTTAAAGAAACTTTTATGCGTGTCTTACGACATACACTGTATTCTGGATTTAAAAAAAAATAAATACTAATTTTATAAATTGTGTCTTTTTTAATGCAAGATCTGAAATGAAATTTTATTTGCTATAAATATTTATGTGTTTTTTTAATTTAGATGCTTTCACTTAAACACTAATTATACATTAGATTCTACAGCACATATTTTATTGCAGAATTTATTTTTAAATACTGTACACTTAAGTAAAAATAAAAATATATTTTTTTATTTTATTTGATAACTTTGCAAAACCCATACTATGCACATGTTTCCTTGTAATTTTTTTTAAAAATTGAACTAAAGAAAACTCACCCATATACCACAGAAGTACAACATGGTACTTACAGAAGTAAGTTGATTAAACAAAGAAACAGTGGAACAAAGTTAATTAAACTTACAAGATTTGATGACCTTAACAAATGAGTAGAAACGCAGATGACTCCTTGTACATTTGAAGAAGTTATAATCGTATTGAAATATAAACCATATGTTATTTTTTAATTATTATTTCCTAGTCATATAATTAAAAAAAAATTAATCTGGCTAAAATTTAGTGATTCAATTTTTTAGATTTACAAACTTTTTTAAATGAAATTTTCTTTGATTTACTGTAAAATATTAAGATGCTTTTACACAAAAATTAGATACTATTACACATATTTTAATAATGATTTTAAAAACATACGATTGAACATATAAATTCGGTATTATTAAAAAATTTTAAATGCAGATTACAAAAAAATAATTATTTTCAATTTACAATTAAGACATTTAGCATTTTGATTTCTTAAAGCATGTTTTTATGTAAGAAAAAAATTAAGAAGAAACCTGTAAAAGTAAAATATTTTTTACCTTTAGTTAAAACATTGCAAGACCCATACTATGAAGATGTTTACTTGTACATTTGAAGTAGTGAAAATGAATATTAATAAACTTTTAATCCTTGAAGTTCTAAATTAAATGTCTTTATTCTAATGCTCTTGCAAACCATACATTTTACTAAACATATTAACTTCTTTTTATTTACTTGAAAACCTTGTGTATATAATGCAGTTTAAATTGTAGAGTCAAATGCCAATTTTGTACAAGTATTTTACAAGATACTTTGTATAGGTCTTTTATAATTTTAGATGTACTACATTGCTACGTTAAATGGATAGTAAGTGGGTTTTTGTGATTTTTGAAAATAATGTGTACATTTTAAGGCTGCTAAACAAAATAAATTATTGCCCCTTTCTTGATAGTTAATGCATAATCTAAAGATTTACTCACACCACTGATAGTTTTACACATGAGTATAATTTAAAAAACAACGGAAAATTTTAAATACTAATTAATTTTTAAATGAACAAATATCATTGAAATAATGTTTAAGTATGAATTTTATGTATTCCAACAATCTCTGCAAAAAACAAATTGTTCTAAAACATATTGAAAAATAATTCTAAAACATATTGAAAAATAATTCTAGAAAGAAGTCATACTGAAACAAAGTAAACTATATAACACTTTTTAATTGAAAAAAAACACAGGATTCATATATTTTACACAAAGTAATGCACTATAGTAAAAAACAAAAGAACGTATTTTTTACATGCCTGCATTTTTTAAGAGACAAATATTTCCTATGAGCCAGTTATTAAAAGCCGTCACCTCAGCTTTTGGGCAATGCAAATGATTTTTGTGATGACCACATGATAGTTTTTCGATCTCTTTGTGGGTGATTAGAGCACATAGTACATCGAATTTTGGACACCCAAAGTGTTCCAAGTTGATGTTTGGAATATTCAAGGCATCTAAGCGTTGTTTCTCAACACAACCACCTTTGTAAGCAACTAGGTACTGAGAGACACTCTTTGTCTGCTTGTACAATTCCAAAAGTTTAGAGTCTAGACTTTCTAAGGGATACACGTTTTCCCATGCTATGGGACAGAAAGGAAGTCCACACACGTAATTTTCAACATATCCCACAGTTTTACGATCTTTGACACTAAGTTTATACTTATAAGGCGATAGGTTAAAACGAATACTCGCAGCTACTTGCGATATTATAGCGATGTAACCGTATTCACGTACTAAGAAACCTTCGTTAGTTTGAAAGCCATCAAAATCCACAATTGCGCAAATGTTAAACATTGCTATTCAAAAGCGTTATATGCTCGTGGAAAAATAATTGTAAACTGGAGACACAAAGAACTGAACTATATATAGCACCATACACTTACTAATCAGTAAAGTTAATCTTATTTTAGTCTTTTATCTTTTGTGAGTAACAATAAACTTGTAAGTGAAGAATGTACTCAGAAAACACGTGCTTGTGATAATGTGACAAGTAAAGCTTTATGTTGTAATACAGGATTTTAACAAAATGGGGTATGCTTAAATGTGCATGTAATTTGTTCTTTTTTTGCTCTATCACGTAGATGAGTTGAATACAATTCAATTCGGTGACTAAACTTGAGCAAGAAAAAAATATGTAACCAAATATAATTTATACTCGAGGAACTTGTTTTTTTTTACTTTCTTTAAAGTATACTGATTTCTCTTGATTATGCTGTTTTATTTTTCTAAATTTACATCAGTAAATTGAATTACTTATTTATGGGCTCAAATCTTTGCCTTTTGCTGAATAGAAATTAGAATCTTTGACTAGTATCCGATTTTTTAAAATTGACGAAGATAACCTTTATGAGGGGATTTAACTCAATAGGCCCTATAATTTTACACTTAAGAGTAACAGAGCAGTATAGATTTTAGGAAAATGAATAACCATTATGTAAATTTGAAGCCAAAATTTCCAAGCATGTCTATGCTTAATAAACGCCTATCTACGTTTAGAGATTGGCCACGCACAAACTTTGACATTTGGGACCTGGCCGAAAGCGGATTGTTTTATACGGGTGTATCGGACAGAGTCAGGTGTTATTGGTGTGGCGAAGGGCTTGAAAATTGGCAAGAAGAGGATATAGTGAGACACGAACACGTGAAGTTTTATCCAAAATGTTTGGTAGCCCAGCAACAGCAAATGATTGCTGACCCTAGATCAAAAAGAACACCAACAGATGAAATTGTACAGGTGGATGAAATCAAGAATAATACCAATGGTTTAATAAAACCCTATGTAAAAAATTACCCTTCAAACAACGACAAGGACGTACGACTTTGTAAAATTTGTTTAGAATCCGAAATGGATGCTACTTTACAGCCTTGCGGGCATCTGGTGACATGCATGAGATGTACGAAAGGTCTCTTAACGTGTCCTATGTGCCGAACCAATATTTTACATAAAATTAAAACATACATTTGTTACTAAACGTTATCTATCATTTATCAATTCAAGTAGTAGATGCAATTTTTAGTGACTAACTGAACATGACGTGAAAGAATTCCATAAGAGTGGTATTTTGAGTTTAATGTTATTAAAGTAATACATGTGCGGCAGCAAAAAGACTAGTAAGGAGGTCCGATACTTCTAAAATAATTATAAGACTTTCTATCCAGGACTTGTGGTAAAATCGTGTAGGAAAGACTTATACCTCTTCTAAATATATTAAATATAATAACTATTTTACTTATCTGTTGTTTGTTCATTACATGCTAAACCTATTTTGGATACAGGAATTTTAAAGTGCCTATATATATATGCCTATACATAACACTCAAAGATAATCTATTAAGTTTTCTTATAAAGACAGGATATTTTGTCCATCCTGATAGGGTCAGTTTTGAAATGACCCGATACCTCGTTGAAACAATCATCAGTAGGGTGGATTTAGATTGTCTCTCCAGTTAGGATCATTTCGAGCTACCCCTGTATGCTTGTATCCACATTTTTCTCTCATATTTATATCACCCAAAATAACATAATCAAGATCAAGTAAAACTCCATAGTTGGCTATCCCCATGGTATCTTTCGGATTTTAATATTTATTCCTCTTTTGGGATGGTGACCGGGCTCCACACACAAATATTGCGATAGGTATGTTGGTATTTAATTAACGTCGTACATGAGAAACACGACGGGCTATTGGCGTCTGTCCGGAAACATCCCACGAAGGAAAAGATTCGAGGACAACACTAAATAATTTGGAACCACGGTCAGATGGCGAGGTCACACATGAACTGACATTCCACTCTCCAAACTTCCACACCACGCCAAAGTGAGGACATTTGAGGCCACAACAGAGTTAACGCACACCAGCCCCCTGTGTACACGACGACATTTGGTTGGATTCGAACTGACAACCCTCTGGTTGCTATTCCGTTACTCTTCCTACACAACGAACTATTAACGACGGTCGGGGAAAAAACCCGAAGGGAAAAATCCTAGGACGGCACCATATAATTTTGAACCACGGTCCGATGACGAGGTCATACCTGAGCCGGCACCCCACTCACCAAACTTCCACACCACGCCAACGTGGATTTCACTACGAAAAAGCAACAGTTGTGCATATTAAAATTCGGGAATGATTATTGACTCTCAGACAGCATTCACGAAGAAAGAAGCAGCTGCAGGCTTTTGTGTGTAAATTTATTCACGAAATCTTTTAGAGCCCATCAAAGATTTTAAAAAACAGAAGACTACAGACTTCTTTCTTCGAGGAAATTTACATCTTGGACTGTGTAAAAAAGTAATGACAAATTTGCCAAGAATATATTTCGACTACACGCAGAAAGTGTAAAAACTCATCAGAGTGTCATCGAAAATCTGTGACTTGCCGTTTCCGAATTTAAAATGTAATCGATATTTAAATTTGAAGCGAAAAGAAAATGGGAATTTGGAAATGGAACTGGCAACAAAACAAACAAAAATAGTCTCGCAGCTATAGCATATTACCAACTGTACACCCAAATCATACGCCCGACGAAATTTGATACAAGCATGCGTTGAGTGTCAACAAAATATAAAAACCCCTCCGTCCTCAAAGATAATATAAAAAAAGAAAATACTTTCTTCACGGAAGTTTCTTAAGTCAAACATATGCTCACTGTTCTGAAAATAAATTCTTTTCTTTATGTCCTTTTTTTTTTTCAAGTTTCGAAGGCAGCAACTGTTGTGTCAATACGCATGCGTAGTTAGCCGAGCAAGTTCAACAGGAAAAAAAACGTATTTGACGTGTTACCAAATTGGCTTATCGATTTATTTTGCAAAAAATTGGAAAGTATTGCTGATCTAGAATTTTAAATCTCCCTGAAATGCAATGCCCCTTCTGGAAGGAATTCGACGACAGATGATGTGAACCCATATTGATTTTCTTAGTTTACGACTTTTTTTAAACTTTGCACTCTGGACTACTTATTGCTCAACTTTTGACATAAATATTAACTTACAGGGTGGCCCAGAGAGTAATGTTTGAAAAAAAAATCTAATAGATGGCGCTAGCTGGGAGCAAGTGAGGCCAAACTCGGTGAGCATGATCATTAGAGTTGGCAATTTCTTGTGTGGTGCACAAAATCCTCCCATGGTGTGTATGGCCCAGTTTTCATCGACGGCACATTAAACGCTGCAAATGCACATCATACGGCAGAAGTTTTCGAAGCCGCTCAATGAGCACAAGTTCACGGTCGAATCATCGGGTTGGATTACCCATCGCATTTCCAAAGTGCCATTTGGCCGCCCTGTTCTCCGGATTTAAACCCTCGCGATTTCTTCTCGTTGGGTTATTTGAAGAGCAAAGTGTGGCAGACAAGTCCTAAGACACTTCCTGAGCTGAAAACTGCCGTTACAACTGCAGTCGACACAATTGACATCGAAGTCTGCTCACGCGTGACGGATGGATTCCTGAAGTTCAGAATTACATTGTCCTTGAATCTTTCCCTTTGGGATTGATCTGGTAAATAGTACCAACCCAATTTTGATTACAGATTCTGATTTAGATCAAAACAACTCGAATTATGTAAAATGCTCCCACTTTAAACAAACTCGTTGTAAATATGTATATTTGAAATTTAAAGCTCCTAAAATGTAAAATGTGTACTTCAGTATTTTACTTGTTAAAGGTACTAAACTTTTAGTTGTTAAAGGGAACTCAATTTGTTAGAGATGGTTACGAACCCCCTTTTGATTACAAATTCTGATTTTAATTGAAATGTGTCGAATTCATGTAAAATACATTTACTTAAATTAAACCTATCATAATATTACAATGAGTCGAAATTTAAATCGCGTAATTAATTGATAACTTCGGTCTTTTCCTAACAACTTCTAAAATAATTAGCTTATGGATGTAATTAACATTTTAAATTTTTATTCATCCTAAAAGCCTATATCTTTGGAGTACATCGGTTAATTGCTACGAGTATGTTTAGTCTGGACATTGCTATCAACCTATTTTGTTAAATGTGCATGTATTTTTCTTTGATAATTGCCTAAATTGAACGAAATTTATTATTTTCTCAATAAATTATTCCGAACAGGTTTCTTTCTCAACTTTACTCTTTATTAAATGCGATATGTCATCGTTGGTTGAAATGAGTCTCGAGCACAAACGCATCTCTGTGGGAGGGATTTTCAGTGTAAATATACAAGTTATGCGGTCTGAGAACATTTTATATGTGTCCCAATGCTCTCACCTGATACAGATCGGGATATCTTAAAATGTAGTTTATCACCTTTTTGGCAACGTTGGCATTTAGTCTAATTAGTATATATTTCCCAATCAAGTATCATTACATCGATTCGGAATTCATTATTCGGAATTTATTTTGGCAAAGGGCTAAAAGAGTATTCCAAATACGTCAACTGACGTTATATTCAGATTACGTACAGGAATAAGTATCACGGCAGAAATATTACCGCCACCTACCGTTTTGCTTAGGGGTGCACAACCTTTTTGGAAGAAGGGCCACTTGCACCGTTGATTGATACATGGGGGCTGCAAATGAAGTTACATCACAGACACAATGAAAGTGCTACTACCCAATGGAAAAGTTGCGGATCTGAAGAAATTGCTCAAATTTATAATTTCCTGGTAATTTTAGCTTCACCTTTTTCGAATATGCCGCTTTATATATCGAAAAAAAGTTAAATAAATTACAAATTTAGTTTTAATAAAGCGAAAAATGACGTAATCGCACAATGCTACGTGATTGGCTCTGACGTCACTGTGCATGAAGTATCAATATTTACGCGTTGAAACTGATGCTGTTTTCGCTGGCCCTTTTGCCACTTCAATCCTTTATCGTTTTTAACTAAATTGTGTTTGTCCACGCTTTTCTTTTAACTGGATCCTTTGGAACGCTAAAAAACAGTTTATCAACTGAATTTGAAGTTGTGTTTACGCAACAAGGTACAATACAGTACTTGTAAGGTGGTTTTTCGTTCTCACTCATTGCAAAAAAAAAAGATAGATAAAGAATTTCCACAGAAAATCAAATGGCAATCACAGAATCTAACATAAACAACGTATTGCGCTGTTTGTTTACATGCACAGTGACGTCACACGAGCAGCCATTGCAGAAGTAGCGTTTTCGTGCCAAATTCCCAACTGCAAATTTAAACAATTTTTAACTAATTATCCGCATTCAAAAATTAAGAAAAAAATATACCATTATTCCTGTTTTTTTCTCTTCCACCAAATAAAAATATTAAAAAAAAACCGATGCAAATTCCTCATTATGAACAGCTGTTATTACACTTAATATGTATAGTAAAAAAATAGAATAAATTTACAAATGTTTTTTCAAAAAATCTAGGAGCTTCTACAGAGCTAAATGAATGATATTGTGAATAGTTTAAAAAAAAGTTAACAAACATTTGTAATGACCAATCATTTAGAATTACTTTTAGAATGTGTCTCAAGAACGTCATATGTACTTCAGCAAATTATTTTAGGTTGTAAATTTAATAACAGTAATAGTACAGTGAGCACTAAAGATGAGTATGAGAAATTTCAATGATATCAATAAATTTAGAAATAAAAATTATAGCATCAAATATATTTAATATTAAAACTTCTAGAGCATAAACAATAATTATGCTACAGATTGCTAATGGGATAGCTGATACTGAGTTTTACAAACTTATATAGGTATGTTAGGTTCAATACTGCTAGTAGACACTCTTAAGACTGATTCTAAATGTTTGTCAGTCAATTTGCTTGTTAACTTAAATCCTCTCGGAAGTTTAGTCAAAATTAGTTTGCAGGCTGATTAGTTTGCAAATTGATAATTCGCGGGCCGCAGGTTGTGCACCTTTAGTTTAGCTGAACAGAAAATACCTCTCCTAATTTGGAAGGATCGTCAAGAAGAACGAGATACAAACAAAGGATGAATTGATATTTTTTTGAATTTCTAAGTTTACAAATACCGCCGTTAAAAAATGAGAACACCAGTTTTCAAAAGGAGTGGCATTTTTTGCTTCGCAAACTGTTAAATAGGTTCGTCTCCTACTTTAAGTTAAAGTTAACTTTTTTAGAACTATAACGTTTTGAGAGAGCTAGGCTTATAGTTGAACAAAAAGAGAGAAACTCACATCGAATACTGTAATGAGCACACCCGGTATTCTCTTCCGAAACGTATTCAATGCTCTCAAGTGTATAATGAATGCACCTTAATTATAGGATAATTTGAGAAGTTTCCATTACGTCTGTTAAGTCACTGAAAAGCAGAGTGATTAACTTTGCTGCGCAAAAGAGCGAGAAACTCTTCGTAGAACAAAACAAATGGTTCTAGTTCGCATTCACATTGTCCCTGGAGCTCTCGGGAGCATTAGAGACAAAGACCCTTTTATGAAATCCGCATTTTAACAACGCTACATTTAGAGAGCACTTGCGATGCTTCGTTAATAACACAAACACGTTTGAAGAGCTATTTAACGGAATCAAGTAGAACTGAATCCTAATCAATTCAACGTATATTCTTTAAAATATCTTTTCCTGCCGTCATAATAATACCTCGGTAGTTTTATTTAGTTTATAGATGCTTAAAGGCAGTGAACACTTCTACTTTCAAAAGTTAACTGGAGCTAAACAAACATACTGCCTAAATTTATCGCCAAATGGATTAATGCTTTGAAAATTTTGTTTAAATTGGGTATTTATAGCAAAGACATCGCCATCTACAGACGTAGAGAGATGATCGGTTATTCCGGCAGCGGTTAAAATAGTTTTATTGTTGAAATATTGAATTAGTATTTGTTATCGCAAATAGTAACAATTATCACTAAATGTTGAAAAGTAACTTAAAATTTGTAACTTAACTTACTTATTACTAGCGCAACTTTTGCAACAAATGCAACTTTTTTTCACACGTTCTACGCTGCATGTAAAGTACTAAAACCAAAATTCCTCCTACATGGGGTGTATTGTTAGTGATTTATAACCGCAACATAAATGCAACTTTCTGCATAAATGCAACTTTTTGCATAAATGCAACTTTTTGCATGAATGCAACCACCTGCAACTTTGAAAAATTTAGCTTAAAATTAAATAAAATTAACTACTATTTCATTTTTTGCCCTCTGAACCAACCCTTTGATCACGTGTATGTGTGATCTTGCGAATGCCGAAGTATTGCGGATCAAAAACAAGAAGTTCATGGAAATAAGCTGTTCGTCCTAACAGTCGAAAGTGAAATAAATGGCAAGAAGTACTTTTAACACATTGGTTGCTACTCTTGATAATGCAGAGGAAACTTGCGTAATTGACTGCAGAGTTTGCAAGTTGAGTGACGATCATGAATATGTTGTGTTGCCTTGTAGATGACGTTTTAAAATCTCTGAATGTTGATCGAAAGGATTTTGTGCTTCTGCTATCCGATACAGCACATTATAGGACTGCGGCTGGGGCAGTTTTTCAATGTTAAAGAAATTACTAGTCCAGGATCGGCCATTCAACGTTCTTCTGTATTTAAAAATGTGTTATAATACTGTTATACACGACTAAAAGTGTCGATATATTTTCAATTTTTTTCATTTTTTACCAATAATTTATTTTAAAATTTAGTGTACCAAAAATAAATGCTACTTTATTTTCATAAATGGAACTTTGCGGAATAATGAATGCAACTTTTCCCATTTTTACTGCAACAAAGGAGTTGCCCTACTTATTACAAAAATTCATAAATTTTACTTAAAAAATATTTCAGCTTATTAAAAAATTGAGAAATAAGAAACCTGAAATACTTTTTTGTCAAACCATTGTTCTTTAAATGAACCGTTAACGTCAATTTCAAACTGTAAAGTAATAACCGTTTTTATCCATTTAACTGTTAAAATTAGGTGTTTGTGATAACTGTTATCGTGAATTAGCAATCATCGTTTGGACTGGTATTGAAAACAACAGTTTTGTCGATCTTTATTTACATGAAACTCGAAAGAAACGTGAAGAAGAGAAGAAAACGATTGGCTGAGATGGATTCCCTTATTTAGCAAGTCAGAGAATTAAAAATGCTATTTACGAAATTTAATTTCAATTTCTGGGGACGTGTGTATCAAACTCGATTCGTGAAATAATGGACGCGTTTCGGCTCGGAAAAGAACCCGCTTACCCCTTCAAGTGATTATGACGAGATATCTCGTCCATCAAGATCTGACCAATGTATCGAATGACAAGATATCTCGGTCGTCATGATCTGAACGATTTTGTTGATGAAGATATTTCGTCATCAAGATATATATGACAACGAGAGATCAAGATCTTGTCAGTTTTCTTATAATAATGACGAGATATCTGGTCCATCAAGCCCTGGGGATTTTGTTATTGAGGAGATATAGTGCCTCGCCGAGACAACCAAACAAGAAGGTTAAACCTCACGGTTATTAACCATGAGGTTTGAGATGCAGCTTTTGCTGTATCACAATTAAGAGATTTTCTTACAACGATGTAATAAAGTTGATAAAAAAATCTTTCTTTTATTGATTCCTACATTATTTTTAAAACATTTGTAAATATGGAATTTTGTCGTAAAAAGTAATCTTAAAAAAAAATTGTAATTGTTATGTGTTACTATTGAAACGTAACAATTTTACAAGTCTTTCGTTATTTTTTACGAAAAGTAATTGTAACTGTAACAAGTTACATTTAAACAGGTAACGGCTCAACCCTAACGGTTGATACTGGAAACTTTTGTTTCTTGGTATATTACAAACGATGATCATGAAACTTGATTTGAGAGGTAGTTGACGGGGGGAGTTGGAATCTTATCTAAGTCTCCTTTCAGCCGACTATGTGGTTATTTAGTCGTTATAGTGAAAGTTTTGTGAGGTAAAAGCACTACTGCACTACTCTAAAATCTCGTTGCACTCAGAAGTTTAAGAATTTTTCAGAACACATCTCAATTCGAAAACTAGTGTTAAGTCGAGTGGAATTTTGTTTAGATTTTTTTGAATACATTCAAGATATTAAAATTTTGAAAATGTTGTCTTATATTCACGTAAATGGTACCATATTTTCCTACAAAATAAGTACAAATTGCATATTCCTTTGTGTTTATCTGTTCGTCGATAGAAACATTTGAAAAGCTAACATTTTTGTGATGCTCCGACTTCACTTCGGCCTCTTTACTATGGACAGTCGTTCTTGACGTCAAAAATATTGATTTAAATAAGTTTCCTCGTGGAAACAGAAAACTTTAAATTGTAACTTCTAAGACAAACATGGCACGTCTTTTTTTCAAGTATTCGCAAGGAAATATCTCAAATCTCAGGTAAATCTATTTTTATGGAAAAAATGTGCTTTACTTTATGCAGTTATTTAAAATGATATTTGCATTATATTGTAACTTAATCCCATATAAATCGTAAGAATTTATAACGTTATGATTATACTGATATTCATAAAGTTATTAACAAAATCGAAGTTGCAAAATTTCAGAAAATATCTGCACGTATTTTCCTAGACAGCACACTTGTTGGATTTAAACCCAATTCAGAATTTGTGAGGGGAAATGGAGAACAGATTCCAAGAAGTTGTGTCAACTAACAAAAAGAATCTTTTCTCCACTATATAATGCATGTTGGCATGTCTGGCTAAAAAGATCGAGTCGCTTGTAATTCTGGGCTCAGATGGCAAAATGTTATAAGTCACTTTTTTTTATTTTTTGTGACAGCAATTTTAAGATTCAAGATTCAGTGTGGTTCTGTAGTTTTTGATTTATTACAATTTTCCTACCTTTTTTTTTTTTGTCATAAACTGAAAAAAAAAATTACGACATTCTGCCACCTTCTAAATATTAACAAAAAAGACTACAGGATATGACTTAGTCATTTTTTTAGGAAAAGTAACTTATAACATTTTGCCATCTGAGCATAGAATTAACAAACAGAATCAATTTAGTGATGTTACTCTAGCTAACTGACTGATCAATTTAGTGATGTGTTACTATAGCTTATTGTTTCTTGAATTTTGGATTAATATTTGAATTTATCAAAAAATATTCTAATATTTTAAACTACATAAAAATTTTTTAGAACTTTTTGATTTTATTCCAATGTCAATCGTTATTTTAATTTATTATAACACATTTTCACCAATAATATGTAAAATACTCTACAAACTATAGATGTGAACAACACTACGCTTTATCGTTATGAGATTTTTTTGTGGGCAATACGTATAAAAACATTTCGAGGAACTTGCACCCGTGAGGAAAATGCTCATTTCTGTGTTTTATTAATAGATTGATCGTCAAAATGTTCGAAAACGATGATTAAAACACATAAAATGGACTTAATTAATTAAAATATTAAGTTCTAAATTACTGAAAAGTGCGTCAAAAGCATGTGACCTCAAAACGCTACGTGATTGGTTTGGCGTCATTGTGCTCCCCGATGTAATGTTTAGGTTTGTCTAGCGCGTTGAAATTTCATATTGCTTGTTCTTTTAATTTTTAAACAATCAATTAAAAAAATTTTTTCTTTCTGTTTTGTAATGCTGTTTGTTTTTGTTGTTTATTCCGTTTATTTTTTGTAATTATATATTAACTATCTCTTAATTTTAACGACTTTTTATTTTATTTCTATCTCGTTTACAATGGCTTCAATGGCTAGATTTGTGAAAGGGCAATCAGATAATTTGCCTAAAATCGATTCAATATCAATGTTTTCTTTTTGGGGAAATAATTCTGATTTTATGGGAGCTGATATACGAGTATTTAAAGCTCAAATGTATGTATATTTACTTTTGTTTGGATATATATTTATTGCTTTGTTTGTAAATGCTGTGGAATGCACAGTTCCTTAAGCAAACTTAAAAGTTGGGTACAGCTACACTCTACGTTTATGAGTGATGGCAACGACTTGGCGATTTTTTTTGGCGCACTTCTAGTAGCGATTTACGATAAATTAAGGCAATCCATCTTTCGTTACGGTTGTTGTGGTTTTCATGGCAACCTCGGCAAACGGAAACTTTCAATTTTCATTTTGAATATTTAAAAAGTTCTTCCAAAATTCGTTAAAGTCGTTTGATTTCATTGATTCGTTTGAAATTTTTTCTTTCCTTCGATTGGTTATTTAGTTTTTAAAATATCCTTTGATTGCATTGGTCCTTTTAAATCGTTTTCTGTGATACCATTGGTCCATTTAACTGTATTTTGACAGTTGTGGAATTTTTATTTTACTATAATAGTTTGCACGAAAGGATTAAGAGTTTTGTTTTTTTGACCATTTTCGTTTATATTATTTTTTACGAAATAATTCTGACGTTATCAGGTTGTATTATTTCTTGCTTTTTTTCTTTTGTAAATATTTTTCTTTTTCAACATGCCTACTGTATTTAGTGTAATTGATAAGTTTCAGGGTATTCTTACCCAACATTCTAAGCTTAGTTTCTCTGCTGGTTCACAAATGTGTTTTGTTATGTGCTTAAACTTACTACTTTTTGTGAAAGATTTTTAAAATACTTTTCAAAACGTTCTGAATTTTTTTTTAAAGTGTGTTGTAAAAAGAAAAAAAATTGTGACAGAAAAAGAGTTTGGTAGTAATTCTTTCCTTTGCGACTTTAGAAGTGCGCCAAAACAAACGCCAAGGCCGTTGCCATCACTCATAAACGTAGAGTGTAGCTGTTCCAAAAGTTGTTATCAAAGTGTATTATTGTTTAAATATACTTTTTAGATCAACAAGAAAGAAATACCGCTTGCTATTTCAACGTAGCTATCAAAGTAAACAAACCGTCATGGGGTACTGTGACGTCATAAAAACGGCGTCGGAAAACTAGCGTTTTTGAGATGAAGTAAATAGTGCGAACTTGACATTTTTTATTTTACCTTTTCGGGCTATAAAAGTTTAAAAAAAAGATGCTTATCATCATATTTTTTCATTTTCTATATTATAAAAATATAAACAAAAAACGTGAAAGTTCCTCATTAGTAATTAATTTATTTTTTTAAATTTATGCTTCTAAGTTTCTGCCAATGTTAGTACGAAAGGAAAGGGCGAGTCTGCGTCGTAGCTGTACTATCTTAGAGAAAGATCAATCTCAAATACTTCACTATGACTTTAAAAATGAGATTTAAAGGTTTCAACTCTAACATCAATTTCACCGTCAATTGGATTACCTAAATGCTTTGACACTTAAAATCACCAAGCTATACCCTTCACGGAAATAGGAACCTTACCTTTCATTCAATTTCATCTCACTGTGGTTGGTTAAGTGCTTTTTGCTGTCGACACGAGTCTGTTAGCTAACACTACTTAAATTCTTGTTAATCCTTGTATCTGAAAAAAGCGGGAGGCGGCTAGTGCTATTCATAGGTTGTAAATATATAAAGGAAACCGATTCGAAACAAAGAAAGCTCTATGAGCCGAAATGTCGTGACCACGCCAACAAATGTAATGTTGGTGTGGTGGAAATTTGGGTCGTTCGAAATTTCGAGTTGATGTCTTCGAATCTTTCCCTTTAGGATTGATACTCATTAATAGGGCGTTGCGTTTATCCAGTGCGATGGTAATTCAACTACCAACCTAAAACAATTTAGTGATTCAGTTTAGAGCTCCCCACAGCAGCTGAACCTCACCCTTCGAGCTACGAAACAAAAGTTAACTTACCTGGAAAATATATGTTTACTTCAAATTATACACTCATTGCCATACAAATTTGCGCACCAAAAAATAACTGTGAGATTGTAACGAAACTTGGCATGAAGGTACATGTCGGCCAGATATGCAAATGATTAGAAATGCAGCGTATATTGCGCATTGCGTAATGCCACTAGAGGGCGTTGAACTTCGTTCTCCTTGGAGTATAAAACAGGTAAGCAGAGCTTGTTTGAGTGTACTTAAATTTTTGAAAAGGAAACGCTGAGGTAGACATGCCGTTACGCCGCCATCGAAGACAATATGAGTAGCTGTCAGAGTTCGAGAGGAGAAGAATCATCGTGATGATGGAAGCTGGGTGGTCAGCTAGGCGAGTAGCTCGTGAAGTAGGCCGTTCTGATTTTACTGTGAGGAGGTGTTGGGACCAGTGGACAGAAGAGACGTCATTTATATGGCGACTAGGCTCAGGACGCCCTCGACAGACCAGTCGTCGAGAAGACCGTCACATCATACGAAACGCACGCGTAGAGCCAACTGCCTCATTGGCCGCTATTCAGACACAGGCAGCACCTTCACTACGGGCCCCTGTGTCTTCCCGAACCATCGCTAGGCGCCTGGTTGAAGGACATCTGGTATCGCGGCGCCCATTACGTCTGCTGCCAATGACACCCACCCATCCACCCACCGACGCCTCCGTTTGGAGTGGTGTCGCGCACGACGGGATAGGACTGCAACAGAATGCAACCAGGTCATATTCAGCGACACGAATCTAGATTCAATTTGAGCAGTGATGACAATCGTATTCGTGTGTGGAGGCCCCGTGGTGAACGCCTTAATCCTTCCTTCGCTTTACAGCGACACACCGCTTCCACAGCTGCTGTGATGGTATGGGGTGCCATTGCTTACGATACACGGTCACCCCTAATATTGATCCATGGCACAATGACAGCCCAGCGGTACGTCCATGACATCCTTCATCCACATGTGATGCCACTCATGGCAGGGCTCCCAGGAGCCATTTTTCAACAAGACAAATGCTCGGCCACAGTAGTGGTCCGAGGCCGATGGTTGTTGATGAACTCCGTCGTGAAAGTTTAGTAAAAAAAAACTCAAAAGACACAGAGTCAAAATTCTGTATTTGGAGTATATTTTACTAAATTTAATCGATCGTCACGTAAGTTACATGTAGAATAAAGTAGCAATTACATTTGGATAGGCATTCAAAATTGTAACTTTCCTCCCACCGCTGTATAAAATCTTTACTTGATCTCTTCTGTTCTAAAGATTGATTTTATCTTTTAGTTGTCTTGGTAACTATAACTATTTATTGCTCTGACTTTTTTAATTGGCTTTTGCCGCACTTCCTCGGCTTGAAATCTTGTGGACGTTTCTTTTAATTGAAAAAGCTTTGTTCTTAGGTTGCCAGCTTGGCGTTTTCTATGTAGGGTTGCCAACTTGGCGTTTCACTTCTTGTAAGATGCGAGATGGCGAACCTTACATGTCCCTCCGGGGAAGCACATCCATCACTTAAGTCATAAGTGATGATGCTGCTGCCAATCGCCATCTAGAATCATAACTAAAAGTCATAATTAATTAGCTGGTCTTCATTACGATATCCAGTCCTTCGAGAGAAGCGTGAGAGCTCAAAAAAAAATATCTACACTAACATTCATGAACTCCCACATAAAATACATAATACAAGACACAAGAACGTTATCAAAATTATCTAAATCAGATTACAGTTTTGAGAAGAAAAAAAATATATACATATTTATATGAACTGAATAAAAACTAGGGTTCATCAATTTTGATGCGCGATAAGGCATCTGCATTGCCATGCTTACTACCCTTTCTGTACAATATATTCATGTTATATCTTTGCAATGCCAAAGCCCAACGTGCAAGTTTTGCACCCTGTGGCATTCCCTGGGTCAAATAAGTAAGGGGGTTATGATCGGAGACAATTTGGACTTGTGCTCCAAATATCCAAGTGTCAAATTTTTTCAACGCACTTAGAACAGCATACGCCTCCCGTTCGATAGTAGCCCAACGAGTTTGGCATGGGGTGAGTTTTCTACTGTAAAAGGCGATAGGACGTTCTTTTCCGTCTTCGTCTTGCTGAGCTAGACACGCTCCAATCGCTGTTGCAGAAGCATCGGTGTACAACTGGTATGGCTGATCTAACACTGGAGTATATAAGAATGGAATTTCCGTCAGCCTTTGCTTCAATTGTTGGAAGCTTGCTTCCTCTTCATCACTCCAAGGTATTTTGTTGGGCACCCTTTTCTTTGTTAAGTTTGTCAAGGGTAAAACCAAGGACGAGAAATCCTGAATGTACTCCCGATAGTAGCTTGCCAGACCAATTATGCCTCTTAACTCTTTCTTAGTAGTTGGACGTGCTAAGTTCTGCATGGCTTCGATTTTCTGGGGATCTGGTGCATGTCTTCCGGAACCTACAATGTGTCCCAGGAACCTCACTTGTTTTTTACCGAACTCGCACTTTTTAAGATTGACTGTTAATCCAACGGTCTGTAGAGTTCTCAGCACGTCTCTGATGTGACGCAAGTGATTCTCCCACGAGCTGGAAAAAATGGCCAGATCGTCGATATACGCACGGCAGTACTTTCTGTGTGTCTTAAGTACTTTGTCTATGGACTTTTGGAACGTACTTCCAGCATTTTTAAGTCCAAATGGTAAAACGTTCCATTGAAAATGACCAGAATGTGTCACAAATGCCGAATATGGTTTAGCTTCTTCTTCTAAAGGGATTTGCCAATAACCCTTTGTCAAATCTAGAACGCTGATGAAAGGAGCACTACCAATTTCAAATAGTAACTCGGTGGCCTGTTGCATTGGATAAGCATCCGGGACAGTAAAACTGTTCAAAACTCGAAAGTCGACGCAAAGTCTTATACTTCCGTCCTTTTTGGCCACACAGACGACTGGGTGTGCCCACTCACTGTCACTCTCTTCAATCAGTCCTTGTTCAAGTAACTCTTGGATTTGGCGATCCACCTCGGTTTGTAAGGCGATGGGAACCCGATAGGGATGCATTTTCTTTGGCACACAATCTTTAGTTAGTTTGATTGAATGTCCATCAACTCTGGCTCGGCCAGGTCGTGCACTGAAAATTTCTCGAAACCCTTCCAAGGTCTGAACTAATTGGTGTCGCTGTTCTTCGCACAACGCCTCTGTAGTCTGGAACACATGACCCTTAATATCGTCGGCAGATTGACTCTTATTTCGAGTAGGGGCATAAAAGATTTCCCCAAAGTCCTGATCTTGTTCGAAAATCAACCCCACCTGTTCAACTCGGGCTATATAAGGTCGTAGTTTGTTGAAATGCAGCTCTTTTCGGCTTTTATCCTCCATCTCGACCAACGCAGAATGAGGTCGAGTTAACTGGATAATAGTTGCAGGTCCTGACCAGTTCTTCAGAAGTTTGTGACTAGAAGATGGAATAAGGATCAGTACCTTATCACCAACCTTGAAAGTCTTTTCTCTCGCTCTCAGATTATATTTAGATGTGTAATAGCCTTGTGCCTTTTCGGCATTCCCTGCGGCAATCTCGTGTGCCGTTTTCATCCTTTGACGAAGGTCTTCTAAGTATTTTTCAACAGAAGGAGATGCTCCTGTTGGAATTTCGGTTTCTCCTAACCAACTCTCCTTAATTAATTTTAATGGACCTGGAGGTAACCTTCCATATACCAACTGAAATGGCGATACTCCCGTGGTACTGTGAGGTACTTCTCTGTATGCGAATAGTAAGAAAGGGAGATGAATATCCCATTGTCGACCATTTTCTTGTATGTTCTTACTGAGCATATCCTTCAGGGTTTTGTTCCATCTCTCCACGGCTCCCATGCTTTCTGGATGCCCCGGAGTTGAAAATCTTGGTGACACCCCGATGACTTGCATGAAGCCCTTGGTGAGCTGTGCTGTGAAATTTGTCCCTTGATCGGTACAGATAGTTTTAGGAAACCCCGTCTGGGAGAAAATCTTCATCAGGACGTCGCAAGTTGTTTTCGCAGTAATGTTCTTGACTGGTATAGCTTCCGCCCATCTCGTGCACAAATCCACAGCACAAACGATAAACTTGTGCCCTCTTGAGGATGGTGGCTCTAGGGGACCAATACAATCTACACTCCACACTTCAAACGGATTTTCAGGTCTCACAATAGGTTGGATAGGAATTCTGTCATTGTAAGTGGTACCTCTACGTAGCTGGCAGACCTTGCAGCTTTCACAAAAATGCTTGACATCAATCTTGATATTCGGCCAGTAAAAGGAATACTTTATCCGTTGTTTGGTTTTCTGTTCTCCTAAATGACCGGCCAATGGAATTTCGTGTGCCATTTTTAGGACATAGGGCCTTTTAAATTTAGGCAAAACTACCTGCTGAATTTTCTCTCCTCCTACGATTTCTGAGTGTACCAATAACCCATCTTGCACTTCGAATGCATTTCTTCTATTTCTTGCTAATTCCCAAATATCCTTTAAACTTTCATCTTCCAATTGAAATTGCACGAACTCGTTCCGTTTCTCATTAACCCCAGGGTGATTTGCGGTGTCACTACGGGCCAAGGTAAGTTCGTTTAAGGACGAAACTGAATAAATTTCTCCAACTCGAGAAACCCCTTCTTGGCTAATAATATTGCCATAAAGTTCCACCTTCGAGTTTAAAGCGTCATACGTTGAAACGCTTACGAGCATGTCGCTTACTAATTTTTCAGACACTGCACATGTCACTGGGATTTCTCCGTGTCGTCCGTCATTGATTTTCACATGGATTATCTTGAGAGGTGCCATTTCTGTCTCACCAAATGCGGATACAATTTTAATTTTTCCTTCCCCTTCATTTTGAGAATCCTCAATCAGATCAGCCCGGATGACTGAAATCTGCGCTCCAGAGTCGATAATACCGTCGAAGATATTATTACCGCTTTTTAAACTCACTATCTTGAGTTCATCAATACCTCTTTGGTATTCTACAGGCTTTGTGACTGGAACGGTCACTTTTGCCGTCAACATCGATGGAGGCTCCACCATGTCTTCCCTTGCACATGATGTTGTAGCGTCTTGGGCTCCCATATTGCTCACAACTGCTGAAGTTTGTCTTCTTCCTAGCTTAGGACATGCGTTTCTAAGATGCTGAAATGATCCGCAAGAATAACACTGAATCTTCTTCTTCCTTCCCGCTTCATTTTTCGGACTCGTATTACGTTGATGAGTACTCCTCTCGTGAAACTGTCCATATCTAGCAGGAAAATCGGAGTTCCTTTCTTGAAAGCGTCTTCTTTCTTGAAAATGTGAATTTCTTTCCTTATTTACTATGTTTTCAGGTGATTGGAATTTCTTCTTGAACCCTCGAACACTTTCGTATTTGTCAAGGAGTTCCGCTAGAGTAGTAGGAGATTTTATTGTGCTCCACTCATCGACAAAATGCTCTCGCATTTCCGGAGGTACCTTACGTTTGAATTGATCCGTAATTACCAGATGCTTTAACGTTTCGAAATCCGCAACCTCAAGACCTTGAATCCATTCTTCAAAATAATTTGTCAATTCAAAGGCAAAATCCTTCCACGATTTATCTTCAGTCCGCTTGAGCTGGACAAATTTCAATCGGAAGGTTTCTGGGCTTAGTTTAAACCTTTTTAGCAATAACCCTTTCACGTGGCTGTAGTCATATGCGACAGCCGCTTCTTCTCTAGCAATTAACTGAGTAATGTCATAGGGTAATAAACCCAAAAGCTGTGACACCCAGTCCTCCCTTTTTATGTGAGCATGTTCTGCCTGCCTCTCGAAAAGAACCAGATATAGACTGATGTCTCCTTCTTTAGGATCGAACTTCTGCATCACTCTTTGTAGATCGTATATGTGCTTAGAGTTGCTCGAATTCCCTTCATTTGATGTTTCTGTATTGTGACGGCCTTCCATTTCGAGCCTTAGCTTTTCTAACTCGAAAACAGAACGTTTCTCGAGTTCCATCACAAAACGTCTTTCTTCAGACTCAGCAGCGAGGCGCTTTTCCTCACTTTCAGCCAAGAAACGCCTTTCCTCGGCATTTTTCCGATCTGTTATGATACTGTTTAAAAGATTTTCGGTAAACTCCTGTTCATATTCTTCGCTGTTCAATATTGAGTTCTTTAAATCGATGATTTTGTGTTGCGGCAACACATCTAACCCCAATTCATCTGCCAACACCTTCAAATCCTCCTTCCTTGCTTTCGCGAGATACGCCATCCCAAACAAATTTAACTCAGGAATTAAATTTACGCCACAGAATGCAGAAATAAAAAAAATAAAAAGGTTGGAAACCTCACTCTAAATAGTCTAAAATTATGATTTATATTAACTTTACGCCTTAGCGACAAGCATTCCCAGAAATCCCCGTTTTCCAAAACGAAATAGTTATTCTCTAACCCAATAACACAAAAAGTATCTAGTTCTGATGAACTGTTTCACAATTAACCATTAATCTAATTAACACATGGTGTGCTAAATAAAATTTGCACTGTGGTGCACATAACACGTAAGTGTTCTAAACAAAATGAATAGCATTAGCTTTCAACAAAGTCTACTTTCGCTCCGTAATTGTGTGGGAGTTGCATGAATTAAAAAAATAAAAACTCAGGATGAGCTCTCACCTTCATTTCCAGGGTTCGAAGATCCATGATGACTGCGCCAGTAGTGGTCCGAGGCCGATGGTTGTTGATGAACTCCGTCGTGAAAGTTTAGTAAAAAAAACTCAAAAGACACAGAGTCAAAATTCTGTATTTGGAGTATATTTTACTAAATTTAATCGATCGTCACGTAAGTTACATGTAGAATAAAGTAGCAATTACATTTGGATAGGCATTCAAAATTGTAACTTTCCTCCCACCGCTGTATAAAATCTTTACTTGATCTCTTCTGTTCTAAAGATTGATTTTATCTTTTAGTTGTCTTGGTAACTATAACTATTTATTGCTCTGACTTTTTTAATTGGCTTTTGCCGCACTTCCTCGGCTTGAAATCTTGTGGACGTTTCTTTTAATTGAAAAAGCTTTGTTCTTAGGTTGCCAGCTTGGCGTTTTCTATGTAGGGTTGCCAACTTGGCGTTTCACTTCTTGTAAGATGCGAGATGGCGAACCTTACAGCCACACACAGCAAGGATGTCACAAGACTGCCTCCGCCACATTACCACACTTCCCTGGCCTGCTTGATCCCCAGATTTGTCACCAATCGAGCATATCTTGGATCTATTGGGACAGCAAGTTGGACACCCTACGAGTTTGGTCGAACTAGAGGCGCGTTTACAGAAACTGTGGAACGAGATGTCTCAGAACAGCATACGGATCTTATGTGCCTCAATGCCCGGTCGCATCGCATCGTGCATTCGCGCTAGAGGGGGTCCAACAGAGTACTGAAACTTCCGTTCATTTGTACTTTTTTTTTGCAATAAATTATCCTTTTTCTTTGATTTTCTAATCACTTACTTATATCAAAGTAGTACTAACATGTGTAAAATTTCGTTTCATTTTGACGACTTTTTCGTGGTGCGCAAATTTGTATGGCAATGAGTGCATAAAATTTTAGCACACAAATCAAACACCCCTTTTTTGGATTAAATTTACTCGAGAAATGCAGTTAATACTCTATTTTTTAAATATCTTGAAACGTATTTCGCAAATCTATGCTGCAGACTGCATTAGAAGGTGCACTACCGTCCAACCAACCCCTCTCATATGGCATCCCTACTTGATAGAATCTAGAATTGTTTACACTAGGGGTGTCCAACCTCTCAGCTCCCCTAGACCACATTGGAGGAAGACGAGTTACTTTGGGCCACACATAAAATACACTAACACTAATAACCAAAAAACGTAGAATATATATGTAGTTTACATATTTAAGTAATTGAAACTTTGTGATTATCTATACGTAAAAGTAAAAGACATGACAGCAACATGAAATGAGTGAGATATTTGACATTGTTTTGTGAGATACTAATGCTTTGATATTTGGTTCGATGGAAGTAGTTGCAATTCACGACACAGTTCTCAAGGTGATCATCAGATAATTTGGTTCTAATTCTATTCATCGTGTGTTTCATCTTTGAGAAGTGACTGTTCGATGGTATTTTTAGTCGCAATCTCATAAAGTTTGTAAGTTTACGATTTGTTATTGGGCCACATTCAAAGCCATTCAGGGCCAGATGCGGCCCGTGGATTGGACAAGTCTGTTTTACACTTTCCCGTTTATGGTTTCTGAGAAGGGCAAAAATCAGATGGGGTTTTAAAGGCCGATGTAAGGTTTTAAAGCTGCTAGAAGCTCATACCATCCAGATATACAATTTGTAAATGCAAACTGTTTCAGAAAAAAAATGTAGTCGATTTAAATTGATTTCTTGAATGTATTTCATATTTCTTCCCAATATAAGGCTGATTTACGAATACTTAAATATTGTGGACTCAAATACCCTCACGTGGACGTTGTGTTGAAGTAGGGTGATTAGTGCTGACATCATCATCTGACTTTGGTTCGAAATTTCGATGTATGGCCTTAGGAATATCGACACCAAAATGATCATTGCAAATGGCCGTTAGCTTCCTACGCGTTTTCTTATAACAATACCAAGAGCATTATTGAAGGGATATAATCCTACTGCGACTAACTGTACTTATTACCTTCCAGGTCTCCCAGCTGCCGTTGTGATTCCATGGGCAATTGTGAAGTCTCAATTTTCTCATGTGGAGCGCAGCGACCAACGAGCCATGTCTTTCCACGGGTCAGTAAGCAAAATGACTTTTTTTCCATTTTATTTCAGGAAAATTTTTCTTGCATCTGAAAACACTTGTTATCAGAAACCAGACACGAGATTATGATGAAAAAATGATACGAGAATCGTATGCAGTATGGGAGGAAATTTCTGGCAAGCTAAAGATTGGTGGCAGTAGAGTTTCTGTGGGGATACTTATTTCTGGGCCTCAGTTGGCTTGTTTTCAGATGCCCGATTTCAGTACTTCAATAAAAAATTCCAAAGAACTATGTACAATCTGATTTATGATAGTTGATTGGTCAGCACTAATTATATTTTATTCCAAATGTTGGCAAAACCGTGATAAACTATATCAAGGTAACTCATGTATCACGCTAGAGCATTTGACAGAAGTGAAGTTGTACCTGTCCATCTGGTTTGTTTACACTGAAAATTCCTCATATACTGAAGCAATTCAAGACTCCCACATTAAGATACTTCAAAGAGCAGAAACCTTAAGATCATCGGCTGCAACAGTGGCACTACTCAAAAATCACATTTTGAAATACAACGGGTGCAAAGTTTACATTACTATAAAAATAAATAGCAGGCTGTGAAATACTTCCCTTTCTGTCTGTTCAGTGTTGAATTAAGTGACAGTTGCGGTGCAGATACGTTTATAGTGGTTGCAACGGCCTGGGCAATTTTTTTGGCGCACTTCTAGTAGCGAGTTACGCATTTCATGTCTGCCAAGTAAGAAAATTGGGAAGACTTTCGGCTGCATAAAACCAATGTTTAAGAAAACGCCAAACAAAAAGTTACAAAATTCCATAAAAATGAAATCGGGTAGATGTTCCAAATGTCGCCTACTTTAACTATTTCTCTGTATCAGCCTCCTTGGTTGAGAAATCAAGCTAGAAACTAAATGAAAATCCCTAGGAATGTAAGGTGTTTCATAGACGGAATAAGGTAGCTGGATTAGACCGTCAAGTCTATTATTGGCACGGACAATACAGGAACGTGCACATCTTGGACGGACAAACTTGACATTAATTTAAAAGAAAGACATTTTTAGTTGAATACAACGTCATCAGCCGTCTCATCCGCACAAAACCGCACTCATTGTTCTTTTTTCTACTTTCGCAAAGGTTTCTGGGCGCTCATGATGACGTAGGCTGTGACGTTACAGGAACTCTTCTATTTTGGTTTCCAAAGATCCTTTACCTTCTTTACTTATGTCAGTTTAAGTTAACTAGTAAAAGTTCAAAAAGTTTCCCCAGAGAATTTTCAAGAGTGACTTCCTAATATCGCCTACCTCTGTTCCTATTACCACCCACCAGGCGAAATGAGGAGCTACTCTTCAAAACGAGTTGCTAGTAGAACAAACATACCTACTACCTTTAGTATTGAATGTACTTTTAAGTCATATAAAATAAATTATGATTTGGAAACACTTACCTGGATGTTCCCTGAATGGATTGGAGACAAAAAATACGTTGATCCCAGTCTCATATACTTCAGATGCAAAACTATTTTCAACTGTCGATTACTTTAGTTTTCGGATTTAAACAAAGTGACTAAAACCGTTCTGCGTATAATCGGACATTCGTGTTTGATCTGAAGTATATATCCGTTTGTATATCCCGCATTCGTAGTGATGTTTCTTGTCTTTGCCCGACCCATTGGACATCCGTACCGATCTATAAGTCAGCGACCCCAATGGGTTGGCACCGTCGTGATGCTCTAATGTCCATGCACACAATTGAACTGACACGGTAGCCTGGATGATAGAGAAGCGGATTTGCAAATTGAAGGGCTGTCAGTTGAAGACTCGATCCAACCAATGATTGTCATGTGCGGGATGCGTCATGTCAATTTCAATCACGTTCATAGAATTTGGTGCCCGTTCAGTTGCTGTCTCAGCAGTTTAGAATGAACAGGTGTTGTCCTCGGAACCGTATCTTCGGGACTGATCCAAGACCGTTGCCAACAACTCGTTGTGCTGTCCCGGTGTGACGTAATCTCAACTACATAACTTTAATTAAACTTGAAAAGAGAAAGACACCCATGGTAAGTTTCAAGTATCGAACTGAACATCCTACAATCCGGAGTCCAGGTTTTGTTAATTGAAGGGGGTGTCTTGCTACAGCCCCGTTTCGTCAAATAAAGACAAATTGACTGGGTCCTAAGGCTTAAAGTGGACACCAAACCACTACGAATAACTATGCCCTGGTCAAGATTAGAGAGAGTGAGAGAGAGAATGAGAGTGAGAGTGAGTGAGATAGAGTGAGTGAGAGAGAGTGAGAGTGAAAGAGAGTGAGTGAGAATGAGAGTGATAGTGATAGAGAGTGATTGAGAGAGAGAGAGAGAGTGGGAGAGATTAAGGGAGAGTGATAGTGATAGAGAGTGATTGAGAGAGAGAGAGAGTGGGAGAGATTAAGGGAGAGTGAGAATACGTGAGAGAGAAAGAGAGAGTGAATGAGAGTGGGAGTGATAGAGAGTGAGTTAGATAGAGTGATATAGAGTGAGAATGAGAGTGAGAGTGAAAGAGAGTGAGTGAGAATGAGAGTGATTGAGAGAGAGTGGGAGAGATTAAGGGAGAGTGAGAATAAGTGAGAGAGAAAGAGAGAGTGAATGAGAGTGGGAGTGATAGAGAGTGAGTTAGATAGAGTGATATAAAGTGAGAGAGAGTGAGTGAGAGAGAGTGAGAGTGAAAGAGAGTGATAGTGATAGAGAGTGGGAGAGATTAAGGGAGAGTGAGAATAAGTGAGAGAGAAAGAGAGAGTGAATGAGAGTGGTAGTGATAGAGAGTGAGTTAGATAGAGTGATATAGAGTGATATAGAGTGAGAGAGAGTGAGTGAGAGAGTGAGAGTGAAAGAGAGTGAGTGAGAATGAGAGTGATAGTGATAGAGAGTGATTGAGAGTGGGAGAGATTAAGGGAGAGTGAGAATAAGTGAGAGAGAAAGAGAGAGTGAATGAGAGTGGGAGTGATAGAGAGTGAGTTAGATAGAGTGTTATAGAGTGAGTGAGAGAGAGTGAGAATGACAGTGAGAGTGAAAGAGAGTGAGTGAGAATGAGAGAGAGTGAAAGAGAGTGAGTGAGAATGAGAGTGATAGTGATAGAGAGTGATTGAGAGAGAGTGGGAGAGATTAAGGGAGAGTGAGAATAAGTGAGAGAGAAAGAGAGAGTGAATGAGAGTGGGAGTGATAGAGAGTGAGTTAGATAGAGTGATATAGAGTGAGTGAGAGAGAGAGTGAGAATGAGAGTGAGAGTGAAAGAGAGTGAGTGAGAATGAGAGTGATAGTGATAGAGAGTGATTGAGAGAGAGTGGGAGAGATTAAGGGAGAGTGAGAATAAGTGAGAGAGAAAGAGAGAGTGAATGAGAGTGGGAGTGATAGAAAGTGAGTTAAATAGAGTGATATAGAGTGAGAGAGAGAGTGAGAATGAGAGTGAAAGAGAGTGAGTGAGAATGAGAGTGATAGTGATAGAGAGTGATTGAGAGAGAGTGGGAGAGATTAAGGGAGAGTGAGAGAGAAAGAGAGAGTGAATGAGAGTGGGAGTGATAGAGAGTGATTGAGAGAGAGTGGGAGAGATTAAGGGAGAGTGAGAATAAGTGAGAGAGAAAGAGAGAGTGAATGAAAGTGGGAGTGAGAGAGAGTGAGTTAGATAGAGTGTTATAGAGTGAGTGAGAGAGAGTGAGAATGACAGTGGGAGTGAAAGAGAGTGAGTGAGAATGAGAGAGAGTGAAAGAGAGTGAGTGAGAATGAGAGTGATAGTGATAGAGAGTGATTGAGAGAGAGTGGGAGAGATTAAGGGAGAGTGAGAATAAGTGAGAGAGAAAGAGAGAGTGAATGAGAGTGGGAGTGATAGAGAGTGAGTTAGATAGAGTGATATAGAGTGAGTGAGAGAGAGAGTGAGAATGAGAGTGAGAGTGAAAGAGAGTGAGTGAGAATGAGAGTGATAGTGATAGAGAGTGATTGAGAGAGAGTGGGAGAGATTAAGGGAGAGTGAGAATAAGTGAGAGAGAAAGAGAGAGTGAATGAAAGTGGGAGTGATAGAAAGTGAGTTAAATAGAGTGATATAGAGTGAGAGAGAGAGTGAGAATGAGAGTGAAAGAGAGTGAGTGAGAATGAGAGTGATAGTGATAGAGAGTGATTGAGAGAGAGTGGGAGAGATTAAGGGAGAGTGAGAGAGAAAGAGAGAGTGAATGAGAGTGGGAGTGATAGAGAGTGATTGAGAGAGAGTGGGAGAGATTAAGGGAGAGTGAGAATAAGTGAGAGAGAAAGAGAGAGTGAATGAGAGTGGGAGTGATAGAGAGTGAGTTAGATAGAGTGATATAGAGTGAGAGAGAGTGAGAATGAGAGTGAGAGTGAAAGAGAGTGAGTGAGAATGAGAGTGATAGTGATAGAGAGTGATTGAGAGAGAGTGGGAGAGATTAAGAGAGAGTGAGAATAAGTGAGAGCGAAAGAGAGAGTGAATGAGAGTGGGAGTGATAGAGAGTGAGTTAGAGTGAGTGAGAGAGAGTGAGAATGAGAGTGAAAGAGAGTGAGTGAGAATGAGAGTGAGAGTGAAAGAGAGTGAGTGAGAATGAGAGTGATAGTGATAGAGAGTGATTGAGAGAGAGAGAGTGGGAGAGATTAAGGGAGAGTGAGAATAAGTGAGAGAGAAAGAGAGAGTGAATGAGAGTGGGAGTGATAGAGAGTGAGTTAGAGAGAGTGATATAAAGTGAGAGAGAGTGAGTGAGAGTGAGAGTGAGTGAGAATGAGAGTGATAGTGATAGAGAGTGATTGGGAGAGATTAAGGGAGAGTGAGAATAAGTGAGAGAAAAAGAGAGTGGGAGTGATGGAGAGTGAGTTAGATATAGAGTGAGAGTGAGAGACGGATAGAGAGGGGTAGAGAGTGAGAATGAGATAGAGAGTCTGTTGAAAAACTCAGTTCCTACAATGAACAAGCAGGCTGATGGTTGACTTAGTACACGTACCTTCGTCTGGTGCGTGATGTAAACCGTCGTGAAGTAATAGACAAACACACGAGGAAGGTTTAATGACACAGAAGAGAGGAGGTAGGTATTTTTTAACTTAAGTCGCACTGGAGCAACACAACGGGCGATTGACGACGGTCCGGGATAATTCCCAGTGGGAAAGATCCAAGGACAACACCACGAAATTTTGAACCACGGTGAGATGACGAGGCAACACCTGAGATGGCACCCCACTCTCCAAACTTCCACACCAACCCAACGTGAGGACTTTCGACATGATAACGGACATGTTGACGGATAACTACGTTAGGGACAAAAATTTGTTTAAAATATTAACAGGACTGGATCCGAGGATGCAGTTATTCCACACTGATGACATTTGTATATTAGATCAATCAGATTTATATAAGGTAATGTTAGTTTTTAGTTAACGTCGTACTAGAGCAACACAACGGGCTATTGACGACGGTCCGGAATCAGTCCCTTAAGGGAAAGATCCGAGGACAACACCTCGTAATTTTGAACCACGGTCAGATGACGAAGCAACACCTGAGCTGGCACCCCACTCTCCAAACTTCCACACCAACCCAACGTGAGGACTTTCGACATGATAACGGACATGTTGACGGATAACTACGTTAGGGACAAAAATTTGTTTAAAATATTAACAGGACTGGATCCGAGGATGCAGTTATTCCACACTGATGACATTTGTATATTAGATCAATCAGATTTATATAAGGTAATGTTAATTTTTAGTTAACGTCGTACTAGAGCAACACAACGGGCTATTGACGACGGTCCGGGATCAGTCCCTTAAGGGAAAGATCCGAGGACAACACCTCGTAATTTTGAACCACGGTCAGATGACGAAGCAACACCTGAGCTGGCACCCCACTCTCCAAACTTCCACACCAACCCAACGTGAGGACTTTCGACATGATAACGGACATGTTGACGGATAACTACGTTAGGGACAAAAATTTGTTTAAAATATTAACAGGACTGGATCCGAGGATGCAGTTATTCCACACTGATGACATTTGTATATTAGATCAATCAGATTTATATAAGGTAATGTTAATTTTTAGTTAACGTCGTACTAGAGCAACACAACGGGCTATTGACGACGGTCCGGGATCAGTCCCTTAAGGGAAAGATCCGAGGACAACACCTCGTAATTTTGAACCACGGTCAGATGACGAAGCAACACCTGAGCTGGCACCCCACTCTCCAAACTTCCACACCAACCCAACGTGAGGACTTTCGACATGATAACGGACATGTTGACGGATAACTACGTTAGGGACAAAAATTTGTTTAAAATATTAACAGGACTGGATCCGAGGATGCAGTTATTCCACACTGATGACATTTGTATATTAGATCAATCAGATTTATATAAGGTAATGTTAATTTTTAGTTAACGTCGTACTAGAGCAACACAACGGGCTATTGACGACGGTCCGGGATCAGTCCCTTAAGGGAAAGATCCGAGGACAACACCTCGTAATTTTGAACCACGGTCAGATGACGAAGCAACACCTGAGCTGGCACCCCACTCTCCAAACTTCCACACCAACCCAACGTGAGGAATTTCGGCCACGACAGATTCAAGGTGCACCAGCCGCCTCTACACCATACGCTTACAAACATCCATGCCCGAACCCGGATTCGAACCAGGAACCTTCCGATCCAGAGGCTGACACCTTAACCACTATACCGGTTGGTCGGGCATAATTATGTGGCGTTATGGGATTTTTCCATTCATGTTTTGATATCGGACAGTCGCTAATTGCCCGTTGTGTTGCTCCGGTGCGACATTAATTAAATACCTACCTGCCATGTCTGTGCCGACCCACCGGTATAGTGGTTAAGGTGTTAGCCTCTAGATCGGAAGGTTCCTGGTTCGAATCCGGGGCAGTGCATGAATGTTTATAAACGTATGGTGTAGAGTCTTCACGTTGGGTGGGTGTGGAAGTTTGGAGAGTGGGGTGCCAGCTCAGGTGTTGGTTCGTCATCTGACCGTGGTTCTGAATTGCGTGGAGTTGTCCTCGGTTCATTCCTTTAAGGGGGGCTCTAGTACTACGTTATTTAAGAAATTACAAATTACACACTGGAGCAACACAATCGGATTTGTGACGGTCCGTGATCAATCCCGAATGGAACACACGTTATTTCGAACCTTTGAGTACGCGAAAGTCTGGTTGGATCGAGTTTCGAACTCCTTTCCCTCCAGTTTCTCATCCGATAACGTATCCATGGTAACCCGGTTGGAAGAGTACGGTGAACTGGGCTACCACGGACATCAATTCTTTTAGGTAGGTAGGTTTGAAGGTATTTGAACAGTTTCTGTTGCACCTGTTATGCGTTGATTGGTTTGTCGGTTATTTCTTACTACACGAGAACTATAGACATGACAGGTAGGTATTTAATTAATGCCGCACTGGAGCAACACAACGGGCAATTAGCGACTGTCCGATAACAAAACCTTTCCCTTAAAGGACTGATCCCGGACCGTCGTCAATAGCCCGTTGTGTTGCTCTAGTACGACGTTAACTAAAAATTACCATTATTATTACCGATAACAAAACATGTATGCAAAGATCCCATAACGCCACGTCGTCAATAGCCCGTTGTGTTGCTCTAGTACGACGTTAACATAAATTACCATTACCATTACCCATAACGCCACATAATTATGAACCACGTGCTCTTCGTGGTGCTGATCTTTTAGGTAACGACTGCGCAACGGAAACTGGGCACGCTTTCAAACGCCGAAAGGTCAGGAAGTAATTTTTGATTCGTTGAATGTCTCGATTAGAAATTTGCGTTCTCAGGTATTAGGCACCTCTTCCCATGACGTCACTTTCTTCCTATATAATCAGCAGCTCAGGCTCTGTGCGTTCCAATCTTTTTTGGAATATATTGAGTTAGCTAAAATTTGTTGAAAATATTAATATGCAATCGCAAAAGTCTTTGAAGACTATCCCTGTGCCAAGTCCATCGGTCACTAGGGTTACAAGGAGCATGGCGAGGTCAATGGTAAGTTTTCTTTTTTATATTTACTTTAAAATTGTATTCTAGGTTGTCTTCGCGTGCACTTAGACCCGCTATACCATATTCTAGTTTTCGCTTATGTCTTTAGTTCGGTTTGCGATAGCTTTACTATGGACGTTAAAGGCTTAATTTGGTCGATGTAACTTCTCTTGACTAGTCTCCGTTAAATTGGGTGATTGCTGCTGCTTGAAAAATGGCCGCGAAAGAATAGACTTGATTGTATTGTAACGTACGAGAGCATTTACAGAGACTCCTAGTCTAATAATAGAGGTTTGCATATTAAGTTAAATCTAGTTTTGCGTATCTCATTGGGAGGAAAAATTCTTCCAGATAGCTGGATATTGGTCTTGTTTATACTTCCCTATTAGCAAATTTTTTATTTTAAACTTTGTGTGTAGTTATTTTCGAATTGCTTGAGTAGAAATTGATTATTACTTGTTATGTACTTGACTCGAAGTGGCTTAGGGTGAAACAGTTGAATAAAATCGAACCCAATTTTATAATTGTTTAATGAAGTTTATTTTGAAGTTTTAATTTAGTTCAATTTTATTTAGTACTTGTTTTCTTAAATATAGGAGGTATTTTATACCATCTAAATTCATACGACAAAAAATTTTAAATGGCAAATTTGACTTGCCTGAAAATTCTTGTGCTTGATTAATTACTCGCTTTTTAAAATGTTCTTATATTTTGATAAATTTTGAGATTTTCTGCAAGGGGCTAGGTGTTGGCTGTTTTCTGATGGCTCTTTTGGCGTGATGCAGACCATCTGTGAAATCAGTTTCTAGAAAACGCAATTTATAAGTTTGGCATTAATAAAAAAATTAATCGCATTGAAAGTGGGTTCAAATATAGTGTTTAGATTGTATTCAATTTTTTAAAGTTCGTGATTTTTGGCGTAATGTGAAACGACGAATAATTTTAAAGCAATGCGTTAAGGTAAAAACGAAAGAATGCAGATTCGCGTCTTTGGCGTAATGTCGATGATACTGAAACTTGAATTGAGTTAATAAAAGGCGGTAATTTCAAAGTCCTAAAGAAGGGATAAAAATATATTAATTGTTAGAAAATTCTTCAAATAGCGAAATGAAATTTTCCATTTCGGAATTTTTTTAAGGAGTTAAAACACCTGGGCGCATTGTAGTACAGGCCTAAAAACGCGTTTATCCCCTTAGATTCTCTAACATTTCAAGATTTTGTACTTTTTCTATATGTATTAGTTATCTGAAATATTTTTCAGTGATATCGTAAGGTTGCATACATTTTTACTGCATATTAGGAAGTCTTTTCTTAATTTTGATATATTGGCTTAAAGTATTGGTAAACCGATGGAAACCAATAAAGTAAACATTTTTTTGAACTGTTTTGCTTTTTGGTAAATGTTTAGACATTAGTGATTATTTTAGTTACACGCGCACACACGTCAGACAAGTTGCCTTTGGTTGTCGATTTGGAAACTATTACAAATAATAAAATATGACGTTACGGCATGTTTGTTCTACTTTGGAGGTTTGAGTTATTTTCCGGGTCTAGATTTGCCTCTACAAACCAAAGTTTAGTTTTAACATGTCGGAGAAAAATGTTAGTTTAACAAAACAAGTCCAACTAGGCCTATGCCTTAAAATTATATCTTTTAAACTGATTTGAACTGTCCCAGGTTAATATATTTTAAATATTAAACTTTAGAAAAAATTAAGTAATTAAAATCAGATTTTTAATAAAAACCATTTGATATCAATCAGTACATCTTGCTTATGGTTGTAATGAAAACGGCATAATAATAGAAACATGTGTAACTAACACAGTAAAACTGCTCTGAAAACAAGACTAAAACGCTCATATTTTTGCAATAGAAACAAGACTAGCATTTTAAAAATATTCCACCGCTTTGTGTATTGGACCCCTTACTTACGAGACTGCAGAGGCAGGTGAGGTTTTTCAATGTAGCCCTTCCGTTATCTTTTATTAATCATAACTAAATTGAATTTAGTATTGATGCCATATGAAAAAGAGTCTTCAAGAACAAACTTCATGCAGTCGTATATTGCTGAATATTACATGTTTCTAAGTGTCATCATATAACTTGACCTATTTTCCTCTTCATATTCAGATGGAAAACCTTGATTCAGAGATGTAATATAGCTAAAAATGTAAATGGTATCTTAATAATGAAAACAATACAAATCTGTTACCATTTTAAGCCAATAATGCACAACATCATTTATTGAGAAAAAAATTTTAAATGTGACCCTGTTGAAATATTTCCATCTTTATTTACTTGCAGCACTCTCCTCCTTTTACTCTCCTCAAATTCCATAAACTAGGTTATCAGAACACAAGTGAGCAAAATTAATACATAGCTTGAAACAAAATGCAATACAAGGTTAGGTGGTAACCAATTTTGCATTTCCGAACAAAGATCACTTTCAATCCAATTGCTAGAAAACTAGCTACAATTTGCACAACAAACTTCACTGCAAGGCTCACGGAGTGTTTACATTTGTGTCTTGTTTCAATCTGTTATGCAGGTAAAGCGTCTTGCATTTTTTTAAGCTTAAAAAAGATGCAGTACTACAAATATTGAATGTAATCAATTCAAAAGCTCAATAAAGCTATTGGCAGCATTGGAAAATGTGTAAAAAAAAGCACTAAAGATTCAGGTTTACTGAATTTGTGAAACAAATATACACACTGAAGAGTCAAAAGTCATAGGATACCTCCTAATGTCATGGATCTTTTGCCCGGTGAAGTGTAGTAACCTGACGTGGTATTGACTCGAGTCAGAAGTCCCCTGAAGAAATGGTCAGCCTTGCTGGCTCTACAACCGTCCATAATTTCGAAAGTTTTGCAGATCACGATTTTGTGCGCGAATTGACTTCTCGATATTGTTCCATATATGTTCGATGGGATTCATGTCTGGTCATCTAGATGGCCAAATCATTCAATGGAGTTGTCCAGAATGTTCCTCAAACGCGAACGATTTTGGACCGGTGACATGGCGCATAGTCATCCTGGAAAATTGCATCGTTGTTTGGGGACATGTCAATGAATGACTACAAATGGTGTCTAAGTAACTGAACATAATAATTTCCAATCAATGATTGGTTCAGTTTGACCAGAGGACCCAATCCACGCCATTATGGAGCCACCACCAGCTTGCATAGTGCCTTGTTATCTTGGGTCCATGGCCTCATGTGGTCTGCGCCACACTCGAACCCTCATCAGCTCTTGACAACTGGAATCGTGAATCATCTGACCAACGCTTTTTAGTCATTTAGGGTCCAATCGATATGTTCACGAGCCCAGCAGACCTTGCAGCCGATGGCGTGTTGTTAGTAAGAGCACTTCGGTCTTTTGCTGCCATATCCCATCAATGCACAATTTTGCTTCTGTCCACGTTTATCGTACGACCCAAATTGATTATTGCTGTTATTTGACGCAGTATTGCTTGTCTGTTAACACTGACTGCTCTACGCACACTTCGCTGTCGGTTTTTAAGTAGACGCGGTCGGCCACTGCGTTGTCCATGGTGAGAGGTAACGTCTAAAATTACATTTTCTCGTCACTCTTGACACTGGATCGAAGAATGTTGAATTCCCTAACAATACCCGAAATGGAAGGCCCAATGCGTCTAGCTCCAAATAGCATTCCGCGTTTAAAATTCTGTTTGTTCCCGTCGTGCGGCTATAATCACACAAAAAAAACTTTTCACATGAATCACTTGAGTACAAATGAAAGTCCTGACAATGCACTGCCCATTTACACATTTAATACGCAATGCTACTGCGATCTGTATCTTTGCATAATGCCATCTCATGACTTTTGGCATTTCAGTGTATATACAATAACACATCGATGTTAAACAGTTGTATTTACCATCGATTTATTGGAGCCTATGTTTGTCGATCATCGGCTAAAATACATCGATGTTAAATACTTAAATATTTTTATAAAACATCGATGTTTAGAAAACATAGATATTTATGTCGCTTCCCTAATACATAGCCAGTTTCTTAACATGCGAGTGACTCGTGAAACTTACAATATACACAGGAAAGGGTAACTTGTGAAAGAATTAAATTCTGCTTTAAAATACTGAAGTTTCTCTTTTTCTTTCATGTAATTCTGAAACATTAAATGTGAATCGCATCCTTTGAACACAAAAATTAATCCCGTGAAGATTATCCACATTTCAACAACACAGCTCTGGTGGGTTGTGTTTCTATGGACGGCTACATTTTGTCATGCTATACGTCAAGTAATACACACACAATGACACTTTTACTAACACAAGACATAATACAAACCGAGGAATTTAAGGTTGCTAGTGCAGTGTGTACACGCATCTATATAGTGTTAATCTTGAAACATATGGGGACATCTTCAGAAAGACTTGGTATAAGAAATCCAAAGAGTGTTGGTTTTATGGCACAAGGGTCTTATTTGGTCATGCTGAGCCAGATACAAGACGTACAATCTCGAGTAATGAATAAACACTCCCCAAGAACAGGATCGATAAAGAAATATGGTTAGGATGCATGATGAGTTATCATGAAACCTAATACTTTGGACAGTGTGCAAGTTGGTACATGCACAGGAGATACAAGATAATGCCTTACACAGAAATAAAAATGACTGTAAAAACTGAAATGGGGACTTACGGAAGTTGAAGGAGTGGAGATTGTTGAGTGCTAGAGATAGGAGAAAATGGTCTAGGGCTGAATTATGGAATGTGCTGTGTGTACTCAAATTCCAGGTATATTTATTTTCTCTTGTAGCCTTTAAATTTTGTTATCAGCTGAATGGATATAAAAATCGAACAACTATAAAATAACCAAACGTGTAATTAAAGCAGTAGCTGCAAGAAATACATGGGAAAAAGTTCTAGGTAAAAATTAAATCTCATGGAAACAAAACTGCTGCTTAAACAGAAGTAATAGATGTTTCATTGACAAGAGACTGATCCTACCGTATTAACATTTTGATGCGTCATTCTTGTAATCAAACAATATCCCATTTTAAATAGAAGAAAATATCTAGCAGGATGGGGTAGTCAAAGGACAACGGCAGCAGACTGCAACTCAAACGCAGCAAAAGTAAAGCCTTAACAGTTAGTATACTAATTTATAGACTTAATCGATTGGAGAGGAGAAATTTTACTTCTAAAAGAGGAAAATTAATCTGAAGTGGGAAATATGTGAAGGTACCGTTAAAATGGTATGAAGACAAGCTTGAAGAAAATGTTTAAGTGTTGCTTGCTACACGAATAAAGTAGACATCGGTACAAGGAAAAAGTAAAAAATTTTACGGAACAAGGTGTGCATCAACAATCAACTGTTCCATTCACACCACAGCAAAACGCAAGAGCGAATCGTGACAATAAAACTGTTTTAGAAGCAGTAAGAACCGTACTCGGTTTCGATGATCTGGAGAAGTTCTGTGCCGAAAGAACTAATATAGAGCTGTATATCTTAAATAGGAGACCATAGGTTTTGAAAAGCAAAACACTTTACGATATGGTTTGGCTAAAGTCCAGATAACTAGTAAAAATGAACTTTGTTGTCTAGAATAGGCTTCAGTTTTCTTTCAAGATAAAAAAAATGGGTACAAGAATAAGCATGAGCGGGAAAAACTCGAAGATGAAAACTAACAGCTAAGTTATAAGAGATGCACAAGAACTATTGAAGTTTCCCCAAGAAACTATTAAATCAGAAAACAGAAAATTAGAATAAAATGATCAATTACGAGTTATAAGTAATTGAAGGAAACAAAATGAGGGTAAAAACTGAAATGTGGATGTACGCAATGTTTTCCTACAGACCTCTGAGGTGTTATATCTAAAAGCGCTATATGGAATAACAGTTGTACTTTTTACCCCCTCAAATTGTGGTTCCTTTATCTGGGGTATCCTTATGAAATTTGTATTGGATCAATTAGATTTATATCAGTGTGGAATAACTTTCATGCTCGGATCCAGTCCTGTTAATATTTTAAGCAAATTTTATTCCCTAACGTAGTTATCCGTCAACATTAAAAACCGTCAGTAAATTTATTCGGTTTACTCGAGTTTGATACAAAATTGTAATTTAAATTTACTACAATAATACCAATATAGATATATACAGAAGTAGAACAAAGAAATTGATCAAGTAGGAGTACAAATGAAGGCATCAAATAATTATAACAATATAATTATAAAATTGATCTTAAACGCTCACTCAAAACACAAAAAAATGATACTTGTACGAATTTCTGATGCATCGTCACTCACGAAGCTATCATAGTTCATACACGCATTAATGTCTCCTAACAACAAGTTACGAAAGTAATCGAATTGAAGAATCTATTCACTTTTCGCGAGTTTAATATCTACCGATCTACCTACAGTCCTAAATAGAATCGCCCACATAACTGGCTCTGATACGGACGTATAGTGTAACGTATTATAATCCAGCGGGTTGCGAGGTGAATCAAACCAACTAACGCCGTGAACATGAGAAACTGGTGCACGTTAAATCTGTTTGCCTCGAATGTACTCGTGTTGGCATGATGTGAAAGTCTGGAGAGAAGTGTGACATCGTCACCTAAACGTTGTTCAGAATTGTGTGGTGTTGTCCTGGGATATTTCTCTTCGGGTTCGTTCCCGTCACCACTAACCCGTTGTCTTGCTCCAGTGTGACGTTAATTAAATGCTTACCTGCCCCATAACCAAGGCAATGACCCAATAAGCCACATTTATTGGTTAAAAGAATCCTAGGTAAGATTGCATCGGTCACGTGGGTGGAAACTGGTAAGAAGTCATGGGAACGAATGTCTGCGTTGCATAGAGAATTTGTCGATATGTGGACGTCTGATTACTTATATTTATAAGTTATCACTAACTGTTATGATTGTTGATGTTAATTTATGTGTTGTGACAGCATTTAATATCGTCTTTAATTTCTTGTGCTGAGCGTTCTTGAAATGCCTTCTATATTAAGTTGTTCCTTTGACTTTGCAGCCCTACACCTTCTTGTCCCTGGAAAGGACAAAGAGGGTAAGAAAGGTGAACCCGCCTGCCACCATACCACCACCACCGCTACCATCGCCGCCTCAGCAGCTCGGAATCGGCGCTCCAGGCCTCTCTTCAGCTAGGTAATGTCCACAAATCTGATTTTCTCCCAATTCCATCATCTGAGCATGCCTCAAAACTAGTTGTCCTCGAATCCCTCATTGTCGATCCCTCGCCAATATTGTGTTGTTCTAACCACCCCAATCATTGCCACTGATCTGAGCAAGGGTGTAAGAACTTGTTACAAGCAGATGTGCAGAGTTTGGATGGGGTGTTTAGAAAATTAAAACCACTTCACAGTTTTTCGTAACTCTTTTATTTTGCAGGTACAGATTGTTTCTAATATTAGCTTTGTAATTGTTTGTTATTTTTACCGTTGGAAGCGATCAGAGCCCAGTTATGAAAAATATCGCTACCGACGGTGCTCGGGAACCTTTAAGGTTTTCTTGTCTCGATCAATATTGTATTCTCGGGTGAAACGCATACTAACCCTTAACTGCTGTGTCACAGTCTCGTAGCTAGTGTGGAGGGGTCTCTCAGACCTCGCTCACTAAAGTGCGTATAAAGTTGATTAATATAATATTTTAATGAAAGAATATTTAGATAATTATTTATACATTTTAAATTCAGATAAATTTAATTCTTAACATGAAATACATTTCATATTCATGTCTCTTCAGGCTCAGCTTTCGGACCTAATCTTGCAGGACGTTTCAACCCTGGAAATTGTAAAACTATGTTGTGTTTTGGTGTTCTAACAGTACGATTATGTGTCCCCCCCCGGTCTTCCCATCTGAAGTTATTTTAGAAACATTCTTCTTGTGAAGACGAACTTGAAAAGTCGTCTTCGTCTGCCTAAATTTCAGAATCCGTTTCGTGTTAGCTTTCAGTAATATTATCTGAAATTTCACTGTCCAGTACTGTATTTCCGATCAATTATCAACACTATCCTGGATTTCTTTTTGTGTAAAAATACACAGGTCGTTTTTTAGTATAGTTTATTGCCATTTTAGGCTCTCTGAAAAAAATTCCCTACTCCAACTTCGACAATTTCATTCAACAAGAACGGTAGCGTAAATGCCGTGAAGGGGTCTAAGAGACCACGCGGATCCGGACCGAATTCGTTTGCTGTTGCTGGATCCGGTATATGGCCAAATGATGCCGGATCAGATTTCAATCCCTATCCGTGTATCTCGTGCTTGGTGAATGTTTCAAGTTGACGCAGGTTACTACTCCTAGCAAACACGTTTTTGAGGATTTGGAATTCCCTTTCTTGAGTTGAACAATTTTATATGAAGATAACTTAATTCATAAAAATGACTAGTATATGGCGAGTGTGGCATAGTGAATAAAACGGAATTTTTTTTTTTACTTGGAGGCACCCTTGCACCAGGCATTGTCAAATTTCACCATTTTTAATGACACATCTCATAAAAGAACTTGTTTAAATATAGAATGATTTCAGTACAGAACTACAAAAGTAACTTCCTACCACTTAAAAAAGGCAAGCCAATATGTTTTGCTTTTTTAAAAGAAAATCATTGTCTTCAATGAACTTTTAAAACATAAGTTGCTTTAATGAAGCTTCAACACGTAAAATTATCCACCTAAAACAGTCAATAAGACAAGGAATTTTTTTAATACTTCACAAATTCATATTTAATGTAGCAAAATGTTATATTTTCAATAACGGCAAAACTACACTTAAAATTTGATTTATTCCGACTTGTCTATCACTTTAAATCGTATACTTTGTAGTGGTGTTGCGTTTGATAACAATTTATTAAAATAGTCAATATTTAAAACCGAAAAAACGGCAGTAAATGACGAAAGAAAGCAATAAAACTTGTCGCGAATAACGTTGTTCTAAAGATATTCATCATTCCTTTTTCTCTTGATCTGGAATTTGCTACAACTTACAAATAAAAGTGCACAACATTTCGAAATACGAAATTAGTTCAGAGGAAAAGAAACAGAAAATATATCTGCACGTGAACAACCAACACGAGTTTCCGTTCCCGTTCGTTGAAAAATACTCTCCCAAGTATTCGCAAATCCTTTATATTTCGTTAAAAACAAAAATAATACTCGAAATAAATGAAGTAAAAAAAACAATTGAAATTCTATAAAAATCATTTGTTTAAATTAATTTCTTTTCGGTAGAAATGGCAAAACAATCAAAGCAGTCGTAATACTCAATATACATTCCAGATTTTCCGAAATTTTCAAATTATGGTTGATTTTAGTATACTTACTCGGATGTTTTAGCATAAAGCTTATCTAAATATAAATTTTAAAAAGTTTAATATTGCATTCACACTAAACTAATATATGATGTATATAAAATAGAGCACATTGTAACCAAATATATGGAATAAAATTCATGTCATGCATATACAAACACACAAACAGAAGATCAAACATCAAACATTGAACGGAAAGAAGGACTTGAGCAACTAAGTTCGGTCACTAAATGAATGCTGATACAACTTCTAATTCGCACGGTACTAAAATGAATTTCAAAATGTTCTCTTACCTGTCAGACGAGAAATACAATCTAGGCTTTATCCATTTTAACCTTTATTTGACACAAACACAACGTCAAGCAGTACGTACTGCTTGAGTGAAAAATGTGACGCTTGATTAGTATTCCGTGTTTCGTTGATGTTGTTCGTGACGTTGTGTTTGTGTCAAATAAAGGTTAAAATGGATAAAGCCTAGATTGTCTTTCTCGTCTGACAGGTAAGAGAACATTTTGAAATTCATTTTAGAACCGTGCGAATTATAAGTTGTATCAAATGCAAGTACTCGCAGTATGCAAGTTTCGTGAAAATGTATTAAACCGTTTTGACGTGAATTTGGTACACACACAGATTGGACAGACACCAAACGCGCAAGAGACTGATTTTGCATCGGAAAAGTTGAAAACTGATAGAAAACTTGAAATGGTCGAAAATAATGAATGTACAAACACTCCATTATTTATATAGATTTCAAAAGCTAAAGTGTCTTATGGACATGCACAGCTGTATTGCATCGTTTTTTCTATTCATTGCAGCCCCAACTCCGATCATCAAGATCCTGCCTCAACACTTCTTCAGGTAATGTAGTAATTTGCATTAACTTAACGATTGTGAATGGATGTATAGTATTAGTGAAACTTCTTGAATTTAGTTCCGTGAAATTGTTTTATTAGCGCAGCAGTTAAACGAAATTGTCTCAATTAAAAACCCTTTTTCGGTACCTACCTTCTAGGAAAATTTTCGACCGAAATTCAACCCACCACCTGCAGTGTGCCCAACCGACAACTAGTCTTTACGCAATTGAGCAATAAATGAGTGATTGAACCCTTTGCATTTAGATGTCGCTGTATCGGCAGCATTACAATAGCAAATTTCAATGTTTTGAGTTCAAAAATGTTTAATCTATAGCATAGACCAAGGGTGGTCAAAAGCAGCTCTTTAAGTGGGGCTCCCATTGAAAATTTAAATACGTTATTTTTTATTTCTCTTTTCACGAATCGTGTTAAATTGAATAATACCAAGACCTTTAAGTGCTATATTTCCATTAATACATTTTTATTATATTATTTTTATTAAAATTTTAAAATAATTTTGTATTTTTAAAAAACTATTTTCTTGTACGTGTGCATAGCATTTCAGACTTGTGTAAAATATGTAACCATATTAATTGAATTTGAATTTAATAGCACATGTAACTGGTGCGGCTCTATGAACACGAGAAACCGGAATGCGGATCTTTGACCTAATCCGTGCCCACCCAGCCATAAACCATAGAAATGCAGATTACCGTCATCACTCTTGCCTTCGTAAGCGTACCAGCAGGGGCGCCGACTTCGGAAAAATATTGAGGGGGCCCAGGGAGTATCCCCCCCCTTCCGGAAACTAAAAAAATCCACTTTTGACCAAAAAGGCAATTCAACATCCCTTCCGAATTTTTTTCGGCTACGTCTCTGCGAGGGAAGCTAATACCCGGCCACCAATAATAAAAAACGAAATAATTGGTGCATCATACTAATTTGGGACCGTCGCTTAACTTGCATGGCACATGTAACATTTTGTAAAAAAAATTTCATATTTTTAAACCTCTAATTCTTTTAATACTTTAAAAAAAAAAAAAAAAAAATTCGAAATCTTCAAATCCTTTTTCAGGGAAATAAATTATTTTAGAAAATTATTTTTTAGTTTCAAAAGAATAGTTTTAGGATTTAGAATTTCATGTCTGAGTGATTGGTAAACTTCGTTTAATATTAAATATTTTTCTCCTCAAAATTACATAAATATTAACTGTACAATGCTTGTTCAGAGAACCAATAAAAATATATTTCACAACACTAGAATATAAAGATAAAAATACAACAATAAAACTGAATTTGGAAGCAATAGATCAAGATTTCGAAACCAAAATTTTTATTTGCCGATTTTAAATCGGATTTTGCCATAAAAAATATTCATATTATTTGAGAAATTTTAACAATTTCATACTTAATATGACAAAATTTATGTAAATTATAAGAATAATAAAAAATTAGGTACAATAGATACCAACTTAGGTACAGTAAATAAAAATGATTTTAATGAAAACCCAAATTTAAAACTCAAATCTTTAAAGAAAATCATCTTTATCTTAATTAAAATTTTAATTTAAAAAGCAGTAAATGTAGACTTTTGTATTTGTATTTGATTTTCCGTATTTGAACGTATAGATAATTAAATCATTAATAATGTACTTTACCTAATTCGACCAAAATTTATAAAAAAAGCACTTTTACCTTGAGATCATGGAATTATTTTTTTCATATTACTTTCATTCCTAAAACTGTTTAAAGATTTTGCATATTGATGTTTTTCGCTGTACTGTATAAATATTTTATTTAAAAAAATATAACATTGTTATGTCTAAAAAATAGTTTGCTTAAAATTTAAAACAAATCATTTCTAAAATAATGAATCATCATTACCTTTAAACATGGCATAAAATTAGAATTTTCTAATTATTATTGTAATGGAATAAAAACGAGTACAAGATTTTAATATGTTTTCTAAATAACGCCATTTAAAAATAATGGGCGCCGGGGACAACTCCCAACATTATATTGTTGTAGGGGGCAGTGTAATGGTGTGTAAATATCCACACGCACCAATACACTGCATTATAATTTCAGTACTAATTTTATTCATAAATATTAAACCCAAATTGTATACTTGGCTTGTACTATTTTTTTTATTTAAAAAAAAATTAAAATATTCCTAATTTGAAACTATTTTATAGAGAATTTTTAAATTTTTAAAAGTAATAGCACTTAAAATGTTTTATTCAAATGTTGGTTTCGGATAACCATGATCATAAAATATTCGTTCTTTTTCACAAAAACAAAAGTTTCGACAATTTTTTTAGAAAGAAAATGTTACAAATTTGAAGAGATATTTCATTGAAATATAAATATTCAGAAAAATCCATGCTTTATAATTTAATTAATTTCTACTTCATACCTTTCGAATTTTAAAATTAAATGTTGACAGTGGCGGATCCTGAATCTTCCTACCTTTTCGACTCAGAAAGCACTCATTTTTTTATTTTTACTAGTTTATCAATCTTCATTTCTGGAATGCATGAATGACTATTCGCGGATATATTCTGATCTGATATTCTTCTGATCTTCTGATATATTCTGATCTGATATTCTTGTTCCGCGAATGACTATTCGCGGAACAAGAATATCAGATCTCGCATAAAACAGAACTTACCTTTCTTTCACAAGACCAAACGCATATTCCGAGAGTGTAGCTTTCTGAAGAGAAGAGGGCATAAAGGACACAGAGCAACAAATACAATCACGTATTGTGACAAAAACAGCAGCCTGAACGGTCGCTGGACTCTACGATTAGAACTTCTTGACCAAATTTCCCCCCTTAGGTCCCCCATCTTCTCGGTTTTCATGGATGTCCATTCGTCCATCTTGTAATTTCTGATAAGAAAAAACTCCGTCCTTCCTTAAACTTAGTCGGACAACTTTCTGGAGTTCTCAGAACAGAGATAATGACCACCCCACTAGTAATGAAACCCCACTCTACGCTTTGGGGATCATCCCAAGCAGGTCCCGATGAGTGACATATCTAATTGCCATCCTTTGAAGTGGAAGCCGGCTCGCTGCAATTCATGGTCCCCACATGTGGTCAGCCAACGGCTACCCGTTAGCGGTAACACTTTGTAGATAAAGTTTGGTGCCATCCACTATCGGTGCAAATGGAATTCGTAGAGATACAGATAATCGGAAAATCCATACTGAAAACGAAAAATTACTTTAAAATTATTGGGGGGGCTTAGTCCCTCCTCTTAAAACATTGGAGGGGCTCGAGCCCCCCCAAACCCTATGAAGTCGGCGCCTATGCGTACCAGTGCATACATGCTAGCACCCACTTGTTACAACGGTAGTCTCGTATTAAAATTAATCGGTTACAATTTGCATTTTACTTCAACAATCGTTCCCTGCAGCATTCCTATAAAATTTTTCCCTTTCGGCGTATATCTTCTATGGGTGTTTCACTATCCCGACTGGAATCATGACCGGTACACTCAAGCGATCTTTTCCTCCATCCTATCCCACTACTCGATCATCCTACCCACCCCTTTTTTTCGAATCTTTCAAGACTTGCGTTTTGAAATGGCGCCATGCAAGTATTTCGACCTAAAATTTTATGCTTAAATTTGTACTTGTTTCTAACTTTAAAAAATATTACTTTGTTTATTAAATTGTAAGATGAGATTTTATTTCACTTTAAGTTCTTGTTTCTTCATAAATATAAAATCTATAATGTATTAAGGGGTCCGCCTACCTTAAAATAGCGAATTTCGACGAAAATTCTAAATTTTTTTTTATTACGTACTATTTTTTTATATATTTTTTCTAATGGCAAGAGAAAATGACAATATCTTACAAAACGATTACAAGAATACAAAACAGTAAGAGAAAAAAGTGAGTATCTCATCAGCAAAGCTCTAGCACTCCAGTAGCGTCTCACCTCGGAGACCCCACACAGAGCTGGACATCTTTGGATATGGGACCTGTCCATAATTTCATCCTTTTTGCAGAGTGGGCATTTAGGACTGTCATAAACGCCAATGCGGTGTAAGTGGTTTGCAAGGCAGTCATTCCCCACTGCAAGTCTAAATTCTGCGACCGCTCTTTCACCAGGTTTAATCGAAATTTTTTGGTCCAATAAATTTCCCCAGCTCTTCGAGGAAATACAAGAAGTGAGATTTCCATTTAAGTCTCATTTCATTTTTGATGTAGAGTTTTATGGAGTGGAATGAGTAACTTGTGGTTGGCTGTTCAACTATCCGTGTGCCCTTCTTGGCCAATATATCTGCCTGCTCGTTACCGAAAATATCAGTGCCCAGGGAGCCACTGGATAACGATCTGTCGTCCTTCTGCCTTTAATCCCTCAAGGAGCATCTGACATTCTAAGATATCATTTGAGGCAGGCACCTCGTTTGACCCAATAGCCTGAATGGCAGCTTTGGAATCCGACAACAAGACCACTTTGTTGTAGAGACGTCTGGGAACAAGTTGCTGCAATGCCACACAGATGGCCATAACTTCTCCATCAAAGGCGTTTTTTTTTGTTTCCCGACAGGGACATAAAAGGAGAAAATGGAGGAATAAATTCCTGCTCCAACATTTGGTGAACATTCAGTAAAGGAGCCGTCGGTATAGACGTGTAACCATTCAGGCTCTGGATAGAGGGTGTGGATGGTCTCAAGGGCTAAAATCTTCAAGCTCTCTGGAGGGAGCTGACTCTTAAGGATAGGCTGGGCAAGATTCAGGTTAATAATTGTCTCAACGCGATTCAAGGGATTACGAGGATTTAAAAATCCCTGAACAATTCCTTCATCAATTTCCAGATCTTCTCTTAAATCGAGAGCTTTCTGAAGAAAGCCTCGTGTCTTCAGTTGTCTCTGTCCATTCTCATACTGGTCCCAAAAGGGCACTTCAATTCTGATTAACTTTTCATACAACACTAGAGCTCTCTCCTCAATAATCTCCTGAATGGGTCTGTTATTTGTCAAAAGTAGCATGGAGTCAATTGGGGTGGTCTTTACCGCACCAACAATCAACCTGAGGGCCTGGTTTTGAAGTAACTCCAGCCTTTCAATCAGGCTCTTTGGGGCATCCAAACGTTTAAGAATATGTAGACGCCTTTCTACTTTCTCAACTATACTTTCGATTTGTAATTTCCAACTTGACTTATTGTCAAAGGTTACTCCTAAGTAAGTAAATTTGTCCGTATTAGACAGTTCATCATTTCTGTAAACCAACTTTGGCCGGATATTCTGGTGCATCAGTGAAAACGTCTGCACCGCAGACTTCTCAATATTCACGGCCATGTTGTTTTCCTCGCACCACTTGTAAAGAATCTCAAGTGCTCTGTTCAAGAACCTCTCTATCTCGGACTTTGCGTTCGTTTTAGCAACTTGGGTCCAAATAACCAAGTCATCTGCATAGAGAAGGCACTCCACTCCAACTGTTCTCAAAGCCAAGATAAGATCGTTGATGTAAACATTGAATAGGGAGCAACTAGAAACTGCTCCCTGGGGAAGTCCCGTCTGAAGAATGTAACTTTTGGAGGTTGAGTCCCTATAACGAACTTTACAATTTATCTGGTCCAGGAATGATTTAAACCAGTTTAACATATTACTCTTTACTCCAATATCAAGTTTTAGAATAATCTTTTCTCTCCAAACGGAGTCGTATGCCGATTTGAAATCTATAGACGGCTGTCATCACTTTTCTTTTATCAAGAGTGTCTTTAACCATTTGACTCAGATGAGCCACTTGGTCAGCTGTGGATCTATTTCTACGAAACCCAGCTTGTTCGGAGCAGAGTAAATCTTTTGATTCAAGGAACCAATTCAATCTATTTACAACCATACGCTCCATTAACTTAGCCATAATGCTAGTGAGCGAAATGGGTCTGTAGCTTTGAGTATTCCTGGCGTCTTTATCTTTTTTAAGAATAGGGATGCTAATGGCTCCTCTCCAATCACGAGGAACAATCCCAGTCTTCCAAATGCAATTGAAAATTTTCAAAAGAGTAGTATTTGCATTTGTTCCAAGGTGTTTAAGATACTCCGCATGAATTTTGTCCTGTCCCGGAGACTTTTTGATTTTCAATTTATTCAAACAGCAGATAAATTCCTCTTTGGTGAAAGGCGATTCAAAGATGTCTCCTGTACCAGTCAGGTCTTGGACTTCGGGTATAGGGAGGCGATTGAGATTTGTTTTGATGACTCTTGATGTTTTCCTAGCGTAAGAACCTTTTCTCTGCGATAAACAATATGACTGTGCAAAAGCATTTGCTATGTCCAAATCTGAGAATAATTCTCTATTATTGTGATGAATAGGTTCCCTTTTGGGGGTGACTTTTTTATTAGACAGATTTGAGATAAATCTATGTCTTCAAGCTGTCTTCTTGATAGTTTATATTTTCTATAAAATTATCGAAGGTTTTCCGCTTTGCTTCAAGGAGATTTATCTTGAAAATTACAGCTTGTTTTCTCCACATTATAACATCAGCTGCTCTCCCTGTAATCTCTGCTTTTTTCCTTAACCAGTCTCTTTTCCGTTTTGTTTCTTTAAGATCCTCAGACCAAAAACACTTGAAATTTCCAACTTTACCTCTAGGTATACATTTTTTGGCACAATTCACTATCAAACCATTAAATTTTTTAACTAGTTTATCGTTGGGCTCTTGAGTAGTATTATTACGTACTATTATTGCCTGCATTTTAACGTTTCCAAAACTGTTTTATTTTTAGTTATACGACATTTAGAACCAAAGATATCGTTATTTAAACGCAAAGTGATAGCAGTCGAATAAAACCGGAAGTGTCAATTCGAAACCGGACGTTAAAGAAAAAATAGTTTCATTCTTCTGTATTATATCACAATGGGATATTATATCACAATGGCAGAAATTACCTTAGCTACTTTTAACCGTTTATAAGGATACCTATGTAATTACCCTGTATATTACTTTGTAAAAATATAATTTCTTTTGTAGCAAAAACTTTAAATGCATTTTCCCGCAAATGATAATTTTACAAAATAGTTACCACCGTTTTTTCAATAACTTCCACAATTTTTAATATTTTTACTAGAAATTTTGTACATGCATTTTAAATACTATTAACTATGATGTCAACTAAAATTTTTAAATAATATAGTATATTCTTTGATTTATAGCTGCTTTTGTGAATAATTTGCTACAAATTTTGACATTTTTCATGAATATGTGCGTTACATGGCATATCTTATGTTTACAAAATATTTCTTAGATTTTAGTCCATTTTGAAGATTGTGGTTACATTTATATTGTAAACAAAGGAAATTGATTTTAAGATATTATTTTTTTTTTCTACAGCTCTACCGTTTCCATAAAATTTTATTAAAATTTACCTTGAATAACCAATTTTTTCAAATGGCAACAAAGAATAATTTTTTTGGTACCATTTCTTTGTTTTACATCTGTTTTAACTATTAAAAAACATAAAAAGCAAAAAGCTAAAACAATTTTTTTTTAAAGTTGTCGACGGTAGGCGGATCCCTTAAAGATAATAGATGTTATATATGCTAGATGCTATAATACGGATGCTAACTAATGGAACAAACTAAAAATTGACTGGATGGATGTAGATAATTTTATCAGGGATGTTTTACGGAACCCGAAATCAATTTTGACTTGCCTGGTTTCACTTTTGCGGACGATTCGTTCCAATTATCTTCCCTCCAATGATTGCATCAGTCGGGGCAAGATACAACCTACTTATTCATCTCTCGAGCCTATTTTATCATTGGGGATTTTAATGGACATGAATCACTCTGCAAAGTGGCGATTTTAATCGTAAATGACCACAAATAGAAAAACTAATTGCCCACTGTCTCCTGAACGACTCGAGTCGCGTGTTTTCATCAGCCGACTCATTCTTATACGCTTAATCTTTCATATCCACCTGTTTAGTTTCCATATGGAATTTTAAAGTTGAAGACCTGTGCAACAGCGATCGTTTTAACTTGTAATTTTAAGGACATGGCTTCCTAAGCGATCTCGGCGATTTATTTTAGTCATTTACAGGACACTAGATCAATAGAAAGTTGGTATTTCTGACGATAGGATCGAAACACTAAATACTGACTATTACTAACAACATCATGGAAGCGGCTAATATATCCAACCAAAACATCGGGAAAGATGCCGAGGCATTGTAAGCCATGGTAACGTGAGTTCCGAGAGATCAACTTACGAAGGAAAGCTTGGAGTAAATTCCGCAGATATCCGACACCAAACTTGGTTGAATTGATACCTACGAAAGTTTCAATTTACAAATTTCAAGCTTATCGAATGGATGTCGTATCACACATAAAGACTAGACTCTGGGGAAAAGCACTTGACAAGAGCATCGCATGAAAATTCTTTCCCTCCTGATTTTTTTTATAGAAGTTGATAGGAGTAGGTCTTTTCGACTGCTTGGAAAAGGGCCATAATCATACCCATTCAGGAACTTGTACCCAGAGAATCTCGATAATTACAGGCCAATAGCTTTGACAATTTTCAAGCTAAGGGAAAGTATGATTTTCTTGTTGCTTTAATTAATGGTATTACTCGACAACTTTCTTACTGTCAAGGAAAAAACGAACCACCTTCTTCACTTTTCGAGCACTATTCATGGTAGAGCCAATTCAAAGGTATCATTCAATCGGAAATAAAGTTCTCTACAAATTCAAATTAAAAAAAAATTGCATCACGCGACATCATAAAATTTTGCACAATTAACGAAATTTCAAATGAAACGCCATGTTTTGATGTCGTAAACACTTTGGATCGTTAAATTAGTCTAAATATGAAACGTCATGACTTTCTTACCTTAATATATTCCACAGTATTTAATCTCGGAGATAATGCAAATTTCGGCGATCGTCTCAAAATAGTTATTTGTAGATCGAGATTAATTGTATATTTATATAGTTATAGCTATCCGAATTTCAAATTTGAACACTGTTTCAAACTTATTCTTCAGTGATCCAAGAATTACATTTATTACGCAAGTGCAAACAATTTGAGAATTACATTTTTATATTTACTATGCAAGTGCAAATGAATCGAGAATTACTGAGAATGTCTGAGGTTTGTCAAAACTTTGCAAGAATTTTGGATAACCCCCTAAAATTGTAATAAAGAGGACAATTAATGTAGCGCTAAACCTATTTATCGGAATGAGTTGCAATTTTGCATGGCCATACTAGAAATTGTGAAGACTCTTCAAAATGTAATAAGGTTCCAATTCATAATTTTTTCAAACATTAATTTAATTTTCATTGCGTATTAAAAACAATTTTTAAATTAAAATATTCGATGGATTTTGTGTTGCTTAACAGTACAGAACATGGTACAGAATATCAGCGCTATAGACATATTTGGGCAGATATGCATAAAAGAGTAAGAAACTGATTTAACATTAGGATCTCCGATCTTTCTGTACTTATAACTTAAAAACTGTAAGACCTAATGACATGAACTTTGATATCTGAAGTTGAATTTTGGTAGATTCAAAATTAGGAGTTATTGGAAATTAAGAAGTCGGTGCTCAATTTAATATGAATACAGCCCCTTATGCACATTTTATGAATTTGAATATTTAGAACACTCGCTAACCCCGGTGATTGCAACGAATTATTCGCAAAACCAAATGGGAATTTGTAGCCTATTGGATAAGTCATCATGGCGTTGCCAGTGGTGCTGGTTTGCTTCGCAAGCCAAATTATGAATATTATGAACTATAATTTGCTTCGCAAACCAACACCACGTGCAAATTCGAATTGCGAAGAGATCCAATCGGCATAAAGTCACAATCCCTTGGGGAATTATAAAACTTTTATTTAAAAATTATTTATTAAAAAAAATTAAATGTGTGGTATTAACTGGTGTAAAAATTTCCGCAGATTTAAAATCCGTTGAAATTTTCAATCTATCTTTAACGATCTAGATTTTACGTAAAACTAACAATGCTAGTCAAAATGTTTTTCGTTTATTCCTTATGGAATAATTTGAGCGCAGGAAAGGAAATCTGATTTCTCTAATTAAACGAAGGTCATTCTTCGCAGTGGCGTTCGTATTGAAAAATATATAAAAGTTTCAATTTAAAAAATATTTATTCTATCGATCTGATGTGAAATTTTCCGCAGATTTCAAATCCGTTGAAATTGTTACTCCATATTTAACGATCTAGGAGATAGGAAAAAGTACAAATTTAATGGAACTATATTCGTAGACTATTTCTACATATTTTCCTCTGGAATAAACTTTTTTATAGAAAAACGGCTTCAAACGGATATTGGACTTACAAGTGAGAGGGCAAATCAAAATGGTTTCTTCTTTTCTGGGCAAGTGTCCATTTCAGTGGACGACGGGGCTTATTCCTCGCCCTAAATTTTACTAAAAGTTACAATTCCCGTACTAACATTTTTGACATCACTTTTGACTTAAGGCTCGCCTTCCGATCTCATTTAAACAAACATGCAGACGGTAATTAAATATTTTTAAGTTTACGGAACTACTACTGGGAGAGCTGACCCCCTATTCACTTTTAAAAATCTCTAAAACGCCTGTCGAAGCTAGAGTGGAATCGTTGTTTGCATCTGCTGCCAGGTCTCCTCTCCAAGCTCTGGACATCATCAAAGCCTCGGAAGTTCAACTGAGGCATTTCGTACATCACCTGTCCAGAGTTTGTACATTATGACCGGAGAGCCTAAATTTAAGCTTGGGCGTCTGTCTTTACCTTTTGACGACGGCTATACGTATAACAAGCCCTATTCTTTCTTGGCGCGATCAGGGTACAACTGCTGTACCGGCCGTAGTCTAAAGGTTAAATACTTTAAAAAAAATGAGAACTAATCAATCAAATCTATTTAATTAAATAACTACTAATTAAACCATCGTTCATCCATTCATTTGGTTTTAGAGTTCGTGTAGTTTTAACATCTTTAAATTTTGACGACCTTTAAGTGTTTCACAGAACGCACCTACAGCTTGGTCTGATAGAAATATAACTGGTATTCATGATTTTACCAACTGAAAAGTCGCTTACACCACAGCCTACATTTATCAACAATCCTTTTATATTCAGACCCAGTTTTTATCATACAATACAGTTTATACAGACGGATCTAAGAAGGGAAATCATGTTGGCCGTTCTAGACTCCAACCATTTCCAGGCAACTGAATGGTTGCTATTCAGTTTTTACAATAGAAACATACGCAATAAGTTTAGCCTTAGCGAATATAACTTCATCCAAGGATTAAAAAATGCATAATATACTTGGATTCTAAAAGCTGCACAGATGCCCTAGAAACATTAATACAAATCACTTATCCACATGCATTGAATGCACAAGGCTCCTTTTTCTTTTAGAAGATAACTTGGAGATATTAATTCGTTTTATCCGTGGGCATCCAGTTAAAGGAGAGAACTATGCAGCTTAACTTGAATGTAGCCTTAGATTATATAGATTCCGTTTTAAAAGCTGGATACATTGGGGCAGAATATGTGGGAAATTCAAAACAAACTTCATTTCATTGAATCATCCGTAAAGATATTTTTAAAAATATATATATTTTAGAGATTACTCTGTTAAACTGACTAGGCTTCGAATTGGACATTCATATTTTACACTTGGACATTTACTATACTGAGAGCCTGCTCCGGTGTGCTTATTATGTAGCACTGTTTTATCTCTAAAGGGCATTCTGTTTTAACAGAATGCCCTAAATTTAATAATCGTAGACTAAACCGTTTCGGAGGATCTAGCTTTAACCCAAGGGACTTGTTCACGGATCCTTTTCACACAATATAGTACACTACCTACCAATAAGTACACTCTATAACGAAAAAAAATCGACGCACCAAGAAGGAATCGTCCGATTGCTTTGAAATTTCGTATGCAAAAATGTTTTGACCAAATATGCAAATGATTAAAATTTGGTGTCCAATGAATGAATAGTGCGATCTCCAGAGCATCGGAACTGCGCATCCAGCAGATGTATATAAGGAGTTGTTCTTGAACTGTTAAAAATTTCTGCTGCATTGCGATTTAGGATACCTTTCAAAGACTGAAAAAATGCCTCGCCGCAGGATTCGAGCTCATTACGAGCAACTTTCAGAGTTTAAAAGAGGTCGTATCATTGGATTGAAAGGGGCAGGTTTTTGCAAATCGGATAATCGCTCATCATGTCAGTCGAAGCGATGCGGCGATTAGAAGATGCTGGCAAGAGTGGGTGGACAGTGGCAGATTTCGGCGTCATGATGGTAGCGGTCGACGTAGGGCCACAACAGACCGCGAGGACAGAGTGATTGTCAGATCAGATATCACAGCGCCTGATTCATCGCTATCAACCATCAGTCGTGCGACCCACCCACGAGTGTTCACCATGACCATTCATAGACGGCTGAGAGAGCGAAATCTACGCTCGTACCGACCGTTACGTCACCTGCCACTCACGCCTGCACACTTTCGAGCCAGATTACAGTGGTGCTTGGCTCGATCAGGCTGGAATAATGCTGACTGGGGACGTATAGTCTTTAGCGACGAATCGCGCTACCAACCGTGTCCTGACGATCATCGAAGACGTGTCTGGAGCGTGCCGATCCTTCTTTCACTATTGCCCGCCACACGGGCCATCAACAAGGAGTTATGGTCTGGGGTGACATTTACCTTGATTGCTGGATCTCTTTGAGTCATTAGAGGTACACTTACTGCACAGCGGTACGTTGACGGCATTCTGAGACCTATTTTGCTACCGTTTCTTTCGCAGTACCCTGGGCTTTTTTCAGCAAGACAATGCCAGACCACATTCGGCACGAGTTGCTATGAACTGTCTTCAAGCTTGTAAAACCCTTCCTTGGCCAGCCAGATCACCAGATCTAAGAATTAAATATTTTTAAGTCTTGCGCAATCTTTAAATTGCAAAGTCGTAATGATAAATCCAACAAAATGATATCCGAATTTTACCTCAATTTCGCCGTATCGGAATTAAAATCCTTTTGGGAATGCCAGCCTTCTAGCCGAGTGGTTAGCATTCTAGACCTTGGTTGACTGGGTTTGCATACTGGCTGTTGATGTTCTGAGAATGTTCTCGTCAGATGATGAAAAATTGGTAGGAAAATTCTATTAAATTAAACCTTTATTACCTAAAAATCTACAAAAAAAACCTATTTTGTGACATCTTATGAAAGAAGTGGTTTATAACTGAACAAAAACAAACGTATCTTTACAACAAAAGTGTCCTTTAAATGCTTTTCAGCGTTTCTGTCAAACTGAACACTTTTAGGTAAAAAAAGTTGTTGCATCCTGTATGTCTCTTGTTGCAACGGATTTTCATATGCATGTGTCTTAATATCTCTTGCATTCGTATAGAAGTTGGAGGAAATGAGGATGGAAGTTTTGAATGATCGGATGAAGTTGGAGGAAGAGAAGAGGAGGTTTGAAGGCGAGCGTCGGATGCTCGAGGCGAGTAAGAGGCAGGTGATGGAGACTGCTAGGAGGACAGCAGTGAGAGAAAGGCTAGTAACATCCAGAGAAGAAAGCCTAAAGGTGGAGGAGGAGAAGCTGAAGGAGGAAAGGAGGAAGCTGGAGATAAATCAAAAGAACATGGCCCGATGGCGAAATATAATTGTTCGAGATCACTCCGGCCTTTTTGAATCGAGGCGTTGGATAAAAGAGGTAAGGATTTCTTGTTTTCGGATTACGTTATTCCTTTCATTGCAAGTTGTTATTTGAAGATATAGGTTCAAATTCAGAACCTACCCTGTGGCTATTCCAATCAAGGAAATGAATTTAAGCTTTCCATTTTTTTCTGTAATAAGTGTCCGTGTTAAGTTTTGTGTTTACAAGATAAACATTTCTCTTGCCCATCTCTTCCTGTTAGATTGGAATTGTATTTGAGTGATCCAAATTTTGATCCATCTTCGAAAGAAAGAAATAATGTTTTTCAAAGGGAAATGTCATTTGCATAGTATCGAACCTTCAATTCGAAAAACAAACTTCTTTATACCAAAGTGAAAAATCATAATTTAAGAAATACAAAATTGGGTTTATTTGATTAATATAAGTTTAATTTAAATTGAATGTGTTATACATAAATGAAATCGTGGTTTAGAAAACATAAAAGGGGAAATGTTTGAAAGGTCAAACAATTAAAATTTGTGGATCATGATACTGTATTTATTATTTGAGCCTATCTGAGCAAAAGTGGCCTGACCCACAAAATCCCCAAAATTTTATTATTCCTTAAGATCTTTTGAACCTCCGCCTTTCATATAAAACGAGTCTCCTAAAATTACCAAATAACTTATTGATCACAGATAAATAAATTTTCAGAATATCAAATCGTATTGTAGATAAAAACACAAATATTGGGAGCATGAAAATCGTGTACTTCTCCACTGCGTATGTCGGTGGATAAAGTCACTCTTGCTGTGATATCCTCATTTGATTTAAATTATATTTTATGATACAAATCGGTAATATTTTTACAAGGAGGAAAGATTTTATTAAAACGCATTATAAATTGGAATTAATTTCCCTGCCCTTTCATCAATCTGATGACTTTACGAAAGACTTTGTTTTCGACAAACAAATTTAAATCTAAATAAGTTCCCCATTCCCAAGGAGATTTCGCTAGGATACAATGTTTTGTAAAGTTGGAAAAAAATTATTGAATTTAAAATTGATTTTGGTTTGAAAAAAAATTAAGAGCTTTTGTAATATAAGCTCAATTGAATTTATTAAAGAGAGTTTGTTAAATAAACTAGGAACTGAAGGGCAACCGTAGTTTTTTGTACCACTGAAAGCAAATCTCGGACAGCACCGACTCTCCCTTTATCAGAAATTACAAACTTTTAAAAACTCGATTAAAATTTGCCACTTGAAGTGAAGAATTAAAACTTGCCACCATGCAATTCGGAAATAAACGAATGGTCATTTAACCCTTTGCTCTTGGATTTCGCTGTGTTAGCACCATTACAGTCGTTAATTTCATTATTCAGAGTTGAATAGGTGAAGTCTCTAGTATAGAACATATATGCCGATTCCTGCCACTACGCTTGTAAGGAAAGTGCATGTAGCAAGTTATTCATTAATAGAACCCTAGTTCATTATAACTTGAGTAATTTATTAACATATAGATTAGATAAAGTAACAATTATTACATACTCAACAAAAGCTTCATATCACACGGGATCTCACCCGTTTCTTAACGTGACAAGAACTACTGTTGCCACTTACACACACATAAAACATAACTATTCCCATTATTACAACATGTCAGTGTACACTCGAATATATACATGAAGCGTGCTCTACATCTTCCTTTTACGACCCGTTGCCTTCTCTTTTGACCGATCTGGTGTAACCTTCATTTTACAGCTTGTAATTCTTGTTACAATGCATCCCTAGTGGATCAATGTTTTCTTCTAAACATTTTTAGGCTTCGTTTTAGAATATTATAGTCTACACTGGCTCTTAAATCTTGAAACTAACAAAAAGCATAGCAATGCTAAATAAAATCCACCAAAGTTGCATACAACTTGGAATTTGATTTGATCTCCCCCTTTACCGGGCTCCAATCCCGATTAGAGAATACCAGTCTGCTTGCTGAATGGTTTGCGTTCTAGCCCTTGTAGGAGGGTTTTAAATATTCGTTTAGGCATGAATGTTTAGAATTCACTTTAAGACACAAGTCCCAATCTACGTAATCCTCGAATAAACAATGGCCGTGGAGCATGAAAGCTAACTAAATTTGGTTGGGGAAAAGTGTTTGAAATTCATTTTAAGGCACAAGGATCTCTAATTATTCCTTGTGCAGCTAAAACAGAAATAATTGAGTTTTTGACTGAGAAGAACAGTTTTATAGCTGTCGTACTAGGATTTTTTTTTTTAATTTGCGGTATTAGATTGTAAAATCTTTGTTTTTTACTTTTAAAAGAGCTTTATTTCATGACCTCCAGTAATTAACCCGAGAGTCTGAACGTAAACTGAACACAAATATTCTAGTGATTTCAAGAAATTTACAAATGATTACGAAACTAAACTATTTGTTCACGAAATCAAAATTACGCAACGAAAGTGTTCTTGTTAAATGACGAAAAACATTCTTGGAAAATTCTACGTAAATGTATACCGTGACTTAATGTGCAATATAAAAGTTCATTTCTTGTGAAAAGTTGTGCATAGAAATGTGCATGGACGAAGAAATGGATGCAAATATATACTTGTGTGTGTTGTAACACCTTATATTTATTTTCATCTTGTATTTTTGTATAGCAAGAGGAGATGAGAAAGATCGAAGTAGACAAGATGGTGGAATCCCTGAATAAGAAGGAAGAAGAGATGAAAAAGAGAGAGGAGGTAAGAATTCCCTGCCCCAATAGACGAAGAAAATATTATGTTATAAATCATGTTAAAATACGTTATTGTTTCTGTCCTGTTCTAAGAGATGGGGCCAGGCTCTGAGCCTACCCTCTGGTTAGGCTAACGGATAAATAAGCTTTAGCTTTCATTAAGCTAATTTCATAAATCTTGGCTTTCATTTTCATAAGATGAGTTTGCTTCTAAGTGTTGGATTTTTGTGTATCAGAATCAAGAACTGTAAATTCATTCACTTGGAGCATAAGTTAAGTTTTAAGCACTCTCTTAAACTGATGCTCATTGTGTTTGTAAACTGCCATTAATCACTTGTAACGAAGGATTCTGCTCAGCTTTCAATATAAAAATTTGCATAAGCAAAAGAGAATACAAACAATCCATTTATGACATAAATGGCTCTTGAATGGAATTCAAAGTTTAATTTAGTTTCTGTCCAACTGAATATTTTTGTTGAAAATGCTGTTGCATCACCTGTATGTCTTTATATGCACTGCAATTTCAGTTGATGTTAATATACACTTGTGTTGTAACACCTTATTACATTTATTTTCATCTTGCATTTTTGTATAGCAAGAGTTGAAGAGAAAGATCGAGGTCGATAAGATGGTGAAATCTCTGAAAAAGAAAGAACAGGAGATCATGTTACAGAGGGCAGTGGTAAGAATTCCCTGCTCTTATAAGCAAAGAAAATGTGTAAATGTCGTGTTAAAACACGTTATTGTTTGTCTTGTTTAAAAAAATGTGTCCAGTGACTGAGCCTACCCTCTGGTTAGGCTAACAGAAAAATAAACTTGAGCTAATTTCTTGAAGCTTAATTAAAGCTAAAATTTCATATTTGTGGGATGAGTTTGCTATAAGTGTTGGGTTTTTGTGCATCAGAATCAATATCTGAAAATTAATTCAGTTAACACGTTACGTTTTAAGCACTTAAACTGCAATTAGTCGCTTGGGACGAAGGATTCTACTCGGTTTTCAGTACGAAAATTTCTCGTGGCATTTCACTGAAGGCCCATCTTTTCCTATTTTATTGGTTTTGGTTAATTTTGTATCAATAAAGTACAATCTCTTGGATAGAAATCTAATGTTTTCCAGAGAGAAATGTCGGTGTCACACACAGACATCCAACTCCAAAAAACGGAAATTTTTTGTTATAGCATTTTTTATTGAATTTTATTTAATGATGCAAGTAGGTAACTTAAATCAGCCGACCAAACGGTCTAGTGGTAAGGTGTTAGCCTCTAGATCGGAAGGTTCCTGGTTCGAATCTGGATCCGGGCATGGATATTTGTAAGTGTCTAGTGTCGAGGCGGTTGGTGCACCTTAAATCTATACTGCCCGGAAGCCCTCACTTTGGGTTGGTGTGGAAGTTTGGAGAGTGGAGTGCCAGCTCGGGTGTTGCTACGTCACCTGACCGTGGTTCAAAATTACGATGTGTTGTCCTCGGATCTTCCCTTAATGGACTGATCCCGGACCGTCGTCAATAGCCCGTTGTGTTGCTCTAGTAGGACAGTAACTAATAAATCCCGCGCAAGAAACTCCCGGAACCCGCGCAAGATAGTTTGGAAGATTCACTGTACGATGGTGGCGCTCTCAATAACTCGCTCGCTTCGTGGCTTGCGCAGGAATTTTTATGCATTAACAATTTTGAACTTGCATTGCTTTTATCACTAGTTGTCAACTGTAATCGTTATCTTCCCTCATAACAACTTTCATGATCGCAGAGTCAACTTTTCGGTATTCTAGGCGGGGATTCAGTGTTTCCAAGTTGTTTATATTATGTAAAACGGTTCAATTTTTTTTTTGCTCCGGCTATTTCAAAGTGAATTACAGAAAGTGAGTGTAAGTTGTGATTGATACCGAGCATTGATTTAATTATGCCACGCGAGTGTAAAAATCATCTCGATAGCTTCTGCTATGTTTGCGGTTAATTGACGTTCAAAGCGCACCGAAAACTCCCTTCTCCACTTCTTAAAACTGCTTGTCAATTTTAATTTGATTACCAAGTTGGCGATCAGAACAAGGATTGGGCTCCAAACGGTGGAAGTTCTACAAAAGTAGCAATATGCGAGATGACAGCGAGGTTCGGGCCAAACCATATGGGCACAGCAAATGACATTGATTTACGGGTACCTCTCAGCCATTTGGTCAAGTTACTGCAACTAGTATTGCAGCAAAACTTTAGAGCCCAATCCTTGTCCTGATCACCAACTTGGTAATCAAAGTAAAATTGGTAAGCAGTTTTAAGAAGTGGAGAAAGGAGTTTTCGGTGCGCTTTGTAAGTCAATTAACCGCAAACATAGCAGTAGCTATCGAGATTATTTTTACACTCGCGTGGCATAATTAAATCAATGCTCGGTATCAATCACAACTTACACTCACGTACTGCAATTCACTTTGAAAAAGCCGGAGCAAAAAAAAATTGAACCGTTTTACATAATCTAAACAACTTGGAAACACTGAATCCCCGCCTAGAATACCGAAAAGTTGACTCTGCGATCATGAAAGTTGTTATGAGGGAAGATAAAGATTACAGTTGACAACTATAGTGATAAAAGCAATGCAAGTTTAAAATTGTTAATGCATAAAAATTTCTGCGGAAACCACTAAGCTCGCGAGTATTTTAGAGCACCGCCGTCGAACAGTGAATTTTCCAAACTTTCTTGCGAGGGATTCGGGACCTCACTCGCTCTTAGCCAAAATTGATACTAAGTGTTTTTATTACTTGGGTGTGTTTGGGGAGGAAAAGAGGGAGCTGGAATATGTAGAAAATAAATGAAAAAATTGCGAAAACAACCTAGAAAAAACTATTTAAAATTTTTTTTTTTTACATTTTAAGGGGACACATCCCCTCGAATTTCCCTCCTTGTTACAAATTTCATGTTTTAGAGCTTTTCACCTGTAGCCCTCGGAAGAAATTTAATGGTTAAAATTATCCTTTCCCCACTCCAAATCTATTATGTCCATAAAAGTATATCGAAAAGTGATAAACATGGGAGTGGGGGTGCTGGGGGAAATGAGGGGGGGGGTCTTATTCGGATTCAGGAGGTCATTTTACATAACAATCGGTGAGAATGGTGTCGGGCTTATTTTCATGCAGATCAGTGTTATTCGCTTGAATTTTCATAATTAGTTATGATGAATACTTTTGGTTTGAGAAACTTCAATTTAAGCTCGGTCTAAGATCTAATTTTATTCAGAAATGTCTATTGAATGAGCTAGTAATTGAAGGAGGGCAACCATTACTTTGTAACACTAAAAACAAACCTTGAACTGCACTGATTCCTTTCTAGGCAATTACAAACTTTTTGATAGACTCCCCAATTGAAACGCTGTAATTCATTTTCCTTTTAATCCTATTTTGATTGTATGTTCTGTCGTTATACATCAGCTTCAAAATTCTACTTCAAAACATTTAAGAATCTGATTGAGAAAATCCCCTTTCAGATTTTTCGCGATTACGTACTATTGGTTTTTAAATCTCTTGTTTTCAAATTCAAAAGGATTCGTTAATCTAATTTTCAAATGTTATATTTTCTCACTCAATCCTCAAAACTGCACTTTTTACTAGTATCCATGCATGCATGTGTCTTTCTGGCTCAACTTGACCTACTAGGGACCTTGTGTCAAAAATTTCAAAATCCAATTCATTGCCTCTTGGAAGGGAATGGATGCATTGCCTCTTGGAAGGGAATGGATGCATTGCCTCTTGGAAGGGAATGGATGCATTGCCTCTTGGAAGGGAATGGATGCATTGCCTCTTGGAAGGGAATGGATGCATTGCCTCTTGGAAGGGAATGGATGCATTGCCTCTTGGAAGGGAATGGATGCATTGCCTCTTGGAAGGGAATGGATGCATTGCCTCTTGGAAGGGAATGGATGCATTGCCTCTTGGAAGGGAATGGATGCATTGCCTCTTGGAAGGGAATGGATGCATTGCCTCTTGGAAGGGAATGGATGCATTGCCTCTTGGAAGGGAATGGATGCATTGCCTCATTCATTTCTTGGGTACAATAAATTGGAGGAAATTTCTTGATAGTTCTCTGGCATATTTTGTTAATTGTAATTTTAGCAAGAGAAAGTGTGTTGCTAAATAATTCGTCAGAGTCGAGTAGTCTTCATTATTTTTCATATTTACACTTATCAAGTATCATTGTACCGAATATCTGTATACTTCCATGTATGGCCCTGAGGGCCATATCTTTAGGTGTGTTAGAAACAAACATATTTCCCCCCATTGCTCTGAATATTTTTTATTTTTCTGATTTCATTTCAATTCATTGAAAGACCTTGTTATAGAAATTAGTTCTAAAATGAATTCTCCTATTCTCTGCAGATGACAGATGATTTAAGCTTAATGCTTGTATCCTCGGACAATGAAGAGGATGAGGTAGTCCCACCGTCTAGGTAAGAACCTTTCACTTTTTCAACCAAACCAATCTATCATCGTAGAATCACTTCCTTTTGTATGTCACTCTTTTTTCTTGTCTCTAAAATTACTATATATCTAAAATGCACTTTTATACAAAACTTGAATGATCTTAACCCTCCAATTGGATTCAATGCAGTATTTTTGTCTAGATCTGACCAATTTAAAGATGTGGCTAACTTAAACTGTTTCAACCTTTTGGAGCTTGAATATTAATTTACTTCAATTTAACAAATTTAGTTTTGTTAAATAGTGTTAAATTAACTGTATAGCTAACCCTGGTATACATAGTTTTGTAGAATGTCAAAAATAATTGATTTTGAGTATTCTTAATTAACAACTATTGTTTTCATACCCTGTTTTCTATCCAGCTTTGCTTATTATGCCCTAGACATTCTGTAATGGAAGTGCAGATATATTCATTGCGATGTGCGCTTTCATATATTTTGTTTATTTTTAGGTGTCGCATACCACCACAAGCCTTGTCACCATCAACGGTAATGCTAATTTTCATAAATATTGATACATTATACAGTGCCTGCTATCAATGAAGTCGATATCTTGCTGTTAAAGAATCCCATAAAGGATTCAAAGAAATGAGGCATGAAAATAAATGTTTAGTGATGACAGCTAATGACTAGTTATTGGACAAAACGTATCAAGGTCAAAAGTTTATTTCTCATGGCATTTCTGACCCTTCAGTCAAAAGTGACTACAAGTAGCAGCTCAAAAATGCTCTTTTATAATCCAGGGAAGGGATTCAGACTCGTAAGGGGCAGTAATTCATAATTCATGTAAAGGTTCGCCTCTACCTAATAAATTAAACACTTTTCTAACCACCCCGGACCGCAAAAAGGCTCTGGAAAACAGTCCTGCTCTTTCTTCAAATTCAGTGGCGATTGAGGGGCTCTGGTTCTTCATCTCTTGAAAGGGAATCAATTCATCACCTCGTTCATTTCTAAAGTGCAATAAATTGGAGGAAATTTCTTGCAAGAACTCTGGCATACTATCATTGTTAATTGTAATCTTAGCAAGAGAAAGTGTTGCTTCATAATTTGTTGGAGATTCAAGTAGCTTTTCATTATTTTTCATATTTATACCTATTTGGTACATTGGTACTTGAAATATGCATCATTCCATGTAAGGCCCTCAGGGCCATATCTTTAGGTGTGAACGAGATAAAAAGTTTACCTTCAAATCGAATTTTTATTTCTAACACTTTGTTCATTGAAAGCCCAGTTCTAGCAATTAGTTCTAAAACGAGTTATCTTATTCTCTGCAGATGACAGATTTAAGTTTAATGCAAGTATCTTCAGACAATGAAGAGGATGAGGTAGACCCAACGTCTAGGTAAGAACCTTTCAATTTTTTTCAGCTTTTCCATAGCAGTTGAAAATAAGTTGATCCCTGTTGGGATGTAACGTGGTAACCAGAGTCTGTTCCTTGTTCATTTGAAGAAGACTCGTTTTATTTGCTTTTTGGATGATTGGGACATATCGGTAAAAATTGAATTAAAGAGTTGAATACGAGCTTTTTCTTCAGTTGCACACTTAGAGACGAAACCTTATTGGAAGAAATAGACCCTTAAAAACTTAGAACGCTATTCCAATTCTGATTTCCGAATTAATTCAACACATTCCATGTCATATTTAGTTTTTACTTGCATAATTCCAAATATATATATATTAGAAGTATCGGTTTCAGCGTGCATATTGATAGCATTTAGTCGCATTACAGATTGCTCGTGTTTGGTAAATATTATATAAAGGACTAAGTTGACAAAGGCGCTATTAGCAGTTACATGCACGCTGTTAAAATGTTAAATTCACGGATTGTGAACATGTGATCCCAACCTAACTCATTTTTGTTTTTCTCCGAGATGGTATTTAGAAGGAGGGGCAACCCCAAACATGTTTGATGTCACAAAATAAAATTGAATCATTATGCAGGCCTATAGGAAGAAAATATTTAACAATTTGCAAGCTCTATTGGAGCAATTTGTTTCTAAAGCACATAAAATCAACATGCTGTGTTAATGGAAGAGCTAATGGATAGGACAATGAAATATTATCTTGTCAGTTCACGTAGGCATAAGTGACAAGCAGAAATTTTCTTGTTGGATAGGGAACATCGGAATTGATCCCTCTGAAATATATTAAAGTTAAAACTGAACTTTTGATTTTTGCCATGCAGGCGAAATTGGTTTCTCCCATTGGTTTCAATTAAGTTTTTTTGTCGAGATCTGACCAATTTAAAGATCTGGTTAACTTCAATTTTTTAATCTTTTGGAGCTTGAATATTAATTTACCTCAATTTAAAAAATGTAGTTAAATAGTGTTAAAATTCGTTTTTTACACGTTTTGAAATGTAAAAAATTAGTTCGATGTATAGCTAACCCTGATATGCATAGCTTCGTAAAAAGTAAAAATAATCGCTTTGACTCGTTTTCATTGCCTGTTCTTTATTCAGCTTTGCATATTGTGCCCTAGACATACTATAATGGAAGTGCAGATATAATCATTTCGATGTGACTTTTCATATATTTTGTTTATTTTTAGGTATTGGATACCACAAGCTGTGTCACCATCCAGGGTAATGCTAATTTTCGTTAATATTGATACATTATACAGTGCTTGCTATCAATGAAGTCGATATCTTAATGTTAAAAAATCCCATAAATGATTCAAAGAAATGAGGCAGGAAAATAAATGTTTAGTGATGACAGCTAATGACTAGTTACAGGACAAATCGTATCAAAGTCAAAAAGTTTATTTCTCGTTGAATTTCTGACTATTCAGTCAAAAGTGACTTGCAAATAGCAGCTCGGAAATGTTTTTCACCAACCAGGTGTAGTTGAAAAGGGGAACACTTATAACCCTCGCCACAAAAAGCTCTGGAAAACAGCCCTGCTCTGTATCTTCAAGGTCAGTGACGATTGAGAGCCTCTGGTTCTCCTATCAATGTGAACTCTTGTCGTCTTGAACCCTGATGTCTTAAAGCAAATCTGCCCACCTCTTATCTATTTTGGCAGTCATTGTCAAATAGACCAAATAAGAAATCTAAATTTTAATTTGTGTTCAGCCAATCTAAGGTTCTGCAAACGCATGTTTTTACTGTACACTGTTTGCAGCTCTGTTTGAGATATGTTCAGGTAAATTCCTGTGTTCAGTCTTTGTGTTTAGTGTTGCCAGCTCCCACTCGACTTGAAGCACAAGGAGTTTTCCAATCATCATTAACGCGTTAGTCGACAACCATCGCACCACTGGAAGAAAAATTCACTCGCTTAATCATTTATTTGCTGCTTTCCCTCAATTATTCGGCCACAGTAACCCAGTTCGAGGATCAACGGGAGGGTTGGGAGTTCGTAACTTGGTCCAACCGAAGACCTTCGTGTGCACAAGGCTTGTGCATATTGAATCTGTCGTGACCTCGAAGGTCCTTGCTTTGGCATGCTGTGTTAGATTGGAGTGTGGGGTGGTGACGGGAATGATCTGACTGTCATCACTAGCCTGTTTCATTATAATGTTAATTAATTTCTTGTACCATGCACAACACTTGACCATTTAAAGAACAGACAAAATTTATTGTTATACCTTTGCTGAATCGAAGTATTCAAAAAATTTTCCTAGGTGAATAGCATCCATTATATTTGCCTTCGCTTTAAAAATTAAGTCTGACCTAACTTCTTCTTGATTCAATCAACTCGACAGTGTAAATATTCACCAGTTTTTCGGACAGTTTGAAGTATTAGGACATGTAGGATTAAAAGAGATGCTGTAATACATTCGGCGCCTTCCCTATAAACAGTGCTAAAGCTGTGTTGTTCCTGTTGCCTTTCAATTAAGTTCTTCCATGCTCGTCCAACATCCATTCGTAAAATGAGAATTAACTTTACATCTACTTTATCTCGAGTATACTTCAAAAATTTGAAGAAAATTATACAAATGTTTAAAAAGTTAAAAAAAACTGTATTACAAAAGCTACCTAAAACATTCCATTTTGTAAGGTAAAATACTTATTGGGAGAGTTTGTACACGCAACATCCAAATGCATTGCATAAATATTAGATTGGATAAAATCAACAAGCTGTATGTAGTAAGAGATTAAAACAATATCCAAACTGATAGTGAATAATATGAAAGCTTCCAGAATTGATAAATAAAGTTAAACTTTGTTCCCATAATGTTGGACCTGCTCTTCCATCGAAATGGATGACCATTTTGTTTTCATGATCGTGCAAAAGATTTTCTATTGACATGCTGTGTTATGGATGTTATTCATGTTGTGTGTGATTACTGACAATTTGTTTCACTTGCATTTCAGCCCAACATGATTGTCAGCCCCCGCCGCCAAATACGGTTTCCTAGGGAAAGTAAGTTCAATTCAAACTTCATCAAATATTCTGCAGAATGCACAATAGCATTTTTCATACTATTCGGTGATGGCCAAGCACGGCATGGACAAGTATGTCCTTTGTGCCATAAAAACTCAACCCACCACCTATTACACAGGTCTGCGAAAAAATTGTCTCAAAAATAAGTAGCGGTTTTAAAAGTTTTTTGGATACTAGTTACTGAAAAAATAATTTTAAAACTTTCATCACGTACGGTTTTATAACAAAATATAAAATCAATAAAATATAAAAATGTGCATCTTTTACGTTTAATATGAGTAACTGATACTCTTAAAAATCTAAGTTTATTCTTAAAATACTACTTTTTAGAGTGAAAAATGCATCTAGTCGGAAGTGGTTCTAATATATTGAACACTTTAATATGAAGATTATTGCACCAAGAGAGACTAATGAAAATATTTTAATGTATGTATTTATACGTTTTTAATATTGATGATTTACGATTGATTCTATTTTACTTTGTATTTTTCAGGATAATCCTTTCAACAGAGACGACTACGAACGGTAAGGACAAAAACAAATTTAATCTGATTATTTTAGTGTTAGCCCACCTATGCAGTAAAAATATAACCGTTTTATGTTTAACAAAACATTCTCAGTAGAACTGCTTACGCAAGAGTCGCTTTTAGGATAATGTCTGAGCATTATAAACCATCTTATTGCTCTACTTCCATATTTTCATAAAGCAATATGCAGTTTCAACCGTTTAGTACACTTGCAACTTGCACGCCCTTCCTTTACTCAACTTGTTTCGTTTCGAATGACTTTAATATGCAAACAGTCAAAATGAAAACATTTGATTTTACTTTCCCAAGATTTATTTTAGTTACTTTAGTCTTCCAAACAAATGGTTTGAAAAGAGTATTGTATCACGTCAACTAATTTATATGTTCAATAGCGTTTTTAATGCTTTTGTACTGTGGAGAAAGCTTGGTTTGTCTAGTTAACTATATTTCCTTGAAGTGATGTCAATTAAATTGAAAAATCCGACTGAATTCAAATAAAGCTAGTATTTTTAAATGAAAATTCCACTTTGTTTTTCTTTGCAATCCATTTTGCTTATTGCCTACAAGAAATGAGTTTCTGGTTGTAAAGAATGCAAATAATGTGGTGTTTGCTGAGGAAATTGAAATTTCCCAAGAAATTATAATGGCATAAATGTTTTTCACCGCCACAAAAGAACAAGTGTTTTGGTTGGAACTAGCGTCTCCTACCAATTCAAATGCATAAAATTTGCATAAGCGGCAGTCTTATTATTAAATTCAGCAACTTCATAATTTCCATTGGCACCCCTATTTCGGCACAATTTCTAATCTATAACAAAATTAAACTTCATGTATCAAATTTGATGTCATTAGGTCATACCGTTTCGAAGTTACGAGTACAGAAAGACGAGCTCCTAGTGTTAAATCGGTTTTTTACACTTTTATGAATGTCTTCCTAAATATTTCTATAGTGCTGATATTGTGTACTGTTACTGTAAACAAAATCCACCTAATTTTATTTTGAAAATAGTTTTTAGTGTGTAATAATTAAATTAATGTTTAAAAAATTGTGAATTGGAACCTTTTATTTTGATGGGAATCGTTTCAAAAGGACTGGTATAGCCATACAAAATTTTGGCTCATTCTTATTGTTAGTTTTTGCGCTACATTAATTATTCCTCATTATAGCAATTTTAGGGGGTAACTAAAAGTTTAAAAATAGCATGACAAACCGCTTATAATTCTTGGATCGCTTACACTTGCAGAGTAAATATAAAAATACAATTATCAAATCGGAAGCACTTGCATAATAAATATAATATTTCTCGGTACAAATTTGAAATTTGGGTATCTAACCAAAATTAATCTCTTTATACGATTAGCGACTTTCTATGTCGAGATGATCCATGATATTGACACTAATTTTAGGATTGAATATCTCTGAATAATAAAGGTAGTATAGACATGAAATTTCATATTTAGACTTATTTAACGATGCAGAATCTGATTATGGCATCCAAACGTGGTGTTCCATTAGAAATTACGTTGTTTGTGCAAAATTTGATATGAAGACGTCTCCTTAGACAATTGTTTTGGATTTGAAGTTATAGAGGTCTTTGTTCCCTATTGAATGATACCTCTGAGAGCATGAATAGTGTAGTACCTCTAGTATGAATAGTGCTCGAAATAAAGGAGGTCGTTTTTCTTTCGCAACTGTCATTCTCACGTTAAACTTCCTCAACTGAATTTCTATTTTCTCCTTTTAGTTGACAAACAGATGGTATAATGTGAGAATTTGAAAGGAATTCCAACGAAACACAACCAATGAATGTAATCTTAAGTTTCATTTCATGCTATTCACTGCATATTGTCAGCAAAATCAATCGCTTGATCTTGATGTAATAAAATCCGCAAGAATATATTGAAATGGACTAAATCAGCGGCTTATGAAGTCGATATTTAAATTCTAAATATTGTAACGAGAATGCTAGTAGCATAAGTGAAGAAAATATTATCTTCCAATTCCTTAATTGATCTAAATGTCCTTTAAAGGAGAGCATGAGAGCCTGTTTGGAAGAATGAGGATTAGAGAGGGTTGAGAGTTCAAAAACTCGATCCAGCCAAAGACCGTTGTGTAAATAAGGGGCATGTTAAATTTATTATGGCCTCAAATGTCCTCTCATTGATGTGGAAATATGAATTGGATATGGTTTTGTGGCATTGAGTCCTCTTGGGACATATTATGCCAAACTCGAGATAAAAATCAAAAATACAATGTAATGAGTGAAATAAGTAGTCATAATGAATGAATACTATATAAAATTATATGTGATGGATAAAACCAATGTCATGTAAAAAGCTAAAAATTTTTTGGATGAGGATTCTCTCCAACCATGTCTTCTAAAGCAAAGTTATAAGAATTAAAATGTGTAAGTCGTTGACTATTAAAATGAGAACATTCTATTAATATCCCAACACACCTCCCTGGGTGCATTTCTATCTTCAATGTCTGTAAAACTTCCTTGTGTGTGACTGTTATTTGATAATGTCAGTCTTTTGTCTAGGGCAACCTGACCATATATGGCTCTTTTGCCATGAAAACCATTTCATCAATTAATCCAGCAACCTTTGCTTTGAAGGAAGCTTAGAAACATATTTCCACAATGCCTTTTCATTACAAGGGAAATGGCTGGTGACAGTGATGTTATCATGGCCATCCTCAACATGCAATTGCAACTGGGTCCATCTGCATGACTGTTTCTAGTCCATATCTTAGTTTTCATAAAACATGTTGACCGAATCACCACACTTTCTTGTTACCTTCACCCTATTATATTTCTGAAAAAAAGCCTATCCTCGAGCGGTATATTAGGCTTGGGTAGTAATGAAGTCAACAGTTGGGTTATGTGCTATATCGGGCGTTTCTTGAATATTAGATGTTATGGAATTCTTGACATTAAAAAATGGATGAATTTTTTAGGTCATTTTCATTATAACATGGATTACAATCTGAAAAATATATTTCATTGTGTTAGTATTTGAAAATTCTCATTGCACTTTTTCAGGTTGGAAATGGAACCAGATTCGATAGCCAACTGAATGCATCAATATATTGACCTTACTTGGCGACAGGTTAGAGTTTCCATTTTTAAATCTTGTATGTCAGTGTCTTTTCCTATATTTTCGAAGCCATTTCGCATGAAGGTTATCTTAGGCATTTCAGAGTGGTGCTATACTCTGTTGTATTAAATGTATAAGTAATTAAATGTATAAATATTGGAGGAAAATGGAATGTGGAGTAAAAAAAAATCACCAAGTTGGTTATATAGTTAGAATAGATTGATAAGGAAATTATATAGCAACTGCCCATGGTTTGTTTCTCAAAAGAATATACTTTTGTGTTATTGGACCAATAATTGTCTTGCTTCTTCCAAGAAAGAAGGGTACATACGCGAGACCAGATATGCAAGACAATTAGGCATAGCTCTTTTGTGGCACATGCACTTCATAGTCTCGAGGCCCAAGGCTTTTTTGTACTGTTGGTAGATACAAATAGTCCGGTTTGCTAGGGCAACCAGAATTCTTAGATTTCACCTTTCAGAATACTGGAGAGCCCCGATTTCTTCATTTGTTAACACAGAAGCTCATTACTTAGGTTGAGATATAGTTGCCCTCGAACCCCATCCTTTTGTCTGAATCACGGATCTTACACGCATTGAGTTTCCTTCTTTCTATACATCCCTTCGGACAGGCCAGTCTGGACTTTAGGTTCACCTTTTCCTTTAGTCTTTTTGGCCTACTCTTGCATTTATTGATGCATGTCAGAGTTGTTGTGTCCAATCCTTCTGGATCTAGCAGCAGCTAGATCAAATCCATGAGACCATGAACTCTAGCAAAGTCAAGCACCAGGAGTGGACAATCGAGGACATCCGCTAAAGTGAGCCCCAAGCGATCGAGGATATGTTCGGGGGAAGCCGGTAACAGTTGGCACTTGGTACACGTTGGGAAGACCCTGTGGCCAGAATCGAAGGTCATGCATCTTGGGTTCCCACTGATAAGTCTCGAGACAGCCGTTTGGTCCTGTCTGTCTTCGCTGGAATCCAATACGCATCCTGGTCTTTTCCTACCGTACCAGGGATGTGCAGGGGGGGGGGTGAGACAAACCTGCCGGTCATTATTTTTCGCCATGGAGAAAATCTCTTGAAAAGTAAGATCATAGTCTGTAGTTGCCGTTGCAGAACAGCCATTTTTTGCCAAGATATCCGCAACTTCGTTGCAAGGGACGTCGACGTGGGAGGGGATCCACTGAAAGTGAACCTCCCTACGCTTTGTAATAATTCTAAGGTTATTGAGGATCTGAATGCCTACGAGGTCATTAACCAGTCTCCAGTCCTGTAGATGTTGGATCGAGCTGCGGCTATCTGTAAGAATCCATATATCGCTAGAGTCTGTGGAGCGGAGGATGATCTTTAATCCCTCCCCAATGACAATCAATTCGCTCCTAAAGACCGATCAGTTATCTGGGTTTCGTCTGGAGAGTCGAATAAAGAGCTTCTCAATATAGATGCCGCTCCCGGTGTGATTTGACTCGTATTTACTGCCATCGGTATGTATCAAAGTGTCATCACTAGGAATACAATTAATAACCTCGAGAGCCAGCTGTCGTAGGCATTCAGGGACATCTGAGTTTTTGTTTGTGTGGGACAGAAGTTCAGAGTGGAAGTGAACTCCTGGTAAACCCTCAATCGGACTAACACAAGGTGTTAGAGATGAGTATTCCACCGGTTGCAAAATAATCTTCATTTCAACGGCAAGACCAAATGGGCTATTCCTTTTGAGTCTCTGGTTATTGCTCCAGTTATATAGATATTCAGAGGTTCTGTTCTGATTTTCATAGCTTCTCAATTTGTTGAATATTTTACCAAATTCGAGTTTCTAACAAAACTAAGGGGTGGAAGATTGGCCTCGTAAAGTACTATATCATTTGGGCAGCTGTTTCTCGGGCCCGTTATAATGCGAGCTTCACTCAATTGCACTCTCTAATTTGAGGAGGTTGGATGTTGAGGCACAGAAGTACACTGGGAACCCATACTCAAGGATGGGCATGATAAGCGCTATGTTTTTAGCCCTGAGTGTATTAGCATCGGCGCCCCAGTCTCTACGAGATGTACTTGAGAATATTCAGTCTCTTGCGGCTCTTGTTAACTAGATTTAGTATGTGCGAGTTACTTGTGATCTCCTTATCCAAGACAAAGCCTAAGTACTATGGGTGTTTAACATAGGAAAGGGGATGGTCATGAAAGAAAACCTGGGGGTGATAAGAGTACAAGTGTTTATTGGTGATAAAGAATCCAACATATGATTTTGAGATATTAAAAATCAGTTTGTGGTTGTTCGCAAAGTTCCACACATCAATTAACGTTGAATTTAAGAAAATTCTATACTGTTCACATCAGAACCAGAGCACCACTGCGCAATGTCATCAGCAAACATTCCGACATCACACTCCTCAGGAATGATCTTTTCAAACCCAGCCAAAAACAATGTTGGGCTAAGGACGGATCCCTGAGGGACTCCCTGGTGAGTTCTATACCAGTTGGAAAGGGTTTCTTTATACTTCACATGAAAATGTCTCTTAAAAAGTCGGCAATCTAGGAAAGGGTGCTGCCCTTGATTTTAAATTTGTCATGATGTTTATAATGAGTAAGTTCCACTAGACATTATCAAATGCCCTTGAGAGATCCAGGAATACCGCTACGGTGTGATTGGTTAGTTTGATGTTTCGGGGGTCTCTGATTTTTTGACCAAGGTATAAAACTTGATCGGTGGTACTGTGGCCTCTCCGGAAAGCAAATGGTTCTTTTGGTAGAAGATTTTTGGAAGTGAGATAAAAAGTAAGTCTGGTGAGGATCATTTTTCCCATAATTTTGCATGGAATGCTTGTTAAGGCAATAGGTCGGTAACTTTCAGGAGAGTTTGCATTTTTGTCTAGTTTCCTGATTTGCTTTTTTGCCTGTCAGAGTACACACTGGCAGTCACGATAGTGTCGCCCAGCAGCGATCAGTAGTTAGCACGTTATACATGGGCAGATTCATATATTAGTAATTGGAGTAATGGAATATATTTCTTACCTCTTTGCTAACCTGTGTTGGCACAGAGAGAGATGCCCTTTAAGATATTGAGTTGTCATCGTCTCAGTCGCTTGCCTGCCCAAGAGGGAGAGCATGGAAACACTCTGTGTTTTGTGAATCCAGGGGGCGGCGACTCCTAAGAAAGTGCAGTCCATTCCGGAGTTGGCCGATGAGTCTGCCTTCAAGGATATATGGAGAGGATCTCCCACTTTTCCACATTTAGAGAGGTTTGTCTGTTGGTTTTTAATACGATCAGGGAACAGACCGCGGCATGAAAGCAGTTGGGAAGCAAGGGGGTTGTCTTCCGAGGTCGGGTATTGGCAGGAACTTATGGGTATGCCTGAATTTCTTTGCTTGTCTCCATTTTAGTTCCCAGTCATCTATGAGGACTTTAATTGCTTGTCGCATAAAAGTCGAACATGATCTTTGCACTAATATATGCTGTATCGATTAATAAGTGCCTTATCGATTGCTCTACAAGGTAAATCTTTCCGTTGTCAGAGAAACTGAATTTATGCAACAATAGTTCCGTATTACATCGCAACAAATGCCATTCCAATTTGGCCGCTGATTCCCAATCGATCGGTGTAAACCTCTGCACAGTGGAAGTTTACTGCCATAGGGAATCGTTATGCGATCTGCAGGGTGAATATACCCACCAAACTCCTTTCGTTGAAGAGCGAGGTGTAAATCTCTCACCACTAATATGACCCAAGTTTTGGCTTTTGGGAGGAAAATCTGGGCACAGCGTATACTCTTTGACACTTGCGCTCGTACCGGCAAGAACTTGCAAGGCTCTTGTTGACACCATCCCGTAGCATCTGGTCATAGAAATGAGAGCTGAACGGTGGATTTGTTTTAGGTAGTAGAGAGAGCGGTACAATTTTGTGCCGAATCGATTTCCCCAAGCTCCAAAATCAAAGATGGTTTCGTTCAATACTACTAAGGTATGTCCTTTTGAGAAGCTTTGGATGGTTAGTGGTGATGGCAGCGGAGGATCAGGGCAGTGGTTCAGGAAGTCGTGGGTGATGCTTGGCATGATGAGTGTCTTAGAGAAACTGATTCTCCCATTTGCCGTCGGGACATCACTCCTCTTTATTTCTTATAGAGGACCTTTCCAGCCAAACCAATGGCTAATTCGTTCTCCAGGTGGTGAAGAGTAGAGTGATGACTCCAAATAAGATGTACTCTGCTAGAGTCGTGCAGAGAATACATAAAAGAAAAGCAATAATTGAACATCTTGGATAAAAATCTTTTAAATTTACAATTTAGGTGTGAAAGTTGTTTTGGTGTATTGTTAATATTGCACCTTATTAAAGTATTTGTCAAACTTTTCAAATTTTATACGCGGAGCGTTTGTGAATTTATAGCATTTATCAAAAGTAAAAAAGAGCAAGTAATCCACAATATGTTCCCTGTGCAGCAGAGATATCTTTTCTTTGATTCGTGAAGCTAATCAAATCAATTTTTTCACAAATAAATGCTCTCAACGAGTTGCCCCTTTTAAAAATCATGCAAACAAAATTTAAGCTGCTTGACTACAAAAGATTTTTCGTTCATTACGCTCATTTTTTCCCCATTTGTAAATTATATAGACCATCCATAAATTTATTGATTATCTGTAAATTCTGAAACAAAAAGTTATCATTTAACCGATTGCACTTTTATTATTCAAACGTTACTCAAATTCATGCATTCCCCATGTTGAAAATGGAACCTAGAGATAAATCAAAGATTCCTTTCTGAATGTCTCAATCTGTAAGTGCAGTGATTCTTCTACAACCCTATAAAAGGTATTCGATCTCAAATAAATTCTTGCCTGCAAATCTTCCACTTATTGCAAAAGCTGAATCGAAAATCCTAAGAAAAAGCTATGAAGTAAAGGGATACGTGTTATTGAAATTATGATTATCTTAATGTTCTATGCATTACAAAATTTAACTTGCTGTCCGTTTTAAAAATTCTATAATTTTTCAACACCAATTTTTAGGTGTCGGCTTTCTTATGGTAACGTTGTGGGATTGGTGGTCACGAGGGTCCTGTGATTGCTGGTTACAAAACGAACCTGTGATTTCTGGACACGAGTAGTGACTTGAATCAAGTGGAAACAATGTTCCATTCCCACTTATAAATAAAATACTTTATGCACACCCTCAAGTTCATTAATTTTTCTATAAATGCACTCAAACCCCATGCCTTAAGTTAGTCTTGAGTGCCATAAGGTTTCTGGACTTGTAAATATTTTGAATTCTAAATTGCAGATGCAATAATATAAAAATGGAGTCGGAAATTAATTTTTATTTTCAAACTGTATTCTTGTTCCAGAACTCCAATATATCTTTAATAATTGTGGAAAAAGTTTAAAATGTGCTGTACTTGTGGATTGAGATATTACAAAAGGCTTTTTATTAAATGTAAATATCGCTATACATTTCGCTCTTCACATGTGCCACCAAAAAAAAATGGCATGGATTATCAAAACGAAAAAATTGCCACCAAAATTATAAATGAGTCATTGACGTGTCCTTTTGTATGTGCTTGGCTTGGTAGTCAAAAAGTTAATGATTTGGCCTTTGGCTTTTCAACAGGCTCTGGATTCAAATCCTTTTTATAAAACAAACTTGTGACAGTATGCATTGTATTTCCAACTTCTGCTTTATTTATCGATCAAAATTACTTAAAATTATGCTTGTTAAAATCCGATTGTCCATGACTAGAAATACGACTAACGGCTCTTTCCTGTAATCAAATACGAGAGTTGAAATGCAATATTTTTACACATCCAGTTTTGCAAATGTTACAATTTAGTGTTAAAAATTTCAAAACGTAAACCATTATTTGTTTTCCATTAGGCACTAATTCAGTATCAAATAAAGATAATTTTCTGGGCCAAAAAGTTAATGGACCTATATTCATGCATTTAAGCAAAATTCTTAATGGGATATTCGAATAATTTTCCAAAAAAAAGTTAATGGCGACGAATCCTGCTTGCTGATAAATCTGTACAGTGATGTCTATTTTCTTAAGACGGTTCACACATTCTACATTCTAAAGATGAAATCCAGTTTGTTTATATTTTCCCATCTGGATAGAATGTTTAGCTGTAGAAAAGTAACAAGATCAGTTAAGCGTTTAATGTCTGGAATGAATGGAGGTAGAGTTGCATTCAACACTTTCTGATTGACAGATATTTTTTATTGAAAAGTTTTAATTTAATACAAAACGGTTAAAGAACAATAAATCCATTTAAAAATAGACTTGGTTGCCTTTTGTCCAAAGGATCTGAGTTTAAAAAGCAATCCGTGTACAATGTCTTTACAATCTTGCAATCTTAGCATGGGTTTAAATTTGTTCTCCTCGCCTTGCACCGTTTCGTTACTTGACAACTTGTTTCCTTTTGTGTTACTCAAATGCAGAATAACTTCTAAAGCCCTTCAAAGTAGTTTAAAATAAAAAATTAGAGTTAAAAACAGATTCTCAAATGAAATATGGTGATAAATGATGCTGAAATCATGTAGCTTGAAACAGCACCAATTCTATACATAAAATATCTAATTTGCTCTTTTATGAATGCAACATTAAAAATTCCTGTGTAGCCCAAGGAGAGTTGACCCAAACAAATTACGTAGATTAATAGAAAAAAAAATTTCTCACCAAGGTATAATTTACAAAAAATTAAAACAAGAAAAATAATTTTATCTAAACTATAAACCAGCAATTTAATTTGGTTTTATTTGTAGTGCAGTATCAATTAAAAACTAAATATTATGAAAGGGTTAAATTATAATTAAACTTTATTGAGTTGGAGATGTGTTCTAAGAAGTACTTAGTTTTTCTGAGCTACTAAAATCTCAAACATTTCTGAAGTATTTTGATATAGAGATGCGGATGGCAATTTTCTGATGGCTAATCTGAGATATTTGTAAGGACTTGAGAAAACTTGAAACTTTCTACCACTTGTGATGTGTTTTTACTCTCATTTTAAAACTGGAAAAATTAGATACTACTATTTTCATAGAACAGCCAAAATCAATTTTCGACAAGTCTTGAGAATTATATTCCACTCACTGAAATTACTTTTAAAGTTGATAGCTTAATCATTGGAGTATTATAAAACGTATTGTTTATTATCAAAATGTTGCCAGTTTTTGTACATATGCGCTATTTTGAAAGAAAGTTGCTTAAGCTTTAAACCAAATATCAGACTGAATAATCCCATCTGTATATTCTCTATTTAAAATGTATCTAATATGTATAGAATTGCTGAGGTGTGCAGTGTGACGCAAATAGCTTAGCAAAAAAGGATTAAATACTGCTTATTTTAAAATAGAATTTGTAGAAGAAAATATAAGATTCTTTACAGTTGATTGCTCAAAGATTGCCAACTTAAAAATTCATGCCTTTTAAGAATGTTAATTTAACGCTTTAAAGCAACGTTAAAGTGAAATTTTTATAAATTTTAATAACGAAGATTTTTTAATTTCGGGTTTGTTGAGGTTTTTTATACTATTTGGTACTTTGTGCAGTTACTCGACAGGATTCGGAGAAACAAGTATTGGTAATTTATATTTATACTTTACATTTACGGTATTTGTACTTATTAAAAAAAATTGTCAAATAATCTTTCTCACAGGAAATCAGCAAGAATGTTCTTGCGTTCTGAAATTACTATTTGTACGGGTTTTGTTGCATTTATATTTTCTAATGTTTTAAATTATTTACATCATATTTCGAACCCTTCAATAACATTTATTCCGTTTGATAGATCTTAGTTTTAATTTTTCAATTTTATTAGAACCAGAAGTGTCTAAATACAAAGTTTGGTATTTGATTGAATGCATTTTCTTCCTTGGTCGCGAATTTTCTATAATCCCAATGACATAATTTTAATGTTTTCCTTCATTAACTTGATTCCTTTCGTTTTAGCTCTACCATCAATAATTAGGAATGTAGACCCCATTTTTAATGTATTGCCATATCTTGACCTCTTTAACCACCATATCGGATTCCTACCGGTTGAGGATTTACTAGCTTCGGTTGGTAGTAGATATATTGCAAATGACTTTCCATTTCGGAATTTTGGTCATGCGGCCGAGATGGCATTTGACCAACATTCCCAGGGTTTTACAATACACCAGGGCATATCAATTCAATGTTATGCAAGGGGCTCCAGTAGTTTCATACCCAAACGCCGAACACCTTAATTAACCTAAAATATTTCATTAGACATTTATAATTTAATTTACTATCCGGGTTATTTATACAGATAACAATAACTGACCACTTTAATAGTAAATGAAATTATGCTTATATATGCATAAGGGCAGCCTTCAGATGTGTTGGCGAGCAAACTGCAAGTACGCATTTGTGACATCTGTAAAAATGAAAATTTCAAAAATGGATTCGATAGAATTCGTAACCTTCTGGAAGAATGTGCTTTGAGATGGTTTAAAAAGGTTGATTGAACACTATTTTATATGAAATGACTAAAACTTACGACTTTGTTTTCTGACACGTGCGTTTAAATGCTAAAAAAAATTAAATCTCATTCAAATTTTGTAACTACGGTTTTAAATCCCGCTATGCAAAGGCAGTTTTGTTATCGATTCTATCGTGAAACCATGAGATGGCTCATTTATTTTGAAGTGGCTTATCTAAAGTTTCTATTACTTTTTATATTGTTATTTGGTATGATTTAAAAAAAATACTCCCTCCCGTAAAGGCACACAACCATTTTTGGTGAGCAGGTTTAAATGATCTTGTATGGGCAACTAAAACCATTTCCTCATGACATACTCTTTTTTTTGAATGGAGGAAAAGATGCCTAAACTCAAGAACGATCAACTAATTCAACGTCTTTTCCCAATTTTACTTCATGACCGCTTTAAGAGTTAAATGTTGTCCATCGAAGACCCTTTGCCGTTATTAGATGTTCGTATATCAAGGTTATTATAATCTTTACGAACTTGGTAATTGGCTGGTTTTCCACTGCAGTTGTAGGGCCGCTAGCCCGCTTTCAATAGTGTGGTGCGGAGGGAAGTGCTGCTCCTTTTGGATAGAAGCCCACGGTTGCCCGGTTGGTTGATTTGATAGACCTGGTTAAGAAATAAATGGTTATCTGCTACTTTGTTAAGGCTCTTTTCTGCGTTACGGTAGAACAATTACGTCTATTCTATTTACTCCAGATTTTCTCAACTCCAGGGAACCTGAATCCGACTACAATTAGTAGAGGTGACAGAAAGGAAACTATCAAGAGCAAAAATATAAAGCAAAAAAAACAATTAGCGTTTTTTTTAATCAAAATCCCCACTAGTTGTCGAGGCTTCCATCATGAAAAATTTTCCTCAATACCAGAAGACTCAAACTAATAATTGACACTTTCGACACATCAATTACTTCCCCGCCTATGGGCGTTTGAAACGCATGCTACGTTTTGGTTGCGTAGTTGTTCCCTTCCAAATGAGCTATACGAAGAGCAATACGCTGCCTTTCGACGACCGCATGAAAAAAAAATTCAGCGTAGCCCGGTTGGACTCGTTTCAACAAGCCTTTGTATGGTTACGATATTGCAATTCTATCCAACCAAAGACTCTTGTATTTTGAAGAGGCTGGTGCATGTTTCCTCTATACCAGAGGACGCAAACTAATAATGGAGACTTTCGATTCATCAATTACTTCCCCGCCTATGGGCGTTTGAAACGCGTGCTACGTTTCGGTTGCGTAGTTGTTCCCTTCCAGATGAGCTATATGAAGAGCAACACGCTGCCTTTTGACGACCGCATGAAAAAAAAAATTCAGCGTAGCCCAGTTCGACTCGTTTCAACAATCCTTTGTATGGATACAATATTGCAGCTCTATCCAACCAAAGACTTTTGTATTTTGAAGAGGCTGGTGCATGTTTCCTCTATACCAGAGGACGCAAACTAATGGAAACTTTCGACACATCAATTACTTCCCCGCCTATGGGCGTTTGAAACGCATGCTACGTTTTGGTTGCGTAGTTGTTCCCTTCCAAATGAGCTATATGAAGAGCAACACGCTGCCTTTTGACGACCGCATGAAAAAAAAAATTCAGCGTAGCCCAGTTAGACTCGTTTCAACAATCCTTTGTATGGTTACAATATTGCAGCTCTATCCAACCAAAGACTTTTGTATTTTGAAGAGGCTGGTGCATGTTTCCTCTATACCAGAGGACGCAAACTAATAATGGAAACTTTCAACACATCAATTACTTCCCCGCCTATGGGCGTTTGAAACGCGTGCTACGTTTCGGTTGCGTAGTTGTTTCCTTCCAGATGAGCTATATGAAGAGCAACACGCTGCCTTTTGACGACCGCATGAAAAAAAATTCAGCGTAGCCCAGTTGGACTCGTTTCAACAATCCTATGTATGGTTACCATATTGCAACTCTATCCAACCAAAGACTCTTGTATTTTGAAGAGGCTGGTGCATGTTTCCTCTATACCAGAGGACGCAAACTAATAATGGAGACTTTCAATTCATCAATAACTTCCCCGCCTATGGGCGTTTGAAACGCATGCTACGTTTTGGTTGCGTAGTTGTTCCCTTCCAGATGAGCTATATGAAGAACAACACGCTGCCTTTTGACGACCGCATGAAAAAAAAAATTCAGCGTAGCCCGGTTGGACTCGTTTCAACAAGCCTTTGTATGGTTACGATATTACAATTCTATCCAACCAAAGACTCTTGTATTTTGAAGAGGCTGGTGCATGTTTCCTCTATACCAGAGGACGCAAACTAATAATGGAAACTTTCGACACATCAATTACTTCCCCGCCTATGGGCGTTTGAAACGCGTGCTACGTTTCGGTTGCGTAGTTGTTCCCTTCCAGATGAGCTATATGAAGAGCAACACGCTGCCTTTTGACGACCGCATGAAAAAAAAAAATTTCAGCGTAGCCCAGTTCGACTCGTTTCAACAATCCTTTGTATGGTTACAATATTGCAGCTCTATCCAACCAAAGACTTTTGTATTTTGAAGAGGCTGGTGCATGTTTCCTCTATACCAGAGGACGCAAACGAATAATGGAAACTTTCGACACGTCAATTACTTCCCCGCCTATGGGCGTTTGAAACGCATGCTACGTTTTGGTTGCGTAGTTGTTCCCTTCCAAATGAGCTATATGAAGAGCAACACGCTGCCTTTTGACGACCGCATGAAAAAAAAAAATTCAGCGTAGCCCAGTTAGACTCGTTTCAACAATCCTTTGTATGGTTACAATATTGCAGCTCTATCCAACCAAAGACTTGTATTTTGAAGAGGCTGGTGCATGTTTCCTCTATACCAGAGGACGCAAACTAATAATGGAAACTTTCAACACATCAATTACTTCCCCGCCTATGGGCGTTTGAAACGCGTGCTACGTTTCGGTTGCGTAGTTGTTTCCTTCCAGATGAGCTATATGAAGAGCAACACGCTGCCTTTTGACGACCGCATGAAAAAAAATTCAGCGTAGCCCAGTTAGACTCGTTTCAACAATCCTTTGTATGGTTACAATATTGCAGCTCTATCCAACCAAAGACTTTTGTATTTTGAAGAGGCTGGTGCATGTTTCCTCTATACCAGAGGACGCAAACTAATAATGGAAACTTTCAACACATCAATTACTTCCCCGCCTATGGGCGTTTGAAACGCGTGCTACGTTTCGGTTGCGTAGTTGTTCCCTTCCATATGAGCTATATGAAGAGCAACACGCTGCCTTTTGACGACCGCATGAAAAAAAAAATTCAGCGTAGCCCAGTTCGACTCGTTTCAACAATCCTTTGTATGGTTACAATATTGCAGCTCTATCCAACCAAAGACTTTTGTATTTTGAAGAGGCTGGTGCATGTTTCCTCTATACCAGAGGACGCAAACTAATAATGGAAACTTTCGACACATTAATTACTTCCCCGCCTATGGGCGTTTGAAACGCGTGCTACGTTTCGGTTGCGTAGTTGTTTCCTTCCAGATGAGCTATATGAAGAACAACACGCTGCCTTTTGACGACCGCATGAAAAAAAAAAATTCAGCGTAGCCCGGTTGGACTCGTTTCAACAAGCCTTTGTATATTTACGATATTGCAATTCTATCCAACCAAAGACTCTTGTATTTTGAAGATTCTAGTGCATGTTTCCTCTATACCAGAGGACGCAAACTAATAATGGAGACTTTCAATTCATCAATTACTTCCCCGCCTATGGGCGTTTGAAACGCATGCTACGTTTTGGTTGCGTAGTTGTTCCCTTCCAAATGAGCTATATGAAGAGCAACACGCTGACTTTTGACGACCGCATGAAAAAAAATTCAGCGTAGCCCAGTTGGACTCGTTTCAACAATCCTATGTATGGTTACCATATTGCAACTCTATCCAACCAAAGACTTTTGTATTTTGAAGAGGCTGGTGCATGTTTCCTCTATACCAGAGGACGCAAACTAATAATAGAGACTTTCAATTCATCAATTACTTCCCCGCCTATGGGCGTTTGAAACGCATGCTACGTTTTGGTTGCGTAGTTGTTCCCTTCCAAATGAGCTATATGAAGAGCAACACGCTGCCTTTTGACGACCGCATGAAAAAAAAAAAATTCAGCGTAGCCCAGTTCGACTCGTTTTAACAATCCTTTGTATGGTTACAATATTGCAGCTCTATCCAACCAAAGACTTTTGTATTTTGAAGAGGCTGGTGCATGTTTCCTCTATACCAGAGGACGCAAACTAATAATGGAAACTTTCGACACATCAATTACTTCCCCGCCTATGGGCGTTTGAAACGCATGCTACGTTTTGGTTGCGTAGTTGTTCCCTTCCAAATGAGCTATATGAAGAGCAACACGCTGCCTTTTGACGACCGCATGAAAAAAAAAATTCAGCGTAGCCCAGTTAGACTCGTTTCAACAATCCTTTGTATGGTTACAATATTGCAGCTCTATCCAACCAAAGACTTTTGTATTTTGAAGAGGCTGGTGCATGCTTCCTCTATACCAGAGGACGCAAACTAATAATGGAGACTTTCGACTCGTCAATTACTTCCCCGCCTATGGGCGTTTGAAACGCGTGCTACGTTTCGGTTGCGTAGTTGTTCCCTTCCAGATGAGCTATATGAAGAGCAACACGCTGCCTTTTGACGACCGCATGAAAAAAAAAAAAATTCCGCGTGGCCCAATTGGACTCGTTTCAACAATCCTTTGTATGGTTACGATATTGCAACTCCATCCAACCAAAGACTCTTGTATTTTGTCTCGTAATGCGACCGAAGTTGAAATTTACAGCTAAAAAATCTCTTGAAAGCCTTTGCGTTTGGAACTCGACCTTAACGCTCAACCAAATCGCGTGTGTCAGAAAACATTGTCCAAGAGGAAAAGGAGATTCTAAATCCCCGACCATTTTCTTTTCGATGCCAAATTTAACATATTTTAAATTCTATATTCAAAAATTCGAATATGGAAAACCAATAAAACCAACTCGAAACACATTTTTTCCAACGGAAATTGAATTTTTTCGTATTCTTAAAATGTCTGCAGCCAACTCGCCACACGGTTTTGCACTTCTTTATTCCCCGTCTTAAAAGTGTCAACAAAATTGTTAATTTGAAGCGAATGATATAATTATCCCTACGGAACTTTGATCTTTTGATAAACCTTGATATTTTAATGAACTTATAATTATAAATTTATTTTCTTTGATTAAGAATTTGGTGTTTTGGGTATGAAAGCAATAGATTTCTCTTGATATTTTAATTGCTATATTCCTGAGTGTCAACTCGCCAATACGAAACTTGCAAAACAACTAACCATTTCCGTATAGTGCGGCTCCAGTGAGTGTAAATGATCATACATTTTGTACTAAAGGGATTGTCAACGAAGAGTGAGGAGACCCAGACTGCGACAGGTGTGATCGCTTGTTCCATCAACTTGTAATCACTGCTGTCGCTTTGGGACATAACTAAACTTGAAACCATAAACTACGCAGAGATGCCACCTTCTAGCCTTCCCTCTAATTCAAAGAATCCATTCGTCCCAAACCACGCGACTCAAATGCTATTTCGCTGAACCCGCAATATAGAACTGTAAAGAAAAAGTCGGCACTGTTGATACAAATAGGCTAGACACACTTTTCTTGGCCATTTGCCAGAAATACAGTACGCTGATATGACAGAGGGATATTAAAGTACAGAGAAATTAGTCTACATTAAATAACATTTTGTATTCTAAAACCACTGTCGTTGCAGATATCGAGAAAGAATACATCATTTTGATGTTTTGTACTGTTTGAGAAATGTATTTAATTTATTACTAATTTTTTAGAAATAGATGCACAGGATGCTGTAAGAGTTAGCACTCGCAAATCACTCTTTCCTAGCAAAATTTTGGGTATTTAAGTACAATTTTTACATTTCATTAATACACTCGTATTAAACGTGGTAAAAAAAAATGTTTGATAAATTACACGTATTGATAGCTCCCATGCACATAAATTTTCCATGTATTGTCGAACATTTTAATTCAGTTTGCAAACAAATCAACCTCACCTATCTGATAATTGCCGAATGATTTTATGGTTTCGGATCAAGCTTCATAAAATGTGCAGATTGTTCTACTATAAAGCCGTTTTATGAAGAATACATAATTACAAAATTGACAATATCTCCATCAGTGTTAAGTTCCGGAATCCGACGACTTATTTACAACGTCTGTTGCTTGATACCTCCATTCTTTTGTTTTGAAACTAGAGGCAAAAAACGTATTAGAATATATAAATGATGCATACTTGCGAGTTGCGAGCCCTTGGATGTGCAGTTTGGATTCCTGCAACTGACCTTGTTTGTATTTCTGTCTCCTGTCGTAGTTAAACTGTATGTCCGTTACATGATGATGTATAATAAGCAGAACAATTTAAATTAAGCTCAGTTGGAATACGTTTGTTCTGTTTTCGTTATACCCCCCACCGACGTGTTAATTGGAAACATATTTCCCTTCTGTAATAAAACTGATGAAAATTGCTTGAAATATTGAATTACGCAATACATTGCTGTATTTCTAAAAAAAATCCTATTCAATGCACAACCACCACCGAATTGTAGCAATTAAAAAAAATTTCAAGAGTTATGACAAATTTATGTTGAGAACAGAATTGTTTCAATGGATAAAATTACCAGTCTCTGAGCAATCAATCCGTAACAGATTATAAAAGTTCCGAAATTCTTAAACGATTTATCGATTTATAATCCTTTTTTAGCTAAATTCAATACAGTCCATGTGAAATTCAATGAGTTAACTTGCTCAAGGCTTTGTACACATGACCTATTCCTGTAAGGTTTCTTCCCTCTTTTGTGACGTCGCACTATCTTAGACTTGAGTCGAAACTGTGTTTCTACTCAAGTCTAAAGTGACCTTTAGAAAGTGACTGTTCATGCCTCTTTGAATGGTCCCCGATGTTAGGTTTAATTCTGATTGCAATGAGTGTTGCATTCACTGGAAAATGAGTCTGATAACTTTCTTCTCTCCCAGTTCATCGCGCCCTTTTATTCCACCGAAGCTTAAGGAGGAAATGAACTCTGCACATTCATCTTATAAATCTTGTGTCCTCCTGCCAATTCTAATGCATCCAAAATCTCGTGTTTGCAAGTAATGCGTAATGCTTCCATCTGGATATATCGTTTTAATCTTAAAAATGACAAACATTTGAGAATACAGCATTGGTTTCCTATGTTTTGGTGAAAACTATGAGTTACAGATTTGTACTGCTCATAACTTATGATGCTATCAGTCAATTATGTACTCAAGTCAGTACTACAATAGAATAGATTTATGTTCGAATATGATAAAACCTTAAAACACTTGTTAAGGGTAATGGTGACAACATCCTTGAAAACGTCAGAATTTTCATCTATTGGGTACTAATGAAAAGGTAAGTTAGGTTCATGTGAAATCAAAAAATTACTGCTTAAATAGCCTACTAGTGTTCTTAAAGGCAAACAGGTTGTAATGGAAAGGGCTGTTAACGTCGTTGACAATCGGTGTAGAATAGCAAATGATTTGCGCACATTGTAAAACTTACTTGAAGTATATCTACGTGGTCGAAAGAGTAAAGCGTGAGTATTTTCTGTATACAACGAATAATTTTAGGGTGATTTGTCTAGCATTCCCTTATCTTAGAAAATAGGTAGTTTCCTGTATCTTGGTGGCACACGTTTGACAAAATTTAATTACATGTTTTATATAGTTAATTGACGTATAAACTACATCACTACAAATGAGTTGTTTAGACAAATAAGTATACTTCGTAGTTCTCTGAAACAGAACTTCGATTGCTTAAATTTACATTGTTTAATAGTGCATTAAAGTTTAATAGAAAGAGCACGGTTTAGCATTATAGCTCCTGTATAATTGCAGAGACGTTTCAATGGTTATTAGAACGAACACGAAAGTCTTCGCTATCCTATTTTTTTTTTCCAGTAGCCTCTTGTAAAAGACGGCAATTTTTTGAATCGAAATCTTCTATAGTATCGGCTTTACCTAGTTGTGAAACAAAAGATATAATTAAAGTTAATTTTTCTGCTGCAAGCTCAAATTAATAAAAATCGATTAAAAAGTCGCCAAAAAATCTAGCATTGTTTATAGGTTTGCTAAAAATGTGATTTCATTCTTACACTGTGTCCTTGGATTTCTAATAGCACCTGAGAATAAATGTTCGCTAAAATATTGGTCTATTGCAAATTCAAATGTAGTCGTAAGTATGAAAAATATCCTAGAAAACTCCCCAAAACGTCAACTATTTCTTTTCTGAGAAGAGTGGTGATCTTCGAGAAAAATTGTAATAATTCTGTAGATTCTATACGAATCCTCAGCCTCGCTACATTACACTTCAGCGTATTAAATTGTGAATGGATTTCATATCAAAAGAGGGATTTTGGATCATAACTTCAAGATATATCATGGAATGTCATCCCTAGCCCTGTGATGTGTGGCATTTAATTATACTGTCAATTGTAGCAGCAAAGGGGTTTATTAGTGGAAGTAAACATGGGAGGGTACAGTAAGGATTCTGTCCTTCCTTTACTTTTCCCCTCACCATTTCATAACTGTTTTTATTTTCCCTCACACTTAGTTTAATTTGCATTATAATAGATAGCTTTCACACTTTACTAATTATTTTACGAATGCAACATTTATAATTTTTAAATTATAAAATCCAAGTGACTGCGAAAGGGCTTCAAATATAGGTTTTGATAATGATGTTAAAGATTTAAAAATGAGAAATTAATGTCGAGAGTTTAAATAATGAATTTGGCTATAATTTCAATTATTAGAGAAAGATTCTCTTATTTTAATTTCAAATTCTTTTATATAAATGTATTGATGGAGAAAGATTATTTTCTAATTTGAAAAATCATGTTATGTAAATATACATTCATGGAAAGAGATTCTCTTTTAAGATGAAAAATAATTCTATGTAAATATGCATTCATACAGAAAGATCCTCCTTGTTATTTTGAAAAATACGTTTATGTGAATATGCATTCATAGAGAGATTTTCTTTTAATATCAAAAACATTTTTATGCAAATATGCATTTAAAGAGAAAGATTCTTTTTGTTTTGAAAAAAAAAACGTTTATGTAAATATGCATTTATAGAGAAAGATTCTCTTTTAATTCGAAATTTTTTTAGATGTAAATATGCATTTATAGAGAAAGATTCTCTTCTAATTTCAACCACTTTGGTGAGCTGGGAGGGTGTGTTTAAAAAAAAGTGGTCCTGTATGGGAATTGAAACCATTGCCTTACTAAGTACACTTTTTTTTTCAATGGAGGAAAAGGTGCCTAAACTCGTGAACAATTGCAAAGCGAACAAATTCAACGTCTTTTCCGAATTTTACTTCATGACCGCACGAAGAGCAAGTTGTTGTCTCGCACATCAAAGACACTCATTAGATGTTCTTCTATCGAGTTCAAGATAATTGAGAACTTCTAGTAAATGGGGATTTTTCCTCTTCAATTGAAGGACCGCGGTAGCCCGGTTGGCAGAGTTGTAGACCCGATTGAGAGAAACTGTTACCCGAGACATTGCAAAGCTCTATTTTACGTTACGGTAGAACAATTGGGTGTATCTTATACGTTACTGTAGAACAATTTGTGTTCAACAATACTTCCAACTCCTGGGAATCGGAATCTATCTAATTTGTGACGGAAGTGAAACTATCGACCGATAATTAATCCCCTTTAACTTCCAAATTAAGGTGTTAAAGCACTTTCAAACATAAATAAAGACGTAAATAAGCATTTGAATGTCGGAAAAATTTCCTGGTGAGTGCACGTGCATTTGTCATGCCTTTGAGTCGAGTCTAACCCTGGAACCTCGTTTTTAATGGATAAAATTTTTTTAAAAAAACTTGATAGTCCATACCATATTCCGTGCGATCATAGTGTTTAGAAGTACAGGGTTGCGTTTCATTTCCTTGTTACTATAGTGGATAACAGAGCAAACAAGCAGGTGGAGCCTGAGCGGCTGGAAATATCGGGTATGTGCAAAAGTTTTAACTGTTTTTGGAGATGTATATTTCCAGTTGAAATGACTTTTCATACGACGTTGCGATGACCGGAATAGTTGATCAATAGAATGTGTAGCTATCCAGCACATAAATGCACTGCATTTCTGATGGTACAACATTTGTGAAAACATCAAATTGCAACTGAGAAGTGATCAAGCGAGACATTATTTGTCGTACGAGTTTGACAAAGGCAGTACTGCAGCTGTAGTATATGTCGCGTTTATGACGAGAATGCAGTTGACGACAGCACATGCCGTCGATGGCTTTGCAAATTCAGGGAAGGAGACTGAAGCAGTCAGGATCAGTCAAGGCGTGGACATCCTTCACTCGTTGAAGAGGCACTTGATCAAGACATAAAGAAGCCCTAATCCAACCGTGCCATAATTAGCCTAAACTTTCACTGGACAACAGTAGTCGAAAGACAGCTGGAAGCGTTGGGTTTCACCGTAAAGTTGGATCGTTGAGTTCCTCATCAGCTTACTGCAGATCAACGGGACTTCCAATCGCTACCTTGTGTTTCCTTGCTTTCCTAGTTCAAGAATGAACCGTTCTTGACACTGATTGTGACTGGAGATAAGTGGATTATGTACCGCAACATAAAGCGTCTTCGAACTGTGTTTTGGCCTTCTGAAACCGCCTGCATCGACCTCGAAATCGGAATTTCATCCCAAAAATTTTGGAGTGTGGTAGATATGTGCATGGAATAATTCACTGAGGTCCTGACACCTAACCCAATCATTAAAATATTCTACCGTCTTCAATTAGACAGACTGCAATCCACATAGGTCGCGAAGAAGCTTAGCGTCGTTACTCGGCAATGTTTTCCTCCATCACGATAACGCAAATCCCCATGCTGCTATCATCAATCTTCAAAACGCAATGGAGTTTAATTGGTAGGTTCTACTTTACTATCTTCCCCATTCTTCGGACTAAACGCCTACTGTCTATCGCCGGTTTCGGCGTTGACTAACTTTTTCAACCTAAAAATCTTTGATTTTTTTACATGAAAACTGCCATCCGAGACTTTTCCACTCCCAACCTCATGACTTTTACCGACGTGGGATTCATCTCCAATCAGAAAGATGGCAATAGGTAATAGATTGTAATGGCGGATATGCAGTCTGTGGTTATGCACAGTTTGTTTTCTATGCTATTCATCGTTACAACCAACAGTTAAACTTTTGCACTTACCTAATATAAGAACCAGATAACCACCAGTAGAGTCGTATGAGCCTGTCTTTCTAAAAGTCAATTTGAAGGGCACTCCTAGGTGCTTTACTAAAAGTAAAGTAAAGCAAAGCAATGAGTGTAATATTGAGAAAAAAATGTACTTAACATGGTACCCTACAACCCCGTTTCTTAGGAAGAATTGTTCCCTGGAGCAATTTTACCAAAAATATTTTCACATTTACAATTAGTGATAGAAAAAATTACATTTAAAGTCTTGAATTACTGCTGTCGTATAATGTCAATGGTTCATGAAATTTTTTTTTATAAAACTAAAAAAAATTACATCCAACGAACTACCTTCGCAATGTTATTTTTGCAGAATTTTACTCCGGATCAATTCCTCATCCACCTCATTGTCCTCACTTGAACTTGCTCTCAAATGTGAAAATGACAGGTGGACGTTATATATTTCGTGGCGACGAATGTTGTTGTTTTGTGGAAGTTTATACAGTGGTATGCTAGCTAGGGTGTTGATTCGCCTTCCTTCAAAAGTTAAAAATGACATGATTTAAAAAAAGTTATGCCGAAAATAAAAAAATTTACATTCAACGAACTAACTTTGCAATGTTAATCTGCAGGAGCCCAACAGTACAGCAGCCAGTAACGCAATTGTCAATCCTTCAACGTGGTCTGTAGCATCCTCTACCATCCTCCTTGACGCTTTTCAGATATTACCTTCTAACAGATAGCCTTGGAAAATCGTAAGCGAGCAGGTATTAACCTTGGGCAGCCACTGAATTTCTAGCTGGGTTTTGTTCTCATCATCGAGTGGGTTGCCTGTTCCATATGGTTTTTGTTCTTATTATCGAGTGGGGAGTACGTGCTCCCGGTGGAAGCGCAAGATGCCTCCCAATGGCATTTACTAGGAAGGTGCATTTACATAGTAGCCCAAAACAGCAACAGCCTGTCCCGCAATCCTTCAACTTGGGCTGTAGCATTATCTACCATCCCCTTTGACGCATTTTAAACACCGCTTATAACAGATCGCCTTGGAAAATCGTAACGACCAGGTATTAGCCTAGGGCAGACGCTAAATTTCTAGCTGGGTTTGGTTCTCATTATCGAGGGAGTTGGGAGAATGTGCTCCCAGTGGCATCTACTAGGAAGGTGCACCTCCGCATGAGCCCAACAGTACAGCAGCCTGTCCGCAATCGTCAATCCTTTAACGTGGGCTCTAGCATCCTCTACCATCTTCTTTGACATTTTTCAGACATTGCCTTCTGCCAGATAAACTTGGAAAATAGTAAGCGAGCAGGTATTAGCCTAGGGCAGGCACTGAATTTCTAGCTGAGTTTTGTTATCATCGAGTGGGGAGCACGTGCTTCCGGTGGCAGCTCGAGTTGCCTCCCGGAGGCATTTGCTAGGAAGGTGCACCTCCGCAGGAGCCCAACAGTACAGCATCCTATCCGCAATCGTCAATCCTTTAACGTGGGCTGTAGCATCCTCTACCATCTACTTTGACACTTTTCATACATTGCCTTCTACCAGATACTTTTGGAAAATCGTAAGCGAGCAGGTATTAGCCTAGTGCAGCCGATGAATTTCGAGCTGGGTTTTCTTCTCATCGAGAGAAGTGTGTGCACCCGGTGAAACCACGAGATGCCTCCCAGAGGCATCTACTAGGAAGGAGCACTTCCGCAGGAGCCCAACAGTATAGCAGCCTGTCCGCAATCGTCAATCCTTTACGTGGGCTCTAGCATCCTCTAGCATCTACTTTGACACTTTTCAGACATTGCCTTCTGCCAGATACTTTTGGAAAATCGTAAGCGAGCAGGTATTAGCCTAGTGCAGCCGCTGAATTTCGAACTGGGTTTTATTCTCATCGAGTGGGGAGCGTTTGCTCCCGTTGAAACCACGAGATGCTGCCCGGAGTCATCTACTACGAATACGCATCTCCGAAGGAGCCCAACAGTACAGCAGCCTGTCCGCAATCGTCAATCCTTTAACGTGGGCTGTAGCATCCTCTACCACCTTCTTTGACACTTTTCATACCTTGCCTTCTACCAGATAGCCTTGGAAAATCGTAAGCGAGCAGGTATTAGCCTGGTGCAGCCGCTGAATTTCGAGCTTGGTTTTTTCTCATCATTGAGTGGGGAGCGTGTGCTTCCGGTAAAAGCAAGAGAAGCCTCCCGGAGTCATCTACTACGTATACGCATCTCCGCAGGAGCCCAACAGTACAGCAGCCTGTCCGCAATCGTCAATCCTTTAACGTGGGCTGCAGCATCCTCTACCATCTTTGACACTTTTCAGACGTTGCCTCCTGCCAGATAGCCTTGGAAAATCGTAAGCGAGCAGGTATTAGCCTAGTGCAGCCGCTGTATTTCGAGCTGGGTTTTATTCTCATCGAGTGGGGAGCGTGTGCTCCCGGTGAAACCACGAGATGCCTCCCGGAGTCATCTACTACGAATTAGCATCTCCGAAGGCGCCCAACAGTACAGCAGCCTGTCCGCAATCGTCAATCCTTCAACGTGGGCTGTAGCATCCTCTACCATCTTCTTTGACACTTTTCAGACGTTGCCTCCTGCCAAATAGCCTTGGAAAATCGTAAGCGAGCAGGTATTAGCCTAGTGCAGCCGCTGAATTTCGAGCTGTGTTTTCTTCTCATCGAGTGGGGAGCGTGTGCTCCCGGTGAAACCACGAGATGCCTCCCGGCGGCATCTACTAGGAAGGTGCACCTCCGCAGGAGCCCAACAGTACAGCAGCCTATCCGCAATCGTCAATCCTTTAACATGGGCTGTAGCATCCTCTACCACCTTCTTTGACACTTTTCAGACATTGCCTTCTGCCAGATACTTTTGGAAAATCGTAAGCGAGCAGGTATTAGCCTAGTGCAGCCGCTGAATTTCGAGATGGGTTTTATTCTCATCGAGTGGGGAGCGTGTGCTCCCGTTGAAACCACGAGATGCCTCCCGGAGTCATCTACTACGAATACGCATCTCCGAAGGAGCCCAACAGTACAGCAGCCTGTCCGCAATCGTCAATCCTTTAACGTGGGCTGTAGCATCCTCTACCACCTTCTTTGACACTTTTCATACATTGCCTTCTACCAGATAGCCTTGGAAAATCGTAAGCGAGCAGGTATTAGTCTAGTGCAGCCGCTGAATTATTTCGAGTTGGGATTTTTTATCATCGAGTGGGGAGTGTGTGCTCCCGGTGAAACCACGAGATTTCTCCCGGAGTCGTCTACTACGAATACGCATCTCCGAAAGAGTGCATCAGTACAGCAGCCTGTACGCAATCGTCAATATTTCAACGTGGGCTGTAGGATCCTCTACCATCCTTTTTGACACTTTTAAGACATTGCATTATGCCTGACAGCCTTGGAAAATCGTCAGCGAGCAGGTAATACCCTAGTGCAGCCGCTGAATTTAGAGCTGGGTTTTCTTATCATCGAGTGGGGAGCGTGTGCTCCCGGTGAAACCACGAGATGCCTCCCGGAGTCATCTACTACGAATAGGCATCTCCGCAATCGTCAATCTTTTAACGTGGGCTGTAGCATCCTCTACCACCTTCTTTGACACTTTTCACACATTGCCTTCTACCAGATAGCCTTGGAAAATCTTAAGCGAGCAGGTATTAGCCTAGTGCAGCCGCTGAATTTCGAGCTGGGTTTTATTCTCATCGAGTGGGGAGCGTGTGCTCCCGGTGAAACCACGAGATGCCTCCCGGAGTCATCTACTACGAATACGCATCTCCGAAGGTGCCCAACAGTACAGCAGCCTGTCCGCAATCGTCAATCCTTTAACGTGATCTGTAGCATCCTCTACCACCTTCTTTGACACTTTTCATACATTGCCTTCTACCAGATAGCCTTGGAAAATCGTAAGCGAGCAGGTAATACCTTAGTGCAGCCGCTGAATTTCGAGCTGTGTTTTCTTCTTCGCTGAAGTTCCATATGGTTTTTGTTCTTATTATCGAGTGGGGAGTACGTGCTCCCGGTGGAAGCGCAAGATGCCTCCCAATGGCATTTACTAGGAAGGTGCATTTACATAGTAGCCCAAAACAGCAACAGCCTGTCCCGCAATCCTTCAACTTGGGCTGTAGCATTATCTACCATCCCCTTTGACGCATTTTAAACACCGCTTATAACAGATCGCCTTGGAAAATCGTAACGAGCAGGTATTAGCCTAGGGCAGACGCTAAATTTCTAGCTGGGTTTGGTTCTCATTATCGAGGGAGTTGGGAGAACGTGCTCCCAGTGGCATCTACTAGGAAGGTGCACCTCCGCATGAGCCCAACAGTACAGCAGCCTGTCCGCAATCGTCAATCCTTTAACGTGGGCTCTAGCATCCTCTACCATCTTCTTTGACATTTTTCAGACATTGCCTTCTGCCAGATCAACTTGGAAAATAGTAAGCGAGCAGGTATTAGCCTAGGGCAGGCACTGAATTTCTAGCTGAGTTTTGTTATCATCGAGTGGGGAGCACGTGCTTCCGGTGGCAGCACGAGTTGCCTCCCGGAGGCATTTGCTAGGAAGGTGCACCTCCGCAGGAGCCCAACAGTACAGCATCCTATCCGCAATCGTCAATCCTTTAACGTGGGCTGTAGCATCCTCTACCATCTACTTTGACACTTTTCAGACATTGCCTTCTACCAGATACTTTTGGAAAATCGTAAGCGAGCAGGTATTAGCCTAGTGCAGCCGATGAATTTCGAGCTGGGTTTTCTTATCGAGAGTGGAGCGTGTGCACCCGGTGAAACCACGAGATGCCTCCCGGAGGCATCTACTAGGAAGGAGCACTTCCGCAGGAGCCCAACAGTACAGCAGCCTATCCGCAATCGTCAATCCTTTAACATGGGCTGTAGCATCCTCTACCACCTTCTTTGACACTTTTCAGACATTGCCTTCTGCCAGATACTTTTGGAAAATCGTAAGCGAGCAGGTATTAGCCTAGTGCAGCCGCTGAATTTCGAGCTGGGTTTTATTCTCATCGAGTGGGGAGCGTGTGCTCCCGTTGAAACCACGAGATGCCTCCCGGAGTCATCTACTACGAATACGCATCTCCGAAGGAGCCCAACAGTACAGCAGCCTGTCCGCAATCGTCAATCCTTTAACGTGGGCTGTAGCATCCTCTACCACCTTCTTTGACACTTTTCATACATTGCCTTCTACCAGATAGCCTTGGAAAATCGTAAGCGAGCAGGTATTAGCCTGGTGCAGCCGATGAATTTCGAGCTGGGTTTTCTTATCATCGAGAGGGGAGCGTGTGCACCCGGTGAAACCACGAGATGCCTCCCAGAGGCATCTACTAGGAAGGAGCACTTCCGCAGGAGCCCAACAGTATAGCAGCCTGTCCGCAATCGTCAATCCTTTACGTGGGCTCTAGTATCCTCTAGCATCTACTTTGACACTTTTCAGACATTGCCTTCTACCAGATACTTTTGGAAAATCGTAAGCGAGCAGGTATTAGGCTAGTGCAGCCGCTTAATTTCGAGCTGGGTTTTTTTATCATCGAGAGTGGAGCGTGTGCACCCGGTGAAACCACGAGATGCCTCCCGGAGGCATCTACTAGGAAGGAGCACTTCCGCAGGAGCCCAACAGTACAGCAGCCTATCCGCAATCGTCAATCCTTTAACATGGGCTGTAGCATCCTCTACCACCTTCTTTGACACTTTTCAGACATTGCCTTCTGCCAGATACTTTTGGAAAATCGTAAGCGAGCAGGTATTAGCCTAGTGCAGCCGCTGAATTTCGAGCTGGGTTTTATTCTCATCGAGTGGGGAGCGTGTGCTCCCGTTGAAACCACGAGATGCTGCCCGGAGTCATCTACTACGAATACGCATCTCCGAAGGAGCCCAACAGTACAGCAGCCTGTCCGCAATCGTCAATCCTTTAACGTGGGCTGTAGCATCCTCTACCACCTTCTTTGACACTTTTCATACCTTGCCTTCTACCAGATAGCCTTGGAAAATCGTAAGCGAGCAGGTATTAGCCTGGTGCAGCCGCTGAATTTCGAGCTTGGTTTTTTCTCATCATTGAGTGGGGAGCGTGTGCTTCCGGTAAAAGCAAGAGAAGCCTCCCGGAGTCATCTACGTATACGCATCTCCGCAGGAGCCCAACAGTACAGCAGCCTGTCCGCAATCGTCAATCCTTTAACGTGGGCTGTAGCATCCTCTACCACCTTCTTTGACACTTTTCATACATTGCCTTCTACCAGATAGCCTTGGAAAATCGTAAGCGAGCAGGTATTAGTCTAGTGCAGCCGCTGAATTTCGAGCTGTGTTTTCTTCTTCGCTGAAGTTCCATATGGTTTTTGTTCTTATTATCGAGTGGGGAGTACGTGCTCCCGGTGGAAGCGCAAGATGCCTCCCAATGGCATTTACTAGGAAAGTGCATTTACATAGTAGCCCAAAACAGCAACAGCCTGTCCCGCAATCCTTCAACTTGGGCTGTAGCATTATCTACCATCCCCTTTGACGCATTTTAAACACCGCTTATAACAGATCGCCTTGGAAAATCGTAACGAGCAGGTATTAGCCTAGGGCAGACGCTAAATTTCTAGCTGGGTTTGGTTCTCATTATCGAGGGAGTTGGGAGAACGTGCTCCCAGTGGCATCTACTAGGAAGGTGCACCTCCGCATGAGCCCAACAGTACAGCAGCCTGTCCGCAATCGTCAATCCTTTAACGTGGGCTCTAGCATCCTCTACCATCTTCTTTGATATTTTTCAGACATTGCCTTCTGCCAGATCAACTTGGAAAATAGTAAGCGAGCAGGTATTAGCCTAAGGCAGGCACTGAATTTCTAGCTGAGTTTTGTTATCATCGAGTGGGGAGCACGTGCTTCCGGTGGCAGCACGAGTTGCCTCCCGGAGGCATTTGCTAGGAAGGTGCACCTCCGCAGGAGCCCAACAGTACAGCATCCTATCCGCAATCGTCAATCCTTTAACGTGGGCTGTAGCATCCTCTACCATCTACTTTGACACTTTTCAGACATTGCCTTCTACCAGATACTTTTGGAAAATCGTAAGCGAGCAGGTATTAGCCTAGTGCAGCCGATGAATTTCGAGCTGGGTTTTCTTATCGAGAGTGGAGCGTGTGCACCCGGTGAAACCACGAGATGCCTCCCGGAGGCATCTACTAGGAAGGAGCACTTCCGCAGGAGCCCAACAGTACAGCAGCCTATCCGCAATCGTCAATCCTTTAACATGGGCTGTAGCATCCTCTACCACCTTCTTTGACACTTTTCAGACATTGCCTTCTGCCAGATACTTTTGGAAAATCGTAAGCGAGCAGGTATTAGCCTAGTGCAGCCGCTGAATTTCGAGCTGGGTTTTATTCTCATCGAGTGGGGAGCGTGTGCTCCCGGTGAAACCACGAGATGCCTCCCGGAGTCATCTACTACGAATTAGCATCTCCGAAGGCGCCCAACAGTACAGCAGCCTGTCCGCAATCGTCAATCCTTCAACGTGGGCTGTAGCATCCTCTACCATCTTCTTTGACAGTTTTCAGACGTTGCCTCCTGCCAGATAGCCTTGGAAAATCGTAAGCGAGCAGGTATTAGCCTAGTGCAGCCGCTGAATTTCGAGCTGGGTTTTCTTATCATCGAGAGGGGAGCGTGTGCACCCGGTGAAACCACGAGATGCCTCCCAGAGGCATCTACTAGGAAGGAGCACTTCCGCAGGAGCCCAACAGTATAGCAGCCTGTCCGCAATCGTCAATCCTTTACGTGGGCTCTAGTATCTAGCATCTACTTTGACACTTTTCAGACATTGCCTTCTACCAGATACTTTTGGAAAATCGTAAGCGAGCAGGTATTAGGCTAGTGCAGCCGCTTAATTTCGAGCTGGGTTTTTTTATCATCGAGAGTGGAGCGTGTGCACCCGGTGAAACCACGAGATGCCTCCCGGAGGCATCTACTAGGAAGGAGCACTTCCGCAGGAGTCCAACAGTACAGCAGCCTATCCGCAATCGTCAATCCTTTAACATGGGCTGTAGCATCCTCTACCACCTTCTTTGACACTTTTCAGACATTGCCTTCTGCCAGATACTTTTGGAAAATCGTAAGCGAGCAGGTATTAGCCTAGTGCAGCCGCTGAATTTCGAGCTGGGTTTTATTCTCATCGAGTGGGGAGCGTGTGCTCCCGGTGAAACCACGAGATGCCTCCCGGAGTCATCTACTACGAATTAGCATCTCCGAAGGCGCCCAACAGTACAGCAGCCTGTCCGCAATCGTCAATCCTTCAACGTGGGCTGTAGCATCCTCTACCATCTTCTTTGACACTTTTCAGACGTTGCCTCCTGCCAAATAGCCTTGGAAAATCGTAAGCGAGCAGGTATTAGCCTAGTGCAGCCGCTGAATTTCGAGCTGTGTTTTCTTCTCATCGAGTGGGGAGCGTGTGCTCCCGGTGAAACCACGAGATGCCTCCCGGCGGCATCTACTAGGAAGGTGCACCTCCGCAGGAGCCCAACAGTACAGCAGCCTATCCGCAATCGTCAATCCTTTAACATGGGCTGTAGCATCCTCTACCACCTTCTTTGACACTTTTCAGACATTGCCTTCTGCCAGATACTTTTGGAAAATCGTAAGCGAGCAGGTATTAGCCTAGTGCAGCCGCTGAATTTCGAGATGGGTTTTATTCTCATCGAGTGGGGAGCGTGTGCTCCCGTTGAAACCACGAGATGCCTCCCGGAGTCATCTACTACGAATACGCATCTCCGAAGGAGCCCAACAGTACAGCAGCCTGTCCGCAATCGTCAATCCTTTAACGTGGGCTGTAGCATCCTCTACCACCTTCTTTGACACTTTTCATACATTGCCTTCTACCAGATAGCCTTGGAAAATCGTAAGCGAGCAGGTATTAGTCTAGTGCAGCCGCTGAATTTCGAGTTGGGATTTTTTATCATCGAGTGGGAGTGTGTGCTCCCGGTGAAACCACGAGATTTCTCCCGGAGTCGTCTACTACGAATACGCATCTCCGAAAGAGTGCATCAGTACAGCAGCCTGTACGCAATCGTCAATATTTCAACGTGGGCTGTAGGATCCTCTACCATCCTTTTTGACACTTTTAAGACATTGCATTATGCCTGACAGCCTTGGAAAATCGTCAGCGAGCAGGTAATACCCTAGTGCAGCCGCTGAATTTAGAGCTGGGTTTTCTTATCATCGAGTGGGGAGCGTGTGCTCCCGGTGAAACCACGAGATGCCTCCCGGAGTCATCTACTACGAATACGCATCTCCGAAGGAGCCCAACAGTACAGCAGCCTGTCCGCAATCGTCAATCCTTTAACGTGGGCTGTAGCATCCTCTACCACCTTCTTTGACACTTTTCATACCTTGCCTTCTACCAGATAGCCTTGGAAAATCGTAAGCGAGCAGGTATTAGCCTGGTGCAGCCGCTGAATTTCGAGCTTGGTTTTTTCTCATCATTGAGTGGGGAGCGTGTGCTTCCGGTAAAAGCAAGAGAAGCCTCCCGGAGTCATCTACTACGTATACGCATCCCCGCAGGAGCCCAACAGTACAGCAGCCTGTCCGCAATCGTCAATCCTTTAACGTGGGCTGCAGCATCCTCTACCATCTTTGACACTTTTCAGACGTTGCCTCCTGCCAGATAGCCTTGGAAAATCGTAAGCGAGCAGGTATTAGCCTAGTGCAGCCGCTGTATTTCGAGCTGGGTTTTATTCTCATCGAGTGGGGAGCGTGTGCTCCCGGTGAAACCACGAGATGCCTCCCGGAGTCATCTACTACGAATTAGCATCTCCGAAGGCGCCCAACAGTACAGCAGCCTGTCCGCAATCGTCAATCCTTCAACGTGGGCTGTAGCATCCTCTACCATCTTCTTTGACACTTTTCAGACGTTGCCTCCTGCCAAATAGCCTTGGAAAATCGTAAGCGAGCAGGTATTAGCCTAGTGCAGCCGCTGAATTTCGAGCTGTGTTTTCTTCTCATCGAGTGGGGAGCGTGTGCTCCCGGTGAAACCACGAGATGCCTCCCGGCGGCATCTACTAGGAAGGTGCACCTCCGCAGGAGCCCAACAGTACAGCAGCCTATCCGCAATCGTCAATCCTTTAACATGGGCTGTAGCATCCTCTACCACCTTCTTTGACACTTTTCAGACATTGCCTTCTACCAGATAGCCTTGGAAAATCGTAAGCGAGCAGGTATTAGTCTAGTGCAGCCGCTGAATTTCGAGCTGTGTTTTCTTCTTCGCTGAAGTTCCATATGGTTTTTGTTCTTATTATCGAGTGGGGAGTACGTGCTCCCGGTGGAAGCGCAAGATGCCTCCCAATGGCATTTACTAGGAAGGTGCATTTACATAGTAGCCCAAAACAGCAACAGCCTGTCCCGCAATCCTTCAACTTGGGCTGTAGCATTATCTACCATCCCCTTTGACGCATTTTAAACACCGCTTATAACAGATCGCCTTGGAAAATCGTAACGAGCAGGTATTAGCCTAGGGCAGACGCTAAATTTCTAGCTGGGTTTGGTTCTCATTATCGAGGGAGTTGGGAGAACGTGCTCCCAGTGGCATCTACTAGGAAGGTGCACCTCCGCATGAGCCCAACAGTACAGCAGCCTGTCCGCAATCGTCAATCCTTTAACGTGGGCTCTAGCATCCTCTACCATCTTCTTTGACATTTTTCAGACATTGCCTTCTGCCAGATCAACTTGGAAAATAGTAAGCGAGCAGGTATTAGCCTAGGGCAGGCACTGAATTTCTAGCTGAGTTTTGTTATCATCGAGTGGGGAGCACGTGCTTCCGGTGGCAGCACGAGTTGCCTCCCGGAGGCATTTGCTAGGAAGGTGCACCTCCGCAGGAGCCCAACAGTACAGCATCCTATCCGCAATCGTCAATCCTTTAACGTGGGCTGTAGCATCCTCTACCATCTACTTTGACACTTTTCAGACATTGCCTTCTACCAGATACTTTTGGAAAATCGTAAGCGAGCAGGTATTAGCCTAGTGCAGCCGATGAATTTCGAGCTGGGTTTTCTTATCGAGAGTGGAGCGTGTGCACCCGGTGAAACCACGAGATGCCTCCCGGAGGCATCTACTAGGAAGGAGCACTTCCGCAGGAGCCCAACAGTACAGCAGCCTATCCGCAATCGTCAATCCTTTAACATGGGCTGTAGCATCCTCTACCACCTTCTTTGACACTTTTCAGACATTGCCTTCTGCCAGATACTTTTGGAAAATCGTAAGCGAGCAGGTATTAGCCTAGTGCAGCCGCTGAATTTCGAGCTGGGTTTTATTCTCATCGAGTGGGGAGCGTGTGCTCCCGGTGAAACCACGAGATGCCTCCCGGAGTCATCTACTACGAATTAGCATCTCCGAAGGCGCCCAACAGTACAGCAGCCTGTCCGCAATCGTCAATCCTTCAACGTGGGCTGTAGCATCCTCTACCATCTTCTTTGACAGTTTTCAGACGTTGCCTCCTGCCAGATAGCCTTGGAAAATCGTAAGCGAGCAGGTATTAGCCTAGTGCAGCCGCTGAATTTCGAGCTGGGTTTTCTTCTCATCATCGAGTGGGGAGCGTGTGCTCCCGGTGAAACCACGAGATGCCTCCCGGCGGCATCTACTAGGAAGGTGCACCTCCGCAGGAGCCCCACAGTACAGGAGCCTATCCGCAATCGTCAATATAACATGGGCTGTAGCATCCTCTACCACCTTCTTTGACACTTTTCAGACATTGCCTTCTGCCAGATACTTTTGGAAAATCGTAAGCGAGCAGGTATTAGCCTAGTGCAGCCGCTGAATTTCGAGCTGGGTTTTATTCTCATCGAGTGGGGAGCGTGTGCTCCCGTTGAAACCACGAGATGCCTCCCGGAGTCATCTACTACGAATACGCATCTCCGAAGGAGCCCAACAGTACAGCAGCCTGTCCGCAATCGTCAATCCTTTAACGTGGGCTGTAGCATCCTCTACCACCTTCTTTGACACTTCTCATACATTGCCTTCTACCAGATAGCCTTGGAAAATCGTAAGCGAGCAGGTATTAGCCTGGTGCAGCCGATGAATTTCGAGCTGGGTTTTCTTATCATCGAGAGGGGAGCGTGTGCACCCGGTGAAACCACGAGATGCCTCCCAGAGGCATCTACTAGGAAGGAGCACTTCCGCAGGAGCCCAACAGTATAGCAGCCTGTCCGCAATCGTCAATCCTTTACGTGGGCTCTAGTATCCTCTAGCATCTACGTTGACACTTTTCAGACATTGCCTTCTACCAGATACTTTTGGAAAATCGTAAGCGAGCAGGTATTAGCCTGGTGCAGCCGCTGAATTTCGAGCTTGGTTTTTTCTCATCATTGAGTGGGGAGCGTGTGCTTCCGGTAAAAGCAAGAGAAGCCTCCCGGAGTCATCTACTACGTATACGCATCTCCGCAGGAGCCCAACAGTACAGCAGCCTGTCCGCAATCGTCAATCCTTTAACGTGGGCTGCAGCATCCTCTACCATCTTTGACACTTTTCAGACGTTGCCTCCTGCCAGATAGCCTTGGAAAATCGTAAGCGAGCAGGTATTAGCCTAGTGCAGCCGCTGTATTTCGAGCTGGGTTTTATTCTCATCGAGTGGGGAGCGTGTGCTCCCGGTGAAACCACGAGATGCCTCCCGGAGTCATCTACTACGAATTAGCATCTCCGAAGGCGCCCAACAGTACAGCAGCCTGTCCGCAATCGTCCATCCTTCAACGTGGGCTGTAGCATCCTCTACCATCTTCTTTGACACTTTTCAGACGTTGCCTCCTGCCAAATAGCCTTGGAAAATCGTAAGCGAGCAGGTATTAGCCTAGTGCAGCCGCTGAATTTCGAGCTGTGTTTTCTTCTCATCGAGTGGGGAGCGTGTGCTCCCGGTGAAACCACGAGATGCCTCCCGGCGGCATCTACTAGGAAGGTGCACCTCCGCAGGAGCCCAACAGTACAGCAGCCTATCCGCAATCGTCAATCCTTTAACATGGGCTGTAGCATCCTCTACCACCTTCTTTGACACTTTTCAGACATTGCCTTCTGCCAGATACTTTTGGAAAATCGTAAGCGAGCAGGTATTAGCCTAGTGCAGCCGCTGAATTTCGAGATGGGTTTTATTCTCATCGAGTGGGGAGCGTGTGCTCCCGTTGAAACCACGAGATGCCTCCCGGAGTCATCTACTACGAATACGCATCTCCGAAGGAGCCCAACAGTACAGCAGCCTGTCCGCAATCGTCAATCCTTTAACGTGGGCTGTAGCATCCTCTACCACCTTCTTTGACACTTTTCATACATTGCCTTCTACCAGATAGCCTTGGAAAATCGTAAGCGAGCAGGTATTAGTCTAGTGCAGCCGCTGAATTTCGAGTTGGGATTTTTTATCATCGAGTGGGGAGTGTGTGCTCCCGGTGAAACCACGAGATTTCTCCCGGAGTCGTCTACTACGAATACGCATCTCCGAAAGAGTGCATCAGTACAGCAGCCTGTACGCAATCGTCAATATTTCAACGTGGGCTGTAGGATCCTCTACCATCCTTTTTGACACTTTTAAGAAATTGCATTATGCCTGACAGCCTTGGAAAATCGTCAGCGAGCAGGTAATACCCTAGTGCAGCCGCTGAATTTAGAGCTGGGTTTTCTTATCATCGAGTGGGGAGCGTGTGCTCCCGGTGAAACCACGAGATGCCTCCCGGAGTCATCTACTACGAATACGCATCTCCGAAGGTGCCCAACAGTACAGCAGCCTGTCCGCAATCGTCAATCCTTTAACGTGATCTGTAGCATCCTCTACCACCTTCTTTGACACTTTTCAGACATTGCCTTCTACCAGATACTTTTGGAAAATCGTAAGCGAGCAGGTATTAGCCTAGTGCAGCCGATGAATTTCGAGCTGGGTTTTCTTATCGAGAGTGGAGCGTGTGCACCCGGTGAAACCACGAGATGCCTCCCGGAGGCATCTACTAGGAAGGAGCACTTCCGCAGGAGCCCAACAGTACAGCAGCCTATCCGCAATCGTCAATCCTTTAACATGGGCTGTAGCATCCTCTACCACCTTCTTTGACACTTTTCAGACATTGCCTTCTGCCAGATACTTTTGGAAAATCGTAAGCGAGCAGGTATTAGCCTAGTGCAGCCGCTGAATTTCGAGCTGGGTTTTATTCTCATCGAGTGGGGAGCGTGTGCTCCCGGTGAAACCACGAGATGCCTCCCGGAGTCATCTACTACGAATACGCATCTCCGAAGGAGCCCAACAGTACAGCAGCCTGTCCGCAATCGTCAATCCTTTAACGTGGGCTGTAGCATCCTCTACCACCTTCTTTGACACTTTTCATACATTGCCTTCTACCAGATAGCCTTGGAAAATCGTAAGCGAGCAGGTAATAGCCTGGTGCAGCCGATGAATTTCGAGCTGGGTTTTCTTATCATCGAGAGGGGAGCGTGTGCACCCGGTGAAACCACGAGATGCCTCCCAGAGGCATCTACTAGGAAGGAGCACTTCCGCAGGAGCCCAACAGTATAGCAGCCTGTCCGCAATCGTCAATCCTTTACGTGGGCTCTAGTATCCTCTAGCATCTACTTTGACACTTTTCAGACATTGCCTTCTACCAGATACTTTTGGAAAATCGTAAGCGAGCAGGTATTAGCCTGGTGCAGCCGCTGAATTTCGAGCTTGGTTTTTTCTCATCATTGAGTGGGGAGCGTGTGCTTCCGGTAAAAGCAAGAGAAGCCTCCCGGAGTCATCTACTACGTATACGCATCTCCGCAGGAGCCCAACAGTACAGCAGCCTGTCCGCAATCGTCAATCCTTTAACGTGGGCTGCAGCATCCTCTACCATCTTTGACACTTTTCAGACGTTGCCTCCTGCCAGATAGCCTTGGAAAATCGTAAGCGAGCAGGTATTAGCCTAGTGCAGCCGCTGTATTTCGAGCTGGGTTTTATTCTCATCGAGTGGGGAGCGTGTGCTCCCGGTGAAACCACGAGATGCCTCCCGGAGTCATCTACTACGAATTAGCATCTCCGAAGGCGCCCAACAGTACAGCAGCCTGTCCGCAATCGTCAATCCTTCAACGTGGGCTGTAGCATCCTCTACCATCTTCTTTGACACTTTTCAGACGTTGCCTCCTGCCAAATAGCCTTGGAAAATCGTAAGCGAGCAGGTATTAGCCTAGTGCAGCCGCTGAATTTCGAGCTGTGTTTTCTTCTCATCGAGTGGGGAGCGTGTGCTCCCGGTGAAACCACGAGATGCCTCCCGGCGGCATCTACTACGAATACGCATCTCCGAAGGAGCCCAACAGTACAGCAGCCTGTCCGCAATCGTCAATCCTTTAACGTGGGCTGTAGCATCCTCTACCACCTTCTTTGACACTTTTCATACATTGCCTTCTGCCAGATAGCCTTGGAAAATCGTAAGCGAGCAGGTATTAGTCTAGTGCAGCCGCTGAATTATTTCGAGTTGGGATTTTTTATCATCGAGTGGGGAGTGTGTGCTCCCGGTGAAACCACGAGATTTCTCCCGGAGTCGTCTACTACGAATACGCATCTCCGAAAGAGTGCATCAGTACAGCAGCCTGTACGCAATCGTCAATATTTCAACGTGGGCTGTAGGATCCTCTACCATCCTTTTTGACACTTTTAAGACATTGCATTATGCCTGACAGCCTTGGAAAATCGTCAGCGAGCAGGTAATACCCTAGTGCAGCCGCTGAATTTAGAGCTGGGTTTTCTTTTCATCATTGAGTGGGGAGCGCTTGCTCCCGGTGAAACCACGAGATGCCTCCCGGAGTCATCTACTACGAATACGCATCTCCGAAGGTGCCCAACAGTACAGCAGCCTAACCGCAATCGTCAATACTTTAACGTGGGCTGTAGCATCCTCTACCATATTCTTTGACACCTTTCAGACATTGCCTCCTGCCAGATAGCCTTGGAAAATCGTAAGCGAGCAGGTATTAGCCTAGTGCAGCCGCTGAATTTCGAGCTGTGTTTTCTTCTTCGCTGAAGTTCCATATGGTTTTTGTTCTTATTATCGAGTGGGGAGTACGTGCTCCCGGTGGAAGCGCAAGATGCCTCCCAATGGCATTTACTAGGAAGGTGCATTTACATAGTAGCCCAAAACAGCAACAGCCTGTCCCGCAATCCTTCAACTTGGGCTGTAGCATTATCTACCATCCCCTTTGACGCATTTTAAACACCGCTTATAACAGATCGCCTTGGAAAATCGTAACGAGCAGGTATTAGCCTAGGGCAGACGCTAAATTTCTAGCTGGGTTTGGTTCTCATTATCGAGGGAGTTGGGAGAACGTGCTCCCAGTGGCATCTACTAGGAAGGTGCACCTCCGCATGAGCCCAACAGTACAGCAGCCTGTCCGCAATCGTCAATCCTTTAACGTGGGCTCTAGCATCCTCTACCATCTTCTTTGACATTTTTCAGACATTGCCTTCTGCCAGATCAACTTGGAAAATAGTAAGCGAGCAGGTATTAGCCTAGGGCAAGCACTGAATTTCTAGCTGAGTTTTGTTATCATCGAGTGGGGAGCACGTGCTTCCGGTGGCAGCACGAGTTGCCTCCCGGAGGCATTTGCTAGGAAGGTGCACCTCCGCAGGAGCCCAACAGTACAGCATCCTATCCGCAATCGTCAATCCTTTAACGTGGGCTGTAGCATCCTCTACCATCTACTTTGACACTTTTCAGACATTGCCTTCTACCAGATACTTTTGGAAAATCGTAAGCGAGCAGGTATTAGCCTAGTGCAGCCGATGAATTTCGAGCTGGGTTTTCTTATCGAGAGTGGAGCAGGTGCACCCTGTGAAACCACGAGATGCCTCCCGGAGGCATCTACTAGGAAGGAGCACTTCCGCAGGAGCCCAACAGTACAGCAGCCTATCCGCAATCGTCAATCCTTTAACATGGGCTGTAGCATCCTCTACCACCTTCTTTGACACTTTTCAGACATTGCCTTCTGCCAGATACTTTTGGAAAATCGTAAGCGAGCAGGTATTAGCCTAGTGCAGCCGCTGAATTTCGAGCTGGGTTTTATTCTCATCGAGTGGGGAGCGTGTGCTCCCGTTGAAACCACGAGATGCCTCCCGGAGTCATCTACGAAAACGCATCTCCGAAGGAGCCCAACAGTACAGCAGCCTGTCCGCAATCGTCAATCCTTTAACGTGGGCTGTAGCATCCTCTACCATCTTCTTTGACACTTTTCAGACGTTGCCTCCTGCCAGATAGCCTTGGAAAATCGTAAGCGAGCAGGTATTAGCCTAGTGCAGCCGCTGTATTTCGAGCTGGGTTTTATTCTCATCGAGTGGGGAGCGTGTGCTCCCGGTGAAACCACGAGATGCCTCCCGGAGTCATCTACTACGAATTAGCATCTCCGAAAGCGCCCAACAGTACAGCAGCCTGTCCGCAATCGTCAATCCTTCAACGTGGGCTGTAGCATCCTCTACCATCTTCTTTGACAGTTTTCAGACGTTGCCTCCTGCCAGATAGCCTTGGAAAATCGTAAGCGAGCAGGTATTAGCCTAGTGCAGCCGCTGAATTTCGAGCTGTGTTTTCTTCTCATCGAGTGGGGAGCGCTTGCTCCCTTTGAAAGCACGAGATGCCTCCCGGCGGCATCTACTAGGAAGGTGCACATCCGCAGGACCCCAACAGTACAGCAGCCTGTCCGCAATCGTCTATCCTTTAACGTGGGCTGTAGCATCCTCTACCACCTTCTTTGACACTTTTCATACATTGCCTTCTACCAGATAGCCTTGGAAAATCGTAAGCGAGCAGGTATTAGCCTGGTGCAGCCGAAGAATTTCGAGCTGGGTTTTCTTATCATCGAGAGGGGAGCGTGTGCACCCGGTGAAACCACGAGATGCCTCCCGGAGGCATCTACTAGGAAGGAGCACTTCCGCACGAGCCCAACAGTACAGCAGCCTGTCCGCAATCGTCAATCCTTTAACGTGGGCTGTAGCATCCTCTACCACCTTCTTTGACACTTTTCACACATTGCCTTCTACCAGATAGCCTTGGAAAATCTTAAGCGAGCAGGTATTAGCCTAGTGCAGCCGCTGAATTTCGAGCTGGGTTTTATTCTCATCGAGTGGGGAGCGTGTGCTCCCGGTGAAACCACGAGATGCCTCCCGGAGTCATCTACTACGAATACGCATCTCCAAAGGTGCCCAATAGTACAGCAGCCTGTCCGCAATCGTCAATCCTTTAACGTGGGCTGTAGCATCCTCTACCACCTTCTTTGACACTTTTCATACATTGCCTTCTACCAGATAGCCTTGGAAAATCGTAAGCGAGCAGGTAATACCTTAGTGCAGCTGCTGAATTTCGAGCAGGGTTTTCTTTTCATCATTGAGTGGGGAGTACGTGCTCCCGGTGGAAGCGCAAGATGCCTCCCAATGGCATTTACTAGGAAGGTGCATTTACATAGTAGCCCAAAACAGCAACAGCCTGTCCCGCAATCCTTCAACTTGGGCTGTAGCATTATCTACCATCCCCTTTGACGCATTTTAAACACCGCTTATAACAGATCGCCTTGGAAAATCGTAACGAGCAGGTATTAGCCTAGGGCAGACGCTAAATTTCTAGCTGGGTTTGGTTCTCATTATCGAGGGAGTTGGGAGAACGTGCTCCCAGTGGCATCTACTAGGAAGGTGCACCTCCGCATGAGCCCAACAGTACAGCAGCCTGTCCGCAATCGTCAATCCTTTACGTGGGCTCTAGCATCCTCTAGCATCTACTTTGACACTTTTCAGACATTGCCTTCTACCAGATACTTTTGGAAAATCGTAAGCGAGCAGGTATTAGCCTGGTGCAGCCGCTGAATTTCGAGCTTGGTTTTTTCTCATCATTGAGTGGGGAGCGTGTGCTTCCGGTAAAAGCAGGAGAAGCCTCCCGGAGTCATCTACTACGTATACGCATCTCAGCAGGAGCCCAACAGTACAGCAGCCTGTCCGCAATCGTCAATCCTTTAACGTGGGCTGTAGCATCCTCTACCATCTTCTTTGACACTTTTCAGACGTTGCCTCCTGCCAGATAGCCTTGGAAAATCGTAAGCGAGCAGGTATTAGCCTAGTGCAGCCGCTGTATTTCGAGCTGTGTTTTCTTCTCATCGAGTGGGGAGCGCTTGCTCCCTTTGAAAGCACGAGATGCCTCCCGGCGGCATCTACTAGGAAGGTGCACATCCGCAGGAGCCCAACAGTACAGCAGCCTGTCCGCAATCGTCTATCCTTTAACGTGGGCTGTAGCATCCTCTACCACCTTCTTTGACACTTTTCAGACATTCTCTTCTACCAGATATTTTTGGTAAATCGTAAGCGAGCAGGTATTAGTCTAGTGCAGCCGCTGAATTTCGAGTTGGGATTTTTTATCATCGAGTGGGGAGCGTGTGCTCCCGGTGAAACCACGAGATTCCTCCCGGAGTCGTCTACTACGAATACGCATCTCCGAAGGTGCCCAACAGTACAGCAGCTTGTCCGCAATCGTCAATCCTTTAACGTTGGCTGTAGCATCCTCTACCACCTTCTTTGACACTTTTCATACATTGCCTTCTACCAGATAGCCTTGGAAAATCGTAAGCGAGCAGGTAATACCTTAGTGCAGCTGCTGAATTTCGAGCAGGGTTTTCTTTTCATCATTGAGTGGGGAGCGCTTGCTCCCGGTGAAAGCACGAGATGCCTCCCGGCGGCATCTACTAGGAAGGTGCACCTCCGCAGGAGCCCAACAGTACAGCAGCCTGTCCGCAATCGTCAATCCTTTAACGTGGGCTGTAGCATCCTCTACCACCTTCTTTGACACTTTTCAGACATTGCCTTCTGCCAGATACTTTTGGAAAATCGTAAGCGAGCAGGTATTAGCCTGGTGCAGCCGCTGAATTTCGAGCTTGGTTTTTTCTCATCATAGAGTGGGGAGCGTGTGCTTCCGGTAAAAGCAGGAGAAGCCTCCCGGAGTCATCTACTACGTATACGCATCTCCGCAGGAGCCCAACAGTACAGCAGCCTGTCCGCAATCGTCAATCCTTTAACAGGGCTGTAGCATCCTCTACCACCTTCTTCGACACTTTTCAGACACACATTGCCTTCTACCAGATAGCCTTGAAAATCGTAACCGAGCAGGTGTTAGCTTAGGGCATCCGCTAAATTTCTAGGCTCAGCGACACCACTAGTTACCAGGTGGCACCACGGTGACTACACGAGAGCACTATTGCCGACGATCCGACTAGAACCGATGTTTGGTCGACTGATGCAGTGATCCATTTCGCCCAACCATTTTACCGGCAGTTCACATACATCAAAAGCCGGTTGCCACCAGTTAAATTTCGCCAGCGGCTGGTTCGTACCCATTGCCTTCCAGCGATGCCAACGCCAAAACTCGACACCTACTGGACTCCTGCCAGAAGACCTCACGGCCTGGCACCTGGGTAATGCCAGTTTCTTTTCCGGTCAATGGTCACAGTAGTCAGAGCACCTGCTCAGCGTCGCCAGCCAACGCTCAGACAATATCCAGTCACCGGTTCTGACACCCACTCTTCAGTTTCGCCCTCCGCATCGCCCCAGTGTCGCAACAGCTTAGCTCCAGTAAGTACACTAATTTGTATCTTTGTCCAAACGCATTACTACTATAGCGTCTTTTTTAAAGCGTTTTTACTCTACAATTATTTAAGTCTATATGGTACTGTTGATTTTAAATAAACATTTGGGATACTGATGGCTCTTTTCTGAGTGATTAAATGATTTTCCTTTGATCATTAACGTTTAGTCTGCAGCTTTAGATAGAATAAGCGGGATTTTCTTCACGCAATTTGTATAACTTTTAGGTTACAACTGCTGAAACAGTCCTTGTTTAAATTATCTCTTGGCGCTACTCTTATAACTTTCAAGATACAACTGATGTACTGGGCATTGTCTCAATTATTTCTTGACGCCATCATGATACAACTGTTGTACCGGTCGTAGACTAAAGGTAAAAGAAACAAAAAAATACCATTATTTACTAGAAATTTAAATGCATTTTAGAACCTAAAGTTTTATACAGGATTCTAACTACCTAAACATGTCACTGAAAATCAACCATTACAAAATCAAATCATTTTTTACTCCAAAAATTATGATTAAAATGTTTACACTCTTCACAATATGCGTGAGAGTGCATAAGCATGAGGCATTTTTCCATAGGGGCAATGTTTTTTATTGTAATATAAGAGTCCACTTTTGCAATCTTCAAGATTAAAGATTACTTTTAGTTAAGTAGGGTAAAGTGTTATGATCAGTGTAGAACTGTTTCAATATACCACACCCAAACTTCAAATTTTTTCAAGCTCCATACCATTGCAAATGCCTCGCGTTTAATCATAGACCAGGCCTGCTGTGCAGTGGCTAGTTTCTAACTGGCATAACCGATTGGATAAGTAAATCCTACGATTTTTATTTGTGAGCAGTTGACAAAGATGCACGTTCTACAACTGTATATTTCAACCATTATTTCTTGAAGGTAATCGACGTTTGACAGATATTTGTAGTTTAATGGCAAGGTTATTTTTTGCGTGAATCCAGCACACGGAAATAAAAATTTTTTATTCACAAAGAAACTGATTACAAGGATTTAAAGAAACGGTGATAACACGCCCCTCAGACAACCGACATAGTTCGCTGGAGTCGGACGTAAAGCTCTACCTAAACATAATCAATCTTCATGATTATGGGGCGCCCTCTAGTTAGAAGGGCTAACGCTATAGTCGGTTTTAAATAAAAATTTATAGTACTAATTATACACTTTACTGATAATGATCTTTAATTTATCATTGTACAACTTAAATTACATTGGATATTGCTGTTAATGATCTTTAATTTAAAATTTATGAGATAAATTTTCTTGACGTAAAATTTCAAAATACAATGCGAAATATATGCGTACAAAAAAATTAAAAAAAATTCTCCCAAAAAGTTGCATGACAATGAATTTGAACTATTTAATTTTCAGAAGAGGACAAGGTGGGCTTCTAGGATGACCATTCTCCGGTGCCGCCCTCCACACCGCCCCAGAGTCGCAGCAGCTTCGATCCAGTAAGTTCATTCATTTGTTTCTTGTCTTATCTAAACGCAATTCTTTATAGCTTTTGAGGCGTTTTGATTTAACAATAATTGAACAGTCGATATACAACTGCCGGTTTGAAATATGACTTTCTGATACTGTGACTGTTAATGATCCATTTAATCATCTTTAAATGATTGTAGAAGCTAAATTTCCTTGCGATAATACAGAAACTATAATGTAGATTATAGGTCTGAATATACAACTTTAGTATTTCTCTATAACCCTTTCTCACAAAGTTGCATGACTGAATTTGAACTATTTCTTTTTTAGAAGAGGGCAAGGAGGGCCTCTAGGATGACCATTCTCCGGTGCCGCCCTCCACACCGCCCCAGAGTCGCAGCAGCTTCGATCCAGTAAGTTCATTCATTTGTTTCTTGGCTTGTCTAACGCAATTCTTTATAGCTTTTGAGGCGTTTTGATTTAACAATAATTGAACAGTTGATATATAACTGCCGTTTTGAAATATGACTTTCTGATACTGTGACTGTTAATGATCCATTTAATCATCTTTAAATAATGATTGTAGAAGCTAAATTTCCTTGCGATAATACGCCCCCAGGGGCATTCCTTTAGGTTTGTACGGGCTTCACAACCCCGGGGTACCTGAGTGATCTTCCCTCCCTTTCGTTCTTCTCCTCTACCCTTTGCATTTTGCTTTTTCTTCCTCCCTCGTTGTGGTTGCCTCTTCGGAGGTGAGGGCTCCCCTTGTGAAGCTTTTCGCCAGTCTGTGCTTTTAGCTCCTCTTGGGGATTATATCACCCACGTGTTTGCCGTGAGTGGAGACCTGTGTCTTCGGAAAAGGTGATCCTGGTGATTGAAGGACAACATAACGCCCCAATACATTGCTTCGGCTCCTGCTTCGGATAAACAGGAGGTGTACTATGGTCCCAGTACATTAATCGGCTGGTAGGAATACCCTGCTTGGGCTAAGGACCCGCTCACCAACTAGCTCCTTAGGGCAGTCATAGAGGTGAGTTGGGTCCGTATAGTCCCTGACTAGCACCGGTACAGGAACCTGTATCCCCTCGTTGGACTCCATGGTGGGTGGTGCGTGCCGCCGGGGACTGAGCATCTTTTTTCTAACATGGAAAACCAAACTACAACTTCTCCTTTAGTGGAGCACCAATCTAAGAAAAATGATAACAATTTACCGATACAAAATTTTTTTATAATGAAGAGTAACCAAGGAAATTTAAAAAACATATCAGCTATACTACTCCACAAAACGATATTAGGAATGGTCGGAGAGACAAAAAACATTAAAAAAAAAACCTTGCAGAAGACGTACTCATAGAAATTTCTAATAAATCACAGGCTTTAAATATACAAAAAATAAATTCCGTCGGTTCAATAGAAGTCACAGTTACACCCCACAAAACTTTAAATTCATCTCGAGGAGTAATTTCGGAATCTGATTTAGTCCACGATACTGAAGAAGACATCTTGGACAAAACAAAATGTAACTAATGTCCGAAGAATAACTATTCAAAGAAATGGCCAAAAAATACCCACCAAACACATAATACTAACATTCAATTCACCAAATTTACCAAAGCATGTTAAAATAGCCTATATAAACTGCCCAGTACGACCTTTCATACCTAACCCTGTCCGTTGTTTTAAATGCCAAAGATTCGGTCACTCTTTCATGGCTTGCCGTGGCAAAGAGACCTGTGCAAAATGCTCCAGTATAGATCATAAGACCGATATCTGTACATCATCCTCCCTTTGCTGTGTAAACTGCAAAGGTGATCATCCAGCTTTTGCCAGGTCTTGCCCTAAATTCCAAATTGAAAAAGAAATTCAAACAATAAAAGTTCAACAAAACATTTCATTTCCGGAGGCCCGAAAAATTATAAATGATCGCACCCCCAAAACCTGGAATTTCTTACTCTTCAATAGTAAAAAAAAACTTTCAAAACTAACGGAACTCAAACCGATGTAACTATTTTTAAGCCATCTGCCCAACATAAAACTTCAATGAACCAATCTATAATGCCTCTTTTTTCTAAAGCATCAGCTACAACCTCATCCAATACAAAACAGATAAATCAACCAATTCGATCTATCAATACTTCTTTAAAAAGAGCCATATCATCTGAACAAAGTAATATCAAAATAGCTAAAAGTACTTCTCAAACCTCTCTTCAGCCTGATGTTACATCCAGAAACTTGATAACTAATCCTTCAACCAACGACCTCATAAATCTATATAACACTGAGAGCGATATTTCATCTGTAGAGAGTGATGGCTTGGAGAATTCGCCACCCAAGTCCAAGAAGGATCTTCGGCAAGACAGATCTCGTCCTAGGACGAGAAAACACAAGTAGTTTTCTCTTTTCTTTTATCCGTTACTTTTATGGCTTCCTTTCTTTCCTGGAACTGCCGGGGTTTTCGACAAAAAATTGATGATGTTAAGGACATCATAAACAAGCACAATCCAGTTGCAATCGCCCTCCAGGAGACCTATCTAAAAAGCAATGATACCATCAACATTCGTCATTTCACAATATTTAGAAAAAATTACAATGATGGCCAAAGAGCATGTGGAGGTGTTGCAATGCTTACCTCCCATGACTTTCCAGTGACCCAAATTAACCTTGTTACAAATCTCCAAGCTGTTGCTGTAAGACTTCATGTCAATATTTTATTAACAATATGCAATTTGTACCTACCTCCTAATACCTATATCGCCACTTCTGACATAAATAATATAATAGATCAGCTCCCACAACCATTCGTCATACTTGGTGACCTAAATGGCCATCATATTCTCTGGGGCAGTTCAGATATTAATAATAGAGGGAAACAAATTGAAAAAGTAATAATAGATAATGATTTATGTATTATGAATGACGGCCAACCTACTTACTTTCACTCACCTTCACTTACTTACCATTCAATAGATCTCGCAATTTGCACTCCTTCAATTTTACCGTTTTGGACCTTTTCTGTGGATTCTTACCTTTACAATAGCGACCATTATCCAATTAAACTAAAATATGCAGGCCAATGCCAACCTCTCACTGTCAACCAATCCAATTATATTTTTGAAACTGCGAACTGGCCACTTTTTACTAGCCTTGCTGACATTACTAACACTGTAGAAAATTATGATATCGATGAAGTTACTAATAAAATAACAGACATAATTATAGATAGTGCTGACGCCTCAATTAAAAAAGTCATTAATAAGCCTAAAAAACGGAAGAAACCTTGGTGGAATGAGGATTGTAGCGATGCTTACCGGAAACAAAGGAAGTCCTGGAATATCTTCAATAGATATCCGACTAGTGAAAATTATATTATTTATAAAAAAACAAAAGCGGCATTTCGAAAAATACAACGACGCAGTAAGAGGGATTCTTGGGTGAATTATGTAAACAGTATAAATAGCAAGACCACAAGTAAACAACTATGGAACAGGATCAAAAGAATATCCGGTGTTTACCCCAATAGACAAATCTCGATTCTAGAATGCAATAACCAAGTACTATCAGCACCCAAAGATATAGCAAACGCAATTGCTTCATGCCTTTCCGAAATATCCAGCTCCACTAACTGCTCTGAAAGTTTAAAAAAAATTAAAATTGCATCTGAAAAGAATAAAGTTAATTTCACTTCAAACCGTATATTATCATATAATTGTGATTTTACTTTTCCCGAATTGACAAAGGCTTTATCCTTAGTTCACAAATCAACTCCTGGCCCAGATAATATTAGTTATATCATGCTTAAACATTTATCAAATAGTTCTCTAAATAACCTCCTGAAGTTTTATAACAGAATTTGGAATGAGCACACTTTTCCGCAGTCATGGAGGTATGCTACCATAATACCAATACTGAAACCGAATAAAGACCCCAAGAATCCTTCGAACTACCGTCCAATAGCCCTGACAAGCTGCTTATGCAAAATTCTAGAAAAGATGGTCAACGCGAGATTAGTTTTTATTTTAGAAACAGATAAACGTCTCTCTCCACTTCAAAGTGGTTTCCGAAAAGGTCGATCCACTGTTGACAATTTGGTTGCTCTCGAGACTGAAATTAGAAATGCTTTCGTTCAAAATAAACATCTCGTCTCGATATTTTTTGATATTGAAAAAGCGTACGATCGAACGTGGAGACATGGAATTTTAAAAGACATTTTTAACTATGACATAAGAGGAAATCTGCCTATTTTTATTCAAAATTTTTTACAAAAAAGATATTTTAAAGTAAGGATTGGATCTATTTTCTCGGATGTTTTTATACAAGAGGAGGGAGTGCCACAGGGCAGTGTTTTAAGTGTAACTTTATTTATTTTAAAAATTAACAATATCGTTTCTGATTTGCCACTATCAGTTAAAAGTCTTATTTACGTTGACGATCTGCAAATTTCATGCGCAGCAAATGACATTCGTTTAATAGAGAGACAACTTCAACAGGCCGTTAACAAAATAACTAATTGGACAAATGAAAATGGATTCAGCTTTTCACCTTCAAAAACTGCATGTGTTCATTTCTGCAGAAAACGAAATCTTCATCTTGACCCTGAATTATTCTTCAAAGATATTTTAATTAATGTTGTGGACAATTTTAAATTTTTAGGTATCATATTTGACAAGAAGTTGACTTTTCAACCGCATATTTTAAATCTACGCAAACGCTGCGAAAAGGCTCTTAATATATTACGGGTTTTATCAAAATTATCATGGGGTTCTGATCGAACTTGTCTTCTAAAAATATATAGAGCATTAATACGATCAAAATTAGATTACGGCTGCGTGGTGTATGGTTCAGCAAGAAAATCTGCTCTTCAAACCCTGAACACTATCCACCACACAGCTTTACGTTTATGTTCTGGTGCCTTTAGGACTTCACCCGTAAGCAACTTGTACATAGAATCTTTTGAACCTTCCCTGGACTTAAGACGACAGTTATCACTGGAATACTATTTTAGAATTACCTCAACCCCTCATCACCCATTGCATACCATTCATCATAGTCCGTATTTAAAACGCCTCTATCAAGCTAAAACATCCTTCATCCCTACATTTCACTCAAGAATGCTAGATTTGATGAACGGATCCGAACTTTGTTCACTTGACGTCACCCAGAAAAAAATGTTTTATTTCTCTCCTTGGTTTAATCATTATTTTGAATTCCAAAACCCATTCCAAAATTTCAATAAAGCAGATACCTCTCATATTATATACAAACAACTGTTTCAAAAGCATTTAGAAAATTACTCTAATTTTATTCAAATTTACACCGACGGATCTAAAAGGGCAGACTATGTTGGGGCTGCGTTCAATATTAATAACTGTTCAAAGTTTTAAACTTCATTCTTCATGTTCTGTTTTTACCTCTGAAATCATGGCCATATATAAAGCATTAGAATATATAACGGATCATTGTCATAAGAAATGTATCATTTTCACAGATTCATTAAGCGTTTTAGAGTCATTGAAACACCCTGATCATGACAGTCATCCCATTGTTTTAGAGTCACAGAAAAAAATTTATAATCTCATCCAAAAATTTTAACTTGGCATTCTGTTGGATCCCATCTCATGTTGGGATATCAGGCAATGAAATAGTTGACAAAGCTGCCAAATCGGCTGTAAATAATATTAACCATACTATCCCTTATCGTGACATAAAATCTAGCATTTACAATTTTTTAGAAGACAACTGGCAGAACTTATGGTCCGAACAAACTGAAAACAAACTCCACGCATTAAAACCAAAAATAACGCAATGGCAGTCACCAGCTCAAAGACGACAGCAGGTAATACTAACACGTCTCCGTATTGGGCATACTCGAATCACCCATAGACACCTCCTCCTCCTCGGAGAAGATAATCCCATTTGTAACTACTGCATTTGCCCACTAACCGTAAAACATATTTAATAAAGTGTGTTATCATTTTAATAGGCAACGACTTAAACATTTCAATTCGTATAACTTGGTTTTAGATGACATGATCGGAGAGAATCCTCATCCAAATATTTTTAGCTTTTTACATGACATTGGTTTTATCTATCACATATAATTTTATGTAGTATTCATTCATTATGTTTTGACTCATTTCACTTTTTTATTATATTATATATTTGTTTTTTATCTTGAGTTTGGCATAATATGTCCCAAGAGCACCCAATGCCATAAAATCATATCCAATCCAATCCTTGCGATAATACAGAAACTATAATGTAGATTATAGGTCTGAATATACAACTTTAGTATTTCTCTATAACCCTTTCTCTACAAAGTTGCATGACTGAATTTGAACTATTTCTTTTTCAGAAGAGGGCAAGGAGGGCCTCTAGGATGACCATTCTCCGGTGCCGCCCTCCACACCGCCCCAGAGTCGCAGCAGCTTCGATCCAGTAAGTTCATTCATTTGTTTCTTGGCTTGTCTAAACGCAATTCTTTATAGCTTTTGAGGCGTTTTGATTTAACAATAATTGAATAGTCGATATATAACTGCTGGTTTGAAATATAGTTTTCTGATACTGTGACTGTTAATGATCCATTTAATCATCTTTTAATAATGATTGTAGAAGCTAAATTTCCTTGCGATAATACAGAAACTTTAATGTAGATTATAGGTCTGAATATACAACTTTAGTATTTCTCTATAACCCTTTCTCTACAAAGTTGCATGACTGAATTTGAACTATTTCTTTTTCAGAAGAGGGCAAGGAGGGCCTCTAGGATGACCATTCTCCGGTGCCGCCCTCCACACCGCCCCAGAGTCGCAGCAGCTTCGATCCAGTAAGTTCATTCATTTGTTTCTTGGCTTGTCTAAACGCAATTCTTTATAGCTTTTGAGGCGTTTTGATTTAACAATAATTGAATAGTCGATATATAACTGCTGGTTTGAAATATAGTTTTCTGATACTGTGACTGTTAATGATCCATTTAATCATCTTTTAATAATGATTGTAGAAGCTAAATTTCCTTGCGATAATACAGAAACTTTAATGTAGATTATAGGTCTGAATATACAACTTTAGTATTTCTCTATAACCCTTTCTCTACAAAGTTGCATGACTGAATTTGAACTATTTCTTTTTCAGAAGAGGGCAAGGAGGGCCTCTAGGATGACCATTCTCCGGTGCCGCCCTCCACACCGCCCCAGAGTCGCAGCAGCTTCGATCCAGTAAGTTCATTCATTTGTTTCTTGGCTTGTCTAAACGAATTCTTTATGGCTTTTGAGGCGTTTTGATTTAACAATAATTAAATAGTCGATATATAACTGCTGGTTTGAAATATAATTTTCTGATACTGTGACTGTTAATGATCCATTTAATCATCTTTAAAAAATGATTGTAGAAGCTAAATTTCCTTGCGATAATACAGAAACTATAATGTAGATTATAGGTCTGAATATACAACTTTAGTATTTCTCTATAACCCTTTCTCTACAAAGTTGCATGACTGAATTTGAACTATTTCTTTTTCAGAAGAGGGCAAGGAGGGCCTCTAGGATGACCATTCTCCGGTGCCGCCCTCCACACCGCCCCAGTCGCAGCAGCTTCGATCCAGTAAGTTCATTCATTTGTTTCTTGGCTTGTCTAAACGCAATTCTTTATGGCTTTTGAGGCGTTTTGATTTAACAATAATTGAATAGTCGATATATAACTGCTGGTTTGAAATACGACTTTCTGATACTGTGACTGTTAATGATGCATTTAATCATCTTTAAATAATGATTGTAGAAGCTAAATTTCCTTGCGATAATACAGAAACTATAATGTAGATTATAGGTCTGAATATACAACTTTAGTATTTCTCTATAACCCTTTCTCTACAAAGTTACATGACTGAATTTGAACTATTTCTTTTTCAGAAGAGGGCAAGGAGGGCCTCTAGGATGACCATTCTCCGGTGCCGCCCTCCACACCGCCCCAGAGTCGCAGCAGCTTCGATCCAGTAAGTTCATTCATTTGTTTCTTGGCTTGTCTAAACGCAATTCTTGATGGCTTTTGAGGCGTTTTGATTTAACAATAATTAAATAGTCGATATATAACTGCTGGTTTGAAATATAATTTTCTGATACTGTGACTGTTAATGATCCATTTAATCATCTTTAAATAATGATTGTAGAAGCTAAATTTCCTTGCGATAATACAGAAACTATAATGTAGATTATAGGTCTGAATATACAACTTTAGTATTTCTCTATAACCCTTTCTCTACAAAGTTGCATGACTGAATTTGAACTATTTCTTTTTCAGAAGAGGGCAAGGAGGGCCTCTAGGATGACCATTCTCCTGTGCCGCCCTCCACACCGCCCCAGAGTCGCAGCAGCTTCGATCCAGTAAGTTCATTCATTTGTTTCTTGGCTTGTCTAAACGCAATTCTTTATAGCTTTTGAGGCGTTTTGATTTAACAATAATTGAATAGTCGATATATAACTGCTGGTTTGAAATACGACTTTCTGATACTGTGACTGTTAATGATGCATTTAATCATCTTTAAATAATGATTGTAGAAGCTAAATTTCCTTGCGATAATACAGAAACTATAATGTAGATTATAGGTCTGAATATACAACTTTAGTATTTCTCTATAACCCTTTCTCTACAAAGTTGCATGACTGAATTTGAACTATTTCTTTTTCAGAAGAGGGCAAGGAGGGCCTCTAGGATGACCATTCTCCTGTGCCGCCCTCCACACCGCCCCAGAGTCGCAGCAGCTTCGATCCAGTAAGTTCATTCATTTGTTTCTTGGCTTGTCTAAACGCAATTCTTTATAGCTTTTGAGGCGTTTTGATTTAACAATAATTGAATAGTCGATATATAACTGCTGGTTTGAAATATAGTTTTCTGATACTGTGACTGTTAATGATCCATTTAATCATCTTTTAATAATGATTGTAGAAGCTAAATTTCCTTGCGATAATACAGAAACTATAATGTAGATTATAGGTCCGAAGATACAACTTTATTATTTCTCTATAACCCTTTCTCTACAAAATTGCATGACTGAATTTGAACTATTTCTTTTTCAGAAGAGTGCAAGGATGACTAATCTCAGGTGCCGCCCTCTACACCGCCCAACGTTCGCAACCGCTTCACTGCAGTACGTACATTAATTTGTTCCTTTGGTTACTCAAACGCAATTCTTTATTTTAAGCGTTTGGACAAAGAAATTATTTTACATGTTGGTTGGTGTTATGGCATATTATCTACAGCATGAGGAATCGGTCATTGTGTATTTTGACCCTCATTTAAGGAGGACATTCCTTCCTTCAACTGTCCTTAGACATTTGTCTTTGCCAACCATTTCTTATGAATGTAAAATTTCTCTTGCCAGCAATAAGGTGTAAAATCTTGTCAATGGTCTGCTGAATTGATAACCGGGTCCTATGTATCTCAACACTTACTGTTTGTTTAGTGTGCTAAAATGTCTTAATTGTTTTTCAAAATCAAAATTACGTTTTGTCGTGTGTGCTGATGCACCTTTATTAGCTAACAGTGCGTCTTGAATTCTTTCAGACACACCATGATTGCATATCCACCAAGCTTCTTAGAAACACTTGTTCTTTTGACAGTTGTGGCAGGTGACAGGAAAATGTTAGTTTTAAGGCATTTTGAACATTCCCTTGGTAGTTTACCATAACTAATATTCATATTGGCAGTAATGTTTTCAGAGTGAGTCATCGCACTTTAAGACTCATTTTTGTTAATCGGATGTTTTGTCAACTTATTTAAAGTATATTCTTGAATTGAAAAGACCCGCAGACACTTTAAATTGGAAAACATTTCAGTTGAGATTGACATAATTCGTCATCAGCAGCGGATCATGAAGTTCCATTTTTTAAGTCAACTGAGTTCATTGTTGAACTTCCAAATTATTGTGCAGCCGAGTTATGAGAGTCACAAAATCTCCTCCATTGAAACTTTAACACCGTTAAAGAATTGTTCTATTAGCTTACCCACACGCTGACCAGGCATTGCTCGTACGAAAATAGCTTGTCCGAAATAAACTTTGCAGAGTCGCTGTAAATTCTTGATTTACATTCATGCATTTTGCATTATTCATGCATCCCACAAGAATTTTGCAAAAGCATTACTCTTTTTGAATGACTTTAGGTCCTTTTCTCTACGCCATCTGTATCGGTCGCGACAGTGCATTGTCTTGTTGGAGTGTCCAAAACTGCATTTTGTCTAAGCAACAGTTCAATGTGTCTTCATTTCGACCCACTTCCTTGTCCTAATCTATGTGTGGTTTGAAATCCATCTTCTCTAACGATAAAGTAAAAATTAGTTTACGATTTATCACGTACGTAAAAGACTAACTGTAAATTAATAAACTTCTTTCTACTCAGTGGAAGAGATGAGTCTATAACCAATTCTGTACGAAGATTATACAGCTTTATTTAGGACAAAAACAAAAACTGAACATACAAACAAGGACCGAAGTTGAAGTAGCTTTACTATACGCAGTCAGCAAAAGGAGCATTGGGAGAGGTAATCTAATTTTAATTCGAAACATTATTTTGCATAATGTGTATAAAAATAAATTGTGTTGAAATACACTCATGTACAAATTATTCATTCAATACATAATCAAACCCGAAAAGAAAATTCTTATTAAAATTTTATTTAATATCAAACCGATTATTTATTTTGGAAGAAATTGAAGTTAAATATCTTATTCAGTTTTAAATAATGTATGAAGCTGAGTTTACCCCACATAAGCCATAGTAATACATTTCAACGCAATTGTTTTACTTACCTATCGAAGCAAGTAGAAATAAATGTTTTTGGGAAATATCAAACTAAAGAAAGCCATATCCCCATGCGCTGAACTTCACTTTTAGGAGTGTGGAGACATAAAATGGTAGTGATAATTCATGGTCAAATTCAGATAAAGAATAGGCAAAAGCGACTAGATAACACATCTGAGGAAGTGCTCATAATGGAAATCCGTGATGCTTATGCAAAATGCATATCACTATTCCTTGTCAGTTTAGGAATGGGTCGTTTAGTACCTACCAGAACATCCAACCAACGAAGAAGTTTGTTATTTTCTGTATAATATTTTTACTCTTTTAACCTGACCCATCAACTTGAAATGACAGGAAAAATAAGTCTAGCTTAGGTTGAATTAGAGGATATTTGTTCCAAGACATGTGTCAGAGTTCCTATGTTTCTCTTCCTCTCCCTGGTACCTAGAAGTTTTCCATTCTGTAGATAACGAATCCCTTCTCTTGATTTTGAAAAGTCAGTGAATTTTCCCCACGCATCTAGGGGGTTTAAAGCCGACTTTGTTTATTCTTATTTGATCTTGTGCTACCAAATCAAAAGCATTCTGTGTTTACTGCAAAGCATTTGGTTGTTCATCAAGCCTAGTGATCCAGACTTGAAAATGCGTGTAAGTGTTAATTTAACTAATAAACGAAACCTCTGAGGGGCTCGAGTGCCATATTCCACTTTCATGCTTTCTTACCAGTTTTGACATCGCATTAAACGATTCTTCTAACCTAAATGTTTGGTGATTCTGACGTTCAATGGAATATAGTGTGAAAAATCAGCGCGACACTGAACTGAAATTTCGTGAAGCTAGAGGCTTAATCTGAGGAGCCCTTTTAAAATTATCTCGACTTGAAAGACTGGAATGACCGAAATTTCAATTCAAAGCATTCTTGTATATTACCTGCCTATTTTCCCTCGTGTTAGCTAGTTATGCACCCGCTTCAATAAATAAAAGCCATCATTTCTCATCAACTTAAAAAAACAAATAAGTATTCGTTTCAGAACTTGTATTAGAAACGATTAGTTTTCATAATCCACAGGGAAACCGAATTTAATCCGCGAAAGCAAGGATTTAGTGGTTTATAAATGGTGTGTGGAACTTCTAGCTGGATTGATGAATTGAAGTATAATTTTAGAGTTTGAACTAAGCAGCCTGAGTGTGAAACGTAATAAACAAACCACGTTTCCTGTTGACCAGCATGCTCAACAAGTAAAGTATTTATAGTCTATTTTTTTTTCATTTGGATTGTTATGTTGTGTAGCGTGGAAAACACGATCGGAAAAATAGCTTGTTGCATTGAGCACTCGTTTTTCTACCATGTTAATTGATGCATCAATGACATGCTGAAAGTGCAAGACAATGCTAAAGTATATTACTAATCTCTCAAAAACCAAACAAGTGAATTTAAAACTTCCCCGTATTAAATCGTTCAAGTAGTCATGGAACAGCAAGCAAACTGTTCAGAAATTTTTAGAATAGCTTTTTAACTTTTGTGATATGTGCTCTTGAAGATGCCACTGAAACACTACCACCAAATAAATTTACCTACATTTGACGTTCTCGTGGTTGAACCGCGTGTCGTTTGTGTTACCGTCGCCGTGCCGCTTGTTTTTACCGTCGCCGTGCCGCTTGTTTTTACCGTCGCCGTGCCGCTTGTTTTTACCGTCGCCGTGCCGCTTGTTTTTACCGTCGCCGTGCCGCTTGTTTTTACCGTCGCCGTGCCGCTTGTTTTTACCGTCGCCGTGCCGCTTGTTTTTACCGTCGCCGTGCCGCTTGTTTTTACCGTCGCCGTGCCGCTTGTTTTTACCGTCGCCGTGCCGCTTGTTTTTACCGTCGCCGTGCCGCTTGTTTTTACCGTCGCCGTGCCGCTTGTTTTTACCGTCGCCGTGCCGCTTGTTTTTACCGTCGCCGTGCCGCTTGTTTTTACCGTCGCCGTGCCGCTTGTTTTTACCGTCGCCGTGCCGCTTGTTTTTACCGTCGCCGTGCCGCTTGTTTTTACCGTCGCCGTGCCGCTTGTTTTTACCGTCGCCGTGCCGCTTGTTTTTACCGTCGCCGTGCCGCTTGTTTATACCGTCGCCGTGCCGCTTGTTTATACCGTCGCCGTGCCGCTTGTTTATACCGTCGCCGTGCCGCTTGTTTATACCGTCGCCGTGCCGCTTGTTTATACCGTCGCCGTGCCGCTTGTTTTTACCGTCGCCGTGCCGTGAGTTTGTATAATTCTATTTGCTCCTTCGCGTGCTGTTTGTGCTGTTTGTGGTGTTTCCGTTTCAGGGTGGTAGTGTTTCATTGAATATCTTTAAGAGTACTGTGGTTTATTACTTCGCAGAGTTTAATATATTTTTACAATAACTATCGATACTGTTATAACATTTTATCTTGAGGAAGTGATGAAAAATTTAAACCCATTGTCACTAACATCAAGCACTAGGAAAACCTTTTTAATTTTAGAATATGATCTGTTATACAGGTTATTGGATAACACATTGCAAGAAGTGCAGCTTTTTAATGCAAAGTTCCTTTTGGAAGGGCATGGGTTAGTTCTCAAACATTTAGTGACTAATTTTTTTATCTGAACAAGTACTCCATTTTACATTCTCTGGAAACAAGTTTATCTTCCAACTTGGATGCTTTTTGAAAGAGAATTGATGTAGTACGACGTTAATTAAAATTATCTCGCCTTTCAAAAGCTTCCGGTTTTCTATGACAAGCAAATGCAGTTGCTATGTTTCCACGTGATTCGTCACAACAAGCGTGCAGAGAGACAGGGTTCAGGGCTTTGACCTATTTCCTAGTCAAACTGCTAAACTTTGCAAAAAACCCCATTCAGATTTTAAGTACTCGTATGGTCATGGAATTTCACTTTTGATCTCTTTCTTTGTAGTGAAATTAGCTGTAAATTCTGTCCTTGCGTTGACCCGATACGCTATTACGAACATATAGTGACATTTTTTTTCAAGCTACGATGACTTGGGCTTTTTAAATGTATTTCAATATAGGTCATTTTTAGTGTTAATTATGCCTTTTAGTTTTCGATGAGGGGGGGGGGGGACCCTTTCACTTTGTAGTGAACACCAAACAGTCTTAATGCTATACATAGAGAATTACATCTGTAGGCTCTTTTAGTACTTGGTCTGTCTGGTTTATTTTCAACCATTTTTATTGAGTATATTTAATCGTGCACTTGGTTAGGTTTGCGTCTGCTTATGGTCCTTATGCCATAAAACTCCAACTAGCTTTAACTATCTTAAATATGAGCAGGTCAAAGAAAAATGTGCGAAGGTAGAAGAATCTGAATCTTTCCCGAAACCAGGTCATTGAAACGAAAAAGCTTTGCCCTTTTCCATTCGGAGGTTACACTTTAAGTACACACGGGCATCACAATCCCGAGCTACCCTTGTGACCTTCCGTCCTCCCTTACCTGCCCTTCTAGCTTTTGCTGTTTAACCTCCTTAGTTGTATCAAGTACCTTGTGTTTGGCAGCTTGGCCAAATAAGCTTTTGCATCCTAAAACCAACCCATCTAATCTGTCGGGGATATTCTACTTGGAATATGTCCAAACAAAGATTATCCTAAATACATGATTGCAATGACTACAAAATGCCTCTATCACGTTAGCTAAAGTTCTTTTAACCCTCTGAGCGTCACGATACGTCTATGTAGTGCGTCATTTCCTTCATCTTGCAACCCACTTTCGTTAGCGTCCCTGCCCCTCATTTAAATAAAGTGTTGGTGCCAACAGTTATTTTTAAACTTCAACCACTTTCAGTCAAACGTTTTAAAATTAAATTGAAAGAATCTCCATGACATTAATACACAATGTATTAATGGCTTTCATAAAATATTTTAAGACTTGAATTTTATAAAGTTTCCCGAGAAGGAAGCTTCTCGCCTCTCCCCTCGCCTCTCATCCCGGAAGCTGCACGCCTCATCTCCCCTCTCATCCCGGAAGCTGCACGCCTCATCTCCCCTCTCATCCCGGAAGCTGCACGCCTCATCTCCCCTCTCATCCAGGAAGCTGCACGCCTCATCTCCCCTCTCATCCAGGAAGCTGCACGCCTCATCTCCCCTCTCATCCAGGAAGCTGCACGCCTCATCTCCCCTCTCATCCAGGAAGCTGCACGCCTCATCTCCCCTCTCATCCAGGAAGCTGCACGCCTCATCTCCCCTCTCATCCAGGAAGCTGCACGCCTCATTTCCCCTCTCATCCAGGAAGCTGCTCGCCCCGCCTCATTTCCCCTCTCATCCAGGAAGCTGCTCGCCTCTCCTCATCTCCCCTCTCATCCAGGAAGCTGCTCGCCCCATCTCCCCTCTCATCCAGGAAGCTGCTCGCCCCTCATCTAAGAAGCTGCTCTCCTCTCATCTAAGAAGCTGCTCTCCTCTCATCTAAGAAGCTGCTCTCCTCTCATCTAAGAAGCTGCTCTCCTCTCATCTAAGAAGCTGCTCTCCTCTCATCTAGGAAGCTGCTCTCCTCTCATCTAGGAAGCTGCTCGCCTCTCATCTAGGAAGCTGCTCTCCTCTCATCTAGGAAGCTGCTCTCCTCTCATCTAGGAAGCTGCTCTCCTCTCATCTAGGAAGCTGCTCGCCTCTCATCTAGGAAGCTGCTCGCCTCTCATCTAGGAAGCTGCTCGCCTCTCATCTAGGAAGCTGCTCGCCTCTCATCTAGGAAGCTGCTCGCCTCTCATCTAGGAAGCTGCTCGCCTCTCATCTAGGAAGCTGCTCGCCTCTCATCTAGGAAGCTGCTCGCCTCTCATCTAGGAAGCTGCTCGCCTCTCATCTAGGAAGCTGCTCGCCTCTCATCTAGGAAGCTGCTCGCCTCTCATCTAGGAAGCTGCTCGCCTCTCATCTAGGAAGCTGCTCGCCTCTCATCTAGGAAGCTGCTCGCCTCTCATCTAGGAAGCTGCTCGCCTCTCATCTAGGAAGCTGCTCGCCTCTCATCTAGGAAGCTGCTCGCCTCTCATCTAGGAAGCTGCTCGCCTCTCATCTAGGAAGCTGCTCGCCTCTCATCTAGGAAGCTGCTCGCCTCTCATCTAGGAAGCTGCTCGCCTCTCATCTAGGAAGCTGCTCGCCTCTCATCTAGGAAGCTGCTCGCCTCGGTTGGAAAGTGAGTGATTTCGTCAACCAGGCAACATTGTCTACGTTTCGTCTAAAAGTCTAGAAACCAAACTTTGCTTCAGGTTGTTGCAACTCAATGTATTTCGTGTGTGTAACCGTGTTGTTATTTCAAAACCAAGACATTTCAAATCTAATTAGAGTGTATACTAATGTGGAGGGATCAATATTCTGAGATCGGGTTCTGTAATTCAAGATATTAGAATAAATAACTGACCATGTAGCGTTTAATAATAGTGCCGGATATAAATTTCAAATGACTGGGATACTGTTCAGTTTCAGTAAACATCATTCTTAAATATCTGTTAAAACAGTAATCCATCCAGGGGGCTTTGTTCTCTAGTGCTAAAGGAATTTCGAGGGCCCCGGAATTCCAGTGGTGTGAGACAACGTCCTTTTGGAAGGCACATCTGTTAGAATCGGGCCAGTCAAACAATGCAATCTATTCCTTTCTCAAATACGAGTATTATTCAAATAATCTCATGCATTATGTCCTCAAACTTTGCACAAATGAAATTGGATTATTTAAGACTCGCGAGTCTTTCAGTTAACAGAAAATAAAAGAATTTTCATCAGATTTTTTATCCAAAAAATATTTCCAGAGCTGAAACGAAATTAAATCGAGCATTTCATGTTATTGATTATTTAGTCGAGTTATCAAACGTTCAAATCAATCAGTTCTAGAAATAATCAGATCTTTCATGACAATAGCAGGAAAAGCATATTGAAAATAATGTATTTCTAAACACGCTTTAAATGAAAATATAATTTGATAAATTCGGTACATATTTTAAGAATTGTAAGTTGCAAAACGTGAACCCTGTCATTGATGTATTAAATGAAAATTTCTATCGTGGATGAATATTTTATAACAAATTTGCTTATTTCAAATTTTTAATACCGACAGTTTTACTTCAATCGGCTAGATATGAGTTTGTTTGCTGGAAATGATATACAAGTGTAGATGTGATTAATAAGTTGGTTGTAGATTATGACTACTACTTCTGTAATAAGCAATGTTAATAGTTTATATATTTGAGAATCTTGAATAAACTGAATATTGAATTGATAAATTTTCCTTTTGTCAAAGAAGTTTCTCATTTGTTTTTGTTGTGCCTTGTACCCTGCTTTCCAACTATCCGTGTCATAGTCACCACTTCGCTATAATTAAGAAACGACTACAATTTTTTTTAATATGTGTAATTTAGTAACTGCATAGCTTCATAAATCAAAGTTGAATTGTTATTCCGACCAGGAAATGCAACAAAATATGAGCGCTTACAATCATAAATTTAAGAAATGAACTCGATATCCTCTTTCAAATCCTCTTTATTTGGTCGCTAATTGATAATCCAAAGAAATGAATCACTTACCTAATTTAAATTTAATTCAATATTGTGCGTAGAAAATTTTGATGCGTTTTGTTTCGCGTAAAATTTAAACTCATTGGCAAAATTTCAACATTCATTAAAGTTTATTCTGGTGCAGGAAATGACAATTACTCTAAAGTAACACAATGAAAGGAATTCCGAAACAGTTTAGTAGTGATTTTATTGTATTTATGTCGTACAAAAGATGTAACAAAAAAACAAAAGGTTTAAGGAAAATCACTTCCCGATTTTCTTTCATGTAAATGAAACCTTTTAGAGCCGACTCGAGCAAAAGAACGTCTCTTAAAGGAAGTTGTTCGCTCTGGAATAACTAATTCTGATGAGTCGTATTAGGTTCAGTTTCGTGCTGCTTGGTTATACAAATTGGTTCATTCTTTGCTGTGCTAAGTAATTATGGATGAAACCTCTGGAACTACAGAGGATTCGAAAATTATCTGCACTTAATTTCAACCACTACCTTCGTGTAAATATATTTTTTTAAATGTCATTTTTCTAATCTCCTTTTCTTTGGATGCAGTTAGACCAATGGTCGAAGCTTGCCCATTCTCTCCAAGGTTTTCATTGGGTCGTGCAACCGCTTCCTTGTCTGTAAAGAATGCTCTAGTGTCGATTGTTGCTCGTCGGTTTGCCAGTACCATTTCTGGAGCTACTGAATCGACTCGTCAGTGGGGTAGGTGGATTGGCGATCACGCTTGTCTGGCATCTTTAGGGTCTCGATCCACTCATGCACTTTTACACAATCCTGCGATGAATTTTAGCTCCTGACACACCTTGCTACTCAAGAAATATAATCGCTGCTTTTCGTTCCTAATTGGTGCACACTTCTAGCGCAGAGGCCATGTTTATACTGATGCGGACCCAATTAGGTCAGACTTCTGTAACCTAAACACAGTAGTATCAACTCTAAGCATGATCGCGCACAGAAAGCAATGTAGCAAACCTAAAGACGTGTTTAAGCGATTGATCTAGCGAACCTAAGATGTAGCGAAAGTGCAGATTATTTTGACTTACCATCGTAGATTTCTGTTGGTGCGGTAATTCATTCACAAACCCATCCTGACCCGAGTGTGCGGGGCCCGGTCAAGGACCGATCTGTATAGGGTCCTGTACTGGAGAAACTAATGAGGGTATATACTTATCTAGCCGTTTCATGAGGAAATGAAGTGTTATATGAATTAAAACAAATTTTCATGCCCACGCATAAAAAAAATATATTCTAGGTACCTAGGGATTATATTTCCAACAAGTTCTATACAAAGGTATTCCGACTTCAAATTTAGTTAATTAACGCCTAACTTGAAATTATTGTATTAAGACAAAGATTTGGTTTCTGAAAGCTGAGCAGATACTAATTAAATGGATTTGTTAGATTTTTATCAAGTTTAATGTAAAGAAAATTTACTGAAATGTGTTATACACTTAGTTTTGTTCGTTTGGTCTAATTGTAGTTTGGTATGCTATGTATACAAAACAATGAAAATAACTATGAAGCAAAAATGGTCTAATTTTTCCATAAAGTGAAGTAATCTTTTGTTATGTAATGACTGATCAAGGTTAATTTTGTACGTAATATACAACGAGCTTGACACCATATCATCCACTTTGTTAACTATTTTTTATGCGCTGTTTCAAAGAAAAAATCATTTAAAAACCTTTTGAATTGCATAGACTATTCCACCGATTATATCGCAACACTTAGAATCATCTCTTACCCTTCAGTTTTAAGATAAGTATAATGGAATGTGGAGAATACATTAAACACTGTTGCCACGCTTCTAGTAAAACTTGTCAAGGGAAAATAAGTTACATCAAGAGGAGAACAATTGTTGCTTTGTTTATAAGAACTCTTCATCCGCATCCAGACAAATGCGGGAATTGTTTAAAAATATTTTTAGACTAAACTTTGTTCTTTTTATTGAAATTGTTCATTTTTTTATCAAAATAACTAAAGAATGATATGTGCAATAAAACTACTTGTGTGTTGTGTTGTAATTTGATAGACATACACTATTGGGATATTCTTATAGTATTCATAAAAGGGCAAGACAAAAAATTGACTCCTTGAGGCTTCTCGATACGAAACTCTTGATAAAAACTATTAATCCCAAATTATTAACCATAATTTACAAAACATAGCGCAAACAAATGTGCTTGTTTTTAGATCGAAAAATAACATCTTTAATAGTCTTGTGAATTGGTTTACAAGATATAAAGAAAAATGGACTTGAAGTGAAATAATATAAATAAATAAGGTTGTACAAAATGCCTATTCAGATAACTTCAGATGGCCATGTTCCATACACTGCAATTCAAGTGGAGACGAATAAAAAATAGTTTTAAAAGCATCAAAGTTCAGAAATCACTGCTTTCAACGCGATTCGTAAACTCGTTATTCTGAAATTTTGAGCACCAAACTGGCAAACCCCTCGCAAATAAAAACTGTTTTGCTGCTACTTGTCATTATTTCTCGTTCAGTTCTCTGGGTTTACACATAAATTGTAGTTCAGCTAGCAAAGATAGATTCGAATCTCCAGATAAAACAAGCACACTGTGGAAGATTTTTCCATTCAAATCCAGGCAAGTACTCGCATCATCGATTAAAATTTTTTCAGGCGATTAACTTTTATGCGGAAAAAAAAACAATTTTTGTTACAGGAAAAAAAAAATTTGTGAGGTACAAAGCCTGAAATTAGCAAAAGTACGGGCAAATTAAATTTCAACAAACGCATTTTAAAAATCGTATACATCAAAAGTGTTTCTGAAGAAAAAAATGGTTATTAAAAATTACTATTCATTGGAACTGAAAAAGTTATTCGATTTTTTTTAAAGATGACATTATCAAGAAAAAAATTAATTAAAATTTGATCAAATATTTAAAATACTCTGTTCCTATATGAATATGCTACCCGTATGTATGAGCTTTTTTTTGCAGTTTTTAATTACTTAAGCTTAAATTTAACCCAAAGCGATCAGAAGACGATGTATGAAAAAAATCTTAATGCGATAGAAAAGTTCAGAACATTAAGGATCTCGAAATGCCTTAATTTGAAAAGGACACTCGTTCAAAAAAACCTTCTATCGGTATTTGTTAAAAGATGCGTTTAACTCAATGCCAACCCAATATGAATAATTACAGCATTGATTGAATTCGAGTATAAATTAACACACATAATCATGCTCACATAAAATTGCAAAGAAATCCCATTAGCTCATTTCACAAAAATAATAATTTTGGATTATTTTAATTCGATGAATCTAATTACATAGTCATTATGGGTCATATGGTCAGCTCAGCGGTTTAGAAAAATCAGGCCATTTAAGTGGGGTGGTCATTTTGGGGGTACATTACACTATTTAATTATGGCAGGATTATATTCACCTATCCGAATATAGTGCCCATAAACATTTAATTAAACTTTTAAGAATATTAAGAAATTAATTCGCGAGGTAAAAACTACTGTAAAGAATATGTAATATTTTTTTAGTCAAATTTATTAGCTTACATTACCAATCTAAATATAAGTACGCATACGCGAGTTCATCCATATCTTATTTATTATTATAAAAATTCTACTTATCTCTATTATAAAAAAGTGAGTGTTTTTCAGTTTTTCGTTACCATAATTCTGACGGATATACGGCACTTGCAACATTGGAATTTGCATAAGTGACATAATTTGTCAGCAGACAAAACAAAATTTCTTTAACACAGATGAACATTCTTATTCGTCACGTGTGATCCAAATAAACTTTCTCTTATACTCTTTTCTTTTCAATTTCAACGTACTTTTCAAACTTGGAGAGATAACTTCAACCAATAAACAGACAGATGTCAAGTGTTGTGCATGGTAAGGAAGATAAATGAGGGGGTGTAACGCCGACAATGTTCAACTATTTTATATATGTGCGCGTGTTAATAAATTGTGCAGGAAACAAATTCAAATAATGTCCGATATAAAATTTGCGATAAAGACAGCCTCCTGTCGATAATTAATCTGAAATAATATCGCCATATCTGGATGTAAGAACTAGGTAACTGAAATTTGAGTTTTGAGATACGAGTAAAAAACATTTTTCTCCCAATCTCAGTTATATATATATACTTGAATTTTTTAATAGCCGATAGCATAGAGCCTAAGTAGTCAAAATAAATTATCTATTGCTTGCATAAAATTTTGAATGATCTTAGCTTTTATAATTTAAATATATATGAAAATACACCATTTTTCAAATTATCTAGTTCTTTCATTCAGTTGACGATATTCATTGCTCTCGACAAAACGATTTTGATTGTATTTAGTAAACTCTAATGACAACTTTACTGAAAACCTTATTAGAACATGAACGTCTAATTTTTGGAGTTACAAAACGTCACGAGGAACTTAAGTGCACTTTAATTTTATATATTAGATTTTATTTTGTAACTAGATATATAATTTTTTTTAATTTACGAACACATAATTAATGAAATACAAATTTAGGTTTTACGGGTGTGTCCAATAGATTGACGTAGTGGAGAAATACTCGAGCGTTTTTCTACCTTTATTATATAGCAATTGAATGAAATTTTACTAGATTGTAGCACCAAATATTTATTGTTGATTAACTAGTTCCCCATGTATATAATACTTTCATCCTAAATTCCCGGATCCCAATCGAATAAAAACTTACGGCCCTTTTTGAAACATGAAACGAGATTTTAAATGTCTAATTATTTTTAAAACAACCGCTTTGAAACGGTTTTGGTTTGTTTCTGCGGATCTTAGAACACGTTTATTTATTTTCTTGATTTCATCTCGCAAATTACAAAAACACATGATAATAATCAAATGATACCTTTGCGTTCAAGTCATAAGTCATTTTGATTATTTGGACACGAAAGCTACAGAATGAATGAACTGAGAAATCTTGTTTCCAGATTTTTTCGTGATTACATGTAAATTTAAAATGCATAATGTTGCGTTAAGAGGACCCGGCACCATAAAACCTACTTTTTACTGATTATTAAAAATTACTTTTTACCTGGGTGTGCGTCTCTGATCACACGTCGACACGAAACTACGAAGAAAATTTTTCCGGCTCAATTATCGGTATTTTCAGAGCAAACAATCGCGAGTCGACCACGTCTACTCCCCATCGCACCCATCCAAGGTAGACGAGGGCTTTTCGGACGGCGCGACCAACCGTCACCTTAACGATCGGGTAAACGAATTCTGGACATTGCTATACACTCCTGTATATTGTCAACGAAATTGCCAACAATAATTGAAGTTCAACAATCATGCACAAAACTTTCACACGAAGTCACAAAAGTTTGATTATTGCACATTTTTATAAAGTGTCCATTTTAAAATAAAAGTGGTGACTACAGTTTTAGCATTAGTGTTCTCAAAGTTCGTTAATATCATTCATAATAAGTATTAATTTTATTGTTACTGCAATTTTTTTAATGGTGAGCTTCGAAAAACATCCTGTACTTTAACTTTTGGAGGGCAGTGTATACTGTACCGTCATGTAAGAATTAGACGGACAGCTGGTTTAAAATTAAACTATGTATTGAGATATTTAAAATATTTACAACTAATCTTACAAGTTATAAGTTAGGGCACAGCCATCGACAATCGAAAACCTGCCTGAAGCCAAAACAACAATGGCTCTCCACAAAACAGAGACGTCTGTCTCGTCGAATTCAGAATCGGCCTCTTTCTCAAATTCTTGGGTCCGAAGAAGCGCAGCTGCGAACGGGAGGGGAGTGAATTCCGAGCCCTGGCAAGAGATGTTTCAGTCTACAACAGAACTGAAGAAACCCCCCACACAGATGCAAAAACCGTCTGTAATGCCGACTTGAGTTCCCAAAAGCTAATCTCCATTCCAGACATGGGATTAGGGAACCGACGGAACTCCAGCTGTGTCGATGGGAAAATCGTTCCTGAAAACGCACAGAACGGTTTATCGCATCTCTGACCTCAATTGCCAGACACAAGGGGAAGGAAAAAGGGGTGGACCAACGGAACGCCAGGCCGCTGATGAGAAAAACTCTCGGTATTTTGTCAAAAACACACGTGCATACTCTGAAGTTGATGTCACCGACTGGCTGATTATGCACATTCCAGCGTCCACGTGTTAGAGAAAAAGGGTCGGCTAGTACCATATGGTATAATACTGTAAAAAAAATTGAAGTCAATTGATTGGAAGTTAAAAAAGCCTTTGCATTTTGAATTGTAACATATATACAAAAAATTACGTAGGAGAAAAAGCAGTTTAAAGTTTTAAAATTATAATAGAAATTATAAATAAAATTTATTTAAATTTTTACTATAGCTACTTTCTACAAATAAATGAAGTTTAAAACTGCCCTAGACAATAAGTAATCCCTTTTTTAAGAGCCAATTCCACAAAAATTTTCGAAAATGTTAAAATTCGGCACTTAAAAGGTTCTTTTGCTGATAATTCTTTCGAGCATCAATTACCTGTCTACTATTTAAGGTATCGGATCATAACATAATTCCAACAGCTGTTGAAAGTACCCTATATTATACTCGCAAAATTAGTTTGATGTGGCCATTTCGACACCTTTTTTGACACAAAATTCTCCTTTGGCCACTTGGACCAAATAAAGTAAAGTTGAGTATCGGAAACCAAACCTACTTTATTTACCTTCTCGGCACTCGTTTACGTTTAGGTATAATTAATAATAACGTATAAACAGAAAAAGAAACAACAGAATAACAAATATCAAACAGAAAACAAAAACTAAAGCCTTTTATCTCAAATTATCGCTACATCAGTATTATACCCTGTACGAGTAAATTATAAATAAAAAAGCCATTATATCAGTAACAGTTACAAAGATACCTTTCATCTTCGAAGCTATTTCAGTTAATTAATCGAAAATAAGGCTTTGCAGACGCACAAATGCGGTTGGTTTTGGTTTCGAAAAACTGATCGTTCAGGTACACTCTCAAAAATTCGTACAACTTTTTAAAAAGTTACAAGAATTAGTCCCATTTTCTAGGACGACATTTAAAATAAAATAAGGCAACTTTTGAGGCAAAAATTTTTTGTCATTATTAAGGTGCTAGGTCCCCTTAAATATAGTTTTGATATTTCCACAAAATAATAAAAGATCAGTTTTGGATGTGGTACGTGAATCATCAGTCTGCAGAAATACGCAAATTGCCAAAAATGTATGTGCACTGTGCAATATATTTTCAAATGCTTTCTCTTGCAGAAGGCATGTGAAAATATGCGTTCCTGATCCGATAAAAAACAAGAATTGTTCAAAATGTTTGCTATCATTTAGAAAGAGATCTGAATTCATGGATCATATCAATACAGATCAAAATAACACTGTTTTACAAGAAACATTTTTTAAAAATAAGATTAGTTTGAAATATGAAATCTAATGAAGAAAAAGCTACAACATCCTCCTTGAAACAACGAAAATGCCTCTTCTGCGTCAAAAACGGAATATTATTCCCGCCACAGGATATACCATAGCCATATAGTATATACATATACATACCAAATACCATATAGTCATAGTCATATAGAGTGGGGAGGTCAGGAAAGCCCTAGGTGCTGATTCCACTAGGGAATATTGAACCAAACCCCATTGTTTTTCGATATTCCTGTCAGAGAAAGCCAGATTCCTTGAGAAAGGCCAAAAGGCTTTTGACAGGTTCTTCGTGAATTGTATCAAGTTCTGTTCCAAGACCTAGACTTGAGTGCCTTATGTGAAGCAGATCTTCGCATTCAAAAAGTATATGGTGGACTGTTTCCTCCACTATATTACATTTCCTGCATAGAGGTTCTTCTTTAAAGATTCTCATCCCATGGAGGTGGTTTCTTAGGTGATAGTGGCCTGTGAAAAATCCAACTATCACCCTCATCTTACCCCTGCTAAGACGAAGGATCCGAGATGTTTTCATAGAAGGTTCTTGAATCATAAGCCTTGCATGTTTTTGATCGGTGGTTTGCTTCCACTTTTTTGTAGTTTCTTTAAGCATTCTTTCTCCTATCACCCTTTTTGCGGTAGTCTTAGAGATCCCGCAAAAAGGCTCAGGGCTTAAAGGTAGGTCTGCAGTCCCCAGTTTGGCTAACTTATCTGCATTTTCGTTTCCTTCTACACCAGTATGCCCTGGTACCCAAGTAAGAAAGATCCTATTATGGGTCCCCAAGTCATGTAGAAGGTTCCTACATTCCCAAACAAGTTTGGAGCTTATTTGGAATGAGTTTATTGCCTTTAAGGCTGCTTGACTGTCACTGAATATGTAGATTTTCCTATTTGAGTAGGATCTTCTAGAACATTCTTGTAGACAGTAGATGATAGCAAGCAGTTCCGCTTGAAATACTGTGGCATGTTTTCCTAATTTTCGGGAAATCCTTGCCTTAGGTCTGATCCCACATATTCCAGCACCTGCCTTTTCATTTTGTCTGGAGCCATCTGTGTACCACACAATGTCTCCATTTGTGAGCTTGTTGTTTTCCTCTTTCCATTCCTCTCTTAGGTCAATAAGTACCTCAAAAGGTCTTTGAAAGAGGAATCTTGTCTCCATGATGTCAGAGGGCATCAAAAGTATAGGGTCAAAGAATTTTTGGTTAATACTGGTGTGGGACTTTTGGCTGGCAAAATCCATCCACAGTCCAGCGTTTTCCAGTCTGTAGGAACTTCTTCTGGCAGCACCGCTGATAAAGATATCGAGTGGGACGACAGATAGAATAATTTCCATGGCTCTGGTGGGAGTGGAGGACATAGCACCTGTTATACTCAGGCAGGCAGCTCTTTGAAGACTGTCTAGCTTGGTCTTAACAGTCAATTGTTCCGTCTTTTTCCACCAGACCACAGCCGCATAGGTCACAATGGGTCTAATAACCATAGTGTAAAGCCAAGTTATCCTTGGCTTTAGACCCCATGATTTACCAAGAACTCTTCTACATCGTAGAAGTCCGACTTTTGCTTGTTTAATTTTACTTTCAAATGCTGATTCCAGGTTAATTTAGTGTCCAGTATAACTCCCAGATATTTAACCTCGCTCAGCATATTTACTTTTTCCCCTAGTAGGGTAGGTATATCACCTTTGTCAATGCAGGTTCTTCGTGTAAATGGGACAAGAGTAGTCTTTTGAGGATTTACTCTCAAATTCTTTTCACAGCACCATATTGCGATTCTGTTCAGGGTCCCCTGCATGATATTTATCACCGTTTTCACATCCATGCCCGATATGTAGACGACAATGTCATCTGCATATCCCTGGGCATAAATGACGCTTTGATTGAGGTCTGCAATTAGGTCATCAACCACCAGATTCCACAACAGAGGGGAGAGAACTCCTCCCTGAGGGCAGCCTCTAGTGGGTCTAGCCTGAAGTGTTGCCCCAAACCACTCTGTTGTAATAATTCTGTCTGCTAACAAGGAGTTTATCCATTTGCAGACCTGTGGTTCAATAGCTCTGCTGGCAGCAGCAGCATCGATTGAGTTAAAAGAGGTATTATCGAAAGCACCCTCAATATCAAGAAAAGCTGCCAAAGCCATTTCCTTGCACTCCAGGGTCTTCTCAATCTTTACAACCAGGTGTTGCAAAGCCACCTCTGTAGATTTACCGGGTTGATAGGCAAATTGGTTTTTGTGAAGAGGTCTGGTACTCCTCATTACATCCCTAATGTGTCTATCAATTATTTTTTCCATACACTTAAGTATGAAAGATGATAGACTGATAGGACGAAAGTTCTTAGCCTGGTCATATTGGCTTTTTCCAGGTTTGGGCAGAAAGACTACCCTTGCCTTTCTCCATGGTCTGGGGATATATTCAAGAGCTAGACTAGCTCTGAACATTTTACACAAGACCCGTGAGATGAGATCGGCCGATTTCTGAAGCACAATCGGTATTATCCCATCTGGTCCTGGAGTTTTATATGGTTCAAATGAGTTGATAGCCCATAGTACTTGTTTAACAGTAAAAATTTTCTTTGCAACTATCCAGTTTTCCCTTCTTACCCTTATTGGATATCTCAGAGGAGAAGGGTTTAACTCATTAGGTACCAAGTTGGAGTTTGGAAAATGTGTCTCAACCAGAGTCTCTATAACTTCTCTGCCAGTTTTGGTATAGCCACCGGAATTATTCTTAAGGGTCCCCACCAATATTGGTGTATCTCTTTTAAGAATTTTGTGGAGTCTAGCGCCCTCAGCGGTACTTTCAACCGAATCACAGAACTTCCTCCATGAATTCCTTTTGGCCATTCGAACAGCTTTGTTGTATTCTGAAAGTAGGCACTTGTATTCTTCCCACTTGCCAGATTTCTTTGCTTTCCTGAAAAGTTTTCTTACTGTCTTCCTCTGCCTCATAAGGTTTTGGTTCCACCATGAGTTTGGTTGTTTGCCTTTCCTTAGAAGCAGGGGACAGTTATTTGTATATGAAATATAGATTGCCTGCTGCAGGCCGTCTGCGAACAGTTCTAGATCGTAAGTATCATAGATTTTCCGAGAGAAGTCCTCCAGGTAATTCTGGAGTTCATTGTAAAAAAAGGTCCAGTTCGTCCTTTTGGGATCTCTGAACGTCTTCTCCCAGTGATATTCAGATTTCAGTGAGAAGTGGATAAATTGATGGTCTGCCATTGAAGGCTTCTCATCAACATGCCAATTGTGAATATAACTACTTAGTTCAGGGCTGGCTAAGGTTATATCAAGTACTTCCTTTCTTACACTAGTTATAAAGGTCGGTTTGTTTCCTACATTTAAGATATCTAGGTTATTTTCAAGTACAAAGTCTAAAAGAGCTTCACCTCTGTCATTGATATTGGAGCTGCCCCAGATTTTGTGGTGTGCATTCACATCACAACCGAGAATCAATCCCGATTGCTGTTCTGCACACGCTGTCAACAATCTCTTCAGCTCTGCACTCACAGGATCTTTTTCCTCATATGGCAGGTACCCAGAGCCTATCAAGATTTCTCTCGTTCTCCCGCCATTATGAAGAGTTATCTTTGCTACTGCCAAATCCCTAGAACAAAGTTCATGGATCGGCATTGCATCGATGTTGTTGTTAATAAGTAAGCAAGCTCTTGGAGAGGAGCTTGCAAAATCATAAATTAACTTACCTCCACTGTCCTTTAATACCCTGATGCCTTCTTTGAACAGCCAGGGTTCTTGGATTAGGGCAATGTGGATTCCCTCAGTCCGGAAAACCCCACTGAGGTTGGCTGCAGCAAGTCGTTTATGCTGCAGGTTGGCCTGCAGGAGCTTCATTGACATTGTCAGTGGAAGCTGTAGCAGGTTTTTCCAGAGCCCTAGCCTGCACTTGGGTAAAGCCTATGTAGAATTTACATTCTCCACCCATCAAGGTCTTGGCATCTTGTTCTGGGATACTTACCACAATGGTTCTACCCTCATTACCAGATTTTTGGTTGAGGATTCCCCATTCTGTGGCAGTTAGTCCTCCGTTCTGAGCTTCTACTTTTTGTAGAATCTCTTTACCGGAGAACTTGTTGTATATAGCTGGGATCTTGGCTATAAATTTTTTGGTTTTAACTATTTTACGTGCCTTGTCAACAAGGAGGGACAAGCCGTTCCATGGTGACATTTCTCTAACAGTTCTGGTCAGCCATTGGCTGCTGTTAGAGTCGGCACAGAGGATAATTATAGCTCCTCCTTCCAGGCGACAATATTTGAATTGAGGTCCTGTTCCCGGAGGAACGCCCTCAATCTTAGACATTGCGTCTAGTTGGAAGGTCATCAGCTGTTCTTCTGACAGTTTCTGGTCTGGATATCCTTCCACGACAACTGCCATCTTCACAGCCGATAAGGTGTCACTATAACTAGGGTCTGCCCCGTTTCCAGGTTTAGCCCTCTTTGTTGACATTTTCTCCTGAGAGTGGGGAGTACTACCATCCGACATTGGCCTCTTGGTAGAGGGCCTGATCGGGGTCTGTAACTCCTTTCCCTTTGGAGTGGTTTTGGCTTTTGGTTTGGGTCTGTTCTCTACCCATGTACCCTCAGCTAACTTCCTTTCTTTGGTCAGCCTTTTTTTGGCAGCCCCAGAGATTTTTTTCCTCTGTATATCAATCCTGTCAAGCCCCAAGACTATCTTTTGGAGATCTCGATCTCCATCAAGGTCTGTCTGTGGGGTTTGCTGGGCCTGATCCTGAGGATTGGGTCTCCATCAAGGTCTGATTATCTTCCTCTTTGGAGTCGGTGGTTTGGTTTTTGTTTTCATTATTTTTTTCCATAGATTGGTGTATATACCGCAGGAATTATGCAGTCCACCCCGCCAGAGCCTGCATACCAGGGTAAGGCAAATTACTCCTAGATCTCGCCAAGCACTCTAGGAGGCTCCGTAAAAGGCACCAATTAACCGTCGGTACCATACACCCATCAGCACGGGTCGCATAACACTTTGGGTTAACGGAAGCTGGTCCGCGAACCCTTATTCAATATTCGGGGATATCCTGAGTATGTTTCGGCTCAAGACTTTCGGCTATCCGCCACCTGCCGACGCGCCCGGTATCAGAGCTCATGCCCCGGGATACCAAATACCATAGCCATCGATATATTCGAAAAACTAGAGGGCAACACTTCGAAATTTTCGAAAAAATCGAAGACAACACTTCGTAAAATACGAGGACTACACCGAAAAATTAGAGGACAATCCTATGATATATTCTAAAAATTCGAGGGCAACACTTCAATACATTCGAAAAATTCGAGGACAACACTCCGAAATATTCGAAAAATTCGAGGATAACACTTCGAAAAATTCGAGGACAACACTCCGATATATTCCGTAAATTCGAGGAAAACACTTCGATACATTTGGAAATTCGAGGATTAAACTTCGATATATTCCAAAAATTCGAGGACAATCCTTCGATACATTCGAAAAATTCAAGGAAAACACTTCAATATATTCGAAAAATTCAAGGAAAACACTTCGATACATTCGAAAAATTCGAAGATAACACTTCGAAATATTCGAGAACGCTTCGAAAAATTCCAGGACAACATCGAAGCTATTCCGAGAAACGGCACTCATTGTATCGTCAGGATCTCGTGTCGGGGTGGCTATTTGGCGAGTTTCCAACTCTAATTTTGTTTTCCACCAATAGTCAGTAATATCAAAGGATTGCAAGTTTGGACAGACATTTCTCCGCGATGAAATTTGGGATAAAAATCCTCCCCTATTTCGTCCTCTTTCAGTATTACTTGACAATCACAGCTTCCTTCTGCCCTTCGGTACCCCGTGGTCGCCCACGCCGTCTTTTGTTCGCTCATTTTGACTTTATAGCTTGCCTTGACCACATCACCCGCCAAACTGTCAGTGAGTGACCTATTCTATTAAAATGGCGTGATAAGAGTACTCATTCACCAGATCCAACAACGCGATAACAGTGGTATGGGATATGTATAAAATTAATAAATGTATTTTTTAATATACGTGGACTCGTTAGGATGCAGGCTAGAGAAGAAAAAGTTGTTCCGGAACTTTTATAGCACACGTCGCATGTTGAAACCAGATCTGGTTTCCAGCTACAACATTTGCAATAGATCTCTACTGGAAGTATTCCTCTGTCTCTTTACTGTAATCTAACGAATCTATGGCACTTACAATAATGAAATTTGGCACACAGGTAGTCCTAGTTTTTTGCGATATTTGTGTCCAGCCCGAATTTTAAAATTTAATCTAGAACATTTAAAATTATAATTTAATAATTTCTTCACCTTTCGTCCTTTTGGAATGTGACGTCATACTACCTTTCAATTCTAGCGTGTTTTGATTTACGTTGTTGATAATAGCCGCTTCGAGGCCATCATGGCCTTGCCTGTGGAGTTCATTTGCGAAGCAAAGCAAATGGGAATACGTAGCAATCACCGGGGATTGGCGAGCGTCAGTGGTCACACATGACCACCACGGAAAGAGCTACCACGAGCAACGGTATGCTGACCACGCTGTAGCTACTATTTAAATAAAACTAACAGTTACCCCTTTTCAAACGTTAAAATTAAATCGCAAATGTTAGAAAACGTAGCACATGATCTAAATTGAAACAAACGACATGGTGGTGAGTAAGCCAGAAATTTACTGTAGTGGATAACGAAATCAAATATTAAATTTTTCTATTAAACTATTCGGAACTAAAGAACTATTTCGGTTCTATGGTACAGTGAATTCAGAGGTGCTTATTTCAAAATTAGTTTTAGAACTGTAGTCAAAAAAGAGGAGACCCATAAGACTTTAGTCAGGAGCTTCGTCAGCTAAAACTCCTTTCCAAAGCCTAATGGGTAGAAACTATGGAATCAACGGACAGTCTCAAATAGCTATCATATTCGTGAGTCATCTTTGTGTGTCATATTCGTGGGTCATGTTCGTGAGTCGAAATCGGTAGTCATATTCGTGGCTCATGTTCGTGAGTCGTAATCGGTAGTCATATTCGACAGTCATAATCTGAAGTCGTATTCAAGAGTCTACAGTTCAATACTGGATACTCTCTTCAAATGACTAGTGCATCTAGAGAGAGACCCAGGATTCTGATCGTTTTAATTCGATGTCATTAGAGGTATCGGCCACGATGGTTGACTTCAATACCTCGTCCACATCGTAGTGTGGCTCTATCCACGATTGCCGGATGCTGTCCTCCAGCCATCCGTTGATGAATTCCAAGATCGTTACTGCGTAATGGAAGTCACATGAGCCTCCCTTATAGCCTCGGGGCAAAGGAAGCTCGGGCTCGGAGGCGACATTTATGTAAGACTCAACGGTCGAAAGATCATCGTTCAAATCTTTCAACAAACCCTGTCTCTCTGGGTCTCCGGGTTTTCCTGGTTTGCATCTAAACGAAAACTGAATTTTTGTAATTACATACAATCTGATTAAAGAATGGAAAAATATTTTAAATTTTTTCTAAAAACATATCTTTGTTCAGTCTAAGCATAAAAGGTAGTGGACCAAACGTATATTTAAAAAAATTCTATTTTAAACGCGTACTCAAGATGGAAACCCTCATTATTTATTGCAAGAGTTTTGGAACTTACATTCTAACTCGGAGCCAATGTCCCATCTTGACGATTTTCGTCTTTAAAGGCTTCAAGAAGTTGTCTTTCTTTGCCATTATCAAATTAAGAAGTGTTTAGTAGCTTTTTGTTTATTAAATTATCAAAATTCGCAAAACGTATAAAATCGCAGGAAGAAATTTCAATTCGCTCTTCCACAAAAAAAATATAAGATATGATTTTTTAAATTTTATTTGGTGTGTTGAAATAAAAACAATGCCATTCACACAACAATGGAAATATCTCAACAGTATATTTTTGTGTAAACAATGGATGTATGCTGTGCCTGCGTAATTGTTTAACAGCGAATTTATAAAAGGAAGTTGCATTATTGAAATAATTACTACGAACATCTCAATTAACTTTTGGGTAAAATATCGCCTCAGAAATATTCTGGTTCTCAAGATTGGATCTCGTCTATCAGCAGCCAGCCGATCCATTCGGTCTGTTGGTTAAGGTGTTAGTCTCTAGATCAGTTGCTTCCTGGTTTGAATCTGGGTCAGTGCAGGTATATTTGCAAACGTATTGCAAACTTTCATGTAGAGGCGGCCGATGCACCTTAAATCTGTCGTGGCCGAAAGTCCTCACGTTGGGTTGGTGTGGAAGTTTGGAGAGTGGGGTCCCAGCTCAAGTATTGCCTCGTCATCTGACCGTGGTTCGAAATGACGTGGTGTTATCCTGGGATGCCCCCAGGGGCATTCCTTCTTTAGGTTTGTACGGGCTTCACAACCCCGGGGTACCTGAGTGATCTTTTCTACCTCTCGTTGTTCTCCTCCCCTACCCTTTGCTTTTTGCTTTTTCTTCCTCCCTCATTGTGGTTGCCTCTTCGGAGGTGAGGGCTCCCCTTGAGAAGCTTTTCGCTAGTCTGTGCTTTTAGCTCCTCTTGGGGATTATATCACCCACGTGTTTGCCGTGCGTGGAGACCTGTGTCTTCGGAAAAGGTGATCCTGGTGATTGAGGGACAACATAACGCCCCAATACATTGCTTCGGCTCCTGCTTCGAATAAACAGGAGGTGTACTTTGGTCCCAGTACATTGATCGGCTGGTGGGTATATCCTGCTAGGATTAAGGACCTGCTCACCAACTAGCTCCTTAGGGCAGTCATAGAGGTGAGTTGGGTTCGTATAGTCCCTGGCTAGCACCGGTACAGGAACCTGTATCCCCTCGTTGGACTCCATGGTGGGTGGTGCCGCCGGGGACTGAATATTTAATTTTCAATCATGGAAAACCAAAAATCAACTTCTCCTTCAGTGGAGCAAATATGTAATAATAATAATAATGAAAAAAAATATAACAGAACAAAAATTTTTTGCAATAAAAACTAACGAGGGAAATCTTAAAAATATATCTGCGATTTTACTTCATAAAACAATATTAGGTATGGTTGGTGAGACTAAAAACATAAAAAAAACCCTAGCAGGAGATGTACTCGTTGAAGTTTTAAATAGAACACAAGCTTTAAATATAATTAAAATAAAATCCGTTGGTCCAATAGGAGTAACTGTCACACCCCACAGAACTTTAAATTCATCCAGAGGTGTTATATCTGAATCAGATTTAGTTCATGATACAGAACAAGACATCTTGGAATCCCTATCCGAACAATATGTAATTAACGTCAAAAGAATCACAATTTCAAGAAATAATCAGAAAATACCCACTAAACACTTAATATTAACTTTCAATACACCAACCATACCAAAACACGTTAAAATAGCTTACATTAATTGCCCAGTGAGACCTTTCATTCCAAATCCTGTCCGTTGTTTCAAATGTCAAAGATTTGGCCACTCTTTTCTTGCTTGCCGCGGCAAAGAGACCTGTGCGAAATGTTCTAGTACAGAACATAAGACAGATATATGTACATCGTCATCTCTTTGCTGCGTAAACTGTAAAGGTGAACATCAAGCTTTTGCCAAGTCTTGCCCTAAATTCCATACAGAAAAAGAAATTCAGACCATTAAAGTTCAACAAAACATTTCATTTCCGGAGGCCCGAAAAATTGTAAATGATCGCACCCCGAAACCTGGAATATCTTACTCCACAATAGTTAAAAAAACTTTCAAAACTAACGGAACTCAAACCGATGTAACTATTTTTAAGCCATCTGTACAACATAAAACTTCAATGAACCAACCTATAACGCCTCTTTTTTCTAAAGCAAAGCTTCTCTCTCGTCAAATATAAAACAGATAAATCAACCAAATCGATCTATAAATAATTCTTTAAAAAGAGCCATATCATCTGAACAAAATAATATTAAAATAGCTAAAAGTACTTCTCAAACCTCACTTCAGCCTGATGTTACATCCAGAAACTTGATAGCTAACCCTTCTACCAGTGACCTTATAAATTTATACAACACCGAAAGTGATAATTCCTCTGTAGAGAGTGATGGCTTGGAGACTTCGCCACCCAAGTCCAAGAAGGATCTTCGGCAAGACAGGTCTCGTCCTAGGACGAGAAAACACAAGTAGTTTTTTCTTTTCTTTTATACTTTATTTTTATGGCTTCCTTTCTTTCCTGGAACTGCCGGGGTGTTCGTCATAAAATTGATGATGTTAAAGACATCATAAACAAGCACAATCCAGTTGCAATCGCCCTCCAGGAGACCTACTTGAGAACCAATGATTCCACCAACATTCACTATTTCACTATCTTTAGAAAAGATTACGATGATGGCCAAAGAGCATGTGGAGGTGTTGCATTGCTTACCTCCCATGACTTTCCAGTAACTCAAATTAACCTAAAAACAAATATGCAAGCTCTTGCTGTAAGACTTCATGTAAATATTTTAATAACAATATGCAATTTATACTTGCCTCCTAACGCCCATATCGCCACTTCTGACTTAAGGGAACCAAGACGTTTTCGACACCAAAAAATTGATTTTTTTTTACCATAATAAAATCTGATTTTTCACTAGTAAATGTTTTTTGAAATTTAAAGCATTGTATTTATGAAAAGTATGCATTGTTATTATCTAATAATAACCAAAATTAATTACAATTTATCATTATTTATTTATTTGTAAGCATTTAAAAATATATCATGAAACTGTGTTTTTTTAATTATAACTTTTTTCGGGTACGCTTAAAATTTTTTTACACGACAAAATGAAATAAAATTTACATAAATGTATGTAAATATGTTTCACAAATCAAGTAAAGTATTTTGTTTGAAAATATATGCATAATATATTACACAAAAAGAAAATAAATGTAACATTTCTAAAAAATTTTAAAAATTGATTTTTTTTCAAGCAAACTTTCACTCAAAAATTAATTTATAACACAAAAACTGAATTTTAACTATTTCATTAACTGTATGTGATGTATATACATAAGCATGCCAATTTTCAGAATTATAAGACAAATAGAATTTTGTGCGAGCGTACCTGAATATTCAAAAAAAGCAATTTGAGAAAAACTCAAAAACCAAAAAACTGCATCTGAAATGAGAACTAACTTTTTTTTAAACTTTCCAGACCCATATTCATCATCTAATAAAGTTTCTATGGCATCAAGCTTTCTCTTTTGTTGTTTTTTAAGAGTTTTAGCTTCCTTGCTGAATTTGTGTAACCACATTTCTGCTTCGCAGATTCGCAATTTATCCATTTTGCGAAGCGAGTCGCACATATTTACAACGGGTGTTATGCCCATTTCTCTCATTACATGAGTCCGACTATACACACCATCGTTGAAGCATAAGACAGCATCCATGACTCCAATTTGAACGGTCTGAATACCAACGAAAGTAGTTTTAGTGATTCTTTCCCATACACACAATTGTTGAAACTTTCATTAGGATTCTGTGTCCGCCCATGTAAACATTTTTTTAAAAGTTCTTTGGCAGTCAAATCTCGAAAGATTTTCTTTGTTGCCAAGAGTACGGATTCTGGCAATGAGTGTTTATGGGAATAACTTTCACCAATTGCAGCACTTTTGTTAAAGCCACACCAACTTTCTTCGCCCACAGGGCATAATGCATGTTGAGGATTTTCATCCGTAGAAAGTTTATGGAAATAAATTGCCCAAATTGCTTTAGACATGTCTTGAACCGATTTTGAAGTATTTCTACGGATAGCCAACCCATAATACTTTTGAATTAGAAGTATTTCGGAATCTGTTAATCGGCCACGACCAGAAATTTTTTTCCCGTCTGGAAGCTTTTTATTTTTTATGTCATTTTTCAGTGCTCGCAACCTTGTTCCCATTCTCTTCTGGACATGACCGATACATTCCAATTTTTCTACGGGTAGGTCACTGTACACATTAGATTCTTTAATTTTCAAAAATCCTTTGGAGTCACCGTCCCCGAGGTACTTTGCATATCGTACATTTCTAGTGGATTCCGAACGTTGGAAAATGCGTAACGCACCTTCCGTTTCCATGCCACCACTAGAGCCATTGTAGTTTTTTTGGCAATTATTACAGTCACTTTTTTTGTTTTTACATACAAAACAAAACTTTGTCAAACATTCAAAGTCCACAACTTTGCCATTGTCCAATGAAATAGCGGTAATAACACCGTTCAATGACGTATGTCCTCTTTTCTGCCATGAACCATCTAATGATATGGCAATGTCCCGATTACCCTCATTGGTGCACACTGCATTTTCAATACTGTTCTGCATTGACTTTGTGCAAATAGAGTTCAGTGCAGTAGATAATCCTGTACTAAACCTCTCAAATTTAACAGGAGGTGGAGGCAAGTTCATCACAGAATAGAAAGTTTGCGCTGCACTTTTGCCCTTGCCAATGCACAGCATTGCATATACCAATCTTATATTTACATCATAGCCAGAACTTGAAACTGGAGAAGTACAGGAAACAGTCCCCTTTAGGCACGATTTACAAAAAATGTTAATAAATGAAGCAAGTCCTTTACGGCCCTTTTTCTCTTCAATAACATCCAAACACTCAGATGATTTACAGTTTTTACAAACTGCAACATTATTTACTAATGCAGTTAGCATTTGTACACTTACAATGATGTTCGAATCACTTATTTCATTGTTAGAGGTATCTCCTTCTATTTCAAAAGAATTTATGACACAAATCTTTTTCTTTGAAGCACTAGTAGGCACATTGTTGCTTTCTAATACAGTTGCATCTTTCTGGAACGTGTGTTGATTTGCATGGGATTTCTTTTTACCAAAACGTTTCTGTCGAGGCATAATGTAGTTTTTTGAAACTTTAGGAGACAAATGAACACACTTATGTTCTAAATAATGAAAAAATCAAATCAAATAATAAATTTATCCCAAATGAAGTCTCATCACATAAAAAATTGAATGAAAATAAGAGAACGTGAAATCGAGGTGAAAAACAAACGATATTTGCAAAACAATTTATTCACACAGTTTGTAAACTGCACTAGATATTGTTTGATGCCAGATACGTGAAGAAAATTACGATAGTAGTGTATAATTAAATTACTAAACAATAATAATCAATCTGAGAGGTATTGCGCAATCCCAAACATGCATCCAGGGGGCGTGGCAATGTTTGTTTACGTTTTTATTTTTGTTAATTAAGCATATTTTAAATTTCTGAAATATAAGTGTTATACATTTTTGGATTCCGGGAAGTGCGCTCTCTGCAAAGCAATCAAAATTGAAAAATCGATTTTTTGAAGGCTAAAAAGGTCTTGGTTCCCTTAAATAATTTAATAGATCAACTTCCACAACCATTCATCATACTTGGTGACCTAAATGGCCATCATAACCTCTGGGGCAGTTCAGACATTAATAGTAGAGGCAAACAAATCGAAAAAATAAGAACCGACAATGATTTATGTATAATGAATAACGGCCAACCTACTTACTTTCACTCACCTTCACTTACTTACCATTCAATAGATCTGGCAATTTGCACTCCTTCAATTTTACCATTTTGGACCTTTTCTGTGGATCCCTACCTTTACAGCCCCCAGGGGCATTCCTTCTTTAGGTTTGTACGGGCTTCACAACCCCGGGGTACCTGAGTGATCTTTTCTCCCTTTCGTTCTTCTCCTCCTCTACCCTACTGCTTTTTGCTTTTTCTTCCTCCCTCATTGTGGTTGCCTTTTCGGAGGCGAGGGCTCCCCTTGAGAAGCTTTTCGCCCGTCTGTGCTTTTAGCTCCTCTTGGGGATTATATCACCCACGTGTTTGCCGTGCGTGGAGACCCGTGTCCCTGGAAAAGGGGATCCTGGCAGTTGAGAGGCGATATACTGGCCCAATACACTGCTTCGGCCCTAGCTTCAGGTAAACGGGAGGTGTACATTGGTCCCGTGTACACCAATCGGCTGGTCGATTGAATTTCGTCATAGGCTAGGGATCAAGCGATCGGTTACCCACTGAGCAACGCGTTAAGGGTGGTGTCTGCCACAGGGGTAACTGTTAGCGTATAGACCCGACTACCACTGATACAGAAATCTGTATCCCCTCGTTGGACTCCGTGGTGGGTGGTGATATCGGCGTCTGAACATTTTTTCTCTTTATTATGAGCATTAATTTAATAAATTCTTCTCCTTCTCCGAGGGAGCAACAAACTTTGACACTTTCAAACGCCCGCTTTTTTATCATAAAATTATTAAGTTACAATAATCAAACTACTCAAGTTTCTTTTCAATCTGTTTCACCTTTTCTCATCAACAAGACAATACAATCCTTTATTGGAACAGTAAAATCTTTAAAAAAAACTTCGATCTGGTGATCTACTGATTGAGGTATCTACAGAAGCTCAGTCAGAAATACTTTCAAAATCCACTATCCTTGGTTGCTTTACTGTTTCCGTCACCCCACACAGAACCTTAAATACATGCCAAGGAATTATATCCGAAGCTGAATTACTGTGTCTCAGAAGAAGAGATACTTGACAATTTGCGCGACGGAAAAGTTTGTGCAGTTCGACGTATCACTCTAAATCGAGATGGAGTCATTATTCCCACCAAACACCTTATCCTGACATTTGATTCACCGAAGCTACCGAATCGAATTAAAGCCGCATACTTGAGTTGCTCAGTTCAGCCGTTCGTCCCGAGTCCCCGTAGATGTTTTAAATGTCAGAGGTTTGGTCATGGAAAGACTTCCTGTCGTGGCAACGAGACTTGCGCTCGTTGTGGAGAGGTTGGCCACGACAGTGACGGCTGCAACTCACCACCTCGTTGTGTAAATTGTCAGGAAGATCACCCATCCTTTTCACGAATATGCAAAAAATGGATCTTCGAAAAAGAAATACAGTCAATTAAAGTTTTACAAAACATATCCTACCCTGAAGCCCGCAAAATAGTCGAATCCAGAATACCGAAGCCTGGAATGTCCTATGCCAACTCGATTAAAAAAACTTATACAACCTCAGCTACCCAAACTGATTATATTACTCCAACAGAGCCTACTATATTAACAGCAGCCAAACTTAATCTGCCTTCCACTTTATTACAAAATAAAAAAGAACAAAGCAAAAAAAGAAATATATCACCTACAACTGCACTTGCACGTTCAAAAGCCTTGCAAGCTTTAAAATTGAAAGCAGCAATGGAAAGTCTTTCCTTATCCAAATATTCAAACCCTTTCAACACTCTCAACACAGTCAAGGATGCTGAAGTTGTTAAACTGCATCCCTCTGACGAAGAAATTGATGATGACGAACCCATGGACTCAAAAATGGTCGGATTCATTAATGGCGATCATCAATCTCCTTAATGGTAGGTTCAATTATATCCTGGAATTGTCGTGGTTTACGTAACAAGCTGGATGACGTTAAAACCCTAATCACAGAGTACCATCCTGCCTGCATCGCACTTCAGGAAACGTACCTGAAGTCGAATGACACGGCGAAGATCCGCAGTTATTCTTGCATTCGAAGAGACAATAACAATGATGGAAGAGCTTCGGGAGGAGTTTCGCTCTTCACATCCCATGCATATCCCTCACTCGTTATTTCTCTCAACACTCCTTTACAGGCAGTAGCTGTAAGAATTCAAATGCGACGGATGATTACCATCTGTACTCTGTATTTACCACCTAATAGTACCATTCAGCAACAGAGCCTTGAACACTTAGTGAATCAATTGCCTGAGCCTGTTATCATCATTGGTGACTTAAATGCTCACAGTGCGCTTTGGGGAAGTAAGGACACTAATTCCCGAGGACGACAGATTGAACAGTTGGTAACTGATCACTGTCTCTGTCTCCTAAACAATGGTGAAACCACCTACTTCCATGAGCCTACCCGCACTTTTCATACTATTGACCTCGCCATCTGCTCTTCTTCTGTTACACCTTTTCTCTCTTTTTTTGTCGAAAGTGATTTACGCAACAGTGATCATTTCCCGATTTTCGTTACCCATATCGGTGGAAATGATCCTGTTTGCCGTCCATCACGATACATATATGAAGCAGCCGATTGGCCAAGTTTTACATCCCAGGCCGTTATTACTGAACAAATGGTCGAGGGAAGTATAGACGAAGCTATAACAACAGTCACCAATGTTATGATGGAAGCTGCTAATGCAGCGATTCCAAAAATATCTCCATCCTTTCATAAGCACCGTAGACCTTGGTGGAACGCTGAGTGCACATCAGCAATAAAGACTCAACGTAAGGCATGGGGTATTTTTCGTAGATACCCCACAACTACCAACTTAATAGCATTTAAAAAAGCAAAGGCCTATGCACGTCAAATACGCGGTCGTAGTCAAAAAGAATCGTGGCAACGGTATGTATCCGGTATAACATCTACCACCCCCTCAAAGCAGCTATGGGATCGAGTTCGAAAAGCGTTGGGATTATACTCCGAACAATCCATCTCGTTCGTGAAAGAAAATGACAATTATGTCTCAGAGGCTGTCGAGATAGCAAATGTCATTGCACGCGCTTTTTCTACAGCCTCCAGCACTAACACCTACTCAGAAACATTTAAACGTCTTAAACGCCAGACTGAATCACAACGCTTAAATTTTAACACTCAATCTGAACTCTCCTATAATTGTAATTTTACTGAGGAAGAGCTGACAAGATGCCTTCAGAAGACCAGGATGACATCACCTGGTCCTGATGGTATCACTTACGTCATGCTAAAGCATCTCTCCCGACCATCTTTGCTTAACATCCTACGGCTCTACAACCACCTCTGGGAGGAACATGTCTTCCCCCAGACGTGGACACGTGCTATAGTTGTGCCTTTCCATAAACCTGGAAAGGACCCAACAAATCCATACAACTATCGGCCTATTGCCCTTACGAGCTGCTTGTGCAAACTTCTTGAAAGGATGGCGAATTATCGTCTCGTATACATCCTTGAGACAACTCGGGCTCTGTCACCTTATCAGAGCGGTTTCAGGGTTGGCCGCTCTACGGTAGACAATATCCTTGCTCTTGAGACCCAAGTTCGCCGTGCGTTCCTACGCCGAAACCATTTGGTTTCTATTTTTTTCGACATCGAAAAGGCGTACGATCGCACTTGCCGATATGGTATACTGCGTGATCTTCATAATCTTGGGTTTCGAGGACACTTACCGATATTTATACAACAATTTCTATCGTTAAGACAATTCCAGGTACGAATCGGATCTACCCTCTCCGACTCTTTTGTCCAGGAGGAAGGCGTACCTCAGGGTAACGTCCTTAGTGTAACACTGTTTGCGATAAAAATAAACAATATCCTATCTCGGTTACCACCATCTGTCCAAGGATATCTTTACGTGGATGACCTAACGATATTTTGCCAAGGAAAGGACATGCGGTTCATTGAACGATAACTACAGACAACTGTAACTCGTCTGATGAGGTGGTGTGTCAAAAATGGTTTCAGCTTCTCTGCAGAAAAAACATCCTGCATGCACTTTTGCCGACTTCGAGGCCTCCATCCTGATCCAGAAATTCTCCTGGGTGATATCAGGATAGCAGTTGTGGATTGCGTAAGATTTCTTGGAGTTCTTTTTGACCCAAAACTTACCTTCCTTCCCCACGTCGAGCAATTACGTACATCGTGCCTAAAAAAGTTGAACCTGTTAAAAGTGCTCTCAAACACGTCTTGGGGTGCAGAACGATTGTCCATGCTTCGCATTTATCGATTCATTATTCGATCAAAGATGGACTACGCGTGTGCAGCCTATGGCTCCGCTCGTCCATCTGTTTTGCGAAAGCTTGACCCTGTACATCACTCTGCGCTTCGTATTTGCTCAGGTGCCTTTCGCACGTCACCCATCAAAAGCCTTTACGTTACTTGTGTCGAACCACCATTGGATTCCACTCGTCTGATATTGTCGCTTCAATTTTACTTCCGAATCATGTGTCATTCCTGTCATCCATTAAAAAATTTATTCAATGAAAATTCACTTGATCGCCTATTCAGAAATCGCCCATCCTGTATTCCACCTTTCAGCTTACGGATGCGGCATGCCTTGAGTAGTACACCTCTGTATACCATCGACGTTGCCAAACGTCCCTTTTTTCCCACTCCACCTTGGGAAACAAGAAGTTTAAAATACTTGAATGTATTTCTGGGTTTTAATAAATTAAACACAAATGATTTTATCTATCGTCAACTTTTTAACTATCATCGAAATTTTTACAAAAATTTTTTAGCAGTTTATACAGATGGATCAAAATCTTGTGATTATGTTGGCTGCGCCATTGTTTCTGAGACCTCTACTTTAAGCTTTATTTTACCTTCTTTTGTATCAATTTTTACTGCTGAAATGTTCGCCGTTTACAGAGCATTAAAGCACATCTCTGGACTCAGAAGGGGTCGATACATCATTTACACAGACTCAAAAAGCGTATTGGAGTCCTTATCATCGGACAATCTTCAGCACTCTTATGCAATAGATGTACTAAGTACATATCACCAGCTCTCTCGACGTGGTTTCGAAATTTTGTTTTGTTGGATCCCTGGACATGTCGGGATAGCTGGAAATGAACAAGCCGATGCTGCAGCAAAGAGTGCTACGACTTTTTTGAGTATCGATATCCCTTACAACGATCTTCGACTAGCTACCAGAGAAATAATATTAAATGATTGGCGCAATGATTGGAATCAGCAAACTGAAAATAAACTTCATGCTATCCAGCCAATCATCTCCATCCGACCCTGCTTAACGATTCGTCGATTAGACGTGATTTTAACGCGCCTTCGAATTGGACACACACGTTTTACACACAGGCATCTTTTATTAGGAGAGAGGGCCCCTGAGTGTGACGTGTGCGTCGTACCTTTTAGTGTTCACCACATTTTGATTGCATGTCCTGCTTTTAACTCTCCTCGCAACAGATTTTTTAACTGTTCAATTTTGAATTTGGATGATTTGGTGGGTGAAAATCCCCATCCAAAGCTTTTTCCATTTTTAAATGCCATCGGCTTTTTACATGCGATATAATGCATATTTTACCATCTTACTTTTAAATACATAACTCATAATGTGTTGTTGATCAACATATTTTAACTGCATCAAAATCTCACATCATTAACTTTTTTAAAAATATTTTATCATGAAAAAACTAATTTTCGCTAGAATCTTTTCCCACTGAATTTTAATGTTTTTACACCTAAAATGATTTTATTCTTTTATCTGGCGTTTGGCGCAGCTTGTCCATTTCTGGACCTTGCGCCATAAAAACTAAATCAACAAACCAACCCTACCTTTACAATAGCGACCATTATCCAATTAAACTTAAATATGCAGGCCAATATCAACCTCACACTGACAGACAATCCAAATATATTTTTGAAACTGCCAACTGGCCACTTTTTACTGGCCTTGCAGATATTTCTAACACGGTTGAATTTGGTGACATCGATGAAGTTACTAATAAAATTACAGATATAATTATAGCAAGTGCGGATGTCTCAATTAAAAAAGTCAATAATAAGCCTAAAAAACAAAAGAAACCATGGTGGAATGAGGATTGTAGCGATGCGTATCGGAAGCAGAGGAAAGCCTGGAATATCTTCAATAGATATCCAACCACACACACACAGAGAAAACTTTATTTTTTACAAAAAAACAAAAGCGGCATTTCGAAAAATACAACGACATAGTAAGAGGGATTCTTGGATAAATTATGTCAATAGTATAAATAATAAGACCACCAGTAAACAATTATGGAACAGAATTAAAAGAATATCCGGTGTTAACACCAATAGACAAATTCCGATTCTAGAATACAATAACCAAATACTATCGGCACCCAAAGACATAGCAAACACAATTGGTTCATGCCTTTCCGAAGTATCCAGCTCCAATAACTACTCTGAAAGTTTTAAAAAAAATTAAAATTGCATCTGAAAAGAATAAAGTTAATTTCACTTCAAACCGTATATTATCTTACAATTGTGATTTTACTCTTTCTGAATTGACAAAAGCTTTATCTATAGTTCACAAATCAACTCCTGGGCCAGATAATATTAGTTACATCATGCTCAAACATCTTTCAAATAGTTCTCAAAATAATCTCCTGAAATTTTATAATAGAATTTGGAACGAGCACACTTTTCCTCAGTCATGGAGATATGCTACCATAATACCCATACTGAAACCGAACAAAGACCCCAAGAATCCTTCAAACTACCGTCCAATAGCCCTGCCAAGCTGCTTATGCAAAGTACTAGAAAAAATGGTCAACGCGAGGTTCGTTTATATTTTAGAAAAGGATAAATGTCTCTCTCCACTCCAAAGTGGTTTCAGAAATAGATCCACTATTGACAACTTAATCGCTCTGGAGACGGAAATAAGAAACTCATTTGTTCAAAATAAGCATCTCGTCTCGATTTTTTTCGATATCGAAAAAGCATACGATAGAACATGGAGACATGGAATTTTAAGAGACATTTTTAAAAACGACATAAGAGGTAATCTGCCTATTTTTATTCAAAAATTTTTAGAAAAAAGATATTTTAAAGTACAGATTGGATCAATTTTCTCAGATGTTTTTATTCAAGAGAAGGGAGTGCCACAGGGAAGTGTTTTAAGTGTTACTTTATTTATTTTAAAAATTAATGATATTGTTTCTCAATTGCCTCCATCAGTGAAAGGTCTTATTTACGTTGACGATCTGCAAATTTCATGCGCAGCTAAAGACATTCGTTAAATTGAAAGACAACTTCAACAGGCAGTCAATAAAATCACACATTGGACTAACGAAAATGGTTTCAGTTTTTCACCTTCTAAAACCGCTTGTGCTCATTTTTGTAGAAAGCGAAATCTTCATCTTGACCCTGAAATATTTTTCAAAGATATTTTAATTAATGTTGTGGACAATTTTAAATTTTTAGGTATCATATTTGACAAGAAGTTGACTTTTCAACCGCATATTTTAAATTTACGCAAACGTTGCGAAAAAGCTCTTAACATTTTACGGGTTTTATCAAAATTATCATGGGGATCTGATCGAACTTGCCTTTTTAAAATTTATAGAGCTTTAATTCGATCTAAATTGGACTACGGCTGCGTGGTGTATGGTTCAGCAAGAAAATCTGCTCTTCAAACTCTGAACACTATCCACCACGCCGCTTTACGTTTATGTTCTGGTGCCTTTAGGACTTCTCCCGTAATCAGCTTGTACGTAGAATCTTTCGAACCTTCCCTGGACTTCAGACGACAGTTGTTATCACTGGAATACTATTTTAGAATTTCCTCAATCCCTCATCACTAATTGCATACCATTGATCACAGCCCATATTTAAAACGCCTTTATCAAGCCAAAACATCCTTCATCCCTACATTCCATTCAAGAATGCTGGACTTAATAAACGGATCCGAACTTTCTTCACTTGACGTCACCCAGAAAAAACTGTATTATTTCTCTCCTTGGTTTAATCATGATTTTGAATTTCAAACCCGTTCCAAAATTTTAATAAAGCAGATACCTCTGATTTTATATATAAACAACTCTTTCAAAACCATATAGAAAATTACTCAAATTTTATACATATTTATACTGACGGGTCTAAAAGGGCAAACTATGTTGGAGCTGCGTTCACTATTAGTCACTCTGTTCACAGTTTTAAACTTCATTCTTCATGTTCTGTTTTTACTTCTGAAATCATGGCCATATATAAAGCATTGGAATACATATCTGATCATTGTCATAAAAACTGTATCATTTTCACTGATTCATTAAGCGTTTTACAGTCATTGAAACATCCTGATCATGACAGTCATCCCATTGTTTTAGAGTCATTAAAAAGAATTTATCATCTTTCATCCAAAAATTTTAACTTACTATTTTGTTGGATCCCATCCCATGTTGGGATTGCAGGAAATGAAATTGTTGACCAAGCCGCCAAATCGGCAGTAAATCATATTAGTCATACCATTCCTTATCGCGACTTAAAATCATTCATTTACAAATTTTTAGAAACAAAATGGCAGAACGAATGGAATGAACAAACGGAAAACAAACTCCATGCTTTAAAACGAAATATAATTCAATGGAAATCGCTACCTTTTAGAAGACAGGATGTAATACTAACACGACTCCGTATTGGACACACGCGAATAACGCATAGACACCTCCTCCTCGGAGAAGATCATCCCATTTGTAACTACTGCATTTGTCCACTTACGGTGAAACACATTTTAATAGAGTGTTCTCATTTTAATTATCAACGTCTTAAATATTTTAATTCTTATACCTTGACTTTAGAAGACATGGTTGGGTAGAATCCTCATCCAAATATTTTTAGCTTTTTACATGAAATTGGTTTTATCCATCACATATAATTTTATGTAGTATTCATTCATTATGTTTTGACTCATTTCACTTTATTATTATATGATATATTTGATTTTTTTATCTTGAGTTTGGCATAATATGTCCCAAGAGGACTCAATGCCATAAAACCAAATCCAATCCAATCCTATCCTGGGATCTTTCCCATAAGGGATTGATTGATCCCGGACCGTCGTCCATAGCCCGTTGTGTTACTCTAGTACGACGTTAAATTTTAAAAAATCATCACCCGAATTAATGGTGAAGGCGCCCATAATAATTTTTGATTCAGTCCCCTACGTATCCGGGGACCGCCGTGGTTCAGTGGTATGTCCACTGCGCTATCAACCTTCGAGTTGGAGGCGGCACAGGTTCTATTCCTGTCAGGTTCATTCCTTATCGTGTGTATTTCTTTCTCTACTGTGTCAGTTTGTCATTGTGTGTATATTATTTGATGTTGTATGAATGGTAGGTCGTGTTTACAACGGAGTTGCAAACTTCTCCCCCTTCAAACATCGAAGCTATTCCAAGAAACCGTACTAATTGTATGGTCAAAATTTCGTGAACTCCGATTTTGTTTTCCACCAGGAGTCGGTAAAGATCAAAGGATTGGAACTTTTTGGGGACGTTTGTCCGAGATGAAATTTTGGATGATAATGCACCCCTATTCCGTCCCCTTTCGATATTGCTTTGTAATCACCACTGCCCTCTACCCTTCGCCATCCCGTGGTCGCTCACGCCGTATTTGGTTCGCTCATTGTGACATTTTGATCTCATCGCTTGCCTTGACCACATCTTCCGTCAACGCGTCTATGAGAGACTTATTCGATTAAAATGGCTTTGATGAATGGTGATCACACTTCTCTACAAAGGAGTGCTCACCTCTTGGTGTTGTCAACAAAGCGTTTACACTGGAGTGGGTCAGCATAGGGAAACGTAAAACGTCCTCGCCACAAAAAAAAAAAAAAGGAAAATGAAATACAAATTTAGGTTTTACGGGTGTACCCAATAGATTGACGTAGTGGAGAAATACTCGAGCGTTTTTCTACCTTTATTATATAGCAATTGAATGAAATTTTACTAGATTATAGCACAAAATATTTTTTGTTGAATAACTAGTTCCCCATGTATATAATACTTTCCTCCCAAATTCCCGGATCCCAATCCAATAAAAATTTACGGCCCTTTTGGAACTTGAAACGAGATTTTAAATGTCTAATTATTTTTAAAACAACCGCTTTGAAACAGTTTTGGTTTGTTTCTGCGGATCTTAGAACACGTTTATTTATTTTCTTGATTTCATCTCACAAATTACAAAAACACCTGATAATAATCAAATGATACCTTTGCGCTCAAGTCATAAGTCATATTGATTAGTACGTAATGGTGTGTAGATTGCTGTACCATAAAATAAATAAAATGTACACATCAAAATATTTTTGAAGCGTGTAATTTCTTATTTTAAAATAAGTAAATTAAAAAAAAACATTAAAATAAGATGGGTTACGATAAATTGAAACGGGAAATCATACGTTGTAGTTCAAATATATTTCAAAATTTTGGAAAAGCTTTTCGTTGAAAGACGATAAAAATCATTTGTCAAACATTTTATTTGTTTTTTGTGTTTCATTGGGCGACTGTTTACTATATACCAATCAATCACACGGGCAGGCATGGACATGCATCCACATGCGATTGTTGAGTCTCACTTATGGAGCAGTCGTGTTCTGGTCTCTTTAAAATACTGCAAATACTTGTTTAAAGTGTCTGACAACAAATCTACCGGAGGTGAGGATGGACGAACATTAACTGTAATTGATACTAACATACTTATTAAAAAAATTGAAAAGAAGAAATTGAATTGATTGGTATTGATGGACCTATTATTCCCAACAATTCATCAAAACTACTTTTTGACATTCGGTAATACTAGAAAAACTTTTCAGGGTGCTCACATAAATCTTCAAATAACTTGTAAAACTGCCCTTTCAATAAACTTTGGCTTGTTGGATATACCCAATATAACGATGGTTATTTCGTTTACTTCACTCCCAAAGCAAAAGAGCAATCGCACAAGTAGTTTGCAATGACATCCATTGGAAAACTTTTAATTCAACGGATTATCTATCGCAGTGTGTACACCTTGTATATTTCTGCGATTTTGTGGTTACCGCGACTAGAAATCGGAGGCCTAGCCCTAAGTTTTCTGGATTGATGCGCTTAATAAACCACGGAATATTATTCAGCATTAAAGTATGCGATTATTAATTATCTTACAACCTGTCCAAAACCAAAGGTTTTCATTTAAAATCAAAACAAAATTTTATTTTATCTATTTACTTCTATCTGACAATGCCTACCTCCCTAAAGGTCCTACTGGAAGGCATAGCTCAAGTGTGTGAGGAAAAATTAAATATATATGACTTCTGGACGCAGAATGGCGAGATTTCACATATCAAATTGGTTCATTGGTATTTTTAGATCCATACAAAACTGACGAGAATCTTCAATTAAATTAGAGAGTTTAATTACTATATCACACTATTTACAGATGTAGAAAGGGATTACACATTAATACAAACGAAACATCAATCCAATTAAGAAAGCTTCGGTTCTTTCGAATTCATATCAAGAGTCTAACATCAACTGACAAAAGCTACAGGTGTGGGAGAGCAGGGACGCCAGCGCCATCTATGATTCAAATAATTTCCCCACACCAACTCTTCCAAGAGTTCACATCAATTATCCATAATTTATGAAACACAGATTATAACAAAATATCAACAACATGAAGTTACTATTTGTCTGTCAGTTTTTCAGCCATCGCGACCAGGAAAGACCTGTGTCACTCATTCCATAAAAGTTTCCGCTTTGTGTTGTCTTCTACACTGCTGGCCACCCAAATTGCAACACCGAGAAATACAAGAGATATCACAACAAAATTTATTTTGTGGATAACATGTTGACCAAGTATCAAATGATTAAATTTATAGACTTCTGTGAAGTGTGCTTCCTGCCAAATTCAGTAGCCAGAGTAGCCGCCATTGTCGGAGATCATCGCTGCCACACGCCTCGGCATTGATTCAAAGGGACTTTGGCAACGTGTGGAAGCTGCTTGGTCTGCTGTACCCCAAGAACACATCCAAAGTTGATCTGGTGTGGCAGCTGGGGATGTAATCAAGGTCAATCGTTGAGCAACCATGGACCACATGTTTTCTATCGGCGAAAGATCCGGAGATCGAGCTGGCCAGGAAAGCAATTCAATCTGGCGATTGACGAAGAACCCTTGGACAATGCGTGCCACGTGTGGTCGCGCATTATCCTGTTGAAATATAGCTGTGGGCAAGCCCTGAAGGTAAGGAAGGACAAATGGCTCCAACAACTCGGAGATGTAGCGCTGGTTGTTTAAATTACCGGCAATGCGTACTAGAGGAGTGCGAGAGTGATATCCAATACCGCCCCATATTATAATACCCGGTGCAGGACCAGTGTGGCGGTGCAATAACGCAGCTGTTCAGCATCCTCTCTCCACGGTGTCTCCAGACTCGAATCCGAAAAACGTGGTGTTGCGGACAGAAACGTGACTCGTCAGTAAAGACAATTTAATTCCATTCTGCTAACCACATCCTTCTTTCATCGCACCATTGGCGGCGGAGACGTCTGTGGTTCTGCGTCAAGGGTAGACGAAGCAATGGACGTCTTGCGGACAGACCACTCTGCTGTAAACGGCGTCGAATGGTACGCGCAGACACTGGATGATGCGTTACAGACTGAATGTGCTGTGCTATGGTTCGTGATGTGGATGAGCGATCCGTCACTGCCATACGCACAATATGCCTGTCATCACGTGAAGTGATTCACTGAGGGATGTGATCGAACACGTCGGTCCGTCGTACCCTCCTGCATCCAACGATCACATATTCGCATTACAGTTGTTTGGTTTCGTCCAACACGACTACCGATTTCCCTGAAAGGTAATCCACAATCTCGATAGGCCACTATCCTTCCTCTGTCGAACTCGGATACTTGATCAAAAGACGATCGCTGTTTTCTACGAGGCATAATAGATCGTTTTTTTTTTTTAAACACAAGAAAAACACAATTGCCGTACTTGAAATCGTCGAAATCTCCAAGCCTTAAATAGCGCTTTGAAGTGGCGCCACAGGCGCGCGTAATGTGCGTCTGCGCTGACATTCTAATCCTTTGCCTATCTCACCTCAGCTAAAGCATGTTGTAAATTTCTTATTATTTGCATGCTTCCTTCAGGGTGTTGCATTTATGGTGGCCAGCAGTGCATCTGAACAAGATCGTCTCTTTTCAAATTGCCATACGAGTCAAGATTCTTTAGTTGATGAGTGTTCGAAGGTCCATCGAATACAGATTTTTCCATTTTATCCATAGTCGTTTGACTAAAAAATCCTGATATTGCTTCCTTTTGGACAAAGAAGACTTTCTCACCTCCCCAACTGACTCCCATATGTGGAATCCCTACGCTCCACGTGACCCTTAATTCTCTACAAAAAATTCAATGTTGTCAGGAGACGGATCCGGACTTGTCACTTAACAATCTTGATTACAACAGCTCAACATTGAGTATTCCTGCCTCTTCCCTTATTCTAAATTTTGGCTCAATTATTCCAAAACCCGTCAGTGAGGTGTGCACCGATGGCTCCGGAATCGGGGGCAACATTGGCGCCTCGGTGTGCATCTTCGCGGGAGGAGCTCTGATTGACGCCCAACTCTATAAACTCAACAGTGTATTCCAGGCAGAATTAACTGCAATTCATCTATCAATTAAATGGGCAATCAGAAACAATGAACGTGTAAATAAATATAATGATAGCTTAAGCTCGATTCAAGCCCTTAAATCCAATACTAACAAATCATCCTACATAGTTAATATTAAAAAAATCAATAGCACATTACGTTAATAATTTTGGCCTGAGTTGGGTTCGAGCCCATATTGGGACAGCCGGAAACGAGCTCTCATATTCCTTTGCAAAACTGTCGGCGTCTTGTGGGAGGCCACTCAGGAAACATATACTGGAGACTTGACAGGAATGTCACACCAACTCAGAGATTAAAAGAGTACCTACCATCAATCCATTTCGATACTTTTATCTGCAATAGAGAAATCGTATGGTATTTGACGGATCGTTCATGGACTATTTGAAACGATTCGATATTACTGGCTCCGACCTCTGTAGCTGCGGCCTGGTGGGAGGTCCGGATCACTACCATGTTCAAATGTGCTGTGACTAAAAATTATCATTTGAAAGAGCCTAGTTGCTATTATAAACATCTATGGCTAAGAAATGTGAAAACGAGGGCTCCCTCTACAGAATCGAGAGATGCACTGGAATCTCGAAGGAAGTGATAGACGGGTGTCTCAGACGGAGGAACCATAAAAACTTCCTCCGCTTTTATTTTTGGGAATCCTTGGACTAGGTCCGGACTCCTCTGACTCCCTTCACCCTTTTGAAAATTTCTATACTATCACTTTTGTTAATGAATTTGCTGCTATCTTCTAAAGCTTTGTTTCTTTGTGCCCTTGAATGCCCGGATGTGTCTTCGTCCTGATGAACCGAATTTGGAATGATTCGGGGGATTCTCGGTGCGGAATTCTCTTCTGGAGGGGGGGGGGGTGATTGAGAGAGATTCTGCCACTTGGATTCCTTTTAAGGGTTTTATACTGTGTGGGATGTTGTACTAAGTCTCATCCCATTTTTTATTTTTACCAAGCTATACTTGAATTTTAATGCTCCAAATTTGGTAATATAGAATTTATGTTCCCGATGCCTTCATGTATGGGTTTTGAAGTCTTGACTTTGTATTTGTGTCTCTTTAGTTGATGTTTTTTTTTAAATATTTTACACAGTGCTGTGCATTTTACTGAGTTGTACTAAACGTTTGCTTTTTCGGCCCCTTTTTGGCCTTTTCGTGTTTTGTATTTTTCTTTCTGTGTCTTCGGGCCTGTTGTCCCATGTTTTATTTTTAACAAAGGGGAGAAAAGGAAGGTTTTTGATCAAATGCTCTCGGGTGGACAGTGGTTGCTAGGGCGGCGCACTGTTGCGGCTGTCGTGTGCTTCCATTTTTCGATGGGTACTGATCGCCATCTTTGATCTCCTCCGTGGCAGGGTTTCTGGTCCCCCTCCCCCCCCCCTCCCGGGTGCATGACTTTAAACCCAAAGGGGTAAGAGTTGGGAGGAGGCGGGTTCTTAAGGAAGACTGAAGACCTTATGAAAAGTGGCCCGAGTAAAAGTTAATAGGGTATGTAGAATTTGTTCATCCAAAGTTCAAGAAGTCAATTGGCTTCAGTGGTAGAGGTTTCTAGTGTTCACTGTACACATAAGTCAAAGGACGAGAATTCAAGACTGCTTCAAAAGTCAACAAGGCTTTACCGAGAATTTTTCTCAGACATTCTTTCACAGATTTTATCAGTCTTTCGTAAAAACCTGTCTACCATGGCCCTCGTTCAATTATAAATTTCCATATAACTCTTTGATTGGCGAAAAAGTCATGAAAAGTATCGTGCGATAAGATTTTTGAGAAACCTTTAAGTTCTTTTTTCTCTTTTTTGAAGGTCTTGGAATTATCAGAGTAAATTATTCGACAGAAATATTTGTTTCCTCTTCTAGAAATAAATATCTTAAAAGCCATAACGAAAGACTCCGTTGAGAGATTTGGTACACAAGTTCAAGATGTATAGCTCTGGTGGCTGCGCAAGTAAACAATGCAATGCAGGATTTCTGATTTCCTTGGTCCTGAAAAATCAATTCCTCATACGTAAAATGGAGGTGTCTTATTGATTCTATCTTCTGGCGATTGCGAAATAGTCTGTTCAGACGAATATTTTTTTTACAAATTAAGCATCTATTTATCATCTTTTCACTATTTGGAGACTCTTTGGGATCCAAAAATAACTGCGAACTTTCATCAGAGTTGTTGCTACTACTTTATGCATCATGTTGGCATGTGTATTTTCTATTATCAAAAAAATAAATGAACAATTTCTTTGAAGAACGATTGGATGTTTTTCATTATGCGACAAATTAGAGCGGTTCAAACTTCCTCCTGTTCTCAAAATTCGGTTGTCGTCCATAAATGGATTGTAATGAAAAATTGATTAATTCTTCCCAACATTGTTTCCTCTTTTCAAAGCTTTAGTTATGTTAACGCTTAATCTAGGTGACAAAAGAGAGCCCATTAATTCCAGTCTTGGTAAAGCGAGCGACTTCAATGGAGCTTCTCTAGTCTTTGAAGCAACGAAAACTGTATGTATTTGCCCATCGTTAGAAATTATGCGTAAATACGCTACCGTACCACATGCCTTTTTACTAGCATCAGAAAAACAGTGAAGTTCAATCTTGTTCGTGTCAACATCAAAAACATTTCTCCAAATGTTGCAGTTCCAGATACAACTCCTTATGAAAAATAGAGTATTTAAGAGTATTTGGATATGATTTTGTTCATGTTCCCAAAACAAAAACGAGGAAAATGCAAATTAATAAGGCAATTTATTAATGTTTATTGGATATTGTAAGAATAGGAAAGGTTATATAGTTTAATAGATCCAAAAACTCGTAAAATTATAAATGCAAAAGATGTACATTTTTTGGAAAAGGAAAAATGTATCACAAGGTAGCTAATCAGACATTAGAATTTTATGACAACTCTTCATTAAGTGGGAGAATACTTGAGGAAAATAGTTCGGATACTGAGGATATATGAGGAAATTGAGCCAGTTAAGATTTCTTCAAATCTTAAAGGACTAAGAACCTTGCATGACGGAAGCAAAGTTTGTATACGAAATTTGAACGCCATGGGAATTGTGTCCGATACTTACGGTCATTTACTGACACCAATTTTTTTTAAACAGTTACCTCATAATCTAGTGGTAGAATTTCATCGCAAGAGGGATCCTGAAAAGACCGCTGATGTTAACGAACTGATGAAATCTATTAAATTTGAAATTGAATCTCGAGAAGCGGCTAATGTAGTTTCTGGACTGCCACTGAAAAATAACGAAACTTCTCACTCGAAAGGTTATTATCAACCACCTAGATATAAAACTAATGTCCCAACCTCAGCCGCATTAAACACAATTGTAAGAAATGTTTCTATTTTCTGCAACTCTAACTCGCATATCAGATCAAAATGTAGATCGTTCACGAATGAACAGAAACACTACAAGCTAAAAAAGGATGGACGGTGTTATCGTTGTCTAGCTAGTAAACATTTAATTTCCCAGTGTAAAGTAAAAATCAAACCCTGTAAAACGTTTCAGAGTTTACAGCATAATTCATTATTTTGCCCCGATACTAAAAATAAAAATGCATCTCAATTGCAAACTCTAGAAAAAGCCAAAGTTACACAAGTTCCTCCCAATCCAAGTTCTCAGGCGATGTAATTTCTAAGGCAATGAAAAGGCATTTATTTCACTGAGATGTGGGGAGAGTGTTTTGTGTGAAGAATATGTTATAGAAATTAACGTGCTGCCGAGCGCGGTGGTTGGGAACGTTGTCATTTCAAAGCTCCCAATCCACGTTCTCAGGCGATGTAATTTCTTAGGGAATGAAAAGGCATTTATTTGACTGAGATGTGGGGAGAGTGTTTTGTGTGAAGTATACTTATAGAAATTAACGTGCTGCCGAGCGCGGTGGTTGGGAACGTTGTCATTTCAAAGCTCCCAATCCAAGTTCTCAGGCGATGTATTTTCTAAGGGAATGAAAAGGCATTTATTTGACTGAGATGTGGGGATAGTGTTTTGTATGAAGTATTCTTATAGAAATTATAACGTGCTGCCGAGCGCGGTGGTTGGGAACGTTGTCATTTCAAAGCTCCCAATCCAAGTTCTCAGGCGATGTAATTTCTAAGGGAATGAAAAGGCATTTATTTCACTGAGATGTGGGGAGAGTGTTTTGTGTGAAGTATTCTTATAGAAATTAACGTGCTGCCGAGCGCGGTGGTTGGGAACGTTGTCATTTCAAAGCTCCCAATCCAAGTTCTCAGGCGATGTATTTTCTAAGGGAATGAAAAGGCATTTATTTGACTGAGATGTGGGGATAGTGTTTTGTATGAAGTATTCTTATAGAAATTAACGTGCTGCCGAGCGCGGTGGTTGGGAACGTTGTCATTTCAAAGCTCCCAATCCAAGTTCTCAGGCGATGTAATTTCTAAGGGAATGAAAAGGCATTTATTTCACTGAGATGTGGGGAGAGTGTTTTGTGTGAAGTATTCTTATAGAAATTAACGTGCTGCCGAGCGCGGTGGTTGGGAACGTTGTCATTTCAAAGCCCCCAATCCAAGTTCTCAGGCGATGTAATTTCTAAGGGAATGAAGAGGCATTTATATATGACTGAGATGAGTGGAGAGAGTTTTGTGTGAAGTATATATTCTTATAGAAATTAACGTGCTGCCGAGCGCGGTGGTTGGGAACGTTGTCATTTCAAAGCTCCCAATCCAAGTTCTCAGGCGATGTAATTTCTAAGGCAATGAAAAGGCATTTATTTGACTGAGATGTGGGGAGAGTGTTTTGTGTGAAGTATTCTTATAGAAATTAACGTGCTGCCGAGCGCGGTGGTTGGGAACGTCGTCATTTCAAAGCTCCCAATCCAAGTTCTCAGGCGATGTAATTTCTAAGGCAATGAAAAGGCATTTATTTGACTGAGATGTGGGGAGAGTGTTTTGTGTGAAGTATTCTTATAGAAATTAACGTGCTGCCGAGCGCGGTGGTTGGGAACGTTGTCATTTCAAAGCTCCCAATCCAAGTTCTCAGGCGATGTAATTTCTAAGGGAATGAAAAGGCATTTATTTCACTGAGATGTGGGGAGAGTGTTTTGTGTGAAGTATCCTTATAGAAATTAACGTGCTGCCGAGCGCGGTGGTTGGGAACGTTGTCATTTCAAAGCTCCCAATCCAAGTTCTCAGGCGATGTAACTTCTAAGGGAATGAAAAGGCATTTATTTGACTGAGATGTGGGGAGATAGTTTTGAGTGAAGTATTCTTATAGAAATTAACGTGCTGCCAAGCGCGGTGGTTGGTAACGTTGTCATTTGAAAGCTCCCAATCCAAGTTCTCAGGCGATGTAATTTCTAAGGCAATGAAAAGTCATTTATTTGACTGAGATATGGGGAGATCGTTTTGTGTGAAGTATTCTTATAGAAATTAACGTGCTGCCGAGCGCGGCGGTTGGGAACGTTGTCATTTCAAAGCTCCCAATCCAAGTTCTCAGGCGATATAATTTCTAAGGGAATGAAAAGGCATTTATTTGACTGAGATGTGGGGAGAGTGTTTTGTGTAAAGTATTCTTATAGAAATTAACGTGCTGCCGAGCGCGGTGGTTGGGAACGTTGTCATTTCAAAGCTCCCTATCCAAGTTATCAGGCGATGTAGTTTCTAAGGGAATGAAAAGGTATTTGACTGAGATGTGGGGAGAGTGTTTTGTGTGAAGTATTACCATAGAAATTAACGTGCTGCCGAGCGAGATGGGAGGGAGCATTGTAAATTCAAAGCTCCTAATCCAAGTTCTCAGGCGATGTAATTTCTAAGGGAATGAAAAGGTATTTGACTGAGATGTGGGGAGAGTGTTTTGTGTGAAGTATTCCTATAGAAATTAACGTCCCACCGAGCGAGATGGGAGGGAGCATCGTCATTTCGAAGCTCCCACTCCAAGTTCTCAGGCGATGTAATTTCTAAGGGAATGAAAAGGCATTTATTTGACTGAGATGTGGGGATAGTGTTTTGTATGAAGTATTCTTATAGAAATTAACGTGCTGCCGAGCGCGGTGGTTGGGAACGTTGTCATTTCAAAGCTCCCAATCCAAGTTCTCAGGCGATGTAATTTCTAAGGGAATGAAAAGGCATTTATTTGACTGAGATGTGCGGATAGTGTTTTGTATGAAGTATTCTTATAGAAATTAACGTGCTGCCGAGCGCGGTGGTTGGGATAGTTGTCATTTCAAAGCTCCCAATCCAAGTTCTCGGGCGATGTAATTTCTAAGGGAATGAAAAGGCATTTATTTCACTGAGATGTAGGGAGAGTGTTTTGTGTGAAGTGTTCTTATAGAAATTAACGTGCTGCCGAGCGCGGTGGTTGGGAACGTTGTCATTTCAAAGCTCCCAATCCAAGTTCTCAGGCGATGTAATTTCTAAGGGAATGAAAAGGCATTTATTTGACTGAGATGTGGGGAGAGTGTTTTGTGTGAAGTATTCTTATAGAAATTAACGTGCTGCCGAGCGCGGTGGTTGGGAACGTTGTCATTTCAAAGCTCCCAATCCAAGTTCTCAGGCAATGTAATTTTTAAGGGAATGAAAAGGCATTTATTTGACTGAGATGTGGGGAGAGTGTTTTGTGTGAAGTATTCTTATAGAAATTAACGTGCTGCCGAGCGCGGTGGTTCGGAACGTTGTCATTTCAAAGCTCCCAATCCAAGTTCTCAGGCAATGTAATTTCTAAGGGAATGAAAAGGCATTTATTTCACTGTGATGTGGGGAGAGTGTTTTGTGTGAAGTATTCTTATAGAAATTAACGTGCTGCCGAGCGCGGTGGTTGGGAACATTGTCATTTCAAACCTCCCAATCCAAGTTCTCAGGCAATGTAATTTCTAAGGGAATGAAAAGGCATTTATTTGACTGAGATGTGGGGAGAGTGTTTTGTGTGAAGTATTCTTATAGAAATTAACGTGCTGCCGAGCGCGGTGGTTGGGAACGTTGTCATTTCAAAGCTCCCAATCCAAGTTCTCAGGCGATGTAATTTCTAAGGGAATGAAAAGGCATTTATTTCACTGTGATGTGGGGAGAGTGTTTTGTGTGAAGTATTCTTATAGAAATTAACGTGCTGCCGAGCGCGGTGGTTGGGAACATTGTCATTTCAAAGCTCCCAATCCAAGTTCTCAGGCAATGTAATTTCTAAGGGAATGAAAAGGCATTTATTTGACTGAGATGTGGGGAGAGTGTTTTGTGTGAAGTATTCTTATAGAAATTAACGTGCTGCCGAGCGCGGTGGTTGGGAACGTTGTCATTTCAAAGCTCCCAATCCAAGTTCTCAGGCGATGTAATTTCTAAGGGAATGAAAAGGCATTTATTTCACTGTGATGTGGGGAGAGTGTTTTGTGTGAAGTATTCTTATAGAAATTAATGTGCTGCCGAGCGCGGTGGTTGGGTACATTGTCATTTCAAAGCTCCCAATCCAAGTTCTCAGGCAATGTAATTTCAAAGATAATGAACAGGCATTTATTTGACTGAGATGTGGGGAGAGTGTTTTGTGTGAAGTATTCTTATAGAAATTAACGTGCTGCCGAGCGCGGTGGTTGGGAACGTTGTCATTTCAAAGATCCCAATCCAAGTTCTCAGGCAATGTAATTTCTAAGGGAATGAAAAGGCATTTATTTGACAGAGATGTGGGGAGAGTGTTTTGTGTGAAGTATTCTTATAGAAATTAACGTGCTGCCGAGCGCGGTGGTTGCGAACGTTGTCATTTCAAACTCCCAATCCAAGTTCACCGGCGATGTAATTTCTAAGGGAATGAAAAGACATTTATTTGACTGAGATGTGGGGAGAGTGTTTTGTGTGAAGTATTCTTATCGAAATTAACGTGCTGCCGAGCGCGGTGGTTGGGAACGTTGTCATTTCAAAGCTCCCAATCCAAGTTCTCAGGCAATGTAATTTCTAAGGGAATGAAAAAGCATTTATTTGACTGAGATGTGGGGAGAGTGTTTTGTGTGAAGTATTCTTATAGAAATTAACGTGCTGCCGAGCGCGGTGGTTCGGAACGTTGTCATTTCAAAGCTCCCAATCCAAGTTCTCAGGCAATGTAATTTCTAAGGGAATGAAAAGGCATTTATTTCACTGTGATGTGGGGAGAGTGTTTTGTGTGAAGTATTCTTATAGAAATTAACGTGCTGCCGAGCGCGGTGGTTGGGAACATTGTCATTTCAAAGCTCCCAATCCAAGTTCTCAGGCAATGTAATTTCTAAGGGAATGAAAAGGCATTTATTTGACTGAGATGTGGGGAGAGTGTTTTGTGTGAAGTATTCTTATAGAAATTAACGTGCTGCCGAGCGCGGTGGTTGGGAACGTTGTCATTTCAAAGCTCCCAATCCAAGTTCTCAGGCGATGTAATTTCTAAGGGAATGAAAAGGCATTTATTTCACTGTGATGTGGGGAGAGTGTTTTGTGTGAAGTATTCTTATAGAAATTAACGTGCTGCCGAGCGCGGTGGTTGGGAACATTGTCATTTCAAAGCTCCCAATCCAAGTTCTCAGGCAATGTAATTTCAAAGATAATGAACAGGCATTTATTTGACTGAGATGTGGGGAGAGTGTTTTGTTTGAAGTATTCTTATAGAAATTAACGTGCTGCCGAGCGCGGTGGTTGGGAACGTTGTCATTTCAAAGATCCCAATCCAAGTTCTCAGGCAATGTAATTTCTAAGGGAATGAAAAGGCATTTATTTGACAGAGATGTGGGGAGAGTGTTTTGTGTGAAGTATTCTTATAGAAATTAACGTGCTGCCGAGCGCGGTGGTTGCGAACGTTGTCATTTCAAAGCTCCCAATCCAAGTTCACCGGCGATGTAATTTCTAAGGGAATGAAAAGACATTTATTTGACTGAGATGTGGGGAGAGTGTTTTGTGTGAAGTATTCTTATCGAAATTAACGTGCTGCCGAGCGCGGTGGTTGGGAACGTTGTTATTTCAAAGCTCCCAATCCAAGTTCTCAGGCAATGTAATTTCTAAGGGAATGAAAAAGCATTTATTTGCCTGAGATGTGGGGAGAGTGTTTTGTGTGAAGTATTCTTATAGAAATTAACGTGCTGCCGAGCGCGGATGTTCGGAACGTTGTCATTTCAAAGCTCCCAATGCAAGTTCTCAGGCAATGTAATTTCTAAGGGAATGAAAAGGCATTTATTTCACTGTGATGTGGGGAGAGTGTTTTGTGTGAAGTATTCTTATAGAAATTAACGTGCTGCCGAGCGCGGAGGTTGGGAACATTGTCATTTCAAAGCTCCCAATCCAAGTTCTCAGGCAATGTAATTTCTAAGGGAATGAAAAGGCATTTATTTGACTGAGATGTGGGGAGAGTGTTTTGTGTGAAGTATTCTTATAGAAATTAACGTGCTGCCGAGCGGAGTGTTTGGGAACGTTGTCATTTCAAAGCACCCAATCCAAGTTCACAGGCGATGTAATTTCTAAGGGAATGAAAAGGCATTTATTCGACTGAGATGTGGGGAGAGTGTTTTGTGTGAAGAATTCTTATAGAAATTAACATGCTGCCGAGCGCGGTGGTTGGGAACGTTGTCATTTCAAAGCTCCCAATCCAAGTTCTCAGGCGATGTAATTTCTAAGGGAATGAAAAGGCATTTATTTGACTGAGATGTGGGGAGAGTGTTTTGTGTGAAGTATTCTTATAGAAATTAACGTGCTGCCGAGCGCGGTGGTTGCGAACGTTGTCATTTCAAACTCCCAATCCAAGTTCACCGGCGATGTAATTTCTAAGGGAATGAAAAGACATTTATTTGACTGAGATGTGGGGAGAGTGTTTTGTGTGAAGTATTCTTATCGAAATTAACGTGCTGCCGAGCGCGGTGGTTGGGAACGTTGTCATTTCAAAGCTCCCAATCCAAGTTCTCAGGCAATGTAATTTCTAAGGGAATGAAAAAGCATTTATTTGACTGAGATGTGGGGAGAGTGTTTTGTGTGAAGTATTCTTATAGAAATTAACGTGCTGCCGAGCGCGGTGGTTCGGAACGTTGTCATTTCAAAGCTCCCAATCCAAGTTCTCAGGCAATGTAATTTCTAAGGGAATGAAAAGGCATTTATTTCACTGTGATGTGGGGAGAGTGTTTTGTGTGAAGTATTCTTATAGAAATTAACGTGCTGCCGAGCGCGGTGGTTGGGAACATTGTCATTTCAAAGCTCCCAATCCAAGTTCTCAGGCAATGTAATTTCTAAGGGAATGAAAAGGCATTTATTTGACTGAGATGTGGGGAGAGTGTTTTGTGTGAAGTATTCTTATAGAAATTAACGTGCTGCCGAGCGCGGTGGTTGGGAACGTTGTCATTTCAAAGCTCCCAATCCAAGTTCTCAGGCGATGTAATTTCTAAGGGAATGAAAAGGCATTTATTTCACTGTGATGTGGGGAGAGTGTTTTGTGTGAAGTATTCTTATAGAAATTAACGTGCTGCCGAGCGCGGTGGTTGGGAACATTGTCATTTCAAAGCTCCCAATCCAAGTTCTCAGGCAATGTAATTTCAAAGATAATGAACAGGCATTTATTTGACTGAGATGTGGGGAGAGTGTTTTGTTTGAAGTATTCTTATAGAAATTAACGTGCTGCCGAGCGCGGTGGTTGGGAACGTTGTCATTTCAAAGATCCCAATCCAAGTTCTCAGGCAATGTAATTTCTAAGGGAATGAAAAGGCATTTATTTGACAGAGATGTGGGGAGAGTGTTTTGTGTGAAGTATTCTTATAGAAATTAACGTGCTGCCGAGCGCGGTGGTTGCGAACGTTGTCATTTCAAAGCTCCCAATCCAAGTTCACCGGCGATGTAATTTCTAAGGGAATGAAAAGACATTTATTTGACTGAGATGTGGGGAGAGTGTTTTGTGTGAAGTATTCTTATCGAAATTAACGTGCTGCCGAGCGCGGTGGTTGGGAACGTTGTTATTTCAAAGCTCCCAATCCAAGTTCTCAGGCAATGTAATTTCTAAGGGAATGAAAAAGCATTTATTTGCCTGAGATGTGGGGAGAGTGTTTTGTGTGAAGTATTCTTATAGAAATTAACGTGCTGCCGAGCGCGGATGTTCGGAACGTTGTCATTTCAAAGCTCCCAATGCAAGTTCTCAGGCAATGTAATTTCTAAGGGAATGAAAAGGCATTTATTTCACTGTGATGTGGGGAGAGTGTTTTGTGTGAAGTATTCTTATAGAAATTAACGTGCTGCCGAGCGCGGAGGTTGGGAACATTGTCATTTCAAAGCTCCCAATCCAAGTTCTCAGGCAATGTAATTTCTAAGGGAATGAAAAGGCATTTATTTGACTGAGATGTGGGGAGAGTGTTTTGTGTGAAGTATTCTTATAGAAATTAACGTGCTGCCGAGCGGAGTGTTTGGGAACGTTGTCATTTCAAAGCACCCAATCCAAGTTCACAGGCGATGTAATTTCTAAGGGAATGAAAAGGCATTTATTCGACTGAGATGTGGGGAGAGTGTTTTGTGTGAAGAATTCTTATAGAAATTAACATGCTGCCGAGCGCGGTGGTTGGGAACGTTGTCATTTCAAAGCTCCCAATCCAAGTTCTCAGGCGATGTAATTTCTAAGGGAATGAAAAGGCATTTATTTGACTGAGATGTGGGGAGAGTGTTTTGTGTGAAGTATTCTTATAGAAATTAACGTGCTGCCGAGCGCGGTGGTTGGGAAGGTTGTCATTTCAAAGCTCCCAATCCAAGTTCTCAGGCAATGTAATTTCAAAGATAATGAACAGGCATTTATTGGACTGAGATGAGGGGAGAGTGTTTTGTGTGAAGTATTCTTATAGAAATTAACGTGCTGCCGAGCGCGGTGGTTGGGAAGGTTGTCATTTCAAAGCACCCAATCCAAGTTCACAGGCGATGTAATTTCTAAGGGAATGAAAAGGCATTTATTCGACTGAGATGTGGGGAGAGTGTTTTGTGTGAAGTATTCTTATCGAAATTAACGTGCTGCCGAGCGCGGTGGTTGGGAACGTTGTCATTTCAAAGCTCCCAATCCAAGTTCTCAGGCAATGTAATTTCTAAGGGAATGAAAAAGCATTTATTTGACTGAGATGTGGGGAGAGTGTTTTGTGTGAAGTATTCTTATAGAAATTAACGTGCTGCCGAGCGCGGTGGTTCGGAACGTTGTCATTTCAAAGCTCCCAATCCAAGTTCTCAGGCAATGTAATTTCTAAGGGAATGAAAAGGCATTTATTTCACTGTGATGTGGGGAGAGTGTTTTGTGTGAAGTATTCTTATAGAAATTAACGTGCTGCCGAGCGCGGTGGTTGGGAACATTGTCATTTCAAAGCTCCCAATCCAAGTTCTCAGGCAATGTAATTTCTAAGGGAATGAAAAGGCATTTATTTGACTGAGATGTGGGGAGAGTGTTTTGTGTGAAGTATTCTTATAGAAATTAACGTGCTGCCGAGCGCGGTGGTTGGGAACGTTGTCATTTCAAAGCTCCCAATCCAAGTTCTCAGGCGATGTAATTTCTAAGGGAATGAAAAGGCATTTATTTCACTGTGATGTGGGGAGAGTGTTTTGTGTGAAGTATTCTTATAGAAATTAACGTGCTGCCGAGCGCGGTGGTTGGGAACATTGTCATTTCAAAGCTCCCAATCCAAGTTCTCAGGCAATGTAATTTCAAAGATAATGAACAGGCATTTATTTGACTGAGATGTGGGGAGAGTGTTTTGTGTGAAGTATTCTTATAGAAATTAACGTGCTGCCGAGCGCGGTGGTTGGGAACGTTGTCATTTCAAAGATCCCAATCCAAGTTCTCAGGCAATGTAATTTCTAAGGGAATGAAAAGGCATTTATTTGACAGAGATGTGGGGAGAGTGTTTTGTGTGAAGTATTCTTATAGAAATTAACGTGCTGCCGAGCGCGGTGGTTGCGAACGTTGTCATTTCAAAGCTCCCAATCCAAGTTCACCGGCGATGTAATTTCTAAGGGAATGAAAAGACATTTATTTGACTGAGATGTGGGGAGAGTGTTTTGTGTGAAGTATTCTTATCGAAATTAACGTGCTGCCGAGCGCGGTGGTTGGGAACGTTGTTATTTCAAAGCTCCCAATCCAAGTTCTCAGGCAATGTAATTTCTAAGGGAATGAAAAAGCATTTATTTGCCTGAGATGTGGGGAGAGTGTTTTGTGTGAAGTATTCTTATAGAAATTAACGTGCTACCGAGCGCGGTGGTTCGGAACGTTGTCATTTCAAAGCTCCCAATGCAAGTTCTCAGGCAATGTAATTTCTAAGGGAATGAAAAGGCATTTATTTCACTGTGATGTGGGGAGAGTGTTTTGTGTGAAGTATTCTTATAGAAATTAACGTGCTGCCGAGCGCGGAGGTTGGGAACATTGTCATTTCAAAGCTCCCAATCCAAGTTCTCAGGCAATGTAATTTCTAAGGGAATGAAAAGGCATTTATTTGACTGAGATGTGGGGAGAGTGTTTTGTGTGAAGTATTCTTATAGAAATTAACGTGCTGCCGAGCGGAGTGGTTGGGAACGTTGTCATTTCAAAGCACCCAATCCAAGTTCACAGGCGATGTAATTTCTAAGGGAATGAAAAGGCATTTATTCGACTGAGATGTGGGGAGAGTGTTTTGTGTGAAGAATTCTTATAGAAATTAACATGCTGCCGAGCGCGGTGGTTGGGAACGTTGTCATTTCAAAGCTCCCAATCCAAGTTCTCAGGCGATGTAATTTCTAAGGGAATGAAAAGGCATTTATTTGACTGAGATGTGGGGAGAGTGTTTTGTGTGAAGTATTCTTATAGAAATTAACGTGCTGCCGAGCGCGGTGGTTGGGAAGGTTGTCATTTCAAAGCTCCCAATCCAAGTTCTCAGGCAATGTAATTTCAAAGATAATGAACAGGCATTTATTGGACTGAGATGTGGGGAGAGTGTTTTGTGTGAAGTATTCTTATAGAAATTAACGTGCTGCCGAGCGCGGTGGTTGGGAAGGTTGTCATTTCAAAGCACCCAATCCAAGTTCACAGGCGATGTAATTTCTAAGGGAATGAAAAGGCATTTATTCGACTGAGATGTGGGGAGAGTGTTTTGTGTGAAGTATTCTTATCGAAATTAACGTGCTGCCGAGCGCGGTGGTTGGGAACGTTGTCATTTCAAAGCTCCCAATCCAAGTTCTCAGGCAATGTAATTTCTAAGGGAATGAAAAAGCATTTATTTGACTGAGATGTGGGGAGAGTGTTTTGTGTGAAGTATTCTTATAGAAATTAACGTGCTGCCGAGCGCGGTGGTTCGGAACGTTGTCATTTCAAAGCTCCCAATCCAAGTTCTCAGGCAATGTAATTTCTAAGGGAATGAAAAGGCATTTATTTCACTGTGATGTGGGGAGAGTGTTTTGTGTGAAGTATTCTTATAGAAATTAACGTGCTGCCGAGCGCGGTGGTTGGGAACATTGTCATTTCAAAGCTCCCAATCCAAGTTCTCAGGCAATGTAATTTCTAAGGGAATGAAAAGGCATTTATTTGACTGAGATGTGGGGAGAGTGTTTTGTGTGAAGTATTCTTATAGAAATTAACGTGCTGCCGAGCGCGGTGGTTGGGAACGTTGTCATTTCAAAGCTCCCAATCCAAGTTCTCAGGCGATGTAATTTCTAAGGGAATGAAAAGGCATTTATTTCACTGTGATGTGGGGAGAGTGTTTTGTGTGAAGTATTCTTATAGAAATTAACGTGCTGCCGAGCGCGGTGGTTGGGAACATTGTCATTTCAAAGCTCCCAATCCAAGTTCTCAGGCAATGTAATTTCAAAGATAATGAACAGGCATTTATTTGACTGAGATGTGGGGAGAGTGTTTTGTGTGAAGTATTCTTATAGAAATTAACGTGCTGCCGAGCGCGGTGGTTGGGAACGTTGTCATTTCAAAGATCCCAATCCAAGTTCTCAGGCAATGTAATTTCTAAGGGAATGAAAAGGCATTTATTTGACAGAGATGTGGGGAGAGTGTTTTGTGTGAAGTATTCTTATAGAAATTAACGTGCTGCCGAGCGCGGTGGTTGCGAACGTTGTCATTTCAAAGCTCCCAATCCAAGTTCACCGGCGATGTAATTTCTAAGGGAATGAAAAGACATTTATTTGACTGAGATGTGGGGAGAGTGTTTTGTGTGAAGTATTCTTATCGAAATTAACGTGCTGCCGAGCGCGGTGGTTGGGAACGTTGTTATTTCAAAGCTCCCAATCCAAGTTCTCAGGCAATGTAATTTCTAAGGGAATGAAAAAGCATTTATTTGCCTGAGATGTGGGGAGAGTGTTTTGTGTGAAGTATTCTTATAGAAATTAACGTGCTGCCGAGCGCGGTGGTTCGGAACGTTGTCATTTCAAAGCTCCCAATGCAAGTTCTCAGGCAATGTAATTTCTAAGGGAATGAAAAGGCATTTATTTCACTGTGATGTGGGGAGAGTGTTTTGTGTGAAGTATTCTTATAGAAATTAACGTGCTGCCGAGCGGAGTGGTTGGGAACGTTGTCATTTCAAAGCACCCAATCCAAGTTCACAGGCGATGTAATTTCTAAGGGAATGAAAAGGCATTTATTCGACTGAGATGTGGGGAGAGTGTTTTGTGTGAAGAATTCTTATAGAAATTAACATGCTGCCGAGCGCGGTGGTTGGGAACGTTGTCATTTCAAAGCTCCCAATCCAAGTTCTCAGGCGATGTAATTTCTAAGGGAATGAAAAGGCATTTATTTGACTGAGATGTGGGGAGAGTGTTTTGTGTGAAGTATTCTTATAGAAATTAACGTGCTGCCGAGCGCGGTGGTTGGGAAGGTTGTCATTTCAAAGCTCCCAATCCAAGTTCTCAGGCAATGTAATTTCAAAGATAATGAACAGGCATTTATTGGACTGAGATGTGGGGAGAGTGTTTTGTGTGAAGTATTCTTATAGAAATTAACGTGCTGCCGAGCGCGGTGGTTGGGAACGTTGTCATTTCAAAGCTCCCAATCCAAGTTCTCAGGCGATGTAATTTCTAAGGGAATGAAAAGGCATTTATTTCACTGTGATGTGGGGAGAGTGTTTTGTGTGAAGTATTCTTATAGAAATTAACGTGCTGCCGAGCGCGGTGGTTGGGAACATTGTCATTTCAAAGCTCCCAATCCAAGTTCTCAGGCAATGTAATTTCAAAGATAATGAACAGGCATTTATTTGACTGAGATGTGGGGAGAGTGTTTTGTGTGAAGTATTCTTATAGAAATTAACGTGCTGCCGAGCGCGGTGGTTGGGAACGTTGTCATTTCAAAGATCCCAATCCAAGTTCTCAGGCAATGTAATTTCTAAGGGAATGAAAAGGCATTTATTTGACAGAGATGTGGGGAGAGTGTTTTGTGTGAAGTATTCTTATAGAAATTAACGTGCTGCCGAGCGCGGTGGTTGCGAACGTTGTCATTTCAAAGCTCCCAATCCAAGTTCACCGGCGATGTAATTTCTAAGGGAATGAAAAGACATTTATTTGACTGAGATGTGGGGAGAGTGTTTTGTGTGAAGTATTCTTATCGAAATTAACGTGCTGCCGAGCGCGGTGGTTGGGAACGTTGTTATTTCAAAGCTCCCAATCCAAGTTCTCAGGCAATGTAATTTCTAAGGGAATGAAAAAGCATTTATTTGCCTGAGATGTGGGGAGAGTGTTTTGTGTGAAGTATTCTTATAGAAATTAACGTGCTGCCGAGCGCGGTGGTTCGGAACGTTGTCATTTCAAAGCTCCCAATGCAAGTTCTCAGGCAATGTAATTTCTAAGGGAATGAAAAGGCATTTATTTCACTGTGATGTGGGGAGAGTGTTTTGTGTGAAGTATTCTTATAGAAATTAACGTGCTGCCGAGCGCGGAGGTTGGGAACATTGTCATTTCAAAGCTCCCAATCCAAGTTCTCAGGCAATGTAATTTCTAAGGGAATGAAAAGGCATTTATTTGACTGAGATGTGGGGAGAGTGTTTTGTGTGAAGTATTCTTATAGAAATTAACGTGCTGCCGAGCGGAGTGGTTGGGAACGTTGTCATTTCAAAGCACCCAATCCAAGTTCACAGGCGATGTAATTTCTAAGGGAATGAAAAGGCATTTATTCGACTGAGATGTGGGGAGAGTGTTTTGTGTGAAGAATTCTTATAGAAATTAACATGCTGCCGAGCGCGGTGGTTGGGAACGTTGTCATTTCAAAGCTCCCAATCCAAGTTCTCAGGCGATGTAATTTCTAAGGGAATGAAAAGGCATTTATTTGACTGAGATGTGGGGAGAGTGTTTTGTGTGAAGTATTCTTATAGAAATTAACGTGCTGCCGAGCGCGGTGGTTGGGAAGGTTGTCATTTCAAAGCTCCCAATCCAAGTTCTCAGGCAATGTAATTTCAAAGATAATGAACAGGCATTTATTGGACTGAGATGTGGGGAGAGTGTTTTGTGTGAAGTATTCTTATAGAAATTAACGTGCTGCCGAGCGCGGTGGTTGGGAACGTTGTCATTTCAAAGCTCCCAATCCAAGTTCTCAGGCGATGTAATTTCTAAGGGAATGAAAAGGCATTTATTTCACTGTGATGTGGGGAGAGTGTTTTGTGTGAAGTATTCTTATAGAAATTAACGTGCTGCCGAGCGCGGTGGTTGGGAACATTGTCATTTCAAAGCTCCCAATCCAAGTTCTCAGGCAATGTAATTTCAAAGATAATGAACAGGCATTTATTTGACTGAGATGTGGGGAGAGTGTTTTGTGTGAAGTATTCTTATAGAAATTAACGTGCTGCCGAGCGCGGTGGTTGGGAACGTTGTCATTTCAAAGATCCCAATCCAAGTTCTCAGGCAATGTAATTTCTAAGGGAATGAAAAGGCATTTATTTGACAGAGATGTGGGGAGAGTGTTTTGTGTGAAGTATTCTTATAGAAATTAACGTGCTGCCGAGCGCGGTGGTTGCGAACGTTGTCATTTCAAAGCTCCCAATCCAAGTTCACCGGCGATGTAATTTCTAAGGGAATGAAAAGACATTTATTTGACTGAGATGTGGGGAGAGTGTTTTGTGTGAAGTATTCTTATCGAAATTAACGTGCTGCCGAGCGCGGTGGTTGGGAACGTTGTTATTTCAAAGCTCCCAATCCAAGTTCTCAGGCAATGTAATTTCTAAGGGAATGAAAAAGCATTTATTTGCCTGAGATGTGGGGAGAGTGTTTTGTGTGAAGTATTCTTATAGAAATTAACGTGCTGCCGAGCGCGGTGGTTCGGAACGTTGTCATTTCAAAGCTCCCAATGCAAGTTCTCAGGCAATGTAATTTCTAAGGGAATGAAAAGGCATTTATTTCACTGTGATGTGGGGAGAGTGTTTTGTGTGAAGTATTCTTATAGAAATTAACGTGCTGCCGAGCGCGGAGGTTGGGAACATTGTCATTTCAAAGCTCCCAATCCAAGTTCTCAGGCAATGTAATTTCTAAGGGAATGAAAAGGCATTTATTTGACTGAGATGTGGGGAGAGTGTTTTGTGTGAAGTATTCTTATAGAAATTAACGTGCTGCCGAGCGGAGTGGTTGGGAACGTTGTCATTTCAAAGCACCCAATCCAAGTTCACAGGCGATGTAATTTCTAAGGGAATGAAAAGGCATTTATTCGACTGAGATGTGGGGAGAGTGTTTTGTGTGAAGAATTCTTATAGAAATTAACATGCTGCCGAGCGCGGTGGTTGGGAAGGTTGTCATTTCAAAGCTCCCAATCCAAGTTCTCAGGCAATGTAATTTCAAAGATAATGAACAGGCATTTATTGGACTGAGATGTGGGGAGAGTGTTTTGTGTGAAGTATTCTTATAGAAATTAACGTGCTGCCGAGCGCGGTGGTTGGGAAGGTTGTCATTTCAAAGCTCCCAATCCAAGTTCTCAGGCAATGTAATTTCAAAGATAATGAACAGGCATTTATTGGACTGAGATGTGGGGAGAGTGTTTTGTGTGAAGTATTCTTATAGAAATTAACGTGCTGCCGAGCGCGGTGGTTGGGAACGTTGTCATTTCAAAGATCCCAATCCAAGTTCTCAGGCAATGTAATTTCTAAGGGAATGAAAAGGCATTTATTTGACAGAGATGTGGGGAGAGTGTTTTGTGTGAAGTATTCTTATAGAAATTAACGTGCTGCCGAGCGCGGTGGTTGCGAACGTTGTCATTTCAAAGCTCCCAATCCAAGTTCACCGGCGATGTAACTTCTAAGGGAATGAAAAGGCATTTATTTGACTGAGATGTGGGGAGAGAGTTTTGAGTGAAGTATTCTTATTGAAATTAACGTGCTGCCAAGCGCGGTGGTTGGTAACGTTGTCATTTCATAGCTCCCAATCCAAGTTCTCAGGCGATGTAATTTCTAAGGCAATGAAAAGTCATTTATTTGACTGAGATATGGGGAGATCGTTTTGTGTGAAGTATTCTTATAGAAATTAACGTGCTGCCGAGCGCGGCGGTTGGGAACGTTGTCATTTCAAAGCTCCCAATCCAAGTTCTCAGGCGATGTAATTTCTAAGGGAATGAAAAGGCATTTATTTGACTGAGATGTGGGGAGAGTGTTTTGTGTGAAGTATTCTTATAGAAATTAACGTGCTGCCGAGCGCGGTGGTTGGGAACGTTGTCATTTCAAAGCTCCCAATCCAAGTTCTCAGGCGATATAATTTCTAAGGGAATGAAAAGGCATTTATTTGACTGAGATGTGGGGAGAGTGTTTTGTGTAAAGTATTCTTATAGAAATTAACGTGCTGCCGAGCGCGGTGGTTGGGAACGTTGTCATTTCAAAGCTCCCTATCCAAGTTATCAGGCGATGTAGTTTCTAAGGGAATGAAAAGGTATTTGACTGAGATGTGGGGAGAGTGTTTTGTGTGAAGTATTACCATAGAAATTAACGTGCTGCCGAGCGAGATGGGAGGGAGCATTGTAAATTCAAAGCTCCTAATCCAAGTTCTCAGGCGATGTAATTTCTAAGGGAATGAAAAGGTATTTGACTGAGATGTGGGGAGAGTGTTTTGTGTGAAGTATTCCTATAGAAATTAACGTCCCACAGAGCGAGATGGGAGGGAGCATCGTCATTTCGAAGCTCCCACTCCAAGTTCTCAGGCGATGTAATTTCTAAGGGAATGAAAAGGCATTTATTTGACTGAGATGTGGGGATAGTGTTTTGTATGAAGTATTCTTATAGAAATTAACGTGCTGCCGAGCGCGGTGGTTGGGAACGTTGTCATTTCAAAGCTCCCAATCCAAGTTCTCAGGCGATGTAATTTCTAAGGGAATGAAAAGGCATTTATTTGACTGAGATGTGCGGATAGTGTTTTGTGTGAAGTATTCTTATAGAAATTAATGTGCTGCCGAGCGCGGTGGTTGGGTACATTGTCATTTCAAAGCTCCCAATCCAAGTTCTCAGGCAATGTAATTTCAAAGATAATGAACAGGCATTTATTTGACTGAGATGTGGGGAGAGTGTTTTGTGTGAAGTATTCTTATAGAAATTAACGTGCTGCCGAGCGCGGTGGTTGGGAACGTTGTCATTTCAAAGATCCCAATCCAAGTTCTCAGGCAATGTAATTTCTAAGGGAATGAAAAGGCATTTATTTGACAGAGATGTGGGGAGAGTGTTTTGTGTGAAGTATTCTTATAGAAATTAACGTGCTGCCGAGCGCGGTGGTTGCGAACGTTGTCATTTCAAACTCCCAATCCAAGTTCACCGGCGATGTAATTTCTAAGGGAATGAAAAGACATTTATTTGACTGAGATGTGGGGAGAGTGTTTTGTGTGAAGTATTCTTATCGAAATTAACGTGCTGCCGAGCGCGGTGGTTGGGAACGTTGTCATTTCAAAGCTCCCAATCCAAGTTCTCAGGCAATGTAATTTCTAAGGGAATGAAAAAGCATTTATTTGACTGAGATGTGGGGAGAGTGTTTTGTGTGAAGTATTCTTATAGAAATTAACGTGCTGCCGAGCGCGGTGGTTCGGAACGTTGTCATTTCAAAGCTCCCAATCCAAGTTCTCAGGCAATGTAATTTCTAAGGGAATGAAAAGGCATTTATTTCACTGTGATGTGGGGAGAGTGTTTTGTGTGAAGTATTCTTATAGAAATTAACGTGCTGCCGAGCGCGGTGGTTGGGAACATTGTCATTTCAAAGCTCCCAATCCAAGTTCTCAGGCAATGTAATTTCTAAGGGAATGAAAAGGCATTTATTTGACTGAGATGTGGGGAGAGTGTTTTGTGTGAAGTATTCTTATAGAAATTAACGTGCTGCCGAGCGCGGTGGTTGGGAACGTTGTCATTTCAAAGCTCCCAATCCAAGTTCTCAGGCGATGTAATTTCTAAGGGAATGAAAAGGCATTTATTTCACTGTGATGTGGGGAGAGTGTTTTGTGTGAAGTATTCTTATAGAAATTAACGTGCTGCCGAGCGCGGTGGTTGGGAACATTGTCATTTCAAAGCTCCCAATCCAAGTTCTCAGGCAATGTAATTTCAAAGATAATGAACAGGCATTTATTTGACTGAGATGTGGGGAGAGTGTTTTGTGTGAAGTATTCTTATAGAAATTAACGTGCTGCCGAGCGCGGTGGTTGGGAACGTTGTCATTTCAAAGATCCTAATCCAAGTTCTCAGGCAATGTAATTTCTAAGGGAATGAAAAGGCATTTATTTGACAGAGATGTGGGGAGAGTGTTTTGTGTGAAGTATTCTTATAGAAATTAACGTGCTGCCGAGCGCGGTGGTTGCGAACGTTGTCATTTCAAAGCTCCCAATCCAAGTTCACCGGCGATGTAATTTCTAAGGGAATGAAAAGACATTTATTTGACTGAGATGTGGGGAGAGTGTTTTGTGTGAAGTATTCTTATCGAAATTAACGTGCTGCCGAGCGCGGTGGTTGGGAACGTTGTCATTTCAAAGCTCCCAATCCAAGTTCTCAGGCAATGTAATTTCTAAGGGAATGAAAAAGCATTTATTTGCCTGAGATGTGGGGAGAGTGTTTTGTGTGAAGTATTCTTATAGAAATTAACGTGCTGCCGAGCGCGGTGGTTCGGAACGTTGTCATTTCAAAGCTCCCAATGCAAGTTCTCAGGCAATGTAATTTCTAAGGGAATGAAAAGGCATTTATTTGACTGAGATGTGGGGAGAGTGTTTTGTGTGAAGTATTCTTATAGAAATTAACGTGCTGCCGAGCGGAGTGGTTGGGAACGTTGTCATTTCAAAGCACCCAATCCAAGTTCACAGGCGATGTAATTTCTAAGGGAATGAAAAGGCATTTATTCGACTGAGATGTGGGGAGAGTGTTTTGTGTGAAGAATTCTTATAGAAATTAACATGCTGCCGAGCGCGGTGGTTGGGAACGTTGTCATTTCAAAGCTCCCAATCCAAGTTCTCAGGCGATGTAATTTCTAAGGGAATGAAAAGGCATTTATTTGACTGAGATGTGGGGAGAGTGTTTTGTGTGAAGTATTCTTATAGAAATTAACGTGCTGCCGAGCGGAGTGGTTGGGAACGTTGTCATTTCAAAGCACCCAATCCAAGTTCACAGGCGATGTAATTTCTAAGGGAATGAAAAGGCATTTATTCGACTGAGATGTGGGGAGAGTGTTTTGTGTGAAGAATTCTTATAGAAATTAACATGCTGCCGAGCGCGGTGGTTGGGAACGTTGTCATTTCAAAGCTCCCAATCCAAGTTCTCAGGCGATGTAATTTCTAAGGGAATGAAAAGGCATTTATTTGACTGAGATGTGGGGAGAGTGTTTTGTGTGAAGTATTCTTATAGAAATTAACGTGCTGCCGAGCGCGGTGGTTGGGAAGGTTGTCATTTCAAAGCTCCCAATCCAAGTTCTCAGGCAATGTAATTTCAAAGATAATGAACAGGCATTTATTGGACTGAGATGTGGGGAGAGTGTTTTGTGTGAAGTATTCTTATAGAAATTAACGTGCTGCCGAGCGCGGTGGTTGGGAACGTTGTCATTTCAAAGATCCCAATCCAAGTTCTCAGGCAATGTAATTTCTAAGGGAATGAAAAGGCATTTATTTGACAGAGATGTGGGGAGAGTGTTTTGTGTGAAGTATTCTTATAGAAATTAACGTGCTGCCGAGCGCGGTGTTTGCGAACGTTGTCATTTCAAAGCTCCCAATCCAAGTTCACCGGCGATGTAACTTCTAAGGGAATGAAAAGGCATTTATTTGACTGAGATGTGGGGAGAGAGTTTTGAGTGAAGTATTCTTATTGAAATTAACGTGCTGCCAAGCGCGGTGGTTGGTAACGTTGTCATTTCATAGCTCCCAATCCAAGTTCTCAGGCAATGTAATTTCTAAGGCAATGAAAAGTCATTTATTTGACTGAGATATGGGGAGATCGTTTTGTGTGAAGTATTCTTATAGAAATTAACGTGCTGCCGAGCGCGGCGGTTGGGAACGTTGTCATTTCAAAGCTCCCAATCCAAGTTCTCAGGCGATGTAATTTCTAAGGGAATGAAAAGGCATTTATTTGACTGAGATGTGGGGAGAGTGTTTTGTGTGAAGTATTCTTATAGAAATTAACGTGCTGCCGAGCGCGGTGGTTGGGAACGTTGTCATTTCAAAGCTCCCAATCCAAGTTCTCAGGCGATATAATTTCTAAGGGAATGAAAAGGCATTTATTTGACTGAGATGTGGGGAGAGTGTTTTGTGTAAAGTATTCTTATAGAAATTAACGTGCTGCCGAGCGCGGTGGTTGGGAACGTTGTCATTTCAAAGCTCCCTATCCAAGTTATCAGGCGATGTAGTTTCTATGGGAATGAAAAGGTATTTGACTGAGATGTGGGGAGAGTGTTTTGTGTGAAGTATTACCATAGAAATTAACGTGCTGCCGAGCGAGATGGGAGGGAGCATTGTAAATTCAAAGCTCCTAATCCAAGTTCTCAGGCGATGTAATTTCTAAGGGAATGAAAAGGTATTTGACTGAGATGTGGGGAGAGTGTTTTGTGTGAAGTATTCTTATAGAAATTAACATGCTGCCGAGCGCGGTGGTTGGGAACGTTGTTATTTCAAAGCTCCCAATCCAAGTTCTCAGGCGATGTAATTTCTAAGGGAATGAAAAGGCATTTATTTGACTGAGATGTGGGGAGAGTGTTTTGTGTGAAGTATTCTTATAGAAATTAACGTGCTGCCGAGCGCGGTGGTTGGGAAGGTTGTCATTTCAAAGCTCCCAATCCAAGTTCTCAGGCAATGTAATTTCAAAGATAATGAACAGGCATTTATTGGACTGAGATGTGGGGAGAGTGTTTTGTGTGAAGTATTCTTATAGAAATTAACGTGCTGCCGAGCGCGGTGGTTGGGAACGTTGTCATTTCAAAGATCCCAATCCAAGTTCTCAGGCAATGTAATTTCTAAGGGAATGAAAAGGCATTTATTTGACAGAGATGTGGGGAGAGTGTTTTGTGTGAAGTATTCTTATAGAAATTAACGTGCTGCCGAGCGCGGTGTTTGCGAACGTTGTCATTTCAAAGCTCCCAATCCAAGTTCACCGGCGATGTAACTTCTAAGGGAATGAAAAGGCATTTATTTGACTGAGATGTGGGGAGAGAGTTTTGAGTGAAGTATTCTTATTGAAATTAACGTGCTGTCAAGCGCGGTGGTTGGTAACGTTGTCATTTCATAGCTCCCAATCCAAGTTCTCAGGCGATGTAATTTCTAAGGCAATGAAAAGTCATTTATTTGACTGAGATATGGGGAGATCGTTTTGTGTGAAGTATTCTTATAGAAATTAACGTGCTGCCGAGCGCGGCGGTTGGGAACGTTGTCATTTCAAAGCTCCCAATCCAAGTTCTCAGGCGATGTAATTTCTAAGGGAATGAAAAGGCATTTATTTGACTGAGATGTGGGGAGAGTGTTTTGTGTGAAGTATTCTTATAGAAATTAACGTGCTGCCGAGCGCGGTGGTTGGGAACGTTGTCATTTCAAAGCTCCCAATCCAAGTTCTCAGGCGATATAATTTCTAAGGGAATGAAAAGGCATTTATTTGACTGAGATGTGGGGAGAGTGTTTTGTGTAAAGTATTCTTATAGAAATTAACGTGCTGCCGAGCGCGGTGGTTGGGAACGTTGTCATTTCAAAGCTCCCTATCCAAGTTATCAGGCGATGTAGTTTCTAAGGGAATGAAAAGGTATTTGACTGAGATGTGGGGAGAGTGTTTTGTGTGAAGTATTACCATAGAAATTAACGTGCTGCCGAGCGAGATGGGAGGGAGCATTGTAAATTCAAAGCTCCTAATCCAAGTTCTCAGGCGATGTAATTTCTAAGGGAATGAAAAGGTATTTGACTGAGATGTGGGGAGAGTGTTTTGTGTGAAGTATTCTTATAGAAATTAACATGCTGCCGAGCGCGGTGGTTGGGAACGTTGTTATTTCAAAGCTCCCAATCCAAGTTCTCAGGCGATGTAATTTCTAAGGGAATGAAAAGGCATTTATTTGACTGAGATGTGGGGAGAGTGTTTTGTGTGAAGTATTCTTATAGAAATTAACGTGCTGCCGAGCGCGGTGGTTGGGAAGGTTGTCATTTCAAAGCTCCCAATCCAAGTTCTCAGGCAATGTAATTTCAAAGATAATGAACAGGCATTTATTGGACTGAGATGTGGGGAGAGTGTTTTGTGTGAAGTATTCTTATAGAAATTAACGTGCTGCCGAGCGCGGTGGTTGGGAACGTTGTCATTTCAAAGATCCCAATCCAAGTTCTCAGGCAATGTAATTTCTAAGGGAATGAAAAGGCATTTATTTGACAGAGATGTGGGGAGAGTGTTTTGTGTGAAGTATTCTTATAGAAATTAACGTGCTGCCGAGCGCGGTGTTTGCGAACGTTGTCATTTCAAAGCTCCCAATCCAAGTTCACCGGCGATGTAACTTCTAAGGGAATGAAAAGGCATTTATTTGACTGAGATGTGGGGAGAGAGTTTTGAGTGAAGTATTCTTATTGAAATTAACGTGCTGCCAAGCGCGGTGGTTGGTAACGTTGTCATTTCATAGCTCCCAATCCAAGTTCTCAGGCGATGTAATTTCTAAGGCAATGAAAAGTCATTTATTTGACTGAGATATGGGGAGATCGTTTTGTGTGAAGTATTCTTATAGAAATTAACGTGCTGCCGAGCGCGGCGGTTGGGAACGTTGTCATTTCAAAGCTCCCAATCCAAGTTCTCAGGCGATGTAATTTCTAAGGGAATGAAAAGGCATTTATTTGACTGAGATGTGGGGAGAGTGTTTTGTGTGAAGTATTCTTATAGAAATTAACGTGCTGCCGAGCGCGGTGGTTGGGAACGTTGTCATTTCAAAGCTCCCAATCCAAGTTCTCAGGCGATATAATTTCTAAGGGAATGAAAAGGCATTTATTTGACTGAGATGTGGGGAGAGTGTTTTGTGTAAAGTATTCTTATAGAAATTAACGTGCTGCCGAGCGCGGTGGTTGGGAACGTTGTCATTTCAAAGCTCCCTATACAAGTTATCAGGCGATGTAGTTTCTAAGGGAATGAAAAGGTATTTGACTGAGATGTGGGGAGAGTGTTTTGTGTGAAGTATTACCATAGAAATTAACGTGCTGCCGAGCGAGATGGGAGGGAGCATTGTAAATTCAAAGCTCCTAATCCAAGTTCTCAGGCGATGTAATTTCTAAGGGAATGAAAAGGTATTTGACTGAGATGTGGGGAGAGTGTTTTGTGTGAAGTATTCCTATAGAAATTAACGTCCCACCGAGCGAGATGGGAGGGAGCATCGTCATTTCGAAGCTCCCACTCCAAGTTCTCAGGCGATGTAATTTCTAAGGGAATGAAAAGGCATTTATTTGACTGAGATGTGGGGATAGTGTTTTGTATGAAGTATTCTTATAGAAATTATCGTGCTGCCGAGCGCGGTGGTTGGGAACGTTGTCATTTCAAAGCTCCCAATCCAAGTTCTCAGGCGATGTAATTTCTAAGGGAATGAAAAGGCATTTATTTGACTGAGATGTGCGGATAGTGTTTTGTATGAAGTATTCTTATAGAAATTAACGTGCTGCCGAGCGCGGTGGTTGGGATAGTTGTCATTTCAAAGCTCCCAATCCAAGTTCTCGGGCGATGTAATTTCTAAGGGAATGAAAAGGCATTTATTTCACTGAGATGTAGGGAGAGTGTTTTGTGTGAAGTGTTCTTATAGAAATTGACGTGCTGCCGAGCGCGGTGGTTGGGAACGTTGTCATTTCAAAGCTCCCAATCCAAGTTCTCAGGCGATGTAATTTCTAAGGGAATGAAAAGGCATTTATTTGACTGAGATGTGGGGAGAGTGTTTTGTGTGAAGTATTCTTATAGAAATTAACGTGCTGCCGAGCGCGGTGGTTGGGAACGTTGTCATTTCAAAGCTCCCAATCCAAGTTCTCAGGCAATGTAATTTTTAAGGGAATGAAAAGGCATTTATTTGACTGAGATGTGGGGAGAGTGTTTTGTGTGAAGTATTCTTATAGAAATTAACGTGCTGCCGAGCGCGGTGGTTCGGAACGTTGTCATTTCAAAGCTCCCAATCCAAGTTCACCGGCGATGTAATTTCTAAGGGAATGAAAAGACATTTATTTGACTGAGATGTGGGGAGAGTGTTTTGTGTGAAGTATTCTTATCGAAATTAACGTGCTGCCGAGCGCGGTGGTTGGGAACGTTGTCATTTCAAAGCTCCCAATCCAAGTTCTCAGGCAATGTAATTTCTAAGGGAATGAAAAAGCATTTATTTGACTGAGATGTGGGGAGAGTGTTTTGTGTGAAGTATTCTTATAGAAATTAACGTGCTGCCGAGCGCGGTGGTTCGGAACGTTGTCATTTCAAAGCTCCCAATCCAAGTTCTCAGGCAATGTAATTTCTATGGGAATGAAAAGGCATTTATTTCACTGTGATGTGGGGAGAGTGTTTTGTGTGAAGTATTCTTATAGAAATTAACGTGCTGCCGAGCGCGGTGGTTGGGAACATTGTCATTTCAAAGCTCCCAATCCAAGTTCTCAGGCAATGTAATTTCTAAGGGAATGAAAAGGCATTTATTTGACTGAGATGTGGGGAGAGTGTTTTGTGTGAAGTATTCTTATAGAAATTAACGTGCTGCCGAGCGCGGTGGTTGGGAACGTTGTCATTTCAAAGCTCCCAATCCAAGTTCTCAGGCGATGTAATTTCTAAGGGAATGAAAAGGCATTTATTTCACTGTGATGTGGGGAGAGTGTTTTGTGTGAAGTATTCTTATAGAAATTAACGTGCTGCCGAGCGCGGTGGTTGGGAACATTGTCATTTCAAAGCTCCCAATCCAAGTTCTCAGGCAATGTAATTTCAAAGATAATGAACAGGCATTTATTTGACTGAGATGTGGGGAGAGTGTTTTGTGTGAAGTATTCTTATAGAAATTAACGTGCTGCCGAGCGCGGTGGTTGGGAACGTTGTCATTTCAAAGATCCCAATCCAAGTTCTCAGGCAATGTAATTTCTAAGGGAATGAAAAGGCATTTATTTGACAGAGATGTGGGGAGAGTGTTTTGTGTGAAGTATTCTTATAGAAATTAACGTGCTGCCGAGCGCGGTGGTTGCGAACGTTGTCATTTCAAAGCTCCCAATCCAAGTTCACCGGCGATGTAATTTCTAAGGGAATGAAAAGACATTTATTTGACTGAGATGTGGGGAGAGTGTTTTGTGTGAAGTATTCTTATCGAAATTAACGTGCTGCCGAGCGCGGTGGTTGGGAACGTTGTCATTTCAAAGCTCCCAATCCAAGTTCTCAGGCAATGTAATTTCTAAGGGAATGAAAAAGCATTTATTTGCCTGAGATGTGGGGAGAGTGTTTTGTGTGAAGTATTCTTATAGAAATTAACGTGCTGCCGAGCGCGGTGGTTCGGAACGTTGTCATTTCAAAGCTCCCAATGCAAGTTCTCAGGCAATGTAATTTCTAAGGGAATGAAAAGGCATTTATTTCACTGTGATGTGGGGAGAGTGTTTTGTGTGAAGTATTCTTATAGAAATTAACGTGCTGCCGAGCGCGGTGGTTGGGAACATTGTCATTTCAAAGCTCCCAATCCAAGTTCTCAGGCAATGTAATTTCTAAGGGAATGAAAAGGCATTTATTTGACTGAGATGTGGGGAGAGTGTTTTGTGTGAAGTATTCTTATAGAAATTAACGTGCTGCCGAGCGGAGTGGTTGGGAACGTTGTCATTTCAAAGCACCCAATCCAAGTTCACAGGCGATGTAATTTCTAAGGGAATGAAAAGGCATTTATTCGACTGAGATGTGGGGAGAGTGTTTTGTGTGAAGAATTCTTATAGAAATTAACATGCTGCCGAGCGCGGTGGTTGGGAACGTTGTCATTTCAAAGCTCCCAATCCAAGTTCTCAGGCGATGTAATTTCTAAGGGAATGAAAAGGCATTTATTTGACTGAGATGTGGGGAGAGTGTTTTGTGTGAAGTATTCTTATAGAAATTAACGTGCTGCCGAGCGCGGTGGTTGGGAACGTTGTCATTTCAAAGCTCCCAATCCAAGTTCTCAGGCGATGTAATTTCTAAGGGAATGAAAAGACATTTATTTCACTGTGATGTGGGGAGAGTGTTTTGTGTGAAGTATTCTTATAGAAATTAACGTGCTGCCGAGCGCGGTGGTTGGGAACATTGTCATTTCAAAGCTCCCAATCCAAGTTCTCAGGCAATGTAATTTCAAAGATAATGAACAGGCATTTATTTGACTGAGATGTGGGGAGAGTGTTTTGTGTGAAGTATTCTTATCGAAATTAACGTGCTGCCGAGCGCGGTGGTTGGGAACGTTGTCATTTCAAAGCTCCCAATCCAAGTTCTCAGGCGATATAATTTCTAAGGGAATGAAAAGGCATTTATTTGACTGAGATGTGGGGAGAGTGTTTTGTGTGAAGTATTCTTATAGAAATTAACGTGCTGCCGAGCGCGGTGGTTGGGAACGTTGTCATTTCAAAGATCCCAATCCAAGTTCTCAGGCAATGTAATTTATAAGGGAATGAAAAGGCATTTATTTGACAGAGATGTGGGGAGAGTGTTTTGTGTGAAGTATTCTTATAGAAATTAACGTGCTGCCGAGCGCGGTGGTTGTGAACGTTGTCATTTCAAAGCTCCCAATCCAAATTCACCGGCGATGTAATTTCTAAGGGAATGAAAAGACATTTATTTGACTGAGATGTGGGGAGAGTGTTTTGTGTGAAGTATTCTTATCGAAATTAACGTGCTGCCGAGCGCGGTGGTTGGGAACGTTGTCATTTCAAAGCTCCCAATCCAAGTTCTCAGGCAATGTAATTTCTAAGGGAATGAAAAAGCATTTATTTGACTGAGATGTGGGGAGAGTGTTTTGTGTGAAGTATTCTTATAGAAATTAACGTGCTGCCGAGCGCGGTGGTTGGGAACGTTGTCATTTCATAGCTCCCAATCCAAGTTCTCAGGCAATGTAATTTTTAAGGGAATGAAAAAGCATTTATTTGACTGAGATGTGGGGAGAGTGTTTTGTGTGAAGTATTCTTATAGAAATTAACGTGCTGCCGAGCGCGGTGGTTGGGAACATTGTCATTTCAAATCTCCCAATCCAAGTTCTCAGGCAATGTAATTTCTAAGGGAATGAAAAGGCATTTATTTGACTGAGATGTGGGGAGAGTGTTTTGTGTGAAGTATTCTTATAGAAATTAACGTGTTGCCGAGCGCGGTGGTTGGGAACGTTGTCATTTCAAAGCTCCCAATCCAAGTTCTCAGGCGATGTAATTTCTAAGGGAATGAAAAGGCATTTATTTCACTGTGATGTGGGGAGAGTGTTTTGTGTGAAATATTCTTATAGAAATTAACGTGCTGCCGAGCGCGGTGGTTGGGAACGTTGTCATTTCAAAGCTCCCAATCCAAGTTCTCAGGCGATATAATTTCTAAGGGAATGAAAAGGCATTTATTTGACTGAGATGTGGGGAGAGTGTTTTGTGTGAAGAATTCTTATAGAAATTAACATGCTGCCGAGCGCGGTGGTTGGGAACGTTGTCATTTCAAAGCTCCCAATCCAAGTTCTCAGGCGATGTAATTTCTAAGGGAATGAAAAGGCATTTATTTGACTGAGATGTGGGGAGAGTGTTTTGTGTGAAGTATTCTTATAGAAATTAACGTGCTGCCGAGCGGAGTGGTTGGGAACGTTGTCATTTCAAAGCACCCAATCCAAGTTCACAGGCGATGTAATTTCTAAGGGAATGAAAAGGCATTTATTCGACTGAGATGTGGGGAGAGTGTTTTGTGTGAAGAATTCTTATAGAAATTAACATGCTGCCGAGCGCGGTGGTTGGGAACGTTGTCATTTCAAAGCTCCCAATCCAAGTTCTCAGGCGATGTAATTTCTAAGGGAATGAAAAGGCATTTATTTGACTGAGATGTGGGGAGAGTGTTTTGTGTGAAGTATTCTTATAGAAATTAACGTGCTGCCGAGCGCGGTGGTTGGGAAGGTTGTCATTTCAAAGCTCCCAATCCAAGTTCTCAGGCAATGTAATTTCAAAGATAATGAACAGGCATTTATTGGACTGAGATTTGGGGAGAGTGTTTTGTGTGAAGTATTCTTATAGAAATTAACGTGCTGCCGAGCGCGGTGGTTGGGAACGTTGTCATTTCAAAGATCCCAATCCAAGTTCTCAGGCAATGTAATTTCTAAGGGAATGAAAAGGCATTTATTTGACAGAGATGTGGGGAGAGTGTTTTGTGTGAAGTATTCTTATAGAAATTAACGTGCTGCCGAGCGCGGTGTTTGCGAACGTTGTCATTTCAAAGCTCCCAATCCAAGTTCACCGGCGATGTAACTTCTAAGGGAATGAAAAGGCATTTATTTGACTGAGATGTGGGGAGAGAGTTTTGAGTGAAGTATTCTTATTGAAATTAACGTGCTGCCAAGCGCGGTGGTTTGTAACGTTGTCATTTCATAGCTCCCAATCCAAGTTCTCAGGCGATGTAATTTCTAAGGCAATGAAAAGTCATTTATTTGACTGAGATATGGGGAGATCGTTTTGTGTGAAGTATTCTTATAGAAATTAACGTGCTGCCGAGCGCGGCGGTTGGGAACGTTGTCATTTCAAAGCTCCCAATCCAAGTTCTCAGGCGATGTAATTTCTAAGGGAATGAAAAGGCATTTATTTGACTGAGATGTGGGGAGAGTGTTTTGTGTGAAGTATTCTTATAGAAATTAACGTGCTGCCGAGCGCGGTGGTTGGGAACGTTGTCATTTCAAAGCTCCCAATCCAAGTTCTCAGGCGATATAATTTCTAAGGGAATGAAAAGGCATTTATTTGACTGAGATGTGGGGAGAGTGTTTTGTGTAAAGTATTCTTATAGAAATTAACGTGCTGCCGAGCGCGGTGGTTGGGAACGTTGTCATTTCAAAGCTCCCTATCCAAGTTATCAGGCGATGTAGTTTCTAAGGGAATGAAAAGGTATTTGACTGAGATGTGGGGAGAGTGTTTTGTGTGAAGTATTACCATAGAAATTAACGTGCTGCCGAGCGAGATGGGAGGGAGCATTGTAAATTCAAAGCTCCTAATCCAAGTTCTCAGGCGATGTAATTTCTAAGGGAATGAAAAGGTATTTGACTGAGATGTGGGGAGAGTGTTTTGTGTGAAGTATTCTTATAGAAATTAACATGCTGCCGAGCGCGGTGGTTGGGAACGTTGTCATTTCAAAGCTCCCAATCCAAGTTCTCAGGCGATGTAATTTCTAAGGGAATGAAAAGGCATTTATTTGACTGAGATGTGGGGAGAGTGTTTTGTGTGAAGTATTCTTATAGAAATTAACGTGCTGCCGAGCGCGGTGGTTGGGAAGGTTGTCATTTCAAAGCTCCCAATCCAAGTTCTCAGGCAATGTAATTTCAAAGATAATGAACAGGCATTTATTGGACTGAGATGTGGGGAGAGTGTTTTATGTGAAGTATTCTTATAGAAATTAACGTGCTGCCGAGCGCGGTGGTTGGGAACGTTGTCATTTCAAAGATCCCAATCCAAGTTCTCAGGCAATGTAATTTCTAAGGGAATGAAAAGGCATTTATTTGACAGAGATGTGGGGAGAGTGTTTTGTGTGAAGTATTCTTATAGAAATTAACGTGCTGCCGAGCGCGGTGTTTGCGAACGTTGTCATTTCAAAGCTCCCAATCCAAGTTCACCGGCGATGTAACTTCTAAGGGAATGAAAAGGCATTTATTTGACTGAGATGTGGGGAGAGAGTTTTGAGTGAAGTATTCTTATTGAAATTAACGTGCTGCCAAGATCGGTGGTTGGTAACGTTGTCATTTCATAGCTCCCAATCCAAGTTCTCAGGCGATGTAATTTCTAAGGCAATGAAAAGTCATTTATTTGACTGAGATATGGGGAGATCGTTTTGTGTGAAGTATTCTTATAGAAATTAACGTGCTGCCGAGCGCGGCGGTTGGGAACGTTGTCATTTCAAAGCTCCCAATCCAAGTTCTCAGGCGATGTAATTTCTAAGGGAATGAAAAGGCATTTATTTGACTGAGATGTGGGGAGAGTGTTTTGTGTGAAGTATTCTTATAGAAATTAACGTGCTGCCGAGCGCGGTGGTTGGGAACGTTGTCATTTCAAAGCTCCCAATCCAAGTTCTCAGGCGATATAATTTCTAAGGGAATGAAAAGGCATTTATTTGACTGAGATGTGGGGAGAGTGTTTTGTGTAAAGTATTCTTATAGAAATTAACGTGCTGCCGAGCGCGGTGGTTGGGAACGTTGTCATTTCAAAGCTCCCTATCCAAGTTATCAGGCGATGTAGTTTCTAAGGGAATGAAAAGGTATTTGACTGAGATGTGGGGAGAGTGTTTTGTGTGAAGTATTACCATAGAAATTAACGTGCTGCCGAGCGAGATGGGAGGGAGCATTGTAAATTCAAAGCTCCTAATCCAAGTTCTCAGGCGATGTAATTTCTAAGGGAATGAAAAGGTATTTGACTGAGATGTGGGGAGAGTGTTTTGTGTGAAGTATTCCTATAGAAATTAACGTCCCACCGAGCGAGATGGGAGGGAGCATCGTCATTTCGAAGCTCCCACTCCAAGTTCTCAGGCGATGTAATTTCTAAGGGAATGAAAAGGCATTTATTTGACTGAGATGTGGGGATAGTGTTTTGTATGAAGTATTCTTATAGAAATTATCGTGCTGCCGAGCGCGGTGGTTGGGAACGTTGTCATTTCAAAGCTCCCAATCCAAGTTCTCAGGCGATGTAATTTCTAAGGGAATGAAAAGGCATTTATTTGACTGAGATGTGCGGATAGTGTTTTGTATGAAGTATTCTTATAGAAATTAACGTGCTGCCGAGCGCGGTGGTTGGGATAGTTGTCATTTCAAAGCTCCCAATCCAAGTTCTCGGGCGATGTAATTTCTAAGGGAATGAAAAGGCATTTATTTCACTGAGATGTAGGGAGAGTGTTTTGTGTGAAGTGTTCTTATAGAAATTGACGTGCTGCCGAGCGCGGTGGTTGGGAACGTTGTCATTTCAAAGCTCCCAATCCAAGTTCTCAGGCGATGTAATTTCTAAGGGAATGAAAAGGCATTTATTTGACTGAGATGTGGGGAGAGTGTTTTGTGTGAAGTATTCTTATAGAAATTAACGTGCTGCCGAGCGCGGTGGTTGGGAACGTTGTCATTTCAAAGCTCCCAATCCAAGTTCTCAGGCAATGTAATTTTTAAGGGAATGAAAAGGCATTTATTTGACTGAGATGTGGGGAGAGTGTTTTGTGTGAAGTATTCTTATAGAAATTAACGTGCTGCCGAGCGCGGTGGTTCGGAACGTTGTCATTTCAAAGCTCCCAATCCAAGTTCACCGGCGATGTAATTTCTAAGGGAATGAAAAGACATTTATTTGACTGAGATGTGGGGAGAGTGTTTTGTGTGAAGTATTCTTATCGAAATTAACGTGCTGCCGAGCGCGGTGGTTGGGAACGTTGTCATTTCAAAGCTCCCAATCCAAGTTCTCAGGCAATGTAATTTCTAAGGGAATGAAAAAGCATTTATTTGACTGAGATGTGGGGAGAGTGTTTTGTGTGAAGTATTCTTATAGAAATTAACGTGCTGCCGAGCGCGGTGGTTCGGAACGTTGTCATTTCAAAGCTCCCAATCCAAGTTCTCAGGCAATGTAATTTCTATGGGAATGAAAAGGCATTTATTTCACTGTGATGTGGGGAGAGTGTTTTGTGTGAAGTATTCTTATAGAAATTAACGTGCTGCCGAGCGCGGTGGTTCGGAACGTTGTCATTTCAAAGCTCCCAATCCAAGTTCTCAGGCAATGTAATTTCTAAGGGAATGAAAAAGCATTTATTTGACTGAGATGTGGGGAGAGTGTTTTGTGTGAAGTATTCTTATAGAAATTAACGTGCTGCCGAGCGCGGTGGTTCGGAACGTTGTCATTTCAAAGCTCCCAATCCAAGTTCTCAGGCGATGTAATTTCTAAGGGAATGAAAAGGCATTTATTTCACTGAGATGTAGGGAGAGTGTTTTGTGTGAAGTGTTCTTATAGAAATTGACGTGCTGCCGAGCGCGGTGGTTGGGAACGTTGTCATTTCAAAGCTCCCAATCCAAGTTCTCAGGCGATGTAATTTCTAAGGGAATGAAAAGGCATTTATTTGACTGAGATGTGGGGAGAGTGTTTTGTGTGAAGTATTCTTATAGAAATTAACGTGCTGCCGAGCGCGGTGGTTGGGAACGTTGTCATTTCAAAGCTCCCAATCCAAGTTCTCAGGCAATGTAATTTTTAAGGGAATGAAAAGGCATTTATTTGACTGAGATGTGGGGAGAGTGTTTTGTGTGAAGTATTCTTATAGAAATTAACGTGCTGCCGAGCGCGGTGGTTCGGAACGTTGTCATTTCAAAGCTCCCAATCCAAGTTCACCGGCGATGTAATTTCTAAGGGAATGAAAAGACATTTATTTGACTGAGATGTGGGGAGAGTGTTTTGTGTGAAGTATTCTTATCGAAATTAACGTGCTGCCGAGCGCGGTGGTTGGGAACGTTGTCATTCCAAAGCTCCCAATCCAAGTTCTCAGGCAATGTAATTTCTAAGGGAATGAAAAGACATTTATTTGACTGAGATGTGGGGAGAGTGTTTTGTGTGAAGTATTCTTATCGAAATTAACGTGCTGCCGAGCGCGGTGGTTGGGAACGTTGTCATTTCAAAGCTCCCAATCCAAGTTCTCAGGCAATGTAATTTCTAAGGGAATGAAAAAGCATTTATTTGCCTGAGATGTGGGGAGAGTGTTTTGTGTGAAGTATTCTTATAGAAATTAACGTGCTGCCGAGCGCGGTGGTTCGGAACGTTGTCATTTCAAAGCTCCCAATGCAAGTTCTCAGGCAATGTAATTTCTAAGGGAATGAAAAGGCATTTATTTCACTGTGATGTGGGGAGAGTGTTTTGTGTGAAGTATTCTTATAGAAATTAACGTGCTGCCGAGCGCGGTGGTTGGGAACATTGTCATTTCAAAGCTCCCAATCCAAGTTCTCAGGCAATGTAATTTCTAAGGGAATGAAAAGGCATTTATTTGACTGAGATGTGGGGAGAGTGTTTTGTGTGAAGTATTCTTATAGAAATTAACGTGCTGCCGAGCGGAGTGGTTGGGAACGTTGTCATTTCAAAGCACCCAATCCAAGTTCACAGGCGATGTAATTTCTAAGGGAATGAAAAGGCATTTATTCGACTGAGATGTGGGGAGAGTGTTTTGTGTGAAGAATTCTTATAGAAATTAACATGCTGCCGAGCGCGGTGGTTGGGAACGTTGTCATTTCAAAGCTCCCAATCCAAGTTCTCAGGCGATGTAATTTCTAAGGGAATGAAAAGGCATTTATTTGACTGAGATGTGGGGAGAGTGTTTTGTGTGAAGTATTCTTATAGAAATTAACGTGCTGCCGAGCGCGGTGGTTGGGAAGGTTGTCATTTCAAAGCTCCCAATCCAAGTTCTCAGGCAATGTAATTTCAAAGATAATGAACAGGCATTTATTGGACTGAGATGTGGGGAGAGTGTTTTGTGTGAAGTATTCTTATAGAAATTAACGTGCTGCCGAGCGCGGTGGTTGGGAACGTTGTCATTTCAAAGATCCCAATCCAAGTTCTCAGGCAATGTAATTTCTAAGGGAATGAAAAGGCATTTATTTGACAGAGATGTGGGGAGAGTGTTTTGTGTGAAGTATTCTTATAGAAATTAACGTGCTGCCGAGCGCGGTGGTTGCGAACGTTGTCATTTCAAAGCTCCCAATCCAAGTTCACCGGCGATGTAACTTCTAAGGGAATGAAAAGGCATTTATTTGACTGAGATGTGGGGAGAGAGTTTTGAGTGAAGTATTCTTATTGAAATTAACGTGCTGCCAAGCGCGGTGGTTGGTAACGTTGTCATTTCATAGCTCCCAATCCAAGTTCTCAGGCGATGTAATTTCTAAGGCAATGAAAAGTCATTTATTTGACTGAGATATGGGGAGATCGTTTTGTGTGAAGTATTCTTATAGAAATTAACGTGCTGCCGAGCGCGGCGGTTGGGAACGTTGTCATTTCAAAGCTCCCAATCCAAGTTCTCAGGCGATGTAATTTCTAAGGGAATGAAAAGGCATTTATTTGACTGAGATGTGGGGAGAGTGTTTTGTGTGAAGTATTCTTATAGAAATTAACGTGCTGCCGAGCGCGGTGGTTGGGAACGTTGTCATTTTAAAGCTCCCAATCCAAGTTCTCAGGCGATATAATTTCTAAGGGAATGAAAAGGCATTTATTTGACTGAGATGTGGGGAGAGTGTTTTGTGTAAAGTATTCTTATAGAAATTAACGTGCTGCCGAGCGCGGTGGTTGGGAACGTTGTCATTTCAAAGCTCCCTATCCAAGTTATCAGGCGATGTAGTTTCTAAGGGAATGAAAAGGTATTTGACTGAGATGTGGGGAGAGTGTTTTGTGTGAAGTATTACCATAGAAATTAACGTGCTGCCGAGCGAGATGGGAGGGAGCATTGTAAATTCAAAGCTCCTAATCCAAGTTCTCAGGCGATGTAATTTCTAAGGGAATGAAAAGGTATTTGACTGAGATGTGGGGAGAGTGTTTTGTGTGAAGTATTCCTATAGAAATTAACGTCCCACCGAGCGAGATGGGAGGGAGCATCGTCATTTCGAAGCTCCCACTCCAAGTTCTCAGGCGATGTAATTTCTAAGGGAATGAAAAGGCATTTATTTGACTGAGATGTGGGGATAGTGTTTTGTATGAAGTATTCTTATAGAAATTAACGTGCTGCCGAGCGCGGTGGTTGGGAACGTTGTCATTTCAAAGCTCCCAATCCAAGTTCTCAGGCGATGTAATTTCTAAGGGAATGAAAAGGCATTTATTTGACTGAGATGTGCGGATAGTGTTTTGTATGAAGTATTCTTATAGAAATTAACGTGCTGCCGAGCGCGGTGGTTGGGATAGTTGTCATTTCAAAGCTCCCAATCCAAGTTCTCAGGCGATGTAATTTCTAAGGGAATGAAAAGGCATTTATTTCACTGAGATGTAGGGAGAGTGTTTTGTGTGAAGTGTTCTTATAGAAATTAACGTGCTGCCGAGCGCGGTGGTTGGGAACGTTGTCATTTCAAAGCTCCCAATCCAAGTTCTCAGGCAATGTAATTTCTAAGGGAATGAAAAGGCATTTATTTCACTGTGATGTGGGGAGAGTGTTTTGTGTGAAGTATTCTTATAGAAATTAACGTGCTGCCGAGCGCGGTGGTTGGGAACATTGTCATTTCAAAGCTCCCAATCCAAGTTCTCAGGCAATGTAATTTCTAAGGGAATGAAAAGGCATTTATTTGACTGAGATGTGGGGAGAGTGTTTTGTGTGAAGTATTCTTATAGAAATTAACGTGCTGCCGAGCGCGGTGGTTGGGAACGTTGTCATTTCAAAGCTCCCAATCCAAGTTCTCAGGCGATGTAATTTCTAAGGGAATGAAAAGGCATTTATTTCACTGTGATGTGGGGAGAGTGTTTTGTGTGAAGTATTCTTATAGAAATTAACGTGCTGCCGAGCGCGGTGGTTGGAAACATTGTCATTTCAAAGCTCCCAATCCAAGTTCTGAGGCGATGTAATTTCTAAGGGAATGAAAAGGCATTTATTTCACTGTGATGTGGGGAGAGTGTTTTGTGTGAAGTATTCTTATAGAAATTAACGTGCTGCCGAGCGCGGTGGTTGGGAACATTGTCATTTCAAAGCTCCCAATCCAAGTTCTCAGGCAATGTAATTTCAAAGATAATGAACAGGCATTTATTTGACTGAGATGTGGGGAGAGTGTTTTGTGTGAAGTATTCTTATAGAAATTAACGTGCTGCCGAGCGCGGTGGTTGCGAACGTTGTCATTTCAAAGCTCCCAATCCAAGTTCACTGGCGATGTAATTTCTAAGGGAATGAAAAGACATTTATTTGACTGAGATGTGGGGAGAGTGTTTTGTGTGAAGTATTCTTATCGAAATTAACGTGCTGCCGAGCGCGGTGGTTGGGAACGTTGTCATTTCAAAGCTCCCAATCCAAGTTCTCAGGCAATGTAATTTCTAAGGGAATGAAAAGGCATTTATTTCACTGTGATGTGGGGAGAGTGTTTTGTGTGAAGTATTCTTATAGAAATTAACGTGCTGCCGAGCGCGGTGGTTGGGAACATTGTCATTTCAAAGCTCCCAATCCAAGTTCTCAGGCGATGTAATTTCTAAGGGAATGAAAAGGCATTTATTTGACTGAGATGTGGGGAGAGTGTTTTGTGTGAAGTATTCTTATAGAAATTAACGTGCTGCCGAGCGCGGTGGTTGGGAACGTTGTCATTTTAAAGTTCCCAATCCAAGTTCTCAGGCGATATAATTTCTAAGGGAATGAAAAGGCATTTATTTGACTGAGATGTGGGGAGAGTGTTTTGTGTAAAGTATTCTTATAGAAATTAACGTGCTGCCGAGCGCGGTGGTTGGGAACGTTGTCATTTCAAAGCTCCCTATCCAAGTTATCAGGCGATGTAGTTTCTAAGGGAATGAAAAGGTATTTGACTGAGATGTGGGGAGAGTGTTTTGTGTGAAGTATTACCATAGAAATTAACGTGCTGCCGAGCGAGATGGGAGGGAGCATTGTAAATTCAAAGCTCCTAATCCAAGTTCTCAGGCGATGTAATTTCTAAGGGAATGAAAAGGTATTTGACTGAGATGTGGGGAGAGTGTTTTGTGTGAAGTATTCCTATAGAAATTAACGTCCCACCGAGCGAGATGGGAGGGAGCATCGTCATTTCGAAGCTCCCACTCCAAGTTCTCAGGCGATGTAATTTCTAAGGGAATGAAAAGGCATTTATTTGACTGAGATGTGGGGATAGTGTTTTGTATGAAGTATTCTTATAGAAATTAACGTGCTGCCGAGCGCGGTGGTTGGGAACGTTGTCATTTCAAAGCTCCCAATCCAAGTTCTCAGGCGATGTAATTTCTAAGGGAATGAAAAGGCATTTATTTGACTGAGATGTGCGGATAGTGTTTTGTATGAAGTATTCTTATAGAAATTAACGTGCTGCCGAGCGCGGTGGTTGGGATAGTTGTCATTTCAAAGCTCCCAATCCAAGTTCTCAGGCGATGTAATTTCTAAGGGAATGAAAAGGCATTTATTTCACTGAGATGTAGGGAGAGTGTTTTGTGTGAAGTGTTCTTATAGAAATTAACGTGCTGCCGAGCGCGGTGGTTGGGAACGTTGTCATTTCAAAGCTCCCAATCCAAGTTCTCAGGCAATGTAATTTCTAAGGGAATGAAAAGGCATTTATTTCACTGTGATGTGGGGAGAGTGTTTTGTGTGAAGTATTCTTATAGAAATTAACTTGCTGCCGAGCGCGGTGGTTGGGAACATTGTCATTTCAAAGCTCCCAATCCAAGTTCTCAGGCAATGTAATTTCTAAGGGAATGAAAAGGCATTTATTTGACTGAGATGTGGGGAGAGTGTTTTGTGTGAAGTATTCTTATAGAAATTAACTTGCTGCCGAGCGCGGTGGTTGGGAACGTTGTCATTTCAAAGCTCCCAATCCAAGTTCTCAGGCGATGTAATTTCTAAGGGAATGAAAAGGCATTTATTTCACTGTGATGTGGGGAGAGTGTTTTGTGTGAAGTATTCTTATAGAAATTAACGTGCTGCCGAGCGCGGTGGTTGGAAACATTGTCATTTCAAAGCTCCCAATCCAAGTTCTGAGGCGATGTAATTTCTAAGGGAATGAAAAGGCATTTATTTCACTGTGATGTGGGGAGAGTGTTTTGTGTGAAGTATTCTTATAGAAATTAACGTGCTGCCGAGCGCGGTGGTTGGGAACATTGTCATTTCAAAGCTCCCAATCCAAGTTCTCAGGCAATGTAATTTCAAAGATAATGAACAGGCATTTATTTGACTGAGATGTGGGGAGAGTGTTTTGTGTGAAGTATTCTTATAGAAATTAACGTGCTGCCGAGCGCGGTGGTTGCGAACGTTGTCATTTCAAAGCTCCCAATCCAAGTTCACTGGCGATGTAATTTCTAAGGGAATGAAAAGGCATTTATTTGACAGAGATGTGGGGAGAGTGTTTTGTGTGAAGTATTCTTATAGAAATTAACGTGCTGCCGAGCGCGGTGGTTGCGAACGTTGTCATTTCAAAGCTCCCAATCCAAGTTCACTGGCGATGTAATTTCTAAGGAAATGAAAAGACATTTATTTCACTGTGATGTGGGGAGAGTGTTTTGTGTGAAGTATTCTTATAGAAATTAACGTGCTGCCGAGCGCGGTGGTTGGGAACATTGTCATTTCAAAGCTCCCAATCCAAGTTCTCAGGCAATGTAATTTCTAAGGGAATGAAAAGGCATTTATTTGACTGAGATGTGGGGAGAGTGTTTTGTGTGAAGTATTCTTATAGAAATTAACGTGCTGCCGAGCGGAGTGGTTGGGAACGTTGTCATTTCAAAGCTCCCAATCCAAGTTCTCAGGCGATGTAATTTCTAAGGGAATGAAAAGACATTTATTTCACTGTGATGTGGGGAGAGTGTTTTGTGTGAAGTATTCTTATAGAAATTAACGTGCTGCCGAGCGCGGTGGTTGGGAACATTGTCATTTCAAAGCTCCCAATCCAAGTTCTCAGGCAATTTAATTTCAAAGATAATGAACAGGCATTTATTGACTGAGATGTGGGGAGAGTGTTTTGTGTGAAGTATTCTTATCGAAATTAACGTGCTGCCGAGCGCGGTGGTTGGGAACATTGTCATTTCAAAGCTCCCAATCCAAGTTCTCAGGCAATGTAATTTCTAAGGGAATGAAAAGACATTTATTTCACTGTGATGTGGGGAGAGTGTTTTGTGTGAAGTATTCTTATAGAAATTAACGTGCTGCCGAGCGCGGTGGTTGGGAACATTGTCATTTCAAAGCTCCCAATCCAAGTTCTCAGGCAATGTAATTTCTAAGGGAATGAAAAGGCATTTATTTCACTGTGATGTGGGGAGAGTGTTTTGTGTGAAGTATTCTTATAGAAATTAACGTGCTGCCGAGCGCGGTGGTTGGGAACATTGTCATTTCAAAGCTCCCAATCCAAGTTCTCAGGCAATTTAATTTCAAAGATAATGAACAGGCATTTATTGACTGAGATGTGGGGAGAGTGTTTTGTGTGAAGTATTCTTATCGAAATTAACGTGCTGCCGAGCGCGGTGGTTGGGAACGTTGTCATTTCAAAGCTCCCAATCCAAGTTCTCAGGCAATGTAATTTCTAAGGGAATGAAAAAGCATTTATTTGACTGAGATGTGGGGAGAGTGTTTTGTGTGAAGTATTCTTATAGAAATTAACGTGCTGCCGAGCGCGGTGGTTCGGAACGTTGTCATTTCAAAGCTCCCAATCCAAGTTCTCAGGCAATGTAATTTCTAAGGGAATGAAAAGGCATTTATTTCACTGTGATGTGGGGAGAGTGTTTTGTGTGAAGTATTCTTATAGAAATTAACGTGCTGCCGAGCGCGGTGGTTGGGAACATTGTCATTTCAAAGCTCCCAATCCAAGTTCTCAGGCAATGTAATTTCTAAGGGAATGAAAAGGCATTTATTTGACTGAGATGTGGGGAGAGTGTTTTGTGTGAAGTATTCTTATAGAAATTAACGTGCTGCCGAGCGCGGTGGTTGGGAACGTTGTCATTTCAAAGCTCCCAATCCAAGTTCTCAGGCGATGTAATTTCTAAGGGAATGAAAAGGCATTTATTTCACTGTGATGTGGGGAGAGTGTTTTGTGTGAAGTATTCTTATAGAAATTAACGTGCTGCCGAGCGCAGTGGTTGGGAACATTGTCATTTCAAAGCTCCCAATCCAAGTTCTCAGGCAATGTAATTTCAAAGATAATGAACAGGCATTTATTTGACTGAGATGTGGGGAGAGTGTTTTGTGTGAAGTATTCTTATAGAAATTAACGTGCTGCCGAGCGCGGTGGTTGGGAACGTTGTCATTTCAAAGCTCCCAATCCAAGTTCACCGGCGATGTAATTTCTAAGGGAATGAAAAGACATTTATTTGACTGAGATGTGGGGAGAGTGTTTTGTGTGAAGTATTCTTATCGAAATTAACGTGCTGCCGAGCGCGGTGTTTGGGAACGTTGTCATTTCAAAGCTCCCAATCCAAGTTCTCAGGCAATGTAATTTCTAAGGGAATGAAAAAGCATTTATTTGACTGAGATGTGGGGAGAGTGTTTTGTGTGAAGTATTCTTATAGAAATTAACGTGCTGCCGAGCGCGGTGGTTGGGAACGTTGTCATTTCATAGCTCCCAATCCAAGTTCTCAGGCAATGTAATTTTTAAGGGAATGAAAAGGCATTTATTTGACTGAGATGTGGGGAGAGTGTTTTGTGTGAAGTATTCTTATAGAAATTAACGTGCTGCCGAGCGCGGTGGTTGGGAACATTGTCATTTCAAATCTCCCAATCCAAGTTCTCAGGCAATGTAATTTCTAAGGGAATGAAAAGGCATTTATTTGACTGAGATGTGGGGAGAGTGTTTTGTGTGAAGTATTCTTATAGAAATTAACGTGCTGCCGAGCGCGGTGGTTGGGAACGTTGTCATTTCAAAGCTCCCAATCCAAGTTCTCAGGCGATGTAATTTCTAAGGGAATGAAAAGGCATTTATTTCACTGTGATGTGGGGAGAGTGTTTTGTGTGAAATATTCTTATAGAAATTAACGTGCTGCCGAGCGCGGTGGTTGGGAACGTTGTCATTTCAAAGCTCCCAATCCAAGTTCTCAGGCGATATAATTTCTAAGGGAATGAAAAGGCATTTATTTGACTGAGATGTGGGGAGAGTGTTTTGTGTAAAGTATTCTTATAGAAATTAACGTGCTGCCGAGCGAGATGGGAGGGAGCATTGTAAATTCAAAGCTCCTAATCCAAGTTCTCAGGCGAAGGAATTTCTAAGGGAATGAAAAGGTATTTGACTGAGATGTGGGGAGAGTGTTTTGTGTGAAGTATTCCTATAGAAATTAACGTCCCACCGAGCGAGATGGGAGGGAGCATCGTCATTTCGAAGCTCCCACACCAAGTTCTCAGGCGATGTAATTTCTAAGGGAATGAAAAGGCATTTATTTGACTGAGATGTGGGGAGAGTGTTTTGTGTGAAGTATTCTTATAGAAATTAACGTGCTGCCGAGCGCGGTGGTTGGGAACATTGTCATTTCAAATCTCCCAATCCAAGTTCTCAGGCAATGTAATTTCTAAGGGAATGAAAAGGCATTTATTTGACTGAGATGTGGGGAGAGTGTTTTGTGTGAAGTATTCTTATAGAAATTAACGTGCTGCCGAGCGCGGTGGTTGGAAACGTTGTCATTTCAAAGCTCCCAATCCAAGTTCTCAGGCGATGTAATTTCTAAGGGAATGAAAAGGCATTTATTTCACTGTGATGTGGGGAGAGTGTTTTGTGTGAAATATTCTTATAGAAATTAACGTGCTGCCGAGCGCGGTGGTTGGGAACGTTGTCATTTCAAAGCTCCCAATCCAAGTTCTCAGGCGATATAATTTCTAAGGGAATGAAAAGGCATTTATTTGACTGAGATGTGGGGAGAGTGTTTTGTGTAAAGTATTCTTATAGAAATTAACGTGCTGCCGAGCGAGATGGGAGGGAGCATTGTAAATTCAAAGCTCCTAATCCAAGTTCTCAGGCGATGGAATTTCTAAGGGAATGAAAAGGTATTTGACTGAGATGTGGGGAGAGTGTTTTGTGTGAAGTATTCCTATAGAAATTAACGTCCCACCGAGCGAGATGGGAGGGAGCATCGTCATTTCGAAGCTCCCACACCAAGTTCTCAGGCGATGTAATTTCTAAGGGAATGAAAAGGCATTTATTTGACTGAGATGTGGGGATAGTGTTTTGTATGAAGTATTCTTATAGAAATTAACGTGCTGCCGAGCGCGGTGGTTGGGAACGTTGTCATTTCAAAGCTCCCAATCCAAGTTCTCAGGCGATGTAATTTCTAAGGGAATGAAAAGGCATTTATTTGACTGAGATGTGCGGATAGTGTTTTGTATGAAGTATTCTTATAGAAATCAACGTGCTGCCGAGCGCGGTGGTTGGGATAGTTGTCATTTCAAAGCTCCCAATCCAAGTTCTCAGGCGATGTAATTTCTAAGGGAATGAAAAGGCATTTATTTCACTGAGATGTAGGGAGAGTGTTTTGTGTGAAGTGTTCTTATAGAAATTAACGTGCTGCCGAGCGCGGTGGTTGGGAACGTTGTCATTTCAAAGCTCCCAATCCAAGTTCTCAGGCGATGTAATTTCTAAGGGAATGAAAAGGCATTTATTTGACTGAGATGTGGGGAGAGTGTTTTGTGTGAAGTATTCTTATAGAAATTAACGTGCTGCCGAGCGCGGTGGTTGGGAACGTTGTCATTTCAAAGCTCCCAATCCAAGTTCTCAGGCAATGTAATTTTTAAGGGAATGAAAAGGCATTTATTTGACTGAGATGTGGGGAGAGTGTTTTGTGTGAAGTATTCTTATAGAAATTAACGTGCTGCCGAGCGCCGTGGTTCGGAACGTTGTCATTTCAAAGCTCCCAATCCAAGTTCTCAGGCAATGTAATTTCTAAGGGAATGAAAAGGCATTTATTTCACTGTGATGTGGGGAGAGTGTTTTGTGTGAAGTATTCTTATAGAAATTAACGTGCTGCCGAGCGCGGTGGTTGGGAACATTGTCATTTCAAAGCTCCCAATCCAAGTTCTCAGGCAATGTAATTTCTAAGGGAATGAAAACGCATTTATTTGACTGAGATGTGGGGAGAGTGTTTTGTGTGAAGTATTGTTATAGAAATTAACGTGCTGCCGAGCGCGGTGGTTGGGAACGTTGTCATTTCAAAGCTCCCAATCCAAGTTCTCAGGCGATGTAATTTCTAAGGGAATGAAAAGGCATTTATTTCACTGTGATGTGGGGAGAGTGTTTTGTGTGAAGTATTCTTATAGAAATTAACGTGCTGCCGAGCGCGGTGGTTGGGAACATTGTCATTTCAAAGCTCCCAATCCAAGTTCTCAGGCAATGTAATTTCTAAGGGAATGAAAAAGCATTTATTTGACTGAGATGTGGGGAGAGTGTTTTGTGTGAAGTATTCTTATAGAAATTAACGTGCTGCCGAGCGCGGTGGTTCGGAAGGTTGTCATTTCAAAGCTCCCAATCCAAGTTCTCAGGCAATGTAATTTCTAAGGGAATGAAAAGGCATTTATTTCACTGTGATGTGGGGAGAGTGTTTTGTGTGAAGTATTCTTATAGAAATTAACGTGCTGCCGAGCGCGGTGGTTGGGAACATTGTCATTTCAAAGCTCCCAATCCAAGTTCTCAGGCAATGTAATTTCAAAGATAATGAACAGGCATTTATTTGACTGAGATGTGGGGAGAGTGTTTTGTGTGAAGTATTCTTATAGAAATTAACGTGCTGCCGAGCGCGGTGGTTGGGAACGTTGTCATTTCAAAGATCCCAATCCAAGTTCTCAGGCAATGTAATTTCTAAGGGAATGAAAAGGCATTTATTTGACAGAGATGTGGGGAGAGTGTTTTGTGTGAAGTATTCTTATAGAAATTAACGTGCTGCCGAGCGCGGTGGTTGCGAACGTTGTCATTTCAAAGCTCCCAATCCAAGTTCACCGGCGATGTAATTTCTAAGGGAATGAAAAGACATTTATTTGACTGAGATGTGGGGAGAGTGTTTTGTGTGAAGTATTCTTATCGAAATTAACGTGCTGCCGAGCGCGGTGGTTGGGAACGTTGTCATTTCAAAGCTCCCAATCCAAGTTCTCAGGCAATGTAATTTCTAAGGGAATGAAAAGGTATTTGACTGAGATGTGGGGAGAGTGTTTTGTGTGAAGTATTCTTATAGAAATTAACGTGCTGCCGAGCGCGGTGGTTCGGAAGGTTGTCATTTCAAAGCTCCCAATCCAAGTTCTCAGGCAATGTAATTTCTAAGGGAATGAAAAGGCATTTATTTCACTGTGATGTGGGGAGAGTGTTTTGTGTGAAGTATTCTTATAGAAATTAACGTGCTGCCGAGCGCGGTGGTTGGGAACATTGGCATTTCAAAGCTCCCAATCCAAGTTCTCAGGCAATGTAATTTCTAAGGGAATGAAAATTCATTTATTTGACTGAGATGTGGGGAGAGTGTTTTGTGTGAAGTATTGTTATAGAAATTAACGTGCTGCCGAGCGCGGTGGTTGGGAACGTTGTCATTTCAAAGCTCCCAATCCAAGTTCTCAGGCGATGTAATTTCTAAGGGAATGAAAAGGCATTTATTTCACTGTGATGTGGGGAGAGTGTTTTGTGTGAAGTATTCTTATAGAAATTAACGTGCTGCCGAGCGCGGTGGTTGGGAACATTGTCATTTCAAAGCTCCCAATCCAAGTTCTCAGGCAATGTAATTTCTAAGGGAATGAAAAAGCATTTATTTGACTGAGATGTGGGGAGAGTGTTTTGTGTGAAGTATTCTTATAGAAATTAACGTGCTGCCGAGCGCGGTGGTTCGGAAGGTTGTCATTTCAAAGCTCCCAATCCAAGTTCTCAGGCAATGTAATTTCTAAGGGAATGAAAAGGCATTTATTTCACTGTGATGTGGGGAGAGTGTTTTGTGTGAAGTATTCTTATAGAAATTAACGTGCTGCCGAGCGCGGTGGTTGGGAACATTGTCATTTCAAAGCTCCCAATCCAAGTTCTCAGGCAATGTAATTTCAAAGATAATGAACAGGCATTTATTTGACTGAGATGTGGGGAGAGTGTTTTGTGTGAAGTATTCTTATAGAAATTAACGTGCTGCCGAGCGCGGTGGTTGGGAACGTTGTCATTTCAAAGATCCCAATCCAAGTTCTCAGGCAATGTAATTTCTAAGGGAATGAAAAGACATTTATTTGACAGAGATGTGGGGAGAGTGTTTTGTGTGAAGTATTCTTATAGAAATTAACGTGCTGCCGAGCGCGGTGGTTGCGAACGTTGTCATTTCAAAGCTCCCAATCCAAGTTCACCGGCGATGTAATTTCTAAGGGAATGAAAAGACATTTATTTGACTGAGATGTGGGGAGAGTGTTTTGTGTGAAGTATTCTTATCGAAATTAACGTGCTGCCGAGCGCGGTGGTTGGGAACGTTGTCATTTCAAAGCTCCCAATCCAAGTTCTCAGGCAATGTAATTTCTAAGGGAATGAAAAAGCATTTATTTGACTGAGATGTGGGGAGAGTGTTTTGTGTGAAGTATTCTTATAGAAATTAACGTGCTGCCGAGCGCGGTGGTTCGGAAGGTTGTCATTTCAAAGCTCCCAATCCAAGTTCTCAGGCAATGTAATTTCTAAGGGAATGAAAAGGCATTTATTTCACTGTGATGTGGGGAGAGTGTTTTGTGTGAAGTATTCTTATAGAAATTAACGTGCTGCCGAGCGCGGTGGTTGGGAACATTGTCATTTCAAAGCTCCCAATCCAAGTTCTCAGGCAATGTAATTTCAAAGATAATGAACAGGCATTTATTTGACTGAGATGTGGGGAGAGTGTTTTGTGTGAAGTATTCTTATAGAAATTAACGTGCTGCCGAGCGCGGTGGTTGGGAACGTTGTCATTTCAAAGATCCCAATCCAAGTTCTCAGGCAATGTAATTTCTAAGGGAATGAAAAGGCATTTATTTGACAGAGATGTGGGGAGAGTGTTTTGTGTGAAGTATTCTTATAGAAATTAACGTGCTGCCGAGCGCGGTGGTTGCGAACGTTGTCATTTCAAAGCTCCCAATCCAAGTTCACCGGCGATGTAATTTCTAAGGGAATGAAAAGACATTTATTTGACTGAGATGTGGGGAGAGTGTTTTGTGTGAAGTATTCTTATCGAAATTAACGTGCTGCCGAGCGCGGTGGTTGGGAACGTTGTCATTTCAAAGCTCCCAATCCAAGTTCTCAGGCGATGTAATTTCTAAGGGAATGAAAAGGTATTTGACTGAGATGTGGGGAGAGTGTTTTGTGTGAAGTATTCTTATAGAAATTAACGTGCTGCCGAGCGCGGTGGTTCGGAAGGTTGTCATTTCAAAGCTCCCAATCCAAGTTCTCAGGCAATGTAATTTCTAAGGGAATGAAAAGGCATTTATTTCACTGTGATGTGGGGAGAGTGTTTTGTGTGAAGTATTCTTATAGAAATTAACGTGCTGCCGAGCGCGGTGGTTGGGAACATTGGCATTTCAAAGCTCCCAATCCAAGTTCTCAGGCAATGTAATTTCTAAGGGAATGAAAATTCATTTATTTGACTGAGATGTGGGGAGAGTGTTTTGTGTGAAGTATTCTTATAGAAATTAACGTGCTGCCGAGCGCGGTGGTTGGGAACGTTGTCATTTTAAAGCTCACAATCCAAGTTCTCAGGCGATGTAATTTCTAAGGGAATGAAAAGGCATTTATTTCACTGTGATATGGGGAGAGTGTTTTGTGTGAAGTATTCTTATAGAAATTAACGTGCTGCCGAGCGCGGTGGTTGGGAACATTGTCATTTCAAAGCTCCCAATCCAAGTTCTCAGGCAATGTAATTTCAAAGATAATGAACAGGCATTTATTTGACTGAGATGTGGGGAGAGTGTTTTGTGTGAAGTATTCTTATAGAAATTAACGTGCTGCCGAGCGCGGTGGTTGGGAACGTTGTCATTTCAAAGATCCCAATCCAAGTTCTCAGGCAATGTAATTTCTAAGGGAATGAAAAGGCATTTATTTGACAGAGATGTGGGGAGAGTGTTTTGTGTGAAGTATTCTTATCGAAATTAACGTGCTGCCGAGCGCGGTGGTTGGGAACGTTGTCATTTCAAAGCTCCCAATCCAAGTTCTCAGGCAATGTAATTTCTAAGGGAATGAAAAAGCATTTATTTGACTGAGATTTGGGGAGAGTGTTTTGTGTGAAGTATTCTTATAGAAATTAACGTGCTGCCGAGCGCGGTGGTTGGGAACGTTGTCATTTCATAGCTCCCAATCCAAGTTCTCAGGCAATGTAATTTTTAAGGGAATGAAAAGGCATTTATTTGACTGAGATGTGGGGAGAGTGTTTTGTGTGAAGTATTCTTATAGAAATTAACGGGCTGCCGAGCGCGGTGGTTCGGAACGTTGTCATTTCAAAGCTCCCAATGCAAGTTCTCAGGCAATGTAATTTCTAAGGGAATGAAAAGGCATTTATTTCACTGTGATGTGGGGAGAGTGTTTTGTGTGAAGTATTCTTATAGAAATTAACGTGCTGCCGAGCGCGGTGGTTGGGAACATTGTCATTTCAAAGCTCCCAATCCAAGTTCTCAGGCAATGTAATTTCTAAGGGAATGAAAAGGCATTTATTTGACTGAGATGTGGGGAGAGTGTTTTGTGTGAAGTATTCTTATAGAAATTAACGTGCTGCCGAGCGCGGTGGTTGGGAACGTTGTCATTTCAAAGCTCCCAATCCAAGTTCTCAGGCGATGTAATTTCTAAGGGAATGAAAAGGCATTTATTTCACTGTGATGTGGGGAGAGTGTTTTGTGTGAAGTATTCTTATAGAAATTAACGTGCTGCCGAGCGCGGTGGTTGGGAACATTGTCATTTCAAAGCTCCCAATCCAAGTTCTCAGGCAATGTATTTTCTAAGGGAATGAAAAGGCATTTATTTGACTGAGATGTGGGGAGAGTGTTTTGTGTGAAGTATTCTTATAGAAATTAACGTGCTGCCGAGCGCGGTGGTTGGGAACGTTGTCATTTCAAAGCTCCCAATCCAAGTTCTCAGGCGATGTAATTTCTAAGGGAATGAAAAGGCATTTATTTCACTGTGATGTGGGGAGAGTGTTTTGTGTGAAGTATTCTTATAGAAATTAACGTGCTGCCGAGCGCGGTGGTTGGGAACATTGTCATTTCAAAGCTCCCAATCCAAGTTCTCAGGCAATGTAATTTCTAAGGGAATGAAAAGGCATTTATTTGACTGAGATGTGGGGAGAGTGTTTTGTGTGAAGTATTCTTATAGAAATTAACGTGCTACCGAGCGCGGTGGTTGGGAACGTTGTCATTTCAAAGCACCCATTCCAAGTTCACAGGCGATGTAATTTCTAAGGGAATGAAAAGGCATTTATTCGACTGAGATGTGGGGAGAGTGTTTTGTGTGAAGAATTCTTATAGAAATTAACATGCTGCCGAGCGCGGTGGTTGGGAACGTTGTCATTTCAAAGCTCCCAATCCAAGTTCTCAGGCGATGTAATTTCTAAGGGAATGAAAAGGCATTTATTTGACTGAGATGTGGGGAGAGTGTTTTGTGTGAAGTATTCTTATAGAAATTAACGTGCTGCCGAGCGCGGTGGTTGGGAAGGTTGTCATTTCAAAGCTCCCAATCCAAGTTCTCAGGCAATGTAATTTCAAAGATAATGAACAGGCATTTATTGGACTGAGATGTGGGGAGAGTGTTTTGTGTGAAGTATTCTTATAGAAATTAACGTGCTGCCGAGCGCGGTGGTTGGGAACATTGTCATTTCAAAGATCCCAATCCAAGTTCTCAGGCAATGTAATTTCTAAGGGAATGAAAAGGCATTTATTTGACAGAGATGTGGGGAGAGTGTTTTGTGTGAAGTATTCTTATAGAAATTAACGTGCTGCCGAGAGCGGTGGTTGCGAACGTTGTCATTTCAAAGCTCCCAATCCAAGTTCACCGGCGATGTAATTTCTAAGGGAATGAAAAGGCATTTATTTGACTGAGATGTGGGGAGAGTGTTTTGTGTGAAGTATTCTTATAGAAATTAACGTGCTGCCGAGCGCGGTGGTTGGGAACGTTGTCATTTCAAAGCTCCCAATCCAAGTTCTCAGGCGATGTAATTTCTAAGGGAATGAAAAGGCATTTATTTCACTGTGATGTGGGGAGAGTGTTTTGTGTGAAGTATTCTTATAGAAATTAACGTGCTGCCGAGCGCGGTGGTTGGGAACATTGTCATTTCAAAGCTCCCAATCCAAGTTCTCAGGCAATGTAATTTCAAAGATAATGAACAGGCATTTATTTGACTGAGATGTGGGGAGAGTGTTTTGTGTGAAGTATTCTTATAGAAATTAACGTGCTGCCGAGCGCGGTGGTTTGGAACGTTGTCATTTCAAAGATCCCAATCCAAGTTCTCAGGCAATGTAATTTCTAAGGGAATGAAAAGGCATTTATTTGACAGAGATGTGGGGAGAGTGTTTTGTGTGAAGTATTCTTATAGAAATTAACGTGCTGCCGAGCGCGGTGGTTGCGAACGTTGTCATTTCAAAGCTCCCAATCCAAGTTCACTGGCGATGTAATTTCTAAGGGAATGAAAAGACATTTATTTGACTGAGATGTGGGGAGAGTGTTTTGTGTGAAGTATTCTTATCGAAATTAACGTACTGCCGAGCGCGGTGGTTGGGAACGTTGTCATTTCAAAGCTCCCAATCCAAGTTCTCAGGCAATGTAATTTCTAAGGGAATGAAAAGGCATTTATTTCACTGTGATGTGGGGAGAGTGTTTTGTGTGAAGTATTCTTATAGAAATTAACGTGCTGCCGAGCGCGGTGGTTGGGAACATTGTCATTTCAAAGCTCCCAATCCAAGTTCTCAGGCAATGTAATTTCTAAGGGAATGAAAAGGCATTTATTTGACTGAGATGTGGGGAGAGTGTTTTGTGTGAAGTATTCTTATAGAAATTAACGTGCTGCCGAGCGCGGTGGTTGGGAACGTTGTCATTTCAAAGCTCCCAATCCAAGTTCTCAGGCGATGTAATTTCTAAGGGAATGAAAAGACATTTATTTCACTGTGATGTGGGGAGAGTGTTTTGTGTGAAGTATTCTTATAGAAATTAACGTGCTGCCGAGCGCGGTGGTTGCGAACGTTGTCATTTCAAAGCTCCCAATCCAAGTTCACCGGCGATGTAATTTCTAAGGGAATGAAAAGACATTTATTTGACTGAGATGTGGGGAGAGTGTTTTGTGTGAAGTATTCTTATCGAAATTAACGTGCTGCCGAGCGCGGTGGTTGGGAACGTTGTCATTTCAAAGCTCCCAATCCAAGTTCTCAGGCAATGTAATTTCTAAGGGAATGAAAAGGTATTTGACTGAGATGTGGGGAGAGTGTTTTGTGTGAAGTATTCTTATAGAAATTAACGTGCTGCCGAGGGCGGTGGTTCGGAAGGTTGTCATTTCAAAGCTCCCAATCCAAGTTCTCAGGCAATGTAATTTCTAAGGGAATGAAAAGGCATTTATTTCACTGTGATGTGGGGAGAGTGTTTTGTGTGAAGTATTCTTATAGAAATTAACGTGCTGCCGAGCGCGGTGGTTGGGAACATTGGCATTTCAAAGCTCCCAATCCAAGTTCTCAGGCAATGTAATTTCTAAGGGAATGAAAATTCATTTATTTGACTGAGATGTGGGGAGAGTGTTTTGTGTGAAGTATTCTTATAGAAATTAACGTGCTGCCGAGCGCGGTGGTTGGGAACGTTGTCATTTTAAAGCTCACAATCCAAGTTCTCAGGCGATGTAATTTCTAAGGGAATGAAAAGGCATTTATTTCACTGTGATGTGGGGAGAGTGTTTTGTGTGAAGTATTCTTATAGAAATTAACGTGCTGCCGAGCGCGGTGGTTGGGAACATTGTCATTTCAAAGCTCCCAATCCAAGTTCTCAGGCAATGTAATTTCAAAGATAATGAACAGGCATTTATTTGACTGAGATGTGGGGAGAGTGTTTTGTGTGAAGTATTCTTATAGAAATTAACGTGCTGCCGAGCGCGGTGGTTGGGAACGTTGTCATTTCAAAGATCCCAATCCAAGTTCTCAGGCAATGTAATTTCTAAGGGAATGAAAAGGCATTTATTTGACAGAGATGTGGGGAGAGTGTTTTGTGTGAAGTATTCTTATCGAAATTAACGTGCTGCCGAGCGCGGTGGTTGGGAACGTTGTCATTTCAAAGCTCCCAATCCAAGTTCTCAGGCAATGTAATTTCTAAGGGAATGAAAAAGCATTTATTTGACTGAGATGTGGGGAGAGTGTTTTGTGTGAAGTATTCTTATAGAAATTAACGTGCTGCCGAGCGCGGTGGTTGGGAACGTTGTCATTTCATAGCTCCCAATCCAAGTTCTCAGGCAATGTAATTTTTAAGGGAATGAAAAGGCATTTATTTGACTGAGATGTGGGGAGAGTGTTTTGTGTGAAGTATTCTTATAGAAATTAACGGGCTGCCGAGCGCGGTGGTTCGGAACGTTGTCATTTCAAAGCTCCCAATGCAAGTTCTCAGGCAATGTAATTTCTAAGGGAATGAAAAGGCATTTATTTCACTGTGATGTGGGGAGAGTGTTTTGTGTGAAGTATTCTTATAGAAATTAACGTGCTGCCGAGCGCGGTGGTTGGGAACATTGTCATTTCAAAGCTCCCAATCCAAGTTCTCAGGCAATGTAATTTCTAAGGGAATGAAAAGGCATTTATTTGACTGAGATGTGGGGAGAGTGTTTTGTGTGAAGTATTCTTATAGAAATTAACGTGCTGCCGAGCGCGGTGGTTGGGAACGTTGTCATTTCAAAGCTCCCAATCCAAGTTCTCAGGCGATGTAATTTCTAAGGGAATGAAAAGGCATTTATTTCACTGTGATGTGGGGAGAGTGTTTTGTGTGAAGTATTCTTATAGAAATTAACGTGCTGCCGAGCGCGGTGGTTGGGAACATTGTCATTTCAAAGCTCCCAATCCAAGTTCTCAGGCAATGTAATTTCTAAGGGAATGAAAAGGCATTTATTTGACTGAGATGTGGGGAGAGTGTTTTGTGTGAAGTATTCTTATAGAAATTAACGTGCTGCCGAGCGCGGTGGTTGGGAACGTTGTCATTTCAAAGCTCCCAATCCAAGTTCTCAGGCGATGTAATTTCTAAGGGAATGAAAAGGCATTTATTTCACTGTGATGTGGGGAGAGTGTTTTGTGTGAAGTATTCTTATAGAAATTAACGTGCTGCCGAGCGCGGTGGTTGGGAACGTTGTCATTTCAAAGCTCACAATCCAAGTTCTCAGGCGATGTAATTTCTAAGGGAATGAAAAGGCATTTATTTCACTGTGATGTGGGGAGAGTGTTTTGTGTGAAGTATTCTTATAGAAATTAACGTGCTGCCGAGCGCGGTGGTTGGGAACATTGTCATTTCAAAGCTCCCAATCCAAGTTCTCAGGCAATGTAATTTCAAAGATAATGAACAGGCATTTATTTGACTGAGATGTGGGGAGAGTGTTTTGTGTGAAGTATTCTTATAGAAATTAACGTGCTGCCGAGCGCGGTGGTTGGGAACGTTGTCATTTCAAAGATCCCAATCCAAGTTCTCAGGCAATGTAATTTCTAAGGGAATGAAAAGGCATTTATTTGACAGAGATGTGGGGAGAGTGTTTTGTGTGAAGTATTCTTATCGAAATTAACGTGCTGCCGAGCGCGGTGGTTGGGAACGTTGTCATTTCAAAGCTCCCAATCCAAGTTCTCAGGCAATGTAATTTCTAAGGGAATGAAAAAGCATTTATTTGACTGAGATGTGGGGAGAGTGTTTTGTGTGAAGTATTCTTATAGAAATTAACGTGCTGCCGAGCGCGGTGGTTGGGAACGTTGTCATTTCATAGCTCCCAATCCAAGTTCTCAGGCAATGTAATTTTTAAGGGAATGAAAAGGCATTTATTTGACTGAGATGTGGGGAGAGTGTTTTGTGTGAAGTATTCTTATAGAAATTAACGGGCTGCCGAGCGCGGTGGTTCGGAACGTTGTCATTTCAAAGCTCCCAATGCAAGTTCTCAGGCAATGTAATTTCTAAGGGAATGAAAAGGCATTTATTTCACTGTGATGTGGGGAGAGTGTTTTGTGTGAAGTATTCTTATAGAAATTAACGTGCTGCCGAGCGCGGTGGTTGGGAACATTGTCATTTCAAAGCTCCCAATCCAAGTTCTCAGGCAATGTAATTTCTAAGGGAATGAAAAGGCATTTATTTCACTGTGATGTGGGGAGAGTGTTTTGTGTGAAGTATTCTTATAGAAATTAACGTGCTGCCGAGCGCGGTGGTTGGGAACATTGGCATTTCAAAGCTCCCAATCCAAGTTCTCAGGCAATGTAATTTCTAAGGGAATGAAAATTCATTTATTTGACTGAGATGTGGGGAGAGTGTTTTGTGTGAAGTATTCTTATAGAAATTAACGTGCTGACGAGCGCGGTGGTTGGGAACGTTGTCATTTTAAAGCTCACAATCCAAGTTCTCAGGCGATGTAATTTCTAAGGGAATGAAAAGGCATTTATTTCACTGTGATGTGGGGAGAGTGTTTTGTGTGAAGTATTCTTATAGAAATTAACGTGCTGCCGAGCGCGGTGGTTGGGAACATTGTCATTTCAAAGCTCCCAATCCAAGTTCTCAGGCAATGTAATTTCAAAGATAATGAACAGGCATTTATTTGACTGAGATGTGGGGAGAGTGTTTTGTGTGAAGTATTCTTATAGAAATTAACGTGCTGCCGAGCGCGGTGGTTGGGAACGTTGTCATTTCAAAGATCCCAATCCAAGTTCTCAGGCAATGTAATTTCTAAGGGAATGAAAAGGCATTTATTTGACAGAGATGTGGGGAGAGTGTTTTGTGTGAAGTATTCTTATCGAAATTAACGTGCTGCCGAGCGCGGTGGTTGGGAACGTTGTCATTTCAAAGCTCCCAATCCAAGTTCTCAGGCAATGTAATTTCTAAGGGAATGAAAAAGCATTTATTTGACTGAGATGTGGGGAGAGTGTTTTGTGTGAAGTATTCTTATAGAAATTAACGTGCTGCCGAGCGCGGTGGTTGGGAACGTTGTCATTTCATAGCTCCCAATCCAAGTTCTCAGGCAATGTAATTTTTAAGGGAATGAAAAGGCATTTATTTGACTGAGATGTGGGGAGAGTGTTTTGTGTGAAGTATTCTTATAGAAATTAACGGGCTGCCGAGCGCGGTGGTTCGGAACGTTGTCATTTCAAAGCTCCCAATGCAAGTTCTCAGGCAATGTAATTTCTAAGGGAATGAAAAGGCATTTATTTCACTGTGATGTGGGGAGAGTGTTTTGTGTGAAGTATTCTTATAGAAATTAACGTGCTGCCGAGCGCGGTGGTTGGGAACATTGTCATTTCAAAGCTCCCAATCCAAGTTCTCAGGCAATGTAATTTCTAAGGGAATGAAAAGGCATTTATTTGACTGAGATGTGGGGAGAGTGTTTTGTGTGAAGTATTCTTATAGAAATTAACGTGCTGCCGAGCGCGGTGGTTGGGAACGTTGTCATTTCAAAGCTCCCAATCCAAGTTCTCAGGCGATGTAATTTCTAAGGGAATGAAAAGGCATTTATTTCACTGTGATGTGGGGAGAGTGTTTTGTGTGAAGTATTCTTATAGAAATTAACGTGCTGCCGAGCGCGGTGGTTGGGAACATTGTCATTTCAAAGCTCCCAATCCAAGTTCTCAGGCAATGTAATTTCTAAGGGAATGAAAAGGCATTTATTTGACTGAGATGTGGGGAGAGTGTTTTGTGTGAAGTATTCTTATAGAAATTAACGTGCTGCCGAGCGCGGTGGTTGGGAACGTTGTCATTTCAAAGCTCCCAATCCAAGTTCTCAGGCGATGTAATTTCTAAGGGAATGAAAAGGCATTTATTTCACTGTGATGTGGGGAGAGTGTTTTGTGTGAAGTATTCTTATAGAAATTAACGTGCTGCCGAGCGCGGTGGTTGGGAACGTTGTCATTTCAAAGCTCACAATCCAAGTTCTCAGGCGATGTAATTTCTAAGGGAATGAAAAGGCATTTATTTCACTGTGATGTGGGGAGAGTGTTTTGTGTGAAGTATTCTTATAGAAATTAACGTGCTGCCGAGCGCGGTGGTTGGGAACATTGTCATTTCAAAGCTCCCAATCCAAGTTCTCAGGCAATGTAATTTCAAAGATAATGAACAGGCATTTATTTGACTGAGATGTGGGGAGAGTGTTTTGTGTGAAGTATTCTTATAGAAATTAACGTGCTGCCGAGCGCGGTGGTTGGGAACGTTGTCATTTCAAAGATCCCAATCCAAGTTCTCAGGCAATGTAATTTCTAAGGGAATGAAAAGGCATTTATTTGACAGAGATGTGGGGAGAGTGTTTTGTGTGAAGTATTCTTATCGAAATTAACGTGCTGCCGAGCGCGGTGGTTGGGAACGTTGTCATTTCAAAGCTCCCAATCCAAGTTCTCAGGCAATGTAATTTCTAAGGGAATGAAAAAGCATTTATTTGACTGAGATGTGGGGAGAGTGTTTTGTGTGAAGTATTCTTATAGAAATTAACGTGCTGCCGAGCGCGGTGGTTGGGAACGTTGTCATTTCATAGCTCCCAATCCAAGTTCTCAGGCAATGTAATTTTTAAGGGAATGAAAAGGCATTTATTTGACTGAGATGTGGGGAGAGTGTTTTGTGTGAAGTATTCTTATAGAAATTAACGGGCTGCCGAGCGCGGTGGTTCGGAACGTTGTCATTTCAAAGCTCCCAATGCAAGTTCTCAGGCAATGTAATTTCTAAGGGAATGAAAAGGCATTTATTTCACTGTGATGTGGGGAGAGTGTTTTGTGTGAAGTATTCTTAAAGAAATTAACGTGCTGCCGAGCGCGGTGGTTGGGAACATTGTCATTTCAAAGCTCCCAATCCAAGTTCTCAGGCAATGTAATTTCTAAGGGAATGAAAAGGCATTTATTTGACTGAGATGTGGGGAGAGTGTTTTGTGTGAAGTATTCTTATAGAAATTAACGTGCTGCCGAGCGCGGTGGTTGGGAACGTTGTCATTTCAAAGCTCCCAATCCAAGTTCTCAGGCGATGTAATTTCTAAGGGAATGAAAAGGCATTTATTTCACTGTGATGTGGGGAGAGTGTTTTGTGTGAAGTATTCTTATAGAAATTAACGTGCTGCCGAGCGCGGTGGTTGGGAACATTGTCATTTCAAAGCTCCCAATCCAAGTTCTCAGGCAATGTAATTTCTAAGGGAATGAAAAGGCATTTATTTGACTGAGATGTGGGGAGAGTGTTTTGTGTGAAGTATTCTTATAGAAATTAACGTGCTGCCGAGCGCGGTGGTTGGGAACGTTGTCATTTCAAAGCTCCCAATCCAAGTTCTCAGGCGATGTAATTTCTAAGGGAATGAAAAGGCATTTATTTCACTGTGATGTGGGGAGAGTGTTTTGTGTGAAGTATTCTTATAGAAATTAACGTGCTGCCGAGCGCGGTGGTTGGGAACGTTGTCATTTCAAAGCTCCCAATCCAAGTTCTCAGGCGATGTAATTTCTAAGGGAATGAAAAGGCATTTATTTCACTGTGATGTGGGGAGAGTGTTTTGTGTGAAGTATTCTTATAGAAATTAACGTGCTGCCGAGCGCGGTGGTTGGGAACATTGTCATTTCAAAGCTCCCAATCCAAGTTCTCAGGCAATGTAATTTCAAAGATAATGAACAGGCATTTATTTGACTGAGATGTGGGGAGAGTGTTTTGTGTGAAGTATTCTTATAGAAATTAACGTGCTGCCGAGCGCGGTGGTTTGGAACGTTGTCATTTCAAAGATCCCAATCCAAGTTCTCAGGCAATGTAATTTCTAAGGGAATGAAAAGGCATTTATTTGACAGAGATGTGGGGAGAGTGTTTTGTGTGAAGTATTCTTATCGAAATTAACGTGCTGCCGAGCGCGGTGGTTGGGAACGTTGTCATTTCAAAGCTCCCAATCCAAGTTCTCAGGCAATGTAATTTCTAAGGGAATGAAAAAGCATTTATTTGACTGAGATGTGGGGAGAGTGTTTTGTGTGAAGTATTCTTATAGAAATTAACGTGCTGCCGAGCGCGGTGGTTGGGAACGTTGTCATTTCATAGCTCCCAATCCAAGTTCTCAGGCAATGTAATTTTTAAGGGAATGAAAAGGCATTTATTTGACTGAGATGTGGGGAGAGTGTTTTGTGTGAAGTATTCTTATAGAAATTAACGGGCTGCCGAGCGCGGTGGTTCGGAACGTTGTCATTTCAAAGCTCCCAATGCAAGTTCTCAGGCAATGTAATTTCTAAGGGAATGAAAAGGCATTTATTTCACTGTGATGTGGGGAGAGTGTTTTGTGTGAAGTATTCTTATAGAAATTAACGTGCTGCCGAGCGCGGTGGTTGGGAACATTGTCATTTCAAAGCTCCCAATCCAAGTTCTCAGGCAATGTAATTTCTAAGGGAATGAAAAGGCATTTATTTGACTGAGATGTGGGGAGAGTGTTTTGTGTGAAGTATTCTTATAGAAATTAACGTGCTGCCGAGCGCGGTGGTTGGGAACGTTGTCATTTCAAAGCTCCCAATCAAAGTTCTCAGGCGATGTAATTTCTAAGGGAATGAAAAGGCATTTATTTCACTGTGATGTGGGGAGAGTGTTTTGTGTGAAGTATTCTTATAGAAATTAACGTGCTGCCGAGCGCGGTGGTTGGGAACATTGTCATTTCAAAGCTCCCAATCCAAGTTCTCAGGCAATGTAATTTCTAAGGGAATGAAAAGGCATTTATTTGACTGAGATGTGGGGAGAGTGTTTTGTGTGAAGTATTCTTATAGAAATTAACGTGCTGCCGAGCGCGGTGGTTGGGAACGTTGTCATTTCAAAGCTCCCAATCCAAGTTCACCGGCGATGTAATTTCTAAGGGAATGAAAAGGCATTTATTTGACTGAGATGTGGGGAGAGTGTTTTGTGTGAAGTATTCTTATAGAAATTAACGTGCTGCCGAGCGCGGTGGTTGGGAACGTTGTCATTTCAAAGCTCCCAATCCAAGTTCTCAGGCGATGTAATTTCTAAGGGAATGAAAAGGCATTTATTTCACTGTGATGTGGGGAGAGTGTTTTGTGTGAAGTATTCTTATAGAAATTAACGTGCTGCCGAGCGCGGTGGTTGGGAACATTGTCATTTCAAAGCTCCCAATCCAAGTTCTCAGGCAATGTAATTTCAAAGATAATGAACAGGCATTTATTTGACTGAGATGTGGGGAGAGTGTTTTGTGTGAAGTATTCTTATAGAAATTAACGTGCTGCCGAGCGCGGTGGTTTGGAACGTTGTCATTTCAAAGATCCCAATCCAAGTTCTCAGGCAATGTAATTTCTAAGGGAATGAAAAGGCATTTATTTGACAGAGATGTGGGGAGAGTGTTTTGTGTGAAGTATTCTTATAGAAATTAACGTGCTGCCGAGCGCGGTGGTTGCGAACGTTGTCATTTCAAAGCTCCCAATCCAAGTTCACTGGCGATGTAATTTCTAAGGGAATGAAAAGACATTTATTTGACTGAGATGTGGGGAGAGTGTTTTGTGTGAAGTATTCTTATCGAAATTAACGTACTGCCGAGCGCGGTGGTTGGGAACGTTGTCATTTCAAAGCTCCCAATCCAAGTTCTCAGGCAATGTAATTTCTAAGGGAATGAAAAGGCATTTATTTCACTGTGATGTGGGGAGAGTGTTTTGTGTGAAGTATTCTTATAGAAATTAACGTGCTGCCGAGCGCGGTGGTTGGGAACATTGTCATTTCAAAGCTCCCAATCCAAGTTCTCAGGCAATGTAATTTCTAAGGGAATGAAAAGGCATTTATTTGACTGAGATGTGGGGAGAGTGTTTTGTGTGAAGTATTCTTATAGAAATTAACGTGCTGCCGAGCGCGGTGGTTGGGAACGTTGTCATTTCAAAGCTCCCAATCCAAGTTCTCAGGCGATGTAATTTCTAAGGGAATGAAAAGACATTTATTTCACTGTGATGTGGGGAGAGTGTTTTGTGTGAAGTATTCTTATAGAAATTAACGTGCTGCCGAGCGCGGTGGTTGCGAACGTTGTCATTTCAAAGCTCCCAATCCAAGTTCACCGGCGATGTAATTTCTAAGGGAATGAAAAGACATTTATTTGACTGAGATGTGGGGAGAGTGTTTTGTGTGAAGTATTCTTATCGAAATTAACGTGCTGCCGAGCGCGGTGGTTGGGAACGTTGTCATTTCAAAGCTCCCAATCCAAGTTCTCAGGCAATGTAATTTCTAAGGGAATGAAAAGGTATTTGACTGAGATGTGGGGAGAGTGTTTTGTGTGAAGTATTCTTATAGAAATTAACGTGCTGCCGAGCGCGGTGGTTCGGAAGGTTGTCATTTCAAAGCTCCCAATCCAAGTTCTCAGGCAATGTAATTTCTAAGGGAATGAAAAGGCATTTATTTCACTGTGATGTGGGGAGAGTGTTTTGTGTGAAGTATTCTTATAGAAATTAACGTGCTGCCGAGCGCGGTGGTTGGGAACATTGGCATTTCAAAGCTCCCAATCCAAGTTCTCAGGCAATGTAATTTCTAAGGGAATGAAAATTCATTTATTTGACTGAGATGTGGGGAGAGTGTTTTGTGTGAAGTATTCTTATAGAAATTAACGTGCTGCCGAGCGCGGTGGTTGGGAACGTTGTCATTTTAAAGCTCACAATCCAAGTTCTCAGGCGATGTAATTTCTAAGGGAATGAAAAGGCATTTATTTCACTGTGATGTGGGGAGAGTGTTTTGTGTGAAGTATTCTTATAGAAATTAACGTGCTGCCGAGCGCGGTGGTTGGGAACATTGTCATTTCAAAGCTCCCAATCCAAGTTCACCGGCGATGTAATTTCTAAGGGAATGAAAAGACATTTATTTGACTGAGATGTGGGGAGAGTGTTTTGTGTGAAGTATTCTTATCGAAATTAACGTGCTGCCGAGCGCGGTGGTTGGGAACGTTGTCATTTCAAAGCTCCCAATCCAAGTTCTCAGGCAATGTAATTTCTAAGGGAATGAAAAGGTATTTGACTGAGATGTGGGGAGAGTGTTTTGTGTGAAGTATTCTTATAGAAATTAACGTGCTGCCGAGCGCGGTGGTTCGGAAAGTTGTCATTTCAAAGCTCCCAATCCAAGTTCTCAGGCAATGTAATTTCTAAGGGAATGAAAAGGCATTTATTTCACTGTGATGTGGGGAGAGTGTTTTGTGTGAAGTATTCTTATAGAAATTAACGTGCTGCCGAGCGCGGTGGTTGCGAACGTTGTCATTTCAAAGCTCCCAATCCAAGTTCACTGGCGATGTAATTTCTAAGGGAATGAAAAGACATTTATTTGACTGAGATGTGGGGAGAGTGTTTTGTGTGAAGTATTCTTATCGAAATTAACGTACTGCCGAGCGCGGTGGTTGGGAACGTTGTCATTTCAAAGCTCCCAATCCAAGTTCTCAGGCAATGTAATTTCTAAGGGAATGAAAAGGCATTTATTTCACTGTGATGTGGGGAGAGTGTTTTGTGTGAAGTATTCTTATAGAAATTAACGTGCTGCCGAGCGCGGTGGTTGGGAACATTGTCATTTCAAAGCTCCCAATCCAAGTTCTCAGGCAATGTAATTTCTAAGGGAATGAAAAGGCATTTATTTGACTGAGATGTGGGGAGAGTGTTTTGTGTGAAGTATTCTTATAGAAATTAACGTGCTGCCGAGCGCGGTGGTTGGGAACGTTGTCATTTCAAAGCTCCCAATCCAAGTTCTCAGGCGATGTAATTTCTAAGGGAATGAAAAGACATTTATTTCACTGTGATGTGGGGAGAGTGTTTTGTGTGAAGTATTCTTATAGAAATTAACGTGCTGCCGAGCGCGGTGGTTGCGAACGTTGTCATTTCAAAGCTCCCAATCCAAGTTCACCGGCGATGTAATTTCTAAGGGAATGAAAAGACATTTATTTGACTGAGATGTGGGGAGAGTGTTTTGTGTGAAGTATTCTTATCGAAATTAACGTGCTGCCGAGCGCGGTGGTTGGGAACGTTGTCATTTCAAAGCTCCCAATCCAAGTTCTCAGGCAATGTAATTTCTAAGGGAATGAAAAGGTATTTGACTGAGATGTGGGGAGAGTGTTTTGTGTGAAGTATTCTTATAGAAATTAACGTGCTGCCGAGCGCGGTGGTTCGGAAGGTTGTCATTTCAAAGCTCCCAATCCAAGTTCTCAGGCAATGTAATTTCTAAGGGAATGAAAAGGCATTTATTTCACTGTGATGTGGGGAGAGTGTTTTGTGTGAAGTATTCTTATAGAAATTAACGTGCTGCCGAGCGCGGTGGTTGGGAACATTGGCATTTCAAAGCTCCCAATCCAAGTTCTCAGGCAATGTAATTTCTAAGGGAATGAAAATTCATTTATTTGACTGAGATGTGGGGAGAGTGTTTTGTGTGAAGTATTCTTATAGAAATTAACGTGCTGCCGAGCGCGGTGGTTGGGAACGTTGTCATTTTAAAGCTCACAATCCAAGTTCTCAGGCGATGTAATTTCTAAGGGAATGAAAAGGCATTTATTTCACTGTGATGTGGGGAGAGTGTTTTGTGTGAAGTATTCTTATAGAAATTAACGTGCTGCCGAGCGCGGTGGTTGGGAACATTGTCATTTCAAAGCTCCCAATCCAAGTTCTCAGGCAATGTAATTTCAAAGATAATGAACAGGCATTTATTTGACTGAGATGTGGGGAGAGTGTTTTGTGTGAAGTATTCTTATAGAAATTAACGTGCTGCCGAGCGCGGTGGTTGGGAACGTTGTCATTTCAAAGATCCCAATCCAAGTTCTCAGGCAATGTAATTTCTAAGGGAATGAAAAGGCATTTATTTGACAGAGATGTGGGGAGAGTGTTTTGTGTGAAGTATTCTTATCGAAATTAACGTGCTGCCGAGCGCGGTGGTTGGGAACGTTGTCATTTCAAAGCTCCCAATCCAAGTTCTCAGGCAATGTAATTTCTAAGGGAATGAAAAAGCATTTATTTGACTGAGATGTGGGGAGAGTGTTTTGTGTGAAGTATTCTTATAGAAATTAACGTGCTGCCGAGCGCGGTGGTTGGGAACGTTGTCATTTCATAGCTCCCAATCCAAGTTCTCAGGCAATGTAATTTTTAAGGGAATGAAAAGGCATTTATTTGACTGAGATGTGGGGAGAGTGTTTTGTGTGAAGTATTCTTATAGAAATTAACGGGCTGCCGAGCGCGGTGGTTCGGAACGTTGTCATTTCAAAGCTCCCAATGCAAGTTCTCAGGCAATGTAATTTCTAAGGGAATGAAAAGGCATTTATTTCACTGTGATGTGGGGAGAGTGTTTTGTGTGAAGTATTCTTATAGAAATTAACGTGCTGCCGAGCGCGGTGGTTGGGAACATTGTCATTTCAAAGCTCCCAATCCAAGTTCTCAGGCAATGTAATTTCTAAGGGAATGAAAAGGCATTTATTTGACTGAGATGTGGGGAGAGTGTTTTGTGTGAAGTATTCTTATAGAAATTAACGTGCTGCCGAGCGCGGTGGTTGGGAACGTTGTCATTTCAAAGCTCCCAATCCAAGTTCTCAGGCGATGTAATTTCTAAGGGAATGAAAAGGCATTTATTTCACTGTGATGTGGGGAGAGTGTTTTGTGTGAAGTATTCTTATAGAAATTAACGTGCTGCCGAGCGCGGTGGTTGGGAACATTGTCATTTCAAAGCTCCCAATCCAAGTTCTCAGGCAATGTAATTTCTAAGGGAATGAAAAGGCATTTATTTGACTGAGATGTGGGGAGAGTGTTTTGTGTGAAGTATTCTTATAGAAATTAACGTGCTGCCGAGCGCGGTGGTTGGGAACGTTGTCATTTCAAAGCTCCCAATCCAAGTTCTCAGGCGATGTAATTTCTAAGGGAATGAAAAGGCATTTATTTCACTGTGATGTGGGGAGAGTGTTTTGTGTGAAGTATTCTTATAGAAATTAACGTGCTGCCGAGCGCGGTGGTTGGGAACGTTGTCATTTCAAAGCTCCCAATCCAAGTTCTCAGGCGATATAATTTCTAAGGGAATGAAAAGGCATTTATTTCACTGTGATGTGGGGAGAGTGTTTTGTGTGAAGTATTCTTATAGAAATTAACGTGCTGCCGAGCGCGGTGGTTGGGAACATTGTCATTTCAAAGCTCCCAATCCAAGTTCTCAGGCAATGTAATTTCTAAGGGAATGAAAAGGCATTTATTTGACTGAGATGTGGGGAGAGTGTTTTGTGTGAAGTATTCTTATAGAAATTAACGTGCTACCGAGCGCGGTGGTTGGGAACGTTGTCATTTCAAAGCACCCATTCCAAGTTCACAGGCGATGTAATTTCTAAGGGAATGAAAAGGCATTTATTCGACTGAGATGTGGGGAGAGTGTTTTGTGTGAAGAATTCTTATAGAAATTAACATGCTGCCGAGCGCGGTGGTTGGGAACGTTGTCATTTCAAAGCTCCCAATCCAAGTTCTCAGGCGATGTAATTTCTAAGGGAATGAAAAGGCATTTATTTGACTGAGATGTGGGGAGAGTGTTTTGTGTGAAGTATTCTTATAGAAATTAACGTGCTGCCGAGCGCGGTGGTTGGGAAGGTTGTCATTTCAAAGCTCCCAATCCAAGTTCTCAGGCAATGTAATTTCAAAGATAATGAACAGGCATTTATTGGACTGAGATGTGGGGAGAGTGTTTTGTGTGAAGTATTCTTATAGAAATTAACGTGCTGCCGAGCGCGGTGGTTGGGAACATTGTCATTTCAAAGATCCCAATCCAAGTTCTCAGGCAATGTAATTTCTAAGGGAATGAAAAGGCATTTATTTGACAGAGATGTGGGGAGAGTGTTTTGTGTGAAGTATTCTTATAGAAATTAACGTGCTGCCGAGCGCGGTGGTTGCGAACGTTGTCATTTCAAAGCTCCCAATCCAAGTTCACCGGCGATGTAATTTCTAAGGGAATGAAAAGGCATTTATTTGACTGAGATGTGGGGAGAGTGTTTTGTGTGAAGTATTCTTATAGAAATTAACGTGCTGCCGAGCGCGGTGGTTGGGAACGTTGTCATTTCAAAGCTCCCAATCCAAGTTCTCAGGCGATGTAATTTCTAAGGGAATGAAAAGGCATTTATTTCACTGTGATGTGGGGAGAGTGTTTTGTGTGAAGTATTCTTATAGAAATTAACGTGCTGCCGAGCGCGGTGGTTGGGAACATTGTCATTTCAAAGCTCCCAATCCAAGTTCTCAGGCAATGTAATTTCAAAGATAATGAACAGGCATTTATTTGACTGAGATGTGGGGAGAGTGTTTTGTGTGAAGTATTCTTATAGAAAGTAACGTGCTGCCGAGCGCGGTGGTTTGGAACGTTGTCATTTCAAAGATCCCAATCCAAGTTCTCAGGCAATGTAATTTCTAAGGGAATGGAAAGGCATTTATTTGACAGAGATGTGGGGAGAGTGTTTTGTGTGAAGTATTCTTATAGAAATTAACGTGCTGCCGAGCGCGGTGGTTGCGAACGTTGTCATTTCAAAGCTCCCAATCCAAGTTCACTGGCGATGTAATTTCTAAGGGAATGAAAAGACATTTATTTGACTGAGATGTGGGGAGAGTGTTTTGTGTGAAGTATTCTTATCGAAATTAACGTGCTGCCGAGCGCGGTGGTTGGGAACGTTGTCATTTCAAAGCTCCCAATCCAAGTTCTCAGGCGATGTAATTTCTAAGGGAATGAAAAGGCATTTATTTGACTGAGATGTGGGGAGAGTGTTTTGTGTGAAGTATTCTTATAGAAATTAACGTGCTGCCGAGAGCGGTGGTTGCGAACGTTGTCATTTCAAAGCTCCCAATCCAAATTCACCGGCGATGTAATTTCTAAGGGAATGAAAAGGCATTTATTTGACTGAGATGTGGGGAGAGTGTTTTGTGTGAAGTATTCTTATAGAAATTAACGTGCTGCCGAGCGCGGTGGTTGGGAACGTTGTCATTTCAAAGCTCCCAATCCAAGTTCTCAGGCGATGTAATTTCTAAGGGAATGAAAAGGCATTTATTTCACTGTGATGTGGGGAGAGTGTTTTGTGTGAAGTATTCTTATAGAAATTAACGTGCTGCCGAGCGCGGTGGTTGGGAACATTGTCATTTCAAAGCTCCCAATCCAAGTTCTCAGGCAATGTAATTTCAAAGATAATGAACAGGCATTTATTTGACTGAGATGTGGGGAGAGTGTTTTGTGTGAAGTATTCTTATAGAAATTAACGTGCTGCCGAGCGCGGTGGTTTGGAACGTTGTCATTTCAAAGATCCCAATCCAAGTTCTCAGGCAATGTAATTTCTAAGGGAATGAAAAGGCATTTATTTGACAGAGATGTGGGGAGAGTGTTTTGTGTGAAGTATTCTTATAGAAATTAACGTGCTGCCGAGCGCGGTGGTTGCGAACGTTGTTATTTCAAAGCTCCCAATCCAAGTTCACTGGCGATGTAATTTCTAAGGGAATGAAAAGGCATTTATTTCACTGTGATGTGGGGAGAGTGTTTTGTGTGAAGTATTCTTATAGAAATTAACGTGCTGCCGAGCGCGGTGGTTTGGAACGTTGTCATTTCAAAGATCCCAATCCAAGTTCTCAGGCAATGTAATTTCTAAGGGAATGAAAAGGCATTTATTTGACAGAGATGTGGGGAGAGTGTTTTGTGTGAAGTATTCTTATAGAAATTAACGTGCTGCCGAGCGCGGTGGTTGCGAACGTTGTCATTTCAAAGCTCCCAATCCAAGTTCACTGGCGATGTAATTTCTAAGGGAATGAAAAGACATTTATTTGACTGAGATGTGGGGAGAGTGTTTTGTGTGAAGTATTCTTATCGAAATTAACGTGCTGCCGAGCGCGGTGGTTGGGAACGTTGTCATTTCAAAGCTCCCAATCCAAGTTCTCAGGCAATGTAATTTCAAAGATAATGAACAGGCATTTATTTGACTGAGATGTGGGGAGAGTGTTTTGTGTGAAGTATTCTTATAGAAATTAACGTGCTGCCGAGCGCGGTGGTTGGGAACGTTGTCATTTCAAAGCTCCCAATCCAAGTTCTCAGGCGATGTAATTTCTAAGGGAATGAAAAGGCATTTATTTCACTGTGATGTGGGGAGAGTGTTTTGTGTGAAGTATTCTTATAGAAATTAACGTGCTGCCGAGCGCGGTGGTTGCGAACGTTGTCATTTCAAAGCTCCCAATCCAAGTTCACTGGCGATGTAATTTCTAAGGGAATGAAAAGACATTTATTTGACTGAGATGTGGGGAGAGTGTTTTGTGTGAAGTATTCTTATCGAAATTAACGTGCTGCCGAGCGCGGTGGTTGGGAACGTTGTCATTTCAAAGCTCCCAATCCAAGTTCTCAGGCAATGTAATTTCAAAGATAATGAACAGGCATTTATTTGACTGAGATGTGGGGAGAGTGTTTTGTGTGAAGTATTCTTATAGAAATTAACGTGCTGCCGAGCGCGGTGGTTGGGAACGTTGTCATTTCAAAGCTCCCAATCCAAGTTCTCAGGCGATGTAATTTCTAAGGGAATGAAAAGGCATTTATTTCACTGTGATGTGGGGAGAGTGTTTTGTGTGAAGTATTCTTATAGAAATTAACGTGCTGCCGAGCGCGGTGGTTGGGAAGGTTGTCATTTCAAAGCTCCCAATCCAAGTTCTCAGGCAATGTAATTTCAAAGATAATGAACAGGCATTTATTGGACTGAGATGTGGGGAGAGTGTTTTGTGTGAAGTATTCTTATAGAAATTAACGTGCTGCCGAGCGCGGTGGTTGGGAACATTGTCATTTCAAAGATCCCAATCCAAGTTCTCAGGCAATGTAATTTCTAAGGGAATGAAAAGGCATTTATTTGACAGAGATGTGGGGAGAGTGTTTTGTGTGAAGTATTCTTATAGAAATTAACGTGCTGCCGAGCGCGGTGGTTGCGAACGTTGTCATTTCAAAGCTCCCAATCCAAGTTCACCGGCGATGTAATTTCTAAGGGAATGAAAAGGCATTTATTTGACTGAGATGTGGGGAGAGTGTTTTGTGTGAAGTATTCTTATAGAAATTAACGTGCTGCCGAGCGCGGTGGTTGGGAACGTTGTCATTTCAAAGCTCCCAATCCAAGTTCTCAGGCGATGTAATTTCTAAGGGAATGAAAAGGCATTTATTTCACTGTGATGTGGGGAGAGTGTTTTGTGTGAAGTATTCTTATAGAAATTAACGTGCTGCCGAGCGCGGTGGTTGGGAACATTGTCATTTCAAAGCTCCCAATCCAAGTTCTCAGGCAATGTAATTTCAAAGATAATGAACAGGCATTTATTTGACTGAGATGTGGGGAGAGTGTTTTGTGTGAAGTATTCTTATAGAAATTAACGTGCTGCCGAGCGCGGTGGTTTGGAACGTTGTCATTTCAAAGATCCCAATCCAAGTTCTCAGGCAATGTAATTTCTAAGGGAATGAAAAGGCATTTATTTGACAGAGATGTGGGGAGAGTGTTTTGTGTGAAGTATTCTTATAGAAATTAACGTGCTGCCGAGCGCGGTGGTTGCGAACGTTGTCATTTCAAAGCTCCCAATCCAAGTTCACTGGCGATGTAATTTCTAAGGGAATGAAAAGACATTTATTTGACTGAGATGTGGGGAGAGTGTTTTGTGTGAAGTATTCTTATCGAAATTAACGTGCTGCCGAGCGCGGTGGTTGGGAACGTTGTCATTTCAAAGCTCCCAATCCAAGTTCTCAGGCGATGTAATTTCTAAGGGAATGAAAAGGCATTTATTTGACTGAGATGTGGGGAGAGTGTTTTGTGTGAAGTATTCTTATAGAAATTAACGTGCTGCCGAGAGCAGTGGTTGCGAACGTTGTCATTTCAAAGCTCCCAATCCAAGTTCACCGGCGATGTAATTTCTAAGGGAATGAAAAGGCATTTATTTGACTGAGATGTGGGGAGAGTGTTTTGTGTGAAGTATTCTTATAGAAATTAACGTGCTGCCGAGCGCGGTGGTTGGGAACGTTGTCATTTCAAAGCTCCCAATCCAAGTTCTCAGGCGATGTAATTTCTAAGGGAATGAAAAGGCATTTATTTCACTGTGATGGGGGAGAGTGTTTTGTGTGAAGTATTCTTATAGAAATTAACGTGCTGCCGAGCGCGGTGGTTGGGAACATTGTCATTTCAAAGCTCCCAATCCAAGTTCTCAGGCAATGTAATTTCAAAGATAATGAACAGGCATTTATTTGACTGAGATGTGGGGAGAGTGTTTTGTGTGAAGTATTCTTATAGAAATTAACGTGCTGCCGAGCGCGGTGGTTTGGAACGTTGTCATTTCAAAGATCCCAATCCAAGTTCTCAGGCAATGTAATTTCTAAGGGAATGAAAAGGCATTTATTTGACAGAGATGTGGGGAGAGTGTTTTGTGTGAAGTATTCTTATAGAAATTAACGTGCTGCCGAGCGCGGTGGTTGCGAACGTTGTTATTTCAAAGCTCCCAATCCAAGTTCACTGGCGATGTAATTTCTAAGGGAATGAAAAGGCATTTATTTCACTGTGATGTGGGGAGAGTGTTTTGTGTGAAGTATTCTTATAGAAATTAACGTGCTGCCGAGCGCGGTGGTTTGGAACGTTGTCATTTCAAAGATCCCAATCCAAGTTCTCAGGCAATGTAATTTCTAAGGGAATGAAAAGGCATTTATTTGACAGAGATGTGGGGAGAGTGTTTTGTGTGAAGTATTCTTATAGAAATTAACGTGCTGCCGAGCGCGGTGGTTGCGAACGTTGTCATTTCAAAGCTCCCAATCCAAGTTCACTGGCGATGTAATTTCTAAGGGAATGAAAAGACATTTATTTGACTGAGATGTGGGGAGAGTGTTTTGTGTGAAGTATTCTTATCGAAATTAACGTGCTGCCGAGCGCGGTGGTTGGGAACGTTGTCATTTCAAAGCTCCCAATCCAAGTTCTCAGGCAATGTAATTTCAAAGATAATGAACAGGCATTTATTTGACTGAGATGTGGGGAGTGTTTTGTGTGAAGTATTCTTATAGAAATTAACGTGCTGCCGAGCGCGGTGGTTGGGAACGTTGTCATTTCAAAGCTCCCAATCCAAGTTCTCAGGCGATGTAATTTCTAAGGGAATGAAAAGGCATTTATTTCACTGTGATGTGGGGAGAGTGTTTTGTGTGAAGTATTCTTATAGAAATTAACGTGCTGCCGAGCGCGGTGGTTGGGAACGTTGTCATTTCAAAGCTCCCAATCCAAGTTCTCAGGCGATGTAATTTCTAAGGGAATGAAAAGGCATTTATTTCACTGTGATGTGGGGAGAGTGTTTTGTGTGAAGTATTCTTATAGAAATTAACGTGCTGCCGAGCGCGGTTGTTGCGAACGTTGTCATTTCAAAGCTCCCAATCCAAGTTCACTGGCGATGTAATTTCTAAGGGAATGAAAAGACATTTATTTGACTGAGATGTGGGGAGAGTGTTTTGTGTGAAGTATTCTTATCGAAATTAACGTGCTGCCGAGCGCGGTGGTTGGGAACGTTGTCATTTCAAAGCTCCCAATCCAAGTTCTCAGGCAATGTAATTTCAAAGATAATGAACAGGCATTTATTTGACTGAGATGTGGGGAGAGTGTTTTGTGTGAAGTATTCTTATAGAAATTAACGTGCTGCCGAGCGCGGTGGTTGGGAACGTTGTCATTTCAAAGCTCCCAATCCAAGTTCTCAGGCGATGTAATTTCTAAGGGAATGAAAAGGCATTTATTTCACTGTGATGTGGGGAGAGTGTTTTGTGTGAAGTATTCTTATAGAAATTAACGTGCTGCCGAGCGCGGTGGTTGGGAACGTTGTCATTTCAAAGCTCCCAATCCAAGTTCTCAGGCGATGTAATTTCTAAGGGAATGAAAAGGCATTTATTTCACTGTGATGTGGGGAGAGTGTTTTGTGTGAAGTATTCTTATAGAAATTAACGTGCTGCCGAGCGCGGTGGTTGGGAACATTGTCATTTCAAAGCTCCCAATCCAAGTTCTCAGGCAATGTAATTTCTAAGGGAATGAAAAGGCATTTATTTGACTGAGATGTGGGGAGAGTGTTTTGTGTGAAGTATTCTTCTAGAAATTAACGTGCTACCGAGCGCGGTGGTTGGGAACGTTGTCATTTCAAAGCACCCATTCCAAGTTCACAGGCGATGTAATTTCTAAGGGAATGAAAAGGCATTTATTCGACTGAGATGTGGGGAGAGTGTTTTGTGTGAAGAATTCTTATAGAAATTAACATGCTGCCGAGCGCGGTGGTTGGGAACGTTGTCATTTCAAAGCTCCCAATCCAAGTTCTCAGGCGATGTAATTTCTAAGGGAATGAAAAGGCATTTATTTGACTGAGATGTGGGGAGAGTGTTTTGTGTGAAGTATTCTTATAGAAATTAACGTGCTGCCGAGCGCGGTGGTTGGGAAGGTTGTCATTTCAAAGCTCCCAATCCAAGTTCTCAGGCAATGTAATTTCAAAGATAATGAACAGGCATTTATTGGACTGAGATGTGGGGAGAGTGTTTTGTGTGAAGTATTCTTATAGAAATTAACGTGCTGCCGAGCGCGGTGGTTGGGAACATTGTCATTTCAAAGATCCCAATCCAAGTTCTCAGGCAATGTAATTTCTAAGGGAATGAAAAGGCATTTATTTGACAGAGATGTGGGGAGAGTGTTTTGTGTGAAGTATTCTTATAGAAATTAACGTGCTGCCGAGAGCGGTGGTTGCGAACGTTGTCATTTCAAAGCTCCCAATCCAAGTTCACCGGCGATGTAATTTCTAAGGGAATGAAAAGGCATTTATTTGACTGAGATGTGGGGAGAGTGTTTTGTGTGAAGTATTCTTATAGAAATTAACGTGCTGCCGAGCGCGGTGGTTGGGAACGTTGTCATTTCAAAGCTCCCAATCCAAGTTCTCAGGCGATGTAATTTCTAAGGGAATGAAAAGGCATTTATTTCACTGTGATGTGGGGAGAGTGTTTTGTGTGAAGTATTCTTATAGAAATTAACGTGCTGCCGAGCGCGGTGGTTGGGAACATTGTCATTTCAAAGCTCCCAATCCAAGTTCTCAGGCAATGTAATTTCAAAGATAATGAACAGGCATTTATTTGACTGAGATGTGGGGAGAGTGTTTTGTGTGAAGTATTCTTATAGAAATTAACGTGCTGCCGAGCGCGGTGGTTTGGAACGTTGTCATTTCAAAGATCCCAATCCAAGTTCTCAGGCAATGTAATTTCTAAGGGAATGAAAAGGCATTTATTTGACAGAGATGTGGGGAGAGTGTTTTGTGTGAAGTATTCTTATAGAAATTAACGTGCTGCCGAGCGCGGTGGTTGCGAACGTTGTCATTTCAAAGCTCCCAATCCAAGTTCACTGGCGATGTAATTTCTAAGGGAATGAAAAGACATTTATTTGACTGAGATGTGGGGAGAGTGTTTTGTGTGAAGTATTCTTATCGAAATTAACGTGCTGCCGAGCGCGGTGGTTGGGAACGTTGTCATTTCAAAGCTCCCAATCCAAGTTATCAGGCGATGTAGTTTCTAAGGGAATGAAAAGGTATTTGACTGAGATGTGGGGAGAGTGTTTTGTGTGAAGTATTACCATAGAAATTAACGTGCTGCCGAGCGAGATGGGAGGGAGCATTGTAAATTCAAAGCTCCTAATCCAAGTTCTCAGGCGATGTAATTTCTAAGGGAATGAAAAGGTATTTGAATGAGATGTGGGGAGAGTGTTTTGTGTGAAGTATTCCTATAGAAATTAACGTCCCACCGAGCGAGATGGGAGGGAGCATCGTCATTTCGAAGCTCCCACTCCAAGTTCTCAGGCGATGTAATTTCTAAGGGAATGAAAAGGCATTTATTTGACTGAGATGTGGGGATAGTGTTTTGTATGAAGTATTCTTATAGAAATTAACGTGCTGCCGAGCGCGGTGGTTGGGAACGTTGTCATTTCAAAGCTCCCAATCCAAGTTCTCAGGCGATGTAATTTCTAAGGGAATGAAAAGGCATTTATTTGACTGAGATGTGCGGATAGTGTTTTGTATGAAGTATTCTTATAGAAATTAACGTGCTGCCGAGCGCGGTGGTTGGGATAGTTGTCATTTCAAAGCTCCCAATCCAAGTTCTCAGGCGATGTAATTTCTAAGGGAATGAAAAGGCATTTATTTCACTGAGATGTAGGGAGAGTGTTTTGTGTGAAGTGTTCTTATAGAAATTAACGTGCTGCCGAGCGCGGTGGTTGGGAACGTTGTCATTTCAAAGCTCCCAATCCAAGTTCTCAGGCGATGTAATTTCTAAGGGAATGAAAAGGCATTTATTTGACTGAGATGTGGGGAGAGTGTTTTGTGTGAAGTATTCTTATAGAAATTAACGTGCTGCCGAGCGCGGTGGTTGGGAACGTTGTCATTTCAAAGCTCCCAATCCAAGTTCTCAGGCAATGTAATTTTTAAGGGAATGAAAGGGCATTTATTTGACTGAGATGTGGGGAGAGTGTTTTGTGTGAAGTATTCTTATAGAAATTAACGTGCTGCCGAGCGCGGTGGTTGGGAACGTTGTCATTTCAAAGCTCCCAATCCAAGTTCTCAGGCGATGTAATTTCTAAGGGAATGAAAAGGCATTTATTTCACTGTGACGTGGGGAGAGTGTTTTGTGTGAAGTATTCTTATAGAAATTAACGTGCTGCCGAGCGCGGTGGTGGGGAACATTGTCATTTCAAAGCTCCCAATCCAAGTTCTCAGGCAATGTAATTTCAAAGATAATGAACAGGCATTTATTTGACTGAGATGTGGGGAGAGTGTTTTGTGTGAAGTATTCTTATAGAAATTAACGTGCTGCAGAGCGCGGTGGTTGGGAACGTTGTCATTTCAAAGATCCCAATCCAAGTTCTCAGGCAATGTAATTTCTAAGGGAATGAAAAGACATTTATTTGACTGAGATGTGGGGAGAGTGTTTTGTGTGAAGTATTCTTATAGAAATTAACGTGCTGCCGAGCGCGGTGGTTCGGAACGTTGTCATTTCAAAGCTCCCAATCCAAGTTCTCAGGCAATGTAATTTCTATGGGAATGAAAAGGCATTTATTTCACTGTGATGTGGGGAGAGTGTTTTGTGTGAAGTATTCTTATAGAAATTAACGTGCTGCCGAGCGCGGTGGTTGGGAACATTGTCATTTCAAAGCTCCCAATCCAAGTTCTCAGGCGATGTAATTTATAAGGGAATGAAAAGGCATTTATTTCACTGTGATGTGGGGAGAGTGTTTTGTGTGAAGTATTCTTATAGAAATTAACGTGCTGCCGAGCGCGGTGGTTGCGAACGTTGTCATTTCAAAGCTCCCAATCCAAGTTCACCGGCGATGTAATTTCTAAGGGAATGAAAAGACATTTATTTGACTGAGATGTGGGGAGAGTGTTTTGTGTGAAGTATTCTTATCGAAATTAACGTGCTGCCGAGAGCGGTGGTTGGGAACGTTGTCATTTCAAAGCTCCCAATCCAAGTTCTCAGGCAATGTAATTTCTAAGGGAATGAAAAAGCATTTATTTGACTGAGATGTGGGGAGAGTGTTTTGTGTGAAGTATTCTTATAGAAATTAACGTGCTGCCGAGCGCCGTGGTTCGGAACGTTGTCATTTCAAAGCTCCCAATCCAAGTTCTCAGGCAATGTAATTTCTAAGGGAATGAAAAGGCATTTATTTCACTGTGATGTGGGGAGAGTGTTTTGTGTGAAGTATTCTTATAGAAATTAACGTGCTGCCGAGCGCGGTGGTTGGGAACATTGTCATTTCAAAGCTCCCAATCCAAGTTCTCAGGCAATGTAATTTCAAAGATAATGAACAGGCATTTATTTGACTGAGATGTGGGGAGAGTGTTTTGTGTGAAGTATTCTTATAGAAATTAACGTGCTGCCGAGCGCGGTGGTTGGGAACATTGTCATTTCAAAGCTCCCAATCCAAGTTCTCAGGCAATGTAATTTCAAAGATAATGAACAGGCATTTATTTGACTGAGATGTGGGGAGAGTGTTTTGTGTGAAGTATTCTTATAGAAATTAACGTGCTGCCGAGCGCGGTGGTTGGGAACGTTGTCATTTCAAAGATCCCAATCCAAGTTCTCAGGCAATGTAATTTCTAAGGGAATGAAAAGACATTTATTTGACTGAGATGTGGGGAGAGTGTTTTGTGTGAAGTATTCTTATCGAAATTAACGTGCTGCCGAGCGCGGTGGTTGGGAACGTTGTCATTTCAAAGCTCCCAATCCAAGTTCTCAGGCAATGTAATTTCTAAGGGAATGAAAAAGCATTTATTTGACTGAGATGTGGGGAGAGTGTTTTGTGTGAAGTATTCTTATAGAAATTAACGTGCTGCCGAGCGCGGTGGTTCGGAACGTTGTCATTTCAAAGCTCCCAATCCAAGTTCTCAGGCAATGTAATTTCTATGGGAATGAAAAGGCATTTATTTCACTGTGATGTGGGGAGAGTGTTTTGTGCGAAGTATTCTTATAGAAATTAACGTGCTGCCGAGCGCGGTGGTTGGGAACATTGTCATTTCAAAGCTCCCAATCCAAGTTCTCAGGCGATGTAATTTCTAAGGGAATGAAAAGGCATTTATTTCACTGTGATGTGGGGAGAGTGTTTTGTGTGAAGTATTCTTATAGAAATTAACGTGCTGCCGAGCGCGGTGGTTGGGAACATTGTCATTTCAAAGCTCCCAATCCAAGTTCTCAGGCAATGTAATTTCTAAGGGAATGAAAAGGCATTTATTTGACTGAGATGTGGGGAGAGTGTTTTGTGTGAAGTATTCTTATAGAAATTAACGTGCTGCCGAGCGCGGTGGTTGGGAACGTTGTCATTTCAAAGATCCCAATCCAAGTTCTCAGGCAATGTAATTTCTAAGGGAATGAAAAGGCATTTATTTGACAGAGATGTGGGGAGAGTGTTTTGTGTGAAGTATTCTTATAGAAATTAACGTGCTGCCGAGCGCGGTGGTTGCGAACGTTGTCATTTCAAAGCTCCCAATCCAAGTTCACCGGCGATGTAATTTCTAAGGGAATGAAAAGACATTTATTTGACTGAGATGTGGGGAGAGTGTTTTGTGTGAAGTATTCTTATCGAAATTAACGTGCTGCCGAGCGCGGTGGTTGGGAACGTTGTCATTTCAAAGCTCCCAATCCAAGTTCTCAGGCAATGTAATTTCTAAGGGAATGAAAAAGCATTTATTTGACTGAGATGTGGGGAGAGTGTTTTGTGTGAAGTATTCTTATAGAAATTAACGTGCTGCCGAGCGCCGTGGTTCGGAACGTTGTCATTTCAAAGCTCCCAATCCAAGTTCTCAGGCAATGTAATTTCTAAGGGAATGAAAAGGCATTTATTTCACTGTGATGTGGGGAGAGTGTTTTGTGTGAAGTATTCTTATAGAAATTAACGTGCTGCCGAGCGCGGTGGTTGGGAACATTGTCATTTCAAAGCTCCCAATCCAAGTTCTCAGGCAATGTAATTTCTAAGGGAATGAAAAGGCATTTATTTGACTGAGATGTGGGGAGAGTGTTTTGTGTGAAGTATTCTTATAGAAATTAACGTGCTGCCGAGCGCGGTGGTTGGGAACGTTGTCATTTCAAAGCTCCCAATCCAAGTTCTCAGGCGATGTAATTTCTAAGGGAATGAAAAGGCATTTATTTCACTGTGATGTGGGGAGAGTGTTTTGTGTGAAGTATTCTTATAGAAATTAACGTGCTGCCGAGCGCGGTGGTTGGGAACATTGTCATTTCAAAGCTCCCAATCCAAGTTCTCAGGCAATGTAATTTCTAAGGGAATGAAAAGGCATTTATTTCACTGAGATGTGGGGAGAGTGTTTTGTGTGAAGTATTCTTATAGAAATTAACGTGCTGCCGAGCGCGGTGGTTGGGAACGTTGTCATTTCAAAGCTCCCAATCCAAGTTCTCAGGCGATGTAATTTCTAAGGGAATGAAAAGGCATTTATTTCACTGTGATGTGGGGAGAGTGTTTTGTGTGAAGTATTCTTATAGAAATTAACGTGCTGCCGAGCGCGGTGGTTGGGAACATTGTCATTTCAAAGCTCCCAATCCAAGTTCTCAGGCAATGTAATTTCAAAGATAATGAACAGGCATTTATTTGACTGAGATGTGGGGAGAGTGTTTTGTGTGAAGTATTCTTATAGAAATTAACGTGCTGCCGAGCGCGGTGGTTGGGAACGTTGTCATTTCAAAGATCCCAATCCAAGTTCTCAGGCAATGTAATTTCTAAGGGAATGAAAAGACATTTATTTGACTGAGATGTGGGGAGAGTGTTTTGTGTGAAGTATTCTTATCGAAATTAACGTGCTGCCGAGCGCGGTGGTTGGGAACGTTGTCATTTCAAAGCTCCCAATCCAAGTTCTCAGGCAATGTAATTTCTAAGGGAATGAAAAAGCATTTATTTGACTGAGATGTGGGGAGAGTGTTTTGTGTGAAGTATTCTTATAGAAATTAACGTGCTGCCGAGCGCGGTGGTTCGGAACGTTGTCATTTCAAAGCTCCCAATCCAAGTTCTCAGGCAATGTAATTTCTATGGGAATGAAAAGGCATTTATTTCACTGTGATGTGGGGAGAGTGTTTTGTGTGAAGTATTCTTATAGAAATTAACGTGCTGCCGAGCGCGGTGGTTGGGAACATTGTCATTTCAAAGCTCCCAATCCAAGTTCTCAGGCAATGTAATTTCTAAGGGAATGAAAAGGCATTTATTTGACTGAGATGTGGGGAGAGTGTTTTGTGTGAAGTATTCTTATAGAAATTAACGTGCTGCCGAGCGCGGTGGTTGGGAACGTTGTCATTTCAAAGCTCCCAATCCAAGTTCTCAGGCGATGTAATTTCTAAGGGAATGAAAAGGCATTTATTTCACTGTGATGTGGGGAGAGTGTTTTGTGTGAAGTATTCTTATAGAAATTAACGTGCTGCCGAGCGCGGTGGTTGGGAACATTGTCATTTCAAAGCTCCCAATCCAAGTTCTCAGGCAATGTAATTTCTAAGGGAATGAAAAGGCATTTATTTGACTGAGATGTGGGGAGAGTGTTTTGTGTGAAGTATTCTTATAGAAATTAACGTGCTGCCGAGCGCGGTGGTTGGGAACGTTGTCATTTCAAAGATCCCAATCCAAGTTCTCAGGCAATGTAATTTCTAAGGGAATGAAAAGGCATTTATTTGACAGAGATGTGGGGAGAGTGTTTTGTGTGAAGTATTCTTATAGAAATTAACGTGCTGCCGAGCGCGGTGGTTGCGAACGTTGTCATTTCAAAGCTCCCAATCCAAGTTCACCGGCGATGTAATTTCTAAGGGAATGAAAAGACATTTATTTGACTGAGATGTGGGGAGAGTGTTTTGTGTGAAGTATTCTTATCGAAATTAACGTGCTGCCGAGCGCGGTGGTTGGGAACGTTGTCATTTCAAAGCTCCCAATCCAAGTTCTCAGGCAATGTAATTTCTAAGGGAATGAAAAAGCATTTATTTGACTGAGATGTGGGGAGAGTGTTTTGTGTGAAGTATTCTTATAGAAATTAACGTGCTGCCGAGCGAGATGGGAGGGAGCATTGTAAATTCAAAGCTCCTAATCCAAGTTCTCAGGCGATGTAATTTCTAAGGGAATGAAAAGGTATTTGACTGAGATGTGGGGAGAGTGTTTTGTGTGAAGTATTCCTATAGAAATTAACGTCCCACCGAGCGAGATGGGAGGGAGCATCGTCATTTCGAAGCTCCCACTCCAAGTTCTCAGGCGATGTAATTTCTAAGGGAATGAAAAGGCATTTATTTGACTGAGATGTGGGGATAGTGTTTTGTATGAAGTATTCTTATAGAAATTAACGTGCTGCCGAGCGCGGTGGTTGGGAACGTTGTCATTTCAAAGCTCCCAATCCAAGTTCTCAGGCGATGTAATTTCTAAGGGAATGAAAAGGCATTTATTTGACTGAGATGTGCGGATAGTGTTTTGTATGAAGTATTCTTATAGAAATTAACGTGCTGCCGAGCGCGGTGGTTGGGATAGTTGTCATTTCAAAGCTCCCAATCCAAGTTCTCAGGCGATGTAATTTCTAAGGGAATGAAAAGGCATTTATTTCACTGAGATGTAGGGAGAGTGTTTTGTGTGAAGTGTTCTTATAGAAATTAACGTGCTGCCGAGCGCGGTGGTTGGGAACGTTGTCATTTCAAAGCTCCCAATCCAAGTTCTCAGGCGATGTAATTTCTAAGGGAATGAAAAGGCATTTATTTGACTGAGATGTGGGGAGAGTGTTTTGTGTGAAGTATTCTTATAGAAATTAACGTGCTGCCGAGCGCGGTGGTTGGGAACGTTGTCATTTCAAAGATCCCAATCCAAGTTCTCAGGCAATGTAATTTCTAAGGGAATGAAAAGACATTTATTTGACTGAGATGTGGGGAGAGTGTTTTGTGTGAAGTATTCTTATAGAAATTAACGTGCTGCCGAGCGCGGTGGTTCGGAACGTTGTCATTTCAAAGCTCCCAATCCAAGTTCTCAGGCAATGTAATTTCTATGGGAATGAAAAGGCATTTATTTCACTGTGATGTGGGGAGAGTGTTTTGTGTGAAGTATTCTTATAGAAATTAACGTGCTGCCGAGCGCGGTGGTTGGGAACATTGTCATTTCAAAGCTCCCAATCCAAGTTCTCAGGCGATGTAATTTCTAAGGGAATGAAAAGGCATTTATTTCACTGTGATGTGGGGAGAGTGTTTTGTGTGAAGTATTCTTATAGAAATTAACGTGCTGCCGAGCGCGGTGGTTGGGAACATTGTCATTTCAAAGCTCCCAATCCAAGTTCTCAGGCAATGTAATTTCTAAGGGAATGAAAAGGCATTTATTTGACTGAGATGTGGGGAGAGTGTTTTGTGTGAAGTATTCTTATAGAAATTAACGTGCTGCCGAGCGCGGTGGTTGGGAACGTTGTCATTTCAAAGATCCCAATCCAAGTTCTCAGGCAATGTAATTTCTAAGGGAATGAAAAGGCATTTATTTGACAGAGATGTGGGGAGAGTGTTTTGTGTGAAGTATTCTTATAGAAATTAACGTGCTGCCGAGCGCGGTGGTTGCGAACGTTGTCATTTCAAAGCTCCCAATCCAAGTTCACAGGCGATGTAATTTCTAAGGGAATGAAAAGACATTTATTTGACTGAGATGTGGGGAGAGTGTTTTGTGTGAAGTATTCTTATCGAAATTAACGTGCTGCCGAGCGCGGTGGTTGGGAACGTTGTCATTTCAAAGCTCCCAATCCAAGTTCTCAGGCAATGTAATTTCTAAGGGAATGAAAAAGCATTTATTTGACTGAGATGTGGGGAGAGTGTTTTGTGTGAAGTATTCTTATAGAAATTAACGTGCTGCCGAGCGCCGTGGTTCGGAACATTGTCATTTCAAAGCTCCCAATCCAAGTTCTCAGGCAATGTAATTTCTAAGGGAATGAAAAGGCATTTATTTGACTGAGATGTGGGGAGAGTGTTTTGTGTGAAGTATTCTTATAGAAATTAACGTGCTGCCGAGCGCGGTGGTTGGGAACGTTGTCATTTCAAAGCTCCCAATCCAAGTTCTCAGGCAATGTAATTTTTAAGGGAATGAAAGGGCATTTATTTGACTGAGATGTGGGGAGAGTGTTTTGTGTGAAGTATTCTTATAGAAATTAACGTGCTGCCGAGCGCGGTGGTTGGGAACGTTGTCATTTCAAAGCTCCCAATCCAAGTTCTCAGGCGATGTAATTTCTAAGGGAATGAAAAGGCATTTATTTCACTGTGACGTGGGGAGAGTGTTTTGTGTGAAGTATTCTTATAGAAATTAACGTGCTGCCGAGCGCGGTGGTGGGGAACATTGTCATTTCAAAGCTCCCAATCCAAGTTCTCAGGCAATGTAATTTCAAAGATAATGAACAGGCATTTATTTGACTGAGATGTGGGGAGAGTGTTTTGTGTGAAGTATTCTTATAGAAATTAACGTGCTGCCGAGCGCGGTGGTTGGGAACGTTGTCATTTCAAAGATCCCAATCCAAGTTCTCAGGCAATGTAATTTCTAAGGGAATGAAAAGACATTTATTTGACTGAGATGTGGGGAGAGTGTTTTGTGTGAAGTATTCTTATAGAAATTAACGTGCTGCCGAGCGCGGTGGTTCGGAACGTTGTCATTTCAAAGCTCCCAATCCAAGTTCTCAGGCAATGTAATTTCTATGGGAATGAAAAGGCATTTATTTCACTGTGATGTGGGGAGAGTGTTTTGTGTGAAGTATTCTTATAGAAATTAACGTGCTGCCGAGCGCGGTGGTTGGGAACATTGTCATTTCAAAGCTCCCAATCCAAGTTCTCAGGCGATGTAATTTCTAAGGGAATGAAAAGGCATTTATTTCACTGTGATGTGGGGAGAGTGTTTTGTGTGAAGTATTCTTATAGAAATTAACGTGCTGCCGAGCGCGGTGGTTGGGAACATTGTCATTTCAAAGCTCCCAATCCAAGTTCTCAGGCAATGTAATTTCTAAGGGAATGAAAAGGCATTTATTTGACTGAGATGTGGGGAGAGTGTTTTGTGTGAAGTATTCTTATAGAAATTAACGTGCTGCCAAGCGCGGTGGTTGGGAACGTTGTCATTTCAAAGATCCCAATCCAAGTTCTCAGGCAATGTAATTTCTAAGGGAATGAAAAGGCATTTATTTGACAGAGATGTGGGGAGAGTGTTTTGTGTGAAGTATTCTTATAGAAATTAACGTGCTGCAGAGCGCGGTGGTTGCGAACGTTGTCATTTCAAAGCTCCCAATCCAAGTTCACCGGCGATGTAATTTCTAAGGGAATGAAAAGACATTTATTTGACTGAGATGTGGGGAGAGTGTTTTGTGTGAAGTATTCTTATCGAAATTAACGTGCTGCCGAGCGCGGTGGTTGGGAACGTTGTCATTTCAAAGCTCCCAATCCAAGTTCTCAGGCAATGTAATTTCTAAGGGAATGAAAAAGCATTTATTTGACTGAGATGTGGGGAGAGTGTTTTGTGTGAAGTATTCTTATAGAAATTAACGTGCTGCCGAGCGCCGTGGTTCGGAACGTTGTCATTTCAAAGCTCCCAATCCAAGTTCTCAGGCAATGTAATTTCTAAGGGAATGAAAAGGCATTTATTTCACTGTGATGTGGGGAGAGTGTTTTGTGTGAAGTATTCTTATAGAAATTAACGTGCTGCCGAGCGCGGTGGTTGGGAACATTGTCATTTCAAAGCTCCCAATCCAAGTTCTCAGGCAATGTAATTTCTAAGGGAATGAAAAGGCATTTATTTGACTGAGATGTGGGGAGAGTGTTTTGTGTGAAGTATTCTTATAGAAATTAACGTGCTGCCGAGCGCGGTGGTTGGGAACGTTGTCATTTCAAAGCTCCCAATCCAAGTTCTCAGGCGATGTAATTTCTAAGGGAATGAAAAGGCATTTATTTCACTGTGATGTGGGGAGAGTGTTTTGTGTGAAGTATTCTTATAGAAATTAACGTGCTGCCGAGCGCGGTGGTTGGGAACATTGTCATTTCAAAGCTCCCAATCCAAGTTCTCAGGCAATGTAATTTCTAAGGGAATGAAAAGGCATTTATTTCACTGAGATGTGGGGAGAGTGTTTTGTGTGAAGTATTCTTATAGAAATTAACGTGCTGCCGAGCGCGGTGGTTGGGAACGTTGTCATTTCAAAGCTCCCAATCCAAGTTCTCAGGCGATGTAATTTCTAAGGGAATGAAAAGGCATTTATTTCACTGTGATGTGGGGAGAGTGTTTTGTGTGAAGTATTCTTATAGAAATTAACGTGCTGCCGAGCGCGGTGGTTGGGAACATTGTCATTTCAAAGCTCCCAATCCAAGTTCTCAGGCAATGTAATTTCAAAGATAATGAACAGGCATTTATTTGACTGAGATGTGGGGAGAGTGTTTTGTGTGAAGTATTCTTATAGAAATTAACGTGCTGCCGAGCGCGGTGGTTGGGAACGTTGTCATTTCAAAGATCCCAATCCAAGTTCTCAGGCAATGTAATTTCTAAGGGAATGAAAAGACATTTATTTGACTGAGATGTGGGGAGAGTGTTTTGTGTGAAGTATTCTTATCGAAATTAACGTGCTGCCGAGCGCGGTGGTTGGGAACGTTGTCATTTCAAAGCTCCCAATCCAAGTTCTCAGGCAATGTAATTTCTAAGGGAATGAAAAAGCATTTATTTGACTGAGATGTGGGGAGAGTGTTTTGTGTGAAGTATTCTTATAGAAATTAACGTGCTGCCGAGCGCGGTGGTTCGGAACGTTGTCATTTCAAAGCTCCCAATCCAAGTTCTCAGGCAATGTAATTTCTATGGGAATGAAAAGGCATTTATTTCACTGTGATGTGGGGAGAGTGTTTTGTGTGAAGTATTCTTATAGAAATTAACGTGCTGCCGAGCGCGGTGGTTGGGAACATTGTCATTTCAAAGCTCCCAATCCAAGTTCTCAGGCAATGTAATTTCTAAGGGAATGAAAAGGCATTTATTTGACTGAGATGTGGGGAGAGTGTTTTGTGTGAAGTATTCTTATAGAAATTAACGTGCTGCCGAGCGCGGTGGTTGGGAACGTTGTCATTTCAAAGCTCCCAATCCAAGTTCTCAGGCGATGTAATTTCTAAGGGAATGAAAAGGCATTTATTTCACTGTGATGTGGGGAGAGTGTTTTGTGTGAAGTATTCTTATAGAAATTAACGTGCTGCCGAGCGCGGTGGTTGGGAACATTGTCATTTCAAAGCTCCCAATCCAAGTTCTCAGGCAATGTAATTTCTAAGGGAATGAAAAGGCATTTATTTGACTGAGATGTGGGGAGAGTGTTTTGTGTGAAGTATTCTTATAGAAATTAACGTGCTGCCGAGCGCGGTGGTTGGGAACGTTGTCATTTCAAAGATCCCAATCCAAGTTCTCAGGCAATGTAATTTCTAAGGGAATGAAAAGGCATTTATTTGACAGAGATGTGGGGAGAGTGTTTTGTGTGAAGTATTCTTATAGAAATTAACGTGCTGCCGAGCGCGGTGGTTGCGAACGTTGTCATTTCAAAGCTCCCAATCCAAGTTCACCGGCGATGTAATTTCTAAGGGAATGAAAAGACATTTATTTGACTGAGATGTGGGGAGAGTGTTTTGTGTGAAGTATTCTTATCGAAATTAACGTGCTGCCGAGCGCGGTGGTTGGGAACGTTGTCATTTCAAAGCTCCCAATCCAAGTTCTCAGGCAATGTAATTTCTAAGGGAATGAAAAAGCATTTATTTGACTGAGATGTGGGGAGAGTGTTTTGTGTGAAGTATTCTTATAGAAATTAACGTGCTGCCGAGCGAGATGGGAGGGAGCATTGTAAATTCAAAGCTCCTAATCCAAGTTCTCAGGCGATGTAATTTCTAAGGGAATGAAAAGGTATTTGACTGAGATGTGGGGAGAGTGTTTTGTGTGAAGTATTCCTATAGAAATTAACGTCCCACCGAGCGAGATGGGAGGGAGCATCGTCATTTCGAAGCTCCCACTCCAAGTTCTCAGGCGATGTAATTTCTAAGGGAATGAAAAGGCATTTATTTGACTGAGATGTGGGGATAGTGTTTTGTATGAAGTATTCTTATAGAAATTAACGTGCTGCCGAGCGCGGTGGTTGGGAACGTTGTCATTTCAAAGCTCCCAATCCAAGTTCTCAGGCGATGTAATTTCTAAGGGAATGAAAAGGCATTTATTTGACTGAGATGTGCGGATAGTGTTTTGTATGAAGTATTCTTATAGAAATTAACGTGCTGCCGAGCGCGGTGGTTGGGATAGTTGTCATTTCAAAGCTCCCAATCCAAGTTCTCAGGCGATGTAATTTCTAAGGGAATGAAAAGGCATTTATTTCACTGAGATGTAGGGAGAGTGTTTTGTGTGAAGTGTTCTTATAGAAATTAACGTGCTGCCGAGCGCGGTGGTTGGGAACGTTGTCATTTCAAAGCTCCCAATCCAAGTTCTCAGGCGATGTAATTTCTAAGGGAATGAAAAGGCATTTATTTGACTGAGATGTGGGGAGAGTGTTTTGTGTGAAGTATTCTTATAGAAATTAACGTGCTGCCGAGCGCGGTGGTTGGGAACGTTGTCATTTCAAAGCTCCCAATCCAAGTTCTCAGGCAATGTAATTTTTAAGGGAATGAAAGGGCATTTATTTGACTGAGATGTGGGGAGAGTGTTTTGTGTGAAGTATTCTTATAGAAATTAACGTGCTGCCGAGCGCGGTGGTTGGGAACGTTGTCATTTCAAAGCTCCCAATCCAAGTTCTCAGGCGATGTAATTTCTAAGGGAATGAAAAGGCATTTATTTCACTGTGACGTGGGGAGAGTGTTTTGTGTGAAGTATTCTTATAGAAATTAACGTGCTGCCGAGCGCGGTGGTGGGGAACATTGTCATTTCAAAGCTCCCAATCCAAGTTCTCAGGCAATGTAATTTCAAAGATAATGAACAGGCATTTATTTGACTGAGATGTGGGGAGAGTGTTTTGTGTGAAGTATTCTTATAGAAATTAACGTGCTGCCGAGCGCGGTGGTTGGGAACGTTGTCATTTCAAAGATCCCAATCCAAGTTCTCAGGCAATGTAATTTCTAAGGGAATGAAAAGACATTTATTTGACTGAGATGTGGGGAGAGTGTTTTGTGTGAAGTATTCTTATAGAAATTAACGTGCTGCCGAGCGCGGTGGTTCGGAACGTTGTCATTTCAAAGCTCCCAATCCAAGTTCTCAGGCAATGTAATTTCTATGGGAATGAAAAGGCATTTATTTCACTGTGATGTGGGGAGAGTGTTTTGTGTGAAGTATTCTTATAGAAATTAACGTGCTGCCGAGCGCGGTGGTTGGGAACATTGTCATTTCAAAGCTCCCAATCCAAGTTCTCAGGCGATGTAATTTCTAAGGGAATGAAAAGGCATTTATTTCACTGTGATGTGGGGAGAGTGTTTTGTGTGAAGTATTCTTATAGAAATTAACGTGCTGCCGAGCGCGGTGGTTGGGAACATTGTCATTTCAAAGCTCCCAATCCAAGTTCTCAGGCAATGTAATTTCTAAGGGAATGAAAAGGCATTTATTTGACTGAGATGTGGGGAGAGTGTTTTGTGTGAAGTATTCTTATAGAAATTAACGTGCTGCCGAGCGCGGTGGTTGGGAACGTCGTCATTTCAAAGATCCCAATCCAAGTTCTCAGGCAATGTAATTTCTAAGGGAATGAAAAGGCATTTATTTGACAGAGATGTGGGGAGAGTGTTTTGTGTGAAGTATTCTTATAGAAATTAACGTGCTGCCGAGCGCGGTGGTTGCGAACGTTGTCATTTCAAAGCTCCCAATCCAAGTTCACAGGCGATGTAATTTCTAAGGGAATGAAAAGACATTTATTTGACTGAGATGTGGGGAGAGTGTTTTGTGTGAAGTATTCTTATCGAAATTAACGTGCTGCCGAGCGCGGTGGTTGGGAACGTTGTCATTTCAAAGCTCCCAATCCAAGTTCTCAGGCAATGTAATTTCTAAGGGAATGAAAAAGCATTTATTTGACTGAGATGTGGGGAGAGTGTTTTGTGTGAAGTATTCTTATAGAAATTAACGTGCTGCCGAGCGCCGTGGTTCGGAACGTTGTCATTTCAAAGCTCCCAATCCAAGTTCTCAGGCAATGTAATTTCTAAGGGAATGAAAAGGCATTTATTTCACTGTGATGTGGGGAGAGTGTTTTGTGTGAAGTATTCTTATAGAAATTAACGTGCTGCCGAGCGCGGTGGTTGGGAACATTGTCATTTCAAAGCTCCCAATCCAAGTTCTCAGGCAATGTAATTTCTAAGGGAATGAAAAGGCATTTATTTGACTGAGATGTGGGGAGAGTGTTTTGTGTGAAGTATTCTTATAGAAATTAACGTGCTGCCGAGCGCGGTGGTTGGGAACGTTGTCATTTCAAAGCTCCCAATCCAAGTTCTCAGGCGATGTAATTTCTAAGGGAATGAAAAGGCATTTATTTCACTGTGATGTGGGGAGAGTGTTTTGTGTGAAGTATTCTTATAGAAATTAACGTGCTGCCGAGCGCGGTGGTTGGGAACATTGTCATTTCAAAGCTCCCAATCCAAGTTCTCAGGCAATGTAATTTCAAAGATAATGAACAGGCATTTATTTGACTGAGATGTGGGGAGAGTGTTTTGTGTGAAGTATTCTTATAGAAATTAACGTGCTGCCGAGCGCGGTGGTTGGGAACGTTGTCATTTCAAAGATCCCAATCCAAGTTCTCAGGCAATGTAATTTCTAAGGGAATGAAAAGACATTTATTTGACTGAGATGTGGGGAGAGTGTTTTGTGTGAAGTATTCTTATCGAAATTAACGTGCTGCCGAGCGCGGTGGTTGGGAACGTTGTCATTTCAAAGCTCCCAATCCAAGTTCTCAGGCAATGTAATTTCTAAGGGAATGAAAAAGCATTTATTTGACTGAGATGTGGGGAGAGTGTTTTGTGTGAAGTATTCTTATAGAAATTAACGTGCTGCCGAGCGCGGTGGTTGGGAACGTTGTCATTTCAAAGCTCCCAATCCAAGTTCTCAGGCGATGTAATTTCTAAGGGAATGAAAAGGCATTTATTTCACTGTGATGTGGGGAGAGTGTTTTGTGTGAAGTATTCTTATAGAAATTAACGTGCTGCCGAGCGCGGTGGTTGGGAACATTGTCATTTCAAAGCTCCCAATCCAAGTTCTCAGGCAATGTAATTTCAAAGATAATGAACAGGCATTTATTTGACTGAGATGTGGGGAGAGTGTTTTGTGTGACGTATTCTTATAGAAATTAACGTGCTGCCGAGCGCGGTGGTTGGGAACGTTGTCATTTCAAAGATCCCAATCCAAGTTCTCAGGCAATGTAATTTCTAAGGGAATGAAAAGACATTTATTTGACTGAGATGTGGGGAGAGTGTTTTGTGTGAAGTATTCTTATCGAAATTAACGTGCTGCCGAGCGCGGTGGTTGGGAACGTTGTCATTTCAAAGCTCCCAATCCAAGTTCTCAGGCAATGTAATTTCTAAGGGAATGAAAAAGCATTTATTTGACTGAGATGTGGGGAGAGTGTTTTGTGTGAAGTATTCTTATAGAAATTAACGTGCTGCCGAGCGCGGTGGTTCGGAACGTTGTCATTTCAAAGCTCCCAATCCAAGTTCTCAGGCAATGTAATTTCTATGGGAATGAAAAGGCATTTATTTCACTGTGATGTGGGGAGAGTGTTTTGTGTGAAGTATTCTTATAGAAATTAACGTGCTGCCGAGCGCGGTGGTTGGGAACATTGTCATTTCAAAGCTCCCAATCCAAGTTCTCAGGCAATGTAATTTCTAAGGGAATGAAAAGGCATTTATTTGACTGAGATGTGGGGAGAGTGTTTTGTGTGAAGTATTCTTATAGAAATTAACGTGCTGCCGAGCGCGGTGGTTGGGAACGTTGTCATTTCAAAGCTCCCAATCCAAGTTCTCAGGCGATGTAATTTCTAAGGGAATGAAAAGGCATTTATTTCACTGTGATGTGGGGAGAGTGTTTTGTGTGAAGTATTCTTATAGAAATTAACGTGCTGCCGAGCGCGGTGGTTGGGAACATTGTCATTTCAAAGCTCCCAATCCAAGTTCTCAGGCAATGTAATTTCTAAGGGAATGAAAAGGCATTTATTTGACTGAGATGTGGGGAGAGTGTTTTGTGTGAAGTATTCTTATAGAAATTAACGTGCTGCCGAGCGCGGTGGTTGGGAACGTTGTCATTTCAAAGATCCCAATCCAAGTTCTCAGGCAATGTAATTTCTAAGGGAATGAAAAGGCATTTATTTGACCAAAATGTGGGGAGAGTGTTTTGTGTGAAGTATTCTTATAGAAATTAACGTGCTGCCGAGCGCGGTGGTTGCGAACGTTGTCATTTCAAAGCTCCCAATCCAAGTTCACCGGCGATGTAATTTCTAAGGGAATGAAAAGACATTTATTTGACTGAGATGTGGGGAGAGTGTTTTGTGTGAAGTATTCTTATCGAAATTAACGTGCTGCCGAGCGCGGTGGTTGGGAACGTTGTCATTTCAAAGCTCCCAATCCAAGTTCTCAGGCAATGTAATTTCTAAGGGAATGAAAAAGCATTTATTTGACTGAGATGTGGGGAGAGTGTTTTGTGTGAAGTATTCTTATAGAAATTAACGTGCTGCCGAGCGCGGTGGTTGGGAACGTTGTCATTTCATAGCTCCCAATCCAAGTTCTCAGGCAATGTAATTTTTAAGGGAATGAAAAGGCATTTATTTGACTGAGATGTGGGGAGAGTGTTTTGTGTGAAGTATTCTTAAAGAAATTAACGTGCTGCCGAGCGCGGTGGTTCGGAACGTTGTCATTTCAAAGCTCCCAATGCAAGTTCTCAGGCAATGTAATTTCTAAGGGAATGAAAAGGCATTTATTTCACTGTGATGTGGGGAGAGTGTTTTGTGTGAAGTATTCTTATAGAAATTAACGTGCTGCCGAGCGCGGTGGTTGGGAACATTGTCATTTCAAAGCTCCCAATCCAAGTTCTCAGGCAATGTAATTTCTAAGGGAATGAAAAGGCATTTATTTGACTGAGATGTGGGGAGAGTGTTTTGTGTGAAGTATTCTTATAGAAATTAACGTGCTGCCGAGCGCGGTGGTTGGGAACGTTGTCATTTCAAAGCTCCCAATCCAAGTTCTCAGGCGATGTAATTTCTAAGGGAATGAAAAGGCATTTATTTCACTGTGATGTGGGGAGAGTGTTTTGTGTGAAGTATTCTTATAGAAATTAACGTGCTGCCGAGCGCGGTGGTTGGGAACATTGTCATTTCAAAGCTCCCAATCCAAGTTCTCAGGCAATGTAATTTCTAAGGGAATGAAAAGGCATTTATTTCACTGAGATGTGGGGAGAGTGTTTTGTGTGAAGTATTCTTATAGAAATTAACGTGCTGCCGAGCGCGGTGGTTGGGAACGTTGTCATTTCAAAGCTCCCAATCCAAGTTCTCAGGCGATGTAATTTCTAAGGGAATGAAAAGGCATTTATTTCACTGTGATGTGGGGAGAGTGTTTTGTGTGAAGTATTCTTATAGAAATTAACGTGCTGCCGAGCGCGGTGGTTGGGAACATTGTCATTTCAAAGCTCCCAATCCAAGTTCTCAGGCAATGTAATTTCAAAGATAATGAACAGGCATTTATTTGACTGAGATGTGGGGAGAGTGTTTTGTGTGAAGTATTCTTATAGAAATTAACGTGCTGCCGAGCGCGGTGGTTGGGAACGTTGTCATTTCAAAGATCCCAATCCAAGTTCTCAGGCAATGTAATTTCTAAGGGAATGAAAAGACATTTATTTGACTGAGATGTGGGGAGAGTGTTTTGTGTGAAGTATTCTTATCGAAATTAACGTGCTGCCGAGCGCGGTGGTTGGGAACGTTGTCATTTCAAAGCTCCCAATCCAAGTTCTCAGGCAATGTAATTTCTAAGGGAATGAAAAAGCATTTATTTGACTGAGATGTGGGGAGAGTGTTTTGTGTGAAGTATTCTTATAGAAATTAACGTGCTGCCGAGCGCGGTGGTTCGGAACGTTGTCATTTCAAAGCTCCCAATCCAAGTTCTCAGGCAATGTAATTTCTATGGGAATGAAAAGGCATTTATTTCACTGTGATGTGGGGAGAGTGTTTTGTGTGAAGTATTCTTATAGAAATTAACGTGCTGCCGAGCGCGGTGGTTGGGAACATTGTCATTTCAAAGCTCCCAATCCAAGTTCTCAGGCAATGTAATTTCTAAGGGAATGAAAAGGCATTTATTTGACTGAGATGTGGGGAGAGTGTTTTGTGTGAAGTATTCTTATAGAAATTAACGTGCTGCCGAGCGCGGTGGTTGGGAACGTTGTCATTTCAAAGCTCCCAATCCAAGTTCTCAGGCGATGTAATTTCTAAGGGAATGAAAAGGCATTTATTTCACTGTGATGTGGGGAGAGTGTTTTGTGTGAAGTATTCTTATAGAAATTAACGTGCTGCCGAGCGCGGTGGTTGGGAACATTGTCATTTCAAAGCTCCCAATCCAAGTTCTCAGGCAATGTAATTTCTAAGGGAATGAAAAGGCATTTATTTGACTGAGATGTGGGGAGAGTGTTTTGTGTGAAGTATTCTTATAGAAATTAACGTGCTGCCGAGCGCGGTGGTTGGGAACGTTGTCATTTCAAAGATCCCAATCCAAGTTCTCAGGCAATGTAATTTCTAAGGGAATGAAAAGGCATTTATTTGACAGAGATGTGGGGAGAGTGTTTTGTGTGAAGTATTCTTATAGAAATTAACGTGCTGCCGAGCGCGGTGGTTGCGAACGTTGTCATTTCAAAGCTCCCAATCCAAGTTCACCGGCGATGTAATTTCTAAGGGAATGAAAAGACATTTATTTGACTGAGATGTGGGGAGAGTGTTTTGTGTGAAGTATTCTTATCGAAATTAACGTGCTGCCGAGCGCGGTGGTTGGGAACGTTGTCATTTCAAAGCTCCCAATCCAAGTTCTCAGGCAATGTAATTTCTAAGGGAATGAAAAAGCATTTATTTGACTGAGATGTGGGGAGAGTGTTTTGTGTGAAGTATTCTTATAGAAATTAACGTGCTGCCGAGCGCGGTGGTTGGGAACGTTGTCATTTCATAGCTCCCAATCCAAGTTCTCAGGCAATGTAATTTTTAAGGGAATGAAAAGGCATTTATTTGACTGAGATGTGGGGAGAGTGTTTTGTGTGAAGTATTCTTAAAGAAATTAACGTGCTGCCGAGCGCGGTGGTTCGGAACGTTGTCATTTCAAAGCTCCCAATGCAAGTTCTCAGGCAATGTAATTTCTAAGGGAATGAAAAGGCATTTATTTCACTGTGATGTGGGGAGAGTGTTTTGTGTGAAGTATTCTTATAGAAATTAACGTGCTGCCGAGCGCGGTGGTTGGGAACATTGTCATTTCAAAGCTCCCAATCCAAGTTCTCAGGCAATGTAATTTCTAAGGGAATGAAAAGGCATTTATTTGACTGAGATGTGGGGAGAGTGTTTTGTGTGAAGTATTCTTATAGAAATTAACGTGCTGCCGAGCGCGGTGGTTGGGAACGTTGTCATTTCAAAGCTCCCAATCCAAGTTCTCAGGCGATGTAATTTCTAAGGGAATGAAAAGGCATTTATTTCACTGTGATGTGGGGAGAGTGTTTTGTGTGAAGTATTCTTATAGAAATTAACGTGCTGCCGAGCGCGGTGGTTGGGAACATTGTCATTTCAAAGCTCCCAATCCAAGTTCTCAGGCAATGTAATTTCAAAGATAATCAACAGGCATTTATTTGACTGAGATGTGGGGAGAGTGTTTTGTGTGAAGTATTCTTATAGAAATTAACGTGCTGCCGAGCGCGGTGGTTGGGAACGTTGTCATTTCAAAGATCCCAATCCAAGTTCTCAGGCAATGTAATTTCTAAGGGAATGAAAAGGCATTTATTTGACAGAGATGTGGGGAGAGTGTTTTGTGTGAAGTATTCTTATAGAAATTAACGTGCTGCCGAGCGCGGTGGTTGCGAACGTTGTCATTTCAAAGCTCCCAATCCAAGTTCACCGGCGATGTAATTTCTAAGGGAATGAAAAGACATTTATTTGACTGAGATGTGGGGAGAGTGTTTTGTGTGAAGTATTCTTATCGAAATTAACGTGCTGCCGAGTGCGGTGGTTGGGAACGTTGTCATTTCAAAGCTCCCAATCCAAGTTCTCAGGCAATGTAATTTCTAAGGGAATCAAAAAGCATTTATTTGACTGAGATGTGGGGAGAGTGTTTTGTGTGAAGTATTCTTATAGAAATTAACGTGCTGCCGAGCGCGGTGGTTGGGAACGTTGTCATTTCATAGCTCCCAATCCAAGTTCTCAGGCAGTGTAATTTTTAAGGGAATGAAAAGGCATTTATTTGACTGAGATGTGGGGAGAGTGTTTGTGTGAAGTATTCTTATAGAAATTAACGTGCTGCCGAGCGCGGTGGTTCGGAACGTTGTCATTTCAAAGCTCCCAATGCAAGTTCTCAGGCAATGTAATTTCTAAGGGAATGAAAAGGCATTTATTTCACTGTGATGTGGGGAGAGTGTTTTGTGTGAAGTATTCTTATAGAAATTAACGTGCTGCCGAGCGCGGTGGTTGGGAACATTGTCATTTCAAAGCTCCCAATCCAAGTTCTCAGGCAATGTAATTTCTAAGGGAATGAAAAGGCATTTATTTGACTGAGATGTGGGGAGAGTGTTTTGTGTGAAGTATTCTTATCGAAATTAACGTGCTGCCGAGCGCGGTGGTTGGGAACGTTGTCATTTCAAAGCTCCCAATCCAAGTTCTCAGGCAATGTAATTTCTAAGGGAATCAAAAAGCATTTATTTGACTGAGATGTGGGGAGAGTGTTTTGTGTGAAGTATTCTTATAGAAATTAACGTGCTGCCGAGCGCGGTGGTTGGGAACGTTGTCATTTCATAGCTCCCAATCCAAGTTCTCAGGCAATGTAATTTTTAAGGGAATGAAAAGGCATTTATTTGACTGAGATGTGGGGAGAGTGTTTGTGTGAAGTATTCTTATAGAAATTAACGTGCTGCCGAGCGCGGTGGTTCGGAACGTTGTCATTTCATAGCTCCCAATCCAAGTTCTCAGGCAATGTAATTTTTAAGGGAATGAAAAGGCATTTATTTGACTGAGATGTGGGGAGAGTGTTTTGTGTGAAGTATTCTTAAAGAAATTAACGTGCTGCCGAGCGCGGTGGTTCGGAACGTTGTCATTTCAAAGCTCCCAATGCAAGTTCTCAGGCAATGTAATTTCTAAGGGAATGAAAAGGCATTTATTTCACTGTGATGTGGGGAGAGTGTTTTGTGTGAAGTATTCTTATAGAAATTAACGTGCTGCCGAGCGGGGTGGTTGGGAACATTGTCATTTCAAAGCTCCCAATGCAAGTTCTCAGGCAATGTAATTTCTAAGGGAATGAAAAGGCATTTATTTGACTGAGATGTGGGGAGAGTGTTTTGTGTGAAGTATTCTTATAGAAATTAACGTGCTGCCGAGCGCGGTGGTTGGGAACGTTGTCATTTCAAAGCTCCCAATCCAAGTTCTCAGGCGATGTAATTTCTAAGGGAATGAAAAGGCATTTATTTCACTGTGATGTGGGGAGAGTGTTTTGTGTGAAGTATTCTTATAGAAATTAACGTGCTGCCGAGCGCTGTGGTTGGGAACATTGTCATTTCAAAGCTCCCAATCCAAGTTCTCAGGCAATGTAATTTCAAAGATAATGAACAGGCATTTATTTGACTGAGATGTGGGGAGAGTGTTTTGTGTGAAGTATTCTTATAGAAATTAACGTGCTGCCGAGCGCGGTGGTTGGGAACGTTGTCATTTCAAAGATCCCAATCCAAGTTCTCAGGCAATGTAATTTCTAAGGGAATGAAAAGGCATTTATTTGACAGAGATGTGGGGAGAGTGTTTTGTGTGAAGTATTCTTATAGAAATTAACGTGCTGCCGAGCGCGGTGGTTGCGAACGTTGTCATTTCAAAGCTCCCAATCCAAGTTCACCGGCGATGTAATTTCTAAGGGAATGAAAAGACATTTATTTGACTGAGATGTGGGGAGAGTGTTTTGTGTGAAGTATTCTTATCGAAATTAACGTGCTGCCGAGCGCGGTGGTTGGGAACGTTGTCATTTCAAAGCTCCCAATCCAAGTTCTCAGGCAATGTAATTTCTAAGGGAATCAAAAAGCATTTATTTGACTGAGATGTGGGGAGAGTGTTTTGTGTGAAGTATTCTTATAGAAATTAACGTGCTGCCGAGCGCGGTGGTTGGGAACGTTGTCATTTCATAGCTCCCAATCCAAGTTCTCAGGCAATGTAATTTTTAAGGGAATGAAAAGGCATTTATTTGACTGAGATGTGGGGAGAGTGTTTGTGTGAAGTATTCTTATAGAAATTAACGTGCTGCCGAGCGCGGTGGTTCGGAACGTTGTCATTTCAAAGCTCCCAATGCAAGTTCTCAGGCAATGTAATTTCTAAGGGAATGAAAAGGCATTTATTTCACTGTGATGTGGGGAGAGTGTTTTGTGTGAAGTATTCTTATAGAAATTAACGTGTTGCCGAGCGCGGTGGTTGGGAACATTGTCATTTCAAAGCTCCCAATCCAAGTTCTCAGGCAATGTAATTTCTAAGGGAATGAAAAGGCATTTATTTGACTGAGATGTGGGGAGAGTGTTTTGTGTGAAGTATTCTTATCGAAATTAACGTGCTGCCGAGCGCGGTGGTTGGGAACGTTGTCATTTCAAAGCTCCCAATCCAAGTTCTCAGGCAATGTAATTTCTAAGGGAATGAAAAAGCATTTATTTGACTGAGATGTGGGGAGAGTGTTTTGTGTGAAGTATTCTTATAGAAATTAACGTGCTGCCGAGCGCGGTGGTTGGGAACGTTGTCATTTCATAGCTCCCAATCCAAGTTCTCAGGCAATGTAATTTTTAAGGGAATGAAAAGGCATTTATTTGACTGAGATGTGGGGAGAGTGTTTGTGTGAAGTATTCTTATAGAAATTAACGTGCTGCCGAGCGCGGTGGTTCGGAACGTTGTCATTTCATAGCTCCCAATCCAAGTTCTCAGGCAATGTAATTTTTAAGGGAATGAAAAGGCATTTATTTGACTGAGATGTGGGGAGAGTGTTTTGTGTGAAGTATTCTTAAAGAAATTAACGTGCTGCCGAGCGCGGTGGTTCGGAACGTTGTCATTTCAAAGCTCCCAATGCAAGTTCTCAGGCAATGTAATTTCTAAGGGAATGAAAAGGCATTTATTTCACTGTGATGTGGGGAGAGTGTTTTGTGTGAAGTATTCTTATAGAAATTAACGTGCTGCCGAGCGGGGTGGTTGGGAACATTGTCATTTCAAAGCTCCCAATGCAAGTTCTCAGGCAATGTAATTTCTAAGGGAATGAAAAGGCATTTATTTGACTGAGATGTGGGGAGAGTGTTTTGTGTGAAGTATTCTTATAGAAATTAACGTGCTGCCGAGCGCGGTGGTTGGGAACGTTGTCATTTCAAAGCTCCCAATCCAAGTTCTCAGGCGATGTAATTTCTAAGGGAATGAAAAGGCATTTATTTCACTGTGATGTGGGGAGAGTGTTTTGTGTGAAGTATTCTTATAGAAATTAACGTGCTGCCGAGCGCTGTGGTTGGGAACATTGTCATTTCAAAGCTCCCAATCCAAGTTCTCAGGCAATGTAATTTCAAAGATAATGAACAGGCATTTATTTGACTGAGATGTGGGGAGAGTGTTTTGTGTGAAGTATTCTTATAGAAATTAACGTGCTGCCGAGCGCGGTGGTTGGGAACGTTGTCATTTCAAAGATCCCAATCCAAGTTCTCAGGCAATGTAATTTCTAAGGGAATGAAAAGGCATTTATTTGACAGAGATGTGGGGAGAGTGTTTTGTGTGAAGTATTCTTATAGAAATTAACGTGCTGCCGAGCGCGGTGGTTGCGAACGTTGTCATTTCAAAGCTCCCAATCCAAGTTCACCGGCGATGTAATTTCTAAGGGAATGAAAAGACATTTATTTGACTGAGATGTGGGGAGAGTGTTTTGTGTGAAGTATTCTTATCGAAATTAACGTGCTGCCGAGCGCGGTGGTTGGGAACGTTGTCATTTCAAAGCTCCCAATCCAAGTTCTCAGGCAATGTAATTTCTAAGGGAATCAAAAAGCATTTATTTGACTGAGATGTGGGGAGAGTGTTTTGTGTGAAGTATTCTTATAGAAATTAACGTGCTGCCGAGCGCGGTGGTTGGGAACGTTGTCATTTCATAGCTCCCAATCCAAGTTCTCAGGCAATGTAATTTTTAAGGGAATGAAAAGGCATTTATTTGACTGAGATGTGGGGAGAGTGTTTGTGTGAAGTATTCTTATAGAAATTAACGTGCTGCCGAGCGCGGTGGTTCGGAACGTTGTCATTTCAAAGCTCCCAATGCAAGTTCTCAGGCAATGTAATTTCTAAGGGAATGAAAAGGCATTTATTTCACTGTGATGTGGGGAGAGTGTTTTGTGTGAAGTATTCTTATAGAAATTAACGTGTTGCCGAGCGCGGTGGTTGGGAACATTGTCATTTCAAAGCTCCCAATCCAAGTTCTCAGGCAATGTAATTTCTAAGGGAATGAAAAGGCATTTATTTGACTGAGATGTGGGGAGAGTGTTTTGTGTGAAGTATTCTTATCGAAATTAACGTGCTGCCGAGCGCGGTGGTTGGGAACGTTGTCATTTCAAAGCTCCCAATCCAAGTTCTCAGGCAATGTAATTTCTAAGGGAATGAAAAAGCATTTATTTGACTGAGATGTGGGGAGAGTGTTTTGTGTGAAGTATTCTTATAGAAATTAACGTGCTGCCGAGCGCCGTGGTTCGGAACGTTGTCATTTCAAAGCTCCCAATCCAAGTTCTCAGGCAATGTAATTTCTAAGGGAATGAAAAGGCATTTATTTCACTGTGATGTGGGGAGAGTGTTTTGTGTGAAGTATTCTTATAGAAATTAACGTGCTTCCGAGCGCGGTGGTTGGGAACATTGTCATTTCAAAGCTCCCAATCCAAGTTCTCAGGCAATGTAATTTCTAAGGGAATGAAAAGGCATTTATTTGACTGAGATGTGGGGAGAGTGTTTTGTGTGAAGTATTCTTATAGAAATTAACGTGCTGCCGAGCGCGGTGGTTGGGAACGTTGTCATTTCAAAGCTCCCAATCCAAGTTCTCAGGCGATGTAATTTCTAAGGGAATGAAAAGGCATTTATTTCACTGTGATGTGGGGAGAGTGTTTTGTGTGAAGTATTCTTATAGAAATTAACGTGCTGCCGAGCGCGGTGGTTGGGAACATTGTCATTTCAAAGCTCCCAATCCAAGTTCTCAGGCAATGTAATTTCTAAGGGAATGAAAAGGCATTTATTTGACTGAGATGTGGGGAGAGTGTTTTGTGTGAAGTATTCTTATAGAAATTAACGTGCTGCCGAGCGCGGTGGTTGGGAACGTTGTCATTTCAAAGCTCCCAATCCAAGTTCTCAGGCGATGTAATTTCTAAGGGAATGAAAAGGCATTTATTTCACTGTGATGTGGGGAGAGTGTTTTGTGTGAAGTATTCTTATAGAAATTAACGTGCTGCCGAGCGCGGTGGTTGGGAACATTGTCATTTCAAAGCTCCCAATCCAAGTTCTCAGGCAATGTAATTTCAAAGATAATGAACAGGCATTTATTTGACTGAGATGTGGGGAGAGTGTTTTGTGTGAAGTATTCTTATAGAAATTAACGTGCTGCCGAGCGCGGTGGTTGGGAACGTTGTCATTTCAAAGATCCCAATCCAAGTTCTCAGGCAATGTAATTTCTAAGGGAATGAAAAGACATTTATTTGACTGAGATGTGGGGAGAGTGTTTTGTGTGAAGTATTCTTATCGAAATTAACGTGCTGCCGAGCGCGGTGGTTGGGAACGTTGTCATTTCAAAGCTCCCAATCCAAGTTCTCAGGCAATGTAATTTCTAAGGGAATGAAAAAGCATTTATTTGACTGAGATGTGGGGAGAGTGTTTTGTGTGAAGTATTCTTATAGAAATTAACGTGCTGCCGAGCGCGGTGGTTCGGAACGTTGTCATTTCAAAGCTCCCAATCCAAGTTCTCAGGCAATGTAATTTCTATGGGAATGAAAAGGCATTTATTTCACTGTGATGTGGGGAGAGTGTTTTGTGTGAAGTATTCTTATAGAAATTAACGTGCTGCCGAGCGCGGTGGTTGGGAACATTGTCATTTCAAAGCTCCCAATCCAAGTTCTCAGGCAATGTAATTTCTAAGGGAATGAAAAGGCATTTATTTGACTGAGATGTGGGGAGAGTGTTTTGTGTGAAGTATTCTTATAGAAATTAACGTGCTGCCGAGCGCGGTGGTTGGGAACGTTGTCATTTCAAAGCTCCCAATCCAAGTTCTCAGGCGATGTAATTTCTAAGGGAATGAAAAGGCATTTATTTCACTGTGATGTGGGGAGAGTGTTTTGTGTGAAGTATTCTTATAGAAATTAACGTGCTGCCGAGCGCGGTGGTTGGGAACATTGTCATTTCAAAGCTCCCAATCCAAGTTCTCAGGCAATGTAATTTCTAAGGGAATGAAAAGGCATTTATTTGACTGAGATGTGGGGAGAGTGTTTTGTGTGAAGTATTCTTATAGAAATTAACGTGCTGCCGAGCGCGGTGGTTGGGAACGTTGTCATTTCAAAGATCCCAATCCAAGTTCTCAGGCAATGTAATTTCTAAGGGAATGAAAAGGCATTTATTTGACAGAGATGTGGGTAGAGTGTTTTGTGTGAAGTATTCTTATAGAAATTAACGTGCTGCCGAGCGCGGTGGTTGGGAACGTTGTCATTTCATAGCTCCCAATCCAAGTTCTCAGGCAATGTAATTTTTAAGGGAATAAAAAGGGATTTATTTGACTGAGATGTGGGGAGAGTGTTTTGTGTGAAGTATTCTTATAGAAATTAACGTGCTGCCGAGCGCGGTGGTTCGGAACATTGTCATTTCAAAGCTCCCAATGCAAGTTCTCAGGCAATGTAATTTCTAAGGGAATGAAAAGGCATTTATTTCACTGTGATGTGGGGAGAGTGTTTTGTGTGAAGTATTCTTATAGAAATTAACGTGCTGCCGAGCGCGGTGGTTGGGAACATTGTCATTTCAAAGCTCCCAATCCAAGTTCTCAGGCAATGTAATTTCTAAGGGAATCAAAAAGCATTTATTTGACTGAGATGTGGGGAGAGTGTTTTGTGTGAAGTATTCTTATAGAAATTAACGTGCTGCCGAGCGCGGTGGTTGGGAACGTTGTCATTTCATAGCTCCCAATCCAAGTTCTCAGGCAATGTAATTTTTAAGGGAATGAAAAGGCATTTATTTGACTGAGATGTGGGGAGAGTGTTTGTGTGAAGTATTCTTATAGAAATTAACGTGCTGCCGAGCGCGGTGGTTCGGAACGTTGTCATTTCAAAGCTCCCAATGCAAGTTCTCAGGCAATGTAATTTCTAAGGGAATGAAAAGGCATTTATTTCACTGTGATGTGGGGAGAGTGTTTTGTGTGAAGTATTCTTATAGAAATTAACGTGTTGCCGAGCGCGGTGGTTGGGAACATTGTCATTTCAAAGCTCCCAATCCAAGTTCTCAGGCAATGTAATTTCTAAGGGAATGAAAAGGCATTTATTTGACTGAGATGTGGGGAGAGTGTTTTGTGTGAAGTATTCTTATCGAAATTAACGTGCTGCCGAGCGCGGTGGTTGGGAACGTTGTCATTTCAAAGCTCCCAATCCAAGTTCTCAGGCAATGTAATTTCTAAGGGAATGAAAAAGCATTTATTTGACTGAGATGTGGGGAGAGTGTTTTGTGTGAAGTATTCTTATAGAAATTAACGTGCTGCCGAGCGCCGTGGTTCGGAACGTTGTCATTTCAAAGCTCCCAATCCAAGTTCTCAGGCAATGTAATTTCTAAGGGAATGAAAAGGCATTTATTTCACTGTGATGTGGGGAGAGTGTTTTGTGTGAAGTATTCTTATAGAAATTAACGTGCTTCCGAGCGCGGTGGTTGGGAACATTGTCATTTCAAAGCTCCCAATCCAAGTTCTCAGGCAATGTAATTTCTAAGGGAATGAAAAGGCATTTATTTGACTGAGATGTGGGGAGAGTGTTTTGTGTGAAGTATTCTTATAGAAATTAACGTGCTGCCGAGCGCGGTGGTTGGGAACGTTGTCATTTCAAAGCTCCCAATCCAAGTTCTCAGGCGATGTAATTTCTAAGGGAATGAAAAGGCATTTATTTCACTGTGATGTGGGGAGAGTGTTTTGTGTGAAGTATTCTTATAGAAATTAACGTGCTGCCGAGCGCGGTGGTTGGGAACATTGTCATTTCAAAGCTCCCAATCCAAGTTCTCAGGCAATGTAATTTCTAAGGGAATGAAAAGGCATTTATTTGACTGAGATGTGGGGAGAGTGTTTTGTGTGAAGTATTCTTATAGAAATTAACGTGCTGCCGAGCGCGGTGGTTGGGAACGTTGTCATTTCAAAGCTCCCAATCCAAGTTCTCAGGCGATGTAATTTCTAAGGGAATGAAAAGGCATTTATTTCACTGTGATGTGGGGAGAGTGTTTTGTGTGAAGTATTCTTATAGAAATTAACGTGCTGCCGAGCGCGGTGGTTGGGAACATTGTCATTTCAAAGCTCCCAATCCAAGTTCTCAGGCAATGTAATTTCAAAGATAATGAACAGGCATTTATTTGACTGAGATGTGGGGAGAGTGTTTTGTGTGAAGTATTCTTATAGAAATTAACGTGCTGCCGAGCGCGGTGGTTGGGAACGTTGTCATTTCAAAGATCCCAATCCAAGTTCTCAGGCAATGTAATTTCTAAGGGAATGAAAAGACATTTATTTGACTGAGATGTGGGGAGAGTGTTTTGTGTGAAGTATTCTTATCGAAATTAACGTGCTGCCGAGCGCGGTGGTTGGGAACGTTGTCATTTCAAAGCTCCCAATCCAAGTTCTCAGGCAATGTAATTTCTAAGGGAATGAAAAAGCATTTATTTGACTGAGATGTGGGGAGAGTGTTTTGTGTGAAGTATTCTTATAGAAATTAACGTGCTGCCGAGCGCGGTGGTTCGGAACGTTGTCATTTCAAAGCTCCCAATCCAAGTTCTCAGGCAATGTAATTTCTATGGGAATGAAAAGGCATTTATTTCACTGTGATGTGGGGAGAGTGTTTTGTGTGAAGTATTCTTATAGAAATTAACGTGCTGCCGAGCGCGGTGGTTGGGAACATTGTCATTTCAAAGCTCCCAATCCAAGTTCTCAGGCAATGTAATTTCTAAGGGAATGAAAAGGCATTTATTTGACTGAGATGTGGGGAGAGTGTTTTGTGTGAAGTATTCTTATAGAAATTAACGTGCTGCCGAGCGCGGTGGTTGGGAACGTTGTCATTTCAAAGCTCCCAATCCAAGTTCTCAGGCGATGTAATTTCTAAGGGAATGAAAAGGCATTTATTTCACTGTGATGTGGGGAGAGTGTTTTGTGTGAAGTATTCTTATAGAAATTAACGTGCTGCCGAGCGCGGTGGTTGGGAACATTGTCATTTCAAAGCTCCCAATCCAAGTTCTCAGGCAATGTAATTTCTAAGGGAATGAAAAGGCATTTATTTGACTGAGATGTGGGGAGAGTGTTTTGTGTGAAGTATTCTTATAGAAATTAACGTGCTGCCGAGCGCGGTGGTTGGGAACGTTGTCATTTCAAAGATCCCAATCCAAGTTCTCAGGCAATGTAATTTCTAAGGGAATGAAAAGGCATTTATTTGACAGAGATGTGGGTAGAGTGTTTTGTGTGAAGTATTCTTATAGAAATTAACGTGCTGCCGAGCGCGGTGGTTGGGAACGTTGTCATTTCATAGCTCCCAATCCAAGTTCTCAGGCAATGTAATTTTTAAGGGAATAAAAAGGGATTTATTTGACTGAGATGTGGGGAGAGTGTTTTGTGTGAAGTATTCTTATAGAAATTAACGTGCTGCCGAGCGCGGTGGTTCGGAACATTGTCATTTCAAAGCTCCCAATGCAAGTTCTCAGGCAATGTAATTTCTAAGGGAATGAAAAGGCATTTATTTCACTGTGATGTGGGGAGAGTGTTTTGTGTGAAGTATTCTTATAGAAATTAACGTGCTGCCGAGCGCGGTGGTTGGGAACATTGTCATTTCAAAGCTCCCAATCCAAGTTCTCAGGCAATGTAATTTCTAAGGGAATGAAAAGGCATTTATTTGACTGAGATGTGGGGAGAGTGTTTTGTGTGAAGTATTCTTATAGAAATTAACGTGCTGCCGAGCGCGGTGGTTGGGAACGTTGTCATTTCAAAGCTCCCAATCCAAGTTCTCAGGCGATGTAATTTCTAAGGGAATGAAAAGGCATTTATTTCACTGTGATGTGGGGAGAGTGTTTTGTGTGAAGTATTCTTATAGAAATTAACGTGCTGCCGAGCGCGGTGGTTGGGAACATTGTCATTTCAAAGCTCCCAATCCAAGTTCTCAGGCAATGTAATTTCAAAGATAATGAACAGGCATTTATTTGACTGAGATGTGGGGAGAGTGTTTTGTGTGAAGTATTCTTATAGAAATTAACGTGCTGCCGAGCGCGGTGGTTGGGAACGTTGTCATTTCAAAGATCCCAATCCAATTTCTCAGGCAATGTAATTTCTAAGGGAATGAAAAGGCATTTATTTGACAGAGATGTGGGGAGAGTGTTTTGTGTGAAGTATTCTTATAGAAATTAACGTGCTGCCGAGCGCGGTGGTTGCGAACGTTGTCATATCAAAGCTCCCAATCCAAGTTCACCGGCGATGTAATTTCTAAGGGAATGAAAAGACATTTATTTGACTGAGATGTGGGGAGAGTGTTTTGTGTGAAGTATTCTTATCGAAATTAACGTGCTGCCGACCGCGGTGGTTGGGAACGTTGTCATTTCAAAGCTCCCAATCCAAGTTCTCAGTCAATGTAATTTCTAAGGGAATGAAAAAGCATTTATTTGACTGAGATGTGGGGAGAGTGTTTTGTGTGAAGTATTCTTATAGAAATTAACGTGCTGCCGAGCGCTGTGGTTGGGAACGTTGTCATTTCATAGCTCCCAATCCAAGTTCTCAGGCAATGTAATTTTTAAGGGAATGAAAAGGCATTTATTTGACTGAGATGTGGGGAGAGTGTTTGTGTGAAGTATTCTTATAGAAATTAACGTGCTGCCGAGCGCGGTGGTTCGGAACGTTGTCATTTCAAAGCTCCCAATCCAAGTTCTCAGGCAATGTAATTTCTATGGGAATGAAAAGGCATTTATTTCACTGTGATGTGGGGAGAGTGTTTTGTGTGAAGTATTCTTATAGAAATTAACGTGCTGCCGAGCGCGGTGGTTCGGAACGTTGTCATTTCAAAGCTCCCAATCCAAGTTCTCAGGCAATGTAATTTCTATGGGAATGAAAAGGCATTTATTTCACTGTGATGTGGGGAGAGTGTTTTGTGTGAAGTATTCTTATAGAAATTAACGTGCTGCCGAGCGCGGTGGTTGGGAACATTGTCATTTCAAAGCTCCCAATCCAAGTTCTCAGGCAATGTAATTTCTAAGGGAATGAAAAGGCATTTATTTGACTGAGATGTGGGGAGAGTGTTTTGTGTGAAGTATTCTTATAGAAATTAACGTGCTGCCGAGCGCGGTGGTTGGGAACGTTGTCATTTCAAAGCTCCCAATCCAAGTTCTCAGGCGATGTAATTTCTAAGGGAATGAAAAGGCATTTATTTCACTGTGATGTGGGGAGAGTGTTTTGTGTGAAGTATTCTTATAGAAATTAACGTGCTGCCGAGCGCGGTGGTTGGGAACATTGTCATTTCAAAGCTCCCAATCCAAGTTCTCAGGCAATGTAATTTCTAAGGGAATGAAAAGGCATTTATTTGACTGAGATGTGGGGAGAGTGTTTTGTGTGAAGTATTCTTATAGAAATTAACGTGCTGCCGAGCGCGGTGGTTGGGAACGTTGTCATTTCAAAGATCCCAATCCAAGTTCTCAGGCAATGTAATTTCTAAGGGAATGAAAAGGCATTTATTTGACAGAGATGTGGGGAGAGTGTTTTGTGTGAAGTATTCTTATAGAAATTAACGTGCTGCCGAGCGCGGTGGTTGGGAACGTTGTCATTTCATAGCTCCCAATCCAAGTTCTCAGGCAATGTAATTTTTAAGGGAATAAAAAGGGATTTATTTGACTGAGATGTGGGGAGAGTGTTTTGTGTGAAGTATTCTTATAGAAATTAACGTGCTGCCGAGCGCGGTGGTTCGGAACATTGTCATTTCAAAGCTCCCAATGCAAGTTCTCAGGCAATGTAATTTCTAAGGGAATGAAAAGGCATTTATTTCACTGTGATGTGGGGAGAGTGTTTTGTGTGAAGTATTCTTATAGAAATTAACGTGCTGCCGAGCGCGGTGGTTGGGAACATTGTCATTTCAAAGCTCCCAATCCAAGTTCTCAGGCAATGTAATTTCTAAGGGAATGAAAAGGCATTTATTTGACTGAGATGTGGGGAGAGTGTTTTGTGTGAAGTATTCTTATAGAAATTAACGTGCTGCCGAGCGCGGTGGTTGGGAACATTGTCATTTCAAAGCTCCCAATCCAAGTTCTCAGGCAATGTAATTTCTAAGGGAATGAAAAGGCATTTATTTGACTGAGATGTGGGGAGAGTGTTTTGTGTGAAGTATTCTTATAGAAATTAACGTGCTGCCGAGCGCGGTGGTTGGGAACATTGTCATTTCAAAGCTCCCAATCCAAGTTCTCAGGCAATGTAATTTCTAAGGGAATGAAAAGGCATTTATTTGACTGAGATGTGGGGAGAGTGTTTTGTGTGAAGTATTCTTATAGAAATTAACGTGCTGCCGAGCGCGGTGGTTGGGAACATTGTCATTTCAAAGCTCCCAATCCAAGTTCTCAGGCAATGTAATTTCTAAGGGAATGAAAAGGCATTTATTTGACTGAGATGTGGGGAGAGTGTTTTGTGTGAAGTATTCTTATAGAAATTAACGTGCTGCCGAGCGCGGTGGTTGGGAACATTGTCATTTCAAAGCTCCCAATCCAAGTTCTCAGGCAATGTAATTTCTAAGGGAATGAAAAGGCATTTATTTGACTGAGATGTGGGGAGAGTGTTTTGTGTGAAGTATTCTTATAGAAATTAACGTGCTGCCGAGCGCGGTGGTTGGGAACATTGTCATTTCAAAGCTCCCAATCCAAGTTCTCAGGCAATGTAATTTCTAAGGGAATGAAAAGGCATTTATTTGACTGAGATGTGGGGAGAGTGTTTTGTGTGAAGTATTCTTATAGAAATTAACGTGCTGCCGAGCGCGGTGGTTGGGAACATTGTCATTTCAAAGCTCCCAATCCAAGTTCTCAGGCAATGTAATTTCTAAGGGAATGAAAAGGCATTTATTTGACTGAGATGTGGGGAGAGTGTTTTGTGTGAAGTATTCTTATAGAAATTAACGTGCTGCCGAGCGCGGTGGTTGGGAACATTGTCATTTCAAAGCTCCCAATCCAAGTTCTCAGGCAATGTAATTTCTAAGGGAATGAAAAGGCATTTATTTGACTGAGATGTGGGGAGAGTGTTTTGTGTGAAGTATTCTTATAGAAATTAACGTGCTGCCGAGCGCGGTGGTTGGGAACATTGTCATTTCAAAGCTCCCAATCCAAGTTCTCAGGCAATGTAATTTCTAAGGGAATGAAAAGGCATTTATTTGACTGAGATGTGGGGAGAGTGTTTTGTGTGAAGTATTCTTATAGAAATTAACGTGTTGCCGAGCGCGGTGGTTGGGAACATTGTCATTTCAAAGCTCCCAATCCAAGTTCTCAGGCAATGTAATTTCTAAGGGAATGAAAAGGCATTTATTTGACTGAGATGTGGGGAGAGTGTTTTGTGTGAAGTATTCTTATAGAAATTAACGTGCTGCCGAGCGCGGTGGTTGGGAACGTTGTCATTTCATAGCTCCCAATCCAAGTTCTCAGGCAATGTAATTTTTAAGGGAATAAAAAGGGATTTATTTGACTGAGATGTGGGGAGAGTGTTTTGTGTGAAGTATTCTTGTAGAAATTAACGTGCTGCCGAGCGCGGTGGTTCGGAACATTGTCATTTCAAAGCTCCCAATGCAAGTTCTCAGGCAATGTAATTTCTAAGGGAATGAAAAGGCATTTATTTCACTGTGATGTGGGGAGAGTGTTTTGTGTGAAGTATTCTTATAGAAATTAACGTGCTGCCGAGCGCGGTGGTTGGGAACATTGTCATTTCAAAGCTCCCAATCCAAGTTCTCAGGCAATGTAATTTCTAAGGGAATGAAAAGGCATTTATTTGACTGAGATGTGGGGAGAGTGTTTTGTGTGAAGTATTCTTATAGAAATTAACGTGCTGCCGAGCGCGGTGGTTGGGAACATTGTCATTTCAAAGCTCCCAATCCAAGTTCTCAGGCAATGTAATTTCTAAGGGAATGAAAAGGCATTTATTTGACTGAGATGTGGGGAGAGTGTTTTGTGTGAAGTATTCTTATAGAAATTAACGTGCTGCCGAGCGCGGTGGTTGGGAACATTGTCATTTCAAAGCTCCCAATCCAAGTTCTCAGGCAATGTAATTTCAAAGATAATGAACAGGCATTTATTTGACTGAGATGTGGGGAGAGTGTTTTGTGTGAAGTATTCTTATAGAAATTAACGTGCTGCCGAGCGCGGTGGTTGGGAACGTTGTCATTTCAAAGATCCCAATCCAATTTCTCAGGCAATGTAATTTCTAAGGGAATGAAAAGGCATTTATTTGACAGAGATGTGGGGAGAGTGTTTTGTGTGAAGTATTCTTATAGAAATTAACGTGCTGCCGAGCGCGGTGGTTGCGAACGTTGTCATATCAAAGCTCCCAATCCAAGTTCACCGGCGATGTAATTTCTAAGGGAATGAAAAGACATTTATTTGACTGAGATGTGGGGAGAGTGTTTTGTGTGAAGTATTCTTATCGAAATTAACGTGCTGCCGACCGCGGTGGTTGGGAACGTTGTCATTTCAAAGCTCCCAATCCAAGTTCTCAGTCAATGTAATTTCTAAGGGAATGAAAAAGCATTTATTTGACTGAGATGTGGGGAGAGTGTTTTGTGTGAAGTATTCTTATAGAAATTAACGTGCTGCCGAGCGCTGTGGTTGGGAACGTTGTCATTTCATAGCTCCCAATCCAAGTTCTCAGGCAATGTAATTTTTAAGGGAATGAAAAGGCATTTATTTGACTGAGATGTGGGGAGAGTGTTTGTGTGAAGTATTCTTATAGAAATTAACGTGCTGCCGAGCGCGGTGGTTCGGAACGTTGTCATTTCAAAGCTCCCAATGCAAGTTCTCAGGCAATGTAATTTCTAAGGAATGAAAAGGCATTTATTTCACTGTGATGTGGGGAGAGTGTTTTGTGTGAAGTATTCTTATAGAAATTAACGTGCTGCCGAGCGCGGTGGTTGGGAACATTGTCATTTCAAAGCTCCCAATCCAAGTTCTCAGGCAATGTAATTTCTAAGGGAATGAAGAGGCATTTATTTGACTGAGATGTGGGGAGAGTGTTTTGTGTGAATTATTCTTATAGAAATTAACGTGCTGCCGAGCGCGGTGGTTGGGAACGTTGTCATTTCAAAGCTCCCAATCCAAGTTCTCAGGCGATGTAATTTCTAAGGGAATGAAAAGGCATTTATTTCACTGTGATGTGGGGAGAGTGTTTTGTGTGAAGTATTCTTATAGAAATTAACGTGCTGCCGAGCGCGGTGGTTGGGAACATTGTCATTTCAAAGCTCCCAATCCAAGTTCTCAGGCAATGTAATTTCTAAGGGAATGAAAAGGCATTTATTTGACTGAGATGTGGGGAGAGTGTTTTGTGTGAAGTATTCTTATAGAAATTAACGTGCTGCCGAGCGCGGTGGTTGGGAACGTTGTCATTTCAAAGCTCCCAATCCAAGTTCTCAGGCGATGTAATTTCTAAGGGAATGAAAAGGCATTTATTTCACTGTGATGTGGGGAGAGTGTTTTGTGTGAAGTATTCTTATAGAAATTAACGTGCTGCCGAGCGCGGTGGTTGGGAACATTGTCATTTCAAAGCTCCCAATCCAAGTTCTCAGGCAATGTAATTTCTAAGGGAATGAAAAGGCATTTATTTGACTGAGATGTGGGGAGAGTGTTTTGTGTGAAGTATTCTTATAGAAATTAACGTGCTGCCGAGCGCGGTGGTTGGGAACGTTGTCATTTCAAAGATCCCAATCCAAGTTCTCAGGCAATGTAATTTCTAAGGGAATGAAAAGGCATTTATTTGACAGAGATGTGGGGAGAGTGTTTTGTGTGAAGTATTCTTATAGAAATTAACGTGCTGCCGAGCGCGGTGGTTGGGAACGTTGTCATTTCATAGCTCCCAATCCAAGTTCTCAGGCAATGTAATTTTTAAGGGAATAAAAAGGGATTTATTTGACTGAGATGTGGGGAGAGTGTTTTGTGTGAAGTATTCTTATAGAAATTAACGTGCTGCCGAGCGCGGTGGTTGGGAACATTGTCATTTCAAAGCTCCCAATCCAAGTTCTCAGGCAATGTAATTTCTAAGGGAATGAAAAGGCATTTATTTGACTGAGATGTGGGGAGAGTGTTTTGTGTGAAGTATTCTTATAGAAATTAACGTGCTGCCGAGCGCGGTGGTTGGGAACATTGTCATTTCAAAGCTCCCAATCCAAGTTCTCAGGCAATGTAATTTCTAAGGGAATGAAAAGGCATTTATTTGACTGAGATGTGGGGAGAGTGTTTTGTGTGAAGTATTCTTATAGAAATTAACGTGCTGCCGAGCGCGGTGGTTGGGAACATTGTCATTTCAAAGCTCCCAATCCAAGTTCTCAGGCAATGTAATTTCTAAGGGAATGAAAAGGCATTTATTTGACTGAGATGTGGGGAGAGTGTTTTGTGTGAAGTATTCTTATAGAAATTAACGTGCTGCCGAGCGCGGTGGTTGGGAACGTTGTCATTTCATAGCTCCCAATCCAAGTTCTCAGGCAATGTAATTTTTAAGGGAATAAAAAGGGATTTATTTGACTGAGATGTGGGGAGAGTGTTTTGTGTGAAGTATTCTTGTAGAAATTAACGTGCTGCCGAGCGCGGTGGTTCGGAACATTGTCATTTCAAAGCTCCCAATGCAAGTTCTCAGGCAATGTAATTTCTAAGGGAATGAAAAGGCATTTATTTCACTGTGATGTGGGGAGAGTGTTTTGTGTGAAGTATTCTTATAGAAATTAACGTGCTGCCGAGCGCGGTGGTTGGGAACATTGTCATTTCAAAGCTCCCAATCCAAGTTCTCAGGCAATGTAATTTCTAAGGGAATGAAAAGGCATTTATTTGACTGAGATGTGGGGAGAGTGTTTTGTGTGAAGTATTCTTATAGAAATTAACGTGCTGCCGAGCGCGGTGGTTGGGAACATTGTCATTTCAAAGCTCCCAATCCAAGTTCTCAGGCAATGTAATTTCTAAGGGAATGAAAAGGCATTTATTTGACTGAGATGTGGGGAGAGTGTTTTGTGTGAAGTATTCTTATAGAAATTAACGTGCTGCCGAGCGCGGTGGTTGGGAACATTGTCATTTCAAAGCTCCCAATCCAAGTTCTCAGGCAATGTAATTTCAAAGATAATGAACAGGCATTTATTTGACTGAGATGTGGGGAGAGTGTTTTGTGTGAAGTATTCTTATAGAAATTAACGTGCTGCCGAGCGCGGTGGTTGGGAACGTTGTCATTTCAAAGATCCCAATCCAATTTCTCAGGCAATGTAATTTCTAAGGGAATGAAAAGGCATTTATTTGACAGAGATGTGGGGAGAGTGTTTTGTGTGAAGTATTCTTATAGAAATTAACGTGCTGCCGAGCGCGGTGGTTGCGAACGTTGTCATATCAAAGCTCCCAATCCAAGTTCACCGGCGATGTAATTTCTAAGGGAATGAAAAGACATTTATTTGACTGAGATGTGGGGAGAGTGTTTTGTGTGAAGTATTCTTATCGAAATTAACGTGCTGCCGACCGCGGTGGTTGGGAACGTTGTCATTTCAAAGCTCCCAATCCAAGTTCTCAGTCAATGTAATTTCTAAGGGAATGAAAAAGCATTTATTTGACTGAGATGTGGGGAGAGTGTTTTGTGTGAAGTATTCTTATAGAAATTAACGTGCTGCCGAGCGCTGTGGTTGGGAACGTTGTCATTTCATAGCTCCCAATCCAAGTTCTCAGGCAATGTAATTTTTAAGGGAATGAAAAGGCATTTATTTGACTGAGATGTGGGGAGAGTGTTTGTGTGAAGTATTCTTATAGAAATTAACGTGCTGCCGAGCGCGGTGGTTCGGAACGTTGTCATTTCAAAGCTCCCAATGCAAGTTCTCAGGCAATGTAATTTCTAAGGAATGAAAAGGCATTTATTTCACTGTGATGTGGGGAGAGTGTTTTGTGTGAAGTATTCTTATAGAAATTAACGTGCTGCCGAGCGCGGTGGTTGGGAACATTGTCATTTCAAAGCTCCCAATCCAAGTTCTCAGGCAATGTAATTTCTAAGGGAATGAAGAGGCATTTATTTGACTGAGATGTGGGGAGAGTGTTTTGTGTGAATTATTCTTATAGAAATTAACGTGCTGCCGAGCGCGGTGGTTGGGAACGTTGTCATTTCAAAGCTCCCAATCCAAGTTCTCAGGCGATGTAATTTCTAAGGGAATGAAAAGGCATTTATTTCACTGTGATGTGGGGAGAGTGTTTTGTGTGAAGTATTCTTATAGAAATTAACGTGCTGCCGAGCGCGGTGGTTGGGAACATTGTCATTTCAAAGCTCCCAATCCAAGTTCTCAGGCAATGTAATTTCTAAGGGAATGAAAAGGCATTTATTTGACTGAGATGTGGGGAGAGTGTTTTGTGTGAAGTATTCTTATAGAAATTAACGTGCTGCCGAGCGCGGTGGTTGGGAACGTTGTCATTTCAAAGCTCCCAATCCAAGTTCTCAGGCGATGTAATTTCTAAGGGAATGAAAAGGCATTTATTTCACTGTGATGTGGGGAGAGTGTTTTGTGTGAAGTATTCTTATAGAAATTAACGTGCTGCCGAGCGCGGTGGTTGGGAACATTGTCATTTCAAAGCTCCCAATCCAAGTTCTCAGGCAATGTAATTTCTAAGGGAATGAAAAGGCATTTATTTGACTGAGATGTGGGGAGAGTGTTTTGTGTGAAGTATTCTTATAGAAATTAACGTGCTGCCGAGCGCGGTGGTTGGGAACGTTGTCATTTCAAAGATCCCAATCCAAGTTCTCAGGCAATGTAATTTCTAAGGGAATGAAAAGGCATTTATTTGACAGAGATGTGGGGAGAGTGTTTTGTGTGAAGTATTCTTATAGAAATTAACGTGCTGCCGAGCGCGGTGGTTGGGAACGTTGTCATTTCATAGCTCCCAATCCAAGTTCTCAGGCAATGTAATTTTTAAGGGAATAAAAAGGGATTTATTTGACTGAGATGTGGGGAGAGTGTTTTGTGTGAAGTATTCTTATAGAAATTAACGTGCTGCCGAGCGCGGTGGTTCGGAACATTGTCATTTCAAAGCTCCCAATGCAAGTTCTCAGGCAATGTAATTTCTAAGGGAATGAAAAGGCATTTATTTCACTGTGATGTGGGGAGAGTGTTTTGTGTGAAGTATTCTTATAGAAATTAACGTGCTGCCGAGCGCGGTGGTTGGGAACATTGTCATTTCAAAGCTCCCAATCCAAGTTCTCAGGCAATGTAATTTCTAAGGGAATGAAAAGGCATTTATTTGACTGAGATGTGGGGAGAGTGTTTTGTGTGAAGTATTCTTATAGAAATTAACGTGCTGCCGAGCGCGGTGGTTGGGAACGTTGTCATTTCAAAGCTCCCAATCCAAGTTCTCAGGCGATGTAATTTCTAAGGGAATGAAAAGGCATTTATTTCACTGTGATGTGGGGAGAGTGTTTTGTGTGAAGTATTCTTATAGAAATTAACGTGCTGCCGAGCGCGGTGGTTGGGAACATTGTCATTTCAAAGCTCCCAATCCAAGTTCTCAGGCAATGTAATTTCAAAGATAATGAACAGGCATTTATTTGACTGAGATGTGGGGAGAGTGTTTTGTGTGAAGTATTCTTATAGAAATTAACGTGCTGCCGAGCGCGGTGGTTGGGAACGTTGTCATTTCAAAGATCCCAATCCAATTTCTCAGGCAATGTAATTTCTAAGGGAATGAAAAGGCATTTATTTGACAGAGATGTGGGGAGAGTGTTTTGTGTGAAGTATTCTTATAGAAATTAACGTGCTGCCGAGCGCGGTGGTTGCGAACGTTGTCATATCAAAGCTCCCAATCCAAGTTCACCGGCGATGTAATTTCTAAGGGAATGAAAAGACATTTATTTGACTGAGATGTGGGGAGAGTGTTTTGTGTGAAGTATTCTTATCGAAATTAACGTGCTGCCGACCGCGGTGGTTGGGAACGTTGTCATTTCAAAGCTCCCAATCCAAGTTCTCAGTCAATGTAATTTCTAAGGGAATGAAAAAGCATTTATTTGACTGAGATGTGGGGAGAGTGTTTTGTGTGAAGTATTCTTATAGAAATTAACGTGCTGCCGAGCGCTGTGGTTGGGAACGTTGTCATTTCATAGCTCCCAATCCAAGTTCTCAGGCAATGTAATTTTTAAGGGAATGAAAAGGCATTTATTTGACTGAGATGTGGGGAGAGTGTTTGTGTGAAGTATTCTTATAGAAATTAACGTGCTGCCGAGCGCGGTGGTTCGGAACGTTGTCATTTCAAAGCTCCCAATGCAAGTTCTCAGGCAATGTAATTTCTAAGGGAATGAAAAGGCATTTATTTCACTGTGATGTGGGGAGAGTGTTTTGTGTGAAGTATTCTTATAGAAATTAACGTGCTGCCGAGCGCGGTGGTTGGGAACATTGTCATTTCAAAGCTCCCAATCCAAGTTCTCAGGCAATGTAATTTCTAAGGGAATGAAGAGGCATTTATTTGACTGAGATGTGGGGAGAGTGTTTTGTGTGAATTATTCTTATAGAAATTAACGTGCTGCCGAGCGCGGTGGTTGGGAACGTTGTCATTTCAAAGCTCCCAATCCAAGTTCTCAGGCGATGTAATTTCTAAGGGAATGAAAAGGCATTTATTTCACTGTGATGTGGGGAGAGTGTTTTGTGTGAAGAATTCTTATAGAAATTAACGTGCTGCCGAGCGCGGTGGTTGGGAACATTGTCATTTCAAAGCTCCCAATCCAAGTTCTCAGGCAATGTAATTTCTAAGGGAATGAAAAGGCATTTATTTGACTGAGATGTGGGGAGAGTGTTTTGTGTGAAGTATTCTTATAGAAATTAACGTGCTGCCGAGCGCGGTGGTTGGGAACGTTGTCATTTCAAAGCTCCCAATCCAAGTTCTCAGGCGATGTAATTTCTAAGGGAATGAAAAGGCATTTATTTCACTGTGATGTGGGGAGAGTGTTTTGTGTGAAGTATTCTTATAGAAATTAACGTGCTGCCGAGCGCGGTGGTTGGGAACATTGTCATTTCAAATCTCCCAATCCAAGTTCTCAGGCAATGTTATTTCTAAGGGAATGAAAAGGCATTTATTTGACTGAGATGTGGGGAGAGTGTTTTGTGTGAAGTATTCTTATAGAAATTAACGTGCTGCCGAGCGCGGTGGTTGGGAACGTTGTCATTTCAAAGCTCCCAATCCAAGTTCTCAGGCGATGTAATTTCTAAGGGAATGAAAAGGCATTTATTTCACTGTGATGTGGGGAGAGTGTTTTGTGTGAAGTATTCTTATAGAAATTAACGTGCTGCCGAGCGCGGTGGTTGGGAACATTGTCATTTCAAAGCTCCCAATCCAAGTTCTCAGGCAATGTAATTTCTAAGGGAATGAAAAGGCATTTATTTGACTGAGATGTGGGGAGAGTGTTTTGTGTGAAGTATTCTTATAGAAATTAACGTGCTGCCAAGCGCGGTGGTTGCGAACGTTGTCATTTCAAAGCTCCCAATCCAAGTTCACCGGCGATGTAATTTCTAAGGGAATGAAAAGACATTTATTTGACTGAGATGTGGGGAGAGTGTTTTGTGTGAAGTATTCTTATAGAAATTAACGTGCTGCCGAGCGCGGTGGTTGGGAACGTTGTCATTTCAAAGCTCCCAATCCAAGTTCTCAGGCAGTGTAATTTTTAAAGGAATGAAAAGGCATTTATTTGACTGAGATGTGGGGAGAGTGTTTTGTGTGAAGTATTCTTATAGAAATTAACGTGCTGCCGAGCGCGGTGGTTGCGAACGTTGTCATTTCAAAGCTCCCAATCCAAGTTCTCAGGCAATGTAATTTCTAAGGGAATGAAAAGGCATTTATTTCACTGTGATGTGGGGAGAGTGTTTTGTGTGAAGTATTCTTATAGAAATTAACGTGCTGCCGAGCGCGGTGGTTGGGAACGTTGTCATTTCAAAGCTCCCAATCCAAGTTCTCAGGCGATGTAATTTCTAAGGGAATGAAAAGGCATTTATTTCACTGTGATGTGGGGAGAGTGTTTTGTGTGAAGTATTCTTATAGAAATTAACGTGCTGCCGAGCGCGGTGGTTGGGAACATTGTCATTTCAAATCTCCCAATCCAAGTTCTCAGGCAATGTAATTTCTAAGGGAATGAAAAGGCATTTATTTGACTGAGATGTGGGGAGAGTGTTTTGTGTGAAGTATTCTTATAGAAATTAACATGCTGCCGAGCGCGGTGGTTGGGAACGTTGTCATTTCAAAGCTCCCAATCCAAGTTCTCAGGCGATGTAATTTCTAAGGGAATGAAAAGGCATTTATTTCACTGTGATGTGGGGAGAGTGTTTTGTGTGAAGTATTCTTATAGAAATTAACGTGCTGCCGAGCGCGGTGGTTGGGAACATTGTCATTTCAAAGCTCCCAATCCAAGTTCTCAGGCAATGTAATTTCTAAGGGAATGAAAAGGCATTTATTTGACTGAGATGTGGGGAGAGTGTTTTGTGTGAAGTATTCTTATAGAAATTAACGTGCTGCCGAGCGCGGTGGTTGGGAACGTTGTCATTTCAAAGCTCCCAATCCAAGTTCTCAGGCGATGTAATTTCTAAGGGAATGAAAAGGCATTTATTTCACTGTGATGTGGGGAGAGTGTTTTGTGTGAAGTATTCTTATAGAAATTAACGTGCTGCCGAGCGCGGTGGTTGGGAACATTGTCATTTCAAATCTCCCAATCCAAGTTCTCAGGCAATGTTATTTCTAAGGGAATGAAAAGGCATTTATTTGACTGAGATGTGGGGAGAGTGTTTTGTGTGAAGTATTCTTATAGAAATTAACGTGCTGCCGAGCGCGGTGGTTGGGAACGTTGTCATTTCAAAGCTCCCAATCCAAGTTCTCAGGCGATGTAATTTCTAAGGGAATGAAAAGGCATTTATTTCACTGTGATGTGGGGAGAGTGTTTTGTGTGAAGTATTCTTATAGAAATTAACGTGCTGCCGAGCGCGGTGGTTGGGAACATTGTCATTTCAAAGCTCCCAATCCAAGTTCTCAGGCAATGTAATTTCTAAGGGAATGAAAAGGCATTTATTTGACTGAGATGTGGGGAGAGTGTTTTGTGTGAAGTATTCTTATAGAAATTAACGTGCTGCCAAGCGCGGTGGTTGCGAACGTTGTCATTTCAAAGCTCCCAATCCAAGTTCACCGGCGATGTAATTTCTAAGGGAATGAAAAGACATTTATTTGACTGAGATGTGGGGAGAGTGTTTTGTGTGAAGTATTCTTATAGAAATTAACGTGCTGCCGAGCGCGGTGGTTGGGAACGTTGTCATTTCAAAGCTCCCAATCCAAGTTCTCAGGCAGTGTAATTTTTAAAGGAATGAAAAGGCATTTATTTGACTGAGATGTGGGGAGAGTGTTTTGTGTGAAGTATTCTTATAGAAATTAACGTGCTGCCGAGCGCGGTGGTTGGGAACATTGTCATTTCAAATCTCCCAATCCAAGTTCTCAGGCAATGTAATTTCTAAGGGAATGAAAAGGCATTTATTTGACTGAGATGTGGGGAGAGTGTTTTGTGTGAAGTATTCTTATAGAAATTAACATGCTGCCGAGCGCGGTGGTTGGGAACGTTGTCATTTCAAAGCTCCCAATCCAAGTTCTCAGGCAATGTAATTTCTAAGGGAATGAAAAGGCATTTATTTGACTGAGATGTGGGGAGAGTGTTTTGTGTGAAGTATTCTTATAGAAATTAACGTGCTGCCGAGCGCGGTGGTTGGGAACGTTGTCATTTCAAAGCTCCCAATCCAAGTTCTCAAGCAATTTAATTTCTAAGGGAATGAAAAGGCATTTATTTGACTGAGATGTGGGGAGAGTGTTTTGTGTGATGTATTCTTAGAGATATTAACGTGCTGCTGAGAGCGGTGGTTGGGAACGTTGTCATTACAAAGCTCCCAATCCAAGTTCTCAGGCAATGTAATTTCTAAGATAATGAACAGGCATTTATTTGACTGAGATGTGGGGAGAGTGTTTTGTGTGAAGTATTCTTATAGAAATTAGCGTGCTGCCGAGCGCGGTGGTTGGGAACGTTCTCATATCAAAGCTCCCAATCCAAGTTCTCAAGCAATTTAATTTCTAAGGGAATGAAAAGGCATTTATTTGACTGAGATGTGGGGAGAGTGTTTTGTGTGAAGTAAGTTTATAGAAATTAACGTGCTGCCGAGCGCGGTGGTTGGGAACGTTGTCATTTCAAAGCTCCCAATCCAAGTTCTCAGTCAATGTAATTTCTAAGGGAATGAAAAGGCATTTATTTGACTGAGATGTGGGTAGAGTGTTTTGTGTGAAGTATTCTTATAGAAATTAACGTGCTGCCGAGCGCGGTGGTTGGGAACGTTGTCATTTCAAAGCTCCCAATCCAAGTTCTCAGGCAATGTAACTTCTAAGGGAATGAAAAGGCATTTATTTGACTGTGATGTGGGGAGAGTGTTTTGCGTGAAGTATTCTTATAGAAATTAACGTGCTGCCGAGCGCGGTGGTTGGGAACGTTGTCATTTCAAAGCTCCCAATCCAAGTTCTCAGGCGATGTAATTTCTAAGGGAATGAAAAGGCATTTATTTGACTGAGATGTGGGGAGAGTGTTTTGTGTGAAGTATTCTTATAGAAATTAACGTGCTGCCGAGCGCGGTGGTTGGGAACGTTGTCATTTCAAAGCTCCCAATCCAAGTTCTCAGGCAATGTAATTTCTAAGATAATGAACAGGCATTTATTTGACTGAGATGTGGGGAGAGTGTTTTGTGTGAAGTAAATTTATAGAAATTAACGTGCTGCCGAGCGCGGTGGTTGGGAACGTTGTCATTTCAAAGCTCCCAATCCAAGTTCTCAGGCAATGTAATTTCTAAGATAATGAAAAGGCATTTATTTGACTGAGATGTGGGGAGAGTGTTTTGTGTGAAGTATTCTTATAGAAATTAACGTGCTGCCGAGCGCGGTGGTTGGGAACGTTGTCATTTCAAAGCTCCCAATCCAAGATCTCAGGCAATGTAATTTCTAAGGGAATGAAAAGGCATTTATTTGACTGAGATGTGGGGAGAGTGTTTTGTGTGAAGTATTCTTATAGAAATTAACGTGCTGCCGAGCGCGGTGGTTGGGAACGTTGTCATTTCAAAGCTCCCAATCCAAGTTCTCAGGCGATGTAATTTCTAAGGGAATGAAAAGGCATTTATTTGACTGAGATGTGGGGAGAGTGTTTTGTGTGAAGTATTCTTATAGAAATTAACGTGCTGCCGAGCGCGGTGGTTGGGAACGTTGTCATTTCAAAGCTCCCAATCCAAGTTCTCAGGCGATGTAATTTCTAAGGGAATGAAAGGGCATTTATTTGACTGAGATGTGGGGAGAGTGTTTTGTGTGAAGTATTCTTATAGAAATTAACGTGCTGCCGAGCGCGGTGGTTGGGAACGTTGTCATTTCAAAGCTCCCAATCCAAGTTCTCAGGCAATGTAATTTCTAAGATAATGAACAGGCATTTATTTGACTGAGATGTGGGGAGAGTGTTTTGTGTGAAGTAAATTTATAGAAATTAACGTGCTGCCGAGCGCGGTGGTTGGGAACGTTGTCATTTCAAAGCTCCCAATCCAAGTTCTCAGGCAATGTAATTTCTAAGATAATGAAAAGGCATTTATTTGACTGAGATGTGGGGAGAGTGTTTTGTGTGAAGTATTCTTATAGAAATTAACGTGCTGCCGAGCGCGGTGGTTGGGAACGTTGTCATTTCAAAGCTCCCAATCCAAGATCTCAGGCAATGTAATTTCTAAGGGAATGAAAAGGCATTTATTTGACTGAGATGTGGGGAGAGTGTTTTGTGTGAAGTATTCTTATAGAAATTAACGTGCTGCCGATCGCGGTGGTTGGGAACGTTGTCTTTTCAAAGCTCCCAATCCAAGTTCTCAGGCGATGTAATTTCTAAGGGAATGAAAAGGCATTTATTTGACTGAGCTGTGGGGAGAGTGTTTTGTGTGAAGTATTCTTATAGAAATTAACGTGCTGCCGAGCGCGGTGGTTGGGAACGTTGTCATTTCAAAGCTCCCAATCCAAGTTCTCAGGCAATGTAATTTCTAAGATAATGAACAGGCATTTATTTGACTGAGATGTGGGGAGAGTGTTTTGTGTGAAGTATTCTTATAGAAATTAACGTGCTGCCGAGCGCGGTGGTAGGGAACGTTGTCATTTCAAAGCTCCCAATCCAAGTTCTCAGGCAATGTAATTTCTAAGATAATGAACAGGTATTTATTTGACTGAGATGTGGGGAGAGTGTTTTGTGTGAAGTATTCTTATAGAAATTAACGTGCTGCCGAGCGCGGTGGTTGGGAACGTTGTCATTTCAAAGCTCCCAATCCAAGTTCTCAGGCGATGTAATTTCTAAGGGAATGAAAAGGCATTTATTTGACTGAGATGTGGGGAGAGTGTTTTGTGTGAAGTATTCTTATAGAAAGTAACGTGCTGCCGAGCGCGGTGGTTGGGAACGTTGTCATTTCAAAGCTCCCAATCCAAGTTCTCAGGCAATGTAATTTCTAAGATAATAAACAGGCATTTATTTGACTGAGATGTGGGGAGAGTGTTTTGTGTGAAGTAAATTTATAGAAATTAACGTGCTGCCGAGCGCGGTGGTTGGGAACGTTGTCATTTCAAAGCTCCCAATCCAAGTTCTCAGGCAATGTAATTTCTAAGATAATGAAAAGGCATTTATTTGACTGAGATGTGGGGAGAGTGTTTTGTGTGAAGTATTCTTATAGAAATTAACGTGCTGCAGAGCGCGGTGGTTGGGAACGTTGTCATTTCAAAGCTCCCAATCCAAGATCTCAGGCAATTTAATTTCTAAGGGAATGAAAAGGCATTTATTTGACTGAGATGTGGGGAGAGTGTTTTGTGTGAAGTATTCTTATAGAAATTAACGTGCTGCCGAGCGCGGTGGTTGGGAACGTTGTCATTTCAAAGCTCCCAATCCAAGTTCTCAGGCGATGTAATTTCTAAGGGAATGAAAAGGCATTTATTTGACTGAGATGTGGGGAGAGTGTTTTGTGTGAAGTATTCTTATAGAAATTAACGTGCTGCCGAGCGCGGTGGTTGGGAACGTTGTCATTTCAAAGCTCCCAATCCAAGTTCTCAGGCAATGTAATTTCTAAGGGAATGAAAAGGCATTTATTTGACTGAGATGTGGGGAGAGTGTTTTGTGTGAAGTATTCTTATAGAAATTAACGTGCTGCCGAGCGCGGTGGTTGGGAACGTTGTCATTTCAAAGCTCCCAATCCAAGTTCTCAGGCAATGTAATTTCTAAGGGAATGAAAAGGCATTTATTTGACTGAGATGTGGGTAGAGTGTTTTGTGTGAAGTATTCTTATAGAAATTAACGTGCTGCCGAGCGCGGTGGTTGGGAACGTTGTCATTTCAAAGCTCCCAATCCAAGTTCTCAGGCAATGTAACTTCTAAGGGAATGAAAAGGCATTTATTTGACTGTGATGTGGGGAGAGTGTTTTGCGTGAAGTATTCTTATAGAAATTAACGTGCTGCCGAGCGCGGTGGTTGGGAACGTTGTCATTTCAAAGCTCCCAATCCAAGTTCTCAGGCGATGTAATTTCTAAGGGAATGAAAAGGCATTTATTTGACTGAGATGTGGGGAGAGTGTTTTGTGTGAAGTATTCTTATAGAAATTAACGTGCTGCCGAGCGCGGTGGTTGGGAACGTTGTCATATCAAAGCTCCCAATCCAAGTTCTCAGGCAATGTAATTTCTATGGGAATGAAAAGGCATTTATTTCACTGTGATGTGGGGAGAGTGTTTTGTGTGAAGTATTCTTATAGAAATTAACGTGCTGCCGAGCGCGGTGGTTGGGAACGTTGTCATTTCAAAGCTCCCAATCCAAGTTCTCAGGCAATGTAATTTCTAAGGGAATGAAAAGGCATTTATTTGACTGAGATGTGGGTAGAGTGTTTTGTGTGAAGTATTCTTATAGAAATTAACGTGCTGCCGAGCGCGGTGGTTGGGAACGTTGTCATTTCAAAGCTCCCAATCCAAGTTCTCAGGCAATGTAACTTCTAAGGGAATGAAAAGGCATTTATTTGACTGTGATGTGGGGAGAGTGTTTTGCGTGAAGTATTCTTATAGAAATTAACGTGCTGCCGAGCGCGGTGGTTGGGAACGTTGTCATTTCAAAGCTCCCAATCCAAGTTCTCAGGCGATGTAATTTCTAAGGGAATGAAAAGGCATTTATTTGACTGAGATGTGGGGAGAGTGTTTTGTGTGAAGTATTCTTATAGAAATTAACGTGCTGCCGAGCGCGGTGGTTGGGAACGTTGTCATTTCAAAGCTCCCAATCCAAGTTCTCAGGCAATGTAATTTCTAAGATAATGAACAGGCATTTATTTGACTGAGATGTGGGGAGAGTGTTTTGTGTGAAGTAAATTTATAGAAATTAACGTGCTGCCGAGCGCGGTGGTTGGGAACGTTGTCATTTCAAAGCTCCCAATCCAAGTTCTCAGGCAATGTAATTTCTAAGATAATGAAAAGGCATTTATTTGACTGAGATGTGGGGAGATTGTTTTGTGTGAAGTATTCTTATAGAAATTAACGTGCTGCCGAGCGCGGTGGTTGGGAACGTTGTCTTTTCAAAGCTCCCAATCCAAGTTCTCAGGCGATGTAATTTCTAAGGGAATGAAAAGGCATTTATTTGACTGAGCTGTGGGGAGAGTGTTTTGTGTGAAGTATTCTTATAGAAATTAACGTGCTGCCGAGCGCGGTGGTTGGGAACGTTGTCATTTCAAAGCTCCCAATCCAAGTTCTCAGGCAATGTAATTTCTAAGATAATGAACAGGCATTTATTTGACTGAGATGTGGGGAGAGTGTTTTGTGTGAAGTATTCTTATAGAAATTAACGTGCTGCCGAGCGCGGTGGTTGGGAACGTTGTCATATCAAAGCTCCCAATCCAAGTTCTCAGGCAATGTAATTTCTAAGATAATGAACAGGCATTTATTTGACTGAGATGTGGGGAGAGTGTTTTGTGTGAAGTATTCTTATAGAAATTAACGTGCTGCCGAGCGCGGTGGTTGGGAACGTTGTCATTTCAAAGCTCCCAATCCAAGTTCTCAGGCGATGTAATTTCTAAGGGAATGAAAAGGCATTTATTTGACTGAGATGTGGGGAGAGTGTTTTGTGTGAAGTATTCTTATAGAAATTAACGTGCTGCCGAGCGCGGTGGTTGGGAACGTTGTCATTTCAAAGCTCCCAATCCAAGTTCTCAGGCAATGTAATTTCTAAGATAATAAACAGGCATTTATTTGACTGAGATGTGGGGAGAGTGTTTTGTGTGAGGTAAATTTATAGAAATTAACGTGCTGCCGAGCGCGGTGGTTGGGAACGTTGTCATTTCAAAGCTCCCAATCCAAGTTCTCAGGCAATGTAATTTCTAAGATAATGAAAAGGCATTTATTTGACTGAGATGTGGGGAGAGTGTTTTGTGTGAAGTATTCTTATAGAAATTAACGTGCTGCCGAGCGCGGTGGTTGGGAACGTTGTCATTTCAAAGCTCCCAATCCAAGATCTCAGGCAATTTAATTTCTAAGGGAATGAAAAGGCATTTATTTGACTGAGATGTGGGGAGAGTGTTTTGTGTGAAGTATTCTTATAGAAATTAACGTGCTGCCGAGCGCGGTGGTTGGGAACGTTGTCATTTCAAAGCTCCCAATCCAAGTTCTCAGGCGATGTAATTTCTAAGGGAATGAAAAGGCATTTATTTGACTGAGATGTGGGGAGAGTGTTTTGTGTGAAGTTTTCTTATAGAAATTAACGTGCTGCCGAGCGCGGTGGTTGGGAACGTTGTCATTTCAAAGCTCCCAATCCAAGTTCTCAAGCAATTTAATTTCTAAGGGAATGAAAAGGCATTTATTTGACTGAGATGTGGGGAGAGTGTTTTGTGTGATGTATTCTTATAGATATTAACGTGCTGCCGAGAGCGGTGGTTGGGAACGTTGTCATTTCAAAGCTCCCAATCCAAGTTCTCAGGCAATGTAATTTCTAAGATAATGAACAGGCATTTATTTGACTGAGATGTGGGGAGAGTGTTTTGTGTGAAGTATTCTTATAGAAATTAGCGTGCTGCCGAGCGCGGTGGTTGGGAACGTTCTCATATCAAAGCTCCCAATCCAAGTTCTCAAGCAATTTAATTTCTAAGGGAATGAAAAGGCATTTATTTGGCTGAGATGTGGGGAGAGTGTTTTGTGTGAAGTAAGTTTATAGAAATTAACGTGCTGCCGAGCGCGGTGGTTGGGAACGTTGTCATTTCAAAGCTCCCAATCCAAGTTCTCAGGCAATGTAATTTCTAAGGGAATGAAAAGGCATTTATTTGACTGAGATGTGGGTAGAGTGTTTTGTGTGAAGTATTCTTATAGAAATTAACGTGCTGCCGAGCGCGGTGGTTGGGAACGTTGTCATTTCACAGCTCCCAATCCAAGTTCTCAGGCAATGTAACTTCTAAGGGAATGAAAAGGCATTTATTTGACTGTGATGTGGGGAGAGTGTTTTGCGTGAAGTATTCTTATAGAAATTAACGTGCTGCCGAGCGCGGTGGTTGAGAACGTTGTCATTTCAAAGCTCCCAATCCAAGTTCTCAGGCGATGTAATTTCTAAGGGAATGAAAAGGCATTTATTTGACTGAGATGTGGGGAGAGTGTTTTGTGTGAAGTATTCTTATAGAAATTAACGTGCTGCCGAGCGCGGTGGTTGGGAACGTTGTCATTTCAAAGCTCCCAATCCGAGTTCTCAGGCAATGTAATTTCTAAGATAATGAACAGGCATTTATTTGACTGAGATGTGGGGAGATTGTTTTGTGTGAAGTATTCTTATAGAAATTAACGTGCTGCCGAGCGCGGTGGTTGGGAACGTTGTCTTTTCAAAGCTCCCAATCCAAGTTCTCAGGCGATGTAATTTCTAAGGGAATGAAAAGGCATTTATTTGACTGAGCTGTGGGGAGAGTGTTTTGTGTGAAGTATTCTTATAGAAATTAACGTGCTGCCGAGCGCGGTGGTTGGGAACGTTGTCATTTCAAAGCTCCCAATCCAAGTTCTCAGGCAATGTAATTTCTAAGATAATGAACAGGCATTTATTTGACTGAGATGTGGGGAGAGTGTTTTGTGTGAAGTATTCTTATAGAAATTAACGTGCTGCCGAGCGCGGTGGTTGGGAACGTTGTCATATCAAAGCTCCCAATCCAAGTTCTCAGGCAATGTAATTTCTAAGATAATGAACAGGCATTTATTTGACTGAGATGTGGGGAGAGTGTTTTGTGTGAAGTATTCTTATAGAAATTAACGTGCTGCCGAGCGCGGTGGTTGGGAACGTTGTCATTTCAAAGCTCCCAATCCAAGTTCTCAGGCGATGTAATTTCTAAGGGAATGAAAAGGCATTTATTTGACTGAGATGTGGGGAGAGTGTTTTGTGTGAAGTATTCTTATAGAAATTAACGTGCTGCCGAGCGCGGTGGTTGGGAACGTTGTCATTTCAAAGCTCCCAATCCAAGTTCTCAGGCAATGTAATTTCTAAGATAATAAACAGGCATTTATTTGACTGAGATGTGGGGAGAGTGTTTTGTGTGAGGTAAATTTATAGAAATTAACGTGCTGCCGAGCGCGGTGGTTGGGAACGTTGTCATTTCAAAGCTCCCAATCCAAGTTCTCAGGCAATGTAATTTCTAAGATAATGAAAAGGCATTTATTTGACTGAGATGTGGGGAGAGTGTTTTGTGTGAAGTATTCTTATAGAAATTAACGTGCTGCCGAGCGCGGTGGTTGGGAACGTTGTCATTTCAAAGCTCCCAATCCAAGATCTCAGGCAATTTAATTTCTAAGGGAATGAAAAGGTATTTATTTGACTGAGATGTGGGGAGAGTGTTTTGTGTGAAGTATTCTTATAGAAATTAACGTGCTGCCGAGCGCGGTGGTTGGGAACGTTGTCATTTCAAAGCTCCCAATCCAAGTTCTCAGGCGATGTAATTTCTAAGGGAATGAAAAGGCATTTATTTGACTGAGATGTGGGGAGAGTGTTTTGTGTGAAGTTTTCTTATAGAAATTAACGTGCTGCCGAGAGCGGTGGTTGGGAACGTTGTCATTTCAAAGCTCCCAATCCAAGTTCTCAAGCAATTTAATTTCTAAGGGAATGAAAAGGCATTTATTTGACTGAGATGTGGGGAGAGTGTTTTGTGTGATGTATTCTTATAGATATTAACGTGCTGCCGAGAGCGGTGGTTGGGAACGTTGTCATTTCAAAGCTCCCAATCCAAGTTCTCAGGCAATGTAATTTCTAAGATAATGAACAGGCATTTATTTGACTGAGATGTGGGGAGAGTGTTTTGTGTGAAGTATTCTTATAGAAATTAGCGTGCTGCCGAGCGCGGTGGTTGGGAACGTTCTCATATCAAAGCTCCCAATCCAAGTTCTCAAGCAATTTAATTTCTAAGGGAATGAAAAGGCATTTATTTGGCTGAGATGTGGGGAGAGTGTTTTGTGTGAAGTAAGTTTATAGAAATTAACGTGCTGCCGAGCGCGGTGGTTGGGAACGTTGTCATTTCAAAGCTCCCAATCCAAGTTCTCAGGCAATGTAATTTCTAAGGGAATGAAAAGGCATTTATTTGACTGAGATGTGGGTAGAGTGTTTTGTGTGAAGTATTCTTATAGAAATTAACGTGCTGCCGAGCGCGGTGGTTGGGAACGTTGTCATTTCAAAGCTCCCAATCCAAGTTCTCAGGCAATGTAACTTCTAAGGGAATGAAAAGGCATTTATTTGACTGTGATGTGGGGAGAGTGTTTTGCGTGAAGTATTCTTATAGAAATTAACGTGCTGCCGAGCGCGGTGGTTGAGAACGTTGTCATTTCAAAGCTCCCAATCCAAGTTCTCAGGCGATGTAATTTCTAAGGGAATGAAAAGGCATTTATTTGACTGAGATGTGGGGAGAGTGTTTTGTGTGAAGTATTCTTATAGAAATTAACGTGCTGCCGAGCGCGGTGGTTGGGAACGTTGTCATTTCAAAGCTCCCAATCCGAGTTCTCAGGCAATGTAATTTCTAAGATAATGAACAGGCATTTATTTGACTGAGATGTGGGGAGAGTGTTTTGTGTGAAGTAAATTTATAGAAATTAACGTGCTGCCGAGCGCGGTGGTTGGGAACGTTGTCATTTCAAAGCTCCCAATCCAAGTTCTCAGGCAATGTAATTTCTAAGATAATGAAAAGGCATTTATTTGACTGAGATGTGGGGAGAGTGTTTTGTGTGAAGTATTCTTATAGAAATTAACGTGCTGCCGAGCGCGGTGGTTGGGAACGTTGTCATTTCAAAGCTCCCAATCCAAGATCTCAGGCAATGTAATTTCTAAGGGAATGAAAAGGCATTTATTTGACTGAGATGTGGGGAGAGTGTTTTGTGTGAAGTATTCTTATAGAAATTAACGTGCTGCCGAGCGCGGTGGTTGGGAACGTTGTCATTTCAAAGCTCCCCATCCAAGTTCTCAGGCAATGTAATTTCTAAGATAATGAACAGGCATTTATTTGACTGAGATGTGGGGAGAGTGTTTTGTGTGAAGTAAATTTATAGAAATTAACGTGCTGCCGAGCGCGGTGGTTGGGAACGTTGTCATTTCAAAGCTCCCAATCCAAGTTCTCAGGCAATGTAATTTCTAAGATAATGAAAAGGCATTTATTTGACTGAGATGTGGGGAGAGTGTTTTGTGTGAAGTATTCTTATAGAAATTAACGTGCTGCCGAGCGCGGTGGTTGGGAACGTTGTCATTTCAAAGCTCCCAATCCAAGATCTCAGGCAATGTAATTTCTAAGGGAATGAAAAGGCATTTATTTGACTGAGATGTGGGGAGAGTGTTTTGTGTGAAGTATTCTTATAGAAATTAACGTGCTGCCGAGCGCGGTGGTTGGGAACGTTGTCTTTTCAAAGCTCCCAATCCAAGTTCTCAGGCGATGTAATTTCTAAGGGAATGAAAAGGCATTTATTTGACTGAGATGTGGGGAGAGTGTTTTGTGTGAAGTATTATTATAGAAATTAACGTGCTGCCGAGCGCGGTGGTTGGGAACGTTGTCATTTCAAAGCTCCCAATCCAAGTTCTCAGGCAATGTAATTTCTAAGATAATGAACAGGCATTTATTTGACTGAGATGTGGGGAGAGTGTTTTGTGTGAAGTAAATTTATAGAAATTAACGTGCTGCCGAGCGCGGTGGTTGGGAACGTTGTCATTTCAAAGCTCCCAATCCAAGTTCTCAGGCAATGTAATTTCTAAGATAATGAAAAGGCATTTATTTGACTGAGATGTGGGGAGAGTGTTTTGTGTGAAGTATTGTTATAGAAATTAACGTGTTGCCGAGCGCGGTGGTTGGGAACGTTGTCATTTCAAAGCTCCCAATCCAAGATCTCAGGCAATGTAATTTCTAAGGGAATGAAAAGGCATTTATTTGACTGAGATGTGGGGAGAGTGTTTTGTGTGAAGTATTCTTATAGAAATTAACGTGCTGCCGAGCGCGGTGGTTGGGAACGTTGTCTTTTCAAAGCTCCCAATCCAAGTTCTCAGGCGATGTAATTTCTAAGGGAATGAAAAGGCATTTATTTGACTGAGCTGTGGGGAGAGTGTTTTGTGTGAAGTATTCTTATAGAAATTAACGTGCTGCCGAGCGCGGTGGTTGGGAACGTTGTCATTTCAAAGCTCCCAATCCAAGTTCTCAGGCAATGTAATTTCTAAGATAATGAACAGGCATTTATTTGACTGAGATGTGGGGAGAGTGTTTTGTGTGAAGTAAATTTATAGAAATTAACGTGCTGCCTAGCGCGGTGGTTGGGAACGTTGTCATTTCAAAGCTCCCAATCCAAGTTCTCAGGCAATGTAATTTCTAAGATAATGAAAAGGCATTTATTTGACTGAGATGTGGGGAGAGTGTTTTGTGTGAAGTATTCTTATAGAAATTAACGTGCTGCCGAGCGCGGTGGTTGGGAACGTTGTCATTTCAAAGCTCCCAATCCAAGATCTCAGGCAATGTAATTTCTAAGGGAATGAAAAGGCATTTATTTGACTGAGATGTGGGGAGAGTGTTTTGTGTGAAGTATTCTTATAGAAATTAACGTGCTGCCGAGCGCGGTGGTTGGGAACGTTGTCATTTCAAAGCTCCCAATCCAAGTTCTCAGGCGATGTAATTTCTAAGGGAATGAAAAGGCATTTATTTGACAGAGATGTGGGGAGAGTGTTTTGTGTGAAGTATTCTTATAGAAATTAACGTGCTGCCGAGCGCGGTGGTTGGGAACGTTGTCATTTCAAAGCTCCCAATCCAAGTTCTCAGGCAATGTAATTTCTAAGATAATGAAAAGGCATTTATTTGACTGAGATGTGGGGAGAGTGTTTTGTGTGAAGTATTCTTATAGAAATTAACGTGCTGCCGAGCGCGGTGGTTGGGAACGTTGTCATTTCAAAGCTCCCAATCCAAGATCTCAGGCAATGTAATTTCTAAGGGAATGAAAAGGCATTTATTTGACTGAGATGTGGGGAGAGTGTTTTGTGTGAAGTATTCTTATAGAAATTAACGTGCTGCCGAGCGCGGTGGTTGGGAACGTTGTCTTTTCAAAGCTCCCAATCCAAGTTCTCAGGCGATGTAATTTCTAAGGGAATGAAAAGGCATTTATTTGACTGAGCTGTGGGGAGAGTGTTTTGCGTGAAGTATTCTTATAGAAATTAACGTGCTGCCGAGCGCGGTGGTTGGGAACGTTGTCATTTCAAAGCTCCCAATCCAAGTTCTCAGGCAATGTAATTTCTAAGATAATGAACAGGCATTTATTTGACTGAGATGTGGGGAGAGTGTTTTGTGTGAAGTATTCTTATAGAAATTAACGTGCTGCCGAGCGCGGTGGTTGGGAACGTTGTCATTTCAAAGCTCCCAATCCAAGTTCTCAGGCAATGTAATTTCTAAGATAATGAAAAGGCATTTATTTGACTGAGATGTGGGGAGAGTGTTTTGTGTGAAGTATTCTTATAGAAATTAACGTGCTGCCGAGCGCGGTGGTTGGGAACGTTGTCATTTCAAAGCTCCCAATCCAAGTTCTCAGGCAATGTAATTTCTAAGGGAATGAAAAGGCATTTATTTGACTGAGATGTGGGGAGAGTGTTTTGTGTGAAGTATTCTTATAGAAATTAACGTGCTGCCCAGAGCGGTGGTTGGGAACGTTGTCATTTCAAAGCTCCCAATCCAAGATCTCAGGCAATGTAATTTCTAAGATAATGAACAGGCATTTATTTGACTGAGATGTGGGGAGAGTGTTTTGTGTGAAGTATTCTTATAGAAATTAACGTGCTGCCGAGCGCGGTGGTTGGGAACGTTGTCATTTCAAAGCTCCCAATCCAAGTTCTCAGGCAATGTAATTTCTAAGATAATAAACAGGCATTTATTTGACTGAGATGTGGGGAGAGTGTTTTGTGTGAAGTAAATTTATAGAAATTAACGTGCTGCCGAGCGCGGTGGTTGGGAACGTTGTCATTTCAAAGCTCCCAATCCAAGTTCTCAGGCAATGTAATTTCTAAGATAATGAAAAGGCATTTATTTGACTGAGATGTGGGGAGAGTGTTTTGTGTGAAGTATTCTTATAGAAATTAACTTGCTGCCGAGTGCGGTGGTTGGGAACGTTGTCATTTCAAAGTTCCCAATCCAAGATCTCAGGCAATTTAATTTCTAAGGGAATGAAAAGGCATTTATTTGACTGAGATGTGGGGAGAGTGTTTTGTGTGAAGTATTCTTATAGAAATTAACGTGCTGCCGAGCGCGGTGGTTGGGAACGTTGTTATTTCAAAGCTCCCAATCCAAGTTCTCAGGCGATGTAATTTCTAAGGGAATGAAAAGGCATTTATTTGACTGAGATGTGGGGAGAGTGTTTTGTGTGAAGTATTCTTATAGAAATTAACGTGCTGCCGAGCGCGGTGGTTGGGAACGTTGTCATTTCAAAGCTCCCAATCCAAGTTCTCAGGCAATGTAATTTCTAAGATAATGAACAGGCATTTATTTGACTGAGATGTGGGGAGAGTGTTTTGTGTGAAGTATTCTTATAGAAATTAACGTGCTGCCGAGCGCGGAGGTTGGGAACGTTGTCATTTCAAAGCTCCCAATCCAAGTTCTCAGGCAATGTAATTTCTAAGATAATGAAAAGGCATTTATTTGACTGAGATGTGGGGAGAGTGTTTTGTGTGAAGTATTCTTATAGAAATTAACGTGCTGCCGAGCGCGGTGGTTGGGAACGTTGTCATTTCAAAGCTCCCAATCCAAGTTCTCAGGCAATGTAATTTCTAAGGGAATGAAAAGGCATTTATTTGACTGAGATGTGGGGAGAGTGTTTTGTGTGAAGTATTCTTATAGAAATTAACGTGCTGCCCAGAGCGGTGGTTGGGAACGTAGTCATTTCAAAGCTCCCAATCCAAGTTCTCAGGCAATGTTATTTCTAAGATAATGAACAGGCATTTATTTGACTGAGATGTGGGGAGAGTGTTTTGTGTGAAGTATTCTTATAGAAATTAGCGTGCTGCCGAGCGCGGTGGTTGGGAACGTTGTCATATCAAAGCTCCCAATCCAAGTTCTCAGGCAATGTAATTTCTAAGATAATGAAAAGGCATTTATTTGACTGAGATGTGGGGAGAGTGTTTTGTGTGAAGTAAGTTTATAGAAATTAACGTGCTGCCGAGCGCGGTGGTTGGGAACGTTGTCATTTCAAAGCTCCCAATCCAAGTTCTCAGGCTATGTAATTTCTAAGGGAATGAAAAGGCATTTATTTGACTGAGATGTGGGGAGAGTGTTTTGTGTGAAGTATTCTTATAGAAATTAACGTGCTGCCGAGCGCGGTGGTTGGGAACGTTGTCATTTCAAAGCTCCCAATCCAAGTTCTCAGGCAATGTAATTTCTAAGGGAATGAAAAGGCATTTATTTGACTGAGATGTGGGGAGAGTGTTTTGTGTGAAGTATTCTTATAGAAATTAACGTGCTGCCGAGCGCGGTGGTTGGGAACGTTGTCATTTCAAAGCTCCCAATCCAAGTTCTCAGGCAATGTAATTTCTAAGATAATGAACAGGCATTTATTTGACTGAGATGTGGGGAGAGTGTTTTGTGTGAAGTATTCTTATAGAAATTAACGTGCTGCCGAGCGCGGAGGTTGGGAACGTTGTCATTTCAAAGCTCCCAATCCAAGTTCTCAGGCAATGTAATTTCTAAGATAATGAAAAGGCATTTATTTGACTGAGATGTGGGGAGAGTGTTTTGTGTGAAGTATTCTTATAGAAATTAACGTGCTGCCGAGCGCGGTGGTTGGGAACGTTGTCATTTCAAAGCTCCCAATCCAAGTTCTCAGGCAATGTAATTTCTAAGGGAATGAAAAGGCATTTATTTCACTGAGATGTGGGGAGAGTGTTTTGTGTGAAGTATTCTTATAGAAATTAACGTGCTGCCCAGAGCGGTGGTTGGGAACGTAGTCATTTCAAAGCTCCCAATCCAAGTTCTCAGGCAATGTTATTTCTAAGATAATGAACAGGCATTTATTTGACTGAGATGTGGGGAGAGTGTTTTGTGTGAAGTATTCTTATAGAAATTAGCGTGCTGCCGAGCGCGGTGGTTGGGAACGTTGTCATATCAAAGCTCCCAATCCAAGTTCTCAGGCAATGTAATTTCTAAGATAATGAAAAGGCATTTATTTGACTGAGATGTGGGGAGAGTGTTTTGTGTGAAGTAAGTTTATAGAAATTAACGTGCTGCCGAGCGCGGTGGTTGGGAACGTTGTCATTTCAAAGCTCCCAATCCAAGTTCTCAGGCTATGTAATTTCTAAGGGAATGAAAAGGCATTTATTTGACTGAGATGTGGGGAGAGTGTTTTGTGTGAAGTATTCTTATAGAAATTAACGTGCTGCCGAGCGCGGTGGTTGGGAACGTTGTCATTTCAAAGCTCCCAATCCAAGTTCTCAGGCAATGTAATTTCTAAGGGAATGAAAAGGCATTTATTTGACTGAGATGTGGGGAGAGTGTTTTGTGTGAAGTATTCTTATAGAAATTAACGTGCTGCCGAGCGCGGTGGTTGGGAACGTTGTCATTTCAAAGCTCCCAATCCAAGTTCTCAGGCAATGTAATTTCTAAGATAATGAAAAGGCATTTATTTGACTGAGATGTGGGGAGAGTGTTTTGTGTGAAGTATTCTTATAGAAATTAACGTGCTGCCGAGCGCGGTGGTTGGGAACGTTCTCATTTCAAAGCTCCCAATCCAAGTTCTCAATCAATGTAATTTCTAAGGGAATGAAAAGGCATTTATTTGACTGAGATGTGGGGAGAGTGTTTTGTGTGAAGTATTCTTATAGAAATTAACGTGCTGCCGAGCGCGGTGGTTGGGAACGTTGTCATTTCATAGCTCCCAATCCAAATTCTTAGGCAATGTAATTTCTAAGGGAATGAAAAGGCATTTATTTGACTGAGATGTGGGGAGAGTGCTTTGTGTGAAGTATTCTTATAGAAATTAACGTGCTGCCGAGCGCGGTGGTTGGGAACGTTGTAATTTCAAAGCTCCCAATCCAAGTTCTCAGGCAATGTAATTTCTAAGGGAATGAAAAGGCATTTATTTGACTGATATGTGGGGAGAGTGTTTTGTGTGAAGTATTCTTATAGAAATTAACGTGCTGCCGAGCGCGGTGGTTGGGAACGTTGTCATTTCAAAGCTCCCAATCCAAGTTCTCAGGCAATGTAATTTCTAAGATAATGAACAGGTATTTATTTGACTGAGATGTGGGGAGAGTGTTTTGTGTGAAGTATTCTTATAGAAATTAACGTGCTGCCGAGCGCGGTGGTTGGAAACGTTGTCATTTCAAAGCTCCCAATACAAGTTCTCAGGCAATGTATTTTCTAAGGGAATGAAAAGGCATTTATTTGACTGAGATGTGGGGAGAGTGTTTTGTGTGAAGTATTCTTATAGAAATTAACGTGCTGCCGAGCGCGGTGGTTGCGAACGTTGTCATTTCAAAGCTCCCAATCCAAGTTCACAGGCGTTGTAATTTCTAAGGGAATGAAAAGGCATTTATTTGACTGAGATATGGGGAGAGTGTTTTGTGTGAAGTATTCGTATAGAAATTAACGTGCTGCCGAGCGCGGTGGTTGCGAACGTTGTCATTTTAAAGCTCCCAATCCAAATTCTCAGGCGATGTAATTTCTAAGATAATGAAAAGGCCTTTATTTGACTGAGATATGGGGAGAGTGTTTTGTGTGAAGTATTCTTATAGAAATTAACTTGCTGCCGAGCGCGGTGGTTGGGAACGTTGTCATTTCAAAGCTCCCAATCCAAGTTCTCAGGCGATGTAATTTCTAAGGGAATGAAAAGGCATTTATTTGACTGAGATGTGGGGAGAGTGTTTTGTGTGAAGTATTCTTATAGAAATTAACGTGCTGCCGAGCGCGGTGGTTGGAAACGTTGTCATTTCAAAGCTCCCAATACAAGTTCTCAGGCAATGTATTTTCTAAGGGAATGAAAAGGCATTTATTTGACTGAGATGTGGGGAGAGTGTTTTGTGTGAAGTATTCTTATAGAAATTAACGTGCTGCCGAGCGCGGTGGTTGCGAACGTTGTCATTTCAAAGCTCCCAATCCAAGTTCACAGGCGTTGTAATTTCTAAGGGAATGAAAAGGCATTTATTTGACTGAGATATGGGGAGAGTGTTTTGTGTGAAGTATTCGTATAGAAATTAACGTGCTGCCGAGCGCGGTGGTTGCGAACGTTGTCATTTTAAAGCTCCCAATCCAAATTCTCAGGCGATGTAATTTCTAAGATAATGAAAAGGCCTTTATTTGACTGAGATATGGGGAGAGTGTTTTGTGTGAAGTATTCTTATAGAAATTAACTTGCTGCCGAGCGCGGTGGTTGGGAACGTTGTCATTTCAAAGCTCCCAATCCAAGTTCTCAGGCGATGTAATTTCTAAGGGAATGAAAAGGCATTTATTTGACTGAGATATGGGGAGAGTGTTTTGTGTGAAGTATTCTTATAGAAATTAACGTGCTGCCGAGCGCGGTGGTTGGGAACGTTGTCATTTCAAAGCTCCCAATCCAAGTTCTCAGGCAATGTAATTTCTAAGATAATGAAAAGGCATTTATTTGACTGAGATGTGGGGAGAGTGTTTTGTGTGAAGTATTCTTATAGAAATTAACGTGCTGCCGAGCGCGGTGGTTGGGAACGTTGTCATTTCAAAGCTCCCAATCCAAGTTCTCTGGCAATGTAATTTCTAAGGGAATGAAAAGGCATTTATTTGACTGAGATGTGGGGAGAGTGTTTTGTGTGAAGTATTCTTATAGAAATTAACGTGCTGCCGAGCGCGGTGGTTGGGAACGTTGTCATTTCAAAGCTCCCAATCCAAGTTCTCAGGCAATGTAATTTCTAAGGGAATGAAAAGGCATTTATTTGACTGAGATGTGGGGAGAGTGTTTTGTGTGAAGTATTCTTATAGAAATTAACGTGCTGCCGAGCGCGGTGGTTGCGAACGTTGTCATTTCAAAGCTCCCAATCCAAGTTCACAGGCGATGTAATTTCTAAGATGATGAAAAGGCATTTATTTGACTGAGATATGGGGAGAGTGTTTTGTGTGAAGTATTCTTATAGAAATTAACGTGCTGCCGAGCGCGGTGGTTGGGAACGTTGTCATTTCAAAGCTCCCAATCCAAGTTCTCAGGCGATGTAATTTCTAAGGGAATGAAAAGGCATTTATTTGACTGAGATATGGGGAGAGTGTTTTGTGTGAAGTATTCTTATAGAAATTAACGTGCTGCCGAGAGCGGTGGTTGGGAACGTTGTCATTTCAAAGCTCCCAATCCAAATACTCAGGCAATGTAATTTCTAAGGGAATGAAAAGGCATTTATTTGACTGAGATGTGGGGAGAGTGTTTTGTGTGAAGTATTCTTATAGAAATTAACGTGCCGCCGAGCGCGGTGGTTGGGAACGTTGTCATTTCAAAGCTCCCAATCCAAGTTCTCAGGCAATGTAATTTCTAAGATAATGAACAGGCATTTATTTGACTGAGATGTGGGGAAAGTGTTTTGTGTGATGTATTCTTATAGAAATTAACGTGCTGCCGAGCGCGGTGGTTGGGAACGTTGTCATTTCAAAGCTCCCAATCCAAGTTCTCAGGCAATGTAATTTCTAAGATAATGAAAAGGCATTTATTTGACTGAGATGTGGGGAGAGTGTTTTGTGTGAAGTATTCTTATAGAAATTAACGTGCTGCCGAGCGCGGTGGTTGGGAACGTTGTCATTTCAAAGCTCCCAATCCAAGTTCTCAGGCAATGTAATTTCTAAGGGAATGAAAAGGCATTTATTTGACTGAGATGTGGGGAGAGTGTTTTGTGTGAAGTATTCTTAAAGAAATTAACGTGCTGCCGAGCGCGGTGGTTGGGAACGTTGTCATTTCAAAGCTCCCAATCCAAGTTCTCAAGCAATTTTATTTCTAAGGGAATGAAAAGGCATTTATTTGACTGAGATGTGGGGAGAGTGTTTTGTGTGATGTATTCTTATAGAAATTAACGTGCTGCCCAGAGCGGTGGTTGGGAACGTAGTCATTTCAAAGCTCCCAATCCAAGTTCTCAGGCAATGTTATTTCTAAGATAATGAACAGGCATTTATTTGACTGAGATGTGGGGAGAGTGTTTTGTGTGAAGTATTCTTATAGAAATTAGCGTGCTGCCGAGCGCGGTGGTTGGGAACGTTGTCATATCAAAGCTCCCAATCCAAGTTCTCAGGCAATGTAATTTCTAAGATAATGAAAAGGCATTTATTTGACTGAGATGTGGGGAGAGTGTTTTGTGTGAAGTAAGTTTATAGAAATTAACGTGCTGCCGAGCGCGGTGGTTGGGAACGTTGTCATTTCAAAGCTCCCAATCCAAGTTCTCAGGCTATGTAATTTCTAAGGGAATGAAAAGGCATTTATTTGACTGAGATGTGGGGAGAGTGTTTTGTGTGAAGTATTCTTATAGAAATTAACGTGCTGCCGAGCGCGGTGGTTGGGAACGTTGTCATTTCAAAGCTCCCAATCCAAGTTCTCAGGCAATGTAATTTCTAAGGGAATGAAAAGGCATTTATTTGACTGAGATGTGGGGAGAGTGTTTTGTGTGAAGTATTCTTATAGAAATTAACGTGCTGCCGAGCGCGGTGGTTGGGAACGTTGTCATTTCAAAGCTCCCAATCCAAGTTCTCAGGCAATGTAATTTCTAAGATAATGAAAAGGCATTTATTTGACTGAGATGTGGGGAGAGTGTTTTGTGTGAAGTATTCTTATAGAAATTAACGTGCTGCCGAGCGCGGTGGTTGGGAACGTTCTCATTTCAAAGCTCCCAATCCAAGTTCTCAATCAATGTAATTTCTAAGGGAATGAAAAGGCATTTATTTGACTGAGATGTGGGGAGAGTGTTTTGTGTGAAGTATTCTTATAGAAATTAACGTGCTGCCGAGCGCGGTGGTTGGGAACGTTGTCATTTCATAGCTCCCAATCCAAATTCTTAGGCAATGTAATTTCTAAGGGAATGAAAAGGCATTTATTTGACTGAGATGTGGGGAGAGTGCTTTGTGTGAAGTATTCTTATAGAAATTAACGTGCTGCCGAGCGCGGTGGTTGGGAACGTTGTAATTTCAAAGCTCCCAATCCAAGTTCTCAGGCAATGTAATTTCTAAGGGAATGAAAAGGCATTTATTTGACTGATATGTGGGGAGAGTGTTTTGTGTGAAGTATTCTTATAGAAATTAACGTGCTGCCGAGCGCGGTGGTTGGGAACGTTGTCATTTCAAAGCTCCCAATCCAAGTTCTCAGGCAATGTAATTTCTAAGATAATGAACAGGTATTTATTTGACTGAGATGTGGGGAGAGTGTTTTGTGTGAAGTATTCTTATAGAAATTAACGTGCTGCCGAGCGCGGTGGTTGGAAACGTTGTCATTTCAAAGCTCCCAATACAAGTTCTCAGGCAATGTATTTTCTAAGGGAATGAAAAGGCATTTATTTGACTGAGATGTGGGGAGAGTGTTTTGTGTGAAGTATTCTTATAGAAATTAACGTGCTGCCGAGCGCGGTGGTTGCGAACGTTGTCATTTCAAAGCTCCCAATCCAAGTTCACAGGCGTTGTAATTTCTAAGGGAATGAAAAGGCATTTATTTGACTGAGATATGGGGAGAGTGTTTTGTGTGAAGTATTCGTATAGAAATTAACGTGCTGCCGAGCGCGGTGGTTGCGAACGTTGTCATTTTAAAGCTCCCAATCCAAATTCTCAGGCGATGTAATTTCTAAGATAATGAAAAGGCCTTTATTTGACTGAGATATGGGGAGAGTGTTTTGTGTGAAGTATTCTTATAGAAATTAACTTGCTGCCGAGCGCGGTGGTTGGGAACGTTGTCATTTCAAAGCTCCCAATCCAAGTTCTCAGGCGATGTAATTTCTAAGGGAATGAAAAGGCATTTATTTGACTGAGATATGGGGAGAGTGTTTTGTGTGAAGTATTCTTATAGAAATTAACGTGCTGCCGAGCGCGGTGGTTGGGAACGTTGTCATTTCAAAGCTCCCAATCCAAGTTCTCAGGCAATGTAATTTCTAAGATAATGAACAGGTATTTATTTGACTGAGAAGTGGGGAGAGTGTTTTGTGTGAAGTATTCTTATAGAAATTAACGTGCTGCCGAGCGCGGTGGTTGGAAACGTTGTCATTTCAAAGCTCCCAATACAAGTTCTCAGGCAATGTATTTTCTAAGGGAATGAAAAGGCATTTATTTGACTGAGATGTGGGGAGAGTGTTTTGTGTGAAGTATTCTTATAGAAATTAACGTGCTGCCGAGCGCGGTGGTTGCGAACGTTGTCATTTCAAAGCTCCCAATCCAAGTTCACAGGCGTTGTAATTTCTAAGGGAATGAAAAGGCATTTATTTGACTGAGATATGGGGAGAGTGTTTTGTGTGAAGTATTCGTATAGAAATTAACGTGCTGCCGAGCGCGGTGGTTGCGAACGTTGTCATTTTAAAGCTCCCAATCCAAATTCTCAGGCGATGTAATTTCTAAGATAATGAAAAGGCCTTTATTTGACTGAGATATGGGGAGAGTGTTTTGTGTGAAGTATTCTTATAGAAATTAACTTGCTGCCGAGCGCTGTGGTTGGGAACGTTGTCATTTCAAAGCTCCCAATCCAAGTTCTCAGGCGATGTAATTTCTAAGGGAATGAAAAGGCATTTATTTGACTGAGATATGGGGAGAGTGTTTTGTGTGAAGTATTCTTATAGAAATTAACGTGCTGCCGAGCGCGGTGGTTGGGAACGTTGTCATTTCAAAGCTCCCAATCCAAGTTCTCAGGCAATGTAATTTCTAAGATAATGAAAAGGCATTTATTTGACTGAGATGTGGGGAGAGTGTTTTGTGTGAAGTATTCTTATAGAAATTAACGTGCTGCCGAGCGCGGTGGTTGGGAACGTTGTCATTTCAAAGCTCCCAATCCAAGTTCTCTGGCAATGTAATTTCTAAGGGAATGAAAAGGCATTTATTTGACTGAGATGTGGGGAGAGTGTTTTGTGTGAAGTATTCTTATAGAAATTAACGTGCTGCCGAGCGCGGTGGTTGGGAACGTTGTCATTTCAAAGCTCCCAATCCAAGTTCTCAGGCAATGTAATTTCTAAGGGAATGAAAAGGCATTTATTTGACTGAGATGTGGGGAGAGTGTTTTGTGTGAAGTATTCTTATAGAAATTAACGTGCTGCCGAGCGCGGTGGTTGCGAACGTTGTCATTTCAAAGCTCCCAATCCAAGTTCACAGGCGATGTAATTTCTAAGATGATGAAAAGGCATTTATTTGACTGAGATATGGGGAGAGTGTTTTGTGTGAAGTATTCTTATAGAAATTAACGTGCTGCCGAGCGCGGTGGTTGGGAACGTTGTCATTTCAAAGCTCCCAATCCAAGTTCTCAGGCGATGTAATTTCTAAGGGAATGAAAAGGCATTTATTTGACTGAGATATGGGGAGAGTGTTTTGTGTGAAGTATTCTTATAGAAATTAACGTGCTGCCGAGCGCGGTGGTTGGGAACGTTGTCATTTCAAAGCTCCCAATCCAAATACTCAGGCAATGTAATTTCTAAGGGAATGAAAAGGCATTTATTTGACTGAGATGTGGGGAGAGTGTTTTGTGTGAAGTATTCTTATAGAAATTAACGTGCCGCCGAGCGCGGTGGTTGGGAACGTTGTCATTTCAAAGCTCCCAATCCAAGTTCTCAGGCAATGTAATTTCTAAGATAATGAACAGGCATTTATTTGACTGAGATGTGGGGAAAGTGTTTTGTGTGATGTATTCTTATAGAAATTAACGTGCTGCCGAGCGCGGTGGTTGGGAACGTTGTCATTTCAAAGCTCCCAATCCAAGTTCTCAGGCAATGTAATTTCTAAGATAATGAAAAGGCATTTATTTGACTGAGATGTGGGGAGAGTGTTTTGTGTGAAGTATTCTTATAGAAATTAACGTGCTGCCGAGCGCGGTGGTTGGGAACGTTGTCATTTCAAAGCTCCCAATCCAAGTTCTCAGGCAATGTAATTTCTAAGGGAATGAAAAGGCATTTATTTGACTGAGATGTGGGGAGAGTGTTTTGTGTGAAGTATTCTTAAAGAAATTAACGTGCTGCCGAGCGCGGTGGTTGGGAACGTTGTCATTTCAAAGCTCCCAATCCAAGTTCTCAAGCAATTTTATTTCTAAGGGAATGAAAAGGCATTTATTTGACTGAGATGTGGGGAGAGTGTTTTGTGTGATGTATTCTTATAGAAATTAACGTGCTGCCGAGCGCGGTGGTTGGGAACGTTGTCATTTCAAAGCTCCCAATCCAAGTTCTCAGGCAATTTAATTTCTAAGATAATGAACAGGCATTTATTTGACTGAGATGTGGGGACAGTGTTTTGTGTGAAGTATTCTTATAGAAATTAACGTGCTGCCGATCGCGGTGGTTGGGAACGTTGTCATTTCAAAGCTCCCAATCCAAATACTCAGGCAATGTAATTTCTAAGGGAATGAAAAGGCATTTATTTGACTGAGATGTGGGGAGAGTGTTTTGTGTGAAGTATTCTTATAGAAATGAACGTGCTGCCGAGCGCGGTGGTTGGGAACGTTGTCATTTCAAAGCTCCCAATCCAAGTTCTCAGGCAATGTAATTTCTAAGGGAATGAAAAGGCATTTATTTGACTGAGATGTGGGGAGAGTGTTTTGTGTGAAGTATTCTTATAGAAATTAACGTGCTGCCGAGCGCGGTGGTTGGGAACGTTGTCATTTCAAAGCTCCCAATCCAAGTTCTCAGGCAATGTAATTTCTAAGATAATGAACAAGGCATTTATTTGACTGAGATGTGGGGAAAGTGTTTTGTGTGAAGTATTCTTATAGAAATTAATGTGCTGCCGAGCGCGGTGGTTGGGAACGTTGTCATTTCAAAGCTCCCAATCCAAGTTCTCAGGCAATGTAATTTCTAAGATAATGAAAAGGCATTTATTTGACTGAGATGTGGAGAGAGTGTTTTGTGTGAAGTATTCTTATAGAAATTAACGTGCTGCCGAGCGCGGTGGTTGGGAACGTTGTCATTTCAAAGCTCCCAATCCAAGTTCTCAAGCAATTTAATTTCTAAGGGAATGAAAAGGCATTTATTTGACTGAGATGTGGGGAGAGTGTTTTGTGTGATGTATTCTTATAGAAATTAACGTGCTGCCGAGCGCGGTGGTTGGGAACGTTGTCATTTCAAAGCTCCCAATCCAAGTTCTCAGGCAATGTAATTTCTAAGGGAATGAAAAGGCATTTATTTGACTGAGATGTGGGGAGAGTGTTTTGTCTGAAGTATTCTCATAGAAATTAACGTGCTGCCGATCGCGGTGGTTGGGAACGTTGTCATTTCAAAGCTCCCAATCCAAGTTCTCAGGCAATGTAATTTCTAAGATAATGAAAAGGCATTTATTTAACTGAGATGTGGGGAGAGTGTTTTGTGTGAAGTAAGTTTATAGAAATTAACGTGCTGCCGAGCGCGGTGGTTGGGAACGTTGTCATTTCAAAGCTCACAAACCAAGTTCTCAGGCAATGTAATTTCTAAGGGAATGAAAAGGCATTTATTTGACTGAGATGTGGGGAGAGTGTTTTGTGTGAAGTATTCTTATAGAAATTAACATGCTGCCGAGCGCGGTGGTTGGGAACGTTGTCATTTCAAAGCTCCCAATCCAAGTTCTCAGGCAATGTAATTTCTAAGGGAATGAAAAGGCATTTATTTGACTGAGATGTGGGGAGAGTGTTTTGTGTGAAGTATTCTTATAGAAATTAACGTGCTGCCGAGCGCGGTGGTTGCGAACGTTGTCATTTCAAAGCTCCCAATCCAAATACTCAGGCAATGTAATTTCTAAGGGAATGAAAAGGCATTTATTTGACTGAGATGTGGGGAGAGTGTTTTGTGTGAAGTATTCTTATAGAAATGAACGTGCTGCCGAGCGCGGTGGTTGGGAACGTTGTCATTTCAAAGCTCCCAATCCAAGTTCTCAGGCAATGTAATTTCTAAGGGAATGAAAAGGCATTTATTTGACTGAGATGTGGGGAGAGTGTTTTGTGTGAAGTATTCTTATAGAAATTAACGTGCTGCCGAGCGCGGTGGTTGGGAACGTTGTCATTTCAAAGCTCCCAATCCAAGTTCTCAGGCAATGTAATTTCTAAGATAATGAACAGGCATTTATTTGACTGAGATGTGGGGAAAGTGTTTTGTGTGAAGTATTCTTATAGAAATTAATGTGCTGCCGAGCGCGGTGGTTGGGAACGTTGTCATTTCAAAGCTCCCAATCCAAGTTCTCAGGCAATGTAATTTCTAAGATAATGAAAAGGCATTTATTTGACTGAGATGTGGAGAGAGTGTTTTGTGTGAAGTATTCTTATAGAAATTAACGTGCTGCCGAGCGCGGTGGTTGGGAACGTTGTCATTTCAAAGCTCCCAATCCAAGTTCTCAAGCAATTTAATTTCTAAGGGAATGAAAAGGCATTTATTTGACTGAGATGTGGGGAGAGTGTTTTGTGTGATGTATTCTTATAGAAATTAACGTGCTGCCGAGCGCGGTGGTTGGGAACGTTGTCATTTCAAAGCTCCCAATCCAAGTTCTCAGGCAATGTAATTTCTAAGGGAATGAAAAGGCATTTATTTGACTGAGATGTGGTGAGAGTGTTTTGTCTGAAGTATTCTCATAGAAATTAACGTGCTGCCGATCGCGGTGGTTGGGAACGTTGTCATTTCAAAGCTCCCAATCCAAGTTCTCAGGCAATGTAATTTCTAAGATAATGAAAAGGCATTTATTTAACTGAGATGTGGGGAGAGTGTTTTGTGTGAAGTAAGTTTATAGAAATTAACGTGCTGCCGAGCGCGGTGGTTGGGAACGTTGTCATTTCAAAGCTCCCAAACCAAGTTCTCAGGCAATGTAATTTCTAAGGGAATGAAAAGGCATTTATTTGACTGAGATGTGGGGAGAGTGTTTTGTGTGAAGTATTCTTATAGAAATTAACATGCTGCCGAGCGCGGTGGTTGGGAACGTTGTCATTTCAAAGCTCCCAATCCAAGTTCTCAGGCAATGTAATTTCTAAGGGAATGAAAAGGCATTTATTTGACTGAGATGTGGGGAGAGTGTTTTGTGTGAAGTATTCTTATAGAAATTAACGTGCTGCCGAGCGCGGTGGTTGGGAACGTTGTCATTTCAAAGCTCCCAATCCAAGTTCTCAGGCAATGTAATTTCTAAGATAATGAACAGGCATTTATTTGACTGAGATGTGGGGAAAGTGTTTTGTGTGAAGTATTCTTATAGAAATTAATGTGCTGCCGAGCGCGGTGGTTGGGAACGTTGTCATTTCAAAGCTCCCAATCCAAGTTCTCAGGCAATGTAATTTCTAAGATAATGAAAAGGCATTTATTTGACTGAGATGTGGAGAGAGTGTTTTGTGTGAAGTATTCTTATAGAAATTAACGTGCTGCCGAGCGCGGTGGTTGGGAACGTTGTCATTTCAAAGCTCCCAATCCAAGTTCTCAAGCAATTTAATTTCTAAGGGAATGAAAAGGCATTTATTTGACTGAGATGTGGGGAGAGTGTTTTGTGTGATGTATTCTTATAGAAATTAACGTGCTGCCGAGCGCGGTGGTTGGGAACGTTGTCATTTCAAAGCTCCCAATCCAAGTTCTCAGGCAATGTAATTTCTAAGGGAATGAAAAGGCATTTATTTGACTGAGATGTGGGGAGAGTGTTTTGTCTGAAGTATTCTCATAGAAATTAACGTGCTGCCGATCGCGGTGGTTGGGAACGTTGTCATTTCAAAGCTCCCAATCCAAGTTCTCAGGCAATGTAATTTCTAAGATAATGAAAAGGCATTTATTTAACTGAGATGTGGGGAGAGTGTTTTGTGTGAAGTAAGTTTATAGAAATTAACGTGCTGCCGAGCGCGGTGGTTGGGAACGTTGTCATTTCAAAGCTCCCAAACCAAGTTCTCAGGCAATGTAATTTCTAAGGGAATGAAAAGGCATTTATTTGACTGAGATGTGGGGAGAGTGTTTTGTGTGAAGTATTCTTATAGAAATTAACATGCTGCCGAGCGCGGTGGTTGGGAACGTTGTCATTTCAAAGCTCCCAATCCAAGTTCTCAGGCAATGTAATTTCTAAGGGAATGAAAAGGCATTTATTTGACTGAGATGTGGGGAGAGTGTTTTGTGTGAAGTATTCTTATAGAAATTAACGTGCTGCCGAGCGCGGTGGTTGCGAACGTTGTCATTTCAAAGCTCCCAATCCAAATACTCAGGCAATGTAATTTCTAAGGGAATGAAAAGGCATTTATTTGACTGAGATGTGGGGAGAGTGTTTTGTGTGAAGTATTCTTATAGAAATGAACGTGCTGCCGAGCGCGGTGGTTGGGAACGTTGTCATTTCAAAGCTCCCAATCCAAGTTCTCAGGCAATGTAATTTCTAAGGGAATGAAAAGGCATTTATTTGACTGAGATGTGGGGAGAGTGTTTTGTGTGAAGTATTCTTATAGAAATTAACGTGCTGCCGAGCGCGGTGGTTGGGAACGTTGTCATTTCAAAGCTCCCAATCCAAGTTCTCAGGCAATGTAATTTCTAAGATAATGAACAGGCATTTATTTGACTGAGATGTGGGGAAAGTGTTTTGTGTGAAGTATTCTTATAGAAATTAATGTGCTGCCGAGCGCGGTGGTTGGGAACGTTGTCATTTCAAAGCTCCCAATCCAAGTTCTCAGGCAATGTAATTTCTAAGATAATGAAAAGGCATTTATTTGACTGAGATGTGGAGAGAGTGTTTTGTGTGAAGTATTCTTATAGAAATTAACGTGCTGCCGAGCGCGGTGGTTGGGAACGTTGTCATTTCAAAGCTCCCAATCCAAGTTCTCAAGCAATTTAATTTCTAAGGGAATGAAAAGGCATTTATTTGACTGAGATGTGGGGAGAGTGTTTTGTGTGATGTATTCTTATAGAAATTAACGTGCTGCCGAGCGCGGTGGTTGGGAACGTTGTCATTTCAAAGCTCCCAATCCAAGTTCTCAGGCAATGTAATTTCTAAGGGAATGAAAAGGCATTTATTTGACTGAGATGTGGTGAGAGTGTTTTGTCTGAAGTATTCTCATAGAAATTAACGTGCTGCCGATCGCGGTGGTTGGGAACGTTGTCATTTCAAAGCTCCCAATCCAAGTTCTCAGGCAATGTAATTTCTAAGATAATGAAAAGGCATTTATTTAACTGAGATGTGGGGAGAGTGTTTTGTGTGAAGTAAGTTTATAGAAATTAACGTGCTGCCGAGCGCGGTGGTTGGGAACGTTGTCATTTCAAAGCTCCCAAACCAAGTTCTCAGGCAATGTAATTTCTAAGGGAATGAAAAGGCATTTATTTGACTGAGATGTGGGGAGAGTGTTTTGTGTGAAGTATTCTTATAGAAATTAACATGCTGCCGAGCGCGGTGGTTGGGAACGTTGTCATTTCAAAGCTCCCAATCCAAGTTCTCAGGCAATGTAATTTCTAAGGGAATGAAAAGGCATTTATTTGACTGAGATGTGGGGAGAGTGTTTTGTGTGAAGTATTCTTATAGAAATTAACGTGCTGCCGAGCGCGGTGGTTGGGAACGTTGTCATTTCAAAGCTCCCAATCCAAGTTCTCAGGCAATGTAATTTCTAAGATAATGAACAGGCATTTATTTGACTGAGATGTGGGGAAAGTGTTTTGTGTGAAGTATTCTTATAGAAATTAATGTGCTGCCGAGCGCGGTGGTTGGGAACGTTGTCATTTCAAAGCTCCCAATCCAAGTTCTCAGGCAATGTAATTTCTAAGATAATGAAAAGGCATTTATTTGACTGAGATGTGGAGAGAGTGTTTTGTGTGAAGTATTCTTATAGAAATTAACGTGCTGCCGAGCGCGGTGGTTGGGAACGTTGTCATTTCAAAGCTCCCAATCCAAGTTCTCAAGCAATTTAATTTCTAAGGGAATGAAAAGGCATTTATTTGACTGAGATGTGGGGAGAGTGTTTTGTGTGATGTATTCTTATAGAAATTAACGTGCTGCCGAGCGCGGTGGTTGGGAACGTTGTCATTTCAAAGCTCCCAATCCAAGTTCTCAGGCAATGTAATTTCTAAGGGAATGAAAAGGCATTTATTTGACTGAGATGTGGGGAGAGTGTTTTGTCTGAAGTATTCTCATAGAAATTAACGTGCTGCCGATCGCGGTGGTTGGGAACGTTGTCATTTCAAAGCTCCCAATCCAAGTTCTCAGGCAATGTAATTTCTAAGATAATGAAAAGGCATTTATTTAACTGAGATGTGGGGAGAGTGTTTTGTGTGAAGTAAGTTTATAGAAATTAACGTGCTGCCGAGCGCGGTGGTTGGGAACGTTGTCATTTCAAAGCTCCCAAACCAAGTTCTCAGGCAATGTAATGTCTAAGGGAATGAAAAGGCATTTATTTGACTGAGATGTGGGGAGAGTGTTTTGTGTGAAGTATTCTTATAGAAATTAACATGCTGCCGAGCGCGGTGGTTGGGAACGTTGTCATTTCAAAGCTCCCAATCCAAGTTCTCAGGCAATGTAATTTCTAAGATAATGAAAAGGCATTTATTTGACTGAGATGTGGGGAGAGTGTTTTGTGTGAAGTATTCTTATAGAAATTAACGTGCTGCCGAGCGCGGTGGTTGCGAACGTTGTCATTTCAAAGCTCCCAATCCAAGTTCACAGGCGATGTAATTTCTAAGAGAATGAAAAGGCATTTATTTGACTGAGATGTGGGGAGAGTGTTTTGTGTGAAGTATTCTTATAGAAATGAACGTGCTGCCGAGCGCGGTGGTTGGGAACGTTGTCATTTCAAAGTTCCCAATCCAAGTTCTCAGGCAATGTAATTTCTAAGGGAATGAAAAGGCATTTATTTGACTGAGATGTGGGGAGAGTGTTTTGTGTGAAGTATTCTTATAGAAATTAACGTGCTGCCGAGCGCGGTGGTTGGGAACGTTGTCATTTCAAAGCTCCCAATCCAAATTCTCAAGCAATTTAATTTCTAAGGGAATGAAAAGGCATTTATTTGACTGAGATGTGGGGAGAGTGTTTTGTGTGATGTATTCTTATAGAAATTAACGTGCTGCCGAGCGCGGTGGTTGGGAACGTTGTCATTTCAAAGCTCCCAATCCAAGTTCTCAGGCAATGTAATTTCTAAGATAATGAACAGGCATTTATTTGACTGAGATGTGGGGAGAGTGTTTTGTGTGAAGTAAGTTTATAGAAATTAACGTGCTGCCGATCGCGGTGGTTGGGAACGTTGTCATTTCAAAGCTCCCAATCCAAGTTCTCAGGCAATGTAATTTCTAAGATAATGAAAAGGCATTTATTTGACTGAGATGTGGGGAGAGTGTTTTGTGTGAAGTAAGTTTATAGAAATTAACGTGCTGCCGAGCGCGGTGGTTGGGAACGTTGTCATTTCAAAGCTCCCAATCCAAGTTCTCAGGCAATGTAATTTCTAAGGGAATGAAAAGGCATTTATTTGACTGAGATGTGGGGAAAGTGTTTTGTGTGAAGTATTCTTATAGAAATTAACGTGCTGCCGAGCGCGGTGGTTGGGAACGTTGTCATTTCAAAGCTCCCAATCCAAGTTCTCAGGCAATGTAATTTCTAAGATAATGAAAAGGCATTTATTTGACTGAGATGTGAAGAGAGTGTTTTGTGTGAAGTATTCTTATAGAAATTAACGTGCTGCCGAGCGCGGTGGTTGGGAACGTTGTCATTTCAAAGCTCCCAATCCAAGTTCTCAGGCAATGTAATTTCTAAGGGAATGAAAAGGCATTTATTTGACTGAGATGTGGGGAGAGTGTTTTGTGTGAAGTATTCTTATAGAAATTAACGTGCTGCCGAGCGCGGTGGTTGGGAACGTTGTCATTTCAAAGCTCCCAATCCAAGTTCTCAGGCAATGTAATTTCTAAGGGAATGAAAAGGCATTTATTTGACTGAGATGTGGGGAGAGTGTTTTGTGTGATGTATTCTTATAGAAATTAACGTGCTGCCGAGCGCGGTGGTTGGGAACGTTGTCATTTCAAAGCTCCCAATCCAAGTTCTCAGGCAATGTAATTTCTAAGATAATGAACAGGCATTTATTTGACTGAGATGTGGGGAGAGTGTTTTGTGTGAAGTAAGTTTATAGAAATTAACGTGCTGCCGATCGCGGTGGTTGGGAACGTTGTCATTTCAAAGCTCCCAATCCAAGTTCTCAGGCAATGTAATTTCTAAGATAATGAAAAGGCATTTATTTGACTGAGATGTGGGGAGAGTGTTTTGTGTGAAGTAAGTTTATAGAAATTAACGTGCTGCCGAGCGCGGTGGTTGGGAACGTTGTCATTTCAAAGCTCCCAATCCAAGTTCTCAGGCAATGTAATTTCTAAGGGAATGAAAAGGCATTTATTTGACTGAGATGTGGGGAAAGTGTTTTGTGTGAAGTATTCTTATAGAAATTAACGTGCTGCCGAGCGCGGTGGTTGGGAACGTTGTCATTTCAAAGCTCCCAATCCAAGTTCTCAGGCAATGTAATTTCTAAGATAATGAAAAGGCATTTATTTGACTGAGATGTGAAGAGAGTGTTTTGTGTGAAGTATTCTTATAGAAATTAACGTGCTGCCGAGCGCGGTGGTTGGGAACGTTGTCATTTCAAAGCTCCCAATCCAAGTTCTCAGGCAATGTAATTTCTAAGGGAATGAAAAGGCATTTATTTGACTGAGATGTGGGGAGAGTGTTTTGTGTGAAGTATTCTTATAGAAATGAACGTGCTGCCGAGCGCGGTGGTTGGGAACATTGTCATTTCAAAGCTCCCAATCCAAGTTCTCAGGCAATGTAATTTCTAAGATAATGAACAGGCATTTATTTGACTCAGATGTGGGGAAAGTGTTTTGTGTGAAGTATTCTTATAGAAATTAACGTGCTGCCGAGCGCGGTGGTTGGGAACGTTGTCATTTCAAAGCTCCCAATCCAAGTTCTCAGGCAATGTAATTTCTAAGATAATGAAAAGGCATTTATTTGACTGAGATGTGGAGAGAGTGTTTTGTGTGAAGTATTCTTATAGAAATTAACGTGCTGCCGAGCGCGGTGGTTGGGAACGTTGTCATTTCAAAGCTGCGAATCCAAGTTCTCAGGCAATGTAATTTCTAAGGGAATGAAAAGGCATTTATTTGACTGAGATGTGGGGAGAGTGTTTTGTGTGAAGTATTCTTATAGAAATTAACGTGCTGCCGAGCGCGGTGGTTGCGAACGTTGTCATTTCAAAGCTCCCAATCCAAGTTCTCAAGCAATTTAATTTCTAAGGGAATGAAAAGGCATTTATTTGACTGAGATGTGGGGAGAGTGTTTTGTGTGATGTATTCTTATAGAAATTAACGTGCTGCCGAGCGCGGTGGTTGGGAACGTTGTCATTTCAAAGCTCCCAATCCAAGTTCTCAGGCAATGTAATTTCTAAGATAATGAACAGGCATTTATTTGACTGAGATGTGGGGAGAGTGTTTTGTGTGAAGTATTCTTATAGAAATTAACGTGCTGCCGATCGCGGTGGTTGGGAACGTTGTCATTTCAAAGCTCCCAATCCAAGTTCTCAGGCAATGTAATTTCTAAGATAATGAAAAGGCATTTATTTAACTGAGATGTGGGGAGAGTGTTTTGTGTGAAGTAAGTTTATAGAAATTAACGTGCTGCCGAGCGCGGTGGTTGGGAACGTTGTCATTTCAAAGCTCCCAATCCAAGTTCTCAGGCAATGTAATTTCTAAGGGAATGAAAAGGCATTTATTTGACTGAGATGTGGGGAGAGTGTTTTGTGTGAAGTATTCTTATAGAAATTAACATGCTGCCGAGCGCGGTGGTTGGGAACGTTGTCATTTCAAAGCTCCCAATCCAAGTTCTCAGGCAATGTAATTTCTAAGGGAATGAAAAGGCATTTATTTGACTGAGATGTGGGGAGAGTGTTTTGTGTGAAGTATTCTTATAGAAATTAACGTGCTGCCGAGCGCGGTGGTTGGGAACGTTATCATTTCAAAGCTCCCAATCCAAGTTCTCAAGCAATTTAATTTCTAAGGGAATGAAAAGGCATTTATTTGACTGAGATGTGGGGAGAGTGTTTTGTGTGATGTATTCTTATAGAAATTAACGTGCTGCCGAGCGCGGTGGTTGGGAACGTTGTCATTTCAAAGCTCCCAATCCAAGTTCTCAGGCGATGTAATTTCTAAGATAATGAACAGGCATTTATTTGACTCAGATGTGGGGAAAGTGTTTTGTGTGAAGTATTCTTATAGAAATTAACGTGCTGCCGAGCGCGGTGGTTGGGAACGTTGTCATTTCAAAGCTCCCAATCCAAGTTCTCAGGCAATGTAATTTCTAAGATAATGAAAAGGCATTTATTTGACTGAGATGTGGAGAGAGTGTTTTGTGTGAAGTATTCTTATAGAAATTAACGTGCTGCCGAGCGCGGTGGTTGGGAACGTTGTCATTTCAAAGCTGCGAATCCAAGTTCTCAGGCAATGTAATTTCTAAGGGAATGAAAAGGCATTTATTTGACTGAGATGTGGGGAGAGTGTTTTGTGTGAAGTATTCTTATAGAAATTAACGTGCTGCCGAGCGCGGTGGTTGCGAACGTTGTCATTTCAAAGCTCCCAATCCAAGTTCTCAAGCAATTTAATTTCTAAGGGAATGAAAAGGCATTTATTTGACTGAGATGTGGGGAGAGTGTTTTGTGTGATGTATTCTTATAGAAATTAACGTGCTGCCGAGCGCGGTGGTTGGGAACGTTGTCATTTCAAAGCTCCCAATCCAAGTTCTCAGGCAATGTAATTTCTAAGATAATGAACAGGCATTTATTTGACTGAGATGTGGGGAGAGTGTTTTGTGTGAAGTATTCTTATAGAAATTAACGTGCTGCCGATCGCGGTGGTTGGGAACGTTGTCATTTCAAAGCTCCCAATCCAAGTTCTCAGGCAATGTAATTTCTAAGATAATGAAAAGGCATTTATTTAACTGAGATGTGGGGAGAGTGTTTTGTGTGAAGTAAGTTTATAGAAATTAACGTGCTGCCGAGCGCGGTGGTTGGGAACGTTGTCATTTCAAAGCTCCCAATCCAAGTTCTCAGGCAATGTAATTTCTAAGGGAATGAAAAGGCATTTATTTGACTGAGATGTGGGGAGAGTGTTTTGTGTGAAGTATTCTTATAGAAATTAACATGCTGCCGAGCGCGGTGGTTGGGAACGTTGTCATTTCAAAGCTCCCAATCCAAGTTCTCAGGCAATGTAATTTCTAAGGGAATGAAAAGGCATTTATTTGACTGAGATGTGGGGAGAGTGTTTTGTGTGAAGTATTCTTATAGAAATTAACGTGCTGCCGAGCGCGGTGGTTGGGAACGTTATCATTTCAAAGCTCCCAATCCAAGTTCTCAAGCAATTTAATTTCTAAGGGAATGAAAAGGCATTTATTTGACTGAGATGTGGGGAGAGTGTTTTGTGTGAAGTATTCTTATAGAAATTAACGTGCTGCCGAGCGCGGTGGTTGGGAACGTTGTCATTTCAAAGCTCCCAATCCAAGTTCTCAGGCGATGTAATTTCTAAGATAATGAACAGGCATTTATTTGACTCAGATGTGGGGAAAGTGTTTTGTGTGAAGTAAGTTTATAGAAATTAACGTGCTGCCGAGCGCGGTGGTTGGGAACGTTGTCATTTCAAAGCTCCCAATCCAAGTTCTCAGGCAATGTAATTTCTAAGGGAATGAAAAGGCATTTATTTGACTGAGATGTGGGGAGAGTGTTTTGTGTGAAGTATTCTTATAGAAATTAACATGCTGCCGAGCGCGGTGGTTGGGAACGTTGTCATTTCAAAGCTCCCAATCCAAGTTCTCAGGCAATGTAATTTCTAAGGGAATGAAAAGGCATTTATTTGACTGAGATGTGGGGAGAGTGTTTTGTGTGAAGTATTCTTATAGAAATTAACGTGCTGCCGAGCGCGGTGGTTGGGAACGTTATCATTTCAAAGCTCCCAATCCAAGTTCTCAAGCAATTTAATTTCTAAGGGAATGAAAAGGCATTTATTTGACTGAGATGTGGGGAGAGTGTTTTGTGTGATGTATTCTTATAGAAATTAACGTGCTGCCGAGCGCGGTGGTTGGGAACGTTGTCATTTCAAAGCTCCCAATCCAAGTTCTCAGGCGATGTAATTTCTAAGATAATGAACAGGCATTTATTTGACTCAGATGTGGGGAAAGTGTTTTGTGTGAAGTATTCTTATAGAAATTAACGTGCTGCCGAGCGCGGTGGTTGGGAACGTTGTCATTTCAAAGCTCCCAATCCAAGTTCTCAGGCAATGTAATTTCTAAGATAATGAAAAGGCATTTATTTGACTGAGATGTGGAGAGAGTGTTTTGTGTGAAGTATTCTTATAGAAATTAACGTGCTGCCGAGCGCGGTGGTTGGGAACGTTGTCATTTCAAAGCTGCGAATCCAAGTTCTCAGGCAATGTAATTTCTAAGGGAATGAAAAGGCATTTATTTGACTGAGATGTGGGGAGAGTGTTTTGTGTGAAGTATTCTTATAGAAATTAACGTGCTGCCGAGCGCGGTGGTTGCGAACGTTGTCATTTCAAAGCTCCCAATCCAAGTTCTCAAGCAATTTAATTTCTAAGGGAATGAAAAGGCATTTATTTGACTGAGATGTGGGGAGAGTGTTTTGTGTGATGTATTCTTATAGAAATTAACGTGCTGCCGAGCGCGGTGGTTGGGAACGTTGTCATTTCAAAGCTCCCAATCCAAGTTCTCAGGCAATGTAATTTCTAAGATAATGAACAGGCATTTATTTGACTGAGATGTGGGGAGAGTGTTTTGTGTGAAGTATTCTTATAGAAATTAACGTGCTGCCGATCGCGGTGGTTGGGAACGTTGTCATTTCAAAGCTCCCAATCCAAGTTCTCAGGCAATGTAATTTCTAAGATAATGAAAAGGCATTTATTTAACTGAGATGTGGGGAGAGTGTTTTGTGTGAAGTAAGTTTATAGAAATTAACGTGCTGCCGAGCGCGGTGGTTGGGAACGTTGTCATTTCAAAGCTCCCAATCCAAGTTCTCAGGCAATGTAATTTCTAAGGGAATGAAAAGGCATTTATTTGACTGAGATGTGGGGAGAGTGTTTTGTGTGAAGTATTCTTATAGAAATTAACATGCTGCCGAGCGCGGTGGTTGGGAACGTTGTCATTTCAAAGCTCCCAATCCAAGTTCTCAGGCAATGTAATTTCTAAGGGAATGAAAAGGCATTTATTTGACTGAGATGTGGGGAGAGTGTTTTGTGTGAAGTATTCTTATAGAAATTAACGTGCTGCCGAGCGCGGTGGTTGGGAACGTTATCATTTCAAAGCTCCCAATCCAAGTTCTCAAGCAATTTAATTTCTAAGGGAATGAAAAGGCATTTATTTGACTGAGATGTGGGGAGAGTGTTTTGTGTGAAGTATTCTTATAGAAATTAACGTGCTGCCGAGCGCGGTGGTTGGGAACGTTGTCATTTCAAAGCTCCCAATCCAAGTTCTCAGGCAATGTAATTTCTAAGATAATGAACAGGTATTTATTTGACTCAGATGTGGGGAAAGTGTTTTGTGTGAAGTATTCTTATAGAAATTAACGTGCTGCCGAGCGCGGTGGTTGGGAACGTTGTCATTTCAAAGCTCCCAATCCAAGTTCTCAGGCAATGTAATTTCTAAGATAATGAAAAGGCATTTATTTGACTGAGATGTGGAGAGAGTGTTTTGTGTGAAGTATTCTTATAGAAATTAACGTGCTGCCGAGCGCGGTGGTTGGGAACGTTGTCATTTCAAAGCTGCGAATCCAAGTTCTCAGGCAATGTAATTTCTAAGGGAATGAAAAGGCATTTATTTGACTGAGATGTGGGGAGAGTGTTTTGTGTGAAGTATTCTTATAGAAATTAACGTGCTGCCGAGCGCGGTGGTTGCGAACGTTGTCATTTCAAAGCTCCCAATCCAAGTTCTCAAGCAATTTAATTTCTAAGGGAATGAAAAGGCATTTATTTGACTGAGATGTGGGGAGAGTGTTTTGTGTGATGTATTCTTATAGAAATTAACGTGCTGCCGAGCGCGGTGGTTGGGAACGTTGTCATTTCAAAGCTCCCAATCCAAGTTCTCAGGCAATGTAATTTCTAAGATAATGAACAGGCATTTATTTGACTGAGATGTGGGGAGAGTGTTTTGTGTGAAGTATTCTTATAGAAATTAACGTGCTGCCGATCGCGGTGGTTGGGAACGTTGTCATTTCAAAGCTCCCAATCCAAGTTCTCAGGCAATGTAATTTCTAAGATAATGAAAAGGCATTTATTTAACTGAGATGTGGGGACAGTGTTTTGTGTGAAGTAAGTTTATAGAAATTAACGTGCTGCCGAGCGCGGTGGTTGGGAACGTTGTCATTTCAAAGCTCCCAATCCAAGTTCTCAGGCAATGTAATTTCTAAGGGAATGAAAAGGCATTTATTTGACTGAGATGTGGGGAGAGTGTTTTGTGTGAAGTATTCTTATAGAAATTAACGTGCTGCCGAGCGCGGTGGTTGGGAACGTTATCATTTCAAAGCTCCCAATCCAAGTTCTCAAGCAATTTAATTTCTAAGGGAATGAAAAGGCATTTATTTGACTGAGATGTGGGGAGAGTGTTTTGTGTGATGTATTCTTATAGAAATTAACGTGCTGCCGAGCGCGGTGGTTGGGAACGTTGTCATTTCAAAGCTCCCAATCCAAGTTCTCAGGCGATGTAATTTCTAAGGGAATGAAAAGGCATTTATTTGACTGAGATGTGGGGAGAGTGTTTTGTGTGAAGTATTCTTATAGAAATTAACGTGCTGCCGAGCGCGGTGGTTGGGAACGTTGTCATTTCAAAGCTCCCAATCCAAGTTCTCAGGCAATGTAATTTCTAAGATAATGAACAGGCATTTATTTGACTCAGATGTGGGGAAAGTGTTTTGTGTGAAGTATTCTTATAGAAATTAACGTGCTGCCGAGCGCGGTGGTTGGGAACGTTGTCATTTCAAAGCTCCCAATCCAAGTTCTCAGGCAATGTAATTTCTAAGATAATGAAAAGGCATTTATTTGACTGAGATGTGGAGAGAGTGTTTTGTGTGAAGTATTCTTATAGAAATTAACGTGCTGCCGAGCGCGGTGGTTGGGAACGTTGTCATTTCAAAGCTGCGAATCCAAGTTCTCAGGCAATGTAATTTCTAAGGGAATGAAAAGGCTTTTATTTGACTGAGATGTGGGGAGAGTGTTTTGTGTGAAGTATTCTTATAGAAATTAACGTGCTGCCGAGCGCGGTGGTTGCGAATGTTGTCATTTCAAAGCTCCCAATCCAAGTTCTCAGGCAATGTAATTTCTAAGATAATGAACAGGCATTTATTTGACTGAGATGTGGGGAGAGTGTTTTGTGTGAAGTATTCTTATAGAAATTAACATGCTGCCGATCGCGATGGTTGGGAACGTTGTCATTTCAAAGCTCCCAATCCAAGTTCTCAGGCAATGTAATTTCTAAGATAATGAAAAGGCATTTATTTAACTGAGATGTGGGGAGAGTGTTTTGTGTGAAGTAAGTTTATAGAAATTAACGTGCTGCCGAGCGCGGTGGTTGGGAACGTTGTCATTTCAAAGCTCCCAATCCAAGTTCTCAGGCAATGTAATTTCTAAGGGAATGAAAAGGCATTTATTTGACTGAGATGTGGGGAGAGTGTTTTGTGTGAAGTATTCTTATAGAAATTAACATGCTGCCGAGCGCGGTGGTTGGGAACGTTGTCATTTCAAAGCTCCCAATCCAAGTTCTCAGGCAATGTAATTTCTAAGGGAATGAAAAGGCATTTATTTGACTGAGATGTGGGGAGAGTGTTTTGTGTGAAGTATTCTTATAGAAATTAACGTGCTGCCGAGCGCGGTGGTTGGGAACGTTATCATTTCAAAGCTCCCAATCCAAGTTCTCAAGCAATTTAATTTCTAAGGGAATGAAAAGGCATTTATTTGACTGAGATGTGGGGAGAGTGTTTTGTGTGATGTATTCTTATAGAAATTAACGTGCTGCCGAGCGCGGTGGTTGGGAACGTTGTCATTTCAAAGCTCCCAATCCAAGTTCTCAGGCAATGTAATTTCTAAGATAATGAACAGGCATTTATTTGACTGAGATGTGGGGAGAGTGTTTTGTGTGAAGTATTCTTATAGAAATTAACGTGCTGCCGATCGCGGTGGTTGGGAACGTTGTCATTTCAAAGCTCCCAATCCAAGTTCTCAGGCAATGTAATTTCTAAGATAATGAAAAGGCATTTATTTAACTGAGATGTGGGGAGAGTGTTTTGTGTGAAGTAAGTTTATAGAAATTAACGTGCTGCCGAGCGCGGTGGTTGGGAACGTTGTCATTTCAAAGCTCCCAATCCAAGTTCTCAGGCAATGTAATTTCTAAGGGAATGAAAAGGCATTTATTTGACTGAGATGTGGGGAGAGTGTTTTGTGTGAAGTATTCTTATAGAAATTAACATGCTGCCGAGCGCGGTGGTTGGGAACGTTGTCATTTCAAAGCTCCCAATCCAAGTTCTCAGGCAATGTAATTTCTAAGGGAATGAAAAGGCATTTATTTGACTGAGATGTGGGGAGAGTGTTTTGTGTGAAGTATTCTTATAGAAATTAACGTGCTGCCGAGCGCGGTGGTTGGGAACGTTATCATTTCAAAGCTCCCAATCCAAGTTCTCAAGCAATTTAATTTCTAAGGGAATGAAAAGGCATTTATTTGACTGAGATGTGGGGAGAGTGTTTTGTGTGATGTATTCTTATAGAAATTAACGTGCTGCCGAGCGCGGTGGTTGGGAACGTTGTCATTTCAAAGCTCCCAATCCAAGTTCTCAGGCGATGTAATTTCTAAGGGAATGAAAAGGCATTTATTTGACTGAGATGTGGGGAGAGTGTTTTGTGTGAAGTATTCTTATAGAAATTAACGTGCTGCCGAGCGCGGTGGTTGGGAACGTTGTCATTTCAAAGCTCCCAATCCAAGTTCTCAGGCAATGTAATTTCTAAGATAATGAACAGGCATTTATTTGACTGAGATGTGGGGAGAGTGTTTTGTGTGAAGTATTCTTATAGAAATTAACGTGCTGCCGATCGCGGTGGTTGGGAACGTTGTCATTTCAAAGCTCCCAATCCAAGTTCTCAGGCAATGTAATTTCTAAGATAATGAAAAGGCATTTATTTGACTGAGATGTGGGGAGAGTGTTTTGTGTGAAGTAAGTTTATAGAAATTAACGTGCTGCCGAGCGCGGTGGTTGGGAACGTTGTCATTTCAAAGCTCCCAATCCAAGTTCTCAGGCAATGTAATTTCTAAGGGAATGAAAAGGCATTTATTTGACTGAGATGTGGGGAGAGTGTTTTGTGTGAAGTATTCTTATAGAAATTAACATGCTGCCGAGCGCGGTGGTTGGGAACGTTGTCATTTCAAAGCTCCCAATCCAAGTTCTCAGGCAATGTAATTTCTAAGGGAATGAAAAGGCATTTATTTGACTGAGATGTGGGGAGAGTGTTTTGTGTGAAGTATTCTTATAGAAATTAACGTGCTGCCGAGCGCGGTGGTTCGGAACGTTGTCATTTCAAAGCTCCCAATCCAAGTTCTCAGGCAATGTAACTTCTAAGGGAATGAAAAGGCATTTATTTGACTGAGATGTGGGGAGAGTGTTTTGTGTGAAGTATTCTTATAGAAATTAACGTGCTGCCGAGCGCGGTGGTTGGGAACGTTCTCATTTCAAAGCTCCCAATCCAAGTTCTCAGGCAATGTAATTTCTAAGGGAATGAAAAGGCATTTATTTGACTGAGATGTGGGGAGAGTGTTTTGTGTGAAGTATTCTTATAGAAATTAACGTGCTGCCGAGCGCGGTGGTTGGGAACGTTGTCATTTCATAGCTCCCAATCCAAGTTCTCAGGCAATGTAATTTCTAAGGGAATGAAAAGGCATTTATTTGACTGAGATGTGGGGAGAGTGTTTTGTGTGAAGTATTCTTATAGAAATTAACGTGCTGCCGAGCGCGGTGGTTGCGAACGTTGTCATTTCAAAGCTCCCAATCCAAGTTCACAGGCGATGTAATTTCTAAGGGAATGAAAAGGCATTTATTTGACTGAGATATGGGGAGAGTATTTTGTGTGAAGTATTCGTATAGAAATTAACGTGCTGCCGAGCGCGGTGGTTGCGAACGTTGTCATTTCAAAGCTCCCAATCCAAATTCTCAGGCGATGTAATTTCTAAGATAATGAAAAGGCATTTATTTGACTGAGATATGGGGAGAGTGTTTTGTGTGAAGTATTCTTATAGAAATTAACGTGCTGCCGAGCGCGGTGGTTGGGAACGTTGTCATTTCAAAGCTCCCAATCCAAGTTCTCAGGCAATGTAATTTCTAAGATAATGAAAAGGCATTTATTTGACTGAGATGTGGGGAGAGTGTTTTGTGTGAAGTAAGTTTATAGAAATTAACGTGCTGCCGAGCGCGGTGGTTGGGAACGTTGTCATTTCAAAGCTCCCAATCCAAGTTCTCAGGCAATGTAATTTCTAAGGGAATGAAAAGGCATTTATTTGACTGAGATGTGGGGAGAGTGTTTTGTGTGAAGTATTCTTATAGAAATTAACATGCTGCCGAGCGCGGTGGTTGGGAACGTTGTCATTTCAAAGCTCCCAATCCAAGTTCTCAGGCAATGTAATTTCTAAGGGAATGAAAAGGCATTTATTTGACTGAGATGTGGGGAGAGTGTTTTGTGTGAAGTATTCTTATAGAAATTAACGTGCTGCCGAGCGCGGTGGTTCGGAACGTTGTCATTTCAAAGCTCCCAATCCAAGTTCTCAGGCAATGTAACTTCTAAGGGAATGAAAAGGCATTTATTTGACTGAGATGTGGGGAGAGTGTTTTGTGTGAAGTATTCTTATAGAAATTAACGTGCTGCCGAGCGCGGTGGTTGGGAACGTTCTCATTTCAAAGCTCCCAATCCAAGTTCTCAGGCAATGTAATTTCTAAGGGAATGAAAAGGCATTTATTTGACTGAGATGTGGGGAGAGTGTTTTGTGTGAAGTATTCTTATAGAAATTAACGTGCTGCCGAGCGCGGTGGTTGGGAACGTTGTCATTTCATAGCTCCCAATCCAAGTTCTCAGGCAATGTAATTTCTAAGGGAATGAAAAGGCATTTATTTGACTGAGATGTGGGGAGAGTGTTTTGTGTGAAGTATTCTTATAGAAATTAACGTGCTGCCGAGCGCGGTGGTTGCGAACGTTGTCATTTCAAAGCTCCCAATCCAAGTTCACAGGCGATGTAATTTCTAAGGGAATGAAAAGGCATTTATTTGACTGAGATATGGGGAGAGTATTTTGTGTGAAGTATTCGTATAGAAATTAACGTGCTGCCGAGCGCGGTGGTTGCGAACGTTGTCATTTCAAAGCTCCCAATCCAAATTCTCAGGCGATGTAATTTCTAAGATAATGAAAAGGCATTTATTTGACTGAGATATGGGGAGAGTGTTTTGTGTGAAGTATTCTTATAGAAATTAACGTGCTGCCGAGCGCGGTGGTTGGGAACGTTGTCATTTCAAAGCTCCCAATCCAAGTTCTCAGGCGATGTAATTTCTAAGGGAATGAAAAGGCATTTATTTGACTGAGATATGGGGAGAGTGTTTTGTGTGAAGTATTCTTATAGAAATTAACGTGCTGCCGAGCGCGGTGGTTGGGAACGTTGTCATTTCAAAGCTCCCAATCCAAGTTCACAGGCGATGTAATTTCTAAGGGAATGAAAAGGCATTTATTTGACTGAGATATGGGGAGAGTGTTTTGTGTGAAGTATTCGTATAGAAATTAACGTGCTGCCGAGCGCGGTGGTTGCGAACGTTGTCATTTCAAAGCTCCCAATCCAAATTCTCAGGCGATGTAATTTCTAAGATAATGAAAAGGCATTTATTTGACTGAGATGTGGGGAGAATGTTTTGTGTGAAGTATTCTTATAGAAATTAACGTGCTGCCGAGCGAGATGGGAGGGAGCAATGTCATTTCAAATCTCCCAATCCAAGTTCTCAATCGATGTAATTTCTAAGATAATGAAAAGGCATTTATTTGACTGAGATGTGGGGAGATTGTTTTGTGTGAAGTATTCTCATAAAAATTAACGTGCTGCCGAGCGAGGTGGGAGTGAGCATTGTCATTTCAAAGCGCCCAATCCTAGTTCACAGGTGATGTAATTTATAAGAGAACGAAATTGTATTTGAGTGAGGTGTGGAGAGAGGGTTTTGTGTGAATTTATCCATAGATGTTGCTCGCGTTTGAGCGCAAGGGCTGGGAGCATCGCTTTTTCAAAGCTCCCAATCAAGTGATTTAACTTTTAAGTGAATTTAGTTTTTGAGAGAATAGAAATGCGTTTTGAGTTAGGTGTAAAGAGATTGTTTGGGGCTGACGTATTTCCAAAGAAGTTACACGGGTCGATCGACAAAGTGCGTGAGCATTGGAATATAAAGCTCCCTAAGAAGTTCTAAGGTAATGTAGTTTCTAAGGGAATGAAAATATATTTGGTTGTTAATATTTTATCTGATATATTTATTTAAAAGTGACATGTGCCGTGCTACGAAGTGCAGTAATTTTACAATTTTTATGTTTTTAACTCCCGGTTCCTATTCTATTGTTATAGAAATCTTTGCTTTTTTCTGTCCTTGAAATTGCACCTCATAAAGCGTGTTATGTGTATTATTTGGTATCTGCATTTTTGTAGCAAACAAGTAATTTAAGTTTTTTTGACAAAGTATTCTGTCATGATACATCTTAGATCATTTTATAAACTTTTGCTCAAGGGGCGATGTTATTATATATGGTGTAACATTGTATATTCACTTTTTTCTGACAAAGTTTTTAGAATGAGAACATTGTTGAAAACTTTTACAGTTCCCTATACTTTTTTTTAAATTTGTAGTAATTGTATTTCTATACATTAAGGCTTAAATTGGAGAAGTACAGAATTGCCATTTACTGATTTCGTCTAGTCTCTTGCGCATGTGTACTATTGGTTTCGTCACATGCAACGCAGGGAAACAGAAGACAAATTTGCTGGATTTTGAAAGTTAGCTCTCTGGTTTACCACATTCACAAATTTGATCATTACTGTTGTTAGAACAAGACTTACCTTTTTTCCGCCTGCAAAATAGGCTGATATCTTCCTACTCCTGTTCTTTGTCTGGTCTCTAACAAGCAATGAGTGTTGATTTGCTTCTAAGCGTGTTCTTCTAAATCCTTTTTTGGGTTAAGAATTCTACTTTTTGAGACTTCTTAGGATTGGACTAACTTGTAATTTAAAGGTAATCGCACACACAAGGAAATATCCTAATAAAGATTGTTTGCCTGCCATAACTGGCTAGAAAAAGTGCGCTAAAAAAGTATCCTTATTTCAAAGCTATGCATTACCACTCTTTCGTTTTAAATATCTTATGCCACAAATCCTTAAAACTCTAGGCTTATAAAAACTGTATGGAAACATTACTGATTGGCTTGTTTTTTAGAGGCAAACTGAGATAACGTCAAATTAACTCGTAAAGTGACAGTAAATTTATCATGTAATTTATTCGGAGGTGTGTGATACATTCGTATGAATTCATGTACATATAAACCTCCAATGAGGCATTAATTCTGAAAATGTCTTTTGAGTTCGTTAAGTTAATAAATCTCAGGTTTGCAGAAACTGAAATATTTCCTGCTATTTTGAGTTTTTTTGTTATGAAATTCCCGACGTTTTAAATATTTGTTAGGATAGTTAAAATGTAAATATGTTCATAGATGCACGTTCAGTGCACATTCAATGGTGCAATTTATGCAGATTACTGAACAAAAAATAAATTAAACCGTACTTTTTTATTGAGACAGCATAGTTTTCTAATCCGCACAGCTGCATTTTCGGCCCCGTTTGATGGTCTTCTTGCCGAACTTTAAGTAGCGAGTTATGTCAAGTGGAGGCAATCCACCTGTGTTACGATTATTCCATCTTTATGGCAACCTCGGCCCAAGCGGAAAATTTAACTTTTCATTTTGAATATTCTTGAAAGTTCTTCTAGTATCCGTTAAACTGTCCTTTGATTTCATTGGTTCTACTAAATTTTCACCCAATTCTTTTCCGTTTGATTTCATTGTTTTTTTTTTATTATTATTTTCATTTTATTTCATTGGTTCGTTAATTTTTTTTTACCACAATTCTTTTCCGTTTCATGTTTATTTGTAAGAATTCAAGTGTTCAGCATCAGGTTGTATCGTTTCTTGCTATTTTCTTTTGAATATCCTTACCTTTTTATGTTTGAAAATGCCTGTATTTAGTGTTGTTGACAAATTAGGGTTATGTGTTCCAAAAATAGCCCTTGAGCTGAATATCGCCTACTCGTGTTTTCAAGCTACTATGGGTTTATGCAGTTACCTTGACAGTCTAGGGTTTTGCCACACGTAGCGCCACCGGCAAGTGCCTTTTTTTTACATTTACACATTGCATTTTTTTTTATTTGCTTGGCGACATAAAAGGAGCGCCAAAAACGTGCTAAGAGCGTTGTCACCAAACGGGGCAGAGAATACATCTGTACCACTTAATCAATACTTTCGATAAGTTACTAACTTACCCCCGAACGCGTTCTACTAGCCTCGACGTCAGTCCTCTGTCTTGAGATTTATGCGACAGCATCCGAACACCCTTGAGCATTCAAAAAATCTTCAACTGCAAGGAGACTGAAAAAATAAATCCAGTCAGTTAGATTAGTGATTTCGAAAATATTTTCACTTTTGACTAAATCTGTAGTTAACAAAAGGTTTGAGCAAAAATAAATGTTGGGTTGAAATATAAAATGTGCTTAGTATAAATTTGTGTCCAATCCAATTATTGTTCACACTATTGCATTTCCCTCTACCAAAATTTCTTTCTAATGCATTCATTTTACAATCTTTGCTTTTAATACTGTAAGAGCATTCGTAAATATGCCTTGAATTGGGTTGATACTGAATATCTGGAAATGTATATTAAAAAGTTTCCAAAAGAAGTGTTGATAAAAACGAAGTAATTTTGAATTATCTGGTGCAAGTAAAGAGAAAATGTTTGTCCTTAGCGCCATTTAATTCCGAGAATTCGTATCTTAAGATAAACCCCTAATAATATTTATAATATTAATAAAAATATTTATAAGAATAATGATAATATTTATAATATTAATAATATGTATAATAATATTTAATATATCTAATATTAATAATAATATTTAATATATCTAATATTAATAATAATATTAATAATAATATTAATAATAATATTTATAATAATAATAATATTTATAATAATAATAATAATATTTATAATATTATTAATAATATTTATAATATTATTAATAATATTTATAACATTAATAATATATTTATAATATTAATTACAGTAATTATAATATTAATAATACTATTTACAATATTAATTACAGTAATTATAATATTAATAATATTTACAATACCAATACATGTAAGGTATGTGTGCTGTTCACATAGCTTTCCGTGGCATTTTACAGTTTGGAAAGTGTCCGATGGTCTGAGTTTCCTACCGCTTTGGGTCTGCAATGGGCTGATAACCCCATCAAAAGGACATTGACAAGTCAGCGAACCCAGCGTTGGTGTAGTAAGGGGACTCAACGGGCTGGAAACTGTTTACAAAACAAGGCAATAAAAATGTCATTGCTCGCATCTTCTTCCCCTCTGAAGCAGCAAGCAGGGAACGTCTAGACTCCGACAGGATCACGGAAAAATTGTTTCGGAGCACATTTAGAAGAAAGAGGACACCTCAACACAAAAGAGACATTCTAAATGGGAGACAGGCAGATTAGCACCGATTCAGACACATATGCGCGATACACGCACATTGCTCTCTTTTTCTCCAGATGAGACCGCGAAGATTACAAGCAGATATGCGATCAAACATAATATGCCGCCCCCTTTTATCTAAGCTCGTTCTAAGCTCGTAAGGCACACTTCTAAAGTTGCCAAGAAAAAAATTATTTCCCAACTCTTTTTCTGTCAAAAAAATTTTTTATTTTTATATCACGTTTCAGAACGATTAGAAAGGATATTTTTTTAAAACTTTAACAAAAAGTAGTAAGCTTAAGCACATATCAAAACACATTTGTGAACCAGCAGAGAAACTAAGCTACGAATGTTGGGTAAGAATACCCTGAAACTTATCAATTACACTCAATACAGTGGGCATGTTGAAAAAGAAAAAGAGCAAGAAATAATACAACCTGATAACGTTAGAATTATTTCGTAAAAAAAATAATGAAAACGAAAATGGTCCAAAAACAAAACTCTTAATCCTATCGTGAAAACTATTATCATAAAATAAATATTCCACAACTGTCAAAATATAAATCAATGGACCAATGGTATCACAGAAAACGATTTTAAAGGACCCATGCAATTAAAGGATATTTTAAAAACAAAATAACCAATGGGAGGAAAGAAAAAATTTCAAACGAATCAATGATATCAAATGAATTTTGAAAGAACTTTCTAGACTATTCAAAATGAAAATTGAAAGTTTCCGTTTGCCGAGGTTGCCATGAAAACCACAACAACTGTAACGAAAGATGGGTTGCCTTAATTTATCATAACTCGCTACTAAAAAAATTGCCAGGCCGTTTCCATCACTCATAAACGTAGAGTGTAGCTGTGCCCAGCTTTCATTTACATGCAAAATATGGAAATAAAGATGCTCAATCAATCGCTTCTCTCCGTTCCTTTGAGGTATATTGCTTTTCTTATTCTTTCTTAGGGAATCATCCAGCAGTGAACATCTGAAGGAGACCTGATCATTTAATTTAAACGCAATGGTTCTTCTATTTTTTGATCAAGTTATGTTATTAAATTAATTTTTACTTGTTTACTATTCAAAATTTTCCTTCTATTGAACACACGACTCAATGAATGCCGCACTCCATGACAGTATACATCATAACGGTAATATGTGTCGTTGCTATATGTTCTTACATGTGCATGGATTATGAGTAATGAAATGTCGAAATATGCACCGCTGCATGTAGAAATAACGAGCGAGGAAGGTACAGCTACACTCTACGTTTATGAGTGATGGCAACGACTTGGCGATATTTTTTGGCGAACTTCTAAAGTCGCCAAGGAAATAATTATTTCCTAACTCTTTTATTGACAAAACTTTTTTTCTTTTTACAACACACTTTTTAAACATTTTCAGAACGTTTTGAAAAGAATATTTAAAAAAAAACTTTCACAAAAAGTAGTAAACTTAAGCACATATCAAAACACGTTTGTGAACCAGCAGAGAAACTAAGCTACGAATGTTGGATAAAGAATACACTGAAACTTATCAATTACACTAGGCAAGTTGAAAAATAAAACGATTTTTAAAAGAAAAAAAGCAAGAAATAATACAACCTGATACATCAGAACGGTTCCGAGAAAAAAAAATTACGAAACAAGAATATTCCACAAATGCAAAAAACAATACATGTCAGAACTCTGTCGTGAAAAAAAATTATTATGAAATAAAAATTCCACAACTGTAGAAATACAAATAAATGAACCAATGGTATCAAAGAAAAAAAATTTTAAACGACCAATGCAATCAAAGGATATTTTAAAATCAAAATAACCAATGGGAGGAAAGAAAACATTTCAAACGAATCAATGAAATCAAACGACTTGAATGAATTTTGGAAGAACTTTCTAGAATATTCAAAATGAAAATTGAAAGTTTCCGTTTGCCGAGCTTGCCATGAAAACCATAAGAACCGAAACGAAAGATGGGTTGCCTTAATTTATCGTAACTCGCTACTAGAAGTGCGCCAAAAAAAATCGCCAAGTCGTTGCCATCACTCATAAACGTAGAGTGTAGCTGTACCGCGAGGAATATTGAAAGCTTTCTAATGGACTAAAAAAGAGGTGTAATGACTTACAAATGTTTCAAAAGTACGTAAAATTTGAGACATTAAATCGAGAAACAACGTAAGAAAAGATATCTAAACAAATTTAACATAAAAAAGAGGTATGCGAAATAAAATTTCCAAATGCGAAGTTAAGATTGATTTGGGTCTTGAAAAACAGAAAGTATTTACCTTTTGAACATCTTCTATACTTCAGACTACATTAGGACACTTATCTGGTTTCTTCAAAGCATCTGGAACAAAGTTTTTGATCTTTCTCTTTACGAATTCATGGTACGCACAGCAATTTTCAAAGATGGCGGCTAAAATGATAAAAGTTTCGTTTACTTTGAGCGATAATTGCAAAACCATTGTTATGAAGGTGGTTTGAAACAATGTATTTGAATGTGATATCTTTATAGTTACAATGCAGTACTATAACAATACAGTTTTACATTGTTGTAAGTATAATAAAACTAACGATGAGACTGGTGGCAAAAACAAATTTAGAAACTGCCAAATATAATATTAAAAATTCAACTATTTAAATTCGAAAGTACAGAATTTAAATCTTAAATGTTCGGTAAAAAGCAGTTACTTCGTTGACTTCGCAAATATGCAGATTATTAAACTTAACGGGCACAGAAATCAATAAAATGTGAATCGCTAAATGCGAAGAAAACATGAATCATTACACTCACTAAAAGGATTGAAGATTCTGTGATTCATTTTAACGCGTATATTACACTAAAAATTAATACTTTCACAGTATCATGGCCTGTAGCGTAGCCAGGTTATCAAAATTCAACATTTTTCTAAATGAAGATTTACACTTTTTACCGTTTTATAGTTTTGCCAAGTCTTTACTTCCTTAAAATTTTCGTTAAAGTGGCGCATTTTGGTACAAGTTGAAAAACAATGTTAGAAAAGTTATGTTCGACAAATGCTTATGAGCATAAATAGCCATACGCAAGTATTCACATCTCTATTCTTGAACTATTCACGCTGCCTTTGTCTCTTTGAAACCTTACTTCATGTTTTCTAATTTCGCAAAGAATGAATTTAAGGTGTTGGTATTTTTAATTAACGTTGTACTAGAGCAACATAACGGGTTATTGACGACGGTCCAGGATCAGTCCCCTAACGGAAAGATCCGAGGACAACACCTCGTAATTTTGAAACACGGTCAGATGACGAGGCAACACCTGAGCTGGCACCCCACTCTCCAAACTTCAACACCACGCCAACATGGGGACATTTGAGGACACGACGGTTTTAACGTGCACCAGCCCCCTTTGCATACGACAGTCTTTGGCTGGATGCGAACTTACTACCCTCCAGTTGTTAATCCGATGATCTTTCCAACCGGGCTACCGTGACCCGATTAATTTAAGGATCGACTCGTTGATAGAATGACATATTTTGTTCAAATACCAATAAATAGTTGATACATCCACATTTAACCCTCACGCTGCGCCACACAGTGTGTCATTTTCGCAATCGAGGTGGACAAAATTATTACGTCAAAAATAAACTGGTTTCGAGCGATTTTAAGAGTTATCAAGGAAAAAATATTAGTTGGAGTGTATGTTTAACAATTTGTGTCAGTATTTAAAATAAAACATGTGATAAAATTAAGGAAATTTATTTATTTTGCTCCCTTCATAAGACAGCAAAAATTTTTTTTATATACTCTTGAATAATACTGAATACTTAAAAGTATTTGTTTTGCTTATAAGAAGGCAGATGTACGTACTAAAACATGCAGATGCATGTAATAAGAAAAACTCAAAGGGAAACATTTACTCGGAATCACTACTCTCTGAGTAGCTTACTGTTGGGTTTAAATCAAGTGGGGGTTCTTCCAACAAATTCGACACTTCTGGAAATATTTGATTGCGTCTAGTTTTAGGCTTAGATCGTAAACTTGCAATGAACGGATCTGAAGTGATGAGTAATCTATTCATCAGATCTGTATTCATATCAGTTTTTGAAGTTTCTCTAGTAAATAGTAGGGATGCGACATCGACAGCAAAACATCGATGTTTTGAAACATCAATGTTCAAAATTAAAACATCGATGTTGATAAAACATCGTTTCAAAAACATCGATGTTTTTAAACATCAATGTTTTCAAAATTCCGTGCATTTAAACTTTTTTCCCCATTTTTTAAAACTGGTTTAGCAACTAAGGATGCAACATCGATGTTGATAATGTATTGTCCCCAAACTATCGATGTTTTTAAAATTCAGTGAATTCAAACTTTTCCCCCCATTTCTTAAAACTGGTTTAGCACCTAGTGATGCTACATCGACAGCAAAACTTCGATGTACAAATTTGAAACATCGATGTTGATAATGCAATGCCCCCAAACTTTCGATGTTTTTAAAATTCAGTGCATTTAAACGTTTTTCATCATTTCTTATAACTGGTTTAGCAACTAAGGATGCAACATCGACAGCAAAACATCGATGTTTTTATAAAACATCAATGTTTTGAAAATATCGACGTCGTATCCCTACTTTCCAGACTCTTCACCTTTGGTCACTTTGATCTAAAAGTATGTTCAATTTGCTAATTATGAAAATTATGCTAATTGGTTATTTTTAAAATTTTTATAACGGTACTTTTTACATTTAAAAATAAAACATCGACAAGTATAAACATCGATGTTACTAAAACATCGATGTTTTGAAAACATCGACATCGATGTCGCATCTGTAGTAAATAGTTCTATGTATTGCCTATTATGTTCATTTCTTGCTTGCGCTTCTTCTGAGGAATCGGAAGAATATCAGATGCAATAATATCCTTTCCATGCATCAGTATTTTGTGTACAGTTACGGGCATTGGGTACCAAGAATGCTCTCTGAGGTAAATATACAGTACATGTTTTGTATACTCAGCAAACTTATATACGTTTATCGGAAAACCAGAATGTTAACATTCTAATATGACATTCACACAAGCACTTGATTAATTCCACATTGACCCCAGTCATTTCGTCAGACCTCTCAGCATTTCTAAAGAATTTGCGAGCGGTATTTCTATTGTTGGTATTCCCAGCTTGCTGTATGGGCATATCTACCAACATACCAAACTCAGCTTTAAACTTATCTTGCACTTGCTTCTTCGACACTTTGTTTTTATTTCTAATCCCAGAACTTGCCACGATTTAATTTCAAGCCTGTATGACATGTGGAGTACGCATTCAAAGAAACGTATCCATGAATGCAAGGGTGATAATCCAAAAGAAATAAAGTTTTTGTCTACGAATTTTTGTGAAACAATATTCAGATTGTTCATTGCGCTTGGTTTTGCTCCACACAAATAACATGTTTGGATTGATTTACATGATGATACAGCATTACATACTTAAGTATCTACCATGCAAAAAATTTATGTAGCCTTTACAAGCACTTCCATCTCATTTAGACACACTTTCGTTGGTGAGAGCATAGCTATTTGATTTTCGGCATTATTTACTTTCATAGTTACCAAATCCATCGATTTCTTGGCAAAAACAAATATCATAGGACGACAGTGTCTGGCCGAAGATGATGCAGGATTTTGCCAAATAATTTTTTTACCTTCGTTTGTACATGCAAATATTTGTAAAGGTACCATAGAAATACTAAATAAACTTTGGTCAGATTGATTGCATCTTCTGAAAATTTTTGTTGATACCTATTTTGTTCAGCTCACATAACCGTGAAATGACGCAAGTACTCATTTCGCGCCATTTGCGATAGATATTCTATCGAAGAAAGCGTGTTTATTTCGCTTATTTGGTGCAAAAAAGTATTTTTTGAAACAAAATAGACTTTACTGGACACGATCATTTTTTAATTATTATTTATATTCCATTTATTTATGAAAACAAGGTACTTGAGACCGGAGAAGCGTGTGCGGCGAGCTGCGGCACCATGTGGAATTGCGGTACAAAATGCACGCAAGTTAGACGACGTGCGTCGCCGCAACGGCGTCGGAGGCATGTGTGCACTACTCCATTGTATCTAATATATCTCAGAACGCACTTGCGTTGCGGCAGCGGCACCGCATGTTGAAAAACCGGATGAGTGCACCGGGCTTCAGGGAGAAAGAAATGAACAGTCCTAACAAGATTCAACAGTGGACATATTAGGTCACTCTCTTACGACAGGGGATGTAAGACATTCGCTTTGTACTCTAAATGTGAGCAAGAATCGGCATATTCTGATTTTCTTGAGGCTGAGTCGTGATGATCTTGCGAGGGCTCCTGCCTCGGTGATGGACTTCCTAAGGGTGAATGATTTAGTGGACCGGGTCTGGTACATTCAAGATTGGAGATTGGGTGGAATAAGTAAAACAACAACACAACAGAGTCGGCATCCGACTTTTTGCACCCCGGCTTCTTGCACCTGGCACCTGCTCTCGCACGTCTGGAATTGACACTCCTTTAATGTTTCAGGTGTCATTGGGAAAACACCCAATCGACATTCCAAAAGGGAGGCGGATTTCCCCAAAAAACGGAGAGAGACGAGACACAGAAGCCACTAGAGCAAATGGTGGACGATAGAGCTCTCGAGACAGCTATATGGTGAGGCTAAAGACCGGTAAAAAAAACTGTGAAGAGAAATTTTGACGTAGACGACATTCTACGACCGGTTGTGATACCGTTCCTTTTGCGACACTCTGGACTTACTTCTCAACACGATAAAGCCCGGCCGCACACGGAGCGTGTTGCTGTAAATTGTCTTCAAGCTTTTCCAACACTTCTCTTTGGACAGCTGTCTCCTGATCTCTCTCCCATAGAGTAAATTTGGGACGTTATGGGAAGGCGATTGCAACCATCACGGAATACTGACCCTTTAGTCTGACAGTTGGAGACAAACAATTTGGCAAGAAATTCCGCAAGACACCATCCGGGAACTTTTACAGCCAATGCCAAAGCGGATGACAGCATGCATCCAGGCCAGAGGTGGATCACCGCCTTATTGACCTCCTCAATTTGTAACGGTCAAACTCTGAAATAAATCATTCAATTGCTCTGAAATTTTAATTGGTTATTTTTCAATGTTTGTTCTTCACATCCACCCATTTTTATCGCAATCGGGCAACTCCTTCTTGGTGCGTCAATTATTTTTTGTTATAGAGTATGTTTACAAATATAGGAGTTAAACAAGATCGTTGTTTTTCTAGTCTCCTTCCTTTTCGATGCACTTGGTCCAGTGGTCCACAAGTTTGCATATTCCCTCCAAGAAGAAGATTTTCGGTTGGGCGTCCAACTATTTATGCATCGCTTCCCCCACTTCTTTGTCCGTCTAACCTGAAGGCAAACTTCGGTGACGAGGCCAAAGTAGTACCAACTCTAACCATGCATGCGGCATTGTGACAAACCTAAACATGTGGGATTTAGCGAAAGTGCGGATCATTTTTGATTATCCCTCGCACATTAATCCTTACTTCAAATTTTTATAATTTCACTGACCCACATTGAAATTTAAGGAACTTTTCTAAAATAAGCAGCATTATTTCTAACGCTCAAACAATAAATGCTTTCAAATATACTTTTCAGGCTTTTATTTGAAATTTGGTTTCAGACAACAGTGAGGGTGGGGTCTGAAACTAGTGTAGCCTTGTGTAGATTGGTTAAAAGATAATTTACAGTTCGTATTATTCGTATTGGTGGATTAAGAAGGTATGAAAGTGTTCGTTAATGAATCGTGTGCAGCTGCGACAGAGCCGATGTTACGTTTTCAATTCCCCTCAACGGAAATCGCCCCTTGTGTCAATTTCAAAATACTAAACAAACCAGATTACATATTTGCATCATATATTCGTCTGACTACAAAACTATTAAAGTAATAAATTTAACATTTGTGTTTTAAGGTTTGTTGGCGGGGTAGTTGAATTTACACAGCACTGCAGTAACATAACAGGGAGATGGTCTGGGATCAATCCCGAAGGAAAGGATCCCACCTCGAAATTCAACTAAGGATGTCAACATCTCGAACCCCACTCTCAAATTTCCACGCCACTCCAACGAGGGGATATTGAGGTCACGAGAGATTTACCAAGCACCAGCCCCCACGTGCACGATATTCTTTGACTGAGTCGAGTTTCAAACTCGCAACCCTACGGTTAATAATCTGCGACTCTCCTAACTGGTCTAACCTCTTTTAATTTGATGAAGAAATTTTTAAAAATGCATATTTAGATTTCGTGTATTAGTGATTAATATGTAATGTTAAAAGTAGCTCAATCAAAGGTTGATTGGCAGTTCTGGAACTAGGTGCCCTCGGGAGAAATTGTGCTTAGTACAAGGTAAACAATAAAATAATTAATAAAAGATAGATTGAATCAAAGGTTTGTTTGGCATTTCTGGGACTATGTCCTCTTGGGTCATATTGTACCAAGCACAACGTAATCAATGAAGTAATCAATAAAAATTTTCGATTGAATGAACTATGCACACATAATTCAAAAAGATGAAATTTATGTTTCAATAAAAGTAATTTTCTGTATATTCATAGGGTAGGAAGTAGTAAAATCAATGATGAATAAAATCAGATGAACAAAACGAACAGAAGATCAAATGTGATGATAAAAACCAATGCTTTTAGAAAGTTAAAACTTTGTGGATGGGGCTTCTCTCCACCGTTGTCAACCAACTGTTGGGTGCATGAATTGAAATATAATTAAAACGCGTTGAAGATTACAACTTTAACACACTGGTGATTTACTATGACTTGAACGCTTTGATGATTTGAACACTGTGATTTACAGAACGCATCTGGACCAGGAGTAGATTAATGTGCTAGATATAAAGCCTTCTTTACAGTGGCCGGTTAAGCGGACTAAGCGGCCGCGTAGGGCCCCGAAATACCGAAGGGGCCCCGAGGTCTTAAAATGTCTTTTCATTAAGGTTCGAGAAAAGTTGTGACAGCGTGTGTGTGTCTTTACAATGTGCGTCTTTATGAGCAGTGAAAAGAGTTCCTAATATAATATGGTCAGCAAAAGCAGATGCTGTATTAACTATAAAACTTGGTTTCACCCATATAAATGAGGCTTTAAAGGGAATTTGTAATTCCGAAGAAACAAAGTAATCATATTGGAGGTGACTTCACTTCTGAGGAAAATGGACAAATATGAAACCTCCCTAATGACAGTTATTTGGAATACTATGTTACAAATAATAAATGCTACTAGTAAATCACTGCAACCAGTGGAAGATAAACTATTGAAAGGATCTATCCTGAAGTCATTAGAAAATTGTATCAATAATTTCAAGAGAAGTTGAAAAAGAGGCAACTGATTTATCAGGGCTGTCATTTAATGTGAAAGATGGACAAACTCGACAACAAATGAGAAAAAATGATTCGGACCTAAATTAACAATAAGAGAAAATTTCATAGTCAATTAATTCCTTTTATATCATATGTGATAACACCAAGGCAGTATTATCTCAAAGAACGCAGGAAGTTGTGGAGTATTTTCGAATATTTTTTATTTGGATTCCATCCAGTAGAAAAAAAAAAGAACACTTTAAAAAAGTTGTAGAATATTTACAAAAATGGACATGGGTGTTTGTACTTTTGAAGACGAATTTGATCATTTTTTAAATATTTCTTAAAGAAAACGAGGACACATAAAAACCACACCACTCATCTGTCGAGCCGATAAAGAAATGTCTTGCACATTTCCGAATGCTGAAACATTATTATTATTTTTTTTTTAAATAATTTTCTTATCTATTGCAACAGGAGAAAGGTTGTTTCCTGTTTTAAAGCGTGTAAAAAATAATTTAAGGAGTTCTATGGGAGAAAAAAGATTAATTAATCTGGCCATTCTGTATATAGAGCAAGGAATCGTAAACCGAACTTTCAAAATAATTGACAAATTTGCAAGAATAGCGGAAATTCATAAAAAATGGGGTTTTTTAATAAATTTATTTAATGGGCTATGATATGAAAATATTTTGATTACTTTTATTTTTTGTTTATTCCTTAAGGAGAGTTTTCTTGAAACTTTTTTTTCTAACTTGAGATTGAGGGCCCCGAAATTTTTACCGCTTGGAACCCCCACTTGACTTGATCCGCCACTGCTTCTTTAATTCATAAAGTATAATTTGAGGAAAGTCGGGTAAGATGGACAATGGCGATAAGCTGACGAATTGGATTTTTCACGAAAATTACGCTAGGTGACAACCCCGATCTGGTATCATCAGAGACCTCTAGCGACCAGCTATCCGTGTCAGGCCAAAAGTTTATATCCCGTCATTTGTGTGGTATAGTGGTTAAGGTGTTAGCCTCTAGATCGGAAGGTTTCTGGTTCGAATCCGGGTCCGGGCATGGATATTTGTAAACGTATGGTGCACCTTAAATCTGTCGTGGCCGAAAGTCCTCACGTTAGGTTGGTGTGGAAGTTTGGAGAGTGGGATGCCAGCTCAGGTGTTGCTTCGTCATCTGATCGTGGTTCAAAATTACGAGGTGTTGTCCTCGGATCTTTCCCTTCAGGGACTGATCCCGAACCGTCGTCAATAGCTCGTTGTGTAGCTCTCGTACTACGTTATCTAAAATTACCATTACCCGTCATTTGTGTGATTCACAGTACGCGAGAATGTGTTTCCGATGTAATTTTTGGTTACTGCTTGGTAAGGGATAGCGTTTACGAAGTATTTCTGATTTATTCATGTGATATTCGTAAAGTGCTAATCAAAACGCGTTCAATGATGTATCCTTCTAATTTTTTCTGATGTGTTTGTGATGTCAATGTCGACTTCAATGGTTTTGTTTAAATAAAGATGGCGAAGTCGGGTAAGATGACGAATTGGGTAGAGGGTAAGATGACGAACCTGGATAATGGGATTGCTTCCACACACGAGTCATAAGCTACTGCCTCTTGATGTGGCGTTCTATGGACTTTCAGGCTTACCTCAATTTGTCCAAGTCTACTATCCATTTCATCTAGGGACTCGTTGGTTTCGGTAAGGTTCACTTCTTGGGGAAATCTGTAATTCCGCGCACGGAGTTTATCCACACTATTTTGTACATCCTTTTTGGTGTCCAGCTACACATTCAGTTCAATTAGACTCCCTGAATATTCTTCAATAGCAGAAACAAATGTTTCTAATTAAATCGTTTTGTTTCCTAAGGCATCCTCTAGCCTATTCAAACAAAAGACTTGGGTTTGAGCCATAACGAGGGCTGCTTCAAGAACAATTCAATCCAAGAATTTTCAATCCAATTCATATAATGTCCGTCAAATGAGCTTCGGTTCACTGAAACAATAGATGAGAGGCCAAATTGCCAGGCGGCTAAGTCCCGCCTACGTGATTGGGGACCTGGTCGCTGGAAAATTCCTTTGGTATCAAATAGTGGACTGTATGAGGTACTAGAGATAGCTATTAGGTATAAGTAACATTTATTTACAGTTAATATATTATTTACACGGTGATTTGGATTGGGGCGAACCCCCTTTCCATGAGATACATGAGATCCAATGGAATAGTGCACACATGCCTCCGGCGCCGTTGCGGCGATGTACGTCTACATTGCTTGCAATTTGTACCGCATTTCCCCACAGCGAAGCAGCTCGCCGCGCACGCTTCTCCGGTCTAAGTAATTAATAAATGGTTGATCCAAGAACGCCCATTTTGTTTCAAAATATATTTTTTTAACACTAAATTAGCGAAATAAACACGTTTTCGATAAAATATTTATCGCAAATGGAGCGAAATGAGTAGTTGCGTTATTTCACGGTTATATGTGCATAGTTGGGCTACGGTGCCGCAGCAGCGCCGCACGTTGAAAAATCGGACGAGTGCACCGGGCCTTAAACTACGGTCGGTACAGATGTTGTGCATTGAAAGTTATAAGAATCGCGCTTGTTATATCGATAGTCGTAGTCAAAAGGTTACATTTTCATTTTGAATCTCTAATATTATAAACGGAAGTGTTTGTCAGTCTGTCTGTTTCCTACACGCAAAGTCCTGACGAATCTATGGAACTTACATCACAGGTAGTTCGAATGTTTTGCAATTTTTGGGTCGCGGCGAATTTTAAAATTCAATCTAGAACATTTTACAATGAATTTAATGAAATGTAATTATTATTGAATGCAACAACATAGAAAATCACAGATTCTAAATTAATTTTTTTTTTCGTTTCCGTGATCATTTGGCGCGGAGGAATGATTTTCAAGCAGACGATAAAAAAACAAATAAACTTTTAGCTGGAGTTATTTAGTTATTTTTTCTATCTATTAGACCGTTAAAGATGGAGTAAAAATTTCAACGGATTTGAAATCTGCAGAAAATTTCACATTAGAACAATACCTAAAAATATGTTTTTTTAAATAAATAAAATTTTTTAATTGAATATCTTTAAAATTATCGCAAGAGGTTGTGACGTTTAGAGAGATTTTCAGCGAAAGAGGAAAAGAAAAAACATTTTGGCTGGCATTGTTTAGTTCTTTTTTGTAAAATCGCGATAGTTAAAGATAGATTGAAAATTTCAACAGATTTGAAATTTTTCACCAGATAGATACCTTTTACGTTTGATTTTCTTTTTTGCAACTAAATATTTATGTTTTGACAATAGATTGTGACGGCACACCGAATTCCCATTTGGTTTGCGAAGCAAACCAACAAATACTACGGGCAACTCCGTTATGGCTGTTATCCAATTTGCAAAGCAAATTATAGTTCACAACATTCATAATTTGGTTTGTTTTGCAAACCAATTGGAAATACGCAGGGAATTCATTCCTACAGGCTACGAATTTCCATTTGGTTTGCGAAGCAAACCAACACCACGGGCAACGCAATGATGGCTGTTATCCAATAGGCTACGAATTCTCATTTGGTTTGTTTCTCAAACCATATCCGTAGCAATCACCGGAGGTTAGTGAGCAGCACCTGGTTAGTTAGCACCTGACCCCACGAAAAGAACTTTCACGGGCAACGCAGTGGCTAGTATTCTTTAAAGTTCTTTCAAAATTCGGTTGATTTCATTGGTTCATTTGAAATAATTCCTTCCTAGGCGAATTTAGAAGTGCGCCAAGACCGTTACACCGCAAAAACGTAGACTGAAGCTTTACCAATAAATTCTACAAAAATGTAATTGCAAGCAAAAAATATCAATTTAATGCACAAAAAAAAACCATCATTAGTTACACAAATTTAAAAGTGTATACCACAAATTGTATCGCTGGCCTCACGGCGACGAGACGCTCCGGCAGCGATAAATAAGGCGGCGGTTTTCGCTGGGTTCGAAAATTACGACGCCAGTGTTCTTTATTCGAATTACAATTTCGGCAAAAACGATTTATTCGATTCTCAAAAGTACTTGTGTTGATTTAGATTAGCCACTAGAGGACGCCACGTGATGAACATTCTTTTTGTTGTAACCTCTAGGGTCACTCCTGGGGTCATTCCCACCCCTGTTTTCGCCATCGCCTTCTGTCGGCGGCGTGGCATTCTGTATTTCGTTTGCGCACGGTGAAGTCGCCTAAGCATGTTTGTCTTATACTTTATACAAAGAATCAGATTTTTCCAAACTAGTGTTCTTTCTTGTCTTTCGTCCACTGATGATAGCTCTTGGGGAACAAGGTGAGTCAACTTTTAATCTAAGTTCCCTGAGAATTCCCTGATTTCCCGGTTCTGCTACCACCCTGAGGTTTGTTCTATCTCTAATTGTGTGAGACGGAATTTCATTTTAGAATTCTTCTAGCAATTTACTTAGCATTATGTAGGCAACTCGATGGGGATATTCTTGGTCAATGATGAAGAATTTTTTGTAACCACGGGAATTTTTTTTGTAACCACAGGACCAGGAGGAATATTTTTGTATGCAAGTCACAGCTTATAACGTACAAGGTTTCACTGAATATAAATCACTATACTTAGGGGAAATTTTTGCAGCTAAGTCACAGCGTATAACGTGCGACCCCTGCCTTGCCAACTAGAACCTTTCACTGTTGGCTTCCATGCGTATATACCGTGAGGAATTTTTTGTAGATGTCACAGCGTATAACACGCAATTCCCGCCAGACTGTTATTCGCCGCCCCTCCGGGGACGACGAGAACTTTCACCGTTGGCTACTATGCGTATAAACCACTGTACCAGGAGGAATTTTCTGTGTAGTTAAGTCACAGTGTATAACATACGACCCGTGCCTGCCTGTGAAACACAATCATCGCTGGCTTCGTATGCGTATAAAACCCTCTACCGCGAGGAAATTTTTTGTGGATAAGTAACAGCGTATAACGGAAGACCCCCGTCTACCAGCGAGACATAATCACCATTGGCTTCCATGCATGTAACCACTTTTATGTTCCGCCACGTTGTACATTTTGAGAATTTCCTATACAAAGACCATCCAGTTTTTAATATAAATTAATGAAATACATGTTTACAGGTTCCAAATGTATACTATCATCAAACATTTGTGCAAAAAAATAAGAATTGATACGATTAGTTATACAGTAAAAAGTCCGAAATCCGGAGGTTTCCAAATTTCCGGACGTTTTGCTAACCAGCGTTTTTTTTTTCTCAATTTTTACATTTTTCCGACAATTTTTAAAAATTAAGGAGTTGAAACTGGATTTAATTGATGAAACAACGCAAAAAAACGTACATGTTTAGAGAAAATACGACACAGAAAAATTAGAAGATTTGCAGTTAAAATTTGTTCCATTGCATTTGTAAAATTATGTTTTCGTTTTTTACAAATTAATCCTATTTATATATTTCATATTTTACGATTTAAAACGCAAAATTCGCGAGAGGTTAACCCTATTAAAACAAAATAAAAGTGCAATTTACATGAAAGAATCAACTAAAACTTCGAGAGTAACGGCAGACACAACTAATGTAAAAAAATAAAGAAAAAAAATGGCAGAAATACAAAGGGTTGCCTTGAAATGGATGAAAGCGTGAAAACTGGAAAATTACCACATTTGGCTATAAATCGCCACAAGTTGTAACGTATCGGATACTAGGTACATACCACCAGAAATTACACACCTTAGTTAAAAGTGTTTTGATTTGTATATTTTATTTATTTTTATGAAACATAATTCGGTACAGCTACACTCTACGTTTATGAGTGATGGCAACGGCTTGGCGATTTTTTTTGGCGCACTTCTAGTAGCGAGTTACGATAAATTAAGGCAACCCGTCTTTCGTTTCGGTTGTTATGGTTTTCATGGCAACCTCGACAAACGGAAACTTTCAATTTTCATTTTGAATATTCTAGAAAGTTCTTCCAAAATCCGTTCAAATCGTTTGATTTCATTGATTCGTTTGAAATTTTTCTTTCCTCCCATTGGTTATTTTGATTTTAAAATATCCTTTGATTGGCATTGGCCGTTTAAATTTTTTTTTCTTTGATACCATTGGTTTATTTATTTGTATTTCTACAGTTGTGGAATTTTTATTTCATAATAATTTTTTTTTTCACGGCAGAGTTCTGACATGTATTGTTTTTTGCATTTGTGGAATATTCTTGTTTCGTAATTTTTTTTCTCTGGACCGTTCTGATGTATCAGGTTGTATTATTTCTTGCTTTTTTTCTTTTAAAAATCTTTTTCTTTTTCAACTTGCCTACTGTATTTAGTGTAATTGATAAGTTTCATGATATTCTTTACCCAACATTCGTAGCTTAGTTTCTCTGCTGGTTCACAAATGTGTTTTAATATGTGCTTAAGTTTACTACTTTTTGTGAAAGTTTTTTAAAATATTCTTTTCAAAACGTTCTGAAAATGTTTAAAAAGTGTGTTGTAAAAAGAAAAAAAGTTTTGACAGAAAAGAGTTAGGAAATAATTCTTTCCTTGGCGACTTTAGAAGTGCGCCAAAAACAATCGCCAAGGCCGTTGCCACCGCTCATAAACGTAGACTGTAGCTGTACCCATAATTCAAAAAATCATAACGTATTCAATCAAATATTTGAAGAAAATTGATCGAAATATACATATACCTCCAGACATTTTGTTGGAAATAAATAAATCATTAAAACCAAACTCCTAACTAACATTTCTGCAACAGGTAATGTAACGGAACACGTAAATGTAAACAGAAACAAAATTTCAATCTTTGAAAAAATGCATAATTCTAAAAAAAAATTATGTTTAAACGTGTTGAATTTCGACTAACTGAATATATTCTGAAATATGTAGCATAATTCTACAAAAGACTTTTGAACAATATTGATGCAGACAGTAATGATTTATTAACAAAAAGAACACATTTATAATACTTGGGGAATCCTCAGATATAACCGCTACATCTCGCAGTCAACTTAAATACCCAAACACACATAATACTATAAATCAAATAAAAAAGATTAAACATTTATTATAATGGTGCCAGATACCAAGTAGCAAGATTACGCTTTTATGATCAATGAGTTCTTTTAGACTTTTCGTGTTCAATTACAAAATGTATGTTTTGCAAAATTAAATGTTTTAAATAATCTTTCTTCGTCAATCAAATATTTATAAATTATTTACATCATAGGTTAATATTTATAATATAAGTTATAATCATCATAATTAAAAGTTAGTGCAAACCATAAATATTACAATTTAATTTGTTTAAAAAAAAATTGTTGTTCGATCAATATTGGTAAAGCAATCTCAGCTGCGTACAGTAATCGTTTTATACTTGATGCTATTTTTATGTGGCGATTTCGAATTGTTTTTGTCTTAGGCCTAAGGTTAATTTTAAGCCTCCGTTCTTAGTATACCTCCAGTACAAGAAAACCGCTGAAAAATTTCATCTTCCTAGGCCTTGTTCTTGATAGTGATCAGTGAGTGATATTTCGTTTTATACCGGTGATTATCAAAGTGGAAATTTAAAAACAGTTAGTTCAATTTTGATTAATTCGTATAGCACTTGCCAAAGTTGTTAGTAACCAAAAATAATTAAAGGACTCTTTAGATTAAACAAATATTTTCTGAAATATTTTGTTGATATTTTTTTAATCTTAAAAAATTTTAAAATTAAAAAATTTAATACCTCGAAATAAAATTATATGACTTAGACCGCTTTCGTAATCATCGGTGCATGTATCGATAAATAATTTCTTACTTACAGTAAATAAAATAAATTATTACTCACAACCTGCTATCCAATCGGCCGAATGTCTTTCAGGTTCTTAATAAATCATCAGGGAAGAAATATCGCTAAGATGAGTCTTTGCACTGAAGTTGAAGCAGCCACTAACACAGGATAGGTTTCCGAAGTTTTTTAGCACTTGAGTCGATCTTAAAACTGAATCGGAAAGGCGAATTTTCAATTTTTATAAGACGAAATCGAACGCGATGCTAACGGCTTGGAAAAAGTTTTTAAACTGAAGAATTTCACTGCTGTGCAAGGATTCAATAATACAAGTTCATTGTTTAGTCATTGTTTAAATTTTTTTTTGTTGCGGAAAACCAGAGCACATAGTTGTAAGTTAATTGTTTAAAAAAAAACCTAGTTTCGAATCAAAAAAATTTCTCATGGGGGAAAAATCACATGAAATCATAAAAATTACAATTTTACTCTGAAATTATTATAGAAATTCAAAAGTTTTGATATTGGTACGTGGAATATTGGAGGCTTTAGAGATCTGAGGGTTTGGAAATTGGGTCGTCAATATCTCGTTGTGTTACTCTAGTACGACGTTAATTAAAAAATACCAAATTATTACGGACATTTGAAGTAAACATTAGTTAATTTTTCGAGATATATCGAGAAAATAATGAAAACACATTTTGCCCATTGGGATGCAGACAGGAATTATTTATCTGAAGAGGAATGGTGGTGTTGAATCCATATCGTGCCGGGTTAAGGTGTTAGCCTCTAGATCGGAAGGTTTCTGGTTCGAATCCGGGTCCGGGCACGGATGTTTGTAAACGTATGGTGTAGAGGCGGCTGGTGCACCTTAAATCTGTCGTGGCCGAAAGTCCTCACGTGGCGTTGGTGTGGAAGTTTGGAGAGTGGGGTGCCAGCTCAGGTGTTGCTTCGTCATCTGACCGTGGTTCAAAATTACGAGGTGTTGTCCTCGGATCTTTTCCTTGAGGGACTGATCCCGGACGACCGTCGTCAATAGCCCGTTGTGTTACTCTAGTACGGCCGTTAACTAAAATTACCCCGAATCCATTTCGTACCCAGGTAGCACAACAACATTGGCCAACATTCTACCAATATTTTGAATGTCTGTGAATGTCGAATGTCGGAATTACGATATCTGTCGATATTGGCAGATATCGTTTAGTTTTATAAAACGAGGAAGACTGTAAATAACGTTTTTAATAACATTATAATCATGTAATAATACTGTAAAGAATGACACCGTGTTGTCTTACCCATTTTTTTTTAAGTAAAATAATACGCAATTTTTTCTGATATTGCACTGATATTTGGCGACATCGTGAAAACATTATCCAAAAACAATGTTCAGCTGATATTGACCAATATTTATTTTTGAGCTGAAGCTATGCTTGGTCACGTGTTCGTTGTTTGGGTTGCCGGTACCGGTAGCCATTATATTATGAAAAATTGACATGCGAACACGCATGTTACTCTGCATAAAAGTATTCTAATTCTTTTTTCCTGCTGAAAAAAATAATGGCATGTAAGAAAAAACAGGTGAGATGCAGCCGCCGAGACCGCGGCGATTTTTCGCCGAATCTAGCAGTGAATAAGAGCAGCCATTCCTAAAAATTGCGAGTCCGATAAGGTAAACATCTTGGATATTTCTGTACATTATTTTGTAATGTTAATAATATTTAAACAAGAATAACTAAACATATTTATTTGTTCTATTGATGAAGTTTTAGCCCGTGTGTGTAGCTTGTTACATTGTCAGTACTACTATTTTTCAATGTGTAAAAATTCATCGTTTACTGTTATCAAATTCTCAAGTCACATTCGATTTTGTGGAATGCTATTTTCATCGTTTATAGTTATGGATTATTTTGTTAAGCATGATATTAGTATGTTAGAAGTTCTATAGTTCAGTCAATATTAGTATGTTAGCAGTTCTATAGTTCAGTCAATATTAGTATGTTAAAATTATGTTTGTATTAATTATTAATATTAGACATTTTCTAAGTAGGTTTAAATATATTGTTCAAGCATAACATAACATTTGAAAATTTAATTGATTTTTGTTTTATATAAAGACTACGAAATGGTTCGAACATAAAAAAAATCAATAATTATATTTCAGATGTGAAGCTTTAAAATTGTGACCGTGTAAAACTGCTTGTTCCTTTCAAGTTTTGTGTGATTCATTTCATTAAAAAAAACTAATTTCAAAAGGTGAAATATTATGAATATTATTCATGCTAAAAACTTAGTTTGCACAAAATTTTTCTTCTAAAAATTAATAAATCAGAATTTGAGTGTTCCCAATATATACTTTTTATCCTAACTTTTTAACATTTGAGACTTATAACTTTACAAACAATTGGCAGTTTATATTCATTGTGTGTGATAGAACAAAACTATATGAAATCTTACTAGCTATTTCTTTTTTTTTAAAAGGCTTAGTTATGACAAGGATCATCTTTGTTCAACCTAATAGTTTTTGGATGGTATGTAGTATCCGATACGTTACAACTTTCGAGCGATGTATTGCCAATTGTGGTAACCTTCCCGTTTTCGTTTTTTCTTAGTTTTAAGGCAACCCTAGATATTTTCTCCTGACGATAATAAACGGGTCTCATGATTGGTTAAGGAAGAAAATACGCTTTTCCACTCTTATTTTTAATGTAGAACGGAATTAAAATTTAGACAGTCTTTGAAATTGTTGGGTGCATATGAATTTTGCTCTTGATTTATAAAATCGACTTGTTTTATTAATTTTCAAAATTTTTAGGATAAGTTTGGAAAGCAGATTGTAAGTTACAATTTTTTAAATTTGTCACTTTATTTAAATTTCAATTAAAATTTCGAAAAAAATTTTGGATTGAATTTGATTTTTGAAATTGCAGATTGGAATTTAGAATTTTTTTCCTCTTTTGGTTGCTCATTTCCCCTTAGTTGATTTGATATAGCAGTGGATAGTGTTATTGAACGTTAGAAAATGTTTTTTTTTTTTTTTTTTTTTTTTTTTTGCAAACATGTAGTAGCTTGATTGGGAAGAAGGTGAAATGTCTTTCATGTGAGAATGATATGATTTTAACATTGAGAAAGGATGCTGGTGATAGGTAGGAGTGGAAATGTAGAAAGATAGGACAAAAATTTGGCAAAAGAAAGTATAACAGGAGTAAGAAATTGGAGGGTAAATGGGTGTTTGGAGGACTTGAACGAGGGACGGATAAATGTTTTATGGTTGAGGTGAAAAATAGGAACCAGAAAGTTTTGGCTGAGGTAATTCAGAGCTGAATTTTGCAAGGAACTACAAAAATTTCTGACTATTGGAAGTCATATGCTGGTATCAATACCCGAAGGACAAAGAGTTCAAGGGTTATCGATTCGAGCATATGACTGTTAACCATTGTCAGAATTTCAAGGACCCGGCTATGAGGGTAAGTTTGATTTTTGTTTAGCTTTTGGTTAGATTACAAACACTGGACTATGCTTGGGTGGGCACCCAATACGGTGACTTATACGCATGGAAGCCAACGGTGAAAGGTCCTCTCCGGCCCCGGAGGGGCGGCGAGGTAGCCGGCAGGCGGGGATCGCGCGTTATACGCTGTGACTTATCTACAAACAAATTTCTCCCGGTATACTGGTTTAAACGCATTGAAACCTTAAGCGCAATACGCTTTGACTTCTCTAAAAAACAATTTCCTCTTGTAAAGTCGTTACAATAAAAATATTTGTCTTGCTTTTCCATATATGGCTCTAACCTGGAATATCCCCATTGAGTTGCTCACATAATGCTTATTGCTAGAAAAATTGTGAAAAAATATTTTTTCACACTTATGGATAGCAGAAGAATTTTTGGATTTTTGGTTTCTCATCAAAAACCTTTGTGTGGATTATGATCACAGAAAAGAACTACCTTATTAAAAAAAGATTTCTTGTTTTGAATTTTCTATGCATTGCAAAGTTTCCAATTCAAAATTGATGAAAATCCGGACGTTTTAAAAAAAATCACGTTTTTTTTTTATTATTATTATTTTTTTTTTTTTAACAATTATAATTTTTTATTTTTTTTATTTAATATATTTTTTTTTTAAGTGACAAAACTAGGATTAAATTGACGCAAAATTGCGCACATGTTCGGAGAAAACCAGACTGAAATATTAGAAAATTTTCAAGTGAAATTTATATTGCTTTTTTAATTTTTAAACAAATTATTATTATTTATGCACTGTATGCAAAGGTTCACGTTGTATATGGCGGCCATCTTGGAATTGCTTACATCGGCCGCCATCTTGATTTGGCGTAAACAATCGCTTTGGCGGCCTAACGTTGCGGATGCTACCACTCCACCGTATATAGTCTCAAAAAATGTTTTTAGACGAAAACATGTAATCATGTTTACAAGGTATCTTTAAATTTATCACAATGCTACAAAGTATGCTTACATTTTTAAAAGTTCCAGTTACTGATATTTCATTATATATTGCAGTTTAGATGAGGATTATCATGAGGCTACAGACATTGAAGAGGCTATGGGAAACAATACCAAACCAAGAGGATATGATACAACTTCTAAGAGATGAGTTCGAAATGTCCAAGTCTTAAGTTGTGAAAGATTTCATATGTATTAAGTTTTCTCACCAACAACTTTGCTTAGAGGAAAAGGCCTATGTTGAGAAAATTTTAAATAAATTCAAAATGACTCAGTGTAAACCAGCCGACACTCCTCTAGTGCCTAAAGCGACACCATCGTGTTTCGTGCAAGGTGAAACTTTCCATGGACCCAATCGGGAACTTGTAGGTGCATTATTGTACCTATTCATGACAACACATCCAGATATTTTATATTCTGTGATATTTTATATTACTGTCTGAGCCAAGTTCAAGAGCAGCCCATAGAAGCTGCCTGGACTGGTCTGAAAAGAGTTTTAAGATACCTGAAAGGGACTTTAAAGCTTTGCAGGATGTAATTATGCTACACAACATTAATTAAGCACATATTTAAAGCAATAATCAATAAAAAATTGTTTATTTGCAATTCAATCTGTCATTTTTCAATATTTTTGGTGAAATAAATTTTTACAATATTGTTATAGTATATGCAAAAGACCTAGGGAGAGATTTAAAAAAATTTATTTACGAGTTTTCATAAAACAAAAAAATATTTTACTCGTTATGTGTTAAATTTCTATAAAAATGTCAAATTTTTTGTTTATAAATTTTTCTGAACTATTCATACAAACAGCTCTCCCTGTTTCTATCAAATAGTTATTCAAGACCTAAAAAATGTAAACAGTTTAACTCTAAGTGCATTTATCAAAAAGCCTGGACTTTGAACTTTGGCAAAATTGCAAAAAACTGATTTTGAGATAATTGCATTTTAAGTACAAAATACAACAAAAGTTAACAAAAACAACTTATTTTTTGCTAGTGCTACTTTTTTTTAGTAATTTCTATTATATTAAGACATTTATCAAAACAAGAGTTTTTACAGTAAGCTGATATATATGTATTTAAAGCCAGTTTTAACTCTGATGACAACTGAGTAATTTGTTATAATTCACTGAGAATTATTAATTTCTTGTTAAATGACCTGAAAAAAAAAATATTTTATTGGATCAGTACTATTTTAAAATAAACCACCACTGAAAAACTTCACCTTCTCTTTTTCTACAGCTATTTTTGTTCTGTAAACGAGCCTTTTTTTGTATTGATACGCATGCAACAAAATTTTGTGCTTCCTTTAATGACATCACCACATGTTTTACACGAAGACCTGGATTTTGTCCTTTAGCTTTTTGTCTGCCAATTGATAGAAAAACCAGGAACTTACACCTTAAGGGTATTTAAAATGTTTGGGATAGTCGTCGGTAGATACACTATGATATTATGTTGCATAAATGGAGGTTTTCATGGAAACCGAAGCCAATAGTTGGCAGTCGATTATGTATTTTGAAGGTCAAATGAAAGCTAAAAAGCAGCTGTTAGCAATTTTCTTCGACTCTGAAATTTTGTTCTTGAATATTTGATGCATCGTTTTATCCAATAAACCAAAAAACACTTTTTGAGATTTTTTTTTGGTGTTTGGGTCTTTTATAAAGGAGCGGTGAGTCATGAAAAAGAGCTAGCTCTTTTTATTGAGCAAGCGGATTTGATCCCTGAAAAGGGTCATTTTTCCCATCACTATTTTCAGTCATTAAGGCCATATTAAATGAAAATAATTGTGCCAATATTAAACCACTTCGATATTAAATTGAAGTTATTAAACATTTATATTGTATATGTTGCAACTGAATACCAAATTGCTGATTTGTTTACAAAATCTTAACATAAACCTAGACTGAACTAAGACAAAAATGTATGTTAATGTTATTAGGGGAGGGTGTTGAGAATAATTACTAACTTTAACTCATCTTTGCTTAGCAATCGGGTAACACTTGTTCTAATTGTTTACTTCTGTTTACACAGGTTGCTGTTTGTGTTCTTATTCATGATTTGTTATGAATTTATCTGTCAAAGTTGTTTGGAAAAGCATTCGCTGGTGCGGCAGTTTGAGATGGCCGAAGAATTCACCCATCGGATAATCTGACTTGTTGAAGGGGTGACTCTGAAAAATGTACCTGATTGGAATGTTTCACAGTTCCCAGGGTAAATTTGTAAGAACTGTTCATTTTTCTGCCAATATGCAATGTGCCTTTTTTGTTCTTATTTAACATTTCTAACAATATTGATTTTTTAACAGAAGTTTCGGGAAGTAATCCATTTTGAGATGAAATCAAAATTATATAAATCTGAATCACTTCTTAGAATTACATACCATGCAACTGTTTATCAAGTTGTATTGTAATACAAGCATCAGCTTGATGTTTGTATTGATTTTACTGGTTTGAGCTATAGATTATACTATTGGTAATAATGAGTTTTAATAGCCTTAGATTTCTACAAAAGAAATGGAATAATAATTTAAAATATGCACTTAATAAAATAAATTAAAATATTTGCTGCTATATCAGCAGCTTAGCTAACATTTTTGGCTGGAATATTTTTCTAAAACAATTTTCTGAATTGAAATCACAATAAAAATGGTACCTGTACGTGTTTTATGTTTGCAATTTTTTTTCAAGCTACCAAGGAGTACATTTAAAGGAGAAAATGGATTTTAGAATGTCTGATTTGATAATGGATGCCTGTTTAGGTTTTAAAAAGCCAAGTTGCAAACAATTTTCTTTTATGTACTATACAATACAACAGTTACACAAATTGTAATAAAAACATATTTTTAATAATTTAAAATTATATGTTCTTTTCAATGTTCTAAATATTGTATTATATAAATATTTTTTTAATGATTAATATTTTTTAAATTTTACGAAATTTAAGATGGTTGTAATCTTGTGTACCCTCTAAATAAACAATCACATGCCATAAGAAGAAAATTGAATGAAAATATCCCAATATTATGTAGCAGATATTGAATAATGTTGAAAAAGGACATCAAGCAGTAGCTTAAATCTAATATTGAGCAATGATAAAAAACGAACATTAAATGTCAAGAAAACTATCTATCAATGTCGTAAAACGACATTGGGGTGATGTCGCCAGAGGGGGGGGGGTCATTTTTACGTTGGCCAATGTCGGAAAACGATATTGAGCAATGTCGTGAAACGATATTGGCCAATGTCGGAAAACGACATTGGGACGATGTCATTTTTACATTGGCCAATGTCGGGAAAACGATATTGGGGCTATGTCGTCAGGGGGGGTACATTTTTACGTTGGCCAATATTTTTTCTTGATATTGGCCGACATATATGTGCTACCTGGGTAGCAATCGGAGGGTTGCGAGTTTCCGACTCGATCCAAACTAAGACCTTTGTGTACGTGGCCAGATTATTTTCACCTCACTGCGTTCGACGAGCTGGTGTTGACGGTTCTCGTGAAATGCGTCATCTGTCCATGATTCTAAATTACGGGGTGTTGTCTTCGAATCTTTACTTTCGGGGATTGATCCCGCACTGGAGCAACCCAACTTGCTAGTGGTGACGGTCCGGAATCAAACCTTGTGTGAAAGATCGAGGACAACTCCGCGTAATTTTGAATGTACACAGGCAGGGATTCGGGAGGCAAGGATTCACAGGCAGGGATTCGAATCCTAAATACAGGAGAGGTATGCCACAAGCCCCGCTCTCCCACTTGGCTCTCTTATACTGGCACAGCTTTAATTTGTCGCTCTAGGGTCTTTTTTATGTGCTTCCAATACCTTTCAGCTAGAGCGGGAACCCCCACTCTAAACTTCCACACCACGTCAATGTAGACAATCGGGCACGACAGTAGTAGTAATAGTAATTTTAGTTAACGTCGTACTAGAGCAACACAACGGGCTATTGATTAGCTATTTAAGGGAAAGATTCGAGGACAACACCTCATAATTTGGAACCACGGTCAGATGACGAAGCAACACCTGAGCTGGCACCCCACTCTCCAAACTTCCACGCCAACCCAACGTGTCGGGCACGACAGTTTCGAAGTGCATCAGCCACCGCGTACACGACGGCATGTAGTTGGATCTAGTTTCGAATTCTGTAAACATGCATTGTTTAGTTGCTAAAATAATAGGGCCAATCCGTTTATACATAAACGGCCTCGCCAATATTTTTCAATTTAAATAAGATGTCTTGTTTCATTAGAACATATATACAGGGCGAGTCTAAACTAATACGACAAACTTCAGGGGGATGATAGAATACAACGAAACAAACACTTTTCACCATAGAATGTATACTCGCAAGTGCAGCAGTTATCCGCTAGAGAGCGCAGTCAAACGCTTGTAAAAAAAGCGGAGGTTTTCGAACCAAACTTCAGTCGCGACTGGAAATGGCTGAATATTCGCATTCACTTAAAGCACATCCATTTTGTTTATGGTTTTGCCGATGGTAATGGCTGGCATGCACAACGCCTTTACCGAGATTGCTTTCCTAACAGGCGCACGCACCTATTACAAGAATTTTTCGCGTTTGCACCGACACGTCTCGAAAAGGGGCCACCCTGACATGCGCGACACAGGTAATTCCAGAAGAGTTCGAACGCCGGGCATGTCAGAAACAATCAACCATCAGTTAGAACAGTAGCATGACATTAGCACTCGAGTTGTAGGTCGTCACACAGGTGTATCGCGAATAACAGTGTGTCGAGTTTTACCACAGCCACCTAGGAGGCAGTGGTCCTACACGCAGGTTTTCATCCATACCTTGTGCAGCGTGTACAAGTAGCAGCCTACAGATCATCGTGCTGCGTGCGTTCAGTTCGCAAGCTGATTCCTGCATCAGAGTGGATGAGGATTTCCACGTTTTGACAGTAAACAAAATGCATGTCTGCTTTCACAGCATTCGAATATTCAGCCTCTTCCAGTCGCCGACAGACGTTGGGTGCAAAAACCTCCGCTTTTTTACAAGCGTTTGACTGCGCTCTCTATAGCGGCTAACCGCTGCACTTGTGACCATTCTATTGTGAAAAGTTTGTTTCGTTGTGTTCTATCATCCCCTAAAGTTTGTCATGTTAGTTTAGACTCATCTTGTATATACACCATAGACATTTTTTTTGATAAAATCATTTAAAAAGTAACGATTCATAAAACCTTTTCTCACAACCAGTTGCATGAACACAGGCTTTTGAAATGCTAACTATTATATCCCATTCTAGCCACGGCGATGCTAACCCGCGGTGATTGCTACGAATTCCCATTTGGTTTGCGATGATTATCATGAAAACTTCAGCTGTACCCCAACTCACAGCTAGTCACTTATCAACTGTTTTGTTAAACGGTTATGTATAATTTATGAACAATCCTTCATTCTGATTTTGTTAAAGGTTATAATAGAAATACAATGAGGGGATGTAATGGCACTGAACAGAAAATTTTCCAGCCATTTTTTTCAGAAAAATATTATAAACAAAGTGTGTTTGGCATTTCTTTGGTACCTTTGCTTGTACTAATGAGAGTAAAAAAAGTATTTGGCAAAACCTCAACTAGACCTTGTCGTTCCATCAAATTTGTTTTTGCCAAATAATTAGATTTAACTTCAAGGGAAGTTAATGTGCAAGGCACGTTAAAGCTGACTTTGTCATTTTGATAGATGAGATCAAACATGGAATACTAAAGATAGAAACGCCACTGGTAGATTGTTAGAAATGCTGATACGTCTGCTTAAATAACTGATATTGTTATCTAGCTCTACCAAGTAGCACACCAATGTTTAAATTCTAATTTCCAGATAAACTGATAAGTTTTCTGAGCACGAAGCAATTGCAAGATGTATATACCTCAGAAAGTACCCTTGGTTCCCCAATTCTCGTAAACTATACATAAAATACTGGTCTATGGAAATATTATTTCACTTCTTGTATTCTTCCAATTGATCCGCTTCTTAAAAGCGCAAGACAAGGAATAAACACATTAGGCGATAAATGTTTTCTATAAAAATGTCAAGAACTGATACGAATAGATTAGTCATTACCTCGGATCCACTAATTGTAAGTTTACGAGTAAGGTCTAAAACTAAACGTAGCCAAATGTTTCCAAAGGTTGAAATTTTTAGAACTTTCCCTTCAATACATCAGTATACTATTTAGGTAATTGAGATTCCAAGTATATAATTTTGTAATATTTTCCCCTATAGATTTTCTTTTATTTTTTATGTTTAAATGGAACTGTTATGGGTACATCTGACCATTTTTCAGGTGTATATTAATATAAAATTGCAAAATATACAGTTAATAATTAATCTAAGTATATTTAACATATGGAGCAAAATTGATACATTTCTTTAAATGTAGCATATTTCTGCATTTAAATAGAAACTAAAAAACGTAGAATATATGCCAAATCAGTATTTTATCACTCAAAGCCTCTTATAATTACCCAAAATCAGTGTATTTTTGAAGCAATAATTTTGTCCACCTAGATTGCGAAAATGACACTGTGTTGCGATCCTAGAGGAAAAAATATAAAAGTTTCACTTAAAAAATTATTTATTTAAAGAAAATCATATTTTTACTCTATCTTAACGATCTAGAAGATAGAAAACAGAACTACAAAACTCCAGTTAAAACTTTTTATTTGTTTTGTTCTTAAGCTGAAAGCGTTTATAGGAAGCATTCTAAGGAAAACAATAATTTAATGTTATTAAATTAATTTTAAAATGTTCCAGATTAAATTTTAAAATTTGGGCTTCGTACAAAAAAATTGTACTGCCAGTATGCCGAATCCCATTACTGTAAGTGCCCTAGATTTGTCAGGAACGTACACATAGACAAACACTCCCTTTTATAATAGTAGAGAAGAGAGGCAATGTCGAAATCTGCGTTATTTTGTATATTAGCATGACAATAAAGCATTTAAAATTGAACGCTAAGAGATTATTCATAAACTTCAAATATGCATAATTTTTGCTAGAAGTTGCATAATATTTGTCAAAACTACACAGAAGACCATCCAAATAAAAAATTTAGCAGTCTGTTTACAGAAGTCAGTAAAAAATCTTAAAAGGTAGAAATTGGAACAAAAAACCTGAGCAAAACCGAAAATAAGTTTATAGGTCAAAAATATCAAATAGCTTTAGAACCAGAGAATGAAATGTAATTGAAGTGGACGTGCACAAACTTACTGTGGTAACATGTCTGAGGTGTGAAGTTTTTACATGTATTTTGTGGAAAATGAGAATTAACACCAGCAAGACTACCTTTGAAGAATACAAACCATGCCGTTTTATATTTTTGACAAATTTCCTTTCATTTGGATGTGTAAAATCTGCATAGTGACATTTATTTTCATTGTAAATGGATATATATAAGAAATGAAATGTGATTGACGACACTGCCATCAAAAGATATCACCAATTAAGAAACTTAATCGCATAGGGTCGTATTAGTCTACAAGTAATATGAAAATTGGCATCTTTCGTATTGAAACTTTAATTTCAAATGAAATTAAACAAATTAAACGAGAAAGCAGTATTAGAAATGCGAACTTTTCATCATGCACTTCACTGGATTAAATTAACGTCAGTAAGAGTACATTTGAAAAATATAAACATGCTGTTTTATATTTTGACCAATTTTACTTCCGTGTTACACAAGAAATGTCTCTGTAGATCCTTATATTCATTATAAATGGATTAAAATCAGGTATGAAATCTGAGTAATGACACTGCTATCAATAAATATTACCAGTTATAAAACAGCAAAGAGGATATGTGAGGGTAAGTAATTGAGTAAAAAAGCAATATACATGCTTCAATAAGTAAAGCATAAACCATTCTATTTTATTGAAAAAGTGGGCAGCATCAAATAAAAATACTAGTGCTTGGAAGGCAAGATATGTACACAAAGAGGATTGTAAATAAATATGATTGCAAAATTGATAAACTAACCTATCGATATTTCTACATGCGAATAAAATTCGACTCAAACAGCAACAGGTTCATAAAAAAAGTGTACGATTAAAGTTGGCAGTAATTCTTCACTGGTAAATACAGAGGATCGGGACACCTAATAAAAAATATTCAAAATTAAATGCAAATTATTCAGAGGAGAATTTCTTCTCATGATTTGTACAGTTTGCATACGTTATTGCACATTTGGGACGTTTTTGATGACCATCACGACGTCACTGGTTTGATATATGGCGAGTGGTTCTAGGCTTTTAGTGTAGGGCAAAGGCACGTCACCACAGGTACCTTGCACCATTGCAGCGTCCAAGTAGTAGAAAGCAGCATCTGAAATAAACATTTTTAATTGGAATTTAGTTCAGTAATAACTAACGATTTTGTTCATTGTCGTTCAAGAGTTTCTAAACTGTATGTGTACACTAAAAATTGACCAGGATATTGATAGTTGTTTTATTGATTCAAAAACTCCTTAGCTTTCAAACCATGCCAAGATCTGGCAAATACACTATAAAAAAAACGAGGCGCCAAGGAGTTGTCTGATTGAGATACAAATTAGTGGATGTGAAAAACATACATAGAAAAGTATACTTCAAAACAATTGAATAATTTATTTTAGAGTTTGACCATTACAAATTGAGGAAGTCAATAAGGCTTTAGTCCACCTCTGGCCAGGATGCAAGCTGTCACCCGGCGTGGCATAAACTGCTAAAGTTCCCGGATGGTGTCCAGCGGAATTTCTAGTCAAATGGTCTCCAACTGTCGGGCTAAATGGTCAACATTCCGGGATGGTTGCAATCACCTTTCCGTAACGTCCCAAATGTGCTCTATGGGAGAGAGATCAGGAGACCTAGCTAGCCAAGGAAGTGTTGAGAAAGCTTGATGACAATTCATAGCAATGCAAAGCCGTGTGCGGCCGGGGCATTATTTTGTTCAAAAGTGAGTCTGGGGTGTCGCAAAAGGATCAGTACACAACCAGTCGTAGAATGTCGTCTACGTACTGCTGTACTGTAAGTGTGCATGAAATGACTAGCAAAGGGCATGGCACTCCAGACCATAACACCCTGTTGTGAGCATGTGCAATAGTAAGAGCAGGATCCCCACGCTGCCCTGGACGTCTCCTCTCTGCGGTTATTGTCAGGACACAGTTGGAAACGGGACTTTTCACTATAGACTATATGTCCCCAGTCAGTGCCGTTACAAGTTGATTGAGCCCGGCACAACTCCTGGACAAGTCCTTCTTGGTGTGTCGATTTTTTGTTAGTATATTCAAGATTTTTTTAGTTACAAGTGTTTTTGTTAGGTACTGTCACCATGTCCAGACAAGTTTTCAAAACTTTAAACTCGATTTTGTACGAACTGTGTTTTTGCAATAGGGATGTTTTGTTCAAGCAGTGATAACTCAACAATGAACTGATCGATTATAATTATCTTTGTGTCATAACAATCTATATAATACAGCTGATGTTTTGAACTCTAATCAAAGTTATTGGTTAAGAAATCAATTTTTGGTCGATTTTAAATGTTGAAACTCTTTCAAAAAATTTGATTTTTTAAAGTTCCTTGGTGAAAAAAGTCGTTAAATAAAAACTATTCTCTAGCAACCTGATGGAGATTTAAAACATAAAGGAAAATTTTAGGAATAACTTCCAACAGAAATGGTTTTTCCAAACAAATTAGAATTTGAGAAATCACTATTAAAAAACATGCTAATTAGCTAATTATATCTCAATTAATTATTAATTAATTGAATCTAAATTTTTCACACTAAAAAGAGTTTAAATGCAAACCAATTACCTAAATGTAACAAAAATGGATTTTTAAAGTAAAATCTAAAAGAAAATTCTCAAGTGCATACATGCACCTTAAAGACTCTTTCAAAAACAGTTTTTTAATTTTAACAGTGAAATTAATTAACACCAAACTCTGTTTATAGCAAAAAAAAGTTTTTATTTGTAATACTTTACGATGGATTTGCGTATACGATATACAAAAGCGTTTTTCTCCTATTTAGATTTTTCGACATTCTTCCTGATTTTGAAATGTTTTGATATACAGCTCAGCTTTGAAATACAGCTCAAGTTGCTTAAATTGATTTTCTGTAAAAATTTTCGTTATAATCCGTGGGGTCTCTGTTAGAATATTTAAATTACAAATTTAGTCTTCGGAACTTTGAAATTCTGGTTTAGAATGTTGCTTACCTGTTTTGTAAATTTACAAGTGTTCTAGAACACATTTTGTTTTTGCGTTACTACTGAACGATACATTTATCAAATGGAGTTCATTTGATCGATGTAAGTACAGACTATTAAGTGAATTTAAATATAGACAATACATGGAAAATTAATATACAAGGGACCTATCAATTTTTGCTAATTTATCAAAATTTCATGTAAAATCTTCTGGACAACTCAATATTTTTGTCAAAATTTACATGTAGGCCTTTTAATAGAAAATGGTCTCCAAATTCTACAATAATCAGATAACTGCAAAAGTTTGTTTTGGAAGTCCCTTAGAAAGATAGAAATGCAAGTTTTATTAAAATTAAATTTAACTTGTTAAACCTAAAAAGGAAAGCAACAAAGTATCAATAATTGGCAACACTGACTAATATTTTAAAATAAAAATGTCTAAACCAAATTGCAAATGAAAAGAGGGTAGTATAAAAATTGAAAAATAAACATGTCAAAATTAGCTTTTCTCTATCTGTAGCTATAATAATAGTAACATGGCATATAGTGTGATAACCCAACAGATCTTAGAATATCCACAGAATTCAGAACAGCCTTCTTACTTAAACACTTGTTCAAATAAAATTGGAACCTACTAATGAATAGTAATAAACAAATTAAAACATTATCTTATCCAAACAGTGATTCAAAAACCTAATAGAAACATTTTTACTCGTCCAAAATATTCCATAAACTCAAAAGCAATGGGACAAAAACAAAATTCAAAGGTATGGGTTTGTATAAACTTGATTCAGTTTTGCCAACACTTTTTTCTAAATAATTATTTTCCAAATTGTCTACGCTCGTCTCGGAAACATCCATAGCTGACCCGAAGATCATCAAAACCATTAAAATTTCCTCTTTTAAAATCTATTTTTTGCCTGCTTAAGGGTCGCCTTCAACTTCTGGTACCTTTTCCACCCTTCTCGATCACTTATTTTTTTGGCTCACAGGTCGCTTATGTCTGTAGTTCCTGCTGTGATATCTCCTTGTTAAAAATAAATCTATTTGTTAAGTTTGCTAAAAACTACTTGTCTTGTCTGATTCTACGGGACCTAAGTAGTCCATATTTTGGAGGCACTATCGAGATCAAATGTGGCTGACTAAGGTCCCCTACAAGCAGACAAGTAGTTTTTAGCAAACTTGACAAATAGATTTATTTTAACAAGGAGATTACAGCAGGAACAACAGACATAAGCGGCCAGCAACACTGAGAGTCTAAGTGCAAGTGATCGAGAAGGGTGCTAAGGTTTTTAGCCTCCTCAAAAGGTTTTTATGAAACGAAAGGTTTTTTACCTCCTTTGGGATCCACCCCTAAGCAGGCTAAAAATAGATTTTAAAAGAGGAAGTTGATTTTGATCATGGGGTCAACTACAGATATCGTCAAGACAAGTGTAGACAAGACACAAGTAATGCAAAAAGCACTAGAAGCGTTAACTAGTGTGTTGCATAAGGAAAAAAACAGACTAACTGCAAAGAAACAGATCACTCTGATAGTATTTCCATACTCACTCTCAATGATGCGAGCACATATCTCTGTTCCGATACCAGACTAGCCAACCTTGTTCAACATGGACCCGGTTATGCGTTTTCATCATTCCAAAATGCAATGCTCATCTAAAGGCCTTATAGAATGCATATTGATTACCTATGTATTTATTTAAAACAATTGTTAGTTTTATTAACAATAAATCAACTTAGATAACACAACAGAAAGAGAAGCGATAAAAAAATATCTGTAATAAAAACACTATGTCGTTTCTTATGCCAACAGTGCCAGGCCCATCATACACGGCAAGAGGGTGCGGCTACCATGTAAGTGAGCCACATTGGGAGGAAGTCCGACTTAGCTAGAAAATAAACCACAATATTCCTTCAGTGAATGGTTTCATTCTTCAAGTGAAACATCAGAAGAAAGAAATACACCTGACAGCAACTGAACCTGTGCTTAACTTCGTCAAAGCCAGTCCCGAGCACGGTTGAAGAAGAAGGAGGGTGAACCTGTGCTCCAAGAATGCTAGACAAGTGGTCATACCCACTGAGCCATGACAGCCACTTCGAGAAAAGGGAAAGAGCCGTTGGGGAACAGAGTAGTGGGATGCAAGTAGAAATAGATTGCTTGGGTATCCTGGGACCATGATCTGTGTTTAGTAACAGGGTGGCAAAAAATTCCTTGAAAAAAGCTCCCCGATATTTCCCTGGTAGTTTCCCTAATTTTACAATTCCCTTAAGAAATGTTGTGATCCACATTACATTTTTCAATATTTAGGGTCAGATAGGGTAAAAGGGGATACTTCTCCAAAAATATTTTATATTTGTACAGATATATCAATATATATTTTAATCGTTATTTAAAACCCTTAATAAAACTCTTACAACAGGGTTTCCACCCTTTTTTTCTAACTAAAAATAAGCACTTTCTAGGACAAAATAAGGACTTAAATAAAACATTGAAGAAACTGTATTATACAATGAATACCTGACTTTTGACCAAATGGGGATGCTCTTACAGATTAGTTAATCTCATTACAGGCCTCCCAGTGGTTCTTACCTTTGAAAATAGTCGATTTAGTTGCCTCATATGTGAAAAATAGTAGTTTTAACCACCTCCATTGGCTAGTTCAGTTTTTGGGTTTTAGGGAAAACGATTAAAAGAAAGAAGGGCCAGTTTGAATTTAAATATAAAGGTTTATTTACATAAGTAAGGAAAATTAAATAACGTTACACAGGATCAACTTGATCAAAAGGGTAGGATGTATCTCGCATACAAATGGCGAACACCAGTGAATTGGACAACCAGTCCTCACGAGAGCGGGGAAGCTAAGTGACTCGTAGCCTCTCTTAAACTACCAAAGTAATTGTGGGGCTCTTGGCGCCATCTGTTGGTAGGAGAATGAAATGAAATCTATGACTGTCACAGACTCCCCTCTGGTTCCGACGTCTTTCAGACCGTCTCGGTGAGGAACCAGAAATTTCAGTTTTTCGTGGTTCTCCACGTTTTCTCAGGGGGTGCACTGGTGTCACACTTTCGTCCTGTGTATACGCTTATAGTGCCGACAAGTGGTATGTTCCCATAGGTTCATTTGGATTGTCTGGGTTGGCGATTATACAAGAAGTGGGTGATTTATGTGCGAGTATGATGCAGGGACCATCTCTTTTCGGCATAAACTTGGAGGTCTGCCCATCTGCAGCGTTACTCAAATGGTGAGCGGTGATGCATACTTTGTCTCCATATAAGTAATGAGGAGCACTCCATCGCTTTCTATCACCTCCATGATGGCGTCCGACATGTAGCCATCCACTGGCAAGTCCATGTAGTGAAGGCACGGGCGAAAAGTCGGCACGCAACACACCTGCTCCGGGGCCAGGTAAGCCATATAAGTAATGAGGAGCGCTCCGTCGCTTTCTATCACCTCCGTGATGGCGTCCGACATGTAGCCATCCACTGGCAAGTCCATGTAGTGAAGGCACGAGCGAAAAGTCGGCACGCAACACTCCTGCTCCGGGGCCAGGTAAGCCATATAAGTAATGAGGAGCACTCCGTCGCTTTCTATCACCTCCATGATGGCGTCCGACATGTAGCCATCCACTGGCAAGTCCATGTAGTGAAGGCACGGGCGAAAAGTCGGCACGCAACACACCTGCTCCGGGGCCAGGTAAGCCATATAAGTAATGAGGAGCGCTCCGTCGCTTTCTATCACCTCCATGATGGCGTCCGACATGTAGCCATCCACTGGCAAGTCCATGTAGTGAAGGCACGGGCGAAAAGTCGGCACGCAACACACCTGCTCCGGGGCCAGGTAAGCCATATAAGTAATGAGGAGCGCTCCGTCGCTTTCTATCACCTCCATGATGGCGTCCGACATGTAGCCATCCACTGGCAAGTCCATGTAGTGAAGGCACGGGCGAAAAGTCGGCACGCAACACACCTGCTCCGGGGCCAGGTAAGCCATATAAGTAATGAGGAGCGCTCCGTCGCTTTCTATCACCTCCGTGATGGCGTCCGACATGTAGCCATCCACTGGCAAGTCCATGTAGTGAAGGCACGAGCGAAAAGTCGGCACGCAACACTCCTGCTCCGGGGCCAGGTAAGCCATATAAGTAATGAGGAGCACTCCGTCGCTTTCTATCACCTCCATGATGGCGTCCGACATGTAGCCATCCACTGGCAAGTCCATGTAGTGAAGGCACGGGCGAAAAGTCGGCACGCAACACACCTGCTCCGGGGCCAGGTAAGCCATATAAGTAATGAGGAGCGCTCCGTCGCTTTGTATCACCTCCATGATGGCGTCCGACATGTAGCCATCCACTGGCAAGTCCATGTAGTGAAGGCACGGGCGAAAAGTCGGCCCACCGATACATCACGGCCGCTAGATCACGGCTACGCTTTCTTAGGAAACCGAAGCTTTAGCGAATTGATCCCGGATCGTCGTCAATAGCCCGCTGTGCTCCTCTAGTACGACGTTAATTAAAAATTACCAATAGCCCGTTTGTGTTTACGTCACACTGTAGCAACAGAGTGGGCTATTAGTGATGGTTCGGGTTAATCACCCAGCTAAAGATACGAGCACAACACCACGTCATTTTGAACCACGGTTGCATATCGAAAATACCTGACCTGGCAGTTGGCACCCCACTGTCCAAACTTCCACACCATGCCAACATGAGGACATTTGGAGCCCGGACAGATTTAACGTGCACCCTTTGCACACGATGGTCTCGGTTGGATTCGAACTCACAACCCTCCGGGTGCTAATCCAACCGGGCAACCAAAGCACCCTTTTCATTCCAGTTGGGTTGGCGTGGAAGTTTGGAGAGTGGGGTGCCAGCTCAGGTGTTGCTTCGTCATCTGACCGTGGTTCAAAATTACGAGGTGTTGTCCTCGAATCTTTCCCTTAAGGGACTGATCCCGGACCGTCGTCAATAGCCCGTTGTGTTGCTCTAGTACGACGTTAACTAAAATTACTATTACCATTACCAGACAATTTATCGAGTCAATTTTTTTTTTCGATGCTAGATCTTTGGTCATTCCTTTTTTTTTTTTTTTTTTTTGGTCGCTCAGGTGTTGCCTCGTAATTTGACCGTGGTTCAAAATTACGAGGTGTTGTCCTCGAATCTTTCCCTTAAGGCAGTGGTCCCCAACCCCCGGGCCGCGGACCCGTTACCGGTCCGTGGATCAAATGGCACCGGGCCGCCCAAGGAACATTAAATTATTTGCATTTTATTTACTGTGGTGTATTTCTCTCGCGTTTGTGCGGTTTTTATCTATGAAATGTCCACTCAAATTAGGAGGCGGTAAATCAGAACTTGAAATTTGTTCTGTTACTAGAGCTTCAATTATGATTTCTGAATTCTGTATGTCTCTATTTTCCAATTTTGACAAATGTGACAGCTGTTTTCAAGTTGGAAGAAAAAGTAGCTGCATTTAAAGCCAAACTGAAAATGTGGGGACGGCGCGTGAACAGAGCCATTTTGTACATGTTTCAGACATTAGCAGGGATTTTAGGCAAGACTGAGCCTAAACATTCATTCTCCCAGTTGGTGCACGATCACCTGTATTTGCTTTTAAAAGAGTTCGAGCGCTACTTCCCAACCACAAAAGACCCACGAAGTGGTAAGGAATGGATTCGCGACCCATTTGTCAAGAAATCAGGCGAATCTAGCATTTCTGTGCAAGAAGAAGCACAGCAGCTGGAAATTGCAAATGAAGGCGGCCTTGAAACTACTTTCGAGACAACAACTCTGACGGTGTTCTGAATTAAAGTCATGGCAGAATACCCTGAGATTGCCACCACAGCACTTAAATCCCTATTGCCATTTCCGACAATCTATCTGTGTGAAGTGGGGTTTTCTGCAGTGACAGCAACCAAAACAAAACAACGGAATAAACTGGACATAAGCAACACACTTCGGGTGTCATTGTCTCCTTTACCTCCAGATAAAACCGTGTAGTTGCAAAGAAACAAGCTCAGGGTTCTCATTGATTTAGCGTTCTAGTGAGTTAAAATGTTAAAACACCTTATATTCATTTTTTGGTGTAACTGTATTTTATTTTGAAGGCATGTTTAAATACAATTAAATTAAAATTATTAAATCAAAACAATCTAAAATACAAACAATAAACGTCCCCCCCCCCCTCAGCGGGCCGCGTTAAAATTATGAAACGTTGATCCGGTCCGCAGCGATAAAAAGGTTGGGGAGCACTGCCTTAAGGGACTGATCCCGGACCGTCGTCAATAGCCCGTAGTGTTGCTCTAGTACGACGTCAACTAAAATTACTATTACTATTACCAGAAAATTTATCGAGTCAAAAATTTTTTTTCTTCCAATGCTAGATCTTTGGTTATTCTTTTTTTTTTTTTTTGGTCGCTCAGGTGTTGCTTCGTCATCTGACCGTGGTTCAAAATTACGAGGTGTTGTCCTCGAATCTTTCCCTTAAGGGACTGATCCCGGACCGTCGTCAATAGCCCGTTGTGTTGCTCTAGTACGACGTTAACTAAACTTACCATTACCATTACTTAACTGAAAAACAAAATGGGTGTTGCAAACACGCCAAATCATAGGAGATCATTAAAGATAAAAACTACCAATTATTTTTTCTGATGAAATTTGGAATTGTTTCTTATAGTTACTTTCAGGAGAGAATGAAGAACAGTTAAGTTAACAAACATAATTGAATGAAATGAACTTACATATTGCTCCCGCAACACGTTAGAGAAAATGGATGTGGAAATTCCAATTACTTCAGAGTTCCGCACTTAAAGAGATCACATGAGCGTCTGCTATCAGTTTCAGTTCGTGTATATCTCCAAGCTCTGTGTACTTATGACGTTACGGATTGCCACGCCGAAGACAAAACATCAGATCACTGGCGACGGCGAAGGATCAACACCGAGAAGGCTCCAAAACGCCACAGTTATTAGCTTTGTCAAAACAAAACTGCAGCTGGCGATGCGAATATGAATCAGATCAACATCAGATCCCCCACTTATTCCCCCTTCTTCGGAAGAGTCCGCTTTCTTGTTTTCCTAAACAACCGATGTATAGAGAAGTAATACTCCCAAAAGCAATCGTTGATTCATGATGCGCGAGGTATTTCTCGTTTTAGGTTCTGGAATTATGGTGAATATTTTGTCTCGTAGATTGCAGATGCGTTGTGATTGATAAAAAAAAATATTATTTCGATAGCCGAACTTTCTAACTATTCATTCAAAGACAAAGAGGAAATCTTGGCTATACATAGTTCACATAAAAGTGAAACATTCACTGAGATATTTCGTTTTAAATTTAGTAAAATAACTAACTCAATGCCTTCAACATTTTTGGATGTTACTAAAATTAATTTACCGTTAATGGGATCCTTTTTAACCTAAATTTCATTCCCTTGTGAAAATAGATATGCTCTTGGGAGGAGAAAAGTTTTTTTAATCTCTTGAAAAATGGGAGGATTCAATTATCTCCTTCGATAATCTTACAAGAAACTGTTTTTGGGTATATTGCCAGTGGATCATATGAAGGTATTGGGCAATCAAAACAATGTGGATTGATTTCAAAGGTTGACGATTTAAAAAATTTTTAAAAACATTTTGGGAAGTGGTATTTGTTTTTGAACATTCTACTTCAAAAAGCAAATAATAATTAGATTGTGAAGAATTATTCTCAAAAACGCATTATATAGGGACAACAATGGTAAATACGTTTTCACTCTCCCAAATAAAAGAAAAGATCCCTTTAGAGGATTCTTTGAAATTAGCCAATTTAAGACTTAATGTATTAAATAAATCCCTTGTTAATAAAATCCCTGAACTATAGCTAAACTTTATTGCAACTTCATGCAGGCGTATAAAGACTTGGAACATATTTATAGTTGAAGGAGGATGATTCTAAGCCTAGTTAGTCAATGCCTCTCCACGCAGTGAAAACCATCAATAGCAGCACTACCCGTTTACGAATAGTATTTAACGCTTCTGCACCTTCTGGATTCTTCGTAAATTATTGTTTGTTAAAAGGAGGTGTAGTTCAGAAGGACCTTTTTTTTCTAAACATTCAGTTTTAGCTGACTTAGATTTTTTGATCCGCTTGGATTGATTGGACCTGTCATAGTTAAAACAAAAATATTTCTTCAACGTTTGTGACTTTTTGAAATTGGACGATATGACGAACTCCCGTCTGCTGAAATATTCAAAAATTTCTTTCCAGAACTACAGGAAAATAAATCAAAAGTTAAGTCTTTGCAGAATCTGCTAGACAAATGGAACTCTATAGGTTTTGTGACAGCTCAAAGGACGCGTATGGTACTTGTGTGTGTCTTCGATACGTGACTCCATCAAACAAGGTGACAGTTGCTCTTTAGTGCAGCAAATCGAAAGTTGTACCAATAAAAGTGTTTACAATTTCCCGGTTTAAACTTTATGCTGCCAAACTTCTTTTTAAGCTTCTGCTCGAGATTATGATTTCCTTCAGCTTGGAAATTGACAAAGTCTACCTCTTCAGTGATTCCATGACTGTGCTATCGTGGATCAATGCTTCACTACACCTATTGAAAGTGTTCGTTTCCAACAGTCCCACGCATTCAGATTACCAAAAATTTATGTTGGAAGCATTTGAAAACAGCAGACAATCCTGCTGACCTCATCTCTCGTGGGTTGAGTCCTGATCACATTGTCAATAATTGCAAGAGGCTGGCAGGATCCGGCATTTGGAGATGAAACAGCAGTTGAACTTTGTGATGAACAATACCCCGTATCCGATGACTCGTATCTTAAGGAGTTTAGAAGGGATTCTAATGTCAACTGACACTAGCTTTTTAGAGTCTCTTATTAGTGTAACTTACAATTATTCCAAATTAAAAGGTGCTAACAGTTTCATTTTCAGGTTCAGTAATAACTAGGGCAGCTTTTTTGTTGCAGTAAAAATGGGAAAAGTTGCATTTATCATTCCCTAAAGTTGCATTTATGAAAATAAAGTTGCACTTATTTTTGATACACTAAAATCTAAAATAAATTATAAGTAAAAATCGAAAAATTCAAAATTTATTTGTACATCATTAAATACAGAAGAACGTTGATGTCGTTGAATGGCCTATTCTTGGTCAGTAATTTCTTTAACATTGAAAAACTGTACTCAACAGAGACTGATGTTGCCTGACAATGTTGCATTGAACTTCTTCTGCAGTTGTGAAACAAGTGTACCACTCAAGTAACATGGAGCAATCGCGGATAAAGAGAAGCGTCTCAATCCTATGATAGTACTTTACGCAAGTCCAATTTGATTGGCTAGTTTCACGGGCTTGGCTTCACTTGGATATCTCGCCAATCTGATTGTTGCAGTAACCATTTGATTTTGAATATGCGCGTTGTTTCGTAGAAATACAATACATACACAAGCGCCTCAGCGTACAGCGTAAGTGTCCGACAAGTTGACTCTGATTTGCTCCTCATATATATGTTGTATGGTTGTTGTTAGTAGTATTTCTTGCAAACTTGTATTAAAGGGTACTTATACTTTAAAGAGCTTCTTTTCGTGAGGCAACGATGGCCTAACGGCTAAAGTCACCCACATTCAGATAGCGTCGGCAGCGGAGGATGACTACCCCATTTCGAACCCAGCTGGCGGAAAACTTTTTAGATCCTCCAAATTATTTAAAAAAAATTCAAATTTAATTCCTTTTCATTCTAATTTACTTTTCCCAATTTTTAATACCCTTTTTATATTTTTCCAAGCTTCCGTTGATTTTACATAAATAATCTAAGAACCACTCCTGAACTCACTACCAACTGATATTTTTCCGCCCCTCTGCCGTCCCCTTTGCTTTAGGATGATTGTGTCGTATCCACCGCTGGCTTAGGACCATTCTGATGTAACAAAAAGCATACATAAAACACTAACTTATATAATTATTAACTTTTTTATAAAAGGATACAATTTTCGGCTCCCACCTCTACCCACCCATAGCCATGGGTCTGAAAAGAAAAGAAGAAAGCACAAAGGAAGTGATAAATCGCCAACAGAAGAATTCTCATGACTACGTATCTAGGTCATGTGATCCGATTAGCCAATCAAGTTGGACTTGCGTAAAGTCCTATCATAGGATTGAGGCGCCTGTGGATAAAGCACCTTAAGTGTGATTCCAGCCGCAGTCATATAATATGCTATATCGGATAGCATAAGCGCAAAATCCTTTCGCTCAACATTTAGAGATTTTAAAACGTCATCAACAAGGATACAACATATTGATGATCGAAACTCACCTCGCAAACTTTGGAGCCGATTATGCAAGTTTGCTCTGGATTATCATGAGTGCCAACCAATGTGTTAAAGTACTTCTTGCTATTTATTTCACTTTCGTCTGTTAGGACGAATACCTTCTTTCCATGAACTTCTTGTTGGATCCGCAATACTTCGGCGTTCGCAAGATCAGACACACGTGATTGAAGGGTTAATTCAGAGGGCAAAAAATGAAATAGTTTATTTAGAATTAAACATATTAACAATATAAATTAGCATAGTAATTTTTTTAAGCTAAATTCTAAAAAGTTGCAATTTTGAAAAAAGTTGTATTTATGTAGAAAGTTGCATTTATGTTGCGGTTATAACTCACTTACAATACACCCCATGCAGGAGGAATTTTGTTTTTAGTACTTTTTACATGAAGCGTAGAGCGTGTGGAAAAAAGTTGCCCTAGCAATAACTCCAGATGATCATGTAACACAAAGGCTGTAGTCTAGAGACAAGTATATTTTTTTGGTATTTTTAACTAACGCCCCACTGGAATAACACACAGGGATTTTGGTGACGGTTAGGATAAACAACTGACTTCACAAATAAAATCAAAACTGCCTCCAAACCCATAAATAAAAACCGAAGAACGTACATTCCGCAAAACATTATTAATATGATCAAACTCAGAACTAAGCAAAAACGTGTTTGGCAATCTCTCAGAGACCCAATTCTAAAAACCCAACTCAACAAGACCCTATATATAGCTCATATAAAAAAGAGAAATACAATTACATAAAAATCAATCTTGGAAATAACAGCTCGAGAGTTCGAATCCTGAAGACGGGACCCTTTGGAAAAAAAGTCAAATCAGTTAAGAAAAAGAAAACACATATTCCACCCCTCTACACCCGTGACCGAAATGCACTTTCTAAGCAAGAAAAGGCCGAAGCAAAAGCGAACACTTACGAAAACCAATTGACTGAAAACAACATACACAATCCCAATACTGAACTCCTTGCAGACAACACGATTCTTAATTTCATTAACAGACCCCACACCAACAACATACAACTCTCAACCCCTTCAAAAGTTTACACACACATCAAGGCTCTTAAAATTCAAAAAGCACCCGGTCTGGACGCTATCACAAACAAATCACCTAAGACATTTCCAATGAAAATTATCTTCATCTTCACTAAATTTTTCAACATCATACTTACTCTTAGCATTTACCCAGATGTGTGGAAAACTGCATCCATCATCCCAATCCTGAAACCGGGAAAAGATAACTCAATGCCAGTAAACTATAGACCCATTTCACTCCTATCCACCATCAGTAAGACAGCCGAAGCCATAATTCTCAACAGATACAAAAAATTCATTAAGATACGAATTAGAGAAATGTTTAAATTTATTTTAGAATTCTATTGCAACCGCAAAATGTTATTGCACCTATTGTTGAATTCTAAAGTAATATTTAAAATCATAAATTAGGCGGTTTAACGTTTTAAGTGTTCACTATATTTCCATTGCGCACACTAAGAGTCATTAAACAATTAGATATAGCCATATGTATGAATTTCAAACATTTAAAACCAATGAGGATATGTTTTTAATTGCAGAATTGACCTCTTCTGTACAGATTAATGTACACTTTCACGCAACCTCCTTAAAGAAATAAAAATACTTCAAAGTGGATATTTCTAAACGTAAAGGTGTACAATTTTCTGGAGAAGTCTCTTTGCTAGGAAAAGAGTAATTCTCTTTCTCTTAGATCAATACTGGAGAGCAAGATAGGTTTCTTATATAACTAGCTATAGTAATTCACAGCTTAGTGCAGTAACTATTAAATAAACAGAATTTTTACTTAAGGTAAATTAACTTTCTACTATGTTAAAGAAAAGCAACAAATTTTCAGTTACAGTTGGTCAAAAAAATCTCCAAGAAGTTATATCTATTTTGTTTGTGACAAAATGGTCGAGTGTATAAATTAAACTTTGATGCTAAATTACTCTGAGCTTGGTGTTCAAACTCTTATAAAAAATAGACAAGGTAACCTTTAATTTGAGTTGCTCATTGGGGTGGTCCACTGCACTAACAACCTGTGAGTTGTAGGTGATGCAGGTTCGATGGTGTATTTTTCTCTTCTGTATCAGTAAAACTTTCATTGTGTTCCTTCATTACTTGAAATCTCTCTTGTGCTTAGATCAGCTTGGTCATGTAAGTCTCTAGCCTCATAAAACTCAATGCAGCCAACCTTTTAGAATATGAATGGAAGAAAAGGAACTCTGGTATTTTACTCTCGACAATATTTGACAAACATATCTATTCCTTGGGCTCCTCTCTTTCCGGATGGCATAATTGTGTCATGCCTGTTCCTTCATGACATTTGTAAACACCTCCATTTACAGTTCTAAGGATTTCCTCAATGTTTGGCCGGAGAGCATAACCCCTACGTATACCAAACACCGCCAAGTTTAAAAACGTGTTTAGTTTTAGAAAGAGAGTTATTTTTTATTTATCTCGGTAAAATATATCAATACTAAACAAGGGGATTAAAGGTATGTGATATGGCAATCCCATCAAATATTGTTTTGCCCTAAAAGCAGGAAAACACAACCTGCAAGCTATCTGTTTCAATGTCCAGTCCCCTAACAAATCAGTTAACTTGAGAAGAAACCAAGTTCATAACCCCTCGATTCCGAGAAAATGGAACAGGTACGTTTTCACCCTTCACCCAATGGGGTTGATATCTGAAATGGCGCAATGTCACTCGGCCAATAGAAGGATTGATCCCCTGGAAAGGTCGGGGCTTAGCACCCAGAATTACCCCCCTTTCTTTGTTAATCCTATGTATTTATAGACAAATCCTATAGTACTGTTGTCATTCTACTGATGCGTCTGTGAAATTCTCACAAATTTTAGAAAAGATTACACGATTTATATTATAGCCGTAAACTTTCTAACCTCTAGCTTACAGGATCCGAGTTCTATTTTTTAGTCTTGCATTAGAAATTAATTACTCATGGCTTTATTCACATATAGAAATAAAGCCTCTAATCTATGAAATATTCATTATTTCTAAAATATACATTCTTCTCTCTCTCTCTCTCTCTCTCTCATTTTGTAATTAATCTCAGAAATAAAAAAAATTATAATAATAAGAATTAAACACATTAAAAAAAACTTTACTTCAATTATTCAATATTTTTATCATGTTTAACTCAGTTTATTGTAGCTTCATTTCTGAGATTAATTTTAAATTGAAGAATGTGTTTTTTACTTTAAAAAATAATGCATATTTTTTTTTTACATCAGAAGCTTTGTTTTTATATGTGAATCAAGCTATAAGAAATTAATTTCTTATGCCAGAACTCGGATCCCGTAAGCTAGTTTAGAAAGCTAGTGGCTATAATATAAATCGTGCAATACTATCAAAGTGGAAAGAATAAAAAAAAATGTTAAAAAATAAATTTCACTCATAAAATACAGCAGTAGTTAATAGGTTCAAACTTTTCGTGCTATAAACTACACTTGTTCAGTCGAATTCATACAGTATAAAAAGTTCGCAAAGTACAGGAAAGATCATTCAATACGTAAAAATTTTTACTTTACATGATTACGGTTGATAAAGAGCACGAAATTAGAAGGTGTATACTTAATTTAAAAAAAAAAACGGTAAAATGTTTCTGTTTTTATTTTTATTAAGTAATGGAACCGGTATAGTGGTTAAGATGTTAGCCTCAAGATCGGAAGGTTCCTGGTTCGAATCCGGGTCCGGGCATGGATGTTTGTATGCGTATGGTGTAAAGGCGGTTGGTGCACCTTAAATCTGTCGTGACCGAAAGTCCTCACGTTGGGTTGGTGTGGGAGTTTGGAGAGTGGGGAATTACCATCAATAAGTACTGGTAATTTTAATTAACTTCGTACTAGAGCAACACAACGGGCTACTGACGACGGTCCTAGATCAATCTCTTAGGGAAAAATCCGAGGACACCATCACGTAATTTTGAAGCACGGTCAGATGACGAGACAACACCTGAGTTGGCACATTAAGTAGAAAATAATATTAAAAGTAGTAAATAAATTATTTCAAAACACGTAGGTAGTTGAATTAACTCCCCACTGGAACAACACAACGAGATTTTCAACTATTCGGGATCAATTCCGAAGACACCTCGTTGTTTTGATCCACGGTCAGTTAACGCTGGTATCCCTCTTTGCAAACTTCCACACCATGCCAACGAAGGAAATTTGAAGCCACGACAGAATTAACATGCACCAGACCACACGTACACAACGGTATTTTGTTGAATCGAGTATCGAACTCACAACCCTCCGGTTGTCAATCCGATACTCCTCCTACTGGGTTATTGAGGCCCCCATCTCAAAATACAATTGCTTTTATTCTTGTTCTTAAACATTTTTGTTTTCGAGAAGATAAAAAATTCATTTCTGGAAATTAGAGAAAAGTTTTCATAATTGCATTTCTTTTAATGAATTAAAAGTACTGCCCAATTTTAAATTCGTAAAATATGAAGAGATTCCTAAAAGGAAATATAAAGAATAAAATCAAAGCAAGAAAAATGAAATAAAAGTTCTTTTACTCGAACCGAATCAAGAGTTGACTCCCTAATATCCTCGAAATAGCCTATTGGGTTGCTCTACTACCGAAGCGACCTTAATTCAACCTTTTAACATTTTAAAAGTCTTACCTAAGATTTGTTAGATTGGTCTAATTTCCTCGTCCGTCACCAACCCATTGTGTTGCTATAGTGCGACGCAAATTCAATAACATCCTTGTTCGTCCTCGATAAAATAATAATAATAAATAACGATAAAATAAAAAACAGCAGTAAGCATTTTAAATGTATGTTAAATATATATCTTTGAAATCGGTTCTGTTTGTTTTCAAGATTGAACATTCATACCTTTCACAACTTCAATTTAGCGCACGTTATAACTTTACACTCAAGGTTTTTCGCGATACATTTGTTGTATGCTTGATAGACCACATGATAGAGCATGGAAATATATTTCTATTAAATAGTATTAGAAAATTTATATCCATCCGTATTAATTTCAAATTAAAGGTTATCATGCTGATTTAATGACTTTCTTCTTTGTCACATATTTAGTAGTATAGATATCAGTGAAGTAGATTGAAGTTGTTTTCTTATAAGTAAACTACTAATTATCATTGCAACGAAGTCTATCTAATATAATAAAATCTAACATCTTATATAAAATCTCACAAAAATGAGAATTTTTTGATAATTAATACGAAGGAAAACATTTTCAAAATAGTAAATAAATGTCCTCAAAATATAATTGCTCAAAATGTAATTTGATTGCTTTAAAAAATAAAAAGGTGTAAAATACAGAAATGCTTACAATAACGAAATTTTTCTAGAAAAATGAATAAAATGTTGAAACAAAATTTTCGTCGTCAATTTTCATCAAAACTACTTCAAATAAATTCAAAATAATTAATCAATTTTTTTAAAATATTTAATTAGAAGATATTTGACGAACTCAAGTTTATGTTTATTAAAAACAATATTTGTTTCCGAAAAGAAAAATTCATTTCTGGAAATAGTAGTGGTACCTAATTTTAAATTCCATATTTTGTGAAGAAATTGTAAAAAGAAAAACAAAATAAAAAAATCAATGTAAAAAAAATAAAATGAAAGACTTTCATCTTATTCCAAACCAAACGAATAAACTCTCAATGTTCCGTAACTCAAAGAGTCGAATCCCAAAAGTGTCGTTCAAAGAGTCGAAACCCAGAAGAGTCGTTCAAAGAGCCGAATCCGAAAAAGAGCCGAATCCCAAAGAGTCGTTCAAAGAGCCGAATCAGTAAAAGAGCCGAATCCCAAAGAGTCGTTCAAAGAGCCGAATCACCGTTCATTTCGTTCACGAACCGAATCAATTGGCTCCTATTGGCGATAAGGGAAACACTCTTGTGCTCAATCATATGCTTTGGCGTCCATTGTAAGTGCCTCAGAACCTGTTCAACCACTTTTCACTGAAGAGATTATCGCTAAACCTGAAAATGTAGTAGCCATACAATGGAAAGTAGTAACCCTACAGACAAAAAAGAAAAAAAACCGCACATGAGGAGAAAAGTAGGGAATCGATGATTCGATTCATTTTGAAAGGAGTTGTTTGACCGATTCGTTCATTTTAAAGATTCGATTCAATTGAACGAATCACTCATTTTCGTCCCATCCCTAGTCAGACAAGGAGAACGACACATGCATGCCAACGCTAAAAAAAGAAGAGACGGAGGCTTTTTCGGTTGTGGCGAGCTATTTCCAAAAATATGGTAACTCTACAGTTAAGAGATGTACCATTGACGAATTGAATGAAAAATAAACGAATCCTGTTTCCTCTACTGTGACGTGCAACAGCAATAGAAATCTCTAGATTCCAGAAGGAAAGAACCACCTGATTCCAAAAGAAGGAATCTGCATATCCCGATGCCTTACTTGAACTTGGCGGTCACCATATATAAAGGTATGTCCGTATTTCTATCCGATACCGATTGAGAACTCCACTTATTCCGATCGAACCTGTGATCAAAACTGGATATTGGTATCCAGAACAAAATTGGGTGTAATAACCAGTACAGTATGGGGGCTGATGCATGAAATGTCCCAATCTGTCTGTAGGGCCATTTCTAAGTAAGACTAAAGGAATACAAACCAGAGGACTGCTAGTTTTAACCTCATCCAACCAAAAACTCGTGTTCACGTGCTTGTGCACATTGAATATCGTGGATTCAAATGTTCTCACATTGGCGTGGTGTAGAAATTTTGAGAGTGGGTGTGGCGAGCTGAAGTGTTGACCTCGGCAGCTTACAAGTTCAATAATGTGGGGTTGTTCGCCGAACTTTCCAGGCCATGGAGGCACCGGTTGCAAGAGTAACGGTCTAGCAACCGCAGGGTTAGAGTTCAAATGCAACCAAAACCGTCGTGTACGAAGGGGCTCAACTTTCCTCACGTTTAATAACGGCGTATAAGTTTGGAGAGCTCCAGCTCAGGTGTAACCTCGTCATCTGACCTTGCTTCAAAATGACGTTGTGTTGTCTGCGTATCTTTTTCGTCGGGGGTGATCCTAGACCGTCGCCAATAGCCCATTGGGTTGGTCCAGTGCGTCATTCATTAAATACCTACCCACCGATATTTCCCTTTGATAATTTTGTATTCAGTATTTTTTAATTAAAGTCACACCAGAGTAACACAAACGGTTATTGGTGACAGTCCAGAATAATCTGAGGACAACACCATTAAGGAATGATCCGAGGACAACACCAAAAACCACGGTCAGAGGCCACACTTGTGCTGGCACCCAACTCTCTAAATTTGAACATTAGCGCCAATTTGAGGTCACGTCATATTTAAAGTGTAACCTTTTGTAATTTTTTTTTAATTCTGGAGAATAGCTGACTGAGAATTTTGGGAAGTTAAAAAACTTTTAAATCAAGCTGTGAGTTTAGAATATGTTAAGTGTGAAAAATTGGAGTTTTCGAGAAAGCTGTTGGTTAAATGGATTGTTAGGGAGACAGATTGGAATTTAAGGTATTTAAATGATTTCTATGGTCCAGGACTCATTAACGTGTTTATTTTAGAATACATAAAAGATTGAAATTATTAAAAAAAAAATTTAAAGAATTGAATAGTGTTTTCTTAAAGTGTGTGTGTTTCTATTTTTAAAAGTTACCTTAAATGCTGCTCGTATACGATAACTTGTAGACGGCAATAGATGACGTACATTTTCCTGTATGTCTACATGGTACGCACCTTAGTTTATTTATTAAAAATTTATTCCACCTTTATGAGTAGTGGAGTATTTCAATAGTGGAATATCACCAATGTTGGATTGGAATACCCTTTACTAAGAGAGAAAATAAGTCTAAATCCAACAATTCCTCCATACCCTGAGTGCATGCATACTCGAAGTTGCAAGGACTTGCAAATACTGCCTTTATTACAAAGCGGACACAAAAGGCTCGTCAACAACACCATTTCTATTTAGATAGCCGGAAAGACAAATATCCCACAAAAATAATTCCTTGGTGACGTTCCTTTGGAAACCGAGAAATATGTCACACAATGTCTAAACTACCAGTACCAGCGGTTTCTGTCATCGTAATAAACGACCCCGAACACAAAAATTGGAATATTCGGTGCTCTTAATGTGTCATAGAAAACCCCTATGTCGTTAATCCTCCATGTGGTTTTAACGAGATATCTCTGTCCATCAAGATTTCTCCAAATTTTGCTTGCGATGAGGGCATAATTTCTTACATAGTGGTAACTTGAACTTTGTAATTATATTTAAGGGGTTATGGTTATGATACATGACATGAACATAATATATGACTAGAAAAATACCCGACCCTACTCGGTTTGAATTGGTTTACTCTTGATTGTGAAGAGTTGATCAAAATGACTAGTGTCTTTCGTAGAATGAAATAATATTTTAACACCTTTCGCCATCTTTGCAATTTCTACAACTTACTTTGGACACAAATCCTACACATGCATATCCATTCATATAATACATTTCAAATACATAGCACCCTTGTTTTATAACAAAGCTACAAAATGACGAAAGGTGACACGAAGGTTTCTACTACAAAAGACGAATTTGAGAGAGATTTGGAATTCCGTATCTTAAGCTCTTTTCATATTCAACTAAATAAATAAAAATGGCGATTTACGGGAGTGCTCTCCCCGACATAGTCAACAAAATAATATGGTTTTACTTGTGGCAGTCTTGCATCAGGCATGCGACATTGTGGAATTTCTCCCTCTTCTCATGTCATTATACCAAATAATTATTTAATATTTGATAAGTTCTAGTTCGGATTTTTTAAACTATTCCTTCAATAATGTCAAGATTACACTTAAGATTTGCTTTATTCTTACTTACCTGCCACTTTAAGTAGAAAAGTTGTTTTAATGATATTAATTCGTGATTCTTTTTTTATCTCATGATCTTGCACAGCTGCCACTTACAAGTAAAAAGTACACAAAATTTAGAAATGCGAGATTGATTCAGAATGGTAATGGTAATTGTAATGGTAATTTTAGTTAACGTCGTACTAGAGCAACACAACGGGCTATTGACGACGGTCCGGAATCAGTCCCTTAAGGGAAAGATTCGAGGACAACACCTCGTAATTTTGAACCACGGTCAGATGACAAAGCAACACCTGAGCTGGCACCCCACTCTCCAAAGATTCAGAATGAAAGAATCAGAAAATACCACTATACGCCATCTACCAAAACAAGTTTCATTTTCATTCCTGTTCGTTGAAACATATTGTCTGTCTCAAATATTCGGAAATAGTTTACATTGCGCAAAGAAAAAAAATTAGACTTGAAACAAATGAATTATCAAAGCTGAAATTCCATTAATTTTTTTTTTAGCAGTACTTGAAAAGCAATCCAAGTATAATCGTAATACTCGATATTTCAATTTTTCCAAAACTACCAAATTATGATTAAGTTTTCTTACTCAGGTGTTTTAGCTTGAAACGTATATAAATACAACAATAAAGAAATGGTTAATATTGCATTCACTAAACATATACATAAAATAAAGCAAATTGTAATCAAATATCTGGAATCATCAAATATCATATGATGCCTTTACAAACACACTAACAAACTATCGAACATAGAACAGAAAGACGAACAGACAGAATTACGCAACCAACTTCAGTCACTAAATGAAGATAATTACTCAGAAGATACAAAATTTCATGAAAATATATTAAACCGTGTGGACGTGTATAGGGCATACGCAATACAGACAGACACCAAACGTGCAACAGGTGAATTTGACATCAGAACGGATCCAAAACGGATAGATAACTTAAAATGAGTCGAAAATATTCAATGTACAAACACTCCATTCTTATCTATAGAGATGGTTACTTGAACTGGAATGGATCACGTAACATTCCAATAATTTTGAGACATTTAAATGCAGACCTTACTGTCCTAAAGGTTCTAGAAAAACAGTTCAATGTTCCAATGATGAAAGTAAATAAAAGTATCTCTCAAACTACTGCCATTATACATTTGCTCAAATGATGTAATATAGCAAGACACTCCTGCATAAAAAAATATTCAATTTTTTCCTTTTAACCCTCGAAGTGGTTTCGACAAGACATCTCGTCCTTCAAGAACTGATCAATTTTGCTAATGACGAGAAATCTCATCGTCTTGATACTTACGATTTCTGATGATGACAAGATTAGGACCGGGCTAATTTTCTTCTAATGACGAGATATTTTGTTCAAAAAGAGGTGGTCAGTTTGGCTAATGCCGAGATACCTCGACGAGCACACCATCAGATGAATAAAACATTATTCAGAATAGAATTTTGCTATACATAATAATTCTATGACCTTACGGATCTTCAAGCTTCCCCCCAATAGAAGGAAAATCATGAACTGAAGTATGCTGCAAAGGATAGAAAGGAAAACTGCAACCAACAAGTATACCGTTAGGTAGGATACCTATATTTTCTGAGATTTTTTAAGCAAAATTGGTTAAAAGTAGCATGGCTAAGGATGAAAAGGGGTTTTTTGGAGGAGGAAGAATTCTCTCTGAAACTTTTAGAATGTTACAAAAATATTCCAAACTCTTTACGATGTGTAAATGATTAGTTTTATTTAACGTGTAAAAACATAAAAGGTTTTTAATTTTACATATGTAGAGAGAGTACTAAAATTGTACATTTTTTACGACAAAAAGATAAATTGTTGTGGGTTTGTGACAAATCTGTTGGGTGTCCTACATTAGATACTGTTTTTCGAATACACAATTATGACCTTTTGGTATAACGAAAGTTTTTGAGTATAAGTTATCAATTGTGAATGTAACTGTGGTTTGGCTTTTGCTTCTTACTTTTACATATATATATATATACATCCGTATAAAATCCTAGAAAACATTATAAAAATAGTTATTTCCTTCTACATACCTTATACAAGTATGTAACATTTTTGATCATTATTTTATTGTATGTTTAAGTTTTCATACATTGAAATTTAAACATAGTAAATGTATTCATTTTAATTCTTTTTTTTTTAATACTATTTATGCTTACATTGCTTTTAAAAGAATTTTCTTTTCGATAATATTTTGTTATATGTGAGCCTACCAAGTCAAAAAGTAATTGTTTTGTTTGAAATGAAAAAAGAGAGGTTCTGTAAAAAATTATATTTAAAATTTTACTCTATTTATGCAAAAATATCTTATAATTTTACTCTATTTTATGCTAAAATATCTTACAATTGTTTTTTATATTTTATTTTTAATTATATTAATAATAAATTTATGTGTTTATGAGCATATCAGCTATATCAATAGTTTTCTCTCTGTTGCCATTAAATCATTGTTAATAATCAAATCCCATTGTAACTCCCCTCCAACAGTTCTTTCAATTTTGAAACAGTAAACTTTTGAATATTGTTACGTAGCTTTGCATAACAATGCTTTCTCCTAACAGTGCAATTCGATGCTCTGTTTCTTCCCATTTCATGCAAAGTTTTTGTGCTATTAGCGTTAAAAAATCGAACTTCTGATATTTCACTTTGAATTCGGATCTATTTTTTTGCGATTTGAATTAACTTCGTTGAGAAACTCAACTTATTACTTCTTGAGTCCACACTTAAGTTGTTGATATCTCCTAAGATTGAAAATGGCTCGACGATTCTGGAAGGGATTTAAAAATCTGTAAGTGTTTACCAAATTACTTTATGTTTTGTCTTTGAGCGTTTGGTAGTTTAGAATGTCTGATTCAATTTGCAGAAATGAGATTGCTTAGTGTATTTTGACTATCTTTTCCTAACGTGTATCCCATTGACTTATTTTTGTGAAGAGATGCATTAAGACATTACTAAATGTACAAAGAATCTACAATTTGATTACAATACAAATTTTAAAAATTTACATTTTATTAAATTAGACATTTAAAATTATAATCACGCCATTTTGATTGACGGCCTCGTTCTAAGACATTCAGAAGTTTGGATTTCTTTTTGTTAGCTAGAATGATATCATTTATGGCGATTTGGTAGTGTGCAAAACTATGCATTTAAATAATCTTTCGGTCAGTTATTTAAAATTGTATTACAGAAAATTAGTTTAATTGGACAATCCCTCAGAGAAAGGGATTTCTATATCACACTTGCACTCATCGAAAATTCATTTTTTTATTATTAATTATTTATTTGTTACTTTTTTTTTTAATAAAGTACCAAGGAGTGCCATTCCTAATTATACCATCAAAGGAAAAGAATCGGAGGCACTTTTTGTGGTTACTTGGTTATTACTGTTTTTCCTTGTTCAAAAGTTTCAAATCTACTCGCTTTCTGATCATAGTCAGGTCAGTGTCGCTGTGTAAGACATTTTTACTTGTTTCAGTTTCACCAACGTCAAAGACGACCGTCTGGGAGAATTAGAAGCAGTTTCCGATTTGGTAAGTAAACTCACCTTAAACGACAATTCTTATTTTAATATTTAACTATACAACTGAAAATGTTATTTATTTCAGTGAAATGTTCCTAAAATGAAAATGTCCGAAACATTTCCATGTAGAGAGCTCCTTAGTTGTGAGGGATTAAATTGAAAGAAGTCGTGTTTTAGTTTGAAGAGAAAAAATTCTTGAACGTTCTAGTAATTAGAAAAATTAATTGATTATTTATTAATATCTTTTACTCTCCACATACAATCAATTATCCTAACTAAATGAAAATAAATATTGATCTTTGAATTATTTTCAAAACAAATATTATCCATACTCCAAAACATAAGACAAGTATAATCGTCCGAATGCATCATTTAAAAAAAAATTTGGTATTTCAGTCGCGAGAGATCAACATTGGAATGATGGGTATAAAATAATTTTGTTAGCATTTATTTGAAACATAAATTTAATTATTTTCTTGCAATTTTTCACAAATGTCATAACTTTAAACTCTTGTATCTTATTAAGTATCATCTGTTGAAGTTAGCCTGCGTGTTATCCGATGTTAGTGCTCTGGCCCTTGGACCAAGAATAGGTTGAAATAAGGACTTTTTGTTTTTCCACAGGAGGAGTGTCATCCGATACCACGGGTAGTGGAAGCTTTCCTGAGATACAAACCGGAAGACATCGCGGTAAGTTCACTTGTCGCACATATTACTTTGAATTAGTGTTATTATGTGCATTAGAATGTTTGAGAATTCATTAGCATAATAAACCACCTATGGGATAATACTATTGTGTTGTGACATTTTATTGAAATTAGGTGCTGGATCACATTGAGTGTCATATTTTGAATGTGTTATATTTAAATTTTTCAGGAACAACTCACCTTAATGGACTGGACGAACTTTAAAGGTGTCACTCATGAGGTAAAAAAATTCATTTCAGACGTTCATGAGCAATGTAGCATTTTAAGGTAGTCGACAGGTGTCCTTATATATCATGATGCTGTAAGGATGTAACTGTGATATAGTACACAGGTGTGTCAATTTCCCCACAGGAGAAATTTTCCTAACTAATTTTTAAACCTCATTACGGTTAGATGGAAAGCGGGGAAAACAAGGCCTTTTTCAAATCTATTTATTATCACACATACGTTATCCTACGGCTTTTGGGTACAGAATCCCCGGTCAAGTGCCAGTTTGTTGGGTTTTTTTTCATCTAGACCTTATTCGAAACCTTTTTTTACTGTTGACTATTATTCGTTGTGAAGAGTTTTCCTTTTAATCTAACATTCAGTTGTTTACAAAATGTCATTCGTATGTTTCAGGAGTTATTCTATTCTGCTCGGAGAGACTGGAAGCAATGCCTAAACATCTGCGAACTCCTGGCAAGATCCGTGAATGTGAGTTGATCTTACTCTAAGAGACGTTTTCAAACTTTTCAATCTTTGTACCTACAGACTTCAAATGGAATAACCTCTTTTATTATTCAACAGGTGAGCACGTGGGTACAGGACGTTGTTCTGAGCACACCTACTGTGGATGTGAGAGCCATGGTGGTAAACAAATTTATCCTCATCGCCAAGCGCCTCTTCAAACTGAACAACCTGCACTGCACAAAGGCCGTTCTGGAGGGATTATACGTAGTTCCCATCATGCGGCTGATCTCCACATGGAAGGTAACTTACAAAACTCAATATCAAACTTTTTAAAGTGGCGTAGAGCCGATAAATCGGTAAGGTGCTGGTTTCTGCATCGATAGGCTCTGGTTCGAATCCAGGGATAATATGTAGGTTTTGGAGGGGTGGATATTCAGGTATAATGTGTGGCTGGTAAAAACGGGTTAGGCCTACTACTATTTTTGGATGGTTGTGAGTTGTAATATTATATGAGGATAATGATGAAGTTAATGCGGCCAGGAAGTAGAACCAAATCCAAACAGTGTCGTAACGTCTAATAGCGTTAAGGAAAACCTTGATCAAATTTATCAGACTAGATCGATAAAACTTGAAGCAAAAATATCGATTCTTAAAGTATGTTCGAGTGAGACAATACTTTCGATTCTTAAAGTCCTTGATTTTTACCTCTCCAGGGCTGTAGATGACCTATCATTTAAGGCTTTTATTGACTTCTTACCAAGAGTATATATAACTGTGGTCAGAAGACGAGGGCGCCAACATTATTTTTATTTTTAATTAACGTTGTACTAGAGAAGCACAGCGATCTATCGAAGACCGTCCAGGACCAATCCCAAAGGGAAAGATCCGAGGATAACGCAACGTCATTTTGAACCATTGTCTGATGACGAAGCAACACCTGAGCTTGAACCCCACTCTCTAAAATTCCACACCAAGCCAAAGTGATGACATTTGACGAGACGACAGATTTTATGTGGGTGGGTGGAAACTTAACTCTACGTCACACTGGAGCAATCTCAATGGCATGATATGGTGTGGATGTTTTAAGAAAAGGGTGCAGGCTCGAGTATTGACCTCATCAACATACAATGGTTCAAAATGATGAGGTGTTGATCGAAGATCTTTTCCTTTGGGAAGGATCCCATTTCGTGGCCAATAGCCGGTGAGTCTCTCCAGTGCTAATGGCGATGTACCAAGATCAATCCCAAAGGTAAAATTTTCGAATTTGTGGGAAACATTTTCCATCAAGCTAAATAAGTATAAGTGGCGGAAGTGCTTCTGCGATGATTCGACTTTCTTATACGTATTCCAAACGTGAAGTCACCTGGATCGTTTTTAGAACATGTTTTCAGCACCCCCTTTGTCAAATAAAATTACGTAGAATTAAAATTCTAATTGATCTCTCTCACTTGGACAGTTGACTGGAAAACACCAATTAGATTGAAAGCCAAACGCTGTGAAAACACCGAATAATTACATTTTAATGTAAACCTGACACGTATCACGATAAATCATTCGGAAGCAGAAGTTAAATCTTCAGACTGATTTTTTTATTTTCTCGGAAAATCCTTTTCCCGCAAGTTTAAATTTTCTTTTTTCTTCAAACTTCAGAGCCATTGTACGGTACAGTTTACCTTTGAAATAAATAGTCAAACTTGTGAACCGAAAGAAATAAATTCACATTGACAACTACCTTCAGCCTTTCTTCTCTTCCCCATTTGGTGAGTTTGAAAGTTCACAGTCACCTTACGGTGAAAAGTAGGGATCTGTAGTTTCTAATCCTCCCGGTAGATGTTGCTACAAGGTGTACCATCTTTACAAAAAACGCTCTGACCTTGATGTACGAGATATCTCAAAATTAGAAATAAACTGAAAAGATCACCGTAAAAAATCGGCACTGTCTTGATGACGAGATATCTCGTAATCAGAAAAAAATGGTCTGATTTTTATGGACATATCATTTACGTCTTTAGGGTAAAAGACTGATATTTGTTCTTATGCTCCTTATAAAGGTATTTGTAATACACTGATAACGAGAAACCTTGGTATAAGCAGCATTGCTCAAACCTTTATTGATGTGTTATCTTGTCGAAGCCATTTGGTGGATTATGGGGGTCCCGTATATCAATTAAATATAATATCAAGGGTCTTGAGAAAGATTTTAGTTTTCAAAAGGGTCATTGAACTGAAAAAATTAGGAATTGGAATCTTAGTTATTGAATATACCACTAGGGGGGGGGAGAGAATGATGTTAAAATGTGTGTGTTCTTTCCCCGTGCCACAATCAGTGACTAAATAATTACATCTATTAGTTTAAAGAATACATGGATTTTTTTCGAGTGTCAAGAATATCTATTTTGTTCCAACCTTTCGAATAAAATCCTTTGGAGATATTCTATTGTGACTTTCCTTGGATTAGAGCTCCGAGAAAAGATTTTATTGGTTCATCTTTGAATAGAATTCTTTGGAAGGAGAGAGAGATTCGTGTGTTCTATTCCTTAGATTAGATTCATTTTGAAATATTATGTCCTTACTTTTCTTGGAATATAGTTTTTAGGAAAGGAATTGTAGAATGTTTCAGGGGGAATGTATTTTAGGAAATGGATCAATAGAATATCTTATAAGAATAGAATCTTTTGAATACATTATATTGGTTAAGATGGTCAAAATTGTAAGGAGGTTATGGAGGTCCTCTGGAAAGACAGATTTGTAAGGTGGAAGTATGCGAGTGAACCCCTTACAGGGTTAAGCGGTTATTTTGATACTTGTAGGACTTTGAAAGAAATTAAGCTCTTATAAGTCCATTTCATTTGTTCTCTAATTTGCAACATGAGGTTAACACGCCCAATTGAAGATTCGTAATTTTGATAAAATATCAATCGTATGCTTATGCTTTGTATGATATATATGCATATAATTGACATGCTTTTTTTATTACAGAAAGTGCCTGTGAAAAATACGAAATATTTTACAAAACTCCACAGGATCTTTTGCAACGAAAAGAAGATTGTAAAGAAGATGTGGAAGCCCTATAGTGCACACGAGGTTCGGTGTATTCCAGACGTAGGTGCGTATAGGATTTTGTTGTCCACATACTGAGCGTCGCTAAATACACTAGTAGTATTGGTTTTACCCCACAATAATACACTTGATGAATAAATAACTACAATGATTGGTCGAAGGTATCAAGGATTCAATTGGTCCTTTCCGTGTTATGGAATCCTTTAAAGCGATTCAATTGGTCCTTTAATGGTTATACGACCAGGTGGAACTATTCAATTAGCCCTTTCCTTTGAGTGGAATTCCTTGAAAATACTATACTGCTACGTTCGTTTCGGGAGGAAACTCATGTGGATGTCATCATTTCCAGATTGATCCCGGACCGTCGCAAATAGCACATCGTGTTGTTCCAATGCGACTTTAATTGAACTATCCCCAAGTAATAGCCCCGGTACTCTAGCAAGTGGGTTACCGCTTTCTGTGTGTGTGAAACATCCAAATGATTCTATTCCAGAATGATCCAGTAGAATCGTTTCAAAAGATGCTATTACAGACCAATATTTTCCATCACTAAAGAATGTTTTGGTGTAAAATTTTTTATTTTTTTAAATTTTATATTACGTACTACGATAGGTCAAAGTTCAGTTGAAAAATGCTTTACTCCCGTGAAAACGGGTTTTCTATTATTCGTAGAAACAACTTTATAACCCAACGCATTTTTCTTTCCTGTAGATGTACTCTTATCTGGAATGAAAGATGATATAGGCGTCGAATTCACTGGACACCACGTCACGTACCTCCAAAGATCAAGATATGGTAAATTTCAAGTCATAAATTCTTTCCAAACGGAAAATAGTCTTAGGCAACTAACATTGAGGCATAAATATGTGTGTGTTACTGTTAAAAAGCTGTAATCTGTTATTCTACAGATTATCTAGGTTTTAAGTGCCAAAAATAGTTTCACTTCTCAAACTACCTGGATAATTAACTAGGTTAAGTGCGGAATAATGTGTCGATTCCGCACATTAACGGTGCAAATCAGTTAATCTACAGATTACCTACGTAATGTGCACATTAACGGCTTTCCAGCTTTAGTGGAAGTATATATATATATATATATATATATATATATATATATTACTTTAATTTCAATCAAGTTCAAGTCCAGTTTTCGTAGAACAGTCACATGATTACTAGTCTATATACTGGTCCCACTGTTTGAAGCATCGTTCAATATCAAATTTTAGAGAGAGTCATATTTTATTCTATACTATTATTGATTACATACTATATTTGACGTCTATGATTGGAATCTCAAGAACACGGACTTATTTAAACTTCTTTTTCCAGGGCGTATTGGCGAATTGCCGGAGATTCAGGATTACTTATCATCCATTGCCTACACAGTGGAAAAGATAAGATGCTTGAAGGCAAATCGTTTGAAGTGAGTGCACATCAGAAGGTTTTTTAAGTAAAATAAAAATATATAGAGACTAACAATTGACAGTAATTAAAGGAAAGTTGAACAAAACCGGGTCATTATTATTAAATTTTTTTTATGCGTGTAATTTTTCTTCTAACAAGATCATAAATTTGTTATAGTTTCAATTTATTAATTCTAGCCTGCCCTTCTTTGAAAGCATAAACATTTTTTTGGAATAGACTGCAAAACACGATTTAATTTTTTTAAATAATTTTTTTAACTGTTAATAATATATATAATTAATTTTATATTTGTACAAAAAAGTAAGGTACTACAATATAGTAGCCTATATTTATACAGTCCCTTCTAAAAAGTAATAAAGATGCATTTTTATACCAATTATAAAATGATTCTTGTTTTTTAAGCAGGTATGTTTAGAAATTAAACAAACCATTTCCATTTCACACAGTAAAAAAATAGTAGTTCAAAACCGGGTACTACCCAGTCCTGTCCTACTGTCAAGGTCCCTGTATCATTTGACAACGCCATTAATCAGAAAAAAAGGCTTAGAATATTTCAAACATGAAACAAAACATTTTTTAATCATTTAAAATAATAGCTGAAAGAGGTGTTATAAGGTGTTGTAAGAGATAAATCTAGGATAAATCTTCAAGCAATTAGAAACTACAGAGTAAAATTAGGTGGATTAAAAATCGAACTTTTTCTACTCGACTTTTTCAAAACATCGGCGTTGACAAGCACATAATCTACACTGCATTTCATTCAACTCCAAATAACATGAGCCGACCAACCGGTATAGTGGTTAAGGTGTTAGCCTCTAGATCGGAAGGTTCCTTGTTACAATCCGGGTACGGGCATGGATGTTTGTAAGCGTATGGTGTAGAGGCGGTGGGTGCACCTTAAAACTGTCGTTGCCGAAAGTTCGCAAATTGGGTTGGTGTGGAAGTTTGGATAGTAGGGTGCCAGCTCAGATGTTGCTTCGTCATCTGACCGTGGTTCAAAATTACGATATGTTGTCCTTGGATCTTTCCCTTAAGTGACTGATCCCGGACCGTCGTCAATAGCCCATTGTGTTGCTCTAGTACGACGTTAACTAAAATTAACATTACCAAATAACATGGCGGCTGTCTGTAACTAGTTTCATGCGTTATCCCACAGATGGCAGTTCTAATCGAGCCAAAACTGCTGGTTCCTGGTTTTATCCAGCTACCCGGTTTTGTCCTACCTTCCCCTACATTTTATTATGGGGAATAATGAAATTACACCTGTGAACAAAACTTATGGAACAGTAAGGATACTGTTGCCACTTTGCAGTTAATTGGCATTAGATGAGTGAAAATAATACGAAAGGTCTATCACAAAAATTACGAAAAATATAAATAAAAACCGCGGGAACAATAACATAAGCGAATGGCAAAAAAGTGATGAATTGAATTGGTTACACTGCACTGAGCGCCATGAATAAACATTTTACATGTATAAATATTTAACTACAGCTTGAGCTGAATTATTTAACTAAATGCCTGGATGTAACTTCTGGCATATTAAAAGGGACATTTATATGCTAACTTCGAAGTAATACACGGTGATTAACTTATTTGGCTTCATTTTATGCATATTGCTTTTCAGATGGAGCTTTGATCTGGAGCCCGACACATAAATGTCATATTTTGGTGACATATCTGCAATAGACAAAAGTAAACACCCACATCCATATAAAAAAAACAAGGACACATTTCAACGTGTATTCCGCATTCGAGTCTACTTTGAAGATTACTGACCTCCAACAACAAGACTTTAAATTCTAATAGTATGATATGAATCCTGTGAAGTTGTGAAGGACAAAGCGAAGTCCTACTAAAGAAGTAAGCAGGGTTTTAATTTCGTTTTTCGTCAACTCTGGGCAAAAACTCATAAGCTGACTTTTTCACGGAGAAACTAAATGCCCGTTTTCCTGACAATGAAAAATACATAATCACATTGTAAAGCGTTTAAAAGATATCAAACACTATTGAAAATGTTTATATTTATTATACTTTGTGCTGAAAATCAAGTTATCCTTTAAAGAGATGCTCAGTAAAAAACGATTTGGTTCAGTTAATGAGTTTCTGCTCCTAGCCGACGTTGTATTGTTGAGTCTGTAAAGGAAAGATATAAGATCTTCTCATATTCCATTCCTTCCTGAACGTATTCTTTGTCATAGGCTTTCTTTCTGTTTTCATAGCTTGGCGATATTTTTTTAAATACAGTTTGGCCAAATATGGCCCTTGCGCCAAAGCCAATCTACCAAAATCAAGAGCTTGAACTGAATTTTATGAAACCTTGTTTTGTTAACAATCTTTCCTTTTCAAAGGATGAAAAAGTGACAAAATCTAGAAAATAAAAATTAAATAGAAAAATATACAACTGAATATTATTGTGTATCACAAAGCAAGTTCAAAGAAATGAAATTTTAATATCAATACGCACTGTGTGTAATGTTAAAGAAGAAAAGAATACAAATATCTACGAATCAAAGATTTAGATTCCGGGCAAACATTGTAAGAAAAAAGTCTGTGTGGAATTTTAAGACTTAACGTAATTTTGGTTATTTTAGGATTGATAATTTCGTTAAGTACTTTCAAGGATCGAGTATCTCTACGAACAATTTAAAAAAAAAAACGTTTCAGCCTATATGGTGTAACTTATGTACATTTTTGTTCTCTTCCAGATAAGCCAAGAGCTGGACCATTTCCATCCGGGGAGTGTCGTCAGGCGTCCAGGACCTGAAGAGCTCTACTACTGCCCCCTTGCGTCCGTCCATCCCTCCTTTCTGTAAATATGTCAAAATTCCTACGGGCGCGAGGGGAGCTGTTGGTAGTTATTCCGAAGGCCAGATGCCTGTGCGCTCAACTCGTCCAAGCTGCTTCATTTTTGGGGATGCCTCGTGCTAATGACAATCGAATGTATTAAAGATCAAATAAAAACATTCTATAACCCCAAACCGTCTCTCGTCTCTGTCCTTTGAGAATGTTGAATCGAAATTCCAACCACATTAGAACAAAAGAAGGAGGTTAGAACAAATAAGTTAAAGTTGAGTTCGAAACCTCCACTATAAGAGGAATACCACACTTTTTCCGATCATACTGAAAATTGATAATCATATAACTCCGGTGATATATAAAAAAATCTTTCACAGCACACAAAGGTATACGGTGTTTCAAAACTTCCCGCGTATTCTTTAATAAGCAACACAAAATCACTTAATTTTACAGTAATTGTTCAAAGTTCGGACATCCTTAAGTACATCCTACTCGTTGTGTGACAGAGATTCAAAATTACGTTGTACCGTCCTCGGATCTTTCCCTTCGGGGTTGCCGTCGCCAGTAGCCAGGTCTGTTGCTTCAATGAGATGTTAAATTACTACCAACCTAAGTAATGCTGGGCCGCGGATTAGCAACTGGAGGGTTGAGAGTTCGAACCCAATCAAAGGCAGTCGTGTAAGAAGGGGCTGGTGTACCTTCAGTTTGTCGTGGCCTCAAATGTACTCACATTAACATGGTATGAAAATTGAGAGAAGGGGGACCAGCTCAGGTGTGACTTCGTCATCTGACCCTTAAGTAATGCTGGGTTGTCGTGGGCCACTGTGTGATCCCAATCTGCCCTAGCAATCTGTGAGTTGTAGGGCAGATTGAAATTGTTCGTATTGTGGTGACTAGCGTAGCTTTGGTCAAATGTATGCCATGAAACCCCAATTAACTAATCTAATGTAATACATACCTGGCAACTTTAGTGCGTGTATTACTGTTCAAACTGATCAACAGCCCTATGGCACTTGTAAATATCCCTACGTGAAAATGATTTAATTTTGTGTTCCCTTCATTCCCTAAAAATGTGTGCATGAAGTTTTGAAACATCCTGTAGATTGGAATTACATTGTTAATAATATTATTTAGCAAAATGGAGTGGTCGAGGTGCTTAGGTTAGGTGCTGGGATGCGCATATGAGCTCTGGAAACGAAAGGTGAATAGTTCCTATTGATATTCATTCAGTTTCCAGCTTGATGTCCCAACCCAGGAGGCTGAGAAACAGATAAAGAGTTAGGGTAGACGATATTTGGAACACCTACCGTAATCTTGTTAGTAATCTTTCTCGCTAGCTCGTCAAATGATCGAACACTCATTCGAATGTAATTAAAGAACTCTGGATTTTCACTTAAATCCCCAAAAGATGTGTAAAATCTACCTCGTGAAAGTCTAAGATCAACAAATGGATGCATCCAGTAACCCCTATTTCGTTTCAAAATGTATTTTCTGTACACCCCCCCCCCAATAAGAGAAATAAACACGTTTTCATCGAAGAGATCCATCGCAAATGGCGCGAAATGAGTACTTTCGTTACTTTACGGTTGGGTGTGCATAGTTTAGTTGGATGTGTGCACCGGGCCTTAGTGTGTATGTGCATTTTCTTGAAGGTGTTATGCTCAGCTTAGTCAAATATAGTTCAATGAATAAAACCCATTCAAGCAATCCATTATTCTATACATGAATTATACCTCTAGTTATAGATTTACTCATGCATACGTATTATAATAATTATACTATGTAAACATAGTTTTTTGTTTCAATATAAAGCAAGGTTGAAAGCGTCCAATCAAATGTATTTTTGATGCTCAAGTGCGGATTAACACTTTTTATAATATTCTCTCTATTTTGCAAGCTCAAAACCGTACATATTATTGGTTTTGCTTTAAACCTATTCCCTTCGGATTCGTCGTGGTTCAGGGGGTACACGCGCACTGTGCTAGAAACCGTGGATTCTTGTCAGGTGTTTTCCTCCCCGGTGTCGAAAGCGTGAGTTGAGGATGCAAATGGTTACCCACGACTCACTTATAAATTTAACATTTACTGAAGAATATTGAACAAATACTACATGTCTTGTAATATCTTGAACATTCTTGTAAATCAGAGAGCATCTGTTAATTCTTTTTTCTATTACATATCGTGGTTGTAGTTTTCATGATTAAAAAATAGATTCACACTATCGTAATGTGCGCGTGTATAATATACTAGCAGAAAGACCAGGCTTTTCTCGGGTTGAATAAATATTATGTTGATTAAAAAGTCATCATCAATTCTTTTTCATGAAAATATCTTAGCAGAATTTAAATGTACGGGAAAAAATTTAATACCAATTTAACTTCTCCATTGCTACTACAATGTACTTCGGACGCAAATATTCACATATGTTGTATCCAACCATATAATCCATTTCATATTCATCACACATCTGCTGAAGTTGATTTTAAGTTTTCGAGTGACTACGAATATTCCCGTGCATTCAATTTCTGTAAAACTGGCGAATTTTCGGTGGATAGTCTTGCACTTAGTTTTCCTATGAATATGTTTTCATTGTGCCATTCTTTCAACTTGTATGCGATATTTTCGAATTTCATCATCAATATGAGAAGATGGTAAATTAAATTGTTACAACATTCGCTACTAATTTAGTTTGAAGCAAAAGCAATTTTTCTTGAAAATTCCATTCGGCGGCAGGTGGAATAACGGAACTTCTGTTAGATAGATAAAGTAGAGTTTACGTTTGTCTGTTCTCTACACTAATCCATCTTTTGACCAATCCACACATTTGGTACACTTATATTTTAAAACCCTGCGGATATGATAGGCTACATATTAACTGGCGTTCTATTTGTTCAAGGGGGTTAAAAATTTGCGGCATTCGTGACTAATTTAATTTGAAGCAAACGGGCACTTTTAACTAGAAAATTCCGCTCAGTGGCATGTGGAATAACAGAGCTTTTGTTAGGAAAACACATCATGAGAGTAGACAAATTAAACCCAATCGATAACATTTTTTTTTAACAAACAGAAGGTTGATTTTACAGCGCTTTTACAAAAAGAAAATCACTTTCAACGAACGATTCACATGCATCTAAGTTGCGTAAGAACAGCTTCAATAAATAGAGTAAGCAACCTCGACTTTCTGCCTCTTAGGACAAAAAATTTCGATTTTTCAAAATTACTTAGTGTGATATTATTCCAAGATCAACAAAGTCTTGTTAAAAATTCCCTTTTTACCAACGCACATACAGTTTTAAATTGAACCCTTATGGTACTTTTTAAGATCAGAAATTTCGTTTCTAAATGGAAAGCACGTATCTATTTAGAGTGATATATGTAGTTACTTGACTATGGAATACAGCTTTTAATAATACCCATGAAACACGTAAAACAAATGAAATTTAATTTATTTAATTTATTTCAATGAAAAGCTATATCAAAATTTGAAATATATTTTGAACTAGCAAGTATGACTACCAGTTTTAATTTAATGTAACCCATTTTATTTTAAAGTTATTTTTGAAATTTTTCATGTCATTTTAAAATAATTAATTACACACTTAAAAAATTATACTGATTTGTAAATTTTTTTTTTATCTACACACTATTATGTATTCAAGCAAAGATTTAAAGAAAGATTTTGGAAATATACATATACTACCACGAAAGTAGCAATGTCTACTGATATTTTGTAGGAAATAAATAAATAAAATCCAACTCCTAAATAATATTTCTGGAATAGGTAATATTACAGAACACATAAGCAAACAGAAACAAAATTCCAATCCTTAAAAAAGTCAGAATTTTGAAAATAACAATATCTGTTCTAGCGTGTTGAATTTCAACTTCCTGAATATATTCTAAAGTAAAACAATTCGACAAAAAACTTGAACAATATTGATAAAGACAGATATTTATAAACCAAAAAGGACACATATTTATAATACTTGAGAATCCTCAAATATGACCGCAACCATCTCGTTTTCAACTCAAATACCCCAAAAAAGAAATATAAATCAAATTAAAAAATTAATCATTAGTTCTGAGGTTGCCAGAGTAGCAAAATGATCAATGAGTTTATCGTTTGGGCTTTTCGTGCTGCATTATAAAATTTAAGTAAATATGAAATTATAAATGTTCTAATTATTCTTTCTTCATCAATCAAATATTTATAAATATTACTTTCATCATGGGAAAAAGTAAAAATTCTGTTCAAATATGAACATTAAAATTTAATTTGTTTTAAGAAATTGTTTTTCGATCAACACTGGTGAAGTAATCTGAGATGCGTATAGCAATCGTTTTATACTCAATGTTATTTCTATGGCGATTTCAAATTGCTTTTGGCTTAGGTCAATTTTAGGCCTCTTGGGATTCGAATTTTTCAAAATCCTTTTGTAAGTGTACCCCTACGGTATAAAAAGAATCACCCTGCAAAATATCAGCTTCCTAGGGCTTGTAGTTCTTGAAATACAGTGATCAGTCAGTCAGTGGTATTTGAATTTTATATACATATAGATGTATTAAGATACAACGATGTTTGCAAATAAGCTGGTAACAGTTGAGCGCGCTATAAAATTAAATTCCCGGAAGGTTTGTACTCACTCATATCTCCCATCTATCTTCTATTAAACAAAGAAGTGTGCATTTGTGTGTATATTCTCTATACAAATCTACACCGCTTGACCAATCTACACAAAATTTGGAAACTTATACTTTAGAACATTGCGGAAACCTACTTCTTCCCTGTCTTTAAACCAATCTGTAGCCATGACAATTGTCACACAGGTAGTCCTATAAGTACCCCTCGAAGCCTCAATTTAAAAATCTAAAGTTTGTTTTTCTGCAATAATTGGGCATGGATAAGGAAACATGTTCCACAGGGTTTGTGTATTTGAGTTAACAGAGGAAAATGTCGCGGTCCTATTTGAAACCCGAGCAACGACGGGTTGTTCAGCTAGTAGTAAATAAATGCACAATCATCAGGCCACATTATTTAGGAATGTATGACAGATTCAAGTTTATTACACTGCCGTTGTTGCGTGAGAGTTATGCGATTACGAGCGGCACCACACGGGGTATATTTCTGTCTTCTGTGTGAATGAAACTATCATTGTGTATATGTCTATTAGTTGATATTACATTTCTTATGTCTGGCGTAGAATGGTCAAATATGGCCTTTGCGTCATAAAAGCTCAAAACCAAACAACCTATTTCCCTTGAGAACATTTAGGCAATCTAAACGGTAAATTAAGTCCACTGAACTATGGAATCAAATTACACTAAAACCGCAAGTTCTGATATAATACCTCGTAGAAACGGGTCGTATTTATTTTGATGAATTGAGGTGCAATGGCTCATTTTAAAGCACAGAGCTCCCCTTAAACTTGCAACTCCTCAGAATACAACGTTTTAACTCTTGAAATCGCTCCGGATTTTGCATCTCCGACTATACTAACAGGATATAGAAATTTTTTATAAAGTGTTGACTCTTACATCATGGGGGTTCATAAAGTTTTTCTCGAAATGTAATTTTCTCAAATTATTAATCTCAGCAAAATACAATATCTCATAATACGACAGTTAAATTCTTTTGGAATTTTTGATTCAGGTCCTGGAGATTTTAAAACAGAGTTTGAAGTATTATAGAGGAATATATATTAAAAAAAACAACGGGATATACACCTTAATATTTTTTGCATTAAATATTTTGAGGTTTTCTTCACAGATGACAGACGTCAAAGACCACAATAAATTTAAATATAGCAATGTAGTAATAATTGTAGCTCAAAATCTGAATCAATGTCCGTGGAAGATAATATGCACTTAAAAACTGGAAAACCGTAATTTTTTTTAACTATGACGTTTAACGTAAATGGCATCTTTTTTAACACCATTGCTCCATTTTATAAAAAAAAAATTTTAAATACACTATTTTCTTCAACTAAATGCTTTATCTGGTGGAAAGCAATAGCAAATCTATAAAAAATCTGTTCCGTGAAAGGTTTATTAAAATTTCCTTCAAGGGCAGGGAAATACCTTTAAGCAACCAACCGAGTTCACAACAGAGCATTCTTCCTCTTAATGAACACAACTCTCTCCTCTCTCTCTGTGTCCTAAGGGGAAAAAAATCCTTCCCCTCAGTCACAAGGTCTATCACATTTGGGATGGCGAACCTTTGGCACGCAAGCCAGAGTCGGTACGTAAGAAAATTTTGCTAGCACGTTAAAGATTTACGGGCGATATCATAAAAACTTATAAATTATTCAAAATTTTATTTCAATCTTTAAAATGTACGAGTTAAGTTGTTTTGCACGAAATAAAATAGCAAATATGTACCCAACCAAGGTATTTAGGTAAGTAAGTATTTGAATTAACGCGCACCGCGGGAAAACACAACAGGCTATTGGCGACGGTTCGCGATCAAACCAGAAGGAAAAGATCCGAGGACAACACCACGTATGTTTTAACCACCTGAGCTGACACCTCACTCTCCAAGGTTCCACACCACGCCATCGTGAAGAATGTTGAAGTAACGACAGATTAAACGTGCCCCAGTCTCTTATGTAGACGACGATCTTTTGATGGATTCGAATTCACAAACCATCGGTTGTTAATCCATTACTCATCGAACATTTCAACTTCGACGGAACATCCTCTTCCACAATGCATTGACTTATTAAATAATTCTAGAAACATATCTTCATTGGAAATTTGATCCATTTACGAAGAAACAGAAACAATTTTTGAACATAATACACGTACCTTCAAACATTAGCTTCAAACGTAACATTCATAAGTCAGTACGGCTTATAGATATTAATAAGATGTATACTACACTACCCTACAATAATGGACCGTACGCCTGCATTATGTGCAGAAAATCTGAGAACTCATTTGGTTGTTTTTCGTGGTACGGACTGGAACTTTTGTATGCTGTTCCTGGTAGATTGAACTCCCACATCATCATTTTGGGCAAACTGGTTCTTCTTACGCTCTGGCAATTTTATGGAATGGACGAATGTTACTTCCAGGACGACAAAGCTCCGTGTCATGTTGCAGCCTCTATCAAGCAGTAGTATCGAGATATAGATGTAAAACGTCTTCCCTGGCCTGCTCAGAGTCCCGACCTAAACTCCATAAAACATTGGTGGGACGAGTTAGAGCAACGCTTACGGACCCGAAATCCCCAGCTGAGGTTGCGACATTCTTGCAGCAGGAATGGACACAAATACCCATAGCTGTGTATCAAAACTTAGTTGAAGTTATGCCCAGAAGTGTTGCTAGTGTTATTGAAGCATGTGGGGACAATTCCCCTATTAAAGCATGTATTCTTTCCCTTATACCATCTCACATCTTGCTGTCCGATTCATTATTGTGGGGTAGTGTATATAGAACTTGATTATCTCCAAGACATCGGCTGGAGTATTTTATCATCGTTTTCAGAAAGCAAGTGGGTAACGAGAAAAAAACTTACTTTCTGATCTCATGCATTTAAAATTTTTAACTGCTATTGAGCAAACTGTCACGGAAACATCCCGCATTTTAATAATTATTGGACAGCGAATTTGCAAGTTAAGTCTATTGCATACTTTCAATGAATATGATGTTATTGCAGCACGTGACTGTCCCCCTATTAAAGCATGAATTATTTCCCTTATACCATCACATATTGCTGTCCTGTCCATTATTGTAGGGTAGTGTATATATGCATCGAAAAAGTTTTCTGGGTATTTCCATGTATATTTTTCTAAAAAGGTCTTTTCAGGAATTAATGCATTGCAAACTACAAATTTAGCTTCTTAAAGGAGCTTGTTTCTGCACATCTTAATTTGCAAACATAACATATGTTGACCGATTTGAAATGGGTTATATAAAACTGAATAGCTAAAATCCGAGATCAATTTAGGTTCAACTACACATTGTATGCTGATATTGTCATATTTAAAGTTTTGTTGGTAACTTCGGTGTTTATCACTCTAAAACAAGTACATAAAAGCAAGCTACAATGAAATACTAGAAAGATTGATAGCAGGAGCATTGAAAATCTAATTCAATTCAATTTCAATGCAAACGTGTTTTCAATAACTAACAAGTTTTGAGATTTATTTGTGATACGTGATACATAAAGAAACACACAAGAACATATTTTGTCCCAACATCTTTCAATTTATTTTTTATTTTTACTGGAACTTTTAAGGAAAACATGGACACAAATCTTCTCAAGCATGGGATGAGGTTGATAAGGTAACTAAAGGGGTTGTGGTTGGCGATTCAATGGTTAGAGTTTTGGGAGACATGGTAAGGCGTAAAAAACGCAATTTTGCAAGGTGTTGCTTGCCAGGCGACAGGGTCAAACATGTAGTTGAGGCAGTTAAGGCAGGTGTAGTTAAAGCGGAGGAAAAGGCAGTAGTGTGGGTGGGAACTAATGATGTAGAAAGGACCACTAATGTTGAGTTTAAGAGGGAAGTGGAAACACTTTTAAGAGGCATTAAGTCTCGTGGGGTAGAGGTAACAGTATTAGGATTACTACCTAGGTATGGGTTAGGTAATGGGTGGTTAAATCAAAGGGCCAATAAGATGAACGGGTTGTTAAGGGATTTGTGTGAGAGGGAGGAGGTTAGATTTTTAGATGTTTGGAAGGAGTGTAGGAGGGATTGGATAAGCAGGGACAATTTGCATTTAAGCCTGATAGGTAATAGGGAGGTTGGCAAGCGGGTTTTGAATATTCTGGAGTCAAAAAACTAGAATACAAGCAGGAATGGGTAGGACATAGATGGTTGACTGTACACAATAATTGCTTAGGAAAACTAACAGGGTCTAAAATACAGGAGACAAACAATACAAAGGGAAAGTGCAATGTAAGGGAGAAAAACAATACCAAGACAAATAATGCAAGGGGAAAGTGCAATATAAGGGTGAAAAACAATACGAAGACTAAAACTACAAAGGGAAAGTGCAATATAAGGGTGAAAAACAATACAAAGACTAAAACTACAAAGGGAAAGTGCAATATAAGGGTGAAAAATAAGCTAAAAGTATTTTATTGTAATGCTCGCAGCGTGAGAAATAAAATGGATGAGCTCAAGGGAATTTCACAAGTAGAGGATATAGATATCATTGGGATAACTGAAAGTTAAGCAAACAGTGAAGATGCACAAATTTTAGAATTGAGTGAATTCACAATGTTTAGGGAGGACAGAGTGAATAGGAAAGGGGGTTGGGTTTTGATTTATGTGAGAGAATTCTTAAACTGTGCGGAAATAAAGTTAAATAGTAAAACTGATGGTATAGAATCAGTCTGGGTGAAACTGAATACAAACAAAGGCAAAGGACTAATTCTGAGTAATATATATAGACCTCCTGTTTGTAATGAAGAGCAGGAAAAGGGTATGTGCAATCTGATAAATGAAACATGTCAAAAAGGAGAATTAATTTTAATGGGGGACTATAATTATCCAAATATTGACTGGACAAACAATCTAGCTACAAATGGGAAAGGGGCAGAATTTTTGGAAGTGATACAAGATTGTTTTTTATACCAGATGGTGTATGAGAATACTGACAATGCAACATTGGATTTGATTTTCAGCAATGATGAGGATAGGGTGCAGGATTTGGTTATAGGTGAGCCACTGGGATAAAGTGATCATAGAAGTATCAGATTAAGTATAAATTTTCAGTCAGCATACACAATCAATAGTAAGATAATTCCAAATATCAGAAAGGTAAATTTTCATAGGATAAGGGAAGAGTTAAAGGATACATTCAAAAGGGGATTATTAGCACCGCATCATTCTGAACAATGGGAGGAATTCAAGAATAAGTTAGACAGGGTGTTAAAAAAACATGTAACGTTCAGGAAAAAAGGAAAATCTTGAAACTTGCTCCCTATGTGGTTTTCAGAGGAAACACACAAAGCTTTAAAATTAAAACAAAGAACATACAGGGTATATAAAAGCACTGGTAACGACAGGGACAAGGAGGCATATCTGAAAGCCAGAAAGGAGTTTAAAACTATTAGTCGGAAGAAAAAGATGTCCTTGGAGGAAAAACTAGCAAGGGAAATAAATATAAACCCAAAAGACTTTTTTGCATATGCAAGAGGTAAAATTAAATTTAGTACTACACTGGGCCCGTTGGAGGGGAGGGGAGGTGAATTAATTCAAGACGAGGTGGGAATGGCAAACCTGTTAAATGACTTTTTTCTGGGGGCTTTCAATGGTAACTATAAATTAAAAAAGGACCCCAAGGATGGAGCCTTTGCAGGGGGTTTAATTAAAGAATGCAAATTTAACAGGGAAGAAATAGTACATCAGTTAAAAAGAATTAAGCCATCTAAAGCACCAAGGCCAGACGATATTTATCCGAGAGTACTAGTGGAATGCGCGGAAGAATTAGGGGACGTAATCCACATCATATTTAATTCAACATATACCACGGGTTGGGAACCAATGGATTGGAAGTTGGCCAACATAACTCCAATTTTCAAAAAGGGAATACAAAGTGATCCGGGCAACTATAGACCAGTAAGTCTAACATCAGTAATTTGCAAAATATTTGAATCTCTGTTAAAAAAGCATATAATGTTATACTTGGAGGAGTGGGGACTGTTATTAGATAATCAGTATGGGTTTAGGAAGGGCAGATCCTGCTCTACGAACCTTTTGAAGTTCTACGAAAAATTACTGAGGAGCTGGATAATAAGAGCAGTGTAGACATCATGTACATAGATTTTCAAAAGGCTTTTGATAAAGTACCTCATGAGGCATTACTGTTTAAATTGGAAAGGCTAGGGATTCAGGGGAAAACATTGATATGGATAAAGAATTGGTTATTGGGTAGAAAGCAGAGAGTGCAAGTAAAAGGAAATTATTCACAGTGTACAGAGAATTTATCAGTGGGGTGCCTCAGGGATCAGTTTTGGGACCAATTTTATATATAATTTTCATAGATGATATAGGTCAGGGGATTAAGAATAGAATCAGTATATTTGCAGATGACTTAAAAATATGGGGGACAGTGGATACCAAGTTACAGATAGAGAATTTAAAAAGTGATTTTGATAAGATATCCGAATGTGATGTAAAATGGGGTACGTCATTTAATATAGGGAAATGTCAAGTTCTGCATATGGGTTACAGGAACAGTGGAGCCGAGTACTGTCTGCAGGGAGTAAAGGTAAAGGAGGGAGAAACAGTTAAGGATCTTGAGATGATAATTCACAGGGATTTTAAAATGGGTCACCAATGTTCAGCTGCGGGTAAAACGACTAATAGGTTATTGGGGTATATTAAAAAGACTGTAATTTCAAGGGATAAGAATATAATCTTGCTGTTATACAAGGGCTTAGTAAAACCACATCTAGAATATGCTGTACAATTCTGGGTTCCATATATGAGAAAGGATATAGAATTAATTGAAAGGGTTCAGCACAGAGCTACAAAAATAATAAAGGGGATAGCAAATATCGACTATAATGAACGTTTAAGTAAGCTAAACATGTATACACTGGAAAGAAGAAGAAGGAGGGGGGGGATTTGATTCAGCTTTTCAAGTTTGTAAAACAAGGGGACACAGAGAGCTTAAATTTCAATAGGAATAACAGAACAAGGGGCCATGGGTATAAATTGAATAAGACACATTTTAATCGTGATTTAAGGAAAAACTACTACTTTAATAGGGTAATAGACAAAATGGAACGCTTTGCCAAAAAATATAGTTAATTCAAAGGGAGTGTACGAATTTAAGATACAATTGGATAGTCAGTGGGAATTGGGGAATTCATAAACAAAGGACCAGTATTGTTTGGGCTTGAGCCTGTAGCTGGTCGTCAATATTTGTATTTGTATTTGAATTACTTTTCAAATTATTACTATTAAACCCAGTCAAAGTTATCCGTCTTGAGTATTCCATGTAGAACATTCCACTTAGAATAATATTCCTTGCAGAACATCCCAAGCAAAATTGAATCATGTGAAAAATAAACAGACTTCAAAAGTGGAAAGGGATGGGATGAAGGCTTTTCCGAATTACTTTTCAAATTATTACGACTAAACACACCCACACCGACTTCTTCGACGAACTGTTTTTTTAAATAGAGTCGTAAACAGATTTCCTCGACGTACATATTATACTCTTCGATACGAACACGTCTTTGCAAAAACATCATGGAAATATTAATTTTTAGGGATTTTTAGTATTCTAATATAAAGTATATATATATACAACAGAAGTCGCAATCCGCACCTTCCGTAAGCATTGGATCAGTGTCGTCTAAGGACCTGTGACGTTATAAGTGGTCATTAGGTTTAATATTGCCTACGCCGGCCTGTCCAGTCGTCCTATGACGTCACAAGTACAATGCGCGATTCTGACGGGAAAGACAGGCTTCGGCTCGTATGAGTGACGTCAGCAAGCCTTAATAATTTTAAGAACAGTTTCCGTGGTTTTTCGATCAATAATATCATTTAATTTGAACTGTTCCTCAAAGCTATCGACGATCAGGTTGGCTTTATCAATATCTGAAACAACAGATTTTTGGGTGAAATGTTTATTGTGGTATTCGATATAGACTTGTTTTCCGTACCTAGGTATTAAATAATACTTTTCCAGGATTCCTGAGGATGTGAAGACATGTTTTTCCGAGGTTTTTCTTTTCTTAGCTTTATTGAGTAAGGATGTAAGAACGGGGTCTCTAGTATTTTTGCCAGATTTTTTAATTTAATTTCTTTTTCGATAAGTTGTTTTATTTCAGCTGAGAGGTAGATTTGATTACTGAACTTAGAAGAGATTTTTTTTTTGGCCAGGAGAATTTGATTAGTGAATTGGGTCGTTGTCATCAATTTCTTCTGAGATAGAAATTCGGCTGGATTGCGTGAAGTATGTGTCAATTGCATCAAGAATTTGAAAATTTTTCAGATTGGAGTAAATCGATGACATTAGTAGATTTAGAGATAATTCTGGTTAATTCGGTGGGTGCTACAGTTACGATACCCATTTGGGTGGTAAGGTTAAGAATTTTTTCTCCCGCTCTAGAATTATATCTGCAGTTCCAGAACTGATGGTGTGCATTGAAATACCCGCATTTGACAACCTGATTATTGATACAAGGCAATTTTTCAGTATCGTAATGAATTTGGCATTGCGACTTGGAGATTTGCAAATAGAAACATTTTGTAATCGTAATTGCAATAATTGTCATAGTTCAGTGAAGGGGTAATTTCGGGATGGTAGGGGTTCGATTTTTTGACAAAAATTGCAGTGCCTCCTCCGGTTTTTCAGTTCGAAGGAACATCAAGGTATTTCCTGTAAATGTTGTAGTTTGGAATATACGAGCTTTAGAGGAGAAATATTACCGATCACATTTAGCAATTCAGATAATTCTTAGCTCGTCGTTAATTCGTTGTCAGGCATATTTAATAACCATTTTCTATTTAGAACATTTTCCCAACATTTGCAATTAAAATCTAAGTACATTAAGTCAAGGAAAACCCTTTTTAAATGCCTGTAATTGGACGATTAAATACATGAATTCTGTTGAAATTGATTCTTAATTAATAGAAAGGAACACCTGTAAGATACGAGATCCCAGATTTTTACGTAACTCAAAGAACATAATGCAGAACTCTGATATTTTTTTCTAATTTGAATAAAAATCAATTGGCTATCAATAATTTTATACAGAATCGGGAAGAAGTGCCACTTTTAACTGCCATGAAAAATATTCATGTACATGTATTTGTTGCGAATTGGAACTTCATAATCTTTTAAATAAAATGCTCCGGGACCTAACAATGAATGACTTCTTTCCGAGAAGCCACTGACTTGTTCCATTCACTTTTTAAGTTCTGTGCCAAACATAAAAATAATTTGTGTGCTATGTGTTGCAAATTTAATCTCATATCATGTAATTTGTGAAAAATTCCTATTTATTATTCGCCATTGAATTTAACTTACCTGAACAGCCGGCGGACTCAAAGAATCCCAGGATCAAAAATCTTTCATTCCATTGCGAATTCTAACGGCCATATTCACAAGTCTCGAGTTAACTCGAGGATCAGTTGATCCGCGGTTTAATTTGAGGATGATCAAGAACGTTATTCTCAAACGGCGTGTTAAGTGATCCAGGGATTAAAATGAGACACTCGCTATGATTGGCTACTACCGTCTCCTCACGATCACGTGATATTGTTTATATTGGTTACGACGCCCGAATCTGCATTCATACTGATCAAGTACGTACTTTGCCGTAGAATTGATTCAAAATTGTGATAAATAGAACGCATACGGCATTTTAATTTGGGTTTGGGAAAATAAATGCAAAGGTATTTAATTTCGAATTGGATTTTTATGGAAACCTAAATTTTGCAAGAAAAAATTGTACATAATATCTTGACATATGAATGTAATTCGATTACCTTAGTTCTTGTCAGTATGGGTGTGTGTTGGTGGTGTGAAAAGTAAACTTGCACTGTCCATTTATTTTTTTTTCATCCGTAAGAAATCAACAGAATAATTTTTATTCTACGACGAATTTACATCTTCCATGGTCATATTCTACCTTTCGCTCTTAGCGGACGGAAGTGCCGCCATCTATCTTTTCGTCAAGCTGCTTGATTATGTTTTGTCTTTTCTTTATTTTCATTTTTCTTTTGAATTTCAATAAAATTATGTTTAAAATTTTCATTTAAGCAATATTATGATGAGGAGATGAGCTGCTGTGAAGCAGGTGCTCCGTAATGATAGGGCCAGTCCAGTCATCGCAAATCTACTGTAATTTAGCATAGAATAAAATGTGTCAGCCATTTTCTTTCCTTCGCAAAAAGATAGTACTGCGAATGCGAAACTCCTACTCGAGAGTTTAACTCTCCGATTTCGAAGGATGAAAATGTAACACCCAAACGGCAGTTTAAACCACGGATCAAGACTTGTGAATACGGTTTTTTCTATAACTCGCGGATTATAGTTGATCCTCGAGTTAACTCGAACTTGTGCATACGGTCATAAGTCTTGCGTTTGGAACGCTTGACACATCACTACCACAATAAACACTAACACGGAAAAGGAATTAGGTTCAAGAAGAAGCGCGTGTTCTGTTTCTGTCTAGACAAAACGGAATTTCCGCACTTCTGTTTCCCATTCTAAAGAAACTGATTGAATCGCTGATGGAGTAACTTCCTTCACTGTGGAAGTACAAGTGTACCATTTGAATTAGATAATGTGAAAATAGAAAACACTTTCCTATATGCATGCTAGGGATGCGATATCGATGTCGATGTTTTTTTTGAATGAAAAAAGCACCCTAGTAAAAATTAAGAAAAATAACCGTGCCACTAAGTATTTGTCAGTGATGGCAACATATGTTCCCTCAGAAAGAGTTTTTTCCCTAACTGGTGGGATAGTTAGTGGAAAAAGAAGTCGTCTTAAGGTGGAGAATGTTAACAAACTTCTTTTTTTTACAAACTGTAAATAACAAATATTGGGGCATATAATAATTATAGGCGTGTTCTACCCACATCAATTGAGAAATAATTAATAATAAATAAAAATTATTATTGTTATGTACCTACCTAATTATACTTATAGTTCGTAGTTCCTATGTCAAATTGTTGTAAATATTACCTCCTTTTTTTATTCAATTATTTGTTAATTGTTACTATAAATTTTTTTTTTACTTTGTTTGGACAGTTAAAAAAAGTCTTAGTTATAAATTAATGAACACGGCAAATAAGAAATTAAATCTCCCTAAGGCGAACATTAATGTTTGAGATTGCTAAACCAGTTTTTAAAAATGGGGGGAAAAGTTTGAATGTACTGATTTTGAAAAACATCGATGTTTTAAAACATCAATGGTTTTTGGTCGATGTATTATCAGCATCGATGTTTCAAAATATTGATGTTGTGCTGTCGCATTCCTAATGCATGCAGGTTCGGATTTCATCATCGGATTTCATTTTGTGAGTACCACGAAATGTTTTAATGTTTCAGAATTCGCGTGAAAATCAATACAGTGATATTCAACCGGGAATGAGTTTCCTTTCCCCATCTTATTCTATAACTAACTGAATAACCCTGTGGTTCACGGGTTGAAATGGTTAAAAGTATTGATTGAAAAGTAAATTAGAACAATCACTATCTTTTTCATAACTTCTACAATTTTCTTTTTGGATGCAAATATATATAGATATAATTCCTGAATAATGTATTGCAATATGCAATAGACTAAGACATATACAAACAGAAACAAATTCCGATAAAAAAAATGCCGAATTCTGAAAACAAAAGATGAGTAGCTTTGAATTTCGACTTTTTTTAGCTGAAATACTAGTAGATCCATACTGAAATACTAGAGAAATATTGGTAAAGACGATATTGATTTATGAAATTTAGTAATGCTCAAATATGGCCTCGACATTTCCCTGCGTTAACTCAAACACACAAACACGGGATTCTAAATCAAATTTATAAAATAAAACATTAATTCTGGTTGGCCAGGTCTGTAATAGCAAAATTATGTTTTCTGATCAAAGAGTTTTTCGTTTGGGCTTTTGGTGTTCCATTATAAAATGTAAGTATGAAAAATTAAACATTTTAATTATTACTCGTACGGCGTTCCTTGTGACAAAGTTACGGTTATAGAGAAAAACGCGCGTCCACGATTCTATCCTTCAGTTTCCTGTAGAACGTGTTTCCTTGTCAATATTCATTTATTGCAGGAAAACAAACTTTAGATTTTAAAATTGGGGCTTCGAGGGGAGCTTTTAAGACAGATTGGTCTCAAGACAGGAAAGTAATAACCTGTGCTTTCCCAAATGTTCTTTAGTATAAGTGTTTGAAATTTGGTGTAGATTGGTCAAACGATGTAAATTTGTTTTGAAAATACACTGCTGGCCACCGTAAATGCAACACCCTGAAGAAAGCATGCAAATAATATGAAATTTACAACATGCATTAGCGGAGGTGAAGTATGCAAATGATTAGAATTTCAGCGCAGACGCACATCACGCGCGCCTGTGGCGCCACTTCAAAGCGCTATTTAAGGCTTGGAGATTTCGACGATTTCAAGTACGGCAATTGTATTTTTTTTTTTGTGGTTTTTTCAAAAAAAAAACGATCAACTATGCCACATAGAAAACAGAGATCATCTTTTGATCAAGTATCCGAGTTCGACAGAGGAAGGATTGTGGCCTACCGAGATTCTGGATTATCTTTCAGGGAAATCGGTAGTCGTGTTGGACGAAACCAAACAACTGTAATGCGGATATGTGATCGTTGGATGCAGGAGGGTACAACGGACCGACGTGTTCGATCGCATCCACCTCAGTGCACCACTTCACGTGATGACAGGCATATTGTGCGCATGGTTGTGACGGATCGCTCAGCCACATCACGAACCATAGCACAGCACATTCCGTCTGTAACGCATCATCCAGTGTCAGCGAGTACCATTCGACGCCGTTTACAGCAAAGTGGTCTGTCCGCAAGACGTCCATTGATTCGTCTACCCTTCACGCAGAACCACAGACGTCTCCGCCGCCAATGATGCGATGAAAGAAGGATGTGGACGGCAGAATGGAATGAAAGTGTCTTTACTGACGAGTCACGCTTCTGTCTGCAACACCACGATGGTCGGATTCGAGTCTGGAGACACCGTGGAGAGAGGATGCTGAACAGCTGCGTTATGCACCGCCACACTGGTCCTTCACCGGGTATTATGGTATGGGGCGGTATTGGATATCACTCTCGTACGCATTGCCGGAACTTTAAACAGCTAGCGCTACATCTCCGAGGTGCTGGAGCCAGTTGTCCTTCCTTACCTTCAGGGCTTGCCCACAGCCATATTTCAACAGGATAATGCGCGACCACACGTGGCACGCATCGTCCAAGGGTTCTTCGTCAATCGCCAGATAGAATTGCTTCCCTGGCCAGCTCGCTCTCCGGATCTTTCGCCGATAGAAAACATGTGGTCCATGGTTGCTCAACGATTGACCCAGATTACAACCCCAGCTGCCACACCAGATCAACTTTGGCAAAGTGTGGAAGCTGCTTGGTCTGCTGTACCCCAAGAACACATCCAAAGTCTCTTTGAATCAATGCCGAGGCGTGTGGCAGCGGTGATCTCGAACAATGGCGGCTACTCTGGCTACTGATTTGGCAGGAACCACACTTCACGGAAGTCTATAAATTTAATCATTTGATACTTGGTCAACATGTTATCTACAAAATAAATTTTGTTGTGATATCTCTTGTCTTTCTTGGTGTTGCAATCTGGGTGGCCAGCAGTGCATTATTTTTTATATTTGAGCCCTTTAAAGTCTAAGTGCACTTTCTGAAAAATATGAGTTCATACTTATAGGAAAGGTGGTATAACTCCCAGTTTCCCAAATAACCACACAGATGGCAAAACAAGATTATGCAGTCAATGAAACTATATAGCTTTGTTCAACTAAAAGTTCTCGCAACATTGTTTAATGGATTTACACCACTTTGGCTTTAAACGGTTCGTATATATTTGTAGATTCTCTAACTTTGACGTGTTTGTATAATCGGTTTACACTTTATAACAAAAACAACGCACGAAGCTGTCCCATTGCGATAAAAATGGGTAGATGTAAAGAAGATACATCTAAAAATAAAGAATTAAAATTTCAGAACAATTGAATGATATATTTTAAAGTTTGACCGTTACAAAGGGAGGAAGTGAATAAGGCGGGGGTCCACCTCTGGCCTGGATGCAGGCCGTCCCCCGTCGTGGCGTAGACTGAAAAAGTTCCCGTATGGTGTCCTGCTGAATTTTTGCCAAATTGTCTCCAACTGTCGGGCTATTGGGTCAACATCAATCGCCTTTCCATAACGACTAAATGTCCTGTATGGGATCAGGAGACCTAATTGGCCAAGGAAGTGTTGGTAAAGCTTGAAGACAATTCATAGTAACACGTGCCGTGTGGGTATTATCTTGTTGAAAAGTAAGTCCGGGGTGTCGCAAAAGGAACACAACCAGGCGTAGAATGACGTCTATGTACCGCTGTGCTGTAAGCGACTCCCAAAGAAGTCCGGCTATCAAAGGAGATGACACCCCAGACCCTAACGACCTGTTGTGGGTGTATGAGCCGTTCGATAGTAAGGACAGTTGTCAGAGCGGCCCGAGCGATGTCTACTTTGCAAGACAATATGTGTAGTTGTGGCTAAGAACATAGGGACACTGCTCACCAAATTTGGACATACACGTTTTATTTGTATAACATTAAATGAAGTTTACCATATGTACACCGCACCGTCCGGTGCTTCAAAAAAACACGTCTACTCCAAGACCGCTGGTTCCACCGTCTCCTGGCTAACGACCCTCTGGTTTTCACCCCCTTCTTTTCATCCCCCGGGGTCGGGGCCAACCACCGAACACTCCGTAAGGGGAAGGGGTAATGCTTACTGAGAGAGGAATATAACAGGAGCCACAAGAACGACCGTTCTTATATGTGTCCATGACACCCGTCCGAAGATCGTAACATTCCTCCCTCCTTAAGCGTGAAATAGGCCCTAAGGCCTATTTCATAAGACGCAAGACATATAAAACATATTTACAAAACATAGCAGACAACAGCAGCAGAGTCCCTCATCGTCCGTTGTCTCCGTGGGCCGAATTCTTTATTTCTACTCTCCCCTGTTCTCCTGACCCGGGTGACCTTTACTGACACCCCCGCCAACCTCACTAGAGGAAGTCCCATTCCCCCCAACAGCAGTTCCTCCTTGTGTTGGCAGGATAACCTCACACCTCTCCACAAAGGTAGCAGGTACACCGGTGCCCTTCAAATCGTTGTCACCAACGAGCCAAATTGGAGTCTGTGTAAGATTGTTTGTGTCCCTAGTTGGCAAACATGCCTCAACAATACTCTCATGCATGAGTTTACAAACTAGGTTATGATCTAATTATCGACACTAATCTCTACACAAAATAAAACTAGGGGAAAGGAATATATACAAAAAATCTACAATCAACATAACCACTCTTACCAAATTACTTATTGCTTCAAAACCAATATGAATGCAGTACACAAAAATAACTACAAGTAAGAGTAAAAATACTGCACATCACAACAATATTTAAAAAAGAAAAATTACTGGAATTAACCAACTTCCCGACAGTACAATTTCCTCAGTGGTAAGCACTAAAAAATATTAACACTTCCTGGCAACATAATTTCATGAGCGGTAAGCACTCCAATATTCATTTCACAAGGGATAAATATTGCCAGTCTCCTACGAGATCCTCATTTACAGAAATCTCACTTATAAGTACTAAAATTAAAATGACCAAATAACTAAACACAGGAACTTAAACAAGTGAAAAATTAATTATGTACAACATAATTCCTATTACCAACATTCTTTTATTTCGTAGTTCTCCAGGCCCTTAAGGACCACCTTTTACAAACCTATCAATTTCCTTAAAATCCAAATCGAAAACTGATAAATGAACTTTTTGCGATAATGCCACCACAGGAATGATAATCGCCTAATCCACCCCCTTTCTTGGGTACCGATCAATTGATTTAACTTGTTACTCTTCCCCCAATAAAAAGTAACCCCCCACATTTTAGATTGAGGGTATCTCATGGTCTTTCGTGCCACCCCTGCTCGCACTGAACTCCCGTGTAAATTTACCCTTCCTCTTGTCTTCTCTATCACCGCCTGATTATCCGTCAAAATCTCCGAAGCCCCTCCTAACCTTTCTGGACTGCGCTTCAAGAGAACTATTCGTTGACGAATCTTCCTCCGCAAACCGATCTCTCGACTATCCGTCTTTACTCCGCGTCGCTTAAATCCAGTGTCCAAGAACGACTTGGATAAAATCTCACCCTTATGTTTTTCCCTGTGCGACTTTGGCGTTTCAGACAAGCACTCCTTTACCTCCGATTTCCCGTTCTCTCCGAGACCCAAACTATCTTTCTCTAGCCCATGCTGCTTAACTCCCATATTGTCACCGAACGCCTTGGGCAATATTTCACTCTGGTGTTTTCCCTCACATAACTGTGGAGTTACGGAGGAGTGCTGGTTTCCACCCCCTTTCCGAGACCTTCGCCTTTTCCCATTCACGCGACTACATCTGTGACTCTCCCCCTCCTTGGAAGTAATAACTTCACCAGGAATGTCCGTTTGCTCCCTTCCCAATGAGTCCGTTGGGTCATCTACCTCGCCTTGTGTCTTTTTGTGACCTTCAGCCACCTCCCCCTGGGCCGCGAGAGCGTTTCTCTCCGTCTCTTCGCCCACGAGTTCTTTTTCCCGTTCCATGTCCTGCGAAGTTTCTGATTCCCCCTTCACATCCGTTGGGGTAGGGTCAGTTCTATTTTCCTGCCCTTTCCTCCCCTCCTGAGAGAGATCGCTCCTTTCCTTATCTTCACTAGTTCCTCCTTCCGTTCTTTCTACACCTTTCTCCAGCATTTCTAACACCCTCCATTTCATTTCATAAACGGACAATCTCTCTTCAGCCTTTTCCTGAGCAGCTTTATACCTTTTTTCGGCCAATATCAAATACCTTCTAGCCTCTGCCCTTGCTACTTTTACATGCCCCTCTACTTCTCCAAATTCCTTTCTCGGTTCTATTTGAGCCATTATCCGGCTACATTCCAACTCTCCTTCAGCATTTATCTGATCCCTTACCGCCTCTCTCCATTCCAATTGGGCTTCTCTCCAACCCCTTAGCGCCTCCTCTTCAGCTTCTCTTTTCTCTCTTAAAATCCTATCATTAACAATAGATGTCACGAACACTTCTACAAATTCTGCATCGTATGATTTAGAATCCTCTATTATTCTTTTCAATTGACATCTATTCGCATTTGAAGGAACGTCTCCCCCCATTTCAATTGCCACATATCTCATCTCCTCTATCCTCGCTCCCTCAAAATATGCCATGGTGATCCCCGTGTAAACACGATCAATTTTAATAATAACACCCAGCTTCAATAATTACTCAAGTAAATACACAAAGATTTTTCAAACATGCACTTTGATGTTCCATATAATTCCCCTAGTTACTCTATTAAATATGCAAACACTTTCAATAAGTAACTAATTATATTAAATACATCTGCATAATCTTACACTTTTATTTGCCCACAGTAATTCCTAAAAACTATTCCTTAGCTGATGTTCATTACACATTAAATCCTACAATCCATAGCCCCATCAAAATAAATACACATCATAGCACAAATATAACAATCATCCCCACCTTGCTTCTCATACATATATGTGTTAATCCCCCCTGTGTATTTAATGGCTCACTGGATCAATTCAGAAGGGACTTACCCCAGTACCCTTCAAGGTATGAGTTGACTGCAGAAGGCGCACTTCCATCCCTCCTCGCTTGCGAATAGCACATTCCTCAGACATCTTTCCGGTTGTACACTAACGTTAGACATCAGACGTTAACCATCTCAGATCAGCCTCACCGCTTTTCCATCGCAAAACGCTCGAACCAGCATTTTCCTTCCATCGCCCTAGTCGACAACAAGCGCATCTCCAGGATCACTCTTCCGACGTGGACGTCCCTCGGTCCAGGATCGCTGCTATTCCATCACACGGTATCCGGTCACGTCGATCGCTTCCTCCAACGCTCCTGGTAAGCACCCAACAATTTTCCGGGTTGCGAAAAGGATCCCTCTTCCCAGGTGATGACTGCAATGGTCCAGTGTCGAAGGTTCGCGTTGAGGATAGAATTCAATTCAGGAATTCTCTACAGCTGCTAGTGTAGTTCCCAGGATAGCTCCCTATCCCGAATCCAGCAACAGTCCAGTTGCTCTTCCGAAAATGGTGCAAGTATATACAGTCCAGCAACAATCCAGTTGCTCTTCACGAAATGGTGCAAGTATATACAGTCCAGCAACAATCCAGTTGCTCTTCACGAAATGGCGCAAGACTATGGAATCCAGCAACAATCCAGTTGCTCTTCCTAAACCTCCAAAATGGCGCCGCGTCACCTCTTGCCGTTTGTTCTATACCATCACACAACTACACAACCCCACTTCTGACACCAATTATGTCAGAGCGGCCCCAGCGATGTCTACTTTGCAAGACAATATGTGTAGTTGTGGCTAAGAACAGAGGGACACTGCTCACCAAATTTGGACATACACGTTTTATTTGTATAACATTAAATGAAGTTTACCATATGTACACCGCACCGTCCGGTGCTTCAAAAAAACACGTCTACTCCAAGACCGCTGGTTCCACCGTCTCCTGGCTAACGACCCTCTGGTTTTCACCCCCTTCTTTTCATCCCCCGGGGTCGGGGCCAACCACCGAACACTCCGTAAGGGGAAGGGGTAATGCTTACTGAGAGAGGAATATAACAGGAGCCACAAGAACGACCGTTCTTATATGTGTCCATGACACCCGTCCGAAGATCGTAACATTCCTCCCTCCTTAAGCGTGAAATAGGCCCTAAGGCCTATTTCATAAGACGCAAGACATATAAAACATATTTACAAAACATAGCAGACAACAGCAGCAGAGTCCCTCATCGTCCGTTGTCTCCGTGGGCCGAATTCTTTATTTCTACTCTCCCCTGTTCTCCTGACCCGGGTGACCTTTACTGACACCCCCGCCAACCTCACTAGAGGAAGTCCCATTCCCCCCAACAGCAGTTCCTCCTTGTGTTGGCAGGATAACCTCACACCTCTCCACAAAGGTAGCAGGTACACCGGTGCCCTTCAAATCGTTGTCACCAACGAGCCAAATTGGAGTCTGTGTAAGATTGTTTGTGTCCCTAGTTGGCAAACATGCCTCAACAATACTCTCATGCATGAGTTTACAAACTAGGTTATGATCTAATTATCGACACTAATCTCTACACAAAATAAAACTAGGGGAAAGGAATATATACAAAAAATCTACAATCAACATAACCACTCTTACCAAATTACTTATTGCTTCAAAACCAATATGAATGCAGTACACAAAAATAACTACAAGTAAGAGTAAAAATACTGCACATCACAACAATATTTAAAAAAGAAAAATTACTGGAATTAACCAACTTCCCGACAGTACAATTTCCTCAGTGGTAAGCACTAAAAAATATTAACACTTCCTGGCAACATAATTTCATGAGCGGTAAGCACTCCAATATTCATTTCACAAGGGATAAATATTGCCAGTCTCCTACGAGATCCTCATTTACAGAAATCTCACTTATAAGTACTAAAATTAAAATGACCAAATAACTAAACACAGGAACTTAAACAAGTGAAAAATTAATTATGTACAACATAATTCCTATTACCAACATTCTTTTATTTCGTAGTTCTCCAGGCCCTTAAGGACCACCTTTTACAAACCTATCAATTTCCTTAAAATCCAAATCGAAAACTGATAAATGAACTTTTTGCGATAATGCCACCACAGGAATGATAATCGCCTAATCCACCCCCTTTCTTGGGTACCGATCAATTGATTTAACTTGTTACTCTTCCCCCAATAAAAAGTAACCCCCCACATTTTAGATTGAGGGTATCTCATGGTCTTTCGTGCCACCCCTGCTCGCACTGAACTCCCGTGTAAATTTACCCTTCCTCTTGTCTTCTCTATCACCGCCTGATTATCCGTCAAAATCTCCGAAGCCCCTCCTAACCTTTCTGGACTGCGCTTCAAGAGAACTATTCGTTGACGAATCTTCCTCCGCAAACCGATCTCTCGACTATCCGTCTTTACTCCGCGTCGCTTAAATCCAGTGTCCAAGAACGACTTGGATAAAATCTCACCCTTATGTTTTTCCCTGTGCGACTTTGGCGTTTCAGACAAGCACTCCTTTACCTCCGATTTCCCGTTCTCTCCGAGACCCAAACTATCTTTCTCTAGCCCATGCTGCTTAACTCCCATATTGTCACCGAACGCCTTGGGCAATATTTCACTCTGGTGTTTTCCCTCACATAACTGTGGAGTTACGGAGGAGTGCTGGTTTCCACCCCCTTTCCGAGACCTTCGCCTTTTCCCATTCACGCGACTACATCTGTGACTCTCCCCCTCCTTGGAAGTAATAACTTCACCAGGAATGTCCGTTTGCTCCCTTCCCAATGAGTCCGTTGGGTCATCTACCTCGCCTTGTGTCTTTTTGTGACCTTCAGCCACCTCCCCCTGGGCCGCGAGAGCGTTTCTCTCCGTCTCTTCGCCCACGAGTTCTTTTTCCCGTTCCATGTCCTGCGAAGTTTCTGATTCCCCCTTCACATCCGTTGGGGTAGGGTCAGTTCTATTTTCCTGCCCTTTCCTCCCCTCCTGAGAGAGATCGCTCCTTTCCTTATCTTCACTAGTTCCTCCTTCCGTTCTTTCTACACCTTTCTCCAGCATTTCTAACACCCTCCATTTCATTTCATAAACGGACAATCTCTCTTCAGCCTTTTCCTGAGCAGCTTTATACCTTTTTTCGGCCAATATCAAATACCTTCTAGCCTCTGCCCTTGCTACTTTTACATGCCCCTCTACTTCTCCAAATTCCTTTCTCGGTTCTATTTGAGCCATTATCCGGCTACATTCCAACTCTCCTTCAGCATTTATCTGATCCCTTACCGCCTCTCTCCATTCCAATTGGGCTTCTCTCCAACCCCTTAGCGCCTCCTCTTCAGCTTCTCTTTTCTCTCTTAAAATCCTATCATTAACAATAGATGTCACGAACACTTCTACAAATTCTGCATCGTATGATTTAGAATCCTCTATTATTCTTTTCAATTGACATCTATTCGCATTTGAAGGAACGTCTCCCCCCATTTCAATTGCCACATATCTCATCTCCTCTATCCTCGCTCCCTCAAAATATGCCATGGTGATCCCCGTGTAAACACGATCAATTTTAATAATAACACCCAGCTTCAATAATTACTCAAGTAAATACACAAAGATTTTTCAAACATGCACTTTGATGTTCCATATAATTCCCCTAGTTACTCTATTAAATATGCAAACACTTTCAATAAGTAACTAATTATATTAAATACATCTGCATAATCTTACACTTTTATTTGCCCACAGTAATTCCTAAAAACTATTCCTTAGCTGATGTTCATTACACATTAAATCCTACAATCCATAGCCCCATCAAAATAAATACACATCATAGCACAAATATAACAATCATCCCCACCTTGCTTCTCATACATATATGTGTTAATCCCCCCTGTGTATTTAATGGCTCACTGGATCAATTCAGAAGGGACTTACCCCAGTACCCTTCAAGGTATGAGTTGACTGCAGAAGGCGCACTTCCATCCCTCCTCGCTTGCGAATAGCACATTCCTCAGACATCTTTCCGGTTGTACACTAACGTTAGACATCAGACGTTAACCATCTCAGATCAGCCTCACCGCTTTTCCATCGCAAAACGCTCGAACCAGCATTTTCCTTCCATCGCCCTAGTCGACAACAAGCGCATCTCCAGGATCACTCTTCCGACGTGGACGTCCCTCGGTCCAGGATCGCTGCTATTCCATCACACGGTATCCGGTCACGTCGATCGCTTCCTCCAACGCTCCTGGTAAGCACCCAACAATTTTCCGGGTTGCGAAAAGGATCCCTCTTCCCAGGTGATGACTGCAATGGTCCAGTGTCGAAGGTTCGCGTTGAGGATAGAATTCAATTCAGGAATTCTCTACAGCTGCTAGTGTAGTTCCCAGGATAGCTCCCTATCCCGAATCCAGCAACAGTCCAGTTGCTCTTCCGAAAATGGTGCAAGTATATACAGTCCAGCAACAATCCAGTTGCTCTTCACGAAATGGTGCAAGTATATACAGTCCAGCAACAATCCAGTTGCTCTTCACGAAATGGCGCAAGACTATGGAATCCAGCAACAATCCAGTTGCTCTTCCTAAACCTCCAAAATGGCGCCGCGTCACCTCTTGCCGTTTGTTCTATACCATCACACAACTACACAACCCCACTTCTGACACCAATTATGTCAGAGCGGCCCCAGCGATGTCTACTTTGCAAGACAATATGTGTAGTTGTGGCTAAGAACAGAGGGACACTGCTCACCAAATTTGGACATACACGTTTTATTTGTATAACATTAAATGAAGTTTACCATATGTACACCGCACCGTCCGGTGCTTCAAAAAAACACGTCTACTCCAAGACCGCTGGTTCCACCGTCTCCTGGCTAACGACCCTCTGGTTTTCACCCCCTTCTTTTCATCCCCCGGGGTCGGGGCCAACCACCGAACACTCCGTAAGGGGAAGGGGTAATGCTTACTGAGAGAGGAATATAACAGGAGCCACAAGAACGACCGTTCTTATATGTGTCCATGACACCCGTCCGAAGATCGTAACATTCCTCCCTCCTTAAGCGTGAAATAGGCCCTAAGGCCTATTTCATAAGACGCAAGACATATAAAACATATTTACAAAACATAGCAGACAACAGCAGCAGAGTCCCTCATCGTCCGTTGTCTCCGTGGGCCGAATTCTTTATTTCTACTCTCCCCTGTTCTCCTGACCCGGGTGACCTTTACTGACACCCCCGCCAACCTCACTAGAGGAAGTCCCATTCCCCCCAACAGCAGTTCCTCCTTGTGTTGGCAGGATAACCTCACACCTCTCCACAAAGGTAGCAGGTACACCGGTGCCCTTCAAATCGTTGTCACCAACGAGCCAAATTGGAGTCTGTGTAAGATTGTTTGTGTCCCTAGTTGGCAAACATGCCTCAACAATACTCTCATGCATGAGTTTACAAACTAGGTTATGATCTAATTATCGACACTAATCTCTACACAAAATAAAACTAGGGGAAAGGAATATATACAAAAAATCTACAATCAACATAACCACTCTTACCAAATTACTTATTGCTTCAAAACCAATATGAATGCAGTACACAAAAATAACTACAAGTAAGAGTAAAAATACTGCACATCACAACAATATTTAAAAAAGAAAAATTACTGGAATTAACCAACTTCCCGACAGTACAATTTCCTCAGTGGTAAGCACTAAAAAATATTAACACTTCCTGGCAACATAATTTCATGAGCGGTAAGCACTCCAATATTCATTTCACAAGGGATAAATATTGCCAGTCTCCTACGAGATCCTCATTTACAGAAATCTCACTTATAAGTACTAAAATTAAAATGACCAAATAACTAAACACAGGAACTTAAACAAGTGAAAAATTAATTATGTACAACATAATTCCTATTACCAACATTCTTTTATTTCGTAGTTCTCCAGGCCCTTAAGGACCACCTTTTACAAACCTATCAATTTCCTTAAAATCCAAATCGAAAACTGATAAATGAACTTTTTGCGATAATGCCACCACAGGAATGATAATCGCCTAATCCACCCCCTTTCTTGGGTACCGATCAATTGATTTAACTTGTTACTCTTCCCCCAATAAAAAGTAACCCCCCACATTTTAGATTGAGGGTATCTCATGGTCTTTCGTGCCACCCCTGCTCGCACTGAACTCCCGTGTAAATTTACCCTTCCTCTTGTCTTCTCTATCACCGCCTGATTATCCGTCAAAATCTCCGAAGCCCCTCCTAACCTTTCTGGACTGCGCTTCAAGAGAACTATTCGTTGACGAATCTTCCTCCGCAAACCGATCTCTCGACTATCCGTCTTTACTCCGCGTCGCTTAAATCCAGTGTCCAAGAACGACTTGGATAAAATCTCACCCTTATGTTTTTCCCTGTGCGACTTTGGCGTTTCAGACAAGCACTCCTTTACCTCCGATTTCCCGTTCTCTCCGAGACCCAAACTATCTTTCTCTAGCCCATGCTGCTTAACTCCCATATTGTCACCGAACGCCTTGGGCAATATTTCACTCTGGTGTTTTCCCTCACATAACTGTGGAGTTACGGAGGAGTGCTGGTTTCCACCCCCTTTCCGAGACCTTCGCCTTTTCCCATTCACGCGACTACATCTGTGACTCTCCCCCTCCTTGGAAGTAATAACTTCACCAGGAATGTCCGTTTGCTCCCTTCCCAATGAGTCCGTTGGGTCATCTACCTCGCCTTGTGTCTTTTTGTGACCTTCAGCCACCTCCCCCTGGGCCGCGAGAGCGTTTCTCTCCGTCTCTTCGCCCACGAGTTCTTTTTCCCGTTCCATGTCCTGCGAAGTTTCTGATTCCCCCTTCACATCCGTTGGGGTAGGGTCAGTTCTATTTTCCTGCCCTTTCCTCCCCTCCTGAGAGAGATCGCTCCTTTCCTTATCTTCACTAGTTCCTCCTTCCGTTCTTTCTACACCTTTCTCCAGCATTTCTAACACCCTCCATTTCATTTCATAAACGGACAATCTCTCTTCAGCCTTTTCCTGAGCAGCTTTATACCTTTTTTCGGCCAATATCAAATACCTTCTAGCCTCTGCCCTTGCTACTTTTACATGCCCCTCTACTTCTCCAAATTCCTTTCTCGGTTCTATTTGAGCCATTATCCGGCTACATTCCAACTCTCCTTCAGCATTTATCTGATCCCTTACCGCCTCTCTCCATTCCAATTGGGCTTCTCTCCAACCCCTTAGCGCCTCCTCTTCAGCTTCTCTTTTCTCTCTTAAAATCCTATCATTAACAATAGATGTCACGAACACTTCTACAAATTCTGCATCGTATGATTTAGAATCCTCTATTATTCTTTTCAATTGACATCTATTCGCATTTGAAGGAACGTCTCCCCCCATTTCAATTGCCACATATCTCATCTCCTCTATCCTCGCTCCCTCAAAATATGCCATGGTGATCCCCGTGTAAACACGATCAATTTTAATAATAACACCCAGCTTCAATAATTACTCAAGTAAATACACAAAGATTTTTCAAACATGCACTTTGATGTTCCATATAATTCCCCTAGTTACTCTATTAAATATGCAAACACTTTCAATAAGTAACTAATTATATTGAATACATCTGCATAATCTTACACTTTTATTTGCCCACAGTAATTCCTAAAAACTATTCCTTAGCTGATGTTCATTACACATTAAATCCTACAATCCATAGCCCCATCAAAATAAATACACATCATAGCACAAATATAACAATCATCCCCACCTTGCTTCTCATACATATATGTGTTAATCCCCCCTGTGTATTTAATGGCTCACTGGATCAATTCAGAAGGGACTTACCCCAGTACCCTTCAAGGTATGAGTTGACTGCAGAAGGCGCACTTCCATCCCTCCTCGCTTGCGAATAGCACATTCCTCAGACATCTTTCCGGTTGTACACTAACGTTAGACATCAGACGTTAACCATCTCAGATCAGCCTCACCGCTTTTCCATCGCAAAACGCTCGAACCAGCATTTTCCTTCCATCGCCCTAGTCGACAACAAGCGCATCTCCAGGATCACTCTTCCGACGTGGACGTCCCTCGGTCCAGGATCGCTGCTATTCCATCACACGGTATCCGGTCACGTCGATCGCTTCCTCCAACGCTCCTGGTAAGCACCCAACAATTTTCCGGGTTGCGAAAAGGATCCCTCTTCCCAGGTGATGACTGCAATGGTCCAGTGTCGAAGGTTCGCGTTGAGGATAGAATTCAATTCAGGAATTCTCTACAGCTGCTAGTGTAGTTCCCAGGATAGCTCCCTATCCCGAATCCAGCAACAGTCCAGTTGCTCTTCCGAAAATGGTGCAAGTATATACAGTCCAGCAACAATCCAGTTGCTCTTCACGAAATGGTGCAAGTATATACAGTCCAGCAACAATCCAGTTGCTCTTCACGAAATGGCGCAAGACTATGGAATCCAGCAACAATCCAGTTGCTCTTCCTAAACCTCCAAAATGGCGCCGCGTCACCTCTTGCCGTTTGTTCTATACCATCACACAACTACACAACCCCACTTCTGACACCAATTATGTCAGAGCGGCCCCAGCGATGTCTACTTTGCAAGACAATATGTGTAGTTGTGGCTAAGAACAGAGGGACACTGCTCACCAAATTTGGACATACACGTTTTATTTGTATAACATTAAATGAAGTTTACCATATGTACACCGCACCGTCCGGTGCTTCAAAAAAACACGTCTACTCCAAGACCGCTGGTTCCACCGTCTCCTGGCTAACGACCCTCTGGTTTTCACCCCCTTCTTTTCATCCCCCGGGGTCGGGGCCAACCACCGAACACTCCGTAAGGGGAAGGGGTAATGCTTACTGAGAGAGGAATATAACAGGAGCCACAAGAACGACCGTTCTTATATGTGTCCATGACACCCGTCCGAAGATCGTAACAACAGTATCCCCAAGCTGCCCTGGACGTCTCCAGAAATGTCTACGATTGTAGTCAGGCCACAGTTGGAAACAGGACTCGTCACTACACACTATGCGTCCCCAGTCAGCGTCGTTCCAAGTGGATCGATCCCGGCACCATTGTAACTCTGCACCTCCTTGGTGCGTCGATCTTTTTGTTACAGAGTATATGTTGCCTCTGTAGCAAAAAAATGACTGTAAAATGAAGAACCAAAACCATGTTCGTTTGGCATCCAATAGTTTGACCTTAATATGAATCAGCACTTTAGTCCAACTTTGGACTGAGTGACTTCCAGTTTTGACTCAGACCCAGCAAATTAATATTTGAAGCCACTGTTAAAATAATATACTACAATTTAAATAGGCGTATTCTTTGGCTTTTTTGCAACTCTCTTTTTTATGCTTCGTTTATCGAGTTTCGCTTATGAGGGAGCACTACAATAATTTGTTGGATAGCGGTCATGCATTCAGCGTATGGGGCCACCAATAACAACAGAAGGGCTTTTCAAAGGACAGCACCTGGAACGCTTCCCCTACAGGCGGATTTCTCAACCTCGTGTACGATGTTTTCTCCTATTTCTGAAGAGCTTCAACTTCTCTGCCGACCAACATTGTGTCCCCTGAAGTGAAATGTTCGCACAGCTGGCTGTGCAAACATTTACCCAATCGGCACATGTCTACAAGGGAAGGATTTCGTGGTAAAATCTTAGAGCTGCTGTTCTCAATCCGTTGGAAACTCCATGCGCTTAAGCCATATCGTAATCTGTATAATGATCACCCACGAGAGAAATCCACGTCGCGAATAACATAGTTTAGAAAAAGAACGATTTGCAAAAGTGCCGAACAAAACCCTCTAGTACCTTCGTGTATCAGTTGTGAACATGCATTATTTGTACATTCTTACCACCCGGTAAAGTTCGTCCAGGGAGTTTTGAATCCCCCGGTATATTACTGCCAATGCGTGCGAATAGAATAGACGAAATGAAACCAGATTTAAGTAGAATTCTATAGAATCCTCGCTACTAACAATGGGGAAAATTTCCTTACTTTACACCAAGTCTCAATCTGATTTTTCGTCGCGTAGACCTGAGAGAGATAACCCTTTTCGAACAATCCTGCTACCTTATAATTGCATGAGTCAATAATGAGATATATCTATTAATTTGAAAACCTAACAATCATATTGTTTTGTCGTAATAATTTGTTAAGTAATTCGGAAGCTTTCATCCCATCCTCTTAGCCAGTTGTATTGTGTTTATTTGTCACGTGATTCAATTTCGCATGGAATTTTCTGGAGGGAATATTCCAGATGCAATGTTCTACATGGAATGTTCTGGAGGGAATATTACAGATCGAATGTTCTAGATGAAATGTTCTGGAGGGGATATTACAGATGGAATGTTCTAGATGGATTACACAGAAATATGTATAAGCGAGTAACAGTAGCTGAACTATGTTCTTTTTTACATTCAGAACAACGACAGTTAATATCTTAGTTTTTTAGGCGCCAGCTTCGTTCTCTTTTTGTATTCGTATTTTGAGTGTGTAGGGAGACAGCAGTGTGCTCCTTTATCCATGAAGGATTTTACCTCGGGCTTCCATACACTTTGGTGTTATATTCTTCACAGGGAATAATTGTCCATTGGAGATTGAATTCATGATTCAACAATAAAATTCATAATGTCCACAATCACTGGCCGTGTGTGTGAATTAACTTGCTACTAAATGAGCTTCGACAAGAATTCTACACAGATGGTTTTTTATCAAACATTGACTACCCACATCACAAAACATAGGCGACCGATAAATCATTTTATTGCAGATACATATGTTACCATGGCAACAAAACACAACAGGAGCCAGGCGTCGAAAGCGTGATGATGAACGAGGGACGAACTGTCACTGGACTTATCCGGCAATGGGGGTCTGGAGCACACGATGGAGTCGTCCTCGCAATTCTGCTGCTCGATCCGACCAATGAGAGTGCGGAGAGAAAACGACACGAAGAACGTGGCGTTGTCGTTGCACTTGTTCTTGGTGATGTTTACGAAACAATCTTGAAACCACGAGAAGAAGCTGAAATCAGAAATGAATACATTTGAACCATGAACTACAAGGGTTGTTCAATAATGGAAAATCATAATTTTTTTAAAGGTGTTAAAAAAAATCAAGAAAAATAAAATTCATATTCAATGTGTAGCGGGATAAGTGGAGAATGGATAGCACAAGTTTCACGGTCATGACGTCATTGCTGAAGCCTTGGCAGCCGGCCAAGAACGCCTAGTTTTACTTTCGCCTACGGCAAAAATGGATGTGACACGCGACGAACAATACACCACATTAAAATTATGTTTTTGCCTTAGAAAATCGTCAGATCGTCATATCTTTCAAAAACCAATGTCATGTGTGTTCACCATTCTCCATATAGTCCTGATTTAGCACCCTGCGATTTTTTCTTTTCCCGAATTTGAACAAAAACCACCGGGAAAAGCGGTTTTTATCATCACAGGTTGTGGTAAAAGCTGCGTTGGCGATTTTGAAGGACCTGTCAAAAAACAGATTCCAGCATGTGTTTGAAGACTGGAAAAGAGGTGGGATAAGTGCATTGCATGTAATGGAGAGTATTTTGAGAAAGATCATTAAAATTTGGAGGATTACACAGGAAATTATTTTTTATTAATTTATGATCATTCTTTAATGAACAGCGCTCGTATTATGTTTTTTGTTTACATTAATTTATATCTCAAATTCGTATTTTACAGAACTTAAGAGATTTTAGGGTAGGTTAGTTAACGTCACACTGCAGCCAACAGGCTATTGTCGACTCAACAGCACTACGTCATTTTGAACCACGGTCAGATGACGAGGTCACACCTGAGCTGATACCTTACTCTCCAAACTTTCAGACCACACCAATGGTAATTAGTAATTTTTAATTAACGTTGTACTAGAGCAACACAACGGGCTACTGACGACGGTCCGGGATCAATCCCTTAATGGAAAGATCCGAGGACAACACCTCGTACTTTTGAACCACGGTCAGATCACGAAGAACACCTGAGCTGGCACCCCACTCTCCAAACGTCCACACCGATCCAACGTGAGGACTTTAAGCCACGACAGATTTAAGGTGCACCAGCCGTCTCTACACCATACGCTTACAAACATCCATGCTCGGACGCGGATTCGAACCAGGAAACTTCCGATCCAGAGGCTAACACCTTAACCACTCTACCGGTTGAAAATTAATTGAATATCACTAGGAACTATTCTCATTTGGTTTCTATACACCTTCTTTACTTTTGTCAGTTGAAGTTAAATAGTAAAACTTCAAAAAGTTTCGATTAAACACTATACCGGTTGGTTGGCACACACCGTGCCAATGTGAAGACATTTGAGGCCCAAACAGATTTAACGGGCACAAGTCTCCTTTGTACACGACGGTCTATGGGTCCAGGAAGCTAGTCCGTTACTCTTCCAAACGGGCTCCAATGGCCCAGGGAGGTGTTAGCCTCAAGATCGGAAGGTTTCTGGTTCGAATCCGGGTCCGGGCATGGATGTTTGTAAGCGTATGGTGTAGAGGCGGCTGGTGCACCTTCAATCTGTCGTGGCGGAAAGTCCTCACGTTGGGTCCGTGTGGAAGTTTGGAGAGTTGGGTGCCAGCCCACTTAAGAGACTGATCCCGGAACGTCGTCAATAGCCCGTTGTGTTGCTCTAGTACGACGTTAACTTAAATTTTCAAATTACAAAATCACCAATGCCCAGGGATTTAAGGGAAAGCTCTTCATTGTGTAGTTTAGCATTTCGGTACATTGAGCACAGACATTGTTCTTAAAATGTATCACACTTGCTTCTTTTGGTGTATCGGTATCAGTCAAGATATTGCGTGACGCAACTTCATTTTGATCAATGCAATCACTAAAAAAGTGGATCGCTGTGGCACAGGCCCATTGCGCTACCATCGCTTCCTGACGTGAGGAAGTAAGATTGGAGTACTTCTCTATTCTGTGTCAGTAACAGTTTTTTTTTCGTATGTCCATTCATTGACGGCGATTAAAATAAGGATCCTTGAGATCGAGAACACATGTCAAATTATGAACACTCAATCTCTAATATTATAAAAGGAAGTGTTTGTTTGTTTCTTGTGATCAAAGTCCTGACGAATCTATGGCACTTACAGTAATGGGATATGGCACACAGGTAGTCCGAATTTTTAGCAATTTTAGGGTCGAGGCGAATTTTAAAATTTAATCAAGAACATATTTAAATGAATTTAATGAAATTTAATCATCATTGAATGCAACAGCATAGAAGCAACATCTGCTATAGGAGGTGTTTATAAAAGAGATAATATTCTAAATTTAATTTTTTCGTTCCCGTCTTGATTTTGCGCGGCGGAATAATTTTCTAGCCAGACGATAAAAACAAATAATCTTTTACCTGGAGTCACTTGTTCTTTTTTCTATCTCCTAGACCGTTAAAGATAGAGTAAAAATGTCAACGGATTTGAAATCTGCGGAAAATTTCACTTTACACCGATACCTAAAAATATGATTTTCTTTAAATACTAAGGGGTTCCGCCCCCTGATCGCTTACGCTCTCCGGTGTTGGTTTGTGAGCACGGGCAACGCCGGGCTAGTCACGCAGTGGCTAGTCATTTATAAAATATCCTATTACAGGATTTTTTTTAAAATCTCCTGCTGTATATTCAGACTATCTTTATCTGTTTTGGCAAGATACGGTTTCTTTATATATGACGAGATTATTTTCCCATTTACTTCTCGTCATCGTGGTTCAAAATTGCGTGGGTTGTCCCGGACCGTAAACAAGTGCCCGTTGTGTTGCTCCAGTACGACGTTAATTAAAATACCTACCTATTTACTTCTGATCATAGCATCGATAGAGAAGAGGCAACCAAGTTGGCAGAGTCGCGGATTATTTGAAATTCGATCCTACTGAAGACCATCGTGTGAAATCAGTCGTGTTCGACAATGTCCTCACGTTGGTGTGGAGATGAAGTTTGGAGAGTGAGGTGATAGCTCGGGTATTGACCTCGTCTTTTGACTCGGGTACTGACATCGACTTCTGGTTCAAAATTAGGAGGTGCTGCCTCTGATCTTTCTCTTCGGGGTAGATCCCTGATCGACGCCAATAGCCCGGCGTATTCCTCCAACGCGACGTTCATTCAACTACGTCCCCACTACTATTGGGAGGGAATCGAAAGTATTTTGTAAGAAACACAACGTACCCAGTCCTTTTATTTTAAAGGACACACACATTTATTAATCAATCAACACAGAGAATAGGGTCGTTCGTCAATGGCCCTTGATGGCGCTTAGTGGTAGACTAGCGTCGGTCCAATGAACCCAATGAGGGTAGAAATTCAAGGGCACGACATGGAACGACGCTATTCAAGACATGACGTTGCAAGTTCTAAAAGGTCTTCCAACTAATGCGCAAAAACTACAAAATGTAGCGAATAAATTAGTATCTCCATATTTTGCCAATATATTTTGAAGTGATTCGGCGACATGAGATGTTGGGCTCGATATTTCCAATAAAACTTTGCGAATTATGGGAACAAACTCTAGCCAAAACAGATGCATCAACCTCACACGAATTAACGTTATGTAACGATCAGGTGATTACGAACACAGAAACGTAAGCCGCGTCCACAACGGAGAAGCAGAACAAAACATGGATGATTGATTAACCCCGGAGACAGGTTTGGTGAATCAATCTCTCTGGTTTTTCTGGTTTGACAGCTCGGACACAAAATGTTCCATGTGCTCGCGATCAATCTGGTTGGTTGTGTGTTGAAGTTAAACTGCAAACTTATTGTTTGAAGCAAATTGTTTTAAGGTCCCGTTCTTTACGAAGTCGGCGCCTAATCGCGAGTGCAGCGTATATTATCATTAAAGATTTATTAAAGAGAAATAGGAAGAAAAGTTCCCAAAAAAGGCGACATTTGGTGACACACGTCATGGAAAATGTTCTCAGGAGTCAAAAGACTGAAAATGTATGCGTCTTTTGCTCACACGCGGTAGAAATTACGCTTTTCCTACTAGGACACTTAATAAACCTTAAACTAATAGATCCACTTCATCGTTAACCCTGTACAATTTTGAACAAACCGTATTTTCAATCCTGCGACGGCGGCTGCGGCAACCTCTTTATCAATAAATATATATATATATATATTTAAATATATATATATATATATATATATATATATATATATATATATATATATATATATATATATATATATATATATATATATATATATATATATATATATATATATATATATATATACATACGTACTTGCAAAATTGATATTAGCAGATTATTTCCGCTACAAAATAAAAATTTCTTACTGAATATTTCACTCATATGTTCCAACATATTGAAAGTCTCTTTCAATTCGGCATTTTTCGGTAAAACGTATTAACAGTGCAACAATTTAAAATTTTCTTGAATTGCAAAAAAGTTTAAATACATTTTAAATATCCACCTCTTATTTATCTTAAACTAGTCACTGCGTGGTGATTGCTAAGAATTCACATTTGGTTTGTGAAGCCTATTGGATAACAGCAATCATGGCATTGGTTTGCCTCACAAACGAAATGGAAATTCGTAGCCTATTGGAAATTCTAATTTGCAAATTCTAAACAGCAAATTCTAATTTGATTTGCTTCGCAAACTAAATTATGAATATTATGAACTATGATTTGCTTCGCAAACAAACACCTCGGGCAACGCCGTAATGACCTCGTCATTGCCAAATTCGAATTGCGAAGAGATCCAATCGGCGTGACGTCACAATCTCTTGCGAAAATATAAATATTTAATTGAAAAATTATTTATTAAAACAAAATCAAATGGAAGGTAGAGATTTAGGGGTTTAGATTTTATTCAGATTTCACATCTGTTGAAATTTTCATCTGTCTTTAACGATCCCGATTTTACAGGCCCGACTTTAAAATCCTAAGATATATAAATATTTCTATGTTCCGATCCACGACCCGTTTCTTAACGATGACCCCGGTGATTGATTGCACGTCGAGCAAGGGAACGAAAAAACGCCGTCCAAATAGAGCGAGCACGAGCACTTGCTTTCCTTTGATGTACCGACAAGAAGCGAATCATTTTGCTCGTGCTCAAAATGTTCATTCACCGTCTACACTGAACGAGCTGCCAATCAAACCTGTCTCCGGGGTTAATCAATCATCCATGTTTTGCTCTGCTTCTCCGGTGTGGACGCGGGTCAGTTGTACCACGACCTATTTAACGTGTCCCAGTCACCATTAGTGGACACGACAGTCTTTAGCCATGTCGAAGCGCCGATCTCGCAATCATCAGAATTGCAGGCTCCGAAGAGAACAGAACTCACAACTCTTCCGATGCGAGCCCGACGCTCTACTGACTGAGCTACCGCAGCTCTATTCATGTGTTCTGGTTGCTACTGTTCTAGTAGACGAACATTGGTGTATGACAGTGCCTGTGTTCTGATACGATCAAGAACATGGAATCTTGGTACTGTTCGGAATTAAGAACGTGAATAAGGTTAGATTTGTGGTAGACTTGAGAGGATGGAGACGTGTTTTCTGCACCGGACGGTGCGGTATATATCTGAAACTTTCTATTACATTGTAAAAACAAATGTGCGTGTCCAATTTAGGTATCCAGTGTCCTTCTGTTCTTGGCCACTACTACACGCAATGTCTATCATATTAGACATAGCTCGGTCGCGTTATTTTTAGAACTCTATAAGCTTCATGTAGTTCCTGGAATTCCCTGAAATCCACTTACCATGTCGCAGAAGCTATCTGAATCTATGCGGGGGTGAACACTTAAATATTGTTAAAGTTTTCTCAGTAAGTCTAGCACAGAAACGATTCAGATTACAAGGATCCTGTTTCAATTGGTTTCCTGCAACCCGTGCTGGATTGTTTTAAATTAACGTCGCACTGAAGCAACACAATGAGCTATTGGCGATGGTCAGGGATCAAACCCAGCTGGAACCCCACTCTCCAATCTACTGCACAATTCACTAGTGGCTATTTAATGCAAACAAACGTGTCTATTCAGATGAAATGAATCGTAAACTCGGCACTGAAATAAAACTGACCGACGAAGACTTCAATCTGTACTGAGATGGTTCTTACCAGCAGGTGGCGCTCGTAGACTCACTCTCGTTCTTGATTGTGGCGATGAATTCCTGAGAGAGTTGCGAGTCGCTGTGGCAGTCCGCGTAGTGATCGGCGTTGTCTTCGAGGCATTCGTAGTTGTCCAAATAAGCTGCAACAGAAATGCAACTTTTAAATCCTTCCGAGAAGTTTAAAGAGAGAAATATTAGTAGGGAAATTCCATGGTGTCGGACGTTAATACTTGACACACATTTCTTATGAAAATCTGGTTTTTAGTACATAAATTTCAACTAAATTATCACATTTTTATTCAAGGTACTTACGGGAGACCCGTAAGGAAAAACCCAAAATTCTTATTATTAATTTTACCTAACCAATTTTTTAGTGATAACTAAGCACATATTTTAAAGTAATTATCAATAAAAAATTAGTTTTTATTTGCAAGTATATTTTGTGTTGCGATTTTAATCAGGGTGTCAAGATTTAAATCACTTGATTTAAATCAACGATTAAAATCATGATTTAAATCAAATGATTTAAAAAAAACCACTGATTTAAATCACAACTAATCTTACATTTTTATAACTAAGTAAATACACCATAGGAAAAAGACAGAAGTGGTCAAATGTTTTAATTTTTCTGCACTCATGGTGATTTCAGCACTAATGGTTACACCCAGCTCAGAGGGAACTGGGTCGATAACTGCATATAATACAAGATTGCAACAGCCAGTTGTAACTTATTAGAATATACTATATACTGGAAACAGTAATGTAAACACGCATGGCATAATTCTAAATGCCAGGAAGAGTAATGTATAAACATTTCTGATTTACAGCACTCATAATATAAACACTTAAAGGAAGTATACAACAGTTTGATTCAAAATTATAAACGAAAGAGGTGACTGATTTTATTAGCTAAAAAAACACAAGTGGGAAGTAAAGTTTTTGAGGCCTTTGTTAGTTAGCTCCCAAAGTGTGTGCTGCAGCACCCTGGGGTGCCGTGTAGAGAGATGAGAGGTGCTGCAAAGCACCCGTAACCTCCAATCTAAGCTATTTCTAAGCAACAGAAAAAAAGGGGTTAAGGTCACTTATCAAAATTCGGTTCACTCCCCAACCAAGAGCATGATGAAGGTAATTTTGTTTGTTTTATTTATATTTTCACCGACCTATGTTTTCTTATTAAGTAAAATTAAAGTGTTTGTGTGTGAATTTTAAATACTAGTTGTATTAATTATGTTTATGTTCTTATTTGTCTAATTTCTTTTTCAAAGTGCTACAAATATGAACTGTGTATATATATGTAATAATATACCACAGATAAATATTACATGATGACGAGGGTGCTGTGAAAAAATTATAATTCACTTAAGGATGCCACCACTTGGATAAGTTTGGGAGCCTCTGTGTTTGCTTATTCTTGTAGTTAGAAATAGAGATTAAAAGAGTAGAAATATACATTTTCACACACAGCCATTAAAATGTCAGCAGGAAAAAAGAAAGATCCAATATGAATTAAAACTAAGTGAAAATCCATTTATTATTGCTGCTCGGCAGTTTTTTTTAATCAGAATTTACTATAGTCTGATTATTTCTGAGTTCTATTCTACTTCTCAGACTATAGTTTAGGTCTGTCACTTACACTTGCTGATAAATTTGTTAACATGATGATGTAATTTTCTCAAGAAAAACTATGTAGGATGTCAACTTGTGTTTTAAAGTTAAATAAATGTTAAGTAAATATTGATTTACCATGTCACAAATTCTGATTGTTTACTTAAAATAAATATTGGTTTACATGTCACGTCACAAACTCAATTTCTTATTTAACAAATTTATATATATTTATTATATAAACAGTGTTTAGGGCCTGCAGAAATTTAAATAGAAAAATCTTATTTAAATCAAAATAATCCGATTTAAATCAAAATAATCCGATTAAAATCAAATAAATCCGATTAATTGATTTTTTTTTAATCATGATTTTTTTACACCCTGATTTTAATATGTTTTTTAAGCCGAAATACACATTTAATGCCGAAATATACATATTATAAACTCTTTATTATATTAATGAATACTAACTTTACTTTCCAAATGTCCCCTTGAAGATGCATATGGCGTCCTTTCAACCAAGTACCAACCACCCTGTCGCTTTCTGATCCGACTCTCCCCTCACACATTTTAAAATCGAATTTGCATCAGTAGCGTCGTCAAATACATTATTAGGAACATACATTCAAAGTAAAAGAAATCGGGTAAATACAATTTCCCCCTCTCCTAGTGCTTTTTGCTTAAATTGAATTACGTCAAATTCTTGAGGCACATTTATGTTAGTTCAAATGTGACGAAATAAAAATCCATTTTGTTTCCCCTCTTTGGTTTCAACAACTGAAGTATGCTCAATATGTAATTAGGCTATTTAAATGCGATATCACAATTTATGACGATTGGTAAAAGAAAATAGGGGGTTTCATACTTAATCTCATGATGCTGTTAGGATCGCATAGTTGTTGTTGCAATTTCTGCAAACCTCCGTTGAGAAAGAAGACTTCGATTTCTCCAATCACTTTCTTGCATTCATCGTTGCAGTCTTTGTGACCATTGCAGGTCGCTCTGTATTTACGGACGCAATCGAACGAGTAATTCATGTGACTAGGAGGGGATAGAAAAATAACAATTCCATTACGACTAAATCTATACTAAACATTACGAAAGACATTTCGATTATCAACAGTTCTGTTTTACTTCAACCTCGATCAAATGACATAGAATTAGCTTATTAATTTATTCTTCAGGACAAACGGAAGCTTTTAGACAAATTTAAAAAATATGAAAGAGTAACTATTTGTAAATATTTACAGTATTTACTAGACTCTATTCTTACACTGTGAGTTCAAAATGTAGATTATATTTAGGTACGTGACTCCATAAATACCTGTTTATTTTGGAACACGAAAACAATTCAGTTACAAACCTGAGCAGGCAAAAGTCCAATTATGGAGAGAACTTTGCTCCTCAACAGGTGGCCCCAATCTTGTAATATCTTATACAAATTAAGATTGGCAAACATAAAGATCTCACAACTTTAACTACAATTTAAACTTTATCAGGATTTTCAATGAATATTGACGAGAATTTAAGGAATCAAATTGTCCCTTTCGAAAGACGTACAGTAATCAATTGTAATTGACAGTAACCGCGATTCATTTCGTCCTACAGAAATAAGAGATTCCATAATAATGCTTACCCATACTCTTTCAACTCTCTGTTTCTCTTGGGCTTTTTTCCTTAAGTAAGTCATGCTGTCGGATATGTTTATCCGCAATTAACAGAGACAGACTGTACGGAGCCAAGAAACTGTTCAGAAATTCAGTTCAAAAAGATCCAATTCGAAACGTAGCCGATTATGTCCCGCGAAACATGTGTGTATTCGAAATGATGCTGGCGAACATTATTGTGGGACTATGTTACAGTTCAATTCTGCCAATAAGTATACCGAGTGTTGGCATGATGGAAAGGTTCGGTAAACGACATTATCTGATGCACCGGAGCTGTTAAAAGTATTGCTAACTTAAAATTCTCCAGATACTAAAAATTATCAGCAGCGAATGCGTGAATACAACTATGTAATAGCATTCCCTTCGATGAGAGCACTGATTAAGGTATAACTACGTTCGGATTATCCAAATTATGTTTTTTTTAAAGATAAAATACCTTATAAATACACAGTACAAAACAAAAATTTGCTGAAAAGTATGAATTTTTTTTAATTGGCAAAAATTGACACATTTATGTTTAAAAAATTAACTTCAAACCTCATATCTTTACAACAAATATGTTTTTTGTCTTCTAATCATACGGTGCCTTAAATAGGATATTTGCAATATTCTTCTCCAGTCATGATGTATAGTGCATAACGTTGAATAAACATGAAATTTGGAAAATTTTCCTTACAACACTACATTGAAATGACTAAAAAAAATCCTTTCAAAATACAACTTATATCCTAATTCAGACTCTTTATAACAAATATAAAAAGCAAGGGAAAAAATTCATTCAAAATTTTTTAATACACTTTGAGTTATCACATTATTGAAAATCGCATTCAGAGAAAAATGCATGAAAATATTTGTTAGGTAATTTACTAAAATATATTGTACATGAATTAGTTCAGAATTATCCTGTTTTATACATTAAACATTCTTCTGTTTCCTTACATGCCCCTTTTTTTTAATTTTTGGAAGCTTTTAATTTCTTTATTGCAGTTTCGTCTAAGGCAATGACTGCCTTTTAGAAAAGGAAATTCTCTTTTCATCAATAGAGAAAATTCTTTTTGAAATGTAAACTCCAGGACTGAGTCCAACACTACTTAAAACTTTGAACAGGCCCCTGAAACCATCATTAAACTTCTCTACTACAAGTCTGAGAGTTTTTAGAATCACAAAAGTTTCTTTCGGGTCAATGTTCCATAAAACTCCATTTCAGGCTTCGATTTGATTTTGTGTTTTTCCGTGCATACCTTTTCTAGTAGAGTTATATCCCACAAACTCATGTATATTGGTTTAACAATGCTTATAACTGAATTGGGAAGACCAAGTGTTATTCCTTTCAGTGTCTTTCCTATGGCTTTAGCGCTTTGAAAACGACACCAACTGTTCTCACATTGTCCATGTACAGGCTCGTCTTTGGATGAACAGCAATGGAAAAATGCAGCAATAACATGCTTTTGCATTTTATCCAAATTGCCTGCGTTAGCGCGTATGGCAATACCATAATAATTTTGAATTTTGTTAGTGAAAACATGAGTGAGCTTCCCTTTGCTCCAAGTCCTTTAGTTTGACTCCTGATTTTTATAAGCCGAGCTCCAACTTGTTTTTGGATGTGACCTATGCATTCAAGTTTAATAACTGAATTTGATCCATAAATGTCTTTTACTTGCATAAACGCTTTAGAATCGCCATAGCCATAGTACTCTGAATATTACAGCTGTGTACACAATTTCGATCGTTTAAATATTCTGAATGCACCCATCGGCTCCATGCTTTAAACTGTACTAACGTGGTTGGCACAAATGTGGTCAGCTTTCTTACATTGGTTTAGGATGGAATTTGATGCAGCGCTCAATCTATTGCATATTCTACAGAATTGAGGCATTATCTCAACGTCTAAAATATTTCCTGTATCAATCTATAGGACTCCAACTCAACCATTTACAGAAGAGTACCCCTTTCGTTGCCAAGTCCCATCTACGGAAATACCGCATTTAGTAGGAGGAGACTTAGTTAGTTAGGAGTTTTCAGCTACCCCCCCCCCCCCACATGAAGCAGACTGAAGTAGCTTATTTTCTAACCTCCTAAAGGTTGCTTTGGAGAAAGGCGATGACATATTCAAAGTAACACACAGTTTTATAGCTGAAGAAAAACCTTTGCCTTTTAATATTAGGTCATATACAAACCGTACATTTATTTCATTCAGCTTGTTGAGTTTTTTGCAATCTAGTCGCAATCTCTTTCACAAACGTGCAGTTTGTGCACTTCACTGAAAAGTTGAACAAAGTCCAGACTTAGAATCTTCAAGACGGCACAAATTACACAAAAAGTATAGAGGATAACACAGAATAGAAAAGACTGAAATCAGTTCAAGATCAATTACAAGACAAAATAAAAATTGTTTTGGAAAGAAAAAAATCTGATATGTGTATTAAATAAAACAAAAAAAAAATTTTTTTGATTAAAAATGGACTTTTTAATGTAGTCAGATACCTTAAGGTATCCGGCTGGATCGGATACAAATTAAAATAATTCTTTATATGAATCATTATTAATATTTTTTAGACAGGTATTGATGTAAAAACATGTAATTAACAGTAAATTAAATTATACCACAATTCATTTATTTTATAATGAGGATTAAGTGGAAAATTTCAGCAAAAAAAACTCCGGGGAAAACGCTTTAAATATAAAAAAAAATGATAAATGATTGTTGGAAAAGCGTGTACCTGAGAGTTCAGGAATGGGAGCGTAACTGAGCAACGTCTGTAGCCGGGTACTTCAAATAGTCTCTCTCTCTCTCTCTCTCTCTCTCTATATATATATATATATATATATATATATATATATATATATATATATATATATATATATATATATATATATATATATATATATATATATATATATATATATATATATATATATATAATTCAGGGTGGTAACAGAACCTGGAAAACCGGGAAATCAGGGAATTCTCAGGGAACTTTTTATTTCTGGAAAAATCAGGGAAAATTTCCAAATTTTACAAAAAATCAGGGAAATTTTGACAATTTAAACTGTTACTGTTATCTTTTGTCCTATTTTGAGATGCGCGATTTTGAGTGCTTTTGTGAATCGAATAAATCGTATTCCCTGAAATTGTAATTCGAAAAAAGAGCCATAGTGTCGTAAATTTTGAACACTGCGGAAACCGCTGCCGCCATTTTTTTCGCGGCTGCAGTGTTTTGTTGCCTTGAGGCTTGTGGGATACAATTTGAAATTTGTGCCACAAATGATATTTTTAGCGTATTAAATTAATTATTTTTGTTTGCAATTACATTTTTGTAGAATTATTTATATATATATATATATCTGCATTTGGTTTCGATGAGAATAGTATGACAATGTAGTTTCAGGTGTAAAAAGTTCCTTAATCAAAATATTTTTAATTTTTTCTCCAGTTTTTTGAATTGCAGTTTTAAGAGTTCCATTAAGGGTTCCAAACAATAACAATTAAAATATCTAGAAAAAAAAACATAAAATATTAGTGGAGAATGATCTTTTTCCACCCTTTGACCCTAAATACTTAAAAATAGTGTTGTGTGGAGACTGTATATCGATACCAATCGAGGATCATAACATATCTTAAGGGAATTGTTAAATCAGGGAAATTTTTGTGAGACTATCAGGGAAACCATGGAAATATCAGGGAACTTTTTTCAAGGATTTTGTTGCCACCCTGTAATTCTCTTACGTGGCACGTAAAAAAGACGTTTTATGTTACCACGTTTTGGCAACATTGTATGATTGTTTGTTTACCACGAAGCCTCGCGCCTCAAATGAACTTATAGTGTTATCGGATGAAAATTTATTGGGAAAAAATGAGTTTTAGTCCAGCTGCTGCAGTTTATAATTAGAAATCAAAGAAGGCGGAAGATCTTTTCAGAGCCATTTAAAAGCGGTCCTTTTCAGGGCCAACAATTATAGTTGAACAAGACGCTTGCACTACAACTTTCGACAACAAACTCAATGAATAAATGTGGGTGGCTGAGTACTGTGAAAATGTACATCGAACAACATGCTAGGTATTCAATTTCCAAAGCAGTGCTCACACTTCGAGTCAAAATATGCTCAAAGTTTTCATATGAATTCTGAATTCAGAGGAACTGAAAATATCTTTTTTTACAGCAAATTTAGATTTGAAAAATAATTTTTGGAATATCATATTTTGTAAACAATCCCTTCTGCTAGAACACGTCTTCATTGATGAGAACGAAGCGAGTATAGGTTCGCGTAGCTAACCAATGAGGATTGCAAAGTAATCCTCGGGGGTTGGCGAGCGTTAGCGAGCAGTGGGCGGGTCCCCTAGTAATATAAAACAGGGTGTCAAGATTTAAATCACTTGATTTAAATCAACGATTAAAATCATGATTTTAATCAAATGATTTTTTTTTTAAATCACTGATTTAAATCACAATTAATCTTACATTTTTATAACTAAGTAAATACACCATAGAAAAATGACAGAAGTGGTCAAATGTTTTAATTTTTCTGCACTCATGGTGATTTCAGCACTAATGGTTACACCCAGCTCAGAGGGAACTGGGTCTATAACTGCATATAATACAAGATTGCAACAGCCAGTTGTAACTTATTAGAATATACTATATACTGGAAACAGTAATGTAAACACGCATGGCATAATTCTAAATGCCAGGAAGAGTAATGTATAAACATTTCTGGTTAACAGCACTCATAATATAAACACTTAAAGGAAGTATACAACAGTTTGATTCAAAATTATAAACCAAAGGGATGACTGATTTTATTAGCTAAAAATAAAAACACTAATGGGAAGTGAAATTTTTGAGGCATTTGTTAGTTAGCTCCCAAAGTGTGTAGGTAGGTGCTTCGAAGCGCCCGTAACCTCCAATCTAAGCTATTTCTAAGCAACAGAAAAAAGGTAAGTTCACTTATCAAAAATCGGTTCACACCCCAACCAAGAGCATGATGATGGTAATTTTATTTGTTTTATTTATATTTTCACCAACCTATGTTTTCTTATTAAGTAAAATTAAAGTGTTTGTGGGAATTTTAAATACTAGTTGTATTAATTATATGTTTACGTTCTTAATTCCCTTATTTCTTTTTCAAAGTGCTACAAATATGAAATATATGTAATAATATACCACATAAAAATTACATGACGACGAGGGGGTGCTGTGAGAAAATTATAATTCTCTTAAGGGTGCCGCGACTTTGATAAGTTTGGGATCCTCTGTGTTTGCTTATTCTTGTAGTTAGCAATAGAGATTAAAAGAGTAGAAATATACATTTTCACACACAGCCATTAAAATATCAGCAGGAAAAAAGAAAGATCCAATATGAATTAAAACTAAGTGAAAATCCAATCCTGCTCGGCAGTTTTATTATCAGAATTTACTATAGTCTGATTATTTCTGAGTTCTATTCTACTTCTCAGACTATAGTTTAGGTCTGTCACTTACACTTGCTGATAAATTTGTTAACATGATGATGTATATTTTTCCCAAGAAAAACTATGAAGGATGTCAACTTGTGTTTTAAAGTTAAAGAAATGTTAAGTAAATATTGATTTACCATGTCACAAATTCTGATTGTTTACTTAATATAAATATTGATTTACATGTCATGTCACAAACTCAATTTTTTATTTGACAAATTTATATATATTTATTATATAAACAGTGTTGAGGGCCGCGCGCGCGCGCGGCAGAAATTTAAATAGAAAAATCCTATTTAAATCAAAATAATCCGATTTAAATGAATTAAATCCGATTTAAATCAAATAAATCCGATTAATTTGATTTAAAAAAAAATCATGATTTTTTTACACCCTGATATAAAAAGATCTTAATGCGTTTGATTGGTTGGTAGATATAAATTAACTGGCACAAAGTAATAAAGCGAGATATTACTTTGTGCCATTTTAAATCCAATGATGAACCAAACCAATGAATGGATGCCTCGATACAGTACAAAATCTTTGGCTTTTCCTGGGGCCCCAAGAACTCGGGGCCCTCCGACTCTCGTTTGATTTAAGTGATTGGAAACACCTGTCACAGTGAAATGTAAACATAAACATACACTTACTTGCACGTTTCGCCCAACTCCTCATCTTTCCCGTACAAGGGGAATCCCAGAGTTTCGTAATAGACGAGATCGTTGAGGCACACCCCTACGACAGCGAACTCCCCGCAATCTTCCGCACCCAGAGCCAAACCGGCCAAACACGCCGCCTGCAAAACGAGCCACACCACGAGCATCACCAGACCGGCAGACCAAGGAGTGTTCGGGAATTGGGGTGGAGTGCGAACGTTTTGTCTCGGTGCGAGACATTCTTTCCGGCATTCACTGGAAGAGGTTTGACGCTTGGCGTGACGCGATCTCGATTGCGCGGTTCTTCCGAGGATGCTTGGAATGAGTCACACCGCTTTGGTGCTGATAATGGCCTTCCGCTTTTATTTCCTGGCTTCCTTGTGCAACGTCAGAGGGATTGTCGTGTTATTCAAATACCAAAAGAATGTTTGCTTGTGTCGTTCCTACCCGATGTGTGTGCCATTGGTGTATGTAATTGGATGGAATATTTCGTTAGTTTCTAATGAAACACCATCTTTGGTTTCTCTCTGGATCCTGGGAGGATCGAAGTGTTCAGTGTACGGAGCGTTATGCCCGCCCAGCCAAACAGAATATTTTTAGAAGAAAAATAATTTTATTTATCTTGATTAGAATAATGATTATACAGTCAGTATCGGTTATAGGGTCAGCTCAGCGGTCCAGAAAAATCAGACCCTATAAGCGGGGTGGCAATATTTGCCGAACAATACTACGCTATTTAATTATAGCAGGATTATATTACCTATCAGAATATAGTACTCATAAACTAATAATTAAACTTTTAAGAACATTTTAAAAATTAATTCGCAAAATAAAAGCTATTGTAAGAAATTTGCACATTTTTGTTAAGTGAGAAATGTGTTACCTTACCTTACCAATCTAAGTACAGTACGCATACGTATGTGCATCCATATTCAATGCACTTATCACAACTATTATAAAAGGAAGTTTGTTTTTCTGTTTTTCGTTATCACAGTCCTGGCGAATCTACGGCACTTACAATAATAGGATTTGGCACACAGGTAGTCCGAAATTTTTTGCAACTTTGGGGTCGCGGCGAATTTTAAAATTCAATCTACAACATTTTTAAATGAATTTAATTATTATTGTTTTCATTAGAATGACAACAGCATAAAAGATCGCAAATTCTAAATTAATTTTTTTCATTTCAGTTTTTATTTTGCGCAGAGGAACAATTTGTCAGCAGACTAAAAAAACAAAACATTTTTTTGTATCAATGAACGTTCTTGTTCGTCACGTGTGATCCAATTGAAACTAAATGTTTCTTTACTCTTTTCGTCTCAATTACAGAGTACTTTTCAAACAGAGAGAGATAACTTCAACCAATAAACAGACAGATAGATGTTCACCTATTGTGCTTGGTAAGGAATAGAATAGGGGGGGGTAACGCCCATGATTTTTCAACGCAAAAGAGAATATGGGGGAGGGGGAGTCGTAAATCCAGGTATTCCCCGGGGTCGCAAAGACTTTTCCTTCTTCCGGTCATTTCCTGTATTTCTTCCCGCCTCAAGAAATGTTGCAACAAGTACTATTTTTTAAAAAACCGATAACCTCATTGAAAAGATAAAAAAAAATCGACCCTATAACCGATAACCAGGAAAATAAAATGACTCTATAAGTGGTGCGCTTTAACACATGTTCCCTATTAAGTTAGACGGGACTTTAGAAAACTGACCCTATAAGCGGGGTGACCTTATAAGAGGGTGACCCTATAGCCGGTACTGACTGTAGTACACGTTTTAGAGGGAGGAATGCAGTTCTAATATGAGGAGAGTCTCAATTGACCCTCGTTTAACATGCGCAGAGGCGATCTCATTTAACATGTAGAAAGACGATTTCTCACGAATCATTCAAAAGAGAGGCACACTGTGCGCTCTCTCCTGAAGAAGTCCTCTTACGGCCATATTCACAAGTCTCGAGTTAACTCGAGGATCAGTTGATCCGCGGTTTAATTTGAGGATTAGCAAGAACGGTATTCCCAAACAGCGTGTTAAGTGATCCGGGAATTAAAATGAGACGCTCGCTGTGATTGGCTACCTCACGATCACGTGGTATTGTTTACATTGGTTACGAAGCCCGAACCTGCATTCATACTGATCAAGCACGTACTTCGCCGTAGAATTGATTCCAAATTGTGAATAAATAGGACTCATACAGCATTTTAATATGGTTTTGGGAAAAGTAATGCAAAGGTATTTAATTTCAAATTGGATTTTTATGGAAACCTAAATTTTGCAAGAAATAATTGTACACAATGTCTTGACAGCAGATGTATGTAATCCGATTATCTTTGTACTTGTCAGTATGGGTGTGTGTTGGTGGTGTGAAAAGTGACTTGCATTGTCATTTTTCTTTCATTCGTAATAATTCAACAGAATGATTTTTATTCGACGACAAATTTGTATCCGCCATGGTCGTTTTCTACCGTTTGCTCTCTCCGGCTTAGAGGACAGAGGTGGCGCCATCTATCTTTTCGCTAAGCTGCTTGTTAAGATTACGCAGCTACATTTATTTTCATTTTTCTTTTGAATTTCAATAAAATTATGTTTTAAATTTTCCATTTCAAAAGAGAGTTAGTCAAGCAATATTATGATGAGGACATGAGATGCTATGCAGCAGGTGCTCCGTAATGATACGTCCAATCAAGTGACCAGTCGTCGCAAGAATACTATACTTCAGCATAGAATGAAATGTGTCATCCATTTTGTTTTTGCAGAACATCCTTCGGAAAAAGGTAGTACTGCGCATGCGTAACTCTTACTAGCGAGTTAACTCGCCGATTTCGGAGGATCAAAATGTAACACCGAACCGGCAGTTTAAACCACGGATCAGGATTTGTGAATACGGTTTTTTCGATAACTCGCGGATTATCGTTGATTCTCGTGTTAACTCGGACTTGTGAATACGGCCGTTAGTCGTTTGCAGTCCACTTCTTATAGCCCACCTCACAGCAGGGGACAAATTCCTTCTCGTTAGGGTACGGATTAGAAGGAACCGACCTGCTCGGTTGTCGGTCACTCAAAAAATTCCCGAAATCGCCGACACACTCCGTTCTCACGAGAAACTCCCTACGTGGGATAATAGGGTGGAATTGGTCCACAAAGAAGCGGTCTGCTTCGATGAAAGCCTTTCTCACGAGTTTCCCTCGTCAAGTAACCCTCAAAGGATGTGGATCTCACACTTTAAGTACAAGGATTGTTTTCAATTGAACCTCTTCGAAGTCTCGCGAAAGCCTCGGAGGAAATTTATGCCGATTATTATTTTGCTGAAAATTATTATTCTACTCAAACTGCCAGTGAGTGACCTATTCGATTACAATGGCGTGGACGAAAGAGTTGGTCATAATATTAATAGAACTATTTGGAGAGAGGCCTGTTCCCTGAGGGACACAACTACACCCTAGTACAAAGACAAAAACAAAAAGAACAATGTCTGGAGTGAAATGGGTGAGGAACTCGACACCTGGATGAATACATCACTCTTCTTGAGGGGTGAGAAGAGTGCGCTCGGATGGTTGCCGATAAAGTCCATAAAGTGTTTACACCAGAGTCCGTCGAAAAATAGGACGAAAAGAGGTCAGCGTACGTTAAACGTCACACAAAAGGAGGGAAATGTATCTGCAACTCCGGTCTAAACGCGGCTTTATTTTATTTTCCGAACAATTCGTAAGCATGTCTCCAAATGAGTACATCATCCTCAGTGATCAGAACACTCTGGAAGTAGCTGAATGGGGCAATTCACCAACACACCTTTAACCGTTTCTAGAACGAAAAGTTTCCACCCAAACAAAAACCCTGTGAGGTTAAATGACATTTGAGGATATTCTCGGACTGCTCACGAAGGTAGCTGGACAAGTCGAAGCTCGGTTTTACGGACTTTGGGAGCCCTCACGATTTCGTAAATGATTTTTACCATCGAACCAATTTAACTTTTATCTTAACCCTTTAAACGTCGTGAGATTTCCGTGCAGCATCCCTCAATACACTTGATGGCTACAGGATCACACCTGTTGAATCCACGGACTTTTTCATCGTTAAAAGAACGATTCAATTGTTCCTTGGAATAAAGTCCTTTTTAAAGATTCTATTCGTCAAGAAGGTCAAAATGGGTTCGAAGTCACGCAGGTTGTAGAATGGAGGAATTATGCCACTCAAAAGGATAACGAATTGTTTTCTACTAACCCAAGGGTTTCTAAAAGAAGCAACGCTTATATTAAGACAAAAAAGAGACTACATGTTTGCTAAATCTCTTTTCTGTAAGTGCCACAGGCCTTTGCGTGCAGAAAACGAACATATAATATTAGAGATACCCTGTTGTGTTGCTCCAATGGGATGTTAAATAACTAACGGCCCACAAATATTTTTGGTTCAATCCCTAGATTAGAACAAGAAGAGCTGTTGTAAGGTAAATCTGTCGTGGCCTCCAACATAGTCGCGTTGGCGTGGTGTGGAAGTTTGGAGACTGGGTCCCAGCTCAGATGGGAACTTGTCATCTGACCGTGGTTCAAAATGACGTCATGTTGTCTTCGGATATTTCCCTTCGATACGTTGTGTTGTTCCAGTGCGATGTCAAAATTAAAAAATATGTATCTACACCCTACATAAAAACATGTTGCACCAACAGCCAGAGTTTCACTGCTTTTAGAAAGTTCCTTAAAGCACGCGATGGAAATTCTGAGCTTCGAAGTGCGTACCTCAATTTCATTGAGCAAACTTCACTGTGGTTGGAAAATGGAAGTATCATGGAATGAGCCTAATTTCAGTTTACACTCAAGAAATACATGCAATTTTGGCATTGGTTGAAGACGACGCCTTTCTAAAGCCTTTCAGTAGTAGAGGGGGGTACGCAACTTGAGCAATTGCGATATTCGTCACCTAGGCCCGACAGCGTCCCCAGACACCAGACCTCAATAGGCCTGAATGCATGAAGAAAGCTATGCCTTATCACAGACGTTCTGACACGTGGCTTATACTTGGTTAATTTTTTTACACTTGTAATTTAACCTCTTCACTTTATGTAGCAGGTTATTGCTGTCATATAGCACTCAAGAGAATGTTCCTTTTGCATATATATAATTTTAATGGATGATGAGCACTGACGCAACTATGAGAAGTTTTTCCGATTTGGAGACTAGCCCTGTATTCTTTCGAGAGAACTTGTGTTTTAATTGTAATCAGTAGTTGGAAAAAACAAAATACTCTAATTCTCCATATCGCACCCCGGCACGAAAAGTGACACAAGTCAAAAAATGAACATTTTGATGGTATGTTATTAAAAAATAGGTATAGGTATTAATTCTATAGAATATAATAGAACTTACTATCATAATACCACCAGCTTATACTATTTCAATATAATTTTTATAGTATCCTTTCAGTGGATGTTTCTCAAATTCTACAATTTTGAGTTGTGTCAATTTTCTTGCCAGGGTGCGACATGATCCACAGAGAAAGAGAATCGCAGTGTCAGACTTTTTAAAGTCATAATAAGTTTTTCCAATAGCAGGTGGTGGATTTCTGATCGGAGTACCCTGCCACACTCCCAATTTTTATATCCTACGTCAGCACAAGTATTAATCAGCATCCTGTATTTCCCTTACGATGTTTGGAAATTAAGACTACAAATTATCTTACCTACCCCTTTTTAGGGTCGCTATAACTCAAATATATCAAGCATAAATATGTTACCGCTAAAGTGTAGTAATAAGTTATTCTACAGGTTATATATGTAATGTTCAGATTAACTAGGATAAGCCCTTAAAGTGCCGAAAATTGTTTCCATTTCTCAAATTCCCTAGGTAATCCGCAAATTACCTAGGTAATTTGAGGAGGAGGTATTATGGAATCACATACTTTTGTTTTGTCATTAAAACACTATTGTATTTTAAATCTTCGCTAAAGAGGTTTGCTAAGAATCTTTTCTTAATTTTACTCACCAATTCAGTGCTTGATTGCATACTAGGAGTTAAATTGATCTGCTTTAAAAAAAATCCCGACACAAATTCACGCGCTAACTGGCAGAAACGAATTTGAAAACAGAATTCGCTATGCTACGCACTGGTAGCCGACCCAAATTATGAGAAATAAAAACAACCGGCGACGACAACACGATGGCGAAACCAAACTAAAACTAAAAGTGGATGAAAAATGGGAAGGTGTAGGGAAAGGAAATGAGGGAAACACACTTTTGAACTTTAAAGATACGGAAGTGTGCACATTACCTAGGTTAAATGCGGAAAACTCTTGATTCCGCACGTTAACGGAGTTAATCAGTTAATCTGCAGATCAGCTACGTAATGTGCACATTAACGGCTTTCGAGCTCTAGCGGTAACACATGAAACACGCATTCCTTGAACCCACTTGGGCAGTAATAGAGTCGAGTGATTTAGTTGCTCTACTAAACGGTCCAAAGGTAGTCCCTTAAAGGAAAAGCCAATCCATTCCAAGTAGTAAGCCATGAGCACACACACCCTCTCGCGAGTGGACATTACACACGGGGGAAAACCTGGGCTAGAAATCTTTACCGACTTCTTTTCTTTAAGTTTACTAAAATTTGCCATAAAAACAAACTTTAAAGTAACCTATCGTATTATTTTTTGAATTCATTTGTATGATTTGAAATATTTGAACAGTTTGTAAAATTACATTATTGATATTTATTCGAGAACGTTGAAGTTGTAGTTCTTATGTGCTATAAAAGATAATTCAATTGCCTTTCTGGAGGTTTTCAAACTTAATATCCGGCGAATGAAAATGATTGTATGTTTTTCAGAAGTATTTCAGGTTCATCATAAATAAATAATCATTGAAATTAAGAATTCGTTTTTGTGTATAAGTTTTATTTTATTTTGTTGTTGACGAAAATCTTTAACTTCGAGAAAAATATGCACTAAATATCAAAATTAAGAAAAATTCAACAATCATAGATTAAAAGGTACTTTAGAATATAACTTTTGATCAGTGATCAATAACTAGTTGGATTAATCTTCCGACTGCCAGACGGTTCATTGGACCCGGCAGCAATATTTGATGCAAGCGTATAGTTTGGTAATTTTAAATTAACGTCGTACTAGAGCAACACAACGGACTATTGACGACGGTCCGGGATCAATCCCTGAAGGGAAAGATTCGAGAACAACACCTCGTCATTTTGAACCACGTTCAGACGACGAAGCAAAACTTGAGCTAGCACCCCACTCTCCAAACTTCCCCACCAACCCAACGTGAGGACTTTTGGCCATGACAGATTTAAGGTGCACCAAACGCCTCTACACCATACGCTTACAAACATCCATGCCCGGACTCTGATTCGAACCAGAAACCTTCTGATCTAGAGGCTAACTCGTATTGTTTGAAAATATAGTATCATAACTATGTCATTCCGTGACATCTTCTACGCTTTTAAGCTCTGTATGCAGTAGGAAATCAAATTTTGTTTTGAATAATTGTTTTAAAAATTTTGAAAAATACCATCCGGGTCCATTGGACACGGATGCTAATTTTTGCACACTTCCTTATCTTGGTAGGCAAAGGGTTAATGTCGACGTAAAATGAAATACTGGAAATACTGTAGCAGGGTTCATGCAGAACTTTGAATAGAAAAATTAAGGAGTTTATAAGGAGTATTTAAGGAGTTCTTTCGAAATTTTTAAGGAGTCATAGAAGGTTTATACACACATTTTCAAAAGTGAAAAATAAAAATGTTAAAGAACTATATTATTATATTACTAATATAATACTTTATTACTAATATAATACTATATTACTAATATACTATATTACTAATATAATACTATATTACTAATATAATACTATATTACAAATGTAATACTATATTACTAATATAATACCATATTACTAATATAATACTATATTACTAATAACTCAAAACACTATAACTATATTTTGATATTTCAACTCAACACAAGTTCATTTCGCTCCTGCTCGCTGGAGCTGTTTTATCTGGGATGCTACTGTAAACAGTTCTTATACAGTGAAATCTTATACAGTGAACAACGTTTCTCAGTTTAAAGTACATAATTCTCTCAAATCCCAGCTAAAACTCACAGTAATAAAAATGCAATCATATTTGTTTTCGATATAAAGTATTTTTCAAAATGAAATAACAATTAAATATTTTTAGCTTATAAGTTATACAGTAACATAGTCCTAAATCCGGAATGGTCCAAAATCCGGACGTTTTGCTAACTGGGTTTGTTTTTTCTCACTTTTTTACATTTTTCTGACAGTTTGTAAAGAACAAGAAGTTAAACCTAGACCTAATTGATAAAATAATGGACTCAGAGAAATTAACACACAGAAAAATTACAAGATTCTCAAGTAAAATGTGTTGCATTGTGTTAAAAAAGTTATCCCTATTATTTATAGTTATCCCTATTTATATATCTAATACTTTACTGTTGAAAACGCAGAATTCGAGCGGGGGGGGGGGGTTAGATCAAGTTTTTTTGACAAGAGATACAAATAATCCAAAATCCGAAAAAGTACGAAATCCGGAATGGCCGAGATCTTGAGGATTCCGGATTAAGGACAGTACTGTACTGATATTTCACGGTGATTCTGAATTATCCTTAATTTATGGACATGAGTGTAGTTGACGAATTCGCACAAAATAAAGCAAGACAGAAATTCATGTAAAAAATGTGTTTTTAATAAATTTATTTAATGTCTAATGGAATGGAATTTTTCTTTTCTTTTTGCTAATAACTTAATGAGTTTTCTTGAAACTTTTTTCTAATTTAAGTTTGAGGCCCCCGAAAATTTTACCTCTTGGGGCCCCACTTGACTTGATCCGCCACTGACATATTCTAAACTACAACATTTACAGGAATGACATTGATGTTCCCTCGAACTGAAAAGCCAGAGGAGGCACTGCACTTTTTGTCAAAAAATCTAACCCCCACCATCAAGAAATTACCACTTCACAGAACCATGTTCAAGCAATAATTATTACAATTACGATTCCAAAATGCTTCTATTTAGAAATCTCCAAGTTCCAATGCTAAATTCACTAACGATAATGAAAAATTGACTTGTACCAATAGTCAGGTTGTCATATGAGGGTATTTCAATGCACACCATCGGTTCTGGATTTGCAGATATAATTCTAGAGCGGGAGAAAAACTCTTTACCTTGCCACTCAAATGGGTATCACAATTTCAGCACCCACAGAACAAACCAGAATTAACTCTAAATCTACTAATGTCATTGGTTTTCCACAACTGGAAAATTTTCAAACAAATTCCTAATGCAATTGTCACATACCCCACGCAATCCAACCGAATTTCTATCCCAGAAGAAATTGATAACAACGATCCAACTCACTAATCAAATTCTCCTGGCCTATAATATCTCTTCTAAACTCAGTAATCAAATCTGCCTCCCAGCTGAAATAAAACAACTTATCTAAAAAGTAATCTAATTAAAAAATCTGGCAAAAAAAACTAGAAAAAGGCTTGTTGACGTCACACAAACGCGCAGAAGTCTGTCTTTCCCGTCAGAATTGCGCATTGGACCTGTGACGTCATAGGACGACTGGACAGGCTGGCGTAGGTAATACTAGAGTGCCTATATAATAAGAGTGGCGACAAGGGACCAAATTTGGCCCACTGCACATGCGCGGTAGCCATTTTTCTACCAGAATCGGTTGCTGGGCGAATATGTTTCTTCCATCGGTTTCCCACATTTCCTCCTCTCTCTTTCTTTTGGCGACAGTGTTTATGTCCCGTAATTTTTATGCTCACGACTTATTGAACTTGTTTTCGTGAATATTAACAAGAAAATGAATAAAGTTAAGCTTATAACTTCAGTGTTAAATAAAATAAGATCTGATGTGTTGTCTCTCTCAGGCACAAGTTTTTTCTTTAAATTCTTTCCATATGCTGTGTGATCGAAGGTTACGCATTAATTTTTTATAACATTAAATAAAAAATAGATTTCAAATGTCCTACTATTAATGGATAGTTCCTTAAAATAAAACTTTCTTTCAACCAACTGTTCAACACATGTAGTTGTTTTTTTTTAAGTGTGATTAATCCTTTCCTTACATTAACCGAACCAGAAAAGATACTGAACATTTTTATTTGACCTTTTTAATGCATAACACAAAATTTTAACCCACTTAAATTTAATTTTAAGTTTCATCCATTTATACAAGTCAAAAGACATGTAATTTCAAAAATAATCAACACCATCAGTACACATTTGTTAAAAAATCTACCACATTTTCATATGAAAAATAGAATTAACAGATTGAAACTAAATTATGAGCAAATATTCGCCTAAACATACAAGAATAATCTCAAGATAAAAAATAGTTAACAGCATTTATACGCATTTATATCCAAATTCACAGATAAATGTTGATGTTGTGGTTTTGTTCCGAGATCTAGCAGCAAAATAAAGCTGAAAGTTTGCATCAAAAATAACACTTTTATATAAACATTTCTTTTATTCTTTTTATATAAAGCATGGCTACAATTTACTCTATGCTTTTGTGATGATTCAATTAGGCTTAGGTTATTGAAAACCTATAATAAGGAAACAGCTAAAAAAAAAACGCATTATCAAAAGTTTAAAACTTGCTAACTGCCTTTGGCGCGATGTTTACATCGCCAAAGTAGCGGGAAACAGCATGTTGTTCAAAAAAAGCTATTTACTTAAAAAAATCTTCAAATTTACACTGACAAAACATTAAAATAATTATAAATAAACATTCTAGAACACGAAATGGAACACGAATAAGCTATATTTTCTTTTTAATTTAATATACACACTTTTTCTCGAACACACAAAAAGTTCCCATGTTAAGTCTACGGGAGCTGGGAAAAGACCGCTTCGGGCGGTAGAAAAGGTATCTAAGCCAATCAGAAAGTGTTTCCCGTATGTCGCCACTCTTATTATATAGGCACTCTAGGTAATACTACAACCAAAGACCACTAATGATGTCACAGTTCCTATGACGTCATTGGTCGAATACTAACGGAAGGTGGGGAGGACAGCTTCTCTTGCTTTGTATTAGAATACTCAAAATCACTACAAATTAATATTTCCATGATATTTTTGCACAGACGTGTTCGTATCGAATAGTACTATAATATGTTCGTCGAGCAAATCTGTTTACCACTCTAATTTTAAAAAAAAGTTATGCCGAAAAAGTCCGTGTGTTTAATCGTAATAATTTGAAAAGCAATTCGGAAGCCTTCATCCAATCCTCTTCGCCTTTTGTTGTTTATTTTTCACATGATTAAATTTTGCTTGGAATGTTCTGCGAGGAATATTCTAGGTGGAATGTTCTACATGGAATATTCTAGATGGATAACTTTGACTGTGTTTAATCGTAGTGATTTTAAAAGTAATTCGAAAGCCTTCATCCCATCCTCTTCGCCTTTTGTAGTCTATTTTCACATGATTCAATTTTGCTTGGAATGTTCCGCGAGGAATATTCTAGGTGGAATGTTCTACATTGAATATTCTAGATGGATCAAACAGAAATATGTACAAACGAGTAACAGTAGCTGAACTGTGTTCTTTTTTACATTCAGAACAAAGTTATATCTTAGTTTATTAGGCGCAAACTTCGTTCTTCTTTTTGGATTCGTATTCTGAGGGAGACAGCAGCGTGCTCCGCAATCCATGAGGGATTTTGGATCGAGGGTCAATATCCTTTTGTGTTATATCCTTCACATGGAAGAATTGTCCTTCTGGTGATTGAATTCATGATTCAACAATCAAATTCCTACAGTCCACTACCACTGCTCGTGTGTGTGTGAATTAACTTACTACTAAATGAGCTTCGATGAGACTTCTACACCGTGTTTGGATGGATAAGAAAGTGATGTTTGTCATTTGGACACTCGCTCTGCGGACCCTGTATTTCTTTTCTTTATTCAGGGAAAGAAATTAGAAGACATTAATAATATTTGGCAACCGTCGATTTCGTTCGGTCGCTTTTCTGAACTTCTCCGTCGTTTCGTCCATGCCGAGTTTTCTGGACAAAAAATATCTTTATTTAGTTGGATAATTTTCAAGTGAAATGCCAATTTTACTGTGTGGCCACTTTGAATGAAAACATAAACAGGGCCACATAACATATGTCAAAATTGAATAGGCTCCGAAAACATTCAGGATAGTATTTAATACAGGGTGTCATACAAAATGTATTCTGCAAGGTCTCAACTTCTTCCTCAAAGTTGTACAGGTAACAGTACATCGCAAAATCTGTCTTCATTAGCAAACCTGACTAGATCTTGATGGACGAGATATCTCGTCAAAACCACTTCGAGGGTTCGAGTAATGGATGGGATTCGATTGTATGGTATTTCGAGACTTGGGAGATTCTTGGAAAATATTGAAAAATTGTGCAAGGAGAAGATCGTGATATATGAATAATTACAAATTTAACATAAATGTGAATTTGTGTTGAGTAAATGTCACAGTCGCACAATAAAGACACAAAATAATTTAAACTATTTATTATAGTTTTTTGTTTTTATAGTTTTTGTTACCCTATACAGTATAGTTTTTTAATTGTTACACTTTTTTTTACAAACATTTCAATTTTTTAAATTTTTGTTTGTATTTTATACATTTTAAAATTTTTATTTGTTTTTTTAAACCCGCCACATCCCACCCCCGGTTTAACACATAACAAACATACACATATTTTTTAACACATATAACAAACATAGCACATTAACAAAACGCACACATTTTTTCTTTTTTCCTTTTTTGTTTCATTTTTCATAGTTTTTTTTTTTTTTTTAATTTTTGTAGTTACCCGTACCATCCCGCCCTAGAGTTTTACGTATCACAAACAAACAAACGTCACAATGTAACAAATATCTTTGTTGACACACACATTTTTCGTCTTTTGTCTTTTTGTTTCATTTTTCATAGCTTTTGAGCTTTTTAGTAGTTTTTGTAGTTTCCCGTCCCATCCCGCCCTAGAGTTTTACATATCACAAACAAGTAAATGTCACAATATGATTATTTCAAAATTTTGATCTTGCGCCGAGTCTGAAATGAACAAAAAGACATCAATTAGATATTTCGTAGATGCATATTTTATAGGTTATAAAAGACAGCATGCAAAATCTTACATAGGATTTGATAAGAAACCAGTAAAAAATGTTCCCTTTCCACCCAATAAATTTGCCTCTAATAGACTATAAATAGATTCTGCCTAAGAAACGCTTTTATCAAGAATCTAATTCTTTATAATCTTTTAATGACGTAAAAACAGATATTACAATTTAATACCGGATCCATTTAAGTATAAAAATTGGAGGCAATCTACTATACAAAAAAGTTTCTTCAAAATGTTTAAATAATACTCAATAAAAATATCTGATAAATGATGCATTGAAAAAAGCGTATTAAAAGATAAATGATAGAATTGATCCATGCTTATAAGACTGAAACTATAAAACCTTATTCATTTTTGTAGCTTGTTTGCTCCTCGTGTGCGTTGTGAAATTTGAAACAGATGTGTTCTTAGAAATGTATGCGTTCTAGAATATGTAAAGTTCATTTAGTAAAACTTATAAAAATTCAGAAAGTTACGCTTAGCAAATTTTTAGAGATACATTTCGAAAGTCAACAATAGGAAAGTCGAACCGCTTTCAAGTCACAAAATATTGTCAAAAATAAAAGCCACGCAAAACATTTTTCAAACATTTCAAACTATTGAAGTTCCACATTGAATAATTCACTCAACAATGAATGGTTTTCCCTTTAAGATAACTAACTATTCGATTTCGCAGTAATGATCTAGTTTGAGTTCTTGAAAATGTAAATTACATTTAATAGCAACCGAAAGTAAACCTACCATTTAAGGCCGCTATGACTTCTTGAGTTGCTTCTTCTAAGTTCATATCCAGATGTTTCTTTCGATTTTCACCCTTATACCATTCATCAATCTCAAATTTATCTTTGTCTGAAAACAATTTGTGAAATAACATTTTAGTGCGGGGAGAATAACAGAGAGAGGGCAAAATATATTTAATTATTAAAAGAAAAATCATTAATTGTACATTATATCACTCGTTTTGTTAGACGTAATCATAAAACTACAACATGGTAGGATGTGTTTGTATATACGGTAGGTAATTTACAATTTCTGCACATTTCTTTAGGGGACCCACAGATGTGGAACCTATTTGCACAACTTTGAGGAAGAAGTTGAGGCCTTGAAGATACATTTTGCATGACAACGTTGGGGCATATGTCATACGAAGCAGTGAATCAGATATCCACTCGATGAGAGAAAAAATTGCTTTGCCCCAAGCCTGTCCTAATCCCAAATGATTATAAAAGAGATAATTTTGGGGCATGTTTGATTCAAAATTATTATCACTTATATATATTACAGGACGTTCTACACGATGAAACAATTAACCAAGTGCTGGTAACAGTATTCTACGATTCACATATCACTACGACTGACATAAAGATGTCACACAAAGCTGGTGGAATTCGAACGATTATTCTGAATTCAGACACTCGTACCATTCTGTACTATACGGATTTTATTCGACTTAGATTTTATGTCATTCTTTCTAAAAAAAAAGGCAATTTAGTTATAATTTTTATGTTAAAACTTAATAAATTTATGTATATGTTTAACTAGCTGGCTGTAGAGCTTTTAAGTTTCCTTTACTTTTCCTATTGTCGTTTTTGGAACAAAAAAAAAGTTAAAAGAACACTGATGAAATTCCATTCAGAGTAATTACAGTAAGTTATTATAAAAAGTAAATCACTAACTATATCCTTGAGTCTTTTATATCTCTTAACTTTATTTCTCCTTGGGTCGTTTTTAAAAAAAAAAGAAATGAAAAAGAAAAGAACTGAGGAAATTCCTATCGTAATAATAAAATTAAATTAAGGTATAACAAAAGCTTTCAACTAAAATTCTCATACACACCTTTCCAGATGTTATCAGTCTCAACATTGGGCTCTGTTGTTTTGTCCCCTATGTCGAAAAATAGAGTAAAATTTAAAATATTAGCAATGTATATTTGTGGCAGTGAAACTCAATTTAAATTTAAGATTAATGACCCATAACTAGGGTTTAAATATTTGAAGAGTGGACTAAAATATATAATATGCTGTCCATTTTTACAAATATGAATATAAATAGTATATATTAAATAATTTGTTACTCCATTACCTTCCCTCAATCTTTTCACCTCTAATTCTGCAAACCCTAATGCGAAGCATTTTCTTCTGTATAAAAGCCGAAGACTCTCGATAGCTTGATTTTTCCTTTTTCTAAAAATATATTCCTAACATTAGTATACATGCACGTTAAAAATAATCCTTTTGAGCATTTCAAAATGGGAAAATTAAAGCTTGATTAGGTGCTAAAATGGAGTGTTTTCATTTTCCGTTTCATGAGATATTTTTTGGAAACCTATTTTTCATGGAATAAAATATCTCTGAAAAGAAACTCTATCTAAGAAAAAGTCAAAAATAGTTTTAGGAGAGCTGTGTCAGCCCAACGTGATGGTGGGATCAGAAGATACCCACAACAATGGTTTATTCTCTATATTCTTTGGTTTACTAATCAATATCAATCCTTCTATTCTATTGGTTATCCAAATCTTAATAAGGAATTTCATAAACATTCCTGCGGTATTTTGACGGCTTTGAAACGAAAGATCCGTATGAATCCCACCAGCAGAATAATTCTGCGAAAATTCGGTGGTTTTGGTTTTCAAAACATAATACGTACGTAGTATGGTGGACGCATTTAATAGTTTTACGTTACCTTAGAATAAGAACAGAGGTTTGATCATTTATAAATGCTCTTTCGTGTTCCTTTACAAAATCAAAATAGCACCCAAACACTTTTTGTTTGAAGCAGAATGCATTCTAAAGGACTATTGATTAAATCAAATGTTCAGCTTTGTGGTGAATTCTAAACTATGACATTCAACCTAAATGGGCAACGAGGTAGATTTCAGGAAACACTGAATGAGAGGCTATACATGTATCAGAAAATTCATCAAAACTTTATTCTAAATAAAAAAAGTTGTGGAATGTTTTCACATTGAATCTTTTTATATTAATGCTAGTTGCTATAGTAAAGTTATACTGTCTTAGAATACTTTCGAAAGGTTGTAAGCTAATTAAATATTACGCAAAATAACTAATAGATTATGTTAAAAAAAACACGAGATATTTTGAAATTTGTTGGAGATGAGTCTGTTGATTCATCACGTGAGGAGCATATATTTGCCACCTGTTTCCATGAATCAAACATTTTATAACTTCGACACCAACTACATAAGATCTGATAAACCCGTCTATAAATTTATATGTAACTGCTCTGAAAAGTTAAAACTATCAGCAAAACAGGAGAACGTTTACTTTTGAACAATCTTAATATTGCTTGCAGTGAAAGTTTTTAATATATACAATTCACCATGACATTATCATTTAGTGTGTATATAAGGGTTACTTCTCATACAATTTCATTTGATTCATTTTAGGTGCATTTTTGAAAACTAAATCTTAAACTAGGATCCACGCAGACCCGAACTCAATAAATAAACTCAATTCGACACTTGAAGTTAAGAGTTAGTTACAAGTAACGTCGCGATATTAAGAACTGTAATATTGATACGCAGAGAGGATTCCATAAAATTTTATATGAAACCAAGGCAAGGAAATCAATATGTTTTAGGAACCACTACATTGCCTTTTGTCCAAAGACAAAACATTCACAGCAAAATTATTCTATTAGTCATCACACTATAAATGTTCGTAAGACGGCTGAGGTTTAAAAATGTCCAAATTTTCACTTAAGATTATAACATAATTGATTTTTCTATATATACGGAACCATACTGTCTCATTGAATTTGCTTACTGCGATTGAAACTAGAAAATGTTTGACTATTCAGGATGTATTTCTCCTAATTTAACTAAAACATTTCTGTGTGAGCATGTCCATTACTTGACATCGGCATCCGTTTGGCAAGGCGTGCTCAAATATGGCTTTTTAGCCATAATACCAAAACAACCATGCATTGTATAAGATAGAAAAGACTTACTGAAGTATATTACTTTCAATACACAAGACAAAAGAGGTAATGAAAAACGGTTCCTATCATACAGCATTAATATCAAAATACACCCCTTATATTGCATACCGTTGGTGTTTAATGCCTAAGTTAATTAGGACACGTTATCATGCTTCATTATTTTCTAAACTTGAAAGAATACATGAAATACTTTTGATAACTCTTTTCAACATTGAGCTTCGACTGAGAATAATGTTCTAAATAGAATAAACGGCGTAAAATTTTTTATTGACTCACAATTCTTCCTTCAATTCCTTCTGTGCTTTTTCCAACGATGTTATTGTGGTTGTCATTCTTATCAGATCTTTATCGAGAGCCTTCGGCTTTTTCAGGTATTTCCGCTGAAACAACAAGAAAATCGGGTTCACATACAAAAACTATAAAACCCATTCATATGCTATAATATTTCAAATAGAAATTAAGAGTGTGTATAGTTCCCCTTTCAAATAATTCTATAATATTTTCAAAGACTGAAAAATGTTATTTTATTTATAAACTAGTTATTCATATTAGAGGAGGTCAAAGAGCTAGTACGCATGTATTCCTAAGAGTCACTTTACTTTCATGTAATAAACAGTTGCATTTTACGAGGATGGAAAAAATAACCTGTGAATGAATGTGTGTGTGTGTGTGTGTGTGTGTGTGAATCACAAAACTAGTTCTTATACTGCACAACTTTAATTTAATATATATCAAAACTGCTACAATGACAATATAGATTTCTGAGAAGAATGGTAATTAGGATTCTATTGGAAAATATTGTAGGATAAGAATATTTTTTTTAATTCTTAATTTTGTTAAAAATTATTCTTAATTAAAAAAATAGTTCTTAATTAAAAAAATATATATATTTTTGTAATTTTGAAAAATAAATTATTCTTACTTTTGTTAAAAAAATCCTTAATAAAAAAATTCCTAGTTTTTGTAAAAAAAATTCTCAATTTTGTGTGTACTTATAACTTATATTTTGTATTTGCAGAAAATGTGTGCTATTTGTACTTTTGGTAGTGACAGATCATTGGAAGTTCGTGAATTAATCAGTATCGCTACTTGTGACTCACCTTCGCTGCCTTTCTCTCCACTTCCTCCTGGGTTCGCACAAGTAGGAACCTACGAGAAATTTACATTATTTTGAATTTTTAACTAATTTTGAAAAAAAGTGTTATCAAGTTTCATAACGAATAGAATTATACAATATAAAAGTATTCTACTCGATATGTGCACATTTTGAATTTTATAAATCGCGTTGATTTATATTTACACGAAGAGAAAGATGGTACTGTTGTTTCAAAGATAGTAATTTAATATTCTACTGTTCACACACCAAACCCATTGCAAAACAAATCTGTATTTAGTCGGCTAAGAGGAGATTTTGATCAACTTTTGTAAAAAATGTCATTTAGTAAAGTTGTTTAACGTGTTAAATTTAAGGTTAGAAAAAAGAAGTGAAACTTTAGTATAGAAAGACACATGTCTTAGAATATTAGGTATCTTTTAAATACAATTAATGTATGACACAGTGTTTCCGAGACGGAAAAAAAGCATAATCTGTCTCCAAAAATGGATGAGATTGAAAATTGTTCCTATTGATAAGTTTCTGCTCAAAGACGGTGATATAAATTATTTATTTAAAGCATTTAAAAGCAGTTAAAAAATCTTTAAAAAAATAATGCGAATGTTAGTTATGAATTCAGGGCATAAACTTAAAAATCTTACAAGAGAATATATTTAGTCGTTATGTTACACGCAAATTTTGAATAATGTGATTGTTTTTTGTTTGAAATAGCCCATTTAATAAATTAATAATTACTCATATAATATATGATGACATTTGTACGATAAAGAATTAGTGCATATTTTAATAGATCGTTTAAGAAGGAATTTCTCCAAAACATTTTAAATCTAACTCTTGTGGGAGAGGGGGAAATTACAGGGGGAAAATGCATGGAGAAATAAAACTCTTTACTATAGAAAATTCCAAAGCATATGAATTTTTGAATGAATATTAAAAATTAAGCAAATTGACGAAATGCTTAGATTTAATAACAGTAAACAATTCTCAAGTCAAACAATTTCCTTAATTGCTGATATAATTGACATTGCTACTCACATGATGAGTCCAATTGCTAATATCAAAATCTCAAATATCATACTTGAGCGGCCTTAATGTTTTCTTGATGTTTAAATAATACACAAAATCGATGCGGCAATGTTCGCACTTGGTGTTATTCGTTAAGCACAATACTTTTAGGAGAGTAAATATTCGAGGTGCTGGTCTTGTCAATGAACAGATTTCATTTGACGAAAAATCGTTTTCCGCAGCATCTCAACAGTGTGAATACATTGTTACAGACATTGTTTTCGAAAAGTATTGATACTCAATAATACTCACGTCTGTTTTAATTCGAATTGTTGGGAGTATTGTTGAAACACGTGCATTGTTCCAGAATGGTTAAGTTTAAATTTATAAAATGTATAAGAAAATTGGAATTTAGGTTTAAAATACCAAGAGGTTTGCACTTTTTTTTTACAAAAGTAAAACCTTAGGTCTCTGAATATCAATGAAAATATAATAGTATTGTTAAAACTTTGTAAAATGGATTAAAGAAATCATGAATTAGGAGATACAAATTGATGAAATCCAAATGCACACTTTTCATTTAGAACCTAAAACTAGTGGAACATATATTTGAATATAGATTAAACGTTATTACTTGGCAAAAAGAAATCCGAATATTTTTAAATTGAAATCTGAAGAAATAAATTTTGCTCCGAATCCAACCCGATTTGTTAATCGACATTAAACACTTTTTGACAACTCCATTTTCAAGTTTAGCATCCGAAATGTTTACTACGGTGTTAACCTTTAGACACTTTTGATTCGATGAATCAAGATTTGTCTATCGTATTTGAAAAAAATGAATTGCTTGTGTGTGTGATGTGTAAGAAAATTCTAATTCTCTTAAGGGTGCCACGACTTGTATAAGTCTGGGAACCCCTGCTATAGACGTAGTAAAAAGATTAAACGCGAAGTTTCTCTTGTCCGGTGTTTAGTCCGAGGCTGTGACGTATGCGTCCGTTGCCAAGGAGACTGAGCTTTCGCTTCGTTTCTCCTCGACGCTTATACTTCCGACCAATCGCGTCATTCGTGCTCTACTCTCGTGTCAGGTATGCTTCAGTTTGACATTTGTCCAGCTCTTTGTTTGCGCGGAGTCCTTACACGGCAGCGGAATTCTAATTGTACAAATAAACTTTTTTTAATCTCGGATGCGATGGTAGTGGCAGAAGGATATACAACGCCCCATGTGTGTCTGAAGCCATCACATCCTGAAGCAATACGGCTTTTTGAGGGTGAGTACTGAAATCTTTTTGTCAAGCACCATGACCTGACGACCCAGTGTCGTGTATCTTAAAAAGGATTTTATTTCGAGGATCCAAAGTTAGAAATATAATTTTAGGCCAAAATCGTGGTGAAACAAAGATTAATCTGTGTAGATCACTACTACGATCATCTAGCTAATGTATGTAGTGAACAATTTTTACAAACGGAACAATTTTAACAAACCAGCATCAGCCAGCTAGTAATTGCCCAGTAATTGCTTAATTTTTGTGAAACAAATATCCCTAGAGCTGGGGCCGTCGTAGCCCGGTTAGAAAAGCAAGAGATTGACAACTGGAGAGTTAGAGATCGAATCGAACCAAAGATCATCATATTCAAAAGGAGCAAGGAGGAGGGGAGACGTTTAATTTGTCGTGACCTCGTGTCATCACGTTGGCGTGTGGTGTGGAAGTTTGGAGAGTGGGGGTGCCAGCTCAGGTGTGACCGTCTGATCGTGGTTCAAAATTACGTGGTGTCCTTCGATCTTTCCTTTCAGTTTTGATCCCAGACCGCCGCTTATAGCCCGTTGTGTTGCTCCAATGCGACGGTAATTGAAATACCTACCTACCTTTGAGCTAATTTTCTCAACTGTACTTTTAAGATATTTCATGCTTAGTATCTTGTAAAAAAGGCGATTGAAACTAGCTATTTTTAAAATTTTTAATACTTCGTCCGCTACTGAAACTCATTGCCGACCAATCGGTATAGTGGTTAAGGTGTTAGCCTCTAGATCGAGCGATTCCTGGTTCGGGTCCGGGCATGGATGTTTAGCGTGTGGTGTAGAGGCGGCTGGTGCGTCTTAAATCTGTCGTGGCCGAAAGTCCTCACGTTGGGTTCGTGTGAAAGTTTGGCGTGCCAGCTCAGGTGATCGTGGTTCAAAATTACGAGGTGTTGTCATCGGATATTTCCATTAAGGGAATTATCCCGGACCGTCATCAATAGCCAGTTGTGTTGCTCTAGTAAAACATTAATTAAAAATGACCAATTACCCGGACCGTCGTCAATAGCCCGTTGTGTTGCTCTAGTATGACGTTAAAATTACCTGAAACTCATTAACATACTAAAAACCAAGTTTTACAGTACAACCATTTGAAGATTTAGTTTTCAGTTGACAAATGAAATTTCTTACCAATTTGATAGCGTGTTATTTATATCCAAACACTGTACATATGTTGCATTTCTGATCATGAAGACAAGCATTTAATGTCAGAAAACTCATTCTCGAAAATGACAACAAACGATTTTCTGCTTTTGGTAAATTGGATACCTTTTAGAAGTTCAGAACAGTGATTCTCCAAATGCCATCGTAGGTTTTACGTGCACCAGCCCCTACGTACATGACAGTCTAGGGTTTGATCGACTTTCCACATCCCAACGCACCGTTTCCGAATCCGAGACTTTGCTGCAGAGGTCAGTGTATTTAAAAAAATTCATTTATATCAAAAGAAATACTCTATTGAAAATTTTAGATGTGTAACATTTTAAAAACAGATGTTTCCCTTTTATTTGGTGTGAATTTGTAATCTGAGAAATTCTTTGATGTTTGAAATTATATTGATAAATTTTCTCTCGCCAAAATATTGCATGAACTGGAGCCTTTAGTTCATTGAAATCGGAATTACAGTTTTCATTCTTGTATTTGCATCGCCAAGAAATCTTAAATCCTATTGCCAAGTTGTGATGATAGAATCTATAAAGTTCAGAAGGAACTTGTGAAAGGATACGAAATAAAATTCCAAGTTTGAAAAAGAGTAGAAAATAATTCAATCTTTTGCTTTGCCTGTTGATATAGATTTGAGATTTAAAGCGATTTGTTCAAAGTAGTTCGTTGGCAAAAATTGTTCCCAAAAAGATATTGAATTGTTGCTTTAGTTTTTTTATGAGTGTTTCTAATAAGAGGGCATATTTTTAAAGGTTTGTAGGTAATTTAATTAACGTCGCACTGCAGCAACACAACGGGCTATTAGCGACGGTCCGGGATCATTCCCCAAGGGGAAGATCCGAAGACATCACGAAATTTTAAACCATGGTCAGATAGAATAATTTCACGATATCAATGGCTAAACTAATGTTAAATTTTCTTGCGTAAACAGTAGGGTTATTTTATTAAATTAACTATTTATTACTAACTACGAAGTAAAAATTGCTGAATTTGTTTCTAGGTTTAATTCCTGACCATCTACTAGTGATTGATCCGATTTTATTTTTCATTTCTCATTACAACAAGTAAACTATTTAATTCCAGAATAAATTAACATTATATTTTTGATCATATTTTTTCTATTTTCAAAGTTAATTTTCATGGGAAATTTTAAACTTGTTAGTTTTATATTGCAAAAAATCCCAAATATTCCCACAGACTGCCGCTAAAAACCCGCTGTGTTGATCTAGTACAGGGTTTTCAACCTGTGTTCTACGGAAACCCTGGGGTTCCAAAAAGGTCTTGAAGAGTTCCTCCGCGTTTATGGAATAAAGTTTTTATATATATTTTTTACTTTCTAAACCCACACACACACACACACACAGAGAGAGAGAGAGAGAGAGAGAGAGTAACCAGTGTTTCTCAAAGAATGGATTGCGACTGCATATTCTTTTCGGGGATAGCCTACCCCCCCCCCCTTTTTTTTTTTTTTTTTTTTTTTCGTGACAGGTAAAAACATGTTTAGTTGGGTCTGAAAGTAGGGTGAAGGGTCTGAAAAGTAGGGATGCGACATCGATGTTTTATAAAAACGTTGTGTTTACCATCGATTTATAGGAGCCGATGTTTGTTTAACATCGATGTTTTTACGTTGTCTATATTTTATTTTTGAATAAAAAAAGCACCATAAGAAAAATAACCGTGCAACTAAGTATTTGTCAGTGATGGCGACATATGTCCCATCAGAAAGAGTTATTACCTAACTGGTGGGATAGTGAGTGAAAACATAAGTCGGCTTAAGTTGGAGAAAGTTAACAAACTTCTTTTTTTACAAACTGTAAATAACAAATATTGGGACATATATTTATAGACCCCAATCTGGTTGGGTCTGGTTTTATGGCGCAAGGCCAAGCTGCGTCAAACAGCGTTAAGTAAATGAACTTTGACAAAAAAGGCTTTTACGGATACAGAAGAGAGATGTACTCTCAGACAAGATTGGTGCTATTTTCCGATTTTCATCGTTGCAAGTATTTCTTGATAGCAGAGTCCATTTGGAATGATCCGCTTTGAGGTGACGGATCAGAGGGATTTTCAGTGCAAACTCAATTCAGGACGGCCGACCAACCGGTATGGTGGTTAAGGTGTTAGCCTTTAGATCGGAAGGTTCCTGGTTCGAATCCGGGTCCGGGCATGGATGTTTGTAAGCGTATGGTGTAGAGGCGGCTGGTGCACCTTAAATCTGTCGTGGCCGAAAGTCCTCACGTTGGGTTGGTGTGGAAGTTTGGAGAGTGGGGTGCCAGCTCAGGTGTTGCTTCGTCATCGGATCTTTCCCTTAAGGGACTGATCCCGGACCGTCGTCAATAGCCCGTTGTGTTGCTCTAGTACGACGTTAACAATAAATTACCAAATTACCAATTCAGGACGGTCTTCGAAAATATTAGTTCTGCTATCCGAATTTCTCGCCTGATGCCAATCGGGGTTACCTTTAGATGTAGTGTATCGCCATCTTGGCTGTTTGCCGATTCATTTTCAATTCGGAATTACTTTGTAATTTTTAGTGGGAAAGTGCTGAAATCTTATTCGTAAAGGAAGCCAACTGATTATACCTCCGAAATACGTATAGGGAATGTGTATCACCGCAAAAACATTTCCATTATCTATTTTGTTTGACTGAAAATGTCTCTTAGCATTATATAAAATTATGTTATTCATATATGTAAATAATGCTGGCAATAAAGTTGTCTGATCCAAATTATTCCAAATCCTTTTTTAGTTTTTTGTCTATCTTGAGTGAGTTTGTACATCATGCTTTTTAAAATTCATTATTAAATGCATCAAGAAATTTTAGATACAAATAACAGCCTCTGAGACATTTAACATACGTATTCCCATTTGGTTATTCACTCCTGTGTGATTTGCTGCTTGAATAAATTTTGAGAAACTTGGGTTTCACATTATATTTTCAGATTTTGAGTCCTTGACTCGAAAGACTCAGTTTTTATACCTCTTAAGTAACTTAATCTTTTGAAGCTATTTGTGGATTACATTACCTTGGGAAAGATTCTATTGCTCTATTAGTCCTTTCCCTAGATTGTAATCCCTAGAAAAGATTTTAGTGTTCGGTTCCTAGGAGTATAATAATTTGTGAACATCATTGCTCCTTTACCTAGATTAGAATCGGTTGAAAACATTCCATTGGTCCTTTCGTAGGAATATAATTCTTGGGAGATTCTATTGGTCCTTTTTTTTCCTAAGATTTGTGAAGATTCTATTGTTTTTTTTCTCTAAGATTTGCAAAGATTCCATCGGTTCTTTCCTTAAGTGAGAATCGTTTGGAAAGATTTTATTGCTCCTTTCCTTAAGATAGAATCTCTAGGAAAATTTCTATTGGTCCTCTCCTTATAATAGAATCTTTTGGAAAGATTCTATTGACCTTTGCCCAGAAATCGAATCTTTTGGAAAGATTCTATGGGATATTAATCTAAAGATTGTTAGTTCAATATATTTCCAACCAAGCATTTTTCACTTAATAATACTTTTCTTATTAAATCTTTCTATTATAATGTTTATGAAGATTGCTAATCATTTATCCAAAATTTAACTCACTCAAAATTGTAATTAATGTATTGAAATATTTCTGTATAAGCATATTTCTGCCATTCTCCTGATTACATACTATAAAAAGAAATAATGTGATTTGGGTATTCAGAAATAATAATGTACACATGACTCTTTACATTATTAGTTCTGTATATTGACCTGTATATTCTTTAGAAATATTTCATAAACAACCAAGTATTTTTTCACTTAATAATACTTTTCTTATTAAATCTGTCTATTATGAAGATTGCTAATGATTTATTCAAAATTTAAATCATTCAAAATTGTAAAAAATGTATTGAAATACTTCTGACTGATCATATTTCTGCCATTCTCCTGATTACAAAATATAAAAAGAAATAATGTGCTTTGGGTACTCAGAAATAATAATGTATGCATGGATTTGTATATTATTAGTTCTGTATATTGACCTGTATATTCTTTAGAAATGTTTCATGAACAAACAAATATTTTTCACTTAATAATGCTTTTCTTATTAAATCTATCTATTATGATGTTTATAAAGATTGCTAATAATTTATTCAAAATTTAAATCACTCAAAATTGTAAAAAGTGGATTGAAATATTTCGGACTTATTATATTTCTACCTAACCATATTTCTGCCATTCTGGTTACAAAATATAAAAAGAAATAATGTGTTTTGGGTACTCAGAAATAATAATGTACAAATGCATCTGTACATTATTAGTTCTGTATATTGACCTGTATATTCTTTAGAAATATTTCATAAACAACCAAGTATTTTTTCACTTAATAATACTTTTCTTATTAAATCTGTCTATTATGAAGATTGCTAATCATTTATTCAAAATTTAAATCATTCAAAATTGTAAAAAATGTATTGAAATACTTCTGACTGATCATATTTCTGCCATTCTCCTGATTACAAAATGTAAAAAGAAATAATGAGCTTTGGGTATTCAGAAATAATAATGTATACATGGATCTGTACATTATTAGTTCCTGTATAATCTTTAGAAATATTTCATGAAAATCAAGTATTTTTCACTTAATAATACTTTTCTTATTAAATCTTTCTATTATGATGTTTATGAAGATTGCTAATAATTTATTCAAAATTTAAATCACTCAAAATTGTAAAAAGTGGATTGAAATATTTCTGACTTATTATATTTCTACCTAACCATATTTTTGCCATTCTGGTTACAAAATATAAAAACAAATAATGTGTTTTGGGTACTCAGAAATAATAATGTACAAATGCATCTGTACATTATTAGTTCTGTATATTCTTTAGAAATATTTCATAAACAACCAAGTATTTTTTCACTTAATAATACTTTTCTTATTAAATCTGTCTATTATGAAGATTGCTAATCATTTATTCAAAATTTAAATCATTCAAAATTGTAAAAAATGTATTGAAATACTTCTGACTGATCATATTTCTGCCATTCTCCTGATTACAAAATGTAAAAAGAAATAATGAGCTTTGGGTATTCAGAAATAATAATGTATACATGGATCTGTACATTATTAGTTCCTGTATAATCTTTAGAAATATTTCAAGAAAATCAAGTATTTTTCACTTAATATTCCTTTTTTTTTATTAAATCTTTCTATTATGATGTTTATGAAGATTGCTAATAATTTATTCAAAATTTAAATCACTCAAAATTGTAAAAAGTGGATTGAAATATTTCTGACTTATTATATTTCTACCTAACCATATTTTTGCCATTCTGGTTACAAAATATAAAAACAAATAATGTGTTTTGGGTACTCAGAAATAATAATGTACAAATGCATCTGTACATTATTAGTTCTGTATATTCTTTAGAAATATTTCATAAACAACCAAGTATTTTTTCACTTAATAATACTTTTCTTATTAAATCTGTCTATTATGAAGATTGCTAATCATTTATTCAAAATTTAAATCATTCAAAATTGTAAAAAATGTATTGAAATACTTCTGACTGATCATATTTCTGCCATTCTCCTGATTACAAAATGTAAAAAGAAATAATGAGCTTTGGGTATTCAGAAATAATAATGTATACATGGATCTGTACATTATTAGTTCCTGTATAATCTTTAGAAATATTTCAAGAAAATCAAGTATTTTTCACTTAATATTCCTTTTTTTTTATTAAATCTTTCTATTATGATGTTTATGAAGATTGCTAATAATTTATTCAAAATTTAAATCACTCAAAATTGTAAAAAGTGGATTGAAATATTTCTGACTTATTATATTTCTACCTAACCATATTTTTGCCATTCTGGTTACAAAATATAAAAACAAATAATGTGTTTTGGGTACTCAGAAATAATAATGTACAAATGCATCTGTACATTATTAGTTCTGTATATTCTTTAGAAATATTTCATAAACAACCAAGTATTTTTTCACTTAATAATACTTTTCTTATTAAATCTGTCTATTATGAAGATTGCTAATCATTTATTCAAAATTTAAATCATTCAAAATTGTAAAAAATGTATTGAAATACTTCTGACTGATCATATTTCTGCCATTCTCCTGATTACAAAATGTAAAAAGAAATAATGAGCTTTGGGTATTCAGAAATAATAATGTATACATGGATCTGTACATTATTAGTTCCTGTATAATCTTTAGAAATATTTCAAGAAAATCAAGTATTTTTCACTTAATATTCCTTTTTTTTTATTAAATCTTTCTATTATGATGTTTATGAAGATTGCTAATAATTTATTCAAAATTTAAATCACTCAAAATTGTAAAAAGTGGATTGAAATATTTCTGACTTATTATATTTCTACCTAACCATATTTTTGCCATTCTGGTTACAAAATATAAAAACAAATAATGTGTTTTGGGTACTCAGAAATAATAATGTACAAATGCATCTGTACATTATTAGTTCTGTATATTCTTTAGAAATATTTCATAAACAACCAAGTATTTTTTCACTTAATAATACTTTTCTTATTAAATCTGTCTATTATGAAGATTGCTAATCATTTATTCAAAATTTAAATCATTCAAAATTGTAAAAAATGTATTGAAATACTTCTGACTGATCATATTTCTGCCATTCTCCTGATTACAAAATGTAAAAAGAAATAATGAGCTTTGGGTATTCAGAAATAATAATGTATACATGGATCTGTACATTATTAGTTCCTGTATAATCTTTAGAAATATTTCAAGAAAATCAAGTATTTTTCACTTAATATTCCTTTTTTTTTATTAAATCTTTCTATTATGATGTTTATGAAGATTGCTAATAATTTATTCAAAATTTAAATCACTCAAAATTGTAAAAAGTGGATTGAAATATTTCTGACTTATTATATTTCTACCTAACCATATTTTTGCCATTCTGGTTACAAAATATAAAAACAAATAATGTGTTTTGGGTACTCAGAAATAATAATGTACAAATGCATCTGTACATTATTAGTTCTGTATATTCTTTAGAAATATTTCATAAACAACCAAGTATTTTTTCACTTAATAATACTTTTCTTATTAAATCTGTCTATTATGAAGATTGCTAATCATTTATTCAAAATTTAAATCATTCAAAATTGTAAAAAATGTATTGAAATACTTCTGACTGATCATATTTCTGCCATTCTCCTGATTACAAAATGTAAAAAGAAATAATGAGCTTTGGGTATTCAGAAATAATAATGTATACATGGATCTGTACATTATTAGTTCCTGTATAATCTTTAGAAATATTTCAAGAAAATCAAGTATTTTTCACTTAATATTCCTTTTTTTTTATTAAATCTTTCTATTATGATGTTTATGAAGATTGCTAATAATTTATTCAAAATTTAAATCACTCAAAATTGTAAAAAGTGGATTGAAATATTTCTGACTTATTATATTTCTACCTAACCATATTTCTGCCATTCTGGTTACAAAATATAAAAAGAAATAATGTGTTTTGGGTACTCAGAAATAATAATGTACAAATGCATCTGTACATTATTAGTTCTGTATATTGACCTGTATATTCTTTAGAAATATTTCATACAACCAAGTATTTTTTCACTTAATAATACTTTTCTTATTAAATCTGTCTATTATGAAGATTGCTAATCATTTATTCAAAATTTAAATCATTCAAAATTGTAAAAAATGTATTGAAATACTTCTGACTGATCATATTTCTGCCATTCTCCTGATTACAAAATGTAAAAAGAAATAATGAGCTTTGGGTATTCAGAAATAATAATGTATACATGGATCTGTACATTATTAGTTCCTGTATAATCTTTAGAAATATTTCATGAAAATCAAGTATTTTTCACTTAATAATACTTTTCTTATTAAATCTTTCTATTATGATGTTTATGAAGATTGCTAATCATTTATCCAAAATTTAACTCACTCAAAATTGTAATTAACGTATTGAAATATTTCTGTATAAGCATATTTCTGCCATTCTCCTGATTAAATATTATAAAAAGAAATAATGTGCTTTGGGTATTCAGAAATAATAATGTACACATGGCTCTTTACATTATTAGTTCTGTATATTGACCTGTATATTCTTTAGAAATATTTCATGAAAAACCAAGCATTTTTCACTTAATAATACTTTTCTTATTAAATCTTTGTGTTGCGATGGTTATGAAGATTGCTAATCATTTATTCAAAATTTAAATCACTCAAAATTGTAAAAAAATGTATTGAAATATTTCTGTTTAAGCATATTTCTGCCATTCTCCTGATTACAAAATATAAAAAGAAATAATGTGCTTTGGGTACTCAGAAATAATAATGTATGCATGGATTTGTATATTATTAGTTCTGTATATTGACCTGTATATTCTTTAGAAATGTTTCATGAAAAACCAAATATTTTTCACTTAATAATGCTTTTCTTATTAAATCTATCTATTATGATGTTTATAAAGATTGCTAATAATTTATTCAAAATTTAAATCACTCAAAATTGTAAAAAGTGGATTGAAATATTTCTGACTTATTATATTTCTACCTAACCATATTTCTGCCATTCTGGTTACAAAATATAAAAAGAAATAATGTGTTTTGGGTACTCAGAAATAATAATGTACAAATGCATCTGTACATTATTAGTTCTGTATATTGACTTGTATATTCTTTAGAAATATTTCATAAACAACCAAGTATTTTTTCACTTTATAATACTTTTCTTATTAAATCTGTCTATTATGAAGATTGCTATTCATTTATTCAAAATTTAAATCACTCAAAATTGTAAAAAATGTATTGAAATAATTCTGTCTGATCATATTTCTGCCATTTTCCTGATTACAAAATGTAAAAAGAAATAATGTGCTTTGGGTATTCAGAAATAATAATGTATATATGGATCTGTACATTAAGAGTTCTGTATAATCTTTAGAAATAATTCATGAAAATCAAGTATTTTTCACTTAATAATACTTTTCTTATTAACACTTTCTATTATGATGTTTATTAAGATTGCTAATAATGTATTCAAAATTTAAGTCACTCAAAATTGTAAAAAAATGTAGTGAAATATTTGTGACTTACCATATTTGTCATTCTCCAAATTGTAAAATGTATAAATAGCAATGTGCATAGTATTCTAATATAATTATGTAAAGACTGATCTGTTTCAGATCCATATGTTGTATTTTTTAAATGCTGTGTTACTCTTTTTGGAATGAAACCCTTTAAGCACATAAATCTAACACACATCAAAATTGGAAGTAACGAGAATGTTGGTGCACATATGTTGCATAGATAGAAATATTTCTATCTATGATAAGAACAAATTTGCACTGGTAAGAAAGGGTATTTTTAGAAATAATTCATAAAAAACAATATATTTTCCATTTTATGATATTTGTATTATTCACCAGTTTTCTAAATTCCTTTGTCCTTTATTCAAACGTTAAATCACTCAGCACTGCAAAAATTCATTAAAATATTTTTGTCAGTCTCATGATTATTAAATAAAAGGAAGTGCACAGTACTCATAAATAGTAATGTACAGATGGATCTGTATTCCATCTTGTCTCAAATCCATGTCTTATATTTATTAAATGCTACGTTACTCTGAAAAAGTTTCTAATACAGTACAAAGTCCGATATCCGGAATTGTCCAAAATCCGGACGTTTTGTTGACCGGCGTTTTTTGTTTTTCTCCCTTTTACATCTCTCCGCAAATTTTTAAAGAACAAAGACTTAAACCTGGACCTAATTGACAAAACAATGCAAAATAACGGTCATGTTCAGCGTAAATACCACACAGAAAAAATAGAAGATATGCAAGTAAAATTTGTTGCATTGTATCATAAAGGTTTTAACTTATTTAAAAATTATTCATATTTATATATCTGCCATTTTACTATTGCAAACGCAAAATTCGCGCTGAGAGGGTGTTTGATTAAGTTTTTTTTTGACAAAAACTCTGCAAATAATCCAGAATGGCCGAGGTCCGGAGGATTCCGGATTTTGTACTCTACAACATTATAAAAGCTAGTAGTAATTCTTAAGAATGAGAATGGAAAGTACGAATCACATATAGTGTAGGCAGAAATATGGTCTATATCTATAAAAGGGACGGAAATTTTCCCATAGAAAAAGGTTTTAGAAATATTTCATTAGAAACCAAGTATTATTCCATTTCACAATAGTTTTATAATTAAATTTTCACTTATGATGTTTGGAAATATTGCACATCATTTATTCGAAATTTAAATCACTCAAAATTTCAGACAAACGTATTTTGAAATGTTTCTAGCTCACCATTTTTAAACGTCATCCTAATTGTTAAATATAAAAGAAAAATAAAGTGTTTAGCATTCAGAAGTATTTATCTGTATTCCATCATTTGTTTCAAATCCGTCTTATCTTTCTTAAATGCATAGTAACTCTCTTTAAAAAAATACTTTTAATTTTTACAATGTTAAGTTTGTATTAGGAGTGATGCTTAAGAATGAGAATATACGATGTATATTGTTAGTGTAAGCATAAATATGGTTTATATCTTTAAAAGGGACAGAAATTTTCGATTGATAGAAAAAAGGATTCTTAGAAATATTTCATGAGAAAATGAGTATTTTTCATTTCACAATATTTTTCTAATTAATTTTTCTCTTATGATGTTTACGAATATTGCACATCAGATATTCTAAAATTAACTCTCACAAAATTGTAAAAATCATGCATTGAAATATTTCTGACAAACCTTATTTTTGCCACTCTCCTGATAATAAAATGTATGTAAAAAGAAATAATGTGCTTTGGGTACTCAGAAATAATAATGTACACGTGGATCCTGTATTTCTATCTTTCGTATCTATCCATTTCTTATAATTTTAAAGTATACTATAATTTTGATTAAAAAAAAACTCCTATTGTATAAACATAACATGAATTAGAATTATAGCTTACGAATGAGAATGGAGGAAAATATGCAAATAATATTTCTACAGATAGAGGTATGGTCTTTATATATGAACTTAATTTTCACAAATAAAAAGTTATTCTATAGAAATATTTCATTAAAAAAAAAACAATTATTTTCCATTTAATAATGTTTTTTCATACTAACGCTTTCTGTTATGATGTTTATGAAGATTGATAATCCTTTATTCAAAATTTAAGTCACTCAAAATTGTAAAAAGAAAATGTTTTGAAATATTTCTGACAAATCATCTATGCCATTCTCCAAATTGTAAAATATATAAATAATAATGTGCATAGCATTCAGACATAATTATGTAAAAATGGATGAAGATGAATATGTCTTCCATCTTTTGTCACATCCATTTGTTATATTTTTAAATGTTGCTGCCTTTTAAAACATAAATCTAACTCACATCAAAATTAGGAAATCTTTATGGAAAAAAAAGGGAGCTCTAAAATATCAATCTTGCATCACAATCCGAAGTAATGGTTGAGAGTGAGAATGATGGCTCACATGTTGGGTGCAGATAAATGTGATTTCTATCTATGATAGACAAATATTTTGAACTGATTTGAAAAGGTATTCGAAATAATTCATGAGAAACAAAATTTTCCATTTTATGATATTTTTAATTAGTTACCAATTTTCTGAAATGATGTGGACAAACGTATTTAATTTTTCAGAAGTTTAATCACTCAAAATTGTAAAAATTCATTAAAATATTTCTGACAGACCGTGCCATTATCCTGATTACACAATAAAAAAGTGCGCAGTACTCATAAATAGTACTGTACAAATGGATCTGTATTTCCTAATTGCAATATATAAAAAATAGTGTACTGTGCACTTGGAAATAACAAGAAATGGATCTGTATTCCATGTTTTGTCTGAAATTCAAGTCTTATATTTCTAAAGTGCTTTGATATTCAATTTCAAAAAAAATTCTGATTCATATTTATACCATTATAAAAATTAGTTCTGTATAAGATCGAGAATGATTGTACGTAATACCCGGCAAGAAAAGTAATACAAGCCAAAAAAATAAAAATGTTGATGTTATGTCATTGAAAAATATGTATGAGGTGCCCCAGCGTGTTATATTACTATTCTATAGAATAGAATAGAAATTACCAATGTAAATACTTACCTAAAATTTAAAAGAAGCTTATACTATTTCAATATAAGTTTTATAGTATCCTTTAAGTTGATGTTTCCTAAATTCTGCAACTTTGAGTTGTGTCACTGTTCTTGCCAGGGTGCGATAAGCGATATGTTGTACTGATAAGAATATGGTCTTTATCTATAACGGGGCCACAATTTCGCTCTGAAGAAAATTTATTGGAAATAGTTCATCAGAATCCAAGTATTTATTAAATAATATTTTTACTAACTAAATTTCCTGTACTGAGGTGTACATTTGATGCACATCATATATTCAAAATTTAATTGCCTCAAAATTGCAAAAATTTGTTGAAATATTTCTGACATATATTCTGACTATTATCCTGATAGCAAAATAAAGAAGAAATAATGTGTTTGTACTCAGATGTAATAAAGTACAGATGTGTATCACACATTTTTTTCATATTTTTGAAATGGTATGTTACTCTTGTAGATGAAAAACTCTTATTACATAAATAAAATAAAAATTAGAAGTAATGCTCAAATGTAAGAATGGTAATCTACATCATATGTTATACAGGTAGAAATATGAGTTACGTAGATCCATCTGGCTTTCTTGTTTGTCTCAAATTTATGTCTACATTCCTTAAGTGCAATACACTTCTTTTTGAAAGGAAAATAACTTCTAATATAAATGGTAATATTAAAATGAAAATTTAGAAGTAACGTTTAAGAATGAAAATTGTAGTACACACACACATCATATGATGTACAGATAGAAAAATGGTCAGGCAGAAATTTTTCTCTTAAGAAAAGGAAAATAAATGTTTCATGAGGAATAACATGCTTTCCATTAAATAATATTTTTCTAAATTAAGTTTTCTGTTACGGTATTAAAAATAGAATTTCATAATTCATAATTTTAGATATTTGAATTGGAATATTTCTGACAGACCATATCTCTGCAATTTTCCTGATTTTATAATCAGGAAAATTTTTTTGCATTTTATAATGCAAAAAAATATTATGGTATTCAGAAATAATAATGTGCAGATGGATCTGTATTTCCATCTTTCTTTCAAATACATGTCTTATATTTCAAACATTTTATGTTACCCTCTCTTTGAAAACAAACTTCTAACTAAATATAACATCAAAATTAGAAGTTATTTTCAAGAATGACAATGATGGCGCACATCATAATTGGGTGAACAGATAGAAATACGGTCGTTTGTTACTACAGTTATTTTGCATCAATATAAAAGTTATTTTTAGAAATATTTCATGAGAAAGCAAGTATTTTCTATTTAATATTTTTGTAATTGAAGTTTTTTTGTTGTGTTAACAAATAATTGCACATCACGTATTGAAAATATAAATTAATCCGCATTTTAAGCAAAAAGTATTGAAATATTTCAGACAGACCTTATGTCTTCAATTCTCCGGATAAGAAATTTCAAAAAGAAATCGTATGTATTATACTCAGAAATAATAATGTACAGATGAATCTGTATTTATAATTTTGTTTCAAACCAATATTTTACATTTCTGAGATGGCATGTTACTTTAAAGTACACAAATCTCTAACATAAATATTGATATTATAAAAATTACAATTCCCATATCTTTGAATAGGAATGCAGGGTAAGGAATACATGACTGGAAGATATGTGGTACTTATTATCCTTTTCAAAAAATATTTTATTGTTATACATGATTATGTATCGAAACATTCCATATGCAATTGATCGTTTTCCATTTTATAATAATTTACTAAAATTATCTTCTGTAATGATGTGCACACTTGCATTCGTAATATTATGTAATGTGTATCACACAGTTCGCTCATTTTTGTAATAATTCAAAATTGAAAAAATTCATCTAAAAAATTTATGTAGATCCCATGTCTGTTCTTTCCCTGCATTTTAAAATTTAGTTATTCCATACAAACTAATGCTAATGTACAGATGGAGTGTTTATTCCATCTTTATTTTACACCTATGTGCATTTATGTCTGGCAAATGACTAGCATTACTCCAACAGAGAAAAATACTTTCAATATACCCTAAATATGATAATGTACAGATGGAGGAGTATATTCCATCTTTATTAAAAACCTATGTGTATTTCTGTCTGGCAGATGACTCGTATTCCTCCAATAGAAAGAAATACTTTCAATGTACCATAAATATGAAAGTGTACAGATGGAGGTGTATTCCATATCTTTATTTAAAACATATGTCAATTTCTGTCTGGAAAATGACTCATATTACTCCAATAGAGAAAAATACTTTCAATATACCATAAATGTGATAATGTACAGATGATGGTGTATTCCATCTTTATTTAAAACATGTGTGTAAACATAAGTAAACCTATCTGGCAGGTGACTCGTATTACTCCAACAGAAATAAATACTTTCAATATACCATAAATATGAAAATGTACAGATGGAGGTGTAGTCCATCTTTATTTAAAACCTATGTGCATTACTGTCTGGCATATTAATCATATTACTCCAACAGAAATACTTTCAATTTACCATAAATATGAAAATGTACAGATGGAGGTGTATTCCATCTTTATTTAAAACATATGTCAATTTCTGTCTGGAAAATGACTCATATTACTCCAATAGAGAAAAATACTTTCAATATACCATAAATGTGATAATGTACAGATGGAGGTGTATTCCATCTTTATTTAAAGCCTATGTGTAAACATAAGTAAACCTGTCTGACAGGTGACTCATATTACTCCAACAGAGACAAATACTTTCAATATACCATAAATATGAAAACGTACAGATGGAGGTGTATTCCATCTTTATTTAAAACGTATGTCAATTTCTGTTTGGAAAATGAATCGTATTACTCCAATAGAGAAAAATACTTTCAATATACCATAAATGTGATCATGTACAGATGGAGGTGTATTCCATCTTTATTTAAAACTTATGTGTGTAAACATAAGTAAACCTATCTGGCAGGTGACTCGTATTACTCCAACAGAAATAAATACTTTCAATATACCATAAATATGAAAATGTACAGATGGAGGTGTAGTCCATCTTTATTTAAAACCTATGTGCATTACTGTCTGGCATATTAATCATATTACTCCAACAGAAATACTTTCAATTTACCATAAATATGAAAATGTACAGATGGAGGTGTATTCCATCTTTATTTAAAACATATGTCAATTTATGTCTAGAAAATGACTCATATTACTCCAATAGAGAAAAATACTTTCAATATACCATAAATGTGATAATGTACAGATGGAGGTGTATTCCATCTTTATTTAAAACTTATGTGTAAACATACGTAAACCTATCTGGCAGGTGACTCATATCACTCCAACAGAAAGAAATACTTTCAATATACCATAAATATGAAAATGTTCAGATGGAGGTGTAGTCCATCTTTATTTAAAACCTATGTGCATTACTGTCTGGCATATTAATCATATTACTCCAACAGAAATACTTTCAATTTACCATAAATATGAAAATGTACAGATGGAGGTGTATTCCATCTTTATTTAAAACATATGTCAATTTCTGTCTGGAAAATGACTCATATTACTCCAATAGAGAAAAATACTTTCAATATACCATAAATGTGATAATGTACAGATGGAGGTGTATTCCATCTTTATTTAAAGCCTATGTGTAAACATAAGTAAACCTGTCTGACAGGTGACTCATATTACTCCAACAGAGACAAATACTTTCAATATACCATAAATATGAAAACGTACAGATGGAGGTGTATTCCATCTTTATTTAAAACGTATGTCAATTTCTGTTTGGAAAATGAATCGTATTACTCCAATAGAGAAAAATACTTTCAATATACCATAAATGTGATCATGTACAGATGGAGGTGTATTCCATCTTTATTTAAAACTTATGTGTGTAAACATAAGTAAACCTATCTGGCAGGTGACTCGTATTACTCCAACAGAAATAAATACTTTCAATATACCATAAATATGAAAATGTACAGATGGAGGTGTAGTCCATCTTTATTTAAAACCTATGTGCATTACTGTCTGGCATATTAATCATATTACTCCAACAGAAATACTTTCAATTTACCATAAATATGAAAATGTACAGATGGAGGTGTATTCCATCTTTATTTAAAACATATGTCAATTTCTGTTTGGAAAATGACTCATATTACTCCAATAGAGAAAAATACTTTCAATATACCATAAATGTGATAATGTACAGATGGAGGTGTATTCCATCTTTATTTAAAGCCTATGTGTAAACATAAGTAAACCTGTCTGGCAGGTGACTCATATTACTCCAACAGAACGAAATACTTTCAATATACTATAAATATGAAAATGTACAAATGGAGGTGCTATCCATCTTTATTTAAACCAATGTGTATTACTGTCTGGCAGATGTGTGTGACTCATATTACTCCAACAGAAAGAAATACTTTCAATATACTATAAATATGAAAATGTACAAATGGAGGTGCTATCCATCTTTATTTAAACCAATGTGTATTACTGTCTGGCAGATGTGTGTGACTCATATTACTCCAACAGAACGAAATACTTTCAATATACTATAAATATGAAAATGTACAAATGGAGGTGCTATCCATCTTTATTTAAACCAATGTGTATTACTGTCTGGCAGATGTGTGTGACTCATATTACTCCAACAGAAAGAAATACTTTCAATATACTATAAATATGAAAATGTACAAATGGAGGTGCTATCCATCTTTATTTAAACCAATGTGTATTACTGTCTGGCAGATGTGTGTGACTCATATTACTCCAACAGAACGAAATACTTTCAATATACTATAAATATGAAAATGTACAAATGGAGGTGCTATCCATCTTTATTTAAACCAATGTGTATTACTGTCTGGCAGATGTGTGTGACTCATATTACTCCAACAGAACGAAATACTTTCAATATACTATAAATATGAAAATGTACAAATGGAGGTGCTATCCATCTTTATTTAAACCAATGTGTATTACTGTCTGGCAGATGTGTGTGACTCATATTACTCCAACAGAAAGAAATACTTTCAATATACCATAAATATGAAAATATACAGATGGAGGTGTAGTCCATCTTTATTAAAAACCTATTAGCTTCTACTTAAAACTATCAGGGGAGGCATTAGATGAGGTGATTTTTAAATAACAAGTTTATTCATTTATTAAATGACATCACGAATAGAAAGAAGCAGATCACACGAGAGAGTATGTTATGTGTGTCCTCACTAATGCATCCATTCTCCTGTCCATGAATAAGGCCATGGTCTGAGTGTTGAATAACGAGAATTTGCTCGTCCTATGTCAGTGTCACAGAAAATTCAAAATTTTCAATTATATTGGCCACTGTATCTTCTGGTTCTGATACTGATGCTATTACTCGTCGTTTCGACATGAGAGATTTTTGTACCTGATCTGTGTACAATATTTTAATCAAATTCTTGCTTGGATTCAAGCTTGGCTTGGGCTTGGGAATCAAGATTCCTTTTCAATGCAATACTTTCTTTCAAAAGACAGCTGCTACTTCCCGTACCTAACAGAACCGAAACTATATATCCATAAATAAAAGCATCTTTCAATTAGTTATTGGGCCCCATTGTGGCACTTGAATCCGACTTGTTTTGTCTAACTGATAAGTTATTACTTTCCTCGGATCGTCCGTTCCCCGTTCGCTGAGTGTGACCTCGTTTGTTACATTTTGTTACTTTCGGTTGGGTAAAATCTCTAGAAATATGACCATAATCATTGAAATTAGAACATTTCAATTCCCCCTATTCATTTCTAACTGTGGAGTTAAAATTTTTTGCATTTCATAACGCTTAGTTACTTTCTACTTCCTGATAATTACGATTTGGGTAGTTGTTTTCCGGTTTATTAGTTTCAAACTCAAATGAATTATGATTATATCTACTTTTATAAAAGGAAGTGTTTGTTTCTTGCCGCAAAATCCTGACGGTTCTATGGCACTTACAGCAATGAGATTTGGCACACAGGTAGTTGGAAATTTTTGCAATTTTTGGGTCGCGGCGAAGTTTAAAATTTAATCTAGAAGATTTTTAAATGAATTTAATAGTTTTATTCTCCATCGGTTTTCCAACGCGTTTCTTCTGGAAGAAGAAACGCCCGAATCTGGACTTTTCTACCCACGTGACCTTGCAATCAGCCTTTGGAACAATGTCCAGTGTTTTTCATCGCCGGAACTCTGAGAAAAAATTATTTTTTCGTTTTCGCTTTGATTTTTTGAGCAGAAATAATTTTACAGCCAGACGATAAATCTTTTAACTGGACTCACTTAATTCTTTTTTCTATCCCCTTGACCTTTAAAGATAGAGTAAAAATGTCAGCGGATTTGAAATCTGCGGAAAATTTCACTTTAGAAAAATACCTAAAAATATGATTTTCTTTAAATAAATAATTTTTAAATTGAATATATCTTTTATATTTTCGCGAGAGATTGTGACGTCACGTGAAACAGATTGCATCTTCTGCCCTTCGCGTTAAAAAAAGAAACAGATTACATTTCCTGTTCTATTTATTCCATTTCAGGGAATGAGAGCAAAAAATAAAAAACATTTTGACTGGGATTGTTAATTCTTTTTCGTAAAATCGGAATCGCTAAAGATAGATTGAAAAGTTCAACGGTTTTGAAATCTGCGGAAATTTTACACCTGATTAATTTTACACCATATCTGAGGAAAACGTACATCGCGGCGTTGCCCGTGGTGTTGGTTTGCCACGTATTGTAATTCGAATGCGAATAATTTCTATGATCATCAAAATTATGTTTAATATTTTTATTTTCATTAAAGGTTTTCATTCCACGGCGAAAAAAAGCAAAACAAATAAAAAACATTTGGACGGGCATTGTTTGGTTTTTTTTTTTGTTGCAAAATCGGGATCGTTAAAGATTGAAAATTTTAACGGATTTGAAAACTGTGGAAAATTTTACACCACATAGATACCTAACATTTGATTTTGTCTTAATAAATAATTTTCAATTAAATATTTATATTTTTGTAGGAGATTGTGACGGCACGCCGATTGGATCTCTTCGCAATTCGAATTTGACAATGCCGAAAACATCTCGTGGTTCATAATATTCATAATTTGGTTAGCGAAGCAAACCAACACCACGGGCAACGCCATGATGGCTGTTATTCTATTGGGAATTGTTGTTCCACAATTCGTAGCAATCACCTGCCCCCACGAAAAGAACTGTCACGGTCATGGCTAGTAGATGATATGATTGGAATACAATATAGCGTTGTGGTAGCCCGATTAGCAGAGTAGCGGTTTAGCAGCCGGGGGGACACGTCTGTCGTAACCTCAAATGTCCTCACTTTGGTGCGGTAGGGATGTTTGGAGAAGTTGGGTGCCAACTCAGTGTTCACACTGTCATCAGATCGTGGTTAATTGTGACGAGTTGTTGCCCTCGAATCTTTACCTTCGGGATGGATCCCGGACGGTCGCCCATTGTGTTGCTCCAGTGCGATGTTAATTCAGCTACCTAACAACCTGCTTGCTCTTTGCCAACTGCAGTGCGGCATTTCATCATTATTGAAAAAATCATTTTCAATTAGATTTTTATGAGTCGATAATTTTTACTTTTAGCCTTAATAACTTGTTTGTACCAATAGTGACCAACATGCTTTACAACTTTTAACCTGCTCTTTGATATCATCTAATCTAGATATATAACCAGCACAGTAAATATATAATTTTAAATTATTCTTTTTATTGATTAGACTAATTGAATCGTATATTTTTTTGTCATGGTTTGCATCATGCGCAACTTGTACGTCTTTGAACCCTGCCAACCAACAAGCCTCCCTCCTGACTTCAGAAGAGATTTAAACTTGCCTACCATTTTGACGCATAGTCAACAGGAAACAAAACATGATAAAACAAAAAATGAATAGAACTCCATTTTCGCGCAGTTATGAAAGTTATATAGTCACATGAAAGTTTATACAGTGTGATACTTTTTGAATGTTACTGTATAGAAGAGATCACAGATTCTAAATTTATTGCTTTTGTTTCCGTTTTGATTTTGCGCGGAATTTCCAGCCAGACGATAAAAACAAACAATCTTTTAACTGGAGTCAATTAGTTATTTTTCTATCTCCTAGACCGTTAAAGATAGAGTAAATATTCAGCGGATTTGAAATCTGCGGAAAATTTCACTTTAGATCCATACCTAAAAATATGATTTTCTTCTAATAAATAACTTTTAAATTGAATATATCGTTTATATTTTCGCAAGAGATTGTGAAGTCACAGTAACTTTCCCTTTCCAAAAAAAAAATAGATTGCATTTCGTGCCTTTCGCGTTAAAAAGAAACAGATTACATTTACTGCCCTCTTCGATTTCAGCAGAGAGCAAAAAATAAAAAACATTTTGACAGGCATTGTTTAGTTCTTTTTCCTAAAAGTGGATTCGTTAAAGATAGATTTAAAATTTCAACAGATTTGAATCTGCGGAAAATTTTACACCAGAATAATACCTTATATCACAGTATTGCCCGTGGTGTTCGTTTGCTTCGCAAACCAACACCACGGGCAAGCCACGTAGTGGCTTATGTAAGGTATTTTATGTTACCTATAATAGAAGTGTAGGTGAATGTTTCAAGTTTTTTTTAGAGACAGTCACATATGTTCTATGTGTGCCTCCTTAGTCACACTACACACATCGAACCGATAACCCATTTCCGCCCAGACGTGTGTTTGGGCACCTGAAACAAGTGCAGTGATAGTGGATGCGATATGCTGTTTCAAATCCGCTAGATCAACAGGAAGAAGAGGGTTAAATGTGTTATGCTTTACGTATCCCCAAAGGCTGAAGTCACATGGTGTTAAGTCAGGGCATCGGGTTGGCCATTAGGTTAGTGGCATGTTGCAGTCGGCGCCTCGTACAATTCATCGGTGTGCCGACCAACCGGTATAGTGGTTAAGGTGTCAGCCTCTAGATCGGAAGGTTCTTGGTTCGAATCCGGGTCCGGGCATGGATGTTTGTAAGCGTATGGTGTAGAGGCGGCTGGTGCACCTTAAATCTGTCGTAGCCGAAAGTCCTCACGGTGGGTTGGCGTGGAAATTTGGAGAGTGGGTGTTGCCTTGTCATCGGACCGTGGTTCAAAATTACGAGGTGTCGTCCTCGGATATTTCCCTTAAGGGATTGATCCCGGACCGTCGTCAATAGCCCGTTGTGTTGCTCTAGTAGGACGTTAACTAAAAATTACCAATCCATGGGTTACGATGTTAATAGAGGTAATATCGCATGTCACCTGACCAGTATGGTGGTGCACCATGCAATTGGAGGATAAAGTTTTCCAACTTTATTGTCTAATTGGACGAATAAAGTTTCTGACGACACCTGCCGATATACTCGGTCGTCCTGTCTTGGGAACTTTGCACAAATAGCTCGTAGTTTCAAATTTTTTAAACCAATCGTAAATGAATTTTCTGGTTGGAGGTTCTTTTACAAATCGTGATCGAAATTGCCGTTGCACAACGTTGACAGATTTCGTTTTGCTCAATTGAAGAACACAAAACGACTTCTCCACTCCAAACGCAGCCATTGCCACTGACTAGTGACGTGACACGCTCGCTATCGATTACGTCAGTTCGCATGGGAGGGGGACACAAACTTTATGAGTATACCTAGCTAACAGTTCGCATTTGTGAATCTATCTTAAACTGTTCCTGTTTAACAGCATCTGGAAACTGTATACGTACTTATGAATCACCCTGTAGTTTAATAACTTGATAACTTTTAAGCACGTGCTTACGTTGTAAGTGAAGCCAATCAATCCGTCTAGTGGTCGGGGTTCTGGCTCCTGGATAGGAAGGTTCCTGGTCCAAATCCGGAGTAAAGCTTTGGTTTCCTAAGAAAGTGGAGCCGTTACCTAACAGCCGTGATACTGTTGAGAATAGGAATGTACCACGTGGGTGTTGTTGAGAGCTTCTTGCTGACACTCTCGGCGAGACCACGTGATCGTTCGTAAAGTAATGTGTTTCAAAACAATTTCAAAGACTTCCTGAATGGCACGGCTTCGGGTGTGAGCTTTCTTGATGAGCTCCCTCTGGACGATAGCTCATTAATTATAACTCAAAACAATACTCATATTTCAGTGGACTGTAAATTTTATTTTAACACACTCACGCGCAAGACCGCACTCGTCGCCATCTTGATCCAGTCTGACACACTCAAGAACTGAACTCACTTCAGTTCTTATTTCAGGACGGAACATTCCTGCCCCCGTTCAATGATTTTCATTCAACTTTACATGATTATTATAATATATTACACAATTGACAATAACAGTTGATACAATATAACAAATAATGGAACACGTATAAAATACAATTAGAAAGATGTATTAATACAACCATTACTCTATGGGTAAAAGACAAATTTTTGATATTGGCCTTTTGAATATTCCTCTTTGTGTTTTAACACTAACTACTCTTACTTTCCCATCATTACCTGGGTATAACTCTATTATTCGACCTAAAGGCCAATTGCAAATTGCAGTATTATCCTCTTTAATAACTACTAAATCATTTATCTAAACATTGTATTTCTCAAATACCCATTTTGTTCTTTGTTGTAAGGAACTCAAATAATTATGAGACCATTTTCTCCAAATTAGCTGAACTAACTTTGTAGTTCTCTGCCATAGTTAAAACTTAGTATCATGAATATTAGCTACAACAGGTTCAACAATACAGTTAATTGTTCTACCTATTAGAAAATGTCCAGGAGTCAAAGCGTTCAAATCATCTGCATCGGATGAAAAAGGCACAAGAGGACGTGAATTTAGAATACCTTCAATTTGAGTAATTACAGTCAAAAAGCCTTCGTAAGTTAATTTGGCATTTCCCACAACTCTCTTAAGATGGTATTTGAAGGATTTGACCCCTGCTTCCCAGAGGCCTCCAAAATTTGGAGCTCTGGGTGGAATAAACTTCCAATTTATACCTTCACTACTTAAGTATCCAGACAAATCATTGTCAGGAGTTCTAACTATAAATCCTGTAACCTCTTAAGTTCCTTATTAGTACCTATGAAATTTTTTGCATTATCTGAAATACATACCTCTCCTAGCAAAGAATATCTTTAAGGTTTCTATAAATGCTTGTGAAGTTAAATCAGTAACTATCTCTAAATGAATAGCACATGTAGCAAAACAAATGAATATAGCAACATATACTTTATGATAAATTCCTTTCCTTTGGTACTTATATTTTATAAAAAATGGACCTGAAAAATCTATACCTGAACAATTGAAGGGATAGTTTTCAGTCACTCTTTCTTTTGGCAAATTACCCATAAATTGTTGACATGGGATAGGTTTTACCTTACAGCAAGTCACACAACAGTGAACTATTTTTCTACAAATGGCTCGACCATTTAGTGGCCAGAATTTTAACCTTAATTGAAAAAGTAGAGCCTGAGGTCCCAAATGTAAATATCGTTGATGTACATAATTCACTATCAAATGAGTAAGCTTACTTTTACCATGCAACAAAATTGGAAATTTTTGATTAACATTTAAATCACTGTTTATTAACCTACCTCCAACTCTTAACAGCCCTTCTTCATCTAGAAATGGATGAAGATTTTTTATTTGACTGTTATATTTCACTTTACCCGTTTCTTTAAGAGATTTTATCTCTTCTCTGAAATCTTCCCACTGGACACTTTTTAAAAGAAAGGTTTCTGATTTGCAAATCTCATTAGTATCCAAGGGTCCCTCTAATTTCTTTTTCCTACAATTATCTATAAATCTGAATATAAATGCTAGAATACGAACTATCTTACTATAGTTATTACTAAGATTGATTATAACAGGAACAAATAGAAACAGTATAAACAGAAATAGAATCATTAGATTCACAGTTTTTTAGTTCTTTTGAAAAACTCTCTGGAATAACTGATGCAGGAATATCTCTGTCAGGATAGACCTGTTCCTTTAGGAACAATGGACCATTCCACCACAGATCACTTTCTCTTAGCTTGTCGGGGCTCACTCCTCTAGACAGAAGATCGGCAGGGTTCTCCTGGGATGCAACATGTCGCCATTCCATTCCCTCAGTTAATTCTTGTATAGTTGAGATTCTATTCGCAACAAACGTTTTTAGTTGAAATGGTTCCTTTTGAATCCAAGCCAAGACGATCATGGAATCACACCACAAGATGATATTATTCACAGTAATTTTTAATGACGATATCACTCGCTTAATTAGTTTTGCAAGAAGAACTGCTCCGCACAACTCCAATTTAGGAATCGTCATCTGTTTCAAAGGGCACACTCTTGATTTACTGGTCACTAATTTTACACACACCTGACCAGATTTTGATATTGATTTACAGTAAATTGCCGTAGGCTGCTTCAGAAGCGTCGCTGAAACCGTGTAGCTCGATCACAGTCGCATCTTTCACTAAAATACACCTACTAATCTCAATGTTGTTGATTAATTGTAAGTTAGCCGAAAACTGCTTCCATTCATCTGCTTCTTTTTCTGGCAGAATATCATTCCAATCAATTTTCAATAACCATAGTTTTTGCATAAATATTTTTGCTATAATTATGACTGGAGCTACTAAGCCAATAGGATCGAAGATACTCGCTATAACTGACAATACTTGCCTTTTTGTGGCAATTGTGTCAGCATTAATCTTAATGTTGAAGCTTAAACAATCTTTCTTAGGTTTCCATAAGACACCTAAAGCTTTAGATTCTTCTGAATCATCAAAGGGATAAATTTTGTCATCAGTTTGACATAACTCAGGAGCATTACTACACCATTTGTGTAAAATCATGCCTCCACTCTTTAGAATTTCTGTTAGCTGATTTTTAAGCTTTAATGCAGAGCTTAGGGACTCAGCCCCGGATAGGACATCGTCCAAAAATAATCTTCTCTCAGAACAGTTGCTGCCAAAGGAAAATTATTTCCTTCATCTTTTGACAACTGAAGTAATGTTCTCATCGCTAAATATGGGGCGCTCACTGTCCCATATGTCACAGTGGTTAGCTCAAAAATCTTAATTGGATCGTAAAGGCTTTCCTTCCACAATATTTTTTGCAACTTTCTTTGATCCGGATGAATAGCAATTGCCCGATACATTTTTTGAATATCAGCAGTGAAAGCGAAAATGTATTTTCTAAATCTCACCATTATTGAAAACAAATCCTCCTGTATTACGCCCCCGTTATATTGTATAGAATTAAGAGAGTTTCCTTTAGTTGTTAAAGAAGAAGCATTAAATACTACTCTTAAAGGTGTGGACTTACTTTTCTCTATTCCTCTATACACACCAAGGTGAGGAATATAATACGACCCCTTTTCCTCCTCACTTTCATTGATTTCAATCATATGGCCTAACTGTTGATATTCTTTTAAGAAATCTGAATATAATTTTAAATACTCGGGCTCTTTTGTTAAACGATTCCATAAATAATTTAGTTTTTTAATTGCAATTTGTTTGGAACTTCCTAAAGTATTTGGATCCTCTTTTAAAGGCATTTTAACGACGTACCTACCACTTTCATCTCGTGCATAATTTTCTACAAAATGTTTATCACAAATTAATGTTTCTTTATTTTTTGGTTTTTCAATTTCAATATTCTCAATTTCCCAAAACTTTTTAAGTGTTTTATCTAGGTTACTTTCTTCCTTTAAAAGCCCACAATGAATCCTGTTTTTTCTCTCTGTTGGAAAAGTTCCCGATACAACAAAACCAAAAACAGTGTTTTGTAGAATAAGACCGGAGCTGCTAATACGAATTTGCCCTGGTTTTAACAACTCATAAAAAATTCCCGCTCCAAGCAACATGTCTACTTTTTCTGGAATATTAAATTTATCGTCTGCTAATTTAACGTTAGAAAAATCCAGTGTTGAAATGTCAATAGCACTCGTTGGCGTTAAATCAGCGGTCATTTTTGGCACCACGAGAAAATCCAAATTCTTGACATAACTCATATCCTGATTGCAAATTGAAGCGTTGACTCTCTGCTTTATTGTTAAGCCAATGTCGTTTAATCCTGAAACTAAAATTTTAGTTTTTTCTCTTTTTAATTGCAAAAGCTCAATGAAATTACTAGATAAAAAATTAGATTCACTCCCAACGTCTAACAAGCACTTCACTCTATATTTATGACCTGTCTCATCAATTAGAAAACATACTACAGTCGAAAGTAAAACAGTGCTCTTTTTATTGGTATAGCTACTCATGAAAGCTTTTTCATTGTAAACAAATTCTGCTGCATTGGCGTTCATGGTCGGGGACTCATCCGTTGCCTTTCTCTCATTTTTATTTATTATCGATGAAACTGATTCTCTTTCGTTTGCAGCACTATTTAGTAGCGGAAAATGCAAAGATTTATGATGGCGTTTTTTGCAAAAACAGTTAATCTTTGATTTACAGTTCGAAACCATATGTGGATGTAAACAATTAAAACACAACTTATTACTCTTAACACATTCTACTCTATCTTGTACACATAATTTTAAGTAAGACGGACAATTTGTTAAAAAATGATTCTTATGACATAGAACACAATCTAAGGTCTTAATGTCCGACAAAAACACTTTAGCTACACTTTTTGAATTGGTATGTTTCCGATTAAAATTATAATTCTCAGTAAGGGTTTTTCCGCGTGACGTAAAATACAAATCGATTTCTCTAGCTAATACTTCTGGAGGGAACCACTTATCTGCTTGTCTTACGCTGATGTGAGAAGCTGTTTCTTTGTCTAGTGTTTGGAACATTTTATCCGACACAATAAGTTGTTTAAGAGTCTCGAAGTCGGAAACATCTCTTAGTTTTAAATAATAGTCCCAATTTGTCACTAGACATGATGCAAACTGCACATGTGTTTCATGTGGTTGTTTGTATGCTTTTCTGAAATGCTCTAAGCAAGAATATGGCGTTGGTTGAAACTCCCTTAAGACTAATTCTTTAATGTTCTCATAATTTGCGATATCCTTATCATTCAAGTAAGTTATTATATTCGAGGCTCTATCCCCTAATAAGTTTAACAGTATTTCTGCTTTATAAATCTCAGGAACAACTCTAGTGCTAAAAGCGCGCTCTAAAGAGTTAAAGAAAAAAAAACAACCCTCTGGACGTACAGGAATTCTAACTGTTAAAGTTCGAACACTTTTAATTAATTGATCTAAGGATTCCGATTTTATTTCGCTTTCACTTGCATCTTGCTTAGCTTCGGATCTGATTTTAGCTAGTTCCAATTCCTTTTCGATCTTTTTGACCTCATTATTTGATCTTTCTAGCTTCATTTTCTCAAGATCAATTTGCCTTTGCTCTTCGAGCTTTCGATTCTCAATAATAGTAGTTGCAACGTTTTTTACAAATTCACGTTTAGTTGCATAAATAACACTATTTTCAATAGCATCATGTAAATCAGCATTAGTACTATTATCAGACACAGTTAAATTTAGTTCAGCGGCAATAAGCCTTAAATCCTCTTTCTTAGATCCTTTGAACATTTTCTCACTTAATAACAAAGAGATTATTCAGAATCACTTACGGCAAAGAATCCAAGAAACGAAAGTTGACCACTACGAATTATCCATTAAATGCTCCGCTCGATCCGACCAGATGGACGATAGCTCATTAATTGTAACTCAAAACAATACTCATATTTCAGTGGACTGTAAGTTTTATTTTAACACACTCACGCGCAAGACCGCGCTCGTCGCCATCTTGCTCCAGTCTGACACACTCAAGAACTCAACTCACTTCAGTTCTTATTTCAGGACGGAACACCCTCCTTGTTCTTGAAACTTGAATTTATGTATCTCAGCGTAATATTATCGTTTGTTGTGTTGTGTTATACCGTTTGTACTGTTTGTTTGATGTCCGAAAATAAATCACAAAAAGACATTCTTGGACTCGATGAATCTTTACAGAAACGTCATGATGCCGCGGGCATAACTAGGCGGCCGTCTAAACAAAGTCCAGAGGTGTCAACTTAGACGGACAGAATACGTTGGAGAATGAGCAACACAGACGGCTGTCGTGGTTCATTTTATTTGAGAAACAACAGCAAAGTGGCTTTTTTATTCTCTTGCCCTAAGTTTCTAACTTCGGGATTGTTGAAGATAGAGTAAAAATTTCAACGGATTTCAAATCAGCGTAAAATTCTACGCCAGGTCTATACCGAAAACAGTACTATTATTCATTTGATTATTTAATTATTTATTTAATAATTAATTAATTATTTACAGAAATTCGCATTTAAGGTATCGTTTTGGTGTACAATTTTTCGCAGATTTCAAATCCGTTGAAATTTTTATTCTGTGTTTAACGATCCCGATTTTACAAAAACAAACTGATCAACGGCAGTCAAAAATGTTTGTTTGTTTTGCTCCCCTCCGCTCGAATTGACAGGCGCAGGAAATGAAATGTCGCCGCTACAAGAGAAAAAATGTTCTCCAACTGTTTCGAGACCGCCATGACGACAGTCATGCAAATGGCGGCTCCGATAATTTTTGTTACGCTCATGAACAATGCTCTCTAGGAAACCAACATCATCTGTTAGTATAAACAACGTTTTAGTGACGTCACCCACAGCTACATCACGGCTATGCTTTCTTAGGAAACCGAATCTTAAGGCATGGATGTTTGTCCGTGAAGAATGAGTGTGTGGTCTATTTGTAAACGATTTGCGCCGGGAATGTGTGGTATATTCACCTGAGGTATAATGTGAATCCAACCCCCTGGTGTACCAGGGTTACGAAAAGTGGTTGGGCATTGAAAGAAAGAAGATATATGTTTAGTAGTAAAATATTTTAACGGTAGAAAATCATTTCAATTCAACGTATTTGAGATTACCGTACGATTTGAACAGACTCCAAAGTGCAGTACTGCCATCGACCACATCACAGGAAACGCCGTGATGGCATCGAAGTGGCTATTATCAACAAAGTAAATCAAAACATGTCAGAATCGGGAAAACTTGGCATGGTTCCAAAGGCATACGTAAAACTCTTGTGACGTCAGCGGTCGAAAATTGCAAAATCCTCTTCTTTTTTAATGAAGCCACATTCCGGAGAGAAGAACGAATGGTGAAAAACAACCTAATAAATTAATAAAAAGGTTGTAAATTAAATTTTAAAATTCGCTCGGGACACAAAAACCGCAAAACATTCGGACTACCTGTGTGCCAAATTTCATTATTGTAAGTGCCATAGATTCTTCAGGACACTGCGTACAGAGAAACACTTCCTTTTATAACAGTACAGACAGTAGGAATAACGTATGTCCATGTCTTAATCTATAATGGTGTCGCAATGGGTATGTCCACTGCTCTAGTTGTAGGTGGCGCAGGTTCGATTCCTTCCTGGGTGTATTTCTCTCTTCTGTGCTAGTAAAACCACTTGTGTGTTTGAACTTGTTTGTCTTGTGTTTGTCACAGGATGGCCAAATATGGCCCTTGAGCTTCCCCTAATTTACCCCTTTTCTTAATGTTAGAGGGAAAGTAGGGAGAATGTGGGGTTACTGCTATGGCTAGGTAGGTATTTTAATTAACGTCGTACTGGCACCATACAACGGGCTATTGACAACGGTTCGGGATCAATCCCCAAGGGATAAATTCGAGGACAACACCACGTCATTTTAAACCGCGGTCAGATGACGAAACAACAGATGGGATGGCACCGTGAGCACATTTAAGGCCACGACAGATTTAACGTGCACCAGCCCCCTTTGTACACGACGGTGTTTGTTGGATTTGAACTCGCAACCTGCCTATTGCTAATCCATTACTCTTCCAACCGAGCCACCGTGGTTCCGGTTACTGCTGTGAGGGATGAGGGGGCCGGAAGTGATATCATCGGGATTTGAATTGTTTACTTCCACCTTCTGGAAATGTCGTCACCGGAAGTTGGTAACATCATGTTGATGTGTTTTTCTTTGACCGTATGAAATATCGAGAACCGAAAGTGGTGAGATTTTAATGAGTTGGGATTAGCTGTTTACGTGGAATCGAAACTCGTAGTACCTGCGGTCGAAACGACCTCTCCCGTCGTTCTTGAGCAGGGATTCCCATCCGGTGGTACGTGTACCTCTGGTGGTACGTGGCAACGTTTCAGGTGGTACGCAAGGATGATACGAGCGACCCAATTATTCAACGAAATGTGTTCTATTTTTATTATTTTATTAAGATTATTCTAAATTTGACTGGATCAGAAATCCTTTTTCGGGAACCTCACCAAATGAGTCGAAATTAAAAGAAAGTTTCATCGATCTAACACACGATAGTTCCATGAAAGACAGTTTTAAAGAGTAATCGTTGGATCGGGTGTAAAACCGAGTACCCAATGATCTTCCAACAAGCTCTCCTATTTGCCATTTGTTACTAGTTACTTGTGTGAGAATGGTTTTTCTCAACTTTTTTTTGTATATAAAAAATAAATATAGAAACGGAGTAAGTGTTGAAGAGGACTTAAGAGTGAAGTATCTGCTCCTGATATTGATATATTGGAGCAGATATACTCTATTGCTCCTGATATTGATATTTTAATAAAAGACAAACAATAAATTGCGCACAAAAAATTTATTTTTGATTATGTTAATCTTTGTTTGCTTAGTTTGTACTAATTATTTAAAATTATTTGTTTCTAGACCTGTGTGTAAAAAATAAAACTGTAATTTTCAATAATCGTTTTATTTTTTCCTTTATTAAAACATCATTAATACGAAATACAAGTGCATTAATCATAAAATATGAAGCTTTCTTAGTTTTTAAATTAAAATAAAAGAAGTCATTGGGCACTTTCCTGACATTAGATGTTTCTAAAAAAATATAGGACTGTTGGTACGTCAAAAATTTCTAAAATTTTCAAGTGGTGCGCAGTTACTAAAAGGTTCGGAACCCCTGTTCTAGAGTTAAATTGAACCTCTGGAAATCATAACCACCTGTTTACATTTCAATTATATTTAAATAAATGTGACTGCAAACAGTTCCAAAAGACTAATGATCTTGTTTTTTCTCCTTCTGATTACTCTGTATCCATTGGAATGAGATCTTTTATTGGAGGTTTCAACAGAACGGCAGAAAAGGACGAGGAGAAAGAAGTCTACACGGACGTTTTCGATTTGAAGCAGGTGAGTGAAGACACTTGTTTGAATTCTGTGTTGATGCAATATCAGGGTGTCTACTGGTCCCGAAAATATTCCGAAAACGGAAAACGGGTCCCGAGAAGGTCCCTTAATCACAAATTTTGTTCCGAAAGTTTATCACATTTTTTTAAAGGCGAAAACAAAAGGTAGCTGCAGCTGAACTTAATCAAATAAAAAAAAATTGCAACTAATGCAAACTGCAAATGATGAAATTAAACAATTAAGACAAAGAAATTATCAAACTGAAAAGGAAATGAAAATGGTGAAACTCCCCCAATCCGACCACATTCGGAGACAGTTTTGTTTAAGCCCACAAATTGATGTATAGTTTTTTTTTACCAACTTCATTTGATGCCTAAAACGTAGAAATAAAAAATTTACACTACGAAATGTTTTTAAAGTAATTATTGTTCAATTTTTATTAAAAGTATTCGGAAAACAAAAATATCTACTATAATGAAAGGAAGTGTTTGTCTTTCTGCTTCTCGCAAAATTCTGACGTTTCTATGGCACTTACAGCTATGAGATTTGGCACAAAGGTAGTCCGAATTTTTTGCAATTTTGGGGTCGTGGCGAATTTTAAAATTCAATCTAGAAGATTTTTAAATGAATTTAATGAAATTTAATCATTATTGAATGCTACATCATAGAAGAGATCACATATTCTTAATTTATTGCTTTCATTTCCGTTTAAGGAATAATCGGAAATGATCGGAGGAATAATTTTTCAGCCAGACGATAAAAACAATCTCTTAACTGGAGTAAATTAGTTCTTTTTCTATCTCCTACACCGTTAAAGATAGAATAAAAATTTCAACAGATTTGAAATCTGCAGAAAATTTCACAACAGATCCAAACCTGAAAATATGATTTTTTTTACATAAATAACTTTTAAATTGAATATATCTTTTATAATTTCGCACGAGATTGTGACGTCACGGTAACTTTCCTATTCCAAAAGTAAATAAATTCATTTCGTGCCGTTCGTGTTAAAAAAAACAGATTACATTTCCTGTCCCATTTACGCGAATGAGAGCAAGAAATAAAAAAATCTATTGACTGAGATTGTTAGGCTTTTTTTTTTCGTAAAATCGGAATCGCGCTAAAGATAGATTGAAAATTTCAACGGATTTGAAATCTACGGAAAATTTTACCATGGATTGTAACCTAAAAATATGATTTTCTTTTAATAAATAATTTTTAAATTGAATATACTATCTTCGCCCGATTTGAAATCTGCGGAAAATTTTACACCAGTTAAATCTTACATCACGGGCACCGGCAACGCCGGGCTAGTCACGCAGTGGCTAGTAATCAATACAATATCGAGTATTTGCTTAATATGTTCATCTACTTTGACATGATTTATGGTTTGTCTTTATTTTTTAAATTTTAGTTAGAAAACAGCTTATATTAAATCTGAAAATTGATACTAGATTCCTCTTTTCTCGAGATTAGACTGTAAGCAAAAAAAAAAAGTGCGATTTTAAAGTATAATTGCATCTGACTGATCCACATAATCATGTAATATCATATCATGCATTTAGTATTTTAGAAAGTCCCTAAATGGACTTACGGAAAGTTATAAGACACTATGAATATGAAAGTGAAGACTTTTTAAGACCGCCAACCGGTAGTCCGCGAGAAAATTTTGGTGGTCCGCAGATCTGGACGTTAGTTGCATTTATGTTTCATTAATAAATAACAAAAATAATATTATAAGAGAACAATTTAAACAGGAATGAAAAAGAAAGACTTGTCGATGTGTTATCCGACGACTCACTCATAACTAAAATCCAGTCTTCCTTATCGAGACCATTTTTGACACCATACAAAGTAAATACCCATTGCTAAGAATGGATGAAATAATAAATGGTCATTGCTTTTTCATTCAGATTCCTGATTCAATTTTCAACAGCATATGTGTGCGAAAAAATATTTTTATTTGTTACAGCAATTCTCCGTCTTGTAAAACGTCATTGGAGCCGAAAATCCATAAACTTCTTTCAAACAAGCAGGAACAACTATCAAATTAAAAATGTGTAATGCTTGAATATGTTTGTAGTGTGGTTTAGAGAATCATTCCTTCCAGCAGGCGAACTCGTAACAGACTCTCCTTGACATCTTCAAATTCTTTATTTACCTATTATTTACATCTTCGAGGCACGGATGTTTTCAGAAACATCTGAAATATCCGACCTCTCTCGAATCACACGTCACGCGCACACCTTCGCTAGCTAATTCTTTCGAATAAAATAGTCTTGATTATTAAAGGTCAACAATGTCATGTAGACGGGTCTGCCCTCTATTGAGTGAGAGAGACATCAATTACATCATTACTACAAGCTTCAATTATTTAGTAGTAACTAGCTGAATAACCCAGCGTTGCTCGGGTTTCAAATATGACCGCGACATTTTCCTGTGTTAACTCAGACACACCAACTCTGTAGAACGTGTTTCCTACCGCGATATTTCTATGTGAACTCATACAAAAACCCTGTAGAAAGTGTTTCCTTATCCATGTCCATTTATTGCAGAAAAACAAACTTTAGATTTTAAAATGGTGACTTCGAGTGGCACATTTAAGATTACCTGTGCGCCAATTTTCATAGCTACAGATAGGTCTGAAGACAGGAAAGAAATAGTCTGTTTTTTTGCAGAATTCTAAAGAATAAGTGTACCAAATTTGGTGTAGATTGGTCAAACAGCGTAGATTTATATAGAGTATACACAACACCATGAAGGAGTCATCGGAATTAAATGAAATTTAATACACAACACGACTTGTATTAGTACCAATGAATGAATAATTTTTCAAAGCAAAAAAACAATATTAATTGTCCGAAATCAGTATTTAGTGTAGCCACCAAGCGCTGCAATAACTGCTGCTATACTACGTGGCATGGAGTGAAACACAAGTTGAATGTCTGCTTGTGGAAGAGAATTCCATATTGTTTGTATGCGCACCCAAAGTTCGTCTTTTAAAGCTGTAGGACGCGGATCACGAGCGAGACGCCGATCAACCAAATCCTACACGTGCTCAATCGGCGACATATCCGGCTAATTAGCAGGTCAAGGAAGAAGTTACATGTGTTGGGTTGAAAATAAGTCTCGGACATTCCTTGCAACATGTGGGCGTGCATTATCCTGTTAAAAGATAGCTCAAGGGAAGCCATGAAGGAAGGGAACGACTTCGGGGGTCTAGCACTTCACGTACGTACCTGTTGCTATTCAGATTACCCTCAATTCGTAGAAGCTGAGATCGTCTATGATACGAAATCACAGCCCAGACTATAACTCCGGGTGTTCGGCCACTATGACGTTCGATAACGCACTCTGGAAGGCAGCGTTCACCGGTATAGCGTCTAACACGAATGCGGCCATCATGGTTCCACAAATTAAAGCGGGATTCGTCAGAAAAGACAACTTGTTGCCAATCAGCCCGCCTGGTTATGTGCTCTTGAGCCCATTGCAGACGTAACCGTCGATGGTTTGGCCTGAGGGGGATCCTGTATGAAGGAATCCTTGCACGCAGTCCACTTTGCAGCATACGTCGGCGAATTGACGAAGCCGACATTAGTTCACCTTTAGCAGTAGACCAAAGAGCTGCCAACTGTCTGGAGGAAGCTGTACGGTCATTCACCGCCATGTAGACCAGGTGTCTATCATCGCGCGCTGACGTCACCTTCCGTCGTCTACTCCCAGTTTTTCGAGTTGTCCGGTGTTTGTCGGTCCACTGCTTCCAAACTCGCATCACTGTGGAACTGTTCCGGTACACACGAGCTGCTATTGCGCGATAGGAAAATCCTCCTTCACGAAGGCCGATGATTATTCCCCGTTCAAACTCCGTAAGTTGTTGAAATTTCACCCTATTTCCTCGTGAAGGCTTACTTAGATCTCACTAAACGTTCGCCACTAAAAAATAACCGTGCACTATTTTTAACGTCCCGCTACAGCTCTTTATTTATAAGCTTTTAGCATCAGTTCAGAGGGCGCTGCTCACACCACGCATGAGCGGTGTCTCTGAAACTTTACTACTATGCATAACATCTTATAATTGACATTTGCTGCAAATTTCATTTCATTCGAATGATTCCTTCATGGTGTTGCATTTTTTACAAACAGCAGTGTATTTGTAAAAATTTAAAACGGTATCCAACTCTCTCTCAAACACCCCACATACAGTTGACCGTGGGAGAAACACGGTTTAATGAGATCGAGTCAGAGATTGTCCTTGTGCCTTGTTGATGCTCATAGCGATATTTAAACGAACCGGCAACTGAAGTTTGTAAAATTGGAATGGGATATCAGAAGCGATGATTGGTATTCCAATAATACATACGTCTTCGCATGCAGCATGTCCAGTCATGATGGTGGCTTCAATAATATTCTTTTAACTGCAGTTACTTAGTTCTTTTATTCTATTTCCTAGACCCGTTAAAGATCGAATAAAAATTTCAACGGGTTTGAAATCTGCGGAAAATTTCAGATTAGATCCATACCTAAAAATATACTTTCTTTAAATAAATAATTTAAAAAAATAAACACATTGTTTTTTTTTAACGCGAAGGCCAGGAAATGCAGTTTACATTTCCTGCCCTCTTCCATTTGAGCGAGGAAAAGCAAAAAATATACAAAACATTTTGATTGGCATTGTTTAGCTTTTTTCGTATCATAGGAATTGTTAAAGATAGATTGAAAATTATATATATACAACGGATTTGAAATCTGCGTTAAATCTTACCACCTTCGCAAACCAACACCGCGCGCAACGCTGGGCTAGCCACGCAGTGGCTAGTGTTAAATTAAGAAAATTGAATTCATAGAAAATATTTGACTAAAAAAAAAAGTTGAAATTGATAAACTTTAAAAGAATTAATTTAAACAGTTAATCGATCTAAAATGCATGGTTGGCATCTCTCTGTTCCCTACAAATCAACACCGTTTGACCAAACCACACCAAATTGGGTACACCTATTCTTCAGAACCCTGCGGGTGTCATAGGCTACATATTAAACTTCGTTCTATTTATCCCAGATGTGCACAGGGTGCTAAAACCAATTCGAAATTCACAAAGGAATAGTTCTGAAATTCGAAAATACACCCCTGGTGCAAGTTATAGAGTGCCACAAGTAGGAAAATATCGATAGGAAAACTTCGCGACTAAACGCCGGAATTTCGTCCTTTATTTTACTGAAAACGAACTCGTAGGGCATTCGCTATCACTTCATAACTCAAAGCGACTTTTCAAGTAGTCACCTTAGAAAAGAACTTGTAGTAATTGAAACAGCAGGACTGCGATGAATGTTATATGGATGGATGTATCATGTGTACATATACGTAGAAGGTATAAAAATGTTAAAACGATGCTAGAAAATTATTTTCCGTAATGATTGAATTTTTCTATGAAAGAGAAGTGATTAGCCTGATCACTCTTCAATCCACATTTTACCAATTCTTCCCTTGGAGTACCGGGTAATTCTGATAGTAACTCCTAAAATTAACCGTTACTTCTAGCAGTTAATCACAATCGCTAAATTTTGTTGAGAGTTGTTAGAGAATAATTGACAAAGTTATCAATAAAAATTACTTAAATAATTTTTTTTTAATATAGCACGTTTTTGTAACGGACTAAAAAGTATAAAATAATTTCTGCTGGCCCCATACAGATTGTCCTGAAAATTTGTGATTGTAAAGTTTTAATAGTTATAAAAATACTTGTAGGATTTAATACGAAAAACGTGGGGCGCATGCTATAGATAATAGTGAGGAGTGTAAAGTGCCCCACGTTTTTCGTGTTAAATCTTACAAGTATTTTTATAGCTGTTAATACTTCACAATCACAAATTTTCAGTACAATCTGTATTGGGTTATAAAATCTATATGGGGCCAGGAGAAATTATTTTATACTTTTTAGTCCGTGGTAACTGAAAAAAAGTCAACTCTAAACGAGTGCGAGGTAGTATCTTCAAGGGACGAAAGTGATTTTGAACTAGTTCACCACAAGAAAATCCGCGTATTGTCAGACAACGAAGGATAATGATTATGCATTTTGAAAAGTTTTGTATGCGTAAAATAAGTACTTATGTAAATAAAATATTTAAAAATGTTTGCATGTGTATTTTCTAAACGAGATTTCTAAATTAGATTCCAAGTAGTTGCCAAGCCTCGTATCTTCATTTCGTTTAAAAAAGCAATTTCTAGTTATTTCGTTAGGTTTTGAGTTCTTTTCTACGTGATACTTTTTTTATGCGGTCTCCATTCACCGCATTAAAAAAAATACTTTTTAAATGTATTGCGAAAAATATATTTTATAGCCACTCGGGAAGTTTTGGAAAAAAAAAATTTATGCGGTCCCTATCCACCGCACAAAAACATTTTCGAGTGTATTACATCAACTTCATTACACAGATACATAAAAGTATGTTTCTCAGTCCAACCTCACCCGCTGCATCTATCTGTCTCCAACTGTCGTCTCTAGCGTCCTTTGTCGCAGTCTAAAAATAACCAAAAGTCAATAACCGACCAGAGATCATCTGCAGAGGACGCTCTATTTTCCACCTGCTCTTCTCAAGTCGTAAAACGAAAAGAACAGCAGCTTGCGCTAAAATCAAACCAATCGGAATGCATTCCGATGACACAATGGCGTGGGCACATGCCCTGCAAGTGATCTTCCTAAAGGTCAAGCACAGTGGAGTATCTCACGATGTCACCACATATAACTTTATCCTCAGTACTTCTAGCGGCTTTTTAGAACGTCCTTTTCTCGGATCGGCCCGCGTTAGCCCGGTTGGAAGAGTAAAGCTTCAGTTTCCTAAGAAAGCTTAGCCGTGATGTAGCTGTGGGTGACGTCACTAAAACGTTGTTTATTCAAACACATGGTGTTGGTTTCCTAGAGAGCGTTGTTTGGGAGCGTAACGAAAATGAGCGGAGCCGCCATTTCCATGACGCGTCATAGCGGTCTCAAACAGTTGGGGAACGTTTTTTCTCTTCATTCATTTCATTTCCTGCGCCAAATGATTCGAGCGGAGAGATGCAAAACAAACATTTTTGACTGCCATTAATTAGTTCGTTTTTGGAAAATCGGGATCGTTGAACACAGAATAAAAATTTCAACGGATTTTAAATCTGCGGAAAATTTTACTTCAGAACGATCCTTTAAATGTGATTTTCTTTAAATAAATAAATAATTATTTAATAAATAATTAAATAATCAAATGGTAAATAATTGAATGTTAAAACTGTTTTTGGTATCGATCTGGCGCAGAATTTTACGCTCATTTGAAATCCGTTGACATTTTCACTCCATCTTCAACGATCCCGAAGTTAGGAACTTTGGACTAGAGCAGGGCTCGAAATACCCGGGTGCACATGAAATTAAAATTGTGCACCTAATTTTTTCCCGCTAGGTGCACACCGTGCATCTAACGTTAAAAATAGGGGGGGGGGGGAACGTGTTTTATGTTATTTTGATGTTTGAACAAAGTATTAGTATCGACATCTCTCGCTCTAAATGAACGTAATTAAAATTCCTAAATACACACTAAGCGAAAACAAAATCGCTGGTCCGTAACGGGTTTATACAGGAGGAAGGTTTACTTGTGTCACTGCCACCAGAACTTTCCGATGATCGAAACATTTTCGTGACGGCTCTGTTAAAGCGACTGTCGCGACAGCCGTGCGCAGTAGAATTTCGATATGTTAAAATTTTTTTTTATTTACTAGCGACTAGGAACCTATATAAACCTACCCAACTAATACAGTAGTTTGCATTACATTAATACTCTTATATTACGTTTTTTTTTTAAATGTGCGCCTAACATATAACCTGTGCACCTAATTAAAAAACTTAGGTGCACAGTGTGAAGCTGTATTAAAAAGTCTATTTAGAGGCCTGGACTAGAGAATAAAAAAGCCACTTTGTTTTGCTTCTTGGATTAAATAAACCACGCGAGCCGTCTGTGTTGCCCATTCTCCACCGTATTCTGTCCGTCTAAGTTGACATCTCTTGACTCTGTTTAGACGGCCGCCTAGTTAAGCCCGCGGCATCATGACGTATCACGTCTGTTAGATAACGGCTCCACTTTCTTAGAAAACCGAAGCTTAAAAGATTGCAACCAGAGGGTTGCGATATCGAATCCAACCAAAGACCGTGTTCAAAGGGGGATGATGCACGTTAAATATGTCGCTGCTTTAAATGTCCTCACGTTGACCTGGTGTGGAAGTTTGGAGAATGGGGATATCAGCTCAGAATTTTTCCCTTGGGATTTTGATACTGGGTAAGACGTCCATAACCCGTTGTCTTGGTGAAAGTTTAATTCAATACCTACCTCAGGGCTCGAAATACCCGGGTGTACAGGTGCACTGTGCACATGAAATTAAAATTGCACACCTAAATTTTTCCCGCTAGGGGCACGCAGTGCACCTAACGTTTAAAAAGAGGAGGAGAACGTGTTTTATGTTATTTTGATGTTTGAACAAAATATTAGAATTAACCTCTCTCGCACTAAAGGAACGTTATTAAGATTCCTAAATATACACTATGCGAAAACACAATCGCTGGGCCGTAACGGGTTTATACAGGAGGAAGGTTTACTTGTGCCACTGCGACCAGAACTTTCAAAGGATAGAAACATTTTCCAGATGGCTCTGTTGAAGCGACTGTCGTGCCAGCCGTGCGCCAGAGAAGGAAGAATTTAGATGTTTAAATATTTTTATTTACTATCTACTACTAACCTATATAAACATACCCAACTAATAAAGTAGTTTACATTACATTAATACTCTTATATTAAGGGCACCGGGAAGTCATCAAAGGCCAGAAATCTTGAAAATGTGACCAATATTCGAATGCATATAAAATTTAAGCTATTATAAGTACCAATATAAATTTTTGTACACATGTTTGTAATGCCTTTTAAAACTAATCCAAGCTAAAAAATAAAAATTTTAAAAGTAAAAATATTTTGTAGAGATCATTTATATAGAACTCGGTGAAAAAAAATTCAATACAGTGAGTTCACTTTGGGTGCGCTCTGTAAAAATACTTTAAAATATATTGAGTTGCAACTTTCTTCCCTATCATTAGAAATGTTTTTTGAATTCATTAAAGTATTTTTTGTTGAAAATAACCAGGAAACAATATTTTTTAGGCACAATTTAAATCAGTTTATGAAAATTTTGTGATTTTATACCTACTAATCACCCATTAAAAAAATTCTGTTCATATTTTAACATAATTGCCTAATATAAATACACGTGTATGCAAAATTTCAGACTGATAGCTTTAATGGTTTTTTCACAGAACGCACCTGAAGATAAAAATTTATCATTTTGAGAAAACGACAAAAAACTACAAAATAGCATCTCCTTACCTTATCGATAAGAACTTTCCAAAGCACAAGTAAACAAAATTTGCGGTTAAATATAATAACAGTTGCAGTTAAACCTGTTACCAATCGATTAAAATGTATTTTTATACAAAAATATATTACAAATATAAAACATTAAAAAAATATATAATTATTTGTTGGCAAAATCGAAATTTCAAACCTGAAACCGACACTAAAAAGGATAATTTCAAAATTAAATTTTAGTAACTTAAAATGCATTTTACGTAATAAGTGATACATCAATCGATTCGTATTGGTACCCTCTATTAAATGCAATTGAAATCAAAAATTCGATTTTTTGAAGAATTGTGACTTCCCAGTGCCCTTAAAGTACTTATTTAAAAGTACACCTAAAATATAACCTGTGCATCTAATTTAAAAACTTAGGTGCACAATGTGCCTGTATTAAAAAATCAAGGCACCTGTATTAAAAAATCTATTTCGAGGCCTGACCTACCTTGAACTTTTTTTCTCCATAATGTATCCAAGATGTCTTTTTACGTACAACATAGAAATTAAGTGTTCAAAAATTTTGTAAATGTGTTATTAATGCACTATTTTGTAACATTGTATTGACCTTCATGATACTATCCATTATCTTTTTATTAGTGTCATTCTGCTGCCTGCGTCTATCATCAGAGTTCAATCCTCATCGCGAGTGACAAGAAATCCATCTCCGATGAGTCGTTCTTGCCACAACAGTCCCCACAGATGCGTACCGAGCTTCCATGGACGACCACTGCTTTTAGAATCTGCGAGTCTTCATTTCAGCTCGGCAAAAGTGTCATTCCAACTTCATCCACTTTATTTGCACTTTCATTTGTAATAGGCATTGACTGAACCTGAGAGAAGCAGACAATGACACCCTGTTATTGACTCGTTGAGAATTTTCGGGATACTGACCTTGCGTGGTGGCTCCCCGACAACACATTGACTGTTTTGTTTTTATGTCTATTTTTAGATAATCTCATTGCATAAATAAAGCTAAACAAGACCGGGGAGTAGTTCCCCGGTGGTGTCTGTTTCAATCTAGGGGAGGGCCACTTATCTTTGGAAGGCGGCAGCCCCTCTGTAATCAATTTCTTTTCAATAGGCGCCTCAAATCACGTGTTCTGACCATGGTATCGTCAGTAAGCAACCGACGAACTGTAAGTATATCCCCACTTTAGTTGAGGAAACTTGCATCACAACTTACAAATATACACATTAATTCTAAAATAAACCAAAACTTATAATTGTTTCAAAATGCAGGTACACAAACTAATAAAATAATAAAACATTAGCTACCTTGTTAATATTGTTTTATCTATTCAATCCAATACTTTTGATTTACTCTGCTCATAACTACTCCCTCAGTTATATGCTGGTTAGCTAATCGATTTCTGTCATCCGAAACCACAGAATTCAGAGCAGAAACTAACCTTTCAAATAGCACTGAACTTCCAGCAACTGTCAAATACTTAAAAGCTAGCAATGCTAATGCAGGCGAACCCAAAATCCAAGTGGACTACCTACCCCTTAAACACAGAGGCTGCTGCAAATATAGTTTGAACTCATCGGGAAAGTAAACAACTGCACCCTGCGATTCGGAAAAATGGGTTTTGTCATGTGTTGCCCTAAGAAGGCTTGAGTTTGTTGAATCGGAACTCGCTGGTATTGCTGAAGGATGTGAATTTTTTTCTAATTGATTCAGGCAGTGCGTTAACTCTGCTGACTTGGAAAACTGCTTGACAAGCAATTGTGGAAGACATGTAAAGTCGTAATTAAACGTTGTTTGGTATAAATATACTTTAGACCATCGCTCACCCCTTTGTTTATACCTCAACCCGCATAGACTAAACAATGCAAAGTCACGGGATATAAACTATGTGGATCCTGAAAAAATCAGTTTTGAACCATTTGCATCCCATAAACGCAGGCCACGAGTATAATTTTCTTGAATTTTCGGGCAGGTTTTTTTCCCGGTAATTAGTTTTTAAAATAACAATCGCTGTTATAACCGTGCCAAGAAAACACCGAAAAAAAAAACGACTTATCGGTTTAACCGGACGGATATCGACATTCCTATTTGCTTTACTTCCCCAATGAGCTCTTTTAACTTCGAATTAGTTATATCCTCTAATTCTTCGATTATAACTAAATTCAGCATATGGGCAAAAAAAAAAATGTATAATCTTCCCTTCACCAAGTAATTTTTAACGATTTTAGTATTTTAAGAGTCCAAGAGGTCTTCAATTTCCCATGATGTACTCTAGTATGCGGTGACTAGAGTTTTCGAATACCGAGCATTATTGTCTTTGGAAGGTAATCATCAGGGCCTGTAATAGTAATAAAATTACTAATGTAAATGTATTATCGATAAAATAATCGAAGTAAGAGTTATTGCAATCCTTACACATAAAGTGAGCTTTCACAACTAAAAAGCTCCGACTGGTATTGACTACTGTGCAGATATCGGCAGTAAGAGAAAAATATTTTACATCTACTTATTTACTCAAGAGTAAATTGATGTTAACACTATACCGTGAGGACACCATCTGTGTCACCTGGAGGCACATAAATATTTAACTTAATTTGGTTTTAGAAAGAGGGAATTGAATATTTCGATTGTTAATAAAGTACGGTATTTCTGGAAGGTCAATTACCGTCCGGTCCCCTTGGTCTTGCTGTTAAAAATGACGAGTTTGTGAATGTAATGATGGAATACAAAACCACCCATTTTGGAATAGCAAGAAACTATCCTGATCTCTTGAATTTTCAATAATTGCCTGAATTTTACTGTTACGAATGATGTCATCATAACGTGTCTAAGCTCCATCGAAGTATGTTTGGTTTGTTGCTTTGATCGTGTTACCTACACTCAACCAGAAAACAAATTTAGGAAATCCTTTTCTTTCATGCAATTTTATAAGGATTTATTTAGATGAAAGTGATTGACTGATCTTTAAAGGTATGTATTATGCTAAAATTTTTTTGCATTTCTCTGATCAGAAACTTTTTCAAGAAACTAAATTAAAAATGAAACATTAAAAATATATAAATGGTTTTTGGTGAAATCAAAAATTCAGTGTAATCGAGTCGATTATTAATTTTGTGCATAGTTAATGAACAGTTGAAAGATTTTAAATTGAACCTGTTGACAATTCAATGTAATTCTAGTTTTTTTTATTAATTCCGTTGTAATCCGGAGCTTTGGTTTCCTAAGAAAGTGGAGCCGTTATCTAACAGCCGTGATACGTCATGACAAAAATCCAGAGGTGTCAACTTAGACGGACAGAAACGTTGGAGAATGGGCAACACAGACGGCTGTCGTGGTTAATTTTATTCGAGAAACAAAACAAAGTGGTTTTTTATTCTCTAGTTTAAAGTTTCTAACTTCATGATCATTGAAGGTAGAGTAAAAATTTCAACAGATTTCAATTCAGCGTAAATTTCTAAGCCAGATCGATATCAAAAACAGTTTTATTATTCAATTATTTATTAAATAATTATTTATTTAAAGAAAATCACATTTAAGTTATCGATCTGGTGTCAAATTTTCCGCAGATTTCAAATCTGTGTTAAACGATCGCGATTTTACAAAAACGAATTAATCAATGACAGTCAAAAATCTATATATATAATTCTCTTACGTGGCACGCAAAAAAGACGTTATTTGTTTTCGCGTTTTGGCAACATTGTAGGATTCTTTGTTTATCCCAAAGCCTCGCGCTTCAATTGAATTTATAGCGTTATCGGATGAAATTGTATTAAAAAAAATGAATTTTAGTCGAGCTGTTGCAGTAAATAATAGAAATCAAAGAAAACGGAGGATCTTTTCAGGGTCATTTAAAAAAAAGTCCGTTTCGGGGCAAACTATTATAGTTCAAGACGCTTGCATTACAACTTTCGACAACAAACTCAATGAAAAAGCGTGGGTGGCTCGAGTGCTGGGTAAATGTACACACAACCAACATGCTGGATTTTCAATTTCCAAATCAACGCTCACATTTCAAGTCAAAATTTGCTCAAAGTTTCTATTTGAATTCTGATTCCAGAGGTACTGTAAATATCTTTTCTGATAAAAAGCATAAAATTTAGATTTGAAAAATATTTTTTTGGAATATGATATTTTGTTAACAATTCCTTCTGCTAGGACACATGTCTCCATTGATGCGAGCGAAGCGAGCATAGGTTCGCGCAGCGAACCAATGAGGATTGCGAAGGAATCCTCTGGGGGTTAGCGAGCAGGGGGCGGGCCCCCTAGTGTTTATTTATTTTTCTCCTCTTGGCTCGAATCCTTTGGAGCAGGAAATGAAATGGCGGCTCCGATAATTTTCGTTACGTTTACAAACAACGCTGTGTGTTAGTATAAACAACGTTTTAGTGACGTCACCCATCGATACATCACGGCTACGCTTTCTTAGGAAACCGAAGCTTAAACCCTTCCATTCAATCTCTGCTATTATAAAGTAAAGTTTTTGTGTGTGTGTCATGAAGTTGTGCCCTGACGAATTTATGGCATTCACACTAATGAAATTTGGCACACATGTAGTACGAATTTTTTTGCGATTTTATAGACCAGCCCGATTTTTAAAATTTAATCTTAAAAATTTTAAAATTAATTTAATGCGATGTTCTATTATTATCTTTCTTCCGAATGGCAACAGTCATGAATCGGTATTGAATGAATCCGTATTTACTGCGCGTGTGTATCCGTTGCCGTGTAACCGCCCGATTACTGCATATCCTTTCAAAAATGTATTGCTTTTTTTAAAGCATGTTAACTTTTAGTTAGCGTTGACTTTTAATCTTTTGTATAAGTATCTTTTTATTGTGTTTACTTCATTTTCGAAACTGGATAACGGTTGTGCTATACGTTTGTTATTGTTTCTTTTTTAGACTACAATACTTTGGATTTTGATTTTTAAAGCATATTAACTTTTTGTTCGGATATTTTTTTCAAAGTTTAGCGATATTTAATTTTGATCTTTTGTGCAATTTCTGGTTTGTTTCATTTATGCAATATTTTGTTTGTTTCTGTATAGTACTTTGGTTTTCGTATAGTTAATTTTTGTTGTTGTACATACGACTAAATCAGATGACTCAAGAGTGGAACAGTATGCACATTTGACGCATCTGATTCAGATGCGTTGATGAACGATGGAAATGTTGCTGTACAAAAACTAAAGTACACAGAAATCGCTAAACTTCCAAAAAGATATAAAAACCAAAAGTAACAGGCGATGCTTTTGTAAATTTTTATATTGCATAAATTATCAAAATTAAATATTGCTATTCTTTCCAAAAGACACTCAAACACAGAAACAAACAAAAAAGTTCATTAAATAATAACAAAATTATGACATTTTGCTATAACGGCCTCTTTTCACGTACGCCCCACAATGTTTTGTTATACGACTAAAACAAATGCTGTTTTTATGCTTTTGTTTAGTAACGGCTTCTCCCTTTAGATTACACTGCTATATTTTGCCTCACGAAAATATCAGTTATGTTTGCATAACATTGTCGTCATTTTACTGCGTTGTTGCTTTAATGTAGTTAGACCAACACCGACTGTATACAAAGATTTTTATTTTTAAAGCATATTAACTTTTAGTTTGGATATTTTTTTCAAAGTTTAGTGATATTTAATTTTTATCTTTTGTGCAATTTCTGGTTTGTTTCATTATGCAATCTTTTGTTTGTTTCTGTATAGTACTTTGGTTTTCGTATAGTTAATTTTTATCACTTTTGTTGTTGTACATACGACTAAATCAGGTCACTCAAGAGTGGAACAGTATGCACATTTGACGCATCTGATTCAGATGCGTTGATGAACGATGGAAATGTTGCTGTACGAAAACTGAAGTACACAGAAATCGCTAAACTTCCAAAAAGATATAAAAACCAAAAACAACAGGTGATGCTTTTGTAAATTTTTATATTGCATAAATTATCAAAATTAAATATTCCTATTCTTTCCATCAGTGGTATGTACCACACTTTCTCCGATTCAATCTCGGAATACATTGCGACAATAAATGTATGAAACAGGTCTCTGCTATTGAAAAAGATATCCAAATAATCCAAACGAAAAGTTAATATGCTTTAAAAATTATAATACAAACTATCGTACTCTCAAACAGAAACAATAACAAACAACGTATTGCACAACTGTGATCCAGTTCCAAAAATGGAGGAAACACAAAAATATATATACTTATGTTATACATTATGATAATCCAAACTAATAGTTAATATGCTTTTAAAAATGCAATAAGTTTTTATAAGGGATATCCTGTAATCGGGCAGCTACATACGCACAGTAAATACTTATTTAGTCAATGCCAATTGAAGACTTGCTATTCGGAGGAACACAATAATAATTAAATACCTCATTACATTACTTTTAAAATGTTCTGGATTAAATTTTAAAATTCGTGGTGGACTATAAAAATTTAAAATATTCACACTACTTATGTGCCAAATTTCATTATTGGAAGTACTATAGATTCGTCAGGACATGCCGAACATACGTAGTACTTTATTTTATAATTGTCTACACTCGCTGCCAAAAGTTAAGGACATTGTGGAATATGTTAATTTCTGTAAGCTAATCTAAACTTGCAATTTGCTGCAGAGTTAGATGGAACTATGCAAATGTGTTATGTAACAGCCAATCACAGTTTCGTGTCGACAAATATAAAAAGGCAGTCGTATAAGAAGCCAGCACTGTCAAGGATTAGAGGAGTTGCATGTAAGTGCTATAAAAAGTGTGCAACTTTTGTAGGATTAGTTTTCAAAACGGACGTGTTTCTGTCACTTCCACAACACAAATAGCAAATAGTGAGCGCTGCCGTTCTGTGGGATGCCTTCAAGTTGGGCAATCAATCACTCATATTGCTCTTTTCTTTGCCGTTCATTCCGTCATTTTATGATTATGCAAACAAGCCAAACAGTTGTGCAAACACCTGTGCCCCCCTGCCAAAAGGTTACAACCCCTGTGGTTCATCGATATATTGCTGTTGTAGCAAACCACTCATCATACAGGGATGTGCCAAAGGGCAAATCTTTCCCAATTAAATAAACATGTCAATGCCATCAAAAAGCAACTCTTGCGAGAATTGCCCCGTAGTTTTTCAATTTACAAATCTATACACATTACGCGTCACATACACACGTCAAATGAGGCCTTAAAACACACGACACAGTTTTTTAATATATTGGAACCTTTTGGACTACTCTCGCACATATTGGAGCACCGATTGATTATGTGTCTCTCAAATATCAATCCACCTTCACTGTGCAATGGCACAACACTCTGTCAAGAAACTCATGCGAAATATTATTGAAGCCACCATCGTGACTCGACATGCTGCAAGTTTAAACGTATTCATTCGTTAAATACCAATCATTACTTCTGATATCCCATTCCAATTTAAAAAACTTCAGTTCCCAGTTCGTTTAAGATTCACTGTCAGCATCAACAAGGCACAATCACTTAAAGTCGTACAACTCAGTCTCATTCAACCGTGTTTCTCCCACGGTCAAGTGTTTGAGATTATTTAATACCTTTTTACTTTTTATAAAGAGATATCACTTAAATTTCTTGCCACATATGGTTATTTTAATAAGTGTACATGTATACTCTCCCGGGAAAAAATAATCAAGTAAAAAATTCCCATTTTTAAAATTTGTTTTCCTTTTGCACATGGCACAGACTTATTTAATTTCAATTAATTGTTTCTAAAGTTACATTTCACATCTACAAACGTTGCTAATTTTAAAAATTCAGGTAAGCAAAAAAATAATTCTCTTTGTACTCAACAAAATAAAAAAAAAATATTTTTTATTTTGGTCCATTAATCTATTTTATTCAAAATTACCTCAACTTGCAAAAATATTTCTAATTTTTCTGTCTCCCTATTATTTAAGTAATTTGGGGTTAAAATATACTATGTTGCACAAATCAACACATTTCATTGTTGTGTTCAAAATAAGATACACATTCAGTTGTAAAATTTAAAAAATAATCGACTCATTTTTTCGGTTTTCAGTAAAAAAAACATGTTTCTCACTTCTTTCACCATTCAATTTTCTCAACTGCCTTATTCAAAAACTTAAATCTCTTTAATTCTTAGAAAATACAATTTTTGCCATTGTAGTAATATATGCATGTGTATAAGATCGATTTTAAAAATAATACAACAATAAACACAAATTGTGCAAGTTTTTATTACAAATTTCAACCAATTTTAAATTTGAAGAAATTTGTAATTTTTAATTCACATCACACAAAAGCAACACAATTGGCTATTAACGAGGGTCTGGTATCAATTCCCTAATTGAGACATCCGAGGTAATTTTTTATTATCGTCGTACTATAGCAACTCAACGTGCTATTTACAACGGTCCGGTATCAATCCCTAAGTAAAAGATCCGAGGCAATTTTTAATTAACGTCGTACAATACCAACTCAACGGGCTTTTGACTACGGTCCGGGATCAATCGCCTAAGGAAAGTATCCGAGAAAATTGGGTAATTTTTAATTAACGTTCTCAAGCACTACAACTACCTATTAACTAGGGTCGTAGTTAAATCCAATAAGGGAAATATACGTGGACAACGACGGTCATACATATCATAACATAACACCTCAGCTGGCACCCCACCCTCCAAGTAATTGTGACGTCACACCCATTCACTCTCTTCGCAATTCCAATTTCACAATAACGAGGCCATCACGCCGTTGTCCGTGGTGTTGGTTTGCGGAGCAAACCAAATGAGAATGTGTAGCAAACACCGGTGGTTTACAAACGTTCCCAGTAGACACACCTAACCCCACAAAGTACAGCACGGGCAACGCCGTGCTAGCCACGCAGTGGCTAGTAACAAATAAAGCGATTCATTTTCTAATTTTAGTCCAAGATCTGAAACAATACTATCAATTAGTTTCATTGAAATCCAGCAGATAGCAGCACAACATAAAATTAAATTTGATCAACCCCTCATTTGTCCTACATCTTCAGATATTTGCAGAATTATTTAATATTCAATAGATATATAACCTGAACAATGAAATTAAAAACTGATGAGCAAAGTTCAACCATTGCTCTTTCCTGTAAAACACGTATTGCAGTATCGGAATATATCCAAGAAATTTCTTTTAGTTGTTTTTTTACCCATTCATGGGATGCGATTCGATCCCATGAAGAGAAAACGTATCGCATACTTTGCATTTGTGGTGCGAGTTTTAAACATCAATCTAAACACCTTTTTAGAGCTTCACGTTTCTATCTTAATATCGAAAACTCAATGCAACTAAAATTGAAGACATGGCTTCAAGTGTAGTCATTGATATAAATTTTTTTTTTTAAATAAATATCTTTAAAATTTTCGTGATACGAATTCATTTTGAACTCAAAAATGACTATTTATCTTGTTTTTTTTTTCCCCTCAAAAGCTATAACTGGATCGGAGTATTTTGTTGCCTCAATCTACTACTCTATATTTACAGCCAATATAAAATGGAATGCGAAAATTTAATCTTATTGGAAGTTTTGAAACATTTTCCCCGCTTGCTCGCAAAAATTAAACAATCAATTTTAAAAGCTAAACTGAAGTTATTTTTTTATAAATTTTTAATGGTTTCTGGGTTTTGTGGCACAATGGCCATATTTGGCTGCGCCAGACACAAGACATGCAACATTTAGTAATACTCGCAATGGAAATATTTTGCTAACACTGAGAGAGACGACTCATCGCTTAGATCGTTGAAATAAGTTTCGATTTTATTTTCACATCCTCGTGTTCATTTGAACTCTATATAACTTTGAAAATGAACTTAATTGAATGAGAGCTTATTTTTCACAGACTATACACATTTTTATCTTAAAGAGTTGGTGTCATTACTACTTTTATCAAAATTTTTATATTACATGTACTTGTCTTGACGGAAATTCTAAGTGTACTCTTGGTTTGCTATACACTGAAGAGCCAATAACGCGTTGCGCCTCCTTTGGCATGCAAAACAGCTGCCACAAGTTTTTAGTGCACGTCTGGAGACGAGTTGTACCAAATGTCTAAGCAGCGGTCACGCAAAGTCGAAATATTCGGTCATGGTGTTTGAGCTCTGAGCTGCTCTATCGGATTAAGATCCGATGAGTTAGGGCCAGGACATAAAGTGGAATTCATCAGTATGCTCCTCGAACCACTCAAACACAATCAGAGCCTTGTGACATAGGGCGTTGTCCTTCCTTGAAAATTCCATGTAAGGGTGCAACTGATCCGCAATGATGTTCAGAAACTTCGCAGCTTTCATGGTCTGTTCTACCACAAATACGTGTCCCCCACCAGCCTGTGTATGACCTGGTGGTTGGTTGGACTGTTTGTTTTTGTTTGGTCGGTTGGTTAGTTTGTTTTTATTGGTTGGTTTAATTTGGCTTGGTTGTTTCGTTTAAATTGGTTAGTTTTGTTTTATTGATTTGGGATGGATGGTTTGGTTTATTGTGGTTTGTTTTTATTGGTTGGTTGGCTTGATTGCTTTGGTTTGGTCTGTTGGTTCGTTTGAATGTTTGGATTGGTTAGGTCTGTTGATTGGTTTCGTTGTGTTTTTAGGTTTGGTTGGTTGGGGTTAGTTTGTTTGGTAAAGGTAATGGTAATTTTAGTTAACGTCGCACTAGAGCAACACAACGGGCTATTGACGACGGTCCGGGATCAGTCCCTTAAGGGAAAGATCCGAGGACAACACCTCGTAATTTTGAGCCACGGTCAGATGACGAAGCAACACCTGAGCTGGCACCCCACTCTCCAAACTTCCACGCCATCCCAACGTGAGGACTTTCGGCCACGACAGATTTAAGGTGCACCAGCCGCCTCTACACCATACGCTTACAAACATCCATACCCGGATTCGAACCAGGAACCTTTAGTTAGTTTGTTTGGAAAAAACATATTTGAAAACCGGTGGCGCACCGGAAACAATATATAATAAACACCGGGAAATTTAATTAAACATTTGAAAACGACACAGAAACAAAAAGGAACAAAATAACTATACGTACACGGAAGAATAGAATTTAAGATTTAAAAATAAACGCGAATATGATGTTGTGTTAATAAATATGATTATAAATAATTTGCGCAATAATGAAATGTGTATGATGATTTTAAAACTATGATTAAATGATTATTACAATGATTAGAATTTAAGAACGAATAAAAAGTGAGATTTTAAAAGAATTGGCTAAAAAGTGATTATGAAAATTTAGAATAGGGGAACCCACCGGGTATGCCAAATGACCCAGGGGGGGGGGAAGGGCCCCATCGCCGCCATCACACAGGACTTTATCTTATAGCGAGATATTTTATTGTTTAGAACATTCTACAGCCAAATGGCTTTGTTCTCTTTAGATGGTTTTTTAATGTGAGTGGACAGCGTTCCCCACCTACCCACAGTCGTATTTGTCTGTGCAGGTAGGCCTAAAACGGGCCGTGCCCTGTAAGGAACCAAACAAGCCAACGGTCGATGATGAGGGTGTCGGTTTTTACGTTGGGTATAAAATCCTTTAACCTGTCCCTTAGGAGAGGATATGTAATGTTCCTTCCACCCTTTGATCGTAAAGTTCTTAATTTTTCTTTTAAGAAGGCTGACAGGATAGGGAACGCCTCACCATCGACCGAGGCAAGTTTGGCCTGTTCGTCTGCCAATTCGTTACCAGCAAGCACCGCATGTGCGCGAACCCAACTCGGGCCAAAATTGTTAATATAAGTTTTATTGAGTAGAGCTAACTGGATTTGTTTTCAGCTGATTTTAAGGCCAGAATTGAACTGAGACTGTCAGTATAAATATTTATTCTTTTACTATTGTTTATGGCCCATTCTATTGCCTTGAATATAGCCGACATCTCGGCCCGAAACACAGAGTTACCGGCAAGAAGTTTAAATTTCAATGCATTAATTAATTTATTATTTTTGAGGATGCATACCGCGGCCCCGATATTGTCATCAATACCCGAGCCGTCGGTGTACACCTCGTAATTAGGTTTATTGATAGTGTCCCGGATCTGCAGTCTTTTGATATATAACGACAGCAGGTTCACATGGAGCGTAGGGATTCCACAAAGGGTAGCCGACCAACCGGTATAGTGGTTAAGGTGTTAACCTCTGGATCGGAAGGTTCCTGGTTCGAATCCGGGTCCGGGCATGGAGGTTTGTAAACGTATGGTGTAGAGGCGGCTAGTGCACCTTAAATCTGTCTTGGCAGAAAGTCCTCACGTTGGGTTGGCGTGGAAGTTTGGAGAGTGGGGTGCCAGTTCAGGTGTTGCTTCGTCATCTGACCGTGGTTCAAAATTACGAGGTGTTGTCCTCGGATCTTTCCCTTAAGGGACTGATTCCGGACCGTCGTCAATAGCCCGTTGTGTTGCTCTAGTACGACGTTAACTAAAATTACCATTACCATCCACAAAGGGTATTCAGGAAGGTCTTGTAGGCACCCAGAATTTTGACCAAAAAAGGACGTTGGATGGTGGCCAAACGGGCCTTTTGCGCTTTTGTAAGGTTGCCTCCCCAAATGCCAGCGCCATAAGTTAGGATATTCTCGGTTACCGTTAGGTACCATACCTTCTGGAGCTGGCCACCGACGCCCCAACCCCAGCCGCGTATGCACCACAGGTGGAGGGGTCGCGACCTGGTTAACCAGGAAGCGAACCCCCCCCCCCCCCTTTTACTGAGGCATACAGGGAAAAATGAATATTGTCGGCATTTTTTTAAAGGGTAGATATATTAAATTTGGATAATTTCTATGTATAAATTTCCAGATTTTATAATCGATGAGTTTGGGCCCTGGAGCCTTACCGTCCTTTAGTCTGGAGAAGACATGGTCCAGGTCATGTATAGTAATATAAGGGGGTAGGAGTATTATTATTATCATTAAAAAAGTAATTCATCAAAATATTAACTTTATCCTTTTGTGTTAGGTTAGGTTGCTGGAAAAGAAATAAATTTAAGTTATTGTTTTGCTTTTGGTTAATTTAAATAAAGATCCTAATTTTGATCCATGACCCGAACAATGTTCCCTCCATGCTCCCTTTTAGAACTGGGAATCAGTCTTTTAAAGGACGCCCTCTTGGAACGGTATTTTAGCTCCGCGCCTCATCGATTGAAGAATTAAATTTTATCATTATTTTGATTTTTTGATAGAGAGCAGTGACCCTGTTTCTGGAAGCCGCCAGTGTACTCTAGAATTTAAATTATTTATTTTTCTTATTTTTTTAGGGTTTTATTTACTATTGTTTTAATAGTTTCGCGATTAGAGTGGTAAAATAATTCTCGAGTTCGAATATTAGTAGCCTGAAGTGCCAAATCTGGCGTTACTTTGTGAAATATACCAGTGAAACGCCCCAGTCCGAATTTCGTTCTGAGGAAGTAACCCTGGTTGTTAGTAATTGGATTTCTTAACCAACTAAACATGATCAAAAAGAACTGATAACAAAAAGATTAATATTGCATAACTTAAAAGTTGTTTGCTTATCATTCAAGGAGAAGAATCCCATAGAAAAGATAGGTTTTACCAAGTTTTGTGAATTACGTCCACGAGAATGTGTAACTTTAAATAGTCGAGGGATTCATTCAGTGTGTGTTTGCACATATCATCGGAATGTTAAACTTATGATGCAGAGTATACATTTAAAAATGCCACACCAAGAACTCGTGCTAAAATTAGTGTGTAACGTTGAATCCGAGAAATGCATGCTTCACCGTTGTTTTGAATGTCCCAGTGAACTGGACCTCCGAGTATTTCTTTCGGTGTTAGAGTACTTTGAAACTAAAGAAACGGTTACATTTAAGCAGTGGCTCCAAACTGATAGAACGTTCCTCGAAACTTTACTAAAATGAGTGGATGAATTTTTTGACTTACTAGTTTCAAAATTCGTAATATTAACAAAACATCACTAAAAAGCCAAATCACAGAGTCAATACTTAAAGCAAATAAAAGCAGAATATTGTAGCAGACTTTGCAGAAACTTACACCTGCATCTTGCAAGATGCTGCTCAAGGTTTCCATTGGCATAAAATCCAGGTTACACTACACCCATTTGTAATCTTTTTCAAATTTAACGGTGAACTTAAATTAAAGTCAATATGCTTTATTAGTGTGACTTCCTTAATCATAACTCTACAACGTTTTTTTTTCATTCCAGAAGTCACTTCTACAGTATATGAGAAAAGAACTACAGCATTTAAAAGATGTAGTATATTTTAGTGATGGAGTTCTTCTCAGTATAAGAACTACAAAAACTAACTAAATTTATGTTATCACGAAAAGAAGACTATGGCATGACTGCTGAATGGCCTTTCTTTGCTTCTAATCATTGCAAAAATGCATGCGATGGAGTAGGAGGTACAATAAAGTGCCTTGCCACAAGAGTAAGTCTTTTAAGAACTGTTGAGAGACAGATTTTAAATGCACAATATTTGTTTGAATTTGCCTCCAAAAGCATAAAGGGGATTCAGATGTTTTTCAAATCATCAGCAGAGTAGGCAGCAAATGAAGATTTTCTGAAGGAGATATGAAAAGTCATTACCAATAGTAGGAACTAGGGGGAACCACTTCTTCAAGCCATTAGACAGAAGAAACATTTTGGTGAAAAAGGTTTCGGTTTCTGAAAAATCTTTTACGGCCGCTGTTGATAGCAAATCCAGAGCAGTAAATAGTATTATTCATGGAAAGTTTTATGCAGTCATCTATGACAATAAATTGTGGAATGGGAAAGTACTAGACCAGTGTGAAGAAGAAAGGTAAGCAAAAGTTCAATTCATGCATCCACCATGCCCTTCAAAGACATATTTTTGGCCAACTAAAACTGATTGCTGCTGGGTGCCCAATGAAAATATAGTCCAAGAAGAGAGTTCCAGTTCCTTTAACATCATCTCTATCAGGAAGAAAATACAATATAGATGAAAAGGTTGACAAACAACTGCAGAAAATAGTTATTTTAGGCTCCAATAAACTTTAAAATTAGATTTAAAAAAATAATTTTTAAATAAAATTTTTGCAAAGCAAATTTATTTATTATTTTATAACCACAAAAATCAGCCTTCCTATTTTTAAAACACAGCAAGTAAATGATCTGCTCATTCTAGAAAAAAAATATGTTACATGTGTTGGGTGTGGTTTATGAGGTATGACCTATTTAATCCATCGCGACTGAACAAATATTAAAAAAATCACAACCTGATGAAGGGCAACACTCTATTACCATAAGTATCACTTTTATAGCTTATTTTGCACGATAAAAGTAGCTTTAATTTGATACCAAAATCAGCCCAATTGGTTTAAAAATAAGTAAAACTGGAAGGTCTTTCTAAAATGGTACCAAAATTACTATAGCCAAAATCTTGCAAAAAATTTCCAAATTCAATTTTTGATGAAAAAATCTTAAAAAAATTATTAATTTGATCTTATCTCATAGGTTAAAATAATAAAAAATTTGAAAAATAACAGAGACATGATGGATCAGCCGAATGTTAAAATCGCGTGATTTCACATGGAATGACCCACATACGATCTAAAATATTTTCCCTTGACATCCAATCCTCAGTTGAATTAAAAAACGCCGAATAGCCTTGTCATACGTTGACTAGGCCGTGATTGTGGTGATAATCATGCAAGTAAATTAAAGTCTTGCAAAAGAAACAGGACACATCAGGTAATCAAGAAAGAAAATATATTGTCACAGAATTCAAGTAAATTTTACATAATTGATCACAAATAAAAAATAGAGACAATCACTGCATTTTTAATTGAATAAAAATAAGAATGAAACTAAATTCAATAGACCTGTCCGGTGTCCAATCCATCCCCCAGCACTTCGATGGTGAGTATCTGAGTTCCAGACGCCCAGAGACAACTGTCGAAAAAAAGTTATTTTTCCTCACTTGGCACACTTCAGCCCCCGTGATGCTTTCGCTATTTTCCCATTGGACCCCAAGGATAGCGTCCCCACGGCAGGCTGTCCATTCCGGCAGGGCTCATTGTTCGGGATTTTTTTCCGCGCGAATTCCGCCAACCCCACGCTACCCCCTTGTGGAGGTTTCGCTATCATGTTTCCCTTGAGGTCAATGTTCGATGTGTGGAGGCGTCACTGGAGTGTGTGCTGCTTGCTTAGCTGGACACTCTTCCCTCTGACCAGAAAAGTGATCCAAAGACGTGAACATTCACCTGGTTCCTGGCAGTATCAGTTCATCTGTAAAAGTGGTACATCACAATAGAAAGTCCTTGCGAGGCGGCTTGAATTGTGTTATTTAAGTTGCACTGTATATTGGACACAGAAATGGAGCTAGGGATGGAGTGGACATAAAACATTTCAAGCATTATAGAAAAGTATATAATACTGTTGGTTTCTATAATAATATTAATATATTGCACAGGTAAACACAAGAATCTTAAATTCGACAGGGGTTTCATGAGAAATTGTTCACAAGTATGAGTTGTGAAAAGACATGTAAATTTGTCAAGAAAAATATAATAGAAAATGAGCACATCACCAGACTTACACAAAAACACAAATAGAATAAAATGTCTAGAATAAAATATGTAATGTTATAAAAAACCTTTTTTAAATTCATGACGTTTGTAAATTGTAAACAGAAAATTATCGTGCCCTTTGTGGCACTGAATTGCGCACTTGTTCATTGCATCACGAATTGATGAGGACAAAACAATTCCCAATATTACAGACCTTCACTTGTGAGGACTTGACAGGTTCGAACACAAACCTTTTAAAGAATAAAAATAAAGATAAAATGACCTAATCGGTATGACAAATTTGAGCGACTACCTTTGGCAGAAACTACATAAAGAGTAGTACACTAGGTGTAGTGCTAAAAGCAATACACGTGATGAGGCAGTGTAATGTAAACAGTTTGTAATACCAGTCTGGAGATGTTCACATATGTGATCAGGCTATGGAGAAAAATTGAAACAGGCATTATCAAAATGTTTACATGAAAGGATAGCTGACCTGGGCTTCTGAAAATAAACAAACAAACGTGACTAACATTTTAAACCAAAAAAATGTTGCATTGTCCAACAGATCTGAAATCAAACGTAATTTTTTGAATAAGAGGAACGAAGAATAACGAAAGAATCACTCATACTCACCCTGACGAAGCAGTGGGGGACAGGTGATTAATAACCAAAAATGCAGTAATTGACTAATATGAAAAAAACTATTATGAAATACATGGTATTTGACGACACAAGCAAAATGTAATCACAAGTTAGTTTCAATAAGTATCATAATATGTTTACTTAAACAAGAATGTTATGATCTGTTTCTCAACCAATATGCAGGAGGTAAAAGTTGTTTAGGTTGTGTGTTGGGTGTTTGTGAAGGTGTGATGTGTTGTAAGTGAAAAAATCTGTTAGCTGACAGTTTAAGTCGATGCACATTGACCTTGATTGTTTCAGAAAATGGATTGTCAAGTTCCTTAATACAGCAGTTATGAGGATTTGGTTTGTTAACAACTTCATATGGTCCGAGGAACTTAGGTTTAAATGTATCAGTTGATTTTAGGTACACAATATCCCCAGTTTTGATATTTCTTTGAGATGACTTATTTAATTTCTGTTCAGTCTCTTGATCTTGAGTGCTTTGTAAGTTATGCTGAACTTTAGCATAAAGTTGTTTGAGGGAAAGCAGCAGTTTATTTGTGTATTGATTCATTGGTAAAGTAGGTATTTCTTCTTCATGATTGAATGTGTCAAAAATTAATGACTGATTTCTTCCAAAGTGTAATAAATGAGGAGTTATTCCATGTGCAGAGTGCTTATAGATGCATTGTAAATATGTTTATGAGCAGCAACTGCTATATCAAAGTCTATTTGATTGCTGGTAAGGGCTAGAAGAGTAGTTTTCAGAGCAGAGTTAATTCGTTCAGATTGGCCATTAGCTTTTGGGTTATGTGGTGTTGTATGCATTACTTTAATTCCTAATGTGCTTGTAAGTTTTTCAAATATTTCAGAAGTAAACTGAGTGCCGAGATCAGATAATATCATAGCTGGTCTACCAAAGGTGGTTATATATTGTATCATAGATTTACATATTGTAGAAGCTTGTATGTTCGTAATTGGATAAAGTTCAATATGTTTAGAAAAATGATCAATAACTGTGAAGATGTATTTGTTTTGAACGGGTCCAACGATGTCGATAGATACAAATTCGTTTGGTCTGTTAGGTATTGGAGTTTTTCCAAATGACGGTGATTTTCCATACTTGCGTTTATGTTTGCAGCACTCTTTGCATGATGAGACATAGTTTACAGTGTCGGAAAACATTCCCTTCCAAAAATATCGTTCTTTTAACAATAGGTATGTTTTGTCTGTTCCACAGTGTGTAACGTGTATATTTTGTAAAGCACACCTTTTTAATTTGTGGGGCATTACTATTGTTTTCAAGCAGACTTTTTCTTTATGTTCATTATGTTTGATGTCTAAGTGCATAAGGAGTTGAGTATTTGGGTCAATGTAAAAGTGTTCAAAATCTTTGTGTTTACAGTATTCTTGCTTCGTGAGTTCTTCCCTTACGTTACGAATCCATGTATCTTCCTCTTGGTGTTTAAGAATGTTTTGAGTGGTTAGTTCTTCTTTAATAAGGGTGGTGGCGGCAATAATAATTTCAGTATTTGCAGGGAGGATAGTGTTAGTTTCAGGAGGGGGTTGGCCCTCAGGTTCCCTTGAAATGTAGTCAGCCAAGTGATTAAGTTTCCCTTTTATGTGTTGGAATGTGTAGGAATACTCTGATAGTTCTAATAACCATCTGGCAATGATGTTGGCAGGATTACTTAATTTTGTGAAGTACTGTAAGTTTTTGTGATCAGATATGATAACAAAATGTCTTCCATATAAAAATTCGTGAAAATATTTTACACTGTTGTGTATTGCCATAAGTTCTAACTTATTAGCGGGATACTTAGCTTCTGTTTGTGACAGTGAACGAGAGAAATATGCTACGGGACTTAATTCATCGCTGTCTTCCTGCATTAATATTCCTGAGATAGCGACATTTGACGCATCAGTATTAAGGTAAAAGGGTTGATCCCATTTAGGTTGTTTGATAAAAGGTACTTCGAAGAATAATTGTTGTATATGTGCGAATGCTTCTTGATGTTGTTGAGTCCATTTAAAGTCTTTGGAGCATGCTAAGTCGTTTAAAATTTTGATTTTATATGCATAGTTAGGAATTAGTTGGCGATAATATCCGCAAAGTCCGATAAATCTTTTTAGGTGTTTCTGGTTCTTTGGTGTTGAAAATTCTGTAATTTTACGAGTGTTGTTAGTGCAAGGCATCAAGCCATCTTTATTGATCTTGAATCCTAGGTAGTCAATTTCTTTAAGAGCGAACTTGCATTTATGTGGTGCTAGTGTGAGGTTATTGTGTTGGAGCACTTGCAGAATATCCTTCAATTTGGAATTAAGATCTTCAATTGAATTAGCGCCTATAACAATGTCGTCTTGGTAGGCTTCTATTCCTGTGTGTTTAACTTTTTTAATGATGGAATCAATAAGTTTTTGGAAATAAGCACTGGCTGATTTAAGACCAAAAACCATTCTGTTAAACTGAAAGGTTCCCCATTGTGTAGTAAAAGATAGGTATTTTCTATATTGTTGTGGGAGTGCAATTTGCCAGTAAGCATTATTGAGATCAAGCACTGTGAAATATTGATATCCAGATAAAGATCGGGTGATATCATTAATTTTTGGTAATGGGTATGTGCAACCTTCAACAATTTGGTTTAAAAGGCGCAGGTCCAATGCTAACCTGATGGATGGTTTGTCATTAGAGTGGTCTTTCTTCTTTACGAGAATCATAGGACAAGCCCATTCAGACGTTGTTTCTTGGATGATTCCAGCATGAATGAGTTCTTCTAAATGCTGTTTAGCATGATGTTGCAAGGCTTGAGGTATCGGATATGGTACGGAGGAAATTGGGTTTTCATGCTGTAGCTGTATTTTTGGTGTAACCAAGTCAGAATGACCAATGGTTGAAACCGATTTTGAAAAGACTTGTTTAAATTTTGAAACAGTTTGGAGAATTTGATTCTGATGGAGTTTATCAAGGTGTTGAATTTGGAAGTCCTTCACATTGAAGTCATGTATTCTTTGTTTATAAACCCTGTCATCTGCAGTAATGTTGTTGACATGATTATTGGTATTGTGTTGACAATTCTGCTGTTGGTTTATGATATGAAAGTCTGTGTCAAGAACTCCAATTTTTGTTCCTTTGTTGACATGAATGTTCTTAGTACCAATGTTCCTTACAATGGTGTGAATTTTTCCATGTTTCTCTGTAGTGTGTATGCTGGTGTGAATTTCTAAACAGTGATTTTGGATCTTGGGTGTGAATAAGACTTCTCTGCCCTGAAAATTGGAATTTTGTCTATTTGAAATTTGTATGACTTTTGTTTGATTAGGCTTCAGCATAATTTTTGTTTGGGTAAAAGCACAAGTATTTATATTATCAGGTGTCTTTGTAGGTGTTTCTGATACTAGAGGAACAGATTTTTCACCGAAGTTCAGTGTGTTATTGTTAGTGTCCAAGGTCATCTTGTTAGCTCTGAGAAAGTCATACCCCAAGAGGACATCAAAATTTGCACCAGTGATTTCATTGGACACAAAGAAGGTTTGCTTAAATTTCTGACTGTGAATCGTTATTGTAATTTCTACACAGCATTTAAAGTCAATCGTTTGATTGTTGACGGCTTTGATTGTGACTTGCCTTGACAGATATTTGCACTTAGTTAGGTTTTTGACTCTGTTAAATGTTGAAGCAGGCAAGAGGCAGATTGAACTACCACTGTCAATCATACAGGTTAAGTTTACCTCAGCACACTGTGCAAAAATGATGGGAAGAGAGTTATTTGTGTAGGCATTAAAAATGTGAGTTTCTATAGGTGGTGACTTCACTGTCATATGTTGCTTGTTCTTTTGGTGAACTGGGAAGTCTTGCAGGTCACCGCCTGTTAGTTTAACTGTTGTTGTTGACTCTGGGCATAGTCCTGTAAGTATTCTTCTTGACTGGGATGACGAGGCACAAAAGTTTGTTGTGGTCTGTTCCACTGTCTTTGATTTTGATATCCGTCCTGTGGTGGCATCGTTTGATAACTACCCTGGAACTGCGGGGTTTGGTGTTGTCCTTGGTTGTGTCTAGGCCCAGAGGCACGAGGAACCAAAAAGTGGGGCTGCATTTGTGGTGGTTGTGCTTGATATCCATATCGATAATGGTTTTGTCGGGGTCTATAGGGTCTTGGTGGCATGTTTTGGCTCATGTTGATTCTTTTGAAACTGTAGCAGTCCTTCATGAAATGGCCTTTTCGTCCACAGTATAAACAAGTAATGTCACTGGGAGCCCCTGCAAGTTGTATTTCAGGTTGCTCTTGTTGTGGTTTTGCTCCAACTTGGATCTCACTGATGTGAGCAATGATCTTATCAAGCTTAGCGGAGAAGACATCATCTTTTTGGGAAGCAATTTGGTGAATCGGCTGGAGTAACATAGATTGGGCACTGAGTTGCTCACAGCAGGTGTTATTGAGCTGTATTTTATGGGCTATTTTGACAGCCTCTTCAAATGTGGCGGGTTCCTTGTCCTGAACTTTGGTTTTGATGTGGAAAGGCAAGTCACCGATGAATTTTACTAATTTTATTTCGTCGATTATTTGTCTGGCCTCGTTATCTCTGGCTACACTATATATTTTCTGTGCCGCAGTGCTGATACGATGGGCAAAATTCTTCACATCCTCGTTGGTGTTGTAGGAGATTGCTTGGAAATTTTGGTGATGTTGGTGTTTTGTCAACTGAGGCACAAAAAATTCTTTGAATGCCTTCTCAAGATCTTCAAGGTTTGTACAATCTTGAATTTTTGGATCATGCAAGAAATATTGTAACGCTGAACCAGAGAGTCGGGCTCCTAATACAGTTCGGATGTTAATAAATTCCCATTTGTATAAATCTGACACTAGGCGAAGTTGTGTGAAAAATGCAGGACATGTATTTTTATCGCCGTCAAAAACGGGTATGAGATTAAGTTGGGACGAATGAAATGTGTTGTGATTCTCCCTCGGGAGAATTGAAATGTCATTGGAATTGGATTGTGGCATGGTATATTTGTTACTCCGTAACTTCATGAAATTCAGGAACAGTGTGCAAACATATATGCAATAATATACTATATAATATATATTGTTAGCAAATCATGAATACACAATTGAGTATCATAGAGATAGTTGATTACTACACATGAATATATGAAATACAAAAGCGATATTGAATAGACTATTTATGTAGACACTATTTTCACATGTAAAAATGCGCTTAGAGCATGTTAGAGATAAAATACCAAAATTATAACCATGGTTCTGTAATGTTTAAAGTTTGTCTGAGCACAAGTTAACATTACGAATATCAATAACCTAACATAACAGATTGTGATTGTATAAAAAATTTTGTAAGCATGGATATATGAAAAGAATTTAATAATCCATGTAATAAATACTAAATTCAAAATACCAAGATTTAAATCCGTTTACTACAAGGACAAAAACATCAAGCTACGTAGGAAATCAGAGATAAAGTTGTGGGAGGCTGAATCAACCGAATTTATTCAAGATGGCTACCACCTGACGCGCTCTTCACGCAATGGTGAAAAGGAAAAGAAATTAAAAAAAGGAACGATTCGTAAAACCTGGTCGTAGGCACCACATTTGTCATACGTTGACTAGGCCGTGATTGTTGTGATAATCATGCAAGTAAATTAAAGTCTTGCAAAAGAAACAGGACACATCAGGTAATCAAGAAAGAAAATATATTGTCACAGAATTCAAGTAAATTTTACATAATTGATCACAAATAAAAAATAGAGACAATCACTGCATTTTTAATTGAATAAAAATAAGAATGAAACTAAATTCAATAGACCTGTCCGGTGTCCAATCCATCCCCCAGCACTTCGATGGTGAGTATCTGAGTTCCAGACGCCCAGAGACAACTGTCGAAAAAAAGTTATTTTTCCTCACTTGGCACACTTCAGCCCCCGTGATGCTTTCGCTATTTTCCCATTGGACCCCAAGGATAGCGTCCCCACGGCAGGCTGTCCATTCCGGCAGGGCTCATTGTTCGGGATTTTTTTCCGCGCGAATTCCGCCAACCCCACGCTACCCCCTTGTGGAGGTTTCGCTATCATGTTTCCCTTGAGGTCAATGTTCGATGTGTGGAGGCGTCACTGGAGTGTGTGCTGCTTGCTTAGCTGGACAAGCCTATTCACTGTTACTGTATTATTCTAAGTTTCATAAAATTATGTTTACACCTTTTGTCTCACAAAGATTTATATAGACACGAAACGTGTAACTATTAATTTTGATATAAAGTTATTTTCAATTAGTCCATTTCAATGAAAATCGAATTGGACAAAAACACTCCTTTTCAATTTTCTTACTGCATTGAAAATAAACACTATAATTTACATTTTTTTTAAATATGTAACTTGCAAAATAATGAACTGTTAATCTTTTGTATCTGATCAATATTTTTTTATGAAAACTGGAAGGATATACTAGTTAATTTCTTTATTCGTTTACAAGCATTGAATTTCACAATCAATGAACTGCTTTAACTTTGCAAAGAAAGGGTGATTGAGCATTATAGAAAGTTTTGCTGAGCATTATTCATGACTTGTATCGTCTTTTATTTACGTTGACTACTTGTACATTTTTCCGACCCTTATATTTAAGTTTTAACTATGCCAATGAAGATATAATATATTCTAAATACAAAGCTGTGTGCATAAGTGTAAAAATAAATCGTGTTATTGGTTATGTATGGATACCGAGTGAAAGTGTGCATACATAACCAATAATAGGATAGGATAATCGTAAGCACTTGTATGCAGTGCTGTAGTCGTAAATAAATCAGATGGTATACCATGGGGGCCCTGCACGAGTATAGTCAGGGTATGTGTGTGTCAGGGACATGTACACACACATACATGTGTGTATATATATGATATATGTAGGAAATCCTTTCTAAGGACCGGGTAGGTATTCATTAAACTAAACCCACGCTCGCAAACGGCTGTGAAACATGGTAATATTTCAATTGTTCTTAAAAGAGGCTTTCATTTTTCTGAAAAAACGGGCGTTTTCATGGGTCCCTCAAACCCAAAATAGTGCACATTTCATCTATAGAAAAAAGTCAACAGATCCTTTTGACCTCCTTTTCTACACTGCGAATATCCCCTGTATTTATATTTTCTGGATCAAACATGGATATATCCTTCAAAAGTTGACAATTTTCTTCATTAACATCAGAACAAAGTCTGAATTTCATTCTTTCGACACTACTTTGAATGAATTGCTTTTGATTAATAGGTACGATTTTGGAATTATTTACCAAGGAGATATCTTGAAATAGAAACTTTCTTTTGCTTCTACAGCTATCTGCGTTTCACTTGATGTTTCGCGCGATGTTTTCTAGGAAAAACAAAGCGGTGTTCGTAGTTTTTAATAATAAGCAGACTACAGCCCTGCTTGTATGTATGTGAAAACGCAAAATAAAATAATCTTCGTATCAGAAGTTTTGTGAAAGATATGCAACAAAAAGTGCAATCTAACAAAAATAGTGTATCCTTATAAATGACGTAGTATCAAAGTGCAGGTTCTCTTCTGTTAAAATTGTTGTTTGATTGTAACCGTGTTTGCTACTATAACTTAATTTACCACCTTTTTGGGTAGCAATTTTTGACTTTAACAAAGGAAAATCTAAATTGGGCAAGGTAGAGGTAGATAGTTGAATTTTGCGTCTCACTAGAGCAATGAAACTTTATATTAAATTTTATAAAAACTATTTTGTTCAAATTTCTAGTTGATAGTTAAGGACAAGACAAATTCCTTGTCTTACCACGAAACTAGAAGCAGTTTTTAAACTCAAAACGAATTAAAATCCAAAATTCCATTTTTTGCAGACTTTAATGTCGTGAAACTCAACAAAAGATGCCAGGAAGACGAAGTATTCTAAAATTGATACTCTAGTAAATCTTGACATAAAACTTTTACTCTATGTATAAAATTCACTGATATGAAAATTCAAAACATTTATCAAGTCATGTGATCCATATTTTCGGTGATCGCTTCCGATGAGTAAGCCATAATAAGGTGGAACACTCAGCTGTTTGCTTGAATAACTCTTTTCTATCCCGAATCAAATTGAGCAACTAACCTTGCAAATGCTCATGTAAAATTGTCAGAGCCTCACAAAAGGGATTACCTATAAGGTTGCAAGAAAATATCTGTTTTAAAGAGAACATGTCCTCTTTCTCCGTTCGGATCTTTTTTTACTCTCTTTTTTAAGTAGGATCTTTAATGTCCTCTTTGTTTCGATAGTTCACTTTTTGTTCATTATTTCGGATTACGTTAAAAAATATATTTCACGTTTGAAACTTTATATTCTGTAATATATTCACACATTGCCTACTATATCGTTATGTAGACCACAGCTATTCAAATATGTACTAGATTTAGTTCATTGTACGAAAATTGTACGTATTATTAAAACGCATCAACGTATAATAGGTTGTTCAACCTCTAGTGTATATTGAGCTCCATGTTAAAACGTCTCATTAGGAGATCGAATAGATAACCAATGAGAATTTAGATTAGTGTTGGAATAATAAGAATAACAAATATTGTTCTTATTATATCAGAATGAATAGTAAGAAATAGTGTTCTTATTATATCAGAATGAATAGTAAGAAATAGTGCTATTATTATGTCAACATGAATAGTAAGAAATAGTGTTCGTATTATATCAGAATGAATAGTAAGAAATAGTGCTATTATTATGTCAACATGAATAGTAAGAAATAGTGTTCGTATTATATCAGAATGAATAGTAAGACGGACGATCTATTCATCGTCAGCCTTTTTTAGATTAACAGGAAATCGCGTTGCTATTTTAGCCACCTTTTAGTATTAAATCGAAGTCGATAACTCAAGTATGATTGCTGCGCAGAATTCGTTGAGTTATAATTATGTGTTGGTGTATTATTTACTTGTGTTGTTTGTCAGTAGTATTTGTATGAGTTCTGCCCACACATTGTGAAATTATAATTTTTCGTGTTTGTTTATGTGATAAAGTTAAAAGAATTGTAATATTAGTGGCAGTTAATTTATAAATCGAAATTCTAAACAGGCTGTACATTTGGATATAGAATGGTGTAGGAGGTATAGAGTCTCATCCATGTATTTTGAGGCATAATCTTGTCAGTAATGTTCCCCACAAGCTTTTTAAATGATCGAACACTCATTAGGAAGTAATTAAAAAACTTCTATGCATTTCCCTTTTTCCTGTCCTCATTTTTTCAAAATAAATTTACCAAATGTTCTCTTTTCGGATATTCATCTACTGACAACCCTAGTTGGACAACCATTTTGTTTTGCTCCTTTCAATCCTTCATTTTCACAGCTGCAAAGGTAAGGGGGATTTTCTGGTAAACTACGAGAAAAGTTAAGTAATTTTCAGTTTCTTATTGTTTAGCTTGTTATCAAAGTGAAATAAAAAAATTGCTCTTTTAAACATTCCTTCCTGAAATGTGGTTGCCAAAGGTAGTGTAGCTGGCCATCCCTGATATCTGCTGTTATTACACTTCATGCTAGAATTAATTATTAACCGTTAATAAATTTATGATATTATGTAATACATTTTAGTGTTCATGTTTAAGAAGATACGAATTAGAGAAATGTTTTAATTTATTTTAGAATTCTATTGCAACGACAAAATGTTATTGCACCAATTGTTGAATTAAAGTAATATTTAAAATCGTAAATTAGGTGGTTTAACGTTTTAAGTGTTCACTACATTTCCATTGCGCTCACTAAGAATCATTAAACAATTAGATATTACCATATGTATGAATTTCAATTATTTAAATCCAATGAGGATATGTTTTTAATTTCAGAATTGACCTCTTCTGCACAGATTAATGTACACTTTTACGCAACCTTCTTAAAGAAATAAAAATACTTAAAAGTGGAAATTTCTAAACGTTAAAGGTGTACAATTTTCTGGAGAAGTCTCTCTGCTAGGAAAAGAGTAATTATTTCTCTTAGATCAATACTGGAGTGGAAGATAAGTTTCTTATATAACTAGCTATAGTAATTCATAGCTTCGTGCAGTAACTATTAAATAAACAGAATTTGTACTTAAGATAAATTAACGTTCTACTATGTTAAAGAAAAGCAACACATTTTCAGTTACAGTTGGTCAAAAAAATCTTCAAGAAGTTATATCTATTTTGTTTGTGACAAAATGGTCGAGTGTCTAAATTAAACTTCAATGCTAAATTACTCTGTGCTTGTTGTTCAAACTCTTATAAAAAATAGACATGGTAACCTCTAATTTGAGTTGCTCATTGGGGTGATCCACTGCACTAACAACCTGTGAGTTGTAGGTGATGCAGGTTCGATGATGTATTTTTCTCTTCTGTATCAGTAAAACTTTCATTGTGTTCCTTCATTACTTGACATCTATCTTGTGTTTAGATCAGCTTGGTCATGTAAGTCTTTAGCCTCATAAAACTCAATGCAGCCAACCTTTTTGAATATGAATGGAAGAAAAGGAACTCTGGTATTTCACTCTCGACAATATCTGACAAACATATCTATTCCTTGAGCTCCTCTTCTCATTCCGGATGGCATAATTGTGCCATGCCTGTTCCTTCATGACATTTGTAAACACCTCCACTTACAGTTCTAAGGATTTCCTCAATGTTTGGCCGGAGAACATAACCCCTACGTATACCAAACACCACCATATTTAGAAACGTGTTTAGTTTTAGAAAGACAGTAATTTTTTTTATCTTGATAAAATATATGTGGGTTCGAAAAAGGTAAATGATAAATAACTCTTAAAGTTTAAATTTAAGTTTAATTACAAAATTAATATCTTTACAGTATATTTACAAACATCTTTGACAATTAAGAATATCCGACAACTAAGAGGCCATCTGCCTAAAAAGTCATGGGCCGTCTGCCCAACTGCTAGCTTCGGTGTCTGAGGGAACATCTGTCTCATTGCTGCGGTCGCTTCTGAGCGGACGCTTCCTCTAGGTGGCGTTACTGCTGCGGACGTATCAGGCACTCGTCGCACAATCCCACAATCGGCTATCCTGACTGTAATTTCGTCCTCGAAATTCGCCATCTTCAACATCAGTAAACAGGCCATAACATTCTCACATATCTGAAAATACAAACAAAAAAGAAGAAAGAAAGAGGGGGGAAAAAAAGGCTTATATGCATTTTTTTTTACTGTTGACCAGTGGACCAGGGTTTCATGTAATCAGCTGCTGAAGTAGTTAGGCTTGGACCTTCATGATCGCCCACTTTTTCAATGGCATATCTGTCATTAGGAGACACTTTTACAACTCGATAGGGTCCCAAAAATTTAGGTTTCAGCTTAAGCCCAACTCCAAACTGCGTACGCTGAATGGCCACTAGATCTCCTACTTTGTACACTCTAGATTTTTTTCTCCCTTTGTTATACTGACGTTTATTTTCCTGTTGCAATTTGAAAATATTGTCTTTTGCTTGTTCGCGTAATTCTTCTCTCTCCTTCATCATGGACTTTTCATACTCTTCTTCCAATATATCTTTTATCTTCAGATCTTCTTTATTTTTCATCGTGATGCCAATCATCAGTTCGAATGGCGTATGCTTCGTACTTCTGGATGGTGTACTGTTTATGATACTTTGTAGACTTGGAACATATTTGAACCATTTTCTAGGCTCCTCTATTGAAAGTTTGGCAAGAACAGGAATCAGCAGACCAATAATCCTTTCTGCCTGCCCATTGCCTCTAGGAATTCCGGTTGTTATTTTACAATGTTCAATTCCCTGATCAGTACAATAATCAGTGAATTCCTTCGATGTAAACGCTGATCCCCTATCTGAAATTATTCGTGATGGGTTTCCAAAAGTAGCTTGTTGTAATTTCAGCTTTTCTATAGCATCGCTAGCCGAGGTAGATTTCACTGGGTATAACCAGACAAACTTCGTAAAGGCATCGACTACAGAGAAAACATGTTGGTATCTTTTATTCGTTGTTGGTAGGGGTCCCAAAAAGTCGATATTGTAAGTCCCAAGTGGAACGTTGTCTTTCGGCACTGGATTAAGAAACCCTTCGCCTTTTCCACGTTTTCTATTGCAGAGGATGCACTGTACGCAATTAGAAATAACGATTTCAACATGTTTTCTTGCATTAGGAATAAAAAACTGCTGCTTAAGAATTTCCTCTGTCTTGGCAGCGCCAAAGTGACCTTTGTTGTGAACGTCTCTAATGATGTTATTTTGCATCGCTTGAGGAACCATTAGTAGTTCTTTCCCATTCTCATACTTGTATAGAACTCCTGCTTTAATGAAATGTTCATTGTCATGCCCTTCTTCAACTAGAGTTTTAATTGCTTTAATGTGATAATCTTGATGTTGTGTAGCTTCTATTTGGGTTGTTAATTCTCCTTGTGCACGAGTTGTTATCAACAATATATTCCTGCTAAGGGCATCCACATGATTCATTTGGGTGCCTGATCTATGGATAACCTCATAATCATATTCTTCGAGTGACAATGCCCATCGAGCAGTACCCAACAAGTAGTAGCGAAATTTTCGCAAAGCCTCGATTACAGCCAGTACTTCCAATTCGTAAGAACAATACTTCTCTTGTTGAGGAGTAGTCTTCTTGCTCATGAAGTGAATGGGATGAAATTTCCCATCATGAGCTTGCTGAAGCAAAACAGCTCCAAAGCCGTGGCTACTAGCATCCGTATGTAATTCTAAGGTTGCTCCTTGCCTAAAGAGATGCAATACCGGAATAGAGAATTTCCTTTAGCCTTTCAAATGCTTCGACTTGCTCAGAGCCAAATGTCCATTCGACATTATTTCGAAGCAGGTCACTTAATGGTTTTGCAATTCTTGAAAATCCACCGACAAATTGTCGAAAGTAAGAGCAAAGACCCAAAAAACTCATGACTTGTTTTACATTTTTCGGCTGGGGAAAATTTTTTACTGCACGCGTCTTGGATGGGGAAGGTTGAATTTTGCCGCCCTCGATAACGTATCCGAGAAATTCTATCGAATGTTGAAGAAATTGACACTTTTTAAAATTTATTATTACGCCGTATTCGGACGCAACCTTCAAAACCCTTTAAATTTTTTCCAGTCCTTCTTGTTCATCAATGGAAGGTATAACAATATCATCCATGTAAATTATTATAGTCTTGTATCGAATTAAGTCTCTAAAGACTGTGTTTATGTACCTCACAAAAACACTTGGTGAGTTACTACATCCGAAAGGTACAACATTGAATTCGTACTGTCCTTCATGGGTGACAAATGCTGTGTAACGTGTCGAATTAGGGTCCATTGGTATGTTGAAAAATGCGTTTTTTAAGTCCAAAGTGGAAAATACCTGTGCGTTTCCCAAGCAATCTAAAACATCTTGAATTAATGGGAGTGGGTGCTTATCTTTGATTAATTTTCGATTAACCGATCGATAATCAACGCACAATCTGTATGAATTATTACCCTTCTTTTTACACAAAACAATGGGTGAAGCGTAGTTAGAACAGGAGGGTTTAATTATTCCGTCTTTTAACCACATTTGTATTTGTTCCTCAACTATTTTCTGTTCTTTTAAAGACATTCGGTGCGGTCTCTGACAAATCGGTACATCATCAGTTAAAATTAAAGTCATTTTTACTTCTGTGTCTTTAATTTTATGCGGCTTATATTCTCTGATCAAAATATCTAACTCGCTTCTTATTTTAGGATCTTTAATATGTTGCAATTCAATTTCATCCATCAAGGAAATCGGCAATTCGGATAAAGGATTAAATGTCAAATCATTTTCTTGAACATCCTGTGCACAAGATGACGCAACGCCTATCATTGGAATATTAATGGCAGTCGCCAATAGTTCACACCTGTTTTCTTCTTTGAAGGGGGGAGGGGATACCAAACATCTGCCTTTCATTACTTTCGGATTCCAAAACAGTGGCTCCATTTCGGCAACTCGTTTTTGTTTTTATTCCTTTACTTCCTGAATGGGGTCCCTCAAAACGCTTAGCTTTTATTTTTTCAGACTCTTTCACTTCCGAAGTGTGTGTGAAAGAAAGATTAATAGAATTTTCTCGAAAGCTCAAAATCCTTAAATCATTTCCTGATATTGAAATATTAAGCTTGTTAATTACGTCCATACCAATCACAATATTGCAACACAAGTTTTCAATAACAAAAAACTCAGTGAGAATATTAAAATTGTCAATAGTAATTTCAGCACAAAAATAACCAAGTGATTTTACACTTTGATTTCCAATAAAATTTAACATAATGTCACAAGGGGTTAATTCTGGTGCACCAATTTGCATATAAAAATCATATTTCAAAATAGATAAATTGGATCCCGTATCAATTAAAGCATCAACATATTTACTCATAATTTTAAGACATTTGTACAACTTCTTTTCATGATTACTGGACATATTAATTAAAACTTTCTTTTCTTCATTTATATCAGTTTTTACACCTTTATTACATTCGAATTTACGGTGTCCATATTCATTACACTTTAAACATTTAATTCCTTTATTCTTATTTGGACACTCAGAAATTCTATGACCAATTTCATTACATGAAAAGCATTTATTATATTGGTTAGTAACACTTTGGTGAGCACGGACGATCGACGGTTTATCATTGAATTTCTTGGAGCGCTGATGACTTTGTGTTTCAGCTGATTTCATATATCTAGCTCCCGGTCTTTTAAGATGGAATCGTGCCGCCTCGTACTCATCCAATTTATTCACTAATTCGGCTACTTTATTCAATTTCGGTAATTCATCAATAAAATGCTCGCGCATTTCAAACGGTATTTTCCTTTTAATTTGATCCGCCACTATGAGATCTTTCAATTCTTCATATTTAGAGATACCAAGACCCACAACCCATTCTTCGAAAAAATTATCTAACTCATAGGCGAAATCACGCCAAGATGCGGTTGTTTCTTTTTTATGAGTAAAAAAGTGCTGTCGAAACTGCTCCGGTGTTAGTTTAAATCGATTCAGTAAAAGCTTTTTCACGTGGTCGTAATCATTTGCGAGCGGATCAGGCTCTCTTGCAATTAAATTTGCGATATCCAACGGTAAAAGACTCACAAGGAAAGTGACCCAATTTTCTTTAGGTATTTCTATGCGATTAATTTGTTTTTCAAACAAAGATAAATACATGCTTAAATCACAGTTTCCGTCGAAACGTGTCATTAGTTTTGAAAAGTCAGTTTTAAGTGGGGAAATAAAATCGAAACTTCCAGTACTTTTGTTTTCTAGCTGTAACTTCTTCAACTGAAATTCGCGTTCTGCTTTCTTTTCGTTTTCTTTAGCTTCCCTTTCGCGTTCAGCTTTATCGTCTCTTTCCCTTGTTTCTCGTTCAGAAACAATCCTTTTTAAAAGCGTTTTTGTTAATTCCTCATTGTATTCATCGGCTTTCGTTATCAACTTAATAAGCTGCTGAATTTTGGTTCCTTCCGTTGCTATTAGATCTAATTCTTCTATTAGCGCTAGAAGATCGATCTTGCGTGCTCCGGCTAAATACGTAGCCATGTTAGTGTCAAAATGGAAAATCTGTACTCACAGTTCAGATGAAGTATTCCTCGAGATCCAATATGCTGAGTCAACGGTCCTTCAGTCAAATGAAGTTCGCACCTCGAATCCGATGAGCATCAGGCGAATATTGGAATTGTCCGCGTCTCGAACAGTTGAGGTAAAATGCGTTTCTCGAACGGTTCAGGTAAAAACGGCAATCTTCGGCCTTTAATTAAATCCAGGCCAAACCTCCAAATATATGTGGGTTCGAAAAAGGTAAATGATAAATAACTCTTAAAGTTTAAATTTAAGTTTAATTACAAAATTAATATCTTTACAGTATATTTACAAACATCTTTGACAATTAAGAATATCCGACAACTAAGAGGCCATCTGCCTAAAAAGTCATGGGCCGTCTGCCCAACTGCTAGCTTCGGTGTCCTTCCTTCCTTCCTTCGAATGGAAGCAGACCCCTCCGTACCGAGTTACTGAAAACCCACAGCGGATTAGCGGATGCTAGGGAAAGCCTCTAATGAGAAATTTTCGAAGTGGGCCTAGTGACGCGCCGTCCGAAAAACCCTTATCTGCCCAGGATGAACACGATAGGGCGTGCACGTGGTCGACCCCGGAATGTGTGCGCTGAAGATATGTGGTCCGGCTCGTGTGTCAGAGGCGCACACCCAGGCATCTCCTAGGAACCTATCGGCATTCCTGAGTAGCCCAACGGAACAGCAGGCTGCCCCAACGTCCTGTTTATCCGGTACCGTGGGCAACCGATACCATCATCTATGGAGTCATGCAGACCCTTGCCGTCCGCCAGATAGCCTTCTTTCGTTAGCGTACAGGTATTGGCCTAGGGCAGCCGGGGAGTGGTCCCGACACCGCTAGTTTCCGTGTGGCACCTAAGGAGGTTCCTGTCGCTACATGATCGCAGGAACAGCGGCATCGCCCTGTGCCAGTTCCTACGACCCAAACCGATAGCCTGCTGGCTAGAGCGGCTTCGCCACGTTAGAGACTGACATATTCCTCCTACACGGATAGGCCCATGATCTGCGGAGTTATGGAGTCCCCTTGCAACTCCAGAAAGAGCCGCGGTCCAAGTGGTGGGGGCCATCACTCTTCATTCCTTGGAACCAACACGCGTCCACTTAGGGACCCAAAGCATTGTCTACGTAAACTGATAACAAGTTACTAACTGTTTATCAATTACTTGGTTCAGGATGCACACCGCCCCAAGTGCGCAGAGCCCTCCCCCGATCCTTTTGCCCGGATCTCGGGTCCTCAGCCCCATCATCTTGCTATCATCCCTACGGACAGTCTTCCCGGACATTAAAAGCCACCACCAGCTTTCCGTCCGGGTTTACCCACGACTACTTCCCCAACAGACAGTAGCGTGTACACCTTCCCAGGGGTGTGTATGCCTAGGCGGCATAGGTACAAGTACCACACAGAAATACAGTTTTGGCAACATGAATACAGATTTGCCACATAGAGTTATGCATTTTCGCAACTTCCAGTACAAGACTTTCATCTGTTGCTGATAAACACAGAGTTAAGCATCACAGATTATACATTTCCGCAACTTCTAGCACGAGGCCTTCATTAGTTGCTAAATAACATGCATTAGGAATAAAATGAAAAGAGGAAGGTAGTCGCCGGCATCTGCCAAGGGGACCTTCGATGAAAGGGTAGCCACAGACTTCCGGCACAAGTGCCTTCGATTCGTGTCTGTTCACCAAGGCGGTTGGAGAAACAGAGAGTAATGAAATTCACTTACTTCTAGGGTGGGAGAGGATACCTTATATGGGGAATTTGAGGCGTCAGCCTTTTGGTCACATAGTTTCCCAAGCGGAGGATTGCTTGGAACCACTCTGGGCTAGTAGTGAAGTCTTGGGGTCGGAAGCGCAACCAGCCAAGGTGCTGGTTAAGAGGTTTGACAAGTTCGCAGTCGAGGAGATAGTGAGAGGCATCCCCCACTTTTCCACACTGACACAAGCCCGATCCTTGTCGCCGCTTACGTCTAAAGTATTGAGGAAAGCGACCATGACCTGTAAGCAGTTGAGTCGCAATCGGGTGGTACACGTGTCTTCTGAGGTCAGGGTTGGGGAGATACTTATAAGTTTCTCTGCCTACCAAGTCTCCACTCCATCGCCACTTCCATTGATCCATAAAGATCTGCAGGAGGCAGTTGCTGACAGTAGAGTACGATCTCTGCACGTGTATTTCCACTTCGCTCTTGTCAGTGGCCTTTTTAGCCGCGGTATCAGCCGCTTCATTACCAGTGAAACCGACGTGAGCTTTTATCCAATGCATTTGGATACCCTGGTAGCTAGTGACCGCCTTGTACAGAGTTTTGATTCTCTGCACTACTGGGAGAGTGCAGAGTGGGTCCTTCAACGCCATGAGCGAAGAGAGGCTGTCCGAATAGATATGGGTGGTTTTGTTGGCGGAGTACAGGGGTCGGTCCCGAACCCACTCGTACGCCTTTTCAAGAGCTGCAAGCTCTGCCAAGTATACTGTTGCTTGGTCACCAAGCCGGTACGTATGTTCTTCGACAATACAACCAAAGTACATTACCACGAAAGCTGCTCCATACCTATCATTCAGCCCAGACCCGTCAGTGTAAATCTCCATCTCCGCACAATTTGGCTTCCTGCTGTCATAAGGAATAGATATGCGATCGGCTGGGTGAGTGAAAACATTCACCTTCTGCTCCATGTCATGTGGGAAAAAGACTTCCCCATTGATCTCCAACTCTCGTCCAGCCTTGAACAGGATGAATTGGCAATAACGTAACCCAGCCCTTAAGTCAAGCGGCAAAGCACCTGCAAGCACCTGCATTGTCCGGGTAGCTACAGTCCTGTAGCATCTGGTCATTAAAACGAGAGCTTGACGCTGAATGCGCTCGAGAGTTTTGCCCATTAGCTTAGTGCTAAGACGGTCTCCCCAAGCTCCTATACCATATAGAACAGTCGGCTCTATAACTGTGCGGTATAGTTTCTTCAACAACCACGGACGCTCAGTGTACAGTCTCCTCGCCACCTTCCTCAGGGCAAAGACCAGATTACTGATATTGGTACCCACCAGCCGGAAATGGGTTGTGAAGTTAAGGGAAAGATCCCAAATGAGTCCCAAAATTTTGAGCTCCTTCACGTTCTCAATTTCCACATTTTCACAGCAGAACTTGGGTTCAGTTCTGCCAACCCTTCGCCCAAGAAAGTAGGTTATCGCTTTAATCTTTGTCGGGTTGAACTTAAGCTTGTAAGAAAGCCCATGCTCAACAATCCTCCTGATATCAGCGTTTCCCCTTCTCTCGAGTTCTTTGGTGCTTCTTCCTTTGACCACAAGGACAAAATCGTCCGCGTAAGCAATCATATCACCGCGTAAACCCTTGTTGGGCACGCCAATGAGGTCTAGAAAGCCGTCCGCCACTAGATTCCACAGGAGGGGACCACTGCATGAACCCTGAGGGCAGCCCCTCTCCGTTGTCCTTTCTACCGTGCAACCATGCGACTTATAGGTGACTGTCCTTTCACTGAGGAAGTTGTAAATCACCGCATAGAGATTTACTGGACACTTGGCTTCCACCAGCCTTCCCAGCACTGAAGGCCACCAGACATTGTCAAAGGCGCCCTCGACGTCGAGTGAGATTAAACTGATATGTTTCTTCTCTTCACGACTCTTGGCAATGGCTTGCCGAACCTCGAAAAGGGCTGTATTGCACGATTTCCCGGCTCTAAAACCATGTTGGTTTTTGTTAAGCTTGCCATTAATGTGCAACCAGTGTTTCACACGATTAGCTATTAGCTTGTCATAAGCTTTCGCCAATGTGCTCAGCAGACAGATTGGTCGATAGGCTTTGGCGTCGGCTACGTCACGATTGGGTTTAGGAATGAAAACTACACAGGCATTTTTCCAGGCCTTGGGTACGTAAACCAGTTCCAGACATTTGTTGAACAAGTCCAACGTGAATCTCGGATACTGGCGGTGGATCTCTTTAATCACTTCCCCGCAGATCTCGTCTGGGCCAGCCGCTTTCTTCTTTTTAATGGATCTCACGACACCCGTGACCTCTAGGAGCGTGAATGGTCGATCCTTAATCGCATCTTCCCTGAGGTAGTTGTTAACAAAATTTCCCTCAAAGTTCTTTGGTCAGTGCGTGCGAAGAAGTAGTTCCATCGTTTCCGCGTGTGTCGCCGTCGTCGTGCCATCTTCTTTTCTGATACTGCCTATCGGTTGGCGCCTCTTAACTTTGCCCGATGCCAACTTATAAGGTAATGTGTATGGGTTGGATATATCAGCGTCAAGGCAGTACTTCTCCCATGACGCTCTCTTTTGCAAATGACTAGTCTTTTAAACATTGCCTGTGACCTTCGAAACTGTATTTTCCAAGACTCGCGCTCCGTCCCGGAGGCATTTTGTAGTCTTCGTCTAAGAGCTGCGTGCTTCTTCCGGGCAACCGTTAGCTCGTCGTCCCACCAGGGCTTTCTGTCTCTCCCAGAGAAGGGCACTCTGAGAAATTTTTCACTTGCCATCAGAACTGAGTGAGTCAAGTTTTCTAGGCAACAATCAAGCTCGTCTCTATGGGAAATACTCGAGAGTTCGAGTATTCCCCTAAGGAAAGTCTTAGAGAGAGCCTGGACCATCCTGGAGATTCTCCTAGGATGTCGTGAAAATTTATTAGCCGAAATGAGACTTCGTTCCTGCTGGAGGTCAAACGAGATTAGTTCGTGATCACTACTAGGTAAAGTGATCACTTTCCAGTTCGTTACCCGGTCGAAGATTGCATTTGAGGCCATCGTTACGTCTATCCAGCTAGTTCCGCGGCCATTATTGAAGGTGGGCGGTGAATCCGGGTCATTCAGGACACCAATGGCAAATTGACTAAGCAAAGCAACAAGGTTCTCTGAACTGGGAGTACTGGGCTCTCCCGTATGCCACAATGGATGTTTAAGGTTCAAGTCGCCCCCGACTATTATCCTCTTACTTTTGCACCTTGTAAACACCTCCGATAGTTCCGTTAAAAACGGATCAATTGGCGCGCGAGGCGGAAAATAGACTGAAACGACCACGATTTTCTCAGTTCCGTTCGAAAGCTCAGTAGCTACAATATTCTTGGTCACTAGGATATTAAAGACTTCGATGTCATGATTGGCCACAGCGATCAGCGCTCTGCCATCGTTTGCATGTGAGCAGCGCCAGCTTAGGGGAAGACCTGCTAGCTTACCCCTGCTGAGGTACGGTTCAGATAGTAGTAATACATCCGTACGCTCATCAGTTGCCATTTTCGTGACAACGCCCATCACAGCTACCTCTCGGCGTAGGTTCCACTGGAAAAATTTCCACTTGTGGCTCTGGTTTCTACCCTCAACGGCCTCGGCCTCGGGGACGACCTTCCCGTACTTTTGGGTCTCCTCTCTTTCTTCTGCTTCAACTGGTCTGCAAACAGTTGGGCCTCCAGCCACGGCCACGCACTCCGCAACAATATCGCACAATCTCGGCTTTGGGGCACAGAAAATCATAGATCTTATGTTTGTAGCCATGATAAGTAAAGTGGCGAAAATTTCCCAATCGTCCCATCATTCGGATGGTGTAATCCAGTCAGAGGCCGACTGAGGCACCTCCAACACGGCCAGGTTCCAGTCCGTAGTTACCTGCAACCCACGACTCGCACTCGTATGCCAGGCAAGCGCGAGGCAGTCCTGGTCGTCACCAGCTCATATCTGAGGTTGTTGCCGTAAGGTTTCCCCGCCTCAGACGCCCCCATCTGATGCAGGGCTACGTGCGCGCATCTCACGAATTGCCCGCGCAGCCCCACACCTATCCGGGGAGATTTCCCAGCCATTTCCTCAGACTCCACTGGCTTCTCCCTAACCGTCGGGACCAACGGGGCAGTTCTGTGAGTGCTGCCAACATGCACCTTCATCTTTCGTCACCGTCAGTTCGGATAATTGTGCACCTCCAATGCCACTCATCCTGAAGGGGCGGATACTCACGCGTTACGCCCCAACAGTGGTCTGACATTTTGTCATTTAAGACAGGCAGCACACACTTCTCCTTGCTGATGAGGATCCGTCGGAATCCAGCTGTCTGACTGCAGAGGTCAGCAACTCCGGCAACCCTGGTGGGTTTTACCGGGTCTCCCTACTCTCTCCTGCGGAGGAGAAGGGGCGTACCAAGGTACATGGTTTAGGCATTCTTCCCTTCTTCGAACAAAGTTCTCAGTTGTGAAGCCTCGGTTCGTCTGTGAGTTTCAGTTATCTTAGGTCAGGACGGCTTGGCAAGCGTTCCTTCTACCCTCAAGTATACCGATTTAAACCACAAAGTCACCTAAAGGAGCCATACGTAAACGAGCAGGAGTTAGCTTGACTGACGTTAATCAGTCAATTACCAGACCGCACCACGAGGAGGTCCCTGCCGTTACTTGAGCGGGGGTACAAATGTGCCTCGGTGTATAATATGATTTGAAAAATTTCCAAGACCATGATTTTTTCTAAGTCCCGAGGGTCAAATTTTTTCAAAGTCAAGAAAATTTCTCGTGTCAGTATATCCGCACTTGCATGAATCCTCCGCTCCGAAAGCCTTTTTTGGTCTTTGTCAAAATTTTCGAAATGTGGAATTTTCCGAACATATCAAAAATTATGTCTTTTGCCATACTTCCGAACACGGACTCTACCGAAATATCAAAAGATTTTCAACTTGTCCGAAAAAAAATTCGATGTTTGGACTCTGCCGAATTTTCGGAGATTTCTGGACTCTGCCGGATTTTCGAAATTTGGAATTTTCCGAAAATATCAAAAATTACCGGTCTACCCAGAACTCCTATAAACGGTTTTATCCACTCAACAAATGATTTCTCGGACTTTGTCAGATTATCGATTTTTGGACTCTGCCTAAATATCGCTTTCCGCAGTCCTAGCTTCGGTGTCTGGGGGAACATCTGTCTTATTGCTGCGGTCGCTTCTGAGCGGACGCTTCCTCTAGGTGGCGTTACTGCTGCGGAAGTATCAGGCTTTGGCGCGCTCGTCGCACAATCCCACATATATATCAATATTAAACAAGGGTAATAAAGGTATGTGATATGACAATCACATCAAATATTGTTTTGCCCTATAAGCAAGGAAACACAACCTGCAAGCTATTTGTTTCAATGTCCAGTCCCTTAACAAATCACTGAACTTGAGGAGAAACCAAGTTCATAACCCCTCGATTCCGAGAAAATGGAACAGATACGCTTTCACCCAATGGGGTTGATATCTGAAGTGGCGCAATGTCAATCGGCCAATAGAAGGATCGACCCCCTGGCAAAGTTTTGGCTTAGCACCCAGAATGTTGGGGGATGGTCAGACGACACAGAAACGCCAAAGCTAAAAAAAAGAGGAGACGGAGGATTTTTCGATTGTGGCCAGCTATTTCCAAAAATATGGTAACTCTACAATTAAGAGATGTACCATCGACGAATTGAATGAAAAATAAACGAAGTTACCAACCAGAATTCTGTTTCCTTTACTGTGTCGTGCACCAGCAATATCAATCTCTAGATTCCAGAAGGAAAGAACCACCTGATTCCAGAAGGAAAGAACCACCTGATTCCAAAAGAAGGAATCTGCATATCCCGATGCCTTACTTCAACCTGGAGGTCACCCTATATAAAGGTATGTCCGTATTTCTATCCGATACCGATTGAGAACTCCACTTATTCCGATCGAACCTGTGGTCAAAACTGGATATTGGTATCCAGATCAAAATTGGGTAGAATAACCAGTACAGTATGGGGTCTGATGCATGAAATGTCCCAATCTGTCTGTAGGGCCATTTCTAAGTAAGACTAAAGGAATACAAACCAGAGGACTGCTAGTTTTAACCTCATCCAACCAAAAACTCGTGTTCACGGGATTGTGCAAATTGAATCTCGTGGACTCAAATGTTCTCACATTGGCGTGGTATATTGCGGAAATAGAGTGGGTGTGGCGAGCTGAAGTTTTGACCTCGGCAGCTTACAAGGTCAATGATGTAGGGTTGTTCGCCGATCTTTCCAGGTCATGGAGGCACCTGTTGCAAGAGTAACGGGCTAGCAACCGAAAGGTTAGAGTTCAAATGCAACCAAAGACCGTCGTGTGCAAAGGGGCTACACCTTTTCTCACGTTGGCGTGGCGCATAAGTTTGAAGAGCTCCAGCTCCTAGACCGTCGCCAATAACCCATTGTGATGGTCCAGTGCGTCGTTCATTAAATGCCTACCCACCGATATTTCCCTTTGATAATTTAGTATTTAGTATTTTTTAATTAAAGTCACACCAGAGTAACACAAACGATTATTGGTGACAGTCCGTAATAATCTGAGGACAGCACCATCAAGGAATAATCCGAGGACAACACCATGAACCACGGTCAGAGGCCACACTTGTGCTGGCACCCTACTCTCCAAATTTCCACATTAACGCCAATTTGAGGTCATATTTAAAGTGCACCATAACCCTTAGTAATTCTTTTTTTAAATTCTGGAAAATAGCTGACTAAGAATTTCGGGAGGTTAAAACATTTTCAAATCAAGCTGTGAGTTTAGAATATGTTAAGTGTGACAAAATGGGAGTTTTTGAGAAAGCTGTTGGTTAAATGGATTGTTAGGGATAGAAATTGGAATTTAAGGTATTTAAATGATTTCTATGGTCAAGGACTCAATAACATATTTGTTTTAGAATACATAAAAGAATGAAATTATTAAAAAAAAATTAATTTAAAGAATTTAATAGTGTTTTTTCTCAAAGTGTTATACTGCCAGTTGTACAGCTCTAAACGCGGCTTCTTTGATCAAGCTGACACAAAGCATATGTATTCCAGAATTCCCTAACTGGAGATCCTAAAACTCCTTTCAAGTGATCAACTGTCCACAACTAACCCTAGAAGTACTATTCCAGCACTCCATTTGACATTACATCGGTCATAAATTTCTAGGCACTTGAAACAAACCCTCTTCATCTGACGTTACACTGACATCCCGATCTCATCAATTTCAAGCCCATTGAGAACACTCGAAATTCTATAGACATCTGGTTTTGTCCGTTCAAAGGCGTCCTGCAAGACGTTAGAATTTTCCACAGAGACTACCGAGACCTGATAGCGAGAACAAGCTCGCTTACTTGCCGTACCCTTTTTATCCCAAAAAACTTCTGTAAACTTGCTGTACATATTTGCTAAGCTGTAATAAATGTTGTAGTGGTGAAACCAAAAATCTTATTCCTTTACGCTACCATTTCATTTCTGTCACCACACCATTTCATCCGGTACAATGTATGTGTTTCTATTTTTAAAGTTACCTTTAAATGTTGCTCGTATACGATAACTTGTAGACGGTAATAGATGACGTACATTTTCCTGTATGTCTACATGGTACGCACCTTAGTTTATTTATTAAAAATTTATTCCACCTTTATGAGTAATGGAGTATTTCAATAGTGGAATATCACCAATGTTGGATTGTAATACCCTTTACTGAGAGAGAAAATAAGTCTAAATCTAACAATTCCACCACAGTGCATGCATACTCGAAGTTGTAAGGATTTGCAAATACTGCCTTTATAACAAAGCGGACACAAAAGGCTCGTCAACAACACCATTTCTATTTAGATAGCCGGAAGGACAAATATCCCATAAAAATAATTCCTTGGTGACGTTCCTTTGGAAACCGAGAAATATGTCACACAGTGTGTATACTACCAGCACCAGCGGTTTCTGTCATCGTAACAAACGACCCCGAACACAAAAATTGGAATATTCGGTGCTCTTAATATGACATAGAAAACCTCTCTATCCCCAAACTTTTATGTCATCAAAGTTTATTACCGTTAATCCTCCGTGCGGTTTTAACGAGATATCTCTGTCCACCAAGATTTCTCCAAATTTTGCTTGCGATGAGGGCATAATTTCTTACATAGTGGTAACTTGAACTTTGTAATTATATTTGAGGAGTTATGGTTATGATACATGACATAAACGTAATATATGACTAGGAAAATACCCGATCATACTCGGTTTGAATCGGTTTAGTCTTGATTGTGAAGAGTTGGTCAAAATAACTTGTGTCTTTCTAGAATAAAATAATATTTTAACACCTTTCGATTGCAATTTCTACAACTTACTTTGGACACAAATCCTACACATGATATCCATTCATGTAATACATTTCAAATACATCGCACCCTTGTTGTATAACAAAGCTACAAAATGACGAAAGGTGACACGAAGGTTTCTACTACAAAACACAATTTTGAGGGAGATTTGGAATTCCCTTTCTTAAGCTCATTTCATGTTCAAATCAATAAATAGAAATGGCGATTTACGGCAAGTGCTCTCCCCCACATAGTCAACAAAACAATATATTTTTACTTGTGGCAGTCTAGCATCAGGCATGCGACATTGTGGAATTTCGCCATCTTCTCCCGTCATTATGACAAATAATTATTTAATGTTTGAAAAGTTCTAGTTCGGATTTTTTAAACATTATTATTCCTTCAAAATTGTCATAATTACACTTAAAATTTGCTTTATTCTTACTTACCTGCCACTTTACGTCGAAAAGTTGTGTTACTTATATTACTTCGTGATTCTTTTTTTATCTCTTGTTCTTGCATAGTTGCCACTTACAAGTAAAAAGTACACAAAATTTAGAAATGCAAAATTAATTCAGAGCGAAGGAATCAGAAAATACCACTACACGCGATCAACCAAAACGTGTTTCCTTTTTATTTCCGTTCGTTGAAACATATCGTCTGTCCCAAATATTCGGAAATACTTTACATTGCGCAAAGAACAAAAATAAGACTTGAAACAAATAAATTATCAAAGCTGAAATTCCATTTTTTTTATCAGTACTTGAAAAGCAATCCAAGTATAATCGTAATACTCAATATTTCAGTTTTTCCAAAACTACCAAATTATGATTAAGTTTTCTTACTCAGGTGTTTTAGCTTGAAACGTATCTAAATATAACAACAAAGAAATGGTTAATATTGCATTCACTAAACAAATATATAATGTACAGAGGCTGCTCGCACATTTTTTAAACGATTTTGGTTAGCGGTAATAAAAAAACCGTTTACTGCGAAAGAAATAATTGCAGTTGTACTATGTTTTTAAAAGTCAAAATTATCGTCTGCGGCTTGAGAGGTTTATGTTTATTCAAAATGGCATTTTTAACGAAGCAGTGGTTCGAAGGCTTTATTTATGCTCTTTCCGAAAACCAAATATTCATATTCCGTTATCCAAAAACGATGTGAGAGTCATGGTTTTGTGATATCTAAAGCGTCGATAGGTAATATCGTCAACAAGAAAGGAAAAAAACGTCAAATTGGAGCCTCAAGTGGGACGAAATTCCAAACAAGTATCCAAGGAAGAAACGGACATCTTCGATTATTGCAAATATACGTTGTTTAATGTTAAAAGAAAATCCCCCTAGTCAAAGGACAGTTGCAAAATCATAAAAATGCTCGTTGTCCACTGTAAACAAAATGATAAACGTTGATTTAAATCTTAAGAAAGCGAAAAAACGCAATGTGCATCGTCTTTCTCCAAAGCATATCGCTGAACGCAGGACACGCTGCCGAATTCCATATAAAAAACACTTATCCAAAGAAAAATGGAAAAAAATTGTCACAATAGATGAATCATGGGTGTATTTAAATGATTGCAGCAAAAAAAGAGCCATTTATTATCATAAAAGGGGAGAAACAAATTCATGGTTCACAGAATCGAAAGAAAGTTTTTCTAAGGGATTCATGATTGTTGCTGTTTTTTCATATAATGGCAAGTTAAAAATAAAGAGAGTGGAAAAAATGTCGAGATTAACTCCAAATACTATCCGGAACATATTTTATCGACAATTTTTCTGAATGAAATACCATCGCTTTACCCACAGTGCCATTGAAAGTTTAAGTATACAGAGTTACGGATATGAGATTTAGAGCATTGAATTTAGACGAATTAGGTGACTACAAAGCTTAAAGGTTGACTCACCTTGTTCCCCAAGATCTATCATCAGTGGACGAAATAAAGACAGAACACTAGTTTCGCTGTAATGCGATTCTTTGTTTAAAGTATAAAGTATAAGACAAATATGCGCAGGCGACCCTTTTTTGTGCGTAGACGGAATTCTAATTTTAAATGATATAATGGTTACAGTTTTCATGATTAAAAAATACATTCACAGTATCGTCACGTGCGCTGCATAACAAATATATCAAAATGCAACAATGTTTGCAAACACTAGTACTAGTTGAGCGCGTTATAAAATTAAATCCACGGAGAGTTCGCACTCACTCATATTATCATAGTAAATAAATGCATAATCTTCTTGCCACATTAGTTAGCAATGTATATCAGACCTCTTGTGGCTAATCTAAATCAACATCCTGCGAGGGCTGGCATGAGGGGAGAGGAAGGACCACCAGTCGATTCTGAGCACGAAGCTTTTCTCCATCCCTGGTCCGCACGCTGGTTACCCTGGTGATCTGATCTTTGCCCGGGAAGATGTTGGTTACGCGACCAAGAGTCCAGGAACAAGGAGCAGAATTTGCCTCTTGAAGAAGAACCATGTCTCCAATTTGCAGAGGTTGTTTCGTTGAATTCCACTTTTGACGAGGCTGGAGTGTATGCAGGAGGTCTCGTGTCCAGCGGCGCCAGAAGGATTCCTTAACCTGCAATAAGAGTCTCCATCTGCAAGAGAGACTTAGAATTTTTCGATTAGTGTTTGTAGAAATGTCAGTGTTTTCTGGAAGTTCCAGAAGGGGAACTCCGATTAGGAAGTGTCCAGGGGTAAGTGCACGAAGATCACTAGTTGCCGAGGATAAAGGTACCAGAGGCCTTGAGTTTATGCAAGCCTCTATTTGACATAACACTGTAGAGAATTCCTCGAAATTGAGAAGTGTGCCTTGACAAGTTTTTGTGAGATGCCGCTTAGCAAGTTTAATTGAAGCTTCCCATAACCCACCTTGGTTAGGGGCATAGGGCGGAATAAAATGCCAATGAATGTTTCTTTCCGATGAGAAGTTCTGGACAGATTGCTCTTTTGTGAGTTTAAAAAGTGCTTTTAGATAGGCAGACGCACCGCGGAAATTAGTACCATTGTCTGAGAATATTTCCGAGGGAAATCCTCGACGTGCGACGAATCGTCTCAATGCAGCCAAGAACGAGTCAGTAGAGAGACTGGAGACGGCTTCCAGATGTACGGCACGGGTACACATACATATGAAAAGGCAAATGTATGTCTTGAATGTTGTCGCTTTTCGCTGGTGCTGGCATTTTGTACTAATTGGACCAGCGAAATCAATTCCAACTTTGTCGAAGGGGCGTGACTGCATGATTCTTGCAATAGGTAAATCACCCATCTTTTGGTATACTGGCCTGGCCAATGATTTAAAGCATGTGATGCAACTGCGCACTACACTGCGTACTGTGGATTTGCCATCCGGAATCCAGAAGATTTGACGGATCAACGATAAGACAAGTTCGGGTCCCAAATGAAGACTTGTAAGATGGAAATGTCGAATCACTAAGGCAGTAATTGGGTGTCTCTTAGGAAGTAGAATAGGAAATTTATGATCGAATGCTAATGTCTGATGATGTGATAAACGTCCTCCAACGCGAAGAAGTCCTACTTCGTCAAGAAAGACATTTAAAGACAGTAGTTTGCTGGATTTAGGGAGAGGTTTATTTTTTGCTATAAGCTTAAGGTCGGAAGCGAATTCTTCTTGCTGTACAATTTTTAGAATAGCCGTGCGTGCACCGGTCAGTTCAGAAGTTTGAAGAGTACCTTTAAGCTTATTTCTAGATTTGAGGTTGTGAATGAAACGTAAGATCCAGGCTGTGACACGTAATAATGTTGTGTATGAAGAATACTTCAAGATAGCATGAGAGATTGGAGATGATTCTTTAACTGTTTGTGGAACCAAATCCTTATTCTCGTCACGAATAAGTACTGAAGAAGTAGAGAGTTCAAAAGAAGTGAGAGCTCCGTATTTATTGTTGACAACAATCCAGTTTGGACCAGTGAACCACTCTAAATGAGCCAACAACTGTGAAGGATAAAGTCCTCGACTAGCACAGTCTGCTGGGTTTTCTTTGCCAGGAATGTGGTTCCAAGAGGTTACTGACGTCAGGGAAAGTATTTTTCCCACTCGATGTTGTACAAACTGATTTCCTGAAGACGGAGGGTTTGTGATCCAACTCAATGCGATTGTTGAGTCGCACCAAAGGAATATTTGTGGGTTTGGAACTGGGATTACTTTTAGAATTGTTGAAATTAGCTCGGCTAGCAGTAAACAACCCTGAAGCTCCAGCCGGGGTAGAGTTACTGGTTTAACAGGCGCAACTCTTGTTTTTGCTGCGAGTAAGGATACATGTGTCGACTCAGAAATGACCTTTAAATAAACTACTGAAGCATAAGCTTTAAGAGAAGCGTCGCAAAAGCCATGAAGTTCAAGAATACAATCCTCTGAAGTATGTATGTAGCGAGGAACTTTAATTTGTTTAAAGTGATGCATTTCTGCTTGGAATTTATTCCACCGTTCTAGAATGTCTGGTGGAACGGGATCGTCCCAAGCCAATTTTGACTTCCACAAGTCCTGAAGCATAATCTTCAGAAGCAATATGGCAGGTGCCATTAGTCCCAGAGGATCAAAACTACGCGCTATGACCGATAACAGTTCACGTTTGGTGGAGACGGTTGGCTCTTCCACAGTCCGAACTTGCAGCGAATCGGTTGGAAGATTCCAAACGAGTCCCAAGATTTTTTGTGAAGACTCTTCAGCATCACTGAGCGATTGGTTAAGGCTTTTGGCTTTTAACGAATAAGGCAATTCGCTTAGTACCTCTTCATGACTAGATGACCATTTCCGAAGAGGTAAGCATCCTGCATTCATGAAACGTAGCATTTCATCGATTAAGGATTTTGCGGCTTCTACGGTGTCTGCACCTGCTAAAAGATCATCAACGTAGAAATGATTTTCAGCAATTTTAGAGGCGTTCGGAAAGTTGTCTTGTTCGTCTTTGCACAATTGTTGCAACGTACGAAGTGCGAGGAAAGGCGAAGAAGACATTCCATAAGTTATAGTGTTTAGTTCGTAGGTAATCAATGGATCGGACGGGTTTTGTCTCCAAAATATTCTTTGGAACGCGCGGTCTTCTTCCGCAATGAGGATTTGACGGTACATTTTACATATGTCTGCAGACACTGCAACTTTATAACTTCTAAAGTGAATTAAATTGTCAAATATTTCGGTTTGTAATTTACGCCCTTTCAGTAGAAGGTCGTTGATTGCATGCCCATTGGATGTTTTACTCGACCCATCAAAAACAACGCGAAGAGCAGTTGTGGTTGAATGAAGATTTTCAACACAATGGTGAGGAAGATAATAGTGGTTCTGATCTATCTCCAAGGTGGAAGGAGGTAGAGGTGACATATGCCCTAGGGCTAGATATTCATTCATGAACTCACTATATTTGAGTTTTAAATCTGGCTTTTTAGCAAGTTTATTCTCTAATGAAAGAAAACGGTTGAGAGCTTTCGATCGACTTTCACCTAAGTCTCTGTCATTACGAAAAGGGAGTTTTACTATGTATCTTCCCTCACTATTTCGTTGTAATGAATTTGTGTAAAGATCTTCACACTGAATTTCTTCATTATTTACCAGTTCTTCACACGGAATCGATTCAATTTGCCAGAATTTTTGCAGTGTGCTATCAATACTGGCATTAACAGAAAGACAGCCGATAGAAATGTTCGAGTGTACGGCAGAGTTTATTTTTCCGGTGAGTAAATGTCCTAATTTTGTAGGAATAGCAACTGGTGAACCACTTTGTCCAACAATTGGAGAGCCGTTTAGTAGCAGAGGGAAAATGTCTGCTCCCAGAAGAATATCTATCGGTTTTTGACTTGTATAGTCTGGATCGGCTAGTATGAGTCCATATAAATGTGTCCATTTACGTTTCTGAATATAGAAGTTAGGGAGAGGTGGAGTCACTTTGCTTACTACTAATACTTCAATGTGAAAAGAATCTGACGAGAAGTGAGGAGAAAAAACAACGTTGGCGATGTGCAACGATGTTTCCGCCGTGACCCCATTAATTCCCATTAAGCGATGTGTAGTTTCCCGCAAGGGTACTTGTAAGCGCTCCGCACATTCACGAGTCAAGAGAGAATTTTGGCTAGCTCCATCAATTAAAGCATTAAATTGCAAAAATTCCCCAGTTTTTGATTTTATTTTTATTTGTGCGGTGGATAATAAAACATTACTTGTTTGTATATGTGATTGGCATTGGAGATTTGTAGAAATGAATGATGATGGATGTTCCGGAGGGGCAATCGCGTTGTTTACTTCAGAATTTCCTACTCTATAAATGTGCAATAAGGTATGATGTTCATTCGAAGAACAATTTTTACACCCACTTTTTATCCGACAGGGATCAGTGTGCCCACGCAGGCAATTTGCACAGAGTTTATTCGTTTCTACAACTTTCCACCGATCAGTTACGGACATGCGATTGAAACATGTACACTTATAAAGAGGATGGATGTTATTGTCCCCACAAAGAACGCAAGCTTTCCAATTTACAGCGACCGCACTCGCTACTAGAGGTCTAGCAAACGAACTGCTCCTTTCCGGTTTTTTACTCCCCCCGAACCTGTTTACATTAGCGTTTCTCCCTGGCCTTTCACTCCCCCCGCTAGGCAACGCAGAAAAAGAAGAAACAGAACGAGCTTCACACTCCAAAAAGGTTCGGAACGATTCGAGATCGGGATAAATGTCCTTCCTCAAGGTCAAATGCCATCGCTGTTTAACTGCGTCGTCGATTTTCGTTAAGATGTGAGAAATGATGATTAACTCACTCAAAGAATCTGATTTTAACCCTATGGTTTGCAGATTTCGAACTGCTTCGTTGCAATTGTCTAAAACATCCAACAAAGCTTTAGTGTTATTGGCTTTGTTAATTTTCATGCCAAAAATTTTATTTATGTGGACAAATGCCAATTGAATTTTGTCTTCATACCTATCGCATAATATCTCCCAGCAATGCCTCAAATTCCCTGATTGCATTTGAAATCCGCGAATTAATTTTGCAGCATTGCCACGTGTAGATGCAAACAGGTATTGTAATTTCTCGATGTCCGACAACTCGGTGTTGTCGAGAACAGAGGTTTGAAATAACTCCCTAAAGGTAATCCACTGTTCCAGTTCACCGGAAAAATGTGGAAGTTCCAATTTAGGCAGTTTTGTTTTAGACTTATTAGCTGAATTTTGAACATTATTGCCACTTCCCAGTGTTGAGACTTGTTCATGTTTATCATTGACAGTTTTATTTTCCAAATCAACGGATAAATTTAGAAGTATGTCCTGATAATTAAGATACGTATCCAAATAATCATCTGTGTCCTTCGAAGACAACTCCGAAAATGACTTGGATAGCCGAGTATCGAATGAATTGACTTTAGTTTTTAGCGCCTGTACCATACTTTGCTCAGTTATTTGACATCGTTGGATCTTCTCCCCCATTCTGTCAATTTCTTTACACAGAATTTCAAAATTCTGCGTAGTTTTCGCATTTTTAGGTGCCATAATTCCACGGCGGAACTCCGGCTCGACGGACCAAATGAAAGTTTAAGTATACAGAGTTACGGATATGAGATTTAGAGCATTGAATTTAGACGAATTAGGTGACTACAAAGCTTAAAGGTTGACTCACCTTGTTCCCCAAGATCTATCATCAGTGGACGAAATAAAGACAGAACACTAGTTTCGCTGTAATGCGATTCTTTGTTTAAAGTATAAAGTATAAGACAAATATGCGCAGGCGACCCTTTTTTGTGCGTAGACGGAATTCTAATTTTAAATGATATAATGGTTACAGTTTTCATGATTAAAAAATACATTCACAGTATCGTCACGTGCGCTGCATAACAAATATATCAAAATGCAACAATGTTTGCAAACACTAGTACTAGTTGAGCGCGTTATAAAATTAAATCCACGGAGAGTTCGCACTCACTCATATTATCATAGTAAATAAATGCATAATCTTCTTGCCACATTAGTTAGCAATGTATATCAGACCTCTTGTGGCTAATCTAAATCAACAGCCATCAATCTGGGGAACTCCATCAAGACAAAGCTAGCAGTCACACATCAAAATCCACTGTAAATTTCCTAAAAGAAATGGAACAAAAAACCGTTATCAAGGCCATACCCTTCACTGATATCCCTACTAAATCTCCTGATATATCCCCTAGGGATTTTTGTGCTTTCGGACTTTTAAAATCTGCATTATCCAAACGTCGTCCCACAACCCTTACAGGACTCTGGAAAGCTGTTCAGGAGGAATGGGATAGAATACCTCTTCTGACACTTCAAAAGGCATTATTATCCTGGAAATTACGGTGTCGAAAGATAGTTCAGAATAAGGGCTATCAAATAGAACATTTAAAACACAAGAATTTTATGTAATTTAGTTTTGTGAATACAATATGCATTGTCTAAAAAATGTGTAAACAGCCTCTGTATAAAATAAAGTACATTGTAATCAAATATCTGGAATTCAATTCATGTGATGCCTTTACAAACACACTAACATACTATCGAACATAGAACAGAAAGACGAACAGACAGACTTACGCAAGCAACTTCAGTCACTAAATGAAGATAATTACTCAGAGGATACAAAATTTCTTGAAAATATATTAAACCATGTGGACGGTGTATAGGGCATACGCAATACAGACAGACACCAAACGTACAAAGGCGGATTTGTCATCAGAAGGGTCGAAAATATTCAATGTACAAACAATCCATTCTTATCTATAGAGATGGTTACTTGAACTGGAATGGATCATGTAACATTCCAATAATTTTGATACATTTAAATGCAGACCTTACTATCCTAAAGGTTCTAGAAAAACAGTTCAGCGTTCCAATGATGTAAGTAAATAAAAGTATCTCTTAAACTACTGTCATTATATATTTGCTCAAATGATGTAATAAAGCAAGACACTCCTGCATAAAAAAAAATACAATTTTTACCTTTTAACCCTCGAAGTGGTTTCGTCAAGATATCTCGTCCTTCAAGAACTGATCAATTTTGCTAATGACGAGATATCTCATCGTCTTGATACTTACGATTTCTGATGATGACAAGATTAAGGCCAAGCTAATTAGGTTCAACAAGAGGTGGTCAGTTTGGCTAATGCCAAGATATCTCGACGAGCACAACACCATCAGATGAATAAAACATTATTCGGTATAGAATTTTGCTATACATAGTAATTCTTTGCACTTATGAAACTTCAAGCTTCCCCCCAATAGAAAGAAAATCATGAACTGAAGTAGGATTGAAGCAATGCTGCAAAGGATGGAAAGGAAAACTGTGCAACCAATAAGTATGCCGTTAGGTAGGAAACGTACATTTTCTGAGATTTTTTTAAAAGCAAAACTGATTAAAAGTAACATGGCTAATTATGAAACGGGGATGATTGAAGAAGGAAGAATTCTCTCTGAAACTTTTAGAATGTCATAAAAATATTTCAAACTCTTTCCGATGTGTAAATGATTAATTTTATTTAACGTGTAAAAACATAAAATGTTTTTAATTTTACACATGGTAGTACCAAAAGTGTACATTTTTGATGACAAAAAGAGAAATTGTTGTGGGTTTGTGACAAATCCTTAGGTGTCTTACATTAGATACTGTTTTTCGAATACACAATTATGACCTTTTCTACTCTTTGGTGTAACGAAAGTTTTTGAGTATAAGTTATCAATTGTGAATGTAACTGTGATTTGGCTTTTGCTTCTTACTTACATATACATCCGTATAAAAAAAATCCTAGAAAAGATTCTAAAATTAGTTATTCCCTTTTACATACCTTATACAAGTATGCAACATTTTAGATTATTATTGTATTGTATGTTTAAGTTTTCATACATTGAAATTTAAACATAGTATATGTATTCATTTTAATTATTATTTTTTTAATACTACTTATACTTACATTGCTTTTAAAAGAATTTTCTTTTCGATAATATTTTGTTATATGTGAGCCTACCAAGTCAAAAAGTAACTGTTTTGTTTGAAATGAAAAAAGAGGTGCTGTAAAGCATTACATTTAAAATTTTACTCTATTTATGCAAAAATATCTTATAATTTTATGCTAAAATATCTTACAACTGTTTTTTACATTTTATATTCAATTATATTAATAATAAATGCATGTGTTTATGAGGATATCAGCTATATCAATAGTTTTCTCTCTGTTGCCATTCACTCATTGTTAATAATCAAATCCCATTGTAACTCCCCTCCAACAGTTCATTCAATTTTGAAACAGTAAACTTTTGAATATTGTTATGTAGCTTTGCATAACAATGCTTTCTACAAACAATACAATTCGATGCTCTGTTTCTTCCCATTTCATGCAAAGTTTTTGTGCTATTAGCGTTGAAAAATCGAACTTCTGATATTTTACTTTGAATTTGGATCGATTTTTTTTGCGATTTGAATTAACTTCGTTGAGAAACTCAACTTATTACTTCTTGAGTCCCCTCTTAAGCTGTTGATATCTTCTAAGATTGAAAATGTCTCGACGATTCTGGAAGGGATTTAAAAATCTGTAAGTGTTTACCAAATTACTTTATGTTTTGTCTTTGAGCGTTTGGTAGTTTAGAATGTCTGATTTAATTCACAGAAATGAGATTGCTGTGTGTATTTTGACTATCTTTTCCTAACGTGTATCCCATCGCATTATTTTTGTGAAAAGGTGCATTGAAACATTACTAAATGTACAAAGAATCTGCAATTTGATTACAATACCAATTTTAAAATTTTACATTTTATTAAATTAGACATTTAAAATTATAATCACGCCATTTTGATTGACGTCCTCGTTCTAAGACATTCAGAAGTTTGGATTTCTTTTTGTTAGCTAGAATGATATCATTTATGGCGATTTTGTAGTGTGCAAAACCTTGCACTTAAATAATCTTTCGGTCAGTTATTTAAAATTGTATTACAGAAAATTAGTTTAATTGGACAATCCCTCAGAGAAAGGGATTTCTATATCACACTTGCACTAATCGAAAATTCATTTTTTTATTATTAATTATTTATTTGTTACTTTTTTTTTTTAATAAAGTACCAAGGAGTGCCATTCCTGATTATACCATCAAAGGAAAAGAATCGGAGGCACTTTTTGTGGTTACATGGTTATTACTGTTTTTCCTTGTTCAAAAGTTTCAAATGTACTCCCTTTTTGATCATAGTCAGGTCAGTGTCGCTGTGTAAGACATTTTTACTTGTTTCAGTTTCACCACCGTCAAAGACGACCGTCTGGGAGAAAAAGAAGCAGTTTCCGATTTGGTAAGTAAACTCACCTTAAATGACAATTCTTATTTTAATATTTAACTATACAACTGAAGATGTTATTTATTTCAATGAAATGTTCCTAAAATAAAAATGTCCGAAACATTTCCATGTAGAGAGCTCGTTAGTTGTGAGGGGATAAAATTGAAAGAAGTCGTGTTTTAGTTTGAAGAGAAAAAATTTTTGAACGTTCCAGTAAGAAAAATTAATTGATTATTTATTAATATCTTACTCTCCACATACAATCAATTATCCTAACTAAATGAAAATAAAGCTTGATCTATTAATCATTTTCAAAACAAATATCTTCCATATTCCAAGACATAAGACAAGTATAATCGTCCGAATGCATCTTTTTATAAAAATTTTTGTGTAATCCGATGTTAGTGCTCTGGCCCTTGGACCAAGAATAGGTTGAAATAAGGACTTTTTGTTTTTCCACAGGAGGAGTGTCATCCGATACCACGGGTAGTGGAAGCTTTCCTGAGATACAAACCGGAAGACATCGCTGTAAGTTCACTTTTTGAACAGATTACTTTGAATTAATGTTATTATATGCATAAGAATGTATGAAAATTCATTAACATGAAAAACCACTTATGGGATAATACTATTGTGTTGTGGCATTTTATTGAAATCAGCTGCTGGATCACATTAAGTGTCATATATTTAATGTGTTATATTTTAATTTTTCAGGAACAACTCACCTTAATGGACTGGACGAACTTTAAAGGTGTCACTCATGAGGTAAAAAAATTCATTTCAGACGTTCATGAGCAATGTAGCATTTTAAGGTAGTCGACAGGTGTCCTTATATATCATGATGCTGTAAAGATGTAACTGTGATATAGTACACAGGTGTGTCAATTTCCCCATTGGAGAAATTTTCCAAACTAATTTTTAAACCTCATTACGGTTAGATGGAAAACGGGGTAAACAAGGCCTTTTACAAATCCATTTATTATCACACATACGTTATCCTACGGCTTTTGGGTACAGAAGCCCTGGTCAAGTGCCAGTTTGTTGGGTTTTTTCATCTAGACCTTATTCGAAACCTTTTTTTTACTGTTGACTGTTATTCGTTGTGAAGAGTTTTCCTTTTAATCTAACATTGAGTTGTTTACAAAATGCGATTCGTATGTTTCAGGAGTTATTCTATTCTGCTCGGAGAGACTGGAAGCAATGCCTAAACATCTGCGAACTCCTGGCAAGATCCGTGAATGTGAGTTGATCTTACTCTAAGAGACTTTTTCAAACTTTTCAATCTTTGTACCTACAGACTTCAAATTGAATAACCTCTTTTATTATTCAACAGGTGAGCACGTGGGTACAGGACGTTGTTCTGAGCACACCGACTGTGGATGTGAGAGCCATGGTGGTAAACAAATTTATCCTCATCGCCAAGCGCCTCTTCAAACTCAACAACCTGCACTGCACAAAGGCCGTTCTGGAGGGATTATACGTAGTTCCCATCATGCGGCTGATCTCCACATGGAAGGTAACTTACAAAACTCAATATCAAACTTTTTAAAGTGGCGTAGAGCCGACAAATCGGTCTAGCGGGTAAGGTTCTGGTTTCTGGATCGATAGGCCCTGGTTCGAATCCAGGGTTAATGTGTAGTTTTTCATGCTTCTAGAAGGAATGTGTGGCTAGTATAAACGGGTTGGGACTACTACTATTTTTGGATGGTTGTGAGTTGTAATATTATATGAGGGATAATGATGAAGTTAATACGACCAGGAATTAGAACCAAAACCAAACAGTGTCGTAACGTCTAATAGCGTTAAGGAAAACCTTGATAAAATTTATCAGACTGGATCGATAAAACTTGAAGCAAAAATATCGATTATTAAAGTATGTTCGAGTGAGACAGTACTTTCGATTCTTAAAGTCTTTGATTTTTACCTCTCCAGGGCTGTAGATGACCGATTATTTAAGGCTTTTTTATGACTTCTTACCACGAGTATATAACTATGGTCAGAAGACGAGGGCGCCACCATTATTGGTATTTTTAATTAACGTTGTACTAGAGAAACACAGCGGTCTATTGAAGACCGTCCGGGACCAATCCCAAAGGGAAAGATCCGAGGATAACACCGCGTTATTTTGAACCATTGTCTGATGAAGAAGCAACTCCTGAGCTTGAACCCCACTCTCCACAATTTCACACCACGCCAAAGTGATGACATTTGACGAAACGACAGATTTAATGTGGGTGAGTGGAAACTTAACTCTACGTCACACTGGAGCAATCTCAATGGCATGATGTGGTGTGGATGTTTTAAGAAAGGGGTGCAGACTCGAGTATTGACCTCATCAACATATAATGGTTCAAAATGATGAGGTGTTAACCGAAGATCTTTTCCTTTGGGATTGATCCCATATCGTGGCCAATAGCCCGGTGAGTCTCTCCAGTGCTAGTTGCAATGGACCAAGATCAATCCCAAAGGGAAATTTTTCGAATTTGTGAGAAACATTTTCCATTAAGCTAGATAAGTATAGGTGGCGGAAATGTTTCTGCAATGATTCGACTTTCTTGTACGTATTCCAAACGTGAAGTCCCCTGGATTGTTTTTAGAACATGTTTTCAGCACCTTTGTCAAATAAAATTCCGTAGAATTAAAATTCTAATTGATCTCTCTTACTTGGACAGTTGACTGTAAAAAAACAATTAGATTAAAAGCCAAACGCTGTGAAAACACCGATAAATTACTTTTTAATGTAAACCTGACACGTATCACGATAAATCATTCGGAAGCAGAAGTTAAATCTACAGACTGATTTGTTTATTTTCTATGAAAACCCTTCTCTCGCAAGTTTAAATTTTCTTTTGTCTTCAAACTTCCGAGCCATCGTACGGTACAGTTTACCTTTGAAATAAATAGCTAGTCAAACTTGTGAACCGAAAGAAATAAATTCACATTGCCAACTACCTTCAGTCTTTCTTCTCTTCCCCATTTGGTGAGTTTGAAAGTTCACAGTCACCTTACGGTGAAAAGTAGGGATCTGTAGTTTCTAATCCTCCCGGTAGATGTTGCTACAAGGTGTTGTGTCATTAGAAAAAACGCTCTGACCTTGATAGACGAGATATCTCAAAATTAGAAATAAACTGACCAGATCACCGTAAAAAATCGGCACTGTCTTGATGACGAGATATCTCGTAATCAGAAAAAAATGGTCTGATTTTGATGGACGATATATCACTCACGTCTTTAGGGTAAAAGACTGATATTTGTTCTTATGCTCCTTAGAAAGGTATTTGTAATACCCTGATAACGAGAAACCTTGGTATAAGCAGCATTGCTCAAACCTTTATTGAAGTGTTATCTTGTCGAAGCCATTTGGAGGATTATGGAGGTCTATATATCAATTAAATATAATCTCAAGGGTTTTGAAAAAGTTTTTAGTTTTCAAGGGGGTCGTTGAACTGAAAAAGTTAGGAATTGGAATCTGAGTTATTGAATATACCAATGGGGGGGGGGGATGATGTTAAAATGTGTGTGTTCTTTCTCCGTGTCACAATCAGTGACTGAATAATTACATCTATTAGTTTAAAGAATACATGGATTTTTTCGAATGTCAAGAATATCTATTTTGTTCCATCCTTTCGAATAAATTCCTTTGGAGATATTCTATTGTTACTTTCCTTGGATTAGAGCTCCTAGAAAAGATTTTATTGGTTCACCTTTGAATAGAGTTTCTTGGAAGGAAAGAGAGATTCGTGTGATCTATTCCTTAGAATAGATTCATTTTGAAATATTATGTCCTTACTTTTCTTGGAATATAGTTCTTAGGAAAGTAACAGTAGAATGTTTCAGGAGGAATATATTTTAGGAAATGGATCAATAGAATATCTTCTAAGAATAGAATCTTTTGATTACATTATATTGGTTAAGATGGTCAAAATTGTAAGGAAGTTATACTGGAAAGACTGCATTTTGTAAGGCGGAATTATGCGCGTGAACCCCTTACAGGGTGAAGCGGTTATTTTGATACTTGTAGGACTTTGAAATAAATTAAGCTCTTATAGGTCCGTTCCATTTGTTTTCTAATTTACAAAATGAGGTAAACACGCCCAATTGAGGATTCGTGATTTGGACAAAGTACCAAAGGTATGCTTATGCTTTGTATGATATACTATATGCATATAATTGACATGCTTTTTTTATTCCAGAAAGTGCCTGTGAAAAATGCAAAATACTTTACAAAACTCCACCGGATCTTTTGCAATGAAAAAAAGATTGTAAAGAAGATGTGGAAGCCCTATAGTGCACACGAGGTTCGGTGTATTCCAGATGTAGGTGCGTATAGGATTTTGTTGTCCACATACTGAGCGTCGCTAAATACACTAGTAGTATTGGTTTTACCCCACAATACGCTTGATGAATAAATAACTACAATGATTGGTCGAAGGTATCAAGGATTCAATTGGTCCTTTCCGTGTTATGGAATCCTTTAAAGCGATTCAATTGGTCCTTTCATGGTTATACAATCAGGTGGAACTATTCAATTAGTCCTTTACTTTGAGCGGAATTCCTTGAAAATATTATACTGCTACGTTCTTTTCGGGAGGCAACTCATGTGGATGTCATCATGTCCAGTTGATCCCGGACCGTCGCAAATAGCACATCGTGTTGTTCCAATGCGACGTTAATTGAAATATCCCCAAGTAATAAATAGCCCAGGTACTCTAGCAAGAGGGTTACCGCTTTCCGTATGTGTGAAACAACCAAATGATTCTAATCCAGAATGATACAATAGAATCGTTTCAAAATATACTATTACAGACCTATATTTTCCATCACTAAAGAATGTTTTGGTGTAAATTTTTTTTTGATATTACATTATTTACTGCGTTAAGTCAAAGTTCAGTTGAAAAATGCTTTACTCCCGTGAAAACGGGTTTTCTATTATTCGTAGAAACAACTTTATAACCCAACGCATTTTTCTTTCCTGCAGATGTACTCTTATCTGGAATGAAAGATGATATAGGCGTCGAATTCACTGGACACCACGTCACGTACCTCCAAAGATCAAGATATGGTAAATTTCAAGTCATAAATTCTTTCCAAACGGAAAATAGTCTTTGGCAACTGACATTGAGGAATAAATATATGTGTGTGTTACTGCTAAAAAGCTCTAATCTGTTATTCTACAGATTATCTAGGTTTTAAGTGCCAAAAATAGTTTCACTTCTCAAACTACCTGGATAATTTGTTCATTACCTACTAGGCACTCGTTAAAGTGAAAATAAGATCTTTGCTGGAACAACACCAACGTTTCTGTTAGCTTAAATTAACATAATATTATTTATTTGTATTTCGATATCTAAAGAATCAAGTTAATACAATCAAACAATCAACTAATTAGTTGATAGAATCAACCATCAATCAATTAAAAAACTATAATAGAAGGAATCAAACGGTTAAAACATTATTACAGTGTAAAAAAAATGAATTTCCTAAAGATATGATAAAATTATGCTTACTTATTAGTGCAATCTAAAGATTGGTGACACTTTGAATTACATAGCAATTACTTTTTGCGACAAGCACACCTATTTGTGGTACATTTAGATCTGCTTGTTTTAAAACCCTTCCCAGTTCCAAGAGATGGTTTTATTGCCGTAGGAAATGAGAGAAACAGGCGAAACCAAACTCAAAGTGGAAGGAGAGAGGGAATTTGTATTGAAAGGAAATGAGAGACACAAACTTTTGAACTTTAACGATACGGAAGCCGTTAATATGGACATTACCTAGGTTAAATGCGGAATACTCTTGATTCCGCACATTAACGGTGCAAATCAGTTAATCTACAAATTAGCTATGTAATATATATATATATATATATATATATATATATATAATCAAGTCCAGTTTTCGTAGAGCAGTCACGTGACTACTAGTCGATATACTGGCCCCACTGTTTGAAGCATCGTTCAATATCAAATTTTAGCGAGAGTCATATTTTATTCTATACTATTATTGATTATATACTATATTTGACGTCTATGATTGGAACCTCAAGAACACGGACTTATTTAAACTTCTTTTTTCAGGGCTTATTGGCGAATTGCCGGAGATTCAGGATTACTTATCATCCATTGCCTACACAGTGGAAAAGATAAGATGCTTGAAGGCAAATCGTTTGAAGTGAGTGTACATCAGAAGGTTTTTCAAGTTAAATCAAAATATATAGAGACTAACAATTGATAATAATTAAGGGAAAGTTGAACAAAACCGGGTCATTATTATTAAATTTATTTTTTATGCGTGTAATTTTTATTCTAACAAGATCATAAATTTGTTAAAGTTTCAACTCATTAATTCCAATCTGCCCTTCTTTGAAAACAAAAACATTTTTTGGAATAAACTGCCAAACACGATTAAATTTTTTTTAAATAATTTTGTTAACTGTTAATAATAATTAATTTTATATTTGTACAAAAAAAGTAAGGTACTGCTATATTGTAGCCTATATATATAAAGTCCCTTCTAAAAAGTAATAAAGATGCATTTTTATACCAATTATAAAATGATTCTTGCTTTTTAAGCAGGTATGTTTAGAAATTAAACAAACCATTTCCATTTCACACAGTAAAAAAAATTGTAGTTCAAAACCAGTCCTGTCCGACTGGCAAGATTCATGTATCATTTGACAACGCCATTAATCAGAAAAGAAGGCTTAGCATATTTCAAACATGAAGTAAAACGTTTTTTTAGTCATTTAAAATAATAGCTGAAAGAGGTGTTATAAGGTGTTGTAATTACCTAAGATAAATCTTCAAGCAATTAAAAACTACAGAGTAAAGTTCGGAGGATTAAAAATCGAACCCTTTCTACTCGAATTTTTCAAAACATCGGCGTCGACTAGCACATAATCTACACTGCATTTCATTCAACTCCAAATAACATGAGCCGACCAACCGGTATAGTGCTTAAGGTGTTAGCCTCTAGATCGGAAGGTTCCTGGTTCGAATCCGGGTCCGGCCATGGATATTTGTAAGCGTATGGTGTAGAGGCAGTGGGTGCACCTTAAAACTGTCGTTGCCGAAAGTTCACAAATTGGGTTGGTGCGGAAGTTTGGATAGTAGGGTGCCAGCTCAGATGTTGCTTCGTCATCTGACCGTGGTTCAAAATTACGAGGTGTTGTCCTCGAATCTTTCCCTAAAGTGACTGATCCCGGACCGTAGTCAATAGCCTGTTGTGTTGCTCTAGTACGAAGTTAACTAAAATTACCATTACCAAATAACATGGCGGCTGTCTGCAACTAGTTTCATGCGTTATCCCACAGATGGCAGTTCTAATCGTGCCAAAACTGCCGGGTTCTGGTTTTATCCGGCTACCCGGTTTTGTGCTCCCTTCCCCTACCTTTTATTATGGGAAATAATGAAATTACACCTGTGAACAAAACTTATGGAAAAGAAAGGATACAGTTGCCACTTTGCACTTAATTGGCATTAGATGAGTGAAAATGATTCGAAAGGTATATTACAAAAATTACGAAAAATATAAGTAAAAACCACGGCAACAGGAATAAAAGTGAATGGCAAAAAAGTGATGAATTTATAGTGGTTACACTGCACTGAGCGCCATGAATAATGATAATTGAAGAGGTTGTAGTCTGGTTGGAAGAATAACGGATTTGCAACTGGAGGGTTGCGAATTCGAAACTAGGTAGAAGCATAGAGCGTAGCGTTTGTGGGGGCTAGATCACATTAAACCTGTCGTGGCATCAAATGTTCTCGCGTTCGAGTGTTACGTTTGAGATAAATGTTGACCTCGTCATCATATCGTGATTCAAAATTACGAGGTGTACTCAGTTCTTTCCTTTCGGGATTCATATCTGACCTTCCGCCAATGTGCTCCACCTTGTTTTCGCCATTGCGACTGTAATTTACTACCTACATACAAACCTTTTATCGCTACGTTTTACATGTATAAATATTTAACTACAGCTTGAGCTGAATTATTTAACTAAATGCGTGGATGTAACTTATGGCATATTAAAAGTGACATTTATATGCTAACTTCGAAGTAATACACGGTGATTAACTTATTTGGCTTCATTTTATGCATATTGCTTTTCAGATGGAGCTTTGACCTGGAGCCCGACACATAAATGTCATATTTTGGTGACATATCTACAATAGACAAAAGTAAACACCCACATCCATATTAAAATAAACAGGAAAACATTTCAACGTGGATTCCTCATTAGAGTCTACTTTGAAGATTACTGACCTCCAACAACAAGATTTCAAATTCTAATAGTATGATATGAATCCTGTGAAGTTGTGAAGGACAAAACGAAGTCCTACTAAAGAAGTAAGCAAGGTTTTAATTTCGTTTTTCTTCAACTCTGGGCAAAAACTCATGAGCTGACTTTTCCACGGAGAAAGTAAATGCCCGTTTTCCTGACGATGAAAAATACATAATCATATTGTAAAGCGTTTAAAAGATATCTAACACTATTGAAAATGTTTATATTTATTATACTTTGTGCTGAAAATCAAAAGTTATTCTTTAAAGAGATGCTCAGTAAAAAACGATTTGGTTCAGTTAATGAGTTTCAGCTCTTAGCCGACGTTGTATTGTTGAGTCTGTAAAGGAAAGATAGAAGATCTTCTCATATTCCATTCCTTCCTGAACGTATTCTTTGTCAAAGGCTTTCTTTCTGTTTTCATAGCTTGGCGATATTTTTTAAAATACAGTTTGGCCAAATATGGCTCTTGCGCCAAAGCCAATCTACCAAAACCAAGAGCTTAAACTAAATTTTATGGAACCTTGTTTTGTTAACAGTCTTTCTCTCCTTTTCAAAGGATGAAAAGGTGACAAAATCTAGAAAATAAAAATTAAATAGAAAAATATATAACTGAATATTATTGTGTATCACAAAGCAAGTTCAAAGAAATGAAATTTTAATATCAATACGTACCGTGTGTAATGTTAAAGAAGAAAAGAATACAAATATCTACGAATCAATGATTTAGATTCCGGGCAAACATTGTAAGAAAAAAGTCTGTGTGGAATTTAAAGACAACGTAATTTTGGTATTTTAGGATTGATAATTTCGTTAAGTACTTTCAAGGATCGAGTACCTCTACGAACAATTAAAAAAAAAAACGTTTCAGCCTATATGGTGTAACTTATGTACATTTTTGTTCTCTTCCAGATAAGCCAAGAGCTGGACCATTTCCATCCGGGGAGTGTCGTCAGGCGTCCAGGACCTGAAGAGCTCTACTACTGCCCCCTTGCGTCCGTCCATCCCTCCTTTCTGTAAATATGTCAAAATTCCTACGGGCGCGAGGGTAGCTGTTGGTAGTTATTCCGAAGGCCAGATGCCTGTGCGCTCAACTCGTCCAAGCTGCTTCATTTTTGGGGATGCCTCGTGCTAATGACAATCGAATGTATTAAAGATCAAATAAAAACATTCTATAACCCCAAACCGTCTCTCGTCTCTGTCCTTTGAGAATGTTGAATCGAAATTTCAACCACATTAGAACAAAAGAAGGAGGTTAGAATAAATAATTTAAAGTTGAGTTCGAGACCTCCACTATAAGAGGAGTACCACATTTTTTCCGATCATACTGAAAATGAATAATCATATAACTCCGGTGATATATAAAAAATTCTTTCACAGCACACATAGGTATAGGGTGTTTCAAAACTTCCCGCGTACTCTTTAATAAGCAACACAAAATCACTTAATTTTACAGTAATTGTTCAAAGTTCGGACATCCTTAAGTACATCCTACTCGTTGTGTGACAGAGATTCAAAATTACGTTGTACCGTCCTCGGATCTTTCCCTTCGGGGTTGCCGTCGCCAGTAGCCAGGTCTGTTGCTTCAATGAGATGTTAAATTACTACCAACCTAAGTAATGCTGGGCCGCGGATTAGCAACTGGAGGGTTGAGAGTTCGAACCCAATCAAAGGCAGTCGTGTAAGAAGGGGCTGGTGTACCTTCAGTTTGTCGTGGCCTCAAATGTACTCACATTAACATGGTATGGAAATTGAGAGGGGGGGGGGCAGCTCAGGTGTGACCTCGTCATCTGACCCTAAAGTAATGCGGGGTTGTCGTGGCCCACTGTGTGTTCCCAATCTGCCCTAGCAATCTGTGAGTTGTAGGGCAGATTGAAATTGTACGTGCTGTGGTGACTAGCGTAGAGCATGGTCAAATGTACCCCATGAAAACCCAATTAACTAATCTACTGTAATACATACCTGGCAACTTCGGTGCGTGGATTACTGTGCAAACTGATCACCAGCCCTATGGCACTTGTAAATATATTTACGTGAAAATGGTTTAATTTTGTGTCACCTTCATTCCCTAAATATGTGTGCATGAAGTTTTGAAACATCCTGTAGATTGAAATGAAATTGTTAATAATATTATTTAGCAAAATGGGGTGGTCGAGGTGCTTAGGTTAGGTGCTGGGATGGGAATATGAGTTCTGGAAACGAAAGGTGAATAGTTCCTATTGATATTCATTCAGTTTCCAGCTCGATTTAAAAACCCAGGAGGCTTTGAAACAGATAAAGAGTAAGGATAGACGATATTTAGAACAACTACCTTAATCTCGTTAGTAATCTTTCTCGCTAGCTCGTCAAATGACCGAACACTCATTCGAATGTAATTAATAAAATCTGGATTTTCACTTAAATCCGCAAAAGATGTTTAAAATCTACCTCGTGAAAGTCTGATATCAACAAATGGATGCATCCAGTAACGGTTATTTCGTTTCAAAATGTATTTTCTGTACACCAATAAGAGGAATAAACACGTTTTCATCGAAGACATCCATCGCAAATGGCGCGAAAGAGTACAATCGTTACTTCACGGTTGTGTGTGCATAGTTGAGTTGCGGCGCCGCACGTTAAAAACCGGATGTGTGCACCGGGCCTTAGTATGTATGTGCATTTTCTTGAAGGTGTTATGCTCAGCTTAGTCAAATATAGTACAATTGAATAAAACCCATTCCAGCAATCCATTATTCTATACATGAACTATACTTCTAGTTATAGATTTACTCATGCATACGTATTATAATAATTTTACTACATAAACATAGCTTTTTTTTCAATATAAAGCGAGGTTAAAACGTCCAATCAAAAGAATTTTTGATACTCAAGTGTGGATTAACACTTTTTATATGATTCTCTCTATTTTCCAAGCTCGAAACCGTACATATTATTGGTTTTGCTTTAAACCTATTCCCTTCGGATTCGTCGTGGTTCAGGGGGTACACGCGCACTGTGCTAGAAACCGTGGATTCTTGTCAGGTGTTTTCCTCCCCAGTGTCGAAAGTGTGAGTTTAGGATGCAGAATGGTTACCCACGACTCACTTATAAATTTAACATTTACTGAAGAATATTGGCCAAAGACGTCTAGTAATTTCTTGAACGCTCTTGTAAATCAGAGCGCATCTGTTAATTCTTATTTCTATTACATATCGTGGTTGTAGTTTTCATGAATAAAAAATCCATTCACACTATCGTAATGTGAGCGTGTATAATATAAGTATCAAGATACAACGATGTTTACAAATACGCTCGTAACAGTTGCTCGCGCTATACATTTTACAGGGAAGATACTACATTGTTTGGAAGTAGGTATCATCAGCGGACTATATTTCCACCCTCTGACATGCAGCTGACTGGTTTTTTTTCTTCTTTTTATCATGTTAACTAACTATAGAAAAAGTTTCAGCCTTGTTGAAATATTCTTTTAAAAATTTATTTTCATCAACAATCGAACCCTTCCACAACCACCCCCACAGCGGGCACGGCAGCTGACGACCGGTTTCCAGTTGAGGGATAACAACTGACACAATGAGCCTCGTTGAAAGGACTTTTCAAAATGGCACGCGGGTGCCTGTATTACTATCTGTATCTGCGGTCCTAAATAGAATCGTCCACGCAACTGGCTTCGACTCGGAGCCAGTTCAGCAAAGACACACTAGTATTGCGCTAGCAATTTCAAGGGATCCGAGGACACCTCGTCGTATTTAACCACTGTCAGATGACACAAGAAACCAGACTGGAAATATCAGATTTTTACCCCATTATGCTCTCCAGTGCGACGTTAATTAAAGTACTTACCTTTTCTTCGGTAATGACGGTCCGGGAAAGATGCGAGGACAACACCGTCATTTTAAACCACCCGAAAATTACAGGAGAATGGTACTTTTAACGTTTGGGGAAAATTATGCATGATGCAACATTTGTATAGTAACCCCATCTGGAATGTAATCATTGAAACAATAAATAAATCACCTCAAGATATTTCGTTACTTTTTTTTATTCTCCTAATTAATCTACAAACTAAAATGTATCACCAAACAGCAGAACTAACCAGCGGCATTCCGTTAGACCGTCTGGTATTAAAACTATCTTGCAAAGCGTTATTCTATCGATTGTTATATATTTAAAATACATGTGTACAATTTTATGAATCTCAATTTGTTTCTCAGTCGCATAACAATAACAAAATAAAAGGTAGTCGAACTAAAATCGAGTACTTTGTTGTTCTTGTGGTGAATTAGTAAGGGACAGTATTTATATTTATGGCCAGGTATTATTTTAATTACCGTCGTACTGTCAAAGTTTGATTTTTTAAAACCTTTTTTAAATAAGGTTAACAATTTGATAAGAACTTTTATCTTAGAATCTGCAATATTTCATAAATGTACATTAAATTTTTGTCAGTGACAGATCAAGGTACCACTAAAAATTAGTACCTATACATATTTCTTACTTTTAAATAAAAAATAACTAACGCTAAATATTTCGCCCAAGATAACATATGTTCAAATTTGCAATGAAAAATTCAGAGGAGCCAACATTAAAGTTCCACTCATGAGAGAAATGTAAGGTAACCTCGTCAACTAGCACTGCATGCTGGTAGTTTCTTTCACTCGGAATAAATATGAATCTAAGACCAACTCCTTGATTGAATTTACTTTATAGTTACTAAAAAAGTATCGAGACATTTATTTTGTAACTTTTCATTACTTAGCACTATACTAAATAGACAAGAGTAGTGAAGCAGTTTGGAAGAAACAATCTTACACTATGGAGAGTCAACTCGTTAAATTCGCGACTTTGACGATCATGCATTTAGAATTAAGCGTATTCAAGGCCTCTTCGCAGAAAAAGAATACCGTAATTCAATATTTTAAATAATGCGAGTCCCTCACATAATACTGAACATGAACTAAAAACTCTTAATTTATACAAGACACTGTGATGGTATTCTTTTTTCGCGTAACAACTGTAAATTGCAAGACTGACAAAAAATTATATATTTCAAGAAAAAGAGGTTATTGTCTACTTTAAATTTTATCAGGATGTCCCTTTTTGTAAATTATTATACTTATTCCTCGATCAAAGTGGACTACAAGCTGAATTAAAAAAAAAATTTCAAAAGTTAATTGCGTCCAAATACATTTATGTCATTAATTGTTCTTTTTAATCCTAATGGTTTAAAGGATTGTTATCGACAACTCCATCCTATAGTATCCTAAACTATATAAAGGCTTAGAGTGCCAATCAATTGAATGAATGAACATGCCGTCACAGTATAAATATTATCAAGTGAACAGTTGAATGTCGTCGCTATAAAACGTCGCTGTAAAGAATTCACTGTTCACCTAGCCAAAGAAGTACGTAGTAGGTTACCAGATAATGTTGGTGTGCTCCTTCATTTGTCTACACTACATCCCAATAATGCTGCGAGAAAAGTGAAGTGTAGCATTGTTAAACTTGCTGCACATTTCATAGCTGTGTGTCAAAATATGGATAGGTACCATAGTGAGTGGAATTGGTTACCATTAATCTCAGAAGTGTCAGACGAGGAATTTATCAAGCAGTGCCCTGTCAAATTCTGGGCCTCTATAGATAAACTAACAGATGCTGCTGGAGAAAAACAATTTCCACAGCTCTGTAAGCTTGTATTGACCTTAATGAATTAACCATTTTCTAGTGCAACTGCCAAGAGAATGTTTTTTCAACTGAGTAATAAAACAACTAAACTCAGAAACTCACTACAACTGAAGACAACTGAGTCAATCATGATGGTTAGGTATGGACTAAAATTTAGAGGTGAAAGCTGTGTAGACTTAAATCGTTGTAAAGAATTGCCTCCACTACAGTCCTGGGTTTGCCTGTGGTGTTGATTTGAGGAGTTTCGGTTTTAATTTACAAGTGGCGCATCGCATACTTGCGCCAACTTATTCTTTTGAAGTAGGCGCCTTAACTGAATCCTTTTTCATATTTCAACACCAGAGTTGTGATCTGTTTGTTCTTTTTTAACATTCAGACTTTTGTTCTTTTCTACATATTTTACATCCTTGTTATTCATCACAGTGCAAAAGAAAATGAACAAAAGAAGTACAGAAAGTGATAGTAAACGTGAATTTAATAAATTGTGAGATATTGAGTTGTTATTTATATAAACCGTTTTGAATTATTTGTGAAAGTACTCTTTCATGTAATAGAAGACATGATCTTAATAGAAACGTTCTTTGGTCTGAGTAACGAAAAGAATATGTGACTAAAAAAAAAGGTGGAATTTTACTAAAGTAAGTTGTAAAGACTTGGCGATGACAGAAGCGTCCTATGAAATTGTTTTAGCATTGGTGTAGAAGGAATTATCAAGCCTTGTCTCCAAATATTTGCACGCCATCTTTGTACAATAAAGGTATTCAAATAAAAGCAGATTCAATTACTATATCAAGGCAGACAGTTGCGAGACGTATCAGGACACCTCTCAGGATGTATTTCAGCAACTGGAAGACCTTATCAATTCTTGTACTTCCTTTTCACTAGCTTAGGATGAATCAACGGGTATATGTAATTTAGCACAGTTAAGCACTTTTATAAGAGGAATTTATGATAGTTTTAATGTCTTAGAAGAACTTGTCAGTTTGGAGTCATTGCATGGTAAAACAAGAGGATCACACATATTTGAAAAAGAAAAACCATGCCTAGAAAATTTAAAATTAGATTATAGTAAACTCTAGTACTAACGGAGCGCCGTCAATGATTGGTAAAATCAATGGCACTATAACTTTGTGATTGAAAATTTTTGAATTGTCTTGTACTAAAATATCACTGCATTATACACCAAGAGGCACTGAGGGGGAAAAACTTTAAAAATGCAGCATGTTATGATACCGGTTGTGAAATCTGTTAATAAAATTAGAGCAAGAGCATTAAACAGACGAGAATTTAGGAAATATTGTGAATTGTTTGATTTGGTATATAGTGAACTTGTCGTCCATTAAGAGGTGCGCTGGTTTACTAGACGACACGATCTGAGTAGATTTTGGAAATTGAAAAATGCTGTTAGTAAATTTTTAGAACAGGAAAATGAACTACCTGGTGAAATAACTCTATTAATTGACAACGACTGGCTAGTTAATTTGACATTTTTTTTTGTCTATGTTACTGGCTATCTCAATGATCTCTGTATTCGAAACTAAAAGACAAGAATGAATTATTTTTTAACTCTTAGTAAATATCGTCAATTCATTTAAAGTGAATTGAAAACTGTTCATCTGAGTTAGAAAATCAGGATTTGAGAATGAAATCAATTTCCACACTTGAAAGAGCACAGTGAATGTGTTGCAGATAATAGCAATTTGACCAAATACACTCAGGAACATTGAAAATAGTGCACCGAGAAGGAAGAAAGGTACAATCGCGAAATTTTGCAAATAAGTACAGTGAGATCCGATATGCAACTGATCCAAGTTTGGTGCTAATGCGCATGACCACATACCCTGCAGTGGCGCTGCAATCAGGAAGTGGGACCGGCGCATTTGGGAAGATTCATAAACGGAACTATCATATTCCGACTCTAGGAGGACTTTAGTAAGCGAAGAATGCCAGGTAGACGTGTGAGAAGACATTACTCACAGTTAATCTAAATTGAGAGGGGCCTCATCATCGGCATGAAAACCGCAGGCTGGTCGATCGTACGGAGTATGCCGCCAGAACACGTTGAGGGCATTGGTCACGAGATGGTAACCTCGTGCGGCGACCAGGAAGACGACAAGGCGAGAGGATGGAAGGATCATGTGGCAAGCGCTCGTGGATCCCACAGTGATTCGTTCCACGATACAATCAGGTGTAGGGGTGCCAATTGTTCCACAAACCATTTCCAAGCACCTTTCAGAAGCGAATCCTAGCGTCCTTTTCGCGTACTGCCTTTGACATCGAAGTATCGGCGACTCCGTCTATAGTGGTGCCAAGACAGAGCGACGTGGAATGCCAGATTAGCAAAACGTGATGTTTAGTGTTGAATCCCTGTTCGTTTTGGGGACAGATGATAACCGCGTACGGGTGTGGAGGCGACCTGGTAAACGGTACAATTCCAACCACGCTGTCGCTAGACACATTGCAAGCACAGCAGGCGTAATAGTCTGGGGGCCAATAGCCATTGCGGTCCACTCTAATTGCGGTACGTGGAACCTTAACAGGACAGCATTATGTTAATGACATTCTTCGTCCCCACGTGGGACCTTTCTAAATGGTATTCCAGGGGCAATTTTCCAGCAAGATAATGCTCGTCCGCATACAAATCGAGTTGCTCAAGACTTCCTACGTCACGTTTAGACTCTTCGATGGCCGGCCATTTCCCCGGACTTGTCCCCCAATAGAGACAGTGTGGGACCAACTGAAACGCCAGATGCCGCCATGTCACTCTGTATATGATTTGGAGGTGGCTGTTCAAGATTTGTGGGTCCATCTGCCTCAGGATAACATGACGTCTAATCAACTCAATGCCGGACCGTGTGGGGCATGTATTGCAGAAGGAGACGGTTTGACGCGCTATTGAAGTTGCACTGTATTTGTCTAATTGTACACACTGTATTTGTTTAATAATCTTGATTTTCAGATCAAATGGTTCTCTCATCTGTATCATTATGTGTATTAAATTTAATTTTAATCCGATGCTCACTTCTTGGTGCGCTATTTTCAATGTTCTTGAGTGTATATTGAAAAAATCAAGTAATTGCAAGGGTCATTTGAAAGTCGTTTTCATGATTTGGCTAAAGAAGAAAACTGCATACTCGCATTTAAACATAGAAATAGAACTTATTGGTTTAAAAAATAATTCATTATTGAAAATGATTGATGAGCTTTTTACAGATCAAAATGCTTCTGACATAATTAATTTCTGACATAAAATTTTCAAGAAATTATGTATGTCATTTCGGAATGCCATACAGATGTGAAAAAGCATTTTCCATCCATGAAATTTATTATAAGCAAAATGAGGTCGCGAAAGACTGGGTCAAATTTCAAGAATTCTCTGCTGTTCTCAGTCACTAATTTAACACTGAACATTGAAACACTAGAGAAATCCTAACAGACTAAAAAGTCGATATTGTTTTACATGCAATAATTAAATTATTTTAAAATGTTAATTATGTATCTGAACATACTCTTATTAAAAAGGTTATTGAGGATATTCCAGGGGACCATGAACGTAAGATATAAAAGGTGCTTGAGTTGTATGGCGCATCTGAACTCGTATGTGAAAACAATTGACGCATGATATGTAAAAGGTTAGCCACCCTAGTTACAGATGATAGTGCCCGTGGTGTTAGGCTGGTACCCGTGGTGTTAGAGGGCTTATAGATGATAGTTGCCCATGGTGTTGGTTTGCAAAGCAAACCCGGGCCAAGCCGTGATGTAAAGTAGTAAACTGGTGTAAAATTTTCCGCACATTTCAAATCCGTTGAAATTTTTAATCTATCTTTAACGATTCCGATTTTACGAAAAAACTTAACAATCCCAGTAAAATTGTTTTTTTATTTTTTGCTCTCCTTCGCTGGAATGGAATAGGGCAGGAAATGTAGTGTTTTTGTTTTTATTTTAACGCGAAGGGCAGAAAATGCAATTTGCTTATTTTTGGAAAGCGAAAGTTCACGTGACGTCATATTCTCTTGCGAAAATATGAAAGATTAAAAGTAAATCAAACGTATAAGGTAAAATTTTCCGTAGATTTCAAATCCGTTAAAATTTTTGTTCTACCTTTAACGATCGCTGAAATAGAAAAAGCACTGAAGAACGCCAATGATAACTTTTGATCTTTTGCTTCACTGGAATGCGACAGGAAATCAAGTGAATGAATGTTGAAACAAATGAAGGTCATTTGAATCGGTTCTCTCCCATTCCAGACGAGAGATGAAAAGTCTAAATTTTGATGTTTCTTCAAAAATGGTGAAAAAAAATATTAAATTCATAAAAAATGTTCTAGATTAAATTTTAAAATTCGGGCTGGACTATAAAATTGCAAAAAATTCGGACTACCTGTGTGCCAAATCTCATTACTGTTTGTGCAATAGATTCGTCAGGACTTTTTGTGCAAGAAAACAAACATTCCTTTTATAATATTAGAGCAGCGTTTCTCAACCTTTCATTATTCGCGGCCCAGTTTTGAATCATAATTTTCATCGCCCCCCCCCCGCATACAATAAAATGTATACAACAATAATATATATTGAGTATTTTGATTTCTGTTTTTAAATTATTTTTAACTAACTACCAAAACAAGAGTAAAAGCGAGCCAACGTTGGCGAGAAACCACATCTGGCATTTTGCCAAGCGGGCGGTAAACAGATAAAGCCAATGGAAGCGGGGAAAATTTAAATATTAAATTTGAAATGAAAGCCAAACTAGGAGATAACGTTAAAATAACATGAAAGTACAAAAATTCGTTAATGAAATTTAACCTAGACGGGGTGCGCTAAATTTAGAAACTGGGAATACTTTTTTTTGGAATAATAAAAGAAATAAAACAGAAGCATGACTAAAGAAAAGAGAAAAAATAAGTAATATGGTTTGTGGAAGCCGTCTCGAGCATGCGCAGAGCAAGTGTTTTCTTATTGGAAGAAGGAAAATGTTCGATAACGCAAGTTTCAACTAGGGATGTTACTAACAGTGATTTGACAGTAACAGTTCTAACTGTGACTGCTACTGACGAATATCTGTGATTCAAAACTGTGATTGTGATTCAAACTGTGAATGAATCTGATTGGTTGACTGCAAAGTATCTCTAGTCACTCGTAGCAACGGAATGCTTTTATTTATGTGTTGAATATTTTCAATAATACGATTTCGTCGAAGGAATACATAGCTAAGTCGGTAACGTCGTGGCCGTACAGTGCTCTAGTTTACAGTTCGAACCCCAGTATTTTTTTCATCCAGATTAACTGGAATATATTTAATAAAACGCACAACTGCCACTCAATAAACCTTCAATTATAAAAGGAATTTTTCATTTTTATTCTGCCACTATCAGCCGTTTTTTATTTTTAGCCCGTAATTCATTTTTTAAAGGTACTTTTTCTCCTCAATAATTAATATTGGTGACTAAGATGGTTTCAACTATATCGAAATTTTCATATAAATTAAACTTTATAATTAATTAAACATTAAAATCAAGAGATATACATTAGAATGCGTGATCATTTTACTTCTAATTGAATTCAAATTATGGATTTTTAATCTTTAAATAAATATATATAATTGATAAACCTATTTTTTATCTTTAAATCCGTTTCACTAAATAACCTTTATCCAAAATATTTGTTTGTTGAAGAAAAATGTTTTCATCGTAGTATGTGTAGCAAGACAATTTCCTCACATTTGATAATCTGACAATTTCAAAACATTAAGTAATTTTTCTAAATCTCTAGTAATATTCGAATTAATTTGTATTGTTGTATTCGTGGTGGTGCAAAGACACAACAATTTTATTTGAGACGAAGTAAACACAAAACGAACAACAGCAGAAAAGTCAAACCTTACTGTGAAAAATCTGTAGCTTTTGACTTGATTCAACAATTTCTGTCCAATACTTTAGTTTATAAATCATACAATTTTTACAAAATATTAACTAAAATGTGGAGTAGTTCAGTTTCTACACAACACTGGAGTAACCACGTATTATTGTCAACGGTCCGGGATCCACCCCGAAGACAAAAGATGATGATATTCTCTTTGGTAGCACTTTAAAATTGATAAGCTGAGTAAAAGTATATAATTTATCTCTAAGGCAAACAGGGAATATTCTAACGAGTAACATTCTCATTTGTTTTGAAAACAGTCTGACAAGGAATTCCAGAGAATCAGTGTTTACAAACAACAAATTATACGCTTTAAAAATTAAACATTCAGTCATCAAATTTTTTTGTACTTGCATTACGATATTTCAGAATGCATTCTTTACCGCTGTAAACATTGTTGTGTTGATCCTCCCTCTGAAACGGTTTCATCTTAAGAGACAAACTTTAAAGAAGGCAGAAACTCGTAAAACGTATTCTAATCACTAGCGAAATGAAATAAATATCTCCCCCCCCCCCTCCTCCCCCTCCTGTGATTTCGACTCATTCAAGTTATACTTTCAGAAGCACATAATTCATTTTTTAGAATTAAAAACAATTTACAAGAGGTTAAACAGAACAATTTTAATTATAAACAAACCAAAAAAAAATAAAAACAAGTTCTAGTCATATTACTCTATATAAAAAAACAACAAAATAAATAATCAGTGATAGTTTAAGAATGAACAAAAAATTATTTAAAACAGAATTTAAAATGTTTTTATATGCACTCTCCTTAAAACTGTCGAGATTCTTTTTTTCTTTAGAAAAAGGCGCGGGAATCTGGTGAGTCATAAAGCAACATATTACCTTCTTAAACATCCGGTTAAAAATCCTCCAGAGAAATCCCAATCCGTCACAGACCAACTGGCACCGCTACCACATAACCAAAACTCAGTCACAGCTTTCACTGCTACCGAATCACCGATCCCGGTCGCAATCACCGATCACAGTAACAGTATCAATATCAGCCAAGGTATCAGCTAAGGTATCAGCCAAGGTATCAGCTTAGCGATATCAGTTTAGTATCTGTTACCGAATCACTGATACCAAATCACTGATACTGAATCACTGATACCGAATCACTGATACCGAATCACTGTTACCCAATCACTGTTACCCAATCACTGATATTTTGATATTTGAGTAACAGGTATGAACTGTGATTCACAAGTATCTGTGATTGAGTAGCAGTTCTGTGATTTGCTTAACATCCCTAGTTTCAACTATCATTCGAGTTGATAGCTATTAAATCTATCGTATGTTATATATGTTATCGTGTTAATTGCAATCACCATATTTATATTCACGGCAGCAGATTTTTGCAGACCCATGGATAATTTTTTAAGCGGGCATAAACGAGCATTAGACGATAGTCAAGCATCAACAAGTACACAGACGAGCGTGGTTCCGAAAATAAAATCAAGAAAATATTCTCAAGAATACTTAAATTTGGGGTTTACCAGTACTGAAGTAAATGAAGAAGAAAGGTACCCTGTGTATCATTTGCTCAAAAATGTTGGCCGCAGACAGCATGAAACCTCATAAAGTTAAACGACACTTGGAAACGCTTCATAGTATCAACAAACCCAGAAAATTCTTCGAATTAAAATTAAAATCATATGAAAAGCAAAAATCATTTTTTAGAGAAACTTTGTCTGTGAATAAAAAAGCTTTAATTGCATCCTACAAAGTTTCATATAAAATAGCCAGATGTAAAAAACCTCATACCGTTGGTGTGAAGAGCTTATTTTGCCAATAGCAATTGAGATTGTAGAAACTATGATTGGAGATAACTTTTCAAAACAATTGCAGTTCATACCTCTTTCAAATGATACTGTTGCTTGTCGAATCGGTGATATAGCTGAAGATGTACAGTGTCAGCTTTTCTCGAAGTTGCGTGACAAATTGTTTTCAATACAGCTTAATGAAACAACAGATAGTAATAAAGATGCTCATTTCATTGCCTATGTTCGATTTTGTGATAATATGTCAGTAGTAGAACTACTTTTCTGCAAACCGATAGAACTCAAAGCAACAGCGCTCACATTATTTGCTATTTTAAATGATTTTATGAACGAGGCAAACATAAAATGGAAAAATTGCGCCGGAAATGCACCGATGGTGCTCGTTTAATGTCCGGAAGATTCCAAAGTATACAAGCACTTGTAAAACAAAAATCGCCTCAGTGCGTCTGGCCACATTGCATGATCCACAGAGAAGCTTTGGCTTTCAAAGAAATGAGTCTTTGTCTGAATATTGTGTTAACTACAGTTGTAACCGTAGTAAATTATATAAAAATGAGACCCTTGAAATCAAGAATCTTCTCCGCACTTTGCAAAGACATGTGTGCAATGCATTCAGCTTTACTATTTTATTGCGAGGCAAGATGGTTATCACGTGGGAAATTCTTGCAACGTGTTTATGAATAAAGAGAAGAAATCGCCATTTTCCTAAAAGAAGAAAACAGACCGGAAGCCAAAAATTTTCGCGAGGGTTTATTTGAGATGAAATTGAGCTACTTGGTCGACATATTCGAGAAATTAAATAACTTGAATCTTCAACTCCAAGGAGCAAATATTGATATGTTGGATACGAGTGATAAAGTTAATGCTTTTTGTAGAAAATTGGAATTGTGTGGAGCAGAAATTTAAAGCAAAAAAACCTAACAATGTTTGCAAATGTGAATGATTGTACTAAAATTTACAAGGCTGAAGAAGAATATGTAAAAGTTGTTTTTGTAACCATTGAAAATCATTTAGCCATGCTGGCAAAGAATTTTAAAAAGTATTTGCTTGCTGACGACAAACTGATAGCAAGTTACGAGTGGGTTAGGGATCCATTTTATAAGACTCTCAATTGATGAGGAAGAAAAATTCATAGACTTCACGACAAGTGGCGAAACCAAAAGACAATTTAGTAATAAATCACTATTTGAATTTCGTCAGGAGTAGAGGATTATTTTTCTGCACTAAAAACAAGGGCATTTCGTATTCTATTACCATTTTCAACATCCTACCTTTGTGAAACTGGATTTTCTGCTGTGGCTTCTTTGAATACAAAATATTCTTCTCGGCTAAATATCGAAACAGAACTGAGAGTGGCTATTTCTAATATTAAGCCTTCCTTCGAAAAACTTTGCTCGGCAAGACAGGCCCAAGGAAGTCACTAATAATTATTCAATTTGTTTTTAATTTGGTATGTTTTGATTAAGTAAGTTTTGATTTAGAAGTTGTTTTACTTTAATAAGTTAATTATTAAATATGTCGAAACGTATTTTGTTTTCTATGTGTATGTGTGCTTTCCTTTAAGTCAGTTAATCAATTTTTTTAAATAGTATTTTCTCTTGGATATTCTTGCGCCCCCCTAGAGGGGCGCGCCCCACAGGTTGAGAATGACTGTATTAGAGACTAGCCACTGCGTGGCTAGCCCGGCGTTGCCCATGCCCGCTGCAAACCAACACCACGGGCAACGCCGAAATGTAAGGTATTAATCTGGTGTAAAATTTTCCGCAGATTTCAATTACGTTGAAATTTCGATTTTACGCAAACGAACTTTTGAATCCTAGTCAAAATGTTTTTTTGCTCTCATTCGCTCAAATAGAATAGGGCAGGAAATGTATTTTTTTTTTTTATGCAAAGGGGAGAAGATGCATTCTGTTTGTAAAGAGAAAGTTCACGGTAACGTCACAATATCTCTTACGAAAATATAAGGTACTAGGAGATAGAAAAAAGAACTGTGACTATAGTTAAAAGATTTATCGTCTGGCTGGAAAAACAATCCTCCGCGCAAAATCAAAGCGGAAACGAAAAAAATAATTTCCTCCGCTTGCAAAATAAATGCGGAAACGTAAAAAATAATTTTCTGAGCGTTCTCCGGGGCGATGAAAAAAAACTTTGCATGGTTCCAAGCCTGACTGCAAAGTCACGTGGGTAGAAAATTCAAGATTGGGGTTATTCTTCTTTCGCGGAAGAACGGCGTTGAAGAACCAGGAGAGAACTATTAAATTCATTTAAAATCTTCTAGATTGAAATTTTAAATTTCGCCGCTACCCAAAAATCGCAAAACATTTGGACTACCTGTGTGCCAAATCTCATTGCTGTAAGTGCCATAGATCGTTAGGATTTTGCGGCCGCAAAACAAACAGGCAGACAAGCAAACACTTCCTTTTATATATTAGAGACAACATTGGAAAATTTAAACCTCGTCGATATGTTGGCCTGATACAACTTCTACTTCGCACGGTTCTAAAATGAATTTCAAAAGGTTCTCTTACCTGTCAGACGAGAAAGACAATCTAGGCTTTATCCTTTTTAACCTTTATTTGACACAAACACAACATCACAAACAACATCAAAGACAACACAAAGAAACAGAATATTAATCATGGCCTCAGTCTTCTCACTCAAGCGGTACTGACTGGAGCTTCAACATCTATCTCACGTCAGAGTGCACGCAGCGCCCTCTGTTCAGCATTTGAGTTTCAATCTCTGTTTTCCACCCCATGGTAACATGTTGAACTTTTGAGTCTACTTCAGATTTGACGTGGCATTACGTTGCAATGGAGCAACACAGAGGGCTATTGGCGGCAGTCCGGAACAATCCCGAAGGGAAGGATCAAAGAACAGCACCGAACAACGGTCAACACCATGACAATGTGTGGGCATTGCGTGAAGTCCTCGGATCTTGTAACTTCGAAGTTGATCCCGGACCATCGCCAGCCGACCAACCGGAATAGTGGTTAAGGTGTTAATAGTAGTTAAGGTTAGCCTCTAGATCGGAAGGTTCCTGGTTCGAATCCGGGACCGGACATGCAGGTTTGTAAGCATATGGTATAAAGGCGGCTGGTGCACCTTAAATCTGTCGTGGCCGAAAGTCCTCACGTTGGGTTGGCGTGGAAGTTTGCAGAGTGAGGTGCCAGCTCAGGTGTTGCTTCGTCATCTGATCGTGGTTCAAAATTACGAGGTGTTGTCCTCGGATCTTTCCCTTAAGGGACTGATCCTGGACCGTCGTCAATAGCCCGTTGTGTTGCTCTAGTACGACGTTAACTAAAATTACCATCACCACTACCCGGAACATCGCCAATAGCCCGTTGTGTTGCTTCAGTGCAACTTAAATTGAAATACCTACTTACAACCGCCCTATTTAACCTGTAACCACGTCATCCACTAAACACACACACAAATGAGATCACACCTGAGCCGGTATCTCACTCTCCAAACTTCCACACCACCTCAACGGGTGGATATTTGAGGCTAGAAGAAAGCACCGATTGAGCCACTGCGACAGATTTAACTTGCAACACCCCCTTCATACACGACGGTGTTTGGTTGGATTCGAACTAGCTTTACTCCGGTTGTATGAGGGATTTTCAGTGATCGCAATGGTAATGGTGATGGTAATTTACAATTAACGTCGTACTAGAGTAACACAACGGGCTATTGATGTCGGTCCGGGATGAGTCCCCAAAGGGAAAGATAGGAGGACAACAACACGTCATTTTGAATGATGATGATGAGACAACACGTGAGCTAGCACACTACTTTCCAAGCTTCCTCACCAACCCAACGCGAGGACATTCTTCGCACGACAGATTTGAACCAGTCAAGGCGTGATAGCCTGGCAGGCCGTCAGCTATTTAACTTCCTATTTCTGTTGCTATTTTTGAGACGCTAATATATTTTCTAGAGTTGTTTGAAGATACACCACATTCAAGTCATAAGTGTGCTTTTCTTAAGTTCTTTTGGTTATCGATCATTAACACTAAAGTATCCAAATCGTTTACTCGCATCAAAACATTTTTCTCTTCATCATTTCGAGTCGTGTGTGTAATATGCCAAATTATCCTCGTATATGCTTCATTGTGTTGACAGACAAGTTCTTTGCCTCATTTACGTTCATGTAGGGGCCCATACATGAGTAGATGTAACAAGTCTGTTCTACAGCAACATATAACTTTTTATTGCTTAGAAAGTGACAATATTTGGAAGATCTCCATTATTTGCATAAAACTTTGTTAAAGATGTCTTTAACAACTCGCTTCGTAAAGCCACTCAAGACTTTTTCGGAGTTTTTTGTTCAAGTCCAAACACTTTTATTTCAGTCACTAATGTTTTAGCATTACGTATGTCGAGAAATACTCTCGCTTCTCCTTTACAGATTAATCCCAGAATGTTGTTGGGAAGAGCTCCATAGTTATCCTGGAATGAATTGTGTGCAGGATGAACATGGCATCAAAGACTATTGTGTCCACAGTTACTGGAGCAGATACGATATCTTCTTTTTGAAGTACTTCCAACTCATGCATCAGTTTTGATTTGCATGTTTTATTCAGTGAGCCATCCATCTGTCCAAGAGATAGGGGAACTGGGGAAAGAGGATAGGCCAAAACATCCCTCATGTAACACTTCTGTTCAGATGCAATATTGAGAAGTCTTGCAAAAAGATCGCGTGTGCATTTTACGACATAGAGTTCTTTATCTGATCCTTGGATAGTTTTAGAAGAACACACAGAAGCACAGTTCAAAACAATTTTTTTAGACGAAATATACATAAGCATTTGTAATTTTATTTGTTTATTATTTTGTCTTTGTTTGTGATTATGATACATTGCAAGTCCATACTAATACATCCGAGAGGTCAGTGTTAAATCTCAAGATCTCCGCATCACAGAAGGCTGGTCAAGCAGTTCTTGGCATCAATAGTAAGACAATAACCGCCATTTACTATCTTCTTATGCATCCAAAGCTATGTTAATGGCATTTTTAAATCCCCTTAGCAAACATTTTAAATCTTGCCTATTTTTTATTTTCTCAACGGTATAAGAGTTGTTGGGCTTTAAACATTCACTATGAATAAAAAAACTCGTAGAATGTACGTTTCGGGCTAAATATTATGAAAACTATTTTAATTGCAAACTATATTGTTATTACTTAAAACAATGGTTATTTCATTACGAGGAATTTATAAAAAAATGCTCTACGATGCTTCGTTGAGGAGCTAGGTTCGTTTATGTAAAGTATCACACGTTTGCGCGGCAGCCATATTAATGACGTCATTACTCGGCCCCCCACCACTCGACAACCTTAGGAAAGGCCTTTCTGAAGACTGTAGGTTATGGGTATTCTGAAACACAGATCCAAGTTTATGGTAAACTCGGGTAAATAAAACGTGTTCTATTCCTTGGTCTGCATGGTTAGGCCCGGTGCACATTTCCGATTTTTCAATGTGCGGCGCCGATGCGGCATCGAAGCCCAACTATGTACACATAACCGTGAAATGACGCAAGTACTCATTTCGCGCCATTTGCGATTAATATTCTACAGAAGAAAAGGTGTTTATTTCGCTTACTTGGTGTACAAAAAATATATTTTGAAACAAAATAGACGTTACTGGATACAACCATTTATTAAATGTTATTTATATTCCATTTATTTATGAAAACAAGGTAATTCAGACTGGAGAAGCATGTGCGGCGCCGTGGGGGGACTGCGGTACAAATTGCACTGAAGTTGGACTTGAGGCGCCGGAGGCATGTGTGCACTACTCCATTGGATCTAATGTAACTCAGACCGCACTTGCGTTGCTGCAGCGACGCCGCACGTTGAAAAACCGGATGTGTGCACCGGGCCTTAGATAGACAGTGTTGTAGAGAGAAAAATTCAGCCCTCTAATTTTATTACCAGTATTATTTACAAACCAATTCCAACTCAAATGCCAAGGGTATTCAAATAATAGATAGTTGCGATCAAATCGTGAACTGATATTTCTTATCTGAACAAATTCAAATATCCGTCAACCCTGAAATAAACAATAGTCCCTAACAATAATAATAGTAATAACAATATCTTTTTAAAGGTGGTAGGACGAATAAATTTAGACAAAACTTTCTTTGTGACAGCGAGGAAACAATTCAAGGAACATTCTGATATTTATTCCTCTGCGTTTTATAACGCCTTCGATAGTATCTTGTTTAGTCTCAAAATCTACTATGATTCCATCATTTGAGAATGGTAATGGTAGATTTTGTATTATATGTAGCAATTGGAAAACAAAATATCTTTTTATATAGCTTCATTATTAAATATTTTTAGTTCTTTTTACAGAATTCTGTAGAGATTTCCACAGGCATTTTCTAGATAGGTTACTTTACATGGTTTATAGAAAAAGGGACATAATTCTGTAGTTATCACTTACTATAGAAATTTTTTGTGAGGGTTCGTCACAGAAATGGCCGAACGTTTCTGTATTCTCGAAATACAGCAATGAATATTAGTCGTTATATAATCTGAGTCTTGCTGTGTTATTCAAATTTCCAGTCGATATAATTGGTTTCAAGAGTAAGTTACGTATCAGGCTACGGGTCAAATGATTTGCGAAATAGCACAAAACAGAATGTCCTATGAAATCCTATTTTAGTAATAATTGGGGATGCTAAGAATTTAATCGATTTTCTCAGATGTTTTTATTCAAGAGGAGGGAGTACCACAGGGCAGTGTTTTAAGTGTGACTTTATTTATTTTTAAAATTAACAATATTGTTTCTCAATTACCTCCATCAGTAAAAGGTCTTATTTACGTTGCCGATCTGCAAATTTCATGCGCAGCTAAAGACATTCGTTTGATAGAAAGACAACTTCAACAGGCCGTTAACAAAATTACTCAAATGAAAATGGTTTTAGTTTTTCACAATCGAAAACTGCATCCTTTCATTTCTGCAGAAAACGAAATCTTCACCTTGACCCTGAAATATTTTTCAAAGATATTTTAATTAATGTTGTGGACAGTATCAAATTTTTAGGTATCATATTTGACAAGAAGTTGACTTTTCAACCGCATATTTTAACTCTACGCAAACGTTGCGAAAAGGCTCTTAACATCTTACGAGTTTTATCAAAATTATCATGGGGATCTGATCGTACTTGCCTTTTAAAAATTTATAGAGCTTTAATACGATCTAAATTAGATTACGGCTGCGTGGTGTATGGTTCAGCAAGAAAATCTGCTCTTCAAACTCTGAACACTATCCACCACACAGCTTTGCACCTTATGTACTGGTGCATTTAGAACTTCGCCCGTAAGCAGCTTAAATGTGGACGCTTTTGAACCTTCTCTGGACTTAAGGCGACAGTTGTTGTCCTTAGAATATTATTTTAGAATATCCTCAATCCATCATCACCCATTGCATACCATGCCTCACAGTCCATATTTAAAACGCCTTTATCAAGCTAAAACATCCTTTATCCCTACGTTCCACTTGAGAATGCTGGATTTGATGAACGGATCCGAAATTTCTTCACTTGGTGAAACCCAGAAAAAACTGTATGCTTTCTCTCCTTGGTTTAATCATGATTTTGAATTTCAAAACTCATTCCAAAATTTCAATAAAGCAGATACCTCTGATATTATATACAAACAACTATTTCAAAAGCACATAGAACAATACTCTAATTTTATACAAATTTTTACGGATGGGTCTAAAAGGGCAAACTACGTTGGAGCTGCGTTCACTATTAATCACTCTGTTCACACTTTCAAACTTCATCCTTCATGTTCTGTTTTTACAGCTGAAATAATGGCCATATATAAACATTAGAAAATATAACTGATCATGGTCATTAAAAAATGTATCATTTTCACCGATTCATTAAGCGTTTTACAGTCATTGAAACATCCTGACCATGACAGTCATCCCATTGTTTTAGAGTCACTAAAAAAAATTATCTTCTTTCATTCAAAAATTTTAACTTGGTATTTTGTTGGATCCCATCTCATGTCGGGATATCAGGAAATGAAATTGTTGACAAGGCCGCTAAATCGGCCGTAAGTTATATTAACCATACCATCCCTTATCGTGACTTAAAATCTATCATTTACAAATTTTTAGAAGAGAAATGGCAGAGCGAATGGAGTGAACAAACTGCGAACAAACTCCACGCTATAAAACCAAATATAACTCTATGGCAGTCGCCAGCTTTAAGACGACAGAATGTAATTCTAACACGTCTCCGTATTGGACATACGCGAATAACCCATAGACACCTCCTCCTCGGAGAAGATCATCCCATTTGCAATTACTGCATTTGCCTACTAACCGTAAAACACATTTTAATAAAATGTTCTCATTTTAATAGTCAACGACTTAAACATTTTAATTCACATACCTTGACTTTAGAAGACATGGTTGGAGAGAATCCTCATCTGAATATTTTTAGCTTTTTATATGACATTGGTTTTATCCATCACATATAATTTTATATAGTATTCAGTCATTACGTTTTGACTCATTTCACTTTATTATTATATTATATATCTGATTTTTTATCTTGAGTTTGGCGTAATATGTCCCAAGAGGACTCAATGCCACAAAACCATATCCAATCCAATCCAATTGGGGATGCTCAGATTCAAAATGATTCGTTCAAAACACAAAGTATATAACAGGTTGAAGATCTCGCCAAGAAATTGAAACTTTAAAATTACAAACTAAATATTTTACTTTTGTTTTTATTGACAATATAGCAATCAGATTCTGGTGTTTTTCTTTCATGGTTGACACAGCTTGGCGCCAAAGTTTTGAAATGGGCGTCTCTTGGAAAATTTTCACCATCGAGAATAATTCAGTAGATAATTTTCCCTCGTCATGTTGTTCCAAAAAAGGTGGGTAGGATTTCCAAAAAATTTTGAAGAAATTTTCAGTCTCTAAGATTAAAAAAAAAAAACTTTCAGATGATTTTGCTTTTTACTGATATTTTTAGTCACCAAGCGCGAAAAATAGTATCCAGTGGAAACATAACAATTTCTTAAATAACCATTTTTGATTTTCTGTGCGATTAAGTCTGTTAGTAGATGGTGTTAAAAATTAGAAACATACCAAAGAATGTAAAAAAAAAAAGGCGAAATGTTTCAATTTTTGAAAAAATGGGTAAACCAACGCTCTATTATTCTATACATTACTAATACATGTTTATAATATTATAAAATCGTTCTTTGCTGTTTTCCTTATTCTATAAAATAAAACGACATCAATCAATATCGACAGATATTGTAATTCCTTTATTCGACATTCAAAATATTGGTAGAATGTTGGCCAATGTTGTGCTACCTGGGCATCGTAAACCACGTTAAGTTAAATGAAGGTGGCAATAGTGTTTTTAAGGCGTTTTTAAGCGAGACACGATTTTTCTGTACGTATTCCGTACTAGATATCACTTTGTGTCAGGAATAACCAGGAAAATCTACCCGATTTCCCTATTCCACTAAAAATGTGATTCGCCAAATATTCTTAGTTATTTTCCTTCAAAATAGTAGAAATGAGAAGATTATTCAGAGACAAATTTTTCTATTCGATCCGATTTCATTTATTAGAACGAACAACTACAGCGTTCGGCTGATGCCAAAACAAAACCAACAAAATGTAGTTAAAACAATTAACACAGATTAAGAAAATTAGTATAAGTAAAAAAATAGTTTAGGAGGCGTTCAATGTATCCTTCTGAGTGAATGAAGATTGAACCGTTGGGGTTGTGTTCGATCTGTATTCCTACGAAGCACCCGCTGTTGCAAATGGTTGCCTCGAATCTCTTTCCCAGGACAGAGACTATTTCGTGGAGTATTTCTTCATCTTCGGAAAGCAATAATGCATCATCCACATATCCACATATAGCACAGGCACTAGAATAACTCGTTTCCCACGAAAATTTCCAGCATAGGCACACGAGTCTGCAGCACTCTGCTGAAAGCCGAAGCTTGTGAGGAAATCGCAAAAGGTCCGATTCCAGCATCTTGACGCTTGTTTAAGTCCATACAGAGACTTGTTCAGACGACGCACTAGGTTAGCTTCAACATCCAAGCCCAGAGGAGGTTCCATGAAAATCTCCTCCTTTACCTCTCCATAAAGAAGAGCCGTTTTGATGTCAATTTGTAAGATGGGCCATTTTCTCTGCACAGCTAGGGCAAGTACCACTCGAATGGCGTCGAATCTTGTTGTGGGTGAGAAAGTCCCTTGAAAGTCAACTCCCTCCACTTGTGCAAATCCCTTGGCACACAGCCTTGCTTTGAAGCGTTCAATGCTTCCATCAGGGAGATGTTTGACTCTGAATACCCACTTTGAACCAATGATGTTGGCATTTTCTGGAGGAGTCACTAGATACCAGGTGCGGTTTCTGTCAAGGGAATTTAGCTCGTCTGTTATTGCAGATTTTCAGAATTCGGCCTCGGGAGATGTGACTTCTTCTTCGTAGATTGAAGGAGTCACATGGTCAGCAATGTTAACTTCATACCGAGCTGGCTTTCTCAGTAAGTTCCTTGGGCGAAGACCATATTCATCTGTTTCAGATGTTGGAATATCAGTTGCCCCTTGACTGTCTTGACTGTCCTCCTGTTCACTCTCAGTAGTGATCTCAACACTAGATGTTGGTGATGGAATGGGTGAATCTGAGATGTCTTCATTGAAGGTTACATCTCTGGACACCTTAACAGTCCTTGTGTTGGGATCAAACAGTCTATAGTTTGTGGAGTCTTTCTCGTAACCCACAAAGATCATTTTCTTGCTCTTTGGAGCTAGTTTTCTTCAAAGGGCATCAGGAATGTGCATGTAGGCATCACATCCATAGACTCGAAGATGATTTAGCTTGAATATCTTTCCTCTCCATACTTGGAAAGGAGTGGAGTCTGGTGCTTGAGTAGTAGGGGTCCTGTTGAGGATGTACACAGCAGTGTTCACAGCTTCTGCCCAGAGATACAAGGGCAGGTCTCTGGAGTGCAGCATGGATCTGGTACTCTCTACTATGGTTCGACGATCCCTCTCAGATCTTCCATTTTGCGGGGTGTAGGGTGCTTTTGTCTCAAATTCAATGCCTTTACTTTTGAGATAGTCACTGAAGTTCAGGTTGGTGTATTCTGTACCGTTATCCACCCTTAGACCCTTTACATCATGTCCAAATTTGTTGTGACACAGCTGTACAAATTCTTTAAACATTTTTTAGAGTATCACTCTTGTGTTTTATAAATCTCACTACTCGGAAACCACTGTAATCATCTTTAAAAAGTACAAAGTACCTTGCACCTCCAAGAGATTGTGTTGACATAGGTCCACACACATCACTGTAAATGAGCTCTCCAGGTTTGGTAGCCTTGTGATCCCTCTGCTGGAAGGGAAACCTGTGCTGTTTGCCATATTGGCATCCTTCGCAGAAAAACTCGTCTTTAGATGAAAAGTCAATCCTTTCAATACACCCTTTTTACTTAACTCGTAGAGGGATTTGATGTTAAGATGACCAGTCCTTTCGTGCCACAGCTTTAGGCTGTCTTTGGCAGCAGCATGAGCCTCATAGGATCCAGCACATCTGAACAGCATGATGTAGAGGTTGTTGCTAGAGCGTACAGCTGTTCCAACCAACTCGTTGCCCTCGTGGATTTTTGCACTATTAAGGGATTTCGTGATTTCCATTCCTTTGCTGGTGATCACACCCTCAGAAAGAAGATTTCTTTTGAGGTCAGGAACATAGAGGACATTATGAATGGCCCCTTTTTGCCATTTTCCAGCAATGAACTTTTCTATATGAATGTTACTCTTGCCCTTGATTGGTAACTCTTGGTTGTTTCCAAGACGAATGCTCTCTTTGGCATCACACTGAGTGATGGTTTCAAACATCTTAATGTCATGGCACATGTGGGCAGATGCCCCACTATCAAGAATCCATTGACCTTCAGAGCTGCCTGGCATTTGGTTCTCCTCTGCTGTAAAAGCACTGTATCCGGATCTGTTAAATGCACCTTGCCCTCTAGGCTTGGACCTGCACTCGCGGGAATAGTGTCCTTTCTTGTGACAATTGTAACAAGTTATTCTTGACTTGTCATTCCCTTTTCTTTGTGCTGGGGGTTCTTGATGAGCAGCAGGTTTATGAGTTCTAGAAGTAAGAAGTGCTACGTCAGCTTCCTCATTCTGCGTTAACGACATCTCCTCATCGATCAATCTTGCTGCGAGGTTGTCCATCGTTTGTCTCTTCTCGTCGAGTGATAGCCATTCTTGTCGGAAGTTTCGGTACTTCGTCGGGAGAGTTCCGAGTATTTTGACGATGATCATGTTGTCGCCAATTTTTTCCCCACAGTCCAGAATTTGGTTGGCTAGGTTTTCAACCCTAGAGATATACTGCATAACACTCTCGTTGGACTCCATTTTTAACTGGTGAAATTTATCAAGCAACAGCATTTTGTTGTAGTCCGACTTCATTTTGTACACCGAGTCCAGCTTTGAAAGCATATCGCGAGATGAATCACAGCTTTCGATAAGCGTGATCTGCCGGAAATCCATGGCCGACGAAATGGTGAACATCGCCACGGCGTCATCTCGTTCCCAATTCTCACGCTCGGCTCCGTCAGTGGCAGGCCGCTCCCTGGTTCCGTTCACGGTGGAGAAAACTCCTTTCGCTTTCAGCGCGCATGTGATTTGGAATCTCCATTGTGAGTAGTTTTGTCCATTGAACTTGTTTATGGACGAAGCATCTACACCAACCATTTCCAAGTTTCCGTTTAGTTTGAGTTCGCAGAATTTTTTTTTAGCAACAAATGCTTCCGTTAGTTATTGGCGCGTAGATCTGGGCCCATAACCTATCAAGACTTCAATTATAAAATAGTATTTATTAAGTAGATGGAAATGGCTGGGACTTGGCGACACACGCCGTTCACATGCACACAGCTACATGAGCCAGATCAACAATATCAAAAAAACATAGCTGTTGCCAGATACATTGTATAGATTGGTGTTGCCATACAACAGAATTAAAATAATAATTTTCATACAATATTAACCATTTCTTTATTGTTATATTTAGATACGTTTTAAGCTAAAACACCAGAGTAAAAAAACTTAATCATAATTTGGTAGTTTTGGAAAAACTGAAGTATTGAGTAATACGATTATACTTGGATTGCTTTTCAAGTACTGCTAAAAAATAATAATAATGGAATTTCAGCTTTGATAATTCATTTGTTTCAAGTCTTATTTTTGTTCTTTGAGCAATTTAAACTATTTCCGAATATTTGGGACAGACGATATGTTTCAACGAACAGGAATTAAAAGGAAACTTGTTTTGGTTGATCGCGTGTAGTGATATTTTCGGATTCTTTCATTCTGAATAAATTTCGCATTTCTAAATTTTGTGTACTTTTTACTTGTAAGTGGCAACTGTGCAAGATCAAAAGATGAAAAAAGAATCACGAATTAATATCATTAAAACAACTTTTCTACTTAAAGTGGCAGGTTAATGGACAGAGATATCTCGTTAAAACCACATGGAGGATTAACGGTAATAAACTTTCGATGACATAAAAGTTTGGGGACAGAGGGGTTTTCTATGACACATTAAAAGCACCTAATATTCCAATTTTTGTGTTCGGGGTCGTTTATTACAATGACAGAAACCGCTGGTACTGGTAGTACGACACTGTGTGACATATTTCTCGGTTTCCAAAGGAACGTCACCAAGGAATTATTTTTATGGGATATTTGTCTTTCCGGCTATCTAAATAGAAATGGTGTTGTTGACCAGCCTTTTGTGTCCGCTTTGTAATAAAGGCAGTATTTGCAAGTCCTTACAACTTCGAGTATGCATGCACTCAGGGTATGGAGGAATTGTTGGATTTAGACTTATTTTCTCTCTCAGTAAAGGGTATTCCAATCCAACATTGGTGATATTCCACTATTGAAATACTCCACTACTCATAAAGGTGGAATAAATTTTTACTAAATAAACTAAGGTGTGTACCATGTATACATACAGGAAAATGTACGTCATCTATTAACGTCTACAAGTTATTGTATACGAGCAACATTTAAGGTAACTTTTAAAAATAGAAACACACACATTTTAATAAAACACTATTCAATTCTTTAAATTAATTTTTTTTAATAATTTCATTCTTTTACGTATTCTAAAATAAACAGGTTAATGAGTCCTGGACCATAGAAATAATTTAAATACCTTAAATTCCAATCTCTCCCTAACAATCCATTTAACCAACAGCTTTCTCAAAAACTCACATTTTGTCACACTTAACGTATTCTAAACTCACAGCTTGATTTTTAAATTTTTTAACTTCCCGAAATTCTCAGTCAGCTATACTACAGAATTTTTTTTTTAATTATAAAGGGTTATGGTGCACTTTAAATATGACGTGATCTCAAATTGGCATTAATGTGGAAATTTGAAGAGTAGGGTGCCAGCACAAGTGTGGCCTCTGACCGTGGTTCATGGTGTTGTCCTCGGTTCATTCCTTAATGGTGTTGTTCTCAGATTATTCCGGACTGTCACCAATAACCGTTTGTGTTACTCTGGTGTGACTTGAATTAAAAAATACTAAATACAAAATTCGCAAAGGGAAATATCGGTGGGTAGGTATTTAATGAACGTCGTACTGGACCAACACAATGGGCTATTGGCGACGTCTAGGATCACTCCCGAAAAAAAGATACGAAGACAACACAACGTCATTTTGAACCAAGGTCAGATGACGAGGTTACACCTGACCTGGAGCTCTCCAAACTTATACGCCACGGCAACGTGAGGAAAGTTGAGCCCCTTTGTACACGACGGTCTTTGGTTGGATTTGAACCCTCCGGTTGCTAGCCCGTTACTCTTGTAACAGGTGCCTCCATGGCCTGGAAAGATCGGCGAACAACCCCACATCATTGACTTTGTAAGCTGCCGAGGTCAACACTTCAGCTCGACACACCCACTCTCAAAATTTTCGCACCACGCCAATGTGAGAAGATTTGAGACAACGAGATTCAATGTGCACAAGCCCGGGAACACAAGTTTTTGGTTGAATGAGGTTAAAACTAGCAGTACTCTGGTTTGTATTCCTTTGGTCTTACAAATAGCCCTACAGACCCTACAGACAGATTGTGTCATTTCACGGTTCAGCCCCCAAACGATACTGGTTATTGTACCCTGTTTTGATCTGGATACCAATATCCAGTTTTGACCACAGGTTCGATCGGAATAGGTGGAGTTTTCAATCGGTATCGGATAGAAATACGGACATACCTTTATATATGGCGACCGCCAGTTTGAAGTAAGGCATCGGGATATGCAGATTCCTTCTTTTTGAATCAGGTGGTTCTTTCCCTCTGGAATCTAGAGATTTATATTGCTGGTGCACGACACAGTAAAGGAAACTGGATTCTGGTTGGTAACTTCGTTTATTTTTCATTCAATTCTTCGATGGTACATCTCTTACTTTTAGAATTACCATATTTTTGGAAATAGCTGGCCACAATCGAAAAATCCTCCGTCTCCTCTTTTTTTGGCGTTTCTGTGTCGTTTTCCCCGTCTGACCTTCCCCCAACATTCTGGGTGCTAAGCCCCGACCTTGCCAGGGGGTCGATCCTTCTATTGGCCGAGTGACATTGCGCCACTTCAGATATCAACCCCATTGGGTGAAGGGTGAAAGCGCACCCGTTCCATTTTCTCGGAATCGAGGGGTTATGAACTTGGTTTATCCTTCAGGGATTTGTTAGGGAACTGGACATTAAAACAAATAGCTTGCAGGTTGTGTTTCTCTGCTTTTATGGCAAAACAATATTTCACGTGATTGTCATATCACACATACCTTTATTCCCCTTGTTTGATATTGATATATTTTACCAAGATAAATAAAAAATTACTATCTTTTTAAAGCTAAACACGTTTCTAAATATGGTGGTGTTTTTTATAAGTAGGGATTATGCTCTCCGGCCAAACTTTGAGGAAATCCTTAGAACTGCAAGTGGAGGTGTTTACAAATGTCACGAAGGAACAGGCATAACACAATTATGCCATCCGGAATGAGAAGAGGAGCTCAAGGAATATATATGTTTGTCAAATATTGTCGAGGGTGAAATACCAGAGTTTCTTTTCTTCCATTCCTATTCAAAAAGGTTGGCTGCATTAAGTTTTATGAGGCTAGAGACTTACATGACCAAGTTGATCTAAGCACAAGATAGATGTCAAGTAATGAAGGAACACAATGAAAGTTTTACTGACACCGAAGAGAAAAATACACCATCGAACCTGCATCACCTACAATTCACAGGTTGTTAGTGCAGTGGATCACCCCAATGAGCAACTCAAATTAAAGGTTACCATGTCTATTTTTTATAAGAGTTTGAATACCAAGCTCAGAGTAATTTAGCATTAAAGTTTAATTTATACACTCGACCATTTTGTCACAAACAAAATAGATATAACTTCTTGAAGATTTTTTTGACCAACTGCAACTGAAAATGTGTTGCTTTTCTTTAACATAGTAGAAAGTTAATTTACCTTAAGTACAAATTCTGTTTATTTAATAGGGTTTATTTAATAGTTACTGCACTAAGCTATGAATTACTATAGCTAGTTATATAAGAAACCTATCTTCCACTCCAGTATTGATCTGAGAGAAAGAATTACTCTTTTTCTAGCAGAGAGAGACTTCTCCAGAAAATTGTACACCTTTACGTTTAGAACTATCCACTTTTAAGTATTTGTATTTCTTTAAGAAGGTTTCGCAAAAGTGTACATTAATCTGTGCAGAAGAGGTCAATTCTGCAATTAAAAACATATCCTCATTGGTTTTAAATGTTTCAAATTCTTACGTATGGCAATATGTAATTGTTTAATGATTCTTAATGAGCGCAATGGAAATGTAGTGAACACTTAAATCGTTAAACCACCTAATTTATGATTTTAAATATTACTTTAGAATTCAACAATTGGTGCAATAACATTTTGTGGTTGAAATAGAATTCTAAAATAAATTTAAACAGTTTCGTGGGAATTAAGACATGGAATTCTTTTGTCCTTAACTATCATCTAGAAATCTGAACAAAATATTTCGTATAAAATTTAATATCAAGTTTCATTGCTCTAATGAGACGCAAAATTCAACTATTTACCTCTACCTTGCCCAATTTAGATTTTCCTTTGTTAAAGACATAAATTGCTACCCTAAAAGGTACTAAATTAAGTTATAGTAGCCAAACATGGTTACAATCAAACAACAATTTTAACGGAAGAGAACCTACACTTTGATACTATGTCATTTATCAGGATACATTATTTCTGTTAGATTGCACTTTTTGTTGCATATCTTTTACAAAACTTCTGATACGAAGCTTATTTTATTTGGCGTCTTCACATACATATAAGTGCTTACGATTATCCTATCCTATTATTGGTTATGTATGCACACCTTCACTCGGTATCCATACATAACCAATAACACGATTTATTTTTACACTTATGCACACAGCTTTGTATTTAGAATATATTATATCTTCATTGGCATAGTTAAAACTTAAATAAGGGTCGGAAAAATTTACAAGTAGTCAACGTAAATAAAAGACGATACAAGTCATGAATAATGCCCAGCAAAACTTTCTATAATGCTCAATCACCTTTTCTTTGCAAAGTTAAAGCAGTTCATTGATTGGCGAAAATCAATGCTTGCAAACGAATAATGAAATTAACTAGTATATCCTTCCAGTTTCCATAAAAAAATATTGATCAGTTACAAAAGATTAGCAGTTCATTATATTGCAAGTTACATATTTAAAAAAATGTAAATTATAGTGTACATTTTCTATGTTGTAAGAAAATTGAAAAAGAGTGTTTTGGTCCAATTCGATTGTCATTGACGAGCGAAGCGAGCAGGGGGCATAGCCCCCTAGTATAACAAAAAAAATCGAAGCACCAAGAAGGAATCATCCGATTGCTCTGAACTTTCATAAGCAAAAATGTTTTAACCAAATATGCAAATGATTAAAATTTGGTGTCCAATGAATGAATAGTGCGATCTCCAGCGCATCGGAACTGCGCATCCAGCAGATGTATATAAGGAGTTGTTCTTGAACTGTTGTTAAAAATTTCTGCTGCATTGCGATTTAGGATACCTTTCAACGACTGAAAAAATGCCTCGCCGCAGGATTCGAGCTCATTACGAGCAACTTTCAGAGTTTGAAAGAGGTCGTATCATTGGATTGAAAGAGGCAGGTTGGGCAAATCGGAGAATCGCTCGTCATGTGAGTCGAAGCGATGCGACGATTAGAAGATGCTGGCAAGAGTAGGTGGACAATGGCAGATTTCAGCGTCATGATGGTAGCGGTCGACGTAGGGTCACAACATATCGCGACGACAGGTTGATTGTCAGTTCAAATGTCACAGCGCCTGATTCATCGCTATCAACCATCAGTCGTTGGACCCACACACGAGTGTCCACCATGACCATTCATAGACGACTGAGAGAGCGAAATCTACGCTCGTACCGACCGTTACGCCACCTACCACTCACGCCTGCACACTGTCGAGCCAGATTAAAGTGGTGCTTGGCTCGATCAGGCTGGAATGATGCTGATTGGGGACGTATAGTCTTTAGCGACGAATTCCGCTTCCAACTGTGTCCTGACAATCATCGAAGACGCGTCTGGACACGCCCAGGGCAGCGTGCCGATCCTGCTTTCAATATTGCACGCCACACGGGCCCTCATTAAAGAGTTATGGTCTGGGGTGCCATTTCCCTTGATAGCCGGACCCCTTTGGCCGTCATTAGAGGTACACTTACTGCACAGCGGTACGTTGACGACATTCTGAGACCTGTTTTGCTACCGTTCCTTTCGCAGTACCCTGGGCTTATTATTCTGCAAGACAATGCTATCACATACGGCACGTGTTGCTATGAACTGTCTTCAAGCTTGTCAAACACTTCCTTGGCCAGCCAGATCACCAGATCTCTCTCCCATCGAGCATGTCTGGGATATGATGGGTAGGCGACTGCATCCGGTAGGGAATGTTGTTGACGTAGTCCGACAATTGGAGAAAATTTGGCAAGAAATACCGCAGGAGACCATCCGGGAGCTTTATCGGTCTATGCCACACCGTGTGGCAGCTTGCATCCAGGCTAGAGGCGGGTCAACACCTTATTGAGCTCGTTACTTAACTCTGAAATTAATCATTCAATTGTTCTGAAATTTTAATCATTTTCTATTCTGTACATAATTTTTCTATGCAAATAATATGAAATTTACAACATGCATTTTCGCAGGTGAGATATGCAAATGATTAGAATTTCAGCGTAGACGCACTTCACGCGCGCCTGTGGCGCCACTTCAAAGCGCTATTTAAGGCTTGGAGATTTCGACGATTTCAAATACGGCAATTGTGTTTTTCTTGAGGTTTTTTCAAAAAAACGATCAATTATGCCTCGTAGAAAACAGCGATCATCTTTTGATCTAGTATCCGAGTTCGACAGAGGAATGATAGTGGCCTACCGAGATTGCTGATTATCTTTCAGGGAAATCGATAGTCGTGTTGGACGAAACCAAACAACTGTAATGCGGATATGTGATCGCTGGATGCAGGAGGGTACGACGGACCGACGTGTTCGATCGCATCCACCTCAGTGCACCACTTCACATGATGACAGGCATATTGTGCGTATGGCAGTGACGCATCGCTCAGCCACATCACGAACCATAGCACAGCACATTCAGTCTGTAACGCATCATCCAGTGTCTGCGCGTATCATTCGACGCCGTTTACAGCATAGTGGTCTGTCCGCAAGACGTCCATTGCTTTGTCTACCCTTGACGCAGAACCACAGACGTCTCCGCCGCCAATGGTGCGATGAAAGAACGATGTGGACGGCAGAATGGAATGAAATTGTCTTTACTGACGAGTCACGCTGCTGTCTGCAACACCAGGGTGGTCGGATTCGAGTCTGGAGACACCGTGGAGAGTAGATGCTGAACAGCTGCGTTATGCACCGCCACACTGGTCCTGCACCGGGTATTATGGTATGGGGCGGTATTGGATATCACTCTCGCACTCCTCTAGTACGCATTGCCGGTACTTTAAACAGCCAGCGCTACATCTCCGAGGTGTTGGAGCCAGTTGTCCTTCTTTACCTTCAGGGCGTGCCCACAGCCATATTTCAACAGGATAATGCGCGACCACACGTGGCACGCATTGTCTAAGGGTTCTTCGTCAATCGCCAGATTGAATTGTTTCCCAAGCCAGATTGCATCCCCAGCTGCCACACCAGATCAACTTTGTCAACGTATGGAAGTTGCTTGGTCTGCTGTACCCCAAAAATACATCCAAAGTCTCTTTGAATCAATGCCGAGGCGTGTGGCAGCGGTGATCTCCAACAATGGCGGCTACTCTGGCTACTGATTTTGGCAGGAACCACACTTCAGAAAAGTCTATAAATTTAATCATTTGATACTTGGTCAACATGTTATCTACAAAATAAATTTTGTTGTGATATCTCTAGTCTTTCTTGGTGTTGCAATTTGGGTGGCCAGCAGTGTATATATACAGGGTGGACATAAAAAAGCTTGGTCGATATATGGACCTCTAGCGGCCGTTCCATTCAACTGATCGAGATGAGATTTCAGATATAGTTATTCAGAGGTATGAGCTCGGGATTCTGTGAACGACAACAAAGTGGCACTTACAATTACGGTTATAGGTAGAGAAACTCGAAATTTTCGAAAGGCAACACCCACTTTTTCCTGTCTTAAAATACTCAGTACATGTGAAAACCCTAAAGAGCGTTGGAATGGTACGTGTATCACAAAAAACGGAAAAGTTATGCACTCACAAAAAACAGCTCTGCGAACGTCCAACAAAACCAAGATCGGGGCCCACGAAGGAAATTTGTATATGTTGGAGACAAGACGCCAACCACAGATCGCCTTTCGCCAGATATTCAGCCAGATCTTCAGTCGGGAGCTCGCACATGCCAACGAAATGACTCTGTCAGCGAAAGTTAATGGGAAATTGGTAAAATTCTATTATTAAAATGGGATGAATGCCGTTTAAGCCTTGCGTGTTTACCGTCGAAACCATCACCAAATACGAGGCCCATGTATCTTGCGAAAGGCGTTCTGTGGTTGGTGTCTTGCCTCTGTCATATGCAAATTTATATACAGGGTGTATAAACAGGGTGGTCATAAAAAAACTTGGCCGATATATGGACCTCTAGCGGCCGTTCCGAGGAGATTTCAGACATAATTATTCAAAGGTATGAGCTCGGGATTCTGTGAAGGACAACAAAGTGGCACTCACGGTTACAGTTATAGGTAGAGAAACTCGAAATTTTCGAATGGCGACGCCCACTTTTTCCCGTTTGAAAATGCTCAGCCCATGCGAAAACCCCAGAGAGCGTTGGAGCGGTACCTGTATCACAAAACACGGACGCGTTATGTACGCACAAAAAAAAAAACAGTTCTGCGAACGGCCAACAGAACCACGTTCTGGTCGCACGTAGGAAATTTGCATATGACAGAGGCAAGACACCAACCACAGAACGCCTTTCGCCAGATACATGGGCCTCGTATTTGGTGATGGTTTCGACGGTAAACACGCAAGGCTTAAGGTGCCTGCCTACGTTCGGAGACCTTTTTTTTAAATATTTGAAAAATTGACTTGTTATGTGCATTATACTATCAAATACCTCTAAAAACTATGAATAATATATAAAATAGCTATACATGTTTTTTTTTAATTTTCATTTTTTGCAAAAAATAAACAACAAATCTCAATAAATTAGCAACTTCGCAGGACAACAAAACTCAAATTCAAATTAAGATATTCTATTTTTGTAAATTGTATTGTATTATCAAAACCCTCTTCTGGGATCTCTAACCCATTTTATAACTGAAACTTTGTATTAAAAAAGCTTATGCAAATAAACCTTTCGACATAGAAAAAAATCATCAAAAATGATTACAACTTCATACTTGTGTAATCAAAAAACAAAAACAAAATGCATGAACAATTAAAATAAAGGTAGGTTACCTGAATTGAACCCTTTAAAATATTCTACCAAAGTTTAAAATTATTTGAAGCATAATGTTATGAGTTATGATGTTGTGCGGAAGAGCAAAATGTAAAAACGTCCGTTAGCAGAACACTACCTACGGTTTGAAAATCTGTCAACATACTAATATTAAAAGTTCTGAAACTAGAGTTCTAAGTAAGAGAGAAACAAAATTTAAACTGATTTGGAAAGTTAAGAAACTATACTTTCAAAGTCCGGCAAAATTAAAAAATCGTATTTTTCTCCACAAATGCGGTTTTATAGGTAGGCAGGCACCTTAAACGGCATTCATCCCATTGTAATAATAGAATTTTACCAATTTTCCATTAACTTTCGCTGACAGAGTCACTTCGTTGGCATGTGCGAGCTCCCGACTGAAGATCTGGCTGAATATCTGGCGAAAGGCGTTCTGTGGTTGGCGTCTTGTCTCCAACCTATACAAATTTCCTTCGTGGGCCCCGATCTTGGTTTTGTTGGACGTTCGCAGAGCTGTTTTTTGTGAGTGCATAACTTTACCGTTTTTTGTGACACGTACCATTCCAACGCTCTATAGGGTTTTCACATGCGCTGAGCATTTTGAAACAGGAAAAGGTGGGTGTTGCCATACGAAAATTTAGAGTTTCTCTACCTATGACCGTAACTGTAAGTGCCACTTTGTTGTCGTTCACAGAATCCCGAGTTCATACCTCTGAATAACTATATCTGAAATCTCATCTCGATCGGTTGAACGGAACGGCCGCTAGAGGTCCATATACAGGGTGTTTTAGTGAACCGTTTCAGAACTTCTAAGAGGGGTAGGGTACATCCTGACGAACCAAAATCATATATACGAATGGGCAATCAGAAATGCTTTCCTGCCGCGGTAGATGGCGTTGTGCGAAAATCCCGAGCTTTCGTGTAGGGAATCTTCATTTCGCACAAGAACGCCAAGTTAGTAGGATGGATGATTACACGATCGCAGAGCTAGCCGATATGCATTTGGCGTACGGGGCTGCAAATTGTAGTGGGCCAGCCGCACAGCGTTTGTACGCGAACGATATCCGACGAGGCGTATCCCCAGTCATAATTTCTTTGCAAGACTGCACCAGAGGTTAGCTAAGACAGGTTCATTAGAAAGAGCTGACAGGGACAGGGTAAGAACAGCACGGACTGCAGACGTCGAACAGAATGTGCTGCAGCATGTACAGGGGAATCCAAGAACGAGTACACGAAGTGTAGCAAACGCAGTTGGGGATTCCCATTGCAGCGTCTGGAGGATTCTCCGAGAAGAAGACATGCATCCGTTTCACGTGCAGCGTGTCCAGACACATCAACCGGAGGATTATGCACCTCGTATTGCTTTCGCACAGTGGTACCTTGGAAAATGTGCTACAAAATCCCCTTTTTCCTGCTGAAGTGTTGTTTTCCGATGAGGCATCTTTCACAAGGGAAGGAATTTTCAACACGCATAACTGGGCGGTCGAGAACCCGCATGCAATACGACGTCGTGCAGCACAGATTCGATTTTCGGTCAATGTATGGGCCGGTATTATGGGAGATCACCTCATCGGACCTTACCTGTTACCGTCTCTTCTAACCGGACCTAACTACTTGCTCTTTCTGCAGCAAGTATTGCCACAACTTTTGAGAGATGAACAGATTTCTGCATCGACGCAACAGACAATGTGGTTCCAACACGATGGAGCCCCTGCCCATTATAGCATAGATGTTCGTAACTACCTGGATGTCACATTTGGTCAGCTGTGGATCGGACGTGATGGTCCCGTGCGTTGGCCTGCTCGGTCACCCGACCTATCATGTCTTGATTTTTATTTCTGGGGTCATCTGAAATCGCTAGTTTATGACACCCCTGTTGACAATGTTGAGGAGCTGGTTGCAAGAATTGCAGTAGCTGCCGGAGAAATTCGAGATATGCCTGGAGTATTCCAGAATGTTCGGATGTCCATGCGTCGGAGATATGAGGCGTGCATTGTAGCCCTTGGAAGAAACTTCGAACACTCACTTTAGTCCATGTACCTTTTGCTTCTTTTCATGTATTATTAAAACGATTTCTCACTTACGGTCTCTTTTCTTTACGGTGCTTCCGTGTACAACACCGCTTCAGGAAAGCATTTCCGACCCCACATTGCTATATGATTTCGAGTTGTCAGGATGTACCCTACCCCTCTTAGAAGTTCTGAAACGGTTCACTGAAACACCCTGTATATATATATATACACTAGGGGGATTCCGGCCCTTGCTCGCTTACGCTCGCCAACCCCAAGGGATTGCTACGCAATCCCATTTGGTTTGCTTAGCAAGCCAACACTCCTTTCACAGATGCCATTTGGTTGACTTCGCAAACCAATATTCTTTTCGTAGAATGAAACTATCTGAATAATTCGTATTATCCTGATTTCACTTTCCGGTCCATGACGTCACAGCGAGTGCTTCGCCCCCTGCTCGCTTACGCTCGCCGCCCCCCCGGATAGTTTATAGTTTAGGATAGGAGATAGTTTCCTCTAGTGCCTTAAGGTAGATGACCTTTTTGACCCCAGGGTTTAAGTCCCAAGTGGCTCTAGATATTCTATTACCTTGTATCTTTATAATTTGTTCAAAGATATAGTTGAGGTGTGGTATAAATGACAAGTTCTTATCAGTGACGATTCCCAAGTACTTCAGCTCTTTCTTATATTTGTTTTCTCCATCTATCTTAATACGCGGAATGTGGGTGTAGTTCTTCTTTGAAAGTATTTTAAATATACTTTTGTCTTTGTTTAATTTTTAATTTATTTTCGGCGATACACGTGTTAATTTTATGAAGGGCGTCATTGGCTGAGGATGTAAATTTGTAAGTTGCGGTTTCTCTTATCGTTATAAAAATGTCGTCGGCGAATTCTTGTGTATTGGTATTTGCCCCTAGATCCAGATCGAGTATATCATTGAAATATATATGTTCCAAAGTAAGGGACCCAAACTCGACCCCCTGTGGTACGCTTTGATTATAATTTTTCTTTTCATCTTCTATTGTTGCAGTTCTGTTGTTCAAGAAGCTGTCTATGATGTTTTTAAGGTATGGGGGTATGTCCAGATTATCTATTTTATACATCATGATTTCCCAGTCGACGCTGTTGAATGCACTCACTATGTCCAGGGATACGATGTATATTATTTCTTTTTTGGTTGTAGCAACATCCATGGTATTAAGTATGTTTTTGATGGCGTCTGTGGTTGATTTGAATCTTCTGAAACCAAATTGTCTTTCGTTTAATTTTTTTCTTGTTTCCCGGAAATATCTTAGCCTGTGTCAGAGCGGCCCGAGCGATGTCTACTTTGCAAGACAATATGTGTAGTTGTGGCTAAGAACAGAGGGACACTGCTCACCAAATTTGGACATACACGTTTTATTTGTATAACATTAAATGAAGTTTACGATATCTACACCGCACCGTCCGGTGCTTCAAAAAAACACGTCTACTCCAAGACCGCTGGTTCCACCGTCTCCTCGCGAACGACCCTCTGGTTTTCACCCCCTTCTTTTCATCCCCCGGGGTCGGGGCCAACCACCGAACACTCCGTAAGGGGAAGGGGTAATGCTTACTGAGAGAGGAATATAACAGGAGCCACAAGAACGACCGTTCTTATATGTGTCCATGACACCCGTCCGAAGATCGTAACACTCCTCCCTCCTTAAGCGTGAAATAGGCCCTAAAGGCCTATTTCATAAGATGCAAGACATATAAAACATATTTACAAAACATAGCAGACAACAGCAGCAGAGTCCCTCATCGTCCGTTGTCTCCGTGGGCCGAATTCTTTATTTCCACTCTCCCCTGTTCTCCTGACCCGGGTGACCTTTACTGACACCCCCGCCAACCTCACTAGAGGAAGTCCCATTCCCCCCAACAGCAGTTCCTCCTTGTGTTGGCAGGATAACCTCACACCTCTCCACAAAGGTAGCAGGTACACCGGTGCCCTTCAAATCGTTGTCACCAACGAGCCAAATTGGAGTCTGTGTAAGATTGTTTGTGTCCCTAGTTGGCAAACATGCCTCAACAATACTCTCATGCATGAGTTTACAAACTAGGTTATGATCTAATTATCGACACTAATCTCTACACAAATTAAAACTAGGGGAAAGGAATATATACAAAAAATCTACAATCAACATAACCACTCTTACCACATTACTTACTACTTCAAAACCAATATGAATGCAGTACACAAAAATAACTACAAGTAAGAGTAAAAATACTGCACATCACAACAATATTTAAAAAAGAAAAATTACTGAAATTAACCAACTTCCCGACAGTACAATTTCCTCAGTGTTACGCACTTAAAAATATTAACACTTCCTGGCAACATAATTTCATGAGCGGTAAGCACTCCAATATTCATTTCACAAATCATAAATATTGCCAGTCTCCTACGAGATCCTCATTTACAGAAATCTCACTTATATGTACTTTATACTTAAAATGAAGAAATACATAAATACAGGAACTTAAACACATTGAAAACTAATTATATACAACATAATTCCTATTTCCAACATTCATTTATTTCGTAGTTCTCCAGGCCCTTAAGGACCACCTTTTACAAATCTATCAATTTCCTTAAAATCCAAATCGAAAACTGATAAATGAACTTTTTGCGATAATGCCACCACAGGAATGATAATCGCCTAATCCACCCCCTTTCTTGGGTACCGATCAATTGATTTAACTTGTTACTCTTCCCCCAATAAAAAGTAACCCCCCACATTTTAGATTGAGGGTATCTCATGGTCTTTCGTGCCACCCCTGCTCGCACTGAACTCCCGTGTAAATTTACCCTTCCTCTTGTCTTCTCTATCACCGCCTGATTATCCGTCAAAATCTCCGAAGCCCCTCCTAACCTTTCTGGACTGCGCTTCAAGAGAACTATTCGTTGACGAATCTTCCTCCGCAAACCGATCTCTCGACTATCCGTCTTTACTCCGCGTCGCTTAAATCCAGTGTCCAAGAACGACTTGGATAAAATCTCACCCTTATGTTTTTCCCTGTGCGACTTTGGCGTTTCAGACAAGCACTCCTTTACCTCCGATTTCCCGTTCTCTCCGAGACCCAAACTATCTTTCTCTAGCCCATGCTGCTTAACTCCCATATTGTCACCGAACGCCTTGGGCAATATTTCACTCTGGTGTTTTCCCTCACATAACTGTGGAGTTACGGAGGGGTGCTGGTTTCCACCCCCTTTCCGAGACCTTCGTCTTTTCCCATTCACGCGACTACATCTGTGACTCTCCCCCTCCTTGGAAGTAATAACTTCACCAGGAATGTCCGTTTGCTCCCTTCCCAATGAGTCCGTTGGGTCATCTACCTCGCCTTGTGTCTCTTTGTGACCTTCAGCCACCTCCCCCTGGGCCGCGAGAGCGTTTCTCTCCGTCTCTTCGCCCACGAGTTCTTTTTCCCGTTCCATGTCCTGCGAAGTTTCTGATTCCCCCTTCACATCCGTTGGGGTAGGGTCAGTTCTATTTTCCTGCCCTTTCCTCCCCTCCTGAGAGAGATCGCTCCTTTCCTTATCTTCACTAGTTCCTCCTTCCGTTCTTTCTACACCTTTCTCCAGCATTTCTAACACCCTCCATTTCATTTCATAAACGGACAATCTCTCTTCAGCCTTTTCCTGAGCAGCTTTATACCTTTTTTCGGCCAATATCAAATACCTTCTAGCCTCTGCCCTTGCTACTTTTACATGCCCCTCTACTTCTCCAAATTCCTTTCTCGGTTCTATTTGAGCCATTATCCGGCTACATTCCAACTCTCCTTCAGCATTTATCTGATCCCTTACCGCCTCTCTCCATTCCAATTGGGCTTCTCTCCAACCCCTTAGCGCCTCCTTTTCAGCTTCTCTTTTCTCTCTTAAAATCCTATCATTAACAATAGATGTCACGAACACTTCTACAAATTCTGCATCGTATGATTTAGAAACCTCTATTATTCTTTTCAATTGACACCTATTCGCATTTGAAGGAACGTCTTCCCCCATTTCAATTGCCACATATCTCATCTCCTCTATCCTCGCTCCCTCAAAATATGCCATGGTGATCCCCGTGTAAACACAATCAATTTTAATAATAACACCCAGCTTCAATAATTACTCAAGTAAATACACAAAGATTATTCAAACATGCACTTTGATGTTCCATATAATTCCCCTAGTTACTCTATTAAATATGCAAACACTTTCAATAAGTAACTAATTATATTAAATACATCTGCATAATCTTACACTTTTATTTGCCCACAGTAATTCCTAAAAACTATTCCTTAGCTGATGTTCATTACACATTAAATCCTACAATCCATAGCCCCATCAAAATAAATACACATCATAGCACATATATAACAATCATCCCCATCTTGCTTCTCATACATATATGTGTTAATCCCCCCTGTGTATTTAATGGCTCACTGGATCAATTCAGAAGGGACTTACCCCAGTACCCTTCAAGGTATGAGTTGACTGCAGAAGGCGCACTTCCATCCCTCCTCGCTTGCGAATAGCACATTCCTCAGACATCTTTCCGGTTGTACACTAACGTTAGACATCAGACGTTAACCATCTCAGATCAGCCTCACAGCTTTTCCATCGCAAAACGCTCGAACCAGCATTTTCCTTCCATCGCCCTAGTCGACACCAAGCGCATCTCCAGGATCACTCTTCCGACGTGGACGCCCCTCGGTCCAGGATCTCTGCTATTCCATCACACGGTATCCGGTCACGTCGATCGCTTCCTCCAACGCTCCTGGTAAGCACCCAACAATTTTCCGGGTTGCGAAAAGGATCCCTCTTCCCAGGTGATGACTGCAATGGTCCAGTGTCGAAGGTTCGCTTTGAGGATAGAATTCAATTCAGGAATTCTCTACAGCTGCTAGTGTAGTTCCCAGGATAGCTCCCTATCCCGAATCCAGCAACAGTCCAGTTGCTCTTCCGAAAATGGTGCAAGTATATACAGTCCAGCAACAATCCAGTTGCTCTTCACGAAATGGCGCAAGACTATGGAATCCAGCAACAATCCAGTTGCTCTTCCTAAACCTCCAAAATGGCGCCGCGTCACCTCTTGCCGTTTGTTCTATACCATCACACAACTACACAACCCCACTTCTGACCCCAATTATGTCAGAGCGGCCCGAGCGATGTCTACTTTGCAAGACAATATGTGTAGTTGTGGCTAAGAACAGAGGGACACTGCTCACCAAATTTGGACATACACGTTTTATTTGTATAACATTAAATGAAGTTTACGATATCTACACCGCACCGTCCGGTGCTTCAAAAAAACACGTCTACTCCAAGACCGCTGGTTCCACCGTCTCCTCGCGAACGACCCTCTGGTTTTCACCCCCTTCTTTTCATCCCCCGGGGTCGGGGCCAACCACCGAACACTCCGTAAGGGGAAGGGGTAATGCTTACTGAGAGAGGAATATAACAGGAGCCACAAGAACGACCGTTCTTATATGTGTCCATGACACCCGTCCGAAGATCGTAACAGCCTGTTTGTTATTATTTTATCGTATATCTTCCCCCAGCATGGAAGCAGACATATAGGTCTGTAAGCACCCGGTGTTTTGGGGTCTTTATCCATTTTCGGAACGCGAATGACTTTTGCAATTTTCCAGCTCTCTGGGAATATGCTTTTTCTTAGAAGGCTATTGAGTATGTTTCTGAACAAAGATTTATTTGTTTGGTAAATTTCCCGAACAACTGCGATCTGCGATGTAATCTGTTTATTTTTGGAACACGAATGTTGGCGTGACGTCACATTCTCTTGCAAAAATATAAAAGATATTCAATTAAAACATTTTTTTTATTTTAAAAAATCATATTTTTAGGTATCGATCTAATGTGAAATTTCTCGCAGATTTAAAACCCGGCGAATTTTTAACGAGGCGAATTTTTAAATTCAATCTAGAACAATTTAAAATGAATTTAATAGTTTTTTTTTTCACCCTTTTTTTTTTGTTCCGTCCCGCTCCGGCAATTGAATAAAGGACAGAACTTTGCTATTTTCCACTCTGACGTCACGTCACAATCTTCACTATTGACGTCAGCCTTTGGAACCATGCCAATTTTTTTCACCTTCCGCTCTTCGCAATTAATTGGGTATGTGTAGTCTTAGCTCAAACGATTCCACAGCGAACATTTTGACTGACATTGTTTAGTTCTCTTTTGTAAAATCAGAATCGTTAAAGATAGATTGAAAATTTCAGCGGATTTGAAATCTGCGGAAAATTTTACACAGTAAAGATACCTTGATTTTTTTTTTTAATAAATAATTTTTCAACTGAATATTTACATTTTCGCAAGAGATCATCGTGACGTCGCGCCGATTGGATCTCTTCGCAATTCGAATTTTGCTGAATTTGACCATGACGAGACCATTACGGCGTTGCCCGTGGTGTCGGTTTGCGAAGCAAACCATAGTTTATAATATCCATAAAATGCTTTGCGAACCAAACCAATTGGGAATCCGTGATGTCTTTTATCCAATAGGCTACGAATTTCCATTTGGTGTATGAAGCAAATAACTCCACAAAAGCAACTGGCTCGGGCAACGCCGGGCTAGAGTGCCTGTGCCTATTTATAGACACTCTACGCCAGGCTAGCCACACAGTTGGCTAGTTTATAATATTAGAGATTGACAGAAAAGGCCCTCTAAAATTCAGAATTATTCCTTTTGAATTTTTTTGGTGATGATTTTGAGGTAGGTTGGTATGTATTTTAATTAATGCCGAGCTGAGACGAATCTTACGAAATAGATTCGAAAAACTATCCAAGTGATAACATCTATAGAATTTCAACAGAAAAGCACCGTTCTGCCGCAAAAGCACTACCACATAATCTTTGCTTGTCAGAAAAACCTCTCATAGATGGCAGTACCAATGAAATATTTGATCGTTTTCTTTTAAACTATCAATTGTTAAATTGTATGCCAAAGCATTTATAATTTGAGGGGGAAATTTAGCCTAACAGTTTTCGACGTGGTACTACCGTGGTACTACCGTGGTAATGAACCGGTCTACCTTTGACCACTCTTTTTAGGGTGAAATTGAAAAACTAAATTAGAAGACGATGCTGTCACAATTAAGTTTAACTGGGACCGTAATTGTATACAAATCGCAGTAAACAAATGTTGCGACAAGCAGAATATTTTGTTTCGATTTCAGTAAAATTTAATTCCTATTTATCTATTTTTCTTTTTCAAAAAATATGTTGATATTTCTTTTTTTATCAAAACTTTAAAAAGTAGCTTGATAAATTTTGGATAAATAGGTCTTATTAATTCTAAATATATACTCATGTTTAATTAAAAGTGTCGTCGAATGAATGTGTCTGTTATTGTTTTATAACAGCTTTCCAAAATGAAGGTACAACTGTTTCTCTCGCCTAGTTACTTCTCTGTTTTTCAATTATTTGTCAATCTTATGGCATTAATTTTCTTTCCAATTTAGATCGTCTTTAACAAAGTTAAGATATCGCGACGAAGAGTAATTTCCTCATTTATACAAGTAATAATGAGTGTGAGAATGAATAATTTGTAAATTTCCTTTTTGTTCTATTTGTGAAACGGAAAATGATTTAAGTGAGTACAGGGGTGTCAGGGATTATTAAATATTTATCTAAAAAAGTTATTTTCAACTGATGTGCTTTGGTGAAACTTAAAATTATATATGATTACTTCTTTTCGATGGTTAGTCTTTGAACTTTTGACAAATTTATTTGCGAGTAATTTCAAATAAATCCCGTGTCCATAATGTGTATTATGTTTTCATTATGACATCACAAATACATTTTGTTTAAAAATTTAAAAAAAAAGCCATTTGGTAATTAAAAGGACTTTAGTTACTTTTCTGTAGATCAAGGTAAAGTTTTTTTTTTTTTTGTCATATTATAAATAAATCTGTACTTTTTTTATGTGGGCCACAGAATTTTGAATATTGGTTTACAAGTGTCATAGACGAAAGAGGTTGAGAATTGCTGGTCTAAAAGGATATTGGGAGGCTCATTGATTAATGCCATTCTGACAAAAGCCTAGTTTATTAGATATAAAAATATTTATAATTTTATTGATGAAATATTTGGATGTTTTGTTAAAAATTAACTTCAAAGAGTTCTGAAAATGATAATTTTTCAAATAATTTGTCTGAAAAAAAACTATTGCTTGTTTCTTTCAATGGTGTCCTATTGTTGATCAGGGTTCATAGGTCTAAATCATAAGAAACCACCTATTTTGACTCTGATTCATTAAACAGTTTTTGTGGTTTTGGAGAATTTAGGTCTGGTATTAATCCTCTTAAACTTTTCATTTTCTTAAACTTTATTTTTTATTTTTCAGCTAAAAATTAGACCTTGAAAAGTTGTATTTTAGGATGATATAACTAAAACAGCAATTAATACCAGCGTAATTCTACACATAGTTTCGCTTAAGTGCAGGTCTTTTTGTTCTTTCTTCCAATCTAAATTGCTTTAATAATACACTCATGTCCATAAATTAAGGATAATTCAGAATCGCACGGAAATCGAACTCTAAAGTAAAAATTTCAACCTGTAGAATTATCGCACACATCTTTAAGAATAATATCCAAATTACAGGAAGCCATCAGATGACGCCAATAGTAAGTCACAATGACGAGAGTGTAAGAGAGGTGTATATAAGGAATGGTAGCAAAGAAGTAAAATTGTTCACAAGCATTCTGTAAATCGCTCAGTGCCACAGCGGAATAGTTATGGCACACAGGACGCATGTCGATGATTTTTTACGTTGTAGAATTATTGGCCGCCTGGAATGTGGCGTACTCTGATGGAAGTTTCAGTGGAACTTGGAATCGCCCAAAGTGTCATCTCTAGGCTTTGGCAACGATTCCAAAATGATGGAATTGTCAGTACAGTACAGGTCGCCCCTGAGTTACAACGCTGAATGACGACCGGTATTTGACAGTAACTGCAAAAAGAAGCAGACGGAGCACAGCATCTGACCTTTTTCGTCAGCTATCTTCAGCCACGAGTACGACAGTTTCAAGGCAAACCGTTTACAGACGTTTGGGACATGTTGGTCTATATGCTCGCAGGCCTTCCGCTCACAGCAACTCACTGTAGCCAGCGGTTAGCCTGGAGTAGGGGACATGCAATGTGGATATCGTCACAGTGGCTTGTGTGAAGTTTTCCGAAGAGTCCAGGTTTAGCTTGCAGTTTGATTCACGGTGGACGTTCATGTGTAGAACATCAGGTACCCGCTACCATCAAGACAATATCATTGAACACCTTTACGATGGTGCAGGATTGCTCGTTTGGGGCGGAATTATAATGGGCTCTAGAACAGATCTACATGTTCAAATTGGAACCATGATAGGCAAAATTTATCGGGACATCATTCTGGAACAACATGTATGTTTGTTTAAGGGTGCCATGGGCGTAGAATTTGTTAGTTATAGTTATCAATTAACTTTCCATATTATTTTTATTGATACTTTATAGGTGTTATCCTTTAGTTCATACAAAGTTTTATGTTCCCATCATGTTACAAATTTTATACTTAATTTGTGCTCATTGAAATTTTAGAGAGTGTTCACAATTCCAAGGAAGCCTATCAATTCTGGACCTGTTCTGTTTTTGTGGCAGTCATCATCTGGAAACTTTCTAGTCACAACTGGGTAAAGTTCTACTTTTAAAAAAGATCTTAAAAGTTCAATTGTCGGTGCTGGTGAAGTTGGTTAAATTATCTAAGTTGGGGGGGGGGTCTTATTAGCAATGCTAACCATTTTCATTTGACATTGACCTAAAGACAAGAAATTTAAATAACGTCATGACTACACAGTTAACTTTAATATTAACACTCAAAAAAGTAATTGTGTAATGATTTTTAATGTTCTGGTACTGGACTTCAAGGACAAAATTTTGAAATTTATGTAAAAACCTAAAATTTGAAGTGACCTAAAATATAACCTTTTCATACAATAATTTAAAAACATGTACCAATAATTTAAAGTGTGATTGACATGTTGAAGTCAATCACTCGAAAGTTGGAGTGTACACAAACAAAATATAACCTAATATATTTTTATTCACTATGAGAAAAATATTATATATGTGGGTTCGTAAAAGGTAAAAGATAAATAACTCTTAAAGTTTAAATTTAAGTTTAATTAGATAATTGATGTATTTACAGTATATTTACAAACATCTTTAACAATTAAGAATATCCGACAACTAAGAGGCCATCTGCCTAAAAAGTCATGGGCCGTCTGCCCAACTGCTAGCTTCGGTGTCTGGGGGAACATCTGTCTCATTGCTGCGGTCGCTTCTGAGCGGACGCTTCCTCTAGGTGGCGTTACTGCTGCGGACGTATCAGGCTTTGGCGCGCTCGTCGCACAATCCCACAATCGGCTATCCTGACTGTAATTTCGTCCTCGAAATTCGCCGTCTTCAACATCAGTAAACAGGCCATAACATTCTCACATATCTGAAATACAAACAAAAAAGAAGAAAGAAAGAGGGAAAAAAGGCTTATATATACATTTTTTTTTTACTGTTGACCAGTGGGCCAGGGTTTCATGTAATCAGCTGCTGAAGTAGTTAGGCGTGGACCTTCATGATCGCCCACTTTTTCAATGGCATATCTGTCATTAGGAGACACTTTTACAACTCTATAGGGTCCCAAAAATTTAAGTTTCAGCTTAAGCCCAACTCCAAACTGCGTGCGCTGAATGGCCACTAGATCTCCTACTTTGTACACTCTAGATTTTTTCTCCCTTTGTTATACTGACGTTTATTTTCCTGTTGCAATTTGAAAATATTGTCTTTTGCTTGTTCGCGTAATTCTACTCTCTCCTTCATCATGAACTTTTCATACTCTTCTTCCAGTACATCTTTTATCTTCAGATCTTCTTTATTTTTCATTGTGATGCCAATCATCAGTTCGAATGGCGTATGCTTCGTACTTCTGGATGGTGTACTGTTTATGATACTTTGTAGACTTGGAACATATTTGAACCATTTGCTAGGCTCCTCTATTGAAAGTTTGGCAAGAACAGGAATCAACAGACCAATCATCCTTTCTGCCTGCCCATTGCCTCTAGGAATTCCGGTTGTTATTTTACAATGTTCAATTCCCTGATCAGTACAATAATCAGTGAATTCCTTCGATGTAAACGCTGATCCCCTATCTGAAATTATTCGTGATGGGTTTCCAAAAGTAGCTTGTTGTAATTTCAGCTTTTCGATAGCATCGCTAGCCGAGGTAGATTTCACTGGGTACAACCAGACAAACTTCGTAAAGGCATCGACTACCGAGAAAATATGTTGGTATCTTTTATTCGTTGTTGGAAGGGGTCCCAAAAAGTCGATATTGTAAGTCCCAAGTGGAACGTTGTCTTTCGGCACTGGATTAAGAAACCCTTCGCCTTTTCCACGTTTTCTATTGCAGAGGATGCACTGTACGCAATTAGAAATAACGATTTCAACATGTTTTCTTGCATTAGGAATAAAAAACTGTTGCTTAAGAATTTCCTCTGTCTTGGCAGCGCCAAAGTGACCTTTGTTGTGAACGTCTCTAATGATGTTATTTTGCATCGCTTGAGGAACCATTAGTAGTTCTTTCCCATTCTCATACTTGTATAGAACTCCGCCTTTAATGAAATGTTCACTCTCATGTCCTTCTTCAACTAGAGTTTTAATTGCTTTAATGTGATCATCTAGATGTTGTGCAGCTTCTATTTGGGTTGTTAATTCTCCTTGCGCACGAGTTGTTATCAACAATATGTTCCTGCTTAGGGCATCCACATGCTTCATTTGGGTGCCTGATCTATGGACAACCTCATAATCATATTCTTCGAGTGACAATGCCCATCGAGCAATTTTTGGTGTAAGCTCTTTTTTCTGCATAGTCCTCTGAAATGCAGCGCAATCGGTCACTATTTTGAACTTAGTACCCAACAAGTAGTAGCGAAATTTTCGCAAAGCCTCGATTACAGCCAGTACTTCCAATTCGTAAGAACAATACTTCTCTTGTTGAGGAGTAGTCTTCTTGCTCATGAAGTGAATGGGATGAAATTTCCCATCATGAGCTTGCTGAAGCAAAACAGCTCCAAAGCCGTGGCTACTAGCATCCGTATGTAATTCTAAGGTTGCTCCTTGCCTAAAGAGATGCAATACCGGACTACTTGAGAGAATTTCCTTTAGCCTTTCAAATGCTTTGACTTGCTCAGAGCCAAATGTCCATTCGACATTATTTCGAAGCAGGTCACTTAATGGTTTTGCAATTCTTGAAAATCCACCGACAAATTGTCGAAAGTAAGAGCAAAGACCCAAAAAACTCATGACTTGTTTTACATTTTTCGGCTGGGGAAAATTTTTCACAGCACGCGTCTTGGATGGGGAAGGTTGAATTTTGCCGCCCTCGATAACGTATCCGAGAAATTCTATCTTATGTTGAAGAAATTGACACTTTTTAAAATTTATTATTACGCCGTATTCTGACGCAACCTTCAAAACCCTTTTAATTTTTTCCAGCCCTTCTTGTTCATCAATGGAAGGTATAACAATATCATCCATGTAAATTATTATAGTCTTGTCTCGAATTAAGTCTCTAAACACCGTGTTTATGTACCTCACAAAAACACTTGGTGAGTTACTACATCCGAAAGGTACAACATTGAATTCGTACTGTCCTTCATGGGTGACAAATGCTGTGTAACGTGTCGAATTAGGGTCCATTGGTATGTTGAAAAATGCGTTTTTTAAGTCCAAAGTGGAAAATACCTGTGCGTTTCCCAAGCAATCTAAAACATCTTGAATTAATGGGAGTGGGTGCTTATCTTTGATTAATTTTTGATTAACCGATCGATAATCAACGCACAATCTGTATGAATTATTACCCTTCTTTTTACACAAAACAATGGGTGAAGCGTAGTTGGAACAGGAGGGTTTAATTATTCCGTCTTTTAACCACATTTGTATTTGTTCCTCAACAATTTTCTGTTCTTTTAAAGACATTCGGTGCGGTCTCTGACAAATCGGTATATCATCAGTTAAAATTAAAGTCATTTTTACTTCTGTGTCTTTAATTTTATGCGGCTTATATTCACTAATCAAAATATCTAACTCGTTTCTTATTTTAGGATCTTTTATATGTTGCAATTCAATTTCATCTGTCAAGGAAATCGGCAATTCGGATAAAGGATTAAAAGTCAAATCATTTTCTTGAACATCCTGTGCACAAGATGACGCAACGCCTATCATTGGAATATTAATGGCAGTCGCCAATAGTTCACACCTGTTTTCTTCTTTGAAGGGGTGAGTCAGGGGGGAGGGGATACCAAACATCTGCCTTTCATTACTTTCGGATTCCAAAACAGTGGCTCCATTTCGGCAACTCGTTTTTGTTTTTATACTTTCACTTCCTGAATGAGGTCCCTCAAAACGCTTAGCTTTTATTTTTTCAGACTCTTTCACTTCCGAAGTGTGTGTGAAAGAAAGATTAATAGAATTTTCTCGAAAGCTCAAAATCCTTAAATCATTTCCTGATATTGAAATATTAAGCTTGTTAATTACGTCCATACCAATCACAATATTACAACACAAGTTTTCAATAACAAAAAACTCAGTGAGAATATTAAAATTGTCAATAGTAATTTCAGCACAAAAATAACCAAGTGATTTTACACTTTGATTTCCAATACCATTTAACATTATGTCACAGGGGGTTAATTCTGGTGCACCAATTTGCATATAAAAATCATATTTCAAAATAGATAAATCTGATCCCGTATCAATTAAAGCATCAACATATTTACTCATAATTTTAAGACATTTGTACAACTTCTTTTCATGATTACTGGACATATTAATTAAAACTTTCTTTTCTTCATGAATATCGGTTTTTACACCTTTATTACATTCGAATTTACGGTGTCCATATTCATTACACTTTAAACATTTAATTCCTTTATTCTTATTTGGACACTCAGAAATTCTATGACCAATTTCATTACATGAAAAACATTTAACATATTGGTTAGTAACACTTTGGTGAGCACGGACGATCGACGGTTTATCATTGAATTTCTTGGAGCGCTGATGACTTTGTGTTTCAGCTGATTTCATATCTCTAGCTCCCGGTCTTTTAAGATGGAATCTTGCCGCCTCGTACTCATCCAATTTATTCACTAATTCGGCTACTTTATTCAATTTCGGTAATTCATCAATAAAATGCTCGCGCATTTCAAACGGTATTTTCCTTTTGATTTGATCCGCCACTATGAGATCTTTCAATTCTTCATATTTAGAGATACTAAGACCCACAACCCATTCTTCGAAAAAATTATCTAACTCGTAGGCGAAATCACGCCAAGATGCGGTTGTTTCTTTTTTATGAGTAAAAAAGTGCTGTCGAAACTGCTCTGGTGTTAGTTTAAATCGATTCAGTAAAAGTTTTTTCACGTGATCGTAATCATTTGCGAGCGAATCAGGCTCTCTTGCAATTAAATTTGCGATATCCAACGGTAAAAGACTCACAAGGAAAATAACCCAATTTTCTTTAGGTATTTCTATGCGATTAATTTGTTTTTCAAACAAAGATAAATACATGCTTAAATCACAGTTTCCGTCGAAACGTGTCATTAGTTTTGAAAAGTCAGTTTTAAGTGGGGAAATAAAATCGGAACTTCCAGTACTTTTGTTTTCTAGCTGTAACTTCTTCAACTGAAATTCGCGTTCTGCTTTCTTTTCGCGTTCAGCTTTATCGTCTCTTTCCTTTGTTTCTCGTTCAGAAACAATCCTTTTTAAAAGCGTTTTTGTAAATTCCTCATTGTATTCATCGGCTTTCGTTATTAACTTAATAAGCTGCGGAATTTTGGTTCCTTCCGTTGCTATTAGATCTAATTCCTCTATCAGCGCTAGCAGATCGATCTTGCGTGCTCCGGCTAAATACGTAGCCATGTTAGTGTCAAAATGAAAAATCTGTACTCACAGTTCAGATGAAGTATTCCTCAAGATCCAATATGCTGAGTCACGGTAATTCACTCAAATGAAGTTCACACCTCGAATCCGATGAGCATCAGACGAATATTGGAATTGTCCGCGTCTCGAACAGTTTATGTAAAGTTCGCTTCTTGAAACTTTTAGGTAAAAACGGCAATCTTCGGCCTTTAATTAAATCCAGGCCAAACCCTCAAATATATGTGGGTTCGTAAAAGGTAAAAGATAAATAACTCTTAAAGTTTAAATTTAAGTTTAATTAGATAATTGATGTATTTACAGTATATTTACAAACATCTTTAACAATTAAGAATATCCGACAACTAAGAGGCCATCTGCCTAAAAAGTCATGGGCCGTCTGCCCAACTGCTAGCTTCGGTGTCTGGGGGAACATCTGTCTCATTGCTGCGGTCGCTTCTGAGCGGACGCTTCCTCTAGGTGGCGTTACTGCTGCGGACGTATCAGGCTTTGGCGCGCTCGTCGCACAATCCCACATATATTACAAATAAAATGAAGATGTAGTGCCTTGTAATTGTTGATTCATCAACAATAGTAATTTGATATTGAAGTAGTAATTTCATTGTGTTTTCTTAGATTGTATAAAAGGAGAACCTTGATTGTTTCCTTTGTAAATTAACATTTACAATACCTCTGAACTAATAGTGTCATTTTTAAGCTAAGGTTCGAACCTTGCACTCATGTTGATGTGTATAATATGTGAAAAAAAATTATTTATAGTATAAATGCTTGAATTAGAAGTATATTTTGAAGCATAAAGACATGCTCTGAACAGTATCTCATGACTATGACATAACTAGATTACAATAATTTGCTAGCTGGGTCTTGACTTGAGCTTTTAAAAGTTAGGAATCGGTTTCCTATGTGTGAGACTTGTACAAGAGGTTGCAGAAGTTGCCTGAAAATGACAAACCAATCAACAGTATTGAAGAAAGAAACAGAAATATTCATTGGAAGTGTAGTTCACTTTTCTCATACATTTTGAAGAATTTCAGTTATAAAAATGCAAAAACAACAAATTGTAACCTCCACTATATTCTGCACTGCTTCCAAATGTACGATTAAAAAATTAAGCAATCATGTTAGCTTCCATTTTTGTCTGTCATAAAGTTTAGATTCAAGTAAAATTATTATGTTTACATCTGGGCATTAAATAAATGCCTTTTACAAAGTTTCGCTAATCAATTTAGTGCTTAGACATGTTTGTATAAAGTTAAACAGTATTATCCCCCTAAAAACACAACACCAGTCATAAAAATCCTACTCTTTAAATACTATCATTTACCATTTATTCTTTTTTCAGGTATGATCAAATAGTTAATATTTTTGATAGACATGGAGAAAAACAACATGAATTGTCTTTACCTGGGTAAGTAATTTGAATTTAAACACTAGTGCAATGTTCCCCAAACTTATCAATCCAAGGACCCATTGAAAATTAAGATTTTTTACTGGTCCCATGATATAAAATTAAACTTGAAACACAGAAGTCTTGCATAAAACCAGAAATTTTTAATTTTCAACCTTAATATTGGGAGTAAAATAATTAGAGCAGTGTTTAATAGCCTCTAAAACAGTAAAACTTCAAATTAAGGATTAGTTTAAATTAATTAATTAGTTTGATTTAAAGTTCTGTAACAGAAAATCTAGAGTTCTGAAATTTAAAAAAAAAACACTAAATATTGTACAAAATCTTATTTATTAATTAAATGCATTAAAATCCAAAGGCTCTTAACTTGCAATGTTATAATATTAATGGCATCAAATATCTACTTTAATCCCTATGTACACAATTAAGCTGATTTTTAGCAGTTTGGTTTAATGTTTGAATATTTCAATATTAAATCATCCTCAACTTCAAGTCTATTTCAAATCAGTAAATCTAAAATTTTAATTTTAGAACATAATAGAGTCAGAAAAAATAATGGAACATATATTTTTTTCATCGTGGAAACCAAATAGAGAACCTATTTTGTTATTGAAGTAAAGTATTTTTTCCGTGAGCCCTCTGAAACCTTGCCGCAGATCCTTGAGGATCTGATCACAATTTGGTAACCACTGTTGTTGAGCACATAGTCCAACTTCATCGAGTTGGCTGGCATTTGAATAATTTAATTTTGAACCAGGTGTGTTAGTTAAATTAGACAAAAAGTTAAACGATGCTTTCCCGCAATTGCTATCTTTAGTAGTTAATGGCTGGGAGTGTATCATTCGATACCAGTAGAGTGATTGCGAATGTGCAAAACAATCGCGTCATTTGCCTTACACGATTTGTATTTCTGCAGACCTTTTCCTTCAGCACTCGAGATCACATCCCCTTTAGTTGTGTATAAGTGGTTTCACATACCAGTGGTAACACTCTGGCAATCTTTTTTCACATGGTGTCCCTGTCTTTGTTGAACAGGGGGTTCATGGTCCTGGGATACCCAGGTGATCTTTTTCTGCTTTCATCCTACTCTATCCCCACCCCACACCCCTTATAACAATTTTTATTTTACTTTCGTGTTTGACACTGCTTGGACAAATATGACTCTTGCACCACAAAACTACCAACTTTTCCCCTTCCAGAATCACATTCGTGCAAATAGACTTCCCCAAAATATCTGCCTTCTCACCAGAGCCACAAGGTACTCTGTAGAACTCTATCCCAAGTCTGAAAGCGTGTAAATTATGAAAAATATTTTCTGGTTATTTTTCAAAATGAAGTTGAGAGTGAAGACCTGGACCTTGATTCTATATTGAATTTATTGTAAATCGTAAATGAAAAGTAGATGTACTATTCCTGAAATGGCTGCATTGGTATCTAGAACAACATTGTAGTCTGTTCTTGAGTGATGAAACTGAAGATATTTTTCGCCACCTAATAAAAAAAGTTCTTGGAAACCTAAGAAACAATTTTGCAGGCTACTACATGTGTGTCAAAAAAAGAATGTTCAATATTTTGATTGGTGTTCATTTCATTCAATTTATCTAAGTAGTATAATTTGTGAAATTTTCAGAATCTGTTGTGGAATCTCTTGGGACAAAGATGGTACAATTTTAAGCATCATTTCCGAGCATTCTAATACATTGATTTTGTGGGATTCAAATACAAGAACTGTTTCTCATGTAGATTCTGGTCTAAGGTATGTTTATATTTTATTTTTGGTAGTTTTGTCTTCTACAATCAAACATTGTCACCTATAAAAGCCCCTTTTAATTTTGTGAACATTACTCAATATTTCAATGTCACAATTACGAGTTTTAAAACAAATATTTTATGCCAAAAACAATGTTTAATTAATGGGTGCATTGTTTAATTGTTTAGTAAAATAAGTTGTTGATTAAATATGAAGTTTTAATGTTTCATAGCACTTTTTCTAAATAATAATACATGAAAGACAGCATTATATTATGCCACGTGCAAAGTGTACACATATAATTAACCCATTCAATACTTTCCTCTAGTATTGAATCCATGAAAGGTTTCTTGATATTTATCAAAATAGTGCAACGGTGGTTTGTTTTTTAAAATGAAGCACAAAAAATTTCTGCCTAATTATTTGAAAAAACTTTTTAGCTAAATCCTCATGCAAAAATATTTTATACCTTGATATTTTCTTTTCTCTATTTTGCATACTATGCAAAACATACCACAGAAATTAGATTTTTATTCTTTTGCTAATTTTAACACTCTTTTCTAAGCTAGTTTTTTAAAGTAAAAAGCTGGTTTCCTTTTTAATACTAGTAATCTGTCCAAAAATGTAAGTTTTACTATCTGTGTAACAAGTTCAAAATTAATTATGTCTTTTTTTATTTAAAAAATAATTCATGTGTGAATAGTACTTCTGATGTTACCTCATGCAACGTCTTTAGAATATTTCTTTCAATTTAAATTTTGTTCAAATGCTTTCAACAAAATTTGTGAGATATCTTTTTTTTACCACTTGTAGTAATATATATTCATAATTTTTAATCTTTTGTTTTTATAGAGATCCAATGACTTTAATTGTATGGTCCAAAAGTGCTCCTTTGTTGGCTGTTGGTACAATTAAAGGAAATCTACTCATATATAGTTATCGAACATCAAAGTTAGTCTTATTTGTCTTAAATACTTTTACTAAATATATTATTTTTCTGTTTCGTTGAAAGTTGCATAGCATCTAAGATCAAGTGTCCGTTTTAATTTCACTCTAAAATTTGATAGAATTTGAAATTTGTGTGAAGAGGTTCACGACTTCTTCATACTTATGTAGTTTGTCCTATCTTCCAACTTAAACTTGTCCATATCTTTTTAAAATTTGGGATTTTTCATTTGATAAAATCAAGACCTAGAATGTTTTTTAATGTCACTATTTTATGGATATGCAGTGAAGTATTGTCAACTTTTCCAAAACAATACTGTGCTACCAAATGACTTTTGTTTCACATCCTTAGCATTAATTCTTTTGTTATCCATTTAAGGGGACATGGTACCCTTTGTACAATTTATTTTGGTTTTCATATACACAACAAAATATTTCTGTGTATCTTATTCCAATATACATTAACCATACATTACAAATGAAAAAAATTATATTTTCATTCGCAATAATTAAAGGAATTCTATTTCTACAAAAGAAGTTTTCGATATTTCAAATTCCTACTCCATCTGCAAATTTTAAACTTTTCTAGTATTTTTTTATTTACTTTCCATTAAGTGTTCCCCCACAATTTTGTGCATGGGATAACATGTCTAGGTTATTTATTTCTTTACAAATATTTTTGTTACAAACTATTGGGAACGATATAGTGGATTGTAACCCAACTAAGTAGTTTATAATGCAACAGTGGATCGAGCACATAACTAAGCTAACTAACAGAAGGTTGACCAAACATACTTAAATAAAATTAAGTTTTTTTTAAACTTTAAACCTATTTAAATGAAATAAAGAACGTTATCCTCCTAACAGACTGGGATAACGTGCAAGTAGTATCAACAACCAGATCAAATAGATCTCCGTCTCTCTATAGCAGGTCCACTTGTCTGCATATATATAGGTTAAATCGTTTGAATAATAATACTACTTCAGCTTTCAATTAGCCAATCGCAAAAATATATCTTGAATTGAAATAGAAGTGAAAGTTGAAGTGTAGGTTTGATGGTGTCGATGTCACGATCAATTAAAAAATATTGCTAGACTTTTAAAGTATGGTTATTAAATAAATTAATGCTCAAAATTGTATACAGTTACCAATATATCAAAGGTTAGGGTAGGTGATGAGAAATTAGCACTTTGCCATAACATGGCACCAACTTCTAACACAAACACTGAAAAATCTGCCAGTTAATTTCAGCAATTTTTGAAAAATAACTATTTTTTCAAATCCTTATTCCATGCACAAAGATATGAAGTATAACACAATAAGCTACAACCATTTTCGTACCTCTACATCACTTACAATAAAAACCTTATAATTTTAAATACATTGATAGTACCACTTAAATAAAAGCTGAGAAAAAGCACTTTGAAGTTTTAAATGCTTTTAGTTTCAGTCCTTACATTCGATAGAAAAACTTCAATACCTCGCTAAATAATATAGCTACAGCTATAAAATTTTACGCACACATTCTTTAAAGTTATATAATTAAAAAACAATAATAATAAAAAATAATAATATTTAGATGAATTTTTAAGGTATTGTATCCCCTGAATTAAATTATGAAGCTCATCCTATATTTGATGAAATGCTGCTTAAAGTTGACTGCTTGTAGGTGTGTAAATTTTCTTTCCTAAAAGACTTTGTTTTAATGTACATGTTGGTTGCAAAGAACTATAAAGGAAGCTATGGATGAAAAAGTTAAGAGTTTAGAATAACATAGTTCATTTTATATTATAGTTAATGTTCTATTGGTGAATGCCTACATGTATATTATGCATATTTTGTAACTGCCATGGTCTGTTCATGCATCCATCTGTATTTATATGGGTTTTCTAGAGGTTCACAATTTATTATTTGGTTTGTGGCTACATGATTATGAGGCTGTATTTTATTCATTTCAATAAAGAATGCATTACTGGCTTTAATTAAAAAAAAAATTGAATATTAATGTGTAAACATGATAATTGGATTTAAATTTGAAAGATAATTTTTAGAAGTAAAGATTATGGCATCAGTTCTTTCTATTTCGATCTTGAGCAAGAGGTGTTTTGCATATAAATTCCCTTCAGCACAGAAATGTAAGAAATGATACTTAAAGCATTATTTGTTTATACCTCTGCAGTGCAGTATAAACTATTGAATCATTATTTGACAGGTCTCTTTTCGTATTTTTATTCTATTTCTCTTCACTTGTAATACTGGGTAAATTATTTTCATAGGAAAATATCAGTATTAGGTAAGCACAACAAACAGATAACTTATGGCGCTTGGAGTCAGCAGAACTACCTTGCACTTGTGGCCAGCGATAAGTCCTTTACTCTTAGCAATGCTGATGGGGATACAATGTATAGAACTACATTGAAGGGAGAACCTTCCCATGTCCAGTTTTCTTCTATGAAACAAGATACACCAGGGGGCGGTGAAACTACGGTATGTGTTTTTCAACTCTTATTTACCTTAATTTTCAGAAAAGAAAAACTGGGACACAAAATAAAAATGTTGACCCACATAGCAAAAAAATATTTAACATAATTATTTCCAAAAAAAAAAAAAACGTTTTCTTCAAATTTGCTGCTTATTTATTCTTAAGAATTAATGAATTCAAAGATTCACACACTTATTTTAAATTTTACATTTCCATTTATTCATATTTCTCTCATTTAACAGCTTCTTATAGTATTTCTAGCAGGAATATGCAGAATCCACATGAAGCAACAGAATTAATGCTCTGAGTAGTAAAATGGGATAATTAAGGGGTTTCGTTAAAACCTGGGACATTTAAGAAAAGTCTCTGGATGCTGGGACATTTTGTCTAAAACTGGACTGTCCCTGGAAAACCTAGACGTCTGGTCACCTTTTGACTACGGCCAGTACAACAGCTGTACCTTGAAAGTTATAAGAATCGCTTCAGTTATATCCATAGTCATAGTTAAAAGGTTAATCGTGTAAGGTAATATGTATATTTAACTCTTAGCACCTGAAATATTAAAACGAATTACTGTAATGTCACCAATACGGCAACGTCTCAATGTTAAAGCTTAATTCTGCTTTTGTTTGGAAGATTGAATCCATTTTCATTGCCTTGAAGCTACTGGTGGACCGGGCTGAGGAATTTATAAATGTGGTTATTTCGTCAGATTCATGGTCAGCTATACAGGATGCTGCAAATTATGGAAATCAGAATTCATTTCAAAAGGACTGCAGGCATTTAGTAAGAGTTATGTAACCTGCAAAAGATTGTCTTCCAGTTTATCCCGGCTCCTTGGGGTATTCTGGACAACGAGGCTGCAAATAAAGTGGTCAAGACTGTACACATGTACTCCAGACTTCTCAGGAGGAGATACTTTACCATCCTGTGGCCCTTGATTCTTCATTAAGTGTATAGAACTGAGCATAAAATCACTCTTAGATCGAACTAAGCATAAATCTTGGAAAGGGTCAAAATTTTTCCTCTCTTACTATCCAAAAAATGAAGTATTCAATTCTGAAGAATGAAGAATTCAATACTTCAATTCTTCTTCTTTCTTCTTCTTCTTTCAATTCTTCAATTCAAGAAATGAAGAATTCAAACCTGACCATAAACCATGATTGCTTTGCTTCTCGTTTACATATATTGCTAGTAGCCCCTTGTGCCTTATTTTTATGAATTGTGCAATAATGGATGCAGCACACTTACTAATCTGCACAATAGAAACAACTCTCAGTGGACTATACTGGCAGTTGAGAAACCTTTTGGTTAACGAGTACCATCCCTAGCTTTTTGTATTTTTATTTGTTATACTATTTTAGCCTTAATGTATTTTGTGTTTTAATTCTTGTTTTTATTTGTGTGTACGTTTGGTTGAAGGATTTGTGTCTAGTGGCCTTCTGTGTTAGAAATTTAAAAAATTCACTGATTGGTTTTTATTTGTAGGTGAGTTTAATATTGAACAAAAAGTCATTATTCCTTTTGAACATTCATGATCCTGATGATCCAATTGTCCTTTCATTTCAAGAGAAGTATGGAAGTGTTGTAGATTATTATTGGTAAGTATGCATGTACAATTTAAGGCTCTTAACAATGGTAATACCTTTATGAGTTCCTATGATAGAAGTTACTTTATACAATGAATATTTTACAGAAATATTTTATCAGAATTTAGTCTGTAAATATTTAAGCTACTAACTTCCTATATAAGAAATGCTTAACTATTTATTTACTGAAGTTCAGAAGAAAAAAGATATTTTCCTCGATTAATTTTGCACATAAAAAAAAACCCAGCTTAAATTGAGAGTAGAGTAAAAATATAAACTCAAAAAATTTATCTGTTCAAATGGGATGCAATTATATTAATAACAAAACTAAATAATAATGTGTCATCTCTAATATTATAAAAGAAAGTGTTTGTTTCTTGCCTGCTAAGTCCTGACGAATCTATGGCACACAGGTAGTCCACGTTTTTTGCAATTTTTAGGTCGCAGCAAATTTTAAAATTCAATCTAGAACATTTTTAAATGAATTTAATATATTTTTTTCACTGTTCTTCCTTTTTCCGCGGAATGAACGAGCACGTCTGCCTTTGGAACCATGCAAACTTTTTTTCACCTTCCGTCTCACAAACAGATTCGAATAGCCTTCGTTTGATTCGGGATTAATTCAAAATGATTTCCTGTGAAACGGATTCAAGTGAAGCAAAAGACATTGCTAAAGTTATCACTGGCATTCTTCAGCGCTTTTTCTATATCAGCGATCATTAAAGGTAGAATAAAAATTTTAACAGATTTGAAATCTGCGGAAAATTTTACACCAGATAGATATTTTTTATGTTTGATTTTCTTTTAATATAATTTATTAAATTAATATATGTATATAATTAATATTTATATAATTATTAATTAATATACATATATTTGTGTAATTAATATTAATATATTTATATAATTAATATTTATTTAATTATCAATTACATTTTTTCAACACAAGCAATGTGACCCCCATGAAAAGAACTGTCATGGGCAATGCCCATTTGGTTTGCAAAGCATACCAACACCATGGGCAACTTCATTATGGCTGTTATCCAATAGGCTACAAATTCGCAAACCAAATGGGAATCTGGGATGGTTTTTATCCAATAGGCTATGAATTCCCATTTCGTTTGCGAAGCAAACCAATTCTACGGGCAACACCGTTATGGCCGTTATCCAATAGGCTATGAATGTTAATGAAGGAATATAATTGTTAATGTTATCCGATAAGCTACAAATTTTGTGGGGTATTTGTTTGCTTCGCAAACCCATTACCCCACAAAAGCAACTGGCATGGGCAACACCAGGCTAGCCATGCAGTGGCTCATTGTAGATAAAGGTTTTTTACATTGAAGATATTTTTTACCAATTAAATAAATTTTGAGTTATACCAAGTATTTAAATTTTTTTAACTAAACATTCAGGATATACTTTAAAAACGATAAAGTATTTTGAATGTGTTTAGTTAAGAACAATTTCAATACTCTACAAAACCATTTGAATTATTTTTTATTAGTAAAATATTCCTTTGGTGTAAATAATGTAAAATCCACTACAACTTTTTTACAAAATGTCATTGATGTTGCATGACTGTATTTTATGACATGTTTGAAACTTTATATTCTACAGTACAAAAAATATTTGAATTTTAGGCATGATGAAGGATATGTTCTTTTGGGATTTTCCTCAGGCTTTTTCATTGTTCTTTCTACTCTTTTAAAAGAAATTGGTCAGGTGAGGAAGTCTTAAGTAATTTAGTTCTTGCATGGATGTATACAAAATAAGTTTTCTTAAATTCCCTTACATATTTTAACCTTTATAAACTTTAAAAAAAAAAGTTTAATATATATATATTTTTTTTACACAAAATAATACTACATCTTTGACATTTTGGTCATTAAAGTCTGATAAAGCTTTAATATGCCCAATTTTTCACTTAAATCTTTTTAAAAGCCTTATATTTAACAATAATGCTGCATATTTTATTTCGCCTACATTTAAAACAAATATCACTGTTCTAGGTTTGCTTCAATACATATCAGCTGTACAAATACTAGCTGTCATTTAATTATTTTTTATACATTGACACACTTCTTGTAAATTGTTTTCCAATTCTTATTCTCTTTCACAGTGTAATATTTTGCTCCATTATGAGGTGACTAAAAGGTGACTTTTTACTAAAAACTAACTACTAAAAGGTGATCCTTGGAGACTATGATTAAAAGCAAGACAATTTTGGCAACTTTTCATCAAAGTCCAACGAAAATAAAGTTTTCCTTGTCTAAGATTACTACAAACAGTGAAATTATAACGAAAAATTGCAGTTAATTCTAAAACGTTGTCGTCTTCAGAACTCGCCAAGTTTGCGAGCTACCATCCTATTTTCATTACAGGTTTCCAAGTAGTGTTGGAAATTTAGATTTCATATTAAAAAAATATTTAGTTTTTTATTTTTAAATTTAAATTTTTTGGTTAGTTTAACCGTTTTTCCCCTCTAAATTGGCATATGTTGTGTTTTAGCTGATTCATTTTGCGTCTGGGCAACTAAAATTGCCACTAAAATAAGATTTAGCAGAAAACTAATTTTGCTATTTTTAAGAATTTATGCTACTAAGGCAACTTATTACACAAGTGCCCAGGATGTGGCAAACCTGCATCAGTTTTTGGTTTTTATCTTTATTCCCATCTGTTTATGTTAAGTATGGCCTTAAAAATAAAAAATAGCTTTAAGAAAGCCCTCATTTTTCTTTTGCTTGAAGAGTGGAGTAAATCTTGTCTGATAAAATCATACATTTGGTGTTATATAAATATATTTAATGTTATATATGTTATATAAACTATATCATTATATTTTTCATATAACGTTAAGTTACATTGGAGGTATCTTTATTATTTTATAAGAAGTTTTGAATCTCAGCTTAAATGTTTAGCTAAATTATTTATGGCTGTTCCAATCTACGATCTTTTCAATATTTAGTGATCTGAATGGATATAAAACATTCAAATAAAGCTTTTGAAATAACTACTCAAAATACAATATTTCCTTCATAATAGAATAATTTTTTATTCCTTGGTAATAATTCTTATTGCCCCAAAATGATACACAGCATAATTGTGTTTCATTAAAGAGTTTGTATCATCATTTAGGAAATGTGTCATGTGCAATGCTTCAAACATCAACTTTCTCATATGACTTTTTGTGCATCAGAGAAGAAGGTGGTTGGCTGTGGTGATGATAACAAGTATGTTAACCTTCTCTGAATATGAAAATAACTTCCTAATTTATACTTATGACTTACTCAGATGGAAGTGTCGTTATTTCATTAACTACGGTTAAATGCTTCTTATTTTCATCATCTTAATTTGTATTGCATAAATCAGTTTGTTATTGAAATCGTATTTTATTAAATTGTAAATGTTTAATAATTATAAAGTGACTTTCTATTAGACTCCACAAATCTATTGTAATTGTGGATTGCAATCTGGCGCGATTTTCAATCCGGCCAGATTGACACTAATACGGCTGGATCCGGTTGGATTGGTACTTTGTTAATAAGTCTATCTAACTATAGTATGTATTTTCTCAAATCGGCTGAGTGAAAGTAGGTAAAAAGGATATTATTCCAAATTGACGAACAAAACGTTTATTTTAGTTTTAGAAAATCAACTTTATTAATAACTATCCATAGGTCGGAAATAAATCACCGACAATTAATTATAATAACACTACTAATACTACTAGCAGTAAGTATTAAATGATTGATGATCAGTCTTACAAGTTTCCACACCAAAAAACATCAGTTTGTTTTATACATAGTACTTTTCAATTTATCTAAAATTAAGTAGTCTCTATCTCTAATGTTGTTTTGAGCAAATGACATATAAATTGTACCTAACCTTGTCTCATACTATCATAAAAATCTAATCTTTGGCAGTTTTTGGTCAATATAAGAAACAAGGGAACTCTTACTTCTTCTTAATTCCTTAAATTTAAGTTATATAGTAATGAAAATGACTTTTGAGTTTGAAAGAACGATCTAAGGAAACAAATTGTATTAATTGTGTCGTCCCCCAACCTACTTCTCAATGAACTACAAATATTACCAGCGACCTAGAAAGCCCTCTCAGCTTTGACACTAATTGGTTTACCTGTCATTAAGTAGTCGTTCAATAAGAGACAAATATTTTCTTTTGACTCCATTTCATATGAAATCTTTTCTTTCTTCCTTTTTTTCTCAAAATCTGTTTCTTTTCTAAAGTTTGTCTTTTTGCATTAGTCTTCATTTCCTTGCAAAATTTGCTTTTCTTATTCCTCTCTTTATAAAAAAAAATACTATTGGTAATTTAATTTCTTATTTTTGCTAGAATTCTCCAAACTGATGAGTGAGAAATATAAAGTCGATTCATTTGCAATCGATTGTTTCATAAACAATTTTGGGACTTTAAAGTTGGGTTTGAATAATCGAGTATTTAATTTAAAAACATATCGGGTTTTTCGGATCCAGACTGGTACCGTTATATGTTGCTGGATCTGGTATGTAGCCAAATTATGCCGGATCCGCCGGATCAGATTGCGATCCTTAATTGTAATATAGTGTAATCGTCTTGGGTTGGGGATAATTTTTGAAAAAGACTAGGGAAGGTTCCAACAAATTTTTCATGAATACCTCAGTTACTAGACTAATCAAATACTGTAGCTCAATGTAGTTGATTTTTTTTGTTCCGATCACCAAAAATTGATAATTGTTACACCTGACTAACACCTTCAATACCAGATTTCTTAACTTTATGGCTTTTAATAAATTATGTCACTCTTGTTTCAAAGCAAGCACTTGCACACAGTTATGCAAACTTGAAAAGATACAGTATTCAGTATAAGATTTGAGATCCAGATACCTTACCATGTCAGATACCAGCATTCAATTTCAGTGGAAAAATTTTCTTTCTACTTCCTTGCTGATTAGTCACTGAGATTTGTTACACTGATGTTATATAGGTTTTCTGCATTTGAGATTTTGAAGTGAAATTATTTGCTTCAGAATGTTTCTACTATGAAATATTTGGTCATAAAAATGCTTAAAAAACAAAAATGACTAATTACAGGAGAATCTCTCACAACCCAGTATAATTGATGCCAGGACCCCTTTTTTGAGATAAACTGACACACATAGATGATATTCATAACCTTCATGACGAAATCAGAAGTGATATCTATACTTTTGCAAGTCTAGTAGGTCCATATCAGCCTGTTAGGTGAGGCCCCATCTTAACTGAATACAACATTATTGTCTTTTTCTAGTAAAAAATTTGATTTGTAGTTTGTCAGGGTAGTCCTTTTTGTTCTTCTTGCAAAAGTAAAAAAAAAAAAAAAACTTCTTGGTAGCAACTCACCTTTGCTGTATCATCTTTGGTCTGAAACTCTTCAGTATCATAGGATTGTTGCAAATCTTGCATCCATATTTTTTGTCTATTGAATGCACATAGTTTTTCCAAGTTTCTTCTGCAGGGTGGTGACAGAACCAGGAATCGGAAAACTTTTTAATTCTGGAAAGATAAGGGAAAATTTCCAAATTCCGTTTCCATTCAAATGATATAGTCCATCTCATTTTTTGCATTTTTAAGTATTTAAGAATGCCTGGTTCATTGTGTAAGTGATATAACTCAATTTTAGGCCTCAGAACTTTCAATTTGTCTACTCCACCAGATGTACTTCTTAAAATCTTTCAGATCTGCAGTGCATTTTTGACACTCAAAGTCATAGTCCAATTTTCTGAGGTATTGAAGAACACATATCTAATTATAACATTATTTTGGTCTCTGTAAGCTGTTAACTTCAGCTATGTGGTGGTGTGTGTGTTAATGTAGACTATAGTGCATGTATCATAGATTATTATTTTATAATATTTTGAAAGATTAGAAATGTGAGAAAATGTAATTTTGAAACATTTAAGATAGTCTCTTGTATATCAGAATAATCACATATTATATAGTGTTGAAAATAGATGTATGACTCTAATTAAAGACTAAACATGTTTTAATTTTTATTGAAACACTATAAATATTATGTTTGTTTATCTTTATGTTAATGTTTTTCTGCTCTAGTTAATGGTTTAAAAGGGTAAATTCATGATTTGTGAAACTCTTTTAAATATTTTGCCATTTATTGTTTCATTTATGGGTAGAAAACTAAAACTTCCATGAAAACAGGTTTTTATATCGTTGATATAAAATTTCTATTTGCAGTTGAATTATTTGAAATTTTTGTCTGTTTAAGATTTGATTTAATTTCATTTAGTCTCAAAATTAATAAAAAAGCAAACCATAGAGCAGTATCTGTAGCTTCTTTAAGTGACACCAGTTTATTTCCATTATGCAGAATAAAAACATATGACATAAGGAACTTGCAAGAAATGCTGAATATGATTACAGTTGATGATGAACAATCAATTGATGCAATTGAATGGAGTGATGATGGTCAGTTGTTAGCCTTATCAGGAAGTGATGGAAACGTCCATGTATACTTAACTAAACTGCCCGTTTTGGGCTCTGTTTATAATCAAAAATTAGCACACCTCAGTTCATTATATGAAGTTTCGATATATTCCGCCCGGAAAAAGGTAGGCACGTTTATATTTCTATACCATTCCACTACCTGCTTGAGCATGCACTTGCACAAGAAAATGTATAGATTTGATGAGTTTATTATCAGGTTAAGCAGCAATATAGACAAATTTAATTTTATATTCAAAATTAAATCATAAAGAAAAATCAAAAGTTGGATTCAAAAGAGTAAGTTTTTAAAATACTATAAATTTTAAAATACTTAAAATACTATATATTTTCCAACATAAATAAATATGCTTGATTGCTATTAACAATACGTTTGTACTGAGATAATTAAAATCTCCAATGTGACACAAACATACATTTATTTCGAAATTTCAAACTTTTGCAGCTACAAATTTAAATGTGTTTTCTAACTATCAAGCTTTGAAACACATTAATTTAAAGTGTGTTTGAGAGATTTACAATACTATATACTACTAAAATAATGACAATGTTTGTAAATTGTGAATATTTTATTCAGACATGTTTAATATGCAACTTGTATCTTCAGAATGTTAGTATTCAAGTTTCTTTTAACTTCAGTGCTTTTATCTAATTTCTTAATGTCTAGTATACATTTTTATTATTATCTCTAACATACTTACTGTAAAACAGTTATTTCTTACTTATCCGTACTTGGTATGATGTGATGCATTTCTGTTTTTTTACCTTCTATCGCCTTAAAGCATACCTACCAAATTTTGCAAAAGACAACTTTATCTGTCCTGTCGTCCAGGCAGGAAAAATATCTTACAGATTTTTCTTTCCAGTGGTTTTGTTAAATCTAATCTACTTTTCTACTCATTTGTTTAATTCAGGATTCATCCTGTAATTTTAGTTAAAATCCCCCCCTACTGTTTCTTTTAAATGCAGGGTTCCCACGGTCCTTGAAAGTCCTTGAATTTATTTTTCCTAACTAGAGCCCTTGAAAATTACGAAACTTGGTAAAAAATCCTTGAAAGTACTTGATTTTTTTTGACTAGTACATAATTGTGTAATTTTGTCTTGTGTTGGAAATTGTGTCCAAACATCTCCTTCACTGCAGGTGCGCAATTTGAGCATCATTCTGAGGTGTTATGCACTTTGACACAACGTGATATAAGTTGTCTTGGGATTTATGAAGAAATGCAAAGAAAATATTAAGGTTTTTGAAGGGGTCACTGTTTTTCTTTCCCTTTTACATTGTCATTAAAAAATCTGTACAATTGACGTCGTACGTACAAGAATGGAAGCTTAACAGTTTTGAATTACTGAATTATCCATTTTCGTAAAATGAGGAAGATTCTTCAAGCACGCACAGAATTCAGGCTTTGCATAAAATTCAGACTACCTGAGGTATCAATCTGGTGTAAAATTTTCCGCAGATTTCAAATCCGTTATAATGTTTACTCTACCTTTACCGATCGTGACGATAGAAAACCTCTAATACACCTTTTCTTGTGTTCGTAATGAATATCTTCGTCAAATGTGGCCGAATTCGTATTGCAAAAATATAAAAGTTACAGTTGAAAAATTATTTATTTACAGAAAAGCACGTTTAAGGTATCCATGTAAAATTTTCTGCAAGTTTCAAATCCGTTTAAATTTTTACTATCTTTAACGATTGTAAAGATAGAAACTTGGACTAAAAAATTAAAAAAACATAACGGCAGTCAAAACTTTGGATTTGTTTTGTTTTCCAAACAAAATAAACTACGACTGCCGTCTGTTGTAGTAGCAGTGGACAAGAGCAAAACAGAGATTGTGTCGTATGTAGATCGAACCATGTGCAAGCTCCCATACTCTTCGTCGTGGCACCAAAGGATTCATCGTATGATATTTTATCGCACGACCGAAATTGATATGTGTACAAGTAGCCTGATAGTTAGCATTGAGACGCAAAACCCACTTTTCAAAAAAATTCACAGGTTATGTGATAAAAGAAAATTTAAATTATAACCAAAATTGATGACAACCTTTCCTTTTTTTGTGACTGTCAGTAATTTAAAAAATAAAGTAAAAACAATTGGCAGTTTCTTTATATTTTTCACATTTTTCTTTTTAATTGACAACTTTTCCACGTGCTTTGTTTTAGGTCGCTATATAAGATTTTAGGTCCTTGAAATTTTTTGTTTTTGTTTTGAAAAGTCCTTAAAAGTCCTTGAATTTTTTTTTGGACAAAGGTGTGGGAACCATGAAATGGAAGTACAATACGGGGCTTACAGAAGTTGATGTTTAATCAACTTCTGTAAGCCCTTGTATCGTACTTCTGTGGTGCACAGGAAGTGCTTTTGTTCAATTAAAAAAATGGTTAAATTTCAAATAATTCCTTATTTAGCATTCGAATCACTTGGCAGGATGCAAAAGTATTTGCTTTGGGCAAGTGTACTTTAGAAAGCTGATTCAATGTAAATCTCAAAAGTGAAAAGTTTTTTTGATCCAATGGCGGGCATTGTTGATTTGTAATCATTTTGCCACTACAGGGCCAGAAGTGATGGCCACTTGTGTATGAGCACCCAATGGACGACCATCATTACCCCTAACAAAGAACAATGCAATTTACATCCATGCCCTGACCCCGGATTCGAACCGGGAACCTTCCGATCCAGAGGCCAACATCTAGACCGGTTGGTCGACTAAAAAAAAGTGAAAAGCTTTCAGTTCCAGTGCTATTATCTCTAATCTCTTGTTACTGCAATTTGTTGTTTTGAATGGCATCAGTTTTTATGCTATTATAAGTTGGCAAATATATAAAAGGCTTTCTCCTCATTCTAACTGAAAAATCTTTTCAAGAACATGTCACACTAATTACCCTTCTGTACACATTAAGCTTTTTTTCTATTCATCAATACAGTAATTTCATCTTATTCTTTTTCGCGACACAAGTATCAGAACTTGAGACAGTAGTTATTGTCTTAACATTCAGTTTTTCAACTGAAGTGTTTTTAAATAGTTGAATAATGTATATTTAAAAATGCTTTAGCACATTGTAACATATATTTTTAAATGTTTCAGCACATTTGTAAAGGTTTTGTTAGTTATGTTTCTGTTCATATTTTAGGATAATGTTACTAAACTGAAAATTGATATTGAACCAAAATTTATAGCTCTTGGTTCCTTTCATCTTGCTGTAGGAATGAATAATAGAGCTTGGTTTTATACTCTTAGTGATACAGGTATGTAAATTTGTCTTATATGTGTAAATCTGTCTTATATATGTAAGTTTGTTTTATGTATGTAAATTTGTCTTGTATATAAAATTATAAATACTTATTTTTTAACTGGAATGAGTAATAAATTATGAGTTTGGCATTGGTTTATACTTTTCTGAATCTATTCAACTTCATTATTAATTTCAATGTTTTATTTCACAGTTTCGTTAATTTGTATTTTAATGTTTTCTTTATTTTTAGTAATTAAGCATTATTTTGTGTAATATTCTGTTTTTCCCCCTCTTAGAACAGCAAATAATTCCTGTGTTATGTTTATACAATTTTTTTCCATTCTAATTTTTATTATCTATCTTTTGCATTGTAATTTACCTTATTAATTACAAAATGATGTACTTCATATTCTAAAGGTTTTCCATTTTGTGTGGTGTGTGAAGTAATTTTGTGTTGTGAAGAATGAACCATAAAAATAGGAAATGTTTCCACTGAAATTCTAACGTTTTTAAAAGTAATAATTTCTAACTTTAGGTACCGAATTACTCTACGATAGAGAGTATTTGAGCACTGTCCGTAGCTTGTACTTGAACAGCGATTATGCATCTGCTCTTATTGATGGGAAGATTCAGCTACATATGGTAATTTTTTTAGTTCTTTAAAATAGATTTATAAGTGTGAAACTAAAATATCTCCGATTCTGTAATGTGGCAGTTATAAATTGACTATCACATTCCTGTGATATGTTCATGTGAAGGTGTTGCTTTTTTTAAAATTGTGAATCCTATTGATAGTTTGAAGCATGCACAAACTAAAGTATGAGAAGTTAAGAACTAAAATCGTAATTTATTAAGTTTCCTTTTGCACATTACGCAGTTAAAAGAAATTTGTATGTACAAACATATCTATTTTTTGTCTGCTTGCTTTTATAGTAAGCTGACTATCTTCGGTTGGTACAGTTGCGATTGCGGACACTCTGTACCAAGACCCATTGGTTTTCAACAAAAAGCCAGAAATGTAAAACCACATAAAACTCTGTGAATGTTTGATTAGCAGAGCGAATAAAGAATATTAAATGTTATGAACTACAATTTGTAGGTATATACACTATATGGACAAAAGTATTTGGACACTAGGTTTTTCAGAAAAAGGGCTTTATTATCCTATTTAGTAACGGATAGGCCCTCCTTTTGCTTGTATTACAGCTGCATCACATAGAGCAGTGGTCCCCAACCCCCGGGCCACGGACCGGTACCAGTCCGTGGATCAAATGGTACCGGGCCGCCCAAGGAACATTAAATTATTTCCATTTTATTTACTGTGGTGTATTTCTCTCGGGTTTGTGCGGTTCTTATCTATGAAATGTTCACTCAAATTAGGAGGCGGTAAATCAGAACTTGAAGTTTGTTCTGTTAATGGAGCTTGAATTATGATTTCTGAATTCTGTATGTCTCGTATTTTCCAATTTTGACAAATGTGACGACTGTTTTCAAGTTGGCAGACGAAGTAGCTGCATTGAAAACAAAACTGAAGTTGTGGGGACGGCGCGTGAACAGAGGCATTTTAGACATGTTTCAGACATTAGTGGGGATTTTAGGCAAGACTGAGCCTAAACATTCATTCTCCCAGTTGGTGCACGATCACCTGTCTTTACTTTTAATAGAGCACAACAGACCTAACCACAAAAGACTCACGGACTAGTAAGGAATGAATCCGCGATTCATTTGTCAACAAATCAGGCGAATCTAGCATGTCTATGCAATAAGATCAACTGCTGGAGATTGCAAATGAAGGCGGCCTTAAAATACGTTCGTGACAACAACTCTGCTGATGTTCTGGATTAAAGTCATGGCGGAATACCCTGAGATTGCCACCACAGCACTTAAATCCCTATTGCCATTTCCGACAACCTATCTGAAGCAGGGTTTTCTGCAGTGACAGCAACCAAAACAAAACAACGGTATGAACTGGACATAAGCAACACACTTCGGGTGTCATCGTCTCCTATTACCCCCAGATGAAACCGTCTCGTCGCAAAGAAACAAGCTCAGGGTTCTCATTGATTTAGTGTTCTAGTGAGTTAAAATGTTAAATCACCTTATATTCATTTTTTGGTGTAACTGTATTTTATTTTGAAGGCATGTTTAAATACAATAAAATTAATTTAAATCAAAACAATCTAAAATATAAACAATCAACGTCCCCTCCTCAGCAGGCCGTGTTAAAATTAATAAACGTTGATCCGGTCCGCGGCGATCAAAAGGTTGGGGAGCACTGACATAGAGGCATACTTTCCACAAGTTCTCTGTAAGTCTGGGTGCAGGAATAGCTTGCCATGCCTCTTGCAAGGCTGTGAGAAGAGATTGTTGTGAGGATGGACGTATGTGGCGGTGTCGTACTCGCTGCTCCAGTTTGTCCCACAAGTGCTCGATCGGATTGGGGTCGTGGCTCTGAACAGGCCAGTCAAGCGAATTCACCTCATTTTCAGGAAGCCGATCCAGCACACGTTTTGCAATATGACATAAAGCTTGACCCTTTTCTAAGAAACAACCACCATTGCCGTAGTATTGCCATAATGTAAACAGGGCCAGATGATCCAGAACGTCGAGGTACACGTCAACGTTTGTTGTACCAGGTATATAAAGCAATGGGCCGAGTCCTAATGAGGAAAACAACCCCACACTTAAATGGATCTTCCTGTGAATTTCTGCAGTGTCTGAATACTTTTGTCCGTGTATTGTATATAAATAAAGCTTTTACTCACCAAACATTTGCCCGCAATCGTGTGACTCTCTAACCAGCAACCCATTTTAACCAAACCATTGAATGTTGGGGGAATCGATAGCTAAAGGATGAGAGAAGAGAGTTGAGCAAATACACGTATAGCCTATCTCATAACATCTTAATGTTTGTACATAATAATTATGTTTATTATGTAAATATATAGCTGTGTTTCATTCAACACTTGGTCATGTTTTAATGAGTATTCAAAAGAACATGTAAATTGAAGTCTTTGTTTTTTCATGCAACACTATTTTGTTGCTAAAAATCCACCTCAACATTCTGAAATACGATATGCTAGTATTCTTTTTGTGCAATAAAAATAGTTCCACTTTGTAGTAAAAAAAGGTTAGAATTTCATGAAGGATGATTTCCCTGGAGAGCTCAAGTAGCTATTCTGTAAAAATTAAAGAATGTTAAAAATTAAAAGCAGTAAATTATTGGGGAATGTAGCTAATGGGGTACTCAGGGTTCCAAACACATGACCTGAAAAACTGTGATTTAAAACAATCATGCCATTTTAAGAAAGTGAACTGACTGAAAAATGTCATTGCATTGGAAAAATTTGCTCATTAGATTCAAACATTTTTTATCTGCATGAAAAGCATATAATGTTGTAATGAAAAGTAACAAAGTCTGTGATTTTTAAATCTTTTCTTTTTCAATTTGGTTATCGTTTCTTCAACAGATTGATGAGCCAAATATGCCTTGTATTGAAAGAGAATCAAGAATTTTTCCTGATCCTGATCAAAGAAATACTGTGATTACTTGTCATGCTTTAACGAATGACTTTCTCATATTTGGAACCGATGTAAGTCTCTAAAAATATGTAACCACTTTTTTCTCATAACTGTGTGTGTGTGAAATTATCAGACATTGTCTCCAAGTATCTAACACATTGATTTGCATAACATATTAATCTCTAATATATTTATTATACAATGAAATTTTTTATGTTAACTAAAATAACATTTTCCTATTAAGAATCTTGTTTGATGTATAAAACTTTCACTCAAAGTGGTGCATCAAATTTTTCAAAAAGGAATTTCATCAAAAGAAAGTATTTTAAACATTCTTTTGCATAACTTGAGATGCCAGGTGAAAAGTGTTTGTGCTTTGTCTGAAGAATAATTGTTTCCTTCTAATTTTAACTGATATTTTGCAATCACAATGCAATTTAAAACAGTTACTATCACTTTTAATATTTTTAAATAGGGGCGATGCTTTTTAAAAGTATAAAAATATTCATTGTAAATGAATTTGAAGTTACTGTAACAGTATAGCCTCATATATATCTGTGTGTGTGTGCGTGTGTGTGTATCGACTTTCTACAAGTCTCACCACTTAGTTTCATAAAAATACAAGCAGGACATAGAGCAATGAAAAAGACGTCTTTATTAGACCACAGTCATGATTCAAGTGCTACAAGAGATGGCGCAGCAAGTTACAAGTTGCGTATCAACAAATTAATTATTCCTTGATCAGCAATACTCAGACAGATTTCCTTGCCTTATATGGTATCATTTGATGGGACATCTTACAGTAAATAGATGGGAACAGATGGATCACGGCGTGGGAAGATTAATTTAGCTTAGTTGCAAAAATTAATTATTTCTGATGCAATGGGCTGCGAAACTGTAAAAGGCACGTGAAAAAATACTCGGAAGCGCCGGCCAACCTCGAAGCAATTTTCTCATGAATCATTTTTTAATGTTACATATATATATATATATATAATACTAGCCACTGCGTGGCTAGCCCACCGTTGCCCATGTCCGTGATATAAGTTATTCTGGTGTAAAATTTTCCGCAAATTTCAAATCCGAAAACAATAAATTTAGAATCTGTGATCTCTTCTATGCTAAAGCATTCAAAAATGATAAAATTTCATTAAATTAATTTTAAAATGTTCTAGATTGAATTTTAAAATTCGTCGCAACCCAAAAATTGCAAAATATTTGGACTACCTGTGTGCCAAATCTCATTGCTGTACGTGCCATAGAATCGTTAGGATTTTGCGGCAAGAAACAGAGAAACACTTCCTTTTATAATAGTAGAGATAAACTTAGAATCTTAAGAAAAGTGACGCAACTTAAAAAGGAGATGTTATTGGTTTTTTCAATTCAACAAACAATTCTATAAACTTTAATAAACCATGAAAATCCTATAGAGAAATATGCCACAAATGTTTTATGTCATCGAATTCTACAAATATTAAAATTGTGAAGCAAGTTATGTTGAAAGATTTTAAATCTTTTGAGATCTTGTCCTAGCATTGGCATGTTGTAGAAGTTTGGAGAGTGAGGTGGTGCCAGCTTATCTCATCATCTGCCCAGGTTCAAAATTATGAGCTGTCCTCATAAATCTTTGGGATTGATCCTGGACTATCATCAACAGTCCGTTGTGTTTCTCAGTATGATGTTAATTAAACTATCTACTTACGAAATCTTTTATAAATTCTCTCTTTTTCTCAAGAAGTTGCAATATAATATTAAAAAGTATGCCTTGGGAGTTTAGGTTGAATATTTTACTATGTAAATAATTTCTATGAATTCATCTTTCTTACCTTTTTAAAATCAGTTGGTGATTTCTATTAAAGTACTGTTCATAACATACAAATTTTGTGTTTTTAAATTTTGATGATATATCATACCTAGAGTTAAGTTGCTGTTTTGTTTGATAAGATTATCCTAATTATTTCTTTGCAGACTGGGATGATTTACCTTTTCTCATTATTGGAATGGGAATTTTGCATGTCTACTCAACATCCTCAAAATACTGGAATTAAGGAACTGTACCCCGATTTTTCAGGAACCCGATGTGTCATTGTGGATTCTAAAGGATCTGGCTCTATTTATAATCCGGTACCCTATATTCATTGTTTGACTTCTTTGAAAACTGAAAGTTACTCATGTCTATAGAGCACTTAAAATGTGTGACATTTTAAAATTATACTGATTAGTGCTTATTTTGTTTTGAATATAAAAACATATACCTTAGTCTATAAAATCGCAAGTACACAGAAAATAGATATAAAATTCTTTATTCCCTTGAATTTATGTTTTGTATGGAAAACATGATATGCTTCATTTTGTGTCCTCTAAGTAGTTTATTTTTCTTATAGATGGATTGTACTCTTCTTAATATCCCTAAGTTTTCTTCAAATGTTACAAAAGTGTTATGGAATCACAGTGCTGTTCATAAAGTAAGTTTATAAATTAAAATTATTAAAAACTATGATTAGATTCAAGAATTTGTATAAATGTATTTAGCTTCTATCTATAATTTTATGTATTTAATAAAAGGAAATTTCTCATGTATAAATATTTGTTTATGGAACTGTTCTCCACAACTTTAAGTTGGATCAGTCCCTTTATAGCAAAACATAATCAGTGAGATAGCAAAGTATTTCAACCAGATATTAGCTACTTGATCCATATTTTTGTTCCAAAGTTTATTCCAATTACTATTCACTTTGTATATCAGTATATTATAATATATATGAAGATGTTTGTGTTAATAATCATTTTATATCTTATGTTTCAATGCTCATAAAATGGTTTGCTGTATTTTGGTATGGTTTTATCTAAGTAACTGTTTATCTTTTGATTAGGGAGTTTTTATTGCATTTGATGATGAAAAATCAAATTCCTTCATATACATTAGCGATAGTTTGGAAGGTAAGTATAAATCAAACTGGTATGAATATAAATTTTTGTAAGAAATTGTTATGCATTTTCATACCCTGTGTATATTTTTAGGAAGCAAAGTTGAGCATCTACATATATTTCCCAGGAATGACCTGTATCCAGCACTGTTGGTGGATGATGAATTGACATTTCTTACGCCTACTGGTAAAACATCTGTAATGCCAGTTCCTGATCATCAATTTGATTGCTATAGCTATGGCCATGATCCAACACAAGTAAACAATGGGATTTTACTGATATTTTTTATTTGGTATATACACTTGAGAAAACTTGTTTTAAGAAAATTTAGTAAATAAATATCCGTAAGACTTTTTTTCTATTAATTTCCAGCCAATCAATTAAATATTTCCATCGGGGCACTACAAAGATGGATTTGTTCTCCACTTTGCATTACGTAGGTGCACCATAGAGTGTGGGTGTTCATGTTACACTCACATTCTTACCACGCATTCTCGAAACAGCCTGTTTATACCGAGGCCACACATTCATTCATACATCTAAATGAATGTAATTTTAAGTTATAAAAAAAAAAAATTCCAATTTTACCTTTGCCATGCCAAGTCTACACTTGAAATGTATCTCTACTATTATAAAAGAAAGTGGTTGTTTGGCTGTTTGGGGCTGCAAAATCCTGACAATTCTATGGCACTTACAGCAATGCGATTTGGCACACAGGTAGTTCGAATTATTCTCAATTTTTGGGTTGCAGCGAATTTAAAATTCAATCTTGAATATTTTTAAATGAATTTCATAGTTTTATTCTCCATCAGTTTTTCAAACATGGAGAACTTTTTCTACTCATGCGACCTTACAGTCAGAGTTTGGAATCACGGCAAGTTTTTTTCATCCACAGGACGAGGAGAAAATTATTTTTATCGTTTCCGCTTTGATTTTGCGTGATTGATTTCCCAGACAGACGATAAATCTTTTAAATGAAGTCAAAGTTCTTTTTTCTAGCTCCTAGACCGTTAAAGATAGAATAAAAATTTCTACGGATTTGAAATCTGGTGAAAATTTCAGTTTAGATTGATACCTAAAAATATGATTTTCTTTAAATAAATAATTTTTTAACTGAATAAATCTTCAGCAGATTTGAAATCTGCGGAACATCACGGCGTTGCCTGTGGTGATGGCAACGCCGGGCTAGCCACGCAGTGGCTAGTTTACAACTAAGAGTGTCTGCAAATGGGAATATACTCCTGTTGCTCAGTCAGTGAAGATCTACACTTGCAGTGTCTACATTCATTTCAAACAGAGAAAAGCAACCATTTCATTGACATACATTTTTTGTTTTTGTTCACAATGAACTCTGCTAAGAGACAATGTTCTTTAATGTCAGCTGTTTATGCTAGTTTCGGTGTTCAAACCAGGTGATGATTGAGATTTCATTTGCATTCCAAGCTGGCATTGGCACTGCCTCTGGTTTTGCTTGTGTTTGGGAAAATGAACTAAGACTAGATTCTCTGCTGGAGAGCTGTTCTGAAGAGTCACTAAACAGGTATGTCTTTAAGTTAGGAGTATAGAATTGGGAACATGTGAAGATAGAAAACAAGCGAGTTACAAGATTTGCTGAGGGCACAAAATCTGTTCTATGTGCAGAGTTCCCCTGCGTTAATGTTGTGTTTAGGCAACGAGAATAAATGTGACTTAACAAGGCATAACTAAATTTTTACTTCTTACTTTTTGTATTATGAATAAATATTTTCATTCCTCTGTATTGCTTGTTAGTTACAATTTTTGTATAAATTTTAGAATTAATTGTTTTTTCCAATGTATTTTAATCTTGAAAAATACTCTATTCTTAGTTGCATCTTTCATTTCTTCCATGTAAAAAAGAAAAAACTGTAAAATTACGAGTTGGACATTTGTATTTTATCATAATTCTGAGTACAATTCTATTCCATTTGGTTGATTAAGTTTCTGTGCTTTATAATATATTTTCAATCTTTTCAGATTGATAATAATTTCCATACAGCCTTAAAATTGAGAAGGTTAGTAGAATCTGAAGTATTTCCTCTTAATTCTTCAAAATTTGTTTAAATTCTTCATTGGCATGTCCTTATTTCTCTAAGGTTTTGTCATATAGGCATATTTTTGTTTATTTATTTCAGATTTGATCAAGCTTACATTCTGGCTTCCTTGATAAAGTCAGAAAAATACTGGAATAAGCTTGCAAATGCTGCTTTATATAATTTAGATATAGAAGCAGGTATGCATACATTGAGTGATGTTTTCTTTTTAAAAATGTGATGTACTGTCAAGTCTTGATGAATATGAGCTTGTATATTTCAGCTTCAAGAATATTTCAAAAATTGGGTGCTGGGTGTAAAGTTTTGAACCTAGAAGAAATAAAGGTAACTTCCCGGTCTAATGCACCCTATTTTTGTTGTAACTTCATGTTTCATCTTAAGCTCAATGAATCATTCCTTAAATAGTGCTCCTGTCGTGTAAATGATGTTTGGTAAATCATTTGTAAACTTGAGAGATAGTGATGAACAAGACCATTGGTACGTTTTCATCTTAATATTGAGATTAAAATATTTAGATGTGTTTTAAGTAGGTTATAAAATGTTAACATTTCACATTGAAAATCATAATCATCAGTCACTGGAAATACTCCCTTAGCTGCAAGCTCTGTCTAATCTTTTCTAATTAATCGTTTCTAATTTTTCAAACATAATAGACATTTTTACTAATCATTTTATAGAACATAACAATGTTTTTCTCTACTATTATAAAATGAAGTTTCTGTGTTTATGTGTGTGTGGTATATATGGGGTGCCCTGACGAATTTATGGCATTCACACTAATGAAATTAGGCACACATGTAGTACGAATTTTTTGCAATTTTATATACCAGCCCGATTTTTAAAATTTCATCTAGAAAATTTTATTAAAATTTTATTAATTATTAAATAATTAATACGATATTGAATTATTATTTGTTTTCCTCTGAATGGCAACACTCTTGAATCGGTCTTGCCTCTGATTCAAATTGTGACTGTTAAGTGTGCGTCTATTCGCACTGCTGACGCCAGTAAAACGGTAAACAATTTTATTAAATTTCTATTGTTTTTATTGCTTTTCTAAAAGCATAATTTTAATTTTTCTTTGTTTGTTATTGTTAATGTGTGTTTTATAGCTTTTTTCATAAAAGCAAAATAACATTTTTCCTTTGTTTCTTATTGTAATTTGAAATCGTAACTAATTTTTTATTAACGGTTTATTCTTATATATATCTTTTTCCTTTGTTTCTTATTGTTTTTGTGTTTTTCTTCATATTTTTAAGGCATATCTTTGTTTATTATTGTCATTTTGTAATCCTAACTATCGTTTTTAAAGTTATATATATCAACGGTTTCTAATTTTGGTTTGTTTCAGCGATTTTTTAAAACCATAATATTATTTGTTTGTTTCTTACTGTCATTTTGTAATCCTAACTATCGTTTTTAAAGTTATATATTAACGGTTTCTAATTTTGGTTTGTTTCAGCGATTTTTTAAAAGCATAATATTATTTGTTTGTTTCTTATTGTCAGTTTGTAATCGTAACTATCGTTTTTAAAGTTATATATTAACGGTTTCTAATTTTGGTTTGTTTCAGCGATTTTTTAAAACCATAATATTATTTCTTACTGTAATTTTGTAATCCTAACTATCGTTTTTAAAGTTATATATTAACGGTTTCTAATTTTGGTTTGTTTCAGCGATTTTTTAAAAGCATAATATTATTTGTTTCTTTTGTCAGTTTGTAATCGTAACTATCGTTGTTAAAGTTTTCTTTGTTTGTTATTGTCATTTTGTAATCCTAACTATCGTTTTTAAAGTTATATATTAACGGTTTCTAATTTTGGTTTGTTTCAGCGATTTTTTAAAACCATAATATTATTTGTTTGTTTCTTACTGTCATTTTGTAATCCTAACTATCGTTTTTAAAGTTATATATTAACGGTTTCTAATTTTGGTTTGTTTCAGCGAATTTTTTAAAGCATAATATTATTTGTTTCTTATTGTCAGTTTGTAATCCTAACTGAACTTTCCAATTCATGAACGCCATCCCACAGTCGTTCATTTAAGCATCCACCTTGAGAATGGCCAGAGAGTCTACTTCACAACCGAAAATGCTGCAGAACGTGCCCAATCACCTCAACAAACAACACTCACGGCTTTCTTCTGACTTTGCACCTAAGATGACTTTGCGCGCACCCTTTTGTACAACCAAGTACCAAATTACTACACTTGGAACACCAGAAACAAGACATGGAACCGTCGAAAGCAAGGACAAGTTGTGCCCGAACAAGCGGGAATAAGGTTCAGCGACGCACTAGGCCGTGTTTGCACCGTCCATCCAACCAACTCGGAATGCTTTCACCTTCGACTCTTGCTGCATGAAGTACGAGGGCCTGTGTCATTTGCAGATTTGAAAACATTTGAAGGAAGAATCTGTACAACCTACAAAGAGGCTTGCCAGCTCAGAGGACTTCTGGAAAACGACGACCACTGGAACAAAGCATTGGAAGAAGCAGCTGCAGCTCGATCACCAAAGACTTTACGCAATCTTTTTGCCGTTATGCTACAAACATGCGCAATGTCTTCTCCCCATCACTTATGGATAAACCACAAGGAGAACCTTTCTGAAGACTTACTGCACCAAGCACGCATACAGCAACACAATATGGATTTGGACTACACTGATGACATATTCAACAAAGCTCTAATCTACATCGAGAATAAGGTCGCATTGTTGGGTGGATCTGACCTCAAAAGTTTTGGACTACCACAACCCAATCGAAACTGCGATTCAGTACTACCGAGTGAGGAACTCGCTGAAACAACCTATGATGCAAATGTAATAACAGCATACATAGAGGAGAATGAGCCAAAAATGGTACAAGATCAAAGGGAAGCATTTGACAACATTACAAAAGCAGTTTTTGATAGGCAGAGTGGCATATTCTTTTTGGATGCTCCTGGCGGTACGGGTAAGACCTTTCTCATCAATCTTCTCTTGGCTAAAGTACGACAGAGAAACGACATTGCCCTGGCTGTTGCTCCATCGGGCATTGCTGCAACACTATTGACGGGAGGCAGGACTGCTCACTCGGCTTTCAAGTTACCGTTACATTTGGCAAACGTAGAAAGTCCTACGTGTAACATTTCAAGAAATTCGACAAAGGCAAAGGTTTTACAGCATTGCAAGCTCATTGTCTGGGATGAATGTACTATGTCCCACAAAGCCGCATTCGAAGCACTTGATGTCACGTTGAAAGACCTCAGACATACCAATGAGATAATGGGAGGCGTCACTGGTGTTAGCTGGCGACTTTCGCCAGACACTTCCGGTTATTCCCCGCGGAACCAGAGCGGATTAAATGCAAGCCTGCTTGAGATCATCTCACATTTGGAATGGCATCCACATACTTCGACTCTCGACAAACATGCGAGCTCATGTAACAGGTGATCCCTCTGCCCACATTTTTGCACATAATCTACTTAAAGTGGGAAATGGTGCCATTGTTTCTGATAAAACAGATGGAAGTATACCAATGCAAAGCATTGCAAATATTGTTAAAACACAACAAGAGCTCAAAGACGCAGTGTACCCAAATGTCGCACTACACTTTACTAATCACACATGGCTATGCCAAAGGGCAATTCTTGCTCCAATAAACGAAGATGTAAATGTTATTAGCAAGCAACTGTTGCAACAATTGCCTGGTAGTGTTCAAATTTACAAATCTATCGACACTACGTGTAACACAGATGAGGCCGTAAACTACACTATGGAGTTTTTAAACTCACTAAAACCATCTGGAGTACCCTTTCACATATTGGAACTAAAGATTGGGGCACCGATCATGCTTCTAAGAAATCTCAATCCACCTTCACTCTGTAATGGCACAAGACTGTCTGTCAAGAAACTCATGCCAAATATTATTCAAGCCACCATCATGACTGGACATGCCACAGGCGAAGACGTTTTCATTCCGAGAATACCAATCATCCCTTCTGATATCCCATTTCAATTTAAAAGACTTCAGTTCCCGGTTCGTTTAAGTTTCGCTATGAGCATCAACAAGGCACAGGGACAATCGTTGAAAGTTGTAGGACTCAACCTCATTAAACCGTGTTTCTCACACGGTCAACTGTATGTGGGGTGTTCGAGAGTTGGAAAAGCCAGTAATCTTTACATCCTAGCTCCAAATGGAAGGACATTAAACATAGTGTATAATGAAGCTCTGTATATATAAAATATCACTTCCAAACCACCATCAAAATTTTCCATCCAATGTTGTCCAAAGCCACAGGTGTCATCACAGGTTGTAAATGTATGTAATGTTAAAAAACGCCATCATACTGTTTCACACTTATTGGCACCACCAAATTAACCATCCATAGAACCACCATTAAATTTGTCAAAAGCCACACATGTTATGTCATGTCAAAGTCAGCCTCATTTTTTATATTTCTGTTTTTCTCTCACACAGGTGCAATGTGGCAACTAGAGTAAAACCTCAATCCCATATCGGTTTAAATCCACCTTCAACATTTTACATGCAATCGTATTCACAACGTCAAATATCTCCAAACCCACCAGTGTGATGTGTGGTGGTAAATTTTGCTTTGCTTCAAACGCATCAATAATACTTCGTTTCAGCAATATTTCTTTTGTATCCATTTTATCATTTATTTTTTATTGTTGTGTTCTATTAATGTTTTTCGAATTTCAGTTAATTTTTGTTTGTAATGTTTTTTAAACCACTGTTATTTAGTGTTTTAGTAATTTTTTTTTCAGGATAATTTTTTTTTTCTTCTTCTATTTTAATCTCTACAAAGCCACCTGTGTCATGTCTGGTGGTAAATTTAGGTTGTGTTGGATGTTACATTATTGTTCTGTTCAAATACAATAATGTTCAAGGCTTATTACCACCACCAATCTGTTCATCCATAAAGCAAAAGTAAAATCTGTGCAAAGCCACCATTCTCATGTTGGGTGGTCCATTTGCCATCACCAAAATAAAAAAGCAACACTGAATTCAATATGTGTTTGAAGTCACCATCAACATTTTACATAACATGTTATTGCCTCTGTCAAATCTTTAAAAACCGCCCGTGTTATGTTGGGTTCTAAATACAATATCTGTTGCAAAACACCGTCAATATTTCCACCAAACTTCAATGCCTTCAAGGCTTATTGCTACCAACAAACTCCCCTTCCCTAAATCCAACATCAAATGTGTCCCAGCCTACCCGTGTGATGTAGGTTGCAGGTGGTTACATGCCCGTGTCATGTACTGTGAAAAAAGTACCTCATTTTTTACATTTAGGTTCTGTTTAAACACAAAATTTATGTTTTTCTATGATTCTTCACACCACCAAACTTCAAGTCTGTGCAAAGCCACCAGTGAATGTTGGGTGGTAAATTTACCATCATTGAGAAAAAAAAAAAACATAAATCTATTGTGTTTTAACCCACTATCAGCATTTTACATGCAATTTTATTGCAACTGTCAAATCTCTCCAAACCACCCGTGTCGAGTCGGGTTCTAAATCCAATATATCTTTCAAGCCACCATCAAGATTTTTAACAAACTTCAAAGACAACGCTTTCAAGGCTCATTGCCAACAACAAACTGACCATCCGTAAAGATTCCATCAAATCTCTGCAAGGCTACCTCTGTAATGTTGTGTTAAGGATGTTACATGCCTGTATAATGTTATTTGAAAACGGGTCCTTATTTTTTACATTTTGGTTCTGTTCAAACACAATCTATACTCAACAAACTTCAAAGCCTTCAACAATTATTGCCACCAGCAAACTGCCCATCCATAAAGCCACCATCAAATCTGTCCAAGGCTACCCGTGTCATGTCGGGTGCAGGTGGTGACATGCCCGTGTCATGTCGTTTGAAAATAGGGCCTCATTTTTTACATTTAGGTTCTCTTCAAATACACAATACTGTTTCAGGCTTATTCACACCACCAAACTCCAAATCTATGCAAAACCACCAGTGTCTGTTAAGTGGTTAATTTGCCATCATCGAAACAAATAAACAACACAATCCAATGTGTTTAAACCCACTATCAGCATTTTACATGCAATGTTATTGCCACTGTCAAATCTCTCCAAACCACCCGTGTCAATTCGTGTTCTAAATCCAATATCTCTTTCAAGCAACCATCAAGATTTTTACCAAACTTCAAACACAATGCCTTCAATACTCATTGCGAACAACATACTGTCCATCCGTAAAGACACCATCACATCTCTGCAAGGCTGCCTGTGTAATGTCGTGTTAAAGGAGATTACATGGCTCTATAATGTTGTTTTAAAACGGGTCCTTATTTTTTACATGTATACTCACCAAACTTCGAAGCCAACGCCTTTATTCACACCACCGTACTTAAAATCTGTACAAAGCAACCAGTGTCATGTTGGGTGGTCAATTTGCCATCATTTAAAGTCACAGTCCAATATTTATTTTTTATCTACATAAATCTGTCCAAACACATGTGTCATATCTGTTGGTACATTTTGTTTCCGTTCAATAGCATCAACAATACTGTTCAAGGCTTATTTAGGTTTGTATTAATTATTTCACTAATATATCTTTTGTATCCATTATCTATTTTTCTTACTTTTTTTCTTATTGGTTGTGTTGTATTAATATTTTTTTAATTTCACTTATTCTTTTGTTGTTTATAATGTGTTTTTAAACCACTCTTATTATTTTGTCTTCTATTAATATTTTTTTATTTTCAGGATTATTTCTTTTTTATCTATTTAAATGTGTACAAACCCAACCATGTAATGTCTGATCGTTAATTTTGGTTTTGTTTCAAACACACCATCCATATTCTTCAAAGTTATTGCCACCACCAAACTGTGTTTTATATTAATAGTACATTTTTTTTCTATATTAATCTTTAAGCAATAATTATTTTTAAAACATTTTTATAAATTCAGGTTTTTTTGGTTTCTATTAATCATTTCTCAATTTCAGCAATATGTTTTTTTCTATCCATTTTATCTTTTATTATTATTATTTTTTTTCCCTCATTTTTTTTTTCTATTCATATTTTTTTTTTCAATTCATCTTTTGCTGTTTATAATGTGTTTTTTATACCACTCTTATTTTGTTTAGTTTTTATAATTTTTTAATTTCAGTAATATTTATTTCCTATCTATTTTAATATGTACAAAGCCACATCTGTCATGTCTGGTATAGGTTTGGTTGGGTGTTCAATTTTGCTTCTCTTTAAACACATCAACAAAAATTTTTAAGGCTTATTGACACCACCAATCTGTTCATCCATACAGCAAAAGTCAAATCTGTGCAAAGCCACCACTGTCATGTTTAAAGGTAAATATGCCATCATCAAAATAAACAATACTAAATCCGGTATTTCTTTTAAGTCACCATCAACATTTTACATGCAATGTTACTGCCACTGTCAAATCTTTCCAAACCACCCGTTTTATGTCTGGTTCTAAATCCAATGGCTGTTGCAATAAACCATCAATATTTCCACCAAACTTCAAAGCCAACACCTTCGAGCCTTATTGCTACCAACAAACTGTTTCTTTTATAATTAGTATTTTTTTTTATTAATCTTTTAGCAATAATTATTTTAAAACATTTTTATAATTTCAAGGGTTTTTTTGGTTTGTACTAATCATTTCTCAATTTCAGCAATATTTATTATATCCATTGTATCATTTGTTATTACATTTTTTTCTTATTTTTTAAAATTAAATAAATTTCCATTCACACCATAAATCTTTTAACTGGAGTCAGTTCTTTTTTCTATCTCCTACACCGTTAAAGATGGAGTAAAAATTTCAATGGATTTTAAATCTGCGGAAAATTTCAGTTTTAATTGTTACCTAAAAATATTATTTTCTATTAATAAATTTTTTTTTTATTCAATATATCTTCAACGAATTTTAAATCATCGGAAAATGTTACATCATATTAATACCTTACATCACGGCGTTGCCCGTGCAACACCATGGGCACGGGCAACGCCGGGCTAGCCACGCAGTGGCTAGTAGAACATAAACAAAGCAGAAAATAATGGAATATTTCATTTTTCGTGAAGGTTCTGCAGTGCTAGTGAAGTATTAAGGTGAGGACCCAGTGGGGTCTTATCACAGACTTCTGGGGGTCCTCTGTCCCCACCATGGGAAAAACTGCTCTATATCTATATTTCTAACTCTATTTTTACGATTGTCGTTTTCTGTGATTTGTGACCGTTTCTCTTCATGCAATTTACTTATTAGGAAGTTGAAGATACCAAGCTTCTTTCTGGTCACATCTCTGAGTTTTTCTTCAAAGACTACGAACTTGCTCAGAGTCTGTATCTGACCTCTTCTAAACCGACTGCTGCTTTGGAAATGAGGAAAAATCTATTTCAGTGGGATTCTGCTTTGAAGCTGGCTGTAACTCTGAGTCCAATCGAAGTTCCTTTGATTTCAAAAGAATATGCTGAGCAATTAGAATTCACGTATGTAACTCAAATATTTAGTATTTATTACTGTGCAGTCATTTTTTAAGTCGTGGTTTATGATTGCTTTTTATTTTCAGTGGCGATGTTATGAATGCTCTTCATCATTATGAAAAAGGATTACAGATTGACTCTCACAACGAATATTTGGTGAGTATAAATCCTCTATCATATTATACTAATGTATAATTTAAAGTGTATGTATAAGAAATTTTGACTATTGAAATATATTTTCTAGGTTAAACGTCAAATCCATATTTGTAAAGCTGGCATTGCAAGAACTTCAATTCGAAGCAGTGATTATAGAAGGTAAGATTAAATTACTTTTTCTTACCCAAATGTCTCATGAAAGTCTTTGAAAATTACGAAACTCGGTGTGAAAGAGTAAATTATTAACTGGCGTGAGATTTTGTTAGAATCGACAAAGTATAATCATTTGTGAACACTTAAACACATTTTATATAGGATCTCAACGGGAGATATTTTATGTGACAAGATTTTGCAAGCTCTGAGTGAGTTATCCCTTCCACAATCTCAATGTCGACAAGTCAGTTTTTAAAAAGATTAATGACTCATTACTTTCTACCCGAAAAAAAGAACTAATTAACATTGGAACATGTAATATTCACACAATACATAATACTCTTCTTAAAAGTTTGAAAAAACTGGGGGAAGATGTGTCTGAACTAGCGTTTTCTGTTCATAGATTTTTTAATCAGTGGCCTAAGCATTGGTCAATAAAAAAATTCAAGGCGGCTTGAAGCTTTCCACTCACTATTTCACCAAGCATTGTTCAAGCAGGTGGCTAAGCCTAAAGCCAGCTGCTAAAAAGTTGCTTGAACAGTGGATTACAGTGCGAAAATATTTCCTTGACTACATTCCAATGAAGAAGCCAAACATGATACAAAGACCAGGCTACATGAAAATTGTTCATTTACTTAGAAGAGAAACTAAGAAAGCTGAGGCGATGTTTGTCGTATCAAGTGAAGGAAAATTAATCGTGTGACTGAATTTCTTCAGAAAAGAAGTTCTCCCTAATACATATCATTCTCAACTTGAATTGTTGATAAGAACAATTTTGGGCAGGATCTACAAAAAGGAATTCATTCGAGATTTGAAGATTGATGAAATCGAAGATATATATCCTCTGAAACTTGCCTCTGGCTGATATTGTGATTGGAGATCAAATTTCTAAAGCACTACAGAATATGAAAGAGAAGGAAAGGAATTTCTTTTTTCTAAGGGCTCAGAAGCATTAAATTGCTAATGTCAAATATCTTTAAAAGAAATCCTCATTCAGTTCATCTCTCCTTAAAAGTTTATCCTGGCCTGGTCCTCTTGAGAGACTCAGTGGTGTGAGTGTACGACAAGTATTAGAAGTTGCAAGAGCAATGCCATGGGAGGTTCCAACAGACATATTACTGGATGAGTGGAAATTATTCCAAAGAGAATCTGAGGAAGAAGGATCTAAAATGAAACCTATTGATGTTTACTGGGACCAGTTCTTCAGACTACAAATACAAATATTGACGACCAGCTACAGGCTCGAGCCCAACAAGGCTGGTCCTTTGTTTATGAATTCCCCAATTCCCACTGACTATCCAATTGTATCTTAAATTCGTACACTCCCTTTGAATTAACTATATTTTCTGGCAACGCGTTCCAACTGTCTATTACCCTATTAAAATAGTAGTTTTTCCTTAAATCCCGATTAAAATGTGTCTTATTCAATTTATACCCATGACCCCTTTTTCTTTTATCCCTATTGAAATTTAAGCCCTCTGTCTCCCCTTGTTTTACAAACTTGAAAAGCTGAATCAAATCCCCCCTCCTTCTTCTTCTTTCCAGTGTATACATGTTTAGCTTACTTAAACGTTCATTATAGTCGAAATTTGCTAGCCCCTTTATTATTTTTGTAGTTCTGTGCTGAACCCTTTCAATTGATTCTATGTCCTTTCTCATATATGGAGCCCAGAATTGTACAGAATATTCTAGATGTGGTCTTACTAAACCCTTACGGCAAGATTATATTCTTATCCCTTGAAGTTACAGACTTTTTAATATACCCCAATAACCTATTAGCCTTTTAACACGCAGCTGAACATTGGTGACCCATTTTAAAATCCCTGTGAATTATCACCCCAAGATTCTTGACTGTTTCTCCCTCCTTTACCTTTACTCCCTGCAGACAGTACTCGGCTCCACTGTTCCTGTAACCCATATGCAGAACTTGACATTTCCCTACATTAAATGACATACCCCATTTTACAGCCCATTCGGATATCTTATCAAAGTAACTTGGTATCCACTGTCCCCCATATTTTTAAGTCATCTGCAAATATACTGATTATATTCTTTATCCCCTGACCTATATCATCTATGAAAATTATAAATAAAATTGGTCCCAAAACTGATCTCTGAGGCACCCCACTTATAACTTCTGTCCACTGTGAATAATTTCCTTTTACCTGCACTCTCTGCTTTCTACCCAATAACCAATTCTTTATCCATATTAATGTTTTTCCCTGAATCCCCAGCCTTTCCAATTTAAACAGTAATGCCTCATGAGGTACTTTATCAAAAGCCTTTTGAAAATCTATGTACATGATATCCACACTGCTCTTATTATCCAGCTCCTCAGTAATTTTTTCGTAGAACTTCAAAAGGTTTGTAGAGCAGGATCTGCCCTTCCTAAACCCATACTGATTATCTGATAACAGTCCCCCAAGACATTAGTGGTGTGGATCCTAAATACCCAATTGTGCCAAAGCTAATGAAGTCTGCTCTGTCACTTTCTCATGGTAGTGCTGACATTGAATGTAGCTTCTCAGCCTTGGAAGAGCTTTGACTGGAGACAGAGCATCAATGTCAGAACACACACTGAATGTATTGATGACAGTCAAATTTTGACAATCAACCTTATTTGGTGCTGATCAAATCAAATTTAATGTATATGGGAAGGGTTGCATATAAAGCCTACAATGCCTATTTAGAAGATATGAAACAGAAGGCACAAGAAAAATTAGAGTAGGACAGGAAAGAAAAAGAAAGTCTGAAAGCAGGGAAAAAAAATTTTAAGCAGCTGGCAAAGAAAAGAAAGCTAATAGAATAAGAACGAAAACTTAAAATTATGCATAGGGAAGAGGATGAGGCTTTGGACAGTGCTTCAAAATTGTTAAAGGAAGCTGATGATAAGCTCAAGAAGGCAATACAAAAATAAAGATTTTGAGTAATCAGCATTTGCTCAAGCAATGATTGAAGGGGCGGCAAAAGTCTGAGATCATGCTGGTCAGCAAAGATAGACTTTAAAAAATGCACTTTCTTCTCTTGAGAAGAAAAAGACTAAATTAATTTCAGAATTTTCAACATCAAAAAACATAATTATGACCTTTCAAAGAAAAGGAAGAAATTCTTCAAGCTATGACAAAAATGAACAACATATTTAAAAATCAGGATTAGAAAATATTTTTTTGTTAATATTCTTTCAAAATAATATGCTTTTTATATGAAGAAAAAAATATCCTTCCAAAGAAAGAAAAGAAAAAGATAGGAGTAGATGGGTAGGATCATTTTCTTTTCTATCTTTATATTTGAATATATTTGGTATTATTGTTATTTCACTTTTTTTGTTCGATTAGTCACTTTTTCTGTTCAATTAGTCACTTTTGTCACTTTTTTACACCTGTTATGAGCCCTGTATGCTCCAAAATGAGTTGGAAGCGGCTCTAAATTGATCAAATATATTTTCCGAAACTCATACAACACATTTGTTCCAAATTTTCTGTCTCCTAAATAACATGACTGGTTGCTCCATATTCTCAAATAATTGCTCTGAATAATACAGTACAATAGTGTACAATATACCTTTGAGAGAGTACAATATTTATTCTAAGCAATAAACAAAAAAGATTAAAATTTCATAGAAATAAAAACTATAATAACATTTAAAAATGCAATAAATTCATCTGGGAATTGGTTTATTTTGGCCTTCTTGTGTATTTTTATAATAAAAATCTATCAATATGAATACTTCTTTTGTAAACAATGGTATATGCAATTGCTAGATATGCTTCTGTTTAATCCAACAGTTAGAAATTCCAAATTTCATATTAAGAAAAAAAAATTTAGTATCAAAATTTTAATTTCTTGATGTTTCTTCAACATGTATCATAATTGCACATTTTGTGTTTTATGCAAGTCGTATTGTATCTTAGCATCTAAATTCCCATTAAAATAAGGCTTAAGATAGATAATATTGGCGAGCGTAAGCGAGCAAGGAGCTGAGCCCCCTAGTGTTATTTGAAATTGTAATGGATTTTTATTCTTTATTGTGATGTGATTAGTTTCTTTAAATTAGATACAGAGCTAGAAGTCGCAATCTTTTTAATCTACTCACTCTAGTTTTATTATATGAAATAGATTTGTGAAGTGGATTGATTTCTGACCAGAACTTGTATATAGTTTTAATGCTGATGAATTCGAACCTGTGAAATATTTATAGATTTCATTAAATTTGAAGTTTTCTTACCACACAGAATCAGTTGTTGTGTGTCCTAAAGTTTTTATATGTTTAAGGAATTTATGTAGGGGCTAAAAATTATTTTTCAATTTAATTACTGATTTTTAAACTAGCCAATACACCTGTTACCCATCTGAATGAAGGTCAAGGTAATCATAAACATGCTGTAAATTATAAATTATGTGTAAATTTACAATGTAATCATATTTTCAGGGGAATAGCAATTGCTGAGGAAATCAACGATCCAGTGTTATATCAAGAATGTGCCAATATTTTGGAAGACATGAAGGTTTGATTCTTAAAACTACTTGGAAACAACATCTTAAAATTAAGACAAATGATGTGTGTGGAATGCAGTGTTTTTTAATGGATGGTTTTTAAAATAGTGAATTAGTGAGCAGCTCATTGTTGACTTTAATGATTCAATTTTCCCGATAGGTAACATCTGATGCTGCCTCATTGTACGAGAAAGGAGGCTTTGTTGACAATGCAGCTGCTTTATACATAAAGCTAAAAAACTGGTGATACTACCTTTTTTGCTTATGCACTTGTGTATATTAAAATTTAACTACCCATATAAATTAAGTTGAATCTAAAGAACCCACCTTATTTTAAGAATAGTTTATCTATATAAATGTTAAAGAGTAAAAAATAAATAATTATTTTCTCTTTAATTTATTAAATGACTAGCTGAATAACATGGCGTTGAACGGGTTTCAAATGTGACTGACATTTCCCTGTGTTACTCAAATAGACAAACCCTGTTGAACCTGTTTCCTTGTTCATTTCTATTTATAGCTGGAAAACAAACTTTAGATTTTAAAATTGGGGCTTCGAGTAGCACTTTTTGGACTACCTGTGTACCAATTTTCATGGCTACAGGAAAGAAATAGCCTATGTTTTCCGGAATGTTCTAAAGTATAAGTCTACTAAATTTGTCAAACGGTGTAGATTTGTTTAGAGAAATAAACACACATCCTTTTTTATATAGAACATCATGCATGATGTTAAGTGTTATACAATGCCTATATAACTTAGACATAAAGTCCAAGGAGGTCAGTAAGTGTACAGCAGAGATGTAAGACAATTATACTCTTATAGAGCACAGTAGTTTTAAACAAAATCGATCTTTTACTTTTCAACTTGTTCTTAAAGTATTTTAAAGTTCCAATTCACTGCACTTGCATACACAGTGTTTCAAAATTCCCTTGTACAAACTTTAAGGGGTTGTTGGAAACACAAAATGAAATCATATTCACGCAACAATAAATGGTTCTTCCCTACCAATTCACCGCTCCCCCGAATAACCCTCCTTGCACACATACACCCCAATGTGAATACGATTTAATTTGGTGTCCCATACTGTTTTAAGTGTTTACAGGCCATTCAAATGACCATGCTGTTGGCTGTAAATTGAAAGAACCTGTAAGTAGGACTCACTCTGCATCACATCCTAGACTTTTGGGGCAATGACTTCAGTCATTTACTTTTTTTTTTTTGTCATTTGCAGTCTGGTGTCATTTGTTTTGTCTCCTTTATTACTGTTTTGCCCTACCATTAAAAACTAAGAACAAAATTTCTGTGGAATGTTTTAAAACACCTTTTATATGTGTGTTTGTGCATATTAGAAATAATTCGACTGAAGTCATTGATTCAATAGGCTTCATACTGGTTTTTGTAATTTACAGGAAGAAAGTCAAAGATCTGTTGCCTAAAGTTTCGTCACCCAAAATCCATGCTCAATACGGTAAAGCTCAAGAAGGAGAGGGTAACTATGCTGAAGCAGCTACTGCCTATGAAAATGCATATGACCATGCAGACGCAATACGGTACTTAAAATGAATTTGCTCACATATCAAACTACCTTAGTTCTGGATTTGATTGCATCTTTAGAAATTAATTTTACATTAAAATTATTTCAGAATTTATCTGGATAATTTAAGAGATCCAGACTCTGCTGTGAGAATCGTTAAAAGCTCCAACACCATTGAAGGCGCTCGCATGGTTGCAACGTAAACATATTTATTTTCCTCTTGTTCATTTACATTTTGAGTTGAACTGAAGTTAGCTTTTACGAATATATAAAAATTGAAAATGTAATTTTAATTTATACATTTACACTTTTTTCTTGTTTTTCAGATTCTTTCAAAAGCATAATGATAGTGCTTCTGCTATCAAATTCCTTGTGATATCTAACTGCTTAAATGAGGCACTCCAAGTAGCTCAAGAGACAAACAATATGGAAGTGTATGCAGAAGCCATAGGGGAAGATAGAGATCCATCTGACTTTATTAATATAGCTATTTATTATGAAGGAAAGCGGAACTTTGTATTTGCAGGGAAATACTTCACTCTTGCTCAACGTTATAAAAAGGTTGGATGTTAGAACAACATTTTTATGCAGTGGAACTCTAAGTTTATGTTTCCCCCTTTTATGGGTTTCCTTTGTTATACTTAATTTTTATCAAATCCTTACTCTGTAGATGATTTCTCGCTGTGTCGGTTTTACATTTTCTTATTATGGTTCCACAAAAAACATGTAATCAGGATTCCACTGCATTATCTCTACTATTGTAAAAGGAAGTGTTTGTTTGTCTGTCTGTTTCTTGCCGCAAAATCCTAACGAATCTATGGCACTTATAGCAATGAGATTTAGCACACAGGTAGTCCAAATGTTTTGCAATTTTTGGGTTCAGACGAATTTTAAAATTCAATCTAAAACATTTTAAAATGAATTTAATGAAATTTAATCATTATTGAATGCTACAGCATAGAAAAGATCACAGATTCTAAATTTATTGTTTTCGTTTCCGGTGTGCGGATTAATAATTTTTCTGCCAGACGATAAAAACAAACAATCTTTTAACTGGAGTGAGTTAGTTTTTTTTCTATCTCCTAGACCGTTAAAGATAGAGTAAAAATTTCAGTGGATTTGAAATCTGCAGAAAATTTCACTTTAGATCCATACCTAAAAATATGATTTTCTTTATATAAAAAAACTTTTAAATTGAGTATATCTTTTATATTTTCGCATGAGATTGTGACGTCGCGGTAACTTTCCCTTTCCAAAAATAAACAGATTGCATTTCGTGCTAAAAAAAAACATTACATTTCCTGCCTCTTTCAGTGGAGAGCAAAATGTAAAAAACATTTTGAGAGACATTGTTTAGTTCTTTTTCGTAAAAGAGGATTCATTAAAGATAGATTAAAAATTTCAATGGATTTGAAATCTGCGGAAAATTTTACACCAGACTATTATTTTATATCACGAGCAACGCCGGGCTAGCCACACAGTGGCTAGTAAATATCATATATATATATCAGGTTTTGTTTCTTAATAAAGCCCCAATTAAAATTTTTCTCTATTACATTAATAATGTTTGCTTTATTTTGTGGGATTCTCCACAGTATAATTTTTTCTCTGACTGCTTTAGCTCTAGTAGTTTTCAATTATGAAAATGGATGCAACAGTAACTGTTGTGTAAGTTCTGGATATAAATACTTTAAACTTTCAATTTTCTTATGCTAATAATCCTTTTATCTGTGCCATTTCTTGAATTAGATTCGAAACATCACTCAAGATGCCTGCACCCTATTAAATATCCTCATGGGAGTCGTGTTATAAGAGTTATAAAATTTTCCTCATATTTAGTGAGTCGGGTTTATCTTCGCTCTGTTCCCCATTCAATTCAAAAGAAAGTAAAAAATGAAGAAAATTTATTGAAGTATAAAATTTAACATGAATATAACTGAGAGTGCAAAAGAAAATTACAGCTAGCTGAAGTGAGAACATCTAGTTGAATACAAGATATTTATACTCTCCATGCATACAAAAATCTGTATATTCAGAAGGAATATATTTGTGTTGCATACAGCACTTTGCCACACCCTTATTTTTACCTTTGCAAAAAGGAAGTCTTTTGCCAAATTTCGATAGAAGCATTTTTCTGTTTTTAAAAACATTTTCAGATATTTTTGGCAAAAAAAGATCAGTTGCTTATTAATGTGAAAACCATAATTTTTCTTTTAATATTTAATGTATGAAACAACTCTTGAGAAGTAATATATAAATTAAATATACCATAAAATTTTAAATAAAAATAATTTTGCAATTATGTCAAATTTTTAAGGTTTTTGCAATAAAAATAAACTTTTAGGTAATTGTAAAAATAATTAATAAACCATGCTTACAATATTGGAAATCATTAAAGCATGGTTTATATTTAGAATGCCTCTTTCACAGCTTCATTCAGTCATGATTTTTTTATCTAAACTTATGTATATTCTCCCGTAAATAATTTCTAACAATTTAAAAGTGCATTTATTTTTACTTCTCTTTTATGCTTTTAAATTTAATTTCTTCCTAATTACTTGTATTTTTTATTTATTTGACTAGAAAGAGTTGAATACTGTTGTATGTTATTCCAGGCTGTAAAACTTTTACTTGACGTTTCTGGCCAAGATGAAGATAAGGCTATTGAGTTGGCCATACAGGCAGCAGGTAAAGCCAAAGATGAACAAATAACAAAGCAGCTAGTAAGTCACATCATGGGTGAAACAGATGGCACAGTAAAAGTAAGTGAAACCAAAATAATGCAAATTATTTTACTGAATACTTATACTTACAATCTTATTTGGGCTTTAAAATTGCTATTGTTTTATCACAGGCTGCCATTTGATAACTTAAATAATTATCAAAATTTTCACGCAATTCTTATGCATTAGTTTTGGATTATCTTCGCCTTGATTTATGTGAAAATGCTTATATTTCTAAATTATATCTATGTATTGCTATTTTTCTACATACTGTTATTGCATGCATTTTAGATAGTTTTCATTTATTTTTGTTTGGCTAGTACATGGCATTACATGTTAAAATTTTCCTTCTTATGAACTGAAACCAAAGAAATTTTTAAATTTATGTTGACTATGAGTGGATTAGAAAAATCTCTAATTGTTAATTTTACATAACTGAAGCCATGTTCCTATTCTCTTTACATAATTAAGTCATGTTCCTGATGTCTTTGTATAATGAAGTTATAATGCATCTTTTGTGTAGGATCTGCAACACATTTACCACCTATACATCTCATTAGGACAGATCAAAGAAGCAGCTAGAACTGCCGTTATTATGGCTAGTGCTGAACAAAATTCAGGTATATGTTACTCTTGAAAATTGCATATTGTTCTCTTCAGCTTTTTTAGATGCAGTTACTTTTTGCTTATTTCACATTGAAAAAGAAATGTTTGATCACTTTATTGACAGATCACTGTAAACTTTTCCCAAATTGGTTTTGTAGAAACTAATACGATTTGATAATTGATAGAATTTAGCACTACCTGTTTTTGGATTCTGAAAAATTCAGAGCTGTCCCTTATGGCGACGTGTCATGGGTTTGTATAAGAATTTAGTTTAATTATACCATTGCTTTACTATCAAAACCTTGTGAGTCTTAATTATTTTGGTTTTGAGGGTTTTAACATTTGGTTATAAATATGCTTACTAAACTTGTTTCAAAAGCTCCTACATCTACATCAGCTATAAAGCTCCTTATCAGCGAATTTTTAAACCTTGTACCTTGTCTATAGTTTGGCATCTAGTTTTCATATTTCCTGAAAAAGTTTGATTTCAAGATTTACAAGGATTGATATTAAAATGACAATATATTATAATCTCTCTCTAAAAATTTGCCTATGTGTGTCTAATTAAGGCTTATTGATTTTTTCCACCCTTTTGACAGTCATGTAGGCAATTATTCATAAATTGGAACTTTTTTATATCAATCATATTTGGTATAGCATTTTTAAAAACCTGCTCAAACTCTCCTCAATAGTATCTTTAAAATATGAATGTATTTTTTTAGTGTAAAATAGAGAGTATTGGAAGTATAATGTACACATTTAGGCAGGCCTAATATTTTAACTTTGGTAAAGCTCTTCTCATGTATTCTTCTGGGTTTTTGTATAAATTGCTCTTATCAAATGTAAGAAAATTCTAAATCTTTTGCTTTACAATCTTTACCATTTCACTGAAATATTTATAATTGTATTTTTGTAGGAACTTACAAGAAAGCACGATTGCTTTTGTTGGGCATGTACGCTAAGCTGAAAGAAAAAAGCATGAAAATACCAATGGGAATGTCTAATAGTCTAATGCTGTTGCACAGCTACAGTCTTGCAAAAGTAGGTTTAGAAAGCCTCCTTTCCCACCCCGAAAAAAAAAAAAAAAAATATATATATATATAGGGTTTTGTTTTTACAATGAATCAACTCTCACCAACTTACTGATCAAGTACTTTTATGTGTTTTACAGTTGCATATGCAGAGAGGAGATCATATGAAAAGTGCGAGAATGCTTATCAGAGTCTCCAATAACTTGAACAAATTTCCCCGGCGTAAGAAAATTTTGTTTTCATGATGTTTAATTCAAATTTATTTTAATTAAAAACCATCAATTATACTTTTTCAAATTCTGCAATTCCATTGGCTGTTATTCTTGACCATATAAAATGTATACTTTCTTTATGTGCAATTATTAATGTTATAGATTTTAAACTATTAACTGTAGATTTTCTTAGTAAACACACTTTTGGTATATAGAATGAATGAAACATTTTGAGAAGCATATAAATGTAGGGTAGTTGTGTGCTTAATATCGCCTACTTGTGTTTGCAAGCTACTATGCGTGACGTCTATGAGTTTATGTAGTTACCTTGATGGTCCAGGGTTTTGCCACATGTAGTGCCACTGGCAAGTTTCCTGTCAGTTATATCAACAACACTATTTCATCTGAAGTATTTAAGGCTGTGATCAATGTATATTTTTTTGTCTCCAATCCATTCAAGGAGTATCCAGGTAAGTGTTTCCAAATCATAATTTCGTTTATATGACTTGAAAGTACATTAAATACTAAAGGTAGGTATGTATGCTCTACTGGCAACTCGTTTTTAATAATAGTAGCTTAATTTCGCCTGGTGGGTGGTAATAGGAACAGGGGTTGGCGATATTAAGAACCCACTCTTGAAAAATATCTTGGGAAACTTTTTAAAGTTTTACTAGTTAACTTAAACTGACATGAGTAATGAAGGAACAGGATCTCTTGAAACCAGAGGAGAATAGTTCCTAGTGATATTCATTTAGTTTCCAACTTGATTTCCCAACCCAGGTGGCCGAGTTATAAGCAATACACATGTATATGTTTTTCCCCATTTGTTTCTTGACTGTATATGATGGTAATATGTTTCCAGATGATGTTCAGATATTAACCACAACTGTAATTGAGTGCCAAAAAGCTGGTCTTCACATATCTGCTCACAAGTCTGCTGTAATGCTGATGAGGCCGGAATATCGAGCAAGGGTAGATGCCAAATACAAAAGAAAAATAGAAAACATAGTGAGGTAATCACTTGCGAATTTCTTTTCTACCACTTCCATTCAGTGAAAGGGCTGTAGTAGCCAGGTTGGTAGAGTAGCAGATTAGCAACTAGAGGGTTGCAAGTTCGATACTCAATCCAGCCAAACATCATCATGTAATTGGGGGCTGGTGCATGTTGAATCTGTCATGGCCTCAAATATCCTCACATTGCATGATGTGGAAATTTGGAGAATGGGGTGTCAGCTCAGGTGTGACCTTGTCATTTGACAGTTTTAAAAATACAGGTGCAAGTAAAGCAAAATCACTATGAATGACCCATTCTTGCCATCAGGTAGTAGGCCGTTCTACCGTTCTTTATTTTAACTCTAGAGTTTTGGCATCGGGTATAAAAACCCAAACAACTTTAGATTAGGATTTGATTTTGGAGAGTCAGTTCACTCTCCCATAATTGTTGAGATCGACAGCGTGTGACGCTGAGCTGTTTATTTAGTCGAATTGTTAGAATGTTCTTGGCCAAATTATTCTGTTAATAGCCTGGAATTTGGCACTGTATCTTTCAGCCTTCATCTGTAAACAGAACAATAAATATTTTGTTTGAATATACGACTAATTATTAAGATTACTTGTCGAAAAGAAAGTCTTGAAAACTTTTGGAACAACGCCGGCATCATAGAACAAGGTCTGTCGAGTAAGCAGGATTTTATTTATAAGAAGCATAAACCTGACGGGACAGTGAGTTCTAATTATGAAAATCTTTCAATTGCAGGGTTGTGTTCTTAAATTGCAATTCTGGTTGCGTCAATGCATTTCATTTTTTGCCAGTAATGGTAAATAAACTCAGATTAATTTCTACTGAATATTTATTACGATACGTGTTCTGATCTTTCCCTTCAGGATTGATCCTGGACATGTTGGATTGTCCAATAGCATGTTGTGTTGTCCCAGTAGTAGGCTAATTCAACTACCTACCATTTAGTGAAACAAATGTCTTTGAAATTCATGTTAAAGTTGCTTTGTTTTTTGCAGGAAATATCAAAAAATAGAAGAAGAGGAACTTAATTCTCCCTGTCTATATTGTGAAGTTGTAATACCTCAAACCAGCTTGTATTGTGAACACTGCAAATATAATTTACCCTATTGTATTATTACAGTAAGTGCTGCTTTTAGTAGGTTCAAAAAATTATCTATTTCTTGAACATCTTTTTGATAATGAATTCCTTGTGTATAAGAGGGATTTTCAGTGTGAACAAAGAAAACCAAACAGTCTCGGAAGATTTTACTTTTGCTGTTACAATGGTCTCGCACTATACATATCAGGATTACCTTAAAATGGTGTTTTTATCACCGTTTTGGCAACTATTTGCATTTAATCTAATTGGTGTTCACCCATCAACTATCTCATTTGAACTCTAAATTTATACTTTGTAATTTTTATTGGTAAAGTGCTGAAATTATATTTAAAAACCAACATGAGTGACTTTAAAATTAGAATGCATGCAGGAAATATGTATTGCCATGGAAACAATACCCCCACCTACATTTATTTTGACTGAAAATTCCTCACATTTTTACCCTCTTAAATATAAATTCATTTCTTTAAAATAAAAATATTGTATGTAAATTTCTACTTTTTCAATGACAGGGCTACCATATTGTTCGAAATGACATTGCACTTTGTCCCAAGTGTAAGTTTCCGGGAATGCTGTCAGAATTTACTAGGTAAATAACTATTATAAATGCTTAACAAGTTTGATTTATTGATGGAAGAAAGTTCTTCATTACTCTAGAAATGAATACCAACAATTTGAATTACAGGTCTCTTTCAATCGACAAAACTTGCCCGATGTGCTTATCTGAAGTAGAATCAAGCGAACTTGTGCATGTTGATTCCATTTCACCTGAGAACTTGGATGAAGAGGAGGCTTCTACAGTTCAAGATGCTAATAAGAATAACAACCTGTGATAGAGTTCTTTAAAAGTGCTTCGTTTTTTATACTGGTCATTTTGCTTTTATGGCGTACAATTCATTACAAGCAGTAATTTGATATTCCATGAAACATTCTTAGTCACAATTTCTAGTCAATTTATTTTAGTAATCGTGAGAATAAATCGATGATTTTATGTATGTTTTTTTGACATACAAATAGTTTGATATTTCTGTGGTCAAGTAGAATATCCGTATAAGTCGAAACTTGGCCAAAAAAAAATTAGATAAGTGTGTTTGCTGGAAGGTTTGCCTTGGGGCCTTATGCGTTGTGGATAAGTAATGTGCATGAAAAAAAGTTTCAAAGAATACAATCAAAAAAAATTATTACAAAAATGTGATTTACAAGAAAAGGGCAAATCTTAAAAACGTGCTCCTGAAAAGTAGTTATTAGATTTATTCATTCCCCTTGACCACAGATTTATGTCGAATTTTGCAAGGTACTTGCATACTGCTTTTTTTCTTTGCCCTATGTATTGTTATCTGTTTAGAAAATATATTCCTGGTGTAATTCAAAATCTATACCAAATGCTCATCCTGAATGTATATATTGAATATTTTTAAATGGAATGGTAAATTTATCAGTTTAATTCCGTCCTAATAAACAAATTTTTATTACAAAATTTATTTAAGAATTTCAAGGTATGTATTGTAGAAATCTTAATGTTTAAATCACATTTTTTAAGTGACTGAATATAAAATTATTCAAATAAAGTGCACTTTGTAAGTTGTTGAACATTTAAAACTCTGAAGTCTATTTCTATCATCTATGGAATTTTGGCTGACCATCCGGTCTGGTGGTGTGTTAGCTTCTAGAACAGAAGATTCCTGGTTCAAATCCGGGTCGGTGTGCATGGATGTTTTTGAAGCGTATGGTGTAGAGATGGCTGGTGCACCTTAAATGTGTCATGGCGAAGTTGGTGTGGAAGTTTGGAGAGTGCCAGCTCAGGTGTCGCCTTGTCATTTGATCATGGTTCAAAATTACATGGTGTTGTCCTCAGATCTTTCTCTTAGGGGATTGATCCCGGATTGTCGTCAATAGCCTGTTAGCTCAAGTACAACGTTAATTAAAAATGTAAGATTATGTTTGTTCATTTACTTAAAGCAACTTGCTACTTGTGTATGACATTATTTGTAATCCAGTAACGAATATAAACAATTACTACTTTCACTTTTACTTACTCTTTATTTTTTTTGCTTCAATTTTCTGAAATGGCATAGTTATGGTTCTTAAAGAGTTCTAGTAAAATACCAAATTACTGACATATTAGTTATATTAAAACTATGTACTTTCGTAGATCCCTAAGGCAAGGAAAATAAAATTTTAAAAAGAAAAAAAACTGATACAGAAAGGGGATGGACTTAAGTGTGTTTTTTTTATTAGAATAGAATGAAGTTACATCAGAGATATTAGACTTTTCTGAAGATATCTTTATTTCTATAGTACATACAAATGTATGTTAACTCCTAGAAAGACAAAATGAATGCACATATAAAGTTAATGTATTATAATGTGCTAAATACGGGTTTTGAAACTTGCATTTTAAAACATTGTACTTTGTCGCTGTCAAATTTACCTTCAAATATAAAGAAATGGTTATGTACCTCATTCCCAAAATTGCAAATGAACTAAACTTTTTAATCCTAATGCCTCATTCCAGTACTTGAGCGGACACAAATCAATACTTGGGTGCAATTTAGAAACAATCCATAAGGTATCAACACATCTCAACTTTTAATTGTTGAAATGTCAGTAAACCCAAAGAAGAAAACATCAAGTGCTATAAACAAGCATCTTTTGGCAGAAAATTACAGCAATATTTGTTCAAATCTCATTTGAGTCACCAACATAATGTGTGACACACAGATATAGGCACACTTTAAAGATCTTCTCAGTTATATATATATAAACTACCCTACAATAATGCACGCCAGCGGATTTGCATAAAATCTGACTACTTGTTAGGGGGTATTTTTCGTGGTATGGCCTGGAACCTTTACATGTTCCTAGTCAATTGAACGCCAATGCCTTCGTGAACATTTTGGACAATCAGATTCTTCCTACACTGGCAATTTTATGGAATGGACGAATGTTACTTCCAGGATGACAACGCTCTGTGTCATGTTGCAGCCTCTGTCAAGCAGTGGTATCAGGATATGGGTGTAAAACGTCTTCCCTGGGCTGCTCAGAGTCCCGACCTAAACCCCATAGAACAGGGGTTCCCAAAGTGTGTGTCGCTGCACTCTGGGGTGCCACGTAGAGAGATTAGGGGTGCTGCGAAACGCCCATGAAGCAGTTGCTAGTATAAGGAGCAAATATCGTTTGAAAATAAAAGAAATACAAGTAGCTGTATCTTAATTCCATGATTTGAACAACTGTGCAGTGAGCAGCAGGCTCACCCGTCTCAATAAACACACACATATACCACCAAGAGCATGTTGAAGTTACTTTTATATTTTTTATTTAAATTTTTACTTACACCTATGTTTACCAAAAAGTAAAATTAAAGTATTTGTGTGAATTTTAAATACGAGTTGTATTAATTATGTCCTATGTTCTTGCCACTTTCTTTCTTAATTTCTTCTTCACAGTTGTACAAATATGAAATATATATACAATAATATACCATAGATATTACATGACGAGGTTACCGTGAGAAATTTCTAATTCTCTTAATGGTGACACGACTTGGATAAGTTTGGTAACCCCTGCCTTAGAACATTTGTGGGATGCGTTAGAGCGACGCTTACAGACCAGGGAACCCCGTCCGAAATCTACAGCTGAGCTGGCGACATTCTTGCAGCATGAATGGTCACAAATACCCATACCTGTGTATGAAAACCATGTTGAAAGTGTGCCCAGAAGGGTTGCTAGTGCAATTGCAGCACGTGGGGGACCATCTCCCTATCAAAGCATGTATCATAGACCATAAACCATCACATCTTGCTGTCCAATCCATTATGGTAGGGGGGTGTAGTTGTTTTTATATAAATATATATTTATTTAATTTGAAAGGCACACACACAATTTAATTGTAGTGATGGTACGTTTATAGAAGGTTCAAAAGGAAATCCACACTTCTCCCCCTTTTTAGCAAATAAGAGTCAAAATAGGTTGGATTGAATTTTTGGCACAAGGGCCATGTTTGATCATGCTGCTCCAAATAATGTCAAGTAAATAGACACATAGGAACATCTTTGATGCAAGAGAAATCCATGAGTGATCTCATTTTATACTCTTCCATAGTCATTTAAAAAGAAGAGGGGACGAAAATACCAACCAAGAAAGATCTGGTGATGTCTGGCGTTAAATGTAAATATGACAGGTTTTTCTTCTATAAAGCCAAATGCAGATGGCGTTAGCGTTGTTGTGATAAAACTTGCTTTCCTGTGAGATTTCCAGTGTAAACATCACCTGTTAAGAAAAATTTTATGCAAATTCATTCGGGGTTAGTTTTTTTATTTTAGTGACAGTGAAATTGTGGACGAGTATCATACCAATTGACGCCAAGAGTTCCGATGGTTAGCAACTCGCTCCATCTACATTTATCATTGCATAAAAAGTCTGGTAGGGTCAGGCGGGGTAATTGTAAACAAGCTATAAAGGCGCCCACCTGGGACTCCGAGAAACTAAAAAGTTGTGAAATATGAAAGCTGGCAACCCTGAGGATGTAATGTGGTGATCCCGTATTTCTTTGAACCACAACTGATAGCAATCTGTTTAGTTAAAAAAAATTGTGGTTGTAAAAGTTTTAAGTTTTTGTGTGTTGCATTTTCTGCTGCCCTCCATAATATATTGAAAAATATGTTGTTCCAATCCTTTACTGCGGTCACTCGCACTTAACCGGAACAAAAGGACCAGGGAAGGATGTGACTAACCCTGTGCAGAGTTATGAGTTATTCATCGACAATAACATGATACAACTAATTGTGGAGTGTACGAATATATTTATCGACAAATGCGCACCAAACTTTTCACGTGAAAGAGATGCACGCAAAACAGACCCTTTAGTGCTTTATTAGGGTTGTTATATACCTGTGGATTACACGAATCTTCCCGAATGAATGTCGGAGATATGTGGGCGACGGAACTGGTATCAGCATTTTCCGCACTACAATGTCTCATAAACGTTTTTTGTTTCTTCTCCGTTGCATGAGATTTGACAACATAAATGACAGGAAGCAGAGGCAGTTATTTGACAAACTTGCTGCTATAAGGGACTATTTTCAGTTATTTGTAATGAACTGTCAGAAACACTATATACTGAGTGAATATGTTACCACTGACGAAAAATTAGAACCTTTTCGTGATCGCTGTGGTTCTTGCCAATATATGCCAAAGAAACCTGCAAAATACGGCATAAAACTTTTTGCTTTAGTGGATGCACGGACATTTTACGAAAGTCATATGGAAGTGTACGTTGGATGTCAACCAAAGGAACCCTATAAAGTCATACACCAACAAACGAATGGATAATCCGAGTTTAACTCGTGAACTACGAGTGTAAATAGAAAAAAATCGTTGTTCTGTCGTTGAAGAACCACCGAAAAAGAAATCAAGAACTGCCTCAAATGGAAGATGTAAGTTTTGTCCGAGAAATAAGGATATTAAAACTACTGGAACCAGCAATTTGTGTACAAATTTTGTTTGCAAGAAACACTTAATTTCCGTATGTAATCATAAAAGCTCGGATTTTGCATATCTTTTTTTTTAATCCCTAATGTGATAGAAATCCGTACTGAGTGGTTTTTAGCGATTTGTAACCAAAAGAAAAAAAGAATTTATTTTGCACATTTGGGACCATTTTGCATATTTTTTTTTCCCATGTTTTGTGCATATTTAGACGATTTTTACAGAATAATTTTTTTTCAAAGAACTTTGCTTAGCGCGTTTTGGAAGGAAGTTTTTCAGAAGCAATCAAATTCAAATCAACTACAACTCACAAACAAAAAAATTGGAAAAGGAGCAAAAAGTTACGGATGTTCAACAGCCTTTGTCAGCGTCAAAATTTGAGTCAGGGTCCCAATCTTCGGCGAAGAACGAGGTTTACCAAGGCAATGTTGAAATCCAATATTGCTCTTCATACGTTAGAGAATGAAAATTTTAGAGCTTTCTTGAAGAAGTACACAGGTAAAGAAATTCCTCATGAATCGACACTCAGAAAGAACTAAATTACGTTAGTATACGAGAAGGTGAGACAAAGAATACAAAATGCGGTATATTATTCCCCCATCTGGATGTCTATGAAACGACTGACCCCTGCTGGAGATAGCTAATTTATGTAAAGAGTTGTAAGAAACAAATAACTCCACGATCACCATGACAATGGGAGAAGCAATTAAAAAAGAAAATAAAAATAAATAAAATTGTGTATTAACTGAATGAAAGTGTGGTTCATTTTCACCTCATCCTCCTCACTTCTCTTTTTGTAAGAAATTAAATTATTTTGTGCAATTTCGCATATTTTGGTGTTTTAGTGCATATTTTGGGACTTTGTAATGCATATTTCAGGTCACATTTTTGCATATCGATCCGAGCTCTAGTAATCATTGTCTCCATGAAAACAAAGTATAACTGAAAAGTGGTATGCACTTCTATTATTAATTTCAATTAAATAGTATTAAAATTTTTGTTTGCGTTTTTTTTTAAATGATATAGAGTGTATTTTAATGATTAATGTACCAACTGTGTATGAAGAAAATATGTTCAAATTTTACATATTATTTCTCATTGTAAAAAAAGTAGAGAAAATTTCATTTATTAAGCAATACATTCTTAATGTCTTTAAGTCAAAAGTATTATGTTTCCGACAATTTTTTTTTTTTAACAGCGTAGGCATCAATTTCTCTTTGGGGTTATTCTATGACCCCCGTGCGTCCTAACGTTCCCTCAGGAGGCGCGCGTCCTGCCAGGTTATTACCAAATTACCCGACCGTCTTCAATAGCCCGCCGTGTTACTCTAGAACAACTTTAATTAAAAAATTGCCAATTATTTATGTATCTGAGATCGCACTTGCTGCACATTAAATCTGCCATGGCCTCAAATGTACTCACGTTGACGTGGTGTGGAAGTTTGGAGAGTAGTGTGTTATTTCATGTGAGACCTTGTCACCTGCCCGGCTGGTGCACCTTAAATCTGTCGTGACCGAAAGTCCTCACGTTGGGTTGGCGTGGAAGTTTGGAGAGTGGGGTGCCAGCTCAGGTGTTGCTTCGTCATCTGACCGTGGTTCAAAATTACGAGGTGTTGTCCTCGGATCTTTCCCTAAAGGGACTGATCCCGGACCGTCGTCAATAGCCCGTTGTGTTGCTCTAGTACGACGTTAACTAAAATTACTTACTTACTTACTTACCTGGTAATAGTACATTGTATCGCTCTGGTGCGACATTAATTAAAATTCCTACCTACACAACTTCGAGCTGTGGGTCGCGCAAGCTCGATTCTTGTCTGGTGCAAGATGCCGGAGGGTACAGCGGTATCCCGTTTGGAACAGTAACGTCATAGCAACCGAAGACAGTCATGTACAAAGGGTATGGTACACGTTAAATATGTCGTGGCCTCAGATGTCGTCACGTTGGCGTGGTGTGGAAGTTTGGAGAGTGGGGTGCCAGCTCAGTTGTGACCTCGTCACCTGACCATGGTTCAAAATTACGTGGTGTTGTCCTTGGGTCCTTACCTTCGGGATTTGATCCAGATTGTTGCCAATGTCCGATTTTTTTTCTCAAGTGCTGACTTTAATTAAAAATACCTACCTTAAAGCCTCAATACATCCAACCCTACATTCCCTTAACTACGACCGATCTTAACTGTAACAAAACTTTCATTTCCTCTACTATTTGTTTACTTCTGTATGAAGAGCTGGAGATTTTTAAGAACGTAGAAATTTCCCGTTTCCAAGTGCTTGTATATTTTTTTGATTAATATGTAACCCCTTCCCCCGAATTAAAAAGAATGGCAACGTTGAACTGCTGTATCAGGAACTGTTTTTCTTTTCGAACACTATTTCTACAAAATTATAGAAACGTGATGCGATTAAAGCAATATTCTCAGCCGATGTCTATGGTAGCGTGTGTACCTGATTTCACTGTTCCTGACACCAGATTTAAATACTCGCCTAAGCCATATGTGTCTGTGATGCAATTCGGAAATGTTTCAAACATGGATTATTTCAGCAGTAGGTGCATGTCCAGATGGACCCGGTGCACACCAAACAGTGGCGCCTGGCTTAATCAAACGTCAAGGAAAAGGTACAGAACCAGGAGTATACAGTTTGCTGATAGAGTAAAAGCGAAAATTCAGATTGCAAAGAGAGAAACTCGAAGAAAAGTGGATAAGAAGATGCATGAAATAGTATGACCTTTTAAGAATTCATGTATTATTTCATATTGTGTCAGAAAGAGGAACTTATATTTCTTTCAGAAAACATTTTCAGTGTCTTTAGACTCATAATAACTTCATTCAAAATTAGGTGATGTGTTTTTCTAGAGGTGTTCAAGAATTTAAAAGGAGTTGATTGTTTACCTTTCAGTTGATTTCACCTTTAAGTTGACTTCAAATAGAAAATGCAAAGCAACATACATAAACCAATCAGAGTTGAAGCAAGTTAAACTGGAAGAGGAGCTGCACTCGTGCCGGCACCTTTGGTTGGCCTACACGTGTCGCTTTGCACCTTGCACTTTCTATTTGAATACAGCTTTAGTCTTTTGAAAAAACTTCACCCTGTTTCACATCATAACCAACCTACTGTGCAATTGGGTATTCTGTGAGATATTCCTGACTGCAAATATTTGCATCTGCAGATAATAGCTATGGTGATAACTAGGGCAACTTTTTTGTTGCAGTAAAAATGGAAAACATTGCATTTATCTTTCCCTAAAGTTGCATTTGTGGGAATAAAGTTGCATTTATTTTTGATACTAAAATCTAAAATAAATTATTCGTAAAAAATTCAAAATTTATTGACAATTTTAGTCGTGTAACGTTGATGTCGTTGATTGACCTATCTTTGGCCAGTAATTTCTTTGACATTGAAAAACTATGCTGAACAGAAACTGATGTTGTCTGACATTGTTGCAGTAGCAAATAATGACTTGGGGGAAAATTGTCCCAGGAAAGTGTAGCAATAGCCGTTAGGTCATTATTCTTTTCCAATCGTTTATTAAGATACGCTTTAAAGGTTGAAAGGATCTTCTTTAAAATCTTTATGTATGATATCTTCATACGCTATCTCGATATTGTTGTCTTTTGATTCTGATTTTTCTACCAGACAAATCAAACATTTGTAGCTGTTTTTGATTTTCAGCAAACATTTTTGGCAGCTCTGGGTCACACACTGCTTTTTTTACGCGATACACTAAAATGCTGTTGCGGTTATCGTTTACTGTACGGTTCCCCTTGGCGTCTTTTTCCAAAAAATCGCCAAATGTAAGATTGCGTCAATGACGTCCATATCCAAGATGGTGTCATCAACAACATACAGAGAAACAAGTAAACAAAATTTTTCCATCCAATTTTCTGATTTTGTATAAGCAAAATCCACACTGTGGTCCTTTGCATACATGAAAATGAGGAATGCACAAATAAACAATAAAATGTATAGAAAACAAACTTGCCCTTCACTCCCACTATCTCCATACGATTTCTCCGCTGTTTTGCTTGTCATGATGATTGCCTAATCGCATGTTAAGGTCGGGTAAACACAAATTTTTGCATCCATGAAGGCCATAATTTTTTTTTGCCACACATATTTGACCAGATATACTTAAAGTTGAAGCAGACATACTTATTTAACGATGGTGTAATTCCCACAGTAATAAAATCGAAAGGAACAGAGCGTCGAAAAGTGATATGCTACAGGAAAGTTTTAAAGAGTCAGTAATGGAAATCACACAGAGCGATCCAAAAAACACACGTGCCAACAAAGGGAACGGTCGAAAAGGATTGGTATTTGAAAAAAATGGTCAAAAAGGAGTGGGTGGTATTTGAAAAAACCAGGGTGAAGGGACTGGGTTAGGGTTGCCATTTATAAAAGATAGCCAAAATCCATTAAATTTGGAGATATTCGCGTGTTTGGCGACAAAAATCAAAATTGGCATGATATCAAGGTTTTCAAATATAGGGTTGACAAAAAAACTAATTTATCCAGCCGGGTTACCAGATTTGGTGAGAAATCTAGGAGGACCGTACAGAGTAAAGGTCACCTGCTGTCGCCACTGAACAGCTCACTATGTCCTTTACAGTGGGAAGGTGGTTGGTGTAGTACAATTCTGTACTGGCTCAGGCAGTTGGCTGATGGTCTGAAAAGCAGCTTTTCAGAGCTTGTTTCATACTGTGGCTGCATTAACACAATTGATGAGATTGTCCACATTTGAGCAAAATCCGCAGACTTTTACTGCAATTGTGAAACAAGTGTGCCACACAAGTTATTTGGAGCAATTGCGGATAAAATAACTTGAGTGTGTTTCCAGTCACAGTCATATAATATGCTGTAACAGACTGCAGAAGTGCACAATCCTTTAGCTCATTTTGCTCAACATTCAGAGATTTTAGAGTGGCATCTGCAAAGCGAACAACGTATCAATGATCAACGCTCACACCTCACAAACTCTGCAGTCAAAATGCAAGTTTCCTCTGGATTATCAAGAGTGCCAACCAATGTGTTAAAGTACTTCTTGCCGTTTATTTCACTTTTTGTCTGTTAGGACAAACACCTTCTTTCTATGAACTTCTTGTTTGATCCGTAATACTTCAGCATTTGCAAGATCAGACATTTGTGTTCCAAGGGTTGATTCAGAGGGCAAAAAATGAAAGTAATTTTATATGAATTAATTTGAGCTAAATTTTAAAAAGTTGCATGATGCATTTATGCAAAAAGTTGTATTTATGCAGAAAGTTTCATTTATGTAGAAAGTTGCATTTATGTTGGCAGTTATAACTCACTTACAATGCACCCTATATTGAAGAAATTTTGGTTTTAGTACTTCACATGCAGCATAGAACGTGTGAAATAAAGTTGCATTTCTTGCAAAATTGCGCTAGTGATAACTAAATAAATAATTTGTTTGCAACACTATATATGCGTCTGCAGATAATATTTGCGTGTTTCGAGTTTTAAATGTTATTGGATAAATCAAAAACACTTTATTGCTTGGTAAGCAAAGCAGTATTTCCCGAGATGCCTAAACATCATTGATTTGCAAAGCTAATGAATAATCTTTCAAGTTTACAGACACTAAAACATTTTAAATAATATAAGTAAGCAAACTTATTTTTTTAATACATGACTGAACTGTCCTGCATTTTTATTACTTTAAAATAATTTTAAATGCAAGTACCTAGTATTAGCTTTTTTTTATGTTGAACATATTTTGCATTCTCTTATCATTCAAACATGTTCTAATATAAATATAATTCTTTTTCTAGAAAGAAAACATTCTAACTGTTCCTAATGGACTTTGTGTTCTTAGGATAGTTTCAACTCCAATTATAGGTTATCTTGTGCTGTCTGAGCTTTACACTGCTTCGTTGTGTCTTTTTATTTTCGCTGGATTCACTGATTTAGTAAGTATTTGTTTCTATTCTCTGTTTGCAATTGTCTTTATCTTAACAGATGCACTTTAAAAATAGCATGTGGGCATGTTTTAAATAAAAACTCTTTTAAAAGTCATGTTTTCAGTGTGATTTACATAATTATGTCTCATTTATTCAGATTGATGGATATATTGCTCGTAATTTTGCAAATCAGCAAACAATGATTGGAAGTTTTCTAGATCCTGCAGCAGATAAACTTCTTATAGCAACATTATTCATTACGCTTACAGCAAATGGTCTCATTCCAGGTTTGTTAATCTTGGCCTTTTAGAAAATTGTTCCACCTTTTACTATTCTACATAGCAAAATTAGTATGTTTTAAATTCAAATATACTAATGTATTTAAATTTAAATAAAGTAATAGATTTAAATTTATCATTACATTTGTAATAAAAATATACTACTGACTGGTTTGAATCATGTCAAATGCTTAAAATTCATCTAATAATCAATTATAGTGCGACTTCCAGAAGGCAGCTGACCTTGTTGATATCTGAATGGATGTGAAAGCATAATTAGAAAGTTACCATATGCAAATTTAGGATAGGGAATCACTGAGTGTTTCCCCTTGCTGACTGATTATCAATGCTATCTCTTTCAGCACTTAACAATGACCAGAATCTGCACTTAAGATGCCAATTGTGTAAAAAAATTGTTTACAATACTACTGTCCTCTAGTTTAACTCAGACTTGTTTAAAACCACAAACCGCAGTTGCCTTCTCCCAAGACTGACATTATACTTACTAGTAGCTCAGCAATTCTTGGGTTCTAGCAAGAAATGAGCATGGATCAACATCAGTTTAGTTGAACTCACTATTCGTTAAACAAATTTTGTAAGTGCTTTGTATAAGAGGGAATGGTTTGCCCCTGCCCCATGTGTGTGAAAAAAACTTTGTGTCTACAAATAAATCACGTTACTACAGTACCAACACTCTCATCGCCATCTGTTGTATTCTTTTGAAGGATTGCTTTATACGAGGGCCTTTTGGAAAGTAATGCCCGTTTGAGCATGTGCACTACTACGACAGTGGCAAGTGCACCGTTCAAGGTCTTCCAGTTTTAGGGACTCGTCTGCCTGCTGTCTACTGAATCATATCGTATCATAATGGTTATTGTTATTGTATTATAGTTGTTTTGGTATGCAAACAAAATGTCCAAGAAAATCAATTGTGCCACCAAAATCCGATTTCTAATTGCAAAAAATGTGTGAACAAGCAAAATTTATCGTGAAATCATAGCAGTGTATGGTGATGGGATGATTGAATCATATGTGCGTCGTTGGTGCCGAAAGTTTAATGAGGGAAGAGAGAACGCTCATGGTGAGGAGCGATGTGGCAGCCCAAGTGTCATTGCGGATGAGCTTATCAAGTCTGTTGAAACAGGATATGGAATTCATGGTATGAAACACACAGGGATGAAATTCATGATAAATTTTCATGTGTCTCACACTATTATTTACAAAGTGGTAACAGATCACCTCAAATTCAGAAAATTTTTTGCTAGGTGGATGCTACGCATGCTTAATGACAACCACAAAAGCTTAAAGACATTACTGCTTATCTCAATGGACTGGAGGCAGAGGAGTTTAACGCTGACATTCAAAACCTCGTCACAAGGTACAACAAATGTTTAAGTTTGCAAGGGGACTGTGTTAGTATAAAAATGTAAAATCAAAAGTGTAGTTAAAAAATATAAATTGATCTGTATTTTATTTAAAAATGGGCATTACTTTCCAAATGACCCTCATATTAATAACAAAAGCACTTGTAAAGTGTATGGTAGTTGCATTTTATTGTCCGTATAAAATTGCACTTGCATCCGTATTTGAAGTCCCTCAGGACTCGTCTCTTTTAGGTGTGCACAGGTTTTATGGCCCTGAGAAAACTAGTGATCTTTTCTTGTCACATAGGATCTACTGTCTTTAGTAAACATGCGTGTTGTGCTCCGGGATACCCAAGCAATCTCTTCCTGTTTCCATTCCTGTAGCATCATTTGTCCCATGGGATCTACCCTCTTTAATAAACATGGGTGTTATGCTCCAGGATACCCAAGCGAACTCTTCCTGTTTTCATTCCGTATATTCCCCAATCCCTCTTTTTTTCCTTTTCACAACATTTTCACATGAGTTGTGTTTGGCACTGTTTGATCAAATATCGTCTTTGTACCATAAAACCTCAAAACAACCAACCAAATCCTATTTGATACAACTTCTAATTCGCATTGATTCGCACGGTTCTTAAATTAATTTCAAAAGTTTCTCTTACCTGTCAGATACAAAAGGCTATCAAGGCTTTATCCTTTATTTATCACAAACACTTCATAATACACAAAGAAGACAACACCGAAGAAACACAGAATAATAATCATGACGCCACATCGTTCACAAAAGCAGTTCTAACTAGAGCTTCGACATCTATCATACGTCAGAGTGCATGCAGTGCCCTCTGGGCAGCATTTGAGTTTCAACACTATTTAAGGTTAAGATGTTTGTCTTTAGAAATTTTCTTTTAAATTGATAAAATGCTTATTGATGTCTTATCTTTTAAAATCGCTTTCTGTTTTAGTTCCACTGACTTCCCTGATTATATTTAGAGATGCTTGTCTGATGGGAGCTGGATTTTATATACGTTTTGTGTCTTTACCATCACCAGTAAGTAATTCATTGTTCATAGATACACTGATTCTAGTATTATGTCCATGATCTTCAAAGCGCTTTATTGCACATATTTTCCCTATTTTGGACACTTATACTCATGTTTAAATCAAAAGATTAATGTATCAAACAGCAAGCATTTTATCAATCTGATCTTGAAATAAGTATCGAAAAGAACATACAATTCAAAGTCCCAAATCCGGACGTCTGTAATCCGAAATTGTCCAAAATCCAGACGTTTTGCTAACCGGCGTTTTTTTTTTTCTCACTTTTTTACATTTTTCCAACATTTTTTTAAAGAACAAGGAGTTAATCTTGGACTTAATTGATGAAATAACACAAAATAACCAACATGTTGAGAGTAAATACCACACAGAAAAATTAGAAGATTTGCAAGTAAAATTTGTTCCTATGTATTAAAAAGGTTTTTTCCTTTTTTTAAAAATGATTCCTATTTATGTATCTTCTATTTTGCTGTTGCAAACGCAAAATTAGCGCTCGTGTGTGTGTAGATTAACGTTCTTTTGACAAAAGATGCAAGTAATCCGGAAAAGTCTGAAATCCAAAATGGCCGATGTCAGGAGGATTCCGAATTTTGTACTTTGTACTGTATTTATTGATGCATCTTAAGTAACCATATTTGTCAGACTTTAAAGGCATGTTTTTTAAATAATTTGCTTGGTAGCACAAAATTTAAGAAATACAGGTAAGATACCTAATTTTTGCATCTTTATTATCCAATTATCATATCATTTAAACAATTTTTAAATCACGTGGAAGGAAAGATGGTATCAACTCCCACTTTGATTTTTATTTTGTGTCTTATGTTGTGCTATGTTTTCTATTTTTTCCCCTTTTGCTTGTAAAGCCTACAAAGTATTATAAAAATTTCCCTTCCCTCTTACGAATGTAATTTTTTAAAAAAGGTACTAAGACAATATTCAGTTTTAAAAATAGTCTCACTTCTAATCTAAAGATATTTTTTTAGTGTAATTGTATCTTATGTAAAATGTCTTTAAAATTGATGTTCATGAGCCTATTAACTTCAATAAAGGCAAGTGAAATTGCTCATCAATCTTAAAATTCTATTTAACTATTTATACTTGTAGTTATGTTTTTCTAAGGATTCATGTTATATGTGGAAACACTAGTAACGTTACACTAGGATTCTAGAAAGGAACACTAGTCGATTCAAAAGTTAACTTCTTAATATCAGAGGATGAATGTATCAAAATTGAGAATTAATTCTGCTACCTGTTTTGCATTAGGAAACTGGAAAAAAACCCAAATAATTAGTAAACAATCACTGTTTTAGGTTGTCCTTAGCACATTCCCTAGTACATGGTCCAAGTAGAATTTTACCTATTTGTTAAGGTTTGGCCAGAAGAATCAGGATTTGACTTTATTCTCTGTATTTACAACACAATTTCATTTATTTATTTTTATTTTTCAACCTCTAATCACAGAAATTTTCATGCCTTGTCTTTGATTCTAGATAATTATTTTTATTTACTTTGATTTCTTTTACAGAAAACTCTTAGCAGATACTTTGATATGTCCTTTGTCACTGCTCGCCTTTCACCAACAACTATAAGCAAGGTAGGACCTCCAATTTGTCTCTTGGTTATTTGTATTGTTCATAGAAAGTAAACTGACAGTAAGATTTCATAACATGGTTAAGCAAACAGTTTCTGAAAAGTTCCATGTAAAATTAAGAGACTGTAAATTTCTGGTGAATCGCACTATCCTTTTGTTGCAAATGATCAGTAAAAGCTAAGACTTACTTTTTGCTGCAATTAAATTTAACATCGATGTTTTTATTTAATGCTGTGTTTTAAAAACATTTGAAGTGTTGCAATTTGTTAATTAAATTCTGATGGCCCCTTCAAAGGAATTAGCTGATAAACAAGTCTGTAATCATACTTATTTGATAGACTGGTATGTCACTGCAAAAAACTGTGTATATAACACATTAATACGTTTTTATGACACTGGGCAGAATAGAGATCCTTTTCGATCGGGTAGACCTCAAATAATTTCATCACGTTGGGTTGGCGTGGAAGTTTGGAGAGTGGGGTGTCAGCTCAGGTGTTGCTTCGGCATCTGACCGTGGTTCAAAATTACGAAGTGTTGTCCTCGATCTTTCCCATATGGGACTGATCCCGGACCGTCGTCAATAGCCCGTTGTGTTGCTCTAGTACGACGTTAACTAAAATTACCATTACCAAATAACTTCAAAAGATGAAAAGAAACATTTGAAAGTCATATTCAAATGTAATCAATTCAAGCTGCCTGAATTATGTTCAAGTCTCATTTTCTCATGAAGTACACCAGTGTCATTGACCACAGTAAACAGATGATTCCAATAACCTATTCTGAATGGATATGTAGTTGAAAAACTCAACTCACTTCTAATGGCCATTAACAAAAGTTGAGACTACAGTGGGCAAGAAAACATCAAAATTGGAGACTGGATAAATGTCCTATTTGCACATGAATCAAAATTCAAACTTTTTCAAGACGAGGACATTTGTCCTTTGACACTCTGTGAAAAGATGCAACCTCTGTGTACATCCCCTAATGGCAACCATGCAGGGGATTATGTGACATGGGGCTGCTTACCGTACATGGTTGGAATTGGTTAACTATTGATTGGAAGAGTGACCAGGAATAATAATTTTTCTCATTTTTCGAAAATGCTTTGCCAGGAAAATAATTTTTAACAGCTTTTCACCATTTTTATAATTTCTTCATTTTACTTTAGACGTATGTAAACTGTATATTCATGTATGTCATACATTCTACATGCATCGCACCCTGTTGTATGACAAAACTACCAAAGGTGACACTAAGGTAACTACTACATAAGGTTAGAAATTGCCCCTTAAATTTGTTTCCTGTAAAATTTCAATAACTCAATTCGTAAAAATAATGATTCTATGGCAAACACTCTACCTCCCCCTCTGGTTTTCTACAAATATATTTATTGACTTATGACATTCTTGCACCAGGAATGTGACATTCTGAATAGTGCCATGTGTTAGGAAAATATAGCAAGATAATTTGATGAGAAATTCATGACTAAATTTTTTAAGAATGCATTTATTCTTGAAATTTTATTTGGTGGCATGTGCAATCATAAAATAACTTGTTTTGGAATTGAATGTCTTCAGTACTAATCAAACAAAGCAATTAATCAATTGCAATTTTTCGAAAAAATAAAAGATCAATTTTATAGCATTTTGAAAAAAAAAAAAAGATTATTAGTTGCAAAGAATGTTAGGGCTAGCAAACTTGTATACAAATATCTTCAACTCGTAAAATAAGCCACCATGACCACTTTCATTATGACAAAGAATTTGTAATACTTCAAAAGTCCTAGTTTGTATTTGTAATGTTAACATTCTTTCAATAACGGCAAAATTCTATTAACATTTGCTTTGTTTTAACTGGATGAATGAATGAAAGTTGCAAAAATTTTGTTAGCCTATATGGTGCTGGTATGCTGAATTATATTGTTGTATTTGACTTTTTTTTAATCTACTTTACAGAAACTGAATTTTAAAAAGAATTATGAGAAAATTGTTTCATTTCTGGAAAAAGATATTTTTGTTGATTTTATTTATTTAAAAACTGTCTTTCTGCTTACAGGTCAACACATTGATACAATTGACCCTTGTTGCTGCTTCTCTTGCAGCTCCTGTCTTCAGTTATGTGGACCACATATATTTACAGATACTTTGGTATGTAATTATTAACTATATTAACAATAACTTCTAAACTGTTATTTGGTTCTAAAAACCTCTTTGAATTTCCCTACTTAGATTTTAATCCTCTCTATTGGGAGCATAATCTGAAAGTTAGAATCAAGATTGGTAATGGATCATTCCACTTTAACCTGTCTTAAAGTATTTAAAACATAAAGGAAAGATGAAGAGAAAAATGATGCTTTTAATTATAATTTAACTTCTAGATTTATATAATTACATTAAGTGATTTGCTTAACTTAAAAACTGCAATTCTTCAAGCCAGAAGGATCTCTTCTTTCATAAAGCAAGTGATTAATACCATAAAATATCATTCTAACTCTATTCATAGCAATATCATTAGGGCTCTGACTGTTGACCTAAAAATGATCAAAAAATTAAACTCTTGTTTTGATTCATAAAATATTTTCTGTCTTAAACTAACTAAACTACTAAAGAACATTTTTATGTGCATATACGAGGCCCATATGGAAAGTAAGTTTCGTTTTGTTAAAAGAAAGCGTTTTTTTGTGTCATCGTCGCTTTCAAAGCCCTTGCTTCCGAGGTCAAGCTTCATGTGCAGGAACAAATGATAGTCGGGTGGTGCCAGGTCTGGACTGTTGGGGAATGATCGAGCTGCTGCCAACTGAATTTCTCAATTTGCCTTTGAGTGACACCAAGCATTGTCAGCCCAAGCATAGGAAAATTATGTGACCTGGGAGATTAATGACTTAGGAAAATTATATATTAACCAACTTTTATTTTTTCAGATTTACCAACACACTTGCGTATCACTTTGCTTTAGCATGTATTTAAATACTATACGACTTACTTTTCCCTGGAGTTGAGTTGTATGCTCTACTGTTTAGGAAAGAATTAATTCATTAGTTGCGATTGTAACAAGTCACGATCGCAACTTCACTGTTTTTCCCGATATGTGCTGTAAAATCCGAATATAGTAATGTATACTTTTGTCAAGTTAGCAGCTGTAACTATGTAAATTTTATGTATCTGGGCGTGTATCAATTGTATATAAATTTGTGTTTGTACAACCCAAGTATGGGTTACTTTTTGAGTTGGCTCGTTAAGGTTTGACCTTGCCCCTCAATTGTTATTATGTTCAATTCACTTTCTTTAAATGAATATATTTTTAAAGTTGGAACTTCGTTTTTCTGTGACATTAAAATCCACTGCAATAATTTCCCATCACATTCTTCTCCTTTTGTTTTGAATTGTGCGACTTAGTCTTACAGTATCAAGCAGCATTGATGGTTTCACCTCCAAGAAATTCAACAGATCAAACCGCTTTAGTATCCCAAAACACGGTGCACATGATTTTTTGGGCTGACATTGATGTTTTGAATTTTTGCTTTTTGGGAGATCCTGTGTGTCTTCACTTCATCGACTTCTGTTTCGATTCTGTGGTTATGTGATGAACCCAAGTTTGGTCATTAGTTACCAGTCACTAATTGGTTTAAAAATGCCACTCCTGCATTTCACTAAAGAGTAAGAAAAGTCAATGCATGGCCAAGTTGCTTGGTTTCATGGACATCTCTAAGCATTTTTTTTACCCAAAGGCAACACGACTTAGGTAACCCAAGTGGTCAGAAACAATTTCATGCAAAACAGTTCTTGAAATTTGAGGAAATTCATGAGAAATCATCGAAATTGTAAAGCATTTGATCCCTCAAAATTTTTCATCAACTTGCCTTACCGAATTGTCATTGACAGCAGAAGGCCGCCTTGCTCCATGCTTTGTCATGCACCTTTGTTCGACCTTCCTCGATTTGTATAACCCACTTTCTCAACATACTATCACTCCTTGCACTTTCACCATAAATTTTACTAATTTGGCGATGAATTTCAGCAGGCTTCTTGTTCCTTGCATTCAAGAAACGAATTACTGACCGAATCTCCCATTCGGTGGGTTCATCAGTTATAAACATTTCTAGTCATCACAACAAACTGAAAACATGACACAGATTAACCATAATGCCGTAAGTGGAAAGGCAATGGACAAGGAAGACTATTGCACATGCGTGGAGCATTGTCAGTAGTGCTGTGGTAGCAGCGGAAGAACGAAACAGAACTTACTTTCCGGACGCGCCTCTTATATATCTTGGTGATCAAATCAAAAACTTGAAAGCCTCTAAGCTTGATTCCTATAAATCTTGTATATCAGTTATAAATCAGATATTTTTGTACAACATTTTTTTGGTGGAGTGGTATTTGTATTATTGGAAACCTATAAAAACCCACGAATCAGTTCAGAGACTGCTGATTCGATTCAATTAACTATTCAAAGATCCAAAAGTAAAATTTGGATCTTTAGTTTTCTCTAAAGCTAGGAAAAACTCACCGTCAACCATCTTTCCAATGCTGAGGATAGATTCATTTAAGGAAAGAATAAAGATGTTATTTAAAATTAAAGGATAAGTCAAAGATTTTTAATGCCAAATGTTAACAGATAAATGAGTTTATGCATTTTCTTGAAAAAAGAGGAAACCATGCAAATAAGATTATAACTTGGAAATGTTGCAACAAAATTTTGTGAAAAGAGCAGGATGAAACAAAATACTAGAAACTCTAATATTGATCTGAAAAGAGTTCTAAACAGCTGAAAGTAAATAACCAAAGAGTGACCTAAAAATTAAAATTTTCAAATGGTGCGCAATGACCTAAAGCATTATACATAGCTAGAATCAGGAGAGTCCAAATGAAATTTTTGTTTTCATGGACATAGTGCATGAAGTGATATTTAGTTTTCATGTCAATAAAATCTGCGATGAATACTACTATTCTAATGTAATGGTTAAGGCCAGCGACAGATGAATTCCTGGGAAGCATGACCCAGGTCACACTACTTTTGGTTGCAACTTGATTCGTGACATGGATGGCATGATCAGAATGGTTCAGTCAATCACTGGCTGGGTAGGAAGACAGTGAATTCCCCGAAAGTGAGGACCCCTAAAGACCTTACAGAGTCACTGCTTTTTCTCCAAAACAGTGTGGGAATGTCACAGTGCACTAGTGGATCTGGCTGAAAGAAACAAGGTGTCTCTTATCTGGTTCCCTGGTCATTGGGGCATTGAAGGTAATGAAATGGCAGACCCATTAGCTAAACATGGATCTGGAACGCCATTTATTGAACCAGAGCCTGTTTTGGGTCTATCTTACAATGTGGTTAGAAGGTCTATCAAAGGTTTTTCTCCTCTCCGAGTCCTACCATACATGGCTTCAATATAATCACCTCATCATAAGTAGTTGGTAGTTAATTGAGCACATAGACTTATCAAGGACAAGCCAAAGTGCTCAATCAACAATCTTCCTGGATTATATCGAGGGAACTGCTGAAATTGAGCAGGAAACAAATCAGGGTGGCTATTTGCCTCCTGACTGGCCACCTGTACTCTGAATAGACATCTCAACCTTAGGGGTGTTATAGATGACCCGTTATGTAGAGGTTGTCAGGTGGTAGAAGAGAGGCCTAAACATGCATTGCGTGACTGATTTTTAATCTGCACAACGATTTGAATATCTGGGATACCATTGCATCGAATCCTGGTAACTGGGCAACATTCCAATCAGGTACATGCTGAAATTTATTTCGGCAATCGGTCTTTAGTGGATCAACAGGAGACTCGGTACAAAAGACTATTAGTCGCTGAGCTGGCACTCTTCGGAGTCACCCCCAAAGTAAGTCATAAGACAGTGAACCTGGGTTCCACTGCCCAGGTTGCCCCGTCTGTCACATACCCATGACAAGGTGGCGCAACTGGTAAAATCGCAGATAGTCGATTGCTGTGCATGATTCGGGGAGCAGCTCTACCCCCATGGGACTGGTATAGTAAAAAAGTGTCTACACACCAGGTCATCCATTTGTCTACCTAAAAGATTTATGTCAAAAATAATGTTCTGAAATGTATAATGCTTCAATTATGACTGCTTCTGCAGGCAAAAGGGGAAATAAATTCGGGATTCTGAGAATAATACCTTGAACCATGACACCTTCTTCGTTAGATTTGAGTTTCAGAACTCCTTTTCTTCAGGTCTGGTAAAATTTGCTAAATTGGATTTCATGAAATCAAAGTTCCCCTGAATAAGATTTGAAGCAAAATAGTGTTAAAACAATGTATATATTTGTGTTTGACAAAGCATTTATTTGAGCTTTATTGATCTTGAGGCTTAGTTTGACCCACAATTCATCAGAATTTGTTAAAGAATGTTTCTTTGCATCTGCATACACTTTTCCATTAAAATGGTAAATGGAAAAGATCCTATAAAATCAGGTTAATTTTTCAAATTGTCTCATTAAACTATAACTTGGAGCTTAAAATAATTCTCTGAACATATATATTTTGGTAGAAGTTTAGTTCTTTTTTCTTTACATGAGTTTTAATACTATTATTACTACTGAATAAAAAAATAATTAGTGTTTTATTGATCCTTTTTATTTCAGGTATATTACAGGAACCACAACAGTTCTATCTGCTGCAAGTTATTTATATCACAATGACTCCACTTACAAACTTTTCACTGATACCAAGGAGAAAAATAGCAAAAAATAATAGTTTTCCATTACAAACGAGAGATTATTTTGTTAATATGAGAGATACAAAGCATGTAGAAGTTGAATGTACAGAGTAAACTTTTTAAAGTTGGTTTATTTCTTGTAATTTTTTGTAGAGTTTGAAAATCTTTTCACCCACTTTGCAAAATTGCCTGCTAAAACCTTTTCCAAATTTGCTGAAACAGTGCTTAAAAATAAACCCAAATGATTCATATTTTTATTCACTCACTAGCTGAATAACCCAGCATTGGCAGGTTTCAAAAATGAACATGGCAGCAAAAATAGGACTGCAACATTTCCCTGTATTAACTCAAATACACAAACCCTGTAAAACGTGTTTCCTACTGCGACAGCTAAAATATGACCATGACATTTCTCTGCATTAATCAAATACATAAACTCTGTAGAATGTGCTTCCTTGTCCATGTCCTATTATTGCAAGAAAACAAACTTTAGATTTTAATATTGGGACTTTGAGGAGCACTTTTAGGACTACCTGTGTGCCAATTTTCATGGCTAGAGATTGGTCTGAAGACTTGAAAGAAATAGCCTATGTTTTCCACAGTGTTCTAAAGTATGAGTACCAAATTTGGTGTAGATTGGTCAAATGTTGGAGATTTGTATAGAGAATACACACACATTTACATCCTTTTATATATATATATATATATATATATATATATATATATATATATATATAATTTCAAGAACACAAGAATTTCTAAAAAAATGTAACAAAAGTCTTAAAAAATAATAAAAAATGAAGAAATGTTGGTGGATCAGGGCGTCATCAGATAGTAGTAAAAACTAGTAGTAAAGATAATCCAATTTATATGAAGATAAGTTTTAAACATATTATTTTCGATAAATTCAACTTTAACAGAATTGTGAATAACCTACAGAATATTTTTCCTTTAAAATTTCTTAACATAAAAAAATGCTTTAAATATGATTTACCATTGGGGAGAAAAATTTTTAATTACAATCAATTTTGCAGTAAGATTGATTTATATAGAGATACAGTTGTATGCTTGTGCGACAACATAAATTTCAGACCCTATTTAAATGAAGACTTAGGACACATAGTGACTGGTGATCTTGGTATTGTTGAAAATGACCAATTAAGAGATGTTATGTATAAAGGTACTAAATTTAGGCCCATTTATAATTTTAATAGAAATAGTATACTTAAAAGCTTTCTGGAAGACATTGATAATTTCTGTTTTATGACCTCTTCTAAATTTAAAGTCCCTTTATGTTTGTTTACAGAATGGAAATGGAAATTATATGATCATTTTAAAGATTTTATTAATAATAATATTCAATCTATTTTTGACAATACCGGTAATTACAAGACAATAAACACAGCCATTAAGGATATTCAAAATAAATTTATCATTACTACAGTTGATAAAGCCTCAGGTAACTATGCTTTCATATGTAAAAAACTTTATTTAAATTTACTTGATGCTGAACTTAAGAATTCAGATACATATAAATTCTGTAAATCTACTTATAATACCATTATTAAAAAAATCATTTCTTCAAATAAAAGAGTTAAAATTTCCAATCAACACATAATTTTACCTTATATTACCGTTATTCCTAAATTTCACAAAAATCCTATTAAGTTCCGTTACATCACCTGTGGTAATAACTCTTATATGATTAAACCTGGCTTGCTACTATTTAAATATTTAAAAATTATTCTTGCTGCCATTTTTGATGAAGGCTTTACATGGATTATATGTGATAATAACAAGGTTTTGAATTTTTTGGATAAAAATATTATTAATGATATTCAGACCTATGATTTTAAAGACCTTTTTACCAGCATACCCCTGGACAAATTGAGAGATGTTTTGAACTATTACTATCATGATTTTAATAACTTAATTGATCTGGATTTTGAGGAATGGGAATTTTTGGTTAATTATTGTATTTTCAATAATTTTATATTTAATGGTGAGCATATTTACATTCAAGTTAAGGGTATTCCCCAAGGTTCCAATTTTTCTTCCATTCTTGCTAATTTATTTCTTCATTATTTTGAAAAAAACTTTTGCCTTCAGATAAATACTGCTTTTAGATTTATTGATGATTTAATTGTTTTTAATAATAGCAACTTTGCTAATATTTGGAAATCCATCTATCCAGACGAACTTTCTTTAATTAAAACCAATCTGGATAACAATAATACTGATTTTCTAGACATAAAAATTTCTGTTTCATCCGGCAAAGTTGACATTAATGTATATGATAAACGAAGCGATTTTAAATTTACAGTCAATAAATTAATATTTTGGGACTCCAATATCTCTAAAAGAATATACTACAACACGATAGCTGGTCAATTGGTACGTTTCAAAAAAATTTGTAATTCTGATGCTAACTTTTTATTACAATGTAAATATCTAAAAAACACACTTCTCAATAACAAATACCCGTTTTCATTCTTTAAAAATATTTTTGAAAGATTTATTAATATCAACACCTACACAACACATGAATAATTATTTTTCGTAATTTACCCAGAGCCATGGGAATTACTTTTCAATTTTATTTTTATTTTTTTACTTTTTATGAATATATTTTTGATAAGGGGCTGGGGATTTTCATATTATTATTATTATTTTTGGACTTGTTGCATCGGAGGTATGATGTTAGCATATAAGTTAGACTGTGTAATTGATGGCATTTGGTGGCAATTTTTAGGCTTGTTGTTGATGATATCCCAGCTGCGGCTTCGGGTTTCATTTCGTTCTATTCCTGCTATGTTTTGGTATTTTGTTCTGTTTTTGTTTTACTTGATTTTTGGTGGTGTTTGGGGGAGTGTATGAGCAATTTTTTCAGCCTAATGCTGCTCATATGTAGAAAACACCATTTTATGTTGTTTGGGTCAGGCTCCTCCCTGATGACGCCCTGATCCACCAACATTTCTTCATTTTTTATTATTTTTTAAGACTTTTGTTACATTTTTTTAGAAATTCTTGTGTTCTTGAAATTATATTGCTTACCATGCTATGTCTGCAGCTTCAGCGCGCTTGCATGGGTAGTTTCGATTTCTGGTTAATGCACCCCGGCTGTTTGGTTATTTTTTGTTATTTTGTGTGTGTTATGTTATTTTGTATATTGTATGTTGTTATTATTTTATATATATATATATATAATTGTAAAGCTCTTTTACTGATGTGGTTATTAGTTTAGGGTTTATTAAGTGTCACAGTTGAAAAGCGAAATTTCTTTTTTCTTTTTTGGAGCTCCTAGTACATATAAGATATATATATCAGTAAAAGAGCTTTACAATTGTCCAGGGAACACGATGAAGAACAAACCACGTTAATTTCATATTTTTCTGATCCGAACTTTTTAGGGAAACCGTATAAAAATCGAGCTAAACAACACAGTTTTCAATTCTGTGGCGACGGCGGTAACTTTTTTTAATATAGATATATATATATATAGAGAGAGAGATAATTGAGAGTTAGCTTGAAGCATTTAGTCCAAAATAACTTTAGAATATAACAATATTTTGACATGAGTTGGTTTTTTTCAAATGTTCCTGTGGCACTGGTCTTTGAATTGGTAAGGATACAGTAGATTTTATTTCCTTGGGAGACCTGCTACATTACACCTATTGAATCTATCTGTTGGAAGTAAAAAATTGCTTTTCTCTGCAATCTATTCTCTTCAATTTCTCTCAAAATTGCAACTCTATTTTATAAGAACTTTTGGAAATTTGCAATTATTTACCTAACGAAATGTTACATCCTATTGCCTTCACAGCATTAATTTTATTAATACACCGTGAAAATAGTCGACTTAGGAAAAACGAGAATTTAAACCTGATAAAAATCGGTATAATGAATTTTCATTAGTTAAGTACTGGAAATGAGAAAGTTGTCAATTTGCACTTCCTAATTAAAGCTTACGTGAACAATCGAGGAATGTTGTCCCAATGAGCTTTAAAAATTGAGTACTTGCCTCATTTGCCACAAATCCACCAGTGGGAGGAGAGGGTTTAGTGAGCTGTAGCAATATTTTAGTTTCAAAATAGTTTACGTAATAGTGACTATATATTGCTGTCTGGATTAAATAGTGTACAAATTTTGAAAATATTCCTTAATTTCTAAGGCTCTAATAGCTTACAAATTTTTAAATGTTTACAGTGAAATCGTGAATCACTTTCAGAAGATTTAACTCACCTAAGAAAAACGTTCTTACACATAACTGCTCGAATATTGCACAAATAGCAAGCCTCCTCCAGAGATTGCTTGACTGGCAGCCTAATTGTTAACATTCTGGCTCCAATGTGTTCTGGGTTGAAATCCTGGTGTGGACATGGATGTTTGTTGTGTTTCGGAATCCACTTTCAGCCATAGGTCCTGATCTTATTAACCTTATTATATTTAGGATAAATTTACCTAAAAATTGCTTTAATAGTTAGTTATAACTAATCAAAGGACAAACGAACAATAATTTAGGAAAAATATAGAAATTTAAATTTAGACATTTTTGTCACACTTGGCGGTGTCAACTTGGACAGTCCGTGGTACAACTTCAGTCTACGTTTATCGCGATGGCAACGGCCTTGGTGTTTTTTGTGGGCGCACTTCTAATGCCGTCAAGGAAAGAATTATTTCAGAAACATTTTTCATTTTTTACGGAAAGTAAGCTTCAGAAACACATTTGCAAACGTTTTTTTTTTAATTTTTTAATATATTGCATGCGTAAATAATTTAATATATACGTAATTAAATAAAACTATATAAAATACAATCTGAGACGACAGCACTATACCGTAACAAAAATTAAAATGAAAGAAAGTTCCATAAGTGGCGAAAATGGTGTAGAGGCGACTGGTGCACCTGGAGAGTGAGTAGCCAGCTCAAGGGTTGATTCGTCATCTGAACGTGGTTCAAAATTACGAGGTGTTGTCCTCGGATCTTTCCCTAAGGGATTGACCGTCGTCAATAGCCCGTTGTGCTGCTCTAGTACGACGTTAATTACCAATTACCAAATTATTACCTCGGATCTTTTCCTTAGGGGATTCATCCCTGACCGTCGATAATAGCCTGTTGTGTTGCTCTAGTACGACGTTAATTACCAAATAATATTAATTTGACCAATTTTTTCAAAACAGATTTTTACCTAGTCATTGAATTTGAGTTTTTAAATACATGAAAAATTTGAATTAGCTTAGAATTTTTAAAATTTTAAGCAGGTAGGTAGTGGAGTTTACGTTATACTGGAGCAACACAGCAGGCTATTGAAATTTTTAAGTGCTAGCAAGACTCGTCCTTTTTAACGCGCACTACATACAATTATTAGGTAATTGGTAATTTTTTAGTTAACGTCGTACTAGAGCAACACAACGGGCTATTGACGACGGTCCGGGTAATTGGTAATTTTTAGTTAACGTCTTACTAGAGCAACACAACGGGCTATTGTTGACGGTCCGGGTAATGGTAATTTTAGTTAACGTCGTACTAGAGCAACACAACGGGCTATTGACGACGGCCCGGGATGAATCCCTTAAGGGAAAGATCCGATGACAACACCTCGTAATTTTGAACCACGGTCAGATGACAAAGCAACACCTGAGCTGGCACCCCACTCTCCAAACTTCCACGCCAACCCAACGTGAGGACTTTCGGCCACGACAGATTTAAGGTGCACCAGCCGCCTCTACACCATACGCTTACAAACATCCACGCCCAGACCCGGATTCGAACCAGGAACCTTCCGATCTAGAGGCTAACACCTTAACCACTATACCGGTTGGTCGGCTACAATTATTAGGTAATAATTACAAATTTTTAATTAGCATCGTACTAGAGCAACACAATTAACGTCGTACTAGAGCAGCACACGTCGTACTAGAGCAACACAACGGGCTATTGACAACGGTTCGGGATCAATACCCTAAGGGTAATGGTAATTTTAGTTAACGTCATACTAGAGCAACACAACGGGCTATTGACGACGGTCCGGGATCAGTCCCTTAAGCAATACCCTAAGGGAAAGATCTGAGGTAAAATACCACGTCATTTTGAACCATGGTCAGGTGACGAGGCAACACCTGAGCTGGCACCCCACTCTCCAAACTTCCAATACAATTTTTAGGTAAAATCACCCGAATCACACATAGTTCATTGAAAAACAAAGTATATAACCTCTGCATTAAGCAACTTTAGTATTTAATTTTTGAAACTTTGAGAATAGAAATAACGTTTTTAATAATAGGGTATAATATATTTTTGAGTAAAAGTTTGTTAATGCATGAGTATGAACGAAAAATAAATCCTAATTCAACATAATCAGAAAGGTTTTGCTTAACAAATGAAATTGTGTGCTCCAATATTACTAATGACCAGAGAGAGAGAGAGAACTTTCAAGGAAGCGGGGCCAACATCCTATCTATACAACAAAAATTCAATTTTCCATTGATATACAAATTTGATTCTGAGAAAATTTGAAAGTAAGCCCTATAATTTCCTTTTTAGTGATATGAATCAACTGCTTCACTTATTGGAAAAAGCGTAATTTAGTTTAATAATTTATTCGTTGTGAAATATAAACCATGTATATATTTATGATCTAATTTTCTAAGAGACTTAAGCTAACAATTACCTTGTCTCTTCTCAAAATCCCGAACGTTTACCCTATCAAAATGGCGAAGAAAGTTCGTTGGCTTTTAGGGTGTGGTAATGTTTACCGACTTCACAGCGGGGATGATATGATTACGGAGCATTGAAAATGTCTTTACGACACGGAGGATCCTTTGTAAAAGTGATTATAACAAAGAACACGCAGAGAGAGAGAGAGAACGGTGGAGTAACTTGACCCCGCTAGATAGAAATTATTTTATCAAGCTTGATTTAATAAGGTTTCCGACTCGCTTTTTGTTTCTTTCGATTTGTGGGATGCTTGACATTTAAGACGATCCACCAACACTCCTTTTTGAAGATAAAATTTGCTTTGCCAGGTTGTTAGTAGAGGCATTAAAAATGTATTTGAAAAAATGTAGTATCCGTTAGAAGCATGCAGGTATTGATAAAACATTCCGAGTGAGTAAATTTATTTAAAAAAAAAAGGAGCTGGACTCAATATGCAATTTTATTTTTATAAATACAGTGAAACATCGCATCAGAAGGGTTGTGGGTTCTGTCCTCGGCGGAACCTGCAATTCTGATGATTGCGGGATCTGCGCTTCGATCTGACTAAAGACCGTCGTGTTCACTAATAGTGGCTGGGGCACGTTAAATAGGTCGTGATCACAAAGTCCGCCATGTTCCCATACCAAATCAATACCTCTGGGGGTACCTGATCAGGGGGTTATCGGCCTCTGATTGGGATCTAAATTACGATATGTGTGAGTGAATGGATGTATGAAAGGGACCTTCCTGTAAAACGGATGTGTCATGTATGTCGAGCAAAGTCGGACTTCCTCCCAATAGGGCTCACTAACATGGAAGGCGCACCCCCCTCGCCTCTTGCCGTCTTCGACGGGCCTGGCACTTCTTTGGTATGCCAGTGTAGGCATGAGAAACAACAACAGTGAAACCCCGATTTTTTAAGAAGTATTTCAAGGGAACGGAAGTAAATAACGTTATATGCGGGAAAACGTTAAATCGGGGTCGGAGAAAAACAAAACAGAAAATGAAATATAGACTAATTTCAGTAGCATACCTCTCTCTCTCTCTTATTTTTTTTCCACCTTTTAAAATAGTTTATTGTTTAAAGAGAAATCTATTATTTTGGTAAATCATTAACATCATTCTTCACAAATATGAATTTTCGTAAGTTTTTTAGTTACATCTAATAAGCCACTGCGTGGCTAGCCTGGTGTAAAATTTTCAACAGATTTCAAATCAGTTGAAGATATATTCAATTTAAAAAATATTTATTTAAAGAAAATCATATTTTTAGGTATTAATCTATTGTAAAATTTTCCGCAGATTACAAATCCGTTGAAAATTTCAATCTATCTTTAGCAATTCCGATTTTACGAAAAAAAACTTAACAATCCCAGTCAATATGTTTTTTTATTTTCTGCTCTCATTGAAAATGAGAATGGAAGCGGAAATGGAATGGGACTGGAAATGTAATCTGTTTCTTTTTTTTAACGCGGAGGGCTCCTCCGCCGCGCAAAATCAAAGCGGAAACGAAAAAAATAATTTTCTGAGCGTTCTACGGGGCGATGAAAAAAATTGGCATGGTTCCATGGCTGATTGCATGGTCACGTGGGTAGAAAAGTCAAGATTGGGGTTCTTCTTTCGTCCGGACGAAACGCGTTTGAAGAACCAGGTGGAGAATAAAACAATTTAAATTCATTTAAAAATCTTCTAGATTGAATTTTAAAATTCGCAGCTACCCAAAAATTGCAAAACATTCGGACTACCTGTGTGCCAAATCTCATTGCTGTAAGTGCCATAGAATCGTCAGGATTTTGCGGCGAGAAACAAACAGACAAACACTTCCTTTTATAACAGTAGAGACGTGCAACTGACGCATTTGACGAAGATATTCATTACGAACAGCGAAATGACTATTTGAGGTTTTCTCACGTTTCTTCGCGATCGTTAAAGAGGGAAAATTTCAGCGGATAGGAAATCTGCTGAAGATTTTACACTAGATCAATACCTCAGGCAGTCCGAATTTTACTATGCGAATTTGCGACATGCCCGTGTCATGACGGGTGGAGGTGGGACTTCTTAAAATTATTTTTCTTTTAATGGTTTTCAGAATCAGTAAGGACATGAAATGAACTGTCACGTGAAACGTCGGGCTGGCCTGCTAATATCTGATTATTTTAAGAAAACCGCTTTCTCCCCGCTGAAAAAAACGTTAAATGCGGGAAATATTTCGAATTATACCGTTAAAGAAGAAATTTTTTAACATTGAAAGTATAGGAAATTATTTGGGACCAATGAAAAATGACGTTATATGCGGGAAATCGTTAATGCGTGTTACGTTAAATCGAGGTTTCACTGTATTATACAGTGCCCACATATCTAAGATATACTTTAACTAACATCATACTAGACCAACACAACGACCCAATTGTGGAATGTTTGTTGTACATATGGCATTTATGTGTGAGTGGTGTATAACTGGTTTCTACCAAGCTAGGGGACAGCGGTAACCATTTCGGAGGAGTAACGGATTAGAAACCGTAGGGTTGCTTAGGTGTAACCACCTCATCTGACCATGGTTCAAAATTACGTGTTGTTCTCAAATCTTTCCCTTGGGGATTGATTCGGGAAACAATATCTTGGCAATACCACGTCATTAGCAAATTCGTCAAATCGTGATGACGAATATCTCACATTGGCAAAATTGGTCAAATCTTCATGACGAATGTCACCTCATTGGCAAAATTGGTCAAATCTCGATGACGAATATCTTGTCATTGAAAATATTGGTCAAATCTTGATAACGAATCTCATTGGCAAAATTGGTCAAATCTTGATGACGAATATCTTGTCATTGGCAAAATTGGTCAAATCTTGACGACGGATATCTTTATTGGCAAAGTTAGTCAAATCTTAAAGACGGATATATCTAGTGCTTGTAATCCGATCTGGCGGATCCAGCATCATTTGGCTACCTACCGGATTCTGCAACATCTATCGGATCCGATAAACCCGAATTTTTTTTAATGAAATACTCGATCATTCAAACCTAACTATAAAGTCGCAAAATCGTTTATTAAGCAATCGATTATGATTTAATCGATTTTATATTTTTCAATCACAGTTTAGAGAAATCTAGCAAAAATAATAAATTAAATGATCAATTATATTTTTTTATAAAGAGGAATAAGAAAAGCAAATTCTGCAAGGAATTGAAGACTAATGCAAAAAGACAAACTTTAGAAAATAAACAGATTTTGGAAAAATACATACTGGTTAGATAGACTTATTAACAAAGTACCAATCCAGTTGGATCTAGTCGGATTAGTATCAATCCGGCCGGAACTGGCTGCATTGGAAATCTTGACGGATTACAATTCTTAGATATATCGTCATTACCAAATTGGTCATATTTTGATGACGAATATCTCGTCAATTGGTCTTTATGGACGAGATATCTCGTCGAAACCAATTGGAGCTTTAAGGTCCCGATAGCACTTTTTGGACAAAAACACCCAGATAAATCATAACTTCAACATCATTCTTAATAACAAAAAGTGAACCCCCTCGCCATAAGATTTCTTAAAAGCCCAGGTTAATTTCTTCGATATTCTTCTCTCCCTTCACAGATTTCATTCGGGAGAGATGTCCGCGCCCCGCCCATTCGGACCGCATCGGTGCTAATTCCTTGAAAGTACGACGGTCTGGGGCAGAAAGCAAATTGCGTGATCCTGCGAAGAAAGACAAACGAGGACGGGCAAGGGGGCGGAATTCGTTGTTCCCGGGGCGTCTGAGGGCATCACGCGATGTGCGACGTCTTCCCAGATGACCGAGCCAACATCTACCGTCTCGTCTCCGGGGGCTCGTTCCAAGTGAAGAGGCGCAAATCATAGGGGCGGGTTCTGTTTCTTTGCAAATCTTTCGCGAATTCGCTTGGTATACTTTTGCTCTGGTACATTTGGATAGGACAGGGTAGGAAATTTCAATTAACGTTGTACTGGAGCAACACAACGGGCTATTGAAGATGGTCCGGGATCAATTCCAACGGGAAAGATCCGACGTAATTTTGAACCACGGTCAGATGACGACCAACCAACCTATTGTTTTCCATTTCCAACGCAGCAAGGTCACGTCACACCGGTAATAGGATTAGCAACTGGAGGGTTGTGAGTTGAGTTCGAAACTTGATCCAATCAACCGTATTTGTGGCCGGTGAGCGTTAAATCTGCCGTGGCCTTAAATGCCCACATGTTGACGTGGTGTGGAAGTCAGGAGAATAGGGTCGTCCTCGAATCTTTCCCTACGGGATCGTTCGCTCTCTCTTTGGGTTCCATTCTGGCGAGCAAGAATATAGTTCAAACCAGAACACGTCTAGGCATATCTATTTGATAGAAAATGTAATCGCGTTCTTGTTCCGATTCATGTAAGATCAGTTAAATGCTCGTTGTTGCAAGAACGCTGTAATTCAGCACAGAATGATGTGTGTCGTCCATTTTGTTTTGTTTGCAGCATATCTCGCTTCTTTCGCAATAACATAGTACTGCGCATGGCGTAACTCTCGACCGAGAGTTAATTCGCCGATTTCGGAGGATCTAAATGTAGCACCGAAACGGCGGTTTAAACCTAGGATAGGCATTGTGAATACGGTTTTTTCGATAACCCGGGGATTATCGCAGATCCGCGGTTTAACTTGGACTTGTGAGTACGGCGTTTCCACGAGATTGATGGTCCGATCTGATCGATTTCGCTAAGGATGTGATATCTTGGGAACAAAACTGCCCTATTAATGTCCAAGGGAAATAAATATCCAAGTAGGAAAAACAAATTGCTCCTTGCCCAGCACTGGTGGCAGTTTGGAACAGGTTTTGGTACCAGAGATTAGCCACTACAAGGCAGCTTTTGACTCGATAATTTTGGTAAATTTTTATTAACGTCGTACTAGAGCAACACAATGGATTGACGACGGTCCGGAATCAATCCCCAAAGGGAAAGATCCGAGGACAACACCACGTAAATTTGAATCACGCTTTTGACTCGAAGTTAAACTACGAGAAGGGTTAAGGAGCAAGAATAGACCAATGCGATGATAAAAAAAATTATCGCCTAAAAATGTTTTAATCAAACACTTATCCACTTGACAATGCAGAAACTAATTGTAGTGAAGCATTGAAAAATCCAAGTTCCGTCCAGATCAGTCCTAAAACGACTAAGTCGAAACGAGCGAGCTTTAGCTCTTATGTATTTACTCTCACTTTCAACTAACACAGGTTCTTACAAGCTTGGCAGCTTGACCAAATATGGGATCTTGCCATATTTGAGATAATAGTCGCCTGCAGAAGCCGTTGCGGACACTACAGAGGAGAGAGCCAGAGGTAAAGCTTCGGTTTCCTAAGAAAGCGTAGCCGTGATCTAGCGGCCGTGATGTATCGGTGGGTGACGTCACTAAAACGTTTATACTAACACATGGTGTTGGTTTCCTAGAGAGCATTGTTTGTGAGCGTAACGAAAATGATCGGAGCCGCCATTTCCATGACTGTCGTCATAGCGGTCTCAAACAGTTGGAGAACGTTTTTTCTCTTGTAGCGGCCACATTTCATTTCCTGCTCCAAACGATTCGAACGAAGAGGAGCGAAATAAATAAACATTTTTGACTGCCATTGATTAATTCGTTTTTGTAAAATCGGGATCGTTAAACACAGAATAAAAATTTCAACGGATTTGAAATCTGCGAAAAATTTGACACCAGATCGATACCTTGAATGCGATTTTCTTTAAATAAATAATTAATTATTTAATAAATAATTAAATAATCAAATGGTAAATAATTGAATAATAAAACTGTTTTTGATATCGATCTGGCGTAGAAATTTACGCTGATTTGAAATCTGTTGAAATTTTCACTCTACCTTCAACGATCCCGAAGTTAGAAATTTAAACTAGAGAATGAAAAACCACTTTGTTTTGTTTCCCGAATAAAATAAACCACGACAGCCGTCTGTGTTGCCCATTCTCCAACGTAGTCTGTCCGTCTAAGTTGACACCTCTGGATTTTTGTTTAGACGGCCGTCTAGTTATGCCCGCGGCATCATGACGTATCACGGCTGTTAGATAACAGCTCCAGTTTCTTAGGAAACCATAGCTTTACGGGCGAGGTTGTTCACCGCGCTGGCCTGTGATATAGCTGCTTTGATGAATGAAAATATGTTTAATGAGACGATGTAACTAGTGTATATATTCTTGTTCTTGGAATAATAAGAACGTAATTATCTTAGCTGTTGGTTGTCTTCTTCTTGTGTACGGTTCGTACTTGTTTTCATGCTACCATTTCGTGGTCGACGACACCACAATAGGAGCAGTTACAATTAATTTATTTTGAGTTGAGAACGTTTTCCAGTGGGGGGGGGGGGGGAAACATGTCTCTCATTGGCATCTGTTCAGGAATTGTTAATTTTTTGTATTGTTGAATGTCCGATGGAAAAGAGAAAATTATGTACTTTTGTCCACGTTAAACATACTGTGCCCTTTGCCCATCTTGGAGTATGTACATAGAGTGCAAATATAGGGCACCTGTGTTCTCTCTTTCAGCAACAAAAACATCTAAACCTCAATGCATCCAGTAAACGCTCCCCCGGAAACATACTTGGTAGAAATTGATTCCAAGTTTTTCTCGAACCTTCTTTCAATCACCTCAAATTGAAAGCGGGATGATAACGCACCGGACCAATCAGATTGTTGAACGAAGGATTAAATAACGAATGGGCAAACCAAATCATCCCATGTCACGAGATTGGGAGATTCCACATCAGCACCCACCTTCCATTTTGTGTGAAAATTGTTCTGTAACGCAACGGTGTTATTCACCTGTCATCTTCCAAGAATTCGTCAGGATTTGTGTAATGAAGTTAATGATTTGGTCAGAAAACTTTATTTTCCAAGCTCTACCTTTTTTCAAGGACAAGCTAATTATTTGTCGAACTTCTGCGGCTTACATTTGTTCGTCAGACCGACTGGCTTTCTTGATGCACAATGTGATAATAGCTTGACTTAGTAGGCATGCTCTATGCCAGGGGTTCCCAACCTTTAAATAACTGCGTACCACTTGAAATTTCGGCGAGCGTAAGCGAGCAGGGGGCGAAGCCAATGCCAAAGTACCAGTTTCGTGACGTAGCTCAACTTGGGCCATGTAGAATCAGCCCAGAGGATACCCAGCTAACCATTTGAGTGTTGTACAGTTTAGGTCACTAAATATTGACCCTTGCGCTAGGTAAATCTCAACTTACTTTAAACCTACTACTGCATCTTTGTACATTTTTACTAAAATATACAAAGATGGGTTTACTTATTAAACTTAAGTAAAAATATGTATTTCAATCCTTCATATTTTTTGCCAAAGGAATATTTGTTGCGTGAATAAGTGGCACTTTTGTTGCTAAGCAAGGCTTTAAAAATAGGTATACCTACCGGGAAAATGCAGGTTTTGATAGAATCCCAGACATAATTTTTCAATAAACTCTACTGCAATTGAAGATTACACTTCTACAAATTACTTTTAAAAAGGGGTTTTTCTTAGCCACTATATAAAAAAAAGTACACTGAAATCTATAGTATGGAATTTTTCCTTATATTTCAGGATAAAGAGTTATTCATTTTTTTTAAACATATTTTTTTGTAAAACCTTACATTAAAACAAATATTAATAGAACTAATTAAATTTGACCTGGTGACATCAGCTGATTAAAGAGCAAAGTATATTAAATTTTTTAGATAACATTTCAAACGTGAAATTTCAGCAAGTTTTAATCTGTGTTTTGAAAACTTAGATTCACATATAATAAATTTGTTAATGTGTATTTTAGTGAATATATTAACTAATACAAAAAGTTTTATATTTTAATTAGCATGGAACAGAAAAAGTCTTTTGATACTTAAATATAAAGAAACTTAAAAAGAAATTAGTAAATTAAAATATAAAACACAGTTTCAAATAAATTGTTTATATGTTTTTACACAAGCAAAATATAATGCAGAAACTACATTCCAAATCAATTCCTGTAACATTTAAATAACGATTCATAGAAGAATACAAATAATTTATATAAGACGACTAAATGATTTTATATACATACACATCATTTTTTATATACACGGTTATGTATAATTATATATAAATGCATATTCATAACTCAAAATTATTTTATTCAGAAATTGAATAATTATTTTTGCAACGTTTGAAGTTTGCGCTTTTTTTTTCAAAAAAGTTGCACTTTCTTTTTGCTTAATCAAGTTATCGTTTTAATTTTTGCAGAAATTCTTTAATAATATATTTGAAGCAGACCAAAGTATGCATTTCATTATATTTTCCCCTAAGTGATTACAAGGACAACCATCTGTTTCTATGAATATTTCATTGGAACACAAAATTCTTAATGTTAAACCGACAAGAATAGAACGTTGGTTATTCATTTTTAAGAATCCAGTTTGTTTTGACTGGGTAACTAACTTATCAATAATTATGTAAGTATATAAAATTATATTTATTATATCCTCACACGGATACTTTAATTGTCCTCGGTCCAGGTTTTTAATTAATTTAAATCTATTGTACCGTCATGTAAGAATTAGACGGACAGCTGGTTTAAAATTAAACTATTTATTTACATAAATTAAATATTTACAAGAAAATTTAAAAAGATAATTAAGGGCACAGCCATCGACAACCGAATCCTGCCTGAAGCCAAAGTAACAAAATGGCAAAACAGAGACGTCTGTCTCTCGTCGAATCTCGAGTCCGAATTCTCCTAAAATCCATGTTCGCTTCGCTCAACAGAACCGCAGCTGCCAACGAGAGGGGGGTGAATTCCGAGCCCTCTAGAGATGTTTATGTCCTCTCCAGAACAGAAACACCCCCACACAGATGCGAAAACCGTCTGTCATGCCGACTTGAGTTCCCCACAGCAAAACTTGATCCCAGACATGGGATTAGGGAACCGATGGAAACTCCAGCTGTGTCTATGGATCAAATGGAACGCCGGGCCGCCGATGAGAAAATACTCTCTTTCGGTATTTTGTGAAAACCCACACGTGCAAAGTCTGAAGTTGTTTTTGCATTTCGAAACATTCCAGCGTCCACGTGTTAGGGAAAAGGGTCGGCTAGTACCATATGGTACACTATCATCAATTTCTAAATCATCATCCATTAAAATTACATTTCTGCAAAAAGAACAATTTTTGATTCTCTTGAGAGCTATGTGACAACAATAACCTGCTACATAAGTTAAAAGAGGACTCATAGTTTGATAATTCGTTAAATCTTCAACTGTAATTGACAGTATTTTTTCTAAGAGGTCAATGTGACCCAAACAAGTGTGTTCCTGTAATTGACTAACTGACTGATCATCATCTGGTTCTCTCATTAAAATACTTGACAGACTCTGTACTCTTAACTTATTTTCTGTCTCAAAAACTTGTGTTATAGAAATATTGTAATTTGAACCTGCTAATCGTCTATATTTCCCAAAGAGATCTTCTAACACGTCTGTTTGAAGCTTACCTGTTAAAACATACTCATGCTTTAATTCTTGAATACAATATCTAGTCATTTCCATAACTGCATATGTAGTATGCTTTAGCCATTTGAGTTTCTCGTGTGAAAGTACCGCTTCCTAATTTTAAACCTTCCCATATTGTCAACCAATTCAAAAATGAATCTAAAAATTTCATTTTGTGATCATCATCCTTCAGGGTAAGGGGTTCTTGAAAAACATTACGTTTGTGCTTTCCCTTAAAGGGCGTTCGCACATTCATAATATCAAACCAATGACAAATAACTTCAATGAACATTGAAGTGCCTACATAATCTGAAATTAATTTTTCTTCACACACAATTCTTGACCCTTCCACAACAAACATATTAAAAATTTGCAGTGCAAATTTTACATTTTGCCGTTCTAAATTACTTGGATTTAATCCTTTGAGCGTTAAACCATAGCCATATTTTATTAAGTTGCTCTCTTCAGAGTTATAAAGTTGTTGAAGAGAAGCTATAGATGCTGTTTTAATATCTGATGCATCACTATTTTCTAAAGAAAATGATGGGAAATGTAAACATTTAGTTTTTTGGTTCAGCCAGTTATTTCTTATACATTTGAGTAAATGCACTGGGTCAACAATATAAAATAACGGGCGTTTTGAATCAACAGGATGTGTATACACGATACTAACTTTGGGAGGAGATGCAAAATTTGAAATGGCTTTTCGGTTAATAGCATTGTTATCTGTAATAATACAACATACAGCAAAACCTATTTTTTTTAATCCAGTTATCACTTTATAAACATAGTTAAACAAAAAATCTGCTGTCAATTTCTTCACAGGAAGAACATGCACCACATCTTTATAACTTGATTTTACACTCTGAATCATAAATACATGAGCACTTGTAGCAGCATCTTCACTATCAAATGCTAGACCTAATATATTTCCCCCTTTGTAATCCAAAAAGGGTTTAATGTGGATTTCATCCAATAATAAAACAACATTTTTATCATTTTCATTTAAAAAATTAAATTTTTGTGCAGCATATGCCAAAAAATTGCAATCAAATTGCTCGGTTTTAGGGTTTACATTATATTTTGTGCAAATTTTTGCCAGTGTTGATGGATGAGGAACAGTAATTATGCCAGAATGTCGTAAAAACCTATAACAATGTGGAGATATAGAATAGACTAAACAGCATAATATTAAAAACTCATGAGAATATTTCCTATGATTTTTATGTGATGTTAACAGATTTAATTGCTCTGATAGAAAATTTACCACATTTTTCTGTTCATCATTTGCTAAATGCAATAATTCTTCCAAAAATTCATTTAAAGCACTTACCTTAAACTGAAAATTCTCTAATTCAGGTGGTAAATCTGTTAACGACACTACAATATTGCATATTTCATGCACATTTTTCACTGTGAATGGCACAGCAATACCCTTTATGTTGGCAACAGTTGTATTTTTTACAAACACTGATAATCGTAAATTTTTGTCAACTTTCACCGATGAAATAATTTTGGGCACAGGATCTGGATCGATGCTCACAATAAGCACATGATTGTCTTTTCTAATAATATTCCAACAAGGTGGTAGACTTGTATTCTTGAATGTGCTAAAAAGTTCATCAAGAGATTTAAAAAGAAACTGTCTTTCATAATCCTGGGATGTTTTAGTGCTTTCTGCAATAGAAGTTTGCATATGGTCATTTTCTAACCTCAAATACTTTTCCCGAGGACTTTCACGAACACATTTGTTTGAAGACAAATAATCTGGACAGTTGAGGAAGATTGTCGGCACAGCATTTTCTTCTAAACGAGGTTGTTTCAATGGCACTTCAATCCTTTTTCCAGTGGAAGGATCATAACAAGAACTAACCCTACGTATGAAAGCTTCTTGAAAATGCACTTCACAAACCTAGAAATAAATGTTTTTTTTTTTTTAATTTCAGGATTTAAATATTAGTTTATTGTTTAAATATAAAAAGAATTTGTTAACAACACAATATTTTGTTTTCCATTATTCTTTGCCAATATATTTACACTTCAAGATCAGTATATTTGTCTAAATGTAGCGTAAGTTACCGTGGAACTGCCTTATTTATAAATTACGTTACGTGCTAAAACTTCTCTTACTTTTTAAATAATTTGAATACACATATTTTAAAGAACATTATACGTATTGCACATAATAGTACACCATACAATTATACATTTCTCACTTATTTTTTATCTTACTCTCTTCATTATACATATACGTATTTATCTATTTATTTATATATTATTTGTGTCTGGTACTAAATACCTGCTTTTAATATATTTAATTATAAATTTGCTTATAACTAAGTGATACTTGTAAAATTATACGATACAAATGATTTCCGTATGATTATTTTCCAAAAGAAATAAAGATTACTTACTTTTGTATGTTCAGTAACTTGGATATCCCTTGGAATTGAAGATAACCACTGTGACCGAAGATCTTTATTCTTTGGAAATCCAAATACAGAAACGCTTGGCTTGCCAATATAATTTCCACGCCCCCCCCCCACTTGGGAACACAACACTTATTCACCATGATCAATCAAGTTGCGTTAAAACAATTACAAGTGAAAACAATTAACTAAGTATAATCCAGAATAGCCAAAAGTAAGTGTCAGAACGGGAATAACTTCCATCGTGCATTTAGGCTTATAGGGGTCTGCGGGGACGCTGGCTGGACGAGGTGACGAGTCGATATAGCCCAAGTTGTGTGACGTCAGAACCTGTTCTACAGCAGGTTGATGGGCCTTGTTGAAGGAGGTGTTGGCGAAGCAAACCAAATGGGATTGCGTAGCAATCCCCGGGGGTTGGCGAGCGTAAGCGAGCAGGGGGCGGAGCCCCCTAGTAGAGTAAAAATTTCAACGGATTTGAAATCTGCGGAAAACTTCAATTTAGATTGATACCTAAAAATGCGATTTTCTTTACATAAATAATTTTTAAATTGAATATATCTTCAACGGATTTGAAATCTGCGGAAAATTTTCCACCAGATTAATATCTTACTTCACAGCGTTGCCCGTGGTGGTCGTTGCGGTGGTTTGCTTCGCAAAACAATAGTAGCAATAAATTCGCAAACCAATACCAGTTAGTAGATTATAAAAGCGTAATTTTGCTACTCGGTATCTGGCTACGTCAGAATTAATGTTTACTTTTGAAATTTGGGTGGAACTGTCGTTTACGGTAGAGTGCCTATATAGTAAGAGTGGCGACAAGGGACCAAATTTGGCCCACTGCACATGCGCGGCAGCCATTTTTCTACCAGAATCGGTTGCTGGGCGAATATGTTTCTTCCATCGGTTTCCCACATTTCCTCCTCTCTCTTTCTTTTGGCGATAGTGTTTATGTCCCGTTTTATGCTCACGACTCATTGAACTTGTTTTCGTGAATATTAACAAGAAAATGAATAAAGTTAAGCTTATAACTTCAGTGTTAAATAAAATAAGATCTGATGTGTTGTTTCTCTCAGGCACAAGTTTTTTCTTTAAATTCTTTCCATGCTGTGTGATAGAAGTTTACGCATTAATTTTACAACATTAAATAAAAAATAGATTTGAAATGTCCTACTATTAATGGATAGTTCCTTAAAATAAAACCTTCTTTCAACCAACTGTTCAACACATGTAGCTTTTTTTAGTGTGATTAATCCTGTCCTTACATTAACCGAACCAGAAAAGATACTGAACATTTTTATTTGACCTTTTTAATGCATAACACAAAATTTTAACCCACTTAAATTTAATTTTAAGTTTCATCCATTTATACAAGTCAAAAGACATGTAATTTCAAAAATAATCAACACCATCAGTACACAGTTGTTAAAAAATCTACCACATTTTCATATGAAAAATAGAATTAACAGATTGAAACTAAATAATGAGCAAATATTGGCCTAAACATACAAGAATAATCTCAAGATAGAAAATATATAACAGCATTTGTACGCATTTATATCCAAATTCACAGATAAATGTTGATGTGGTGGTTTTGTTCCGAGATCTAGCAGCAAAATAAAGATGAAAGTTTGCATCAAAAATAACACTTTTATATAAACATTTCTTTTATTCTTTTTATATAAAGCATTGCTACAATTTACTCTCTGCTTTTCTGATGATTCAATTCGGCTTAGGTTATTGAAAACCTATAATAAGGAAACAGCTAAAAAAACAACGCATTATCAAAAGTTTAAAACTTGCTAACTGCCTTTGGCGCGATGTTTACATCGCCAAAGTAGCTGGAAACAGCATGTTGTTCAAAAAAAGCTATTTACTTAAAAAGTCTTCAAATTTACACTGACAAAACACTAAAATAATTATAAATAAACATTCTAGAACACGAAATGGAACACGAATAAGCTATATTTTCTTTTTAATTTAATATACACACGTTTTTCTCGAGCACACAAAAAGTTCCCATGTTAAGTCTACGGGAGCTGGGAAAATACCGCTTCGGGCGGTAGAAAAGGTCTCTAAGCCAATCAGAAAGTGTTTCCCGTATGTCGCCACTCTTAGTATATAGGCACTCTAGTTTACGGTAAGAAGGCGATTTGTCGCCAAATATGGTAACCTTCATATTTTGCGGATTTTCTTCACATCTGCCGTTTTTGTTATGGCAACCCTATCTGCTGTTACGGAATTCGGCCGCCATCTTGATTTGGCGACAAATATTAGCTGGCGACTAACGTCTTACCGTGAACGACCACTCCATCCAAATTTGATTTAGAATTCTGTGTTTGGGTATTTGAGCTGGCTGCGAGATGTTGCGGTCATGGTACAGCTACACTCTACGTTTATAAAAGATGGCAACGGCCTTGGCGATTTTTTTTGGCGCCCTTCTTGTAGCGAGTTACCGTAGATTAATGCAACCCATCTGTCATTACGGTTATTGTGGTTTTCATGGCAACCTCGGCAGTAGTATGGGGGGCACTCTACCGCCTTTTCAAGATGGCCGCCGTTTGTTTACATTTAGGAGGAGGAATCAGATAACGTTGTTGGGGGGAGATAAGGATTCGTTGTTGGGGGGAGATAAGGATTTGTGGTGGTTACTGATAAGAACTTGACGTTTTGTTTTCATTTTTCGGTGGACGAGATGACGTCATGTTGTTGATGGTGAGTTTCCATGGTGATGAAGGACTGGTAGCGCCACCTGGTGGTGGGATGAGTAACCGTATTATATGAATTTAAAAAGGATTTTCTCGGATTCGAACCGGGGACCATGGGTTCCGAAAGCAGACATGCTATCCGTTGAGCTATCGAGCACTTGTGAGGAAGGGGTGTTTAAATGTAGCGTTTGCTTTTTCTCTCAGTTTGGGACTTGTGAAAATATTGGGAGTGGTGGGGTTTTAATTTTGAATAATTAATCTTCTAATGGGGGGGGGGGAGGAATTGAGTTGGGAAACGACTGGTAGCGCCATCTAGGGATTTTTCAAGTAACTAATTAAATATAAGATTTGATATTCTCGTATATAATTTCTAATGGTGTGAAAATGACAGGTACCGCCATCTAGGGGTGGAGAAAGTAACACATAGTATTAAAAGGATTTATTTCCCAGCTATATTTTAGAATTAAATGGATAATTATTTGAAAGAAAAATAATAATACGTGGATTCGAACCCAGCAAAAGGTAATCACGGCCAACCGATTTTACACAAGTACTTTATCCGTTCGACCATGATCACCTATATATGATCGTGTTGTATTTAAAATAGTCTATCATTTTGTGAATGCGTATACTATCAAAGATTGAAAAGTCTAGAAGCTTCTGGAACTGGTGACTAAGGATTCTTTAGCCTAAGTTAATTAAGATAACAGAAGGACACTAACCCGGAGACACTGATAGGATACAATCTTAATTGAACAACAGTGGGCAAAGTGACTTTAGCAATATGTGTGTTTTACATGAATCATCTATTCAGATGGAATAATAACCTGTGTGAATAATAATATGTGGATTTGAACCCATCAAAAGGTGCTCGCGGTCAACAGATTTTACACAAGCACTTTATCCGTTTGATTACGACTACATAAGTGATTGTGTTATATTTAAAATAGTCTATCATTCTGTTAATGCGTATAGTACATACTACCAAATATTGAAAAGTCTAGAAGCCTCTGGAACGTGTGAGAATTACACATGACTAAGGATAATGTTTTTGCACGTGTAGGTTAAAGAGAAGGAACGGACTTATACAAGGAGTCATCGATAAAAGTGACTCAAAAGAAAATTAAAGATTAGCTTAAACTACTGAAGTACACGTGTTGTGGTATCTGAAAATGTTAGGGACCAAACAAAAGAAAGTGATTATACTGTTTGATAACTAAGAGGCTTTTAAAAGCATAGTTGAATTTGTTTCTAGGGTCTTTGAATAATTTCGCTTCTCTGGATTTTTGCCCTTCTACTGTTTTTAGATACATCATGGATTCTAGTGATATTAGACCTGCAAAGAAAATGCGTACAGACAAAGAACAGTGTTTTCAGAAATACTGTAAAGATTCTTTATGCTATGAATATGGTAAATTGTTTACAGATTGTGATGGTTGGTCATACTTACGTCGATTGGAAAACGAATTAACGTATTTAAAGAAAGAGGAAACTACTATAGAAATTTACGGTAAGAAACATACTGTGCTTCGACAACTTGTAGCACACGGAGACGAAGGTATAAGCTATACCTTTAGTGGATCTTGTATTGCAGCCAAGCCATGGTCTCCTTTACTGTTGGAAATAAAGGGTGAAGTGGAACGAATAATTGATGCAAGATTTAATTTTGTGTTGGTGAACCGTTATAAAGATGGCAAGGACTGTATAGGTGCACATAAAGACAGCGAGAAGGACTTGGATCATAATGCGCCCATAGCGTCTGTTTCATCTGGACAAAAAAGACAGTTTGTGTTTTCTAGAAAGAATTATAACTAACTCGTTAAAAATTGTTCTGGAAAATGGAAGTTTACTTTTAATGATTTATCCAACCAATAAATTTTGGTTACACAGCTTGCCCCGTGGAAATGCATTATACCCTAGAATTAACTTAACGTTTCGAAAAATTATTGTATAAATTAGTGATAATGCCCATATGTACCCCCCTGAACTGGAACACAATGAAAATAAGAATGTACACTAAACGATATTTGGAAAACGTTACAATTAATATTTATGCCCTTGTGAATATTATTTTTTATACTTACATCTTATTGTTATTTTAAAGAAACTTTTATGCGTGTCTTACGACATACACAGAATTCTGGATTTAAAAAAAATTAAATACTAATTTTATAAATTGTGTCTTTTTTAATGCAAGATCTGAAATAAAATTTTATTTGCTATAAATATTTATGTGTTTTTTTTTAATTTAGATGATTTCACTTAAACACTAATTATACATTAGATTCTACAGCACATATTTTATTGCAGAATTTATTTTTAAATACTGTACATTTAAGTAAAAATAAAAAAATATTTTTTATTTTATTTGAAAACTTTGCGAAACCATACTATGCGCACATGTTTCCTTGTAATTTTTTTTTAAAATTAAACTAAAGAAAACTCACCCATATACCACAGAAGTACAACATGGTACTTACAGAAGTAAGTTGATTAAACAAAGAAACAGTAGAACAAAGTTAATTAAACTTACAAGATTTGATGACCTTAACAAATGAGTAGAAACGCAGATGACTCCTTGTACATTTGAAGAAGTTATAATCGTATTGAAATCTAAACCATATGTTATTTTTTAATTATTATTTCCTAGTCATATAATTGTTTTTAAAAATTAATCTGGCTAAAATTTAATGATTCAATTTTTTAGATTTACAAACTTTTTGAAATGAAATTTTCTTTGATTTATTATAAAATATTAAGATGCTTTTACACAAAAATTAGATACTATTACACATATTTTAATAATGATTTTAAAAACATACGATTGAAACATATAAATTCGGTATTATTAAAAAATTTTAAATGCAGATTACAAAAACAAAAAAAATTTTCAATGTACAGTTAAGACATTTAGCAGTTTGATTTCCTAAAGCATGTTTTTATGTAAGAAAAAAAAAATTAAGAAGAAGCCAGTAAAAGTAAAATATTTTTTACCTTTAGTTGAAACTTTGCAAGATCCATACTATGAAGATGTTTACTTGTACATTTGAAGTAGTGAAAATGAATATTAATAAACTTTTAGTGCTTGAAATTCTAAATTAAATGTCTTTTTTCTAATGCTCTTGCAAATCATACATTTTACTAAACATATGAACTTCTTTTTATTTACTTGAAAACCGTGTGTATATTATGCAGTTTAAATTGCAGAGTCAAATGCCAATTTTGCACAAGTATTTTACAAGATACTTTGTATAGGTCTTTTATAATTTTATATGTACTACATTGCTACGTTAAATGGATAGTAAGTGGGTTTTTGTGATTTTTGAAAATAATGTGTACATTTTAAGGCTGCTAAACAAAATAAATTATTACCCTTTCTTGATAGTTAATGCATAATCTAAAGATTTACTCACACCACTGATAGTTTTACACATGAGTAAAATTAAAAAACAACGGAAAATTTTAAATACTAATTAATTTTTAAATGAACAAATATCATTCAAATAATGTTTAAGTATGAATTGTATGTATTCTTCAAACAATCTCTGCAAAAAAACAAATTGTTCTAAAACATATTGAAAAATAATTCTAAAACATATTGAAAAATAATTCTAGAAAGAAGTCATACTGAAACAAAGTAAACTATATAACACTTTTTAATTGAAAAAACACAGGATTCATATATTTTACACAAAGTAATGCATTATAGTAAAAACAAAAGAACGTATTTTTTACATGCCTGCATTTTTTAAGAGACAAATATTTCCTATGAGCCAGTTATTAAAAGCCGTCACCTCAGCTTTTGGGCAATGTAAATGATTTTTGTGATGACCACATGATAGTTTTTCGATCTCTTTGTTGGTGCTTCGAGCACATAGTACATCGAATTTTGGACACCCAAAGTGTTCCAAGTTGATGTTTGGAATATTCAAGGCATCTAAGCGTTGTTTCTCAACACAACCACCTTTGTAAGTAACTAGGTACTGAGAGACACTCTTTGTCTGCTTGTACAATTCCAAAAGTTTAGAGTCTAGACTTTCCAAGGGATACACGTTTTCCCATACTATGGGACAGAAAGGAAGTCCACACACGTAATTTTCAACATATCGCACAGTTTTACGATCTTTGACACTAAGTTTATACTTATAAGGCGATAGGTTAAAACGAATACTTGCAACTACTTGCGATTTTATAGCGATGTAACCGTATTTACGTACTAAAAAACCTTCGTTAGTTTGAAATCCATCAAAATCCACAATTGCGCAAATGTTAAACATTGCTATTGAAAAGCGTTATATGCTCGTGGAAAAATAATTCTAAACTGGAGACACAAAGAACCTAACTATATATAACACCATACACTTACTAATCAGTAAAGTTAATCTTATTTTAGTCTTTTATCTTTTGTGAGTAACAATAAACTCGTAAGTGAAGAATGTACTCAGAAAACACGTGCTTGTGATAATGTAACAAGTAAAGCTTTATGTTGTAATACAGGATTTTAACAAAAAGGGGTATGCTTAAGTGTGCATGTAATTTGTTCTTTTTTTTTTTGCTCTATCACGTAGATGAGCTGAATACAATTCAATTCGGTGACTAAACTTGAGCAAGAAAAAAATATGTAACCAAATATAATTTATACTCGAGGAACTTGTTTTTTTACTTTCTTTAAAGTACACTGATTTCTCTTGATTATGCTGTTTTATTTTTCTAAATTTACATCAGTAAATTGAATTACTTATTTATGGGCACAAATCTTTGCCTTTTGTTGAACAGAAATTAGTATCTTTGACTAGTATCAGATTTTTTTTAATTGACGAAGATAACCTTTATGAGGGAATTCAACTCAATAGGCCCTATAATTTTACACTTAAGAGCAACAGAGCAGTATAGTTTTTTGGAAAATGAATAACAATTATGTAAATTTGAAGCCAAAATTTCCAAGCATGTCTATGCTTAATAAACGTCTATCTACGTTTAGAGATTGGCCACGCACAAACTTTGAGATTTGGGACCTGGCCGAAAACGGATTCTTTCATACGGGTGTATCGGACAAGGTCAGGTGTTATTGGTGTGGCGAAGGACTTGAAAATTGGCAAGAAGAGGATGTAGTGAGACACGAACACATAAAGTTTTATCCAAAATGTTTGGTAGCCCAACAACAGCAAATGATTTCTGACCCTAGATCAAAAAGAACGTCAACAGATGAAATTGTACAGGTGGATGAAATCAAGAATAATACCAATGGTTTAATAAAACCCTATGTAAAAAATTACCCCTCAAACAACGACAAGGACGTACGACTTTGTAAAATTTGTTTAGAATCAGAAATGGATGCTACTTTACAGCCTTGCGGTCATCTGGTGACATGCATGAGATGTACGAAAGGTCTCTTAACGTGTCCTATGTGCCGAACCAATATTTTACATAAAATTAAAACGTACATTTGTTACTAAACGTTATCTACCATTTATCAATTCAAGTAGCAGATGTAATTTTTAGTGACTAACTGAACATGACGTGAAAGAATTCCATAAGAGTGGTATTTTAAGTTTAATGTTATTAAAGTAATACATGTGCGGCAGCAAAAAGACTCATAAGGAGGTACGATACTTCTAAAATAATTATAAGACTTTCTATCAAGGACTTGTGGTAAAATCGTGTAGGAAAGACTTATACCTCTTCTAAATATATTAAATATAATAACTATTTTACTTATCTGTTGTTTGTTCATTACATGCTAAACCTATGTTGGATAGAGGAATTTTAAAGTGCCTTAAAAAGGAGTTACAAATTGTTTTAAGAAAAATGTGTGTAAAAGTACTCTGTTAATGTAAGAAAGCTGGAAATAAATATTGATATTTTGAAAAAATTTTCCTTTTTTATTTTCTAATTGATTTTTTATTGCATAACTTTTTCTTATTTATTGTTCTTAATAAACTTTATTTTGCTTTTTCCTTTAAAAAAAAAAAAGAAGACCGTAACTTATATTTTTTGTTACTGCTTAACTTTTTTTTTTCATTTTACTGTTAAACTTTTTTTTTATTCTTAAAAATGTTTTTTACTGTTAAACTTTTTTGCTACTTTGTTTTGTTACTACCTAACTTTTTTAAATTTATTTTTTTACTATTTAATTTTTTTTAATTGTTTAACATTTTTTTAACATTATTAAAAAATTACTATAATTGTTGTGTAGAATATTTTTTTTTTTTGTCAACACTGGATTGAAGATAAAATATTTATTGAAAACATAAGAATCTGTATAACAGTTAATATAATAGTTATAACATACATGCCTTACAAGTCTTGTACATACATTTTCTCTAACAGTATTGAAAATATCTGTTGTATTCAAATTCTCAAAAAAAGTTGTTCTCTAATATTATGTCATAAAGTTTACTATTTTATTGCTCTCTCTTACAAAATTAATAGCAAACTCTTTCCAGTTAACAGCACATAAAACAAGGGTGAAATATTCGCAAAAGCGTTCGTCAACACTCATCTTCATGCAAGCATGTACAGATTGATTGACAATTTCATTCTTACAACCTAAGCAATCATAAAGAATAGTAATATTTTTTTATCACAATTTCCTTTAGGCACTTGTAGAGAGAAGCTATAACTTCACTCCAACAATCAGATTTATCAGTATTACTGCAGTAAAGTTTGTAGCTTTCACCAGGAAAACCATTTTTGATATCCAGTTTCACATAGTATGGCAGCAAATACGTCAAAAGCGATATTTTCAATACATCTGACACATTAGCGTAAAATTCGCATAATTTAAAGTACTGATCAGAATTCAAAACACACACACACACAATGGGGCGAGAACTGAAAACAATGGTATTTTTTTTCTGAGATACACGTTGAAAAACCAAGTTCATTTTTTCAGCATCAGACGCTTTAGAAAGGAAGACTTCCTTCTCTATAACTTTAACGTAGGAGGCAGTTGCAAACGCGAAAAACTTACATAAGTTCGAAAAAAACTCCCTACCTGCAAGTAGGAAGTATGCGGTAGGAGTTTTTTTTTCGAACTTATGGAGAAGGTGAGCAAGTTTTTCGCGTTTGCAACTGCCTCCTACGTTAAAGTTATAAAGAAGGAAGTCTTCCTTTCTAAAGCGTCTGATGCTGAAAAAATGAACTTGGTTTTTCAACGTGTATCTCAGAAAAAAAATACCATTGTTTTCAGTTCTCGCCCCATTGTGTGTGTGTGTGTGTGTTTTGAATTCTGATCAGTACTTTAAATTATGCGAATTTTACGCTAATGTGTCAGATGTATTGAAAATATCGCTTTTGACGTATTTGCTGCCATACTATGTGAAACTGGATATCAAAAATGGTTTTCCTGGTGAAAGCTACAAACTTTACTGCAGTAATACTGATAAATCTGATTGTTGGAGTGAAGTTATAGCTTCTCTCTACAAGTGCCTAAAGGAAATTGTGATAAAAAAATATTACTATTCTTTATGATTGCTTAGGTTGTAAGAATGAAATTGTCAATCAATCTGTACATGCTTGCATGAAGATGAGTGTTGACGAACGCTTTTGCGAATATTTCACCCTTGTTTTATGTGCTGTTAACTGGAAAGAGTTTGCTATTAATTTTGTAAGAGAGAGCAATAAAATAGTAAACTTTATGACATAATATTAGAGAACAACTTTTTTTGAGAATTTGAATACAACAGATATTTTCAATACTGTTAGAGAAAATGTATGTACAAGACTTGTAAGGCATGTATGTTATAACTATTATATTAACTGTTATACAGATTCTTATGTTTTCAATAAATATTTTATCTTCAATCCAGTGTTGACAAAAAAAAAAATATTCTACACAACAATTATAGTAATTTTTTAATAATGTTAAAAAAATGTTAAACAATTAAAAAAAATTAAATAGTAAAAAAATAAATTTAAAAAAGTTAGGTAGTAACAAAACAAAGTAGCAAAAAAGTTTAACAGTAAAAAACATTTTTAAGAATAAAAAAAAAGTTTAACAGTAAAATGAAAAAAAAAGTTAAGCAGTAACAAAAAATATAAGTTACGGTCTTCTTTTTTTTTTTTTAAAGGAAAAAGCAAAATAAAGTTTATTAAGAACAATAAATAAGAAAAAGTTATGCAATAAAAAATCAATTAGAAAATAAAAAAGGAAAATTTTTTCAAAATATCAATATTTATTTCCAGCTTTCTTACATTAACAGAGTACTTTTACACACATTTTTCTTAAAACAATTTGTAACTCCTTTTTAAGGCACTTTAAAATTCCTCTATCCAACATAGGTTTAGCATGTAATGAACAAACAACAGATAAGTAAAATAGTTATTATATTTAATATATTTAGAAGAGGTATAAGTCTTTCCTACACGATTTTACCACAAGTCCTTGATAGAAAGTCTTATAATTATTTTAGAAGTATCGTACCTCCTTATGAGTCTTTTTGCTGCCGCACATGTATTACTTTAATAACATTAAACTTAAAATACCACTCTTATGGAATTCTTTCACGTCATGTTCAGTTAGTCACTAAAAATTACATCTGCTACTTGAATTGATAAATGGTAGATAACGTTTAGTAACAAATGTACGTTTTAATTTTATGTAAAATATTGGTTCGGCACATAGGACACGTTAAGAGACCTTTCGTACATCTCATGCATGTCACCAGATGACCGCAAGGCTGTAAAGTAGCATCCATTTCTGATTCTAAACAAATTTTACAAAGTCGTACGTCCTTGTCGTTGTTTGAGGGGTAATTTTTTACATAGGGTTTTATTAAACCATTGGTATTATTCTTGATTTCATCCACCTGTACAATTTCATCTGTTGACGTTCTTTTTGATCTAGGGTCAGAAATCATTTGCTGTTGTTGGGCTACCAAACATTTTGGATAAAACTTTATGTGTTCGTGTCTCACTACATCCTCTTCTTGCCAATTTTCAAGTCCTTCGCCACACCAATAACACCTGACCTTGTCCGATACACCCGTATGAAAGAATCCGTTTTCGGCCAGGTCCCAAATCTCAAAGTTTGTGCGTGGCCAATCTCTAAACGTAGATAGACGTTTATTAAGCATAGACATGCTTGGAAATTTTGGCTTCAAATTTACATAATTGTTATTCATTTTCCAAAAAACTATACTGCTCTGTTGCTCTTAAGTGTAAAATTATAGGGCCTATTGAGTTGAATTCCCTCATAAAGGTTATCTTCGTCAATTAAAAAAAATCTGATACTAGTCAAAGATACTAATTTCTGTTCAACAAAAGGCAAAGATTTGTGCCCATAAATAAGTAATTCAATTTACTGATGTAAATTTAGAAAAATAAAACAGCATAATCAAGAGAAATCAGTGTACTTTAAAGAAAGTAAAAAAACAAGTTCCTCGAGTATAAATTATATTTGGTTACATATTTTTTTCTTGCTCAAGTTTAGTCACCGAATTGAATTGTATTCAGCTCATCTACGTGATAGAGCAAAAAAAAAAGAACAAATTACATGCACACTTAAGCATACCCCTTTTTGTTAAAATCCTGTATTACAACATAAAGCTTTACTTGTTACATTATCACAAGCACGTGTTTTCTGAGTACATTCTTCACTTACGAGTTTATTGTTACTCACAAAAGATAAAAGACTAAAATAAGATTAACTTTACTGATTAGTAAGTGTATGGTGTTATATATAGTTAGGTTCTTTGTGTCTCCAGTTTAGAATTATTTTTCCACGAGCATATAACGCTTTTCAATAGCAATGTTTAACATTTGCGCAATTGTGGATTTTGATGGATTTCAAACTAACGAAGGTTTTTTAGTACGTAAATACGGTTACATCGCTATAAAATCGCAAGTAGTTGCAAGTATTCGTTTTAACCTATCGCCTTATAAGTATAAACTTAGTGTCAAAGATCGTAAAACTGTGCGATATGTTGAAAATTACGTGTGTGGACTTCCTTTCTGTCCCATAGTATGGGAAAACGTGTATCCCTTGGAAAGTCTAGACTCTAAACTTTTGGAATTGTACAAGCAGACAAAGAGTGTCTCTCAGTACCTAGTTACTTACAAAGGTGGTTGTGTTGAGAAACAACGCTTAGATGCCTTGAATATTCCAAACATCAACTTGGAACACTTTGGGTGTCCAAAATTCGATGTACTATGTGCTCGAAGCACCAACAAAGAGATCGAAAAACTATCATGTGGTCATCACAAAAATCATTTACATTGCCCAAAAGCTGAGGTGACGGCTTTTAATAACTGGCTCATAGGAAATATTTGTCTCTTAAAAAATGCAGGCATGTAAAAAATACGTTCTTTTGTTTTTACTATAATGCATTACTTTGTGTAAAATATATGAATCCTGTGTTTTTTCAATTAAAAAGTGTTATATAGTTTACTTTGTTTCAGTATGACTTCTTTCTAGAATTATTTTTCAATATGTTTTAGAATTATTTTTCAATATGTTTTAGAACAATTTGTTTTTTTGCAGAGATTGTTTGAAGAATACATACAATTCATACTTAAACATTATTTGAATGATATTTGTTCATTTAAAAATTAATTAGTATTTAAAATTTTCCGTTGTTTTTTAATTTTACTCATGTGTAAAACTATCAGTGGTGTGAGTAAATCTTTAGATTATGCATTAACTATCAAGAAAGGGTAATAATTTATTTTGTTTAGCAGCCTTAAAATGTACACATTATTTTCAAAAATCACAAAAACCCACTTACTATCCATTTAACGTAGCAATGTAGTACATATAAAATTATAAAAGACCTATACAAAGTATCTTGTAAAATACTTGTGCAAAATTGGCATTTGACTCTGCAATTTAAACTGCATAATATACACACGGTTTTCAAGTAAATAAAAAGAAGTTCATATGTTTAGTAAAATGTATGATTTGCAAGAGCATTAGAAAAAAGACATTTAATTTAGAATTTCAAGCACTAAAAGTTTATTAATATTCATTTTCACTACTTCAAATGTACAAGTAAACATCTTCATAGTATGGATCTTGCAAAGTTTCAACTAAAGGTAAAAAATATTTTACTTTTACTGGCTTCTTCTTAATTTTTTTTTTCTTACATAAAAACATGCTTTAGGAAATCAAACTGCTAAATGTCTTAACTGTACATTGAAAATTTTTTTTGTTTTTGTAATCTGCATTTAAAATTTTTTAATAATACCGAATTTATATGTTTCAATCGTATGTTTTTAAAATCATTATTAAAATATGTGTAATAGTATCTAATTTTTGTGTAAAAGCATCTTAATATTTTATAATAAATCAAAGAAAATTTCATTTCAAAAAGTTTGTAAATCTAAAAAATTGAATCATTAAATTTTAGCCAGATTAATTTTTAAAAACAATTATATGACTAGGAAATAATAATTAAAAAATAACATATGGTTTAGATTTCAATACGATTATAACTTCTTCAAATGTACAAGGAGTCATCTGCGTTTCTACTCATTTGTTAAGGTCATCAAATCTTGTAAGTTTAATTAACTTTGTTCTACTGTTTCTTTGTTTAATCAACTTACTTCTGTAAGTACCATGTTGTACTTCTGTGGTATATGGGTGAGTTTTCTTTAGTTTAATTTAAAAAAAAAATTACAAGGAAACATGTGCGCATAGTATGGTTTCGCAAAGTTTTCAAATAAAATAAAAAATATTTTTTTATTTTTACTTAAATGTACAGTATTTAAAAATAAATTCTGCAATAAAATATGTGCTGTAGAATCTAATGTATAATTAGTGTTTAAGTGAAATCATCTAAATTAAAAAAAAACACATAAATATTTATAGCAAATAAAATTTTATTTCAGATCTTGCATTAAAAAAGACACAATTTATAAAATTAGTATTTAATTTTTTTTAAATCCAGAATTCTGTGTATGTCGTAAGACACGCATAAAAGTTTCTTTAAAATAACAATAAGATGTAAGTATAAAAAATAATATTCACAAGGGCATAAATATTAATTGTAACGTTTTCCAAATATCGTTTAGTGTACATTCTTATTTTCATTGTGTTCCAGTTCAGGGGGGTACATATGGGCATTATCACTAATTTATACAATAATTTTTCGAAACGTTAAGTTAATTCTAGGGTATAATGCATTTCCACGGGGCAAGCTGTGTAACCAAAATTTATTGGTTGGATAAATCATTAAAAGTAAACTTCCATTTTCCAGAACAATTTTTAACGAGTTAGTTATAATTCTTTCTAGAAAACACAAACTGTCTTTTTTGTCCAGATGAAACAGACGCTATGGGCGCATTATGATCCAAGTCCTTCTCGCTGTCTTTATGTGCACCTATACAGTCCTTGCCATCTTTATAACGGTTCACCAACACAAAATTAAATCTTGCATCAATTATTCGTTCCACTTCACCCTTTATTTCCAACAGTAAAGGAGACCATGGCTTGGCTGCAATACAAGATCCACTAAAGGTATAGCTTATACCTTCGTCTCCGTGTGCTACAAGTTGTCGAAGCACAGTATGTTTCTTACCGTAAATTTCTATAGTAGTTTCCTCTTTCTTTAAATACGTTAATTCGTTTTCCAATCGACGTAAGTATGACCAACCATCACAATCTGTAAACAATTTACCATATTCATAGCATAAAGAATCTTTACAGTATTTCTGAAAACACTGTTCTTTGTCTGTACGCATTTTCTTTGCAGGTCTAATATCACTAGAATCCATGATGTATCTAAAAACAGTAGAAGGGCAAAAATCCAGAGAAGCGAAATTATTCAAAGACCCTAGAAACAAATTCAACTATGCTTTTAAAAGCCTCTTAGTTATCAAACAGTATAATCACTTTCTTTTGTTTGGTCCCTAACATTTTCAGATACCACAACACGTGTACTTCAGTAGTTTAAGCTAATCTTTAATTTTCTTTTGAGTCACTTTTATCGATGACTCCTTGTATAAGTCCGTTCCTTCTCTTTAACCTACACGTGCAAAAACATTATCCTTAGTCATGTGTAATTCTCACACGTTCCAGAGGCTTCTAGACTTTTCAATATTTGGTAGTATGTACTATACGCATTAACAGAATGATAGACTATTTTAAATATAACACAATCACTTATGTAGTCGTAATCAAACGGATAAAGTGCTTGTGTAAAATCTGTTGACCGCGAGCACCTTTTGATGGGTTCAAATCCACATATTATTATTCACACAGGTTATTATTCCATCTGAATAGATGATTCATGTAAAACACACATATTGCTAAAGTCACTTTGCCCACTGTTGTTCAATTAAGATTGTATCCTATCAGTGTCTCCGGGTTAGTGTCCTTCTGTTATCTTAATTAACTTAGGCTAAAGAATCCTTAGTCACCAGTTCCAGAAGCTTCTAGACTTTTCAATCTTTGATAGTATACGCATTCACAAAATGATAGACTATTTTAAATACAACACGATCATATATAGGTGATCATGGTCGAACGGATAAAGTACTTGTGTAAAATCGGTTGGCCGTGATTACCTTTTGCTGGGTTCGAATCCACGTATTATTATTTTTCTTTCAAATAATTATCCATTTAATTCTAAAATATAGCTGGGAAATAAATCCTTTTAATACTATGTGTTACTTTCTCCACCCCTAGATGGCGGTACCTGTCATTTTCACACCATTAGAAATTATATACGAGAATATCAAATCTTATATTTAATTAGTTACTTGAAAAATCCCTAGATGGCGCTACCAGTCGTTTCCCAACTCAATTCCTCCCCCCCCCATTAGAAGATTAATTATTCAAAATTAAAACCCCACCACTCCCAATATTTTCACAAGTCCCAAACTGAGAGAAAAAGCAAACGCTACATTTAAACACCCCTTCCTCACAAGTGCTCGATAGCTCAACGGATAGCATGTCTGCTTTCGGAACCCATGGTCCCCGGTTCGAATCCGAGAAAATCCTTTTTAAATTCATATAATACGGTTACTCATCCCACCACCAGGTGGCGCTACCAGTCCTTCATCACCATGGAAACTCACCATCAACAACATGACGTCATCTCGTCCACCGAAAAATGAAAACAAAACGTCAAGTTCTTATCAGTAACCACCACAAATCCTTATCTCCCCCCAACAACGAATCCTTATCTCCCCCCAACAACGTTATCTGATTCCTCCTCCTAAATGTAAACAAACGGCGGCCATCTTGAAAAGGCGGTAGAGTGCCCCCCATACTACTCTCGGCAAACGGTAACTTTCAATGTTCATTTTGGATATTCTAGAAAGTTCTTCCAAAATCTGTTAAAGTCGTTTGATTTCATTGGTTCGTTTGAAATTTTTTCTTTGCTTCCATTGGTTATTTTGATTTTAAATATCCTTTGATTGCATTGGTCCTTTAAAATTTTTTTTTCTGTGATACCATTGGTTCATTTATTCGTATTTCTACAGTAGTGAAATTTTTATTATATTTATTTTTCACGAAACGTTTAAAAGTTTTTTTTTTGTTTGCCATTTGTGGAACTTTTTTCCGGAGCAGTTTTGAGGTATCAGGCCCCGTTCACATGAGGCGAAATCTAACGCGCGTTTGATGTCGACACAAAACGAGGGTAGCCAAAATACATAGTGTTCTACTGGAGCGTTCACATGCAGAAAACTGCTGAATCGGGCGTTTGTAATGCTTCCGCGGGCCGAGGGGTATTATTTCTTGCTTTTTTTTTCTTTTAAAAATCTTTTCATTTTCAAACAGCCTACTGTATTTAGCGTAATTGATAAGTTTCAGGGTATTACAAATGTGTTTAAACGTACTACCTTTTGCGAAAGTTTTAAAAAATATACTTTTCAAAACGTTCTCAAATGCGTTTTCAAGCTTTCATTTTCCGTTGTAAAAAGAAAAATATTTTTGAAAGAAAAAAGAGTTTTGAAATAATTCTTGCCTTGGCGACTTTAGAAGTGCTCCAAAAAAAATAATCGCCAAGACCGTTGCCACCGCTCATGAACGTAGACTGTAGCTGTTCCATTAATTTATTAGTTTTTAAAACCATTTGTCCTTCTCTCCGTAATGTGACGTCACCCGTACTTCAAAAGAAGAAGCAGGCAGATTTTGCGATTTTCGACGGTGACGTCACAAGCGCTATTTGTCTTGAAGCCTTGGGAACCATGCCAAGATTTCCAATTCTTGCGTGTTTTGATTTACGTTGTTGATTAGTATGACTTTCTTGTTTGCGTTTTTCAACTTTGTCACGGGCAAAGACAAAGTTTTCTTATCATTTTTCTTCGCAATCGATAAAAATAGAGTGAAAATTTCAACTAATTTAAAATTTGCGGAACTCATTTTTAAAATTATAGTTTTATCTTTTAATGTTTTCAGTATCAGTAAGATTTAGGCCGCTGCACACATCCGGTTTTTCAACGTACGGAGCCACTGCGGCACCGAAGACCAACTATGCCACATAACCGTGAAATGACGCACGAACTCATTTCGCGCCATTTGCGATACAGATTATATTTAAGAAAACGTGTTTATTTCGCTTACTTGGTGTAAAAAAAAAGTATATTTTGAAACACAAAATAGACGTTACTGGATACAACCATTTATTAATTATTATTTATATTCCATTTGTTTATGAAAACAAGGTACTTGAGAACGGAGACTCATGTGCGCCGATCGTACGGCGCCGTGGGGAACTGAGGAACAAATTGCACGCAAGTTGACGTGCGTCGACGCAGCGGAGCCGGAGGTATGTGTGCACTGCTCCATTGGATCTAATGTATCTTAGACCGCACTTGCGTTGCGGCAGCGGCGCCGCACGTTGAAAAACCGGATGTGTGCACTAAGCCTTAATGTGTCCAAGCCGATTTTTAAATTTTAATCTAAAATATTTTTTTTTTTTTATTGGCATCACGGTGTTGTCTTTGGTGTTGGTTTGCGAAGCAAACCAAATGGGAATGCGTTACAATCACCAGGGTCACCTGACCCCACGAAAAGAACTGTCACGGGCAACGCCGTGCTGTCTACGCATTAGAAATAATATCTCACTTTAGTGCCAAGCCTTTCTTCAGTTTCGTAAAATTAACACATTGGAAAGATATGTTTATTCACGTGATCCCCTATTTCTCCGAAACAGGACAGTGGCATTGCCTAATGTCAGGAGTTCGATACCATCGCTGCACTGTCTGTTTACCACATGAACTGTTATCAGCACAAAGTTAGGCACTGCCCGTTGCCAGGGAAACGGACCTTTTCACATGGGGTGCTTGAAAAATATACTCAAGTTAGGCACATTGGTGCATTTGAGGTCAACTTGGATATATATTTCTTATGATTTTAAATTGTCAACAATATCTATATTTGTAAACTACCCATTTCCACCACAGCATTCGCAAAAAATAAAATAAATAAAAAACAAAATACACATCTACCAAAATTACCTCTACTCAAAATTTACAAGCTCTGATTCTATAACGACCGACATGACATGGACTCATGATCGACTCAGCGGAGAGGATTTTCAAGACATCTAATAATTAACTAATGTGGAGCTATTGAGATCAGCGGTTCGCATCCTTTGCCAGACCGCAACCGATATATCCTTCTTTTTTTTTGGTAAGACTAGGAGGCTCCGCCCCCTGTTCGCTATCGCTCGCCAACCCTCGATGATTGCTTCGCTATCATATTAAATTCGCTTTGCGAACTATACTTTTAAACAATGAGGGGAGGGGATCGTTTCACATGTCATCCCCATTCCATCCCATATTTCACATTCCACCCCCACCCCCCATTCCCCCACCCCCATTGCGTACTTTTTTGGCGAGATTAGCGGATGCTTATGTAAGCCGACCCCAGTACTTCAGCTTTAGAAAACGTTCCAAAAATTATCGTCTCATACACAGAAATAGAGTGTAAATAAAAACATTTTTTTTTTTTAAATATATAATAGAAAGACAAGGGCCCGGTTCTCCCTCCAATAAATTTGCACGAAAATATCTCACCGGGTTTTTAAAGTTTACCCCTTAAAATAGCAAGGAAAATTATTGTATTGCCATAAAGAGTATTAAAGCATGCTGATTATTAATATTTTGAAAAGCAAATATAAAATTACATTTAAATTAGCTATCAATCATTGGACTAATAATAGCCGATGGTAGTTTCCTCACGCACCACTATTAAATTAATTTGGGCTGATATTTATTCTGATCACCAAAAATGGACAACAGTGACCCTTCTCTTTTTATGAATAAAGGAGTGTACAGATATTTGCAGAAAGTCCCCCCACGCAACATTTCTGGTCATGTTACTGCATTTCAATGTGAAGAGAACGTAAGGTTCGTTAAGAATAATGTTTTATTTTACACACAATGCACCTCTTCTTTCTACTGTTTAATGGTAGGTAAGTATTTAAATTTACGTCACACTGGAACAACACGACGTTCTATTGGCGGCGATCCGGAGTCAATACCCGAAGGGAAAGATCCGAGTTCAACACCACATAATTTTGAGCCACGGTCAGATGATGAGGTCACACCTGAGCTGGGAGCCCGCTCTCCAAAAGTCTATACCACGCCAACGTGAGGACATTTGAGGCCACGACATATTTAACGTGCACCAGCTCCGTTTGTACACGGCGGTTTTGGTGACAGATAAACTGATAGAATTTTTTATTTTATAAGAAAAAAAAAATTTTGTGTGTGAATATTCTGTGAAACTAAACGGGCACTTGGAAAAAAGTTAATACATTTTTCATGGGATACAATTTCATCAGCTCGAATAATTGAAAAATTTTGTCACTGTAGACAACGCTAACTGTGATTTGCTGAAGTTTTTTTAAATAAATGACACTTAAAAGCAAAAATATTATATAATAGTTTAGGTACTTATACATAGATGGCAGCACTATAATAAAATATATTTGTACAAGCATTAAGTTATTAAATTAAAATAGAATTGAATACTTATTTTTTTTTGTTTGAATTAGAGTTTATTAAAGGTTTATTTTAATTTTAATATTTCTGACCTCATGTTGTTTTACCAAATTTTAATTCAAGAGCTAGAGTGTGTAAATTAAATATTTTAGTTAGCATAAATTCTGTATTTTTGTTTCGTCAGTCGGTAAGTATTGTAAATGTTTCTCCTTCTATAAATTTTGATAAAATCGAATAAAATGATAATTCAATAAAATTCGATCAACGAAAATTGAAATTTTGCTATCTGATTAAAATACACTTTGATTGTTAGCAGACTGGGTCATTTTAAATTTTAATATTATATGTACAATACTAGCAAGAAATTTTGCTTGGAAATTTATCCAAAACTTGAACTTACAAAGACTGTAATTTTTGTCGCTTGATAATTCTTAATTGTAATAAACTTCCATTTTATTATCCCAAGGAATGATTAAAATAATTGATAATTTAAAAACAATTATTAAAATAAAATAATAAAAGTAAGGAAATCTGATAACATTTTTTTCATTTGATGGGATTCAAATACAAAATGACGATGAACAATAAAAGTTGCAACAAAACAGATACTACTTAGCCCGAAGATAACACAATTAATAAAATTAAGATATCCAAAAATGCTTAATTTTACATTTATATTTTCTGTAGGAAATAACGGTTGTATTTAAAGAATAGAAATTGAAGAAATTTTCTATGCTACGCTCATCATACTTACTATTCTTTAACATTGACATTGTAACAATGGATAACCTTTTATAGTTTGCAAGGAAGCATCACGAATTCGTTATTCAGTTAAAGTAATTTTTCCATCCGATTAATGTAATTACAGAAGGAAATGAATAACAAAACGTTGGTAGGGCTACCACGAAGCATTTGCTATCTTTGAGAACGATGTTTTCTCTTCGTCCTCAAGTAAACTCGTATATTTTTAGTGACCAGCAAAAAAACTTGACCCATTTCTCTACTTACGTCCAGTTTCTTTCCTCTCAAATGGGAATCCCCGTAGTCATCAAGTTGCTGTCCCTACGGGACTAATTCCGAAAGGGCAGTGAAAGTACACGTAAGAAGCGATGTCCATTTACCGAAGTAGCGTTTCCTGGAATGATTTTAAGAATCACTTTCACGAAAGAAAAAATAGGAGGTATATAAATAGGGCAGGTGTGATTGAATCTAAAATTATTTAATTTTATATTCTTAGCCGGACTAAAAAAAAGAACAGGAACTTTTCAATGGAAAAATAATCATTAAAAATTAAATCTCTATTCCAATTTAGGTTCTTGCAGACAACCAAATCAAAAACACTTCTGCCATAAACGCTTTTTGGCGTGGAGTGGAAGTAGAGTGGGCTGCCAGCTCAGGTGTTGACCTCTTCATCTGATCTTGGATACAAATTCCTGGTTCGGATCTTTCCCTTTGAAATTGTTCTCGTAGCCTTTGTGTTGCTTAGATATGACGTTAATTCAACTTATTTATAAATGCTTTGTTAGAGCTTTTTGACTCGAGTAAACAGTAAAGGTTCACCAACTAGAGACCAAATATTAAACGTGCGTTTATCACTGTTCTGTAAATCCCAGAACTTGGTGACAGAAGTCGTTAACAAATAGAGATGATATTGCCATTTTCCACGAACATGCCTCGCTATTATTTCGATTATTGTGAAAGCTCTTGAATTACTATAGAGTCGAAATATTGAATTTATGTTTATTAGTGTTGATACCCTCAATCTACAGCAAGCCGAAACTTAATAATGTTGTCAAGTCGACAAACTGAAGTGGCATGCAACAATATATACGACATGCGCATGCGTGCTCTGTTTCTGTACAGGAAACGTCGGTACGCATGTGTATTCCAGCCAATTTAATGTTGCAGAGCTGGTATAGGACCAATTGGCCTTGTCTTAAGGTCTGATCAATTAAAGACACCGAATGCCTCAGGTTTGCAGTACCACTATTTTTTCAGATCTTACTTTATAGTAAAAGGTTAGTGTGTTTCAGAAGTCAACCTGAATGAGTTTCGCCATTGTCTGAGGGCTGATGATCATAAACTGAGTCTACAGTTCAGCCAGATAGAGACATTAGGCTGACCTTGTGTTACTATTCTGGAGAGCTACTTATATGTAGCGGCACTAACTTCGGGAAATTACTGGAGTATATACCCCAGTAGATTCTTATGTAAATATATATTTTCTTCAGATATTCTCTTCTTCAATATTCGGCCATTCATCAGTACACAATTTGAGAGTATTCAATTTCTTTTCGTGTTGGGATACGGAAGTTATACGTACAAATATTGGTCTAGCCGAGTTATTCTATGTATTTGACCCAATGATTGATACAATGAAAATATTATGTTTTTAATCTATTAGCGAAAGTATTTTAATTTCCTTTCCATACAACACGTTCTCTGTCTTATGGAATATAAATAGTATCACAATTTGATATGTTTAAAGTGTTAAACTAATATTCAATGGTTATAGAGGACTAAATTATCTAATGATTAATAAATAATAACAATAATTTATAATAGATAATATTATAAAAGGAAGTGTTTGTTTGTTTGGGGCCGCAAAATTCTGACAATTCTATGGCACTTACAGCAATGAGATTTGGCACACAAGTAGTCCGAATTATTTGCAAGTTTTGAGCCGCGGCGAATTTTAAAGTTCAATCTAGAAGATTTTAAAATGAATTTAATAGTTTTATTCTCCTTCGCTTTTTCAAACGAGGAGAACTTTTTCTACCCGCGTGACTTTGCAGTCAGGGTTTGGAAAAGTGCCTCGTTTTTTTCATCCGCAGAACGCGGAGAAAATTATTTTTCTTCATTTCCGCTTTGATTTTGCGCGGACGAATAAATTTTCAGCCAGACGATAAATCTTTTGACTGAAGTCAGTTCTTTTTTTCTATCTCCTAGACCAGGCCTCGAAATAGATTTTTTAATACAGGTGCACAAGGTGCACCTAATTTTTTAAATTAGGTGCACAGATTATATTTTAGGTGCACATTTAAAAAAACGTAATATAAGAGCATTAATGTAATGTAAATTACTGTATTAGTTGGGTATGTTTGGATATGTTACTAGTAGATAGTAAATAAAAATATATAAACATTTTTTTTATCTGCGAAATTATTACTTACAAATATTCAGTCATCATCAGACATTTGTGTACAATCTGTCTACGTTTAAAGCAGATCTTTACCCATAAGATTTAGTGTCCATCTTTCTTTTTGTATTTTTCCTTCATTGCAACATAGCCTTTTCTGGATTAAAGTTTTTGCATAGTGTGTATTTAGGAATTTTAATTACGTTCCTTTAGAGCGAGAGAGGTCGATACTAATATTTTGTTCAGGCATCAAAATAACATAAAGTACGTTTCCCCCGCTTTTTTTAACGACAGGTGAACTGCGTGCACCTAAAGGGAAAAAATTAGGTGCACAATTTTGTTGTCAGGTGCACAGTGCACCTGTGTGCACCCCGGTATTTCGAGCCCTGTCCTAGACCGTTAAAGATAGAGTACAAATTTCAACGTATTTGAAATCTGCGGAAAATTTCAGTTTAGAGTGATACCTAAAAAACCCGCAAACCAACACCATGGGCATGTGCAACGCCGGGCTAGCCACGCAGTGGCTAGTGACTATCTAAAAGATTGAATCTGGATAAAATAGTCTCAATGGCCTAGGCTAAACTCCCTGTCTGCTAGCGTCCGAATATCGCTAAGCAAATTTTGTTGATCCGCTGTAAGAACTATGCTTGCTTCGCTCGCTTTCAAGGCATCTCTAACACAAGGCATTTGAGTTCCTCCTGTGTGATACTTCCGGTTACCTAATGCAGAATACGCACATAATACACATTATACCACCAAAACACCGGGAACCATTTACATTTAACTTTACGGGAAAATCCTGTCATACTGTAAGAGTAAAATTACAACAGTTTCAATTAATAAGAGAAAACGGTGAAATATCTAGAAGTTATACTGAAGGACGGTTCAGGCTATTTTCTCCAGTTTAGCCTAATATTTCTTAGAAAGGAGACTAAATCATGATTTTTATTTATATAATTTACCAACATGAAACTACTCTTGCATTTATAACTTTATCATTAGTATAAAAGCAAATATATTTTAAAACTTACGACAAAATCTTTTGCATCATATTTTGTTTTCCTTGATCAGTGTTCACAATTCATTACTTCGGAATCATTTTATATTTTTTACATTTTATGTATCAGGTTAAATCAGATCGATTTCAGAAATAGTCTAATCTTAAATATAATGCTGCAGAATAAATTTTATCACAGTAAAAAATAAGCATTGTTGGTACTTATTGGCGGTTATTACATGTAGAAAATAATATAAAGGATAAATCGTGAAAAGCTATTTGATCCATCAAACTTGTGGGTAGTAGGCGTATAGTTTTGCCAATGGAATCAGCCGTTAAATTGATTTATTGTTCCTTCGCTTTCATTTTATTCCCTAAGAGATTTCAGTGAATAGAGGAAAATATAGATTCTGCTCGAACTGAACGCATTGTGTAATGTGGGAATTGATTGCAATGTAGAGCCTTTGTAAGACCTCAGCACTGTCGATCTTTCAATTGGAAATTGTCCCCCCTTGTGTTGATCGATGAAAAACAAATTGCATATCTGTTGCACTTGAGTCACTTTGACTCGCATTGCCTCTGATAATACGATCCATTACGTTGGTATCGATCTCCAGTGTTCACTAATGGCTGGTTGGATATCGGAGGTGTTGTCCAGCAACTTGCAATTGACAGAAAGAAGATTGTGTGTATTCGTTGAAGGTCAAATGAAGAAAGGGGTTTCGGACAGGTGCGGGGACATGCGTCTGTTTTGGCAGGTGTTTTTATAAAGTGGCAGTAAAGAAGAAAGAGCAACAAAAGGCTAGATAAATAATAAATAGATCAATAAATCTCAGATATTTGCCTTTCTTTGCTGTTCCAGGGGGTTGGTATTTGTTGAAGAATCATTGATAATTTGCTTTGTTTTACTTTGCAACGGTTAAATATGTTGGGAAATCCTTTAATACAGGTAAAAGATATAGTATGATGATAAGAAAATCGCTGCAACTTGCGAACTGTTACAATGGAAAAGTGATATAGCACCTTTTTCAGTTTTATGAGTTATAGGTGTAAGTATTCCATGAGTTCCGATGATGTAGTTTTGTTATGTTTCCTACTGTTATCTTTTGTAAACGGGTGATTATTCAGTGTATGATAAAGCAATCAGTATTTCTAGCATTGCTACCATTCTGTGAAATTTTTAGGAGGAGGAAAGCCATTTTAATGGGCGTTTCGCATACAGTCTTAATGACTGGTAGTCACGGGTGAAATATATGTTTCAGAATAGTTAATGTACAGGCAGTTCTGCAGGTGCAGACAACTTTTGCTCAACGATTGATTCATCTTCGTTTGATTATTTGTTGCAACACAAGGAATCCTGCTTAAACAAATATATTGGACATCTATTAAAACATTTATGCTTGAATGCAATGACTGGAATGTATTTTGGAAGTCTTGTTAAACATAAATTTTCTTTTCATTTCCAATTTTCCAATGATTTAATCACCTTTCTAATAGGGTACAGTCAGGGGGAGAACGAAACACTTCCTTTTTTGGAACAGTATTTAGAATAAAGCAAATTCAAGGGTATTATTCAATAAGGAATACCGTCCTCTACAAATTCAAGTTGAAAAGAATTCCGTAAGGGGACGTCTTCATATCAAATTATACATAAACAACGAAATTTCGAATGGAAACACCAGGTTTTGATGCCATAATCAGATGCTGCATTGTTAAATTAGTCTAAATATGAAATTTCATCACTACTGCCTTTATATGCGAATATATACAATGCTAAAGTTCGTGTCAATTTCAGGGAATTATCTCCAAATAGAAAGTCACTATTCATAAATGGAGATATTAATTGTTGTTATCGTTACCCGAATTTCAAATTTAAACACGATTTCAAACGTATTTTTCAGCGTTCCGGGCATTACGATATTTATTATGCAAGTGCAAATTATTTGAGAATTGCATTATTACATTTACTAAGCAAGTGCAAACGATCCGAAATTTACTATCCGAGGTTTGTCAAACATTTTTTAAACTTTTGGTTGCCTCCTAAAATCGCAATAATGAGGAAAATTTAATGTAGCGCAAATACTAACTATCGGAATGAGCTGAAATTTTCCATTTCCATATTAGAAGACCTTCTAAATCGATTATCATCAAAATATAAAAAGGCTCCAATTCATAATTTTTTTCAAACATTAATTTAATGATTACTATTGCATACTAAAAATTATTTTTGAATAAAATATTAGGTTGATGTTTTAGGATGCCGACCAACTGGTCTAGTGGTTAAGGTGTTGGCCTCTGGATCGGAAGGTTCCTGGTTCGAATCCGGGGTCAGGGCATGGATGTAATTGTGCTGTCCTTAGTTAGGGGTAGTGATGGTCGCCCATTGGGTGCCCCTTCACAAATGACCATCGCTTCCCGGCCTTGCAGTGGCCTATGATTAGCAATCAAGTGCACGCCGTAATAAAAAAAAAAGTTGTTAGGATTGTTTATCAGTAGCATGGTACAAAATATCAGCATTATAGAAATATTATTTAGGACGGTATCTATATAAAAGTCTAAGAAACTGATTAAACATTAGAAGCTCCAATCTTTATGTACTCATATCTTCGAAACGGTCAGAGCTAAGGACATGAAATTTGGTAGCTGAAGTTAAATTTTGATATCGATTCAAAGTTGTGTGTAGAAATAGGGAGTTCCCATTGGAAATTATGAAGTTGGTGCTCAATTTAATATGAAGACGGCACCTTATGCAAATTTTATGTGTTTCTTTTTATAGAAGCCGTTAGTTCCTATAAATCAAACGCCATCTTTGAATTTTCTGTCTGTTAAAATTGCTCGAATAAAGAAGTGTGGTTAGTTTTTTTTCCCGCGACTGTTCATTTCTAACAAAAATAATTATAGTTTTGTCTCCGTTACTTTTGAACTGTGTAAATCAAAAATATATATCCTTTTCTATACACTATTTACAGAAGAGAATATTTTGAGAAATGTATTTCTTAGTGTATCTTACTAAAACAGTTAATTGCTGCAGTATTTAGATGGATTAGTTCATATTCTTCAAAATATTTCATCATCTGTTATCCAAAGGAATCGTACTTTTACTTTGTTATCGTGTGCCATTCTATTCTAAGATTCGACCGAAACACTTGGGATATACACTACCCTAAAATAACGGATTGAACAGCAAGATGTGATGTTATAAGGAAAAGAATATATGCTTTCATAGAGGAATGGTCCCCCACATGCTGCAATTACACTAGCAACCCTTCTGGGCATACTTTCAGAGAGGTTTTGATACACTGCTATAGGTATTTGTGTCCATTCCTGCTGCAATACTGTCGCCAGCTCAGCTGGGGATTTCGGAAGTGTTTCTCTGGTGCGTAAGTGTTGCTCTAACTCGTCCCACAGATGTTCTATGGGGTTTAGGTCGGGACTCTGAGCAGGCCAGGAAAGACATTTTACATCCATATCTTGATTCCAATGCTTGACAGAGGCTACAACATAACATGGAGCGTTGCCGTCCTGGAAGTGCATTCCATAAAATTGCCAGAGAGTAGGAAGAACCTGATTGCTCAAAATGTTCATGTAGGCGTCGACGTTCAATTGACCACGAGCAACATGCAAAGGTCCCAGGCCATACCACGAAAAACACCCGCAAACAAGTGGTCGTATCCGCTAAAATTGTAGGGTAGTGTAAGCACCATTTTTGTAGTGTCTAGTCCTGAGATTTGTCTTTTCGCTTGCCATATTCGTAAAAATTTCGTTCATTTGTAATCAATGTTCTGGTGATCTCGAATTTTTTCCTCAAAGCTAATTTGAATGAAGAGCTTTAAAACTAACCAGAAAACCCATTTTCTTAAATACAATTTCTGTGAGTTATATGCGTCGAAGGTTCGATTTCCCGATGGGAGTATTTTAATCTTCTGGGTAAAACTTCCCTAGTGTGAGTATGTCCATCTACTGGAGTTTGGCGCAGCTTGGCCAAATATAGCCTATTGAACATAAACAACCTAAATACAATGTTTATGCTCTTTAGCGTTGACTTCAAAAAGTTTCGCTGAAGCTCAAATTCATTTGAACGAGTACTTCAAAAAGCTAAAACTCCAAAGAAATACTTACATATCCAGCATCACCAGCTTATTAAGGGAGTCCATGTTGGTTGGTTAGGAGAGGAGTCCATGTATATATATATATATATATATATATTAATTTAGAGATAGATAGTCCTAATTTTAGAGATAGACTTTCGCTTAAAGTGAATTAGGAACCACGACAAACATCCATGTAAGTATTCTCCAACTGATTTGTGCATTTACATTGTATATTGTGCCATAAAGAAATCATACATAGTTTTCTTCGATTTTAACATTTGATTCCATATTTATTCACTCCTGTACACATTGTTTCCTGCGTACATGTGTTTGGTAAGGTTAAATCAGGCCTCGAAATATATTTTTTAATACAGGTGCACCTTGTGCACCTAAGTTTTTAAATTAGGTATAAAGGTGCGCCTAGCGGGAAAAAATTAGGTGCACAATTTTATTTTCATGTGCACAGTGCACCTGTGCACCCGGGTATTTCGAGCCCTGGGTTAAATAAATAACTATGTAGCATATATATAAAAAGGTGTACCGATGAAAAAAAATTTAGTTTTCCGTCACCAATCCCCTTCTAATATTACTTATATTTTTATTCATAAGATTTATACCTAACTTTTTTGCGGGGCGCACCCACCATAAAGAATATTACTTGGAGGGATAAAGGGTTTAGGTCCCCTAAGAGTTAGCACTCACCCCTCTCGAAATTCTTTGGTTCAGAACCACAACTCTTGTCGAGTGTACCCTCTAAACTCGTTTCAGATGGAAACGTGTAAAAATATTTTTGCTGTTAAAAAATATCCTCTTAATTTATACATTTAGAAGCGTTCGTATTACTTTCTTACGTTCTTTTTAGGCATCAATAAGACCAAATTTATCATTCCTTCATATATTTCTAAGACTTCATATGCTTATAAAAAAAGAAAAAAATCATGATTCCAAACAAATAATTATAGAGCCAAGAACCACCCGTTTTCCTTCGAAATGAATCGCAGGTGCTGCCTTGTCCTCTAAACGTGGTACAAAATTACGTCGCGTCAACCTCGGATCTTTCCCTTGGGGATTAATCCCGGTCCGTCGTCAATAGCCCGTTGTGTTGCTCCAGTACGACGATAATTAAAATACCTACCTGCCTTCGAAATGCAAAATACTCACCGGAGATTAAAGTCTATAAAAATACTCAATGTCTAAAAATAGGCTTGAATGTTAAGGCTCACAAAAAGAGGGAAGGGGACGCCGACACCCCTTGTAATTTTCTTCAGCTCTGGATGACCCAAAAAGTGAAGTCGTCCACGAGATTTTGATTCGCGTGTTGACCCACTTGAAGACCCTAATTTTTTTCCCGTAGACCTTGTAAGTGGTTTCTCGTCGTATAAATATGCCACGACCCGCAGAGGATTCTTGGTACAACATGGCGTGCTGTCGCCAACTAGAGCACCGCGTCTCCTTCACTTGGCCAAGCCTGTACTGACCACAGCCCACGTGCGGCGTACGTGCCCGGACTCTGCGATTGTCACTAAAAGCTGACGATTCTCGCTTCTTACTCGGTAACAGGGTCAGTGGCTGGAACGAGCTTCCAATTATTCTCCTTTAAGTATCGAATTGACCCTCTCTGGAGACTGTAGAAGAGGAGAAGTGATTGGAGAATCTTAGTCACGGTAGAGATGACACCTCGTTTCGGACTCAGGAACGTAATTCGAATATTAATAGGTTGTAGAGTTTGTCTCATTTAAGGAGTAAACATGGACCTCGCAGGGGAATGTTTGTTTGGGGAAAATTAAAATTGAACTGTATTTTTTGTGTATATGTAATGATATTTTCCCCTCCAGATCTCTAGGTAAGCTGGTATAAACATACCATAATACTAGCGCTAAGGGGCACACAGAAAATACTAAGCGGTCGTTTTTTGTTCTGTAATATGCGATCTGTTTCTACGTCTATTTACAATTCATAAATCTTCATTGAGTTTTCATAAAGCTGTACAAATGGGCAAAAAAGAAAATAATTTGCTTGCGTGAAGTTAATCATTGAGTGTTTGGATTGTACAATATTTTAATATAATGAAGAGCTCGTCATCTCAAGTGATACTGGGCCAGTCATTTAACTGATACTAGGGCTTGTTATCTAATCTGGTATAGGGGCACGGACGTCGAATATAGGGTTGCTACTCTCTGTGCTTCAGTTCATAGAGAGTAAAAGAACATTTTCCAATACTAATATATATATTGGAATATACAGGGGTACAAGCGCTAAGGAAGGGGGGTCCTCAAAGAATACTAAGCGGTCGTTTTTTGTTCTGTAATATGCGATCTGTTTTTACGTCTGTTTACAATTCATAAATCTTCATTAAGTTTTCATAAAGCTGTACAAATGGGCAAAAGAAAACAATCTTCCCGCGTGCAAGTTAATCATTGAGTGTTTGGGATGTACAATATTTTGATTTAAGGAGGAGCTTGTCATCGAAAGTGGTACTGGGATAGTCTTCTAACTGATACTATACAGGGTTCGAATTGAAGCTGGCAGCAAATATTGCTGTGAGCTTTTATAAGCTGGCTGCAAAAACAATTCAGCTCATGGTAAAACCTAAAATTTCCGTAATAACAGTGAATTGCAGCTGCAAATTTTTCGTTAAACTTTAAAACAATTGAATGAATAATGACAATGAGAAGAAAAGAAATACTTCGCTTTTCTTGTATGCTTTCTGCGTTTTCATATGAATCCCTAAAGTACATCTGAGATAAAAAATAACCACATTCAAATAATATTTTGTAGACACACGTTATTTCCTTATTATCAAGTTTACGAAGGCAGCAGTCAATAATTAGGCAAGATAAAATTGCATTTGTTTCATAACTACATAGCTAAAAGCAAGGTCTGCGATCACATGCACGTAACCATTTCTGAATTGCTCGATCAGCCTTAAAATCTGAAAGCGAAGGACCATCCGCACTTATCCTTAAAAGGAAAAATTATTTTCTTTAAAAATTTTTTAATAGTTGGTATTTGAAAGAGAAATAATGAAACATTCTGTTTCAAATACTCGCAGCAAAACTTTCCATGAGAACCGTTGATCGTCGCGGCGATTTAGGCTAAGCTTACGGCATTTGCCATGGTAGTCGCGACTTATTTCGAGCACTGATACTAGAGCCTGTTATCTAATCTGGTATATGGGCACTGACGTCAAATATAGGGCTGCTGCTCAGTTCATAGAGCAGAGTTCCCACGGTCCTTGAAAAGTCCTTGAATTTTTTTTCCGAACTGGGGGCCTTTGAAAGTCCTTGAAAATTACGGAACTTGCTGAAAAGTCCTTGAAAGTACTTGATTTTTTTAACTATAACTGTGTAATGTCGTCTTGCGTCACAACTTTTCCAGACTAGTTTCCTCCTATATCCAGACTAGTTTCCTCCTTTGTACAGACTAGTACTAGCTCAAATGGTCCAGGTGCGCCATTTGAACGTCATTCTGTATGAAACCGGTGTTTTGCGCTTTGACACCAGGTGATATACTAATAATGCTACGTCTAGATCGTCCATACTCCACCGTATTCTGTCCGTCTAAGTTGACACCTCTGTTCTACGTTAAGACGGCCGCCTTGTTATCCCCGCCCATCATGACGTATCACGGCTGCTAGATAATAGCACTGCTTTCTTAGGAAACCGTAGCTTTAGCAGTCAGGACAGGATGTCATTGGAAACCTGGCACGCGTCCAAAGATATGCCAAATTCTCATTGCAAAAATATAAAAGTTACAATTCAAAAAAAAAAATTTTGTTTAAGAATATCTCATTTAATATAGCGTAAGCGAGCAGGGGGCGGAGCCCCCCTAGTTAGACAACAAAAATAACTATTTAGTCCCATTCATCTAAAATACCGTCGGCTTAGAGCAGAAACTCATTAACTGACATTATTTGGTGACACTAAATGTTTATTTTCATGATGATTTCAATTCCCTTATCACATCATAATCTGTTTAAAAGATACGTAACGTTATCAAAATGTTGATTCATATTTTTAATTTTCTTTATCTAAAAACTAATAGTTAGCCCTCCAGCTGAACACGAAAATAATTGTTTTGTCAGTTAATGAGTTTGTTCTATAAGCCCATAAAATGTCTTTGTCAGAATTTGGATCCGTCGGGTTATTTGATGATCTTGTCTGTTTAGCTATTGTATAGCACAAGCAATTTGAGATATTTTCATTTGCATATTCCGTGACACAATTTAAATCAGCCTTTTACTATTAATTAGTAATTATTTGTTTGTGCCGTTTAATTCTTAATATCTTGTATGTTCCGTTTGACAGGCCTGCCTTTTGAGATTCCGCTGATTTAGCGCTTGTTCCATTCCATCATTTGAGGGAAGTTTAGTATTCTCGATCGCAGTGAGACTGTTCCACAAAATTGATCTCACTGTATTAGGAAGCAAAATACATTTTGATAGAAAATAAATTCATTATACCAACAACTCATCAATCAGGATTTTCTTTTCTTGGTTGCAGTCTTTCTATTCCTACCGACTTGGAAACACCAGTTGGATCGTATTTCTCTACAAACACGATCATAAGATGCATCCCTTGTGATTTGTCTCACTTTTCTCGCTTCTCCTCCTTCAATACTCTAATGACTTTCTTCTCTAACGCGTCGCCATAAGAAGTTCACAACTTATTTATACACCCTTTTCATATTTGTTTTCGTGCCATGGGCATTTAATGCTTGACTTCACTTGGGAAGAGGAAGGGCCGAGAAAATTGCTGCTGGTTTGGATGATTATGAAAGTAGTGTGAATAAATAAATGTTAGATTGTGTATTCCATCACGTAGGATGGCACGCTTTTGTTGCAGTCAGTGACCTCTGCTCGCAAGTCAGCCGGATTGAGAGAGAGAGAGAAAAAAAGTTAAATTGGAAAAATAGCCATCAGAGGCGGATTAAACGGTGTTATAGTGTTGTCCCAATATCCTTACCTACTGTGGAAGTGGAAATTGTTTGAATCTTAGCAGGCGCTGGCATCGCTGATGTCATGCACCGTCCCTCCTTTCACACCTTGCGGCTTTTGTCGGTTGAAGTTAGACTCTTGATTTGAATTCGATAAGAACCTAAGTGTTCTTAATTTTGATTTATTTGATTGATTCGATTTGCATTAATATGTAATCTTTTATGTATCTGTAAATAGCGTAATATGGTAATCAAACTTTAATTTAATTGAAGAATCTCTTCAATCGTCATTTTTGTGTGTTTCAAAAATACCACTGAACCAATTTGATATTAGAAATCCTGCCATTCTGAGTCACCTACAAAAGATTTAAAAAGCAAATTACATTTTTTAACTGCCCGTTCAAAGAATTCTAACCCGAACTGAGTAATGTAAGTTCCAGAGTAGTTAGTAACGGGAGTATTCGAATACAAACTTCGTGCACTTGATACTTAAATGTATTCCTTCTATTAGATACTTAAAATCGTATTTCTACTATTAGATACTAAAAACGTATTCCTCCTATTCGATACTTAAAAACATATTCCTGGTACTCGATTCTTTCTCGTTGTATGCATTCAAGGTACTCGACTATAAAAGTATTCATCCGAAATATTTGAATTCTAAAGTATACGAATATCAAAAATATTGTGCCAGTTTTCTAAACTGCTGGGGGCTTCTGCTGGTTTGGAGGGTTTACGACATTTAAAATAAAACAGTTTCTGTAGTCCAGTTTCCTAACAGAACTTTAGTTACTTTAACTTGCCAAACAAATCGTTGAAGTTTATAGCTTAAAGTGAAACGTGTAGTTAGATGTTTCTCATTCAATTCAATTTTGCATTATCCTTAGGACAGGCCTCGAAATAGATTTTTTAATACAGGTGCACCTTGTGCACCTAAGTTTTTAAATTAGGTGCACAGATCATATTTTAGGTGCATATTTATAAAAACGTAGTATAAGAGCATTAATGTAATGTAAACTACTTTATTAGTTGGGTATGTTTGGATATGTTACAAGTAGATAGTAAATAAAAATATTTAAACATTTTTTTATCTGCGAAATTATAACTTACAAATATTCAGTCATCATCAAACATTGGTGGGCAATCAGAAACGTCTACGTTTTTGGCAGATCTTTACCCATAAGGTTTAGTGTCCATCCTTCTTCTTGTATTTTTCCTTCATTGCATCATAATATTTTCTGGATTAAAGTTTTCGCATAGTGTGTATTTAGGAATTTTAACTACGTTTCTTTAGAGCGAAAGAGGTCGATACTAATATTTTGTTCAGACATCAAAATAACCTAAAATACGTTTCCCCCGCTTTTTTTTAACGATAGGTGCACTGTGTGGACATAGAGGGAAAAAAATTAGGTGCACAATTTTATTTTCAGGTGCACAGCGCACCTGTGCACCGGGGTATTTCGAGCCCTGCCTTAGGACTAGTATTGTTGTGGTATTTCCTGTCCTAACATCAGGGGCGAGGCTAGACGTTTGGAGACCTGGGACAAATGAGGCTGATGTCGCCCTGTCAAAAACAAAATTTAAGGACTTTAAAAGGGGATAAATATGCTTAGATAAATAATGAGTCAAAAATATCATAATTAGTACTATAGCAATTTTTTTGTTATAAAATAATGTTTACAATATTAATTTTTCACTGTATTTAGTGTTGGGACATCGTGAGATACTCCATTGTGCTTGACCTTCAGGAAAGGTCACTTGCAGGGCAGGTGCCCACTTCATTGTGTCATCGGACTGCCGAACATATTCTGATTTTTATTATTTTAGGACAAGCTACTGTTTTTCCGCCACGTGCTTTGCAACGATTTGTGAAGAACAGGTGGTGTTCGTCCAGATGATTGGTTTTTTTTTACTGTTACCGTTGGGCTATTTTTAGACTGCGGAGAGACGTTGGAGACGACGATTAGAGACAGCCAGAAGCAGCGGATGAGGTTGGTTCCCCACGCTGGACTGTGAGATACATTATTTTATGTATCTGTGTAATAAAGTTAATGTGATGATGTAAATACTGTAGTATAAATTCTTAATGTTCTTGGAATAATAAGAACGCAGATATCTTAGCTGTTGGCTGTTTTCTACTTGTGTAAGATTCATACTGTTTTCACGCTACCGTTTTGAGGCGACGACACCACAGTGATTATGCATAAACACTCGGGGAAAAAAGCATTTTTACTAAGTCCCTTTTCAAGGAAAACCAAAAATGTTTTAAATAAATATTTCTGAAATGCCATCTCATTACATGCTAGCATCTCGGAACAAGGTCTCTATTTCCCTTTGATTACGCTGCTGCCTAACATGCTTTTCTTTTACGTTACCTATAACACAATTAATGGAAAATGCGTCTATCTGGGAAAATCGTGAACGTTGAAATGCTCAACGAAATAAAACACTAATAGAGTCCCGCTAACCATTTAATAGCTATTTTACATGACTTATTGAAAAGTAGGGACCAATTTGTGAGTTCAAGCCTTTTCGAAGATTTTCTTAAAAGTCCAAGCATGAAATGTGAAGTAGCTTCTCTGAAATTATTGCATGCCATACCTGTTTTTAAAAATATAGACTAAAAATTAATGAATGAAAATAACTAAAAATGATAACCAAAAAGAAAGAAGTGACAATTTAATGAAATGCATTTACCATATCTGTTTCGAGAGCTATGGATAATACCACTAACAAAAATAGAAGTCTTCTTACTTCTACATAATTGCGAAGTTCCGTAAATCTTGACAAATGTCCTCCTCTTGTGAAGCTTAGTGTGTTCATGTCTAAGAGATAAAGTTCATTTAATCAAGTCTTATTTTTATGTCCAAGATTTCAATCAATCAAAGGCGTAGCTTGTCCACGTTCGAACCTTGCACCATAGAATCCAACCTACTATTAATCAATGAAAAGTTTCAGCAATGGGGAAGAGAAGAATATTCCTTTCCTTAAAAAAGTATCGATCTATTAAAGGCAATAATGAATACAAAATTTTACAGGGAAAGCATAAACTCGTTACTTCCCAGCGTTATATTTAATACATCTGAATCTTGAAACCAGAAATTGTGGAAACCGAAACTATTCGGAGCAAACTAGAAAATCATTTGCGCGGAAATTTATGTTTCAACACTCTGCATTCTATGCTTTCACAGAAAAATTTTATACTTTTAAATAGTTGAAACGGGAAATTATGGAAAATGAAACTGTTCGGGACAAACCAGAAAATCCTATGCTGAAATATCTGTTCCAACTCTCTGCATCCTATACTTTCACCGCAATACTTTATCTATATATATAATTCTCTTACGTGGCACGCAAAAAAGACGTTATTTGTTATTGCGTTTTGGCAACATTGTGCGATTGTTTGTTTACCATCACGAAGTCTCGCGCCTCAATTGAATTCATAGCGTAATCGGATGAAATTTTATTGAAAAAAAAAATAATTTTAGTCGAGCTGTTGTAATAGAAATCAAAGAAAACGGGGTATCTTTTCAGGGCCAACAATTGTAGTTCAACAATACGCTTGAACTTCAACTTTAGACAACAAACTCAATGAAAAAGTGAGTGTCTCGAGTGCTGGGGAAATGTACACACAAACAACATGCTGGGTATACAATTTCCAAAGCAGCGATCACATTTCGAGTCAAAATTTGCACAGTTTTCATTTGAATTCTGATTTCAGAGGCACTGTATATATCTTTTCTGCAAACAGCAAATTTAGATTAAGAAAAAAAATGTTTTTTTTTTTTTTTTTTGGAATATCATATTTTCTAAACAATCCCTTCTGCTAGGACACATGTCTTCATTGATGCGAGCGAAGCGAGCATAGGTTCGCGCAGCTAACCAGTGAGGATTGCAAAGCAATCCTCCGGGGGTTGGCGAGCGCTAGCGAGCAGGGGGCTGGCCCCCTAGTACTTCTAATTAGTTGAAACGGGAAATTGTAGAAACTGAAACTGTTCGGGACAAACCAGAAAATCCTTTGCTGAAATATCTGTTCCAACTCTCTGCATCCTATACTTTTACCGCAATACTTTATACTTCTAAATAGTTGAAACGGGAAATTGTGAAATTGAAACTGTTCGGAACAAACCAGAAAATCCTTTTCAAAAGCTCGGATCTTTTCCTTCGGGATTGATCTCGGACCTTGACCACTAACCCCAGTGCGACGTACATTCTACTACTTATTTACATTGCAGAAATATCTATTGCAGCTCTCTATGCCCTGAACTTTCATTGCAATATTTTATACTACTGAATCCTTAAAAAAAGAAATCTGGAAGCTGAAAAGATTCGGAACCAATCAGAAAACTTTTAACAGAAAAGTTTATTCCAGTTCACTACGGCCTGTTCTAATTTTTAAGAGCTATAAATGTTCTTAACGGAACTTGCATTCCATGAGCTGAAGGTTAGAAATCTGTCTGGTTGACTCGAAAACTAGACTTCCATTGCAGCAAACGCGTTTTTTGACCCCGTCGTGAGCATCCCGTGGATAAGATGAAGCGTGGGATTGGTAATTTTCGGAGAAAATATCATTTGCTAAGTAGTTTCGTATCGGGCGTGCAGCCAGGTCATACTTATTCGTCAATTCCTGTCTGACAGTCCAGCGTTTTTATTTTTGCCCTCCTTCGCTTTTCTCGTATCCTTTTACTTTATTTTCTCTCCTTTTTCTCACGGCATGATGCCTTCAATCAAGGTTAAGGACATGGGTGTGCCTGATTATGCTTGGATATCCCGAACGTTTCTGTTTCATTTCTACTAAAGCAGTGGTTTCCAACTTTCATCACTTTCGTATCTCTTGGCCCAATTCCTTTTTATAAAATCTACTCCTATTACAGTTGTTGTAGGCTATTGATTAAGATGTAGTTGCAGTGGGACACCCAGAGAAGTTGCTGATGGGCTTCAATCTCACCAGATAATAGCAAATTAACAATTTTATCAGTTTGTAAACATAGATTGTTACTTATAATGATTTTGCTGAACATTTTTTATGGCAATCCGTCGAGAAAATTTAGATTTATTGGTTAAGGTAACTTAAGGTATCACATTAGTTGTTCTTTTAAAGGATTACCACTTTTCAGTTTCCCTGTTATCATGTTACATGGATTATCACTTTTCAGTTTCCAATCTGACACAAGGAAATATGATGGGTTGGTTGTTTGGGTTTTATGACACAATGGCCATATTGACTATGTGTTGCCTCTAAACATAATACAGACAGCAACTAATAAACGCGCACGCAAATGAAGTGACACAATAGAGAGTTACGCAGAGAGGATTTGAATCTGACCCACCTATAATTTCCAGATGGCAATCTCAGTGGTCTTACCCACTGAGCCACGACGACCTCGAATAAGACAGCAAACGTATTTTATGGTATGAGGATCATCTATCCGTTCTAGAGCAGAAAATGTTCGCACTTTATTTTTATAACGTAACACCAGAAAGGGCAGTGGGAATGGAGTGACCGATTGGCGATCCATAATTTAAAGGAATGATGTCGAAAGTTAAGGATGTAAGGCATGAAGTAACATATGGTCGTATGAATTTTAGAGGGAATTTCTCTTACTTTCAAATTATATCCAATTCTTTTACAACCTCTGTATTATAAAGATCTTAATTGTTTATTTATGAACAATTCTGTGCTCAGATGGCAAAATGTTACAAGTCACTTTTTTAATTTTGCATGACAGCAATTTTAAGATTCAAGATTCAACTGTGGTTTTGTGGTTTTTGATTTATTACAATTTTCCCACCTTTGTTTTATCACAAACTAAAAGAAAAAGACTTACGACATTTTGCCACCTTTTAAACATAAAAAAAAAGACTCCAGGATGGGACTTAGTCAATTTTTTGGGAAAAGTGACTTATAACATTTTGCCATTTGAGCACAGAATTAAGAATTAATTAATTGTTTATTTTAGAACTAACTGTTTGTTAACAGACATTATTTTTCCAGTTATTTATTTGAAATTTCGTTACATTTAACGCTTTGTACTTTTTGTTAGATAGTTTACGATATGGGACTCGAAACCCATATAAATATATTTAGGACTCCCTATAAAAATTTGAGGTTCCTCAGCAAAATTCCTAAAAACTATCTATTAAATAAATTTTATGAAAAGTTGTATGAAATGCATAATGAAAAGAGAACATATGTTGACAAATAATTATACTAGGATTTAGTTTTAATGCTTTATCAAGAAATATCAGTATTGCAAAATTATGTGTCAAATCATAATTTTTTATTCTAAATTACCAAGTGAAAATGAATAAGAAGTAAAATAAGACATGACTTCGGCATATGAACCATGGCTAATGTACCGCTTACATCTCGTGGCCTGGCTGTCCAGTAGTTAACCTGCAGTTTTAAAAAGTACTAGTTTTTAAATGTACGCCTACGCTCGCCAACCCGCGGTGATTGCTACGCAGTTCCATTTGGTTTGTATCGCAAACCAACACTCCTTCCGCAATCGTCTTTCCGCGGCATGCATTCTAAGCTTTCATGTGGTATTTTTCAAATTTTAAAACTAATAGTATTAAGCTATAGATATGACAGTTTTTGTTTTGTATATTCGATTAGTATTGTGTATTACGATCTAAAAATTCCGAAATTTGTATGACCAACTTTTAATAGCATCGAATTTATTAATTAACCAATTTCAAAAATAATTACAGCATAAGAAAGAGTACATTCTAATGTTTCCCACGATGTTTACAAATTTAAAATATAATACTAATAAGCTATAGATACGTCAGTTTTAACAAAAAAATAACAAAAATTTCTCGATTTTCCCCGAATTTCAAAAAAATATTATCAGGAACCAAATTGAAAAAAAACTCGGCGATGTGCAAAAGCTCACGTTACTAAAAGGTACTCCAAAAAACCTCATGGCTAAAGACAGAAAATGTGTACGTGTTTTGCTCACTCGCGTTAGAAATTTCGCTTTTTTCCTTTGACACTTAATGCACCCTAATGTCGTTGCCACACCTGAGAAATCTCTTTAAGGACAAAATAATTCCGAGAAGGTATTAGTCTTAAACACTCCATGTTCAGTGATGAATTGAGGCAGATGAAAAATGGTGGATATTTAATCTCAATTGCAGAGTGGGAAAGAATCTTCTGGTAGGTTGAACCTTTTCCGATTCCAAGTACTCTTTGTGTGGGTTTTTGCCTGTACGGCTGTTTCCACAGTGAGAACGACCGAGACACTCAATCTCTACCAAAAGGACAAAAAGGACTCTTTTGCTCGAATGGTTTCATAGTGGGGTTTCAAACGAGTCTATTAATTCAATTAGAGGTATTAGTATTGGTATTTTCAACTAACGTTGTACTAAATCAACAAAACGGGCTTTTGACGACGAGTTAAATTAGAAGACTGGTGGTAACGTAAACAAATACTTTCCATAATTGAAGTCTTTAGCGTGGATTGGAGTTCTAAATTTATCATTCGGCGCCAAAAGCTATTGAATTAATAACGAGTTGGCAGGGGGGAAATTTCCACGGACCATTCATGCTTTTGTGTATGGCTAGGGTTGTCAGAAGATGAATATCAGAAAAGCGAACATTTGGTAAAATTATTTATAAAAAAAAGAGGACAAAAAAAGAACAAGAAAAGCACGCATTATTAGTGTATAATTGTAAGGTATCTAATAAAAAGAATAATCTTTGAGGAATCTTGGTATATTAACCATTAACTGAAAGAAAATCTACTGAACATATTACGTATTCTGAAAAGAATTAGTAAATGCGAGAACGAATTTATAAAAATGGAAACACTGATCATTTATTTAAGTCTTTTTTCACTGTGGTTTACATAATGATATAGTAGGCAATATGAATATCGTAAAATTTGCACGTAATGTTTCAAATGTGAAATATATTTTTTAACGCAATCCGAAATGATGAACAAAGAGAACAAAAAGTGAACAATGGAAAAAAAGCGGCAAAAAAAAAAGATCTGTCTTAAAAAAAGAGTGAAAAAATGATCCGATTGGAAAAAGAGGACATGTTCTCTTTAAAAGAGATGCTATGGCAACCTTATGTAAGGCAGCCTTCTCCTAACGCACTTTCACACCTATTCAGAAATCTACCGACCCAAAGTCGACTGCTTTCTTTCATGAACAGAGTACCATAAAGTTGATGACGGTCAAATCCAACCAAAATTCGTTGATCGTATCAAAAGGAACCTTTACAACTATCATCACGAGATTTAATATAGAAAAAGTACCGCAGGATTTCTTTTATGGACACCACGAGGAGGCCACGATAACAATTACGTCACTCCATCTCAAGTGAGACCACATAAAAATATTTTGTATCTTCGGCATGGAATAGAGACGGTTTATCCTTTCACCATTCTGATAAAGACGCCGTAAATTTCGTCGTTTCTCGGCAGTTTTGCAGGAGTATTAAATGTCATGCATTTATCTTGTTTTTAGGAGCCTTCATTTAGAACTTTTTCCCGCAACATAAGCGAGGGCGTAGGAAATTCTGGAACGTATGTATTAAACAAGGCGAGGAAGTAGGTGAAGGATTGACTCTACAGTTTGCTTTACCCACACCTGAACGCAATGGAAACTTTTAAGGATGTTTTAGCACATGCTGGTCAGCTTTAAAACTTTATCCGGCCTATACAATAAATTGAAGATAGTATATACTAACGATTACTTTGTCTGAAAATTTTTAAGCTTAAAATGAAAGTTGCTACACTTTTTGGAAATATTTATACAAAATTATCTCTTTGACAAAGCTATTTATTACCTAGAAGAAAAATCTGTAAAGTATAATGTGAATGTAAAAAGATAGACGGATTTTCTTGTCTCTTACGTGTAATAAATGAAATAAAATTCAATGGTGAAAAAGAACAAACACCTTCTGTAAATGAAATACAAGCTTGATGGAAGGTATGAAAACATTAATTTAAATGTAATTTACATAAGTAAACGAATTTCTGTGATTTACAAAAACATTTTTGGTAACTATCGATTATTGTGTACAGTACTTTTTGTGTTGGTTGCTCCCATTAGCTCGTTTACATGAACTTTTTAATTCCTCTATAAATATTATTTGTAGCTATATATAGTTGACGTGAACTCAGGGCCGTTCCTTAGTGATTTTATCCTGTACTTGCAAAAGAAATAAAGGCGGCCTAAAGACAGGAGCAGCATGCTTCCAACTTAAAATAATTGATAATTGGTAATTTTTTAAAATTAACGGCGTACTAGTGCAACACAACGGGCTATTGACGACGGTCCGGGGTCAATCCCTTAAAGGAAAGATCCAAGGACAACACCACGAAACTTTTAACCACGGTCAGAGGACGAGGCAACACCTGAGCTGGCACCCCACTCTCCAAACTTCCACGCCAACCCAACGTGAGGACTTTCGGCCACGACAGATTTAAGGTGCACCAGCCGCCTCTACACCATACGCTTACAAACATCCATGCACCGATACGGATTCGAACCAGGAACCTTCCGATCTAGAGGCTAACACCTTTACCACCAGACCGGTTTGTCGACCCAACTTAAAATAAATATGCCCAACAATAAATTTCCCCGGTGTTACTAATTTTATACTTATTGTGTCTTTTAGGTTCTTTTTGTGATTGGAATAAAATATACTTTTGAATCTACATGTTTTGTACATTTATATATTTTAAACTCATCCATCAATGATGTTTTGAGGGGTAGAACCAACGAGGCTCGAAACCTTCCGGAAAGGATTTTTAATTTCAAAACACACGCAGAAGTTAATCAGGGAGTTAAATCAGAAAAAAAAAAAAACATAGTTTCGCACATTACGGATGAAATGTATGGCTAAGTTATTCAGTAACATTAAAACAGTATAAAAAATTCAGCTCAGGAGCTCATTTAACGTAATAGAAAATAGGGAACCAAGAAAAAGAATACTGGGTCATCGAAATTATTTTCTGAATATATGCTTGATGAAAGTCGTTCTTTAAAAAATATAAAATGCTTTCGACAAAAATGGGTGATTTCCTGAGGTTTGCACGTGGGCAGCTCTTAGATCAACGACGGTCCTGTATAAATACACACAATTATGCATTTCATTCCAATTTAAAAAAATTCAATATTTTAAATAGGATAGCTTATTTCTTTACAAGAGAGATAACAAGTTAAAAGGCATCTGCTCGAAAGAACGGAATAAGACGGCAATTCTTTACATTTTACTCTATATTGTGGTTCTACAATACGTTAAACTGAAACAGGACCTAATTTTGAAATTTATAAAGAGAATCAACCAGTGTATATATTTATCTGTTTCTCATAATATTATTTTAGATGTTCGTAAATTAATTTTTTTGTACGAAGGGATATTTAAGAATTCTTCTTGCGTGTCCTCTTTCAAGGAAATCATTGCTCAAATTGTTTAAACATAAATTCGAAAAATCAAGTGTGTTTCAAGTTTTTTTGGATTGATGAAAAAAGAGAGAGATTGCATTTAAGAGTTTCGGTAATATCATTCAGTCGGAGCATTAATCCACTCCTATATAGTACTCTATTCGGAAAATAGATGGCGCTGCTAGTAGAAACTCATCGATCGGTAGAAATACAACTTCGTCTCTCTCTTAACGTTCCTTTTATATTTCATTCTCGCCACTGAACTTCAAGAGAAACAGAACAGTTACAGAATGGTTTGAGAGTGCGATGAGAGGATAAACGATAAATTTTTTATTCCATTCGATTAGCTTTTGATCTGAGGGTAAACAGTTTATAAATTGTATAATTTCGTTCGTAATGGACGCCTCGGTAGCGCAGTAGGCAGCGCGTCAGTCTCATAATCACTCATAAAGAGTAATCTGAAGGTCGTGAGTTCGATCCTCACCCGGGGCAGTTTCTTTTTATTTTATTTGTAAGTCTTAATATCTTTATGTATCACATATTTTGTTTGTTGCTATGAGTCAGATTTTTTTTCTTTTCACTTCAGGACAAAGAAGACCGGGACATATCGCTCACATTAAATGCAAAGATATTTTTGTAATTAGTTTAAAATTTTGATTTTGTTCTACTAGATAAAGCAATCACAAAATTTTATCACAAAAAATATACAGGTGTTTTCATCAACTCCGTTTCTTAAAATAAAAAAAGGTTTCAAAAATTACAATTTATGAAAAATTAAACAAATTTAAATATTTTTACAACTAATTTTAAAACAAGTCGAAAAACGTCTTCCATTCTTTGATTAATACCGTAATTTAAAAAATCACTGAGGCAATTTTAAATAATTTTAAATAAATCAAATTAGAAATATTTTGGACGTATACAGATTTTGTGATTTAACACAGTGATTCTCAATTTTTTTTTTTTGTCGCGACACACTTTTAACGATTTTAAAATTTGGCGTCACACAAAGAAAACTGATCGAAAGATACACTGTGTAAAATAGTTTATGATAATAATTTTGAATGTAAAATAAAATAATATAACAACAGTAAAAAAACAACAGTACGTTTATTAAGGGATTAATTACAAGGTAATAATAAGAATATTTTTAATAAGAAATTTGAGCTTGATGTTTTTTGATAATTTTATTTATATTTGGTCTTAAAAATGACAATGCTACTCTCATATCGTATTCTACATTTAACAGTCTCGATTTTGTTTTTCGTTTTTTTATGTTGGTTAATACTAAAAATCCGAATTCACACAAATAAGACGTAGAAAATTGTAATAATATTTTTAAAGCTTTTTTGGCTATCATAGGATAATCGCATCACGTTGGGGCGAATATTTCACTTTATGAAAGGTCACAGTTAATCGAAAATAAAAACAGTTAAAAATATGGTATTTAACTGTAAAAACAACAGTTTTCTTTTACAGTGTACTTTTGTTTAATTTAAACAAACTTTACTCTTAAAAAAAAGCATTATAATTTTTACTATATATGTTTCTAAAATTTGGCGGCACAAAAAAGTGTCGCGGCACAGTGGTTGAGAATCACTGATTTAACACAACATAACATATCAATAATTCTAAAATCATCATATGAAATATTTTTCTTTGCCAACAAAATAAAAAATATCGAGGTTTTATTACATAAATTATCCGCCTGTTTTAGGCTCAAATCTAATTTACTTTATTGTTTTGAGCTTAATAAAACTTCTAAAATCAAATCAGAACTTCAACAAAAAAATACATAGGCAACATCGAACAGTACGTAGTCATTTACTTTCATTTCACGGAATGTAATAAAAATTCTTAGTTCTGCGTATATTCGATATAGGGAAACAAACTACTGAACAGTAAAAAAAATCATTACATATAATGTGCACCGTTGGCATTACGGTCTTTCGATGGAAATAGAAAACCTAGAGAGACGATAAGGGTGCAAAATAGGGTAGGATTAAAATTGGGGTAAATATAGGGTTTCGCAGGGGCAGGATCTCCTGCGAAATTATTTTCTGAATACGTGTTTGGATAAGTTTTAAAAAATCTAATTAATTGATTTGCTTGACCCAAAAATCTCATGAAATGAAAAATGACAAAAGAAATGGGAAACTGAAATTAAATTGCAAAAAAAAAAAAGAGAGATTAAGATTTCCTGGGAAACGAGCCATTCCGTCGAAGAACGAAAGCATTTGTATTCCGAAACGGCGAAATCAGATCACAGCGTTTGATTGGCCCATTTGAGTGACGTCACAAACAAGGCTCCGAGTACGCATGTCCGGGTGTGTTCGCGAATATCAAACTCGACTAGAGCATCTTTCGCATCCACAGAAGCTGCTTCGGGAAGATTCTCTGGTTTCTTTAGAAGTGAAAAAACTCGATTTTCCTCCCGCAGATGATCACAGCATCACTCAAAAGACTTAAGTCCCTTTTGAGGACACAAATTTTCATTCCGTTCGCGATAGTAGAATTTTGGGATTTGTGAAATTCTTTTTCCTGCGGTTTCATTTTCTCATCGAACTCTTGATACTGCTGCAAGGATATATGACTCCATCATCATCGACATCTTGACAGATTTTCACTACAGTTTATTTGTGTGGTAAGTCTATATTTTTTTTAATCCGTTCCATTCGTTTAGTAATACATAAAAAGTACTTTAATTTTTTATAACGGTAAATTAATGTGAATCCTCCCAACTAGTTTAATTTGTTGCATAAAGTTTCTTTTATGGATTTGATATTTTGAAATATTATTTATATGAGTATCTCCTTTACTTCTTTCTTCCAAAAAAACTACCGAAATTGAATAATTCCGAAATAAAGTTCCGAGTTCCTTCTTTTCAAATGTAAATTAAATTAAGATGAATTTTTTTGTTGAGCTAATATTAACTCTACGGAAAAAGACTTGTGCATTTAACGCCCCCATAGTATTATTTTCATTCTCGAAAGAAAAATGTTCTTTCGAAACATTATGGGATAAAACTTCGTTTCAAATGGTTTTGTGTTCCACAGATAAAGTTTCAATGAAAATATGCTTACCTATAAACATATTTTCAATGAAAATATGCTTACCCATAAACATTTTCTCGTTCGATTTTAAAATATTTGCCGATTAAATTTGAGATGTCCCAATATTCTAATAACAATGACATCTGTAGAAATGTGTGCTAAAAATAATTTCGGGCATTGATGACATCTGTTTGAAAATAGAATATCTTTGTAGAGTAACGTGTTATTAGTTCGCACCAAAATTATCACCAATTGTTTTAAATATGATCGCCGAAAGGGTCATTGAAATAGTTCATTTTAGATTCTTTCGTATAGAAATCACGATTTTTAAAGCACAATGTATGTTGATCAGCATGTGTTGTCTGTGACCATTGGCTTATCTTCAAATAATTACTTCATCAAGCACATTTCCGAAATTTTTTTCAAATATCGTTTGCTTGATAATAATGAATACGTTAGACAATAATGAAATTGAACAGAAGTGTTTTTGTTCTCGTAAAATTCTTTTTTACATATTTGTATGCATGGAAAATTTCAATTTCAATTTTAAAATCTTTAAATATTTTGTTGCAGTAAAAATTATCTTGTTTTAAAATTTTACGTGGGTAATTTATTTTTGCTAGGGCTTGCAATTTCATTCACAACTTTAATTTTCATCAAAATTGCATTTGCTGCGTTTGGCAATGAACTTGCGTATATTTTGACTTTAAACTGAATCTTGTAATTTTAATTTAGACAGATATACGTGTTATCAATTCAGGATTTTTAAAAAATAGTTGTCAAATCGATTGTCAGTCTTAAATGATACTTTTAAAAATTCAGTTTTTATAATTACATCCTTAATTGGAACGTAAGTAAATATTTAGATACTTATAATATCTCTTTCGCTCATGCTCAGAATTAAACTATTATCTGAGCATTTTCTTTTACTAGCCAAACTTAAAATATTTACATTGGTTTCAATTTTCAACTATAAATTATAGGAAACTGATTAAGAATATTTAAATTTTATAGGGTCCCATTACATTAATATCAGTTCGTTCTTGGATATGTGAAGCCTCATAGATCAATGTTGGATCTATAATTGTTCTAAATTATTTTATTTTTCTTCTGAACTAATATATTTTTTTTAAGTTCTAGAGCTTTGAAATTTGTACTTAAACAGCAAATTTAAAAATTCAACTTATGTGTGTACCTTAATCGGTTTAACTAAGTGAAAACTTAAAAAATGTAGATTCCTCTCCACTCTCAAAATTTGCGTAAACTTTCTAATATTGTTTTTCACACGAGAAAAATCTTTACATAAAGACGAATTGTTATCTGGAGGAATTGAAGCTTAAGAAAATTTGCATTCGAATGTGTGTATAAATCCTGCATGAATCTATTTTTACGAAAATCATTTCTGTTAGATCTTTTATCTCAATCTCCAATTCTCACACTACAGCAATAAATGCTCCCGGTGATTGAAAACTGTTCCATTTTTATTTTTAGTTTAATAGAGCGTGAAACGTGTTTAGGCTTATTTAAGTTTTTAGCTTCAGTGCGTGGCTTTTTAAGTATGCAACGAAGAACCTGATTTGAATGATACATCTTTTAACAATTTTTGGGTTATAATCTCAAGTTTTTCCCATCTTAAAAAACTATAAGAATGCAACCTTTTTCAACCTTTTCGAAAACCAAAAACAATTGAAAACAAGCAGAGCTATTTTTGTTGACATTTTTCTTCGGATATTTGTGAACTTTGATGATTGTTAAGAAAGATTTTAGGGCAGATCCAAGCGAATAGCAAGGTATAAATCGTTTTTTCTTTAACAACGCGGGTAAAACATTCGTAACTGTGCTTGAAAACGGTCAAAATCCTTTAACACAGTGACCATTTAACGTTAAAGAAAATCAAACGGAATAAGGAATCAGAAGGAAGAATATTGAGACATTCCTAAATTTTATTTCTGAATACGTACTAAATGTCTTTGTGAGTTGAATGGGATTTTAATGCTTTTGTAATACTTTTCACGATAGGTGCTACCCTTTATGATATTTGTAGGTCCATATGACCTCTTACTTATTCAAACAAAACCAGTTTCAAATTCAGGTAGTTTTCTCATTCATGAATAATGAAAACATAGTTCCATGGGGCCTCCGTGGCTCAGTGGGTTTGCCCACTGCGCTAGCAACCAGCAAGTTGTAGGCGGAGTATGTTCTATTTATGTAACTTACTCTGATAGTGTTTCTGTATTACTAAAACTTGCCTTATTGCTGCATGTCCATTACTTTACGTTGCCTGCCTGATACTAGTAGATATACTTTTAATTCAACACGTCTACTTTTTGAAATTATGGAACTCATTTATCTATAAAACAACATTCAAATATCCACTAGCGTTTTTTGGATTGCTGAATATAGGTACCAATTAAAAGTTTAGACGTTTTCTCGTAACACTTTCCCAATAGTGATAATAAGAAACAGCATCGATGAATCAACTACCATTTTTATTCTCTTGAATGAAACGATTTATTGGATCCACAACTTGATTCACCTGCACAACTCAATCTCAAAATAAAGCAATCGGAAATTGATCGAATGTATTGCAAGGAAAGTTGTCATAAAAACTGTCATCTTTTTTTAAAAGTGCATGCACATGAAAGGGTTCTGACACATCATGGATCGTTAAATTAAGCAAACTAAAGAACGGATTACACACAAATTTCTCATACCAATGAAATTTATTCCCAGGGAATATAAAATTTTTTAATAGGTACTTAGTTGAACGAACACTTTTTTGAAATATGTGGTGTGTTCTACAAATTTAACGAACCTTGCTATGTAATTGAGTCTGCTTTGAATTGTACTCCTTTCACTACTTCTTTGGAAAATCATTGAAGGAATCAGGTTCGCCCAATAAACATACACAAAAATCTATTTTCAACTTAGAAGATTGGGATTGATAATTAGTAGCCCTCACAATGTGCTCATCTTAGCCTCTATCTTCCGAGCATATTTAGTTGATTAATATTTAAATGGGCTATGCTCTTACAGCTTACCAATGCTTGATCAATGTGAAAACGGTGACTTCCATAAACTTGTTTTTAATTGATTTTGAGGTCCAATTAAAAATTTCTATGTTATATGTTATAGTCTCTACAACTCCGAAGATTTACCCAGTGAAATAATAAACTTCAAAATATTAGCACACCAATTAAAGTCTTAATATTTGATGTCAAGGATATGGCAACAGGTTCATAATAATGGAATCGTAAAATATCGCACCTCGGCAAGAAAAGTGACACAACTCAAAAGTGCTGAATTTGAGAAACATCTACTTAAAGGAAACTATAAAAGTTATATCGAAATACTATAAGCTTCTTTTAAATTTTAGTTAAGTATTTATGGTGGTAACTTCTATTATATTCTATAGAATAGTAATATAACACGCTGGTGCACCTCATACATATTTTTCATTGACGTAACATCAAAAATTTTATTTTTTGACTTGTGGTGTCACTTTTTTTTGCCGGGGTGCGATATGTTTCAAAACTTTTGACGCGGATAAGAAAATGAATGATTGAGATATTACAAAACTCTTGATACTGAGTGAAAACTGCATGAAAATGTCGTTTCATGCAAATAGATTGATCTGATTAGGCATATAATATTTGCATTGTTCCGTAATAAGGTCTTGACTCTCAGCAGATAGGAAAACAATTTTATTCGCGTCACTTTCAAGTAATAAACCGGGAATTGTGCTTTGTCATTTTCATGCTTGTTGCCCATAATGTTTTCTTTTTCCAAACAAATTTTGCGAAAAATGGATGATAGAATCAAGCAACCAATTTCAGTGGTATCAATAAGATGTCTTCAAGTTCTTCCGACACACTTGCTTTAGCTTCATCATTAATTTTCCATCAATTTTATTAAATTGGGTTTAATTACTGTTTATCTAAGCAGTCTTTGTTTTTTTGCTACTTTTTCAATAACTATTACTACGTATCTTTCATTGAAAAATATGTAAAGAACTGTAAAAATTATTTGATCTTTATATACCCTAATATTTATTTATCTAATATCAAAACTGAACTTTATTTATTAATCAAAATAAATTAGACGGATCCAATAAGTTAGACGGTAGCCCAATTGGGTATAATCGTGGATTAGATACCGAAAGGTTCCGAGTGGGGTGCCGTAATAAAGTCATTGATATTGATCTTGGTCTCAGATATTGATCTCGTCATCTGACCCCTTACTCGTGGATCACAATTACGAGATGTGTGTTGTCTTCGGATATTTCCATTCGGGATTCATCACTGTCTGTAGCCAATAGCCCGATGTGTTGCTCCAGTGCGATGTAAATTAAACTAAATACCTACCGAACACATCATGATAGGACATGTATGTTTATATATGTATATACTACGGCTAACTAGAACGACGAAAAACTTCCAGTAAAGGCTGTCCTGATTTGAAAATTCCTTGGTTACAGCTCGAGTTTAACTTTTCTGATACAAAGCGCTGTCCACCGACTCTATTTTATTGTTGCCACTGAAAGAAAGTTAAACATGAAAACATTTTTATAATTTAAAAGATTTGTACACTTAATTTGGCAATCAATTTTTTTTAATGTAATTTTATTATTTTGAATCAAATTAATTAATTTTTTAAAATTAAACAAAGACTAGTTTTCTCTTATAAAACAAAATGTTGTGAACGTGAAGCATATTTAATGAAAGATTGGTCGAAATTACGTCGATTCACGTGTCAACATAGTGGAATTTTCCAATTATAATTCAACGTATTTTAAATATATTAGTTTGCCTTTGACGAAGATCGGCGGACAGCACCTCAAGCGACTTTGGTTATTATAGTCCTTAACATAACACTCATACATATATCGAAAATCCGAACAGCTGTTATTAGAAATGGGTGGAGTGGTCGTTTACGGTAAGAAGACGATTTGTCGCCAAATATGGTAACCTTCAACTTTTGCTGATTTTCTTCACATCTGCCGTTTTTGTTATGGCAACCCTATATGCTGTTACAGAATTCGGCCGCCATCTTGATTTGGCGACAAAAATTATTTGGCGACAAACGTCTTACCGTGAACGACCACTCCACCTAGAAATGTTTCGTCAATCCATTTACTTTCCATTACAATCCATTTACGGATGAATCTTTTCAGTGGAATGCATTTTGTTACAGACTCAAAATTAAAGTAGGTTTTGGAATCACAAAATTCTATTTACTTTGGAATATATTAATTGTTTATTTAGCCGCTTCTTTTATCATAGCTTCATCTGCGACTGACTAGAACACCGTTTCGTAACGGAAATCCGAGGGAAATCAAAATAAAGTAACGCTAGAAAAATATTGTTTTTAAATCTCTCTATATTAAAAAAAAGTTACCGCCGCCGCCGCCGCCGCCGCCGAAGAATTGAAATTTTTGTTGTTTAGCTCCATTCTTAGACGGTTTCCCGAGAAAGTACTGATCGGAAAAATATGAAATTAACATGCTTTGTTCTTCATCGTATTCCCTGGATAATTATTAAGATTTTTTTCCGATGCAGCTATTAGTTTAGGTTTTATTAAGTGTTAAAGTTGAAGAAGTGAAATTTCTTCCGCGAGTGAGCAAAACACATTCAAAATTTCAGTCTTTAGTCGTGAGTTTTTTTTTAAGAGTACCTCTCAACGTAAATTTTTGCAGCTCGTCGAGTTTTTTTTGAAATTTAAATGTGGTTCTTGATAATATTTTTTTGAAATTCGGGAAAAATCGGGACATTTTTGTTACTTTTTTTTAAAACTGCCGTATCTATATCTAATTACTATTAGTTTTTAATTTTTAAAATATAGCAGTATACCTCAGAATATACTCTTTCTTACGGTACTATTATTTTTGAAATCGGTTAATAATTAAATTGGATGCGATCAAAAGTTCGTCATACAAAATTCGGAATCTTTGGATATTTTCGCTACTTATTGTTAAAACCGTTTTGTCTACGGCAAAAGCCATTATTTTTTAAATTTGAAAACATCACTGAGTACATTACATTACACTCTTTCTTATGGTACAATTATTTTTCAAATTGGTTAATAAATAAAATCGATGCAAATAAAAGTGGGTCATACAATTTTCGGAACTTTCAGATCGTAACTTCCGATACAAAACTAAAATGGTCATATCTGTATAGTATTACTGTTAATTTTTAATTTTAAAAATATTGCAGTATACCTCAGAATATACTCTTTCTTACGGTACAATTATTTTTAAAATTGGTTCATAAATAAATTCGATGCAATCAAAAGTTGGTGACACAAATTTCGTATTTTTCAGTTCGCATAGCTGCTTCCGAAAGCAGTAGTGGGTTACACTTTTGACTATCGGGTTTGCCAGATATCAAATTTATCGTAGCAACAATTGCCATAAAAACGATTTCTTTTTATTTGGCGAGGAAAAAGGCTCGCTTTTTTCCCTCTGTTTTCAAGACAGTTTACCGACAAAGTACAGATCGTAAAGTTTGGATATTAACAATGTTTAGTTAAAATTGTACAGGGAACAAGATGCAGAAGATTTTTTACTGATGCGGCTATTAGTTTAGGGTGCATTAAGTGTTAAAGCAAAAAAAAGTTAAATCACTTGCGAAAGAAGTATTGGTTTGAGAAAGCAAACCAAACGGATTGCGTAGCAATCCCCGGGGTCGGCGAGCGTAAGCGAGACGCAGCGAAGCCCTCGCTGTGACGTCATGAACCGGAAAGTGAAATCAGCATAATACGAATTATTCAGATAGTTTCACTCTGTGAAAGTAATGTTGGTTTGCGAAGCAAACCAAATGGTATCTGTGACAGGAGTGTTGGTTTGCGAAGCAAACCAAATGGGATTGCGCAGCAATCCCCGGGGGTTGGCGAGCGTAAGCGAGCAGGGGGCGGAGCCCCCTAGTATTCTAAAAAGATGTATTCAATTCTTCTAAAAAGCATAAGTAAAACATAAATAAAGTAACGCTGAAAAAATATCGTTTTTAAATGTTCTAAAAATATCTATTCGATTTTTTAAAAAGCATTTTTTTAATCAAAACTCATAAATATTTTTCATGCTCTGATTTGTTTCTTTGCAGCATTAATTTAATTATTAAATAGGTAGTTTGATTTGAAAGTAGAATCACCTCTACGAAACGAATTGTCTCTTTTGATTTCCTATTCGAATCAATTTTTGTACCTCAGTGTATTCAACAATCCATACATAGAGTGCGATTTTGCAGTCTGAACATCTATTGTCAGGGGAAGAACATAAGTTAGTTTAAGATACGATTTTTGAAGCATTCTTAAGATTGATTAGTAAAGGAATTTTTTGTGAAAGCAAAGTGTTAAATATATAAAAAAGGTGTCATGGTCTCGTGATAAAATATTTTTGATAAAATTCCTTGGATGAAAATGTTTACATGAAACATGCAAGGTCACTAAGTAAATTTTTTTCAGTCATTTCTAATTCAAATCTATTGAATTAATTTTGGTGATCTATTACAATAATTGTAGAAACGTTTCATCTTGTACGCCAATCGGAGCTAATATCAGATGCATCTATTAATATCCGTCTTCTCATCAGTAATTTATTACTAATCATTTATGAAAACTTGAACTATCCTTCACTGAATTCCTACTCATGAAACTAGCAACGAAATTTTGATAGCGTTTGGTGGTGCTATATTTCTTCTGTTCAGAATTCTACTTCAGTGACATATGACACATTCATCACAGGTAGTTTCCTTACATTCATGCCATTTCGTAAGCGTCTAGTAAACCACTGCAATCTATTTCTTTCTGTCATGCCACACATAAATTTGAATTAATGAGAGTTGTTTCCTAAACTCTCAACAGCCAACTTTCGTGAGAACTGTAAATGTCTCTTGAATTCGCTCTAGTGAGTAACCGGATTTCCTATTCTATGAATCAGTTCAAAATTTTGAAGAAACGTGTGCTTTTGCTGAAATGTCTAAATTATGTTCATGTAGATGTGCAAGACATTATTTAAATAATTTAAAGGGAGTATTTAAAATTTTGAGATTTTCTGAATTTTTTTCATTTATATAGTGGAATGGATGATATGTTCAACTCAATATTACTCAGTTTAAAGTTCTGAAGCAAGGAATTCAGTCCCCGTAGTGCAATTAAATTTCAATTTCGAATACATCTTGTTAGATCACCACGAGAACATTTACCACCCATTATTCGTTACTTTCCGAATACACAGTAGTGCCTTGATTATCCAACTCCGATTAATCGAGTGTTCGTTTGTGTTAATCTAATCAAATTTGATAGATTTTTTAAAGTTTTAAATAAAACTTCGTTTCACTTCATTCAAATTGGCGAGAAAGTGCTGCGAAACAAAAGATCGTGAAGGAATGTTTCAGGATAATTTAAAAGATATGTAACTCATTTCCAGATTTACTGTAAATTATTACAGTAAACTCCCTGTTATCCGCTGACGGATTATCCACTTTGCGACTTATCAGCGGTCACTTCCTGATAAAATGTTGTTGAAAAAACTTCAATCTCGAATAAAATAGAGGTGTCTGAACACAAAAAACAATTAGCTAATTTTTTTTGTGAATAATTAACTAAACAAATTTTTAAATTCAGGAATCTACTGTTTATTAATTCATATTTGGGTGGAGTGGTCGTTCACGGTAAGACGTTTGTCGCCAACTAATTTTTGTCGCCAAATCAAGATGGCGGCCGAATTCCGTAACAGCAGATACGGTTGCCATAACAAAACGGCAGATGTGAAGAAAATCCGCAAAAGGTGAAGGTTACCATATTTGGCGACAAATCGCCTTCTTACCGTGAACGACCACTCCACCCATATTTGTATGTATATTCCCACTACTGTATATAAAAATTGTTCACAAACATTTTCGTGTTGATGTGTGCCTTTTTTAGTCATCTTGCGGATTATACGCGGTTGCCACGCCACTCAATTCAGCGGATAATCGAGAGTTTACTGTACAATAAATAGATACTGAAACACAAATCTGGGAACAGATCATTCTTAATCCCAGCTTTATGAATCTTTCAGTTGCAGAACAGTTTTTCAACATGCTGTACAGTGATTTTTTTTTCTGTATTTCGTATCAACAGTTTTCTGTTACTACTGTCTATATTCTTCAAGGAGGACTCGGTCTATGCTACGTCAGATAATCTAGATTCTACTGAATGTCACACATAAGCATTTGTTCGCAGTAAATGTAGATGTTGTTAAAATGCTCTTCACCATACAATGAGTAATGTATCCGAGAAGACTTGAACACATTACTGTTAACTTGAGTCTTTATATAATCTATTGCATACGTATCTTTAGTGAGACAGGCTTTCGCTTTAATAGGAAAAGATTTCTATTGTAAAGCATGCATGTTTGCTTTTATCAAAAACTATTGATACGTACTTTAAATTAACATGGCAGTCCGCCTCCATGTGAGCCTGAGTGTCATTAAAAGACATATAGAAATTAATACGTTTGAAAACTAAAATTATGCCTGAATAAATTGTCTATTAACAGGCAGAGTTCAAGACTATTAATGTTATTTTTACCAATTGTAAACTGGTTAAATATTGATGATGAATTTGTTTTATCATTAGTAAGTTTCGTGTATAACATTTTTTAAACAATAAGAAAATTAGCTTTGTCCAAGTCTTGAAAAGTGTTTATTTTCCTTAGTAATACATATTAATATAAATAGTTATTATAATCACAACTGTATAAAAGCTGGGAAAATACTTCTGATGAAGTTAATATACTTTAAGTATATTTTCAAGGAATGAAGTAGTAAACATGTATAATCTTATAGACTTAATCCAGAATTCGACACAAACCTGTATCCCTGAAAACTCAACTGTGATTATTTATGATTATAAATCACAAGAGGTAATTAATCCCACTAAGTAATTAAATGTTCCCGAAGCAATATATTTTTAAGTACAGTTCATAAACCTTTGGCTCTAAATTAGATTGGAGAGTGAAAGAAAAAGTGAGTTGCAAAAGTCAATATTTAATTCGTCAAAGAAATTTACTTTGTAAGCCTTTGAAGGTAGGAGGTTTACCTGACGAAGTTTCACTCGATGCCCAACTGACAGGAGAAAAACAACAACAGAAGTTAATTTTTAGGCCACAGCTTTCCTGAAATAGCATCATAACCTAGTTATGGAATCTCACCGAAAATCCTGCTACATATTTCATTAATTGGCGATCGGAAGAAAAAAGTTGAAAGCGGAGAGAGGAGCTAAACAAAGTAGCAAAACAAATCGAAACAGGTCGTCTGGACGTATTTGTGTCAACAACCTTTTTGCAGCATCGCAATTTCGTTTGAAAATGCACGGTACACAACGGATAACGGGGAGGAGGGAAATTATCACATGTCCGGTTCAGGAAGGGGATGAGTGATTTTCCCTTTCATCAATGAGAGAAGATCTAACGGTAACCTTCACGAATGACTAGTTTCGGTTTGAGAAGTTTCGTTTCTGGAAGGTGCCGCGGGCGCCTTGTAGCGGATGCAGCCGAAAAAGTTATGTTCTGCGCTCAGAGGCTTTTTTTATAACTCCGTTGCAGTGGCAAAACATTGAGGTGATGGCGAGGCACTAAAGGGGAGGGGTTGTTAGAAATTAACAGAAATGAGGACAGTTCCTCCATTCCTATCTCTTAAAAACTTATTTTTAGTCCTAAACTTTTCAGTAAATTATGAAACTATCAAAGGTGAACGAAAGGGGCTAAACTATTTCTGGTGATACGAGAATGGACTAGGTGTATACGTTCGTGAGAAGTCATAAAGTCATGAAGGACAGTTTGAAGCTTTCGCCTTTATCACCTTGGTTAGCTGAACTGCGTGTGAATTGATGTTTGCAATATATGAAATATTACAGAAGGGTTTTAAAAGTTTTATAAGCTGTGGATATTTCTAATGCCATCAGTCTTGTTTTCCTCAAATTCTGATCAACGAATCATCAGTTTTATATTTACAAGGCGTGACTCAGTATAAATTCAGTAAACTTTACTTCATTCCTGTGAAATTTTCTGTATAAATTTTTATTAACTAAATGTTCCGCACCACACCGATCGTATTGCTGTATTCCTGCAATACTCTGTGCCCAAAATATGGAGAAAGATGAGTTGCAAATCGTCGTTCTACTTTCAAACCTCGAAAGTTTTGAAATAAGTATATTATAAAAGCGATGAAAACTAGTGCCAAACTGTATTTATTTATGAGCTACAATGGTTAAAACTTCGCCTATAGAAGGCTTTATAAGTGACTTAGACTTATGAGATTTCGAAACAAGTGTAATACGCCTATTTGTAACCAAGAAATGCTAAAACCAAGAAAAACGAAAAAAAGATATTTACGAGGTCAGCAAAAAGACGTTAAGCTTACTCATTAATAGTAAACATAAAACTAAGGTAATCCACGAAGTTTTGTATTTGAAAAGACTTCTAAATGAAAGAAACATGATGCTATATCTCTTTGGACCGTTCGATTCTTGCGTGCTCTCTGAGATCTTGGGCTATTATAGAGAATGAAAGTATTATATGTTAAGTTATACAAATATAATCAAATGACTTCGTGTCAACATATTCTTCTTCAAAGCTATTCATATGTAAGAAAATCAATACATCCATGCGGCAGGTTGATTTATACTCGCTCCTTAGTTAGAAATGTACCAGAAACACTGACATTAATCTCAACTTCCCATTTATACATATTGTTTTTATTGATTCCGTACTTAAGTATGTGTTTTGATATTTGCTTTACAAAACCACAAACGGACAACAATAACACGTAATTTTTATGCAAACGATTCGTTTCGTAAACAAAATATTTACCTACTTTCTTTTAGCTTGGGAATTTGAAGCAAAAGGTTATTCCCAAGTTTTCTGCAACCAACGGAAATCACAATACAAAATGACATCTTGAATTTAAAATTGAATCACAAATAATTTTCCACTTTTTAAGACATACATCTACACAATTTAAACTGATTACATTGGTATGATTGGTTCTGCCTTTAAATATGGATTACCTAAAAATGTAATAAATATGGTGCAATGCGATTTCGAATGCAATTCTACTCTAGGTAATTATCTTCAATACATGTGGGGTCAGGAGGTTATTTTTCAGAAAATAAATAACAGTATGCGCGTCAGTTGAGCTGAGTACATCGCAAACGGCTTGAAAATTTGTTTTTCAAAATTCAACTACTTTTAAATGTTGTTTCCTTGATCCTACTTTCCACTACAAGGATATTTATTCCTCAGTATCTATTTTTCTGAAACTATAATATGCACAAGTATCCATAAAAGTTATACTTATCACTGCAGTTTGGATAAGTATTTATTCAATAACTAGAAAATAATCAAGCATTTATAATGCAATCAGAAATTGGTTGGTATGATTTGTCAATAAGGGTCATTTTTTGCTACACTAAAAATAATTGGACAAAATCGTAATGGAGTGTGTTACATCTGGGGAAGTAAACTATGTTCAAATTTATTAAAGTAAACTAAAATTCTAGTTCGGATAAAACAAGATGTCTTAAGTTGAAGACGTGATTCAAGAAACGAAATATCTGGCATCTCAAATCATTCTAATTTCTTTATATTCGGTTACATATTATTTAACCTGAAAACGAAACTGTGTACAGTTTGAAACATGACAACAAATTGTAAGGAAATCTTAATATCGAAATAGAATGGGAAGCGATATCTAACAGCAACTCTGAATTCAATTACAAGTTTGGTGTGTATGGAATCAGTTTGATCTCTTTCTACATTATGAAAGTATTTTTTAAGGACAATACGATTTTTTATTGCCCGAGCGTTTTGGAAATCGCTTCAGTTTGATATCAACCGAAAATTAGTTTACTTGAAGCGTCTGCCTCTTTTACTCAACTAAAATAATAATTAAAAAAATGAATGTCTAATATCATTTATTAATCATATATTCGGCTTATAAGTGAAATGTACTGAGTTAAAAAACACTTAGTTCTATAAAACAAAGAGGTAAAATTATTCACACTCACACACACACACACACTGTGCTGTATTAAGTGTGTTCGCAAGAAATATAATCTTTATGCAAAAAAAAATGTCTTCTGGACTTTTTTGCCAGTTTAAAGATCACTAAATTCTGACCTTGAAAAGCTAAAAGTTCCATATCTTGAAATTTTTGATTTGGTGGGTTTCACTAGATCAGCGAATATATACATTTTCCTAGCGAATATATACATTATTCGAGACAGCGTTTCATAAATTCCTCATCTACTACACCACTTTCAAGCAGAGCCTACTCAACTGCTTTAAAGTAAAATGTAACTAAACTATTTGCAATTAAACACACAGAAAAGCTTTTAGTTCGAATCGGTATTGTATTTTAGGGGGATTGATTACAAAATGCATTCAATCTTCTAACAATTCACTGGCCCCATCCATGAGGAACGTACTTTGTGACACGTGCTATATTCATGTCCTCTTTGTGTTCCTCTCTGTATGAAGTGCATTTTGATTGCACATTGTATTTCTTCGAGGGTTGCTCCAAGTTATTGGGAAGTAGCACAATGGTCATTCCCAAACGCACTCTCTGTCTTCGTTGCCACTAAACAATTCTATCATCTAGAATATCTTAAAATGATTGTAACAGTTTTATGACCGGATTATGCGTTTAATGTTGCACGCGCGGGATATTTTTTTCCCTACTAGGTCAACCAGTGATGCACCTGATAAATATTTGCTCTCGCTACGACTACGGTGCTATAAAATCGCGGGGTTAGGAAGAAACTATAGGAGACTGTCTGGAATCTCGTCTTTTCTTCAGCGTACTTCTCATACAAACTCAAAACACCGAACTTTGTGTTTCAGTGTCTGAGAGGCATTTGCTGTCAAACTACACATAGGCGCTGGTAGTGTTTTTGTGGCCTACGTATGACCTGCAAGTATCCTGAGCGTGACGTCAGTTGGCTTGCCTTTTCGAATAAAATTTAACCTTCAGACTACGGCTGGTACAGCAGTTGTACCATGATCGCGCCAAGATGGAATTTAGACAACGGCTAATACATCAGTTGTACCTTGAAAGTTATAAGAATCACGCCAAGAAAGAATATAGAATACGGCCGTTACAACAGTTGTACCTTGAAAGTTATAAGAATTGCGTCAAGAAAGAATCGTTTTTGTTATATCTATAGCCGTAGTCAAAAGGTTAAGTACTTCGCAGTAAAAATTCTAAAGAATGAATTCACATTTGATACATGATAGTTGATTGGTCAACTAGATTAAACGCCAAACATTGCCGAAACGGTGATTAACTACATTTTGAAGTAACCCCGATATACATCATGCCAGAGCATTTGTACAGCAGGACTAAAATCGTCTAGACCGTCCTGTATGTTTGTTTACACTAAAAAAAATCCCCTCTAACGTTTTATACCCTTTAAGTCAGTGTTTAGGGTTGTGACGTATAACTATTTCATTTATGATATATGTTAATTCACAAATTTTTAACGATACGTGTGAATCATTTTGTCCCTTCTGCACTAGAAATATGAAGTTATAAGTTTATAACAATCATTCTGTATTATTTCTGAAGAACCTCAACGATTATACGCATTACTACAGTTCAAACACAAACAATTGATTTGCCATATTCTATACAATCATGTATTGAATTTGATTGATTTGGTCTGTTGCTCTGACTCATTTTTTATGTCACTCATGTTTTGCTAAACTAAAGCTAATTAGACAAACCATATATTTAGTGTCTTTAAAAGTACTTGTAAATAATATCAAATGAATAATATTTTTACTTATGGAGACGCTATTAAAATTATCAATATTCAAAAAACACTTCATAGTATTAGTACTCAGTTCTATTGGGGTCGAGGTTGAGTATAATAATAGTTAGTGCAAGTTTCTTACTATCAATTATTCGATTATAGATCACCCTTTTTCTTATTAATGCCCTTTTCATTTTTTAAAAGTAAAAATGACAAAGCGTCAGGGAAACTAAAACTTCCCTAAACATTGTATAATTAGCTAACGATGAGTATCTTGCTTACAAGATTCATCATAAAATATATGCGAACAAAATAAATGGAAACAAAAATTATATATAAATTTAAATTGTTCTTTTCTAAAAATAAATTTACTTTTGCTTAGAGCAATGCATGTTGATTTAATAGAGCAAAATACCTACGTAACTCACTGTAGACGAATGATATAAAACTTGATAGATCCCAAAATAATGGATCTTCTATATGAATAGGTTTCATTGAACATTTATTTCACATGTGTTCGTTTTGCCTGCACTTGAGTTATGCATGTTGTCCTTCAGAAGAGGGAAAAGTTATGCATATCGTGTCCTAGAAATTTAAATATAAAGGAGTAACACAAATTTTGACTTTTTTCTGTTTTCCAATGACCATGAACGTGCTAACATCAGAAATGACCAATGGTTATTTTGCTTCCCTCAAGTTTACTATATGTTAACACGAAAAGCTTGACTTCAGTTGCACAATTATAATGCTCCAAGTTGAGTTGTTAGTGAAGTCGACATTTACTAGCCATTTTTATGATTTCATATCGTATCAATAACAATAGAATGTCGTAAAAATATCAAGTCATATTCATAAAACTTTTTATTTCGCTTTTTTTCTTTGGAGCGATTCTATTTGTGTGTTCAATTTATGATAACAGCATGCCATGTTCTTTTGAAGCCTGTCTCTAAAAGCTTGGATGTGATCTTTTGCTTGAATTATTTGTTAAAAACTGGTCCATGTCATGTAAAACCATGTCAGGAGGAAATTGCAGTTTCATTTTATTGAAGTGCCATATAGACTGAAATCTGATTTTACCCTTGAAGCATGTTAGCATTTAGTTGAGAATAGGGAAGGGTCTTCATTATAAGACTTTTGTGAGGAATTAAGAACTTTCCACTTTATCCATGCACTGCAAATCCAAACAATTCTTTCCCATGTCTTAAATTATACCAGGACTGTAGAACAGGTCCTGGATGAACCGAAGTTGATTGCTGTATCGACTTAAAAACATGATGTGTTCGACGTAGTCTAGGTTATACCATAAACAAGGGGAATCTGTAACAACCATTTATTGAAAAGTCAAATAGTTTTACTTCTGTGATATCTACTTTTTTTTTCTTTGAAAAATAATGATTTATCAGGTGTTTTAAGACTATAATTGCTTATGTGAGTATAAAGTTTAGTGTTAGTGCTAATAAGGTTTTCTCTAATTGAGGAATAATTACTCTGATTAAACCCAAGAAACAGAAGGTTACTTAATTAATGAATTCCTTGGATTCTCAGTTGAATAACTGAATTTATTGATATCTTGTGATAAATTAATATCTGAAGAGTATGCATACGTTAAAATATTTAAAATGCAGTACCAAAACTACCTCTTAAAGTTACTTACTAATTTAAAGTTACTAAAACGTTTACGCCGTAGTAAAAGCATCTAAATAAAACTCGTCAGAATGAAAAATGAATTTCCTATCTCTAAACATGAATTTCATCTTAAAGAAGATATATCTAGAAAAATTCGTGTTTCATCCCCTTTGCCTCCCCCTCCAATCCATTTCCCAGTCCTTTTGAACTGATAAGTTCATTGATGATGTCTAGCGAAGTTTATACCAATGACATATTCAATGTTTCTCGTATTCAATGTTCGAATCCAAATTAGTTTTTCTGTACATCCTTTAATTTTACGCTTTCATCAAATTAACATCAATTTGTGTCAGTTTTAAGCACATCCTAAATTTGATGTCAGTGTAAAATGCGAAATACGGTAACTGGATTCCGAATTTTTCAGGTTAAACTTGCTGAAAGTTAACATTCCTTGTAAAAATACAAGAGAATCTGCGTTCAAAAATAAAATTAGTCAAGGCTTTTAAGTGGTACCCTTCATTTTCTGCAGAAAAATATCATATTGTCTGAATTCTTACTTCATGGGGTGGTTTGTAGAGTTTTCCTGTAAACTTTGCGATAGGGATGATTGACCCTCACATATGCCCAAACAGCATCATCAGATACCACCTCGAAGTAATAGCAAAGAAAGTCTTGATTCGCTGCTGCCAACGTTTCTTTTTGAATTTCATTTATTCCGTTGGATAAACCGGTAGTTGGCGTCTACTCTTGATCTACCCCGGGGTTAATACAGGCAGTGTTCGGATTCATTCGTTTAATAACGGTAGAATGTGTGTCACACATTTCTTTTCTGTTTTTCTAAGCTTTAAATAGTGAGCTGTCATTGACCTTATAGCTTAGATTAAAGTAAAGCCATTTTTAGCTTTTGAATAAGATTGCAATTTTGCAAATCACGTTTGACTCAATTGTTAGTTTTACCTTGAATGTTTGTACACTTCATTTTGAAAAAATTACCAATTTAAAACTTTGGCTTACTCAACTCTAAGAAAATTTTCAAGAATTACTGCTTTTTTCGAAATTTTGAAGTGAGAAAACAAGTTTCTTGAATAAAAAGTAGTATAAATACGAATCATGTATTCCATTTTTCTGTGCATAGTACAGGAATACAGATTTTAAGCGATGTTTTAAATATATATTTATACTAGCAAAATACCCGACCTTACTCGGTTTGAATTGGTTTACTCTAGATTGAAGAGATAATCAAAATATATAATGACTTACGTTTTTTGTAGAATAAAAATTTATTTTAACATCTTTCGCCATCTTTATATTTTCTACAACTTACTTTGGACACAAATCCTACACATGCATATCCATTCATGTAATACATTTCACATACATCGCACAATTGCTGTATGACAAAGCTACAAAATGACGAAAGGTGATACTAAGGTTACTACTATAAAAGACGATTTATAGGAAGATTTGGAATTCCCTTTCTTAAGTTCTTTTCATGTTCAACTCAATTAATTAAAATTACGATTTACGGCGAGTGCTCTCGCACTCATAGTCAACAAAACAATATTTTTTTGCTTGTGGCACTCTTGCCTCCGGTATGCGACATTGTGAAAATTTGCAATCTTCTCCTGTCATTATTACAACGAATATTTTAATGTTGGAAAAAGTTCTATTTTGGATTTTTAAACATTATTATTCTTTCAATAACGGCATTATACTTTAAATAACGGCATTATTCTTTAAATAACGGCATTATTCTTTAAATAACGGCATTATTCTTTCAATAATGGCATAACTACACTTAAAATTTACTGAAAATGTATACTGACTTACCTAACATTTTTAAGTCTAATACTTTGTGGTGCTGTTGCGTGTGATGAGAAGGAAAACACATTTATTAAAATAATAAATATTTAAAACAGGAAACAGCAATGTAAAACAAAATAAAAGATGTCGCAAAAAATTGTTCTAAAGATATTAATTTGTGATTCAATTTTATCTCTTGATCTCGCACAGTTGCCACAACTTACAACTAAAAGTGTACAAAATTTAGAAATGTGAAATTAATTCAGAGCGAAAGAACCAGAAAAAATATCACTGCTCGCGCGATCTTGTTCATTCTCGTTTCATTGAAAAATATCGTCTGTCCCAAATATATTCGGAAATCGTTTTCATTGCGCAAAGAATAAAAATAAGACTCGAAATAAATGAAGTATCAGAGATGAAATTCCATTAAAAAAAATAATAATTTTTTGAAGAATAATTACTTTTTCAGCAGTACTGGTAAAGCAATCGAATTAATCGTAATATTCAATAGACATTCCAATTTTTCCAAAACTACCAAATTATGGTTGATTTAAGTATACTTACTCAGGTGTTTTAGCATGAAACTCGTCTAAATATAACAATAAAGAAATGTTTAATATTGCATTCACTAAATTATTAGATAATGTATAAAATAAAATACAATGCAATCAAATATCTGGAATACAATTCATGTGATGCTTACACAAACACACAAACACAAAATCGAGCATAGAACAGAAAGACGGACAGACAGACTTTCGCAACCAATTCCACTCACTAAATCAAGATAAGTACTCTCTGTATGCAAATTTCCATGAAAATATCTTAAACCGCGTGGACGTGTATAGGGCACAACATACAGACAGACAGACAGACAGACAGACAGACAGACACCAAACGAGAAAAAGGCGGATTCGTCATCAGAAGGGTCCAAAACGGATAGAAAACTTGAAATGAGTCGAAAATATTGAATGTACAAACAAACACTCCATTCTTATTTATATAGATTAAACTAATAGGACACTCGCGTAGTATTTGAGCTAAACTTTATTAATTGCTAGCAAATATATTGATGACAAAGTGTAGTTGCTCACATTTCATGTCTTATTTCAATTCATTTATAATGAATAAAGTCTATAGCTAAATAAATTTCATACCTCTAATTAAATAAAATTATCTTAAATATATATATAACAGCATTCTGGTTACTTTTACTTGTGTCAGTTCTTGTTTCTACCACAATTCCATTCTAAACATCTACTTCAATTTTATCTCATTCCTTGTTAAAAGGTGATGGGGCATTTTTTTACTTAAGTTTATCTTCGCTAATATTTTTTTCTGAGATGATTTATATCTTCCAGATTTCTCATTGCTTTCTGTAATCACTCTTCGGAAAATTTCAGAGTGGCCAGCTTCTCTATGTAAATTTAGCAGTATAATGCAGCTCCATGACTCAAATGAAACATATTTAAACTAATCGGCGAATATGAATCTCGTAACACATTCGAGAGAAAGAGAGATTCAATATTGTTTTTTCCATTCAACAATAAACCATAACGTCGATGTAAGCTTTACATCGAGTTTTCCTGCAGCTAATGGTCGCGAATGAGTTTCTGTGGTAGAAGAACTTATTCCTATCCTAAAGCCTCTGACTTTACGATTCCAAAATTTGGGTAAGCATCAGTTTTCTACTGGAAATCCTCGGTTATGCAAACGCCGTAGGATAGTTCGTTTAATCTTGAAGTTGGGTTATAACCTTCAAAATAATGATATTCCTTCAGTTTTGCTCACCGGTCTTTATTGGAATGCCGGACAGATTTTTGATGAAAAGGTCGGGAGTAGGATAAAAAATAAATCACATTGATAGAGGAAAAGTGTGAGGAAAGAAATATATTTTTTTCTGTAGAAAACTTTTAGTCAACTGCATAACACAATACGAAGTATTACATTTTAATGCATTTCATACTGGTTTCTAATTTTGAAACCTTCCGACATTTTATGTCACCGGCCACCTCAGTAGTGACTCAGGTACGTTAAACTTGGTCTGACAAAAGAGGCCATTGATGCGACATCGGAAGCCTCATGTAACGAATTTCACGCTTCAATCGGCACTTTATCAGCTTCACCCCAATTTTGAGTATTGTGCAGATCAAAGAAATGTGGGCCGCACACACTAACACGCTATTTAGCTCTCATAGGCAGAGCATGTGTCATTACTTTTGTCGTCGCAATAATAGACATAACAAATGGATCGCTCACAGAAACCCCGGGAACGCTTTTTAAATAATGAGTATCTCGTTTCATCTAATGGTTAGAAATTACAAAGGGTGTATGATTTTATTTCTATTTTCTTTTGGTATCCTTTCCGGGTATAGCTTTCCTTCAGTATGAATGCCAATTCGTCCAGGTGTATTGTGTTACGAAGGATTGAATAGAAGGCCAAGGGCACAGGTATGACAAGGATTCATACTTGTTTTAACAAGGAAAGGTCTCGTGTTGTGTTTTTCCGTCTGCTGGAAGATGACTACAAAACGGAAAAGGAAATTCTTTCAGAAAACAAAATTAATCTGATACGTGTAGGGAAGTAACACACTTATTTTGGAAAAAAAATTATTTGATTCCTCTGATGTGATAAGGTATTATAAAGGGAAGATGGAAGATATGACGCATGGCTCTTTGTATTGGATTGGTTAAATGTAAGGTGACGTACTGGGTTCAATGCCATCATTGACTTTGCATGTTAACCTTTCAGTATTATTATTACAAAAACATTTTCGAGCCCTTCTCATTTTTGTTTGTTTCTAGAAATGTAATTACCTTCACTCCCATAAACGTATAATTTTTCGCCATACGACCTTTCTTTTAACATTATGGTGAACCCTAAAGGTACGTTTTCTCCCGAACCCTTCGGCCGATTTGCATGAAACTTGGTTTTTCCTTAATATAAAACATTTTTATACTCGTCCCTACTTCCTCAAGCTCCTGAATTGTTAATAAATCGATTCTTTTAATGCTTATTGGGTTTTCTTAATTGTCCGAGCACTGACCTCTTCGGCTATGGTTCTAGAAGGAGCGAATTGGCGGTTTTTTGTGAAGGCGTGCGCAATGGGTAGGTCACCGCAACTCCTAACAGGGTCAATCAGCAACATGCAGGCGCTTAGAAACCGAGGAGCTAGTGGATGGTAGACTAGGTCAGGCTAGGCTATGACCACTATAACAGTCAATCGTTAATACTAATGGTAACTTCTGATATTTTAATAACAAAAATAGGTGCACTATAATTGCTGATATAGTTTTTTAAATCTGATTTCAGACCTTTCAATTCCGGGTTATGACCGAGAGTTATTTAGTTACGAGAAGCATTTTGCATAGAGGGTCAATTCATATACGTGGACTATCAAGAGACGCGTAAGTGTAAAAAGGTTTGCGAACGACCTCATAGGAAATCTTCGAAACTGAGTTTGCTGTGGCACAATGCTGCCGAGTTCGACCTTTTTTCGGAAGCTTCCGCACAATGCCTTCGTAATAGAAAACAGAAAAAAAGAAACTCCTCGGACAGTAAACATAACTCAAAATTCAAGTTCAAGGACTTCACCGGCGCTGTTCCAGTTTTTTTCCGCCACTGAGAATAAGGTCACGTTTCGATAACAGCTGCTTGTTGGACGGGTTAAAAGAAAAAAATAAATTTATATATTTACTTTTTATACTAGACTTCCTCATCGTGACCGACATTCAGTCAGCAATGGTGATCATTTAATGTTCCGTCGGCGTCATTGAAGACTGCATTTGAAAGAGTTAATTTCATTTTTAACTGCTTGATTGGTTATTAGTGTGATTGCAATTAATGACTTTTCTCAGAGTTTTAGAATCTATAAAGCTTGTTCGATTTCTGTTTATAGAGTTGCTGGCTGTAGAGTTGGAACGTAAAGCAATTTTTTTAGGCTGGGTTCACATTGCTACGTTTTATCAATGCATTCGTTAAGCGTTTGCAACAACATCACACTTTATATCGCAATGGTATGCAAATATAGGGACGAGCGTAGAATTTCAGAAATAAAAAATTAAATATGAAAATCTTGTATTCTAAATATTTAGTTAATCGCAGCAGTGATTGAAATTTATGGTATCATCGCACTCCTAGTTATATCTAGATTCCTCATGCAATGAACATTGTATTTCATTCCAGTTACGTAAACTTCTACGCCACATCAAACGTACGCACCTGTTATAGGATGGACCGAAAAACACTTTTTTGAAAATTCAACAAGAACTAGTGTGAAAAATTTAGCTAATGTGTCACATTAATCTGACACAAAATTTCAACGATTTTAAAGAAAATCTATCCAAGTCCCTCTGACCTTTTAAAAAATAGATAATTGCCAAAAATAGTAATGTGAGACAAAAATTAAAAATAACTGTAATTGAATTCACAATTGTTTGTAATTTTATAAATCAAATAAGGAATCGGAACCTTTTGCAATACAAAAATTTGGCATACCTACATTTATACCTGACACATAAATAATTAAAAAATAATTAGAAAATCATGAAAACAAAAAGTGATTTTAGACATAGTTTCAGAAAATTTATATTGCATCAGGAATAGTCTTAAGCAATTGGGGGAAGTTACAATACCACGTAAGTCAATAGATTAACGCTGTAGAACAAGCTCATGGAGTCCATCCACAAGCTCATGGAGTCCATGTATTTCTGCCCGTCCATGGCCTCGTCGTATTTCTGCAGCTCTACGAGTCCAGTGGGAGACTTACCAAGTATTAAACTAGTGTAGCAGTTTTTTGGTACTCAGTGTATTTTAATATGTTGAATTATTACAATTCACACTACAAAGTTGGAACGAGATTTTAAAAACTTTTTTCTAAAAGTTTCGATTATTTTAAGAATTAAGGGACACGACTAGATATAGACGTAGATCACTGAAATTTTTTGTAGTGCATAAAAGCTTCTTTCTCCAGCAATCTTGTACTACTACGGATTATTCCTCATTCAATATAAATTTTTAATAATTATAGTTTTATTGTGTCTAAAATCACTATTTTTTTTACGTGATTTACGCTTTTTTCAAGGTCAGAGGGTCCTAGGCATAAAGGTATAGATTATTTGTTTTGCATTGCAAAAGATACCCATTTCTTAATTGTTCCGTAGAATTAAAAACTATTTATTCAAAAACAATTTTATAAAATTTTTCCAAAAATCACTATTTGGGGGAACTTTTGATCTATTCTAGGTATACATATATCTATATAGATAGATAGTTATAGATATACTTTAATCCACATTTTGAAATTTTGTATTAGATTTGTGCGACTTACTTAGTTAAGTTTCCGGAAGTAGGAATCAATAAATTTCCCCAAAAGTGCTTTATGTCCCAAGTCCCACCCTAGTGTGTACGTGCATCTAACACCTGCACAAGCATGATGACACGTGGAACGATGGTACGTCTGTGTGGATACAGGAAGTCTTCACGTAATCTACTGTCTGTTTTTTCTTCGTTGTTAACACTATCAAACTATTATCTGAAAATTACCGATATTTTCAATTTATTTGTATTTATCGACGGAAAATCTCAATACCCGAGTGTGTGTGTGTGTAAATTAAGGGGTTTTCTAATTTTAGTAGCCAGCTTTTTAGTACCTCTCGCTCGTTTTCCACTGACCTCACTTCAACATTACTGTACTTGAATCAAGTGCAAGTTCTGTTAAAGGGTATAAAGTAAAATAAGATCAGTAAAATAAGATCAATAATTACTTCCATATCAAAAAATAAGCGCAGCATATTGTTTAAATCCTTAGGTTGACAAGTATCATTTCGAACTTTATAAAAACTAAGCCTCTAAGGAATTTTCCAACTTCTCTAAAATATATTTACAATTTCACAAATTTATTTAAAGCGGATAGAAAAAAACTAAGAATTTTTTAAGAACTATGTGAAATACTTTTTACGGGTGAGGAATTTCCATACTGTTGTTTATTTAAATTTAGACCTTACGAGAGAGATAGTTTAGACCTAAGGTTGTTCAGATTCTAGCCGCATATACTTGCGGCATTTTCCCATACTACCGTTTGATAATTTGATTCCTGAAGAAATATCTTCAAAGGTAAAACAAAGAATGCTAAAATAATGATAAAATCTAATTTAAACAAAAACCAGTTACAAGCTGTTTCGTAACGGTAATTTTCACCAATCTCCAAAACCGGAAATAACCGGTATTCCAGTACCGGTTTGTAAACGCGATGTCAAACGTTCCTATTGTGTAATTACGGACCATTCCCTGTGAACGATGGAACCTCCTGCCTTTATTAACTGATTCCCTATTTCAGATTGGACATTTTGATGCAATATTCATTGAATACATCTGTGAGGTATCTATCCATCCAATCGTCCGCCATGTTTTAGTCACTGAAATGGGCTCTTCATATTACATTTGAATACACAATACTGGAGAAATTTATCAACCCTAACGGATTACCCGTTTACAACCAGTTATAAGGGTCACCTCACCCTTCTAAAATAACCTTAACTCACTTTATCCTTATTTACACATTATTATATACACATGGTATCGAACGTTATCTACATTGTAACTTGAAAACCCTGATATAGATAAAGCGCTCTAAGCCCTTTCGTTTTCATTCTGATTAGTAAACCCTAGTTTGCGATTAAGCATTCGCTTTTCGCTCAAGTGTATCAAACAGAAACCAAATGTTGTGAATCAAGCTTGTATCTAAAGAAAGAAACTGTACATAAAATACATTCTTCCAGGGCCCGTGCATGCCCTTTTGACGATTCACAGGTTTAGTGGTTTCCCTGGCGAGTTGATGTGTTTCTTAAGCGCTCAGAATCCCTGCTGGCTTTTCTTGTTGGACATCTGATGGTTGTCTCGTCAGTATTTAGCAAAACTGACCAGATATGGATGATATATCTCGTTATTGGAAGAAAACTGGCCAGATCTTGGCTTTGTCAACGTAAAAAAAAATCGGAAATATCTTGTTGACGAGATATTTCGTCATTAGAAAATTGGTGAGATTGCGCTGATGTGATATCTCGTCGAAACCACTTGGAGATCTAAGGAACTGTTTATGCAGTCGGACACGGGCGATCAAAATATCGAATATTTTGCATATATTCTCTCTTCCCTTCTTATGTTTTAGTGTTAGTTTCAGTCTTCCTGGGTTTGTGTCTTGAAAGTGAGCACCATAGTTGGAGTGATCTTGTGAATGGGGTGCGTTAGTGTTCCTTATAACCCACAGGAGATTGCTTTGAGATAGTCGGAATGTGTAGAGATAGCTGAAAAATAGACCAACCCACGTGTTTCGTACTACAATATATGCGTATAAAATGCAAAAGCATTTAGGAAATAAGTAACATTTAAGTGACTTTCACAGAGAAATTAGACAGATTAAAAGATGGGAATGAATGTTTTTTTATTTATTCTAAAAGACCTTGAACTTAAATGTATCCTAATTTTTGTGCACAAAGGAATGTATAAAATTTTTAAAAACTCCAGACGTAACAGAAGAAAATAAAGCGATAAATACTTTCTACTTGTTTTAATGAAGGTTTATACAACGAGAATGATTCGAATTGTCTCTAACCATAAAAATCTGTTCGGGAAAATACCAACACAGCAATAAAACATTCATCCCGTCTTCTGGTGACTAGGAAAAGTACAGGTTCATCATATTTGCTTTACATTTATCTTTATCTTGGATCTTTGTCGCAACCATTCTAGCACTGCAGACTACATCGTGAAAATTCAAATATTGGTTTCAGTAACATGCTGACAGTTCGTGACTCAACTTTTCCCACTTCACACCGTCTAATGTGGGGAAATATGTAGTCATTAAAGCTGCAGTAGTCTTGATACACTCAATTTAAAACAAACTTTTCATTTATTCGAATGACACTATCTTTCCAACAGCTGGTTTTCCAAGAGATGAAAAATTCCAGGGTGCCAGTGCATTTATTCCCCTCTTTTCGAAGAAGCAAAAAAATTAAATTTATCAAATAAACTTAATGTATTCGTGTTTAATACTATTAATCGTTTTAATAATAGTTACTTCTATCGTGTAGATACATCTCTCTTGATCAAGTTAAAATTATAGATAAAATTGTTGTCACAAAAACGTTCAAATAGTACGTTAGAGTAGGTTCTATGGAACTTGTTATGGACAAAAATATATTTTTACTTATTGTAGGTGTCAGTAGTTTTTCACAACAAAAGTGTAACTTGAATTTGCTTCTTAAGAAAACATAAACTAATAGCTGTTAAACATTTAATGTTTAATCAGTTTTTTTTTTCATATACTACAATGCTAAAAATGACTACATTAGAGGCTATTTAATCTTTAGAGAATATAACTATAAGTAAATATGAGAGTAGTTTTCAGTGTTTTAAAGCAAACCAGACGGTCTTCGAAGGATTTTTTATTCTCTTTATCAGTCATAAAATCATAAATTTTGGCTAACAATTTACGATTTTCTGTTTTCTTTAATTTTATATAATCTGATGCATATTACATGCTGGTAGACCCGCTCAAAGCATCTGAGATAAAGTTTATCGATTGCTGATATTTATTTATTTCTAAGTTTCGTTACTCGCATATCTGATGATGAACATTCATATCAATAAATGGATTTCATATCTCTAAATGAAATAAAATTATCTGAAACACTATATAACAGTATTTCGCTTGCTTTTACTGGTAAAATTCTTATCTATATAAATAAGAATGGAGTGTTTGTTTGTACATTCAATATTTTCGACGCATTTCAAGTTTTCTATCCGTTTTGGACCCTTCTGATGCCGAATCCGCCTTTTTCTCGTTTGGTGTCTGTCTGTCTGTCTGTCTGTCTGTCTGTATGTTGTGCCCTATACACGTCCACGCGGTTTAAGATATTTTCATGGAAATTTGCATACAGAGAGTACTTATCTTGATTTAGTGAATGGAATTGGTTGCGAAAGTCTGTCTGTCCGTCTTTCTGTTCTATGCTCGATTTTGTGTTTGTGTGTTTGTGTAGGCATCACATGAATTGTATTCCCGAAATTTGATTGCGTTGTATTTTATTTTATACATTATCTAATCATTTAGTGAATGCAATATTAAACATTTCTTTATTGTTATATTTAGACGAGTTTCATGCTAAAACACATGAGTAAGTATACTTAAATCAACCATAATTTGGTAGTTTAGGAAAAATTGGAATGTCTATTGAATATTACGATTAATTCGATTGCTTTACCAGTACTGCTGAAAAAGTAATTATTCTTCAAAAAATTATTATTTTTATGGAATTTCATTTCTGATACGTCATTTATTTCGAGTCTCATTTTTATTCTTTGCGCAATGAAAACGATTTCCGAAAATTTGGGACAGACGATATTTTTCAATGAAACGAGAATGAACACGATCGCGCGAGTAGTGATATTTTTCTGGTTCTTTCGATCTGAATTAATTTCACATTTCTAAATTTTGTACACTTTTAGTTGTAAGTTGTGGCAACTGTGCGAGATCAAGAGATAAAATTGAATCACAAATTAATATCTATGGAACAATTTTTTACGACATCTTTTATTTTGTTTTACTTCGCTGTTTCCTGTTTTAAATATTTATTATTTTAATAAATGTGTTTTCCTTCTCATCACACCCAACAGCACCACAAAGTATTAGACTTAAAAATGTTAGGCAAGTCAGTATAAATTTTCAGTAAATTTTAAATGTAGTTATGCCGTTATTTAAAGAATAATGCCGTTATTTAAAGAATAATGCCGTTATTTAAAGAATAATGCCGTTATTTAAAGAATAATGCCGTTATTTAAAGAATAATGCCGTTATTTAAAGAATAATGCCGTTATTTAAAGAATAATGCCGTTATTTAAAGAATAATGCCGTTATTTAAAGAATAATGTCGTTATTGAAATAATAATAATGTTTAAAAATCCAAACTAGAACTTTTTCCAACATTAAAAAATTCGTTGTAGTAATGACAGGAGAAGATTGCAAAATTTCACAATGTCGCATACCGGAGGCAAGAGTGCCACAGGTAAAAAATTATTGTTTTGTTGACTATGAGTGCGAGAGCACTCGCCGTAAATCGTAATTTTAATTAATTGAGTTGCACATGAAAACAACTTAAGAAAGGGAATTCCAAATCTTCCTATAAATCGTCTTTTATAGTAGTAACCTTAGTATCACCTTTCGTCTTTTTGAGCTTTGTCATACAGCAATTGTGCGATGTATGTGAAATGTATTACATGAATGGATATGCATGTGTAGGATTTGTGTCCAAAGTAAGTTGTAGAAAATATAAAGATGGCGAAAGATGTTAAAATAAATTTTTACTCTACAAAAAACGTAAGTCATTATATATTTTGATTATCTCTTCAATCTAGAGTAAACGAATTCAAACCGAGTAAGGTCGGGTATTTTGCTAGTTTCTAATAAAATGCATCATTAAAAGGACACCCCAGCGGTGTTACTACCAATTAGATTCTGATAGTATTTCAATTCCATCCCATTCCCTTGTTCAAAGGATATTGGAATTTTTTGACACTACTTATTCTCCTTCGTATTTTCTTTCCTGCGCTGATTTCTGTCTTCAAGATTTCTCATTATTCTCTGTAATCAGACAGCTTAAAAATTACATTGGAGTGGTGAGTAGTTCTCTTTCGTTTTCGTTTTAGTAACATATTGCAGCTCCATGTCTCAAATCAATCCACCCCATTTAAACAAAGCGGTAAAATTGACGAATGAACCCTGTAACGGTCTATTTATATTGTTGAGATCCGCTGTTGCCATTCAACAACATACAAATAACGTCCACTTCAGTGCCATCGTACGTTACTGAAATGTATATAGATTCAACTGCGTAAAATTTTACTGCGAAACCTTCTTTGGGAATTTGTAAACTTAACCAATCACGTCAGTAACTCCATTAAAACGAAAATACCCCATTATTCCACTTTAAAATAGCTGTAATGTTTTTAAATATTTTTATTGGTGTTGTTAACAGATATTTCGTCATTTTATTAGAGAATGCAGAACGATGTCTGAATCAGATTTTATTTCAAGTAAAATAATAAAATGGAACTTTAATAAAAGCGTGTGTTTTATTCCAATCATTTTCAAATTATTTTAGCAGTCAAACTACAAAAAGCAGAGCTTAAAGTGTGGAGTGCGTTTTGTTGTTTATTGATACTTGCATGAAATTTGTGTAGTCGTACTAAAAGACTTCAATGAATAATGGATTGAATATTAAAATCGTCGTTAAGCATACTGTGGCAGTGGACAAAAATTTCTTAAAGAGTAATTCGTTTCATGGATGTCCTACAGAAAAAATACCTATAAAAAAGAACAAAACAATCAAAAATTGAAACGCTTCACCCAAGCATGTATGCGTAATAATAGTAACGGAATTCTTTATCAGACACAGATAAAAGTAAAGAACATGTTACGTTTCATTAGGTTTGTGGAGTGCATAGCTTGAGTTGACATTGTAATCGCAACAGGATCCTACTAGTTTGAATCTAATACAACCATAAAATACTGTTATAGTTTGCATCAGTATTTACATAAAAACATATGTACCGTAATAGTTAATTCACGCTTTAGTGCGTTCTGAGCGTATTACAATTAACTTTCAAATTTTGTGATACTAGGAATGCTTTTATCCAGTTCGTACCATTTTCAGTGCACTGTTTTTATAATTTTAAGAAACAGGTCAACACAAAAAACGTGGTTATAGATTGCACAGAACTGTGTAACTTGTAGTTACTCATAGATTACCGTTATAGTGGTGTAGTTAGTTTAGTGTGTCGCTCTATGATCATTTTTTGCCACAATAGGGCTAATTGGACCGTATCGAAATGCAAAGTGTTAAATGGTGTATGAACACTATCAAATCGTAGTTCTATTTGGTATTTATGTGGAGAAAAAAGTAGGGATAAAACTGGAATCGACACAGTAAACAAACTCGAAAAAAGATACGGTTTTTCATTACGTAATAAACGAACTGGGAGGATGTAAAACTTCACGCGTAAACCTCAATTGTAAACAATACTGTAGACAGTTGAGTAAAAACAAGGGCAAAGCAGAGCCTTTAAATGGATCTAGTTCACAAACGCTTAAAGAAAATTTCGCAAAGAATATTTTCATGATTATTTTAATCTTGAACCTGAATTAAAACCTGGAAAAACTTCCCTTGCTCTTAAGTTGTGTCTTATAGGCTGTCCTTGAATTCGTGAATGAGACAAACTGCTCTTTCAAGATGAATTAATGATCAAAATATTAAATAACTAATTTCGTTCAAAGTCATAGTCTTCCTATGTACATGTGAACTCCATTGCAAAAATAATATATATAGTACCAAATGCAGTTTCTACTGATTAAAATTTTTATCAGTGGAAACTGCATTTGGCATAATTCTCACATGTTAATTTTTTATACTCCGCCAATTTTAAAATGTGCTAATTTCATATAAAAAATTATTTGAATATGTGTAAGATATTTTTCATCAATGAAAATTTTTGTTCTCATGAATGACCTCTGGCGTTTGAAGAGGAAATTATTGACAATCACAAATTTTCCTAAGAACAGTTGAACTAGGAAATATAAGCACCTTTTTTTAAGATACTCTACAATTCCTTAAGCAGTTTTTCCTCTCACAAATACAAATTACGTAATGCAGAAGGAAAACACGTTCGTTTATTTCTTCAAATGTCGTCAAAAAATTACTTTTACGAAGTGAGGTAAGGCATTGTTTGTGAAGGCGTCTGTTGAATTGAAACCTGAAAATGTAGTTTTAAAAAACACAATGCTAATTCTTTACAGTTTCAAGGAGCTCTTCAGTATCACATTCCTTACAATTTCCTTTCGTGGAATATAGTAGCGTTAATACACTCAACGTAATAACAAGAATTAAAATATAGAGCAGGACAATGTGTGCTCTTTTGCGACTGATATCGGTACTCAAATATAATACAATCCTAATTCAGTATCTTGCATAATTTCATTTAATAGATAGAAGTTTTATTGAAATAGTATTTGTAAGTAATGTAATGTAATTAGCTCTTAACCAATCCTTGAAATTATTTCTTTGTAAGGCAATGTAAGTTCTAATGTATTTATTTTCATGGGTAAGTTCTTTCTGTAAGGGTGGAAGATTAGAGAATATACAGGTAAATATAAAATTAAACAGAATCGTCTCCTTCCAACTGAAAAATTTCATTTTAAAATGCTGGAATAATTTTAACTATGTTTAAGGAAAATAAAATAATTCTCAGATAGGGATAAATTTTTTCGATAAGGAAAACATATGCGTGGCCGCTATTTCATTCTCGAGGTTTGGACACCCACTTGAAAACGTCAATAAGCTGTGCCCTCTCTAAAACTTTACAAATTCCAGAAAATGGGCCTTGATAAGTTCTTGTTGATAATTGAAATTAAACTTAAGACCACACAAATTAACAGATATTTATCGAAACATGAAATATTTGTTTTAACTTGTTTTGTTAGTTCACAACATTTTACTTCTAAAACCATCAAAAAATCGAAATAATCTCAATTATTAATTTATCTTATTTATATTATTATCTATCTATTAATTTACTGAACGTTTTTATATTTAATTTGTGTGTGACCACCCATAATTTATTGCTGACTGATCACAAGGGCATTCCCAGAACACCACTCAGGAATGACTCTGAACATATGTGCTCGGTAGGTGCTTTATAAAGCTTCCAAGTGTCTAACCGTCTACCCTTTATGATTGCAAACACTCAAGGCAATAGATAAGTAATTGAATTTGCATCGCACCAAAGCAACGTGAGGTATTGGTGACAGTCCGAGATCAATCCCAAAAGGAAGGCGACTCAAGATAATAAACGGTCGGTTGAAATAAAGTGTTTGATAAAAAACAGTTATCAGAGTACCTGTAATTCATACGGCACGTTGCAATATCCTTTTCGTTTCTGCCATGTCATTCATCTTTCTTAAAACGTGTAGGTGTGTAATTTGTTTGCTTCGCACACGGATATACAGGTGGGAAATGATTAAAGAGAAAGTGTTTTGTGCCCATTGGTAAACTCTGTTGGGTCAAGCTCAACCAAATTTGATGTAAATACTGTTTATACCACATAGTTTTTATTTTTAAAACAGTTTTGTTCTAAAGGTTGACCGTAATCAATTAACACATTGATATAAAGTCGTACATGTTTTTAAAATGCTGCTTAAAGCAAATAAATTTGCTCTGTAACACATGCACATCAAACTGTTCTTCTTGGGTAACCTTTTGACTCCTTGTCCTGTTTCCTCAATTTGTATCCCAGGGATATGTTAAGTTGCCTTTAATATTTAACGCACTGTTCAATGAAAATCCAACACCTACAAATATATAAGGAGCAGAAATTAATTTCTTTTGGGGATGACAGGTGGTACAACATATCAAAAATTGAAATTATAGTAGTGAAAGTCACATGTTGGAATCATGTTAAAAGCAGTAATTTGTGTATCCAACTCTAGCAGCGAAAACTACTTGCATATGTCGTGATATTGTCTGACAAAGGTTCTGGATGACTGTCCGAGAAATATAGTTCCACGCATTTTTCAGACAGTAAGTTTTGACTGTAGTGGATGACTTTTGGATCACTTCCAAGCAAATAGATCCAACATGTGCACAATGGACTATCGAGCAGACCAAGGAAGAAGTGTTTCTTGTTAGTCAAAGGAAAAGCGTAGTAATTCGGGTTACACAACGGGACGAGGCTATGAAAGATAGCTCTAGGGAGTGTGTATGCCAAGTAAGATGCTGGTGCTACTATCTCTATGATGTACCGCTGATTATTCAGAGTACCTTCGATGTGGAACATCGGAGATAACAGAAACATTCTCATTTGGCACAGCCTTGCTTTTATCTCTAGATGATCACAAGAACTTTGTTTTGAAGTCATTTTTTAATTTCATTGATGTTATTAACCTTGATTTATTAAACGTTAATGGTCTAGAAACCCTATGGAGCACCAAGGCATTATGTTTGGTTTAATAAAAAGTTGAAGGACATGAGTGGGAGTGGTCTTGACTGCCCTGTTGACTATATGTTGTTCTTGGTTTTGAAACACCTCGATAACATTATTTGGTGTCAAGAACTTAATTACAATAGTTTGACTGATTGGATGAACAGTTAAAAATGATATTTTAAGTTCCAGTTCTACCTTGAATCTGCGTGGTGCTCAAGAATAGGGTCTTTTTTAAAGCCCACTCTCTTAAGTATTCGACATGTTTCCTCTAATTCAATCGTGAGCCAAGATAAGTAGTTAGAGTTGCTATGGTATGTAATCACTCGCTGGAACTCCGATTTGTGAACAAAGGGTTGTCTGTTTAATGTAAAAATCTTTCTGGTTGTCTTGCTCTGATTCTCTGCCATGCCATTTTCCCAGAACCAGACACCTAATTTTCTCAATGTCAAATTTAGTGTCTAATTGAGACCACTTTGTTTTTAAGAACGCTGTTCCACATGACAAGATCATCAGCAAAACGGGCCCAATCCAGAAACGGCATTAAATTTTTTGGTAGGTCATTTATGAAAATGTTGAAGATGATTGAGCTGATCACAGTTCCCTGGGATAAACCTGTTTCCGTTTGCTTGACCCTTAATATCATCTACATTCCGGTCGGCACAAAAACGTTGTGACAGTGAATTATTGCTCAATGCAAACTATTAATTATTAAGGTATGGACCAAATCTCTGTAATTTCAGTGTGGCTTGAAGTTTCCCATACACGTTTATAAGCATATTTAAAACCTACATATATATTCATCTATTTAAGGCATCTTATATAACCTGGCACCTTATAAGACTTGGTGAACTGTTGAGTTGTATTGTCTAAAGCCCACTTGATTGGGTGGTAAAATAAAAACCCTGTGCTTACCAGATACTGAACAAGACGGGAAACAATCATTATCCCTAAGATACCCTATATATATATATATATATATATATATATATATATATATATATATATATATATATATATATATATATATATATATATATATATATATATATATATATATACTGAAGAGCCGAAACATTATGACCACCTACACACTAACGCGTTGCGCCTCCTTTGGCCTGCAAAACAGCTGCAACTCGCCTGGGCATAGATGTCACAAGTTCTTGGTACATGACTGGAGACAGGTAGTACCAAATGTCTAAACAGCGGTCACGCAAAGTCGAGATTTTCGGACATGGTGGTGTTTGAGCACTGAGCTGCCGCTCCCTGACACCCCAAATTTGTTCTATCGGATTAAGATCCAGCGGGTTAGGTGGAGTTTAAGTAGAATTGATTAATAATTGAGAGGGCAGCTTGCTATGCAGCCAGTATATGGGGTTTGTATCCTACTGTAGCGATGATAAACCATCTAAATAGTCTCCAAAGGAGCTTCGCTCTTCTGATCACTCGAGCTTACAGAACGACTTCAACGGCATTTCTTCAGATACTGGCTGGTATTGTGCCCCTGCATCTAGTCGTACAAAAGGAAGCTGTCATTTCAAAAATAATGAAACTTCAAGAAAACGTTAAACTATATGGTCAATGGTTTATCTGCACTGATTATGAACAAAAATATTTTTCTTCAAGCCACCCAAGTCTTCAATCCATTATTGGACCACCCTCTCCCAGCATTACAACATCTATCTATACAGACGGCTTGAAAACTCCCAAAGGTGTTGGCAGCGCATATGTTCTTTTTGAGGACTCCAAAATCTGTCATACTTGGGCTAGTACCCTACATCCTTGCAACTCTGTACACCAAGCTGAACTGCTTGCTCTTAAGGAAGCAGTCTACTATTGTGTTTCAGAGGGAATAGCAGCCAACATCAGGACTGACAGTGCATCAAGTATCGCCGCTCTTGGTAATCTCTTCTCCCACAACCAGATCGTTAATGATCTGGAATCGAATGATCAAGGAAAAACTGCTGGAAGCCACTGAAATACCCCAAATTAACATCTCATGGGTTAAAGCACACGCTGGCATCGAGGGAAATGAACAAGCAGACCTACTTGCGAAATCTGCAGCAAATGGGATCTATCACCAAACAACCAGCCTAAAGTGGCCTAGGTGCAAATTATCAAGTTCTATTGATGCACTGATCTTGAACCAATGGCAAGTAGAATGGGATAATTCTACCAAAGGAAGATACACTTATCAATTCTTTCCTAAGATCTCAACATACCTAAAATACCAGAACTCAAAGCTGGTACAATTTTTCGCAGGCCATGGACCATTTCCGGCATATTTAGAGCGTTTTCACCTTCGAACTAGTGCGCTGTGTATATGCGGCCGAGAAGGTGACCCCATCCACTACCTTTTTGACTGTGATCTCACAAGTCAGTGGCATTTGTTGAAACCTTCTCTGCAACACTACTCTCATTGGTGCCAAAATACTGCCAAGAACATACACTGCCACCACAAAATCCTTAAAGTGATGGAATTTCTCAGCTCCAACATTGATTATATCTGTGAGAGCTGAGAAGTCTAAGTCGAAAGTTCTCAAAATAACTTTGCTTTCCTTTTGAAACTTTTATAGGTCATTTTGGCTGGCTGACATCTGTATTTAACGTTCTGACTTTTGTATTTTACAATATTGTTATTATTTTTTTTCCTTCTGAAAATGATTTTTTTCTTTGTTTGTTGGTTTATGTTTATGTCCTTTTTTTTGTTTGTTTGTTTTCTCATTTTGTTCTGTGTCAATTTTTCAAACTTTGTCATCCTCTTCTTTTGTCATTTTGTATTTTTGTGCTTACATGTTTTGCCCTTCACTTGACTTTCCCCTTCTGTGTACTTAAATGTGTTTGTATATATTGTGGATTGCTTAGCTCTCCCTTATCCCAGAATCCCCTCCGTAAGGCGGACTATACAGCTGAAAGCCGCACAGGTGAAACAGTGTCTGCCTACGGCGTCCAATCCAATCCAGTCTCGATGTTCCAGGGCCCACTGTAAGCGTAGTTGACGATGACGCTTGGTTAACAGAGGCACACGAGTGTGACGTTTGCTGCACAATCCCATATACAACAGTGTCCACTGAATTGTGTGTTCCGAAACACTTGCGCTTGTACCTGTGTTGTATTAGACTGTCAGCTGAGCCACTGTCTCGCGCCGATTTTGCTTTACCAAGCGGGACAGTCTCCGACGTCCTTTTTCATTGATGACGCATGGACGACCAATATCTTGGCGTATACTGCTAGTGTCACCGTCATATATCCACTTTGCATGAATACTAACAACGGCAGATCGTAAACAACCTACCAGTCGTGCAGTTTCGGTCTTCGGGCCATTACGATCTGCCCTCGATCAAATTCGCTTAGATCAGCAGCCTTTCCCATCACTCGCAAAAGTAAGTGCAAGAATGATTACTTATCTTCTCCAGCATCAGTTAAATTCCATTCTCGCTTAATCACTTGCCTTCCACGTCATCCAGGGGAGTTCATTGAAAAATTTGGGGATGGTACATTGCGGAAAACATAGGCTATTTCTTTCTGTCTTCAGACTAATCTGTAGCCATAAAAATTGCCACGCCGGTAGTCCTGAAAATGCTCCTCGAAGCTTCAATTTTAAAATCTGAAGTTTTTTTATCTGTAATAAATGGACATGGACAAGGAAACACGTTCTAAAGGGTTTGTGTATGAGTTAACACAGGGAAATGTCGCAGTCATATTTGAAACACGAGCAACGTCGGGTTATTCAGCTAGTAAAATATAAAGATGAAGTACCGAAAATATATAGATTTTATTCCACCACCAAAATATAGAAATCAATGAATATATAATTTTTAATAGTTGTCTTTGGGGGTGACAGTAACCCATCAGCTATCTCATAGGTGCAAAATTGGTCGTGATAATGACGGATCCTGCCGGGTGAAAAGCAATTAAGTTAATATGTGTCCTGATGAGCAAACGTAGTTATCTTATGAAAACTAATCACCTACATTTATGCTTGAGAAAAAAGATTTTGCAGGTAAAAAGTTAACAAGACTGTTTTAATGTGCTAGTGAGCACATCTTTTACTTAAGTAAACCGTTTAATTAATGAAACAGCTAACTCCATATGTGAAATTTTCTTGTTACAAAGTGTGTGGCATCAATTTCAACTTACAAATGAATTCCATTAATCTGAAGTCCTCTATCATCTTATGAATTCCATGAATTACTCAGGAGGAACCTTGACACATTTTTTATACCGATGCGGGGGAAGGAGTTCAGGGTGACGTCAGCAGAAATGGGTGCTACATGACGTCTTGGCCGTAGTTTGATGGGCGCGGCTGCCACCGGCCGTAATCGTCCACCCCGGGCATATCGGGGCACAGTGGCGTAATTTGAGTGCAAGCGCCCCAATTTATCGCTACGAAAGGAATATTATATTGATTTGTGTTACGTATCGAACATTCTGTATTGCTTACATCTAAAATCCCTTTTTTAATACTTAAGTTAAAATGCATAGGATAACATAAATATGTGATGAATATTTAGGAAATATGTATGTGTGATCTCTAGTGTGACCAAGATTTTAATTAAGGAAAAAATGGAAATTTTTTTAATGAAAAGTTCAGATTGTATTATTTGGCCCTCAGGTAGTCCAAATTTTTTGGTCGCGACGAATTTTAAAATTCAACCTAGAATATTTTAAAATGAATTTAATAAAATAAAATTATTATTGTTTTGTTTGGAAATGGCAACAGTATAAAAGATCAGATTCTAAATTTATTTTTTTCCATTTCCGTTTTTATTTTGCGCAGAGGAATGATTTTCCAGCAGACGATAAAAAACAAAGTTTTAACTTTAGTTAGGTAGTTCTTTTTTGCTATTTCCTAGACCGTAAAAGATAGAGTAAAAATTTCAACGGATTTGAAATCTGCGGAAAATTTCACATCAGATCGATACCTAAAAACATGATTTTCGTTAAATAAATAAAAAAATTTAATTGAATCTTTTATATTTTCGCAAGAGAGTGTTATGTCACGCCAACATTCGTTTTCCAAAAATAAACATATACATTTCCTGCCCTCTTACGATTTCAGCGAAAGAAAGCAAAGAAAATAAAAAACATTTTTTGGCTGGCATTATTTAGTTCTTTTTAGTAAAATCCGAATCGTTAAAGATAGATTGAAAATTTCAACGGATTTAATATCTGCAAAAATTTGACACCAGACTATATACGTTGGATTTTCTTTTAATAAATAATTTTTCAACTAAATATTTAAATCATGCCGAATTTCTATTTGGTTTGCAAAGCAAATCCACACCACGGGCAACGTCATTATGGCTGTATTACGAATTCGTAGCAGTCACTGGGGTTAGCGAGCAGTGGTCACACCTGACCACACGAAAAGAATTGTCGCGGGCAACGCCGTACTGGCCATGCAGTGGCTAGTATACAAATATACAGCAATTTTAACTTGAAAATATTGGAGGAGACTACAGTCAAAAGAACAATTGCACTAATGATCATAGTCGCAATCGCTCCGTAACGTTTTCATAGTATATTCTTTGGTTACCTCCTTTTCTTTTTATTAAATAACCCACTTTAAACCTAACTTTTAAATAAAAAAAGGGAAATAGAAAAGAGAGATTAAAACTAGCTCTGTATGCCGACGAATGAAGATGGGCATATTGCTATCCTCGACATATTTTCATACAAAAATTTGTGAACTGTATAGGTGGTAAAGCAGTGAACTGTACATTGGAGTTTTTTCTCTCCTTTGTCGCCTTCCTTTTTTAATTCAAGTTTAATATCGATTGCTAAAGGAGCGTGAAAGCTCTTCTTTTAATTTGATGAGGCTTAGATCCCATTGCATTTGGACGAAAGACCTTATTGTCTCATACGTCTTGTAAATAAGTGTGCTTGTCAGTGATCAATAAATGTTTCTTAATTTTTTTGCTTTATTTAGGGTGTTCATGACAATAATTTCGGCTGGTCTCTTCTCCAGTGACAATGATGATACGATTTATAAAACGTCAAAACCGTCCAAAATCGTCGAACCCAATTTTGGGGATTCTGTAACTCAACGTCTGTAACAAGATAAATACCCGAAACCTTACACACTCACAAACCCCCTCTACGCAATCGGTGTGTAGGGGAAAGATAACGAGCGATAAGCGATCACAAAACATGTCATTTTTGTTGGAAACCCTTTTTCCTGTAAGTAGTACCGGTTATCGAAATGACCTTGTGTTCCGAAATCTGTTCACTTTCTCTCGTTTTTTCTTTCTTTCTTTTTTCTTTTTTTACAAAAATAGTACTTAGATTTTATCTCAAAACTAAAGGTAGCAGACTGAATTTCTCAGCTTCATAATCTTGGAACAGGCTTATGAATCTATGAAAGAAATTTTCAGTGTAAACAAACAAACCAGATGATACCATTTTGGGGTTAACTTTAAATGCAGTTTATCCCTGCTTTGCTGTCGTTTGGTGTTTAACTTAATTAGCATTGACCAATACACTAGATCAAAAATCAATTCGAAATCCATTCTTTAAAATATTTATTGTCAAAGTATTGATATCGTATTCAAAAACGAGCAAGCGTGTGCGTCTTGTTCGGAATACTTACAGGAAGCACGGTCAGTTACCTATATTTAGCTTGACAGAAAAAGCTGATCATAAAAAGCAGGGAAAATGAGAAGATATAATAAATCTCTTAATTAATCAGACTGCTGCACAAATCTTGTTTGATACAGTTCAATGTTGATTGTTACGTATTGGAACTAGGGAAGGAATTATAACTTAACTTTGAAATTTCTCTGAATCTTTTCTGTGAACTGTAGGTTGTGTGTTTTCACATATATCTTGAAATTTTGAATTTTGTTTACATCTATTTCGTTTCCTTAAAATTAAATTTCTTTCTATTTTGTTAGGAGTTTCATTTGACAGTTTTTATCTGGTCACAAATAATTTTTTTTACTAATTTGGCTGAAGCATTATCTTTTGAAACTTGCATCTACCTGTGTGTGTGGTGTTAGCGATAACGTTAATTATTTACAACCACTCTTTTTGAACAATCAATATTTACCGTTAGAAACGTATTAACCCTTTGCCAATAGTTCAACAGGAAACACGATACTCAGGTACATGTTCTATATTTAGGTTTTCTTTACGTCGTCATAAAAAATATTCGAAAACGATAAAACGGTCTACAAATAACAAAAACTCAATAGATTAGAACAAATTGGATGAAGTTTAGTTGTGGTATCGAGGGGGAGGGGGTGGCAAAGTGTTCGTGATCTCGGAAAATCTATATTGATAAAGAAAATCTACACATCCGTTTTATGAAAAACTCTTCCAAACTGTATCGACAGATGAAAGTAAAAACATAAAAATGGCAGAATTCCTTTTCGATTATATAGCTGTGAGTAAGTACTACGGTGAATTAATGGCATTCCTTTAATATTCTACTGACATGTACTTTTTAATTCTTTGAAGTGGGATTCCATTGAGTTGTAAATGTTTAAATAGGCTTATTAAAAAGCTATTACGCATGAAATTGAACTCTACGTAGATATTAAGAATTTATTTGCATTTTATGAACTTGAGATTTCGATTTTCCAGAAACTACTATTTCATAAGTTTATTAAATTGAATGTCTATATTGATATGAATGTTTCTGTTTCCGTGTGTTCAGAAGTACATTTAGTCAAAATGGTATCTGAGTGGTTAATGCTCTGGCCCTCTAATTAACAGGCTCTGGGTTTGAATCCCCGTCTGGGCGTCTGCTCGTAGAGGTTTGGAATCCACTTCACACACACACAAGCAGTTGGTCCTCGTCTAATTAGCACTCGTGTAGTAATGGTCATAGAATCAAACCATAAATACATTTATTACTAGAGTTTAAATTAGGTACACACCGAATATGAATATGGCAGGCTACAAAATTCTTGACATGTGACTAATAAATAAAATATATAAAAAAAAACAAAGCAATGTTGTAATTTTAAATTCCGTGATTATTACCGAAATGTGTGAAACATTTTTGCAAAAATTTGTAATTTTTTAAAAATTGCAGAATTGAAAAAAAAAATGATAATTTTGTTTAAATCCCGATCACAGTAACAAAGAAGTGTTCTGAATAAATGCATTTGTATATTTGTGTAAAATTGAGTTAATAGGGTTTTTGTAATAACTCTCAGAAGTGCATGTTTTAAAAGATTAGGCCCTTTGATTGCTATTTTCTGACTTGAACCACTAAGTCCATCTTCTACCCCCATTGCAGCCGATATTTTTTCACCATCTCGTATTCACGTGCGTACTGTGAGATTGTGATCGGTCTTAGCGACCCCTCCCTAATGAATGGCTTCGGACATCTTCCGAGTGACGTCACTTTCTCTGATGGCTTCGGACATCGATTTTTTTCCCCATCCCCTGGTATTCCATGCATAAGTGATGAATAAAGACAAATGGGGGAGTGGAACACACTATGGCGACGGCAATGGATCACGGTGATATGAATTCTTTGTTCCAGATGTTACGTAAAAACCACACTGGGGATTTAACCACATCGTTATTGCTGGTGCCATGGTAAAACGACCCTTTAGGTATGGGGACTGTTTGCTCAGTCTAGAAAGCAAGACAAAATAATTATTCTTAATTTTCACATCAAATTAACTTCAGTAACCCATATTAGATGCCTTCCATTTAACGCAAATGGAAGTGCATGTAGCAAACCTACGACAAACGGCGGTAGTACCGTGTGTTCTTGAGTTCAGACAAACAAATTTAAATACATTTTAGGATGTACTATAAAAGTTGAAAATATTAAAGCTTTCATTTAATTCACTAATTAATATAGAATTTCATAAAAATAATGGAAATTGAAGCAGAAAGCAAATTGAATTTTTTTAAGAGTAGATATAGTTTTTTTCTTAAGACAATCGAACTTGGAGATGAACGTCAACAGAAACTATGCAAGAAATTTCAACGAATTCTATACGTAAAAATGTGACAAATTGCCTTTTTTATAACATTTGAGGCCACGACAGATTTTACGTGCACCAGCCCCTTTTGTACACGACGTTTGGTTGGACCTAGTTTCAAACTCGCAACTCTTCAGTTATAATCTGTTGCTCTTCGAAGTCGGCTAGCTTTTCCCCGAAAAAAGGTATAAAATAACTTATCAGCAACACATTTACGACTTGAAGGTACGTCTGAAGAATTTTGGACACTTGATTGATGATCTGACCACGCATCCAGAACCAGTTGGCCCAATCCCAAGAGAAACTTGTAGCGCAATAAAAGTCATACCAACATTCTATACCGTTATTTTCTGTTAATCGTTAACATTTTTCTAGATTTCCAATTTTTAAATTTATAAAATATCGAGGTTGCGTCAAGTTTTTTATACAACTTACTAACCACAGCGTGGCTAGCCCAGCGTTGCCCGTGCCCGTGGTGTAAGTTATTAAACTGGTGTAAAATTTTCCTCAGATTTCAAATCCGTTGAAATTTTTAATCTATCTTTAGCGATTCCGTTTTTATTAAAAATAACTAACAATCCCAGTCAACTCTGCGCAAAATGAAAGCGGAAACTGAAAAAATAAATTTAGAATCTACCACGATGAAAAAAACTTGGCATGATTCCAAAACTTGTGATGACAAGGTCACGTGGGTAGAAAAGTCTAGTTTCCTGTTTTTCTTGTCTCTGGTAGAAACGCGTTGAAGAACAAGATGGAGAATAAAACTATTAAATTAATTTAAAAATCTTCCAAATTGAATTTTAAAATTCGCCGCTACCCAAAAATTGCAAAACATTCGGACTACCTGTGTGCCAAATCTCATTTCTGTAAATGCCATGGATCGTCAGGATTTTGCGGCCGCGAAACAAACAAACACTTCCTTTTATAATAATAGAGATATGTGTAGTCAGAAAAGGTTTTAGTCTTCAAAAACGCTTTCGCTTCAGGAGCGAAGTGCTTTTTGATGGTCTGTGAGGGTAGATAAATTTAGCGTGAGAGTTAAAAAAAAAAATTCCGTTCCCAGAATTAAATCGGTTCTTCAAGAGAGGTAGTCCAATAGAATAAGTGACGTATTCAGAGAAGGTCCCCATTAATGTTACAAAAATAAGTGCTTAAATTAGCTTAATTTATGCAATTAAAAGTTTTATCCATTCCATAAGTAGAAAAATCATGACGTTTTTAAAGCAGCTAAATGCATTCGTAATCGAACAATTCACCTAAAAAAGCAAACTAAAGTTCACCATGTGTGAAATGAGTACCATAATGGAAAGGGACATTGGACAAGATAAGAAAAATCTCTTATCTATTCATCTAGACATGTGTGACCAGACATGTTTTCAGAGGGCTCATCGAAATATTTAAAATTTTAAGAGAAATCAAAAATACACTCTGAAACTAATTTAATTATCGTAAAAAGAAATTCCTTTAAAAAGAAAGAATTTATCACACAAGCAAAATTAACGTAGATAAGCCTTCAAAAAATCATTGAGCATAATATTCATTTGATATTACAGCATTTAGATTGGGAAAGAAAACCAGGAGACGCAAAAACTGGACCTCCTCTGAAATTATTTTTGGACCGCGATAGCTCAATTCGTTTAACCGGAGGATTGAGTGTTTGAACCCAACAAAGATAGTCGCGTGCAAAGGGGACTGGTGCACTGGAAATCTGTCGTAACCTCAGGTGTTCTCACTTTCGTGTGGTGCGGAAGTTTGGAGAGTGGGGTGCCAGCTCAGATGTGACCTCTTCATCTGACCGTGGTTCAAAATTACGTGGTGTTGTCCTCGAATCCTTCCTTTGGGGATGGATCACAGACCGTCGCCAATAGCCCATTGTGTTGCGCTAGTCCGACGTTAATTAAAATACCTACCTGCTTATGAAAATTATTTTATTTATGCGTGCTTCCTTAGGCAAGGTTTATTGCACGCGCATGGCGAGTGGAAGAAATACTTTTTTTATTGGCCAAATACTGAAGGTTGAACTTCAACAATCTTTTGTCAACCTTATTTGAACATCAAACTATAATTATTAACCCCTTGGGAACAGATTTATTTGAAAAAAAGTAGTTCGGATTATCGTTTGCACATTAGTTAATGTTATATTTTCGTATCATCGTCTGTACACTAGTTACTGTTATATTTTCGTATAATTTCATCTGATAAGAATGGTATCAGTATGACAGAGATCGCACAGCTTCTGATCTCCGCGTTCATTCCAAAAAAGAATGTCTGATGACACAGCCGTGTAAATATTTCTATGTATGGAATCAGATTAAATAAAGTGTTTTCTTGTAGAGAACGATTGAATAATTTGATTCAAGGAGAGACTCGTAACACCAAACACTCTTTCCATGAACAAGAATGTACATGTTTAATTTTGTCCTAGTTTGAATGACGAATTAGACTCGTCATCCGTAACTTGGTTAAACAAGTGCACGACGAGTCTCAGTCGTCAAATGTACCCAATGGGGGTTAATGTTGTATAGCACACCCATTAGGTCGCCGGCTCGAATCCCGGTTTGTAAGCGGATGGTTATTAGTGATTGCCCTTGTTAGGAATAACGGCGACTCGTCCATTGGGTACTCTTTAACACGTGGCCACCATTTCTCCCTTTGTACGAGTACTACCGAAGACCGAGTGGTCAGTGGTTAGGTTTGGAAAAAAAAACATTAATTAATGTGAGGAGTTTATTTAAGAGCATCAAATAGATTTAGATACATCAAATCATATGTACCGTTAAGATGCAACTTACATAAAGGAATTTCATAACGAGTGCAGCAACTTTCGGCCGATTGCAGACTAGATTCATCAATCTTCGCTCCAATAACGAACTGTTTCCAATTAAATTTGAGTATAGTTAAGAAATTGTATCTGAGATCTAAGAAACAAAACTAAGTGCAGTAGAGGTAAGCTATATTTGTGTTGTGAATCCACAATTTGAGGAAATTGTACACTAGTTTAGAATATTTTACCTTATTACTTTTAGATCTATGAGAAGAAAAATGGAGTTTCTCCAAGACTATTCTTGAAAAGAATCTTAAATTAATGACTCATAGCTAAGAGCTCATACGAGATTAAACTCATAGGATAACACATGCACTATAATTTGGCTAGGAAACAGAACTTATTGGTATGTCATACGACAAAAGAAATTGTCTCATTTGGAAACAGTTTTACTATTTTCAACAGCGAAATCGTAGGTAATTTTTTACTTTTAATACTGTTTCTAGTTTCGATACATTTCTATCAATATTTAAGTTTAGATAAAAGTTTTGAGTTGTTAATAATTGGGAAGGAACGAACGAACCAGGTGGTTACAAATTTCATATTTTACTATTGTTGTAACGTGGTTGATCTGTATGGTTTTCCACGGTGGAATAAGGAAGGCATTTTTTTTTTTTAATTTTGAAAAAAGTAAATTTATGAGTCGTGTTGAATTGTTACAGTTAAAAACCAATGGAAGGTAAAAACGCGAAAAGGTGGAATAAATAGGGATTTCCCCCAATCAAATCTAGTAAATTTAAAATTGAACTTTAAAAAAAATTGAGATTAACCACGAACATATCCAGCCTACTTACTTTCGACAAAAATGCATGTAAATTTAGCTTGAATTGAAAATAAAAGTTTCAAAATGTCAAACTAATCGTCTTCCAATCCTTTATGTATACAGGTAGACCATCAGCGAATGCCATGCTCTCTCTAAAGTTCCTCTATAACACACCTCTGGGGTCCTTTGTGACAGGTTGGAGAAAAAAGAGGGAAGACAAGAACTGCAAAGAGATAGCCCTAGCTGACCAGGATCCCGCTCTGGCCAAGGACCCTGTGAGAGCTGCCTACATTCGCTCCATCCCAGAAGCCCAGTGGTTCAAGGGTGTCTTACTGCAAGGCTACCTCGTCTTTCCCAACGTTCTGGGAGGACTTGAAGAATTCGAAGTTCGAGACGATGATGTCTTTATTGTCACCTACCCGAAATCAGGTACGACTCGTTTCTTTCATTTTTTAAAGCGTTTGCATAACCTTCAGTCTTTTTTTATTATACGACCGGTGGAATCATGTTTCTCAGATTGAAAGAATTTGATATAAATTGGAAGTTTTTCAGAATAGAAGACTAGAAGTTTTCTGAATTAAATGCTTCTCCCTCCTCTCTTTTATGGAAAACATGCGCTTCAGTTTAATTTTCGTGCAAAAGAATTTTTAACGACCCCATCCCTTAACAACGAAGGCAGTTTCATACGCAAAGGTGTGGCTTCCGACAGAGCATTTTTTTAAGTCTCAGAACATTTAAATCATTGTATTTTTTACTTTCCCCTATTATGCAGTGCCACTAAGATCTGGAGGTAAGTTCCTTCACAGCAGACACTTCGTAAGTGATACGTACTTCCTTTTCGTTTCGAATTTCTTAAAAATTTGAAAAAAGTAGATTTATGAGTCATGTTGAATTATTGAAATATTATGACAGTTAAAAAACCAATGGAGGGTAAAAACGAAAAAAGGTGGAATGAATAGGGATTCCCCCAATCATATCTTGTAAATTTAAAATTTTTCTTTAAAAAAAATCTAAGACGATTAAAGAATGAGGTTTTGTTCATCACCAATAAAAAGAAATTAAAAAAGATGAAGTGCTTGACAACCTGACTAAAATGTCAAAACAGAAAAATCTCAGACAATTTAGTATCTGCGCCACACTTTTTCTCAATTGGTCAATGTGTTTCTGTGATAGCTTCCGATTACAATTGAACAACGAACCAATTACTTTCATTACTTTACAACATTAAATTTAAAAAAAAAGCAGCAGACTTTAAATAGTTCTAAAACTGTATTGCATTAGGTCTACCCTAGGCTTAACATGCGGATGGTACTGAAAAAAACTCCATACATTATGACGAATCGCGCATATCATGATGAGTCTCATAAATCCGTTCCATTTTTCTTTTACCTGCTAAAAGGGGAGATTTATGAAGGCGAGGATAACGCTATATTTTCGAGAATATCAATCATCTGTCCCCACTCTAGGGATATTGGACACCGTCATTTAGTCTATACTTGATCGAATGGCGATGAAGAGCAAAGGTTTGCCTATAATTATTGATTGGAATATTATTCCAACAGAAGTGTTTCGCTCTACGTTGGAGATGATGTATAACCCCCAATGTCTATAACTTTTTTAAATATTTTGGTTTTTCATGAGCTATAAATCACCAGGAACTCAAAGTGTTCAATAATTTCCAACTTCTTAAAGGATAACAGTTTAGAAAAATATTGATTTTTTTTTTGTCTCATTGTTGAAACATCCGTCTGTGTTTTGTGGAAGCGGATATGGTGAATGAGGAAATTAATGCTTGTATCGAGAATCTGAATTGATAAGAAAAATGTATTCCAAATTGTGTTGTTGTTTTCATGGATCTGCATAATTCCAAGAATTCTACGTGTTTAGGGAATACCAATTCGGTACTTATCCAGCAAAATCGCTTTTTTCTGTACTACGTGTCTCCAGCCTCTTGGCCATCAGTCGACGAGTACCCCTATGAGATCTGAAGTTATAAAATAGACTTCAAAAACACCGTCTACACTATTTCCAAGAACTTTAGGGCAATCCTTGAATGTCTCCAGCCATTTCGTCCAGTTCGCAAAGATAGTTGATTTCGCTGCTCAGATACAACTTATCTTGGACTCCTGTCGACTCCTTTTTGTTGTTTGAAAACCAAAGTCGTGATCGACGAACAAATAAGCCTTGTGATGTTACGTAGAAGCAAAAAGGGTTGTGGTTGGAGTAACCATGCTCCAGCTTTAACTAATTGAGAAGTTTGTTTATTATCATGCATACTACAATGACATGGGATCCATTGTAAGACATCCTTTTTCTTGATCTTTACAAGGTGATTAAGTTTTTCTCTGCATCGATGCTCAAGATCGTATGCATTCTAACCTATGGTGGTAAGATATATTACTTATGATAATGGATGAGAAGCACAACATTGTTTTTAAGACTTGTCTCTATTTCATCCACAGTCAAGCTTATAGCAGCAATATCTCCATCGAAAGCATTGCAGTTCCTATTATACCTCAAGACAATGAAGCCTGAAGCTGTTCTAGAAAATTTCAGCTCATGTTTTCCACCCCAGCTAACATAAATATTTATAGTAAAAATATAATTTCCCTCACACTATTAAATTCAGTGGCATCAGTAGAGGTTGAGAGGAGTAACACTTCTAAAGGGTGGCACCAAAATTACTATAAAAATTTTGTAAAATGATTTTGTAGGAATTTATATTTCTATAAAAAATATCTCCGTAAGAAGTTGTATCACAAAACCTTTCATCTTAAACACGGTTTGTAGGTATTCTGTCAAGAAGTTAAAAAGTAATCTAAAGGGTTGAAAAGAATTAAACTTTTTGACACCTTTCAAACGGTTATGTTTCCCTAAACATTAATGTGACACAGCTCAACGTACGCCATTTTCATCGTGTGTAGAATTTTCTAAATAACCGAATAACTCGTTATTCACTACACTGGACAGCTTCATGGCTGAAGTGCGTATAAAAATGCCTGTGTATTTACATAGCAATAAAAAATTTAAGACCGTCTCAAAATGGGATTCTTTTTCAGGTGGCATGCTATATGGCACCCTAGTTGCCTTCTTCACCCTCTTCATTCTAACCCTCCCCTGCTCTTCTACTTTCTGCTCTTTTCCACCCTCGTTGTAAATTTAAAATTTAACGTGGATTTCTATGTCATGTGTTAGGCCCATCTTAGTCAATTTCTGGCCCTTGCGTCCCTAAAAATCAGTAAACTATCCAATCATCTATGTATAAAGGGTGCAAGTAAAATGAATTGCAGGACACATTAATAGGTATCCTTGCTTCAAAATAAAAACGGTGGCTGAGATTGTTACTTTCAAGTCAGTGCTTTCTTGATTTGCCTGTGTAGTATCAAAAACACTTAATTCTCTTTCTTTTACAGTCGTCAAAAAGGAAGAACAAAGAGTTAATCCCCAAAAAGCGAGACTAACGAATATAATCCCAAAAATGTGTTATTTCTCCTCCGTCCTTTGTACCTTCAGAGCGACGCCGATGTCTATTAAGTGAAAACATTCGTACGCCACTTGTTGTCATGGTGACATCTATCATCTCTCGGCACCACGGTGTTTACTTAGTTGTTTTCTTTCTGGATCTGCAATCCTCTGACCACAACGCACAAAAAAAAAATAGCATATCTGGTGAAGGTCAAATTTTTATGGTACACAGGGCGCTCTTTCAACGTGCGAAACAACTAATACTAGACTGAAAGTACATTTAGGAAAAAAACGGAGATTAGATAGCAGAAAAACGAAGGGAGAAATTGTCACAAACGCATTTGGATAATTGAATTTTGTAAACGAAACTCGGTTGTAAATGAATGCATTTAAGCATGTCACGTTGCATATAACCGCTGTAGATCGCTATTGATTCATTCTGGACTTTATTACTCGTAGATTTCCCCTAGCATATTTATTTAATATTAAAGGACAAACCGACGTGATGGCAGTGCTCAAAAACCGTATCAATTGCTCTACGTCAGGGGAATATAATTTTTTTGGCCCCACCCTAAAAAAAAAAAAAAAAAAAACAGGAATGATTTTATGTAATATCCGATGAATAACACAAATCTTCCTGAAAAAAATTCGAAAACTCTACATGTATATTGCATAAACGTACGTGGCATAAGAATTGACATTTGCAACAAACATACACTCTATAACAAAAAAAAAATCGGCGCACCAAGAAGGAGTTATCCAGGAATTGTGCCGGACTCGATCAATTTAGAACGGCGCTGAATGGTGACGTATAGTCTTTAATGACGAGTCCCGTTTCCAACTGTATCCTGACGACAACCGCAAACGTTTGGGTAGACGTCCAGGGCAGCGTGGGGATCCTGCCCTTACTATCGCAAGCCACACATGTCCACAACAGGGCGTTATGGTATGGGGTGCCATCCCCTTCATTTCTGGCATACCTATAGCACAGCGGTACGTAGACAACATTCTACGAACGGTTGTGTTACCGTTCCTTTAGCGACACCCCGGACTTATTTTTCAACAAGATAATGCCCGGGCGCACACTACACGTGTTGATATGAATTGTCTTCAAGATTTACCAACACTTTCTTGGCCAGCTAGGTCTCCTGATCTCTCTCCCATATAGCATACTTGGGACGTTATGCGAAGGCGATTGCAACCATCCCGAAATGTTGAGCATTTAGCCCAACAGTTGGAGACGGCAAGAAATTCCGCAGGATACCATCCGGGAACTTTTTCAGTCCATGCCACGCCGGGGGACGCATCCTGGCCACAGGTGGACCAACGCCTTATTGACTTCCTCTCTTTACAAACGGTCAAACTCTAAAATAAATCATTCAATTGTTCTGAAATTTTAATCGTTTGTTTTTCTATGTCTGTTCTTCACATCCACCTATGTTTATCGCAATCGGACTACACCTTGGTGCGTCGATTTTTTTTATTATGGAGTGTATATAAGCACTATAAAATTGACCCTCCGGGATTCATTCGCTGACATTGCCACTTAATTAGCCCTCCAAGAGGTTTCGACGAGATATCTCGTCCATCAAGATCTGGGGATTTTTTCTAATTGACGAGATACCTCATCATCTAGATGTTGCCGACTTTTTTTTGTGTGTTATAACGAGATCAAAATCTGGTCAGTTTATCTTCTAATGACGACATAACTCGTCAATACAACCACCGGAAGGGTTAAGTACAGTTGATTTGAGCCACTGAGCTGTATAAAAGGGAGTAACTACACAGAACAGCTCGACGCGATTGCAAAATTCTGATATCGGAAGTCAGTGAGAAATCTGAAAGATCTTCGATGAAAAGAAAATGCGAGCGAAAGCGAAAGTAGGTTTAAATAACAAAATGCACCGAATTGTTTTTGATGAAGTATATTGGAAGCAATTGAAGTGGAAACTCAGAAGCTAATTTTGGTAACAGCGTAAACTTTTTGCCATGCATGAAATTGGTAATTTTTAATTAACGTCGTACTAGAGCAACACAAAGGGCTATTGACGACGGTCCGGGATCAATCCCCTAAGAGAAAGGTTCAAAGATAACACCACGTAGTTTTGAACTACGTCCATTGAATTGAAAATGAACATTGGCACCAGTAATAGGTGCACGAAATGCCGTTTTGCCATTCTTGGCTAGTTTTATTTGACTTGGAAGTATGAAATATATTGAAGCTCATCATTATAAATGTGTTTAAGAGAGGTATGAAATGGAGTAACAACTTGACATCAGTGGGCATAGGCAATTAAAAAATTAAGAGTAAGAAAGTATATATCTTCTACTATCAGAAAGCGCCATATTTCTCTATATCTGTAATTTTTAAAAAATTAATGGTAAGTTATCCCTATTGCTTTGGCAAGTTTTGTTTTCCAACATTTGGATGTTAAACAAGGTCTCTCTCTCTTTTCTCTCTCTCTCTCTCTCGATATCTATATCTCTTTCTACATATCTCTATCTATATCTCTGTCTCACTCTGTATATCTATATATCTATCTCTCTGTCTCACTCTATATATCTATCTATCGCTCTATCTCTCTGTCGCTCTATCTCTCTCTGTTGCGCTATATATATATATATATATATATATATATATATATATATATATATATATATATATATATATATATATATATATATATATATATCTGTCGCTCTATCTCTATCTCTCATTTTCCCAATTGTTTCATATTTTATCACTGGATTTTTACTTTATATTGTTTTTTATTTTTTTCTCTTTTCCGAAAGTTTTTGTTTTGGTTTTTGGGTGCACCTTGTGTTTATTTCTAAGGCTAAACCTGACACAAATACAGAAAAAGCTCAAAATATCTTCCTTTTAGAAGTGACACTCGATTTACTCTCTTGTAAAAGTAAGTGAGCTCAATTAATATCCTTAATTTACTATATTTTGCTTCAAAAAAGGTTTTGTTTGTAAATTTTTTATTTCCCTCTCTTTGTTCCATTCGGCTTTTTGCACTGTTTAATTTAGAGATTCGCTATTTTGTTTCTCATTTGTTGCGTTTAGGTTTTATTAACTTTTTTTATTCTTGAAACACACAAATTATATCTTCAACTTCTTCATGGCCGAAAGTCATCACGTTAGGTTGGTGTGGAAGATAGGTGAGTGGGGTGCCAGCTCAGATGTTGCCTCGTCATCTGACCGTGGTTCAAAATTACGTGGCGATACATCGAAAGGCTGGGACGGTGGTAACTAGTTAATATATCTTCAAGTTCTATTCAGAATGGATTGTGTCATGCTTTGTTTAAAAAAGTTCATTTATATTTACATTTATTTTAAACTTATTTTAACTTTAGAGAAAAACCGTGTATAGATATTAAACTAATACTGTTTGTCCATTTTTCTAATTGGTGGAGAAGTTATTTTTGAAAAAATGCTTCGCTACTGTATAATAAGAAAACATGTTATATATTATAATTTATCTCTGACAAATATCCAAATTAACAGAGGCAATTTGGTAAGTTTTTTAATTAAAGTCGAACAAGAGCAACTTAACGGGGCATTGACGACGATCCGGGATCGATCCCCTAAGGGAAAGGTCCGAGGTCAACACCACGTAATTCTGAACCACGGTCAGATGACAAGACAACACCTGAGCTGACACCCCACTTTCCAAACTTCCACACCAACCCAACGTGAGAACTTTCGGCCAAGCCAGATTTAAGATGCACCATTCGCTTTCAAACATCCATATACTGACCCGGATTCGAACCAGGAACCTTCCTATCTAGAGGCAAACACCTTAACCACCAGACCAAATTAACAGCGACATAAAAAGATGACATTGTACATTTGTGTACTTTTTTTCCTAATGGCAGGCACATTTTGACCTAAGTCATTGGCCACTACAAGGCCGGAAGTGACGGAATGAGAACTTTCGGCCACGCCAGATTTAAGACGCACCAGCCGCCTCTACACCATTCGCTTTCAAACATCCATGCATGAACCCGGATTCGAACCGGGAAACTTCTGATCTAGAGGCTAACACCTTAACCACTATACCAGTTGGTCGGCACATTTGTGTATTTATCACAGAATTTTGTGTATTTAAGAAACATTGACACCTGTATATTTTTTTATGAATGTCTGATATTAGATTGATTGAGAATTTTCGGGTCCTTCCGTTCCTGTTTACCTATTGTGAAAAGAGTTATTATTTTAAACAGTTTTGTTGAATATTTGGCTATGATGGTATTAGCTCACGGTTTATTCAAAGAAACAAAAGTAAAGTTGGTCATGCCAATTTGAAAGAGATACGCAGGCAGCCACAATCCGTTCAAAGTCTGGCATGTTTGACTGAGGAGTCCTTCGGGAGTCCTTGACGATATTTCTTTCCAGCGAGTGGCCTCCATTACTCTCATCAATCTCTTTTAAAAAATAAGTACGAAGATTCAAAACTGATTTGTTCTCTCTTCAGGTAAAAATCCGATTTCGCCGTTGAAAGGAATCGTGAGACGATGTATCGGAATTGGACAAATGCTGATATGCATGTTGAAAAAAATATTTTGATCTGATTTGGAATCTGCTGGGTCATCGAGAATAATCAAATGTCACAACTTTGAAAACTTATGCACGTATCATTTCTAGACTAACGATTAACAATTGATGTGGTCCCTCTGGAATATTCGATCGAGTTTCTAATAGTAATCGTTACAAATGTCCTATTCTACAGCGAGAGATAAACCTTTTACCATCAACTAAAGATAGAAAACGTGTGCTGCTCCAAACTAAAACTCGAATATTATCTGAAGCGACAAAATCCTTCATACTCATCAGATTAAGAGTCTTAAATCACAGTCACCAGCCTTACTGGACTCTATATATAATCTCAACATGAAATATGGGAAAATCCTCCCATTCCTGAAACGATAAATGCAATATTAATGTCTCATCCATGTGTCCAGATAGAGTGGCAATTTCGTGTGACTTGGGATTCCAATCGACATTCAAATGACCTTTAGCTCCATGGAAGTCTCTAGTATTACATTGCCCTCCTCTATATATCAAGGTGCACTTTTTTTGTGGATCGGGGTATTACTGACGATGAAAAATAAATGCAGGAAAAGTAGATGAGTTGGAAAGGGGGTTTGAATAATTTATAAAGCTCTCGATCCCTACCAATGGCACGCGAGGTTTGTGGAATAAATCGCGCAACTGACTCTGCCGGCGTGTAATCATCGTCTTATAGGTTCTCGAACCTCTCGTATAAAGTAATGATTGGACCACTGCGTGGTACATTTTTTTCCAGGGAAGTGCCGCAAAGATTGGATCACGCACACTCTTTGATAGCAAATTTTTCGACTAATCATTCAATGTCTGTTTAATGATTCGACCTAGAAATGAATTCGTACCTCGATCTATGGAGAAGCGATTGCTTTCTTTATTTTTTAAATTCTGTTTTATAGTTTCGTTTTTTCATTAGCTTATTATGTCTAACGTTTGCCTCGGGAGATTTCGAACCTGGTTTTTGATTTCAAATTCTCGGATATCATTCTTCGTTTAAAACAAGGCTCAAAAGCCTGATGGTTCAACGGATTCTCTGAATCCAAAAAATGCAGTGGAAGACACGAAATTATCTGGATATCTACTCTTCACTTTCTATTTCGGGAAGCGCGGTGGATTTGTCCACTGCGCTAGCAATTGCAAGCTATAAGCAGCCTAGATTCAATTCCTGTAACCTACCTCATGTATTTCGCTTCAGAATCAACTCGAACTTTTCCAGTGTTTGTTATCCAAGACTTGAAGTTGTCTGTCTTGCTAAATGTAGGTGGTGTTAGTACTTTTGCGGCGAACGTGTTTCCTGTTAAGTACTCCGAATTTGACGTCACTTGGTTTGTTTTCCGAGAAAATACGATTTTTAAGCACTCCGCCAACAAAAAAATTCCAAATAATTAATTTCAAATTAAGCTTTAGACTACGGCTGGTTCAGCAGTTGTACCTTAATCGCACCAAGAAGGAATTTAGGCAACAGCCAATACAACAGTTATACCTTAAAATTTATAAGAATCGCGCCAAGAAAGAATTTAAATCACGGCTGGTACAGTAGGTGTGACTTGAAAGTTATTGGAATCGCGCAAAGAAAGCATCACGCCGTTATATCTATAGCCGTAGTCAAAGATTAATATATATATATATATATATATATATATATATATATATATATATATATATATATATATATATATATATATATATATATATATATATATATATATATATATATATATATATATATATATATATATATATATATATATATATATATATATTTCGGAAAAGAGGAAGAAAGGTGAAAAAAATTAATTTTGAAATGTTCTATAAATAATTTTAAAATTCGGGCTGAACACAAAAATCGCAAAAAATTTAGGCCTAACAGTGTGCCAAATTTCATTATTGTTAGTACCATAGATGCGTCAGGACACAGCGCACAGTACACAGATACAGAAAAACACTTCCTTTTACAATAGTAGAGATTATGTATGTTGTGGGGTAAAAGCGATACCACACAACTCTGAAATCTCATGTAACTCGGAGCACAAAAGCAGAGACTGTTAAAAGCGCGTTGCGGCTTTACTTTTTCTAAATCATGGGATTAAGACTAACAAATAAACCTTCAACACTACGTAAACAGATTTACAATACCTGTGTTTGATTTTTATTTTCAGGTACGACGTGGACAGAAGAGATAGTGTCCCTTATATACAACGACGGCGATCCAAACAAAGTAAAGAACAAACTGCTGCACTACCGAGTGGAGCATTTGGAAGTGGGCAGGCCCATAGGCCACCTGCGGCATCTCAGGAAGTTAAAGTCGCCTAGGCTGATGGCAACACACCTTCCTCTTCCCCTGATTCCCAGGCGCCTTCGGCAAGGAAAGTGCAAAGTAAGCAGCACTCAAATTTCTCCTTTATGTCTGCAGACGAATACAAGCATTTAACTATAAAAAATTTTGATAAACTATTTGAAAATCGAGAGTTGTCGATATATATCACTCTATTCATTCTATCTAGAATAAAAATGTATCGTTCTTTCTCTTAGCAATAAATTTTTATCCTGTCTGAAACTAGCCAATGGTAAAATGGATTTTTCGCTTTGACACATGAGCTGGATAGGCTTAATTAGAAAAGCTAGTTATGTTAGCTAAAGCTAGCTCTTCAAAGGTTACATATTCAAACTCGTTTTCTTTCCTATTGTGTACTTTGGTCCTATCGATTGTTGACGTATTGCTCTATCGAAACAACCCCGGATTAATTTGTATCGTATTTGTGTACCAAAAATTGATCCAGCAACACAGAATTATTGATAATCAGCCTCCTATTTTTGAGAATAAAAGATATTTTTTCCACGCCCTCATTATGATAAACAATTTTACTTGTGTCCTTTTTCTTTCGGGTAAACCTATTAGTTTTCATATGCGTCGAGTTTGAGACTCGATCCAACCAAAGACCGTCATGTACGTGCGGTACTTTAGAATTCTGATCTATGGGAAGATTTTCAGCTGAAACATAAACAAACCATCGAAGAAAAAAATACTTTCTATTAAGAACTAGTTTGATTTAGCGCCGTTGTAGTTAAAACAGTTATGACATACCAAAATTGCATTCAAGTAGCATTCCAAGTAAAGAAAGAGGTTATCAAAACGCTAGCGCCCTCTGTAATTAGCTTTACAAAAAATCTCTCAAGCTTCAAAGAAATAAACTTTAAATTTAAAAATCACTCGTTCTCTTTCCAATATGTAATTTGCTGGTTCGACGATTTAATCACATCAAATTACTACCCCTGAATAGTTGGTTCGTTGGTATCTATCGCGTAAAGGCCATATTTGACCAGGCTGCGCCTAACACGACAGAGTCAAGTGATGAACATACGAACACAAGGAAAGTTTGACATAAGAGAAAAATACACTCACGGTAAGTTACAGGAATCGAACCCGTGGCACTACATCTCGCAGCCCCTAAAATAGCGTTGGTTGGGTTGGGTTTTATGGCATATTTGACCCAGCTGCATTAAACAACGTCGAGTAAATAGACATAAACACAAGGCGGATTGGTATTTGGATTTACGTCACATTGAAGCAATACAACGGAATATTGGCGACGGTCAGGGATCAATACCAAATGAAAAGATCCGAGCACACAGAAAAGAAACGCTTTACTGTCACAGGAGAGATATATACACCCAAGAAGCAATCGATCCTGCAGTGCCTTCAGGTCTCAGTTTGCTAGAGTAGTGGGCAAAACAACTGTGCCACCCACTAAAATAGGGAATTTGCAATAACTGTAGCCCCTCGCCGGATGGATTTCCTGGGTGATCCCCCGGACATACTACATCTGTCAAGTAATCTATAGTATATATGAAAAAGGATGTATGTATATTCTCTAATACAAATCTATACCGTTTTACCAATCCACACCAAATTTGGTACACTTATACATTAGAACACTGCGGAATACATAGATTATTTCTTTCCTGTGTTCAGACCAATATGTAGCCATGATATATAGCCAATTGGCATACAAGTAGTCCTCAAAGTGCCCCTCGAAGCCTCAATTTTAAAATCCAAAGTTTGTTTTCCTGCAATAAATGGACATGGACAAGGAAACACGTTATACAGGGTTTGCGTATTTGAGTTAACACCGGGAAATGTCAAGGCAGGAACACGTTCTGTAGGGTTTGTGTATTTGAGTTAACACAGGGAAATGTCGCGGTCATATTTTAGCTGTCGTGGTAAGAAACACATTCTACAGAGTTTTTGTATTTTAGTTAACGCAGTGGGAAATGTCGTGGTCATATTTTAGCTATCGCGGTCATATTTGAAACCCGAGCAACGCCGGGTTATTCAGATAATATTCTATAAAACAGAAGTATGTGCATTCAACATGTTTTGTGCTGCCAAACGCATTTTCCAGTATTTGAAGATCATTACAGTCACTTTTTTAATTTCCTGATTCTTAAATGCAAATGACTACGTGAAACGCGCATGATATCTTGGGTACGCCCCCGGACATTTTCATATATATAGCTTATAGTCACACTAGTCTCTAATCTCCGACGACTTGTCCCTTCTTTGCATTAACCTACCAAAGTGAACAATCGATTGAGAAAATTACTGCAAAAAAAAAGTTATAACCACATCGATTAGCACCTATCCTTGGGATTAACTATCCCAAATTTGGAATCCCATTATTGATTACATATTATTGATTGTAGGCTGGTCCCTGTCTCAGCTTCAGTTGAGTTTTTAAAAATAATGGATCCTTTGATGTATTCCACCTTTCGGAGCTATTTTGGGATTCCTGGAGGCTATTTTAATAGTTGCGTGAATGAAGATTTATACTAATGACAGCGTTGGCGGTGCTATTCCTATGCTTATTAACAAGCTGTTGTGCGAAATTGCCGTGAATGTTACGAGATTATTAAGACACAAGTGCTGCGCAACAAATGTTGTTTTCATTTGATTTCGCTAGCAGAATTACTCGCCGTTGATAAGATTGGACTAATTTAATATGGATTTAGAAGAATTACATTTTAATTGCTCCTATATTTACTGAAAAAGTGAATAGTCTGGAATATAATGTTCATCAGTCCTTATCAACAATTAAAGAATTATCCATTATTCGTACGATCTGCACTTAATTTGGAAATTTTTAATTAATGTCGCACTAGACCAATGGTTCTTACGGCCCCCAGGGGTCCTTGTGAACGTTGAGGGAGTCTGTGGAAAATTTAAATTAATTTGGGGGGGGTGTGGACTACGTCGGGGGGTCTGCGAAAGGTTTAATACAGAGTAAAATGATCGCGATCCATTTTCACTATTATGAAAGTTAAAATAAATAGCAATAAATAAATTGGTAGTGATTTTCACGTCCTGGGTACAATATAAGTATAGATAGGTACAGAAAATACACAAGAAGTATTGACAAAAGAAAATTCTTAATGTAAGTACTTAAAAACATATGAATCTCTATAAAACTTGGCGAGTCAACTTTGCCAGGAAACAAAGCTTTACTCTTTGCTTATGTGAGATTTGCAAAAGAAAATATTTCCCAGTTGTTATTTCAAAATGTTTGGAAACGAACGAAAGGTGAAACACTATTTAATGAATCAAAAGGATTTTTCGATTTAAAATATATACCCTTGAATAATATCCTCTTCGTTGCTACTGGCTTTGCTCCGGCAATGGTAGTACGACACCGAGGCTTTCTGGCATACTTAAAACAAGCTATACCGAATTTATTATCTGTACATTGTGTCATTCATGCACAACATTTAGTCGCTTAAAATCTTAGTGAACGCTTACATGGCTCACTAGATTATATCATTAGAGCAGTAATAAAATCAAAAAGAATGCCTTAAATGAGAGATTATTTGCTCAACTTTGTTTGGAAAAAATGATGAAGATTATAATCGTTTACTAAACACGGAAGTTCTTTGGTTGTCTAAAAGTACATATTTGGATCGATTTTATGCACTCTTTGATTCACGGTTGGAATTACTGTAAAATAAAGACAATGACACAAAATGACGTAGCTTATATGACTGACTTATTTGCCAAATTTAACGAAACCAATTTGAAGCTACATGATGATCGATTACATTTAATCAAAACTAAAAGTGTAATAGCTGCATTTGTTACAAAACTTTTTCAATACAAACTAAACTTGGGGAGAGAAGAATGCTCCTAGTTTCCAAGTCTTTCAAAATTTCAAAAACGAGTTGAAGATTTGGTTGCTTATTGTCAACACTTAACGACTCTTTATTCTGACCTCAGCTAAAGATTTGAAGACATTCTTCACTTGATTATCCCCTATTGGGTGTTGGACCCTTTTGCAAGTGGACTCACAAACTTAGATGATGAATCCGTACTAATACCGGAGCAATTTATTGAATTATCTACAAATGAGGAGTTGGAACCAATGTTTTAACATGGATACCGCAAATTCTGGTTACAAAAAGAGATACCAATTTTATATCATGCATTATGGGTCACTGTACAGAAGCTGTTAATTATTTTCCCGTTTTCCTATTTAGTAGAACGTGTATTTAGTGCCGTTATGAGCCTCATCACGAAAAAAAGAAACCGACTGGAAATTAGTGCTCGGGGAGACTTACGAAAAATTACTCACAAACACAGAGTCAAGTAATTTAAACAAGTACTACTTTAAATATCAAAATGTTTTATTCATATTTTATTTTTACGTCACCTTTTACCATTTAAGACATCAAAGTTAAATTTGTAATTTTTCTATCATACAGTTATGTAGAGTTATTTCTCTTGAGGGTTCATGATCAAGTTTTTGTTATAAGAAGGGGTCCTAGGGCATAGTAAACTTGGGAACCACTGTACTAGAGCAACACAACGAGCTATTGACGACGGTCCGGGATCAATCACCAAAGTGAAAGATCCGAGGACAACACCACGTAATTTTGAATCACGGTCAGATGACGAGGCAACACCTGAACTAGCACCCCACTCTCCAAACTTACACACCAACCCAACGTGAGGAATTTCGGCCACGACAGATTTAAGGAGCACCAGCAGCCTCTACATCATGCGCTTACAAACATTCATGCACTGACCCGGATTCGAACCAGGAACCTTCCGATCTACAGGCTAATACCTTAACCACCAGACCGGTTGGTCGGCGTACGACTTGCAGAAGAGTTGCACAATTTTTCTAACAGGTGCATGAAAAACATTTATCCTTCCTTCCGTAAAAAGTTTAAACATAAAGTTCTAAGAAAATACAAATAAGTAATACCATACAGAGATTAAAAAAGGGGGGAAATCATAACGGTAGGTAGAACAGACAGTGAGTCGTGCTTCCCAGAAGTGTTTGAAAAGAGTTTTTCAGAATAAAGCAGGGGGAAAAGGAAGACGGGGTCCATCACATACCACGGCGTTCGTTCAGAGAGGACATAATACTCTGCCCAGAATTCCTATGTGATAGAGATGGTTCTAACGACAATTATGACCCTAAGTCGTATTGACTGTAGCAACAGCCATATATCTCGGACTGTTAAGAAGTAAGACGTTCAACTCCTTCCAGCGTTTTCAGTTGTGGCTCAGTGGTTTTTCCCTCTGATCTAGAAGGAGGTGCATGTTTAATTCCTATTCCATTCTCCTCCCTTCTGTATCAATAAAACTTTCCTTTTGTGTATGTCCATACTTGACGTGGTATGTCTTGTGTTTGGTGAGGCTTGTCTGAATATGGGTCTTCCCCAACCCCCATCAAGCCTAACCGACTAAATTTTATATATGAGTTGAGGCTGGATGTATAATGCTCTTTAACACCAACTCAAAAGGGAGATCTTTATCTTTTTTTACTAACAAACGACTCATATTAATCATGGTAATCGAATCAAGAAATATGCTGTAAACCTTTCGTAAAGATATGAATGAATTCATAAAGTCTTAAATTTAGAGGTGAATACGGTTGAGACATTTTCAGTCTTAAGGTACTGTGTAAACATACTTTTCTAGTCTACGTGTTTTCTAAAGGTATAGATGAACTTTTGTTTTAAATAAGCATATCTGTGTGTCCATTCATTCATGATTATTCTTGGGAGTGTTTTTCTATCCTGGGTCAGTAAAACCTTGTCCTGCCTGTATTGTGTTGTCCGCAGCTTGCCCACATATTCCCCTTCAGTCATAAAACCTAAAACCAACCATGATTATCTGACGCAAATAACTGAGGGGTGGTCTGTTCTCCGGAATAACTCTGAGGGGAACTAGTAGCTGAGTGGTTAGTGCTTTGACCAGCTCTGAATTTGAATCTGGATCTGGGCATGGATTCTGAATTCCCTTAAAACCGTAGATCTGGTCTAATTCACATAGAATCGTAGATCCTGGTCTGATTCCCCAAAGTGAAAAATATCTCCAGAGCGACAAAAGGGAGGAATAAAGTCACCACTACAATAAGTAATCCACAATATAGTAGCACAAAGCGTTGCGACATGTGTTAACCAGAAACTAATTTTCGTTGACTGAATTTGAACTATCCTTACTCAAGCAGTCACATTGTTTGCTGGTAGAAGTGATTATAAACGCTCAAGTTTTCAAACAAGCCCAATGTTGCAGCTATTAATTCCAAAAAAGATCAACAGGACATGCGATAGTGAAGTATTTTTCAAAGATGTTAGTTCTTAAACTGCAGAGTCTGTTTTCGAGCAGTTAATAACTACTGAACTTTATTCAAAGGAAAACTTTCAAACTGTTTCTTCAAGCGTCTTCTATGTCTTCCTATGTTTCCAGAGTAACCACAGCTTACCTAATCATTTTTTTTCTTTTGTGATTTTCATGTCTTCCATTAGCGGTTGACTACCCCAATGTTGGCATTTCACTCAGTGTTTTCCGGACCAACTGGTTGCTAAGCAACGTCTTATTCAGTTATAGCAAGAGCTTTATATTGCTTCCCTTCACATTTTGACAAGTCTGAAACATCTGCTGATCGAGGAACACTTTTTTATCGATAGAACCTTCCGATAAATAATTGAGTTTAAATAACAGTTGTGCGACGTTTGTACTCGCGCTCGTGGTGGCTATATGCTGTTCGAGGGAAGGTCTCCATATTACAGGGATGAAGATAACCAAGATAAAAGCTTATGAATGGTGCTTATCTGATTTTTTTTCGTAGAACTTCGTCTAATTTGTGTAGTGCGTATTTGGTAAGATGGCAGATGACTGACATTGGGGAAGTCCTTTTCTAAAGAGGTAGTAAGCTAGCCAACGGTAAGGTTTCCATACGCAGAACGGATGATCACAAAAAAAGTTATTTGTTTCGTCAACTCCTGATTACTCACTATCGCATCCAACACCAAACGGTGTGTTGCTCCATTGCGACGTAAATTCAACTATCTACTTACCTATTCCTACACCGAACGTTAAACTCTGAGCCAAAACCCCTCACAGAAGACGCCAATCGTGGAAACCTTTAATGATGTGCAGATAACCTGCCCCCTAATTTAACGGGGGAAAAACGTATAACTCAAATGCAAAGTCGCCAACATCGAAGTATAGATTAGTATAACATTGATACATCGAAGTATCGAAGTATCAATGCAATATTTTGTAAACATTTTTTTTTGATGATCTATAACATTTTTGTTGCATGATTCTATAACTGAGCAGTGTAAAACTTGCTGCAAACAGATGACCATCTAAGACCACTTAGACTCAACAAATAAAATAAAAACAGTGTATCATCGAGTTCAATACAGGAAACGATTTGTTCTCTGCAATAACTCACAGTAATACTGATCTATTTTATCCTGAATTGGATATTCCTATCGAAGAAATTAGATTATAAAGCTTTATAAAAGTGTCACTGCATTTTACCAAGTGTTTTATTGCTAACCCAATTTTAATCTTATAATTGTTATGAGGCCGATCCAATATTCACCAGAAAATTTCATTAAAACTAAACCATATCACAGTTCTATTAAATTAAATGCACATTCCGATTCAAACTGCAACTACTTCTTCCTTGTGTAGCTCAGATATAAATTCCTTATCCGTCACTGACATTAAAATATTTAGTTCTTATTAATTGCGCAAGATGGCGCCCCACAAATCACAAAAAAAACTAAGCCAACTTTCAAGTAGTCTTGAAGAATGCCGCACGTGTATACTTATGGCTTAAGGTTTACGGAATTTCACAGAAAACATACCTTGTTTAAACAGAATTATATTCAGGATACAAAATTGTAGCCTAATTTACACTAAGGCTTCCTAAATAATGTTACTTTTTTTTACTTTAGGGATTGGATATGACGCATTTTATGACGCAAGGATCCAAATATATTTTCTTAACTCTTTTAAACGCTCATTTCCTCGTCACATGTTTATCTGTCATTCACGATGCACTTTCCTTATATTCCACGAGATAAAGCAGTCTGCTTTAAAGTAAAGAGAATTTGAATTAGTTCCTCCAATAAATAATTTCTGCATCTCTTTGTTGAAAACTATCAGGATAGAAACTTTTCAAATCTGATCAGACAGTCATAATCAGTGGATAACACTAGGGAGGGCCCAAACTCCTTCCCCTCTCCTTCCATGCTTTAAAATATCTTTACAAACAAAATACTATTTGTTTGCGAAAAACTTTTTATATTCTTTTCATAAAATAAGAGTTACTTTAAACTCTAAAAACAACTATTATTTTATGAATTGATATTCATTATGATAAAACAGTTTAAAGATATCATATCCATCACGAAGCATAAAACAATGATTGTGTGTTATTTCTTCTTCGTTGGATAAACCTGCTTCACACATATTTACTTATCGTATCATCCTCCAGTGCTGACTTAAAAGCAAACTTATTTTCCAGAAACAAGGTTTGAATGTTTGCAATTTAATTTTATTGATTATGTGAATTTGCTAACAACCATCGAGCAGTCATTAGCGCCCTTAGTTCAACCAAGAGGTGTAACTATGCTATTAATGAAATCGTGTTATTGTAAACAGTCTGAGTTACCACAAAGGCAACATGCTAAGACCTTAAAATATGTTGTGTACTCACCATAAATAATTCCATTTTTAACTTTTCCGCACCTCCGAGACGAAATCCTGGCTACTCTACTGCTCAGAACTATAAAACGATTCCGAGTTTTATTTATACTCATTCATTTTTTTGGTTGCATTTTCAAAATTTAACATTAATTCTAAATGAATTGCTTGATTTCAGATTATCTATGTGGTTCGTAATCCGAAGGATAATGCAGTGTCTTACTATCATCACCATAAGATGAGCACATATCTAGGAAACTATAAAGGAACGTGGGATGATTTTCTATACCTGTACATGAAGGGATACAGTAAGTATTGACTAAGTTATTTTACACCAGTAGTTAATTAAGTCATCAGACACTCCCAAAGCAATAGGAAAATGAATTGTTTGTTGACTTTAAGACACCTGACCCCATGTCCTTCACTTTGTTCTTCAATGCGGAGAAACAGTATAGAGTATACCCGGTGTCAAACTCTGTTCATCTCAACTACGCTCATTTAAACTAGTAGTGTTTTAAGACACGGAATGAGTGATAATTACAAGTCAATTTTTTTCAGTGAAATTTTCAATTTCAACTTCAGTTCCGTGCCTCTGACTTATTTAGAAGTTCCAATACGAAATAAAACAAGAAAAAAGTTATATGCTTTGTTGCAAATAGTTTATAGCAGAACTAGTAATTCGAATGAAATCTTCGAATTTCTGGTTCCATTGATGTTTAACGATGTTTTACATCAAATGCTATTTACCGACTATAACCTTCAGACTACGGCCGGTACAGTAGTTGTACCTTGATCGCGCCAAGAAAGAATTTAGACTCGGGCTAGTACAGCAGTTGCACCTTGAAAGTTATAAGAATCGCGCCAAGAAAGAATTTAGATTATGGCCGGTACAGCAGTTGCACCTTAAAAGTTATAAGAATCGCGCCAAGAATCGTTCCAGTTATATCAATATCCGTAGTCAAAAGGTTAAATCACTTACTTCCTTTTAAATTAAAGTGTGAAGATTGTGTAAAAGAATTTATTTTTATTTTTCAGTGGTGTATGGTTCCTGGTTTGATCACGTCTTGCCCTACTACAGGTTCTACCAAGAGCACCCAGACAGAATGTTATTTATATCATTTGAAGATCTCAAACTGGTAAGGAACCTTGACTGTTTCAAATGCTCTGATTTTCAAAATAAAATGGAATTGACAGTAAGTCTATGAGACCGCTGCAAGCGCTTTGTGAATTAAATTTTTGTTATGGTTATGAGCGTGAAACCTCTACTGACATACTTGTGAAAGTTATAGTGTCGTTTTTATATTTATTGAGCACCCGCAAACTATAATATTAGCAAATGTGTTTTTAATTATGGTACAGTTTCAGTTTACATTTATAGTGGTGGCAACGGCCTTGGCGCACTTTTAGTTTACGAGTTATAACAGGTTAAGACTACTCATCTGCATTACGGTTATTTTGTTTTTTAACAACCTCGGTAAGCGGAAAGTTCATTTTGAATATTCTAGGAAGTTCTTTCAAAATACATTAATCTGTCGTTTGATTTCATTGGTTCGTTTGAAAGTTTTTCTTTGATTCCATTAGTTATTTTAATTTAAAACTATCCTTTGATTTCATTGGTCCTTTGAAATTTTTTTCTTTGATTTCATTGGGTTTTATTTAAAGGTTTTTAGCCAATTGTGGAATTTTCTTTCATTTTAATTTATGTCACGGAACTGTGCTGTCGTCTGCGGTTGTATTTTGTATATTTTATACTATTTATTTACGTAAATTTATATTATTTACGTATGCAATATATTTTTTAAAACGTTTACAAATGTGTTTCTGAAGCTTGTTGCTTGGCGTTGTAAAAATGAAAAATATTTTTTAAATAATTCTTTCCTTTGCGACATTATGTAGAAGTACGCCAAGGCTGTTGTCACCGAGATAAACGCAGACTGAAGCTGTACCATAATTATTGAAGTGCAAACTAATCATGATATAAAATGTGATACAAAATTAATTTGAAAGAATAAAACTTAGTTTATTAATAAATGTAGAAATTTTTCTTACAAGAATTCGTCTTTACGTGTGCGACCGAAAAGCTAATTTATAATTATATAAGACAACTTTATTGATACTCTGATTCCCCCGAAACTTAGAGTTCAACTCGAGGGGAATTAATAACCGACTCGAATCACTGCACTATCTCCCGACAAAGTCGTTAATCAGGAGTAAATGGAAAAGATTGCTATTAATCGTTAATCGCTATTAACCGAAAACAGGGGCGGACTGTCTAATGTGAAAAATTCCGCATGGGCCGACATACTTAAAGGATATGAGATTTATAATTTATAATCTTTTTCGAATCACCTACACTCACTTGCTTATTTCCATTCATATTTTCTTTCTTATATATGCTGTCGCCCATTACTTTATCAAGTTTTAATTTAATTATACACTTGTATTTGAAAACCTATCACCGGATAGACAAATACATCAACACAAAAATATACCAGCTATTTTATTTCCAATGCACAAAACGAATCGAAATAACGGTCAGTTCACCACATATACCGATTCTATTGAGTCCCTATTATTTCCATTCAGCCGATGAATGACTGCTTCGTAAATTATAAGTCATTATAAGTTTAGAAAACTAACTCTATATATATATATATATATATATATATATATATATATATATATATATATATATATATATATATATATATATATATATATATATATATATATATATATATATATATATAGTTAAGGCAACCCAAAAATCTTTCAAACTTTATCAACTTTTACTGTCAAAAAAAAATGTTATTCAAAACACGAATTATCTGACTCCTCCGTAATGTCTAATTCATTCGATTATTACTTCTATTCCGTCGGGAAAAAAAAACAATTATATATGCTACTAAACAATAAAGAACGGTTAAATGAAAGTTAAATTTTAAAACTTTGTACTTAGATTATATACAATCGTCGCATTTATTAATTATTAATTAAAATGTGTTTGGAATTTTAAGATCTGGGCCACTTTGAACAAACTGATGGGTTCACAAGCATATATCCGTTTTGTAACCTACAATCCTGCTTGACTTTTGACTTCAAACCAGTTTTAACCTTCTTGATCAATGGAATCTTCCCAAAAAATTTTCAGCCAATAAATATGGATCTTTAATCATTATGTGTGTTGTGGGGGAGAGAAATGGAACACAACTCGTGAATCTCGTGGTGCTCTGAGGGTTAAAGGTTTTTGCTGTGCATTTTGGAAGGCAGTCCGCCTCTTGATAAGGATGGATAATGTAATGGAAGTTTTTCTTTTACATATGAGTACTTCGTATCTGTGCTCATATGGCCAAATGTTATAAGAGTCACTTTTCCCAAAAACTTGAGTAAGTCCCATCCTGGAGTCTGATTTGTTAATGTTAGAAGGTGGCAAAATGTCGTAAGTCTTTTTCTTTCAGTTTATGAGAAAACAAAGATGGAAAAAAGGTGATACGTCAAAAACCACAGAACCACATGTTGAATCTTGAATCTTAAAATTGCTGTCACGAAAAATTAAAAAAAAAAGTGACTTATAACATTTTGCCATCTGAGCACAGATATATCCTTCAACTAATGAGAATACCATAACATATCAGTACATTATGTGCGCACACATTTATTACTATTCAATGAAAAGGGACATCTGGAATGTGAATTTGCAGGAACTTCTGAAATTTTCATAACTTGTATATAACTGATATCTCATATTTGAAATAAAGCTAAAACTAGTGCTGGTGTTTGTATTGAAACCTTACACGACGAAATATATTCACACACGACGTAGTTTTCAGAATTTCATCACATTACCTAACCTTATAACTAAAGTCATGGTAAACAGATAAGGAAAAAATATAAATGGGTCTAATTTAAATGTTTTTCCGAGCACAAGGAAAAGAGAAATTGGCAGCTACAATCAACCCACACCGTACTGTTGAAGAAAGAGTTATTAGAAAATATATTTTTTCTTGAAAGCTTTTCAGAAATTGTTACACACAGCTCATATAATGTCTAAACAACCACATCTGTTGGTTGAAAGAATCGATGGATTTTTCAACCAACAGACGTGGAACCAACAACCAAAAGAATATATTCTATTGATCATTTCCTAATAATAGAATCCTTTAGAAATATTGTATTTCTCATTTTCTTGGAACAGAATCCTTTGGAAAGATTCTATTGCTCCTTTGCTTAGAATATAATACTTTGGAAGAATTCTACTGCTCATTTCCTTGTAACAGAATCCTTTGGAAAGATTCTATTGCTCCTTTACATAGAATACAATCATTTGGAAGGATTATATTGCTTATTTCCTTGTGACACAGTACTTTGGAAAGATTCTATTGCTCATCTCCTTGGAACATAGTCATTTTTAAAGTTTCTATTGCTCCTTTACTTATAATAGAATCCTTTGGAAGTATTCTATTGCTCATTTCTTTGGAACAGAATCCTTTGGAAAGATTCTATTGGTCAAGAAGATCAAAATTGGTTGGAAGTCATGCAGAGAAGACTGAAGGTTGCAAGGTGGAATTATGCATGTGAACCCCTCAGAGAATTAATAATTCAAAGATTCTTGTCCAAAAAAGGAAATGCAAATTTAATTGAACTAATTTGTTAGAAGAATCATAATTGATCAGTAAAAACTATATTTTAAATTTGTAATAAGAAAATTCCTATAAAAATACGTAAATAAGTTTTGAAACCGATGCAAGATGAAACTATGTACAAGTAATGAATAATACAAGCATTAAAAAATGGTGTTTTCTGTTCGACCTTTCACATAATTTTAAAATATATAACGTCAGTTTATGATATTATGAGCAGATTTATCTGTATTATCTTAAAATGTATAGTTTTTAGACTAATTTATGCCGATCTGTTTAAGAAAATGTCTTATTTTATTAACAGGATTTGCCTGGTATGGTGTCCAAGATTGCATCTTTTCTTGATCGCCCATTGTCAGCAGATGCTATAACGGCCATTGCAAACCATTGCACATTTGAACAAATGAAGAGCAACAACATGGTAAACAGAGAAGTTCTACCCATTCCAGATCTCTTTGATATGACACAATCAAAGTTTATGCGGAAAGGTAAATAAACCTTTGGTTTCTTTCGATATTAATGCCAACATAGTTGAAAAGAATAATAAGACAACAAATGTTTACTAGAAAGTTACACACTGTATGAATTATAGTAAGACAAATATTAATATTTAAATACATACACCAATATTAAAAGTAATAATACTCGGAATTACCTGAATTCTTCTGGAAAGGAATAATCAAAATATATATAGTCTTGCATCTACAGCTACTTCCAAAAATGTCATGATCTCAAATATCTGTCATTTACATAAAGGTAGGTAGGTAGTTGAATTTACGTCGCATTGGAGCAACACAACGGGCTATAAGCGAGTGTTCGGGATTAATCCAGAAAGAAAAGATCTGAGGACAGTATCTCTTAATTTTGAACAAACGGGCATTTGCATTAAGGCTCATTTACACTTGTACGTCTATCCGAATCTGTTCTTATTCGGATCCATTAAATTAATGAGCAACGAGAACGCGAAAGATTGACAGGGTTAATTATACTCGTTCTCAACGTGCATTGGATCGACGGATCCGAATACGGAGAGCGAAATCGGATAGACGTACAAGTGTAAATGAGCATTTGTACGTCTATCCCATTTCGGGCGCGCCCGAGTAACGGAAAATTGTCTACTTTTTTTGCGAGATTAGCGGATTCGTATATAAGCTGACAGCAGTACTTTAGCTTTAGAAAACGTTCCAAAAATTCTCGGCTTATAGACGGAAATTTTGTGTAAATAAAATCAAAATGTTTAAAAAAAAGTCAAGAACAAAACATCTCATTTCCACATAAAAAAGGAAATATTTTGGCATAACATATTGTTAAAATTCAGAGGAAATCTCATCATAATTTTAAAAGTTTTAGCTAATCCGTGTTGTTTGTTGCAATAGCACTTTTTAGTTTTTTCATATTCGACTGTTGCTGTGGAAACGGCGACCGAATGTGCTTCAGCGGGTACTCTCAAATTTTATGATTGAATTAATTAAAAAATAGGACTGTTTATCGTCTGCATTAAATAGCCCGTTGAACCACAAGACTCGCTATCACGTGACTCGCTATCTACCAATCACAAAGCGAATAAACCTGAAAAAAAACGACAATTTTTTATAGAAAGAAACTGAGTAAATTTCGACTTGACGGTGCGACCTTCAAAGTGGTATTGCTTTCCGTCGTCACGATGGTCGCCAAGTCTTGCCGCTCTTTTGCCCACTTGCTCGGTGGAATGGTTACCGGAATAAAGGCCCATGCAATCGCCTAGTTTAAAACTGTTGAGTCAACTAAAGATAAAACAAAAATAAAAGTGTTTATTCAGCACTAGTCTGCTCTTCAATAGCCAATCGGCAAAAGTCGGTTCGTAGCCATATGTAACTTACCCTATTGAGATCTTACAACAGCAACTCCGCCCACATGCTCGGACCATGGCAGCCGGGTTGGAAAAGTAACGGATTATCAACCGGAAGATTGCGAGTTCGAATCGAACCAATGACCGTCGTGAACGAAGTGGGTTGGTGCACGTTAAAGCTGCCGTTGCTCTAAAAAGTCCACACGTTGGCGTGATGTGGAAACTTGTAGAGTGAGGTGCCAAGCTCAGGTGTGACCTCTCCAGAGTTGTTTGTATTAGTAATGACAATTTATTATCAATAAATTTACTCTTTGCTTTTATTTATTGAGTGTAAATTTTGTCTATAGATTCTTATTGCTCAGATTTAATCGTGATCTGACCGTGGTTCAAAATTATGTGGTGTTGTCCTCGATCTTTCCTTTGAGCATTGATCCTTGACCGTTGCCAATAGCCCGCTGTGTTGCCCCAGTGCAATGCTAATTAAAATTCCTACCTGCCACCAAATAGATCGCAATAGATAACCTCTTGAGTGCACAGGTGAAGAAACTTACACGAGTGCTAGGTTGGGTCTCATGGAGCCAGTTATAAAAATATTAATTTTTAGCAAACTTATAAATATTATGACCTTGGTACAGCCAGTATCGGTTATATGGTCAGCTCAGCGGTCCAGAAAAATCTGACCCTATATGCGGAACAATACTACACTATTGAATTATGGCAGGATTATATTCACCTATCAGAATATAGTGCTCATAAACAAATAACTAAACTTTAAAGAACATTTTAAAAATTAATTCTGGAGCGACGAATCAAGGTTCACCCTCAACCGTTCGTATGGCAGGGTCTAGCGTCTGTCTGGATAACGCCTCTTGCCAGAATGCATTGTGCCCACAGTAAAGTTCGGCGGAGGTGGAATTATGGTCTGGGGGTATTTCTCCTGGTATGGACTGGGATCTTGGTCCAAATTCATGGTAAGCTCAACGCCGAGGCCCACTGTACTACACGGTGAAGCGTTCCTTACTTTCTTTCCCTCTACACATTTTTCACCTTTAAAACAAAGAGTTCTGTCTGGCAAGATCCGATAAAAAAGTCCGCATTCATCAACTTTGAAGACGTTGGCAGATTCATATCTTTCGAGGACTTTTTTTTCTTCTGGTCATTTCCTGTGTTACTCGACGCCTCAAGGAATGTTACAACAATTACTATTTTTCAACAACAACAACAAAAAAAACGATAACCTCATTGAAAAGATAAGAAACCGACCCTATAACCGATAACCAGAAAAATAAAAGGACTCTATAAGCGGTGCGCTTTAACACATGTTCCCTATTAAGTTAGACGGGACTTTAGAAAACTGACCCTATAAGCGGGGTGACCTTATAACAGGGTGACCCTTTAGCCGGTACTGACTGTATTATTATTTTGGTAATTTTTTAATTAACGTCACACTGGAGCAACACAACGGGATATTGGTGACAATCCGGGATCAACCTCCGAAGGGATATATCCGAGGACAACACCACATAATTTTGAACCAGTCAGATGACGAAACGTGACCTTGGATAAATGTCGTTGATCGTATGGTTGAGTTTTTGATTGCTTAATCTTTTTGTGTTGCTTCAATCTTTTTAATTTTTAAAATATTAAGGCTTTTGAAAGGCCCATAACAACCAATATTAAAAATCAGACCTTTCTGAGGGCCGTGGGAGCCTTATCCAAATCCAAGACGCCACCGGATCTCTCACGTTGGGATTGATCCCGGATTATAGCCCGTTGCGGTGCCTCAGTACAACATTAATTAAAATACCTATATACCTAAAATTAACACTCAATTCTATGGGGTTTAATTCTATATTCTATAGTTTGCTGGCTCTTAGATCACCCTCAAAAGCACTTAATGTAATAAATTTCCTTCTTTTGCATTTCAACACGCGCGGTTCCCACTGTTCAAGTAACGTTAATCAAAATACCTACCCACTTTTTAAAAAAAATAACCCAGGGCCTTTTTTAGGCTATTTCACTTATTTACAAGGCTATACTTGACTTAGGTCACAATAGATTACCTCGTGAGAACACAGGTGAACAACCTTTCACGAGTTCTAACAGTTTTTGTGTGTGCCTCTCTCTCTCTTGGACTGTTTCAAAAACACCCGTTTTTAACTAACCTACATAAATTTAGCCCTTGGTGTTTAATGACACTTGGTATCGGACAGGTAACATTTATCTTGGGTTTTGAATGAATAGGGTCAAATAAACTATGCATTGTTTCTTGTAAAGACTAGGTATTTTTTTAAACTAAAGATTTTCAGCAAATATTAGTTTTTAAGACGACTTTTGGGAGCCGTGTCGATGTTGGTTTAAGACTCAGTTGATAATCCTAATGTGGACCGAGGCCACCTCAGTTAACCCGGAACTCGTTTGGTTGAGTAGGTGGGGTTTTATGGCACAAAGGCCATATTTGGCCATGCTGACAAGCACAAGATAAACAACATCAAGTACTTGACTTGTAGGAACGTTTTACTGACTCAAGAGAGAAATCAACACAGAATCCAACCTGCGCCACCTACAACTCACAGGTTGCTAGCGCAGTGGACATACCCATGAGCTACGATGGCTCCTTAGAAACTCGGATAAAACTGATATAGTAACACAATACAGCCAATACGAGACACAGTAAAACTTGACTGCACATGGTACTACAACTGCTACTTACTGCAAAGAAGCAGAGATTAAGAATAATCTACACTCGGATTTCCGCGTCACAGAATACAGGGTGATTCATAAGTACGCGTGCACTTTCCGGATGCTGTAAAATAGGAACAGTTTGAGACACGGTCCCCGAATGCGAACTGTTAGCTAGGTATACTCATAAAGTTTGTGTCCTCCTCCAGAGCGAAGTGACGTAGGCGATAGTGAGCATGTCACGTGACTAGTCAGTGGAAATGGTTGCTTCTGCAGTGGAGAAGGCGTTTTTTGTTCTTGAATTGACCAAAACGGAATCTGTCACTGTTGTGCAACGGCATTTTCAATCACGATTCGGAAAAGAACCTCCAACCAGAAAATTCATTTACGATTGGTTTAAAAAATTTGAAACTACGAACTCTTTGAGCAAAGTTCCAAAGCCAGGACGACCGAGTGTATCGGCAGATGTCGTCAAAAACTTTATTCATCCAATTGGATAATAAATTCTTTCGAAACTTTATACTCGAATTCGACGGTACACCATCACACTGGTCAGATGACATGTGAAATTATCTCTATTAACATCTTCTTCACCGATGGATTTTACAAATCGCCGACTACGGCATGACACTAATCCAATGGTCACCCAGATGCCCTGATTTAACACCATGTGACTTTTTTCTTTGGGCTACATAAGGGATAAAGGTATTTAACCCTCTTCTTCCAGTTGATCAAACGGAGTTGAAACAGCGTATTACAACCGCTATCATTGCACTTGCTTCAGATACCCTAACATGCGTCTGGGCAGAAATAGGTAAGGTTGACTGATATCATTGAGCCGGACCACATATCTTCAGCGCACACATTCCGGGGTCGACCACGTGTCCACGCCCTATCGTGTTCATCCTGGGCAGATAAGGGTTTTTCGGACGGCGCGTCACTAGGCCCACTTCTAAAATTTCTCATTAGAGGCTTTCCCTAGCATCCGCTAATCCGCTGTGGGTTTTCATTAACTCGGTACGGAGGGGTCTGCTTCCATTCGAAGGAAGGAAGGCAGAAATAGGTTACCGGTTCGATGTTTGTAGTGGACTAAGGGTGTACACATAGAATATCTGTCACTGTCTCTAAAAAAAAACTTTAAACATTCACACCTATGCTTCTGTTATAGGTACCATAAAATATCTTACATTGTCACTGTTATATAGTGCGTTGAAATTGTATACTTACTTATGAATCACGCTGCATATATTTATTGTGATAATTTTACAATAAATCTGAAAGTAAGTTACATACTTTTTAAACTTTCTTGAAAAAATTTGTAATGATCTTATGTTGCACAGCATTTCCTCGCATATTTGGACAAAGTGCACACGCCCGTGCCCAAAGCTTTATTTGAAACTTTTATTGAAAAAAAAAACGGAATCAAATTTGGCTCGGATAACATGATTACTCGGATAATCAATGCTCCACTGTATTTCCATGAAATGTTTTCTAGATTTCAATACCCAAAATATGTCAAATCGTAACCAAGGTTATTTGTTATGTACTTGCAGGAATAATAGGCGACTGGAAAAATTATTTCACCGAAGAACAAACCTTGGCCTTCAGCAAGCTGTACAAGGAGAAAATGCACAACAGCGGTCTCGAGCTGATCTTCGACCCGGACGAAATGAACAACCAAAACAACAATGAAAGCGAAGCGGTCAAAGACAAACTGGATAACTTCCAACCATCCCAGAACGAGAACTCGAAAGAGCACACCACTTGATACAAACGAACCATTCGTGGAACGGGACGAAACTTTGTCTTAGTAACAGTCTAAATTGAAATAAGATACATTTTAAGCCTTTTGCGACTCGAAAGGGCAGAACTTTCGAGTGCACTGTAAACTAGCAGAGGAATTTGTTCATGTTGCACTATACGTCCATGACACTCCATCGCTTTGCGTAGAGTATGAAATCCACACATGCGAGGAAAAAAAATCTGCTTATAGGAGTCATAATGTGCTGTATATACTTCATGAATAAGGGATAGAAATCTATTGGAATGGAAACAGTGATATGCCATTTTTTGTGCAAGGGTTTTCTTTCTAGCGAAGGAAACTCAATGTCTTTTTGAATATTTTTAAATGTATAAAATTGCCCATTTAATGAATATGTATGCATCTGTCCGGTTATCAGAATCATTTGTTTTTAATTGAAAATTTTAATACTAAATTAGATTTTTAGCTTTTGTAATTTTTGATTGCAGTTTGAGGTTAAGATTTGCAGGCAAATTGTTTAGACGTGTAACTCACTTCCTAGCCAATGAGCTGATTATACAATATTTTAGAGAATGCACGGGATTCGTACCTTAGACTGAATTATTAGTTTAGTTTAAAACTAAACATTTTTACAGTAGTTTCCAGCTATATTAGGTACTTATGATTAATAAGATACTGTGCTGTTTTCAGATTGTAAATAGCAGATGCACCAGTAGAAAACTTTCAGATCTAGGATGGAATTTTATTTTTCCAGCTCCTGTATCTTTAATTAAAACTTAGATTTATAAATATAGAATTACAAAAATTTATGCAAAAAAAATTGTAGTTAATTATTTTATATTTTTGTAAATATCATTGTAAGGTAAATATAATTAATACATGTACTGAAATCTACGAAATGTTAAGAACGTTGAGAGATTTATGAATACTTTTGTCTAATTTCAAATATGTGTATGAGTTTAAATTCTGCCTTGTTATTTTTTGTAACTTGTACAGGGTTCATAATAAAATATCGACTTCTTTAAACATTTGCACTTTTTTATAATTTATTAACTTTTAAAGTTATGATTGCTGAATTTTAGATGTTAGCGTGTATTGATATCCTTTAATTCAATGCTGAACTGCTGGTAGAGTTGGACAAATAGTATGAAGACTTTAGAAATACCTTATGTTATTTGTTAATAATATGCCACACCCACTTTACTACTCTCAATAATTTTTGTCTTGGAAATCTTATCAACAACATCATACAACCTTCAGCAATTTCCAAGTGAAATTTTTATACTTCTTTTCCATAAAAGTACTACTAATTTACAGACACCACTGACAGAATTAGCATTTACTAATTCTGTCAGTGGTGTAGAAGGGAATAACTCACTCTATTCTCCAAAACTGCTGACTTACGTGGTGTTGTCCTCGGATCGTTACCTTAGAAGATTAATCCCGAACCGTCGTCAATAGGCCGTTGTGTTGCTCTAGTATGACGTTAATTAAAATACCTATCTACCTACCTACCAAAGCTGCTCACAATGCTTCAGTGATGTTTTGTGGTATTACCTCAAGGATCTATTAAAAACTTCATAAATTAAATAATATGCTTTTTCGAACATAATTATAAAAGTAATGGTCGAACAAGGTTTTTTCATGACAATCTAGCATACAGATTCCGATGCTTTTCTTCCATGATTTCCGCGGCTTGGCGTCAAAATTTCGAATTGGCTGCCCTTTGAGCACTTTCTTCAAAATAATTTTTTGGTCTGCTATTAGTTAGAAAAGAGACTAAAGTTTCACTGACCTTTGATGAATTTTCAAAAAATATCGCCAAAATTTTCGAAAAGTCGTCAAAATTTTGAATTTAGTAGCTTGGGAAATGATTTTGCTTGAAAAGATACACCGAGGCTGAAAACAGTAGTTAAAAGTCGTCTGTAGAAGCCCTCTGTAATGTATAAGGTAATTGAAATTAACGTAAAATGATAACCATATGGTATCTTACAGTTAAGACATGGAGAGGAAAGTAGGCTTGCAGAAACCAATTTAGTTTTTTTTACACTGTGACTTCACTACCCAAGGCAATTGTGTGTGGCATTCGTATTGGTGTTCATCAAAAACCATAGTTTTTTTTGAGTTATGATGTTGAGTACGATAAATAGAATCAGCTCCCGCCCTAGCACCAGGTTAAAAGTTATTGTTATTAATTTAATTGCTTAGAAAAGGAGAGTGAAGGGGAGAAAACAAAAAAATTAATGATTTTTAAATAATTTAAAAATAAAGTCAGAATAGGTATCCTTCATCTAAATCTGAGCAAAGAATCAATCAACTAAATTTAAACTCGACAATTAAAGAAAAAGACATATAATGCTAATAAATTGTCTTAACTCGTACAAACTAGAGTGCCTATATAATAAGAGTGGCGACAAACGGGAAACACTTTCTGATTGACTTAGAGACCTTTTCTACCGCCCGAGGCGGTCTTTTCCTAGCTCCCGTAGATTTAACATGTGAACTTTTTGTGTGTTCAAGAAAAACGTGTGTATATTAAATTAAAAAGAAAATATAGCTTATTTATGTTCCATTTCGTGTTCTAGAATGTTTATTTATTATTAGTTTAGTGTTTTGTCAGTATAAATTTGAAGACTTTTTAAGTAAATAACTTTTTTTGAACAACATGGTGTTTCCCGCAATCTAAGTTGGCACGTTGTGCAATCCATCTCATCAATTCCGCATGTAATTGAGCGTTTATGATTCATTTATACCGAATGTATCCATATTATAACAATCATATGCTTTTTGTTCTCCTTGAAATGATATATTAATTAGCCCAGCAACCTTCTTTGAAACGATTCTGGTAGAAAAATGGCAGCCGCGCATGCGCATTGGGTCAAATTTGGTCTCTTGTCGTCCCTCTTATTATATAGGCACTCAAGTACAAACAACTCAATCTCCAAGCGTTGCAAATGTATATTTCAATTTAGAGTCAATTCATTTTAACCCTCTGAATGCCACAAGATTTCCATTCAGTGTAGTATTGCTTTTCCCCATATCCCTACGTTGGGTTGGTGTGGACGTTTGGAGAGTGGGGTGCAGCTCAGGTGTTGCCTCGTCATCCGACCGTGGTTCAAAATTAGGTGGCGATGCACAGAATGACTTAGGCTGGGACGGTGGTAACTAGTTGAATATTATCAAGTTATTGGAAGGTTCCCGATTCGAAACCGGGTCAGGGCATGGATATTTGTAAGCGTATGGTGTAGAAGCGGCTGGTGCACCTGGTGTGTAATCCCAGGGAGACTCAATTCCGAGACTTATTGTACCATTTTGAATGACTATGCGCTTCCTACGTTGTGGCAGTCTGTTTTAGAGGTGGACCCATGTTACTTTAAGGATAACAATGCCACCTGTCATGTTGCGAGGTCCACCATGGCTTGGTATGACAATGGTGTCCGGTGAATGAAATGGCCTGTGCAGAGCCCGGACCTTAACCCGATTGAGCAACTCTGGGACGAATTGGAGCGTCGACCGAAAAGGTGCCCCCACCGTCTGACATCGGTGACGAAACTGACTCGTCTTCTCCAAACCGAATGGCTGAACATACCGCGAGCCGTCGTACGACTGGTTGAGAGTATGCCCAGGAAAGTCGAAGCTGTAATAGCCGCCCAACTATTGAAGGTGAATAAACTTCGTTTTCCTTTGCTATCACAGGTGTACAATTATTTTTTTGGTAGATTATATGAGCCTACCTCTCAAAAGGTTAAATTTCCAAATATAATTTTTTCCGTGTAAAGTTATTTGACTTAGCTTCTTTAATTTAAAAATGAATGATTGTAGCACAAACACATATTTTCATGGGTTAAACCAGAAAGGTCATTAACAGTTAAGGTCAACTAAGGGGACACAAGTGTGAACTTTTTACATTTTCCATGTAGCAATCAATCATAGTGAAAGCTATCTTCCATTATATGTTGCAACTACATCAGTTGAAAAGATGAAAGCATGATACCTTGTTTATTCAAACCTTAAAAAATAACTGACAAACTATTCAAGTGCTACACACAATAAATTTCCATATGAACTAAACACTGCAATCTACTCTGTGAACCTATCCAGCTAGTAGTAATTAAGGTAATAACATTAAGTTTCAGAATTTTAGAAAAACCTAAAATATAATAGAGGATACCAAAAACATCAAAACTTTATTAAAAATATAGATATATTTTTTTTACAATTATAACAATGCATAACAGGGTACAGATTTTTATTTAAAGAAATGCCTCATTCATTTTTATTCCGTATCGCATCTTATTAGCCAGTCAATATATGCTTTTTAATAAAAACTTTTAAATTTGATAGTTAACTATTAATATAACATTTTCTGTCAACATGTTTATTGCATTGCATAGTAGATTTCAAGTGATATATTTATTATTTTAATTTTTTTTCATGAACTTCAAAGGAAAGTTAACCCCTTCCCTATGTTTAAATTATTTTTTTCATAGAACAGAGATAACCATAGGAATAAAACAATCAGTATATCAGGCACAGAATTGCAAGACAAATCACATTTAATATAAAAGCAAGAATTAATCTTTACAACAAAGAGCTTCTTGAAATAGTCAGCACATAAATCTTTCCAAATTGTAATATAATACAAAATAAGTGAAAAAGCTTCAAGCAAGGTCGCTAAATTCTGGGATCCAGTCATAATTTGCATGCTCGGCTAAAGTTAAAGCATTAAAGTATCACTGAATGTATTTTTATAGAAACAAAAGTTACAATACATGCAAGCCACAATCCTAGTTTGATTCCTTCTTAAGTAGTATTGTAACAATTAACAAAAAAGGATGTTAATAGATACATAATCTAGATTTCAGAAACTTTTTTTTTTACTCTATACTAGATTAACAGAATTCACACAACAAAGAATCATTGCATCCAAAATTTCAGTCAAGAGTAATGCCAATGAAAAAATTGACGTTATGCAGTTAACATTTCTTTTTTTAACTAGTAGCAAACCTACAAATTTACTTTTAAACACATCTGATAATGTATCTCATTCCTCGACCATTTCTTCTTTCCAATATTATACTAGCACACCATACCTTTCTTTACACGATAAATTAAAACAAGAATTTTGTGCTCTTCTAGAATGGCTGCAGGAGATAACCAATAAACATAGAAAGAAAAGCAACATCTGTTAGAGTTAGGGTTGCGAGTTAGTTGCTGTCCAGAATTCCAGTTGAATGTCAAATTGTTCCTTAATTTCCAAGGAAGCTATCGACCCTAAAATCACCTACTCTGAAATAGTTATTTCTATTGCACATGACTTTGAGTTCATCCATTGAATGTCCGTTCCTTCACTGCTATCCAAAACCAATACTCTATGTCAGTCTGTTCAGAGCGGGACCATCGTGAAGAAATGGTATTAGTTGCCTTTCAATTCAATTATACTGTATTTGAATTTTATTTTTAAAATTGGGGCTGGAGACAAGCAGAAATTTTCATAATCGACTCGACTTTCTTAAAATAGAATTCGGAGCACTCTCAGTTCTGTGTAAATAACTAAACACGAACAATATCTCTATTTTGTATACGAACATTACCATTTTTAATAGTTTCAATGCAACAAGAGGTTAGGTTTAGATTTATTATTATTACTATGTATATGAGAGGACCATCAGGCTCAAATAACAATTAAAATTAAAAATAATAATAGTTATTTTTATAAGGTTTTTTTTTACACATTTTTGTACATGAAAAATTTTTTCTTGGAAAACTAGGTATGTTATGTTAGGTGATTTCTCAGTGAAAAATATTATTAAATTACATATATATATTTCAGTTTGGGGCAATATGTCCTGGAATTGTTTCAGAAAAAGTTGCCAATCCTAGTTAAAGTATGACTAAAGAGATGACAGTTGACCTCAGATCAATTGATTTTTGATAAGGTGGGAAAGCTCATTAGGAGGATGTCATATGCAAAAGCATGAATGGCCATTGCAGAGAATGGTTACTTCACAAACTCGTTACCACTTCTACCACTTTCAGCGCCAAACGACAATCTTAGAACCAGAATCCATGCTAAAAAAGCCAGTTGTGGAAGCATTTAACTTTTCCCAACCTACCATTTAATTTAAAGACTCATTTAAAACCATGCTACACAACTTGCAGGTACCAGACTATAATGACGAACTTATGTTTAAGTCACCTTTTTTTTTTACAAATGAGTAATTAAAAATGTTATAAAATGAACTATCGAAACAGCTGTTGACCCCAAAACAAATCATGCGCTTCTAAAAACAGACATGAAATAATATTTTGTTTAAAAGCAGCATTGAAACAGTTGATTTTTCAAGTGAAATGGAATTGGAACACGTTTTATGAAATGGGCAATAGTTGAAGCACTCATTTCGGAGTTTTCAATGACAATTTTTTACTGAGGCTAATAAAACAAACCTTAGTTGTGTGGATAGGCTCTTGTCAAAACACAATACTTCTAGGATGCTATCAGAAATGAAGTAGACCCTTTATCCCAGACTCCAGCAGAACTATTTCTCATAATCTCTATATTTAGATATTATAATTAATTTAAATTTCATGCTGTGTACTTCCAAAAAAATAGCGTAATATTTATTTTTGAACATTTTAATGAATAGCAGTATTTACTAAGAATTCAGTTGAAAAAAAACAAGGCACTAAATTATTATCAAAAGCAAACTTAAAACAGTTAAACCTCTATTTCAGAAACTTCTGGTTGAGTCAGTCTGTTATAAATGTACCTATTGAGTGGATTTTTTGTAGAACATTGATTTATGAATTTCTCTTAATAAAAACAGCTCCAAATAGACATTAACTACGATGGATAAGATTTTGCTGGTTGGTTGGGTTTTTATGGCGCAAAGGTCACACATGGCCAAGCTGCGCCAGACACAAGACAAAAAAAAGCCTAGACGAAATAAAGATTAAGATTTTGCAGGATTTCTTACATAAATAGTAAATTTTCCCATCTAAAAGAATGAGAATACAAATCAGTTTGAGACAAAATTTTCAGAAAGCACAACACATTAACTCAGTTTAAAAAGAAATATATGTAGGAACTATGGACATTTACTTGACAGGTTATGCATATGGAAAAACAAAATAAAGGTAGGTAGTTCTGGCCATTGGCAACGGTTTCGGATAAAAAAAAATACAGAAAATACGGGGAATCAAAAAATACAGAAAACAAGAGTTAGCTAAATAGAATATAAGTATGAAGTAATTGTTTCACGTTTTTCAGTTCGCATGCAATTCAGCATCTTCTAGTTGAGCAAATAATTTATTACAACAAATTAACATGACAGATCTTACTAAAATTCTTAGTAATAAATGCTGATACACAATGAGAATAAAAAAATGTTGACGAATGTAATGTAAAAACAGAGTTCATAATGGGGAAAACATGCAAAACTTTTATGGTATATTTACAAAAGTATGGATTTGAAAAATATGTACATATGCGACAAGGATCCCATCTTTACAAAAATAGGTATTATTGCTTCTTAAAACCTTTAAGAATTGGATAGATGTTCTCAAATGCTTCATAAATTTCTGATCGAACTTTGGCACCTGTCAATAAAATAAAGCATTAGTATGTAATAAAATAATACATATATAATAAGTAGTAAATATAATCTCTAATATTATAAAAGGAAGTGTTCGTCTGTTTGTTTTCTTGCACTCTAAGTCCTGACAAATCTGTGGCGCTTACAGTAATGAGATTTGGTACACAGGTAGTCCAAATTTTTTGAAATTTTAGGGTCGAGGCGAATTTTAAAATTTAATCTAGAACATTTTAAAATGAATTTTATAGTTTTTTTCACCATTCTTCCTTTTTCTGTGGAATGAAGAAACATTGAAATTTAGACTTTTCGCCTTCACATCAGCCTTTAGAACCATGCCAAGTTTTTTCATCTCCTGTCTAGAATGGGAGAGAACAGATTTGAATGACCTTCGTTTGTTTTGAGATTCATTCATTTTGATTTCCTGCAAAACGGATTCCAGTGAAGCAAAAGATATTACTAAAGTTGTCACTGGTGTTTTTCAGTGGTTTTATATATCTCGGCGATTGTTAAAGGCAGAATAAAAATTTTAACGGATTTGAAATCTGCGGAAAATTTTACACCAGATAGATACCTTATACATTTGCTTTTCTTTTAATCTTTTATATTTTCGCAAGAGATTGTGACGTCGCATGAACTTTCACTTTACAAAAATAAAGATTGCATTTTCTGCACTTCGCGTTAAAATAAAAATACATTACATTTCCTGCCCTATTCCATTTCAGCAAAAGAGAGCACAAAAAAAAAACATTTTGACTGGAATTATCAAGTTCTTTTATCGTAAAATCGAAATCGTTAAAGATAGATTGAAAATTTTAACGGATTTGAAATATGCGGAAAATTTTACACCAGATTAATACCTTACAACACCGGGCAAGCCGCGCAGTGGCTAGCATGTTAACAAAATTAGTAGGAAGGAAGTGGAATATATTAGTGTAAATCTCCCACCAATAGAACCTATTTATATAAAAGGTTTCAAACTCCTCTATAAGAATTCACATACCCAAGTATATTTTGTCTAAATACAATATCTCTGATTTTCAATTGCAAGATTCTAATTTTTATTCCATTTGCAAGTGAGCCTTGCAAATATCAATAGTAGGTTTATGGGAGACACCATTTTGATCATTGGGAATGACACGACTTACATTAGTTTGGGTAGAAAACAAAAATAAAAACTTTAAGCAATGTATACAAAACGCATTTATTAACATTTGCATAAACTTTGCTTCACTTGTGAAGAAAGAAACGATTTCAGAGTGATTGCATAATTTTTAAACAATAAACATTTGTGGATATTTCTGAAGGTTAGATACAAATTTCATGTTGAAACATGTCAACATGTTTGTTTCATGATGAACAATATGAAGTTACTTGTCTTGCAAATACAAACAAAAAATTAGGTGATTTAGGTATGGAGACAACTGTAATAGTTTAAGAGTCAGTGTCTTTATGTTATTAGAAGGGTAAGATGTAAATGATTGGTGTTTGGGTGTTAGTCTATAAGCGATTTGTTTTGAGTAATATCAACACTGAAATCAGTGGTAAGTATACTTAGTACTTTGGAATTAAGATCATTTATTTACTTGATCAACTATACCAGTTTTCTTCATAACGTAAGTGCCTTATTTGCATTAAAGGCATTCTTGGCAAGATTAATCTTTCATTTGTAAGAACCAGTGGGGGCAATCTTTTGGGGTTTTGAGGATAAGGAAATCAGTGGTTGGTTGGTTAATTTGGGGTTTTAGGGCACAAGGGCCACACTTGGCTACCATTTGACTTGGACAAAGCGGGTATCTTATTAACATTTAATAATTGGAGGCGATTGTATCATAACAGAAACAATGTGCAGGGTGGCAACAAAATCTCAAAAAAAAGTTCACTGATTTTACCATTCCTTTAATAAATGTTGTGATCCGTGATTGGTATCGATATACAGTATCCACGCAACAATATTTAGGGTCAGATGGGGTAAAAGGATAGTTCTCCATTAATATTTTGCATTTTTTTTCTTCAGGTATTTTAATTGTTATTATTGTAAGGGATGGAACTCTTGCAATAGCTATTAAAATAACAGGAGAGAAAAAATACAAAATATTTTGATTATGAACTTATTCACCTACCCTTACATTATCATACTATACTCAAAATCAAATGGAAATATGCACAAATTCTACAAAAATGTAATTGCAAGCAAAAAAATTAATTTTATGCACTAAAATCACATTATAAGTTACACAAATTTCAAATTGTAAGCCACAAGTTGTATCGCCAGCCTCATGCTGATGAGACGCTGCAGCTGCAATTTTTGCGGTGTTCAAAAATTACAACACAAGTGTTCTTTATTCAAATTACAATTTATTCTATTCTCAAAAGTATTCGTAATTGCTCATCTCTAAAAAGGACAAACGATAATAGCTGTCATTTAAGTTATCAAAATTTCTAATTTTTTTGTCAAATTTAGAAATTTTCCGAGATTTTTCAAATTTTTCCAGAATCAAAAAGTTCTTTGATTTTCCGGTTTTCCAGGTTCTGTTGCCACTCTGATGTGATGTCCTCATTTGTAAATTCTTCTTTTAAGCGAAATATTTTAAACCAAGTAGCTTTGAATCTCTCATAAACCATAAGCAATCACAAATATTACAGAACTCATACTTGACCAAACCGAATGGCAATGGACATCAGTCCAATGCCATCTTAGAAACTCTTTGGAACTGAAACAATAAGTCATTTCTTCTAGTTTCATCATCGAATGCTTCAAATTTATCAAATCGTAAGTCAATCAAAATACTCGAGCCGGCATTGGTGTGCTCAGCTTTCTTCCACTCTCCATACAACCTGCATTGTTTGGCATCAGTTGATTTGGGCTTTTCTGGTTCCTTTTGAATCTCTTTCAAATGATGCATTTTACATTTCTGTTCATATTTTCTTTGAAATTTTTTTCAACATTATGAACATTCCCTTCGATTCAGCAGTTATTGGAGATAACTTTATATATTTCATGTTATCAGTTACTAGCTGAATAACCTGGCATAGCTCAGGTTACAAATATGACCACGACAACTAAAATATGACTGATATTTCCCCGTGTTAACCCACATACACAAACTCTGTAGAATGTGTTTCCTATCGCTGCAGCTAAAATAGGACTGCGACATTTCCCTGTGTTAAGTCATACACAAACCCTGTAGAATGTGTTTCCTTATCCATGTCCATTGATTGCAGGAAAACAAACTTTAGATTTTAACATTGGGGCTTTGAGGGACACTTCTAGGACTACCTGTGTGCCAATTTTCATGGCTACAAATTGGTATGAAGACAGGAAAGAAATAGCCTGTTTTTCAGTGTAATAAAGAATAAGAATCCAATAAGAAGAATAAAGAATAAGTTCAAATTTGGCATGGATTGGTCAAACAGTGTAGATTTGTAGAGAATACACACACATCTTTTTAATACAGATAGATTATTGCTAAATATTGTATATTCTGTAATTCTCTACAACTACAAATCAACACTAATTTCAAAGTTCTATCTTCTTACAATCTATAGCTACACTGCCCAAATGCCATGCAGCCATCACCATTTTCAGTGCTCAAGAAAATATAAGTGTTATCTGTCTCTTCTCACTGATATATATATCTACTAACCATAAATTTAGATATGGACATAAACTTTATATCCAAAAACATTTTAAAAGTTTAAATAATTAGATTTCCATCATTCACAGTTTACAAGAAATAAGAGCGAGAAAGCTGATCATTTTTAGGTAGATAGTTTTTGTAGACCCTATAGACCAAAATTACAAGACATTTGCATCAAAAAATTCAAAACTTCAGTAATTAAAAATAGTAGGTGATGAAATCATTAAATACAATGCAAAAAATATTTTGAGTTTTGGATAAAAATGGAGGGCAAATATATGTATAACAGATTTTGCAAACAACAGTGTTGCCAACTATTTGTTTAAAATTTGGTATCAACTATCAGTTGCATGTCACAAAGTAGTACTGTAGTAAAATTTTCTTTTCAATAGCAACTGGTTGGAATGTAAAACTGTTAATTTAAAAAGATGGTTCTAATGCCCTTACCCACACTGTAAAATAAAAAGTAACTTACTTTTTTCTTTGCTTAAACATGGTAAATTCTTATTTTTAATAGAACAATTTTCTGTGGTTTTTACCTTCGGGGGGAAAAAAAAGGCCAACCCTGATCTAAACATAACATAAACCTTTGGACACTAGTGTCTGACCATAGTTTCATCAAAAAATTTGCAAAATACGATAGCAATGTAAAATCTGGTTGGATGGAATTTATCACCTATTCTACCAATAAAATACAAGACAATCAGACATTTAATAATTTTAAATAGTATACACGAAAAAGTAGGATACATAGATTATTTTGATTCTTACATATAATATTTATTATTTACAGCTGCCAGATAAGAAACCTTTATTGCAATGCTTCATTCTTTATTGCAATCTTATTGACAGTTTACAGTGGGGGAAAAAATCAAAATAGGGGTTACAAAGAGTAACTTGAAATAAATTACACCAAACACCTATTTAAAGTATTAGACCTGTCTCAAAATTTGTGCACAACTTGTCTGACAACTCTGCAGGATAAAAAGAAAAAATATTTAGTTTGGGTTATAAACCAGAGTAACCATAGTAGATTTAACTAATTAATGAGAATATTAACTCCATTCTGTCAGTGTTTGTAATCATTCTTGCAAATTCATATAGCCACTTGAAATTTATTACACCATTTCATACAAAATATTTTATTTTGAATAGCAAAATGTAGCTTTTTTTAAATACATACACTGCTTAAAAATATAGGATTAATCTTAATGACTGAACAGATTTCAGATTAGCGTAACTGTATTAACAAAGAACCATGTAATAACAAAATCTTACATTTCATTAAATTTACCAGCAAATGAAATGAGATTTAAATAGCCATAGCTTCTTATACATGCTCAATTTCGAAAGATAGGAGTCAAATTTATCTTCAATTTGAGGAATGTATTTCCTTTGGTTTAGAAGCAAATTGCTTGGCTGTTTAAGGTATAAGGGCCATATTAGGCCAAGCAGCACCAAACACAATAAGGAAGGAAGAAAAGGCAGAAGGATAGGTGAGCGTAAAAATGAAAGGGAGGACAGATCACTCGGTTATCTCGGGATTGGGATGCCTCCGCACACCTAAAGACGACAAGTCCAAGAGCTCTGAACCACAGATTTATGCTTTTTGAAAAAGAGCTTCACAAATGTACAGTTAATGTCTCAATGCGCATATACACAGTCCAGTCACATTAATGTGACCACCACGTACTTTCGACGTCAACGTCAAATAACCAATCACAAAAGGCAGGTGGCTGCACATTGCGGTGGAGTGTATATAAAGGATGTCCTAGGGCATTGGAAAGCATTTCAATCATTGGCGTAATGCAGAAACGTAGCGATTTATCCGACGTCCAAAAGGGTACGAATATTGGCTTTCGGGCCAAGGGTGGAAGCATTTCGAAAACGGCTAATTTTGTGAACTGTTCGCGAATCGCCGAGGTAAAAGTATACCGTGCATGGCAAAATGGCACTATCCGAAATCAGCGGCATGGCACATGAAGTGCACCAAGGGTTATAGATGACAGAGGCGAACGAAGGCTACGGATATCCGTTCGGGCAAATAGATGTGCAACTGTTGAGCAACAGACCGGCCCAGATGAACCAAGGGGCTACCAAGAGTGTATCCTCAACAACGGTTCAGCAAACATTGCTGCGCATGGGCCTCCGCAGCAGACGACTGGTTAATACACCTATGCTGACTGCTGTTCATCAGCGACGAAGGCTGGAATTTGCACACCAGTACCGCAACTGAATGTCCAGAGTGGTGGCAGGTGGCTTTTCCTGATGAATCACGTTTTATGCTCCATCAGACAGAGGGATGTTGGCGTATACGGTGTGAAATGTCTGAAAGCAAACACCCTGCAACAATTGCCTGAAGGATCCAGGCTGGAGGAGGGAGCATTATGGTTTGAGGAATGTTTTCCTGGCATTTACTGGGTGCACTCATCATTGTGGAAGGCACGATGGATCAGCACAAGTACGCATCTGTCCAAAGGTGGTTATTCTGGCTTTTGACAGGTGGTCACATTAATGTGACTGGACTGTGTAGATGTGCATATGTTCTATGAATATGCACATGTAAATCACACCTTGAAAGAAAGTAAAAACTTGAACTTACCTGTAAGAACAACTTTGCCAGATACAAAAATCAACAAAACGATTCTGGGTTTCACCATTCGATAAATGAGACCTGGGAAAAGCTCTGGTTCATAGCTGGAATTATTTTAAGCATTTTAGAAAAATTAAAAACTTTCAAGCTTATTTAGTAACATAATCAAAATTAATATTGCCTCTGAAAATACAGTCGAAACTAATAGCTAACTAATTTTTGAACTTCGGTAATTATAGGTTTGCTTTATTAAGATGCTAATATATATTTTTTATTCTATCATTTAAAATTAGTTTTGATTACATAGTAAAAATGCATCATTAAAACATACATTGTAAAAGAACAGTAAAATAGAAACATTACATAAAAAATACGCACTACATAAAAATTATATACAATATTTCTTACCTTGAAAACTGACTGTGTGTTAAAACTAACCCTTCTAACCTTATAGGAAATTTTACATCACAGCTTCCTACCATATTCTGTATTTTAAAGTCAAGAAATTTGGCCTAAGGAAAAAGAATGGCAAGAATTATCTAGTGATAATAAATACAATACTGAAATACGCTACAACTTAAAATATTATAATGGTTCAATGATGACATTAATATCAATCTAAGCAAACCTTCATGAATTATGTATTATATTCTGCTTTTTAAAAAGCAATGATAACTTTTTCAAAAGATAACTGCACAGCACAAGAATACATTGTCAAATTAAAATTTTAATTACCTCCAAATTTTACAAACTTAATACATGTCAACACATTATGAAAAACTTCTCCACAAATAAACACAATTTCATTATTTTCATGATCTTTTTAAGTTTCCAAGTTATTTTTCATGAATCTCATAAAGAAATTATTTATATACATCTGCCAATTCATGTAACAAAGACTCAAAACCAAGTTTCCTAGACACTAATTTTCAGTATTTCTTTTGAAACGTTGAGTAAATTTTGTCTTACCTCAAAACCTAGCTTTTGGACAATCCTAGCATACTTTCTTGCTGCTAATCTAGATTGTTCTTCACTGAAATGAAAGCAATTTATAAATTCCAATTACATTTTATTCATTTTTTTCATCACATTATTTCAGAATTTCAAATTTTAGTGAATGAATCCATGGGAATAAATTTACACTCATTTTTTTTTAACCAAGGATGATAAATACAATTATTAACCTCCAGGGATCAAAATTAGCAGTTAGTGGTATTTTGCCTCTAAATTTTGTTCAGCCGACCCAGTTTTCTGCTCTCAGTTGCCATTTCTGACCACTAAGTTTCCTAAATATCTTTGCTTGCAACACAAATTCCAGTCAATTAACCATTTATTCTCCCTTCTAATAATCTACTCCAAACTATCCGTAAATACAACAATCTGTACTTAAAATCAAACAAAATTTTCCAAAACAAATCCCTGTTTTCCAATATTAACTTCTTCAAAGGAAATGTTTCTGACATCCCCCGAACTGATTCCAATGCTGGCTCTTCAATTTTGGAAACAATATTGCATCTAACATCCTTTCTTTTATAGTATGCATGAAATTCTTGTTTTACAAAGATAATCACCTAAAATATTTCTGGTAACTTATCAACTCGATTTCAATATCATTCCTTCGTAGTGGCACCAGAAACCAAATTTAGCATCATTTGAAAATTCCCCACACATAAAAGAAAAAGTCTGAAGGTATTTTTGTCCACCTGGAAGATCAGGTAACTATAACACTTCTGGAAAATCCAAAGGAGTTAGCAGGTATGTACCAAAATAGCGTATTTTGGCAATAAAAGAAAACATTTTAGGTGTAAATATGCCTGACTCTGCTCCTGAATTCTAACCCTGGTTTTGACACTTGGTGAAAAAAAAAATTTCATACAAGCATTGCTTGGTTATACATGCATAAATTTATAATGAATTTAATAAAAATGTATCACCTTTTAGCCCCTGTGCACACCATTTTACCAGAACTAAAAATCAGAGCTGTAGTTCTTGGCTCTCTGATACGCATGATTACGGCAGCAAAACGCTTTGGATTGTACTCTGCATTTCTTGCATGAAGAGCTATCTTTTTTAAGTCCAGTTTGCATCCAAGGTTAACAGTAGACACAATGTTCCTAAAGTAAAAATTAAACATGTTTATGAAGTGATTGTATCTAAATCAATGTTGGCAGATATATTTATGTGACAGTTTAAACCAAAATGATTAGTTGGTGACATTTTCTAGTCACTTAGTCCTAAAATAATCAAATTGGTTGCAATAAGGTTGAAAGCTGAATTTTGAATGTGACTAATACAGTAACCACTTCATATATCGCAGTTGACTATATCGCTCTTCCTTACTTGTCTACCGGATCAATTTTCAGTTAACAAATAACAGAGATCATGATCTTTCTTTACAAGTTGGAGTTAAAAGGTCACTAGCTTCATTTGTTGCTGTTAGTGTAAATTGTAGGCTAAAGTGATAGATTGAACAGGGAGTCAAAGCATGAGAGCTAAGTTGATTGAGTTTTATGGCACATGGGCCATATTTAGCCGAGCTGTAGCAAACATCAACATAATGAGCATATACACAAGGAAATATTTACTGATACAAAAGAGAAATACACATAGGAAGGAATTAAATCTGCACCCCTAGAACTCACAGGTTGCAAGCACAGTGGGCAACCATCTAAGCTGGTTCAACCCTTTGAGGGCTAGGAGTCATATTCTTGAGTGAACAATTGACTGAATAGATAGGTGGGTCTTGCATAAAAACCACACCCACCGATAACTAGGAAAAGCTTAATTTAATGTATAATTCGTCCATTTCTGTTTTTACAGCCCTCACATTGTTTCAACCAATATACAGCAATTTTTCTTGACTGCTAAGAAGCACATAATGAGAGGCTACAATACAGTCAAAAACATATAAGGAATGCTGTTAAAAAATTATTCCTGAATAATTTCATAAGTGGTTCATCCACATTACTTAACCTTTATTATCTGAACGTAACATTTTTATCCAGTAATAAATTCATCAAGTACAAATGATAATATGTATGTCATCTAAATTTACTGTTTCTAAATTCAGATACATTCAAGAACAAAATACATAGCGATGACAAAATCTCAGCATAAATTCTTTACTTAGGAAATATTTACTTATTTTAAATATCATTTTGTGCAATAAACGTACAAATCCATTTAAGTTTTCCAATACTTTGTTTGCAATTAATTTAATGATTAAGATTTACAAAATTGTGAGTAGAATTATTACTTACTGAAGTTGTGGTACAATCCCAGGATCAGCAGAAGAAGGAGTTATGGGGGTCATAGGTGTCATGGGACCCCCTGGAGTACCAGGAAAAATTGCACCAGAGCCACCTGGTGTCATGGCAATATTACCACTACTTGAACCAGGTAGTAAAGATGACACAAGAGGCTATAAATGTAAACAAAAATTGAACAAGTTTTAAAATACCATATTGGATAAGAAATATATCCCCTCTAGCCTTTACATACATCAATATACATAGCTATAATACTATAAATAGTTGGGCAAGAACAAATCATTTTTTAAGATTAAACCTATCAAATGTTCTGAAAAAAATTATAATTTTACAAGCTTTGTATTGTTGTTTCCTATGTTAAAAACACTATTTCACACATAAAATTTTACTTACAATCAGAGGATTTGTAATCAAAACAAAATCAAACTATGTTTTTATTAAGTAAATTAACCAGAGAACACTACTTTTAAAAAAAAATTGTATTTATTTCACTTAAAAGAGATTTTTATGAACTCAATTAATGATTTACCCAGGATAAATTTAAATTTGCTGGACAAGAGACACGAGTCAGGGTAGTTTCTAGATACTTTTTATTTGTGTTAAACACATTAAAATACTAATGCATTAGAAAATATAGCTCGGTAAATTTTTGAAAGCTTAAAACGTGACATAGGACTTAGTAAAGTCATTTGCCTGTGCCACAAAAAGCCAAGCATAAGCAATGTTTTATATATATATACTGTCTGACTATCAAGTGGTTTAAATTTTAACACTAGAACGCGCGTCGGTGTTGAATCGACATTGTAGCCTGTTTATTTTGTTCTCCTTTCCGCATTTGTGTATTGAATTTGAAAATTTTTTGTGACTTTTAATCATTTTCCTAGTTGAATACACTGTAGAAATTTTGTTTTGTCTAGATTAATTTATAAAAGTTTTACAGCTAAATTTACCTAGAAGGTTCAATGGTGTCGTTTCGACACCAAGTGAATTTATCATTCCAATTAACTCCCGTTCAACTTAATATGAGATCATTGAATAGCAAACATAATTAGCAAACCAAACTAATTTTTATCACACATCTGTTTGACCTTTAACACAATCTTTACGTGTTCATAGCGGAAATAAATAAATGATACTAATGTGATTGGGTCTAAGTATTCCGTCATTTACATTTGTTTTTCTGTTCATAAAATAATCACATTTGATTTTCGAACCTTGTGTAGTGCACACGAAAATGATGGCTCGTAGAAAAGGTGTAAGTCATGAAGGAATTGCTACTTTATCGATAATTTTCTGAAAATGAATCGGATGGTGGGGAGCTATCTTGTTTGGATTTAGATTCCGATGCAGGCACCAAGTTACATGAAAGTGAGTGCGAAGAATCTGAAGAAAGTGCAGATAAAACTGATAGTATCCCAACTAATCTGGATATATATGTCGCTAGGGATGGCACAGAATGGATACTGCGTAATGGCAGTTTCACAGGCAGATTTGAGGCTAGAAATGTTTTACGTCAAAGTAGTGGTCCAACTAATTTTTCAAAACAAAACGTCAATGAATACGTCATGAGTTTGTGGCTACTTTTCATCAACATTTTCATATTAGAACACATAAGGAAATGCACAAATGTGGAAGCTAGAAGAACTTTGAACGATATCAGCTGGTCTATATCCATCGATGAATTACATTCTATTCTCGTGATATTATATGCTCGCGGAGTAAGTGGTGCCAGGAACATTGACCTGCAGTCCCTATGGTCTAACTGTTGGGAACTAAACTTGTAAATAAACAATGGGTTGAAATAGATGAAGAGAAATCCTTAGATTTTTAAAATTTGATTTAAAATCCACTTGTTTTCAGAGAACTCAAACCAACAAATTTACTATGATTTCTGAAGTTTGGGATAGATTCATTGATAATTGTATAAAGAATTACAAGTCTGGTGAGAACATAACAATCGATGAACAATTACTTCCTAGTAAAACACGCTGCCCTTTCACGCAATTTATAGCATCTGAACCTGACAAACATGGGTAGAAATTTTGGATTGCTGCTGACTTACATACTAAATATGCTTTGAATGTATTTCCTTATTTAGGAAAAATGAAATCTCGCCCTGAAGGGCAAAGATTAGTCGAACATGTAGTTTTAAAACTTACGGAACCATTTAAGAACAAAGGACACAATGTTACAGTAGATAATTTTTTTACATTTTTGAACTGACAAAAGGACTTATGAAATGGAAAACTAGTCTTGTAGGAACTGTGAATCAATCGAGCTAGAAGAGAAGTTCCAGATTGTGTAAAAAATAAAAAAGGTGTTCTTTATTCCACTAAGGTTTTTCAACATGAAAGTACCAGTACCACCCTTACTGTGTATCAAGGAAAGAAACAAAAAATGTCAATATGATGAGTACTCTTCACTCAAGCAATAGACGACAAAGAAAAGAAGAAATTAGAAACCGTCAGTTTCTATACAATGAAACTAAATGTGGTGTTGACATTGTAGATCAAATGGCACAGAAATACTCTGTGAAAGCTGGATCTAGAACATAGCCTGTCCATACATTTTATAACATTTTAGATCTTGCAGCGATCAACTCTTGGATTATTTACAAATCCGTGAGTCACTAGGTAAATCCATTTCAAGGAAGGAGTATAGACAAAACTTAGGAAATGAACTGCATTCAAAGTACATAAGTGAAGTAAATTCTAAAAAGCATGCCAATAATGAATCAAACACTATTCAAAATCTACTCAAATGTAAGAAATGTGTAATTGAAGAATGTTTTGGAAATGCAACAAAGAAAATGTGTTCTTGCATGAAAATAGTGAGTGGAAAACGTACAGAAATAGTTGCTTATTACTGTATTCATTGTAAATAAGGTATGCACTACAAAATTAATTGTATCTAGTGCTGATAAATAATACTTAAATACTTCTGTCGTCATAAAAATTAAGATTTTGTCCTTTATCTTTTACTAGCCACTGTGTGGCTAGCCCAGTGTTGCCCTTGCTTCGCAAACCAACGCCAAGGGCAACGCCGAGATGTAAGGTATTAATCTGGTGTAAAATCTTCCACAGATTTCAAATCCATTGAAATTTTCAATCTATCTTTAACAATTCTGATTCAACAAAAACAATCTTAACAATCCCAGTTAAAATGTTTTTATTTATTTTATTTTTTTGAAGTTAAGCTCAAAAAGAATAGGGCAGGAAATATACATTTTTCTTTTTTTTTTTAACGCAAAGGGCAGAAGAAGCGATCTGTGTATTTTTTAGAAAGAGAAAGTTTATGGTGACGTCACATTCTTTCTTGCAAAAATATAAGATATATTCAATTTAAAAATGATTTATTTAAAGAAAATCATATTTTTAGGTATCAATATTACTCTATCTTTAACAGTCTACAAGATAGAAAAAGGAACTAAGTTACTCCAGTTAAAATATTATTAATTATTTTTTCTTCGTCTTGCTGAAAAATCATTACTCCACGCAAATACAAAACAGAAACCAAAAAATAAATTTAGAATATGATCTCTTTTATCAACACCTCCTATAGCAGGTGTTGTTTCTATGCTGTTGCATTCATTAATGATTCAATTTCATTAAATTAATTTTAAATGTTCTAGATGGACTTTTAAGATTTGCTTTAACCCTAAAATTGCTAACAATTCGGACTACCTGTGTGCCAAATCCCATAACTGTAAGTGCCATAGATTCATCAGGACTTTGATCACAAGAAACAAACTCTTTTATAATATTAGAGATAGTGTTGTTGTTTTATTTCTATGTTATATTATTTTTTTGTTTTGCTGCATTTTTCTGATATAAATGGTCATTTTCTATGTAAGTTTCATGAAATAATCTTAAAAGTCAACTGAAATAAATATTAGTCTCGGTAATATTTAGTTATTGCAATTATTTAATGTGATTTATGTCCTGGTGTTGAAATGACACAGGCGAACATCTAAGGGTACACACAATGGCGGACATGAAATTTTTGGACAAGATAAATCTCATGACACTAGGCATAGGAGTGTTTCTGTTAGTTAGGACTAGATAGATGAGGTTGTGGGATCCCACCAGCACCATATTACAAATTTTTGCATAAAATTATACAAAAATCCAAAGCATTTCAGAATTTTTTGCATTAGAATTATTATTTATGAATAAAATGCATTAAATTTATTTAATTTTTTTTACATATAATAATTAATTGGTTCGACTTGCTTATGAGAAAAAAATAATGTCAATCATGAAAATAGGAACTTATATCATGAAAATTTCTTGCTTCTCGTTAATAATTACCTCGCAAAAAATAACTTATAATTGTAAAAAAATTGTTATTTATATGCAAACAATAAAAAAGGACAATACATGAAAATAGTTAAAGTGAAATGAAAAATGCCTATTTCTCAAATTCTGAGCACTGGCAAGTAGTAATTCATAAGTACATTCATAGCACTGTGAAAGGGTTTATACAACATACTTTTAAGAAAATGAAGCTTTTCTCTCTATGAACAGCATAGAACAAGTGTAATATCACCTAACATATCAATTTAATGGAATTTTAAACTTACAATAAAAAATTCATCATTGCAACCATGATGGAACCTTTACAATAGCATTAAAACACAGCTTTCTGCTTCTCTCTCACAATCCATAATCTATTTACTCAATTATCAGATGAGTGTGTATGAATTAACCTTTCATGTTTCAAATATATAAATACAGAATAGTTTTGCTACTGTGTAAATAATTCCTAGGGATCACTCTGCATAGAATCTCCTAATAAATTTTAAATATAAACTAAACAAAATATTAAAATTGCCAATTATAAAGATTTATGTGTAAAATTGGAATGCTATTGTTCAGGTTTCACGTTTGACATCTCTATATTACCCTCAGAGTATTTTACTCTAATTAAAAACTTTACTGTCTGTTCCTTACAAGATTGATAGAATTCCATACAATTGTTTTCTTAATTAGCTGTTGTTTTAAGGTTATTTTTATGCTAAATTAGGATTAATTGCATTTCTATCAATTTCCAAGATGATTTTCACAACATAAAAAGCAATGCACAACTGCCAGAGAAAGGAGAAAAATTCCAAAAATAACTCGACACTATTTTTGGAGTATTATGAAAACAATTTAAAACATAAAAGTAACCTTGCTCCGACAGTTATATGCTTGTTGCAGTTCAAAGTCAGCAAATTTGATTATGTGATATTGTACACAACACAATGCCAAATAAATGACAAAATGAGTAATGAAACATTTTCTTTTTAGTGTTTTGGAGGTATACTTCTAGGTTTTTCTAGAAAATTAGTACCAGAGAAAGCATGTGGCCTTTTGAGAGCTTTCTGACAAAAGGGTCATATGAGGTGGAATTGCTTTCAGTGCTTTGTTTGGAACCTGAGGCAGTTTTTGGAAGAAATTATGCGAAATATGCTGCAAAAAAATCTGCAATGGATTTGATTTTAAGATCCGAATATATGACTTCATTTCAAACATAATAAGGAGCTCCAGTAATAGTCTGCAATGTGCAGTTCTGAAAGATCTGTAGCTTTTTCATACTTTGTGCATTAGGGGATGCCCATATTTGCGACCCGTATGTGAGCATAGGCTGAATATAGATTAGTGACTTTTCATCTTGGCTAATACATTCCTATTTAGACAGCCACCTAGTACAGAGGATTCCTCTTGCATTAGAAACTACTAATGGAGTATTTAGTTTAAAAATATATTTGACTATTATCCCATTCAGGAATTACAGTCAGTTAAGCTAGCTTCAGCATTATTTTTGTTACGTTAACAATGCTTCAAGGGGTGCTGGGACTCTTCTGAATTAGTTTCCGATGGGATCAGGATCAACAAATTAATGAGGACTCAAATCCCTCCAGACTCATTCCATGGCATCTCAAACTAACAGAAGGCCAACAATTAAATAGTTCTCAAAAATAATATTGTGGGATATTTAATGTATTCATCAAACCTTATGAAAATTGACATCAGTGATTAAGTGTTGATTCATGTTTAGAAATTCTCGCTCCTAAAACTATGATACCTAATAATTTTAGGGTGCATCTACACTCTACGTTTATGAGCGGTGGCAATGGTCAGCGATTTTTTTTTTGGCACATTTCTAGTAGCGAGTTGCTATAAATTAAGGCAAACCATCTGTCTGTATGGTTGTTGTGGTTTTCATGGCAAATGGAAACTTTCAATTTTCATTTTGAATATTCTTGAAAGTTCTTCCAAAATCCATTAAAATTTGATTTCATTGGTTCGTTTGAAATTTTTTCTTTGCTCCCATTGATTTTAAAATATTCTTTGATTGCATTGGTCCTTTTAAATTTTTTTCCTGTGATACCATTGGTTCATTTATTTGCTTTTCCACAGTTGTGGAATTTTTATTTTATTCTCTTTCGTTTAACTGTTTCCTTACTCGTTTTCACAAAACGAGTAAGAGTTTTGTTTTCTTGCCATTTTCGTTTTGATTATTTTTTCCTGCAAGAGTTCTGACCGTTATAAGGTAAGACCATTTATCTTTCTCTTTTTGAACAACCTATTGTATTTAGTGCAATTGATAAATTTCAGGGTATATTCTTACCCAACATTCGCAGCTTAGTTTTTCTGCTGGTTCACTTATGGGTCGTTCCACATCAAATCAACCAATGGTCAAAACATGATGTCTTCAGATCTTTATGATTTTTTTACATGATATAGTATTAGCTTAGTAGATAAAAAATACCAAATTTTAATTTTTTTGGACCTTTCGTTTTTGAGTTATACATTTTTGAAAAATTCAAAAACACCAGTTTTTCGGAACGTTTTGATATATTTAAAAGGACGTAACTCAAAAACCGTTTGTCCTAGAAAGCTCAAATTTGTACCATTCTCTTTAGATTTACAAGGGCTTTAATTTAACATATAGCTTGGGTGTACCACGTCAGTTTTTATATATTTTTTTTAACTAAAAAAATTATTTTTTTAAAACAAAAATCGGAATTTTTAATTTTGATGAAAGTGATGAATTTTAATTTTTTATCTGAATCAAGACGTGTGAAAATTCTGTTAATTCGTGACTTGTTACCCTAAATAAAAATTAATCTCTTAACCAACACTATTGTATTTAAATTTCATTTACCCTATTTTATTTAAACAACAAATTCAACTTACTTTACATTCAAGGAACAGATTTTTTCTTCTTTTAGCACTTGAAATTAGTAAATGTGAGTTCTCTTCTTTGCCAAAACTTGTGCTGCTTCGGCCATCTCATCTGCTGGAACTCGGTAGGTTCTACCTGTTGCAATGGTTGGATGTCATGTGCACAAAATATTGCTCATCGGCAGTGCTAAGGTATCTGCTCTCCTGGATTTGTGTATGATAGCAATGGCCATTTTGGATGAAGAAAGGACACAAGAATTTCCTTTTCAACATCGTCTTTTGAGTCAACATACGCCAACCATCACTCTTTATCGTAAGCACAAGGGACAAAATCCACAATTTCTTCAAAACTAAAATCTACTCATTTTCTGATGACTCAGAAGCACATAGGGTACATATTATCCCTGGTAATGATGACATTCCATTTGAAGAAATTGTGGATTTTGTCCCTTGTGCTTACAATAAAGAGTGATGGTTGGCGTATGTTGACTCAAAAGACGATGTTGAAAAGGAAATTCTTGTGTCCTTTCTTCATCCAAAACGGCCATTGCTATCAAACACAAATCCAGGAGAGCAGATACCTTAGCACTGCACAATATTTTGTGCACATGACATCCAACCATTGCAACAGGTAGAACCTACCGAGTTCCAGCAGATGAGATGGCCGAAGCAGCACAAGTTTTGGCAAAGAAAACTCACATTTACTAATTTCAAGTGCTAAAAGAAGAAAAAATCTGTTCCTTGAATGTAAAGTAAGTTGAATTTGTTGTTTAAATAAAATAGGGTAAATGAAATTTAAATACAATAGTGTTGGTTAAGAGATTAATTTTTATCTAGGGTAACAAGTCACGAATTAACAGAATTTTCATACGTCTTGATTCAGATAAAAAATTATTTTAATATGATACCATCGGAATACCATCATGAAACTTTGTACACACCTTACTATTGAGGTTTAGTATAAAATATATTTCTTTCATCAAAATTAAAAATTCCGATTTTTGTTTTTTTACAAAAAAAATAATTTTTAGTTAAAAAATATATATAAAAACTGATGTGGTACACCCAAGCTATATGTTAAATTAAAGCCCTTGTAAATCTAAAGAGAATGGTATAAATTTGAGCTTTCTAGGACAAACGGTTTTTGAGTTGCGTGCTTTTAAAAATATCAAAACGTTCCTAAAAACTGGTGTTTTTGAATTTTTCAAAAATGTATAACTCAAAAACGAAAGGTCCAAAAAAATTAAAACTTGGTATTTTTGGTCATATTGATGAGTAGAACACAATCACTAAATATGATACATTTGAAAACGTCAAGGTTTAAAATAATTTTTTTACTGGCTGATTTGATGTGGAATGACCCTTATGTGTTTTGAAATGTGTTTAAACTTACTACTTTTTGCGAAAGTTTTTTACAAATTTACTTCCTAAAACATTTTTAAATGGCTTACTACTTTTTGCGAAAGTTGTCTTAAAATTTTCTTTTAAAAACGTTTTTAAATGTGTTTTCAAGCTAGATTACATTGGTCCTTTTAAATTTTTTTTCTGTGATACCATTGGTTCATTTATTTGCATTGCTACAGTTGCACAATTTTTATTTTATTATAATATTTTTCACAAAACGATTAAGAGTCTTGTTTTCTTGTCATTTTCGTTTTGATTATTTTTATGTTAAAATTTGATTTCATTGGTTCATTTGAAATTTTTTCTTTTCCTCCCATTGATTTTAAAATATCCTTTGATTGCATTGTTCCTTTTAAATTTTTTTCTGTGATACCATTAGTTAATTTATTTGCTTTTCTACAGTTTTGGAATTTATTTTAACTGTAAAATTTTTCACAAAACGATTAAGAGTTTTATTTTTATGCGATTTTTGTTTTGATTATTTTTTCCTGCAAGAGTTCTGACCATTATCAGGTTGTATTATTTCTTGCTTTTTTTTTCTTTTAAAAATCTTTCTATTTTCGAACAGTCTACTGCATTTAGTGTAATTGATAAATTTCAGGGTATATTCTTACCCAACATTCGCAGCTTAGTTTTTCTGCTGGTTCACCTATGTGTTTTGAAATGTGTTTAAGCTTACTACTTTTTGCTAAAGTTTTTTTTAAATATACTTTTTAAAACGTGTTTTCAAGCTTTAATTTTCCGATGCGAAAAGAAAAAGAGTTATGAAATAATTCTTTCCTTGGCAACTTTAGAAGTGCGCCAATAAATCGCCAAAGCTATTGCTACTGCTCATAAACCTAGAGTGTGTCTGAACTATTTTTGGAACCTTTGTGATTGGGACATCACATGAAGATAGCAGTAATCAACACATAATATAAGCATGGGTTTACTTCAAAATATAAATAATGAATTTTTAAAGCTATCTCACCGATGCATTGGGTTGTAAGAGAGATTGAGGCTGAGGAGTCAAGCCAGTATTTGATGTATAAGGTTGTATGACACTGACACCAGTTCTCTGTTGCTGCATGAGAGGAGTTCTTGGGCTTTGTAATGAATTGTCATGCTGTTGAGGTTGAAGCGGAGAGTTTCCCAATTGTCTTTGAAGTTCTTGTATATGCAGTTCTTCTAGCGGATCCGGCTGAGAAGGGACCGAGAGAGGAGTCCCCAAATTCAAAAATGGACTGTTTATATCCATTTTGTTTGTATCACAGTATAAACAGATTATTCAATCACGTATTGTTTCAGACAACGCACGAGAAAGACAAATACTATGCTCATTCGGATTGAATGGTCAGAAATAAATTTACTCTAAAGTCTATTTGCTCATCAGCTGGCCGACATAAATATAAACTAAACCTCACATTAACGAATACAGAGTACCGACATACTACACTAACTAGAACCGCGATGAGGTCAGGTTTCAGTTACAGTTACGAAAATATCCAAACATTGGAAGTTTCATATTCATACACAATTTATAATCCGACAGTCAAGACCAAGAGTGGCTGTGGCTGCGCATGCGTATAAAGTTTTCATTTCATGGTAATCAGATTCCGCGCTTGCGTATTCTAGGTTTTTGGATACGTTTAAACTCCACTTATCTACATGCTTTTTGCATTTCTTTCTGACAAAGTTTTTATTTTTAAATCTCCTGATCCATCCACCACCTTCGGATTCAGTCCGGTTTCTGTTCTAATGCCTACTGTTAGTTTTTAATCTCGGAGTTTTCATATTGAGGTAACTGTGAAGTTTACTTTTTTAATTTTTGAAAAGGAGTGCAAGTTAATGCCTGAACTTTTTGTTGCAACTAGAAATTTTTTTTGTCGTTGGTGTTATGTAAGAGGTTCAAACAAACAACATGTTGAATAACCTTATTTCATTAACATGAACAACTCCTCGCGATGCGCTAAAATTAGTTAAAATAACCTCGCTAAGCTTTTAAAATTTTATTGCACTTCACACTGACGTACAATTTTCTTGAACACTGGACACCTGTTCGCCATAACACGATGAATGTTTAGAAAGATATGAATATGCAGTTTCGTTTTGATTGTTTCTTATGCCAGAATTATCGACAACATTATTGTTTTTTAAGCCACAAATGAATAAAAGTGCTTTAATTTATTTTGAGTAAATTTCTTTTTATATCTGGTATGTTTTGAATGTCATTGCTATCTAATTTGTCGATTGTATTGTGTCATCGTGTTAATTTTTTTTTATGGTTTTAGATACTGTGCTTTGGAGATTTGATAGCAAGTTTTCTTAAAAAAAGGAAACGTTGAAGTTAAATTTGGGAATTGTCTCAAACATAGATTATATATGTGACTAGTTCCAAAGACTTCATTTTAAAAACTCTTGATATAGATGCGCTGTTGAGTGTCTAAATATTTTGCATATTGAAGCAGAAACGAGACAACAAATCGGGAAATATTGAAGTCTGTATGCTGGATTCAGATAGTCACGTGGGTACAGCTACACTCTACGTTTATGAGTGATGGCAACGGCTTTGGCGATTTTTTTTGGCGCACTTCTAAAGTTGCCAAGTAAAGAATTATTTCATAACTCTAGTGTCACAATTTTTTTTCTTTTTGCAACACACTTTTTAAACATATTTCAGAAGGTTTTAAAAAGTATATTTTTAAAAAACTTTCACAAAAAGTAGTAAGCTTAAGCACATATCAAAACACATTTGTGAACCAGCAGAAAAACTAAGCTACGAATGGTAAGAATAACCTGAAACTTATCAATTACACTAAATACAGTGAGCATGTTGAAAAAGGAAAAAGATTTACAAAAGAAAAAAAAGCAAGAAATAATACCTGATAAAGTCAGAATTCTCTCGTAAAAAAATAATGAAAACGAAAATGGTCAAAACAACAAAACTCTTAATCTTGTCATGAAAACTACTATAACAAAATAAAAATTCCACAACTGTCAATATACAAATAAAAGGACCAATGGTATCACAGAAAACGATTTAAAAGGACCAATGGAATCAAAGGATATTTTAAAAACAAAATAACCAATGGGAGGAAAGAAAAAATTTCAAACGAATCAATTAAATCAAACGACTTTAAAGGATTTTGGAAGAACTTTCTAGAATACTCAAAATGAAAATTAAAAGTTTCCGTTTGCCGAGGTTGCCATGAAAACAACAGCAACGAAAGATGGGTTGCCTTAATTTATCGTAACTCGTTACTAGAAGTGCGCCAAAAAAAATCGCCAAGCAGTTGCCATCATTCATAAACGTAGAGTGTAGCTGTACCGTCACGTGTTATTTCATGGACTAAGTTCTGTTGGTGTCTTCAATCCTTTCGCTATCCATTAAAAAGTAAAAGGGGTAAATGTTTGACTTGAATAAATTCCTGTCAAGTAGATGAGCAAACTGACCACCAACCAGTAATTGACCATTTCCTCATATTTCTTATTTTAACAAACTAACTAATAATCCAACAGAAAATCAAATGGTTATTCCTGCCACTAATGGACAATTTAAATAAATGGTAACCAATCTGAAGTCAACCTTGTCTTATTGAGATAAAGAAAATGAAATTGCTAAATTACAATCTGTAAATTGTCTGCCGCCTCAAAAATGCATCAAGAGAGAAATCTGATGAAAGTTTATTTTTAAATAGTGTTCAATTTCTGATTGTATCACTATTCCAAACTGTAAAAAAATTCTTTTACGTTATCAAAATTTACTATCTGTAGTTGTAATCACTTTTCTTACAAGATCATTTTATATTAATGCTAAAAAATCTATCAAATATTTTTACATGAAGGCTTGCAGCTATCCATCTCTAGAATGTAGTGACGAATTGATTCAGTTGATCGGTCCAGGAAAATGTAGGTATCCACTAGCCCGGGTGGAAATACGACTTTGATTTGCTAAGTATGAAATTTGCAATTTGATGTCGTAAATAATAAGCATTATTCAACTGTTAGCTTGGGGAAAATGTTATTTTTTTTCAACTGTAATGATTCAATGTGAGCTAAAGCCATTACAAAATTGATCCAAATTAGATATTAAGAACAGATACATTTACAAAATAAGAATTATTTCTAAGAAACTGCCATGGTCTATACTTTTGAACTGAACGTTTGGCATATCCATACCCTTTACTAATATATACTAAAGTGCTAGGGATTTTTCACATAACTACCATCTTTTTCTGAACAGGCCTCTGGACTTCTAGCATTGTTTGATAGCTTAATTCAACCACGACCAGCCTTCCCTTCCGAGACTTTTCCTAGTTTCATTAAAAAGGTTTCTATAGAATAATGGCTTTTTTTTCTAGAAGCAAAAAAGTACATTTTCTACAATCAGCTATCTTTTTCTATGAAACAAAATTTTGTTTCCTTAAAAATCTATATTCTATGAAACTAAATTTTTTGTATGGGTTGCTTTGTAGTTCATCAGAAACTGCCTTTAAAGTTGGTAAAACTACGTGAAAGAAGTTCTTCATAACTAATATGTTGTTTTTCTGTTGAAAGCCCTGCCTAGCTCCTTGAAAACCCAGCCTCAGGCATTTCCCAATTTTCCAGTGAGCTTGCCCTTCACTGCTAAGATGTTTCTTTTGATCTGCTTCTGTTCTATTCAGAGTATACCGATTTAAATCACTTTAATTTTCTTTTTTCATACCTGGTTCTTATGTTGGACAGAACCTGCCCCTATATGAATTGGATGTAACGCCTCTTAGTTTGAATTGGAAGACCTTTTGGTAGGGGGATTCATACCATCCAAACATTTTTTTTTTAATGACATCTGTTATTTTAACTATATAATATTGAAACCTTGAATTTATATAAGACAGGGCACAACATATCCCTGGCATCTAAAAAATTTGGTCTTGCCTCTAAATTTTCTGTTTCCGTAAAAAACGTTTATTTTTCATGAAAAAATTGTGATTTTTTTTTAGGCCATGAAAGGTCAAAAATGGAGCAAAATGTCTAATGTAGACAGTAAAAATGCTATTTTTTACTGCCTCAATTACACAAAAGTAGCATATTATTTACTGCGCGTTTGTGTGTAATATATATATATATATGCTGAGTATACTGCGATATACTCAGCATTTGAAAAGATATTAGTATACTATGTATTGCAAGGGTCCCCTGGCTCCTAAAAAATAAGGCTTCGTCAATCCCTTGGCATAAGAATTGCAAAATTTTAGATTTTATTGCACAGTGGGACTTGTCCAGTTTGGCCTAACCAGGCCTTTGTGCTGTAAAAACTTGCTCACCCATCCTGTTCCAGTGGGATCTTAATGTAACTATACACAGTCCAGTCACATTAATGTGACCACCTGTCAAAAGCCAGAATAACCACCTTTGGCAGAGCGGACCGCTGCAAGACGTGCAGTAAGAGAGTCAATTAGGTTTCTGAAGGTGTTCACTCGGATGTTGAGCCATGCCGACTCCAGTGCAGTGGCCAGCTGCGCTAGATTATGTGGTTGAGGATCCATGGCGCGAACAACCCGATTGAGGTGGTACCACAGATTCTCGATTGGGTTTAAATCCGGTGAGTTTGCTGGCCAGGGGAGTACGGTAAGCTCATCCTGGTGCTATTCGAACCACGCACATATACTGTGAGCTGTATGACACCTCGCATTGTCCTGCTGGTAGATGCAGGGTTGGCAAGTTGAGCCCAGCCCGGGTTTTTCTGGGCGGGCCCACCAACAAAAACCCACTGGGTTTTTGTTATGAAGTGGGTTTTTGTAAATAATCTGACATATATATATACATATACAAACCCGCCTGGTATTTATTTGTACGGATTAGAGAGAGTGTAGTGTATACAAAAAAAATTAAATCATAATATCATTAAAACTTGTAACAAAAACAGTTGATAAAACCAACAAAATTTACATGAAAATATAATATACTATTACAAAAGACTATAATTAACATGAAATATAACATTCCTTCAGAATAACAACATTTTATATTGAGCTTTTTTTCTAACAAAATCTAATATTTGACGGTTACAAAATCACTTCCATCAAAGATGCAAGAGCTGCACCAAATTGCACCTAACAATGCGCTTTATTCAAATGTTTAAGAATATTAAAGGGATTAGCATTACAGTGTTCATTTTGTTTTTTTATATGTACAGTTATTATCTGTAACATTTAAAGAATTATTGCTTTTGCATTTAACTTTTTTTTTTCATTAGAAAAAAATCAAGAGCTCCTATATAATGCTATATATTTATCCTTAGAATGGCTCCAAAATGTTTTTGCATAAAATTGCTTCAAAACAGTGTTTTTGAAGAAATCTTGTATATATAAATGCTACAAATTAAACGTTTTTATACCACAAATTGGTACTTTTGCTGCTCCAACCAGTAGGGTAGTTGTTAAAAAAAGATGTGGGGGGATGTTCATTTTTGACGAATTTCAACCACCTGACTGTGTGATCCTCCTCCCCAATCAACCAGTTTCCACTTGAAGGATAACTGTTTTTCCTGTGACTTACACAGAGGTATTTAGAGAATTTTATAGGACATGATTAAAAAAAAAGGACATACACTTTGAAATTATAAAATGGGGTATACTTCAAATTGAATAAAAAAGTGGGTCTTCAATCCCCCCCCCTCAAGGATGTGGCTAAGGGGGAGTTCTGGACTCCCCCTTCAGCTAAATTCCACCTATAGACTCTAAAACATTACTTAATTAAAATTTCATATTATGGACCGACCCCCCCCCCTGAATACATCACTGGTTCCTACATCAAGCATAAAAAGATCAAGTTAGAATTATATTCTACAATTATTTATAAATACCCAGAGAACCCCACTAAAACCCAGAAATCCCACAAAAACCCAGAAATCCCCACAAAAACCCACCCAGGCTGGGTTTTTCTAAAAAAACACTGGTTTTTGCCAACCTTGGGTAGATGCCATCATTCAGAGGGAAAATAATTTGCATGTAGGGGTGGACATGGTCCGCAATTACAGATGCGTACTTCTGCTGATCCATCGTGCCTTCCACATTGATGAGTGCACCCAGTGAATGCCAGGAAAACATTCCTCAAACCATAATGCTCCCTACTCCAGCCTGGATCCTTCCGGCAATTGTTTCAGGGTGTTTGCTTTCAGACGTTTCACGCCGTATACGCCAACGTCCCTCTGTCTGATGGAGCATAAAACGTGATTCATCGGGAAAAGTCACCTGTCGCCACTCTGTGGCCGTCCAGTTGCGGTACTGGTGTGCAAATTCCAGCTTTCACCGCCGATGAACAGCAGTCAGCATAGGTACATTAACCAGGCGTCTGCTACGGAGGCCCATGCGCAGCAATGTTCGCTGAACCGGTGTTGAGGATACACTCTTGGTAGCCCCTTGATTCATCTGGGTGGTCAGTTGCTCAACAGTTGCACGTCTATTCGCCCGAACACATCTCCGTAGCCTTCGTTCTCCTCTGTCATTTATAGCCCATAGTGCACCACATGTGCCACGCTGCTGATTTTGGATAGTGCCATTTTGCCATGCGCTGTATACTTTTACCACAGTGGCACGTGAACAGTTCACAAAATTAGCGGTTTCCGAAATGCTTCCACCCTTGGCCTGAAAGGCAATAATCATGCCCTTTTGGATGTCTGATAAATCACTACGCTTCTGCATTACGCCAACGATTGAAATGCTTTCCGATGCCCTAGGACATCCTTTATATACACTCCACTGTAATGTGCTGCCTTTTGTGATTGGTTATTTCACGTTGACGTCGAAAGTAGGTGGTGGTCATATTAATGTGACTGGACTGTGTATTTGTTCCACTCTTTGAGAGAAAATTTTTTTTTTTTGAAGTTCTGATTAACTGCTGTCTTTTATCACTATTTTGAAATTATCTTTGCTCTTGTATAATTTTTAATGTCTATCTTTTAAATTATTCAGATTACAATGGCAGAAATAATCGGATACCGATGTTTAACGTCGGGACTTCGAGCTACAAACCTTACCATTCAGATGAAGACTCCATTTTCTAAATCAGCCTCTTATGCTAAAGAAGGTTATAAATTTGTAATAGCTGGTGGTGGAACTGGTGGTATTGCAATGGCTGCCAGAATTTTAGGTCTTGGAGTAAAAAATGTTACAGTTATCGAACCTTCAGAGGTAATAATACTTGCTGTTTTTTATTAGTTTTAGTATAATTTTGATTTCTTGACTTATGTTTGAAAAATATATGCAAGAGTAGAAATGTTGTGACTTATCTATTTAAAGGTTCTTTATTTTTGAAAAGCTTTTTTTGCATGGTTCTGAACATTGTTCTTCAATAACCTGGTACCTGGACATGAGATGTTCCCCTTGAAACTAATTTTGAACCCTTGAAAGTATTTTTATAAACATTGAGGCTAATAATATTCAAAAGTGTCGAAAAGTTCATAGCTAGGAACACCTAACTAACATCTGTAGCAAATTTCAGTGACAAATCAGCAAACTTTTTTCACTGAAATTAGAGATTAAAGCTATCTGCATTCTATTTTCAAGTTTACCAAGACTGAATAGTGTCTTTGTAAGCTCACATTGCAATGTTAGGGTTCTTGTTTTAAAACCCAAGTGATCGTGTTGTTAAAAAAAAAATTTCAAAAGGTGTTTGAGATGCAACAGATACAAATTTGTAGTGATTAAGTGGAGATAGAGTCGATAACAATCGGTACTAAAATGAATTTCAGGTTGGTATGAGGGAACTACAAGATTTCATTAGTTCAGTGACTCATGACATTTAAATGTTATTTATATCTGTCAACATGTTGCACCTTATACATAAATTTTTAATAATCTGACCCTGACATAATTTCTAATGTTAGTTTAATGTAAGAACCTTAAAAAAATTGTGTGGGGGAGAAGTATTTCCAAGTAAATTTAAAAAAAAGATTTTCCAGGCCATAATCTGACAAAGGTTAAATTACTGTTTTAGTAGAAGTATAAAAATAAGCTCAGTTTTTTGTAATTGTACTTTCATTATCTCTTGCAGGTACATTATTACCAGCCTTATTTTACTCTTATTGGAGGACATAAAAGGAGCTTAGAAAGTTCTCATCGACCTACAAGCTCTGTGTTACCTAAAGGGACCCAGTGGATCAAAGATAAAGTTATAGCTTTCAATCCAGCATTGAATACAGTATCTACTGCAAACAGTGGAGATGTAAGTAGTTGTGTGATTTCTTTGCTAATTTAAAATAAAATATCTTATATCCTTTTATTTACTTGCCAGTTCTACATTTGCTTCAGGGTATGCCAATTTAAATCAAGATTTTTAATTTAAAAAAAGCATTGATTAAAATCAAATTAATTTTGAAAATGAAATAACTATGGTCAAGATGTTTGCTATTTTATTCATATAACTTTGCTTGCACTTGATTCACCCCAAAATTATACTGAAAATCATCCCTTTGAAGACATTAAATAACAGTATTTATTGATTTGGAAGTGCAGTCAAGTCAATATATTTCACTCTTGAACCACTGACTAAAAGGTTTCAATCACAAACCTGGTCATTATCATGGGCTGTTTTAAACATTCCATGTGGCAATTTATAATCATACCATTTGATCAGTAATAATCAAGTTATTTGAATCAAATAGCTAAAATTTTATTTAAAAAAAAAAAAACCATTTTAAAACAGAATTGCAAATTTTTCGCACCGTCTCGGATCTTGTTTGGAATTGGGGAAAATGCGTTTGGATTTTTATAGTTGCTTAGAAGACTATAAAACCATTCACAAAGTCTTCATTTTTGCTACATGGTGCAACGTCCTGTTCACAGACAAGTCCAGGCACCCTGGAATCAGATAAACGTGTAAGGGTCTGAAGAGAATGAGGCATGTGCAATCTGGCCAAGAACATTACGCATCCAGAGGTGGCAGCATCATGATGTTGGTTGGAATTTCATTCGGATACAGCACCAAGTTACACTTCTTTAAAGGTTCTACAACCACTGTGCTGTAAACGGTTGTAGTCTTAGACCCCATTGCGTAAATCTACGCTGCAGCAGTTGGTCCTGATTTTTTCCCTTATGGACAATGATGCCCATCCCCATCAAGCCAACATTATTGTTGACGAGCACCTGGAAAGTTAGAGCATTTCTCGTATCGAATGGTCAGCTTATTTCCCCGACCTTAATCAAAGTGGATTATTTCATACTTTAATATTTGAAGTTAAAATATAATTTACCTATTCATTTAACAGAAATAATTGGGAATTTCATCCATTTCTGTCAGTCTGAAATCTGTCATTTGTATATTTACATGTAGACTACAGTGAAATGTCAGTACAGAACAAAGTCCTAAATCAGGAATCCTACGGATTTCGGATTTGCATTTTTCGTCAAAAAAGCCTTAATCTACCCCCGCATGAATTATGCGTTTGCAATAGTAAAATAGCATATATATATATATATATAACTTTTTAATACAATACAACAAATTTTACTTAAGAATCTTCTACATTTTCTGTGGTATTTTCTCTGAACATGTCCATTATTTTGCGTTGTTTCATCAATTAGGTCCAGGTTTAACTTGTTCTTTACAAATTGTGCAAAAAATGTAAAAAAGTTAGAAAAAAAAACCCGATGGTTACCAAAATGTCCGGATTTGGGACTTGGAACTGTATAACTTACACCCTAAAAATATTTAATTCTTATTTTATTTTGAAAAATGATTTATATTGAAAACAAATATGTATGCTTGGATTTCTATTATTAGTTTTAGCTGGGATTTGAGAGAAATATGTACTTTGAACTGAGAAATGTTGTACTGAGATTTCACTGTAAAAGAACTATTTACAGTAGCATCCTAGATAAAACAGCTCCAGCAAGCAGGGGGAAATGAACTTGTGTTTAGTTGAAATTTCAAAGTATAATTTTTATTGTTTTGAGTTATAAGTTTTTTAATTACGCCCGCCATCGTCATTTTGGACATGAGGCGTCTTGCAGTCCAGTATAAAATCGAAGTGGCTCCAGAAGGTGTGAGGCCCCGAAAGTCATCACTGGAGCGGACGTTAGAAAGAGAGGGGCAACTAAGAGTTAAAAGTAATATAGTATTATGTGGAACTATATAAGTTCTTAAAAGTGTTGAAACATTTTTATTTTTCACACTTGAAAATGTGTGTATAAACCTTCTATGACTCCTTAAAAATTTCGAAAGAACTCCTTATATACTCCTTAATTTTTGTATTCAAAATTCTGCCTGAATCCTGCACAACCAATGAAGATAATTGTTATTTTCTTGGCACCATTTTTGATATTCTTTTATTTATCCACAATATAATTCGATATTCAAAAAATTTGTTTTTCAGTGATCAACAATAAGTTATTTTGTAATTTTAGAATACTTGTACCTGCATGTTTAAAAGAAATAAGTAGTAATGATAAAATTTCCTGGTTTTTGTTGGTTAGGCCACTTATTTTCAGATAGCCTCATATTTACTTTGGTAATAAATCTGCAATGTACATTTCTGTCAAATATTACTTTGTATTAGTTTACATGCAAACTGGTTATTAATTTATCACATCACTGTAATTTATGCTAGTCTTATTCGGTTTTTCTATTGTCATTATGTACTGTAACTTATTTTGGTTGTTTTACTTTCAGATCAAATATGATTATCTAATTGTTGCTTTAGGCTTAAACCTGGCATTTGATAAGGTATGAATAATTTAGTTTAATCTTAAGTAATGCAAATGTATGCTGTGTTTCCAAATACATGAAAAGGCAGTTATTCAAGAATAAATCATAATATTTTTTCATAATTTGTATTGTACATGCATTTTTTTTTCTATTAATCCTCAACAAAATAAAAAATAAGTACTCAAATATAGATGTGGAAATTTCAATTTCCATAATATTGGAATTGCTAGGCATTTTTTTTTCTATTAATCCTCAACAAAATAAAAAATAAGTACTCAAATATAGATGTGGAAATTTCAATTTCCATAATATTGGAATTGCTAGGCTATGTACCAGGAGTTTAGTTTTCATGCTCAGATTTTAAAACTCAATCTATAACACAATTAACTACAGGGTTTCTAATCTGAATTCAAAATTCCATATACAGTAAGTTCCCGTTACAACGAACTTCATGGGACTGTAACTTTTTTCGTTATAACAGAAATTTCGCTGTAACAAAATTTTGCTAATTCGAATAAAAAAGAACATTTTAAATACGTAAATTCGGCTTTTGTTTCGAAAGAAGACTACATATAAAACTATGTTTAGCTACTGCAATTAGAAAGTTTATTGCAATTCATTGAAATCAGCCTGAGTAAAATAATTTTTTCAAATAAATACATTGTTATGGCATTTTCTTAAACCTGAAAAAAGAAATTGACTTACCTCTTTTGGGAAATATTAATCCTAAATGAACAAAATGCGAGGAAACAAAACTTTATTTCAGAAAATCTACGTTTTTCTTCTGAACAAGGTTTGCTGTTGTATTTGAGAGTAAATAATTTTGCAGCTGGTGAATGTTTAAGATAAAGTCCTGTACATTGCTTTGTGACGAAATAAATGTCTGCATTGTCTCCAAACTTGCTAAGGCTTTTGAAGGAGTGACATTGCACACATCATCTCCAACCACAGCCTCTTCATCTTCACTACTTTCATTGGCCTCATCTTAGCTGTCTTTAATGGATTGGATGATGTCTGCTTTGGTCAATTCATAACATGTTGAAACGTTGTCCCCCCATCTACACTGAGATAATTTTTCAAATTCACATCATCAGGAACCAAAGTTTTATTTTTTGTAGCGTTCCAAATTTTCTCGAACTTATATTGCTGAATGTTGTGCGTATTTGATTAATCTTTCGAGTCGGCTTCTTCTGAAACTGAATTGCCGTCTTTGGATGTGGTTGCATATGCTTACAATAGTTTGTTAATGATGATTGACTGGTGTCATCCCAAGATCCACATATCCATTCAATATCTTCCTTCACGTTGCATTTTCTTTGGATATTTTTCTCCAAATCGCATAGAATTGGATGTAACAAAAAGGTTCAGTGGAATGATTTTACAGCTCTGATGATGCCTTGCTCAAGAGGCTGAAGTTTTGCCGTGCAATTAGGCAGGAAATACGGTTACGACAATGACAAATTTTTGCTTGTTTCTTAGAAAACCAGTCTTTATTTTGGCAGCTGGTTTCAGCCCAACTAAAACGAAATTCATTGAATCTAAAGAAACTGCATGCTTGTTATCAGTTGAGAGAACCATGAAAGGAAAACATATTTTTGCCAGTACAAATAGTTTGTTGTATCGGGATTTTCAAAAATCGATCATTTCGTTATATTGAGATTCATTTAACATTGTTTTAATTGCTTTTTGGATGGGGAGTTCCATGACTTTCGTAATAACGGGATTTTTCATTGTAACAGGATCTTGCTGTATTCAAAAAAAATTGACAGAGAATGATAAGTAATACGTGATTACAAAGGGGGGGAAAAAGAAGTTTTATATTGTGAAGAGATATATTTTATATTGTGAGATAAAGATGGCAGAAAATAGTCGCTGGCAGTATCTATTAGGATATGTTGCAAATCTGACTTTTCCCCCAAATAAAGGAAGATCTCTCCAACTTCGTTTTCCAACAAGATGGAGCACCACCCTAATGGGCTACAGAGGTTCGTCGTTTCCTTAACACAAAGCTACTTTGCCCTTAGATCGGGTGCAGTAGACCAGATGACTTGTTGTTACACAGCTGGACACCTAGGTCACGTGATATGGCCTCATGATTTCTTCCTTTGAGGATTTTTAAAAGATAAAGTGTATGTGCCACCATCACCCACAAATGTATGTGAACTTAAACAACGTATTTCTGCTGCTCTACAATCAATTACCACTGACACTTTACAACGTGTTTGGCAGGAATTTACATACCGTTTTGACATTATACGTGTAACTAAAGGAAGTTATATTGAACATGTGTATAAAAAACCTTCCTATTTTTCCTTTGTATTAATTTATTACTTATCATTCTGTGTCGATTATTTATGAAAATATAGCATTTTAAAATCAGATGATACATTTTGAATAACGCTGTATTTTCTCCCTCGCTGATACTGTGAAATCTAAAGTTGACAGTTATATTCCTTTCAGTTTTTAACAGCTTTAATAACAAGCTCCATGCGTTCTCCAGTTTTAAAATCGAGCAAAACAGGCTGATCCATCGCATGTGTTTCCACGTCTAATTACTTCTCGATTGCTATTTACCCTATTGGAAAATCCTAAAAGTTGTTGGAAAACCTATTCAACGACAGGCTGGAATTAATCGTAGTGGATATTGCTAGCTATCATTTATCCAGTTGGAAATAGTGCCCCAAACTATGAGTGTCCTCTAAATGTCATTGAAAGTATCTTCACAGAAATCATTCCTGTAAAAATTCCATCGATTCTAGTTATCTAAGTGATTTTTTTTTTTCATCGGAAGAAATATCCCAAACATTTTTATTTTACTTTCAAAACATGGTTTGAAATAAAAAAAATTCAGCTACAAAAACTAAGTACCAAATTCTAGGCCAGTTATGAGATAACGAGGTTAAAAGACTTGTCTCAGTAAAAGACTTTATAACCGGTATAGGACTTGGGAGCATTTGAAACAAGTTTAGTGAGCATATTTGTAACCAAAATTGTTAAAATCCTCAGTACTAAAAAATTAGATATGCCAGGTTTTGATACCAAAACTATGATATGCTCAGGTTACTTACACATGCAATAATTTGCTGCAATTTTGCTGATTCTCCTATGGTCATACAATGTAATTTTTACTGCATATTCGCCAACTTTATAACATTTAGGGTAAACTTTGGCTTTCAGCACTCATTAATTATTGCTGTTTGCATAATTATGCTCTTTCATAAAAACAATAGCAACAAGAAATTCAACAATATTAGTGGATTGGGTGCACAAGACTGGTAGATTCATGAATAGAAATCATATCAAAGGCAAGTTTGTCACTAACCATGTATTTTCATTTATTTGAAGCGTAGATCAAAGGATTACCTGAAGCCTTTGAAACAAAAGGAGTTTGCTCAAACTATTCATCATCAACTGTCTTAAAGACTGCTAAAGCTCTTGAGGACTTTACAGAAGGCAATGCAATATTCACCCAACCTGGCAATCCGATCAAATGTGCTGGTGCACCTCAGAAAATTATGTATCTTGCTGAAGAATATTTTACTAAGGTTTGCAGAACATCCCCTTTTCCTATAGAGTCCTGATTAATACTGTTTTAATGTGCTCTCCATGTATATGCAATACAGTGTTTTTATGTAAGAGTATTGCTCTGTTTTTGAATAACTTTTAAATAAAACATGTTTACTTAATGACAAATAACTTCCTATAGTCGTGCTAGAAATATGCGCTCTTTCGACCTTGTGGTTTGTTCAATTTCTTCGTGTTTCATTCTATCATTAGTGGGTATATAAATAAAAGGAGGTCATTATGGGGTGGGGGGAACTCCCTCTGTGTATATTGACTGGTTTAAAAGCTATCACAATGACAAGTTGCTACCAACTATGCACCTATACCTCTGTAAAAGAAGCCTTGCAGAGTTAAAATGTAATTACAATAAATTATTTCAGCCTACTCATTCAAAAATAATAAAAATCTATGAAACCCAATATTTGGAGTTGGTCATAATCAAAAGGACCGTGTAATTCGATAAATCACCCAATGCTGTGAAATTTGTGTTATCTGTATGATTAGAGATAAAATTTTCTCAGCATGGAAGTAGCTAGTTGGTTGCCACCATAAAAGGATTCACTATTAATTCAAATGAATGTATTTTAAGCACTAATGTACTGTACCGTCATGTAAGAATTTGACGGACAGCTGGTTTAAAATTAAACTTTTTATTTACATAAATTAAAAATTTACAAGAAAATTTAAAAGGATAATTAAGGGCACCGACATTGACAACCGAATCCTGCCTGAAGCCAAAGTAACAAATGGCAAAACAGAGACGTCTGTCTCTCGTCGAATCTCGAGTCCGAATTCTCCTAAAATCCATGTTCGCTTCGCTCCACAGAACCGCCGCTGGCAACGAGAGGGGGGTGAATTCCGAGCCCTCTAGAGATGTTTATGTCCTCTCTAGAACAGAAACACCCCCACACAGATGCGAAAACCATCTGTCATGCCGACTTGAGTCCCCCACAGCAAAACTTGATCCCAGACATGGGATTAGGGAACCGACGGAAACTCCTGCTGTGTATGGATCAAATGAGCCGCACGTGCAAAGTCTGAAGTTGTTTTTGCATTTCGAAACATTCCAGCGTCCACGTGTTAGGGAAAAGGGTCGGCTAGTACCATACTAATGAAATTTCTTTTCAGTGTCCTTATATTAAAGTGGTAAGCACTAGATGACAGATCTAGGAGAATTTTACAGGGAGCAGGGTGATGTGTAGTATTATTTAAATAATAGGCGTACTACACAAATGTCCTGTGGCACTAAGTAGGCAGAAATATGTATGCAAACAGACATACTTCTGTACATAGTTTGCATTCACTTGAACCCAACCATTTGTGCACCACTTCCCCTACTTTGTCCGTCTAATCTGCAGAGAATGTGCTACATTGTCGATGGTGCCATGCTGGTTTTCCTGTACCATTTCTCGAGCTTCCTGAATCTTGTCAGTGTTGGAGGTTGACTACTCCTTCTTAGTGCATCACACTTGTCCTGCCTCTTTTAAGCTTCTTGATCCACTCATACCTGCTTCTACATGATAAAGCACTGTCCCCATATTGTCTTGTGAGCCTCCGGTGAATTTCAGCATGTTACACCTTCCGACAATAGAAATCGGTCACTACTTTATTCCTTCTTGCTGCACACTGCTAGCACAGCAGTCATGTTTACGCAGAAGCAAGGAAAAGGACCCTATCAAGGTCAGACTTTGGTAATGTGACCACAATAGTATGAACTCTTAAGCAAGCATTTGCAGAAGGCAGTGACAAACCTAAAGATGTGTTATAGCGAAAGTGCAGATAATTTTTGACTTGCATAGTTTCGTTTGTTTTTATTGTTAAGAGTAAATTCAATTCTAAGTACGCATAATTTTTTAAATTTTAAACATTTTAATTTCAGAAGGGTAAACGAAGCAAGGCCAATGTAATGTTTAACACAGCCTTGGGTGTAATGTTTTCCTGTCCTAAGTATGCAGAGGCTCTGAAAAATGTTGCAAAGAGCAAGAATATATCAGTCAATTATCTTCATAATTTAATCGAAGTCAAACCAGATTCTAAAGAAGCCATTTTTGACAAGTTGGATAGCAAAGGAGCATCTGTTGGAAAAGAAATTCTAAAGGTAAACTTGTTTAAGATTTATTTTCATATTAATGATATCAGAATATACCTAGATATGCTTATCTTTGCTTGATCTGTGAAACCCTGTACAGGGTTCCCACGGTCCTTGAATTTTTTGTCCCCAACTAGGGGCCCTTAAAAGTCCTGAAAATTACGGAACTTGGTGAAAATTCCTTGAAAGTACATGATTTTTTTAAATAGTACATAATTGTGTAATTCGTCTTGCGTTGGAATTTGTCCAGACCAGGGTGTAAAAAAATCATGATTTTTTTTAAATCAATTAATCGGATTTATTTGATTTAATTCAAAAATCGAATTTTTTTTTTAAAATTCTGTAGGGCCTATAAATTTGTTAAATAAAAAATTGAGTTTCTGACATGACATGTAAACGAATATTTATTTAAGTAAACAATCGGAATTAGTGATATGGTAAATTAATATTTATTTTACTAAATATCATTGTGTGTTGCATGGTAATACATTTAAAAAATTAATTTTCAAAACAAGAGCAAAAGATAAAACATTTGTTTAACTTTAAAACACAAGTTGACATCCTACATAGTTTTTCTTGAGTAAATTAAAATCATCATGTTAACAAATGTATCAGTAAGTGTAATTGAGACCTAAATTAGTCTGATTAAATAAATATTTGTTATGGGTCACAACTCTTAAATTGAAAGATGACTGTTTCAGGGTGCATTTTGCAAAATAAAAGATGTTCATATTGTTTAAACTTTCATCCTTTCAAATAAAAAGCTCAGTTGAATTTTTTATTTAATAAATTATAATTCACATTAATTATGTTATTTTGTATTTGTCTCAATTTAAAAAAAAAGTAGTTGAAAAATCACTATAGCTAAACCATTGGTCAATCAATTAAAGGGGTAACAAGTAGTTTAGGCTTACTTTGTGGGGATTTTCTTTGGCTGTCTTGACATTTACGTAGATGTAGGCCTACTGCTTTATTGTTTGTTACATAAAATTATGCATGAACATTGTAAAAACTTTCAAATAAAGGTCAACTTATTTTTTACTTTGCTGTTTGGCAGAATCCCTGACTCAACACTCAACAGATTACTTAGTCCATAGACACCTCAGATTATTTGCAAGTGTCCAGTGCCAAACCTTTTTTTTTTTATAGCTCATCAGTACGAGGTGTAGCCATTAGTGCTGAAACCACCATGAGTGCAGAAAGTTCATAGCATTTGACCAATTCTGTGATTTTTCTAGGGTGTATTTACTTAGTTATAAAAATGTAAGATTAGTTGTAATTTAAATCAATGATTTAAAAAAAAAATCATTTGATTAAAATCATGATTTTAATCATTGATTTAAATCTTGACACCCTGGTCCAGACTAGTACTATGTGTGTCATTTGAGCGTCATACTGAATAAAACCTGTGTTTTTCGCTTTGACACCATGCGATATACTAATAATGCTATGTCTAGATCGTCCATTCTCCACCATATTCTGTCCATCTAAGGTGACACCTCTAGTCTCCGTTAAGACTGCCGCCTTGTTATGCCCGCCACATCATGATGTATCACGGTTGCTAGATAACAGCACCCCTATCTTTGAAAACCGTAGTTTAGCAGTCAGGAATTCATTGGAAACTTGGCACGTGTCCAAAGAAATAAAGCCAAATTCTTATTGCAAAAATGTAATAGTTACAATTTTAAAAAAAATAAAACACATTTTTTTTTAACTCGCATTAAATATAGTTTTTATGTGTAAAATTTTCTGCAGATTTTTAATCCGTTGAAATTTTAATCTATCTTTAGTGATCACAAAGATAGGGCTTTTTTATTCTTTAGTGTAAGTTTATTTCCCCAGTTTAAACTTTTGAATTGTTTTTCAAACAAAATAAACCACGACAGCTGTCTGTTGCAATGGACAACAGCAAAATGGAGATTGTGGAAGGACACAGGATGCAAGCTCCCATACTCTTCTTCGTGCCAGCAAAAGAATTTATCGTACAATATTTTATCGCACATCCAAAATCAATAGTTGTGGCATTGAGTCGAGAAGCCCACTTAGCAACAACAACAAAAATCACTGGTTCTGTGAAAAAGAAAATCCAAATTAAAACAACAAAATTGATAACCTTTTTTTTTTTTTTAAATTATCAGTAGTTTTTTTTTTTAATGTCTTTTTTTTATATACTAGGGGGCTCTGCAATCCAATTTGGTTTGCTTCGCAAACAAACACTCCTTTTACATATGGCATTTGGTTTGCGAGGGCTTCGCCCCCTGCTCGCTTACGCTCGCCGACCCCCAGGGATTGCTACACAATCCCGTTTGGCATATGGCATTTGGTCAGCGAGGGCTTTGCCCCCTGCTTGCTTACGCTCGCTGACCCCCAGGGATTGCTACGCAATCCCGTTTGGTTTGCTTCGCAAACCAATACCTCTTACGCAAGTGATTTCACTTTTTTTTACTTTTAACACTTAATGCACCCTAAACTAATAGCCGCATGAGTAAAAAATATTCTGCATCTTGTTCCCTGTACAAACTTAAGTAAACCCTGTTAATCTCCAAACTTTACGATCTGTACTTTGTACTTTCTCGGTAAACCGTCTGAGTACAGAGGGAAAAAAGCGAGCCTTTTTCTTCGCCAAATAAAAAGAAATTGTTTCTATGGCAATTGTTGCTACGATAAATTTGATATCTGGCAAACCCGATAGTCAAAAATACAACCCTGTTAAGCTCCGCGTATTTGCTCCGCAAAATAAAAAATACGTAATTTGTGTCACCAACTTTTGATTGCATCTAATTTATTTATGAACCAATTTTTTAAATAATGGTACCGTAAGAAAGAGTACATTCTGAGGTATACTGCGCTATTTTCAAAATAAAAAGCTAATAGTAATACGATATAGATATGACCGTTTTAGTTAACGGTTGTAACAAAAAGTAGCGAAAATATCCAAAGATTCCGAATTTTGTATGATCAACTTTTGATCGCATCCAATTTAATTATTAACCGATTTCAAAAATAATAGTACCGTAAGAAAGAGTGCATTCTGAGGTATACTGCGATGTTTAAAAACTAATAGCAATAAGATATAGATACGGCAGTTTTTTAAAAAAAAGTAACAAAAGTGTCCTGATTTTTCCCGAATTTCAAAAAAATATTATCAAGAACCAAATTGAAATTTCAAAAAAAACTTGACGAGCTGCAAAAATTAACGTTGATAGGTACTCTAAAAATATTCACGGCTGAAGACTGAAATTTTGTATGTGTTTTGCTCACTCGCGGAAGAAATTTCGCTTTCTCAATTTTGACACTTAATAAACCCTAAACTAATAGCCGCATCGGAAAAAAATCTTAATAATTGTCCAGGGATTACGATGAAGAACAAATCATGTTAATTTCGTTTTTTTGTCCGATCAGTACTTTCTTGGGAAATTGTTTAAGAATCGAGCTAAACAACAGAGTTTTCAATCCTGCAGCGGCAGTAACTTTTTTTAATATAGAGATATATATATTTTTCACACTTTTTTTTAATTGACAAATTTTGCGTATGCCTTGTTTTAGGTCATAAAAAACCTTGTTTTAGGTCAGAAAAACCCTTTAGATCCTTAAAAAATATTTTTTTGGTTTTAAAAAGTCCTTAATAGTCCTTGAATTTTTTTTTTTTTTTTTAACTAAAGGTGTGGGAAACCATGCTGTATATTCAATTAAAAATATGAACAAACCTCTGCATGTAAGAGAAAAAGTACATTTTTTTTTAGATTCGGTTATTTTAAGAATATAACTAAAATTTTTATCTGCTTAAGACATGAATTTTGGTTACATAAACCACCACTTACAGTATGACATACTTTTCCCTTCAAATGTACTGCAAACAGTACCCAGTTTCTTGGTGCTATTTTATGCTGGAAAAAATATTACCCAACTGCTGATTTGTGACAACTGTACAACAGGAATTGCATTTCTGTCGAATGAATTAATATAAATTACTAAAATAGGAGTAATAAAATAAATGTGTGTGGGTGTGTGTAGATTTTTATTAAATCATTTCAAATGAAATTCATGGATAACTTGAAGGTGTTGATTATTCAAGCAAATTGATTGATTATCATGATTTCCCTCACACAATATGTAAATTTGGGAATTCATCTGATACAGTTGACTAGTGATTTGTTCTATTTTATAATTTTTATTGGCATTTGTGACATGGAGCCTAAACCTGTCATTCACTCACATACCATTTAAAATTTTATTCTATTATCTGCATTTTTTATTAAAAAAGTAACAAAATATCCATATTTTTTTGTGTTGTAAATTTCTGTTTCATTTTGTTTTTCTGTCTCAAGCTATTTACTATATTGCTATTTAAAAAACATGTTAGTTTAAAATGCAAATCCCAACTAAAGCCCACATCAGTTCTTAAATTACTTGTTAATTATGCATTTAGATTAAATTGTCCTAATAATTTACTAAAAATTTGAGTGAATTGCCATGGTCATCCAGGCAGTTCAGCTGTTATCTGACAGATTATTTTTCTGAAATATTTGAATTCTATATCCCTCTCACCATAGTTTCCAATTTTTTCGGGAAAGCCACTTTTTTTCCAGTCTTTCAAATGACTCAAAATTCTGCATTTAGCACAATGTCGTGGCAATGCAGAATGGATTGGATGATATAAAATATTGGAATGAGGTTTGCTGCTTGCAAACTAGATCCCATTATAGCAAAAATAGGTAGCTGAAAAAGGCCCACAGTGATAAACCAATATTTCTTCATCTTATCTTTAATCTGAGTACACCCAGGTCCCTGCTATCTCTCAAGTTCTTGAAAAATTCAAAAATGTCCTGTATTTTCTTTCCTTATTTCAAACAAAATTTTGTATACAAACTAAAACTTCATATTCATACATTTTTTGCCTCATTTCATTTTCTTTTTATGGTGTGCTGTTTATTGATTTAATTAAATTTATTTGCATTATGACTAAAATTTGCCCTTTTTGTATGTTGTATTTTATATTCATAAAAACTGGTATTGAGTGTTAACAAAGTGATTAAAAACTAAATTCTATTTTGTTGCTTTCCTTTTCTTAAAGTATTTTTACAATGTTTTTATCTCTGCTGTTTCACATGTCAATTTTATTTGGTCTAAAAAAATTTGAGAAAATAAGGAAATTGATGTAAGCACATGACAGTAAATTTGTTCAACTATACTTTGAAATTTGATTAAAATGAAAATATTTTATAATTTCCTTCTTTGCACTTAACAGTTCAATATAAAAGTCATTTTTAATGCAAATGCTTTTCCTTGATAAATCGTGTATTCTTTCCAGTATGAACTTTTGCATATCACTCCTCCTATGGTACCTCCATCTGCAATTAAAGAGAGTCGCTTTTCTGATCATACAGGCTTTATGAATGTCAACTCAAACACCCTTCAGTCGCCTCAGTTTGAAAATGTTTTTGGTCTTGGTGATTGTACCAATATACCTACATCAAAAACAGCTGCTGCTGTTGGTATGCTAATCTGCTTTGATAAATATATCATTTCTAAATTGCTTTACTTAATCTGTAAGATGTGAATGTAATTGCTGTTTTTAATTTTTTGTGATTTTTAAATGCATGTTTTTGTTTTAATTTTTTCATGTAATAATACTCCATTTAGTGTCATATTACTTGTTTTAAAAGTTAAGTTTTAATGCTTTCTAGTTTCATAGCAAAGGATAACTAACTTAAATATTCTGTAGCTCTTCATGTCAGGCAGTACCATCTTCTGAAGACATTTTATAAGAAAAAGAGGCAATAATAAATTTTCTTAATATTATTTAGAACCAAAAGTTAACACAAAATGGGTGGTAAAACCTTTTATAATGGATAACATGATGGCATAATTTTAAAACTTATACGAAACTGCTTTAAATGAGCTCTGGATCCAATAATTGTGGATGGTGGATGTTGTCATGTAACTGTAGATGGTCTGACCATGTGGTGTCATACTAGTCAACTTTTACAGATTATTCGTAATTTTTACGGATTTCCACTTTATTTTACTGATGGGTCTGCCTTTTTTTTTTTTTTTTTAAATGGAGTTTTAATATTTCTGGCTCTGCAATCATCCGCTAAAATTTTCTATTGGACTTAATGAGTCCAAAGATGAAGCAATAAATGAGTTGGAAAAGGAGTTTTGTCTTCAGCTGAAAGGACTTATCTGTGATAATAGATGTGCATTGGGTTGAAGTAGATAAAATTAGAGGGGCTGATAGACTTCTAAATTTCGCTGGATTGCCCAAAATTATGTTTACTCTTCTCATCCCCTATTCCAATGTAAAGTGTGAGAGAATCTTCAGCCTCGTCAAAAAGAACCAAATTGAATACCATTCTCTCATTTCTAACAAAACGAAAGTTTGTTGTTGTTGTTGAAGACACAAAGCCCCATACCTTGTTTTGAGCAGAAATTCAGTGGAATTATTAAAGAAAACCAAAAAAAGCTCTTACAGCTTCATTGAGTTTTTCTGCAACCCTCTCTTCTGGATAAAACACTTAATGAAACAACTTCGTAACTGATACACCTTAATTCAAATATTTATGTTCTGTTTTATGGCAAGGGGCATTCAGGGTGCAAAAGTTTTCAAAGATGGCAAGTATGTGGTGATCTATTTTAAAGTATTAGATTATAGTATATCTTATATATATAAAGTATATATTTCCCAAAAATAATTCTAAACCAATCTCCTGGGACCTGTAATATTTAATGGTTATCCTGTGGTAGATTTTTTTTTTTTACATTGCATTGTTTATTATTTTTACAATTGTATTTGTTGTGTTACTTTCTACTTAAATTTGAAAAGTGATTTTAAAATTTGGTCATTAAATTTAACAATCTTTAAAAATATTTAATGCTTTCAGAAATGTGTAAGCTTATTTTTTAATAGTTGTTTCCTCATACTCTAGCTAGCCAGTGTGGTATATTGACTGATAATATTAAGCTTTCTCTCAAGGGAAAACCCCTTACTAATTATGTAAGTTTTTGTATGTATTTTCCTTTTAAAAGTCCATAACTTTTTTGCCAGATAATTCCAATGTACATTGCTAGCAAAATTCAACAAGTGTTGTGTACAGGGTGACAATTATTGAGCTTTATGAAAGAAAAAAATGATAACTTTCGAACCATTGGCGAGATTTAGTTAAAACTTGGTGGTTGAATGCAGGGCTGTTGGGATTTTTTTTTTTAGCATGCACACTCTTGTTCATTTTTTGGTGAAAACATCAAAATACAGTGTTTCTGAGCATATATCAATTGTCAAGGCTTACTATTCGAGCAATAACAGCCCAATTGTGGCTCAAAGGAAATTTGCGACCGAGTACAAGCTGAAGACAACCGATCCAAGTGTTATAACAATCAAAAATTTAATTCAAAAGTTTGAGAGAGCTGGTAGTGTTTGTTATGACAGTGTTGGCAATGTTAGTCGTCGAGCAAGTGTGAAAATGCCTGAAAATTATCAAGAAGACACGAACTGTGTTTCAAAAAAGCCCAAGTAAATCGATCAGACGAGCTGCCCAATATAGGTCGGAATCAACCGGGAGACTTTGCAACAAATTGTTGTTCAAGACCTGCAGCTCTTTCCTTACAAAACTCAAACTCATCAGCCATTGAACAGTGTTTGTCTTTTGCCAACACTGTTTTTGATACGATTGTCAAACAAGAATTTGATGATTATGGTTTGGTTTAGCGACGAAGCCCACTTTCATTTAGATGGGTTCGTTGATAAATAGAATTGCCGCATTTAGGGGAACTGAAAATCCCCATTTTGCGATCAAGAAGTCTCTCCACCCCAAAGGTAAGTAACTGTTTGATGTACAATGTCAAGTCGCGGAATAAACGGTGCAATATTCATTGTAGGCACAGTGAATGCTGAACGATAAAACACAGCCCAATTGGACCAGTAGATTGTTTGAAGTCCTGGAAGAGAACTTTGGAGAGTGCATTCTGGGTATGGGGTACCCAGAGGCCACTGGAATGGGAATCGCTTGACCGCCCTATTCTCCTGAACTCAACCCTTGTGACTCATTTTTTTTTTTTGGGGGGGGGGCAATGTTAAAGACAAAAGTTTACGCGAACGACCCCAAAACCTTTGCTGAGCTCAAAACTGCCTTTCAGGAGGTCATCGAAAGCATCAATGTCTCAACACTTCTGCGAGTTTTGCATAATTTTGCTATTTGTCTGCGCCACATTATAGCCATTGATGGCGAGCATATAGAACATGTCAAAAACAAAATCTGAATACCTGTAGTTACTTTTAAAATTTGCATTAAAAAAAATTAATCCGTTTTTGAAATTTTTATTTTATATAGCTCAATAATTGTCACCCTGTACATTGAATATATTTGATGCAGAGTGGATTGAACAGAATAATTCTCTTATAGAAATGGTACATTATGGCACAATTGTACAAAATGATTCTATGCAATATTTTCACAACTGCACTATGAAGCAAATAGCAAAAAAAAAAAAAACAGTATAACTTGGGCGGCTGAAGAATTTTTTCCAGGGAGAGGCGAAACATGTGCTTACTGGTCACACTTTTCAGTGGGAGGGGACAAAAAACATGTACACACACATTCACATACATGAATATGTATAGGAAATCCATTATTTTGGGGGGGGCACTGCCCTCTCCTCCAGGTGCCCATGGGGTATACTCAAAAGGACATGGGGAAACGTTCTAATTAATCGATGTTCAAACAATCAAAAATAAGCCTATCATTTTATATTACAGGAAAGGAACTGTGGAACTTCGAGTTATTGGGAGTTTGTTGTATTTATGCAAAGCAAAATGTGCATACTAGCATCGATTGATATTCAAATTTGAAAATCTCCCAATACTAATATTTCACTATCTAAAATAACATGAAATGTTAAGAGAAAAATATTTAAACACATATAAAGTAGGATATAATTTTGTTTTATTTTAACAAAATTTAAGTTCTACCTCTATGATTTTCATTGAAATATTTTCCAAACTGCTTGACGAGAGAAATCCATCTCTGTCTCCTTTTGCAGCGCATACTCTTGATCTATTGTCCACTAAAGAGCGATTGTACCAAGAATTTACAAATTTTTCCGGTTGAAAGTGTTTTATAGGTGGTCCATTTGCATTACTAAACATTAAGTTAGAGACTTGAAATCAATAAAGATAATCTCAAATATGTTCATTAAACTAAGCTCGCACTCGTCCGTGGAACGTGGTAATATTTCGATTGTTCTTAAAAGAGGCTTTAATTTTTCTGGAATAACTTGGGCGGTTTCAGTGACTTCAATGAAACCCTGATTAGTGCACATTTCATCTATACCAAAACGCTGACAGATCCTTTTTACCTTCTTTTTCCATGACAAATATCCCTTGTATTCTAATTTTCTGGATCAAGCATGGTATATCCTTCCAAAGTTTACAATTTTCTTCATTAACATCAGATATATAGACAATTCTAACCAGTGATTAAAGCAGTGCCACGTAAAGAGCTTCTGATATTTGTGCCTTAGTCGAGTTACTACTCAATAATGCTTTCCTGTCTTCACACTTGCACCATCAGTGGCAATAGGAATCCAATTTTGCTTCAAATGTTCCTCATTAAATCAGTGAATTTGAAAAATATTTAAAAGCACGTTTTCAGTGTGTTCAGTCTTGTGATTCTATTTTGCATAAATTGAGGGAAATATATACTGCATTTTCGTCATATATATATGCTTTTAAATACACCACTAGAGTCGTTTTGTTACATAAAGTGGTCGATTCATCAATAAGCACACTAAATTTGGAGTTAAAAAATAATTGGGGAAATTAGTTTTTTCCTTGTGTTATTAGCTAAAGTTATAGTATTCATTATATTCGTAGCTGAATATTGCGAATGTAGAATAAAACCAAGGTTTATGCTGTTTAGCTCTTGCATGTTGATTAGATCCTCATGATCTGAAAAAGACCTATTCTACTTGGCTAAGTAATAGGCTGTTATGAAAACTTTCATTATAGTTTTTATAGCTACTGAATTTTAATTTATTTTTTCAATGCTATTTTCCACCTGTTTTTCTTTTTTAGATTCAAATATTTTTTCAGCTATCTTATGACCATCAGATTGCCAGTGTTTTTTATTGCAAGTGTGTCTCCTACACTCCCAGATTCAGCTCGTTTCGTGTCACATGAATTTTTGTAGGAAAAGCAAAGCGTGTATATAGTTTTTAAGAAAAAGCAGAGGGTGTACAGATTTTGCTGGAAAAACCAGAAGGTATAGGGCGTTAAGCCCTGGCAAATAGTTGTGTGATGACCTAAATGTGAATTTACTGTGGCATGAATGTAAATGAATTGAAGTTGTGGGGAATAATTTTTAACATTTAAGAAATCAGAGCTTTTTCCAAATTAACAAACACCACAAAAACTAAAGTGAAAAATCTAGTTGTCGGTGAAAGAAAAGTTCTAATACTATAAGAATTTAGAGTCTTTTTATTGGAAGAAGTTGCCACAAATTACAACTAAAAAACGAAGTTATCTAATTAAATTAATGCAGAGTAGCACTAGGCAGGACATGTTTCCCATAAAGCATCAATAAGAATCAAACATTAGTCTTTAAAAATTGGTTGACTATTTTTTGCAATTTATAGATTTGTTTATAAGTATAAATCCTTTAAGTTATTTATTACATATTTTATTAAACTTTATTTTTTAAATTTTGTCTTTTAAATTTTATTCTTCCATTTATTAAATAGATTTTTACTATGTTTAAACTCTTACTTGAAACGTTTTGCAGTATTTTGGTTACACTTCTTGTCCACTTGTAACTGGCTACAACAAGGGTATTTTAGCAGAGTTCAATTACCAATTGCTCCCAGAAGAAACACTTCCCATTGATCAAAGCAAGGAGCGTTATATATCGTATTATCTCAAAACTGATCTCATGCCATTCATTTATTGGAATCTAATGTTAAAGTGAGTACTAGTGTTTTTGTCATAGTTTAAATGCTGTTGTTAAATAGAATGTTAAAGTATTATGTTTCAGAAGTAAAAAGCAATTGTATTGTTTAGTTTTATAAACACTTGTATATGACTTCCTTAAATTAAAGGAAATCCTGCAGTACATGTCTCTTGATAATTGTTTATTTGCAAAAAAAAAAAAAGAGTAACTTCCTGACATTTTTTAAAAAATTACTCATTTTTCTATGATTTGTTATCCACTTATACTTTTTTGTAACTTAGTAATTCTTGAAATATTTATGCTAACAAAATTCCTTGCATGTTAAAAAAAAATTGTTAAAATTGAGAAGTAATTTTTAATTTTTACTAAATTTCTACTTATTTTCTTTCAGAGGTCGTTGGTCTGGACCAAAATTTCTTCGAAAATTGTTTCATCTTTGGATGACATAAGAATGAAAGTGCTCCTTTTGTATTTTTCTTTTTACATGGTGTCAAATTACTGTTATAATGTTGTTTCCCCATTCAATTATATTTGAAAGTTCTCAATACTCTTAATCTTAAATATAAGTTGCAAATTCTTTAGCTTTCTATGTAAATTAAAAGATCAAATATAAACAATGCTGTTTTGCAAAACGTTCTCAGTAACTACTTATTTTACTAAAACGTGTTTTATATCTGTCTTATTTATATTGTATTAATTAAGGGGGAAACAAGCTTATATAAATTATTGTTTACTTTATTTTGCGTTCTTAATTGTTAGTATGTTGATCTAAACTTGTAGTTTTTGTGTTTGTAAGATGGAGTAACGGGCTCTCTTTCTTGATTTGAAGTATTTGAAACTTTGGATGTTTTAGAATTATGTCTTTAAAATTAAACCTAAATCTCAGAAAAAGTACAAATCATGCAGTGATGGTAGTTAACAGAAAAATCTACTTAACAATTATTTGTTAATAAATATTTGCATCTGAGATAGAAGCTATTTTTATACAAATTTGCAATAAGTGCCTTCATATGAAAGAGTACTGCATGGAATGGCTAATATATTATCTATGTTGACAATTTTTTATCATATTTTACAAGTGTAACTGAGCTATACATGTGTCACTTCCCAGTTCCTAGAAAGATTTTATTTTTGGCATTAAATGTGACGTAAATGTTAAATATATTTGTTGGTTGTGTGTAATGTTTTCATAGGAATAAATCAATTTTATATACCTTTCTGAACAAGATAGAAGTCAAATATATATGGTTGTTATGTTCTCACTTTTTATATATCTAAAATTGTTTTAACTATTTTTTTCAATGAACAAATAAAATTAGTATGTAAATTTGGTGCAAGTTTCTCTTAATGCTGTTCATACAATTGAATTATTTTTCAGCAGAGTTGAAAAACATTACAATTTGTTCTCTGATAATACTGATGCTTTCCTTGCGTCACATTTTAAGGTCGAATAACCCATGCCATTTCGGTTGAAAGAATCGTAGGAAAATTTTGGTCAGTGATCTAACCTTGGTTAACCATAACTGCATATTGCATCATGAATTACATCCTCTTATTGCTCGGAGGGTTATGTAGCTCTGCAGAATAGTAAAAGCATGAATGGAAGTAATTGTTCCACCCTATTTATGAAGGATAATATTTTTTATTATAATCCTATTTACTTTAATTTCACCTTTGTCTTTCAATCATTTAATCTAACTGATCCATTTTTGGTGTACCTTAATGTACTTTTAGACATCACTATCAGTTTGTGTGTTATCCTATGCTATCATCGGCACACAATACCAAAAATCAGGAGACAATACAAAAGTATATTTAGAACTTGGAAGCAGTATAAATTTTGGTTACAACAATAACATTAATTTTGAATTATAATTTTTCAAAAAATTTAAAAGCTTGCTGTTTTAATTGTACTATAAATCAGGATGTTCGGATTTAAATCACTTGATTTAAATCAACAATTAAAATCACGTTTTTAATCAAAAGATTTTTTTTTTAATCACTGATTTAAATTACAACTAATCTTTCCTTTTTATAACTAAGTAAATACACCATAGAAAAATCACAGAAGTGGTTAAATGCTTTAATTTTTCTGCACTCGTAGTGTTTTTAGCACTAATGGCTACACCAAGCTCAGAGGGAACTGGGTCAATTACTGCATATTATAAAATATTGCAACATCCAGTTGTAACTTATTAGAATATACTATATACTGGAAACAGTAATGTAAACACACATGACATAAATCTATATGCCAGGAAGAGTATTGTATAAACATTCCTGATTAACAGCACTCATAATATAAACACTTAAAGGAAGTATTCAACATTTTGATTCAAAATTATAAACTACAGGGGTGACTGATTTTATTAGCTTTAAAAAGTGGGAAGTAAAGTTTATGAGGCATTTGTCAGTTAGCTCAGGAGTTCCCAAAGTGTGCTGCAGCTCCCTGGGGTACCACAATGAGAGATGAGGGGTGCTGCGAAGTGCCCCTAACCTCTAGTCTAAGCAACTGAAAAAGGGTTAAGGTCACTCATCAAAAATCGGTTCACTCCCCAACCAAGAGCATGATGAAGGTAATTTTATTTGTTTTATTTATATTTTCCCCAACCTATGTTTTTTTATTAAGTAAAATTAAAGTGTCTGTGTGTGTGAATTTTAAATACTTTAGTTGTATTAATTATGTTTATTTTCTTACTTCTCTAATTTATTTTTCAAAGTGGTACAAATATGAAATATATGTATGTATGTAATAATGTACCACAGATAAATATTACATGACGACAAGGGAGCCGTGAGAAAATTGTAATTCTCTTAAGAGTGCAACCACTTGGATAAGTTTGGGAACCCCTGTGTTAGCTTATTCTTGTGGTGTGTAATAGAGATAAAAAAGTTGGAAAAGTACACATTTTTACACACAGACATTAAAATGTCAGCAGGAAAAAAGAAAGATCCAATATGAATTAAAACTAAGTGAAAATCCAATTATTATTGCTGCTCAGCAGTTTTATCATCAGAATTTACTGTAGTCTGATTATTTCTGTCCTCTGTTCTACTTCTCAGACTATAGTTTAGGTCTATCACTTATACTTACTGATGAATTAGTTAACATGATGATGTAATTTTCTCAAGAAAATCTATGTAGGATGTCAACTTGTGTTTTAAAGTTAAACAAATGTTAAGTAAATATTGATTTACCATGTCACAAATTCTGATTGTTTACTTAAAATAAATATTGGTTTACATGTCATGTCACAAACTCAATAGCAAATTTATATATAATTATTATAAAAACAGCGTATAGGGCCTGCAGAAATTTAATTAGAAAAATCTGATTAATGGATTTTTTTTAATCATGATTTTTTTTACACCCTGCTATAAATTAATCATGACTTGTTAATTGTTAACGACACGTTAGTAAGTAGTAGTTACTCCTTGATGTTGGTTTAATACTTATTGGATAGATTTGAATGAATTACAAGTGACTTGAAGTGGAAACTATGGTTTTGAATTTCATTTCTTAAATTTTATTAGATCCTGAAATTTTAAGTGAAACATTAAATTTATCAACTTAAAACATCATTAGGGTTGGGTTTATTTCTATTTCATAGATTTCCATTTGGGTTGCTTATTTTTCTCTTTTGAATTGCTTCTTTTTCTATTCAATTCTAAAAAACAAAATAAAAGTTAGTTTCTAATACAATATCTTTCGCGTGCAATTTTAATCACAGAGAATGGGACTTATTGTTGAAACTGCAGTCAATTGTTTGGAAGCTACTCCTGAAGTTTCTCAATAGTGAACTTCTATTTTGTATAAATTGGAAAGGTAATGGTAAAAACAGTCAAAAACACTTTTTTCAAAATTGACTAATCTCAATACAAGAGCTAATTTCTATAAAACTTAAAAGTTCCTTTAGGTTCTACTAACCAACCTAATATCTCATACATGCTAAATAACAGCATCTTATATTAATTATAAACTTTAAAAAAATGGTCAATATTCTGAAATTTTTTTAAAAAATATTTGCAATGTAGAAATATTTCATGCAACTAGGATTTTTATGAAGAAATCTAACAAAAAAATTGAATAAAAATCCATGTGTTTTGAGCTTAATATTACCTTACTCATTTTACTAAGATTTTTAATAAGCATATTTTGCTTCATTATGTTATATACCAGTACATATAAAAGCTTAGGCATGACAAGATTTTTTGACATGGAATTTGAAAGCAACTTTGTCTCTGGAAATCTACATTTGTGAATTTCCTTACCATGTACCTCCTGTTTTTCTAATTTTAGCCAAACTAAACTCTTTCCGGGCTCAAAATTTTTTTTCCGGGGGGAAGGGGGGTATTTGAAGGGCTCGTATACAATATTATATAAATTACTGATCTTGAGAAATAATATGTCAGTAAAAATATAAATTTAAATCTCTCTATATTAAAAAAATGTTACCGCCGCCGCCGCAGGATTGAAAACTGTGTTGTTTAGCTCGATTCTTAGACGGTTTCCCGAGAAAGTACTGATCGGAAAAAAATGAAATTAACATGCTTTGTTCTTCATCGTATTCCCTGGATAATTATTAAGATTTTTTTCCGATGCGGCTATTAGTTTAGGTTTTTATTAAGTGTTAAAGTTGAAGAAGTGAAATTTCTTCCGCGAGTGAGCAAAACACATTCAAGTCTTCAGTCGTGAGGTTTTTTTTTAAGAGTACCTCTCAACGTAAATTTTTGCAGCTCGTCGAGTTTTTTTTTGAAATTTAAATTTGGTTCTTGATAATATTTTTTTGAAATTCAGGAAAAATCGGGACATTTTTGTTATTTTTTTTTTAAACTGCCGTATGTATATCTAATTACTATTAGTTTTTAATTTTTTAAATATCGCAGTATACCTCAGAATATACTCTTTCTTACGGTACTATTATTTTTGAAATCGGTTAATAATTAAATTGGATGCGATCAAAAGTTCGTCATACAAAATTCGGAATCTTTGGATATTTTCGCTACTTATTGTTAAAACCGTTTTGTCTACGGCAAAAACCATTATTTTTTTAATTTGAAAACATCACTGAATACATTACATTACACTCTTTCTTATGGTACAATTCTTTTTCAAATTGGTTAATCAATAAAATCGATGCAATTAAAAGTTGGTCATACAATTGGGTTGGCGAGCGTAAGCGAGCAGGGGGCGGAGCCCCCTAGTAGACAAAAAAAAGTGACGATATATCAAAACTAAATGCTCTTAGTTTCATTACCGTAATATTGAACATTTACATATTAAGTTCAAAAAGTAAAAAAGTATTGCTTTCTCAATTCCTTCAAAATTCTGATAAGATTGTTTTTCTTCGAAATTGAAGGTTTTGGGGTTTTTTAAAAATTTAAAAAGTAGGATCTGTATACCATTAGACTTCGAAAATAAAGTCATGTTTTGTAATATCCGAATCACTTCTGTTGAATTTTTCGTGGGAGAAATGGTTTGGAACCTTGTTTCTGAAGCTATAAACCCTCTTGCTGGGAAGCTTTTAATTTCTTGATCTTTTGTCTCCTAGAATATTTTCAACTGATTTAAATTGGGTGTCATCTAAATAAATATCAACTGTAAAGAAATGTTCAACCAGCTCATTAATAAATCCTTACCAAATTTGAAGTTAAAAGTAGTTGAAAAAGCATGCACTGAAGCAACACCACGGGTTATTGGCGACGGTCCGGGATCGATTCCGAAGGAAAATATCCTATTTAAATTTAATAAATTAATCTGAAAGAGATTTTGAATCTCGTTTATGCAGTTTTTTGGTTTCAGGGTGAGATGAAAAGACCCCTTTACAAAGTGTAGATTTAGTAATTCTTTGGGACAATAGTCCGTTGTGTTCTAGGTTCAATTAACTAACTACCTACCTTTGGTAGAGTGCCTATATAACCTTTGGGACAGATTATTACAATTTACTTGCGTACATTCGATACTTCAAAAGTTTTGACGATTGCTTTACAATTAGAGCTTCTAATTAGCTGAATAATCAAAAAGTAACTCAAGCTTACGAACCACACAATTTAATGCATGTGACAAAAAATTACGTTACTTTTTGTGTCCTATAACAAACATATTTTTCTGATGTCTCTGTATCAAGATCTGTTTCAAAAATAGAAATTTCTTCCAATGTTTCTTCTGGTATAGGAGAAAGTTTGTGATATTCATGAGTCGATAGATTCCCTTTCAGATATAAATCTGTGATAAAAAAGTCATTATATGATTTCAATATATCCCGACTCTCCAAGAAATCAGAGTGCAGAATATCACTTTGGAGTAAGGAGTCATCAATTTCGTTTTGAACTCTATTACAAATGTTTTCCAGTTCTTTGAAACCAAGCGCATTAACAGCACAATCCATTTCATTTGCATCCGATTTTAACTCTGTTTTAAAATGATTCGGAAGCGTAAAAATCCCGCGAAATATTTTTTTCATTTTATGTAATGAAAGATATGAATTAGTTTTTGTTCTTGTAGTTTAGATTTGGGCAATAATTATTAGGAATCGAAGCTCAATGCCTTGCACGTTCCACGTGAAATATGAAGCCAAGTGCGCTGGTAAGAGCGACAAACCAATCAACATATAACATTTCTGTGTTTGAATGAATTTTCAACATGTAGATTACATTGAAAATTTTTGACTTGTGTTTGCACTGCTGGTAGGTAGATAATAATCAGCAATGATTAACACAACGGGCTACTCGCGACAATAGGGGATCAATCCCGAAGGATAGATTCAAGGACAACGCATCGTAATTTTGAGCATGGTCAGATAACACGAACAACATCTGAGTTGGGACCCCATTTCCAAACTTCCACACCACGCCAACATAGATTTGAGGCTCCCAATGATTTAACGTGCACCAGCCCTCGTGTACTCGAGGGTCTTTGGTTTGACCTAGTTTCGAACTCGCAACCTTTCAGTTGATAATCCGTCACTCTTCCAACTGGGATATCGAACTCCCCGAACATTACTAGATGTCGGTATAGGTAGTTCATTTACGTCTATCAGGCACAAGTCCTTAGTGCCCGCCATTGGAAGTAGTCCACCATCACTTCCGGCCTTGTAGTGGCCAAGGACAAAAGTCCAGTGCCCGCCATTGTTAAAAAACAACTATGAACCAATAGTTTTCAATCATTGTGAAACTTGCCAGGATAGTTTTTAAATGTTAATTTCACTCCCTCAATAACTATTGTAAGATATATTTTAGAATTTTAAGAAGGAAATAAATTCATCACCAAAGCTAATTACGTTATTTCCTTTTTAGCTGCAACAGCTAAAAGGTTCGATGGAATCCCGAAGCATTCCTTGACGGAAAGCTTTGGGAAGGCTTTGGCCAATGCTCCTGAATGGTATGGGAGAAAAGCACAAAAGAAAGACAGTGATGAAAGACACGAAGGCAGTGACAACGAAAATAACAAAACATTCAGAAATCTTTGAAAATATAAATTATTTTAGTCTTTAATGATTGCCATTATTTTAACATTTGCAATTTTATATATTAACCCCTTCACCCTAAGTGTTTTTCTTTGCTTGATTGTAAGTAAATAGCATGCCTGCCAATCTTCTGGTTTTTATAGCCTTTTTACTTGGCTTTTCTTGTCTAAAATTATACAACTGTTATAATGTAACATTTTATGCCAAATGTAATTTGTGTAGAAACAATTTGATGATTTTATAGCTAATTTCAACTTGAAAAACTCAACAAAAACCAGAAGATGGGCAGCTATGAAATAGTAAAAGGACAAAATGTTCTCTTGTATCTGTTTCCTGAATTGAGCTATGTCAGGAAACAGATACAAGAATGTCGACAAAGTGTCAATTGAAATGAAAAGATTGATAATGAAAGCCGATATAAAAATGTCGGAACACTATATAAACTGCTATAGAGCTACGGCAAAGAAAAGATATCAAAGTTGTATCGGATTATGTCATAATGTGTTTAATTATGTCGAGAAACGACACCATCCGATATAATTTTTGGGATTGTGCATATTATCGGTTGATATCATTCCTATGACATCTGGATTACGTTATAATCTGATAAATTTTCGATAAAGTTCTTTCGACGTTATATTTACAATTCTTGCAAAAATAGGTAAAAAGTTTTAATTTTAATAATTTTAAGTATACTTCTTGCTAACAATATCAAAAACCATTTTATTTACTCTCTGAGAAATATATAATTTGCATTATATCTTTTGCTATCATTTAATATCCTGAATTCGATCTTCGAGATTCCCCGACATTCAGAACATCGAGTGATGTCGTTCTGATATATTTTTATATCGGTGTGCCACCTGGGAACACAACGAGCTATTGGCTAGGGTCCGGGTAATTGGTAATTTTTAATTTACATCGTACTAGAGCAACACAACGGGCTCTTGACGACGGTCCAGGATCAATCCCCTAAGGGAAAGGTCCAAGGACAAAAACTCGTAATTTTGAACCACGGTCAGATGACGAAGCAAACCTGAGCTGGCACCCCACTCTCCAAACTTCCACACCAACCCAACGTGAGGACTTTCGGCCACGACAGATTTAAGGTGCACCAGCCTCCTCTACACCATAAGCTTACAAACATCCATGCCCGGATTCGAATCAGGAACCTTCCGATCTAGAGGCTAACAGGCTACGGTAAGGGATAAATCCCCAAGTCCAAGTACAATACACACCTTTTAATTTTGAATCACGGTCAGATAACAAGAACGACTCATGAGCTGGCCCCTCACTCTCCAAACTTAAACACCATGCCAAAGTGAAGACATTCAAGTCTATGAGAGATTTAACGTACATCTCCTCATGTACACGTTGATGCTAATCCGCTGCCCTTTCAACTGGGCTTCCACACCCTTGCTGCCCAGTAAGTTTATTGGTTTTGGAAGTTTAAAATTACGAAGTGGTTGTCCTTGGATGTTACTCATACACATTGTTCCCGGACCGTCATAATAGCCCGTTGTGTTGCTTCAGTATGACGTAAATTACCTAACTAATAAAACCAGGCCTACCTAACCTAACAATCACGTTGGGTTGGCGTGGAAGTTTGGAGAGTGGGGTGCCAGCTCAGGTGTTGCTTCGTCATCTGACCGTGGTTCAAAATTACGAGGTGTTGTCCTCGGATCTTTCCCTTAAGGGACTGATCCCGGACCGTCGTCAATAGCCCGTTGTATTGCTCTAGTACGACGTTAACTAAAAAAAAATTACCAATTACCCAACCAAACAAAACTAATTTGGAAGGGTAGGTTATATTAGAGTGCCTATATAATAAGAGTGGCGACATACGGGGAACACTTTCTGATTGGCTTAGAGAGCTTTTATACCGCCCGAGGCGGCCTTTTCCTAGCTCCCGTAGACTTGGGAACTTTTTGTGTGTTCGAGAAAAACGTGTATATATTAAATTAAAAAGAAAATATAGCTTATTTATATTCCATTTCGTGTTCTAGAATGTTTATTTATTATTATTTTAGTGTTTTGTCAGTATAAATTTGAAGACTTTTTAAGTAACTAGCTTTTTTCGAACAACATGGTGTTTCCCGCAATCTAAGTTAGCGCGTTGTGCAATCCATCTCATCGATCCGCATGTAATTGAGCGTTTATATGATTCATTTATACCGAATGTATCCATATTATAACAATCGTATCCTTTTTGTTCTCCCTGAAATGATATATTAATTCGGCCAGCAACCTTCTTTGAGAATATTCTGGTAGAAAATGGCTGCCGAGCATGCTCATTGGGCCAAATGTGGTCCCTTGTCGCCACTCTTATTATATAGGCACTCCAGGTTATATGGCCCATTGTGTTGCATTATTGAACCGTTAATAAATATATCAACCAACCTATCTTGAAATGGTAGGTAGGTTGTAAATTAATGAAGAACTCGGGCTACATACCGAGCCATTGGCGACTGTCCGGGATCAATCCCTACGTGAAAGATCTAAAGACAAAGCTTAGTGATTTTGAGACCAGGTCAGATGACGAGAACAAATCGTGAGCTGACATCCCATTCTCCGAAGTTCTACACTACGCCTACATGAAAAAATTTAAGGTCATAAACTGATTTATCGTGCATCAGCCTCCGTGAACTGTTTTTTGGCTGGATCTAGTTTGGAACCCACAACCCTCCGATTGGTGATCCGATGCTCTCAAAACTGGGAAAGGGGAGTGTTAAACCTGCCGTCTTCACGTTGGCAGGGTGTGGAAGTTCGGAGTGTAGGGTTCCAGCTCAGGTGTGACCGTGGTTCAAACTTACTTGTTACGTGGTGTTGTCTTTGGATCTTTCCTTTCGAGGTTGATCCCGGACCGTCACTAATATCCTGTTGTATTACTCCAGCATAACGTTAGGTAATTGTAATTGTAATTTTTAGTTAACGTCGTACTAGAGCAACACAACGGGCTATTGACGACGGTCCGGAATCAGTCCCTTAAGGGAAAGATTCGAGGACAACACCTCGTAATTTTGAACCACGGTCAGATGACGAAGCAACACCTGAGCTGGCACCCCACTCTCCAAACTTCCACGCCAACCCAACGTGAGGACTTTCGGCCACGACAGATTTAAGGTGCACTAGCCGCCTCTACACCATACGTTTACAAACATCCATGCCCGCACCCGGATTCGAACCAGGAACCTTCCGATCTAGAGGCTAACACCTTAACCACTATACCGGTTGGTCGGCCGCGTAACGTTAGGTAAAATATATTTTATGTAACGTTACACTGGAGCAACAATATCCGAATCGTCGCTAACACAAAGACACTCTTACTTCTTTGTGGTCGCCAATAGTTAATGGCAACAGATGAACTGTTATTATTGTAATTTGTAACTGTAACTGTTTGTAATAGGTTTCATTGCTGTAAACGGAGTGTCTATTGCGCCGTACAAAATACGGCTCTATAACTTTTCATTCTATGTAGCCGTACAGCGCAGTTCCTTACTGCGCAGCTCGTAGATTGCGCATGGGCAAACTTTGTTTGGTGATTTCGCCAATCTAAAGTAGAATTCTAGCAGTCCTGATGAGCCATAAGTAAACGCATTTGCCATTTCGAAGGACGCGGGATTCTGTGTATGTGTAATGAGTAAAGGTCTTTTGTGTGCCGTGCCGACCTAGTGTTTTTCCATTTAGAAGCTAAATTTATGTAAGTAATAATATTTTTATTTGAAATTTAATATTTTCATTGCTTTATATTTGCTTTGCAAATTGTTTTGTTCCGTTAAGTTAGCTTGTATTTAAATGCTATTCTACGAATTACACTTTTTGATGGGCAGATGAAGGCTCTTAATTTGCTTATTTTTCCTTCATTTTAAATCTCGTTTTGAAATGTATTGTTCACTTGCTGTGCTAAATGGTTAATAACGTTGAGTTAGCTTGTTTTTAAGTGCTACCCAACGGAATTGACTTTATGGCAGGCAGATGAAAATTCTCGGTCAGGTGCATATTTTACCTATTTTATTCCTGCATATCCCTTTGTGTGTTGTATTGTTCATTTGCTACGTTAAATGGTGAATAACGTTGAGTTAGCTTGTTTTTAAGTGCTACCCAACGGAATTGACTTTATGGCAGGCAGATGAAAATTCTCGGTCAGGTGCATATTTTACCTATTTTATTCCTGCATATCCCTTTGTGTGTTGTATTGTTCATTTGCTACGTTAAATGGTGAACAACGTTGAGTTAGCTTGTTTTTAAGTGCTACCCAACGGAATTTCCTTTTTGGCGAGCAGATGAAAATTCTCGGTTCGTTGCTTATTTTACCTATTTTATTCTTTATTTTCCTGTTGTGCTCAGTATTGTTCCTTTGCTATGTTAAATGGTGAATTTAGCTTGTTTTTAAATGCAACCTAATGAAGTTTTTTTTGTTGGTTGGCAGAAGAAAATTCTTGTTCAATTGCTGTCTTCCCTACATTTTAAATGGCCCTTTGCACCTTAAAACCCTAACTAAGTTATACATTTTTAAAATGAGTTGTCCTTTTCCATAGTGTATTGTTATAATATGGTAACTGGTTAGGTAGTCCCTCACTCTTTCCAGGGTGATGGCACAATGATTATGCCCACTGTACTAGAAACCTGTGAGCTGTAGGAAGTGAAGGTGTGATTCCTCCATTGTATTTATCTTCTGTGTCAGAAAAAATTTCTTTATGTGCATGTCTATTACTTGATGTTTGCAGCAAATGTATTGTTCACTTTGTTCATTATTTGCAAGTTCCATTGAGTTAGCTTGTTTTTAATGTTACCTAGCAAAATTAATTGAGAATATTTTGCGTTTAAATAATATTCCTTTTTCTTATAGATGTGATGTAAGCGTTTCTTTCATCAAAATTTTTGCAACCACCAAAGTGAAAATTTTCTTGCTGTGTTAAATTGTTCTGCTGGTTTGTTAAATATGTTGAAAATATCTTTTTAATTCCTTTATTGTGAGTTCTTTTAGGTGGAAACAAGAATGTTTTGACTATAAATATGAGCCCAAATGCCTTGACACATTGTACAAATTATCTCAATTTTAATTGTTATTGTAAGATAGAAAATAATTCAAGAATTTATTTTGCTTGAAAAAACCTGTATGTCCCATTTCAGCCTCTACTCCCAACCAGCTGTCACTGAATTGATGTAGGATCACATGAGGGATTTTGATGAGCACGTTAAAAAGAACAAGGTAATGCACTCTTGGATGTTGAAATTTGTTCTCTTCGTGTGCTTCATGGATGAAATAAAAATAGGATATGAATGATTTCTTGCATGCCAATTATTATCTGTTCAAGGACTTTCCTTCGAGAAAAGCAGATTATCATCATTCATCCATAAAAACTTTCAAGGGGATCAGACTCCTGTGGCATGCTTGGTGTAGATGCTCTTATAACAATTTGTCTAATTTCTCATTGGAAATATTTGCCTCACGTTTGTGTGGATACAAGGAGTTCAGGACCCTAGGAGTTGGCATCTATAGTAGAATGACAATTGATTGTAACAAATATTTCTTTCTACTCACTAAAAACCGGCAGAAGTTGAATTTCAAAGTATTTTTTGGCTAATTTTGATTCTTTACAGTTGGGAGGTTTGAACTGATGCCTTTCAAGAGGGGGATCAGCACTGTTTAAAATTTGTTTTCAGTATGTTAAAAACTAGTATGGATGCCCTCGCTTCCTAGTTTAAATAGTAAACCCTTTGAAATAAACTAAACTGAATTAGAAAGAACCTCTTAATATTCGTAAAAGCAAAGTACTCATCTAATAAGCCCGTAATTAAGAAAATCCAAAGGCATATGCATGTTTTGATTTCCTTTGTGAAAACATTGTATTCCAGATATTTCCTTTTGATTCTAGAACAATTTGGTTCCGGCAAATTTAAATTAGTTTAAATTTATGCTTTCGTGTCTGGCCGACAAAAAAGTATTCTAAGAAAGGTATCGCGTGTCCTGTCCGGACGTTTCTTGAGCGGACAATTCTGGCAACCATACAGAGGGGAGACTTGGGGTGGTACTTCTGGCGAAATTCTCAGAAATGGGAAGGGAAGAACCACTCTCAGGGCAGTAATTTTCTGGTGAGGGATAACTTAAAAATTGCGCTCGTCTAAGGTGTTCTCATGCTCGATGTTCACTCAATTGCGACATAAAACGACACAACAACGCGTTAGGCGATACTTGCGCAGACATAAACTTTGAAGTAATAGGTATTCAAAAATTACAAGTTTCTTTCATCCGTAGAATTCGGACTCTGTACTTAAAATAAAAGAAATTAGACCATGGATTAAACAGAAATGGTCTTGAAATGTTCAATTGCAAATTAATTTCTAGGCATTTTTTCTCAGCCTTTATTTTGACGGAAGTTATATTCACCACTTCAAATTGTTTTCCTATAACTGTATCGCATAAGCGAAGTTTCATATAAATTCATATTTGATCACGGATAAAAAATCCTGAAACCTTTGTGCATGTTTTTTTATTGTAACATATTTCTTTTCGTGCAATTAGGGTAGCGATGAAGTACAATATTTTCAAATCCATAAAGTTGTTTCCTTTTGCATTCAATTAGGCTATCATAACTTTGTATGGGAGTTTACAAAATTACTATGCTTTTGTCTATTACTATGGACAATATTTGTCATCACTTACGATAGCTAGTTTTCATTCAATTACTTGTAGAATGACCCTCTGCTGCTCGAGGAGGTTGAAAAGTAGTCATAGAATAAAATTCTTAATCCCTTCAGATTAAATACAGATATTCACTTAAGTATTTTAATAACTCCACTTACAGTTTTATAATTTCTAGCATATCTTTTCTTTAGCATAAATAATCGCTCTGTCGTTTTTGAAAAAAAAATGTGTTTAAACATTGACAAATAACTGTTAATAGACAAAACGAAACTAATGTAAAACAACTTTCGTTTCATCTAGTAATAATTGACAACTTTCTGTCATTGCGACAAAATAATATCACTTTTTTTATGTAATTAATACAATGTTTATATTCCATCGAGATAATGAGATGCAGTTTTGTATAAAACCTTTAAAACTTATGTTACATCACATTCGACAGTTGATCCTTACATCACTTATTTTCAGGTGAGAAATTATCAATTTCTGAACTAAGATTACACATATCTTCAGAGTCATAATGTGGCTTGATCAGATGTTCAATCGGTACATTTATTAATGAAAAACAATTATTAAATTAAAGATAAGTAAAAACCATTAAAATTTAAGCAATATAACCATATCGTAAGAGATACCTACTCCGAAACTTTAAAATCTTTGAACAATCACTTGTATAAAAGGTTTGGATTACATCTTTTTTTTTTTTATATTTATTTTACTTTTCGAAACTTCAAACACATAGGAGTCTTAAGGAAAGTTAATCAAAATAGTCATCGCCAAGACAATTACATGGTGGACCGAAAAAAAAAATTTCGATGGTTAAATAAATTACTGTAATGCGAAAATCGTGTGTATGGCACACCTTAGGACTGTGAAAATACTTTTCTAAATCAGACAATTTTTCAATTTGCATTTCAATTGCTCAAATCTAGCGTACAGATTAGTCCGAGAACCTTCAAATTTTAATGAAACTTGGTGTAGCAAGTGACATTACCATAGCTATGAATGAAAATAATAACTTAAAAAAAGTTTTGTCCTCCATTCAAAAGGTTATTAAGCTTCAGTTATTTAAAGCTTAAATGAAAATGTACTGCATCTTTAAGATAGCTAATTAATTTTTGGGAAGATACAGACTTGGTTCTCTCATTTTAAAGCTATTTTATTGGGATTTAATTTCTTCAATTTAATATAAATCGTAACGCATTTTAATTGTATTAGGTCTTTTTAATGTATCGTATTTTACAAATAGAATATTTACAAAAGGTGCAGCTTTAAAAATTTGGAAAAATTTAACAAATTACGTAGTACATCTCCCCCCCCCCTTAAAAAAAGTTTAAGTGTTGGTTCTCTTAATGGGGAAGGAACAGGTGTCCCTTTTTTCCAATACACAACCACTCACACACAATCACTTGTGAAGAAGTGTTCAGTTTCCTGCTACTCCTAACAGGAACAATCAGTGGCTTATCAAGTCAAGTGGGGACCCCAAGCGGTAAAAATTTGGGGGCCCTCAATCTCAAGTTAGAAAAAAAAGTTTCAAGAAAACTGTCCTTAAGAGTTGTTAACAAAAAAGAAAAGTAATCAAAATATTTTCATACCACAGCCCATTAAATAAACTTATTAAAAAAAAAAATTTTACATGAATTTTCGTCTTACTTTATTTTATGCAAATTCGTCAATTATTTTGGAAGTGTCAATTCGTTTTACGATTCCTTGCTCTATATACAGAATGGTCATATTAATTAATATTTCTTCTACCATAGAACTCCTAAAATTATTTTTTTACACGCTTTAAAACAGGAAACAACCTTTCTCCTGTTGCAATAGAAAAGTAAATTGTTAAAAAAAAAATTTCAATAATGTTTCAGCATTCGGAAATGTGCAAGACATTTCTTTATCGGCTCGATAGATGACTGGTGTGGTTTATATGTGTCCTCGTTTTCTTTAAGAAATATTAAAAAACTAGCCACTGCGTGGCTAGAACGACGTTGCCCGTGCCCGTGCAAACCAATAACACGGGCAACACCGTGATGTAAGGTATTAAGCTGGTGTAAAATTTTCCTCAGATTTCAAATCCGTTGAAGATATATTCAATTAAAAAATTATTTATTTAAAGAAAATCGTATTTTTAGGTACCAATCTAAACTGAAATTTTTCGCAGTTTTCCAATCCGTTGAAATTAGTCTTGGAGATAGAAAAAAGAAGTGTGACTAGAATTAAAAGATTTATCGTCTGGCTGGATAAACATTTCTCCTCGCAAAATGAAAGCGGAAACGAAAAAAATTATTTTCTCCACGTTCTGCATATGAAAAAACTTGCCATAATTCCAAACCTTGACTGCAAGGTCGCATGAGTAGAAAATGTTATCCGCGTTTAAAAAATCGATTGAGAATAAAACTATCAAATTCACATTTAAAAATCTTCTAGATTGAATTTTAAAATTCGCCGCTACACAAAAATTGCAAACAATTCGGACTACCTGTGTGCCAAATCTCATTGCTGTAAGTGCCATAGAATCGTCAGGATTTTGCGGCCCCAAACAAACAAACACTTTCTTTTATTATAGTACAGATGATCAAATTCGTCTTCAAAAGTACAAACACCTAAATCATTTTTGTAAATATTCTTCAACTTTTTTTTATCGTGTTCTTTTTTTCTACTGATAAATCCCAATAAAAAATATTCGAAAAGGCTCCACAACAACTCCATACGTTCTTTGAGATAATTCTGCCTTGGTGTTATCACATATGAAAAAAATCGAATTAATTGACTATGAAATTTTCTCTCACTGTAAATGCATGTCCAACTCCTTTGTTTTCATTAAAAAAAACCCACTTTTTTTTCTTATTTGTTGTCTGCGAGTTTAACCATCTTTCACATTAAATGACAGCCCTGATAAATCAGTTGCCTCTTTTTCAACTTCTCTTTAAATTATTGATAAAATTTACTAATGACTTCAGGATAGATAACCTTCCAATAGTTCGCATTCAAATGGTTGCAGTTATTTACTAATAGCATTTATCCTTTATAACATAGTATTCCAACTAACTGTCATTAGGGAGGTTTCATATTTGTTCATTTTCCTCAGAAGTGAAGTCGCCTCCAATATGGTAACTTTGTTTCTTCGGAATTACAAATTCCAGGTAAAGCCTCATATATATGGGTGAAACCAAGTTTTATAGTTAATACAGCATCTGCTTTTGCTGACCATCGTATGTTAGGAAGTCTTTTCACTGCTCATAAAGACGCACATTGTAAAGACACACACACACTGTCACAACTTTTCTCGAACCTTAATGAAAAACATTTCAAGACCTCGGGGCCCTACGCGGCCGCTTAGTCCGCTTACCGCTTAATCCGCCACTGGGAACAATCACAAACATCCATGCACTTACAAACAGTGATTTGAGCCAGGGACCTACTGGTGGCAGACAAATGCTTTTAAGAGAATATGTTGTCATAGAGCGGGGTTCATGTTTCACATGTACGGAGACAACCCACGAAAGTCGTATAAGTCCCAATTTAAAAGCATAAAAACTCATATTACTGTAGCATAAACACTTATATTACACTATTAATTCAAACACGAGATAGCCTGATGTAGCGTTCTTTCAGTCAAAAGTTCAGCACTTCCCTCCACTTTTGGGTTTTAGTCCACATAAGTCAGTCCTCGGTATAAAGACAATCAATGCCAGGGACATGCTTTAGTTTTGTGGTGTTCGTTGGTGTGCAATTAATACAACATAAATTAGAACACAATAATTTATTCCACAAGACGAAAAGAGACACAAGACGAACACAACCGAAAGGGAAAAGTTAAGAAGTAAGAATATTGATACGCACTCTCTCCGTTCGCAATGCTTCGCGCATGCGCATTACAAACTTGCGCCGAGAGAGAAAGAGAGCGATATTACGCGAATCGTCTGCTTCTGACAAGAACAACGAATTTCAATTCGTACTCTCCACAGTTTTAAAACAAAGTCATTTTTATACATTTTAAACAGATCACAGCTCAAAACTGCACATTGTGGTAGAGTAGTCTGGAAAAAACTAAAACCTTGATTACCAACTATTATACCTGACTACATAAGCACTGGCTAATAAAACCTCTAATCCAGTGGTTCCCAAAGTGGGTTCCGCGGAACCCTGGGGTTCCACGAAAAAATTTAGGGGTTCCGCGTGACAAATTTTATTTCATTAAAAAAATAAGAATGGCGTCTAATATATTCACATTTTCCTTGGAAAGTATACAATCGACCACCGCATTAAATTTAAAATTTTTAAATAAGGCGACTGAAAAAAAAATCACCCAATAAATAAAGGCAAAGATATTTCTTTTTTTAAGAAGAATACTTGAAAGCCATAATAAAAGCAAGAGTTTTGTGATAAAAAAAATTCAAAACAGATAATCAAAAGATAACGGAAGCGTCGTATAAAGTATCTTGCCGTATTGCTCTAGCAGGCGAGGCACATGTTATTGGTGAATCACTTATTAAACCTTGCGTTCAAGACATCGTTTCGTGTGTATTCGGCGAAGGGTATAGTAAACAAATTTAAAGTTTGTCTCTTTCTAACAAGGACTGTAAAAAGGCGTATTAACAATATTGCCGGTGACATTTAAATATAACTTATTTCATGGTTACAGGCGTGTGACGCTTATGTATTACAACTAGATGAGTCCACAGACGTTACTAGATTAGCAATTTTGCTTGTTTTCATTCGGTATGATTTAAAAAAAAAATGAAGAAGATTTGCTTTTATGTGATAGTGTGCCCATTAACACCACGGGGGAAAATATATTTAACTGCATTGATAATTTTATGACAACGCATGAAATTAACTGGGGAAAATGTATTGAAGTATGCAGCGATGCAGCAAAAGCAATGACAGGAAAAGTGAGTGGTGCTGTAGCACGGATTAAAAATGTTGCAAAAAACTGTAACAGTACTCATTGCATTCTTCACAGATATGCATTAGTAACAAAAAGGATTTCGGTGACATTAAAATCTGTCCTAGACGAAGCAGTGAAGATTATTAATTTTATCAAAAGTAAACCATTGCAATCACGTATTTTCAAAGACATTTGCGAAGATATGGGTAGTCTTCACACCACTTTACTTCTTCATAAGGAAGTTAGATGGTTATCGCGTGGTAAAAAGCTTGTGCGAATATTTGAATTGCGAAAGGAACTGATGGCGTATTATATTGGTCATAAATTTGAATTAACAGACAGATTAAATAATATCACTTGCTATCCACACTTGTATACCTTGCTGACATATTTGGAAAATTGAACGAATTATGTTTGGCTCTGCAAGGAAGACAAGTCAACATATTCCACACAAAAGATAAATTAGTTGCCTTTTCAAGGAAATACAATATTTGATTTCAGCTGTGGAGCAAAACAACTTCGAGTGTTTCCAGACGAAGAATCTGAAGTGGATTTAGATATGGAAATACGCGATGGTATAAAAACATATCTGTCCAGTTTACAGCAATCACTCAGTGATTACTTTCCAAACCTAGAGAATCAAGATAATTACTGGGTACAAAATCCTTTCAAAATAAAAGGAAAACCAAAAGGATTTCATTCCATGGATTATGAAAAATTGATTGAATTGAATTCGGATACACAATTAGAAACCAAATTTAGAACAATTTAGTTAACAATATTCTGGTCAGATATATTCGATGAATATCCAAATTTATCAAAACAGGGTATTCGAATTCTATTGCCTATTACTACGTTTTTATTTGTGTGAAGCTGGGTTTTAAAAATATGTTGCGACAAAAAACAAATATCGTAACAAACCTGATGCTGCACCAGATATACGAGTTCAGTTATCAAACATAACGCCCAATTTTAAGAGAATCATGGAATCAAAGAAGCAGGTGCATTCTTCACATTAAAGTTTTTTCATTTATTATAGTTGATGTTTTGTATTTTTATTAATTATTTCTATAATAAATAATTTTTAGTTTTTTTTTTTAGTTTTGTTTAATTCAATAAAATCCGAAATAATAAAATATTACTTGTTTCATTTTTTATCAGATATTAAATTTTGAAAAGTCGTTGTATAAAAAATATTCAGGGTTCCGCGATCATTGGCAACAAATTTGGGGGTTCCACGACCAAAATAGTTTGGGAACCACTGCTCTAATCCAATTAAACATGTATGATTTTACACCAATTGAGAAGAGTTTTAACAATTCCCCTCTATACTGCATCGTAAACTGACATCAAATCAACAACAACTGCTGTCATTACATGCTTGTATTCCAGCGCATTTTTAATAGCGTTTAGCTGAAATTTCCATACTCTGTTCTTCGGTAAGTGTGAGCAAGTAGTAACAAGAGCTACCAAAAACCAATAAAGGATATTATAGGATTCTTTCTGTCTTTTAAATTAATGTGTGCATACATCAATTATCTCGGGTGGGAGTTATGGATAAAAATCAGTTACCAAAAATTTCAGATACTATAAGTCATATTAGTGGATGTGGTAATTAAAGCCTAACCCAGGTTTTTCAGTCTTTTCTACACCCCCAAATGTGATTAATGACTTCTGAAAATTTATTTTCAACTTCTGGTGTAACAGTACTGAATTCACTTTGCAAATTACAACAGTAGAAAGAATTCCATAAACAAGTGTAAGTATCGTCAAAATCAAATTTATCTATGAACCAAAGAAAAAAATTCAGATATCTCAGGCCCAATATGAAAATAAAAAGAATTTTCAAACTGCTTTAGAATTATACCTTTTTCATGAAGACCTTTTTGGAATGCAAAAAAAGACTAATTCAGTTGAGCAAGAAAGAAATTCCCACATCCAAGCATATTGACTAATATTGTGTAAATTTTTGAAGTAAGTAGTAGTTAAAACTATTTTCTCGTCAACTGAATTCACATTTTCAGTTTCCATGTGTTTTAAAATTATATTTGTATTTAAGTCAGCTAGATTTGTGTTCAAAATAAGATTTTTGTGAATACTTCGTACTTTATGTTGGTTGTATCGAGGGGCGCCAACCAGAGAGAACCCCGACACATCATTAATTATTATTACTGTAATTATTGATCAGATATAAAAATAAAAGTATTTAATATAATTTCAAAGTACACATAAAAATTTCTTTTACTAAAACGGTAATTTATCTTCATACATAACTTTCAAAATAGCTAGTCGCATGAATTTTGGCTAAGTTAGAAAATAAAATTTATGTCTATTCAAAAGTAAAAGAGAAATTAAAGGTATAGTAACTTAGAGTTATTATGTAATCGGGGGTGCATTTGAATTATTCTGATGAAAGGTTGTTCACTGTTCCTATTATGCCCAGCTAAATTCTAAATTGAAATACTTAGCTTTGTCAATGGTGAAAAGGGATTTACAAACTCGGTTTTTTTTATGACTAACCTTATGCATTTGTATTGCAGAATCTGAGAACTTAGAACCCAAAATGGGAAAGTTTCATTTTCGGAAGGGTTACGTGTAAGCCAGTGAATGGCTGTGGGAGCTCAAAAATTCACCCCAGAAGTATTGTTTTCTGGTATTTAAAATATTTCTTCACATGAAATACTCTAGTTGCATGCGTGAAGGCCTTTATTTCATTCATCTTCAAGAAAAGTAATGGTTCATAAATCGATATTATTTATGAACTATTATTTCTTACATGATGTAATAATTCATTGAATTAATTTTATATTGAAGTATAAAAGCAATGATTTTGGACATTCGTTTTCTTTTCTCTCTCTCAACCATCTTCTGACCTGTATTTAAAAGTGCTAATCCCCAGCAATGACACAAAGTAAAAGGGAATTTCCAGATACAAGGGGATTTTAAGTATTTATTTATCTCTCCAAGCAGTTACGATGAGATACCTCGTCTTACAAGATCGGGATAATTTTTCTGAAGAACAACCCGTCAAGATCTTTTGTTAAGAACGAGCCGTTTGAAAAGATCGTTAACAGATTTCACCACGAGGTTTGTAGTTTTCATTCCCTTTAGGAAGCACAGGTGCGTCGCTCGCGTTAATGGTTTTTCTTGTAGTCTAGAGTGAGTTGCTTGAGGATATTGAATGATAGGGGTCATTGTTGTTCGATTGAGTCGGCAGAAGATCAATGTTTCCGTTCAATTGGTTTTTAGAAGAGTTTTTCTGTGTCCTCATGTTTCGAAGAATTTTCTTTTGCATGTGATTCTCTCTCTAATGTTGTTCCTATCTCTAAATAAGGCAGGCACACAAAGAATTCTGCATCTCTGTTATGGGCATCTTCAGTTAACAGTTTTGCTTCATAAAAGGCTTTGTCAAGAAATTACCTGAAGTACTGGGCTTTTAGTGAACGCACAACTCGGACTCTGTGAGACTTGGAGACTGCAGTCACTGTTAGGAGAGCCTTGAGTAGACTTTTAATCCAGAGACTTCAACTATACAACTGAATATGAACAGCGCATTATATATTGCGGAGATTGTCAAAGGCATACCTTGTCTTCTAAGAATGGGATATAGACATAGAGTGCTCAGAATAAATGACTGTTGCACCAGCTGGAGTAATTATCCACAAGAGGGCGAGAGAAGACGTAGTTACTCTAGTAAAATACACAGTCATTTTAAAGAGTCTCATCCTTTTCATTTAATACATTTTAAACTAATTATTATCTCTCTAAATTTCCAATTTCTTCAAACATCTGATATGACCTGAGTGTCAAAAATTCAGAAATGAAAAATTCTGTCATTTAACTTCGGAAGTTAAAAACACACTTAAGTTGAATTAAACACATCCCAAAATTACAAACATTAATGTCATTTTTGTAAATATCCTTAAACTTTTTTGTCGTGTTCTACTTTTAATCCTGTCTTGGTGTTATCACATGACATAAAATGCATTGACTGTGAAATTTGCTCTTATTGTAAATTCATGTCCGACTGTTTTGTTTTTATCAAAAAACATTTTTATCTTTTGCTGTCTGCGAGTTTGTCCTTCTTCCACATTAAATGATAGGTTATTATGATAACAGTTGCACCACATTAACCATATAAAACAGTTGCCTCTTTATCAATTTTTTCAAATTCTTCTCTGAAATTATTGATAAAATTTTCTAATGCCTTTAATAGGATGGATCTATTCAATAGTTTGCATTCCACTGATTGCAGTGATTTACTAGTAGCACTTATTCTTTGTAAAATAGTATTCCTAATAATTGCCATTGGATCAGTTTCATATTTGTCTGTTTAAGAAGTTGTCTCCGATATGGAAAGAAGAATATACACTGGAAAGAAGAAGAAGGAGGGGGGGGGGATTTGATTCAGCTTTTCAAGTTTGTAAAACAAGGGGACACAGAGGGCTTAAATTTCAATAGGGATAACAGAACAAGGGGTCATGGGTATAAATTGAATAAGACACATTTTAATCGGGATTTAAGGAAAAACTACTATTTTAATAGGGTAATAGACAGTTGGAACGCGTTGCCAGAAAATATAGTTAATTCAAAGGGAGTGTACGAATTTAAGATACAATTGGATAGTTAGTGGGAATTGGGGAATTCATAAACAAAGGACCAGCCTTGTTGGGCTCGAGCCTGTAGCTGGTCGTCAATATTTGTATTTATATTTCTTTTCTTCTTCTGAATTACAAATTTCAGTTAAAGCCTCTTTAACATGGGTGAAACTAAGTTTTACAGCTAATATAGCATATGTTCTTGTTGACCATCTTGAATTAGAAACTCTTTTCACTGCACTTAAAGATGCACATTGTAAAGACGCTGGCACAACTTTCCTCGGATCCAAATGAAAATGCATTTTGTGGGCCCTGCGCACCCGTCTCTGCTTGAGGGTCATTGACACGAGGTACAAACCGCAGATTTTTTCTTCCTCGAAGTCTTCGAATGAGCAAGAACGAAGTGTTTTCCCTTCAACTGTCCCATAACTCTTACCCTCCCCCCATAAGAGACGCTGTGCGTCCGGTGGGACTGGAAGGGGCGAAGCGAAGAAGTGAGAACAGAAACTAAGCAGATCTGATCATTCCTTTGCTTTTTGATCGGAAATTTTTTTCGTCAATCTGAATTTTAAAGATACAATCGAGGGAATTTGAATAAAAAAAATTAAAGTTATATATATAAATGTATGATTTTGCTTTGAATGTATTTTTTTGTATCATTTTGCTTTGAATGTATTTTTTTGTATCATTTTTATACCATCTAAACAGTGCACTGTTACAATTCTGCTCAACTAGGTAACACATTTCAATAATTTGATAATGGTATTCAACTAGTTACCATCGTCCCAGCTAAGCCATTCGGTGCATCGCCACGTAATTTTGAACCACGGTCAAATGACGGGGCAACATCTGCGCTGGCATCCCACTCTCCAAACATCCACACAAACCCAAACTGAGGACTTTTCGGCCATTACAGATTTAAGGTGCACCAGCCGCCTCTACACCATACGCTTACAAATATCCACGCCCTGACCCGGTTTTGAATCAGGAACCTTCCAATAATTTGATAATATTCAACAAGTTACCACCTTCCCAGCCTAAGCCATTCGGTGTATCGCCACGTAATTTTGAACCACGGTCAGATGATGAGGCAACATCTGAGCTGGCACCCCACTCTCCAAACTTCCACACCAACCCAACGTGAGGACTTTCGGCCACGACAGATTTAAGGTACACCAACCGCCTCTACACCATACGCTTACAAATATCCATGCCCTGACCCGATTTCGAATCAGGAACTTTCCAATAATTGGATAATATAATAACTTTATTTTAAAACGCAGAAGAATAAAAGTGTATGAAAGCTCAGTCAGGGGTTACATGAACAAGAAAAGTTGAAACTCCTGCAAAAGCTTTTTATCAGAAAAAATAATTATTTGATTAAATGTTTTTAATTGTTTTATCACCTTTCTTCTACTGAACTTGGTTTTAAATTTATAATATCTAACTTTACTGTAAATATCATTACTGACGGCAGGAAGGGGGCGGCAAGTTTCCAGTAGCCCAGGGGAGGCTAACCTTTTACATACCACACGCCAATTTTTTTTCACATACGAATTCATATGCGTCTTACAACTCGAGCACCTACTTTCTTAAGTTTTCATGGTCCAGGCATATTCTTAATAACCTTTTTAATAAAGGTATGTTTATGCACATAATTAACATTTTAAAATGAATTAATTATTGTATGTAAAACAATATGTATTACATCACATAAACATTACTTTCTATTAATGATACTTTTGAGACTGGGTTTGGCTAGTCTGAATGTTTGGTGTTAAAATTGGTACTGAGAACAGAAGAGAATTTTTTAAATTGAATCAGTCAATCGTGACTTTCGTTTTGCTTTTCATGAATGTAAATTTCATTAATGAAAATACTAGTTCACATCTGTATGTCGTTCCTAATAATAACAGCAGAATAATTAAAGAAAACGTCCACAGGAAAATAGACAGAGAGGTTTTCTTGCCTTTTTGTTAACCTACTTGTTTCTTTGAATACCTTTTTGTCTGCCAGACACGAAAGCATAAATTTAAACTAATTTAAATTTGCCGGAACCAAATTGTTCTAGAATCAAAAGGAAATATCTGGAATACAATGTTTTCACAAAGGAAATCAAAACACTTATATGCCTTTGGATTTTCTTAATTACAGGCTTATTAGAAGAGTACTTTGCTTTTGTGAATATTAAGAGGTTCTTTCTATTTAAGTTTAGCTTTGTATTTAACCTTAGTTTATTTTGTTCCAAAGGGTTTACTATTTAAACTATGAAGTGAGGGCATCCATACTAGTTTTTAACATACTGAAAACAAATTTTAAACAGTGCTGATCCCCCTCTTGAAAGGCATCAGTTCAAACCTCCCAACTGTAAAGAATCAAAATTAGCCAAAAAATACTTTGAAATTCAACTTCTGCCGGTTTTTAGTGAGTAGAAAGAAAAATTTGTTATAGTCAATTGTTATTCTACTATAGATGCCAACTCCTAGTGTCAACTCCTTGTATATCCACAAACGTGAGATGCAAATATTTCAAATGAGAAATTAGATAAATTGTTAAAAGAGCATCTACATCAAGCGTGCCATAGGAGTTTGATCCCCTTAAAAGTTTTTATGGTAGACCAAGGAACCTCAAACATAAGGGGTAAATATAACGAATAATAGAAATAACCAAATATAATAAAATGATTTGATCTCTCTTAATAGACTACTTTACCAGAAGCCTCAAAATCAGCGCAATTCTCTGAATGCGTGATAAATTTATCTTGCACAACTTTATTATCGCACAACTTGAGCGTAAAGAAAATCAAACGATAAAAATTAAAGAGTCGATAAGAATTATCGAAAAACGATAATAATTATCGATAAAATTCAGTAATTAAAAAAAAACAAGGGCAATAAATTTTTTTAAAGTTGGAGTACGGGAACTTTTAGGACACCCTGTACAAAAGCTTCAAAAGAGAATACGAAATGTCTAAAATAAATATGTTGGGATTTCATGATCAGTAGATGTAGCGTTTTTTGCAGTTCAGGTTAAAATGTCCCACACAAATGTTAAACACCAATGTCCAATTAGTCCCCCAGAAGATAATGAAATTAACCTAATTTGGGGCAGCAAGACCTATAGCAGTCCTTGCGCCATTAAATAATAAACAAACAGAAACAACATAGTAAAAATAACAGTATAAAAATGAATTAATCGATACATCGGGTAAATATGCAATTATTTCCAATCAACACCCAATTAAAAATTTTGTCCCCCCCCCCCAGTTTATGAATCCTGGATAAACTCCTGCTTCCATATCACATTTTATTGTGTTGGATATAAAACCTTTCTGTTTGTTTTGCGGTTTGCAAATAATAAAAATTGGTGTTTAATTAATTGTTTTTTACAATTTGAATTTTAAAAATGTAAAAATAATTTAGACAACTACCTATCCATACAAACGCTTACGAGTAACCACATTTTTACTCAAAGAAAGCAAATTAATATTTCAATGAAATGGATTAAAATATTTTAGCCTACATGTGATTGTGATTTTAATATGCCAGCCAAGTAAAGGCACTTGCAAAACAATTCAAACTTGAATGTTTCAAGTACTTTATCTATCTTTCGAAATGGTTAAATAATATGGTAGATACTACATGAAAATGCACCTTTACTGAGCTTGATGTGAAGAGATATCCAATTAAATTTTAAATATGGAGGAAAATCTGAAATTGTTAGTAGAAATTGAATCTTGATTTTTACGATAGGGTCTTTAAAATGGAAAAAGAACCTTTTCCAATAACTTATTTTATTGGAGACGTGAGATTAAAACTAGTAATACTCATTGCTCTCAAATGGTAAATCAAGTTTAGCAAATTTTGCAAAATTGCAAAGTGCAAAATTTTAATGCGTAAATTTTTTTTCATCCAAATTGCAAATCATCCCTCAAGCATATCTGCAATAAAAAGGATTTTTTTCAACTGTTCACATGAGAATTCGGACCTGGTTTTAAAAAGAAATGAATTATTTGATCAAAACCTGTTTTCGTTAGCAAAATGTAGTCAACTTGGCAAATATTTCACAATTTGATGGATTTTAAATATTTGATCATTTGTTGTATGTTATTAAAGAGGAATTAAAATTTTTATTTTTTTTTATTTGTGTATTTAAAAACATTTATACGTATTCCTCTTTTGTGAAAAAGAATTCTTAATTATGTGTGCAAAAGTGTCTAAAAATAAACATAATTACTCCATTATAAAACAAAAATGCAAACTTGTATTTCTTCTTTAAAAAGTCATGTCATTAAATCTATGGTTCGGAACACAAACAAAACATGAAAAATATTTAAAAGACAGTTTGTGCAAATTTTCCTGAATTGACCAGGAACACATTTCATTACTTTAATTTCCAATCACTTGTTATTATCCATCCCATTCCGCGCACTTTGCGCCATAAAACCCAACCATTCATTTTTTCCCGCGGTCATTTCCACAACCCATCCTCGATTCATATACGGAGAATCTTAAAAAGGCGGGAAACGGTAGGGAAAATGCGTCTTCCTTCCACAAAAAAGGATTGCCTTTTTTGGCAGTTTATGGCAAAGGCAAAATGGATCAAAATACTACATAATCGCCAAAAACATGAATGACTCTCTTTGCCGTCTAACGGCAGAAGTGAAAATACTGCGCAGTAAGGAACTGCGCTGTACGGCTACATAGAATGAAAAGTTATATAGCCGTACTGTACGGTTCAATAGACACTGCCTGCTGTAAAGTCTAAACACATGTGCATCGACGAATTGGTAATTACATTTCTTTTTTAATTGTAAGTATAATACACACATTGCTTTGAAAAAAAACTCTTTGGGAATGAAATGATTATTCCGAAAATTGTGAATGAGTTTTGTAAATAGCAATTTTAGGTTTCATGTGATAAAATTCATGGCTTTAAGTATAGAAATTACTTGCAAAAAGTTCTTCAGTGCCATTATAAGACATTTCTTTCTGACCTTCAATTAACGTGTACAGTGATTTCAATCGTAGGGTACTTTGGAATGGATTGTTTTTTCTGTGACTAGATATTTGCAGGATTGCTTCTGTGGAACTGGTGAGGATTCCGGATATTCTGGTGTGCAGGTTACCTTGGTATCGTAAAATCTTTTTTGAGAAATTAATTTGCATGTAAGCACGATTTATTCAACTGTTTCTACTTGCAGTGAGTTATAACTAAAATCTAGTGTCACGATTCCATTATGCCATACTGGAGGAAAGACAGTCCAGCTGAGCATTATTTTTTATACAATAATCTCACAAAACAGTTGGCCAATTCATACTATTGATAAATCATTTTTGTTCTCTTTGTCCTTTTTTGAAAATAATTATCATACATACTCAAAAGCTTGTATGGCTATCACAGTGGATGTTTTCCGCCTGCCACCACATCAATCGCAATGATTAACATTTTATTACTAACAGTATAAGTTATGGGTATTTTTTTAAAGTTTGGGACACTGATGTACCTTTGAATGAACACATTACAGTTTAGTAGCTCTTGATGCTCTCTGTTGGTATATGCCATATCTACTTGTTGAAAGTAGCTTGTTAAGCTTCAACTTTTTTTCAAAATTTAGACTTATCTCAATACAAGAGCTAATTTTTATAAAACTTAAAAGTTCCTTTAGGTTCACAAATCAACCTCATATTATCTCATACATGCTAAATAACAGCATCTGATATTAATTATAAACTAAAAAGAGTGGTCAGTATTCTGAAATTTTTGAAACAAATATTTGCAACCTAATATATATTTCATGCAACTAGGATAATTGATATCTGAAATTTATCCTTCATTGGAACCAATGAAAACACTAATTTTTATGCAGAAATCGACAAAAAAAAGTTGGATCAGATTAATTCAGTGCACTGCGCACACTGCATTAATTTTACTTAGAAACTGTCGAGAAAATGCTGGGATGTGTGCCATCTGTGCGATGCATACTAGTATGCGCTTACCTTTAAAGAGCATTGTTGTACTAAAATTATTCAGAAAAGTTAATATTGCCTGGAGAGTATGATTTTTAACTATAAAATTCAATGTTTTCTTGAAAAAGTTATTTATTTTTAATGTTTTCATGTTATTTTATTGCACTATCAAATAAAACTTTTTATTTTGAGTAACTACTTTAGTGTTTCACACAAATAATGTGTTGAATTTTACTAGAATTTATTGTTGGTACTTTTGTTCATACTTGCATTTTAAGCAATATATGATTTTGAATGGATTTTAGTGCAAGATCCAAAATCGCAAAAATACTGCACATTAAGCAGTATAAAAGCTTGGTTTGAAAACAATTTTTGAATTGTCTGGTTTGGTTATGGTAATTTTAAGAAATTCTTCTGTTTCAAAAAATGTTATTGAATATATGTCCTATACTTTAATGCAAGGGTGGCCAACTTGTGGCGCATGCGCCAAACATGGTGCATTCAATGATTACAAGTGGCACATTACATACTTTCGCTTTCTCATTCTTTTAAAGTAGGCGCCATAACTGAATCCATATTCATATTTTCAATAACAGAGTGCTCACAGTTCAATTCATACAGCCTTCTTACTCCTCAGGTCGTCACAATATTTTGACAGTTTGCAATTTATATTCTGTGTGATACGACGTACGTAGTTGTGACCTGTCTTTCTTTTTCAACATATAGACTTTTAAAGCTTTGTTCTTTATTTTGTACATTCTTGTTATCCATCGCAGTGCAAAAGAAAATGAGCAAAAGATGCGCAGAAAGTGATAGTAAGCGTGAATTTAACGAAGAGCGGGATAATGAGTTGTTATTTATAGCAAGTCCATCAGGGAAACCGTTTTGCATTGCTTGTGAAAAAACTCTTTCATATAATGAAGACATGACCTTAATAGCAACGTTCTTTCGTCTGAGTTACGAAAATAATATGGGAATAAGAAAGAGGAAGAAATCAGAAGACAAAATATTTTTTTAAAAGTAAGTTGTGAAGACTCGGCGATGTCAGAAGCGTCCTATGAAATTGTTTTAGCATTGGCGAAAAAAATAAACCCTTTTCTGATGGAGAAGAGATTTTCAAGCATTGTCTCCAAATACTTGTACGGCATCTCGGTAATAAAGGTATTCAAATAAAAGCAGATTCAATGCTATATATCAAAACAGACAGTTGCGAGACGTATAAACCTCTATCAGGAAGTATATCAGCAACTGGAAGACCTTGTCAATTCTTGTACTTCCTTTTCTCTAGCTAAGGATGAATCAACGGGTAAATGTGATTAAGCCCAGTTAAGCATTTTTATAAGAGGAATTTAGGATAGTTTTAATATCTTAAAACTATCTAACTATACATTTGAAAAAGTAAAACCATGCATAGAAAATCTAAAATTAGATTATAATAAACTCATCGGTGTGTGTACTGACGGAGCGCTGTCAATGATAGGCAAAGTCAGTGGCACTACAGCTTTGAAAATTCTTTAATTGTCTTGTACTAAAATATCCCTGCATTATTCACCAAGAGGCACTTAGGGGGAAACTTTAAAAATGCAGCATGTTATGTTACCGTTTGTGAAATCTGTTAATAAAATTAGAGCAAGAGCACTTGACGATAATTCAGAAAATAGTGTGAATTGTTTGATTTGGAATACAGTGAACTTGTCCTTCATTGTGAGGTGTGCTGGTTTACTAAAGGGCAGGCTCAGAGTAGATTTTGAAAATTGAAAAATGCTGTTAGTAAATTTTTAGAACAGGAAAATGAATTACTTGGTGAAAGAACTCTATTATTTGATAACAACTGGCTATATGATTTGACATTTTTAGTTGATGTTACTAGCCATCGCAATCATCTGTATTCGAAACTACATGGCAAGAATAAATTATTTCCTAACTTATTAAATAGTGTCAGTTCATTTAAAGTGAAATGAAAACTGTTCAAACTCTCAGTTAGAAAATCATGATTTTAGTCAATTTCCCCATTTGAAAGAGCAGAGTCAGGGTTCCCACGGTCCTTAAAAGTCTTTGAATTTTTTATTCCTAACTAGGGGCCCTTGAAAGTCCTTGAAAATTACAGAACTTGGTGAAAAGTCCTTGAAAGTACTTGATTTTTTTTAACTAGTACATATTTGTGTAATTTTGTCTTGCATATGGAACTTGTCCAGACTAGTTTCCTCCACAGCAGGTGTCCCATTTGAGCGTCATTCTGAATGAAACCATTGTTTTGCGCTTTAAAACAACTTGATATATTAATAATGTTATGCCTAGATTGTAAATTTTCCACAGTATTCTGTCCGTCTAATTTGACTCCTCTAGTATCTGTCAAGACGGCCGCCTTGTTATGCCCGCCACATCATGACATATCACAGCAATTAGATAACAGCACCACTTTATTAGGAAACTGTAGCTTTTGCAGTCAGTACATCATTGGAAACCTGGCGCGCATCCAAAGAAATGAAGCCAAATTCTTAATGCAAAAATATAAAAGTTAAAACTGAAACAAATTTTCTCAAGAAAATCACGTTTAAGATATCCTTTTGTTGTAAAATTTTCTGCAGATTTCAAAGCAGTTGAAATTTTTACTCTATCTGTAATGATCGCAAAGATAGAAACTTAGACTAGAGAATAAAAAAGCCCCATCACTAGTCAAAACTTTTGATTTGTTGTGTTTCTCAAACAAAAAAAACCATGACAGCTGTCTGTTGTAGGCAGTGGACGACAGCAAAATTGAGCTTGTGTCGGGTTAGATCGAACCGTGTGATCTCACATACTCTTCTTAGTGCCACCAAAATAATTTATTGTACAGTATTTTATCGTTTGACCGAAATCAGTATGGGTGCAAGTAGCCTGATAGAAACCATTGAAATAAAAAGCCAACTTTGCAATAAAAAAAAATCACAGGTTCTGCGAGAAGAAAATAAAAATGTCACCAAAATTGATGATAACCTTATTTTTTTTTTACTATCAGTAGTTTAAAAATGATTTATCTTTGTTTTTTATATATTTATTTTTCACATTTTCCTTTTCAACTGACACCTTTTGTGTATGCCTTGTTTTATGTCGTTATAAAAAATTTTAGGTCCTTGAAAAATATTTTTTTGGTTTTGAAAAGTCCTTGAATTATTTTTTGGATAAAGGTGTGGGAACCATGAGAGTGAATGTGCTGCGGATAATAACAATTTTACCAAATATATTGAAATGAACCACGTTATTGCAAGAGTCATTTGAAAGTCGTTTTTATGATTTGACTAAAGAAGAAAACTGCATGATCGCATTTGTAAATGCATTTTCACTAGTGAACAAAACATGATGAGGATGCCTAGTAACCTACAAATAGGCCTTGTTAATTTAAAAACAAATTCATTATTGAAAATGAAATTTGATGAGCTTTTAACAGATCAAAATGCTTCTGACATGATTAATTTCTGGCGTTCATTACCCTGTGAACATTTCTCAGGACTAATAAAAGTTTCAACAAAAATTATGTATGTCATTTCGGAATGACATACTGATGTGAACAAGCATTTTCCATCCATGAAATTTATTATGAGCAAAATGAGGTTGCGAATGACTGATTCAAATTTGAAGCATTCTCTGCTGTTTTCTCAGTAACAAATTTAATACTAAACATTGAAAGACTAGCTAAATCCAAACAGGCTCAAAAGTCTTATTAATGGCCAGTTATGTTATGTAAGTAATGTTATTGTGCTGTAATAGATATTGTTTACATACAGTCATTAAATAATTTAAAAATGCTTCTTATGTATCTGAACATACTTGTATTAAAAAGGTTTTTGAGGATATTCCAGGGGACAATGAACGTAAGGTAAAATAGATGCTTGAATTGTATGGCGCACCTGAACTTGTAAGTGAAAACAATTGACGAATGATATGTCAAACGTTGGCCACCCCTGTTTTAATGGAATCAAACAGAAAAGTGCATGTGCAAATTGTTTTATATGCCTCTTTGTATGGCACTGTACTGGTAACAATTTATTTGAAAAAAAAACTGCTTTTACTGTTGCATAAATTGAACCTATCTATTATTAATATTGCTACTTGATCAATTTGTGATATGTTTTAAGAATATCTGAAAAATTTTGCCTACCTACGTGTTTTATAAAATTATCTGTTTTTTCTATCATTTTATATTTTTTCAAGTTACTTTATCCTATAATAATAATGGACCGGACAGCAAGATGTGATGGTGCGAGGGAAAGAATACATGCCTTAATAGGGGGATGGTCCCCCCACACGCTGCAATTACACTAGCAATACTTCTGGGCATACTTTCACCAAGGTTTTGATACACAGCTATGGGTATTTGTGTCCATTCCTGCTGCAAGAATGTCGCTAGCTCAGCTGTAGATTTCGGACGGGGTTCCCTTATCCGTAAGTGTCACTCGAACTTGTCCCACAAATGTTCTATGGGTTTAGGTTGGGACTATAAGCAGGCCAGGGAAGATGTTTTACATCCATATCTTGATACCACTGCTTGATAGAGGCTGCAACATGACATCGAGCGCCGTCATCCTGGAAGTAACATTTGTCCATTCCTTAAAATTGCCAGAGCATAAGAAGAACCTGATTGTCCCAAATGTTCATGTAGGTGTCGGCGTTCAATTTACCAAGAACAACATGTAACAGTCCCAGGCAATACCACTAAAACCACCTCCAAACAAGTAGTCATATTTTTATGCAAATTCGATGGTGTCCGGTCCATTATTATAGGGTAGTGTATGTGTCAAAATCTCAATTTTCCCAACATTTCAACAATTTTAATTTGCTCCTGTTTTCTAATTGTGGTACAGCCCTATTTAAAACAGAAATTTTCACTTATAATTAAGTTTTATATTAATAAAATCATCTTTTATGTACACTGATGTGCCAAAAGTCATGGGATGCCTCTATTGCAAGGGGTCTTCTTTAACTTGACAAAGCACAGCAACTCGATGTGACATGGACTCGACTAATCATTGGAAGTCGCCAGGAGTTAGGTTTGGCCATGCTGTCTTGATAGCCACCCATAATTGCATGGTTGGGGTAGGTGCTGGATCCTGTACATGAATGGCTCCATATGAGGATAATCCCATGTATACTGCACTGGGTTCATGTCTAGTGATCTATATAGCCAAATTTTTTGTGCTCGAGTTGTCCAAAATGTCCAAACCAATCTCGAATGAAATGGGCCCGGTGACATATTGTCTTTGAACATCTCAGCATTAGTGGGGGTAAGTGAAGTCCCCAAAGTGCTGCAAATGGTCACCAAGCATCTGAACATAGTGATTTCTTGTCAATGACCAGTTTAACTTGACCTGGGGACTCAATTTATTCCAATTCTCCACATCATTAAAGAACTACCACCAGCTTGCACAATGCTTTTGTTGACAAGTTGAATCCTTAGTCGCATGAAGTTTGCCCCACACCGAAACCAGACCATCCACTTGTACCAACTGGAAATGGGACTCGTCGAACCATGCTACCCTCTGCCAGTTATCTAGGGTTCAATGCATGTGTTCTTGAACCCAGGTGTGGTGCAGAAGCAGGTGCTGTGAGTAAAGGCACTCAGGTGGGTCTTCTGCTGCCATATCCCATCAATGCTGAATTTTGCTGCATGGATCCCACAGACACACATCTAGTGCATCTCTCATTGAATAGCCATCAGTTCATACAGTGTCGCTCATCTGTTAATACTGACTAGGGGGCCTGCTCACTAATGCTCGCCAACCCCGTTAAATCGTTTGGGAACACTTAGACATTTTATATAGGATCTGGAACGGCAGATATTTTAACTGACAAGATTTTGCAAGCTCTGAGTGAGTTATCCCTTCCACTATATCTAGTACTCATGATTGGCTCAGATGGGCCCAATGTTAACAAGTCAGTTTTTAAAAAGATTAATGACTCATTACTTTCTACCCAAAAAAAACTTAATCAACATTGGGACATGTAAATATTCACACAGTACATAATGCTTTTCTTAAAAGTCTAAAAGAGCTTGGGGAAGACGTGTCTGAACTATAGTTTTTCTATTCACAGATTTTTTTAATAAGTGGGCTAAGCATTGCTCAACATACAAATTCAAGGAGATTTGAAACTTCCCACTCACAATTTCATCGTGCATTGTTCAAGCAGGTGGCTAAACCTAAAGCCAACTGCTGAAAGGTTGCTTGAATAGTGGATTGCAGTGCGAATGTATTTCCTTGTCTATTTTCCAATAAAGAAGCAAAATATGATACAAAGACCAGGCTACGAAAATTGTTCATTTATTTAGAAGAGAAACTATGAAAGCTGAGGTGATGTTTGTCGTATCAAGTGCATTTAATCCTGTGACCAAATTTTTTCTGATTAAGGAACCCCTAATACATAACCTTCATTCTCAACTTGGATTGTTGATAAGAAGAATTTTGGATAGGATCTACAAAGAAAAATTCATTCGAGATTCAAAGATGGATGAAATGGAAGGTATGTCCTCTGAAATTTGCCTCTGGCTGATATTGTGATTTACTAGTGGGTTGTGGACTACTAGAGGGTCGACAAATATCTTGATCTACCAACTCTTGAAATTGCTTTTTAACAGCAGCTAATTTATGAGAGGGTAATCTACGAGAACAGGAGCAAAGAGTGCGTAGTTCCATGATCCTTGACCACCACATTAATTGAGGGATTCGTCAAATTTGGAAATTTGAACAGTAGTTCATGATATATTGAGTACTTATTGCTGTATTACTAGAACTTGTTTGCGATGCATGAAAACCACAAATATTCTTGAAAGAAGTGTTGTCGATCAGTTGACGATGCTTAATATCTAGTATAAGTTTGAATCATTCAAGAAAATTTGCACCTAAAATTGGTCGCAATACATCGGCCAGAATGAAAGTCCACTGAAACGTTCTGAGAAATCCCAATTCTAATATAAGTACTTTTTGTCGTAGGTGGGAATAATAGAACCGTTAGCAGCAAATAGTTGGATATTTTTATTTATATCTAACTTTTACTTGATCTATCTTTATACTTGATTATATTTGGCATTATTGTTATTTGTCACTTTTTCTCGATTAGTCACTTATTGTCACTTTTTTACACATTAAAACCTGTTATAACCCCTGCTTTTAGTTATCCTTTTTTCCATTTTGAAGGTTTTGGTTATTTTCAATTTGCAAGTAATCAATCTTTCAGAAATATTATTTTCATAAAACTTTTAAACTTGACTTCTTTTAGTAATATATTTTTTTTTTTTTTCGTTTTAAAGGATATATGGACTAAGTACTTTTTCAACTAAACATGGCCAAAAAGAGCTTTAAGAAAAGAGCAAATGTGTTCAAAGGTGAATCCAATCCTTTTAATGTTAAAGTCAACCGTAGGAAGCATTGCGTCTTGGGAGAGAAACTGAAAGGTACAACAGGATTGCCAGTTGCTTCTCGTGGCAGGAGCCATGCTAAAAGAAGAAATCTTTTGCAGAGAACAAAGGTGAGCTTTCAGAAAGCTAATCATTTTGTGGACAAAAGACGAATGGATGGAACAATGCCGTCGGAAGAAGTCATTGCTAATCGCCTAGTGAAAGAGAGGAAGCGGAAACTCAAGAAAAATATATTCAACTTAAATGATGATGAAAAGTTAACGCATTTGGGACAGTCACTGCAAGATATTAAAAACTTTGATAGCAAGGGAAGTGCTTCTGAAGATGATGAACCTTTAAATGCAGCTTTTGTTAAGGAAGCACATTTTGGAGGCTTTAATACTGACAATAAAGAACAGCCTAAAAGTCACAAAGAGATCATAGAACAACTCATTGTGGACAGTAAAGTAAAGAAGAATGAAATGAAACAAGAAAGAGAGGTAACCACCGACTTAACTGAAAAATTAGACAAGGACTGGAAGGTTTTGCTTTCGATTGTGACAAGCATGAATATGGGTCAAACTGGTGATCTAGGGAAAAATGACAATTTTGTTGTTGCTTCGAAAGAGATGTTGTTTGAAAAAAGAGCAGCTGCTTCAAAACAAATTAAGACAAAAGAAGAGTTGGAGAAAGAGGAACAGGAAAGATTGAAGGAATTGGAGGAGGAGAGGCGCCTTCGCATGGTGGATGAATCAGAGGTCAATCCGAGGAAGGCCAGCAATCATCTGTCTGCAGACAGCATTTGTGATGATTTTGATTTTGAGTACATTGACATAAATGCTGAAACTCCAGTGGAAATTTCAGCTACGCAAAGCGAGTCAGAATACTCAGACAGTGATGAATCCATTGACAGTCATGCATCTGAACAATTGAGTAACTGCAAGGGCAGTACTGAAAAAAATATTACGTTAGAGCCTTGTCAAAATGATGCATCAGTTGAATGTGAAATAAACACATCAGGCATTCCACAAACCATGGAAGAGTTTGAGGATCTCATAAGTTCCTGTTCTGATGCTCCGGATCAAGTCTCTGACGTTATTGATGGAATTTTGAAGGATAAACTCAAAACAAGGTCGAAAAATCTTTTAAGAAAATTTGATGTTTTTTTCGGCATTCTTTTTGAATATGCATTAAAGTGTTTAGAATCCAATGTGAAACTCACAGAAATAATCCCAGCTCATCTCCATTCGTTGGCCGAGGCCTCGCCCTTGAATACAGCTTTAAAATTCCTTTCTTACTTGGATCAACAGCAGATAGAGCTCAAGAGTAATAAAAAGAGGAACAATTTTCCTGAGCTTAAAACGTTGATGATTCTAAAGTATTGCAGTGTTTTATATTCCGTGTCTGATTTCAGACACCCTGTAGTAACACCCACCATGATTTTTATGTGTGATATATTATCCAGTGCTTGTTTTATGACTTATCAAAACATTGCATCTCGGCTTTTTGTGTGTAGCATTATTTTAGATTGTGTGTCTCAATCGAAATGTTTTGCACCAGAAGCAGTTTATTTCTTACAAAAAGTGCTCAAATTAGCAGTTCCAGGTAATACTAAAAACGCAAATATTATTAAAAAGAAAGACATTAATCTGGTTTTAGCTAAGTCAACACTGAAAGAAACAGACGAAATAAACTTATTAGATCTTGGAAATACAAGTTGTAAAGATGCTAAAAAGTTAAGTTTAATCTCGCAAGCTGTTCATCAGTTAAAGCAGTTTTCTATTTTGTATGTTGATTTCCCTTCATATTTTGAACTGTTTTCTCCTGTAGTATCAATTTGCTCGCACTTACCGACAGACTTGTATCCAGCTGACCTTCAAACTTCCATCCAAAATCTTCAGGAAGCGCTCAAATCAAAATCAAATCCACTCTGTTATCTTGTTAATCAAGACTCTAAACCCAAACCATTGAGGTTATTTGAACCCTCATTTGAGTCTAAGTTTTCTAAGAAGGATGATATAAATAGGAAATTCAAGTTGCTAAAGAGTGTTTCTCAGAAAATTAGAAAAGAGGAGAAAGGTCTGATAAGAGAAATGCGCAGAGATGTCCAAACGATTGCATCAGAGAAGTTCAAAGAAATACTGGAGTCTGATGCAGAAAGGAAAAGGAAAGTGAAAGAACTTTATCATGATCTTTCAGTGCAAGAAGGAGAATATAAGAAAATGATGAAAAAGAAACCTTAATGTAGTGTATCCATTAAATATCATTTAAAAAATGTTCCAATAAGCACTGCCTGTTATTGTTTTAATAATAAAATATAAAATGCTCTTACTTTTCCTTTCAATCAAATTTAAACTTAGTTTGAATTCTTACTCTATTTGAAGTTATTAATGTTAAATTAAGAAACAATTCTATAAGATGAGTAGGCTAAAAATATTATGTACAGGAAATTAACAAGATTATTTTAGAAAAGATAAAATTTATTTATCTAATAAATTAAAATTTACAAACATAAAATAATGTAACAAATAACCAGAAATTAAAATTTATTACATACTAATTTTAACTGTTTGATGTATCCTTCATTTTTGCCATTACTTATCAAAAGTATGGAAAAGAAAATTAAAGTAGCGTGAAACACTAAGTTTGTATTTAGTCTCAACATTATCCACTGTGTGATGTTGAATTATCTTTTTTTTAAAATTATGCATAAGAAATGAAGGTTGAATTTTGCCTTAAGATTGAACCCTGTACCTACATAACATCCAGAATGAGAATGGCCCACGAAAACCTTTTTGCATTTTCGTTACTGTACATTCTTTTAGGTAAAAAGTTCATAACGTTTGAACGAAAAATATTAATATTTAGAAGCAACCTAAGCTTTTGTGTTGGTTTTATAAAGCATATTACTCAACACAAAAATAGAAATAATGGTAAAGAATGTCAAAATGTGTTTTATTGCAATCTAAATTATCTCTTGATATGTCTAAACTATCTGCTGCAAGCAGCAATTGATCTCAAATTTCATAATATTATATTGAAATTTAGAATAAAAGCTGCCCTTTCAGTGTAATCATTGACTACTTTAATAGCTTGGATTTAATTTCCCATACTTCATCGTACTCTTCTCATTCCATATTTTTATGTAGACACCCCTTTTTTTGAGAAGCTCAATTCAAGTGAACGTCAAAGATATCTTCATTTCAAAGTTCTCGTTTTCTTCGAGAATTTTTGTGATCAATACCATAGTTCACCAATCATTTTGTGCATTTTTCCCAATTGAATTGATCAGTAAATTGAAGAATATTATCATTGATATGAATAAATGTTTGAACTGTAAAAGTATTTTTTAAATATATTTTGAGTATACCAATTCAGAAATTCGTATACTTTTCTGTTAATGTTTTATTTAATTTCATCCCCAAATTTTTGATTGATTGTTTTATTCTGTTTTAAGATATAGACTTCAAAAGCATCTTTAAAAAATACTGAAACGTCAATTCATACTTAAAATATTTAAATCTGATTTTTGTTGAAAGGAAAGTACTAGAAACACAATGCAAATATGAAAAAATCATTTATTATAAATATGGATAAGTTATATTTATTTGTATATTACCAGTATAAAAATAGTAAGATGTAAAAATATCACAATGTGAATATTAGATCACAGAATTATAAACAAAATGTATTGCATAGAGCAGAATTTTTAAAACTCAAAAAATCATTTTGATTCTAACACTTAGCAATTTATGAAATGCATTTTGATAAATTTCAAATTAAACAAGTGGCAGCTCTTTCAAGTACATTTGACAGAAATCTCCAAACTACAGAACATGCTAGTCTTTAATTCTATTTAATCCGATTTTTAAACCCTACAAATTTACAAGTCTAAAGAATTCTTAATCATTACAGAAAGGCCCATTAGCATGTGTAGAAACAAATAAGGCAACAAAACTTGGTTTGTTAATATGGTTATTTTTTTTTTATCCACAAGCAAAATATTGAGTGGACTATGCCAGGGGCATATTCTAATCTCTAAGAATGGATTATTGATACAATCTCCGGTTATTTGCTAACGCTCAAGTGGAAAGACTTAGTGGGAGAAGAATATGTGAAATGCATGATTGACCCACTGCAAATTTCAAGTAAAGATTCAATTTCCAAAGTTTTGGTTGAATGAGAAATGTATAAATTCCATTGATCCTTTTATTCGTGCAATTGGTTTAAAGGAACTGAAAGTGCAATATCTCAATGGCTATTAAGTGACCATTCCACCTGAAAACCGCTTCGTGAACCACGCATGGGAAGTTTATAGCTGCAAGGAAATTTTTTTTATTTAAAATAATGTCTAGGATTAAACGAAATTTAGGTATCTTTGAAGTACTTTTCCTTGTACTTTGAGTTAGTAAAATAAAATTATAAGTCGGGGAAACTCTTAAGTATCATTTTGGAAGCAAGTCATCAATACCTCTTAATTTAAATAAAAATGTAGGAACATACCAAAGAGAGAAAAAGGGTACAACTTTATTCAAGAAAGAGGGGGGAATTATTTCTTTAAATATAGCAATTCTTTTCGGTCAATTTAATGACTTCAAATAAAGTTGATCAAAAGCTTTTCTCAAATTGATTGGAAGTAATTTCTTGGTCAATTACTTAAAAGGGACTTAACTAAATATTGCTTAAACTTATATTCATAAACTATTAACCTATGCCAAACTAATTTGATGATTTTAATAGCAAAAATGAAATGTCTGTTAATGATGAAAGGACAATAAGTAGTTGCACCAAAATGATACATTTTGTGAGAAGATACATAAAACCATTTTTAGACACATTTTGATAGTGATGCTGTGCTCAAATGTTTTGGCACTTAAGAGAGTTTAATAATTTTTTGGAGAAATAATAGTTATAAGTGCAAATTTAAAAGCATTAATGAGAATGTATAATGAGTCATGAAGCAATGGATATTTGATTATATCACTCAATTATCATCAGAATCAATTTGAATTTCATCTACTTCATCCAACCATTGATCTAATAATTTCCAAGTTTCATTCCACAGTCTACTTTGAAAGTGAAGATCCCTTGAGTACTTGCTTGGTTTTACCACAGAGCACTGTTCAATATACTTTCCACCTTTATTTTCCAAGTTGGCAGATAAGGCAGCATACACTGTTATCTCAGCACCTTTATCTGGTTTCTAATAAAAGAATTAAAACCAAACAATTTATAGATGCATATTTTATAATGGGACATAAAATTTAAAAAAAAAATCATTTTGAATTCAGATAAAACTAGCAGACCTATGTATATAGCATCTTAACTGAAGTTTCTTAATATTCAATATCTATTTTTTATAATATTCAACATTGTTTCTTGTATCTATAGATGGTAGTGTCGTTACTCACATTTTGTACTATATTTAAAGCCATGTATAATGAACATAAGCATTATATTATGCATCTGAATAAAATTAGTCAAAAATATAAAACTCCATTTCATATACTTTTTACAAGTGTTAATTAATGTTTACAATAAAATGGACGACTAAAAGTTCACACTTCTCACATGCTTTTCTTTCAGCTTCTAAACATCCCACTCTCTTGTTCAAATTACTTTATTCAAATATTTGGAAAAATTTATACTAATATAGAAATCAATATATTTATTTAAATATCTGGAAAATTGATGCTAAGATATGTTATATGGAGCAACTGGAAAATATATTGGGTTAACTGGTATGCAGAACCATCTATTGGACATGGGCGTAATTTCTTTACACAGAGCCTCACTCTAAAAAATACCAGAAACATCATGATTCAACATAAACCTGTTTTAGTTAACCTTTTTTTCTCTTAACACTTAACTTGATATCTATTGCTAAGAATATGTAAAGCGATTTAGCAACATAATTCTACCCCAACACCAAATTTCTTATTCATGCCTCTGCAGCACTCCCATAAAATTTCAAGAGGTGAATATCAGAATAATGACTCATCACCTCCTTGGATCTTAGAAAACTAATTTTTCATCCAAGTCTTTTCAAACCTTTTTGTGCACACTTTGTTATTAGTTTGGTTACTTCTTTTTCTGTTCTTCCTCATTGGCACTTTCTTGGAATAGCATTTGAATAAGGTCTAATTATTTCTGTGATGATATTGCTACAAATGATTTCTTTTGACTATAATTAGATGCTCTAGGTTTATTACTGTTTTGACTGAAGAACAAATCAGTGGGACATAAAGACCTGTAATCTGTTTTAAGATATAGATCTCTGTTGAACACATCATGTTCAATCAGGAATATAAAATATTAGGAGCTTGCCCCTAAATAGTTTAATTTGAAAGGCAAATTTTTGTAAACTTAAATCCTATGACAGTTTTTTCAATCATGAAAACTTTCACATACCTTTTTTGACATCTGTAACATTGTTTATTTGGTGTTCCAATACAGGGGTCTAACTTACAAATTCTATATATAAACGTAATTTTTTCAATACAAACTGAGCTTAGTGAAACAAAATTTTAGAAACTGGTTTTGTTTCGTTCATTTTTGTGAGCTTAGGTCTACCATATACGTTATATATGAATATTAGAATATCAATTGTAGACCTAATTATTCACTAATGTTGTGCTCTCTTGTAATAGGAATAAACTTTTTATTTAATTAATTAATAATTAAATGAAATCTGAATACAAGACAAAAAGGCTACTGAAGATGTACATTAAACCAACTAAGGAACAAGTAACCATTTGTGATCTTGTAAATACGAGCTGCTTTTTTTTAATGTTACTGCATTTATAGGTAATGAAATAATGGTACTCGAGTACTTCATTTCTGCTTTCAGATGTACAATACCAGTTACTTTTTCAAATGAAACTTTTTTTAATTCTAGAAAATTACGCAACATGCACAAAAACATAAATAAGTCAGCACAAGACCTCCAACACAGTACAGTAGAGTCCCAATTATCCAAGTTAACGTGGACCAAGACTAACTCGAATAACCAAAAAACTTGGTTAAAGCTAAAATTGTAAGTAAAATAAATAGTGTAGGTTTAAATGTATATTTTAACAAATACAAAAGTTATACAGATGCACCGCATGAAATTTATATTGTTACAATAATTAAAGAGTTCTTTATTAAAAAAGTCCTTAATTATTTTTTTGTTTTACGTTACTTTGGCGTTTTTCTGCAGCAAAAAAAAAAAAAAAAGTTTAGACATTTCTTTAAGGGTAACAGGATTGCTGGCATTGCTTTTCCTAGTTCTATATTTTCAATAGCACTTTCAATAGCTTTTAGTGTGTGATACAATGATAAGTAAAGGGGTTAGTGTTGTTGGATTTCGTTTTCCTGAGTGTTTACGAGATCAAGTTCATAATTTTTTTCGGCAGATTTAAAAATGGAAAATGCAGGACCAAAAAGAAAATCATAGAAATATTTGATAGCTTGGTTAAAGCGGAAACTTGTATAATCAAGGATTTACTGTATATAGCACAAAGCATCATAAATGTCCACAACATATACTTCATCAAATTTCCCTAACCAATTGGTCTAGTGTTCATGGTGCTAGCTTCCTGATTGAAAGGTTACTGGTTCGAATCTGGGGTAAGGCTTGGTTGTTTGTTCTGAAGTGAATGTATGTGAGGTGTAATGCGAATCCCAATGGTGCACCAAGTGGTTCACAATTCTTGTGATTAATGTTCAATTGGCTGGGCATTAGAATTTTTTTTTTTAATTTCTCCATGATATAGCAGAAATATTTTATTTTATTCAATGCATGTATGATCAAAGTATAAGACCTGCTCCCACAGAAATCTACATGCAAGGATATTTAAAATAACTAGACATTTGTTTCTTTATTGAAGACATGAATGGAGTTAATAGTCTGGGTCAATGTCAATAACCCCTCCCTCTAAAATTATAAATTACATATATTCACACCAGTATGCAAAAGAAACAAAACAACCAGTAACAAAATTTTTTATCCTTAAATAAAAAAAATGAGTAGTAGGAAAGTTAATAGAAAGGGTCTTTTCTTATACAAAACTTCAGTTTTTAGGAATATATTTATTATTAGTAATAACTAAAATAATTTTAGCAGTTACTTTAGAGTGCAGAATGTAACCCTGAGTTCTAGTGTTCTGTTTAAAGCCATCGATCAATATCTTTTTTGAGATTACTTATTGTATTATCTCCAATACAATGATGGATTTAAAACTTATGCATGTCTCATGTGCTTAAGCATCACATACATAACTGTTAAAAAGAAATTGAAATTAATTATAAATCTTACCTGGAAAAATAATGGTCCTAAAAATTTTGCCCACCAGACATGCTTATACAAATCTGTATAAATGATTCCTGGATGAACACAGTGCACTAGGACATTGCAACCACTACTTTTAAGGAATCTGTCCAAGAACTGAGTAAACATAACTTGTGAAAGCTTAGATTGCATGTAACTGTGATGAGGGCAAAAGGCATGTCTGAAATCAAAAATACAATAAAGATAAATACAGTGGTGAATTGAAGTAAATTTCTTAATTTTAGGATAAAAGACAAGGTAAGCAAGTGTCAAATCCCAATTTTTAAATTTATCATTTCATTTTCACATGCAAGCATCTTTTTTTTGCTTCTCAGATAAGAAATAATTATTATTTTGTTCTACCAATACTTATTTTGAAGAATTATAGTTGAAATCTACTGATTACTTCATGTACGGTCTGTCATCACCAGAATTGCTCGACACAAAGTCTGCCACTGTCATCATAGAAACTTATTAATCATGAAAGCATCATATTTTCCACAGGGGATGTCTGATAAAATATATTCAAGTTTGTCACATTGGTTCACTTGGGGACAAATTGGTCATATATGCTTTTACTTGTCACCGCAATGATCTATGTGGCGTTAACTACCTCTTTCCACCACAACATTCACAAAATTAAATTATCCTGAGTCATCACACAAAGTAAAATATTTTGTTCCTACAGATTCTTTGTGCAGGGAGCAGTTCTCATGATAGACAGTATATTGTGTGAAAGTAGCCCTATTTAACTTTGCATAAAATTTAGGCAAATATAATTTTTAATAAAATAACACAAAAAGGGGGTTGTTTCTATGTGACAAATCCTTTCACATTTATTTATCTTGAGTTAAAGCAACACTAATAAATATGGTCAAACTAAAAAAAAATGAAATTTTCTTTAAAAAAATGTGTTTAATATAATTATTAGTTTCATATTAATATAAAATATTGATACTTTACATGGCATGCACACAAAGTATTCAAATGGATAATAACATTCTTGTTACAATACTATAATAAAAACCCATAAATCATGATTATAGATGGACCTTACTAGATTTTATAATGCAATAAAAAATAACAATTTAAATGACTTTTATGATAGACAGAAATGCTTCAATAATCAAGTTACAGAAAATAAAAAATTAAGTTACTAAATTCAAGCACTCAGAGTGTAAGTAAGCATAAGTCTAAAAAGAAGAAACATTAAATCATTACTTACTCACTATTCAAATCAGAAAAGTCAATTTCTGATAAGAAATGCAGGCATGATGCTACATTTATTATTCTAGCTTTGCATTTTACATTTCCAGACTGCTTGATGCAAGGTAAAAGCAGTTTGGTAAGGAGAGAGTGAGAGAAATAGTTTATTGCCATATGCGATTCCAAACCATCTTCTGTTACCTCATGGGGGGCAAACATAATGCCGGCTGAAAATGATTATACATTAAAATTAAAAAAAATTTAATTTAGATCTTTAATTGCATATTAAAATATTATCAATAGAAGTATGAAAACTAACTATTTAAAAATAGAGCACAAAAAAAGTAGTCAGAGTTTGCTACCTTTATTGGTATTTTTTTAATACAAAAAACAGTGGTAAAAATAATTTTATAATTAGTCACGAAAACAGAGAAATGAAGTATCAAAATCATAAGCATACAACATGTATTGAAATATTCTAAAATCTCTCTAGATTGATCACCTATGGCTCTGATAAAAACAGGCCACAAATTACTCTTTCCAGTAGACCTGCCCACTTCTATAAGACCAAATATACTCGATCAAGGTGAAGAAAGATATTGGTGCCTTATGGTCAAAACATTTGGCCATTTTATTTGTATTGCTATTTTAGTTCCTGCATACAATTCCACCTGAAAAATCTACAATATTCTACATTCATTCTGTTAAGTTACATAATGAGATTCTAACTAGCCATTAGGATTATTGCTTTTTTCAACATACACTCACTGCCAAAAGTTAAGCACAAAACGTAAAATGTGAAACAATATTTTTCAACAAACGGGAATAAAACAGAAACTTGTGTTTCTTTCGCTCTGAATTAATTACTCATTTCTAAAATTTGTGCACTTTTCAGTTATAAGTTGAGGCAACTGCAAGATCAAGAGATAAAAAGGAATCACAAATTAATCTATTTAAAATAATTTTTTCCCAACATCTTTCATTTTTTTTTTATTTTGCTGTTTTCTGTTTTAAATATTTATTATTTTAATCAATTGTGTTTCTTTTTCATCACATGCAACACCTGCACAAAGTATTCGACTAAAAGTGGTAGGTAAGTCAGAATAAAGCAAGTTGTAATTATTGAAAGAATAATAATGTTTAAAAAATCCGAACTAGAATTATTCAAACATTACAAATTATTTGTCATACTGACAGGAAAAATTGCGAAATTCCACAATGTCGCATGCCAGATGTAAGAGTGTCACAAGTAAAAAACTTAAGAAATGGAATTCTAAATCTCCTTCAAAATCATCTTTTGTAGTAGTAACCTTAGCGTCACCTTTCGTCATTTTGTAGCTATGTCATACAGCAAAAGTGCAATGTATGTGAAATGTATTTCATGAATGGATATGCATGTGTAGGATTTGTGTCCAAAGTAAGTTGTAAAAATTATAAAGATCTCGAAAGGTGTTAAAATATTATTTTATTCTACGAACAACGGAAGTCATTATATATTTTCATCATATCTTCAATCTAGAGTAAACCAATTCAAACCGAGTAAGGTCGGGTATTTTGCTATTCTACATATATAAAAGTCAAATACCACTCACTCATGACAGTATCTCAAGAACTACAAGGCCTAGGAAACTGAAATTTTGCAGGGTGATTCTTCTTACAATGTAGAGGTGCACAAAGGAACAATTTTGAAAATTCGACTCCTAAGAGGGCTAAAATTGACCTACGGCCTAAGCCAAAAGTAATTCAAAATCTCATAGAAATAACATTGAGTGTAAAATGATTTAAGTCCGCTGATCAGATAGCTTTACCAGTGTTGATCGAAAGACAATTTTTTAAAAAACAAATTCAATTATAATATTTATGTTTGAACTGACTTTATATTTTTACCATGATGTAAATAATTTATAAATATTTGATTTATGAAGAAAGAATATTTTTTACATAATTTAAATTTTGTAATGGAACACGAAAACCCAAAAGGAAAGGCTCATCTATATATATAATTCTCTTGCGTGGCACGCAAAAAAGACGTTATTTGTTATCGTGTTTTGGCAACATTGTAGGATTGTTTGTTTACCTCAAAGCATCGAGACTCAATTGAATTTATAACGTTATCAGATGAAATTTTATTGAAAAAAAAATGAATTTTAGTCGAGCTGTTGCAGTTAATAGAAATCAAAGGATCTTTTCAGGGCCATTAAAAAACAGTCCTTTTCAAGGCCTACAATTATAGTTCAACAAGATGCTTGCACTACCAACTTTCGACAACAAACTCACAAACTCAATGAAAAAGTGTGAGTGGCTAGAGGGCTGGGTAAATGTACACACAAACAACATGCTGGGTATTCAATTTTCAAATCAGCGCTCACATTTCAAGTCAAAATTTGCTCAAAGTTTCATTTGAATTCTGATTCCAGAGGTACTGTATAAATTTTTTTTTCTTCTAAAAAACAGCAAATTTAGATTTGATCAATATTTGTTTGGAATACAATATTTTTTTAACAGTTCCTTCTGCTAGAACACATGTCTTCATAGATGCGAGCGAAGCGATCATAGATTCGCGCAGCGAAACAATGAGGATTGTGAAGCAATCCTCAGGGGGTTATTGAGCAGGGGGCAGCGGGCCCCCTTGTATATATATATATTATTTAACTTTTGTTTTCTGGTTGAATACCCATGCTTTTTATTTTTCTCTTTCGTTAATTTGCTTAGTTGAATGATTGATATATATATATATACATTTATAACATTCAAATACGCAAATTAATGATTTCTTTCTAACGAGCAAATTAACTATCGTTTTCACTTTAGTTTTCTTGTTGAATACCCCTGCTTTTTATTTTGCTCTTTCATATATCTGCTATTTTGCTATTCAAACGCAAAATTTGTGCAAGGGGAGGGGTAGATAAAAGTTTTTTTTGACAAAAAATGCAAATTATACGACATCTAGAATGTCTGAGGTCTGGAGGATTCCGAATTTTTGGACTTAGTACTGTATACATATAAAGGATAAAAAATTACATGTATAAATTTCGCAATATAATAGTATTTTATCATATTCTTAGTCTCTTTACATAAAGGATTCAAAAATCAATCACAATGTCCGAAAGTCATTAGACTTGGGAAAGGACAAAGTTGTGTAACATACAGGCCAGCAATGTCCAAAATCTGTAACCTACAGGAAAGCAATGTCAAAAATCTGTAACCTACGGATCTTGAAATTAAATCTTTTAATTAGTAATTTTGGAGAAAAGTTCCTGTCTTTGAATGATTGTATATTGTATTCTAGGCCTATAAACAATACACTAAAAAAGTATTGATGTAAAATTTCAAAATTACTCATAGTTAACATTTAGTGTTCCCACATTTTGAGAATCTCCCACAAATTTAAAAACAATACAAACAAATAATGTGTATGAATTTACCATTATTGATTAGAACATGAAGTGGCAATCCAGAATGTAAGTATTTCTCAGCAAATGCTTTCACAGAAGACATAGATAACAGGTTAACATACCATATTTCCACTAAAAATAATAAAACATAGCAATTACTGATATTGTATAATTTTTGTTATCAGCATTTTAGTTTGAATAAAAAATATAAAAGAACTAAGTATGTTAATTATCAGGTAGTAGAAAAAAGAAAATATTCCATTAAAATAATTGTTTTTATTAGGTAAATAGATATAAAAAAACATTTTTCTAATTTGGTTTCTTGCTAGCATTAGAGTTAAACTTTGCATTTCGGATGGATAACCTTTGGTAAAATAATTATACACAATTACATGACTAAAAATTTTTTTTTTAATTGGAAATGTTTTTATGACATAATTACGTCAATATCTATTCAGAATCACCCATATATTGTCAAATGACAAATCAGTTCATTTTGTAAGCATCATGTGATGTAAGCACCATGATAATCTATTACAAGGGATGACAAAAATTTTGGAGCCAGGACCAGTGCAATACATGTCATACTACATTTTTTCAAACGCTGAGTATATCGCAGAACTCATTACACATGCGTAGTAAATAATATACTATTTATTGTGTAACTGAGGAAATAAAAAATAACATTTTTACTATCTACATTACAAATTTTACTCCATATTTTACCTTTTATGGCCATGAACATGTATTGTTGTTTTAGAACTGAGATACCACTTGTCCATGGCCTTAGTGGTATCAAAATCTTTCAGTGATGGTTGATTCATATTGCACATCATAAAAATTAGCTCTTCAGTACCTTCTTTATCGGTCGATCCATCTAGCATTAATCTCAATAATTGGCATTTTTTAATTCACAAATTAATTATTCTCTTATAACGGCATTTATCTGTGTGATGAAGTCTGCATCTGTTTTCATTATTGTACATTTTAAACATCGATGTATACCGTTGAGACATTGATGTTTTTAAAACATCGATATAATGTACTTAATTTTCAATGCTTGTTTACCGATGATAGCGCTAACATTGATATTTTAAATTCCAAATGATTTTCTACTAAGCTAGTGATTTTCCGTTAGATTTAGCTTTAAAAAAATCACATTTTTTCCATGAAAAATAAACGTTTTTCACAGAAACAGAAAATCTAGGCGCCAGATCAAACTTTTTAGGCGTCATGGTGCCCTGATCTATTACATGTAATCAGCTTTTAAATGCAAAAAAAAAAAATAATAATAATAATAATGAAAATTTGTATAAAAAATAAAAACCTTTGCTTTTAGGATAAAGACTTCTTAACACTTGAAGGCATTTTTCATTTTCTTCAGCTGACGAATTTGAACCTATAATAAAATGTTTCATATTGGATGAATAAAATTAACAAAAAATAACCAAATTACAAGGCCAAACAGCATCTACTGACAAATTTTGAGACATAGGAATAAATTGGGAAATACTACTATTTAACTAGCATCTATCTGATGTTGTCATTATTAAGGAAAAAAACAGAACAGGATGTTTTTGTATAAATCACTATGATATTCCTAAAACAAGTACTACTTTTATTTCCAGCAGTGAAAAAAACCCTACTGCACTACCCTCGAAACTTGTAGCAGTTTTTATATGTATGTGAGTTATCCCTCTAACAGCTATACGGGTCTGAAGATCACATCCTCAGAAACACAAAACGCCCGAGTATCAATAGTACTATAACTATTTCTTTCCCCCTTTTACTCATCGTCAGAAGACCGTACACCAGATCTGAACCCCCCCCCCCTCTTGTTTTGATGAGGGGGTCGAAATTGCTCTTTTCAGCTTATAAGTCGATCTTAGAATTGGACATGGTGTTTGCTGACGTTCAGTGACCATTACACGACATCTATTAATCTCGTTAAGAACAGAAAAGGATAGAAAATTGCGAAATTGTTAGAAAGAACATATTTTTGTATTCATAAGAATACTTTTCTTTTGGTGAAATATAGCAGAAATGTAAAGCCATGAGGAATATTACTTATAATAAAATAATGAAAATATTTTTAAATTTTAAAACAAACACATTATGCTCTACGTATAATTTTAAATACATATTTGTTCATTAATTGTTTTAAAACAGCTATTTATATATATTTTATGTTGTGTTATCTCTCGGCAATTAATTTGGAATTTTTACCTTATTTTTAAAGCAACATATCAAAAATTCGTGATATTTTTAAAGTAATAAAAAAACTTCTTTTTTGAAATTGATGTTTAAAAAATGTTTTTGGAAATAAATATAGTACAAAGTGATGAAAGTAGTTATTTTCCAATAATTCTTCCTTTTAAATAGGATCTCAAAGCAATGTGAATTTTTGATAGTGGCTTCTTTTAAAATTATAGACCAAAAGCATTTTGATACATCTCCATCACTGAAGTATTACTGGAACTATGCCGAAATTATATCCTTGAAATGGAAGTTTTACTGGTTTATGAGAAATTTTAGAAAATATGCAGGTTTTCCTAAAAACACTAAGGTAGGCAAACCTTTAAGTGTGAAAACCTTTGCTTATTAGAAATGAATTTCACACATTCTGCTTTCACCAAACTGTCACTTATAAATCGAAAAAGCAGTATTTCTATCCTAGTAATTCAATTTCATTCTTACAATTTTGTTTCTTTTTCAGTTACTATTATATATGCGTAGGTTCAAAACATGTCTTGGAATTAAATTTCACATAAAAATATAAGCGATTCAGTACTTCGGTGAAATTTTGCGTTGAAAGCGACGTTCAAGTGTGCGTCACTCAAAATAAAACGTGTAGTAGTTTCCTCAATTATTATAAATTTGTGATGATAACTTCCATTCTAAAAGACTAAAACCTAGTCAGATGAGGGAAAACATTGTCATCTCATTCTTATGCTATGCATTCTTAGAATTTTATTTATTTTTTATTATTGGGTTAGAACATACCCCAACCATTACTTCTTGGATAACGTTTTCAAAATTTCTTAAATTATTTCTGGTTACCGATCAAGACAAATGGTTTTGTATACAAGAGAAGCTGACTTATATTGACGCTAAGTCAATTGCTCATACTAGAATCTGCCTCAGTCTCGAGGCTACAAGTTCCCGTCACCTGTACACAAACAGCAACACTGGTTCTTTTATATGAAGCATAATATTTAAAAGGACAATGGACAAAATGGATAACTGGAACCCTTCTGTCTAAACTCTGCACCATTCTATCCAGAACAGTTAGTCGCTTGCATTTCTCTTAGTAGCAAAAGCATGTGTTATCCACGAGCAGTGAATACTAAGAGCCGCTTCAAATAGCTCATTTACGATTTTTTCACCTTTCTTTCGAGATCCAGAGTTAACCCCTTGGGTGGGTCAAAGTTCTTCTATACCTAAGCATTTTAAAAGCAAAATATCTCACAGAAGTTTATCCGATCCGCAGACAGACTGAAGAAGCTGATCTGCGTAGTTAGAAATGGACCCCGACACCTGATGATCGCTTAAGGTGACAAGTTCGAGATGCCTTTGTAAAGTGGGGTTGACTGATTACCCTCCTCACCGGTAGAGGGAAAGTTACGCTGATGAGTTTGGGGCCGTCTCAACCAGCGAGCGGGTGTCTGGATGTAAAGCCGTTTCTGGCAGTTTGGTATTCAGAGGGTTAATGCATCAGAACTATATAATATTGTAGCATATGCAACAATCATTATGCTACTCGTTACAGGTATATAATCAGTGAGCTGCATAATTAGTTCAAAAGATTAAAGAACTGTGGAATAGATATTGACAGAGTTGTGTGGCTTGTGTTACGTCTTATTCTGTTCGTATATAAAATAACTCAATGGAAAATCTATCCAGAGGTTTCTAAGAGTTTAGGAATCCACAGAATAAATGATAGATTCAAAGAAAGCAGAATCACTGAAGCAAACGACATTAGCAAAATATATCATTTTGATTGCAACAAAGTTAACAAGAATTTTAATACCACTTTTTTCAATTCAGCAGTAAAAGTTTAAAGCATTTCACTTTCAATCTTGGAAATAAGAACATAACATTTTAGTCCTTTAACAGCTATGTAATGTGCTAGTGATAAGGCCATTTAGGGTTGAATTGGTTCAGTTTTTATGGTGTATGGGCCATATTGCCATGCTGTGACACACAAGACATACAGTATCAAGCAGATAGAACATACACACATTAAGTTTTACAGACACAAGAGGAGTACAACCAGGGAGGAATTGAAACTGTGCCATCTACAACTCACATGTTGCTAAAGCAGTAATAAATACCCATTGAGCCACAACGGCCCCTAGAATCATTTAGGAAGTCAAGAAGAGGCAACAATGGCAATCTTGTTATACATGGCAACATGATTTCATTATTATTTAGGATGAATTTATTTGAAAGAAACCTATTGTACATTTTGAAAAGGAATTTTTGATACTAAAATGAAAATTTTACTTTGAAAGTAATTTGTTGAAAGCAAATGAGTTGAAATTAGAAAAATATGCTTTCTGATGTCATCTTCAATTTTTTTAAAATCTTTTTAGGGCATCACCAGTAAATATATTTTTAATTGGACCAGTTTGCAACCTAATTGGTTCATCAGCGTTGAAGATACCTACTTTCTGTTCAATGCAATCATAATTTATCTAACACTATCAAGAGTTTTTCAAGCACTTTCACAAAACAATAAGAGTATACTTGGTAATCTACTATGACACTTACCAATGATAACATTCATACCAAAGGATAACAACTTTTTTGCAGTTTCATAACCAATTCCTGTAGTACCGCCAGTTATAAGAGCGGTGCGTCCTTCACATCTTAAGAATACTGAAGCAAAAACAGGATACATTACAAACAAAATATACTTAGTTATTTGTAACAATTTTAACATTTATTTAGGTGCATTCATATGAAGAATTTTTTTATCATTTGTTTTTGTTATTATTTACAAAAATGTATGCAAACTGATTTCACTATTTTATAATTCCATCAAATTTTGCATCTTTTAACCCTCTGCATACGAAAGCGCCCGAGAATCTGTTTCCTTTAGTTACAGGGGACAGGGAAAAAGAATGTTGTCGTATTCCCAACAAGACGCCTGGATCCATTAAGCGCTTCTTTCCCCTTCTTCTCCAGGCCTTCAAAGAAGAGGGCGTGTTTTGCGGTCATTGTTAATCACATCTAGCTGCGGGATACCGATACTGCTTTCTCAATGGTGTCAATTTTTAGACTAGTCATTCAAATTGCAAATGGAAGATAGGGTTTTTTAGTTTTAAAACAAACGATAAACGTCGACATGTCTTTGTCTATATATACACAATCTATTACATAATTCAAATTTTATTAACTACTTCGGCTATAAATTTTAAATACTTATTCTAAAAGCAGGTGGTTTTGATAATTTGTTTTTAATATTCCTTTGATTATCCATATTTCCTTTGACTTTGTTTTATATAATAATGGTTTTTTTTTGTAATTTTATGGGTTAATTTCTGCGACTTTTATAGGTTTTCTTCAAAACAGCTTTTGCAAAAGCATTTCTGACATATTTCGCACTCCCATGTGCTCTCTACAAATCTGTTAGAAAACGTTTTTATTTCGTTTTATTGCGTTTTTATTACGTTATTATTTCCTTTTCTGACCTTGTTTGGCCCACTCGGCCCTTAAATTTTATTATGGTTTCGTCAATGCAAACTTTTCTAGGAGCATTGAGATTCTGAGAACATTTGTTTTTCACTATAAAATACAGAAGTTCAACCTTCTGTACGTAAGAAAACTCGACATTCTTTCTTCCAAATTCCTTTTCTCTATCTGAGATGTGAAACTAATGCAAAATTTTAAAAAATCTACCTCTCGTCATAAGTTTTTTTACCATCATGTTACCTAACATCGGATTCTGTGACCAATAGTTAGCAAGCCTAGGCAAATGAGCTACAATCATAATAAGGCAATTATAGTTAACGTCGTACTAGAGCAACACAACGGGCTATTGACGACGGCCCGGGATCAGTCCCTTAAGGGAAAGATCCGAGGACAACACCTTGTAATTTTGAACCACGGTCAGATGACGAAACAACACCTGAGCTGGCACACCACTCTCTAAATTTCCACACCAACCCAACGTGAGGACTTTCGGACAGGACGAATTTAAGGTGCACCAGCCGCCTCTACACCATACGCTTACAAACATCTATGCCCGGACCCGGATTCGAACCAGGAACCTTCCGATCTAATACTCATAACAAGAACGATTCCAAAATATCTCCATAGTTCATCAATCCTTTCGATATCTTGCCAATGTTTATCCTCTAATTCTCTTTTCTTTGCACAGAGAATTGCATATTTATTCGTGTTTACTTGAATAACTTCAATCATCCGAGTAATTCATCCGAAATTAACAATTTGAAAAAATCCAAAGCGGTTGAGCCTGTTAGCAAATTATGCACAGATATTGTGTGATGCAAAAATTTTGTTTCCTGTATGCATTCACTCTGAACGTCATTTGATCAGTCAACATTAAAATTAAGCGTAGACTCATCAAGGCTTTCACCAAAATTCATTTTAAATTCCCCCTTATCTTCTTGACATAAACTGCTATCTAAAACAGAGTTTACTTTCTTAGTACTTTTAGAGAATCATCATCATCCGATTAAAAAAATATATGATTCGTGAGTATCTTGAAACAAAATTGCTTTAATTTCCGCTCGGTTCAACGATTTGGTTTTGCGTGACATAATAATCACGAATCAAATCCGTATTTATTTCAAGCCTATAAATCAAATAGATTTAAGGCTAATAATATCTGCCGAAATAGGAAGAGTCTTGAAAAAGACTTTTTTACAGAATTACAAAGCACAACCTCGAAGCAGGGAGTGAAGGTAAAGTACACGTGAGAAAATAATTCAAGAACACAATGGCACAAACAACGGAACACATAAACATTCCCAAGTGAGCCCGTATGAACTGGTTCTGTGTCACAGAATACCATGCTTCGGAAAGATAAAGGACAACTTCTTGAGTAGTTTTTGACCCCCTACGGTGCATACAAAGGAGATGGTCAAGTAGAGTGACAAGGTGATACGCCTCCTAGGGGAAAGCACTAATCTCGGGCGCTCTCCGTATTTTGCTTGTCCGGGCGCTTCTCGTAACGAAAGGTTGAATTGATATTTCGAGGCTTCGTATGCAGAGGGTTAAGCAACATAGCACATAACTACTAATCATCTATACTTAAGCAATGACTTCAGCTCCTGCTCTTAACAACTTTTTTCAAAACTTGGTAGTACTTATGAAAAATCTTTCCCCACCCTTCTTGAACATCACATGAAAATAAGAACACTATAGTATTAAAGTTGGGTTGAAAATAAAAAAAAGAAATATAAGGTAAATAGTAGCTTGCTATAGGCCTATTATTTCAAACTATTCTAAATATAAGTAATAAAAAACAATTCATTGCTAACTTTCACAGTTCAGTAAGTTTTCTCCCCTAAGTTTTATACAACAATCTAGAATTAAACAGAACCTTTTGAAAAGTCTCAGATCACAAAAATATAAGCAACCTTTGCCTAAAAGGTACTAGGAGTGATTCATGATAATACTAAACATTATTTTGCAATGAAATCTGTTTTCAGTTGTTGGTGAAGATTAAATGCTCAGCTGTCTTTTCATTCTTTTGTTCTGTTTACATAAACAACTTCAGTAAATTTTAGGTTTAAAAATGCTGCAAAAGAGCTAAGCTGTAGCCTAGGATAAATTTATTTGGCAAAAAAAAATCCACTTTTCTCAGGAATGCCAGTTGATGGGTCATTCTGAAATTAAGTGGAAATTTGAGTCACCTGAATTTTTTTTATGAATTTTATGCATAAATTGATTTTTATACAATAGTAATGTATCTTAATTGAGGTATATTTTCCTCAGTTAGTGTAAAAAGAATGAATATTTGCATATTTATAGCTAAAAAAGTAAATTAACCATGGAAAATGTCACCTCCATGGCTGTCCCTAACCCTATTTCTAGGTTTTTTTAGTTGAAACTTAAACAGTGTAAGAAATTCCTTTATTTAGTAGCTCTATTTAGTGTTAAGAGTCTTATTATTACACAATGCACTTGAAATTATTATATTTTTAATTAAATTTAATGTTGAAAAATCAGTCAATTCCTTTGTCCCTGCTATTTTTGTCAGCTCTGCATAAAATGTAAATAACCTTTAAAAAAAGTCTACTGGAAGGCAGCACATGTCTGAAAGTACAATTAAAAGAAGCTCTAATTCACCTATCTTTGCTGTAAGATATCTTAGACTCAATAGTAAGTATTATTTTGTCCGTTTCTTATCTTTATGTAGAGAAAACTCGTGAGTTCTTTTTACAATGTCACCTCCATAGCATTTTTTAACTTTAAATAATTTCATTTATTGCTGAACTTTTTTCAACAGATAGTTAGACATTGTACAAAATAATCTGGAAATCAAAGCACATGGCTGGAATTGTTCTAGGTTAGGCATACATGTTGTGCAACCATTGAAATGTCACCTCCATGGCTAAATTCCAACATGGAGGTGACAGTCATCCATGGAGGTGACCAAATATTTCTTATGAGGAATTTTTTGCAATGATATGGTTAAATATTGATTATAAATGGTTATTTATTAATGTAAGAACAATCTTGTGTAAACAAATAAGGAGTCCAATTGTTTTTTCTCTAACCTGTACTGATTTACCTGCCAATTGATTCTGATTTGAACCTGTAGTGTTAGCTAACAGTTTTATTTGATTTACAATGTTTGAACACTTGTAACTTTGAGTCTGATTATGTATGATACAATCTTTAATTTTTCTTTAAAAATATGGCATTGAGAGTTGGAAGATAATTTAAGTATCCTCATGACTGAAATTCTCTTTGCAGTTTCTGACATAACACCATGTCAATCAGCCTAGTTTGTACCATGTATAAGAAATTTGATATAATCAAATTTAAGAAAATCAGGAAGGAGTCTGAGGAAAAAAGAAATATAATTAAAAATGATCCAGAACTGTATACAGAATTTAAAAGGAAGGAGCTGGAGAGATATTATAGAAGAAAAGAAGAAGGAAAATAAAAGGTATTTCAGTACTTTCTGACAGAAAAGAGGGCTCAGTAAAAAATGGGTTAAAAAACAAGAAAATCTTGATTTGAAGGGGAAAAAAAATCCATATTCTACCAAATAGTGAACTAGTTGACCTAGTATAAGCTGCTGGTGTAGGCCTTCAAAGTGTAGTTGTTATTGGGAGAGTAGTAAGCAACGGGGAAAGAGGCAGAAAAAGGCTAGCTAAAAGAAACAAATCAAAGTCCTACTGAGTGATTAAGCAACTTGACAAAGAAAAAATGAAGCTCAATACAAATAAGGAGATATATAAGATGAACTATTGTTTGAAAGAGAAGTTTAAAAATATGAACAGTCCACAGCAGAAGGTCAAAAATCTTTTACAAAGAGAAAAAGTTTCTCCCAGAGTAAAAGTCTTGAATTTGAAGCTGCATTAACTACCCAGATAGAAAAATTACAATAAAAATGAAGAAAATGCCAAAAAGCATTTGGTTTGGTACTGTCTGGGAAAATAATTAAAAAGTATCAAAGTTTGCACAAGATTCCACTTTAGATCATACTGGAAAAAATTGAATAAAATAGATAGTGAGAAAAACATTGTTGAAGTAATTAAAGAGACAAGCACATACCAAACAAAAAATAAAAGGAGAATAAGATTTGACATTGTGAAGTTTTTTTAGCAAGATGTCAGCCGTATGGAACCAGGCATTAAGGACTAATACTAAAAACAAAAGAGAGCCCAAATGGGAAATCTTAAAATCTCCATAAAAGGTTTGAAGTAGAATCTGGCTATAATATTCCATACTCAATGTTCTGTTTTTTTTTTTTACCATTTCAGGTATTGCAACCTGATGTAAAAGACAAATGCATGTGAAAAGCATGAAAATTTTTTTTAATTAAAAAAAAATTCACGTCATTACATAGGTAGGGAAATTGAAAACAGTGAAAAACTTAATGTTCTGCTCATTGTTTGAATCTTTACGACCTGACTCAAGTGCCATTTAATGAATATATAATTGTCAAATCATTTGGTAGAAAGAGTGTTTGCTATTATGTGGCAAATGTCTCGGAATGTTTTGAAGCTTCTTACCAGATTCGCTTCATGTCAAGATGACATGACACCAAAAACAAATTTGTTTTTTTCCGAAGAATGTGAAGCAACAGTGCAAGATGAGGTTGTGGCCATTTTAAAATAACTGACAATGAATACTCGTGAACAGTTCATTTTTTATGAAATACCTGAAGACATTACACTGTGTTAGATGAAACTGAAACATTTTGTCACCTCCATGCAAACATTGTAGCTCCATTTCCCATGAATGTCACCTCCATGTTTTAAGGAAATAAAAAATTGGCTTTAATTTGCTTAAAATGCTTTCTTGACCTCTGTTTGATGGTTGTACAACTTCCTTTGCCCTAACAGAACACTAAATACATAAAATAAATAATAAAACTTTAATTTTATTTTTCAAAAGTTTTGACTGTCAAATTTCCACTTCATTTCAGAATGACCCTGATACGGCTTTGGAAATGGTGACATTGTAAACAAATTTTGTATTATTACATATTCTTTCAAGATAAAGAACGTTCCTTACATTCAGCAATTCTTTGTTGATAAAAGGTCTGGGTGGAATATTCAAACATCTAGCACTTGTTAAAAAGCTTTCACGTGATGATTCTTTCACAAAGTGATAAATATGATCCAAAGAAAAAAAAATTCAAACTATATACATATATCTTGGTTCTTTTTATAGGCTGGCATACTTTTATTAAAATTTTGACATTGATGCATGAATTTAATGATTCTGAAATAATTTAGTTATCCTTGAATGAAGAAAAACGTTTAACTGAGTATAGTAAAACACTTTTTTTTTCACAAGTTAATAGTTTTATTCTTGAATTACAAATTTTTGGCTTTGAAAATGCGAAAACAATTTGAAGACATATCACACAGCTTATTGAACAATATTCTGCATTTGGATATCAAACGATGTAGAAAAGACAAACAATAATAGAAAATATGAAAACAAATTAGTTAAACAGGCAAATGTGTGATTACTTTGAATATGAAATTATTTTGATTTGATACACTTAATACACTAAAGTGCAAGCTAAGACACACAGAACTTCAACAATTAGTCAAAGTGTTATGGTGAGTGCTAATAACTTTTTATTAACTATCCACGACACATTAAACCGTTCTTGTTCAAAATTGATAACGAATATAAATTAAGTAAAAAGTAAAATAAAGCACCTTTTCCAGTTAAACCGGATTTCATCCAGAACAATCTTCCAAAAACCTCTAAGATCCAGTAATATGCAGAAAATAAGTACAAAATAACAATTTCAAATATGCTACACCTGTTGATCATGGTTGCGATCTGGTTAAAAAATGGACATGAACTGTTTGTTTAGACCTTTGGTAAAGAACACTGCATGGCACCGTGACATAAATAAATGGAATGTGAAAATTTTGTTTACAAATTTTGACGCGGTTGGCTAAAGGATGAGTTGAGCTGTAAGGAATCGACTGCAGGTGTTTTCAGAATGAGCTCAACGAAAGCAAAACTTGTTTTTGTTGACCACGTGTAAAGACAATTTCTACGTTTCCTTGTTAAACTGTTCGCTCTAAGATCCTAAATGGTTATATTATTATGCGTTTCGTTACTGGGAAATTTTAACAAAAGATGTGGAGTCGTGTAAAAAAGGACTATAATAAAAAACGAAACCGAAACATTGTAAATAAAAAGCAGAAGTAACTTAATTTCCGCTTTTGTTCTCTCACAGTTTTGATTGCTAGAACCCAAACTGATTGTGAGGAAAGAATTGGACAAAACTAAATGAAACATAAAATTTGCTCAAAGAAATGGAGAAATTAAAATAATAATAAAAAAAAATAAGAGTACGCAAAATAAAACTTCTAATAGATTCATGCGTAAAAGTAGAATGTTCGGATACAATGTAATCTTTTTGTTGTGATTTTAAATGATACTTTGTCTTCTTTCACTGTGCAAATTATGTATCATGAAAATTTTACACTATTTATCACACTGCTAGACATACTGGATCAAATAATAACAGGTCTCAAATCATAAATTTTATCAGATTTTATTTTTATGAAATGTTTTTATAATTTCCATCAAGAATTAAATAATAAAAAAGCATATGCCATGTTCAAGTTTTTTTATTTCTAACTACGAAAGTTCCCTGGTTTAATATAGACGACGTTTGAGTAGTGTTTAAAGGTGAACTGACTGAACAGCGACTTTACGTGTGAAGTAGTATGAAAGTTCCAAGTTTTGAGTTGCAAAAGCAAGAAATTACCCAATTATCCTCATAGATGCATTGTCCAGCTCCTGTATGATGGTTGTAGAGTCCCGTGGGGCTTTGGATGAGTATTCTTTAATGGACATGGTGATACATTGAACGTTAATATTATTCCATACTATGCGTCGTTAGTGCAGATTCTAATTCTAAGTTGTCTCTCGGTGCCATAACCAATAGTAGAGATGAGTTGGGGCAGAAAACCACCCCCACGACGATAGCTATTCATGCTTTTAGAAAATGAACTATACGGTCAACTGCCTTCTCATTGGGGTTGGAGAGTTGAATTAATATCGGACTGGGAGCATCACAAAGGACTATTATCGACGGCCCGGAATCAATCCCGGTCAGATGACGAGACAGTCCCTGAATTGGCACTCCACTCTCCAAACTTCTACACCACACCAACATGGTCATTTGAGGTCACGTCGGATTTAACGTGCACCAGCTCGTGTACACGACGGTCTTTGGTTGGACCTAGTATCGATATTGCAACCATCCGGTTGCTTCCAACTGACTACCGCTGCCCCGAATTCTCATCGGAGCCGCCCTATATTCTCACCTTTCGGATTTCGCATTGAATTAATGTCTAACATGTCGTCTTTTTTCAATAAAATGTTAAGAATGGGGGTTGAAAAGTTAGTGTTTACAGAGGTCTTCTTAAATAAAGTATATATTCCATTTTACCCTACATCGAAACAATTTACTCTTAAGATTATAGTTAGTTATACGAATTGAGGTAATTTTTTTACAAATGTGTCTCGAAGAAAACGGGTTTTCTGTTAGAAACTAATAAGAGAAGTTTTTTAAATTCAGACTTATACAAAAATGAAAATCAGGCTGCCACAAAAGCATCAATGGATTCATTTAACGCTTATTTTAGCTGCTCATGTTCAATTTAAAAAATACAAAATGAACTAATTTAGCATGGAACAGGTGTTGGAGAACTCGCAAAAACCATAAATATGAAAAAATTATGAATATTTTCTTAAAATAAAATTTGAATTTCCTACAACGTCCGATTTTACATAAGTTTAAACTTAATTATACGTCGATATATTTTTCTAATTGCACAATTCTAGCATCCATTCTTAATTCGCACTTGGAAAGAATCCCATACGGATTTGGAAAATAATTGTGCAGTTTTCTTTAAAAAAGGTTGAAACGCGAATGAAAATCTTACTTATATATTAGATCGTCCAATTGGAGACTAGTTTTGCAATACTTTCACAGCAAAATGTAACAAATAATGAAGGACCGGTGGTTTTTATGTGTCCAAAATTACTGTAATGTCTCAAAAAGTTCATAAAATAGTACATCAGGAAACAGTGATAAGTTGTCAGTCGCCAAGGTTTAAAACCAGGAGCAAAAGGTTGATTTTAGTTTATAGTAGCCGTTAAAAGTTCAAAAATAGCGAAAATTGCAAATTTTTATAAATGTAGTTAATAGTAGTAAAAGCAACACTGGTGTCTGCCATTCATTTCTGCTTGGTTTCAGTCCACAATTGGAGGCATTTAATTTAAAATGCTGTCAAACATACGTAAATAGTTATTAATTTTCGAAATCAGATTAAATTTTGATAAATCTTGGATTTTTTTCATCGGATATCATGATTGGAAGCATAAATGTATAAAAAATGCTTTTTTTTTTTTAAATAGAAAGATGAGTTTAGCAGAGCTTGGCACAATTGGTGCAGAATCAAACATTACTGCATGTACTCTGTTGCTGCTTAGCATTCTTCACACTAACATTATGCCAGGCTTTTGTCTCTGTATAGAACATGGTAAAAAATGTTTTAAGGTAACGTTATAAATATTTTAAATTTCCACAACTGAAAACTGGTATTAGAATATGTATCCAACAAATCAAATTATGTGCAAACATACCTGAAATTAGGCTTCACTTTTTCGAATAAAACTAATCTGCTCGTTTGTGTGTTAAAGTTAATGCAAAACTAAAATTGTTAAAAAATTCAGTCTGAACTTATAAATCAATTCTCTGCTCAAATGGCAAAATGTTATGTCATTTTTTAAATTTTTCGTGACAGCAATTTTGAGATTCAACAGGTAGTTTTTGACATTACATTTTTTCCACATTTATTTTCTCATAAACTGAAAGAAAAAGACTTACGACATTTTGCAACCTTCTAAACATTAACAAAAAAGAATGGGACTTACTCAATGTTTTTGGAAAAGTGACTTATAACATTTTGCCATCTGAGCATAAAATTAAGCATTCTGAATTAAATATTGGACAACGAATGCAGGGATATGAACTGAAAACTTGAGTTTGTTTTAGAAAGATTCCTGCTCTATAATTTAGATAATTGCTGATTCATAACATGTCAGGACTTTGCCATTGACATAAGGTTCTTGCAATATAATAAAAAAAGCAGAAAAAGCATCCCTTAGAGGTACATAACATCACAGGTGGTAACTTAAAACTAAAGATATCAGGAAAGATACGACCTGAATTAGAATTCCATGTCTAATTGCGCTATATTCTTTCCCTGAATCAAGATCATCACACACCAAATGATTGAATAATTGATCAGTTTGTTTGAGATAATTAAAGTAAATATAAAATACTTTCATATAGTTTAAAAACACTTCTCAAGAGGGCATGAAAAAAATTGTTAAATCCAAAATTTCTATGAGCAGGCTTGTCTACTGTCAAATTCAGTTACTTTCAAGGCTATACATAGCAGGTATGGTTTGATATTTAAACCTTCAAGATATAATTTGGTTCCTTAACCCATTGAGCATCACAGTATTTTCATGTAGCGTAGTGTTATTTTTAGCTCTCAGCACATTTAATGACTGAATAACTACATTTATTGGTTGAAAGAATTTGTGGATTTTATTCACCTTTAAGGTGCAATTCCTATTGCACGTCTGACTTAGTGAGTAATGCAGTACAGCTGGTGCTTCCATAGCCGACACATTTTGAGAAACAGTATTTTCATTATTTAACGGATTTTCATGTTTTATAGCTCATTTTAAATAAGTTTTTTTTCTTTAATGTGATATATTACCTGTAAAAATCAGTTGAGGAATGATGTAATTGACCCCAAAGTATCCATAACATCCCATTGTAACAGTGCCTTGAGTCAGCCGCGCTATAGGAATTGCACCTTTAGAAAGATTCCATTGGCCCCTTCATCAGAACAAAAATCTTTAAGGAATGACTTAATTATTCGTTTCCTTTAGAATTCGTTAAAAAGATTCTGATGGTATTGGCAGAGGTCAAAATTAGTTCGAATTTATGCAGAGAAGACTGCAGATTGTAAGGTGGAATAATGTGTGTGAACCCCTCAGAGGGTCAAATCATATCTCTAATAATTTCTCAATTCTCACAATTTCGAAATTTCTTTGTAAAAAATATTCTTTGAATACAAACATTTGCTCTTCAAATATATTAATGATTGCCTTTCACTGTTTACCTCACACTGCCTTTCTAACGAATATAAATCTAGAAAATTATTATCTTCAGACTTTCACAATTTATTTACATTTTACTTTCCATTAAAAGTTCTTTAGCACTTAATAGAAAAGCATGCTACGTTTTAAAAACTAAACATTTGTCAAAATGATATACCCTAATAAACAAAAGTTAATGCTATGACCGTACTATGATTTCAATTGTTTGGTGTCAAATAATATTGGAGTTAGGGGCAGATTTTAACATCCTGAAACTCTGTTCTGTATCAAAACTGTAAAATATATATATATAAACCAAATGCTAACGATGCACTTGAAAAGAAAGTAATCAAGTGGTGAAACACTTATTGAAAACTCGAAAGATTAAAAACAAAAAGCATTTGAAATGAGTGATTCATGGTGCATACAAATTATGAGAATAATGTAAAAGTGAAATGAAGAAAGGGTAAAACATTTTTTGCATGATGATTTTCTGTGGTTGCAGTATGTGAAAATAGCATCAGGATTCAGGAAAATTATTAAACAATCAACACACTTTAAAAAGAGTTAAATGAAAAAAATTAGGCAGTTTTTATTTCATGGCAATTTATTGAATAGAGAATGAAACCAAGCATAAACAAACTTTTCCTATTTACAGTGTGGCTTCAACTATTATGAACGATATCACTAAAATAGGAACCAATTTTCAAAAGTTGTTGAATAAACAAATGAAAGCATTTGGGTTTGTTCAGTGGTCAGTTTTTGCTATACAAGGGTTAATTAGACCCGAACCTACGATTTAAAGTGGATTCTGAACCACAAAGAATATTCATGTCAAGACAGGGACTCGAATACAAAGCCTGTTGAATCAAAGGTTAAAGCTCTAACAATTCTGCTACCAGGCTAGAAAAGAATACAAATGAAAGATGGACAGTAAATAAAATATAGGAACAATATTTTGGTGCCTCAAATTGGGACTTTTTTCAGAATCTGAAGTTTTAATATAGCTTTTAAATTAAATATCCTTTCCACTTTCATACTTAGCAACTGTTAACTGCAAACACTAAAAACATTTGGTAATAGATAGCAATTAAGTGAATATATATAGCTTGTTAAATTAAAACAAACATATCACAAGAATGTGTATGAGTATGTACCAAAATTGTTAACACTTTTTAGAGTGTAAAAAGTATAGTATTAATATAAATGTTTGAAAATACAAATATTATCACTTGATAAAAACATTAAAAAGGATTAGGGTTCAGTAAATGGAACTTCATGTAAGTTTGTTATTGTTATTTAATGAAAATGCCAAATGTTATAAGTAAATGATTTTTATACCCTAGACATTGAAAAATGACAATTATTGTCAACAATCAACATTTAATCATCAAAAGAAAGAAAACAAATTTTTTACAGCAATATGGTGACATTTTGAAAAATATAACTGTATTGTAACTATGAGCTGAAAGAGAAATTTACAGCATATGTATAGGAATAGGCAATAGATACAATTTTGAATTTAAAATTTTATTAAGAGAAAATAGTGTTCAAAAGAACATTTTTTTCCTCATTCAAATAGTTTAACTAAAATTCTTTTTTTTTAATAGTACATTTTTAAAAAACTTTGAATTAAACAACAATTGAAAATGGCAAATAAACTCCTAATAAATGCAAAAATTATTTAAATAAGAAAACACTTCATTCTCAATGACTGGAGTGGAATTTGAGTATATTTTAAACAATGAATAATTAAATCTCCAAATAAAGATAAAACAACAACATTCAGGTTTATAGACGGGCAAAAATATTATTGTGGAAAAATAAAAGTATAGTAAACAATTTTTTGAGTCCATGCCTCATAGTACTTTAATTTCTCAAGTATTTTTTCTAAGCTTTTATTTCAATGTTCCAATAAGATAGAAATAGTGCATTGCACTTTATAATTCTAAATTTCAAACTGATTCTTCCTTGTTTCAATTGAAATCTTATATGCATAAAAGTGCAGGAGCATATTCTTTCAATGAGATGGATGGGGGTGTTCTAGCTGAAGAGTGTTTCAGTTGCCTTCTCCAGGTTCCAGGAACAAGAAGATAAGGCCACACGTGCTTTGTGCTGGAAATAAATTCTGGTTTTAAAGACGAATATAAACTGGAATACCATCAAAATACAAATTCATCTAATTTGTTGGTACAAATGTACATCAAAATACAAAAAATTGGAACTCCTGTTTGAGATTGAAAGAGACAAAATTTATGAAGTTAAAGAGTATAGATTATGTTATGGATACTTCTTTAGAGAACATTAAGACAACTACTTTGGTATATCTGGCCATTGATATACGGTGTCCTAAAAGTTCCTGTACTCCAACTTTAAAAAGTTATTGCCTGTATTTAAAAAAAAAATCTTGAACCTTAGTTGCCTGCTTATAGTTTTATCGAGTCTTTAATACTTATCGTTTGGTTTTCCTTGTGCTCAAGTTGTGTGATAATAAAGTTCCACATAATTTTGTTCTTCATTGCAAGATGAGTTTGTCACGCATTCAGAGAATTGCGCTGTTTGAGGCTTATTTTGAATGTAAATCATATGAAAGATGTAAAGAATTTTGGCGATATAAATATCCAAATGATGCAATACCGAGTAATGATATGCTATATCAACTTGTTCGTTGATTTCGTGACACGGGTTCGAGGGAACACAAAACACAGGGGTGGAAGACCGAAAGTCGTAACACCAGACTTTGTGCAAGAAACTCAATGGAGGACATTGCAATCCAATCATCAATCCATGAGGCATTTGTCGCAACGAATGGGCACATCACAGGAATCAATACACAAAGCTTTAAGGTATCTAACTACGTTAAAAAGTCAATTTTTGACCAAAATTGGAATTTTTTTTAATTTTAATATTCTTAAAATTGGAATTTTTTTCTTTCCAAAACTGTTTTTGTTTTGTCTATAACAAAAACAGAAGTTGAGATATTTCAATTTGAAAAAACCTTGAGGCAAACTTTTCAAACTGGAAGTGGTGTTTGCACGCCGAAAGATGGCTCAAGTTATGGTTTCACGCAGGATTTTAAAAATTTAAATTGCAATTTATGATTTTTAGTTGTATTATGTTCCAGCCAACATTTATTTTGAGAGCAAATAGATAAAAAGATTAGTATTCAAAAAATTGCTTGTCTATTTTTAAATGCATTTTTCTTTAGCCTGCTTATGAAATGGAAATTACTCACCCCAGTAATTATTTTATAATACACTTTCATAAATTCATCACGAAAATAATAAGTAAATTCATTTATTGGCACATCAGAGGTATCAATAAAATAAAATTACTGGCAAACTATTCATTTACTAAAAGGATTGCAAGTTGCATACTTCAGAGTCAAATTTGACTGGATCGGAGACCGAACGAGTTTTGAAGAAAACATTTTCCCATGCAATGAAACAAATCATAAGAGTTATGCTAAAACTATGAAATTTATAAAAAGGTTAAAAAAATAAAATGCAATTTTATTGAATAGAAGATATTCAACTAGTTACCACTGTCTCAGGCTAAGCCATTTGGTGTATCGCCCCATAATTTTGAACCACGGTCAGATGACGAGACAACACCTGAGCTGGCACCCCATTCTCCAAACTTTCCCACCAACCAGATGTGAGGTCTTTTGGCCACGACAGATTTAAAGTGCACCAGCCGCCTCTACACCATATGCTTACAAACATTCATGCCTTGACCCTGATTCGAACCAGGAACCTTATGATCTAGGGGCTAACATTTTAGCCACTATACCTGTAGGTCGGATTATTGAATTGATATATAGAGCATTTTAATAAAACAAAATTAATTTAAAATAAAATAATCTAAGCTAATGATGGAGACAGATTGCGCACGGCATAACAAAAGCAAAGTGAAATTTAAGCACAGTTGGCTGTTGAGTATTTGTAACCCGGATACAGAGAATAAATTACAAAGCATAGAAAAATTACTTTCATTTTTTGGTCAGCGGCCAAATATGATGAGAGTTCTAAATTTCAGTTTTCAAACAATTTTTTCTGATTCATGAAATTCTCTGACTATTCCTGATTTACGTTTTTGCAATCTTTTCCTTCAATGTTTTTTTCAGTCGATCGTGTTTTTTTTTTTTCGGAACTGATAACCGATTGCTTCAAATTTTCAAAGCAGAATCATCTTTGAAAATCTTCAAAGTTTTTCTTTATTTAACTTTACAGGGATGGTTTTTACAAAGAATTAGGAGCATAAAAAAAGCTAGATTTAAAAAAAAATATTAATTAAAATAAATTATCTTTATACTGTTTTTGATTCACCTACATACTTAAAATACACTTCCCCACAATTATAATAAATCTTTAAAACATTGTACTCACGGGTAACGGAATAAAACAAAATTAATTAACATTTGATGATTGTATTCTAGTTTTTCTAGCAGGGCAACTATTTTGCGAGTTGCGAGAGCCACTCGCAAGTCGAGAACAGGCCGATTTTCATGGGTTTTCAAGTTTTTAAAGAGTATTAGATGCTCATCAAGAGTCGATTGATGATTTGTATATCGCATGTCAAGGGTTGCCATTCAAGCAGGCCAGTTCCCAAATCATAGCCAAAACCATACTCGTAAGCAGTTTTATCGCTGATCAACTGCTAAAAAGAAATCAGAAATATTGTGAAAAATATTGTTTTTTGAAAAATGAATTTTGTTTTCAAAGGAAAATACACATTTTCTAAGGACTAGTGATGAAAAATAAGCACTTCTAAGGGCTCTTTGAAATGGAAGGTCAAAATAAGCACTTTCTAAGACCTGTAGGAACCCTGCATAAGCATAAAAATAATTGTTTTAAAGTTTGTTGTTTTTGTATAATAAATTCACCAATCAACACTGCAAGAACTTTTAGGACACTCTGTATTTTAGATGAAAGGATAGTAAAATTAACCCTCAAAATGCCACTAGTCTTTTTCTCACTCCATGGTCATATGCCCTAATACATATTGTGTCACCATTTTCACCTATTGAACTCTCCCAACTTGTTAACTACGGCTTCAAACAGATCCACTCACACACTTAAGTTATTTGCCTCTTCTTTTCTGATCACTGATGCATAACAACACAACATCTAAAGATGCACATGTAACTTCATCAGGGTGTATACCAAATTTTGAAAACTTAATTTCATGACCTGGTACAAACAAATTTCATGACCTTAACTTTTAAAAAAACAAATTTTTCTAAGAATCGCAAACATTTTTTAAGTAATCATTTATTAACCTAATATTTATAAAAAAATTCTTTTTCATATATTTGGCCTTTCACTAACAAATATTCAATGCTTGCATGCTTCCAAAGCTATCCTATTATTTCATATTTAAACAGATAAAATAAAATTTAAACAGCCAAGCACTAAGTAACGGAAATGCATAGATTACTACATAAAAAACTACACACACAACATTATAATCTATGCACTTTTCCCTACATTTTAATAAAACCAAACCCGTCCTACACACTACTACTTCTGATCTAATGACCTATCACAAAAAATACCTGAATAATATAACAGCCTATGTTGATTCCAGTCAAAAAGGTTAAACTTTTTTTTAACATTTGGATTTTTTTTAATCGTAGAGATGTTTTGAGATATTGTCTGCTTTGATGCAAGTAATATGATTTTTTTGCAGAAAATTTCTTCAATGCTAGTGTGATATGATTAAATTTAATGGTATTTCCTAGCATTATTCAAGGAGACAAGCAAAACACTCTCTTGACAATGCAGTTATGCAATGGTAATCTGTAAAGCATTTTTAAATATAATGTAAGTAAAAATTTCTTACTATCAGAGCGAAAAGCAAATACAAGGGATTCTTTTACACCTTTGCAGATTGCTGCAAGACCAAGAACAACATTTACTGCCCTAATATCAAGTTGATATTTGTTTTCTGTTACCTCCAGTGAAATTAGCTGACTAGCATTTTTGGTAGATTTTATACCTTTTTAACAATTTTTAATATGAAACGCCTAAGTATACACTGCATCATAGCAAAACATTCTGCATACAAAAAAGGCAAAAGTGGTTGAACACTCTAAAAAAGTTGAAAAAAAAAAGGTTCTACTTCTAAGGCAACTGGTTGCTTGAACATCAGTATTGAAAGTAAAAATTTATCTTTCAAAAATCTTTGTACAACATGAAAATTACTTGAAGCAGGTGGCTTTGATTTAAAGGCTTCAACATACTTTTTAATATATGGAATTACTTTCATGGCTCTTTCAATAACTGTACAATTTTCTATCCACCTTATTGAGCATAACTTTAAGGGGAACAAACAAAGTTGAAGCAGAATGGAAAGTCATATGCTCTTTGAGAAGGGAAATCTTTGAACAGAAAATACAGGCAATGTAAAAAAGGACTCTAAGTCCCATGCAGCTTTATTCAGGGCAGTCTTGTACGCTCCATGGACAATATGTAAACATGTATTTTTCCTCTTCCGAGTCTTGCTTGAACTCCATTAAAGACTGAAAATCATTCAAGAATTTCAGGTTTACATTAGGGACATCAGTTGAATGTTGGTAGTATTTTCTTTACAGATAAACACAATCCAGACAAAAAAATGGGTAAATGCACTTAGTAGATCAACATCTGTGGAGTGGCACAAAAATGTAGAAGTGAGATATTGCGTTTTAACCTGATAGTTGAATCCCAACAATGGATTATTGCATCCATTTGACCCTACTGTGCTACTTTATTTTAACTTTTATCTAATAACACACAATAAAACTTACATTTATTTAGATCTTGACAAAGCCTGTCTTGAAAACGTAAACCCAATCCATACATTAAAACATAACCTAAATTGTATTTGCGCATTTTAAACTTTTGTGCAATCCTACTATTAGAAAACATCTCGGGAAATCAATCACAGGAAAGACTGGCATGTCTACCAGAAGCATGACATATAGCTTTGGTTTAAGCCCATATGATTTCTGCTCTCAATACACTTTCGGTTGCTACACAATAGCTTAAATTATTCGGTTTTGAAACTATAGATGCAGAGAACTCTGAATTTTCAGGTCCATAAATAGATAAATGACCCAATTCACTTGGCATAGGTTGATTCATTACAGGGGCAGAACATCGTACTTTAAATCCAATAGTGGTATGTTATCCAGTTAAAAAGCATCAACTAAAACTGTTTCAGAAACCAGGGTGGCTACAAAAATTGAAGTAAAAAGTTCCCTGAGTTTTCCCTGATTTCCAGAGTATTTTTCATGAAATTCCCTGAGTTTCTCCTTTTGTTCGCAGAACAATTCTTCGGTAATTATGATAAACTTGACACTTGATGAACTAAAAAACTAGACTGATAGATGAATTAAAATAAGATAAGAAAAAAATGTTTTTACTGTATTCCATAATAGACCAAATAATATACACAGTTATAGATAGAATATTTAATTTTACATTTTTAACTATTTTGATGTGTTTGCAAAAGCAGTCATCAGCCCCTGAATCCGTCAATGGCGCCAGCGCTCGGTACATCTCTACTATTATAAAAGGAAGTGTTTGTCTGTCTGTCCTGTACGCAGTGTCCTGATGAATCGATGGCACTTACAATAGTGAAAATTAGCAAACATGTGGTCCAAATTTTTTGCAATTTTTCAATCGTGCCCGAATTTTAAAATTTAATTTAAAACATTTAAAAATTAATTAATTAATTATTATTATATTTTATTATTATTATTTTCCTTAGAATGGCATACGGTATAAAGACATGACATTCTAAATTTATTTTTTCCGTTTTCTTTAGATTTTCTCAGCAACGATTTTAGCTGACGAACAAAAGAAATAAAGTTTTAACTGGAGTTTTGTAGTTCTTTTTTCTATCTCCTAGATTGTTGAAGATAGAAGAAAAAATTCAACGGATTTAAAATCTGCGGAAAATTTTACATAAGATCGATACCTAAACACATGATTTTCTTTAAATAAATAATTTTTAAATTGTAACTTTTATATTTTTTCCAATTTGGCCGCCGGCGCCGTGAAGAATTCTACCTTCGTGGTTAAAAAGATCAGATTAATTCATTTTGATTTCCTGAGCAACGAATTCGAGTTTGTTCGTTCTGGTTCGAACTGGTGTTCTTCGTTACTTTTTTCTATCTTTGCGATCGTTAAAGATAGAATAAAAATTTCAACGGATTTGAAATCTGCGGAAAATTTCACATTAGATCAATACCTAAAAAATGATTTTCTTTAAATAAATAAATTTTAAATTGTAACTTTAAAATTTTTTCCAATACGAATTTCGCCGCCAAGAATGACCCTCGTTTGATTCGAGATTCATTCATTTTGAAAAGTAACGGATTCGGGTGAAGCAAAAGAAATAATTAAAGTTATGACTATCGTTATTCAGTGCTTTTTTCTAAATCAGCGATTGTTTAAAATAAAATAAAAATATCAACGGATTTCAAAGCTGCGGAAAATTTTACACCAGATAGATACCTTATACATTTGATTTTCTATTAATAAATAATTTAAATTAAATATTTATATTTTCATAGGATCTCTTTTCGCAAACGATTTTGGCCGCATTTGACAGTGACGAATCCATCACGAAAAGAACTGTAACGGGCAACGCAAACTTTTCAACAACAAAAAAACCTCAGAGTTCGAAAATTTTCGAAACAAATAATAACTTCTAACACATATGTATTAAAAAACATATGCATAATCTAAACGAGTACTTTTCCGTTAGCCGGGCGCTATTTTGGACCAAAATCAAAATCGCCAATCTAGGTATTTTAGAAAAAAATTATTATTTTTTTTTTAATGTTGATTCAATCGGAACCGGATGTTTAACTTTTGCAGGTTTTTCCGTCCGTTAGTATTTTTCAAAGCCACTATTATTGACATTAGGGGACGTGGCACAGATGTAGGCTTCGGTTACAGTATATAACTCTTTTTTATGGATGTTTACGTAAAAAATACACTTCTCATTTTCGGAATGAAAACAAAATTGGAGAAATTTTGATTTTGGTTCAAAGTGGCGCCCGCATTGCTAAAGGAAAAGTACCAAATGGGTGCCATTTGCAAAACGAAATTCCAACTTTTTCCCTGAGTTAAACGAAACTTCCCTGAGTTTTCCCTGATTTTTCCAGAAATGGATGATTCTTCCCTGAGAAATCCCTGATTTCCCTGAATTCCCGGTTCTGTCGCCACCCTGGAAACAACACTGGAAAATATTGTTCAAGATTTTTTTCCCCTTCGTGTGCATACGCGACAGGTTTACAAAAACAATAGCATTCACTGGCATTTACGACATCGCTAGTTGACGCTCATGATGTTAAACAAGCTACTGGTTACATCTAAACTGTTTCAATAAGTCCATTTGATATCAAATGGGGTTAAAAAAAAAACAAAAAAACATTTAAAAAACGGAAAAATTTGTGACCGAGAGTCTAACTTTGTGATTTTTTCATGCTTTTCATGACCATTTTCTGAATTTGTGACTTTGATGACTAGTAGACACTGTGTTTATAGATACTGCCTTTTCTGCCAATGAACTTTCTTCATAGGTCCCCTGGTCCGATACTATTTTTCTAAATACTTAACTCCTAAGACAGGCTATTTTTTAACAGTTCATTCTTCATGCGTCCATTAGAAAAAGTGACTCGGTCATTCCAAAAATCCTACACAACACTGAACCCCTCCCCACGCCATAATGTTACAGCTTGTCAAATTTATTGGAGAACTTATGAATTATTTTTCCTGGAATTTTCTGCCTCTCCATTTGTGAACTCGTAACACTACACTCAGTCCAGGCATGAGAATGCAAAATTTCAAAAAAGAGGAAAACCAAAATGGGAAATGAAATACACGTGAGTCAGGTCTGTATGCACAGGATTTCGCAACAGTAAAAATTAAAATTAACAACTCGCAACAAATTTTAATTGTGTACAACAATTTGGCCTGTACTATTGGGAAAGTCTAGGTACAATGGGCAAAGCTTTATGAACTCCACATAGTCATCTGTTTTTTTTCTGAATCAATGGCAGATGTTGCTGTCTGGATTGCATTGTCTCCAAGACCATCAACTATGCTTCTCGCATCTCGCTTGTACATTCACTGACTTTGAGTTAAAAAGTTCCAATTCACTATCAAAATATTCAAGATGATCAAACTTGTCACGAAATCGTTTAAACAAGTTTATATCTGGTGACTTGGAAGCCTCAATCTTTAAGTCATCAAATACGTGGGATAAAATGACTTCTCCAACATTATGGCGGCAAGCTGACCAAAGAAGCACACGTCCCAATTTCTTTAGCACACTGACGCAGGCAGCAGTAACATGACCTGTGTTGGAAGAGATTGTGTCAAATGTCATGTTCACAATTGTACGTGTGCATTGCCAAGAGGTGAGCTGCTCATATATTATATCAGCAATGATTGGGCCACATTTACAATCAGTTTCTTGGGAATATACTGGCGTATCAAGAATCTTTTGCTGGTGAACGTTTCCAATGATAATGGTGAGACATTCTTCAGTTTTGTACTTATTGGACAATGATGTTGAAAGTTTTGAATCCAAATGCAGTTGTATATTTAGGAAAGCACCACTGTTCCTTGCAGGTACTTGAAATCTTCATTGCAACTTGCCTTCTTGATCTGTCTGCTGTTGTGTAAGATGCTGCAATAGTAGATGTCTCTCCTCCTAGTTATGTAATTAATGCTTTTGTGTATGCTGCTTGTTGTGCTGGACTCATGTTTAAATGTGTTGCTAGTGAAACAAGATTAGCTTTCATCATAATGGCGTGTGGAATGAATAATGTTGATCCTGTTCTTTTATTTTGATGATGACTTTGAGTACTTGTTGATCGTTCTTCAAAAGGGAAATTTTCCACATCATTTGTATCACTTTGTTCATCACAATCATCATCGATAGAGCTGAGATTATCATGTAATATTAAGTTGGAACTCATATTTTCTATTCACTTTTTCCCTCCTTATTTGTTGTAGCTGTAGACGCTGTTCTTTTCGTTTGAGTTTTTCCGCAAGACATTTGTCACATGATCTAAATGTTGCCAAACGGTCACTTTGCATTGACTGAAAGAAGGCAAGGTCTTCTTTGTTCTGTATTTGCTTTAATACATTTACAAGCCATTAAGAAAATGTTAATGCTAGTTTATATTCCATCTGTTTTAACTTGTCTATAGTATTTAGTGGAGATCTTCGATTAAGGGGTATCCCTCTTAATTTTGAGCTGTCATCAAGAAGTTTTATAAGTTTTTCACAAGCTTTTTGTTCACTGATTATTGGGATATTTGCTTTTTCATGAAACAGCTTTGTTTGAGAAAGGACTAGTTTTGCAGACTCCCATTTAGTTCTATTTCTTGGACACCTTCTTCAACATGATACATCATACACCTCAAAACTTGCAAATTAGTTGGAAGTTTGGAGCCATTTATTTTTTAATCATCACAAGTTATCTTGCTTCCAAGACCAAAAATATTTGAAATCAGTCTGGTTTCCATAGGAAAATCCGAACAAAAAGTTCAGTTCAAGTTAAGCCAGTGTACACTGTCCATATTAGAATCTAACTAGCAATAAACAAAAGTTGAAAATCAGTTCATAATGAAAACCACAAGTTGAAATAAACAGGAAATGTATTGCAAACAAAGTTAAAGCTGCAGTCACTAGTTTAATCAGTGTTTCCACATGGTTTTGGCAACAACTTTATCTTGGTTGTAATTGATGATGATGCTGATACAGAAAATCTAAAATTTCAAAGTTGTCGCGGACCTCTAAAACTATTTGAAAAACAAAAAGATTTGGTATAGTAACTTTTTACGGGTAATGGAACATTTTGAGATTGGGGACAAGCTGATTTGTTTCTAGAGGGGCGTTTGATGCACCCTAATACAGGCCTCGAAATAGATTTTTTAATTCAGGTGCACAAAGTGCACCTAAGTTTTTAAATTAGGTGCATGGCATGCACCTAGCGGGAAAAATTTAGGTGCACAGTTTTATTTTCATGTGCACAGTGCACCCGGGTATTTCGAGCCCTGCCCTAATATCTCTGTGCATGTGGATGTGTGTCCCCCACACACCATATATGCTCAAGTAGAGATTCAAAATTATCTTTTAAGAAAAACTTCAGAATAAATAGAAATTAAGGGGCATTTGATTCCTCTAAGTAATGATGACGCCATATATGATCTAGATTGCCACAGAAGTTCGCAACAAAAAAGGATGCAAACGGATTGATTGTAACATCAAGAAACAAGAATGGGTTTTTGGAATTCAACTTAAAATGTGCAAAATCCTGTTTGTTTAAATTATACTGAATTTCAATTTCGCTAAAAAAAAAAAAATTTGGAATCGGAAGTCATCTTTAGGTCTTTGAGAAATTCCTCATCAATTAGGCGATGAGCGATAACATCGCGACATCGGAAAACCGTGAGATCGGAAAAAATCGCGATGTCACGATGACCGCGAGATCTGCGCTAGCTAAGGGATGACTGAGTAAGTTCGGAAAATATCACGATGTTGCGATGATCGCGAGATCTGCTCTAGCTAGGGGATGGCTGAGTGAGATCGGAAAAAATCGCGATGTCACGATGCATCGCCATCGTGAAACCTCACACCGGCTTTTCACAATATATCAATACATTGCCCATGCCTACACACTAGTACATAAAAACGTCACTAGGACATCCGGTTCTTCAAAGCTTGAAATATACTCTCATTGGCTAGAAACACTAATGACGTCATATTCTTAAAAACTGCTAAAATCACGTTAGAAAAACACGGAAAGTTACTAAAAAGCGGAAAAACATGAGAAAAACCTAAAAAAGCGGAACTCCGCGGAAACGCGGAAGATTCTCATGCTTGACAGTCCCAATGGATACATTCCACTGTCTACACCACTCCTGTCATGACACTGATTTCTGTTATTATGACATAGATGTAATCATTCATTCATTTGTAAGGCCTAAAGTCATCAATATATAAAACAAAAGCTACAAACAAGATGGTTGTAACAAGACTATCAATATGGATAGACATGTTTAAATACAATGCTCAAACATAGCTTGCCAATAAATCACTGGAAAAGTCCATACCAAAACTTTATGCATAATCTAACCAACCACATTTTGCTAACAAAAATAGCAAGATAACGAACAAACTAAAAATGAACCCTTTTTTATACTTTCAATACTACGCTGGTAATGAGGTTCTTTGATATTTAGTTGAGCATCTACCAACTACAATGTGTAAGTTAGTTAGCTTATCTAAACTAATTTTAGAAATTTAAGTACAAACAATCAATTCACGCACTACAATAAAGTGCTTAATTTGATTGAGTCACAGGATTTGTGAAAAGAAAATCAATCAGAAATAATTTTAAATTGTACCTACCTCTTCAACACCCATATCTAAAAGTCTTTTAATTTTATCATCAAAATCTGATGGAGATTTTGGTGCTGAAATGAGATTAAACAAACATTAACAAATCGTAAATATTATAAAAAATATGGCAAATAGTTGTATAACTTTAATAGTAATATCTTTGATATGCATAAGCTTAAATATTAAAATAGATTGAAATAATATTTTATCAAATAAATACAACAATTTCTCAAGATTAAAAATTAAAGCTCATAAGCTAATCTGACAGATTTCAAACAACAACCAGATAAATTAATATTTTAAAATTAAAACAGTTAAAGTAGTTTATTCAACTTTGATCAATAGTTGCTGAATATTAATGTTTTAATGCAGTAATTGAAACATTCAAATTCAAGCAACACAATAATAAACGGATGAACATACATATTGTCAGTTTTATTTAAGTATTTTGATAGAACTAAAATTATGATAATTTTATATTTCATAATTCCCACACATAGATTGGCATATCCAGCCAAAACTTTAAATTTCTCCAACATCTATTTAATTTTTTTTTCACAACATTGATTTAACTAATGTGCACATTTCAAATCAGAGGTGGTCAATTAAGATGCATGCCAAAAGTGTAAGATTTTAAGGGACTTTGAGCGTTTCTGTGTTTGAACTCAATTTGTCAAGCTGTGTGTCAAAAATAGCAGATTTGCCATTTAACCATTAGAGGTTTAAATCATGTAAGAAACATGTGACTGCTTACAATATAGCTGAATTAAAGTTATAATACCAGTGCAAATGGCAACTCATGTCAATTGCAGTGTTATCTATATAAATAAGAATGGAGTGTTTGTTTGTACATTCAATATTTTCGACTCATTTCAAGTTTTCTATCCGTTTTGGACCCTTCGGATGACGAATCCGCCTTTTTCTCGTTTGGTGTCTGTCTGTCTGTCTGTCTGTCTGTCTGTCTGTCTGTATGTTGTGCCCTATACACGTCCACGCGGTTTAAGATATTTTCATGGAAATTTGCATACAGAGAGTACTTATCTTGATTTAGTGAGTGGAATTGGTTGCGAAAGTCTGTCTGTCCGTCTTTCTGTTCTATGCTCGATTTTGTGTTTGTGTGTTTGTGTAAGCATCACATGAATTGTATTCCAGATATTTGATTGCATTGTATTTTATTTTATACATTATCTATTAGTTTAGTGAATGCAATATTAAACATTTCTTTAATGTTATATTTAGACGAGTTTCATGCTAAAACACCTGAGTAAGTATACTTAAATCAACCATAATTTGGTAGTTTTGGAAAAATTGGAATGTCTATTGAATATTACGATTAATTCGATTGCTTTACCAGTACTGCTGAAAAAGTAATTATTCTTCAAAAAATTATTATTTTTTTTTATGGAATTTCATCTCTGATACTTCATTTATTTCGAGTCTTATTTTTATTCTTTGCGCAATGAAAACGATTTCCGAATATTTGGGACAGACGATATTTTTCAATGAAACGAGAATGAACAAGATCGCGCGAGGTTCTTCGCTCTGAATTAATTTCACATTTCTAAATTTTGTACACTTTTAGTTGTAAGTTGTGGCAACTGTGCGAGATCAAGAGATAAAATTGAATCACAAATTAATATCTTTAGAACAATTTTTTGCGACATATTTTATTTTGTTTTACTTTGCTGTTTCCTGTTTTAAATATTTATTATTTTAATAAATGTGTTTTCCTTCTCATCACACGCAACAGCACCACAAAGTATTAGACTTAAAAATGTTAGGTAAGTCAGTATAAATTTTCAGTAAATTTTAAGTGTAGTTATGCCATTATTGAAAGAATAATGCCGTTATTTAAAGAATAATGCCGTTATTTAAAGAATAATGCCGTTATTTAAAGAATAATGCCGTTATTTAAAGTATAATGCCGTTATTGAAAGAATAATAATGTTTAAAAATCCAAAATAGAACTTTTTCCAACATTAAAAAATTCGTTGTAATAATGACAGGAGAAGATTGCAAATTTTCACAATGTCGCATACCGGAGGCAAGAGTGCCACAAGCAAAAAAATATTGTTTTGTTGACTATGAGTGCGAGAGCACTCGCCGTAAATCGTAATTTTAATTAATTGAGTTGTGAACATGAAAAGAACTTAAGAAAGGGAATTCCAAATCTTCCTATAAATCGTCTTTTATAGTAGTAACCTTAGTATCACCTTTCGTCATTTTGTAGCTTTGTCATACAGCAATTGTGCGATGTATGTGAAATGTATTACATGAATGGATATGCATGTGTAGGATTTGTGTCCAAAGTAAGTTGTAGAAAATATAAAGATGGCGAAAGATGTTAAAATAAATTTTTATTCTACAAAAAACGTAAGTCATTATATATTTTGATTATCTCTTCAATCTAGAGTAAACCAATTCAAACCGAGTAAGGTCGGGTATTTTGCTAGTATAACAATAAAACCTTATATTATAAAACCACTGGTATTATATATATATATATATATATATATATATATATATATATATATATATATATATAATTTAAAGTAAAGCCAGTGAAAAAAATATTAAATTAATTAAGAATTCTCAGTTTCAGAATTATAAGTTCCTTGGTTTTCAAACAGCTTTCACCAGTAAATTAAAAATATATTTCCAAAATTAAACTTTTTACCACTTTAACTTTTTTACAAGGGCCTTAAAAGTACTTTCATATCCTCTCAAAAAACTTTTCCAGCTCGTATTTTTTGGTTCATATATATGATAGTTCTATACACAGGAAGGGGAGGCAATGAGAAATTTCACTTGAAGACACAAGGGGGTGTATATAAGACTACTTGCCTACTTTAAAATATTGCACTTTTAGTGTTTTTCTGACAAGTTTATTAAACACTTTAGCTCAGGCCTCGAAAAATATTTTTTAATACAGGTGCACCTTGTGCACCTAAGTTTTTAAATTAGGTGCACAAGGTGCACTGCATGCACCTAGTGGGAAAAAATTAGGTGCACAATTATATTTTCATGTGCACAGTGCACCTGGGTATTTCGAGCCCTGCTTTAGCTTTTAATGCTTTGTTACTGATACACTGATGCTATTGCTTCTTGTTTCAGCACGTAATTAAACGGTATTATAATTGTAAAAGATTAATATGTTACATTTACAAGTCATTTAAAAAATACAAAACGTCATCAGACTGTGAAAGTTGATAGATAATTTAAGTATCAATACAATATTAAAAACAAGGATTAAATAAAGATAAATGAAAAAACAGGCTTGCAAAGTGCAAACATTAACACAAATTACAAAAATTTAGATGGACCTGTATGAAAAGAAATTTTTATTAATTTAAATAATGTAGAGTAATTGAAAACAACTAATCCTCCTGGAGAAGTGTGTTTCTCAAATGAACCAAAATTTTAACACCATGTTTCCATGTGCCTGTATATTGAAGGTGTAATGTTTTATGCGGAGTGCATGTGGATTGCCCTAACCAGTAAATTGGCATGGCAAACTTAATTTTGGAGAAAAAAAAATGGAGACGAGGTCTCTTAAATGACTGATTCAATTAAGGTTCAGGGTAAGATGGAACAGTGTCATATTTAGAATTACACACAAATTATGACAAACTCGAGAATAAAATCTCAAGTAGCAGTTCTGTTACCCCACTTCCTACTAATAGATAGCGTTAAACTAAATAGTATCTATACAGCCCATATGGATAAAAAATTTTATCTTTCAGGTAATGAAAGTTGTTTTTTCATATATTTTGCAATGCTGACTTTAAGTTAATAGTATTTTTTCACTATATTATAGTAACTAAGAAGAGCATGTCTCATTGTTTATACACACTGGTACTATGCACTTATCAAATATGTTACTTATGTATGGAGTTTTTTCTATCTAACCATTGCTTGACTTTACAGGGCACATAACATTAGTGTTCAGAACAATTTGTATACAAAATATATATTTTTAAAAATTTATAGACAACATTAAAAAATGTTACATATGTACTAATAAAAATAAATATGAAGAAATGTATAACCTCCAGCATAGGCTTGAGCCCAATGTCTAGCAGTAAGTTTAAACATTTCAGGATCCTCCTTATACTGTTTAGCAACAACAGCATCTTGGGGATCATCAGGTTCAGCAGCAGCTAATAAAGCTTGCAATGACAGCAAAACCGTACGTAGTGTCATGGCTGCAGCCCTAGAATAAACAATTATGACAACTGAAAATCTATTATCTTATAGCTCTTAAAATTTATGAATTTTAGAACAGCATTTTGAAGCGACTATTTTATTTTCACATATTAAATTATCAAATTATAAAGGGAAAGATCAAATGGAATAAACAGCATTATACTACTTTTTAAAATGAATAGTAGGGGAAGACGGGGTACAATGAAACAAAATTTACTAATTATTTTTTCCTATCCACAATTTTGCATGCACAAAAATATAATTAATGCATACTTTTAATCTTGTATTTTCCCAATCTAAATAAATTTTTATTAGGTTCTAAACAATATGTTTATGCTTGGAAAATAACAAAAAGTTAATGTCTCAAAGTGTTTCATTGTACCCCATATGCCGGGGTACAATGAAACACATACTGGGGTACAATGAAACACTCCAAATGATGCAAGCAATTTTCACCCTATATAGTTTATTTTAGTCACATTCGACTTCATTTAAATTTATGATTTCTACAACATAATATATTTCCTTGCGTTTCAGTTTCATTTTATATATTTCATTCAACATAATCATTTATACAGATACTGCTTGTGTCCCACATGTTATGTGTGGATATCTCATTCTTAATACTTTGGTGATCATCTGGAGCTGGAAAATAATCTGGATCATCGTCATCTTCAAAGTCTGTAGGAGGTAGTTTGTTTTGAAAACAATACCTTCATAGTTTTTTCCTCTTTTTACTTTCTAATTGCTTAACAAGAGCATTTTGTACTGGAGAGTTTAGAATGAAACTTTTTTTTTCTGTTTTCCTACTCTTACTTTTCTTGGATCAGCCTTGGGGTAAGGTTTTATCTCTTGAGGATAAATGTATTTCCTCACAGGTTTAGAGCTAGTGCATGGTGTATAAACAGTTGCTGAACAACCTGCAGTAAGTGATTCTGATCTACTAATGGCAAGATCCACCACTTCTGATTCTTGGGTTTTGTCTGTCTGGTCTTCAGTTTCATTAGTCAGCTCTTCAATCTGACACATACGAACACAAGTAATCTTCTTCACAAAACATTTCTCTATTGAAAGGCAATATTTCAGTCGCTGAAAAAACTTTTGTAATATTTTGTGGAGTGAAAGACTTACAATAAGCAGTGCCAAGCAAAGAAGATATCTCATTGATAGAGATTGTAAGACCTGGATTACACAGCATCCAGTCATTTGCAGCTAGACTGAAGAAATTTTTAAGTGACTTGAACACAGTTTTGTCTAAAGGCTGCAATTTGCTACTGGTATGTGGGGGCAGGATTGCAACAATTCCGTTATCTTTCGTAAAATTTAGACTGGAAATCGTAATATGTGATTCATGATTGTCCATTATTAGTACAGCTAGATTTTCTTTCGAACAACGTGCATGTGCCTGGAAATATGTTAGAACATTAACAAAAATATCTCCATTCATCCATCCCGATTTTGTTGCATCACCCGCAGTCCCATGTAGAGATTCATTCAACATGCAAATTTTGAAATGTACTCAAGGAAATACTAAATAATGGGGTATAGAATTTCCAGAAACATTAATAAATCCACACATAGTAACAAGAACACCCCTTTCACCAGAAGTTAATTGACCTATTTGTTTTTGGACCCTTTGACTGAGAACGTTAGGAGGATTGTGAACTGTAGTAAGGCCTAAACTGCACAGTTTAGGCCTATGAAATAAATAAACTATTCTTAAATGTTTTTGAATATAAAAAAACTAACTTACCATTGAAATCTTTTATTTTTTTTAAGAAAAAAAAGTTTAATTTTGCATGTTTTCAAAATTATTGTTTTGATTTGGTGTTGGCTTTTCCTATTAATGTTAGGTGTTTCCATTTCCTTAGTAAAAGTGTTCTATTTATATTAGTGACAACTAGTAATATGTTATTTTATATCAGTGATATTATATTTACCATTGATATATTACTTCAAGTAAATGCATTCACCTGGGGCACAATGAAACATGTTTCATTGTACCCCGTCTGCAAGTGTTTCATTGTACCCCGTACTAAGGTTACTAAATAAAAAAAACATTTCAAACTTGTAATATTAATTTTTTTTAATTTTGGTTTTGGAGGTATGAAGACAACAACACAAAGGTAACAATGTATAGAAAAAATAACTATTACATATAACAACGAGGAAAAAGAAGCAAAATTACTTTTAGTAAAGAAAGTAACTTTCAATGGTGAAAAACCAATAATCTTCTATTGCTAATGTTGTAAAAGTGCGAATGTATCCAAATCACATCAGTAATTGGTACATATAGTTGCATAACATATATATAAATTGCGACTTTCTGTGACAAATTTTACTGATTTTAGAAGTAATGTTTCATTGTACCCCTTGTTTCATTGTACCCCTTGTTTCATTGTACCCCGTCTTCCCCTAATTGTTTTTGCTTTTTGTGATGCTGGCTGTATATTGAAATTCATCCATAACAAATCAGAAGCAGTCTTCTCTATAAAATTAAAGGAAATAATGGACACTCACCATTGATCTTTTAAAATGTCTAAGCAAATTGCACCAGTAACAGAACTAATATTTGGATGCCATATCTTTGTCACAAATCGTACCTAAGACATACAAAAGTAAGTGGTAAAGAACAGTTATACAAAGAAACAATCAGCAAAATCACAGAAAAATTTATTAATTAAACGGATAAAAAAATGCTAAAATTGAATTCAAAAATAAAAAAAACTTCATGAAAATACCAAATTTAAATTTGATTTACAAACAGCTATGACTAACACAAGTAAGTTTGACAGATTATGACATACTAGTTATAGAGCTCATTGAAATAAAAATACAATAGGCTCTAGAAATCACTGATTACTGTTGAAGTGTTTATTATTTTGTAGGAGTAATTTAAATTTTTTAAAGCACTTAATTAAGTGAGTGATGTAGGAAAATTTCTTTTCATATGATTTTTTGTAAATATCTTTTTAGAATCTGGTAATATTTTTTCTTTTTCTGATCCATGGGTTTCTTCAACTGTGGCATTATCAAACACTAGAACTCTTGACTTGGCAATGCAACATAAGGTTGCCCTTATCTATACACTGATTCATGAAGGGAGATACTTCTTCCAATGCTTGACCTTAAGACTTGTAAAGAATCATAGCATAGAAGAGTTTTATAGGAAATTGCCATATTAATATGAAGGAGAGATCTGTATCAGTTAGTATGAGGTCAATTTCTGGAGTAAAAACAGTTTTACTAGTTTTGAGACTGTGAGCATTTCTGCATCGATCAACTTGGGGTTTAGTTCTTCAACAACCAGTCTTGTTTCATAGCATAAAGCTTGTTGTGCATTTAGGTTTCCACACACAGAAGTATGATAATAGCTCCAATTCCGTCTATGAAGTCAGTCCTGACGGAGTTGTCTCAATTAAAAACTTTAGGAAAATGCTGTTCAGTATTTTCTTTGCCATCTGCATCGATTAAATAGCAGTTTAAGTATGTACTAACTGTGTCTTCTTAATATTTGTCTTTTAGTATTATACACAGAGAAGGAAACAATGTCCATAAAAATTGCAGCTAATCTGTTAGAAGGTAGCAAAACATATACTTAAACTAATTTAGATTAGTGTCACCTTTAAATGAAATATCTATGTTGAACAAAGATTAATTCTAACATCAAAATCATTTAATCTAAATTTAGGATAAAGCTACTATGGTGCTTGGTATCTATAGTTAACTGAATAATGAAAGAAATTAAAGAGACAAGTGGTAAAGTCCTTTTACTTAGAGACTTAAAACAAACTTTCTTTGTTGTTCCAAACTAGTCGGTTAGCATTAAATTCAAAAAATTATAGGAGAAGTTTGCAATTTTAAGAATCAAAAGTAATGTTTGCTGTTGATTCCTTACTCAATGAATGGCTTTTATGGAAATAAATCTTGTAGTTATAGAGAGGTATGTTGCAAAATGATTCAAAGGTTTTCATTACCTTAACCCATATTTAATTATCCTTAACCTGTTAAGGTGTTCATAGGCATATATCCTTTGTGCAACCTTAAACCTGCATGACTTATAACCAGGTTTGACCTTATTGACAGTAGAATGTTTTGATTCTTTCAACCAATGAGTGTGGTTATGTGAGTTGTGAGGTAAAACCTAAGCTAATCAGAAATTGTGACGCTCAGAGGGTTTACATGTCTCTACAATGCAGCCATTTGGTAGATAATGGAAATGAATTGACTGTTCTTAGATCTGAAAAAGTTTTTTTGCTCCTAACACATAAAGCAGTAGTCTCAAACAATGTCTTTCTGGATCAGATTCAAGGTTGATTGAAGATTTTCTTCAAATCATATTATCTCCACCACATTTTTAGGGTTACATGTTTACCAACTTTTCCTTACCTTTCCAGAATACTAAAAATTTTAAAGTAAGATTAAAATGGTTTACAAAAAATGCAAAATATACAATATATTGCTGAATTTCTACACAAATTTCAGCCACTTGAACACACTTTATGGATTTAAAAGTTCAAGCAGTTTATTTTTCATTATTATTGTTGTTGGGTTTCATACTTTAAATCCTCAACATTAAAAAAATTCTTCTGAATAAAAAAGAATTCATTTGCAGGGTTGCCATCATAACTTTACACGTAAAGTAGTTGCTTTTAGTAGCCTGAAAAGTTGAAAATAGTAGTCAAAAGTCTCCTCCTAGCGATAATTTAGTAGTCTTTTCCATTATACTTATATGCTAAAAAGAATAGGACATACATATGCCTACGTATAAGTTTATCTCTACTATTATAAAAGGAAGTGTTTGCCTGCTTTCTGTGATCAAAGTCCTGACAAATCTATGGCACTTACAGTAATGGAATTTGGCACACAGGCAGTCCACATTTTTTGCAATTTTTAGGTAGCGTCAAATTTTGAAATTTAAACTAGAACATTTTAAAGTTAATTTAATAATTATTGTTTTCCTTACAAAGGCAACACCATAAAGAGATGGCAGATACTAAATTTATTTTTCCGTTATTTTGTTTGAACGCTTTCAGCTGAAGAACAAAACAAATAAAATGTTTTAACTGGAGTTATGTAGTTCTTTTATCTATCTCCGAGATCGTACAAAGATAGAGTAAAAATTTCAACTGATTTGAAATCTGCGGCAAATTTCACATTTAAATCGATACCTAAAAACATGATTTTCTTTAAATAAATAATTTTTAAATTGTAACTTTTTCCCCATACCAATTTGACCTTGATTGTGTTAGAGAAATCGGGATCGTTAAAGATAGATTAAAGATTTCAATGGATTTGAAATCTGCAGAAAATTTAACACCAGATAGATACCTTATACATTTGATTTTCTTTTAATAAATAATTTTTCAATTAAGTATTTATATTTTCGCAAGAGATTGGATCTCTTCGCAATTTGAATTTAGCCACATTTGACAATGACGAGGCCATCACGGCATTGCCCTTAGTGTCAACATTTATCATTGTCAGCCATCACGGCGTTGTCTGTTATCCAATAGGCTATGAATTCCCATTTGGTTTGCGAAGAAAACCTTTAGTAAACCACAATTTGTAGCAATCACCTTATAATAAAAAAATTAATATTTTTTGTTTTAACTTTTAAAATAACTGTTGTGAATAAAAAGTACAACTAAAACAAAAACTTGAATGCTGTTAACTTATATAAATATTTGGTATGGTTATAAATATTTGGAAAATGTATGGTTAAATATTTTCTTGATATCGGATTGGACTTAATTCCGCTCTAGTGTCCTTCAAATTCGTTGTTGCCATTTTTGTTACCAAAGCTATTTAAAAATGGATTTAATGCAAAAAAAATTTTAATAGTTGTCTAAAACTTTAAAAAGTCGTCACTTTAAAAAAAATAGTCACTTTTGGTTCTATTTTTGATGAAAAAAGTCGCCATAGGTCCAAGGTTAAAAATAGTTGCCAATGGCAACCTTGCATTTACAGTTCAAAATATTCAGAGATCAGTAAGTCACTTAATAAAACTTACACATAAAAAAATACCCATACATCTCAATCTCACAAAAATTCTGTAATACAAAACTTAATTTGCTTCCGGGATCAAAACTACCTATTAATTAAAATTTCTAAATAAAAAATAAAAACTGACATTGCCAGAGATAGAAAATTGCATACTTATTAATAATTTAATCCTACTATTGCATGTGTGTTTTCAAATATTTTCTGTATAAACATTGCTTATACTTTCTACTATTTTATCATAAATATTATAGCTTATGTCATGATTCCCGTCTTTCCCAACGTTGGTAGTGTTCAACTGTTCTCGTGTTCAAGAATTGTTTTACGATTCAGAGGAGTCAAACGTGTTTTGCACCGGACGGTGCAGCGTGTATTTTGAAACTTTATATTGTATTGTAAATAAATGTCCATGTCCAATTTAGGTGTGCAGTGTCCCTCTGTTCTTGGCCACTACTACACACACTGTCAATCAAAATAGACATAGCTTGGTCACTATGACAGTTTACATTACTTGTTTCTTTATATTTATGTATATCATGATTTAGTATTTATTGTGGCTGAGCAATTTCTTGTGAATGTATTTTAAATATAACTTAAAACTCATGATAGAGTATAAAAAGTGATCAACTTTATTGTAAGTTTTGCCTTTTAGGGTAAGTTTTATTATAAAAAAAAGAATTAGAATAATTAAGAATAAACACAGGAAGACTGATTTCAAGCCACACAAAATATGAAGAAATAAGCTCTAGATGTTTTGTTTGATTTGAAGTAACAATTTTAAACTGTTTATTGTTTAAATAATTTAATACAATGCTATAAAACAAGAATTATAATACACTTTCACCAGAGGAAGAAAAACATCACATTTTTAAATCAATTAGGGTTAATTCAATACAAAATTCTCTTCCACATTCTACACCGAACATAAATTGCCCCTTCAAAACTCCTTCATAATTTTAATTCTCTCTATGACTGATTCTGCAGAAAAGGCAGGTTACAATATCACAAATACCCATGTTTAATCAATTTAACCCACCTATAGGTAGAAAATATTCAAGCATTTGATTTTGCAGAAAAGTGTTGCCATGTATTATATCGACTAATATTCTCACAGGAACTAAATTTATTTCTAATACTTCATAGCAATAAAACCACATATTTTGGGAAGAATTTAGAAATTAATTTTTTTATTACCCTACAAATTCTGATATATCTATAAACACCTTTTAGTTTGAATTAAATAAAAATAGATACCATATATAATTTAGGTAGGAACCTTCAAAACATAGCTAGAAGCTTCTAAAAAAAAACCTGGGACAATTCTCTTGACAACCTGAAATAAGGATCATGGATTTCATTTCTTTATTCAAGAGAAATCGAAGTCTTTAAAGGTGAACTGACTAAGCACTGACTTTACATGTGAAGAAGTAGAATGAAAATTTTGAATAGCTAAACACAAGAAATTACCCAAATATCCTTAAAGTATGTAGTCTTGTGGATTCCGGTTTTAAGTATAAGAGCAAGAAACAATAGCAATGATAATGAGTTGGTGGGGGCAAAACCAATCACTGTGATTGCTATTCATACTTTTGTATATGACAGCCATCTCCTATTGAGCTATCACAGTCTTTCAAAAATAAACTGACCCAAGCCTTCTTACTGGAGTCGCACTACAGCTGGGCACCTGTTTATAATACCCAAACAAGAATGGCACTATCATTAAAGCTTCCTTCCTCCCCCCCCCCCTATTAGTGGGGATGTAAACTACTTCTGAATTTTATACCTAACAAGCAAAATTATCTGACCTCACTGAAGTTGAACTGGTTAACTATACATTGAAAGTGTCCAAAATAATTTAACATCATTTGAGACATAATTTCTACAGCCTACTTTGGACACAAATCCTATACATGGATATTCATCCATGTAATACATTTCACAACCCAGCCAAAGCTACAAACTATGAAAGGTGACAGATACTTACTAAGGTTACTACTACAAAAGACGATTATGAGGCAGGATTAGGAATTCACTTTCATAAGTTCTCTTCTTGTAAAATTGCTCAACTCAATTCGTAAAAATGACGAATCTACGGCGAATACTCTCACACTCAAGATATTTTATTACCAAATCAAAAGCAAATGCGTTTTTTCTTGAAATTTTTGTTTCGTGACATGCATAATACTGAAAGAACTTGTTTTAAAATTAAATGTCTTCAGTACAGGTAAAGTAAAGGTAACCAATTACCATGTTTTAAAAATTGCAAATCAGTCTGACAGCATTTCTTGTAAAGAAAATCATTGTTTTAACCAGCCTTTCCTTACAAGTTGCTTAAATATAGCTTCAATTCATAAAATAAACCAGCTTGACCTTGTTGCTATGGCAAATAATTCTCAATTTCAAAAAGTCCCTGTTCGTAATTTCGTAATGTTAATATTCTTTCAATGTTGGCAAAATTGCACATAAAATTTGCTTTATTCTAACTTATGGTAAAGTTGCGATTGCGAGTGATGAAAAGGAAATGCAATTAATACAAAAAAAATAAGTATTAAAAAAATGTTAGACAAATAGGAACAACCTGCTGAAGTAGCAGATAGTTCCCTTTCTAGATAGCACACTTTCTATTGTTTCAGTCTTAATGAGATATTTTTTTCCCTCACCTGTGAAAATATTCAGGAAACATTTGTCATTATTCACAGCTTTTATCCAAATTTTTAAGAATTACTAGTATCTCTGTTAAAATTTCTTAACTGATTACATCATTTGATGGCCCCCCAAGTGTTCTACCTAACATCTCATACCTTATTTCAATATATGATAAGAACATGGTGCAGGCCCCTTGCCAACCAAAAGTTTGCACAAGTGGAAGTACATGTAACAAAACTGATAGGTTACCATAATCTCTACTATTATAAAAGAAAATGTTTGTCCGTCTGTTTTCTGCGAGCAAAGTCTTGACGAATCTATGGCACTTAAAGTAATGGGATTTGGCACACAGGTAGTCCAAATTTTAAAGTTCAACTTAGAACATTTTAAAATGAATTTAATGGAATTTAATTATTATCGTTTTCTTTGGAATGGCAACAGCATAAAAAGATGGCGGTTGTTAAATTTATTTTTCCTCTTCTGTTTGATTTTGTAGAGGAACAATTTGTCAGCAGACTAAAAAACAAAGTTTTGATGGGAGTTATGTCCTTCTTTTTTCTATCTCCTAGATCGTTAAAGATAAATAAATATTTGAAATCTGCGGAAAATTTCACATTTGATAGACACCTTAAATTTGATTTTCTTTTAATAAATAATTTTTTAATTAAATATTGTGGGATTGTGCGACGAGCGCGCCAAAGCCTGATACGTCCGCAGCAGTAACGCCACCTAGAGGAAGCGTCCGCTCAGAAGCGACCGCAGCAATGAGACAGATGTTCCCCCAGACACCGAAGCTAGCAGTTGGGCAGACGGCCCATGACTTTTTAGGCAGATGGCCTCTTAGTTGTCGGATATTCTTAATTGTCAAAGATGTTTGTAAATATACTGTAAATACATTAATTTTGTAATTAAACTTAAATTTAAACTTTAAGAGTTATTTATCTTTTACCTTTTACGAACCCACATATATTTGGGTGTTTGGCCTGGATTTAATTAAAGGCCGAAGATTGCCGTTTTTATCTGAACCGTTCGAGAAACGCATTTTACGCTTAGACGCGGACAATTCCAATATTCGCCTGATGCTCATCGGATTCAAGGTGCGAACTTCATTTGAGTGAAGGACCGTGACTCAGCATATTGGATCTTGAGGAATACTTCATCTGAACTGTGAGTACAGATTTTTCATTTTGACACTAACATGGCTACGTATTTAGCCGGAGCACGCAAGATCGATCTTCTAGCGCTAATAGAAGAATTAGAACTAATAGCAACGGAAGGAACCAAAATTCCGCAGCTTATTAAGTTGATAACAAAAGCCGATGAATACAGTGAGGAATTAACAAAAACGCTTTTAAAAAGGATTGTTTCTGAACGAGAAACAAAGGAAAGAGACGATAAAGCTGAACGCGAAAGGGAAGCTAAAGAAAACGAAAAGAAAGCAGAACGCGAATTTCAGTTGAAGAAGTTACAGCTAGAAAACAAAAGTACTGGAAGTTTCGATTTTATTTCCCCACTTAAAACTGACTTTTCAAAACTAATGACACGTTTCGACGGAAACTGTGATTTAAGCATGTATTTATCTTTGTTTGAAAAACAAATTAATCGCATAGAAATACCTAAAGAAAATTGGGTTATTTTCCTTGTGAGTCTTTTACCGTTGGATATCGCAAATTTAATTGCAAGAGAGCCTGATCCGCTCGCAAATGATTACGACCACGTGAAAAAACTTTTACTGAATCGATTTAAACTAACACCAGAGCAGTTTCGACAGCACTTTTTTACTCACAAAAAAGAAACAACCGCATCTTGGCGTGATTTCGCCTACGAGTTAGATAATTTTTTCGAAGAATGGGTTGTGGGTCTTAGTATCTCTAAATATGAAGAATTGAAAGATCTCATAGTGGCGGATCAAATTAAAAGGAAAATACCGTTTGAAATGCGCGAGCATTTTATTGATGAATTATCGAAATTGAATAAAGTAGCCGAATTAGTGAATAAATTGGATGAGTACGAGGCGGCAAGATTCCATCTTAAAAGACCGGGAGCTAGAGATATGAAATCAGCTGAAACACAAAGTCATCAGCGCTCCAAAAAATTCAATGATAAACCGTCGATCGTCCGTGCTCACCAAAGTGTTACTAACCAATATATTAAATGTTTTTCATGTAATGAAATTGGTCATAGAATTTCTGAGTGTCCAAATAAGAATAAAGGAATTAAATGTTTAAAGTGTAATGAATATGGACACCGTAAATTCGAATGTAATAAAGGTGTAAAAACTGATATTCATGAAGAAAAGAAAGTTTTAATTAATATGTCCAGTAATCGTGAAAAGAAGTTGTATAAATGTCTTAAAATTATGAGTAAATATGTTGATGCTTTAATTGATACGGGATCAGATTTATCTATTTTGAAATATGATTTTTATATGCAAATTGGTGCACCAGAATTAACCCCATGTGACATAATGTTAAATGGTATTGGAAATCAAAGTGTAAAATCACTTGGTTATTTTTGTGCTGAAATTACTATTGACAATTTTAATATTCTCACTGAGATTTTTGTTATTGAAAACTTGTGTTGTAATATTGTGATTGGTATGGACGTAATTAACAAGCTTAATATTTCAATATCAGGAAATGATTTAAGGATTTTGAGCTTTCGAGAAAACTCTATTAATCTTTCTTTCACACACACTTCGGAAGTGAAAAAGTCAGAAAAAATAAAAGCTAAGCGTTTTGAGGGACCCCATTCAGGAAGTGAAGGAATAAAAACAAAAACGAGTTGCCGAAATGGAGCCACTGTTTTGGAATACGAAAGTAATGAAAGGCAGATGTTTGGTATCCCCTCCCCCCTGACTCACCCTTTCAAAGAAGAAAACAGGTGTGAACTATTGGCGACTGCCATTAATATCCCAATGATAGGCGTTGCGTCATCTTGTGCACAGGATGTTCAAGAAAATGATTTGACTTTTAATCCTTTATCCGAATTGCCGATTTCCTTGACAGATGAAATTGAATTGCAACATATAAAAGATCCTAAAATAAGAAACGAGTTAGATATTTTGATTAGTGAATATAAGCCGCATAAAATTAAAGACACAGAAGTAAAAATGACTTTAATTTTAACTGATGATATACCGATTTGTCAGAGACCGCACCGAATGTCTTTAAAAGAACAGAAAATAGTTGAGGAACAAATACAAGTATGGCTAAAAGACGGAATAATTAAACCCTCCTGTTCTAACTACGCTTCACCCATTGTTTTGTGTAAAAAGAAGGGTAATAATTCATACAGATTGTGCGTTGATTATCGATCGGTTAATCGAAAGTTAATCAAAGATAAGCATCCACTCCCATTAATTCAAGATGTTTTAGATTGCTTGGGAAACGCACAGGTATTTTCCACTTTGGACTTAAAAAACGCATTTTTCAACATACCAATGGACCCTAATTCGACACGTTACACAGCATTTGTCACCCACGAAGGACAGTACGAATTCAATGTTGTACCTTTCGGATGTAGTAACTCACCAAGTGTTTTTGTGAGGTACATAAACACGGTGTTTAGAGACTTAATTCGAGACAAGACTATAATAATTTACATGGATGATATTGTTATACCTTCCATTGATGAACAAGAAGGGCTGGAAAAAATTAAAAGGGTTTTGAAGGTTGCGTCAGAATACGGCGTAATAATAAATTTTAAAAAGTGTCAATTTCTTCAGCATTCGATAGAATTTCTCGGATACGTTATCGAGGGCGGCAAAATTCAACCTTCCCCATCCAAGACGCGTGCAGTGAAAAATTTTCCCCAGCCGAAAAATGTAAAACAAGTCATGAGTTTTTTGGGTCTTTGCTCTTACTTTCGACAATTTGTCGGTGGATTTTCAAGAATTGCAAAACCATTAAGTGACCTGCTTCGAAATAATGTCGAATGGACATTTGGCTCTGAGCAAGTCAAAGCATTTGAAAGGCTAAAGGAAATTCTCTCAAGTAGTCCGGTATTGCATCTCTTTAGGCAAGGAGCAACCTTAGAATTACATACGGATGCTAGTAGCCACGGCTTTGGAGCTGTTTTGCTTCAGCAAGCTCATGATGGGAAATTTCATCCCATTCACTTCATGAGCAAGAAGACTACTCCTCAACAAGAGAAGTATTGTTCTTACGAATTGGAAGTACTGGCTGTAATCGAGGCTTTGCGAAAATTTCGCTACTACTTGTTGGGTACTAAGTTCAAAATAGTGACCGATTGCGCTGCATTTCAGAGGACTATGCAGAAAAAAGAGCTTACACCAAAAATTGCTCGATGGGCATTGTCACTCGAAGAATATGATTATGAGGTTGTCCATAGATCAGGCACCCAAATGAAGCATGTCGATGCCCTAAGCAGGAACATATTGTTGATAACAACTCGTGCACAAGGAGAATTAACAACCCAAATAGAAGCTGCACAACATCAAGATGATCACATTAAAGCAATTAAAACTCTAGTTGAAGGAGGACATGAGAGTGAACATTTCATTAAAGGCGGAGTTCTATACAAGTATGAGAATGGGAAAGAACTACTAATGGTTCCTCAAGCGATGCAAAATAACATCATTAGAGACGTTCACAACAAAGGTCACTTTGGCGCTGCCAAGACAGAGGAAATTCTTAAGCAACAGTTTTTTATTCCTAATGCAAGAAAACATGTTGAAATCGTTATTTCTAATTGCGTACAGTGCATCCTCTGCAATAGAAAACGTGGAAAAGGCGAAGGGTTTCTTAATCCAGTGCCGAAAGACAACGTTCCACTTGGGACTTACAATATCGACTTTTTGGGACCCCTTCCAACAACGAATAAAAGATACCAACATATTTTCTCGGTAGTCGATGCCTTTACGAAGTTTGTCTGGTTGTACCCAGTGAAATCTACCTCGGCTAGCGATGCTATAGAAAAGCTGAAATTACAACAAGCTACTTTTGGAAACCCATCACGAATAATTTCAGATAGGGGATCAGCGTTTACATCGAAGGAATTCACTGATTATTGTACTGATCAGGGAATTGAACATTGTAAAATAACAACCGGAATTCCTAGAGGCAATGGGCAGGCAGAAAGGTTTATTGGTCTGCTGATTCCTGCTCTTGCCAAACTTTCAATAGAGGAGCCTAGCAAATGGTTCAAATATGTTCCAAGTCTACAAAGTATCATAAACAGTACACCATCCAGAAGTACGAAGCATACGCCATTCGAACTGATGATTGGCATCACGATGAAAAATAAAGAAGATATGAAGATAAAAGATATACTGGAAGAAGAGTATGAAAAGTCCATGATGAAGGAGAGAGAAGAATTACGCGAACAAGCAAAAGACAATATTTTCAAATTGCAACAGGAAAATAAACGTCAGTATAACAAAGGGAGAAAAAAATCTAGAGTGTACAAAGTAGGAGATCTAGTGGCCATTCAGCGTACGCAGTTTGGAGTTGGGCTTAAGCTGAAACCTAAATTTTTGGGACCCTATAGAGTTGTAAAAGTGTCTCCTAATGACAGATATGCCATTGAAAAAGTGGGCGATCATGAAGGTCCACGCCTAACTACTTCAGCAGCTGATTACATGAAACCCTGGTCCACTGGTCAACAGTAAAAAAAAATGTATATATGAGCCTTTTTTCCCTCTTTCTTTCTTCTTTTTTGTTTGTATTTTCAGATATGTGATAATGTTATGGCCTGTTTACTGATGTTGAAGACGGCGAATTTCGAGGACGAAATTACAGTCAGGATAGCCGATTGTGGGATTGTGCGACGAGCGCGCCAAAGCCTGATACGTCCGCAGCAGTAACGCCACCTAGAGGAAGCGTCCGCTCAGAAGCGACCGCAGCAATGAGACAGATGTTCCCCCAGACACCGAAGCTAGCAGTTGGGCAGACGGCCCATGACTTTTTAGGCAGATGGCCTCTTAGTTGTCGGATATTCTTAATTGTCAAAGATGTTTGTAAATATACTGTAAATACATTAATTTTGTAATTAAACTTAAATTTAAACTTTAAGAGTTATTTATCTTTTACCTTTTACGAACCCACAATATTTATATTTTCGCAAGAGATTGTGACATTACGCCGACTGGACCTCTTCGCAATTCAAATCTGACAATGACAAGGCCATCCCGGTGTTGGTTTGCGAAGCAAACTATAGTTCATAATATCCATGCCAAATTGGAATTTGTTGCAATCACAGGGGGTTAGTGAGTAGTGGTCACATATGACCCCACCAAAAGAACTGTCACAGGCAATGCCGAGCTGGCCATGCAGTGTCTAGTCCTAAATAATCGCCAATTGGCGATGGTAATTATATTGCCAATTGGAAATGGAGTAGTGTTCTTGAGTCCAATTCAATATCTGTATCAATATGAATATAGAATATGTATCCAATTCAATATGAATATAGTATCCATATCTTCACATAAATGTATTTTATACCTCTAAATGAAACAAAAATATTAAAAAAATATAACAGTGTCTCCTTCATTTTACTCGTGTCAGTTCTTATTTCCAATAAAATGCACGGAAAAAAAGCACACATCAGTCAAGTTACCACCATTAGATTCTGAATGTCTACTTCACTTTCATCTCATTTCCTTGTTCAAAGACTTTTCAGTACATTTTGGATACAATGATCTCTCTTCAAGATATCTCAATGCTTTCTATAAATAGACTACCGAAAAATTTCATTAAAGTGGCAAACTCTTTCTGCAGGATTAGCAATGTTATGCAATGCTATAGCTCATAACAAGCATATTTAATTAAATGTAAAAATTGATTAATGAATTTCACAATAATTTTATTTTGTTTATATCTGCAGTTGCTATTTGATAATATATGAATTATGTGGACCTCTGTGCCATTTGCTATTTTATGCCCTTTGTTTCTTAATTTAAGATGAACCAAAAATTAGAATTTTCTTTTCTATACAACAAAATGTATACAAAATGAAAATATGGCACATATTTTTGAAATCTAAGAATGAGATGAAAAAAAAATCATAATTTAAAAATTTAATAGTATTTGTTATTTTGAATTAACTATCTATTTGAGCATTTCTCTAAGTAAAAAGAATCCAGAAACTGGAGGACTGTAATGGTGGGAAACAAGGCATTGGGGCACAATTGCTAACTCAGAAGACTGAAAAACCTAAAAATTTCCCCCAGATAAATACATTTTAGAGCCAAAACTAGATTTCTGATTTTTGTAAAAAAAAATGCAGAAACAAATTATAATTTGTGATATTCTCAAGAATTTGACATTTTATTTAATGTTTATTAGCTTGAAAACTCATATTTGTGAGTAAAAAAAATGCTAACTTTATCTTTTTGCAGTAGCTTCATAAATTGTTATAAATCTAATAATAAATATGAAATAAATAATATAAAATAAAAAATCTCCAGAAATTTTAAAGTTTTCATTAATAATAAAAATTAATACTATTAGTTTTATGCAATATGAGTAATTCAGTTAATAAGGAAGAATTATATATATATAAAGCGAAATAAAATATTAAAAATTATGTTATAGGCATGATAAATTAGTGTTATAAAGTACAATAGCATGTAAGCTTTTCCTTTATTTCCATGATATAAATTGCAGACTTTCATTTTACGATGATAAAAATAGAAAAATCTTGCATGTTCTTCAATAAAATATAACAATTTTAAATAATTTCTTTAACACAGTGCATATATAGCAGTCAATAAAATGAAACAGATTAAAATTTTCTGAAAAATTAAGTATTAAATAGAAAATTCTTGAATATTATTCAAATTTCAATCTTTGGATAACATTCTCGTTCTCAGAGTTCATTCTCTCACTCTTTTGAGAATATTCACTGCTCACATTTTTACACAAGTGTATTTATAGCATGTTACTATTACTACACAAAACAAGAATTATTACTTTTTACTAAATAATTATCATATATTTGATGTAAGAGTGTCACAAGTCAAAGTTACTTTTGCCGAAGAAATTTCTGAAAACATTGTGAGTACAAGATTTCATTGATTTACCATTTTTGATTTTTTTTAATAAGGATCCTGCAAACGTATGTCCTGTTTTCAGAAAGTGAACAACCCACAGTAACAATTTCAAAAAGAGGTGCAAAAAATAAAAAAGTGTATTTATCAAATGCTATTGACAGAATATTTAAATTTTGTACTTATAATCACTTAAGGCGTCTAGAATTTTGGAAAACACATTGTAAAATAACAGGTTGTTTTTTTCTCATCCCTAGTCAGAAACCTGCTCCTCGATTGTGAGTATGCATAGACAGCTCGTGAATCTTTCTTGACGATTGATTGTTTTTTTATAGACGTGTTATTATAGTCAATTTAGATTTCTTGTATGTGAAACCTTCATTTCAACAATGCCTGAACCCAAGTGCACTTTTAATGTTAACTTATAAGCTAAGTACCCGTTTATAAAACACAAAAGTAAATTTTAAGAAATCCTGCCAAGAATTTCATTCTTATTTAAAATCAATACCAAATCTATTTAAACAAATTTGTCCTTTATAAAATATAAGACCCCATAAATTATTTATTTTCACATATTCAACAAACATTTCTGTTCTTTTCATTAATAAAAACTAAAAGAAATATGTGTTTTCTTGAATACTCATACTATTACCTAAAAATTAGTAAATGTCCCGTTTTAAGGCAAAAAATAAATGGTCACATTATGTTTTACCTATCTCAAAATATGTTCTAATATAAATCTTTCAAATAATAATCAATTTCACAGAAATGGACATCTGCCACCTGTTAGTTTGTGCTGTGCTCTCTAGTCTGGACAACTGCAGCCAATACTGGAAGGCCAGAGGACAGATAGGAAGCTAATTTTACTTTTTTTTTTGTACCTTATTTCATCAATTTTATGTATTGTTCATCTTTTGCTACTACAAACCTTCATGTTCTGTATTTTATTTTTTGCCAGCCACAAATAAAAATAGTTTTGTGAAAGTGCATTTTAAATCTTATCAATAATAATTTATTTGACAGGTGAAATATGGTTTGGTTTATGCTTTTCTGATCCTCTTTTGGCACATGAGTAGTGAAATATGATCAACAAATTCTTATAGTACAAAAAGTTTCATTGTCTTACTTTTGGTGGATTAAAAGGGTAGGTTTCTGGTACTTTGATTTCTAAAACAAAATTTCCTCCTTCATATGGTGTGTCCGGTGGTCCAGCAATTTCTCCTCTTAGTTCTGTGTAAGTATCGTTTATAATTTCAACACTGATTGCACACTTAGCCGCCTGTAGTAAAAAACAATGCAATATTTTAACTGCAGTTTTAAACTGGCATGCAGACTTTTAAAACGACAGTTACGTAAAATATAAAAGATCAGATATATAGTAATTTCAATGTCTTAGAAAGTAACAAATTTTATAGGAGGAAATAGAACAGAATATTAGACATAGCTATATTTGATTAGTGTATAATCTATATTTAGCATAAAAAATATCACATAATTTGTGAAAATATTTCGTAATAGAATTTCAACTTCTGATTTAAATTGTTGCAGAAATTTCATTTCTGATTAATGATTACCTCTTCACTCTTTACAACTTCTTTAAATTCCCGTTTGATTCGCTGCACAGCTATGTTTGCCATGATCCACCGGCCACCATAAATTATAAAATACTACTAATTCTGATCATTAATTCAAATAGATTCATAAAACCAAAATATTTATATACAACATGAATTTATGAGTGTCATTCCATAGTTTTAATGTATATAAACACAAGAACAAGACCCAGAGCAAAAAGAAATCGAAGTTTAATCCAATTGTTGCCAATTCTAGTACCATAATTCTTTGAATAAAATTTAAAATTTTCATGCAGTGTTAAAGTTTATTTTCTTTTTGTTCTGATCGAAGTGTACAAATCATCAGGAAAACAAATGTCTGATCCTCAATTTCTGTTTTTATAACGTTTGTCAGCAATTATGCATCAGACTGTTCTGCTCATGTTCTGTTCTGCTCGTCAACATAATTTCGGTATCGAAAAAGAGCGATTTTCGCAATGATATCGCATCGTATCGCTTAAAATTATCAGGAAACTTACTCATTTCAGGACAACTTTACGCTAGTGTCACGTGATGGGTGCGCCGGGTTACTCTAGTTTTGTGACTTTTTTTTGGCGCTTATAAAGTGTTTGGCCACCTTTGTTAGATCGAAGTTTTCAGTGAATGATTAATCGGAATTGCTCCATTAATCGCATTCGCAATTCTAATTCTGCCATTTTCAGTTGGCCTTTGACAAATGCTTGTAGCGTAAGCCATATTCTGTGAAAAAAAATTTTCCTTGAAAGCTATAATCTTTTAATCTAGGTGTCCTTGAATGAATAAATCAAAGTACGTGACAGCATTTATTACACTTTTTTTTTGTACATATTGTGATTTAAAATGTATATTCTCAAACGTTCCCAAATGATTTCCTTGAGTAATTCAACTTCTTGAATGTTTCTCAAAAGAAAGGATATTTCTGTTTAATTGATGTAGCATCTGTTTGCTCTTGTATATTGTATTTTATGGTTCATAATGCATGTTTTCTACATTATTCAGCTTTGGAACAATACGCTTGACCATGTTTGTAACGTTGATGACAGCTGGATGTTCCATCAAATACGAAGAACTAATACACGTAAGGATTAAATATATGTAAATAACAATGTTTATATCTGCTTTCATTAATAATTGTAATCTCTTGTCTCGTAATTTTCCAAATGGTACGTTCTATTAAGTCAACTTTGCTTGGAATGCTAACAAGTAAGATATACTTTTATTTGCCGGCAAATTAATTTTAGATCATTTGCTTCTGTTGATACCTATTTAGGAAAAATACTTCTGGTGATTTTTCTCTTGACATATTAGTATGCAGTTAGCCAGCCAAACCTCATTAAAGACCCACTCAATATGAATTAACTCGTAATACAAACTAAATTCCAGTCCCATCAAAAATTCAAACATTGTTAATTAGAATTGTTATATAAATGCTGGTTACACTATTAGGGGCAAACATATTTTATTTATAGAAGTATTAAGTGACTCCAAAGTTGATGAAGAGTGCAGATGAAAAAATAAATGAAGATTCTAATAACAAGAGTAAACATGTCTTTAAAAGAAACTAAGTTACTGTTGGCTTAAAAATTGTTCACCGCTATTTGTTTGGTGATGAAAATTCACTGTTTAATTTACATAATCAATAATTATCTGAAAAATAATTAATCAAAAACAAACAATTTTTGTGAGGAAGAATATAATTTATATGATCCAGGAATTGTATAATTAGTAATGTAACTACATAAACTACCCTTAATATGAAATTTGTCTCAATAAGGTTGGATTTTCTGTATTTATGCTCTTGGATATCGCATTTATAGTTCGTAATGTAAATTTTTTGCATGGGTGCATGTTCAACTTCAAAATTTCCTTTAGCTATTTTTGCTATGTTGATGAAAGCTCGTAAATAACAATAGTTGTATCTGCTTTTCATTGATTGCAATTTCTATTCCTATTTTAATATTTTATGCAGATTCTGGATACTGTTGAGTGACTTGATTTTGTATGTTTCCTAGAGAATATGTTCTGGTTGGTATACTAGGGGTTTCATTGAAACCATAACAATTTAGCCATTATTGTTACATTTATGGTTCATAATACATGCTATCTGCATGTTCAGTTTCAGAACATTTACCTTTAAGCATTTTTGTTTTTCTATTAAAGATGAGTGTGCATGCTTAATATGAACTATTATGCACAAGGTATAATTCTAGATATTTAAAGATACAAGTCTACTTCAGTAACGATCTGCCTAACGAAATGGGCTTGGTTTTGAATGCTATCTAGCAGAAATTGCTGAAAGTATCAAATAATGAATCTCATGTCTGAAGAAGAAGAACCTTTATTAAGAATTGGGACCTTTGATAAGAGGCCACAGTTCTAGTCGGGTGAAGAACGACGAACTCTATTCTCGTGTCTCGCTTAAAAGCTATTGCAATCTGTTCAGATGACACCAGGTTGCTCACCTTTTTCCATGAAAATCATGTGTTGTCCTTTGTTCACTGTCTCCAAGGCAATGCAAGAAATATAAAACAGTTATATTGTAATTCACCAAGAAAGGTACCACATTTGATCACAGCACTTTGTTTTATCTACACAATCTTCAAGATTTAAATTATACATGTTTTTTGCTTTTGTTGTACCAAATGGTGGATTTTGTTGAGGGAGCATTTTTTTAATGTTGCCCAACAGAATCTACTTTTCGGTTGATAATCAAAGATTTTGGATAACATGCTTCTATTTACATTTATGAACTGTTACATGTTATATCCTAGTCTGTTATGCAAGTTTTTTACCAACTGAATCTCTGTAATTGCAAGTGATCACTAATAGCTTGGGATATAATCTTTGGTAGATAACAATATTTTAATCCATTTACTTGTATTTATATTTCTAGTTTGATTCATAATTTAATGTTTTATATTTTTATCAAAGGAAAGATTATGTTGAGAGTCAGCTTGGATTTTTTAATGTTACCAAACAGAATATCCCTTATCTTACGTTTACCTTAGTAAAAATATATAGTAGATTTGTGTAAGATTCAACTTGATAATTGTTAACTGAAGAAATTTATTTTTTGTGTAGAATAAAGATTTTTTTGCAAATTGTTTGTATAAATTTTTTGGTTCTTGGATACTGCTCTGGTTCATAATGAATGCATACTAATTTTCTTCATCAAAATGAAGGGTTTTGTTGTGTTAGCCACACAGTAGATAACAATTACAACATGCTGGGGTTAAGGTATACTATAAGGTACCATATTCATCAAACAAAAATTGTATACATATTGAACATGCAGGAACTGGTTTCTATTACTTTCCCAGAAATATTTTATTACTTTGTTCATATGTCAAAATTTTGTTTTCTCTTAAGAGAATGAAAATCATTTGTCCCTTAGAATCACCAAGCGTCTAAAAGTTTATCAGAAGAGAAAAACTACAGATTACTATTTCTACTTCCTATTTTTCAGTTAAATATTATTGTTCTGAATAGAATTTGGGATCTGAGAGTTTTGGATCCATCAATTCTACTATAATGCAATGATAAACTATTGAAAATTGTGATATTTCTCAATTTGTATATAATATGTAGTTGCAAATAAGTATAATTTCAACTTTGAGGGGAGCACGTTTCAAAATTTTCTTAAACATAACTAATAATTAAAAACAGTAATCAACCCTCAAGTATCAAAAAATAGTGTTGACTACCGAACAAACCTAAACTTTTTTTAAACAATCATCAAGTGTAGGATTTTGCATTGTTTATTGAAAGACAAACTTATTTGAGTGAATAAAATGTGTTTTGTAATAAATATATTGATATAAGGGGCTTTGTTTGAGCATTATCATGCAGCTTTCATGATTGATTTGCAAAGTGATTTAGAGTTTATTTAATGATTTATTTTACGTTTTTTTTTTGTTATAGAACCCTATAGTTTATACCTTACAGGAAGAAAACTACCCTTTGTGAAATTTTAGAAATCTGAATAAACTTGTCCATTTAAAGTTTGCATCTGTCATTTCAGTAGATCAAGTGAAGAGAAGAAGGTTTTAATATTTAAAACTTTGTTGGTTGACATAGAAAATTATTCTGATTTGATGATCTCATTGAGAGTAACTTGTAGATTTTTTTTTTCAGTTTGGCATTTATCGACCAATGAATAAAATCTCAATTTCCTATAGCAAACTAAAAACTATCTAAGCTTCTTATTTGTATTAACAAATAAAGCCTTCAAGATGGACAAGAGAAACCTGAAAAGTTCAAACACATTTTTAAGGTGTTTTTTTGTTAAGAATATTTAGATTTTTTTTTATTTAGTTACAATCCTATAGCTATAGTCCTATTTAACTACGCTACTATTCCAATGGCCCTGGGGTATACATACAATTATGAATTAATAAACAGTAGATTTCTGTACTTAAAAGTTTATTTACTTATTCATAAAAAATATCAGTTAATAGCTTTTTGGGTCAAACACCTCTTTTATTTGAGATTGAACTTTTTTCAACAAAATTTTGTCACAAAGGTTTTTTTTTAATCCTACGCCCAGCTCAAGGCCTTTCGGCCATATGCTGTCTTGCCATCCAATACAGCAAAGAAAGTCCTTGGGGGGAAGTATCCCTGATGTCAGTGTCCTGTAAATTAGAGCACTCCGCAAGGTGTTGTCTGTTCATAAGACCTTATGAACGCAACAAAGCGGACCAATCGGGGAGGTAGCCACACCAAGTCACAAATTGACCGTGGGTAAAACTCCCGATAATTCACCCGCGGATAATCGGGAGTTTAATGTGTCTGAAACTTTTTTTTCTCCATTTTACGATACTAATCTTCATAACGAAGGTTTTCTTCTATGAACTATAGGGTTTACACTGACATCAAGGCTTCTTTTTCATATTTAATTTCACTTTATTCAAAATCAAAGTTAATGATGCTTCGCAATTGTAGGAATCAAAAATTTAAAGCAAATTGCCAACTTACAGGGCATAAAGTTAAATTAGTTTCATACCAAGGGACGATGAATGGACCTCCAAAGTCCAGGTTTTACTATTTTCCACTTCGCTATACAGTCTATCTGCTTTTTCTGAAGGTTGTAACTGCGATAGTTGGTATCTTACTCGAAAGAAACTGTCTCTGGAAAAATCCAAGCCTCTGGGTGTAAAAAACGACGAAATTATTCTGGATAGACATGGATAAATTCCCTTGGAGACAGATGGGTTTTCTATTCCTTTGGCAAAAATATGCTCACTCAGATATCGTTAAACACGATTGAGGTTATTTTTTGATCCATTGACAACCATTACACGCACAAGGTGAACATCGTATTTATCAATGGGACACAAATTAGTAGTGTTGTAAGAAAATCCAAGAATAGTAAATTTAAAAAAATTATTACTGAAAAGTTATATAGCAGCACATGTTGAAAAGGTTAATGCTTGAAGAATTCTTAGCAAACGTTCAATTTAACGATATTTTTAGAAAAATTTTGTTCTGTTATATGGTACGCTACGGTTTAATTAGTGATGACTTATGATTAATTTAACATATCCCGCATAACATAACAATAATTGGTGCATATGTGTATTGAAAACCTTTTAGAACAAGGGATTTCGATGTACTAATTTTTGTATGCTTATTCGTCTCAGTAAACGTGAATAGAAATTATGTTTTTTTTTTATATAAATGAGATTTTATCTTTTCAATATGTTTTTGGGTAATCGTAATTGAAAAAGTTATTCAATTGTCCTAAAGCAATAACAAGTTTCCTGTGTCTGACTTCACTTAAAACGATGAAGTGTGACAAGCATAATGACTGATTTAAAACCCAAGTTGATTCAAGTTCAATTTGTTTTCCCATCATTCGTGCATCCTGTACTTTTTACTCCTACAAGGTTTTCCCGTTCGATACCATCAAATAAGATTACCTTCCCCACCAAGTACCACATTTTGTAAACATAAATGTAATCGGTTAAGAGCAAAAACTTATCAATTTCCAAAAATAATTTGTTACTATTAAGATGTTAAAGACTAATTATTACTTTTGGTATAAAAAAATTGGCATTTTGATAGATAAGCGTTTAGTGTTGCCGAAAACAAGTCAGGTAATTAGTTTCTGCTGTAAGCTGACTATGTGGGTTATCTCTACTATTATAAAAGGAAGTGTTTGAGTGTGTTCTGTCTGCGTGGACTGTCCTGACGAATATATGGCACTTACAATAATGAGTAGATCCGAAGGTTCCTGGTTCGAATCCGGGTCAGTGCATGTATGTTTGTAAGCGTATGGTGTAGAGGCGGCTGGTGCACCTTAAATCTATCGTGGTCGAAAGTCCTCACGTTGGGTTAGTGTGGGAGTTTGGAGAGAGGGGTGCCAGGTCAGGTGTTGCCTCGTCATCTGACAATGGTTTAAAAATTACGTAATGTTGTCCTCGGTTCTTTCCCTTAGGGGACTGATCCCGGACCGTCGTCAATAGCGTGTTCGTAATCACCTGTCGGTAGATCGTTACACACCAACCCAACGTGAGGACTTTCGGCCACGACAGATTTAAGATGCACCAGCCGCCTCTACAGACGCTTACAAACATCCATGCACGACCCGGATTCGAACCATGTATCGTCCTATCTAGAGTCTAACACCTTAACCTCCAGACCGGTTGCTCGGCCATTTTTAAATGAATTTAATGGAATTTAATATTATTGTTTTATTTTTTTTTTTTTTGAATTGCAAACTATAAAGAGTTGACATAAAATAAATTAATTTTTTCCTTGTTTTCATTTTGCGAGGAACGATTTTACGCGGACGAAAAAAACAAATAAAGTTTTTACTCGAGTTATATAGTTCTTTTTTCTATCTCCTAGATCGTTAAAGATAGAGTAAAAATTTTAACTTGAAATCTGCGGAAAATTTTACATTAGTTCGATACCTAAAATATGTTTTTCTTTAAATAAATAATTTTTAAATTGTAACTTTTATGTTTTTTCCCTATACAAATTTGACCTTGTGATTTTGGATAACCTAAAACTATTCGATAGGGTTGGAGACTTTGATCAAAAGGCTCTGGGTTCGAATTTCTGATTTGTGAAAAAATGTACCTTCCATTTTTTAAGTTTGAAATCCTCTTTAAGTCGTTGGTTTCAGTCTTATTTGACGTCATGAAGTAAATAATGACCATAGAGTGACAAATCAAAAGTAAACTCAAACCCAGGTACAAAACCAAAAAATTATTTCTGGATGACCAGGTCTTATCTCTCTATTTACCCCCATTTCAATCGAATTGAGCTAACGTACAATGAGAATTGCATTTAATAATTCTTTAGGATTTCTAAATCTAAATAATTTTTAATACTGAGTTAAGATATCTAGTTACAATTTGTCATCACAAACACAAAGTATTATTTCCCTCTCACATAGAAAGTGTGATGTTCCCGTGGATTATACCAGGTACTCAAAAATAGGAATAGGATTTAGTGTTTTTGAATCATTCATATTTTAAAAAATTTAAAGGTTACGGACATGAATTGTTTTAGACTGAAAGAAAGCGGTTTTCCTTTCATAATAAATTATTTTTGTCTAAATAAAGGATTGTTTGCTTTGAAGCGGCAATGATTTTGATTTTGCTCTATTGATATTAAAAGTGAGAATACTTTATATATACTGAATCTTTTATTATGGAAATTTGTAATAGTTCAAGTAATAATTATAGAGAGAGTAATAGTATAACATATCGTACCCCGGCAAGAAAAGTGACGCAACTCAAAATTGCAGAATTTGCGAAACATCAACTTAAAGTATACTATAAAACGTATATTGAAATACTATAAGCCTTCTCTCTCTCTCTCTCTCTTTAAATTTTAGGTAAGTATTTATGTTGGTAACTTCTATTATATTCTATAGAATAGTAATATAACTCGCGGGGGCACTTCATACATATTTTTCAATGACATAACATCAAAATTTATATTTTTTGACCTGTGTCACTTTTGCCAGGGTGCGATATAATTCAATATAGTACAAGCAACACCACATTTCTTCACCCCTCACCCCACCTTTGATGGCAATATTCCTCTGCGATTCGAACTGGTTTCATTCCAAGCAAGAAAGAAAGAAAATGACAGGTGGAAATAACGTGTCCCCGTTCCCAACTCTTATAATCTCACAAAACCAGTGTATTTTTGATGCAATAATTTTGTCCACCTAGATTGTGAAAATGACACACTATGCGCCGCCAATAGCCCATTATGTTGCTCTAATTGCATTAATTAAATACCTTCCATAATCTATTTTCTAAATATACACAATTATCAGATAAATGAATTAACTTTCACTTCCCAAATTTCAATTCTATAAATACAGAATAGTTATGCTTGCTGAGTAACTAATTCCAAGGGATCAATGCTTAAAATTTCCAAATCAGATTTAAATGAAAATTAACCACCTAAAACGAAACAAAATGAAAATATTAAAATTACCCCTTTTTAAGATTTATGTACAAAACTGAAATGCTTTTGTGACACTGCAGAAAACCTTTTTCTTGTGTCTAAATGTCTTATGAATATTTTTTTCAAGAACACTCTACATTACTATATAAATAAATGTAATCTCTAATATTATAAAATGAAGTGTTTGTCTGTTTGTTTTTTTCGCGGCCGCAAAATCCTGACGATACTATGGCACTTACAGCAATGAGATTTGGCACACAGGTAGTCCAAATTTTTTGCAATTTTTGGATCGCGGCGAAATTTTAAAATTAAATCTAGAATGTTTTTTAATGAATTTAATAGTTTTATTCTCTACCTGGTTCTTCAAACGCGGATGACTTTTTCAACCCACTTGACCTTGCAGTCAGGGTTTGGAACCATGACAAGTTTTTTTCAACCGACAGAACGCGTAGAAAATTATTTTTTTCGTTTCCGCGATTGATTTCCCAGCCAGATGATAAATCTTTTAACGGAGGTCAAATTTATTTTTTCTATCTGCTAGACCAGGGATGGGCAAACTACGGCCGGCGGGTCAACACCGGCCCGCCGGAAGGTTTTATCCGGCCCGCGGATAGAATTTTAATTTGCCGGTCCAACGGAAATTAAAAGAAAATATGATTTATATATTATATATCCATCTCCTTTTCTACTTTGTTTAAATATTATATTTTTTTTCTTCCTTTTTTTCAAAGGACTGAGGATCTTTTTAATTTATCTATTTTTGTTCTACTAAACATAAATCGACGGAAATAGCAAGCACAGACAGCTTTCAATCGATAAAAGTGTTAAAAGCGAAAGTTCTTTGTTAGTTATAGCTGTAGACTGGTGCCAACAAGCGTTATCTCTTTCTCGGGGAGCAGACATATGGGAATCCAATATAGGTGAATTAGACCTCACATGTGGCAGATTGCACATTTTAAGCTCCAGCCAGCGGCTTTTTCTTTTGGCGCAAGTTTTAATATTATTGATTGCATATGGAAAGATTGCGGACATATAGCATCATTGTGAATAGTGGTGAAAGTATTAAAAGTATAGCGTAGCTAGTGCTTGTTTGGGTTATTTAAAATATTTCAACCCCAAAATGGCTACTAAAAAATGTAAAGTTGATTCAGAGTGCCGTGCTTTTAATGATGAATGGACCTGGAAATATTTTTTACAGTTGTTAAAGATAAACCAGTGTGTCTCATCTGCAATGAAGCTGTAGCAGTCTTCAAAGAATATAACATTTCCCGTCTCATTTCACATCTAAGCATAAGAATTCCAATTACGAAGCAATGTCCGAATATGAAAGAAAACAAAATGTAGAAAGTCTTTGTAAAAAATTATCAGGCCGACAAAATTTTTTCAAGAAGGTAAACACTATCCAAGAAGCAGCTACACATGCAAGTTACATTGTAGCATACAATATTGCTAAAAATAATAAAGCTATCAGTGATGGGGAGTTCGTTAAACAATGCATGCTCCAAGTTTGTGATGTTTTATGTCCAGACAAGAAAAATAATTTTGAGACTGTAAGCTTATCTCGAAAAACGGTGACTTCTAGAATCGAAGCCATCGATAAAAATTTGACATCACAATTAGAGTCAAAGATTGGCCAGTTTAAATTTCGCTCCATAGCTATGGATGAAAGCATTGATATAAATGATACTGCTCAATTAGTATTATTTATAAGAGGTGTTGATGATAACTTTGAAATTACCGAGGAACTGGCGTGCATGCGTTCTTTAAAGGGAACTACAATGGGCAGGTGATATTTTTCGTGAATTTCAGGAAGGGCTTTTAACTTTGAAAATGCCTATAACAAATATATGTAATAATACGACCGATGGAGCACCAAATATGACAGGAAAAATATCTGGATTTCTTGGACTCTTTAATCAAAACTATCCCGGGAACAATGTTGTTTTTCTACACTGTGTTATACATCAAGATGCTCTGTGTAAATCTGCATTGAATATGAAACCCGTGCTTGATGCAGTCGTGAAGCTTGTAAATACTATTCGATCTCGTGGGCTTACTCACAGGTAATTTCGAGATTTTCTCCAGTCCATGCAATCTGAATACTCTGATATTACACGAAAGTAAGGTGGCTTAGTGCAGGATGTGTTTTCGAGCGAGTTTGGCAGCTGAAAGACGACATTGTGTCGTCCTTCCATGAGAAACAGTGTTCTGCGGAGTGCGAAATGTTAGAAGATACAGAATGGCTTTCGGACTTTACATTTTTCACAGATCTTCTTTGTCATATGAGCAACTTGAATGTCAAGATACAAGGGAAAAATCACTTTATCGACGATATCTGGGCCCATCTCAAAGCTTTTAAACTAAAACTTAATCTGTTTGCTGGGCAGCTAGCTAAGAACGACTTGTCTCATTTCTCGAGGTTAAATTCAATACCCTCAGTAAATGAAGAAAAGCGTAAGAATTATGAAGATGGCTTGAAAAAACTGCATTTTGAGTTCGAACGCAGATTTCAAGATTTCCGTGCCATTCAAACAGAATTGGATATTTTTACCATGCCTTTCAACTTAAATTGTGAAGCAGTGAGGTCAGATTTGCAGCTTGAATTAATTGAGTTGCAATCTAATAATCATCTCAAGCAGTTGTTTCTAAATATGCCAAAGTTAGAGTTTTACAAATCATTATCGAAAGTAAGTTTCCCAAATTTAATATCTCACGCCCAGAAAATCAGTGCTATGTTTGCTTTGTCTTATATATGTGAACAAGTGTTTTCAACTATTAACCTTAGAAACAATTATTTCAGAAGTAGACTGACAAATGAGCATTACCTCGTTCCTTAGAATCAGTGCATCTCACTTCGAACCTCAATATAAGGAAATTTTAAAAAATGAAATCGCAATTCTATTCATCTCATTAACATATTTAAATTTTAATACTTGTATATTGTTTTTAAAATTTTAGAAAAATTTATCTTGGCCCGCCAAACTTTCTTTTTTTGATTTTTGGCCCGCGACCGAAAAAGTTTGCCCATCCCTGTCCTAGACCGTTAAAGACAGAGTAAAAATTTCAACGGATTTAAAATTTGTGGAAAATTTCAGTTTAAATTAATACCTAAAAATATGATTTTCGAATTTTTTTTTTTTTACATGAATGTAGGAATACTAAACAACGGTAGTTGTCTACTAGTCTGGAAAGAACTCATTATAAGAGCAACGAGACTGGTAGGAGTCAGTTGCATTGTAGTAGGAATGCAAGGCAAGACTGTCACGAGCCATTCACATTCTGGTATTCAGTTACGAGAAAATTAATAGAACAGACACTTTTTCCCCTGGACGCCATTGAGAGCTGACGTATTTTTTCCGAGCAGAGACGACTGCTGCCGATAATGACGGAGCTTTTTTGAAATATAACTCAACTGTACATAATAATTGTATATATTTATTCATTAAATGTCAATGTGCTGTAAGATTCGAAGTCTTTAATATAGACCTTACCAAACAGAACAACACGAATCTTACAAAAAATGAGGGTTCGACCGCGATGTGAAAAACCGTTGACGACCGCGACGATTCTCCTCCTTCGTACGAGGGCTTGAACGACGGATTAGCAGACCCCGAAAGCAGTGACGATTGAACCGGCCGGCGGAATGTTTTGACTCCCTATGCAAACCTGGACTTGTGTTTTAATCATCTGCAAGAACAGTTTCATGACTTCTCCTGACGTGGTGCTGATGATAGACTGAAACGACAAAAAAGAAAACGCGTAGACGAAAAAACGCGTAGACGAAAAAGACGAGTTGACGGAAAAGACGGATAGAAGGAACTTTCGAAACTGTGAGTACAGAATTTTGTTTTAATTGATGACATGGCATATTTAACTAAGGCCCGAAAAGCAGATTTGCTAACATTGATTGACGAATTAGGCCTAATAGTGCCAGCGAATCCCAAAGTAGCGCAGTGCTCGAAACTTATAATAGATTCTGAAAATTATGACGAGGAGATAACAAAAAATCTGTTGAGTGTTATTAGAACTGAACGCGAAGAGAAAATTGAAGCCGAAAAACGCGCAGAGAAAATTGAAGCCGAAAAACAAGCCCGCGCAGAGAAAATTGAAGCCGAAAAACGCGCAGAGAAAATTGAAGCCGAAAAACAAGCCCGCGCAGAGAAAATTGAAGCCGAAAAACGCGAATTCGAATTAAGGAAACTCGAAATCGAAACTGCTAACAGACAAGGCAACAGTTATGGTAAAACTACCAGCCTATACAATAACGATTTATTGAAATTGATTAACCGTTACGAGACGAATAAGGATATTAGCTGTTATTTAACTTTATTTGAAAGACAGATTAGTCGTATCGAAATACCAAAAACGGAATGGGTTACACATTTGTTGGGGTTACTCCCATTGGATTTGGCTAATCTTATCACGCGTGAGCCTGACGAAAAGGCTAATGACTATGAAAATGTCAAGAGATTATTGTTGAAACGTTTTAAATTAAATCCGGAACAATTTAGGCAAAATTTCCTTTCGCATAGAAAAGAAGCGTCTTCTACTTGGAATGACTTTGCTCATGATCTGAAAAATTTCTTTGAAGAATGGACGAGTGGGTTGGAAGTATCAAATTACCAAGACCTTAAAGAACTCATGATTACCGATCAACTAAAACGAAAAATACCCAATGACGTTCGAGACCATTTTATAGACGAGCTACCGAAAATAACGAAAATAGACCAACTCGTCAATAAATTAGACGAATATGAAGCGGCTCGATGTCATTTAAAACCCAATAGAGATTCGAAAACATCAGACGATAAATATAAGAAGCGTTTCAATAGGGATTTTGACAAATTAAAGCCTCGATCTTTCGTGCGCCCTGAACAAATTAACACCAATCATATAAAATGTTACAACTGCAATGAATATGGACATAGGTCGATAAATTGTGAAAAGAAAACTGAGGGTGTGAGATGCTTTAAATGTAAAAATTATGGGCACAAGGCCGACGTGTGTCCCAAAAGAGATGTAAATATAACTTTAATTAATAGCCCTTTTAATTCTCGTACTAAGCTAAGAAAATATGTTGAAATGTGCGGGAAAAGATCTAATGCGCTAATCGACACAGGAAGTGATGTGTCAATGATAAAATATGAATTTTATGTTGAAATTGGATCCCCAAAATTGAGTTTTGATAATGTGACTTTAATGGGTATAGGAGGAGAACACATTTCTCCTCTAGGTTTCTTTTCTACAGAAATTATTATTGATGAATGCATTATTGTTACTGATGTTTATGTTTTAAAAAATTTACCTGATGATATTGTTCTTGGGTTCGATTGCATAAATAAGTTAAATCTTACTTTATCAGAGAGCGGAATTCATGTTTTGAGCAAACGCGATAATTTTCGAGTGAATTACGCAAGAATTGTTAATTTAGCGAACACTTCAGATTCAACTAAAATTCAAACCGAAACTCATCTCGAAGTAACTAATCGTCTGGAACCAAATACTAAGTTGGAGACAAAACGAACCATAGCAGAAGATAACATGTTTTACTTTTCTTGTCACCACAAATCAGAAAATGTTAATTTAGCGGAAAGTTTCCTAACTACAATGTTCAACGCTGTGACATTTGACGAATTAGATCTAAATCATGTTTCTTGCGTTAAGCAGAAGGAGGAACTGACAAAACTTATCAGCCAATATAAACCGTGTAAGACGAGAAGCACGAACTTGGAAATGAACATTATTTTGACTGACGAGGTCCCCATAAGCCAGCGTTCACGCAGAATGCCGTTCGCTGAGCAAAAAATAGTTGAAACTCAAACACAACAGTGGTTGAAAGATGGCATCATTAAGCCTAGCTGCTCTGATTTCTCAGCCCCTATCGTGTTGTGTAAGAAGAAAGACGGTTCTTCTAGACTCTGTATTGACTATAGGAAATTGAATAAGAAAATTATTAAAGATAGATTTCCCTTACCCCTAATAGAAGACGTTTTAGATCATTTGGAAGAAGCTAAAGTTTTCACTTCCCTTGATTTAAAAAACGGATTTTTTCATGTAGATGTAAATGAGAAAAGTACCAAGTATACATCTTTCGTTACACATGAAGGGCAATATGAATTTCTGAAGGTCCCTTTTGGTTTATCGGTTAGTCCCAGTGTTTTCCAGCGGTACATATACACGGTATTTAGAGATCTTTTAAGGGATAACACTCTCGTTATCTACATGGACGACATGATAATTCCCTCACGAGATGAGAAAGAAGGAATCGAGAAACTTAAACGTGTTTTAAAAATATCGGAATATGGATTAGAATTGAATTTTCAGAAATGTCAATTTCTTAAACGAAAAATAGAGTTTCTTGGTTATGTAATAGAAGACGGGACAATTCGACCCTCCCCAGCTAAGACGTTGGCTGTACAGAAATTTCCACAACCACAAACAACTAAACAATTGCAAAGTTTCCTTGGTCTTTCAGGATACTTTAGGAAGTTTATTCCTCAATATGCCAAAGTGGCCAAACCTTTGAGTGATTTACTCAGAAACAATACAGAATTTAGGTTTGGGCCAGAACAAAAAGAAGCATTTCATATTTTAAAGGAAATGTTGTCACAAAGCCCAGTACTACACATTTTTCGCCAGGGAGCGACTCTAGAACTGCATACTGATGCAAGTAGCCAAGGATTTGGGGCGGTGCTCCTCCAACAGTCAGACGACGGGAAGTTTTACCCAATATACTATAAGAGCAAAAAAACAACACCTCAACAAGAGAAGTATAGTAGTTACGAACTAGAGGTACTTGCCGTAATTGAGGCTCTTAAACACTTCAGGAACTACCTTTTAGGCTCGAAATTTAAAATATTCACCGACTGCTTAGCATTTCAGAAAACTATGGAAAAAAAGGATTTAACCCCTAAAATTGCAAGATGGTCTCTTTTCTTAGAAGAATTTGACTATGGAATAGTCCACAAACCTGGTAAACAAATGGCCCACGTGGATGCACTCAGTAGATACCCTGTAATGCAAGTGATGCAAGTCATTGCAGATGACGGAATAACTCATAAAATAATTGCTTCCCAATCCAATGACGACCACATTACCGCAATTAAAAAACTGATAGAAGATGGAAGTAATTCAGATTATTTTACAAAAAACGGTGTCGTGTATAAATACGATAATGATCGTGAACTTTTAGTTGTCCCCAGAGCTATGCAAGACGAAATAATACGACATGCACACGAGAAAGGACATTTCGCTGTAAATAAAACTGAAGAGGTAGTTAAGCGTGAATTTTTTATTCCTAAATTGAGGAAACATGTTGAAGAGTTTATAAGTAATTGTGTACCATGTGTGTGTGTGTGTGTGTGTGTGTGTGTGTGCATACTCAGTAATAAGAAGCTAGGAAAGGCTGAAGGATTTCTAAATCCAATTCCTAAAGAGGACGTTCCATTATACACTTATCACATTGATTTCATAGGTCCGTTACCTTCAACATCTAAGAACTATCAGCATATCTTCACGGTAGTAGACGCATTCACAAAATTCACTTGGTTATATCCTACCAAATCTACGACATCAGGTGACGCAATAAATAAACTCAAACAACAACAAAATAGTTTTGGAAATCCTGCGAGGATAATCTCGGATAGAGGATCCGCTTTTACATCTAAAGAATTTACAGATTTTTGTTGCGAAAACGGGATTGAACACCTAAAAATCACAACAGGAATCCCAAGAGGCAATGGACAAGTAGAAAGAATGCACAAAACCCTGATTCCAGTGTTATCCAAACTTTCAATTGAAGAACCGATCAAATGGTTCAAACACGTTGACGCCGTACAAAGAATACTCAATAGTACAACCTCCAGAAGCACAAGATGGACACCCTTCGAACTTTTGACAGGTGTGAAAATGCGAAACAAAGAAGATCTCAAGATAGTCCAGCTTTTAGAAGAAGAATATACTGAAGTTTTTCTAGAGAAGAGGAAGAAATTAAGAGACGATGCCAAAGAGAATATCCTAAAAATTCAGGAAGAGAATAAAAGAACGTATGATAAGAAGAGGAAGAAACCTCATCAATACAAAGAGGGCGATCTTATTGCTATTCAGCGGACTCAATTTGGTGTCGGAATGAAATTACGACCGAAATTCTTAGGACCATATCGAGTGAAGAAAGTGAAACCCCATGATCGCTATGACGTTGAGAAAGTTGGAAACCATGAAGGACCGAACTTGACGTCGACAGCAGCTGACCATATGAAGTCGTGGTTCAATAACTAATACTGAATCAATGTATTCCCAGATACTGTTTTGTGTTTTTTTTTAGGTTTGTCGTGTTCCTTTCGAGGACGAAAGATCATCAGGATGGCCGATTGTAGGAATACTAAACAACGGTAGTTGTCTACTAGTCTGGAAAGAACTCATTATAAGAGCAACGAGACTGGTAGGAGTCAGTTGCATTGTAGTAGGAATGCAAGGCAAGACTGTCACGAGCCATTCACATTCTGGTATTCAGTTACGAGAAAATTAATAGAACACTTTTTCCCCTGGACGCCATTGAGAGCTGACGTATTTTTTCCGAGCAGAGACGACTGCTGCCGATAATGACGGAGCTTTTTTGAAATATAACTCAACTGTACATAATAATTGTATATATTTATTCATTAAATGTCAATGTGCTGTAAGATTCGAAGTCTTTAATATAGACCTTACCAAACAGAACAACACGAATCTTACATGAATATATATCTTTAACGGATTTGAAATCTACGAAAAATTGTACACCAGATTAATACCTTACACCATGAGCACGGGCAACGCCGGGCTAGCCACGCAGTGGCTAGTATCTTAATAAAGAATAGAAGTTGCTATGATTTTAATAATTTGAGTGAGTATATGTTAAGCATCATTTTACCAATCATATGGAGAGATCGGTTCAAAATAGGCCATGTGCGAATTAGCCCCATGGAATGTTTAAAACAAAACCCAAGTTGATAAACAGGCTTGTGAGCAACACCTGTTGGTCAATGGTCCAAGATCGTATTACATAGTTGTCTGGTAACTATGATCTGTATAAAAAATGGTAAATAGTGTCTTCAAGGGAAGGATATATTTTTAGTATAATTGTTGGGATGAATTGAGTGAGAGCAAAGTACTTAATTTATTTGAAATAAAATGACATATATCTTTTTCATAATTATTTCATTCTCATTAACATAATACAGAAATCAAAATTAAAATTTTGATTTGAATCAATGATTTAAAAAAAAATGAAAATAACGCTTTATTTAAATCGTGATAATGTATAACGTATTATGTGATTTAAACGTAATCACGAGACTTAACAGGCTGATTTAAACCGGCATGGAGGACAAAAGATATTGGAAATAGTTCGACGGATTGCGTGGTGCCGATCTGCAAACTTTTTAAAAATGCTATGCAGAAGCAATTTAATATTAATTTTATAATTATTTGTGTTCAAAATTAATTATGCACTATCAATAATTAAATTAAAAAAATATATTTAACAAAGAAATGAAATTTTGTGTGTAAATTTTTTTTCGAAATTTTGAAAATGATACAGGGCATACAATTTAAATTAGCAGCAAAATAACATGACCAGAGTAAACTTCATGATGTTATCTAGTGCTTCTACTAGAAGTAGAAAGATATTTAAAAAAATAAAGATTTTTTATGACTCATTGAAAAATTGTTAAAGGATTTTTGACCATTTTGCAACATTGATATTCAAATGCAAGCTCATAAATAAGAAAACAATAAATATATCAATTTGATTCTAATGCATGCACTAGCAAGCACTATTTCGAATGTGCATAAAAATTTTTATAAATATACATCAATGAATTTTTTAGTTATCATCCATATATTTCCTTGAAAGAACAATCACACCGGAATGGTAAAAATGGTTTGGGGGTTATTCTGTATTCATTAAAAGTCAGATGAAAAATTATTTTTGGAGATCGTCATTAAAATTAAAACTTCCCCAAAACTTAAAAACTTAAAAAAAAAAATTTGAAATTTAAAACATTAAATATCACATCCACCGGTTAACACACAGGAATTGTTGTGATCTATGATATTCCCAGTAATTTGTTTGCCTTACATTGAAAAACGACTATTGATTATAATATGTCATAAAAAAGTTTTTTTTTTTTTTTTTTTTTTCAACTGGACTAAATTTATATTTTTAGTAAAATGACTGTAAGGTTGGGAAACAAAAACAAAATCTTGCTCCGTTCAAAACGGCACGTGAAATCGGCCTTAAATAGGGACACATTTTCAGATTTTATAAACGTAATTAATTGTAAGCAACGCGAAAATAATTATAATTTTACTAGATAGGTAGTTGATTTTACGTCGCACTGGCGGAACTCAATAGGATATTGAAAAATAAATTAAGTTAACAAAATCAGAAAACTTTTTTCTTTATAAAATGCACAAACTATTTTTCTTTATAAATTGGAAAATCTTTTTCTTTTTATAAAATACAAAAAAAAAACGGCTTTGACATATCAATACAACTAAAATTGTAATCTTTGATTTCTAAAACAAAATCAAGCGTCTCAACCCAAACACATTAAAATTGAACTTGGCTCGCAGGAAAATAATTATCTTGGACATATTTTTCTTTTCCTTTCCATCTGGTAGATGGACACACCGGCTACTATGACGAATGATCTTTCAAAAGATTCGAACTCTTAAAGAATCGATTTTCGTATTCGTTATAAGGCGCACTGAAAAGTGGTTACGGTTTGGTACCCATATTTGAATCACTTATCGCCTGTCTAAAAATTTAGCGCGCCAAGCTCTTTCTCGCCAAATGGCGCACGCAAAGGTTGATAGCAGCGTAAAGTTGTCCTGAAATGAAGCGCGTCCAATGATCAGTCAGATGTCAATAAGCGTAGTATAAAAATACAAGTGTACGTTACATTTGTTTACTAAATATAATTCAATTGGATTGATGTGTTTTGTTATTGTTCATTACATTTGATGTGGTTTCGATGTTTGGAAAACAATCATGCGGAACTCTGTGAATGTTCTTCACCTCCCATACATGTTTAACATTTTTTTGATTATTCAGTGCTACCAGAAAAACTTGCCAATGTAATCAATTTTTTCCAGTCTTCCATAGCAATGCCATTTGTTTTCGCTTAGTTTTATATCAACAAAAGAATGGAGTCTCCAATGCAAGAAACTGTTTATGGCACAAACTCGGACGATAGCCATGTTATGTCCGAGAAAGTTCAGAGCTTGGCCGCTAATATATACCAAGAACTTGAACGAATGATGGAAAAGTATGATGAAGATGTTGTGAAGGAACTGATGCCTTTGGTGGTTAATGTTCTCGAGAGTCTAGACTCTGCTGTGATGGACAATCAAGAGCATGAGGTCGAATTAGAACTTTTGAGAGAAGACAATGAACAACTTGCTACACAATATGAAAGAGAAAGACAACTTCGTAAAGCATCTGAGCAGGTTAGGATTGTTTTATTTTCATTCTCTTGTAATGTTTGGTATTTCACACATACTTCAATCATATATGATAGTAATTATATTTTCCTTGAAGATATGCTATTAAATATTTGTTAAAAGTCTACTATATTAAATTGTATTCCATATTTCCAGAGACTAATTGAGATTGAGTATTCAACTGATGATGACCGACAAAACTTATCCGACAAAGTTGAAAGCTTGGAATCTCTTGTCCGTATGCTGGAACTAAAGTCAAAGAATTCTTCAGATCATGGTATAAATTAGCTAATTTTTGTGATTTTCAAAATATATTTGACTACAAGTTTCTTTCATTCATAGCTCATTTCAAGACAGCAAGACAGTCACATTCTAAAAACGGATATAAAATTAATTAGTTCGAAGCTTATGTCTAAAGTTATAAATTATTGCACTCAGTTATAAAAAGATAATTTTTTTTAAGTTAAATGTTTTAATAATGTAGAAACAATTATTTTTTACTTGTGGCTTAGAAAATATTTTTTGCATCCACAATCAAAATTTCTCATACAAATTTCAATAATTTAACTGAATTTATTTAAAATTGTTTTTACTTTCCTATCCTATCTTATTCAGAGATGAAATATTCCTAATTTTTCATGTACAGAGTAAAGCATATTTATATGCTTTTAAAGTTGGACTTCATCACCAGAATCAATTTTTTGTAATCGGAATTGCTACATCTGCCGTCTTATTGATATAAACTGGGTTTGGGCTAGTTTGCAGTTCAATTATTTATCAGCATTGAATTTATATTTCCTTGCTTTTGATATAGAGAATTCTTTAATTCCTTTAATTTAGTCATGGAAACATTTTTATTAGCTCAGTGATGGCTTAATTTGTAACCTGTTACAGAATTGGTTTCATCATATATTGGTTAACTGTAAGTACTTTGAAAATAATTTAACAATTGATAGTTTTATTAGTACAATTTTTAATCAATCGTAATTCAACAGAATTAAGCTAATTTAACTCACTATATTGAGCCTGCAATATTCCCAGTTTTGACTTGAAGTTACACTAATCTGTTTCTCAAGGTAGTATATGTTATTCCCGACATGAAAAAATTCAATTTCCTGAATATATTGTATCTTGAAATTTTGAAACTTAACTAGTCTCGAACAATTGAAACATGCTATGCACCTTAAAGTTTTTTAACGTTATTCTCAAAAGATCGAAACATGTTTTGTCTTCCAAGGTAGTGCTTTCATTCTTTCCAGGTATTCTTTTTTAGTGAATTTATTGATTTAGCTTTGTTATAAAATAGCTGTCAGTGACAAGTGTTATAATTAAGTAGTTAATGTAATATGTGACTTGTATTCTCATTGTTACTATTTACAAAGAGCTATTTTAAACACTAAAACATGTGCAGTTCATAAAAAAAATAGTTAATTTTCATTGAAATTTCATATTGCTTTTCGTTGATTTTAGCTACTCGTCTTGAAGAAAAGGATGCTGATACGAGAAAAGAATATACTACCCTTCATGAAAGATACACTGATGTAATTTTTTATTTAATTTTTCTCATAAAAATTTGCTTTTCCTGAGGTTTTATGTTAAATGTTTTTATTTACCTATATAGAGATATTTACTTAAAAGCAGGGTTTGAAATTAGCAGACATGTTTCCTATTCATATATTTCATTTCGACAACTAAGTTATTGGATAGGATCGACATTTTTTATGTATACCTTCTCTGAATATGTTTGCTTGTAAATTCTAACCAATTATAGGTACTTCCTTCTAACAATCTCCTACTGTTAAATGGGTACATCAAAGTCCATGTCCAGAGCCTAGTCGTTATAGTACTATATTAAAACATATCCACGAAAACAAAATTAATTTAAAATAGGGCTTGAATAGAACATTTTGGCAATTGAGGAAAATGTTTAATTGACATGACTCCTGACCTTCTGCTCCTAATTTCTAACAATGTTTTAAAAGGTAAAATGAATATCTCTTATTAAAAACTAAAGGTCTTTGTGAATTTTTTTAATTGAAAGATGTATAATAGTTTCTTTGTGACCTTTAGTGATTACTATAACATGAAAGGAATTGCAATTGCAAATTTTTACTGTTAAAAACTTAAATTATTTCCAACAATCAACATTATGTAAATAAAATTTTGAATACTTGAAATCCCAAGTATTAAGCAAGATTGTCTTTAATGTGTATGTTTCATCTTAATTCTATTTCAGTGAAAAATAAGCTGTATTTATAAAATTTATGAATAATATATTTTAATTACAATTTTTTACAGCTGTTCAAAACACACATGGACTATATTGAAAGGACAAAAATACTGTTCGGCACTGATAAAATAGATGCTCTGAACAATAAAGTTAGGTATGTATTTCTTAAAATACTATGCCAACTCAGCATATGCTATGATCCATTGTATATTTTGGGAAATCAACAAATCACATTATTTCTGTCACTGAAAATGAAACCTACTTTGATCATAAACATAACACTAGCCAAATTAAAAGTACTTTTACTAAGATTTTGTAGTGCATCAATCTTTAAAAAATATTTCTCATTTTGGCAAAAAATCGATTTTCTGAATACATATCATCTGGAGATATTGTAACTTTAATAGTATCCTTTCAATAGATTCCTTCAATAAATGGTATTTCATTGAGAACAGGACTTGCATGATTCAAGACAATTCTGGATTCATACAGAAAAAGAAATTCACTAAGCATTTCTTAGAAAATTTAGTGTAATAAATGCTGTCTTACATTTTCAAATTTTGTTAGCCCCAAAAGAGCTTGTGTCTTCTCTCCTTTTAGATTCTTGTGTTCATTTAGACAATTCTAATTTATATTTTAACTTCAAAATTTGGTTTGCTTAGGTGTTTGAATTTTCTTGAAAATTAGCCAGATGTAATTCCTTATTAAATTATGTTGTTCCACATATAGTTTTATCTCCTTTTTACTGAGTAATGAACATAAGAAATATCTCGAAGTTATCATGGAGTATAAAAGCTACTGCATATTTATTAAATTAAGTATTATGTAAATTACTTGTAAAAAATGTTTCCCATTATTTTCATGAGCTGTAGTCTCGTAAAAAACAAACCAGCCCACATCATTTAAGGTGTACATACACACTTTTTTTAAATTTTAACTTTAAAAATCCAGTTTCTTCACAGTAGGTCATTTGGTTTATGCTTAAAACCATTGTAGTGAGAAAAAAATCATATTCAACTAATTATTAATTAGTAAATTAAGGTATAATGAATAATTAGCATGTTTTTTGAACAGTCATATCTCAAATTCTAATTTGTCTAGAAAGACAATTCTAGTTGGAAATTATTTCCGATATTATTCTTCATGTTTTGACCCTCAATCAAGTTGCTAGCAAGAAAGGTTTTTCTGTTACAACTTGTTTCGCCAAAAATAAAATTTAGGATTAAAAAATCCATTAAAAATTTATTTCTTAACTAATAACTCTGATTGAGGTTCAAAACATCCGTTGTATTATATAGGTTACTAGGGGGCTCCGCCCCCTGCTCGCTTACGCTCGCCAACCCCCGGGGGTTGCTGCGCAATCCCATTTGGTTTGCTTCGCAAACCAACACTCCTTTCACAGATGCCATTTGGTTTGCTTCGCAAACCAACATTCCTTTCACAGAGTGAAACTATCTGAATAATTCGTATTATGCTGATTTCACTTTCCGGTACATGACGTCACAGCTAGGGCTTCGCGCCCTGCTCGCTTACGCTCGACGACCCCGGGGATTGCTACGCAATCCCGTTTGGTTTGCTTTCTCAAACTAATACTTCTTTCACAAGTGATTTCACTTTTTTTTTGCTTTAACACTTAATGCACCCTTAACTAATAGCCGCATCAGTAAAAAATCTTCTGCATCTTGTTCCCTGTACAATTTTAAGTAAACAGTGTTAATATCCAAACTTTACGATCTGTAGTTTGTACTTTGTCGGTAAACTGTCTTGAGAACAGAAGGAAAAAAGCGAGCCTTTTTCCTCGCCAAATAAAAAGTAATCGTTTTTATGGCAATTGTTGCTACGATAAATTTGATATCTGGCAAACCCGATAGTTGAAAATACAACCCACACCTGACTGCGAAACCTTCTCCGCGAAATAAAAAATACGAAATTCGTGTCACCAACTTTTGATTGCATCGAATTTATTTAAGAACCAATTTTAAAAATAATTGTACCGTAAAAAAGAGTACATTCTGAGGTATTCTGCGATATTTTTAAAATTAAAAACTAACAGTAATACGATATAGATAAGACCGTTTTAGTTTTGTATCGGAAGTTACGATCTGAAAGTTCCGAAAATTGTATGACCCACTTTTAATTGCATCGATTTTATTTATTAACCAATTTGAAAAATAATTGTACCATAACAGGGTTGAAAATCTTCCACGTTTACGCGGATTTCCGCTTTTTTTTTTCTTCCGAAAATTTCCGTTTTTTTCTTTGAATTAAATTATGCTATGGAATTACAGCCAAAGAATAAATGTAAAAAAAAAAAACAATAAGGAAAGTGGGTCCTTACTTCAGGTAGTAGATTCTTCCGACTTTTCGTAAAATTTGAAAAAATGACCGATTTTTATCATTTTTTACAAAAAAATTCCTATTTTTGCCCTTATCAGCTTTTTTTACGTTTATAGAAGACAAATAAGTCTTGCTAATTCCTTTTTGAAAAGAATCCTTTGTGATAAGCTCATTAGTTTAATGGTAAACCTGGAGAACTTGGATTTTGAACTAGTTAGCGTACGTTGTTACAAATTTCGTAGGTAAAGCTACGGTTTCCTAAAAAAGCCTTGCTGTTATCTAAAGGCCGTGAAACGTCATGATGCGGCGGAAAAGGTATAAATGAAATATTTTAAGTTGATCAGCTTTTAATGTGATTTTTCTTTCAACTAGAAAATAAGATGCTTTGTTATTTCGTCTTTCATGGCAACCTCGGCAAGCGGAAAGTTTAAATTTTCATTTTGAATATTCTAGAAATTACTTTCAAAATCCGTTAAAACTTCTTTGGCGACTTTAGAAGTACGCTAAGGCGGTGGCCATCGTTTTAAACATAGACTGCAACTATTTTCAAAATGATGCTTCTTTTAAGGGCAATATTTATGATTGTTTTAATAAGTTAAATTGTTTCTTGGATAATAAGAGTTATTAATTTTAAGTTTATTTGATTCAAATAGAAAATAAGAATATTTACGGAAAAATATAGAGATTTTGAAAAAAAAGTTATTTTATATTCGAAAATAGGTTGTAAATTTAAACCGAACTAAGAAATATTTTTCCTACCACATGGTTTCAGCTTCAGTTTACGTTTATAGCTGTGCCAACGACCTGCCCTTGGCGCACTTAGGCCCGGTGCACACATCCGGTTTTTCAACGTGCGGCGCCGCTGCCGCAGCCCGCAACGCAAGTGCGGTCTGAGATACATTAAATCCAATGCAGCAATGCGTACATGCCTCCAGCGCCGCTGGGGCGACGCACGTACAACTTGCGTGCAATTTGTACCTCAGTTCCCCGCGGCGCCGTTCGGAAGTACCTTGTTTTCATAAACAAATAGATTATAAATAATAATTAATAAATGGTTGTATCCAGTAACGTCTATTTTGTTTCAAAATATACTTTTTTTTTACGCCAAGTAAGCGAAATAAACACGTTTTCTTCGATAGAATATTTATCGCAAATGGCGCGAAATGAGTTCGTGTGTCATTTCACGGTTATGTGTGCATAGTTGGGCTTCGGTGCCGCAGTGGCGCCGCACGTTGAAAAACCGGATGTGTACCGGGCCTTAAGTCGCCAAGGAAAGAATTATTTCGAATGGACCAATGAAATCAAACGACAGTTTAACGGGATGTGAAAGATTTTTCTGGAATATTCGCAATGAAATTTAAAAAATTTTCCACTTGACCTGGTTGTATTAAAATCCACAATAACCGTTATACATATGGGTTACTTTAACCTGTACTTACTCGCTACTAGAAGTGCGCCAAAAAGCGCCAAGTCCGCTGCCATTTTTATAAAGCAAGACTGAAGCTGTACCATTTTTATTTTTGGTGTCTAATTATTTTTTTTTAATATAAAATTTATGCTATTTAATAAAAATAGTATATATTTGATTTATTCTTTTGTAACAGCGTTTTGGTTTCCTGTTAATTTCATTTTTGGTATCAAGGTTTTTGAAAAATCGCAACTCTTAAGGAAATCTTACCATTTGTGAGGTGTTCAAAAATATTCATAAAAATAACATTTTCAACTTCATCCAACTTATTTATACTGTTTATAGTTGCCTAGATATTTTTCTCTTCTACAAAATTTGAGTTTGCACGTAAGGTACCCACTCCTACTTTTCCAAAGACAAATTTCATTGTTTATAGTGGACTTTATAGGGTTTTTATCAGACTAAAAATTTGCCTACCCCCTCAGAAAATTTTTTTTGGCTGCACCACTGTTCTGTACACACTGGCTACTATATTAGTACACAAATATAGTAATCTTATTCAGCTATTTTTGTACTTCAAAATAACGCTGCATATATTTTCCTCTTTTTTACATTTTGACTGTTTTCACCCCTGACCATAAGAAAGAGTGTAATGTAATGTATTCAGTGATGTTCTCAAATTTAAAAAATAATGGTTTTTGCCGTAGACAAAACGGTTTTAACAATAAGTAGCGAAAATATCCAAAGATTCAGAATTTTGTATGACGAACTTTTGATCGCATCCAATTTAATTATTAACCGATTTCAAAAATAATAGTACTACCGTAAGAAAGAGTATATTCTGAGGTATACTGCGATATTTTAAAAATTAAAAACTAATAGTAATTAGATATAGATACGGCAGTTTTAAAAAAAAGTAACAAAAATGTCCCGATTTTTCCTGAATTTCAAAAAAATATTATCAAGAACCAAATTTAAATTTTAAAAAAAACTTGACGAGCTGCAAAAATTTACGTTGAGACTCTTAAAAAAAACTCACGACTGAAGACTGAAAATTTGAATGTGTTTTGCTCACTCGCGGAAGAAATTTCACTTCTTCAACTTTAACACTTAATAAACCTTAAACTAATAGCCGCATCAGAAAAAAATCTTAATAATTGTCCAGGGAATACGATGAAGAACACATCATGTTAATTTCGTTTTTTTCCGATCAGTACTTTCTCGGGAAACCGTCTAAGAATCGAGCTAAACAACACAGTTTTCAATCCTGCGGCGGCGGTAACATTTTTTTAATATAGAGAGATAATGATACAAAAATAACTATAAAGAATTAATTTATTGTTGAGATATTACTGTTTGAACAAAGCATCGTATTGCAAAAACTTGTTTCTTCAGAAACTGAGTTTAAAGTTTTGGAAAGATGTCTGTTTAGGTTGAAGTACCATACAAAAACCCTTGTAACTAGAAAACGATTTCGATATTTTCAAGTTCTCGGCATCGTTTAAAAGCTAAAAAACTGAAGAATATTTTGAAGCAATGAAAAAAAAATAGACTTTTTGTTCGATTTTTCACGATTTCTAGTGTGTACATACACTTTAAGCAATTTTAACAGAAGAGAAAGTTCAAAGATGGCGTTCGACAAGAACTAACATCTATAAATTCAAATGCATCAAATTTGCACAAGAGGCGGTCTCCATATTATATATTGAGTCTATTTCTAATGGAAATTCCCTATTTTGACACACAATTTAGAATCTGTCATAATTTAACTTCAGATACCAAATTTCATGGGGCAGCAGTAGCCTGGTTGGAAGAGCAACAGACTAGCAACCGGGAGGTTGCGAGTTCAAATCCAACCAAAGACCATCTTGTACAAAGGTGCACTTTAAATCTGTCATTGCCTCAAATGTCCTCATGTTGGCGTGGTGTGGAAGTTTGCAGTGTGGGGTACCAACTCGGGTGTCACCTCGTCATCTGACAGGTTCAAAATCACGTGGCGCTGTCCTTGGATCTTTTCTTTCGGGGGTTGATCCAGGAACGTTACCAATAGCCGGTTGTGCTGTTCTAGTGTGACGTTAACTGAAAATACCAAATTTCATGTTATTAGGTCTTGCTGTTTCGAAGTTATGAGTACAAAAAGATTGGAGCTCCTAATGTTAAATCAGTTTCTCAGACTTTTATGGAAATCTTCCTAAATGATACTTCTATACCGCTGATATTTTGTACCATGTCAAAGAACCCAAACAAATTCCACATAATATTTTATTTTAAAAATAGTTTTCAGATACAACAATAATAAATTAATATTGGAAAAAATTATGAACTGGAACTATATTATATTTTGATGGAAATCGAATCAGGAGGACTTTTATTATGACCATACAAAATTCCAACTCAATCCAATGGCTGCATTAAATTTTCTTCACTATGGCAAATTTAGGCATTTTGTAACTTAAGGTATCAAAACAGGGTTTTTTCTATTGAAAATATGTGATATAAAAACGGTCCTTAATGCAATTTTTTTTAAAATTTGAATTTGTAGAGGATGTTACTTTCTATTGAGTGATATATTTGAATTTGTTCTACTATGAATACTGCTCAAAATAACTGGGATAGTTCGTTTTTTTCCCAAGACCTTATTTGAACATCATCGTTTTATTAACGAAATTTTTGCAGGAATAATAAAAAAACTAGGTACCAATTTTTAAACCAATCATGATATATGAGTTTTAAATTTGCAATAGTGGTATTTATAACTAGTGTAGATTTTTGAAAGAAGTTTAGTAAGCATATTTGTAACCAAATGATATTAAAACCTCATAAACCACAAAACTGGACTTGTAGGGTTTGATAGTAAAACAAGGTAGTTAATACATGGACGAGTACACAAATAAATTCCCAAATTGGTGTTTGGCTAGAAGTTTAAACTAAATTTTGGTTTAAAATAGTGTTTGCTCACATTTGTCATTTGAAATATTTATTAATATATTTTCAAATGTTGTAAACTTCAGCTTATGTTTTAAATTTCAAATATTGTACATATATTTGAAAACTTTTTTTTGAATTTAAAATACCTGACAAATTTCCTTGTTGATAAAGATTTGAAATCAGGTTTCTAAATAGAAATTTATATTTGAATTGAATGTTATGTATCATTAATTCTTATTTTTCTTTAGGCCTCTCAATCTTTCTCAAGTGAAATGTGATGTTGATTCTTTTATGTCTAAAAAAGAAGCAGGTTCTAAAGTACTGAACAGTCCTTTGGAGATTCCATCTATGATATCTCCTAATCAAAGTTCTGATTCAAATACAAGTTTAAAAAGTGAAATACAGGTGCTTTTAGGAATTAGATCTTTCAAATATTATTTTTTGCGATATATCTACTTTTATGTTTTGTTTTTGAAGTGGTTTTATTACCTTTGAATCTATAATCCTCTAATAAGACAAATGTTACATAAAAACGTTTTTACTTCCTATTCATGTGTATTTCAAATTTGTACTTTTACCTGATTTAACTTAAGTTCACAACACTAGGTTTTTATCTAACCTTGTAGATATTCTTGGTATATAGTCATCAAAGTTAGTTAAATACTATAAGTAAAATTGTTTAGAAATAGCTTATATTCATGTAGTTTTTATATAATTTGTGTTATCCATCACACACACACGTCATTTTCATTTGAAATCATTAGATTTGATGAAATAGTTATTTGATTAGTTGATTGATTTGATGAATTAGAAAACTCTTATACTTCAATATCTTGTTTCTATTTACGTCTGTTGAACATTGAAGATAATTTAATCATATTAAATTGTTTACATTTTTAATCATAGACTATTGTATATTTTATACATGGTAACATAATTATGTAGATATTAGAGTTATAAGGTTTCCTAGAATTATAATGTCGGGCAGATTTGGATACCAAACATGGAATTGTCCATTCATATTTTCTAAGTCCATGAAGGTTGCTCCTGTTGATATTCCAAATCTATGCTGTTTATTGAAAATAGTTGTAGGAATTACTTATGATTTCCTTTATTTTTACTTTCAGGAAGCTACCTATTCTTCAACTAGCACAAGTCCTAGGCGCAAAAGCGGATCCAAAAGCAAAGAAAAATCCATGATAGAAACAGGTCAAATTACAGATAGAGTGGCACTAAGTGACAGAAGTACTGGAACAAGTAATTTATAATTTTTTGTTTTCTGTGAGAGTGACCATTAAAGGAAGTTCAATTCGTATATATATACAGATAACTTTATGATATTTTATGCTTGTCTTAAATTTTTAAACAATGCATTGATTGTAGATTTCAAGATTTCCATTAATTTTAATAATTTGGTTTTTAAATCATTTGTACTTTTAGTAGTAATAATCAAACCACACTAAATTATTATTATTATTATTGTTTTTTGTAGATTTTTAGCTAAAAATTTATTTACACATTAAATGCTTGTAAAACATTTTGTAACTGGAATATATACCATTTTCTGGTTACTTCAAATCTACGTAAATAATGTTGAGCTATACGTGAGGATTCAGTAAGGGTGTTGCGCTGATTGTGTTTTTTTTTACTGTTTGTGGCAGCACATGGCTAACTAGATGGATAATAACTTGTATTAGCGACTATCCAAATTCTTAGTTAGAGTTCTACTCTTTTCTACCACTAAGCACTGACCCCTCTACACTGCCATTCAAAACATGAAAACTTTAAAAAAAAAAAAAAAAAAAAAAAAAAAAACATTATTTAAATGCAGTGTGCAACTAATTCATGTAATCCAACTAATTTTAAAATCTCAACTTGCAAAAAAAAAAATAATAATAATAATAATAATAATTGAAAACAATTGAAATGTAAAAATATGAATTGTTTCAAAAAATTTTATTTTGTGAATTAAATTTTTTTTTGGAAGTTGTTTGAGAGTTGTAAACATTTAATTATTTATCTTGTATGTTTTTAATGCTATCGTTTTGTTGATGGGAGAGTTGTAAATTGGAAGTGTTATTGCTTTGGTCTGAAGAAAATAAATTAAATAATTTGTTTGAAATTGAAAGACTTCATTTTTTAACTAATTCAGTAGCATATTTAAAGTTTTGAAATGTTTATCAGGCAGTTAATTTTCAAACAGTGATTGTGTGAATTCATTAGTTGCATCTTAAGTGTGCAGTATTATATGCTACCTGTTGTTTTGCCTTTCATGTCACATGTCCAAGGGGCTGCTTACCACAATTACTCATGACTTGCCTCTCTGGTGTTGAAACCCTTATTTGTCCCGAGATCTACAAATCCGTCTTCTGTTGAGTGTTGTGAGTGTCTGGGATAAGCTAGGCCCTCAATTGCCTCCTTCCTTTGGAATACAAGGGATATGGAGCAGCAGAATTCTTAATGCCACATAATAATATGCCACTTAATACCACATAATAATATGCCACAGGATAACATAAGGATTTCATGATACCACACCATTCCTAATCAGCATGCATCACAGCCTTATAGCCTTTACAACTTACTAATTTAAGACTTTTCTAATGTAATTTTAGTTATAAAGAGTCCTAGATTCGATACCTTGATCATTTATACCTTCATGTACATAACACATGCCAAGTTTTATTCCAATTGAATTCTCACTACAGGACATTTTAGTTTATTTTGGTTTAAAATGTGTTATGATAGTTGGTTAAATAATTAAAAGAATTCTTCTATAATACACATGATTCTCTTATGTATACTAATGGTGTACATAAAGGCAATACCGTATAGTTTTCATAGATCGTACATTGTATTCATATATATGCACATTGGCATTCACAGAAGAGAATGCTTATCACTGAAACCATTCCTTAAAATACCACTTCCTTAAAAGAGAAATAAATATTTTTACTGATGGTTATCAAGCAAAATTTATCTTATTGAATTTAGTAGCATTAGTTAATTGTATTTTTACTGATATGGTTCACACTTTGAATTTATGCTTTTCTGATAATAAAAGGCCCAAAAGTTTGAAGTCATGTAGTAAATACCAATCTTTTATGGTATGGTATTTTACAAAATCTCTATTGATCTACAGGAGATGGTTGGGTTGATGATTTAGATGCTAATTTGAATGATGCTACTATTGAAAGCCCTGAAATGGATGAGGTGGAAGAACTGGATGGTTTCAGCTTTAATCTAGAAAATAGCACCTTGCAGAGGTTTGTATTGTTACTCATCTCAAAATATTATATTCTTGCTATATTATGTATTTCAGTCTCCATACATTTTCTGCTTAAGTGATTAAATTTTGTATTAAAAAATTTGTAACAGCTTGAAACTTGATTGGAAGGGGCCAGATACATGCTATTTAGATTGATGCAGTTTTGATTTTTTCCCATCTCCAAAGAGTATTAATAAGTTTATAAGGCTCTAGATCAAAGATCATTAACATAAAATCATATCTGTTTCTGCTATTCATAAAAGCAATTTAGTATAAAAATGTTTTCATACATAACTGAAAAACTGGTATAGGGGTCACCATCATCTCATTCCAATGGCAACTTGCATGCAACACTGGTATTGCCAGTAACTGGTTTGATTTTGGCTGTGATGAAAGATTTTTCTACTGTTTGTGTCCTATTCATGTGTTTGCATAGTATATAGTGAAAAGATAGACGGATTCTCTTTGATTGTCTATTTCCTTCTCAGGTTTTTCTAATTGTAATGGATTTTGAAATCTGTACACTTAAAATGATCTATTACATGTTGAATGTATTAAAGTGTACTGTGACGGAATATAATGGTTATAGAAATAATGCAGATACTTAGAAAACAACGCTAGATTTATGTCACATAAGCAGAACTGCATTCAGGTATTAAGCATTTATGAAAGCATGTTTCGACAAAAAACTTCTTTCATCAAATCTCTACTGCAACCAGCATCCAGTTATGTAATCTGGATTGAAAGGGTGTGTCAAAAAAGTGTTTAGACTGCAGATTGTATTTAAACATATTAAATCTCGAGAATTTACTTCAAGCAAACGTAAAATCTTTATTTAGATCATTCTGACTTGGAGGGGAACATGAATACTGATTTTTAAAAATTGCTTTAATTTTAAAAACGTATATGCAAATATTTAGCCGAAATACAAAATCTGAATTGAAAAATTGTTTAATTTTGAAACATAATATATTAATATCATAATGTGTTTAAAGTGAGCGAAGAAGACAGAACACCTTATATCAAGAACTCAGCTTTCAAGACAATGATGCTTTAGTTGAAATGGATGAAGGTGCTGATATTTCAGGTATGCTTAAGAATACAGATTAACCTTATTTACTTTAAAGTTTATGCACTTTCTTTGGCTTAGTTTCAAAACAACCATTGAAAATATTTTATCTCTTTTCACACTAATTTCATATTGAATAATCAGATTACGAAGTTGATTTAGTTTTGGCTTTAAAATACTTCAGCATTCTCTTCACTTTACACTACTTTATACACATATTCACTTGATTAATAAATTTTATCTCCCTCTCCACTTTTCAGTCGCTGGAGGATTTACACACCGTGGAGATTATGCATCATCAGGTTAGTAGTTTTGGATTGGTTTATTTAATGAATATTAGCATTTAATTTTGTATTATTTAAAGTATTTATTTTAAATCAAATCTTTTTGTTAAACTGTTTTATTTATAAAACACCTTAATTTTTATATCCTAAATAATTTTGATTTCAAAGCTATAGCAGCAATTTAAAAAGGTACATTTTTAACATTGAACACTATTCACATGTGTTTTATTTTAATATTGTAGCTGCTTGTATTAAAAGTCTATTTTGATTTGTTTGTATCATCAAATTGAAATGTTGATCTTTAGAGAAGAAGGGGCTGAATTTCTTGTAGCTGTTTTTTCAGTATTTTGTTTTTCTGTTTGCTGTGATCACAATAATCTGAACAGTTTTGATTATTAGTTTTTGCACTTCCATTCCATTTCTACTGCCTAAAGAGTAATAAATGTTTTATTGTCATTTGAGTTATTTTTCTCCCTGTTTCATTTTGCTGCACACCATCTGCTGCATGTGCTTTATAGAAAGCGAAGGGGAAAGTGAACGAGAACCCAAGGGTGAGAAAATAGTTCTTTCTCTTCTTCTGGGAGTAGTTATAAAATGTTAATATTTTAAATATGTGGTTCTCACTTGTATGATTCTTTTCTCATACTAATTTCTGTTTGATAAATCATTTTACAAATTGCTATTAAAAATGGAATTTTTATCTTATTAAAATGAGTTGAAAATGAATACAAAAAAGTTTTGTGATTTAAAATGGAAAAAATTTGAATTATTAAAAAATGCAACAACAGTATTGATATTATTTTTCGATTCTGTTTATGGTATTTCAAATTTTGAAATTTAGTTGAATTTTTAAATGTAATGTCAAAAAATTATTTTGGAATAAATAGTATTTTTAACAATATGATTTTATTAAATTTTTTCTGTAAAATTTGAAAAAATTAGGTATTTACTGTTTTACTTGTTTATATTTTTTAGTTCTTAAGTTTCCAGTATTGATGTTTCATGGTTTTTTAGGTTAGATGCACTGGTGTTTATAAATTAAGGGTCAGTTATATTTTTAGAGAAAAACAAAATTCTGAATGGAGGATGATGATAAATATGACAATTAGATATACAGGCAGATTTCACATAAATTTATATGCATGAAGAAACAAACCTATCTAAACCTACTGGTAATACATGCTAAATTAATAAAATGTACCATTTTTGGTCTTTGGTGAATCTGGACGATCTTAACTTTTCGAATACTGTCCCTCATCAAAGTTTAACAGGGTATATGTCGACCCCTCACTGCAATGCATGAATGACATCAATTGCGCAGGATTCACAAGATTGTCTTCTAAATTTTGAAGTAGGTTTTGCTATTTCTGTTTCGGTGCAACAATCAAGCTTTTTTAGTATGCTGCAATAGATTTCGTTCTACCATATGCCTTCCAAGAACATTCCATATACGTTCTATGGGATTGAGGTGAGGGGAGTACATAGTCCACTCTATTTTGTCTATTCCTTTGGTATTCAATACAGATTGAGTGTTGACAATGGGCATGACTATCCATAAAAATGAAAGAATTTTCAACATAAAAAATATTGCTGCTGGGTTCATGCCATATGTACTGGTGTCTCGAATATGACGACAAACCAAATCTTCTTTCCTCTGTGAACAGAAGGACTCATTGCTCATCGATCCAGTTGGTGTATTCACGATACCATCGAAACCTATGTGTTTTGTGTGATGTAGTCAGAAGAACGCATTGTACTGATTTGCTTTCATATAAGCAAACACGATTTGATCGTCTGGACATGGTCCGGCTCTATATTATGGTTATCGTGCTTGCCTGAAGCTCTTGTGCTAACCTTCCAACAGTTTTATACAGCAACATCTTGTCGCCTCTACTCTTATATCTACAGTGGCCTCTACTCTTATATAAAATCTACAGTGGGTGTCTTTCTTGTGGTTGACCACTGCTGTACCATCTGGGAGCACTTCCTCTTTCAAAGAATTGTTTCCACAGCCTTGTGACTATGCTTTAGCCCATTCCAAACTGTGGCTACATCGGGTTTCGAATTTTCCAACAATGTACAAAGTGTAAAATAATCGATGTGTTCTTAGTGATATTCATCCCTCTATAACCGACATAGATTGTTTAACACATGAAAATATCATTCAGACACCTGCTTCAGCTTTTATCACATTTTAGAAATTTTGATCTGTCATGTGACTCTAAATATACTATTTATAGCCAACCAATTGGTCATTTCTATCTTTTACATCTATTGCTACCATTAGTGATTTTTTGTCACAAAGATCAACTTCCGCGTAAGTTTGCGTGTTATATCTAACCCTTGATTTATGGACATCAGTGCATCTTATGTTACTTTATAAATTAAAGTCCGAAGGTTTTGGGAGCATAACTTTTGATAAGATATATATGTTCTCATGCAAGGGATATTTGTAAAATTTAAAAATAATTTAAGAATTATTGCAGCTTGTAAAATATACAAAATTCAGTATCTTTCCAACTGCTACTTTTTTTTATCTAAGGCTTTTGAATAAATTGATTTAATATAAAAATATAGACACAATTTAATTTGTATGATTTCGTTTATAAATGTGATAAATAAATAAAAATCTGCATCCTTACTTTTTAATAAAAACACTAATGTAGTTGTAAATTGATTTCTTATTTGGTTACTCAAAACTTGTGAGAGGAAATTTTTATTCAACCTGTCATAATCATAATTTTTTCACTGCGCTGCTTTAGACTGGGTTTACCGATAAAACATTTAAGAATTGTATTATAACTAAAGGCTTAGAAAATGGAACTACTTTATATAATGTGCACAGCAATAAGGCATTCAACTAACCAAAGCTGAGTGTATTTACATTTACAAATATTTAAAAACTGTTTACTTTTTTATGAAAAACTAATATCTTTTGGACTAATTTCACATGAAAGCTAACCTATTTTCTATCCTAAAGCTTATTTACATTCTGTGAGTGAAAAGAATACAGGGCATTTTAATATTTCTTCACTCCAATTAATTAAAGTTTCTAAAATGATGATTAATTGTGATTGTCCTTGTATAAAAAAAAATTGTTTGCTACTTAAATGCAATCAAATATTTGCTTTCTACTGAAATGTTACTAGCTACTAAAATTTCATAGCATAACATGTAACAAGACTAACTATAACTAGCATTAGAAAACCCAAAGAGTTTTTGTCAAATACTTGAAATTTCACAAGATAATTGAGTAGCATTTTACAGTTGTATGTAAAAAAATGCTGTTTTTTGTTCTAAGATTTTACTTATTAACTCCATACGCATGTTTCTTCTATGCATTAATCTATTTATTTTTCTTTTATTGAATGCTTCCTTGCCTGCTACTTTAGTTAACGACAATTTCTTTGGTAAGCATTTGCTGTTTTTTAACTGTTCTATTAAGATTGAAGGAAAAAATAGCTTTATCAAAGAACTAAGTGTTCACAAAATTTCAATATAACTTAAAGCAACTACATTGCTATTTGTATATGTTCTTCTGCCTTGTGTTTGCAATATTGAATGGAATTCTTTGCACTCTGTTATAGCATGAATTCAAACTCCTGTGTATATTGTTATTTTAACCCCTTCTTGACCGCACCCATATCTTATGGTCTAATCGAACACCAGCACATGTCTTGGTCCCTATTGGGAGTTTGAAAAAGTGCAGGTTGAATGTACCTAACCCATACATACCAAGTATAAAAATATCTTCTGCATTTTGCTTTTCAATGTGAGAAATTTTCAAATAATGCCGAATTTGACATTTGGCACTATGTTGTGGCAATACATCCAAACCTGCCAACTTTTCTGAAACTCTTCTGAACGAAAAAATATTTTTCAAATGATGCCAATTTTGAAGTTTTTACACCAAGCCATGTCAACCTTAAAAGAAAAACAGCGGTCTCAATAGCTGGCTAGATTGTCAAAAAAATATTCTTTGGCATTAATATTCAAGAAAAACCTGTAAATATTCCTTAAAGCTCTCATTTTTGCATGTTTGGTGCCATTTTGTATAAAATAGTACCAAATCAGTTTCCCCGATTTAAAAGCCGACTAACCGGTATAGTGGTTAAGGTGTTAGCCTCCTGAGCAGAAGGTTCCTTTTCGAATCCGAGTGCGTGCATGGATGTTTGTAAGCATATGGTGTAGAGACAGCTGGTGTACCTTAAATCTGTAGTGGCCGAAAGTCCTCACATCTGGTTGGTTTGAAAGTTTGGAGAGTGGGGTGCCAGCTCTGGCGTTGTCTCGTCATCTGACCATGGTTCAAAATTACGGGATGATACACCGAATAGCTTAGGCTGGGACGGTGGCAACTAGTTGATTTGTTCATGAGTTGTTCTTTTAATCTGACCGTGGTTCAAAATTACGAGGTGTGTATTGTACTTGGACTTGGGGATTTATCCCGAACCGTAGCCTGTTAGCCTCTAGATCGGAAGGTTCCTGATTGGAATCTGGGCATGGATGTTTGTAAGCGTATGGTGTAGAGGCGGCTGGTGCACCTTAAATCTGCCGTGGGCGAAAGTCCTCACGTTGGGTTGGTGCTGAAGTTTGGGGAGTGGGGTGCCAGCTCAGGTGTTGCCTCATCATCTGACCGTGGTTCAAAATTTCGAGGTGTTGTTCTCAGTTCTTTCCCTTAAGGGATTGATCCCGGACCGTCGTCAACAGCTCGTTATGTTGCTCTAGTACAACATTAACTAAAAATTACCTTACCCCGATTTAAAACTGCCGGCAAGCATATAACAGCAGTAGATATCAGGGCTACTTTTCCTGATTGAAATACCTATCTGAAATCCCAGTTTGGCACAATTATTGCTACTTTGATGTTTCAAATTCTTGTGAAGCATTTTTCGTTTATGACAGTTGAGCTCTGGTGTTGATGTCATTAAAATTTTTTGGATTTTTTTCATGGAGTTTGGCAAGTATGCTAACCTAACCCTCTACCCTGGATTGGTCCCCTATTTAGCCAACTCCAACTGCTTAGTTTTGCCAGGTTGGTTAGGCACGGATAATTTTTTTCAAAGTCGGGTTATCACTTCACAAACTCAAGGAGTAATTACCCTCCTATAGGAGGTGAGGCTTGGAGGAAGCTGGTCTGCATTACTGTGTAGACTTGAATAAACCAGGAAACTCCAAGCAGCCAGCCCAACATTGGCACATACAAGGATTGAACTCGCATCTAAGTATTTCAGTGTACTGCTCACTAAATTAGTGTTATAGCCACTATAAACTATATGGACAAAAGTATTTGGACACTGCAGAAATTCAGAGGTGGATCCATCTTAGTGTGGGGTTGTTTTTGCTGGTTAGGACTCGGCCCATTGCTTTGTGTACCATGAACGTTGACGTGTACCTCGACATCCTGGATGATTCGGCCTTGCCTACACTATGGCGATGAGGGTTGTTTCTTACAACAGGATAGAACTCCATGTCATACTGCATAACGTGTACTGGACTGGTTTCCTGAAAATGAGGTGAATTGGTTTGACTGGCCTGTTCAGGGCCCTGATCTCAATCCGATCGAGCACTTGTGGGACAATCTGGAGCGATGAGTACGCCACTGCCACGCACTCCCATCTTCACAAGTCTCTTCTCACAGCCTTGCAAGAGGCTGGGCGAGCTATTCATGCCCCCAGACTAACTTGTGGAAAGTATGCCTCGATGTGTTGCATTTGTGATACAAGCAAAAGGAGGGCCTTCTAAATAGAATAATAAAGCACTTCTCTGAAAAACTTGCAGTGTCCAAACATTATATTATGCCAACATCTTTATTTAAGAATGTAAATATTGTAAGAAGTGTGCAACAGAAAAATAACAAAAAATAGTTTTTGCATCTTAGAAATTGATTGATATATATGAGAAAATGGACATTTTGTTGGGTATAAAAAAGTCAATCAAGACGGGGTTATTCAGATCTTATAGTATATAACAATTAAATCTTCTGCATTGCTTGCAATTTTATTGGCATTCAAGCAATATTTTAGAAACGGCTTAAGTTATTTGTGACTTTTATTTTGCTTGATCTAGTCACAAAATAACTTTTATTTTTGAGCATTTTCACTTCAGATTCAATTCTTTGGAATTCCAAACAAGATATCTCTTGTATTTTCATTTCCACTTATGTACAACATTATTTACATGCAATATTTATGCTCTGAATCTTTGTTGTCTTTTAACTGCAATTACTTTAGTCCTTGACTGAACCATGCAATATTTAATTGCTTTCTTCCTGTTAAAATGAAAAAAAGCCATTTAAAATTTTAAATCCTGAATACACGAACCAAACGAAAATTATTGATAATTTTGGTACGTGCTTTTTTAAGTTTTGACTTAACAACCATAAATTTACCTTCAGTCACAGAAGAATTTATACTGTAAAAGAGACATAATAAAAGGAGTAAATGTGAAAGTGTTGAAAATCAACTACTGTTATATAACATTACTCTTAATTATAGAGGAAGAATATAAGTAATAAATTGCTGCTTTCAAAATTTATGCTCTAAAAATTATGTTTAAAGGTTTTATTCATTTAATTGTTTCATGAACTATATGAAATTTTTTAGCAGACTTAAAGTGCTTAAATTGCTAAACTCCCTTACATAAAAGTTAAATAGACATTTATTTTCAGATTCTGATCTAGGTAATACATTTTTATGTATACATTTTAGTTAATACTTAAAAAGGTTTTTAAACATAACCCCTCTAAATGGAAATAATTCATACTTTCAATTTGAATGATTTTCAAGTTTTGCTGAATAATAGTAAAGTGTTTTGATCAAGTTTCAACCTTTGCTGAAACATAAATTGATAACAGAATGGCAATTGGAAAGCTCAAATTATAGATAAAAATGATTTTATTTGGTGTTCACTTTTCTAAGTATTTAAATAATTTACTCCCCAAAAGGTTAATCATGTAGTAAATATTACTTACTGTTTCTTTGTAACTTGAATGCTTTTTTAAAGGAGGTTTTATTATATTATTTGAATTTTTTATTGAAGAATTTTTTATAAAAAGTGAATTCAAAAGACTGGATGAATAAAACCTTATACTACTGAAAATGGGTGACGTTTTGTAACTTTATAGGAGTTATTCATAGTGGTATGTGTTTCCATTCTAAGTCACCATAAGTTTAAATTATTTTGGTATTCAGATTTAATTTTAACATGTTATGATATAAAGTATAATTTCAATTTGGTCAGAATAGCTTATGATTTTCTTTAGAACAGGTTTTCATTTTTTTTACTGATTGTGTAGCGTAACCAAAAATATTAAAAAAAAATTTTAATGTTTATTTTGATAACCTATGTGTTTTTTGGGTGATTTACTGATTAAATAATCTCTCTATATTAAAAAAAAGTTACCGCCGCCGCCGCCGCCGAAGAATTGAAATTTTTGTTGTTTAGCTCCATTCTTAGACGGTTTCCCGAGAAAGTACTGATCGGAAAAATATGAAATTAACATGCTTTGTTCTTCATCGTATTCCCTGGATAATTATTAAGATTTTTTTCCGATGCGGCTATTAGTTTAGGTTTTATTAAGTGTTAAAGTTGAAGAAGTGAAATTTCTTCCGCGAGTGAGCAAAACACATTCAAAATTTCAGTCTTTAGTCGTGAGTTTTTTTTTAAGAGTACCTCTCAATGTAAATTTTTGCAGCTCGTCGAGTTTTTTTTGAAATTTAAATGTGGTTCTTGATAATATTTTTTTGAAATTCGGGAAAAATCGGGACATTTTTGTTACTTTTTTTTAAAACTGCCGTATCTATATCTAATTACTATTAGTTTTTAATTTTTAAAATATCGCAGTATACCTCAGAATATACTCTTTCTTACGGTACTATTATTTTTGAAATCGGTTAATAATTAAATTGGATGCGATCAAAAGTTCGTGATACAAAATTCGGAATCTTCGGATATTTTCGCTACGTTTTGTTAAAACCGTTATGTCTACGGCAAAAACCATTATTTTTTAAATTTGAGAACATCACTGAATACACTACATTACACTCTTTCTTATGGTACAATTATTTTTTAAATTGGTTAATAAACAAAATCGATGCAATTAAAAGTAGGTCATACAATTTTCGGAACTTTCAGATCGTAACTTCCGATACAAAACTAAAATGGTCATATCTATATAGTATTACTGTTAGTTTTTAATTTTAAAAATATTGCAGTATACCTCACAATGTACTCTTTCTTACGGTACAATTATTTTTAAAATTGGTTCATAAATAAATTCGATGCAATCAAAAGTTGGTGACACAAATTTCGTATTTTTCAGTTCGCATAGCTGGTTCGGCAAACAGCAGTGGGTTGCATTTCCTACTATCGGGTTTGCCAGATATCAAATTTATCGTAGCAACAATTGCCATAAAAACGATTTCTTTTTATTTGGCGAGGAAAAAGGCTCGCTTTTTTCCCTCTGTTCTCAAGACAGTTTACCGACAAAGTACAATCGTAAAGTTTTGATATTAACACTGTTTACTTAAAATTGTACAGGGAACAAGATACAGAAGATTTTTTACTGATGCGGCTATTATTTTAGGGTGCATTAAGTGTTAAAGCAAAAAAAAGTGAAATCAATTGCGAAAGAAGTATTGGTTTGAGAAAGCAAACCAAACGGGATTGCGTAGCAATCCCCGGGGTCGGCGAGCGTAAGCGAGCAGGGCGCGAAGCCCTCGCTGTGACGTCATGTACCGGAAAGTGAAATCAGCATAATACGAATTATTCAGATAGTTTCACTCTGTTAAAGGAATGTTGGTTTGCGAAGCAAACCAAATGACATCTGTGAAAGGAGTGTTGGTTTGCGAAGCAAACCAAATGGGATTGCGCAGCAATCCCCGGGGGTTGGTGAGCGTAAGCGAGCAGGGGGCGGAGCCCCCTAGTGAAATAAAAGTTTGTTATTTTATGTGACCATGATGTTGATATTGAAAATTGATGTTCTAAATTTATTATTAATTTTTTTTTTACTTTGTGCTTTTTAAACACAATCTTGTATTTTTAGTCTGATGTGATTGCCAAAATTTATAAATAAAATTTTTGCTAGTTGTCTGGATTTTAGTCAAAAACCAATTGTGTTCTAAAACTAATAAAAGTTATTTGCAGACTTATAATTTTCAGGAAGTGTTTGTTTAGGTAAACTGTACAGTTGAAAAGAGTTGTTTTGTGGGCATAGCAATATTCAATAATAAAAAATAAAAAAATTTAATTTCATGGAAAGCTAACACTGCTTTGTCACCCCCCCCCTAAAATTTATTGTAACATTGTATGTATAAAGATACTTACTTGTCCATTAGAGAATACAACTCTAGGATGTCCAAATCTGGTTTTGTGTTGACTACTCCACTTGTATGCAATTTTGTTCATAAATCTTAAATTATTGATACATTATCAAATAATCTTTATTTTCTTGGGCTATGTTAAACCAAATGGGGATTCTAAATCTTTTCAAAATTTTTTCTTGTTGCAAGAATGTCTTAAGAGCAAACCCATCATTCTAACTGAACATTGAATTTGAATATCTGAGGCAAACCTAGTTGCTCCGTTCAACATGTGTTTCACCATTTTTATATTCTTTTAAAGTCACATCACATGTTTAATGCATTAACAACTGCATATCGTATTATTTGAGAATTTGCATTTCTTTACTTTTTAGAATGCAGTATAGATACCAAGTCAGGTGTATGCTTTTAACTAAAAAGAGAATTTTTTTATTTCAGTGCTACTGTAGGGGGAAGGCAGTCAACCTTGGGTTATTTGATTTCTAAATAGGCGTGAAAATGTGTTAGGAAGAGGTTGTCCTATGCGAAGGTTAACGTGAGACTAGTGATCAATGAATGTTTTCCCCTTTCCATGGCTATTTGCTTTCGGCACCAAACAATAAACTTAGAAACCAGAATCAGTGCAAAAGATGCCAGTTGTGAAATGGGTTTGTTTATATCACCACCAGTCTCCTAATTTAACCGATAAACTCGGTCAAAACCACACAACTCAATTGCCTTCTCAGAGCCACACTGTATATTGTTTTGTGTTTTTTTTTAAACCTTGTGACTGATTACTGTGTTGTTTTCTTCAAGAAGATTGTGCCTATGATTAGTTTTTTGCATCATTTGCAAAAAATGTTAAATTTGTTTCTTTACTTACTGTACTTCAGTATTACTCATGTAGTATTATTCAGTATTATTCTATTTCTTATAGGAATGGGTAAAGAGGTTGAAAATTTAATTTCTGAAAATAATGAATTGCTTGCTACTAAGTAAGTGTTATATTGAAAATATCTTGAGTTTTTATTTTCTCAAGTGGTTTTGTATGATTGTTTGTATTTTTTAATATTGTATATACTCATGTTTTTGTAATTTTTAGGAATGCTCTGAATGTTGTCAAAGATGACCTAATTGCCAAAGTAGATGAACTTACTAGGTAAATTTTTTGTATTTTCTGAAGATAAATGGATTAAGTGGAAGTCGCATTTTGGCGTCTGCAAGGTTAATACCTTGATTTATTTTTCCTATTTTAATAGTTTCTTCGATATCTTTTCAGTGAACAAGAAATTCTGAGAGAAGAATTAAAGCAATATATGAGTGTGAAAGAACGTTTGAAACAGAGGGTTGCTGAACTGGAAGAAGAATTAAAGAAAGTTAGAGAAGCAAATGAAAATCCTAAATCTGGAAAATCTGATGATGAAGTAAGTTGTATGTTAAGCTCTTGTTGCGATGAACAGATGAAGACATTAGTCAAAATTGGAAATGCTACAAAACAATGACTAATCAAAATTTAAAAAATTTGTCAATGTAAAAGATATTCAATGGCCATTTGGTTGGAGCAAGATGTTCACCATTATCAGGACAGAAGTAAGTCACAAGAAACACTAGTTTAAATATGTTCTAGATAATATGTTACCACATTTATAACTAATCTTTACCTGGCCATGCATAAAGTTGGGGAAGTGCTAGCTTCATTCACTAGAGTGTTAAAAACGTAATAAATGAACTATAAGCACAGCATCAGCTGCAGAGCTATAAACCTCCTAACTAAAAGTGAGAACCAAAACTAAATCTCACCCTGTTCCGATCAAGGACACCCTCAGGAGGTCAGAGAATTATCGGTGGCATAGAATGAAGACGCGTCGTAGCATCCGTTATGTCGGGTAGTTATGATAGGTTATGTAAATAGTATATATTTTGTCCACGTAATGTAAATTAGATTAATAAATGTTTGTGAGTGTAATGAGAGTTTGTCGCTTGTTCGCCCGCTTCAAGGAGGAATTTCTCAGCTCACGGTCACAAAAATAGATAAAGCTTCTCTGAGATCTTACTCAAGATTGGACCACTTTTGCTTGTTTATTTCCTTATTTTTAACGCAACAACTTTTGTGTAAAAAATAAGGAAACAAAAACAAATTTACCATCGTTTTAAGTTTTTGGAAATTTCCTCTCCAATTTAATTTAAAACAAGCTAAATTGGTTTGATCTGCTAGTTATATTCTTTAGTTAAACATCAGAGAAGCCTTATCTATCTTTACACTGTTGAACACTAGTGAATGACTCTATTCCCCCAACTTTACAAGAAGTCTGGAAAGGCTTAGTTGATAAAGTGAATTGAGGTAACACTATTCTAGAACAACATATTTGAACTCTTGTTTCTTGTGACTTCCTTCTGTCCTGACATCTTACTCTACTGAAATGGCCATTGACAATCTTTTGCAGTGACAAATTATTTTTCGAATTGACGAAGCTTTTTAAATTGTAATTAATCATTGTTTTGAAGATTTTTCAATTTTTACTAACTCTTGTTAATGTGGTTATTTTTCCCCATGCTCATTACCTTTTTTTTAATCTACTTCAGAAGAATTTAATGTTTTTTAAAAATAGATTTGTCTTTTTGATTTTATAAATGTTTCCTTATTTCTTAAAATTCTGAAGTAATAATGAATTATCATTTAATATAAATGAATAATATTATTTCTAGGAGGAATTACCAATGGCTCAAAGGAAGCGTTTCACTCGTGTTGAAATGGCCCGTGTACTGATGGAGAGAAACCAGTACAAAGAGCGGCTCATGGAATTACAAGAAGCTGTAAGATGGACTGAAATGATTCGTGCTTCTCGAAGTGATTCCTCTCTGGATACAAAAAGAAGCAAATCGTCTATATGGAAATTGTAATTTTCCTTCTTTTGATTTTTTAGTAATCATTTAAGAATTATAATTTTTAAAACTTCAGACTGCTTAATGTATAAACAATTTGGGTTGAAATTTTATATAGATGAATATTCTTTTCCTATAAGTATTATCTTTGGATTTCACTTTTCTTTCCAGCTTCAGTAACCTGTTCAATGCTAACGAAAAGCCAACTAGGAAAACTATGCCTTACGTAAATGTTCATTACAATGCTCCTACTACAAATGCTGGGCCAGCTTTAGATACTATGAGGAAGAAGCGACTTGGTGATAGGCATAGAGGTCTTGATATTCTAGACAGTGACCTGTAAGTTATTTATTGAAAACATTTTCTATAATTTTGCCATTAATCTAGTGTTTGCTAATTATATTTTTACTCCATTTCAAATAAATTGAGCATGCAGTTCAGTTCTGATACCATTTATTTGGAAAGCAGAAGAATTAGAGAACCTTTCACATTTGAGAGAGTCATCCTATGATTATTAAAATACTTTCGTTTTTCTTCTTCTTGTAGATAGATTTAGATCAAGCTTCTAAATAAATTGCTGCCCTGTTTAACAGGTGACTCAATCTACTAGACTAGTTGATTGACATAGTAAAGGAGGTTAACCTTAAAGTAGCTTACAGTAGGGTGATTTTATTTCTAAATTAGGAATAATTGTTTTGTAAAGTAAATGATGAAAAATAACACCGTTGATTTAATATACCTTGAATAGTTATGGTTATTTTGCTAGCCAAGAATAATTCTGTCTAAAATTTGTATAATTACCACATAACTTACTGAAGAAAATAACTCCAGTTACAACTATTCACATTGATCTGCTAAATGTATGCTACATCCAAATGTATTATTGCTTTTTTAATGTTCTTGCCATTAAAGTTCTTTTGTTGTTCTAGAATTCTTTCTGTTGTAGATAAAGTTTTCCGGTAGTGTATTCTGTCAAAAATATTCTAAAGGTATTTTTTACTTAGAATAAAGCAAATTTTAGGTTAAATAGTGTGAAGTGGTTATGGAATGTGTATGTATATTTCATGATAAGCCCTATTTCCAAGAAGTGGTGATAGGGGGTCCACCATGGCTCAATGGCTTTTCTCACTGCACTAGCAACCTGGAAGTTGTGGGTGGCACAGGTTCAATCCCTCTCGGTGTGTTTCTCTCTTCTGTGTCAGTAAAAATGTTTCTTGTGTGTATGTCCATTTGCTTGACATTGTCTGTCTTGTGTGGTGTAACATAGCCAAATACGGCCCCAGTGCCATAAAACCAAACCAACCAGGTATTAATCTTTAGGCTATGGCCAGTACGGCAGTTGTACCTTGAAAGTTATTTGAATCGCGCCAAGAAAAAATCTCACTAGTTATATCTATAGTTGCTAGTCGAAAGGTTAATGTGGTAGGTGTTGAAAATTATGTGTCATAAAAACAAGTAACATCTCAAAGTTAATGTACGTGTATTTACTGTCTTTTTCAGGGTGTCAGAAAAACTGCAGCAACAAAGAGCCAAGGAACGTAAAGAGCAGTACAAGCAGGTTCGAGCTCATGTCCGGAAAGAGGATGGAAGATTACAGGCCTATGGATGGAGTCTTCCATCAAAGACTGGGTCCATGGCAAAGAACTCAGAAGCTGATGGAGGGGGTCAGACAAAGCCAAATACTTCAGTTCCCGTGCCAGTTCCTGTTTTTTGTCGACCTCTGCTGGATAAAGAATTGGGAATGAAGGTATTGTGTTCATTAAACCATTTACATATTAATGTTTTGTGTGTATTCCTTGACTATTTTAATTGCTCTGCACGTCTTTTGTGATTTTATATTTGTGGAAATAAGGAAAATTGTGCAAAATTCAATATCTCGGTTCTAAAAAAGCTATGCCATCTGTATATATTTCACTAATGTACATGGGACAGAAATTGTGAATAGCAGCAAATGGATATAAAAAAATGTGATCAATCGCTATGAAATCTGTTTGCCAATTTTGCCACTTCGTTTATATGCTTGATTTGTGAGGAGCTACGTAATATAATTAAAAGGTGGATGAGTTTGCTGCTTTAATGAAACTTTTCAGTAATCTGATAACATAAAGCAATGGAAGATAGAAATCTGCAGAAAAGAAAATGTAAGAATGCTAAAATAAGTTTATACAGGAAAAGTACTGAACTATCTTAAGCAAACGAATGGGATGCAGTACTGGAGTGAACTTTCAGTACCTAATTGTAATAGGTGCGTCTTTTTTTGCCATTGTACTGTATTGAAACTAAGAAGTAATTTTATTAAGAACATGAAATTCAGTTTTATATTTGTGATTTGTTTCATGCCATTTGGAGATGTGTTTATCAATGCTTATTACGAATGGATTTATATTAGTTATGAAATATGAGTAACGATTCTGCGATTGATGGTTATAAACTCTTATCAGAAGCTTTAGGGCAAATGCTATGCATGGATCTGCTAGTTTTTTTTAAATCTACCATGTCATTAAGAATTTAGAGTACAAAATAACTTTTTAAGTTTTGGATTTTCATGTAAAAGACTAGATCTGGAAAATGGATGTAAAAAATTTGTTGAATAAGAAAATATGTAATTTACACTAAATTTGCTTATAAGATTCACATTGGCACATTGCATTAACTGATAATTACAAGATGCTCGTAAGTGCATGTTTATTTTATAGCTTTATGGCCATTTTTAGCCATGCATGAAGTTATTATATTAAGACCTGTTCGTTAAAGTGGATTCTACACTAACTAGGATTTGTTACTGTGATTTGTTGAAATAATGAATGTATGATTTGTTGATTGTGGATAAATATAGAAAAGCAGTCAACTTTTAATGGAAACTGATATTCATCTATCTGGGTGACTGCTGGTTAAAACCTCAGAAATTTTAGTGTTATTTTGAAATAACCTATTTTTAAATCCAATATTGTTACTCAGTTATTGCTTCTTTATATTTGAGAAAGTAACAGTTTTGATTAAAAAAAAAAAGAACCACTCTAAATTTTATGACATTATTTTGTCAAAACTATAACTATCCTCAGAGATGAGTACCTTTGACAAAAATACTTGCTATTTTTTACTTATTGCAACTCTTTTTCATTTCATTTACCTACTTTACGACAGTTTGACATTGGACACACTGGTCTTATAATAACATTCATGATTATTTTCAATGTAATAGCAATGTAACTGCATTTCTGAAGAAAGATTTGACATTAAAATGTTTTAGGTATGGTGTGCTGCCGGTGTTGATTTAACTGGAGGGAAACCAGAACCAGAATGTACCAATATCTCTACTGTAGGATCTAGCCTATTTTATATCAGTTCTCCTGAATCAACTGATGCCGTGGCTAAATTAAACGATGAGTTACAAGTAAGATGCTTTTTTTTTTCAAATTGTCAGATTATGTGTAACTTTTTTGTTTGGTTTTGAGAAAATTAACTTTCTGATATGTATAGTCTTTAATTTGTCCAATTTTGACAAATGCCAGGAATAGGGGCTAAAATGGGTAATCCTCTTTTTGTATCAATTACATCACAAGTTATGAAGAGCTAGGGGTAAAAATTAATAGAACTAAGCGATTGAAAGTATTTACATCTTCATTCAATTACCTCAATGTATCCTGTGGTGTGGTAATTTTTTATTTCCCGGTAAATTTGAAGAAATCTTCAAAATTGGAAATTAGGTAGGTGACAGACAGGACGGCCTGATCGGCATGACTCTGCTGATATATACATTGGTATTTCTCCACACAGGATGGGGCAGCTCAACAAATTGCACAAACCAGTTGATCATCAGTCATTCAGTTGTGATGAAGTCATGCCACTTCACCAACCTATTTTCTTTGGTAGATGACCTGAGCATTTCATACCCTGAAGTTGAATATATTCGTACTGGGTAGTGCTGCTTACGATGCACAGGATGACCTGAGCAACACCACTTGGGTTAGCTCTTCCTGACTGGGAAGAAAAGTGGCTGAACCACTCTGACGTGTCATCCAAGTTGCTAGCCAATTATAATGATAAAAAGAAGCACAACCTGGATCGTGGTTCCCAGATCACCTTTTCTGTTGTTACCCTTAATGTGAATACATTACAACACGGAATAAATAAATATTTCACTTACATCTATAAAAAGTCTAAAGTATCCAATGCCATAAAAATAATTATGATTCCACACTCAATAAACACAAAGATCTTTGGAATATACTGGCTGTTATGTTCTCAATTTGACTAGGGCTTTAGGAAAACTAGGGAAATTTCTCCAGTCTCTCTCTGCTAAAGTAATCAACTTGAATTTTGTCCTCTCTTGGTTCCACTGAAAAACAATACGAAAAGTTTGCTGGAGGGTTCTCTGTCTGATTTAGATGTCTCCTGGGCAAACAACAAATTCTTTAGAAATTTACAGATATTTTTTGTGGTTTAATGGCGTTTGAATAAATTTATTTTGTGTAACCCCCAAAACATTGGATTATCATTGCTCCATACTACAAAATGCTGTGGGAATAAATGGCACTTATTTAAGTTGTTTTTAAAATGTATATTACGCCAATTGACTGATATCAATCAGTCAATTGGTGTAATATACATTTTAAAAACTACTTAAATAGGCGAGTACAAAAAATATTGCCATTTTCCTGCTTGCTCTTTATTGTGCAGTATGTTCCTTAAAATATTTTTTTCTTATTTCAGGTTTTATGACCTATTTCAACAACCAAACTTTTCAATTTTGTGTTAAAACTCTTCCTCTTATTATGAATGCTTCCATCTCTGTTTGGAAGTAATACTTCAATGAATATTACACTCATGTTCAAAATTAAGAGAATTTGCACATTGTGTTTATTTTTACAAAAAGTACTGAACTAAAGTCACTAATTATGCCTTCTAAGAAGAAAGCAAATATTCAGTGTCAAATACGTAAGCATACACATGTGTGTGGGCAGAGCTATGACTACGGAGGGGATGATAATCGCACAAGGAGTTTTCTGCGATTGGTGTGCTCGTACTCCTCGGGGACATTCGCTATGTTTCTTGCAAGAATTCTGTACATTTTATAAGCTATCAGGTAAAATGAGTAGCCAAAAAAGTATGGATGACGAAATGAGATGGTGAATTGTCGGTAGATTGTAGGCAGGGCTATCATAAGTGCAGGTGGCTACAGAGCTTCATGTAACGCCCAGTGTCATCTGCAATGTGTGGAAACAGTTTCAAGACACTGGATCCATATCGAGAAGACCGGGACAAGATCGTTGAAGAGCCGCGACAACTAATGATAATGAGTAGTGTTATTTGACACTTTCAGCACTGTGCCACAGGACTGCTACAGCTTCACAGCTCTCATGTGAGCTGCATGCTGCACTGAAACCCGTTGCATGGATTACTGTTGCCAAAGGCTTCATGAGAGAGGGCTTTATGCCAGAAGACCCGTTGTTTACATCCTACTCACTGCAGCACACAAGAGAGTACATTTAGCATGGTGCAGACAACATCAGTCTTGGACCAGACTTCAGTAGATCATGCTCTTCACAGATGAGTCGAGATTCAGCCTGGATACTGTTTCTCGATGTATCCTCATCTTGAGAGAGCCTGGGACTTGACACCATCCCTCCCACATCCGGAAAATGGACCACTATTGTGGAAAGGTGTCATGGTCTGGGCAGGCATCTTGTTGAACGACTGCACACTCCTCCATGCGTTTGACAAAGGGTCCCTGACTGTTATGAGGCATAGAGAGGAGATCTTAAGAGTCCTATGTTCGACTTTTCTGAGTTGTCCCTTGGTTCATGTTCATGTGTGACAACGCTCATCCACATCAGGCTCACCTGGTCAACATTTATCTGGAAAGTGAGATTATTCAGCGTATGGATTGGCCAGCCAGATCCCCTGACCTAAACCCTATAGAAAATGTCTGGGATGCGACGCTTTTGGGAGGGCAATTGCTTCTCGCCATCCCCCTCTGAGAATTATTCCGAAGCTGAAAACGGAATTGCTGCAAGAGTGGGACCGACTGCCACAGGGACTCATCCACTGCCTCTTGTCCAGTATGCCATTATGCTGTGTGACCTGTCTGACTGGGAGAGAGGACCATACCCTATATTAGACTCATTTTCTGTTGGATCTCGCAAAATGAATTTTGGACATTCCTGCACTGATTAACTTAACTGACAATCATGCGTGCGTACCATGACTTTTGTGTGGTACATCTCTTTCTCTGCTATAACTGTATATTCGTACCAAATTTCATTGAAGTCTGTTCATTAGTTTTTCAGAAATTCAACATAATGTGCAAATTTTCTTAATTTTGAACATGTGTGTATTTGAAAGGTCTTTTTTGACTATGGCATGGAGCACACACACAAATCTAAATTTTAAAGGAAGGTCATAGCCTTTTCTGTAGCAATATTCATGTTATTATTTTTTGTGATCACAAATAACAGTTTCAAGAAGAAGAAAAAATTATGCTTGAACAAAGCTGTTTGGATGTCATTTCGTTCTTCCTGAAAGACTATTCTCAAGTCAAAGCTCATTTTATATGCTTGCAATGTAAAGCTTTTTTTATTTTATTTTAGGAATATGAAAAACATCGTAAAGAGCAGAGTGAGATGGACCAAAAATTGTCTTCATTTGTTTGGATATGCACTAGCACACACACTACTAGTAAAGTTTCTGTCATTGATGCAAATAACCCCGGTGAAATATTAGACTCCTTCCATGTTTGCAATTCTCATCTGCTATGCATAGCTAGTGTTCCAGGTAATTATTGCCAATTTATATTCTATTATACATGCTTTAACAGTGTGGTCATAGTTTATTTGTATTGAACTTGAAGTGATTGTGTATCTGAATGAAGTATATACAGAATGTTTCAAAACTTTCTGTTCAAACTTTAATAAGTGGTGGGAGACAAAAATGAAACCGTTTTCATTCATGGATATGTACATATTTTATGTGCACTTTTGTATACTAAGCACATTTTGAAAATTATGAATCTATGTTTATAGTAAGGGTATGGTGTATTATATAGTTTGAATCTACCATAAAATCCAAGAAAAAGTTTATATCTGAAAAATTGGGTACACTGTAGAAATTTATTTTGCATGGAAAAATTATCTTTGAGTAGATGTGTCAGAACTAAGTAAAATTCACAGAACTTCTTACAGGAACTGAAGCTTATTTTACTTAAATCACAGTATGCATGCTAAATCGTTTTACTGAGTTTATCATGGTCGTTTTTGTTTCAATGTTTAATCTTTTTTTTTTAACTAAGAAAGAATCACTATGTAAAAACGTAAATTTTTGGATTTTAAGCTTTTTATGTAGTTATTTGTATCTTCATTTTACATATTATTTTTTAAACTCTAGATTGTTTGAATGACAAGATTGATGTTATGTAGTCTTGAATTGCTTGACTAAAGATGCAGTTAAAAAAAAATGTTTCATTATAGGGTATGCCCTTTTAAAAATTAAAAGTGTTTGAATTATTTGAAGCAAATGTTGGCTATTGGTAAGTACAGTAGAACTCCAGTTGTTAGAATTGTCAATTATCAGGAAAAAAGAAATCAGCAAAATCCGCATTTTAAAAGTTTCTTGTTGGTGAATGACGAAAACGTAGGGGATGAAGTGTCAATTCAGGACATAAGATTCATTCCTAGATGTTCCGAGGGCAGTGCAGAGGACGCAGGGTTCCAAATTCTCAGTGACAATGAACTCATTCAAAAGATGAGAGAATTCATTGATGACATTGACATTGCTACTCAACCAGACGCTGGACCGCCAACTAGTATGGCATTTGAGTGCCTCGACGCAGTGCTAAGATGGACGGATGGCAGCCCAAGTTCAACCATCTACATCTACTTGGCTGCACGAAAACGAGTAAAGACAGCAAAACAATTAACTTTGACTGATGTGTTCGAGCAATGATACATTTTAATACAGTATGTAAGTCAAAATGTAGACAAAATTATTTTAATAGTCATTAAATTATATATATTAAAGCAAAATTCGTTTTTACTAAGAAATAACCTTTTTTTTTCGTGATAGATATTTCTTTATCTGGGTGGGGTCTGGTCCCAATTGATCCAGATGATTGGGTTTCTACTGTATTTGAACTGTGTTAATCACAGAGTGTAAAAAAATCATGATTTAAAAAAAATAATCAATTAATCGGATTTATTTGATTTAAATCAGATTATTTTGATTTAAATCGGACTATTTTGATTTAAATAAGATTTTTCTATTTAAATTTCTGCGGGCCCTAAACACTGTTTATATAATAAATATATATAAATTTGTTAAATAAAAAATTGAGTTTGTGACATGACATGTAAACCAATATTTATTTTAAGTAAACAATCAGAATTTGTGAAATGGTAAATCAATATTTACTTAACATTTATTTAACTTTAAAACACAAGTTGACATCCTACATAGTTTTTCTTAAGAAAATTACATCATCATGTTAACAAATTTATCAACAAGTGTGAGTGACAGACCTAAACTATAATCTGAGAAGTAGAATAGAACTCAGAAATAATCAGACTATAGTAAATTCTGATAAAAAAAATCTGCCGAGCAGCAATAATAATTGGATTTTCACTTAGTTTTAATTCATACTGGATCTTTCTTTTTTCCTGCTGACATTTTAATGGCTGTGCGTGAAAATGTATAGTTCTACTCTTTTAATCTCTACTGCTAACTAAAAGAATAAGCAAACACAGAGGTTCTTAAACTTATCCAAGTGGTGGCACCCTTAAGAGAATTGTAATTTTCTCACAGCACCCTCGTCATCATGTAATATTTATCTGTGGTATATTGTTACATATATATACACATTTTATATTTGTAGCACTTTGAAAAAGAAATTAGAGAATAAAGAACATAAACATAATTAATACAACTAGTATTTAAAATTCACACACAAACACTTTAATTTTACTTAATAAGAAAACATAGGTTGGTGAAAATATAAATAAAACAAATAAAATTACCTTCATCATGCTCTTTGTTGGGGAGTGAACCGATTTTTGATAAGTGACCTTAACCCTTTTTTCTGTTGCTTAGAAATAGCTTAGATTGGAAGTTACGGGTGCTTCACAGCACCTCTCATCTCTTTACACAGCACCCCAGGGTGCTACGGCACACACTTTGGGAGCTAACTAACAAATGCCTCAAAAACTTTACTTCCCACTTGTGTTTTTTTGGCTAATGAAATCAGTCCCTTCTTTCGTTCATAATTTTGAATCAAACTGTTGTATACTTCCTTTAAGTGTTTATATTATGAGTGCTGTTAATCAGAAATATTTATACATTACTCTTCCTGGCATTAAGATTTATGATGTCATGTGTGTTTACATTACTGTTTCCAGTATATAGTATATTCTAATAAGTTACAACTGGCTGTTGCAATCTTTTATCATATGCAGTAATTGACCCAGTTCCCTCTGAGCTGGGTGTAACCATTAGTGCTGAAATCCCCATCAGTGCAGAAAAATTAAAGCATTTGACCACTTCTGTCATTTTTTTATGGTGTATTTACTTAGTTATAAAAATGTTATTCCTCTGATTGTGATTTAAATCAGTGATTAAAAAAAATAAATCATTTGATTAAAATCATGATTTTAATCGTTGATTTAAATCTTGACACCCTGGTTAATCAAATGCTAGTTAATACTAATACTCAGAGGCAAAATTACTTTACTTTGGGCCGCGGTTAGAAAAGCATCGGATTAGCATCAAAAGGGTTGCGAGTTCGAATTCTTCCAAAGACCATAGTGTAAAGGGGGAAGCTGCACGTTAAATCCATTGTGTCCTCGGATGTCCTCACGTTGGCATGGTGTGGAAGTTTAGAGAGTGGGGTGTTAGCTCAGGTGCTGCCTCGTCATCTGACCGTGATTAAAATACTATGTAGTGTTGTACTCAGATCTATCCCTTGGGGATTTGATCCAGTACTGTCGTCGATAGCCCGTTGTCTCGCTCCAGCATGACATTAATTAAAATACCTACCCTCCTTTCTTTATTTTCAGTATTATAGATTTTGGCTGTTTAAATAACAGCCAAAATCTTTAAAACTGAAAATAAAGAAAGGAAGGTGGGTATTTTAATTCATCCATCCTGCTTTGGCTCTTAAGAAACATTGAGTGACCAATAGTTTAATTTATAAGCAAATTGTAAAAACATGTGATTTCTATTTGTATCTCTGATTTAGGTTTGAAGATTAAGAGTGCATATGCTAGCTTATGTATTTCTAAAGTGGGTATTTTTCCCAATTCATTTTTGTAACAATTGCAGGCACAAAGTCTACTGATTATCCTGCTGATGATGAGTTCCTAAAGTTAGGAAAAAGAGACTCCTTGTCAGATGTCAATGATTCAGAAACTGGAAAAGTGGGAGACTTGCTTTATGTCACTGTCTCTGATAGCAACCTTGATTCAGCTGCTTCTACGCCTGTAAATAATGGTTAGTTCTATGCCAAATATTTATTCATCAAACAATTGCATTTTCATTTACACGAAACTAATTTTTGTGTTTGAATCTAATTTTATCTTTTCAAATATTTATTTCTATTAGATAGTGCTCAAAATTTTGAAGATGAAGCATACTTGGAAGATTCTAAACAAATTGCTGATGCACAAAGTAAGTATTTAAGAACTATGTACATTGATTTTCTGTGTGAACTTTAAATTATTTTATTTACTGCATAGTTTAGGGTTTGTTAATTTAATAATAACCCTGTTTCTTAGACAAAATTTATCCAAAATCAATTTATTGATAGCTATCCTATGCTTCTCAATTGTAATAAAATTATAATTTCAATTTATTTCTGCAGAATTAAGAGATTTCAATCAGTTATCTTAGTCTTTTCCTATGAACCTTCTACCACAATCAAATTTCATAAGGAACTCGACCGTTGTGAAACTCCTGCCAGGCAAATTCTTTTTTTTTTTTATAACATTTACTCGTGAATACCTTTCCAATTTTTGTAAAGTTCATACGTTAAACTAACATGCACATTGGTTATGGCTCAATCATTATCTTTTAATACAGTTATGTATACCATGTAGAGCAAGTCAACAGGTATAAAATCAAATATAAATTGGCTACCAATAACTGGACCAATAAAATCTTGCAGTATATTGTAGTTTTCTCAAATCAACAGCATTAAATTAATTTTTCGGATGTTTATTGCAATACTTCATTTGATCACCAAATATTTATATTTGTTGTGTCAAACACCTATTAAACAAAGTCCTATGTCTCTTATTCATGTTAAAATTTAAATCTATAGGTCCATTACTTAGAAAAATCACTTTGAATCGAGTACTTGTACATGGTAATGTGAACTGCAAATAAACTTTTTATCTGAAACAAAGTATTCAGAATAAAGATTTGAAAACTGGATACAGGTGAGGAGGATTATCTTGATCTTCAGTTTCACTGCGAAAAATGTCTTTATTTCTCTGCTGAATGATCACTGACATATGGCACACTGATGTCCAGGTGTTTTGGATCTGAGATCTGGATCTTTTAGATACATTGTAATATTTTCAGAATATTTCTAAAAATATTTATTCATAAAAATGCTCATGACTAGATCACAAATTCCAAGAAAATCTCTTCTGGTATAATTAGGTCCAGTGCCAGGCAGCTTCCTTGTGGTTAAGTCTCTTCATTGATCAGGCCATAAAAATGATCTACTGTACATACAAAAATATTTTACTGTATGACATTTTTAAGTCGATAAGATGTATTATGTATAATTTGCACTTTTCTTGGCCCTCAGTATATCAAGTGTTTTTTTAGCTACCTGTAGGCACAATATATGGAGGCATTACTGTTTTACGAGGGCTGTTCAATAAAGAATGATCATAAATTAATAAAAAAAAAATTTTCCTGTACTAATCCTCCAAATTTTTATGGTCTTTCTCAAAATACTCTCCATTACATGCAATGCACTTATCCCACCTCTTTTCTAGTCTTCAAACACATGCTGGAAGCCTTTTTTTGACAGGTCCTTCAAATTCGCCTACGCAACTTTTACTACTGCTTGTGATGATGAAAACCGCTTTTCCTAGAGGTGTTTCTTCAAATTTGATAAAAGAAAAAAAATCGCAGGTGCTACATCAGGACTATATGGAGGATGGGGAACACGCATGACATTGGTTTTTGAAAGATCTGACGATTTTTTAAGGCAAAAACAAAATTTCAATGCAGTGTATTACATTTCGCGTGTCCCATCCATTTTTGCCGTAGGTGAAAATAAAACTAAGCGTTCTTGACCTGTTGTCAAGGCCTGAGCAATGACGTCATGACCGTGAAACTTGTGCTATCTATTCTCCACTTATCCAACAGCTACACATTCAACATGAATTTTATTTTTCTTGATTTTTTAATCACCTCTAAAAAAATATGATCTTTCTTTATTGAACAGCCCTCATACTTTTCTTAAGTTGTTAGTTTTTATTACTTAATTTGTAATTTTATTATTCTTTGCTCATTGTAATTCCATATTTCCGACATTTATGGATTTGGACTAAATTGTAAAAATGGGTGCATGCTAAACACACTTGTACAATTTTTTGGTGAAATATAAAATGAATTTTGGAGATTATGAATTTTATTTTCAAGATATACAATTGGGCATGTGTTAACAGATTCCACCCACTATGTTTTCTTTGCAGTTTGTAGCTTATTGACTATGGTAAGACTACTACCATAAATAAAGACTAGAACAGAAAATAAAATTTTCAATTTTCAAAATATGTTAGGTATTTTGCGCAATTATGGAATGGTTTATTTGTTTGCATATGTCAAAAACAAGTCACTAAAAAATTAGATAAAAGTCGCTGATAAACATCTCTATTTCAAAACAGCCAATATAAACCTATCAAGTAAAAATGCAGTATATTTAAGTTTACCCTTTGTAACCATATAAAGTTAGGGATGACAGTAGCTCTCCTATCTTCCAAGAGCGATAGAGCTCCACATTTAAATGTGTCTTTCTGGAAACCAGCATTTGTTGTATTCGCCCTTCGTATCCACAGTGCCTCATTTCTAAAATTGACTTTTTGGCAGATATGTTTTTCTAATGTTCAATGGAAGTATTAAATTATTATTAATTATTCATAAAAAACTAACAACTGTATATTATTTGCTACTTGTATATTGTAATTTCATCTCTTGCTCAATTTTATTTTTAGAAATTACTGAAAGTGAACATCCAAACCTCAAAGCTAGTGATGATCCTCGAAGTGGTCTATTTCTTCCAGTAAATAGTGTTTATAATGAGCAAGAAAAAATGTCTACTGTTTTACCAACTATGTGGCTAGGCTCGCAAACTGGGCAGTAAGCTTTTTCATATATTTTCTATTCCTAAATTTTTTTCCAATAATGGGCACATATGAACTTAATCATTAATCACTACAAGGCCGGAAGTGATGGCCACTTATGAAGGAGCACACAGTGGGAGGACCATCATTGCCACTAACAAAGGACAGCACAATTTACATCCATGCCCCGATCCCGGATTCGAACCAGAAACCTTCCGATCCAGAGGCCAACACTTTAACCATTAAACTGGTTGGAACCACTAGACTGGTGTGTTTCAAATGATTGTTAGTGATGAAACAAACACATATTTATTGATATCACTGCCGTGAGGAAAATCGCATATGATCTACATATATGACATAAATCTTCATACTTGTGTATAATCAAATACAGTATAAAGCACACAGGTGCACAAAAATAATGCTTATTACTGCAAGTCTGTCCAGCACAGACTTTTTAACATTGACTGTAGTCTACATTTGCATGCCATAATTTATTCTCATTTCTCCTTCACCTACATCATATTATATGATCACTTAAGTCTTTCTATTATAAATGATTTCAAATTACAATTGTTACAAGCAATATTTATTTTATCAAAACTATTATTTATTGACCTATCAAAGCACTATATTGGAAATATTGTATCTAGTCATTTTTAAGTGAGAGGGAGTTATTTAAAACTGAAATTCATGTATGACCATAAATTACAAGCAGCTTTGTCAGAATTTATTTCACATTAAAATTTTAATTTGTGAAGGTTTACATTAAAGTTAATTTGTAATCTCACCAGAAAATATTTTAAATCACTTTGCTTTTGACTTTAATTGATGTTTTGGAATTTCTATATGTATCTTTTTCAGTCTCGTAGACTAAGAGCTTTTAGAGTCTTGTACTGATGGTATTCATAAATAAATACTTTGTCTTCTTGATTATTAACTTCCATTTTAATCTATTTGTTAAATCTTTTAAAAATGAATTCAAATAAGCATAAAAAATATAGAAATTCTTATTTATTTCCATTTTAGCATATATGTCCATTCTTCAATTACACAGTGGTGGAAATGTATTTCTTCGGTTAAATTAAGAGACTCTGTGCTTAGTATTGTGTAAGTATTGTCACTGTTCCTATAATAAAGCTAAAAACTTTATTGTGAGCCTATTCACAACTTTTCCATTATGATTTTTAATTTTGCCTATATCATAAAATATCAGCTTGTTGTTGATTGCAATGTGTGATGTTTTCAGGCACATACGGGGACGAGTGTTTGCTGGTCTTGCAGATGGAAGTATAGCTATTTTCCACAGAGCTTCAGGTGAGTTGTCAAATTGAGATAGGGATTCATTTGCAATGAGATGAGAAATTAACATTTCTAAAATTTTATAAAAGAAATTCTACAAAAAATATAACTGATTGGTTTAGAATTGGCAATGTGCAATTCACAGTGACATGGAATATTTAAAAGAAAACCAACACTGATGAACAGATTTGTGAGTGACACCTATTGGTCAATGACCTTAGATGGAAATACTTTTCTGGTAATTATGATCCCAATCAGCAAATACTGTTATTTAGCATCTTCAAAGGGAGAATTTCACTATAATCTTGGAGTGAACTCAGAACAAGCAAAGTTCTTAACTTATTTGAATAAAAAAACACGTTTCTTATTCAGTGATGTCATTCTTAATATCATTGAACAGAACCGAAAGGAAATTTAAAATATTTATTTGAGTCAAAACAATTTTGATTTTAAAAAGATCAAAAAGAAACCTTAAATTTTATCAAAAGAAATAACTGAAAGAAATTGTTTATCTATAGTTTTTTAATTTCAGTAAATTTGTTAATTTTTTGTATAGTCTAGGAGTAGAAATGTTTTTGATTTAATTAAATTTTTATAGGTAGTTGAAAATGGATGTTTTAACTATTATTTCTGGAAATTTTAGTATTATTTAGGAAGAAATTAGGTACTCATTTATAAATACAACTCAGCATATCTATATATAGGGGTATACTGAACATAATTTGATTAGTTTAGTGAACTTTTATTAAATGTCTGGAAATACACGAGGTTGAAATAAAAATTGATGTACATAAAATCATGTGATTTAATTTTTTGAATTTACAAAATTGATTCCTTGTTTCAAAGCAGTTAATGCAAATGATGAATTTCTTGTATTTAAAATATTTTGCATAATTTTTTGTTGCTATTTTTAGATGGAGAATGGGATCTTTTAAACTTTCACCTAATGGACTTGGGGCGGCCTTTGTACTCAGTTCGCTGCATGACTATTGTCGACAAAAATATTTGGTGTGGATATAGAAATTGCGTGCATGTTGTCGATACAGAAATACTTTCAATAATTGTAAGTTGGAATTTTGTTTATGAAACACAGTTAATGCTTGTTTTAATGAACCCCTGTTTTACTATGTCACAATTTTACAAACTTTCATTAAGTCCTGCAAAAATATCACAATTTTAGCACCCATTCAACAAACTATCAATTTTTATGAACTTTTGTCATTTTTGTGCATGAAAAGGAGGATCAATTCTACTTGAATTCAGAATGATTATGGACATTGAATTTACTCTTTAACTTTTCTTATATGATATAAAATTATTTTAACATAATCTTGTCAGTGAGTTCCGAACAGGGATGTATTTAGAAGAGGTTTGGGTCAAAGCAACCCTTGAAATGTTCTTATTATTACAGGACTGCCACAGGCGACCTTTGGCTACTATTTTTCACGCTTGGTGACTAGGTATATTCTAAGCAAAATCGTCTCAAAAGCTGCTAATTTAAAATGTTAGTGACTTTTCGGAAATTATGAAGTCATTTTTTGATAATTCAACTAAAGGGAATGAAGATTTACCCCTTTTTTTGCTAAATAGTGGACAGAAATATGTTTTTTTAAATTTTATGTTATGAGGAAGATGTTTTAAAGAATGCCAATTTTGAAGTTTTGGTGTCAAACCATGGCGATCATATAAGAAAAACAAAAATCTGGTTACTAGATTGTCATGAAAACCTTAAGAAAATATTTAGTTTTCTCTCTATTTAAATAAAAAACTACCACCGCAGGTTTGAAAACTTGCTTTTTTCGCTCGATTCTCATACGGTTTCCCGAGAAAGTGCGGATCAGAAAATTACGAAATTAACATGGTTTGTTCAAAATTGTACAGGGTACAAGATGGAGAAGATTTTTTTCCAATACGGCTATTAGTTTAGTGTGCATTAAGTGTCAAAGTCGAAAAATGCGAAATTTCTAATGCAAGTGACAAAACACATACAAATTTTCAGGCGTGAGTTTTTTTTTAGAGTACCTCTAAACGTGAATTTTGCACCTCGCCGAGTCTTTTTTAGAAATTTCAATTTGGTTCCTGATAATATATTTTTTAATTCATGAAAAATCTGGACATTTTCGTTACTTTTTTTTTAAACTGTCGTTTCTATAGTTTATTACTATTAGTTTTTAAGTTTGAAAATACCACGTGAAAGCTTAGAATGCGCTCTTTCTTATGGTGTAAAATTGGTTTATAAATAAATTTTATGTGATGCAAAGTAATTTCAAGAGAGTGTACAAATTGTTCATCGTGATGAAACGTCCTTGGTGAAACTCACTGTGATGTCATGGCCTGGAAAGTCCAATCAGGAATATACAATTTATTAAGATAGTTTCGCCGTTGCAGAGGATTGAAAACTCTGCGAAAGGAGTGTTAATTTGCGAAGCAAACCAAATGGGATTGCGTAGCAATCACCGGGGATTGGTGAGCAGGTGGCTGAGCCCGTAGTATTTTTTAAATTGAAATTTCTTTGCAAGATCTTCTGTTTCATACTTAATCAGCTTATACATTTTGTTTTCAAGCCTATTCATTTTGCATTTGAGCAACTAAAATTGCCTACTGCAATAGAAATTAAAATGAGACTTTGCTACTATTTTTTAAGAATTTATGATACTAATGCCTCTCTTTCATAAGCAATATGGCTGTGACAGCCCCTATATTACAAAAATATATGTTGAAGTTAACTTTTTGTAAACTGAAGCTTTTTTAAACCCAAAAGTAGCACTGTAGTAAAATGTAAAAAAGTCTGAAAGCAGTCAAATATATTTGCAAGGAAAAACATTTGGTTACTAAAGCCTGAAAAGACTCCATTCATTTACTATATGACTGTCCGAATGGGAAGATATTAGACAAAACGAGTATAGTCTTGTGTGTTTTTGCCTTTACATGATTGACCAAGCATGTATTCAGATGAAGGGCCCAAACCGAATCCTTCCCAAATAACTTGTAATTCAAAAAACAGTCAAAAATACACATTTGAAGTTTTGTTTATCACACAAGTAAAATGCACATACAGGAGTTGGACAAAATAATTTGAACACTTGTGAAAAAATAGCGGATGAGAAAGTGCATTCATCAGTCTGCTACTAGCAGTGATAGAAGTCGGATGCAAAATATATTTCTGTGTTAAAATTGCGTTATGGCTGACCTCTCTGATTTTGAAAGAGGCATGAGTGTTGAAGCCTCAGTAATGATAGCGGCCACCCTTCTAGGTGTTGGGAGAAGTACAGTGTCGACTGTAATGTCAGCATATTTGAAACAGGAAAAAACATCATCTAAAAAGCACAACAGTGGTTGAAAATCGAAGCTGAATGACAGAGACAGAAGGGTTTTGAAGCGGATTGTTTAAAAAACATGAGACAACAGCATCCCAGATAACATCTGAGATGAACACACATCTACAGGAAGCAATTTCATCAAAAACTATCCGGTGTGAACTGCATATGGCAAATATTCATGGTAGAGCGTCTATTTCAAAACCATTGATTACACCATGCAATGCCTTGAAACGATGAATATAGTGTCACGAGCATAAAAATTGGACACAACAATGGGAGAGTGTGATATGGTCAGACGAATCGTTGTTCACGTTATTCACGACAAATGGACGTGTTTACGTTTGGAGAACACCACCAGAAGCCTATCAAGTTGACTGTCTTCGGCCTACGGTTAAGCATGGCGGCGGTTCAGTGATGATCTGAGGTGCAATATCACATCGTGGTCTTGGCCCACTTGTTGTTCTGAATGGCAGTGTTACAGGAAAGGATTATGTCAGTCTTCTGACCGACCATCTTCACCCTATGTGCAAACTGTGTTTCCTGATAAACGACCAGATGATAATGCCCCCATTCACACCTGTGGAATTGCCCGAGACTGGTTTTATGAACACGGCGATGAAATATATCACCTCATCTGGCCCCCTCAGTCCCCTGATCTTAATATAATTGAACCTTTGTGGGGTATTTTGGAAAACAAGCTGCACAGTCGATTCCCCCCTCCAAGGACACTTTCTGAATTAGGGACTTTTTTGCAATTTGAGTGGGAACATATCCCTTTGAATGCTGTATGTGACTTGTATTTGTCAATTATACATCGGATACATGCTGTAATTGATGCAAAAGGAGGACCAACTGCCTGTTAATAAAAAAAATTCTATTTTCACAGGTGTTCACATTATTTGTCCAACCCCTGTATATGTCTGTATAAAGTCAAATCATTAAACCTAATGTTCATTTAGTATTTCAGCCTTTTTATTGCAATAGAAAAAGACCAGGATAGAAAACTGGGTCCTCTCTAAAACTATTTTTCATATATATGTGCTGGTTTTTTTAATTGTTAAATTAAATTGGTTTGCTATATTTTCTAATGTCTCATTAAATAATTCGCAAAAGAATCAACAGTATAAGTTTAAAAAAGTAGGTCTTGCCTAAAATGATCAAAATAAATTCCCTTTTTTCTACAGCCATTATTTAACTGTTAAGCTTATAATTTGCTTGTTCAAGGTATTCACTAATTGAGTAGTTGATGGTGAATTCAGTACCAGTAAAATTATAACAAATGTGTGATGATTTTTATATGGTTCATATTATGTAAGATATTTTAGTGATGGCCGAGTCTTCTTTTTCCCAAATCTTTCATCTCAGCCAAATTTCTTAATGCACTTCTTTTACTTATTAACATTTGTTTTCAGATTTCTGTATTCAACCTTAGTGGAAAAAAATAAAACCAGATAGAATTAATATCGACATTTGTTCCCATTGTTTTTCACTATGTGTATTTTGAGAATGTCTTGGGGCCATGCCCTTAATATACACCTACTTTTTAAATTTTACTCTTTTTGTTTTCACGTGAGTCACACCAAATGTTATAAATTTATATTAAATGAAGTAAAAATATGCAAAAGGAGCAACATTTTTAATTTAAAATTTATATGAAAAGGACAAGTTAATGTCATTAATTTAAATTATTAGTTTTGCTTAGAATTATAATTCTTGTTAATATTTTAATATAGGAAACTTTTGATGCTCATCCACGTAAGGAAAGCCAAGTTCGACAGATGGCTTGGATTGGAGATGGTGTTTGGATTACTATACGCTTAGACAGCACTCTTCGGCTTTACCATGCTCATACACGACAACACCTTCAAGATGTTGATATTGAACCCTATGTCAGCAAAATGTTAGGTACTGAATGTTTTCAGTATACTTTAATTCATTTTAACATTTCATTCATGCTTGATATGGATATATTCAACCACATTTTGATAATAATTGCATGTCTTATGAATCATTAGTATGCACAAGTTTTACTATGAGTAAATCCTCATCAGTCTTTTTAAACTTTACTGTTCCTTCTCTAGAAAGAATGAAATGTATCTCAACTTATTTTACTGTTGTTTCACAAAATTTGATTTTAAGTGCATAAATACATTAGAATTAAACTGATTTTGTAAAACAGGTAGTAAAATGTTTTTTCCCAAAATTTATAAAGTTAGATACACTTATAATGTACTTTACTGAACATAAACATTAAAACTTTTTCTCGTGTATTTTCACAGAATCATGGTCAAACCATTTTAAATGAAACTGATATTTATATTTAAGAATTAGGTCATCCGGAAAGTTCTGCGCGTTTTCGAATCAAAGCTAGCTTTGGTATTATCATTTTGCTACTGCTTAAAAGGAGTGACCTTGATTGAAGCAGATGTTTAAATTCAGTCTTTTCTGCTTACACTGCATAATTACAGCATGTGTTGTGGTATAATTTTTGTTTAACTGCAGTGCTAACAATGGAGAACCAGAAATTTCATTTTAGTCGTAATATGCTCTTTTATTTTAAGAAAGGAAAAAATGCTAGTCAGACTGCTCATAAAATGTGTGCTGTATATGGACATAGTGCTGTTTCTGAGGCCACAGTTCGAAGGTGGTTTGTTAAATTTAAGTGTAGAAATTTCAGCCTCTAAGATGATGTTTGCTCTGTATGAAAAAGTAATGCTTTCTGTATGGTGGGACTACAAAGGAATTGTTTAATATGAATTGTTGCCACAATATCAGACAGTAAATTCGGAAAAGTACTGTTCTCAAATGTCAGTATTAAAAGCAGAAATCGAAGCATAAAGGCCCAAACTGACCAATCGTCAAGGTGTTGTCTTCTAGCATGACAATGCTGCCCCAATTTTCGGTGAATGTCAGACATAGACTTATTGAGTATGGCTGGAATGTTTTGTGTCACCCCCCTATTCAACAGACCTTGCTCCCTCATATTTTCACCTCTTCAGGTCACTTCAAAATTCTCTGAACTGCCTGGAGTTCAATTCTTTGGAAACTGTCAAACAGCACCTCAATAACGTCTTTACAAATAAGCCCAATGATTTTTTTTGAGGGAATTTTCCATCTGCCATAAAGATGGCAAAAAGTCATAGAAAAAAAATGGGGCTTATGTGATTCAATAAAATTTTCTTATGTTTTTGTACTGCTTCATTGTTATTTATCTTTGTTAATGTGCAGAACTTTCCAAATGACCCAATATATCTAAAGTGCTAAAGTTTTTAATATATCGTAGAATATAGCTGTAGGGTCATTGTAGAAATTGAAGTAATTTTTGTATTCACATTTTTTGTATTAGTTTAAATGTATTTTGCATAAAAAGTATTTAAAAATTTTAATTCATTTTGCTGTCGAAACAAAAAAATCAAATTGAATATATAATATTTTGTAGTGCCGTTTCTGTGTCTGGGAGTATTGTATGATGACATTTTTTCTTTTTCTAGTGCATTAAATTCTATCTTTTTCAGGCACGGGAAAATTAGGCTTTTCTTTTGTACGCATAACATCTTTGCTAGTCTCGTGCAAAAGGTTGTGGATGGGTACAGGCAATGGAGTCATCATATCAGTACCTTTAACAGAAGGTAAATGTAATATTTGTTCTATCACATTTTGCATAAAATAGTACCTTTTAATTTTTATGAATTTATATATTTTCAGTTTTTTTTTACTCTTAGAAGGTCTTTAACAGAAACAAGATTTTATTTGTTATACAATGCTCTTAGTGAGAATTATAACCTTTATTCTAGTACTATCTGTTGTGGATCACCCATTAAGCATGTGCTGAAGATTAAGAATAATATTTAAGAAAGAATGTTTTTACAGTTTGAATTTAGGTGAATTAGTATAACCTAAGATTAAAAGTTGACTCACCTTTAACTCCCCAAGATACATGAAAGACACAATATAACAGTGAATCTAATTCTTTGTTTTACAGACGAATACAAAGTGCACTCCGAGACAAGAAAGAAACGCAAAAATACTATAAAAGCAGTATAAAAATAGATTTTACAACAAAAACAAAAATGAGTGAGTTCAACTCGTGGCGTCCTCTAGTGGCTAATGATTTAAAGCAACAGGTGCTTTGGTGTTTATTTTAAAAAACATTAAAATGAAAAGGTTTAGCTGTTTTTTTTTTCAAAAAATATTTCAAAATATCACTGACTGCTTTTGCTAAAAATTTAATTACAGGTGCTTTTTCCTTTTTTTCCCTGTGTGAGACATTTCTCTTCTCAAAAGCAGGTACAGGTCTTTGTTTTCCCACCTATCACATTTTAATCCTCCTACAAGGAAGGAGATGACTATTACTTCTCAACAAGATGTTTTGGCACATTTTTGTTATGTGGTCCAAATATCTGATATTTTTCAGGGCAATTTACCATAAAGTTATTTTTTCCTAGGGTCTCAAAATCTGTCACTGAACATGACTGAGCAAAGGAATGAATCTTGTTTATAAGAAGAATGTTCATAAAAATATTACATAACACTCACATTTCCACAATGGCATATGGGTGTATCTTATACATATTAATGAGAACATCCAAAAAAAAGTAATTAAGATTAGTTGAATGTAGAGACATGAAGATAGTTTGAAGCCACCAATCATATAACATGAAAAATAGTTTCAATTTGTCTGTTTTTAATTGCTTTATGGTGAATTTCATTTTTGTGTAATCGTCACTAATTTGGCAGGTTTAATGATTTTTTTTTTTAAGAATTATTTTTAGGGCATTTTTTCTTTTAAGTCATAAAAAATCTTCCGCATTTTTTCTTGAAATTTCGCATTATGTGATTATTCTACAAACATTCATTATTTCTTAGAAAAAAACTAATATTTTGATTTCGTTATAAATTTATATTATAGCTACAATAAGCTCGTTTTGAAGGCCCATTTACAAAAAATGGAATTAATCTTACATAGTTACTTATGTTTATAAAATGTGGAGTAACTTTTAATATTGAAATATGGTTAAATTTGTTGATAAATTAACAAGTATAATTCTTTAAAAGGTAAAGCACATAGGGCATCTGTGGACGCCACTGGGCGAGCTCCTGGAGGCGTTGTTAGAGTCTATTCTGAATCTGGAGACACAACCAAAGGATTTGGATTTATTCCTTACTGCTCCATGGCCCAGGCTCAACTGTCATTTCATGGACATAGAGATGCTGTAAAGTTCTTTGTTGCTGTTCCAGGTGAGATTGTAGTTGCAAAATCAATTAGTATGCATCCATTGTGCATTAAAACCCCTCCGGTACACATCTTCTTTATGTGGTACAGACTTCACAAATCCAAGGTACCGTAGTGATCTAGTCCTTTCCCACATGGTTTGCTGTGTCTGGTAAGAGTGGGGATCGCGATCCCATGATACCCAAGCGATGTTTCTCTTCTCCGTCCTTTTTTCTCCAATTCCTTAACAATGTCTGTCTTGGGTTTGGTGCAGGTTGGACAAATATTGTCCTTGTGCCATAAAGCCGACAACCAACCAGTCAGCCATTGCAGCACAATCTCTATATTTTACTAACATAGTGGCACAGGAGTAAAAATTTTTTTATTTACTAGTGGCAACATTAAAATAGGCTTGATTTGAGCTGTGGAGCTTCTTAATGTTGCTAAGTCTACATGGAAGAGCTCGCCACTGACAAGTCTTCAGCAGTTTGATGGCAGAGAGCAATGAGAAATATGGAAGATAAAAATCAGTGCAAGTTAGAAAATACGGTCAAAAATAGGTTTAGCATAAATCAAATCTCTTGTTGTTTCTTATGCCTACACTGGCAGACCAGAGGAGTGCCGGGCCCGTCGAAGACGGCAAGAGGCGAGGGGGGTGCGCCTTCCATGTTATTGAGCCCCATTGGGAGGAAGTCCGACTTTGCTTGACATACATGACACATCCGTTTTACAGGAAGGTCCCTTTCATACATCCATTCACTCACACATATCGTAATTTAGATCCCAATCAGAGGCCGATAACCCCTTGATCAGGTACCCCCAGAGGTATTGATTTGGTATGGGAACATGGGGGACATAGTGACCATGACCTATTTAACGTGCCCCAGTCACCATTAGTGAACACGACGGTCTTTAGCCAGGTCGAAGCGCCGATCTCGCAATCATCAGAATTGTAGGCTCCGCCAAGGACAGAACCCACAACCCTTCTGATGCGAGCCCGACGCTCTACTGACTGAGCTACCGTGGCTCACAAATCTCTTTGATGAAAGGAATGTGTTGAAATTGAAGTATGCATTCAGAATCTAATTGTAATAACCTGACAATCCTGCTTGTTGCCATGCATTTTATTGGAAATAAGAAGTGGCAGTAAAAATAAATGAAATGATTTTATATGTGTTTGGATAATTTTAATTATTTTAGACTAATGAAATCCATTTATGTGAATATGGATGCTATATGCATTATAAATGGATTGAAATAAAATATGAAATGTGAGTTATGACACATTTTTCACATTTTCCATAGTATAATGTCCACATATAATGTTAAAAAATAATTGATGATTTGACTGTATGCAACCCTCAGTGCCTGGTTTTCTGTGTCATCCAAATGTATTGGTATTTTAAGACAAATTTATTTGAACTGATTCAATTGTTGGCTGACACATTGACACTTCGATTTTATGGCAAAACATCTGCAGATATCCTGAACCTTTCAACTTTTAGTACATTTTCTTCATTATGTCTCTAAACTGGTGCAAACTCTAACTACCTTTCTTCTAAATTCTGGGTATTTTCCCTGTTTTTTTTTTATACATATTTTTTTAAAGTTTCACCTTCTTAAGCAAAATATTGCCAACTCTCTTTATACTTAATTTTTCAAGCCTCTGACAGACTACCTTTCAGAGACACATTTGACTTATTCATGATGAGCTTTTGAAAGAGGTTTCAATCCACTTATCATTAACAATGCTTTAAATAATTTTTATTGACTTCCATCCACGTCTACACCATGGTTGTCTAACCAAAATTCCACCAAATGCTTAGAAAAACTACTGAATTGTGTCACCATTGCCAAGAACTCTAGAAATCATATTTTAATGTTCTGTAGAAGTCTCAGTTTTTCAATGCTTTTCAAATACTCCATAATTTTTTCCACATCCATCAAATTTTATCTTACTATCACCCTGGTTTTTTTTCATATTTATTACGCATCTTAGATTGTTAAAAATCGATTTATTGATTGTTAAAAATCGATTTATTGACAATTAAAAACCAATCAATTTATTTATTAAAAATCAATTTATTGACTATTAAACATCGATTTTTATTGACTATTAAAAATTGATTGCCTAAATAAAAAAATCGATGACGTATTCAAAAAGCATTGACAAAATGAGACTTGTACAAAACATTAAAATATGGTTTCTCCAGAGTTCTTATGATCCATAATTTGTGTTTTCAAGGGTGACTTACTGTAATACATTTGCATTTGACTTGTCTCCAATAGACATTTTGTGTTTTATCCTGCAGCTTTTCTACTAATTTAAACTGCATCCCTATCACCTGTTTAATTAACTCATAATTTTAAATCTGCTTTTTCTTGTTGGTTATGCTATTTTAACTTGCCTATTTCTAATGGTTTGCATTATGTCTTGTGTTTGATGCAGCTTTCCATTTTTGGATATTGTGCCATAAAACCCAAACCAGCTTATTCTTTCTTCTAATCCACACTTGAATCAGAATATTCCAAAAATGATTTGATTTTCAACCTATTAAGGATCCAACTCTGTTGTGAAGTTCGATTCCAAGGCTTTTGGAAGTTGTGGAGTTCAATTCCAGGGCTGCTCCGAATTTTATCCATGTGATTCTTTAATTGAAACTTTAGAAGAATGATAATAATCAGTGTTCAATGATCAGCCTTTTATAAATTCAGTTTGCACATGGAAAGTATTTCAAGGGCAGTTGGGACCCCAAGGGACTACCCCTGAATATGTCCTTGGTATCACAGTAGCTATTTATTCAAACTTTAGGCTCATAGAGGTAACTTTGATTTATAATTTATTTATTACCATTTCTATCTATTAGTTTTTAGTATTATAAAATATATTGGGAAGCATTTGAAATTTTCATTACCATTATAGTACTACATATTATGTACTAATCATTTTTTCCTTTTAAAATCTTAAAAATTCTGGGTCCCTTGAGTAATTAACGACAGCTATGTTTTCTGTTCCTGTTTAGTTACTTATGTTTTGGGATTAAAATTAAGGTTGTTAATTTAAGACCAGCTGTCCCAAGTATAATATGACAGTCTACCGAGTACAAATATTGCAATAAAACCTCCATAAATTGATCTGTCGGTTGTTCCTTGTTGTGTTTAAATAATGTGTTGCTAATTTTCAGGTGTTGCAACTACTAATAAAGTTTGTCCTGAAAAGGAAGGTAAATCCTTGCAAGCTGAAATTAAACAAGCTATATCGAAAGACAAGCCAGATGGCAGCAAGCCAGATTCCATGCTTATACTCTCGGGAGGTGAAGGATACATTGACTTCCGAATAGGTATTTGTTTTAATTTTATAAGTACTAGTAGTACCACAAATTCATTAAACTAGCTCAAAAAAATTCAAAACGCTCGCCAACCCCCGGAGGATTGCTTTGCAATCCTCATTGTTTTGCTGTGCCAACCTATGCTCGCTTCGCTCGCATCAATGAAGACATGTGTCCTAGCAGAAGGGATTGTTTACAAATTATGATATTCCAAAAAAATGTTTTGAAATTCTAAATTTGCTGTATTACAGAAAATATATTTACAGTACCTCTGAAATCAAAATTCAAATGAAAACTTTGAGCAAATTTTGACTAAAAATGTGAGCGCTGCTTTGGAAATTGAATACCCAGCATGTTGTTTGAGTACATTTCCCCAGCACTCGAACCACCCACACTTTTTCATTGAGTTTGTTGCCTAAAGTTGTAATGCAAGCGTTTTGTTGAACTGTAATTGTTGGCCCTAAAAATGACCGTTTTTCAAATGGCCTTGAAAAGATCCTCCACTTTCTTTGATTTCTATTTTTAACTGCAACAGCTCAACTAAAATTCATTTTTTTTTCTCAATAAAATGTGATCCGATAACGCTTATAAATTCAATTGACACGCGAGGCCTTGTCGTAAACAAAAAATCATACAATGTTGCCAAAACGCATTAACAAATAACGTCTTTTTTACGTGCCACGCAAGATAATTATATATATATGTGATGTCAACACTGGAATGGCACTGTAGCTATTACTTGATATGGTATTTTGGAATGAGTCCACGTGTTGTAAAACACAACATTTATTTTATTAATTGAAGATGGTACACATATGAGCCACAGAGGTCTCAATAGATTAGCATAAAAAAAAGTACGGAAGAGCGGCCACACAGGTCTCGACTCTCTCCGATCACACAAAAAACTGAAGACCCTCCGCCGCGGGCAAGGGATCAAGCCTTTTTCCCCCTAGCGTTCGTGGTGTTCCGTTTCCTGGATGAAATAGTCCCTTTCTCCTTTCGATAGTAGGTGGGGAGACGAAAGAATTCCGTTCCTACACTGGGGCATCCTGACGGTGTTCGACCCGAACATCACTGCACTCATTTAGGCACGTACAATGGGACCTGAAAAAAATAAAAAAAAAAACAAAAAAAAGTATCTATTTCACTTTTGAGAGAATTGCTGAAAATAAACATAATTTTTCTCTCCACATTAGTTTCTCTTTCCCAGAGTTCTTTAAAGTTAATTAGTCCATGGTTTCATGTGTTCGGCAGCAGTGGACGTGTTGATAGGTCCTTCGTGACTGCCCACTTTCCTCACCTCGTAACGGTCGTGTGGTTTCCTGTTGATAATTTCGTATGGGCCCAGATATTTTGGTCGTAATTTGAGTCCTGCTCCAAATTGGGTCCTCTGTATCGCTACCAGGTCTCCTTCTGCATACTTTCTTGCAGGTTTCCGCTTCCGATTATACTGTTTTCGGTTTTCTACTTGCATCCTTAGGATTTGTTCCTTAGCTTCTTCCCTAAGTCCTTCTCGGTTTCTTATGAACCATTCTTCATATTCTTGTTCCAACATTTCTCTGACCTTCAGATCTTCTTTGTTCTTCATTGATACTCCTGTTAGCAATTCAAATGGTGTGATTTTTGTACTTTTACTAGAGGTGCTGTTCAAAATTCTTTGAATTGAGTTGACATATTTAAACCACTTTTCTGGTTCGTTGATCGCTAATTTCGTCAGTACCGGTATCACAGTTTCAAATATTCGTTCAACTTGACCATTTCCTCGAGGTACTCCTGTGGTGATTTTGAAGTGTTCAATGCTTCTTTCGTCGCAGTAACCTTCGAATTCTTTGGATGTGAATGCGGTGCCTCGATCTGAAATTATTCTTGACGGATTTCCGAAAATATGTGACTGCGATTCTAGCTTCTCCAACGCATCACGTGTAGAAGTTGATTTTACAGGATAGAGCCAAGTAAATTTAGTGAAGGCATCTATCACAGCGAAGATGTGTTGATAGTGTTTATTTGTTGTCGCCAGAGGTCCCAGAAAATCAATATGGTATGTACTAAGCGGTACACTCCCTTTGGGTATTGGATTTAATTGACCCTCTTGCTTGCCCCTTTTCTTATTCGTCAAGATGCACTTAACGCAGTTCATTATGACGTTCTCCACTTTTTTCCTGAGTCCTGGAATGGAAAAATCTCTTTTCACTAACTCCTCGGTCTTCGCCACGGCAAAATGTCCTTTTTGATGGAATTCCTTTATAATATCTGATTGCATCCTCTCGGGGACGACAGGCAGTTCACTTCCATTTTCATATCGATATAATACATCGTTTTTGATCAAGTAGTCGTTCTTCTCCCCTCTCATCAATAATTCTTTAATAACTTGAATATACTCATCTTGTCGTTGGGCTGCTGCTAACTTGCACGTTATTTCTTCACCCGTTGGTTGCGGTACTATCACAGCGACATTTCGGCTCAAAGCATCTGCATGTCTCATTTGAGCACTTGGTCGATGAATTATTTCGTATTCGAATTCCTCCATGATTAACGCCCATCTCGCTATCTTAGGGGTTAAGTCCTTCTTGCTCATGGTTTGCTGGAAGGCTGAGCAATCCGTCATTATTTTAAATTTGGTTCCGAGTAGATAATTCCGGAATTTTTTCAAAGCTTCGATCACTGCTAGAATTTCTAATTCATAGCTGCCGTATTTTTCTTGTTGTGCTGTTGTCTTCTTACTCATGTATTGAATTGGATACATCTTTCCGTCATCTGCCTGTTGCAATAGTACTGCTCCGAATCCGTGTGAGCTTGCATCACAATGAAGTTCCAGTGGCGGTCCTTGTCTGAAAATTTGTAGCACCGGCTCGCCAGTCAAGGCCTGCTTTAATTCGTGAAATGCAGTTTTCTCCTTCGACCCAAAATGGAATTCCCTATTATCACGAAGTAAATCACTGAGGGGCTTCGCTATCTTGGCATAATCTCGAACAAACTTTCGAAAATAACCGGTCAACCCCAGAAAACTCTGTATTTGTTTGGCATTTTTGGGTTGTGGGAAGTTCCGTACGGCTGCAGTTTTTAAAGGTGAAGGCTTTATAGTTCCTTTTTCTACTACGTAACCCAAGAATTCTATCTTTCGTTTTAGAAACTGACACTTTTTTAAGTTTAGTTCTAATCCGTACATTGACGCCGTATTTAAAACACGTTCTAATTTTTCTAAACCCTCTACCTCATTCATGGCTGGTATGATAATATCATCTACATAAATAATAACAGTTTTATCTTTTAACAAATCCTTAAAAACGTGAAAAATATATCTTTCAAATACATTTGGACTGGTTGACAATCCAAAAGGTGTCTTTAAAAACTCATACTGTCCCTCGTGGGTAACAAAAGAGGTGTACTTTGTACTCTCCTTTTCTATGTCGACGTGAAAAAAGCCGTTTTTCAAATCTAACGTTGTGAAGACTTGCGAGTCCTCCAATTTGTCCAACACGTCTTCGATTAGAGGTAACGGGAAACGGTCCTTAATTATTTTTTCGTTGAGCTTTCGGAAATCGACACAAAGTCTGTGATTCCCATCTTTTTTCTTACAAAGCACTATAGGGGCAGAATATTCCGAACAGCTGTTTTTAATTATCCCTTTTTCTAACCACTCTTGGATTTGTTTTTCAACTATAAGTTGTTCAGTAATCGGCAACCGCCGAGCACGCTGACTAACTGGAACTTCGTCCGTCAGAAGAATTCTCATCTTAACATCCGTGTTTGTTACTTGCTGAGGCACATAATTTCCTACAATTTGACAGATTCTTTCTCGTAAACAGGGATTCATTATATGGGAGAGATCTGTCTCTTCGCTAGACATATCCAACGCTACGGCGCCTAAAGTGTAAACAAAAGCACCTGCTGATGAGTCATTTTCATGCGCCTTCGATACTTGAAAGTCTACGAGGGGATGTTGAGGGAAACTCACGCGCTCTTCTTCCCCGTGATTTATGACAACGCCTGAAGTTGTTGTTGCTTTGTTTTTTATTTCGCTTCCGTTTTCGCCCCTTACTTCTGACTTCCTTATTTCATTTATGTTTCTATCGGTAACGTTTAATGTTCCCCCAGAAAATGCAAACTTTACCCTTGATAATACGTTCATACCAATTATTGCTTCAAATTGTAAATTCTTAACGACATGCACATCAGAACACAAAGAAATATTATCAATAACAATTTCTGATCGGAAAAACCCTTCGGTACTTATTTTGTGTTGACTTATTCCATTTAAATATATCTTACTACCATTCAATATAGGAGATCCTATTTTATGATAACATTCCTCATTAATTAGAGTTATTTCAGATCCAGTGTCTATTACTGCATTAATATAACACTTTTCAATATACACACTCTTTTCAATTTTCTTAGGAGTTGCTACATATATTTGATTTACAGTTTTATTCACATTTGCATTTTCACCTTTAAAATTATATGTACAAGTATTACTCTTATGCCCATAATTTCCACATGCATAACACTTAATTCTATTACTTTTATATGGATCTCTATTTGGTACATCATAATCAACCTTATTAACATACTTATTGACATTTGTACTATAACCAACAGTTTTATAACAATTATCAACATTTCTACTATTCTGGTTAGCACGAAAGTTCGACGATTCACCTTTATATCGAGTTTCATCTTGCGAAACATTTTTTCTGTATTTATTTACATTCCGTATCTCCATTTTTCCTAATTGCAACCTCGCACTCTCATATTCCTCTAACTTTTTCACTATAACTTCTGCGCATTTTAATTGATGCCAGTCATCTATGAAGTGTGTTTTGATTTCAAACGGCGCCCTACGTTTTATCTGCTCGGATACCATTAGTTCCCTGAGCTCGTCAAAATTTGTTATTTTGAGTCCTCTTAACCATTCGTCAAAATAATGACTTATTTCAAACGCAAAATCTCGCCAAGTGGCTGTACTTTCCTTTTTATGATTCAGGAATTTTTGTTTGAATTGTTCAGACGTAAGTTTAAATCTTTTGAGTAAGATTTCTTTTATGTGTTCATAGTCATTAGATCTTTCCTCCGGTTCGCGAGTTATAATCTGTGCTATCTCTAAGGGTAATAAACCTAGTAAATGCGTTACAAAATCTTCACTTTCGATTTTGATTTTCGTCGCTTGTCTCTCGAACAGCGCTAAATACGTACTTATATCATTGGATTCATTCGAATCAAAACATTTAATTATCTTTGATAATTCCTTTCCTCTATCCCATGCAGTGTTCGATTCTGTCATGTGATTTTCCCTAACTGTTTGTGTCGCATTTTGCAGTTTCAGTTTTTCCAATTCAAATTGGCGTAATTCTTTTTCTTTTTCTTTTTCCCTCTCTAACTGCTGTTTGTCTTTCTCCAGCTGCTCTTTTTCGATTCTTTCAACTATTATTGTATCCAGAAGTGTTTTTGTATACTCCTCATCGTAATCGAGTTGTTTCGTCACTAACTTTTTTAATTTCGAAATTGTCGCATTTGAGGGTATTTCTATATCTAATTCCGTTGCAAGACGGTAAATATCGTCCTTTCTTGCTTTACCAAAATATGACATCTTTATATTAAAAATGAGCAAAATGTACTCACAGTTTGCGATGATGATGGCTCTCTAGGGTTCTAGTCCACGTTCAATTTGCATGGGGCAATCCCGGCCGAGCCCCCATTTTGTGATGTCAACACTGGAATGGCACTGTAGCTATTACTTGATATGGTATTTTGGAATGAGTCCACGTGTTGTAAAACACAACATTTATTTTATTAATTGAAGATGGTACACATATGAGCCACAGAGGTCTCAATAGATTAGCATAAAAAAAAGTACGGAAGAGCGGCCACACAGGTCTCGACTCTCTCCGATCACACAAAAAACTGAAGACCCTCCGCCGCGGGCAAGGGATCAAGCCTTTTTCCCCCTAGCGTTCGTGGTGTTCCGTTTCCTGGATGAAATAGTCCCTTTCTCCTTTCGATAGTAGGTGGGGAGACGAAAGAATTCCGTTCCTACATATAGATTAGGGGCAGGTTAAATATAAACAATATGTTTCCACAATTGTTTTTTTGAATCCCAGGTTCTGTTTTGAGTTCATTGGTATCAGAAGCAGTTCTTACCATATGGGGAAACAACCAAGTATCATGATCGTCATGATTTTACATGTGGCAACCCTTTTCTCTAGTGAACTTAAAACCTTTCGAGTAATCAACTCCCCAAAGGTCATCTGCTTTCGCACCACAACTGCATTATAGTAACATTTTCTTTAATGTCTTAGTAATTATGAAAAGTGTAAGCCAGTGGATCTAGAAACTCACAATCACGCAGCAAAAAGGGAAGCAGTGTCAAATCTGTTTTTCCACAAGTTGTAGAAAGTTCTTGAATTACTCCATGAAACATCTAATCATCATGTTAATAGCTTTTGTTCAGTTCAATAAATTCTCATGGATTCTGACTGATTTTACTTGTTGGAGTTTGCTTCTTTGTGTCTTGCCACAGTTTATTAAGAGAAAAAGAAAGGTGAAAGATATATAGACTACTAGCCACTGCGTGGCCAGCATGGCAATGCCCGTGACAATTCCGTCGAAAATGTTGGTTCCAGGGAGAAAAAAACTAATAAATTCATTTTTAAATGTTCTAGATTAAATTCGAAAATTCAGACTGGACATGCAAAAAATTAGGACTACCTGTGTGCCAAATTTCGTTATCATATAAAATAAAACAATAACGCTCCTCAAACTCCAGTGATTGCTACGCAATTCCAAAAACAATCCCAATAGCCCACCGTGTTGGTCTTTTGCAACGTAAATTAAATACCTACCAAAAACAATCGCGAAGACGATTCCAAAGGACGTGAAAGTGGTGACATCATTGTCTGATGTGCCCTTATTCGTACTGAAAAAATAAAAAAAGTTACAATTGAAAAATTATTTATTTAAAGAAAATCAAATGTAAAGTATCTATCTAGTGTAAAATTTTATGTATCTTTAACAATCCAGGAGATAGTAAAAAAATTAAAGAACTCCAGTTAAAACTGTTTATTTGTTTTGTTCGTCCGCTGATCTAAGGCAATTCAGACGAAAAACACTTGTGATATCAGTGGTTGAAAATAGCAAAATCGGCTTTATCTTTCTGACATCACTTCGGGAATTAAGAATGAAATGTGAAAAAAGCTAATTCATTCATTTAAAAATATTCTAGTATGAAATTTTAAAATTTAGGCGCAATAGAAAAATTGGAAAAAATTTGGACTACCTGTGGGCCAAATTTCATTATTGTAAGTGCCATAGATTCACCAGGACAGTACACGCAGACCACAGACAAACACTTCCTTTTATCATAGTAGAGATACAACAGAATTCTGTGGACGAATGGTTGCTATTTCAGTAGATAACTTAAAATATGTTTTGATCTGTAGGAACCATTCTTGAAGACATTTGGTGGCATGTATTGGTGTTTTCAATGATTGGTGGATCTGATTGTTTTACAGGGGATGGAGAAGAAGACGAAACTCTAGCCACTCTAACTGCGGAAAGCGATGAGAGACGTCCTGCTATCTTGGTGAAAGGTGACAGAAGTCACATGATTGTTTGGCAGGTCGCACTGAAAGGTTGAATGACAACAGAAAGATACAAAGATTGCTAAATGAAGTTAAAAATTTTACAAATTTTGTGTGATAATCTTGAGTTGATTCACTTAATTTAAGACAATTTAATTGATGTGTAATCAAGTTGATTTTATGTGTACCGTGACTATTTATTTTAGATTGTTATTTTTAAATTGTTGCCATAGTTTTATTTTTAAATATTTTACGACTTGTTTTATTTGATACTGTTTGACATAATGAGAATGAATTTCTAGTCAGTTTCGAAGCAAGATGTAACTGTGAACCACTTGCTTTTTATTTAAACCGTTTAAATGCTACATTTCTAGCTTCAAATCATAGAAAAGTGAAAATTAAGGCATTCTCATTTGTAAAAGAGTTTATATGTAATATTTCTATTTGTACATAATAAAGCAATCGACTTTTTGTTTCCTATTGGTAGAACTGACATTTCATCTCCTTATTTATCAGTGTCATTGCAAAGCTTAAATATAATAGTTAAGTGAGTTTGAGGGTACCGATTCTATTGTCACACATGGGTTGAAGGCAAGACAACAGATGCCTATCACCTTTTTTCAATCAAGTGTAAATAAATTTACTCAATTCTTATGAAATTAATACATAAATTTCTTAATTTCTCTGGCTTTGTATGTGATTTGTTAAAAGAAAGTAACAAATGGAGATAATATTGCACAAATAATAAAGAAATTGGGGGTTTGTAAAAATATTGTAAATTATAAATACTTGTAAAATCTTTCAAAGTAAAATTATTTGTAGGAAACCATGGTATGGTACAATTAATAGCTGCATGTTGATATGTTACATATGTTTGAAGGTATATAATCGCCACCCACAGCACATTCATGAAATGAATCAAATTAAAATAATTTTTTTAAATTGTAAACAACAAGAGTCGACATCTGAAAACAAAATAGTGACTGCACCAGAGCAAATGGTTTGCATTCTATTTATACATAAAATACTTTTAAGTTGTATTCTGATAGCTGACATTGGAGTTATATGGATTTTAATGAATATTCATTAAATAAGGGGAAAGAAAATGGAAGCACAATGCATTTGCACAATTGGTGTGTGTAGTAACATAGAATTCTGGAAATGAGTTTATCATTCAGTTCCGCAAATGACAACAGCGAGGAACTAATAATTTCTTCCACCATTTATGATTTTGTGTTCCATTTCTTTTGCATGGTACTTGAGTTCAGATTCACATTGTATTTATTTTTGTGCAGAACTAATCATTTTCCATGGCTCCAATAAGTATAATACAATTAAAGCATTAACACAGACGAAATGTTGAATGAACCAAAAATACTGTATATCTTAACACATTTATATGTTTCAAGTAAACCGTCCTATCTTTCTTCATTGGAGGGCAGATAAAAAATTAACATTTCGTCTTTTTTAAGCAATTGGATATCAGTGCCATACTTTTCATTGAAATGTTCGATTGCCAAATATACTTCTATAACAAAAAAAAAATAATAATCGACGCACCAAGAAGGAGTTGTCCTGGAGTTATGCCTGCTCGATCCACTTGGAACGGAGCTAACTGGGGACGAAGAGTCTAGTGACAAGTCCCTTTTCCAATTGAGCCCTGACAACAACCGCAGACCTGTCTGGAAACGTCCATGACAGCGTGGGGATCCTGTTCTTACTATCGCACGCCATACATGTCCACAACAGGCCGTTATGATCTGGGGTGTCATCTCCTTTGATTGCCGGACCCCTTTGGTAGTTATTTCTTGCACACTAAAAGTGCAATTCCTATAGCGTGTCTGACGCAGTGCGTGCGTTGGCGCTTCCGTAGCTGACGCATTGTGGGAAACAGTTCCATAATCGTCCCGACTAAACATTTATAGCACTTTCATTACTTAACGGATTTTCATGTTTTATAGCTCATTTTACAGAACCGTTTGTTTTCTTTAACGTGATGTATTACCTGTAAAAATCGCCGACCAACCGGTATAGTGGTTAAGGTGTTAGCCTCTAGATCGGAAGGTTCCTGGTTCGAATCCGGGCATGGATGTTTGTAAGCGTATGGTGTAGAGGCGGCTGGTGCACCTTAAATCTGTCGTGGCCGAAAGTCCTCACGCTGGGTTGGTGTGGAAGTTTGGCGAGTGGGGTGCCCGCTCAGGTGTTACTTCGTCATCTGACCGTGGTTCAAAATTACGAGGTGTTGTCCTCGGATCTTTCCCTTAAGGGACTGATCCCGAACCGTCGTCAATAGCCCGTTGTGTTGCTCTGGTACGACGTTAAACTAAAAATTACCATTACCATTTTACCTGTAAAAATCGGTCGAGGAATGATGTAATTGACCCCAATGTATCCGTAACATCCCATTGTAGCAGTACAGACAAGCTATAGGCACCTTTACAGCACAGCGGTACGTAGACGACATTCTACGACCGGTTGTATTAGACTTTTGCGACACCCCGGACTTACTTTTCAGCAAGATAATGCCGCACGTGTTGCTATCAATTGTCTTTCCTTGGCCAGCTAGGTCTTCTGATCTCTCTGTCATAGGGGGCGTTATGGGAAAGCGATTGCAACCATTTCGGAATGTTGACCTTTTAACCCGACAGTTGGAAACAATTTGGCAAGAAATTCCGCAGGACACCATCCGGGAACTTTTTCAGTCTATACCTCGCCGGGTGACACATCAAGGCCAGATGTGGTAATTGGTAATTTTTAGTTAACGTCGTACTAGAGCAACACAACGGGCTATTGACGACGGTCCGGGTAATGGTAATTTTAGTTAACGTCGTACTAGAGCAATACAACAGGCTATTGACGACGGTCCGGGATCAGTCCCTTAAGGGAAAGATACGAGAACAACACCTCGTAATTTTGAACCGCGGTCAGATGACGAAGTAACACCTGAGCTGGCACCCTACTCGCCAAACTTCCACACCAACCCAACGTGAGGACTTTCGGCCACGACAGATTTAAGGTGCACCAGCCGCCTCTACACCATACGCTTACAAACATCCATGCCCGGATTCGAACCAGGAACCTTCCGATCTAACACCTTAACCACTATACCGGTTGGTCGGCGATATGAGTAATGAAGTTTCTAGAGGTCGTATGGTATCACAGGGAGGTAACTTTTGTTGGGATTCAGGCTTTTTTCATTGTGGAAATAAGTAAATGTAAAATATACACAAGACACACCTTATAACAAGTGCAACCATAGAGAACATTTGATTTCTTAAGTTTAGACTAGTCCGAAAGAACCATTTCGCAAAAACGTATTTGGACTCCGATCTTTCACCTTTCCAGGGTTTATTTATATTTTGCATTCGATTCGGGAATACTTTAAGAACGTATATTTCGACTTGGAATGTCACGTCGTGTCACAATATGTGTGATGTTTCAAATAATTATTTCATTGTGTTAAACTTTAAAATTCATATATAACTGTTGATAAATTCCGTATTTTTTGTGGATATGACTTCTTGGACTAAGTGTTCTCATGAAATAATTTGTGAGGTCTAAGCTCAGGTATTAACATTTGCATTACAAATGCATTCCTGTATCGAATCTAAAGTCACAGTTAAGACGAGAACACTTTGTGCTATTTTGGTATAATAAAGTAATGACAACCGAAGTAGAGTTTTGCTGATGTGAATTATTAACTTCTCTGCATAAGTGAAAAGAAAGTGGTTAAATGCACGCATGTGTTGTGACGTTTAGACAAAACTGCCGTTAGAATCTGACTAACCTACATAACATTCCAAGTCAAGGAGAATTCGATCGAAAAAGAATTGTAAATTTTCTCTATTTGAAGCTAAATCTAAACCATTAATACCACTTAGTCCCGGTGCACACATCCGGTTTTTCAACATGCGGCACCGAAGCCCAACTATGCACACAAAACCGTGAAATGACACAAGTTATTCATTTCGCGCCATTTGCGATACATATTCGATCGAGAAAAACGTGTTTATTTCGCTTACTTGGTGTAAAAAAAAAGTATATTTTGAAACATAATAGACGTTACTAGATACAACCATTCATTAGTTATTATTTATCTTCCATTTATTTATGAAAACAAGGTACTTCAGATAGGAGAAGCGTGTGCGGTGCCGTGGGGAACTGCGGCAAAAATTGCACGCAAGTTGGACGTGCGTCGCCGCAGCGGCGCCGAAGCCATGTGTGCACTACTCCATTGGATGTATCTCAGACCGCACTTGCGTTGGGGCATCGGCGCCGCACGTTGAAAAACCGGATGTGTGCACCGGGCCTTTGTGTATCAGGTTAATTAGGTCACTTGCTATCTTGCATAAATACAAAAATTCTACTTATCAACTTTCTATTTGTCCCCAGAAATATCTGAATATGTTCATTGAAAATCATATATAATCGGAAATTAATTATTTTTTAAATAGTTTTTTATGATAAGTGGTTAGAACGACCTTTTTTTTTTTAGTGGAACATTGAATTGAAGAGTGTGTAATCTCACTCATCCGTTTTTCCAGGAGCGACTAGAGAAAACGATTGCAAAATTGTATCTGTCTGTTTTGTTTCGAGGTATGCGACCTGATTCGAATCACAGGAAAGGTAGAATTCATCCCTATTTGACGTGTTTATAAACTTTCGTGGGGTGGTCTGATGGGTTCGTACGGGGCGACATTGGTTCGATTCTGTAAGCTTCCCAAATTCCATCGGGTATATGCATGTTAAATGTGCAGGCCGGTTGCAAAGACGCCTCTGTGAAATCAGGTCCTTTCTTGTTGAAGAAACGACGTTTTGTTTTGATTCCAAAAAAAATCGATATTCATGCCGTGAACTTTGAGATTAGTTGGAATTTGTGATTCATTTGCAAACAGCCTTGTCCACTGTGGACCTAGTATCAGAAAGGTGTGCCAAGAAAAAAAAAAAAAACGTCCATTATTTGTTATTGCAATGCTTTTATTGTGAGATATTTGTCAAAAATAAAGATAAAATGAATCGAAATTGGATCTTTCTAGTTGAGTTAAGACTGAATGATTACACTGATGCTGCATTGTACACAAGGAAGCGCAGTGTAATTTCGTGCTATAATCTTAAGCACTATCCATTATATAATTTGCATTATTTGAATAATCGTGAAAAAATGTCTTAGATTGAGTTGTTAGGGCTTCTCGTACGAATGGGTTGAGTTTGAAAACAACTTAGCTTCTAATTATAGATAGAAAAAAAATACAGCAATTTGAAATAAGGTCAATGAAATCCAGATGAAACAATGACATGGTATGCAAAACCTCTAGAATCGTTCAGATATCGAAATTGAGAAACGATGTAGGGCACTTTTTGAAGCAATAAAGCTTACAATAAAGTTATGTATGTAGCAGTACAATTAATTTTAATTCTAAGATAGTTTTCGGTACACTGATATTCACTTTTTTCTAACACTTCTAATTTTAGTAAATAGAAATCGGATAACATACATTCCCGATTGTGTTTGACATCTATATTCGTTTGCTCTTGAACTTGAATTTAAGCAATTACGGACATAAAATGTTTGGTTTCCATGGGAAACAAAACATCATCTATTATTTAAGTTCACATGAAATGCTCTTGTACATTTATTTTTTCTAAAATATTATAGGGAAGAAAAATAAATTGAAACAACGAATCATTATAAATCAATAGACAATTATGAAGGCCTAACATAAAGTTTGTATCAGCAATTCCGCTGGTACAAAATTACAAAAAGTTATCGGATGCAATTACTTGGAACTTAGCAATAAATATTTCGATTAGAAGAACCGTTTTAAGTGAACCAGTTTATGTGCAGTGCACGTGAGATAAGTGTTTAGTGAAAGTCACGATGCAAATTTATGTTAAAATGATAATCACTCCCCAAAATGATGTGGATATTCAAAACGAAGAGTTATATGAGGTAATTTACTATACATTCCAAACAGATTAAATTCAAAATTATTTATGTTTCGTGATTTTTAAACCCACGTATGTTCCTCAGTGTAGGAAAACCATTGTGCTAATTTATTGTTATAAATAAGTATTTCAGTAGTAAAACAACAACGTTTTTTATTATTCCTATATATATATATATATATATATATATATATATACACACACACAGTCCAGTCACATTAACGCGACCACCTGTCAAAAGCCAGGATAAACACCTTTGGCAGAGCGGACCGATGAGAGACGTGCAGGAATAGAGTTAATTAGGTTTCTGAAGGTGTTCACTGGGATGTTGAGCCATGCCGTCTCCAGTGCCGTGACCAGCTGCTCTAGACTACGCGGTTGAGGATCCATGGTAATTGTTGCAGGGTGTTTCCTTTCAGACGTTTCACGCTGTATACGCCAACGTCCATCGGTCCGATGGAGCATAAAAAGTGATTCATCGGAAAAAGTCACCTGTCGCCACTCTGTGGACGTCCAGTTGCTGTACTGGCGTGCAAATTCCAGCCTTCGTCGCCGATGAACAGCAGTCAGCATAGGTGCATTAACCAGGCGTCTGCTGCGGAGGCCCATGTGCAGCAACGTTTGCTGAACCGTTTTTGAGGATACATTCTTGGTAGCCCCTTGGTTCATCTGGGCGGTCAGTTGCTCAACAGTTGCACATCTATTCGCCCGAACGCATCTCCGTAGCCTTCTTTCGCCTCTGTCATCTATAGCCCGTGGTGCACCACATGTGCCATGCCGCTGATTTTGGATAGTGAAATTTTGCCATGCACGGTATACTTTTACCACGGCGGCACGCGAACCGTTCACAAAATTAGCCGTTTCCGAAATGCTTCCACCCTTGGCCCAAAAGCCAATGCTCATGCCCTTTTGCATGTCGGATAAATCGCTACGTTTCTGCATTACGCCAACGATTGAAATGCTTTCTGATGCCCTAGGACATCCTTTATATACACTCCACTGCAATGTGCTGCCACCTGCCTTTTGTGATTGGTTATTTCACGTTGACGTCGAAAGTAGGTGGTGGTCACATTAACGTGACTGAACTGTGCATATACACAGGGCGTTTCAGTGAACCGTTTCAGAACTTCTAAGAGGGGTAGGGTACATCCTGACGAACCAAAATCATATACCAATGGGCAGTCAGAAATGCTTTCCTGACGCGGTAGATGGCGTTGTGCGAAAATCACGAGCTTTCGTGTAGGGAATCTTCATTTCGCACAAGAACGCCAAGTTAGTAGGATGGATGATTACACGATCGCAGAGTTAGCCGATATGCATTTGGCGTACGGGGCTGCAAATTGTAGTGGGCCAGCCGCACAGCGTTTGTACACGGAACGATATCCGACGAGGCGTATCCCCAGTCATAATTTCTTTGCAAGACTGCACCAGAGGTTTGCTGAGACAGTTTCATTAGAAAGAGCTGACAGGGACAGGGTAAGAACAGCACGGACTGCAGACGTCGAACAGAATGTGCTGCAGCATGTACAGGGGAATCCAAGAACGAGTACACGAAGTGTAGCAAACGCAGTCGGGGTTTCCCATTGCAGCGTCTGGAGGATTCTCCGAGAAGAAGACGCATCCGTTTCACGTGCAGCGTGTCCAGACACAGCAACCGGAGGATTATGCACCTCGTATTGCTTTCGCACAGTGGTACCTTGGAAAATGTGCTACAAATCCCTTTTTTCCTGCTGAAGTGTTGTTTTCCGATGAGGCATCCTTCACAAGGGAAGGAATTTTCAACACGCATAACGACCATATCTGGGCGGTCGAGAACCCGCATGCAATACGACGTCGTGCAGCACAGATTCGATTTTCGGTCAATGTATGGGCCGGTATTATGGGAGATCACCTCATCCGACCTTACCTGTTACCGTCTCGTCTAACCGGACCTAACTACTTGCTCTTTCTGCAGCAAGTATTGCCACAACTTTTGAGAGATGAACAGATTTCTGCATCGACGCAACAGACAATGTGGTTCCAACACGATGGAGCCCCTGCCCATTATAGCGGAGATGTTCGTAACTACCTGGATGTCACATTTGGTCAGCAGTGGATCGGACGTGGTGGTCCCGTGCGTTGGCCTGCTCGGTCACCCGACCTATCATGTCTTGATTTTTATTTCTGGGGTCATGTGAAATCGCTAGTTTATGACACCCCTGTTGACGTTGAGGAGCTGGTTGCAAGAATTGCAGTAGCTGCCGGAGAAATTCGAGATATGCCTGGAGTATTCCAGAATGTTCGGATGTCCATGCGTCGGAGATATGAGGCGTGCATTGTAGCCCGTGGAAGAATCTTCGAACACTGACTTTAATCCATGTACCTTTTGCTTCTTTTCATGTATTATTAAAACGATTTCTCACTTACGGTCTCTTTTCTTTACGGTGCTTCTGTGTACAACACCGCTTCAGGAAAGCATTTCCGACCCCACATTGCTATATGATTTCGAGTTGTCAGGATGTACCCTACCCCTCTTAGAAGTTCTGAAACGGTTCACTGAAACACCCTGTATATATATATATATATATATATATATATATATTCCGGATTTTATCCGACCCAGCCAGATAAAATCGCGTTACTTCCAAAAAAAAATTGATTTACCTTACAAAATATAGTTTTTTCACATTGAAAAATATTTATTTTTGGAACAAAAGAACTAATTTATTATTAAAATAGAACTTGAGAGAATCAATTTTATTCACGTAAGTTCTTAGGAAGAAAAAACACATTTGGGGACCCGGTTTTGTCCAACTTTCCCCTACTATACGTTTAGAATAATGTTCATTAATTATATAAAGTTCAAGAAAAAAAATGAACATATGTGAAAAAAAGCGTAATTCATTGTATTTTCAAAGTTTGTTTTAAAACTATAAAAATCTTAATCAAAAATATTAAGAACAAATTTAGTGTGGGGTTGTTTGCCTGGTTAGGACTCGGCCGATTGCTTTATGTACCTGGTACTATGAACGCTGACGTGTGCCTCGACGTTCTGGACAATTCGGTTTTGCCTACACTCTAGCAATATTTCGGCGATGATGGTTGTTTCTTCCAACAGGATCGATCTCCATGTCGTACTGCAAAACGTGTGCTGGACTGGTTTCCTGTAAATGAAGTAAATTTGCTTGATTGGCCCGTTCAGAGCCCCGATCTTAATCCGATCGAGCACTTGTGGGATAAACTGTAGCAACGAGTACGACACCGCCACGCACACCCATCATCACAACAATCTCTTCTCATAGCCTTGCAAGAGGTATGGCGATCTATTCCTGCCCATACTTACAGAGAACTCGTGGAAAGTATGCCTCGACGTGTTGTAGCTGTAGTACAAGCAGTAGGAGGGCCTACCCGTTACTAAATAGAACAATAGAGCATTTTTTGTGCTTTATTATACTATAATAAAACACTTGCAGTGTCCAAATACTTTTGCCCATATAGTGTATATGTATGATGATTCAAATATTCAAGAGGTACTGTAAGTTGGCATTCCATACATTTCATTTTGGGAAAGTTATGAATATGCAGTGAAATCAGTGATTTAAAGGGAATTTACCTAACATGTTTAATGAAAATCAGTGATAAAAAAAAATTACACTCATATTTCGGTTTCACTGACTGACCCAGTAGAAGCCCTTGCCTCTAGGAAAAAGCACACACACACTATTACAAAACTAGAATTAAAGCTTTTCGAAAGTCACTCCTATAATATCTGAAGCAAATAATACAAATACACCAAAAAAAGCAAGATAAAATTAAAATTCAGTGCAAGTTCTAAAATAACATAACTTGTATGTAAAGAGTAATTAGCCAATCAATCCGTTGGTCGTTGGGGAAATCTCGAGTCGAAGTTTCTACTGGTGAAGGGTGTACCAACGGTGTGATTCGTTAAATGGGTTGGTGCATGAGTTCGCTGAAGAGATTTGGAGTGAGGTTGGGGTCGAGTTCGTTGGTGTCAGAAAGAGCATATTCCAAAGAACCTTGTGAAGCATTCATGATTATAGGTGTGTTTGGAGAATTCACAAAGAATCATTCTATGAGAACAAGCGAAAGAAGTACTAGTCTCCTTGAAGCTTCTAGTCTGATTGGCGGGACGTTCTGTTCCTATAGTCCTGGGCTGTTGAAAACGACTTCCAATCAATATCTTAATGAGGTTCTGAAGGCGTAGCTTGTAGGCTTGGGACATTTTGGTTCCACTTGACTTCGTTTAGGTGAATTTTTATCTCTGATGTCAATGCAAAGTGCTGATAAAATGACGTACAAAGATAATAAGGTTGTTATAAAAGAAATTGTAAAAAAACTGAAGAAAATATTTGTGTTAACTGACCATATGGGCCCGATAAGTGTAACGCCAGTGAGTGACGCACAACTGGGTACAACAACAACAAATTAGTACACACCAACTAAAACTTTAACAGTTTATCTTCACCACAAATGTATTAGATCAGGGGTTCCCAAACTTATGCAAGTCGTGGTACTCTTAAGAGAATTATCAATTTCTCACGGCACCTTCGTCATGCAATATTATATATATCAGGATACATATATATATTACATATATAATATATAGATTTGTACACATTTTTGAAGAAGAAATTAGGGAAAGTAAGTGGTAAGAACTATAGTGGACATAATAACTAGTGGACATAATTAATACAACTCGTTTTTAAAATTCATACAAATACAATTCATTTAATTGTACTTAATAGGAAAATATATGTGTAGGTGAAAATATAAACAAAACAAATAAAATTACCTTCAACATGCTCTTGGAGGTAGATATATGCGTTTAGTGCGATGTGTGAGCCTGCTTCTCACTGCACTATTGTTCGAATCGTGGAATTGAGATACAGCTACTCGCATTTATTTTACGACATTAATTTTCGAACGATTTTTGCTCCTTATATAATAGCAGCTGCTTCATGGGCGCTTTGCGGAACCCTTAATCTGTCTACGTGGGAATCCCTGTCTTAGATGTTTAATTTCAACCATGTTATTTTGTGGTATATTATTCGATGATGTAACTTTTTTCAAGTCAGTCTTGGAGCTATTTATTATTACATATGCCATCTTATTCAGTTTATTCTTTATTCGTTTCTTGTTGTAGCTGCAAAAAGCGTAGTTAATATGATTTGCTATTATATCAATGATTTGAATTAGTGAGGTCTCGTTAAAAGCTTTTTTACTGTTAATCACATAGAGCAATATATAGTATTTAAGTACTTATAGAAATTAGAATGAACATAAAAATAATGTGAGAAAATATCACCGAAGCAGGTTACTGAACGTATTTTTACAAATAGTTTAAAATCATAATTTCAAATCATGTAACTGTTCGCAATGACAACTGTGGTGTGGATATAAAAATATGCTCTAGTAATAGATTTAAAAATGACATTTACTTTGTTCTCCGACATGTATTACAGGTAAGGTACAGGTTCGATTCCTCTCTGGATGTAATAAAGCTTTCCTCGTGCAGGAGCATATGGTGTCACGAGGCAAAATTAAATAGAGAAAATTCGTTACCTGTCTACTTAGAATTATTCTTTATTTTCTAATGCTAATTATGCTAATGACACGCCTGGGGATTCCATATCTTAGGAAAACTTCTTCGATGAGAGTTACAGCGCATTCCTTGGCAGTGGCATTGGGTAAGGCAAATAGTTCAACCCATTTGGTGCAACAGTCTTCGACTATAAAAATCCATTTGTTTCCATCCTTTGAGTCAGGTAGAGGTCCAAACAGATCAATCGCTAAGGTTTCAAAGCGTTGATTGTATATGGGAGTTCTGAGTAGTCCAGAAGGCTTCTGGTTCGAGGCTTTAAAACGGGCACATTCCACGCAACTTTTGACGTGTTCAGCAATGGATTTACGCAAACCAAGCCAAAAGTATCTCTGGGCAATCCGATGATATGTGCCCTCAACGCCATAGTGTCCTGCGAATGGAGCATCATGGTATTTTTCTAATACCTTCTTCCGTTCCTGAAGAGGAACGATCAGCTGGGCTTCTTCCGAATCGGAGTCGGGGGAAAAACGATAGAGCACACCTTGATTCATGATGTACCCTCTATCGGTCCAATTTGCAAAATCTGCGCTTTTCTCTACGCTTTCAAAACAGTCTATAATCTTCTTTAGCTAGTCATCTTTCAATTGTTCTTCTCTTATGTCACTGGAACTTCTAGTGGGAATGTCAACAGATACCATACAGATATCACAATGATCTTCGGTGTGTTCACACAAAGGGCGAGATAACAAGTCAGCCACAACATTAGCCTTTCCTGGAATATATACTATTTGCAGATTGTGGGATTGGATCTGCAATGCCCATCTGGCTAACCTCCCAGTTGGAGATTTCAGGCTCATCAACCACCTCAGAGGTTGATGGTCAGAGGCTATGGTGATCTTTTGTCCCTCGATGTAACCGCGAAACTTCCCCAGGGCCCAGACAACAGCTAGGGCCTCACGCTCAGTGGTAGAATAATTTCGTTCTGCAGGAAGAAGGAGTCTGCTAGCATATTCTACGGGATGTTCTTCAGGAGGGTCTCCTTGAATTAGGACGGCACCCAGGGCGTAACTACTGGCATCCGTTCGGATTATGAAGGGCTTTGATGGATCACTTTGCTTGAGAATGGGGGGAGTGATCAACAACTCTTTTAAGGTGATGAAAGCCTTCTGTTCTTCTTCTGTCCATTTCCATGAGGCATTTTTCTTCGTCAAATTACTAAGGGGTCTAGCAATTTCAGAAAAGTTAGGGATGAAACGGCGATACCAAGAACAAGTTTGCAGAAACGATTGGACCTGTTTCACATTTCTAGGATTTGGCATTAACTGGATAGCGGAAGTCTTTTCAGGGTCAACCTGGAGTCCGGATGGAGTTATGCAATGACCTAGGTACTTGACCTTAGAGCATCCAAAGTTGCATTTTTCCCGGTTGGCATGCAACTTAAATTGAAGGAGTCGCTCAAATACAGCTCTCAAGTGTGAGAGATGCTCTTTAAAGGTCTCTGACAAGACAATTATGTCGTCAAGGTAAGACAGCAAGTGCATGTCTTTCAGACCCCCTCTGAAACGATCAATGAGTCTTTGGAAGGTTGCTGGTGCGTTTTTCAGCCCGAAAGGCATCCTGATAAAACGGTAAGTGCCAAATGGTCAGGTGAAAGCAGTCTTGTCACGGTCTGTAACTGCCACGTTAACTTGATGGTAACCCGCTCGCAAGTCAATCGTTGACATGTAGGATGTATGCTTGGCTTCGTGGAGCAAGTCGTCAATGAGTGGAAGAGGATAGGTATCAGTCTTCGTAATGGCATTCAGTTTGCGATAATCAACGCAAAATCTGAAGGTTCCATTTGGTTTTGGGATCAGAACCACAGGAGCCGCATATGGTGACTCGCAGTCCTCAATTATGCCTTCTTCCAACATTCTCTCTATCTCGTTTTTCATTATACTTTTCTTTACTGGGGAAACTCTGTACGGAGGTACTGCAACAGGTGGATGGTCCATAGTGTCTATCCGGTGTTCAATGAAAGGGGTAGCCTCTCCCCCTGGATGAAAAGACCTTTCATACTCGTTAAGGAGGCAGTTCATCGTTTCACGCTGAGTTGACGTAAGGGCAAGGCCTTCCACCTCTCGAAGTGAACACGAATTAATTTTAATCTCGTTTCCGAATTCCTTAAATGACAGAGATTTCATTTGTTCTGCAAATGGGTATTTGTGGCGAGGACTATCGCCGAAAAACCAGTCTCCTTTTTTTATATTCAGAACTACGCCAGATATCTTCAAAAAATCCGTTCCCAAAAGTGTTCGGTTTTCTTTGGCTTCGGGTAATGCAATCAAAGTGGTTGAAAAGAATCTTCCTTTAAGCTCCACGGTCACAAGGGTAGTGTATACTGACATTTCCGACTTGTGTCCATCAGCGAGGGATATCCTAAGATGAGTAGAAATAAATTCCGCTCCCTGCTCTCGCAAGAGGTAGTACAGTGCTTCACCAGCGATGGAGTGACTCGCTCCAGAGTCAGCACATGCTGTTTCACATATTCCATTAATGCTCACTCTCAGCACAGCAACTGGAGATGACTCAGCTGTACTAGACTGTAGTTGGACGCAACCAATTCGAGCCGGGTTGTTCTGCACAGATGGATTACACTTTGGGCATCGGGCTTTTATATAACCTGGTTCATTACATCCATAGCATCTTATAGCAGGTCGCTCCTCTTGGTTCGTTTCTTGCGTCGGCCTTTCAAACCTTTTCTGATAAAAATGGTTTTTCGAATTTCCCATTCTGGAAACTTCATCCTTATGTTTATTGAAAACTCTCTTCTTGAAATCAGGATTAGGGTCCTTCTTCAAATTACTTCGCAAATTGTCGAACGACTCTAGTTTTTCTGCAAGTTCCTTGGGGGAAGTGCAGTCGGCCCACTCATCAAGGAAATGTTCTTTTACTTCTGGCGGGGTTCTCCTCTTCATCTGGTTAGATATTATTAGATATTTGAGTTGATCAAAATCCTGAATGTGCAGTTCAGATAACCATCCCTCAAAGTAAGTCCTCAGCTCGAAGTAAAAATCTCTCCAGGTGCTCTCATGTGTCTTTTTATGTTGAGAGAACAATTGCCTGAATTTTTCGGCACTGAGTTTGTAACGTTTCAGAAGCATTTCCTTGATGTATCTGTAATCTCTAGACTCCTCTTTTGGCTCTCTTGCAATCAGTTTAGCTACATCTGGTGGTAGGGCTCCTATCAGATAAGCCACCCACTGATCCTCTGGTACTTTTATGAACTTTAATTGTCTTTCAAAAATGTTAAGGAAGAGACCCATATCGTCATCTTTTGGGTTGAAGCTAGGAATTAGTTTTCTCAATTCCCATTTAGGGTTTTCACTTTCCCCTTTGAGCCCAGTTTCTGTGGTCAAATTCACAGACTGAGCTTCAAGTTGCAACTTTATCTTTTCGAGTTCAAAAACTCTTTCCTTTTCGGTTTTTTCCAGTTCAAAAGTTCTTTCCTTTTCGGCTTTCTCCAGCTCAAAAGTTCTTTCCCTTTCAGATTCTCTGTTCTCTATGATCGTTTTCAGGAGTTCTTTTGCGAATATTTCTTCATAATGCTCTGAATTGACAATAATATCCTTTAGCTCAAAGATTTTTAGATTTTCTCTTAAGACCTCACCTAGTTCCTCTGCTAGGATCCTAAGATCCTCCCGTCTACCTTTTGCCAAAAATGTCATTTTTGTTTTCAAAACCAGCTTTTAACCAATTAGAGGTTCCTCTTACAATGAATTTTGAAAATAGATTTTTAAATGACTAAATGAAAGTACTAGATTTCATACAATATATATGAACGACAAAAATATATGCAATAAATCCTATACTCTAAAAGAGAACACACAATACTAGCACTAAATCTTATACCCTAAAAAGATAGAACACACAATACATATGCACTAAATCTTATACCTTAGCCTCATATATCATGTAACCATTATAACTCATATAATTCAAAATAATTGAGATTCATATGCGATGCAGCATTTCTAATTAAAGAGAGAACACAAAAATATTAACACTATAAATCTTACTCCCTTGTCTCTCATATATCATGAAGCAATTTTAACTCAAATAATTCAAAACGAATTCCGATTCATATGCGATGCAGCATTTCTAATTACCAATTTATGCAAGTTGAAGTTAAAACGAAACTTGAATCACACTAAATCGATAAATTTTCAAGCTGAAGTTAAATCGAAACTTGAAACACAATAATTGAGATTCCTATGCGATGCAGCATTTCAAAATAAAAGAGAGAACACAAAAAATATTAACACTATAAATCTTACTCCCTAGTCTCTCATATATCATGAAGCAATTTTAACTCATATAATTCAAAACCCATTCCGATTCATATGCGATGCAGCATTTCTAATTACCAATTTATGCAAGTTGAAGTTAAATCAAACTTGAATCACACTAAATCGATAAATTTCTTCAAGCTGAAGTTAAATCGAAACTTGAATCACTCTAAATCGATAAAATTTCAAGCTGAAGTTAAATTGAAACTTGAAACACACTAACTTTACAAAGTTATGCAAGTTAAAGTTAAATCGAAACTTGAATCACACTAAATTCACAAAGTTAGACAACTTGAAAAATCAATCAAATTTCTTATCTGGGTCCAAGAAAGACGATGTTCCGGATTATCACTTTCCTGTAGAATGGCTCTCTTTCCACGTGCGACGACTCCAAGCGACCGCTTCCCGTCAATTCCACGTGTAGGCAAATCCAAGCGAACGCTTTTCCCGATTTGCCGCGATCTCCAGACTCTAAAGTGTTGCTTCTGCAGAACACTATACCAGCGATTTCCAGGCACCATTTCCGTCAATTCATCAATCCGGCCACTGGTTGGGCGCCAATGTAAGTGCTCGGCTGGGCTGAAGGAACTTTTTCCAGCATTATTCAACTCGAGCGCCGGGCAACTTTCAAAAATTTGTGTGGGTGGTGGATTAAATAAACCGACAGGACTGCCTGGTCGTAGTTACTGCGATTTATTAGCAGCAATCATTGACTCTATATACACGAAGGCCGCGACTGAGTCGGATCGCGTCTTTTTCACATCAAAGCGTCACATCACACTTTACTTTTCGTACATCCGGGGCTCCCTTGAAAATACATCTGCGCATTGGTGGAGGAACCTCCCAGGCGCCATCTATTGGTCTCTTTCGAAACCAACAGTTGGGTGTTTAAAACATATATGTTACAACCCTATATAGTTTATTTTAGTCACATTCGATCTCATTTAAATTTATGATTTCCTTACGTTTCACACACACACACACACACACACACACACACACACACACACACACACACACACACACACACACACACACACACACACACACACACACACACACACACACACACAGTTCACCCTCCTTACTTATATAAAAACCATAATCATTTATACAGATACTGCTGGTGTCACACATGTTATGTGTGGATATCTCATTCTTAGTACTTCAGTGATCAGCTGGAGCTGGAAAATAATCTGGATCATCGTCGTCTTCAGAGTCTGTAGGAGGTAGTTTGTTTTGAAAACAATATCTTCTTAGTTTTTTCCCTCTTTTTACTTTCTAATTGCTTAACAAGAGCATTTTTTACTGGCGTGGTTAGAACAAAACTCTTTTTTTTTTTAATGTTTTTGTATTACTACTTTTTTTGGACCAGCCTTGGGGTAATGTTTTATCTCTTGAGGCGAAATATATATCCTCACAGGTTTATAGCTAGTGCATGGTGTATGAACTGTTGCTGAACAACCTGCAGTCGGTGATTCTGATCTATTAATGGCAAGATCCACCACTTCTGATTCTTGTGTTTTGTCTGTCTGGTCTTCAGTTTCATTGACCTGACCATGGAAATAATTTTCAGTAGGACAAGGCCTATCTGACAAGTACGAACACAAAAAATCTTCTTCACAAAACTTTTCTCTATTGAAAGGTCATATACCAGTCGCTGAAAAACCTTTTGTAATATTTTGTGGAGGCTTACAATAAGCACACAGTGACAAGCAAAGAAGATATCTCATAGATAGAGTTTGTACTTCCTGGATTACACAACATCCAATCATTTGCAGCTAGATTGAAGAAATTTTTAAATGACTTGAACAGTTTTGTCTAAAGGCTGCAATTTGTTACTGGTATGTGGTGGCAGGGTTACAACAACAATTCCGTTATCTTTCGTAAAATTAAGACTGGAAATCGTAATATGTGATTCATGATTGTCCATTATTAGTACAGCTGGATTTTCTTTAGAACAGCGTGTATGTGCCTGGAAATGTGTTAGAACATTAACAAAAATATCTCCATTCATCCATCCCGATTTTGTTGCATCACCCGCAGTCCCAGGTAGAGCTCCATTCAACATGCAAAACTTGAAATTTACTCTAGGAAATACTAAATAATGGGGTATAGAATTTTCAGAAGTTTTAATAAATGCACACATAGTAACAAGAACACCCCTTTCACCAGAAGTTAATTGACCTATTTGTTTTTGGCCCCTTTGACTGAGAACTTTAGGAGGATTGTGAACTGTAGCAAATGCAGTTTAGACCTATGAAATAAATAAACTATTTTTAAATGTTTTTGAATCTATAAAAACTAACTTACTATTGAAATCTGTACTTTTTTTTAAGGAAAAAAAGCAGTTTAATTTTGCATGCTTTCAAAATTACTGTTTTGATTTGGTGTTGCCTTTTCCTATTAATGTTAAGTGCTGCCATTTCCTCAGTAAAATTGTTTTATTTATGTTAGTGACAACCAGTAATATGTTTTTTTATAACAATGATATTATATTTACCAGTGATATATTACTCCAAGTAAATGCATTCACCCGGGGCACAATGAAACATGTTTCATTGACCCCGTCTGCAAGTGTTTCATTGTACTCCCGTACTGAGGTTACTAAATAAAAAAAATACAAACTTCTAATATTTATTTTTTTAATTTTGGTTTTGGAGGAATGAAGACAACAACGCAAAGATAACAATGTATATAAAAAATAATTATTACATATAACAACGAGGAAAAGGAAACAAAATTACTTTTAGTAAAGAAACTTACTTTCAATGGTGAAAAACCAATAATCTTCTATTGTTGATGTTGTAGAAATGCGCGAATGTATCCAAATCACATCAGTAATTGGAACATATAGTTGCATAACATATATATAAATTGCAACTTTCTGTGACAAATTTTACTGATTTTAGAAGTAATGTTTCACTGTACCCCTAGTTTCATTGTACCCTGTCTTCCCCTATATATTATTAATTCAATCATTCTCTTCTAAACAAATTAAATAGTAATTTCTTTTCTTCATAAATATAATATTACTTAAATAGATATGTACTAGATTGAAATATTTTACTATGAATAATAGATAAGGTTTGTGTTCTTTCTATGACAACCAAACAGATTGGGTTCATAAACACAAAAATTCAAATTCAAGAGAGCAACATAATTGTGATAATTGCGTGGAACGAGACGGTAAAATGCTGTTCGAAAATCTTTCACCGAGCCTGAACTGGGCGTTTTTGTTATTCTGGCTCGCCTTTTGCATCAATGGGAACTGAAACATATTTCAAAGACTAAGGCCACACAGGAAACTTATTTGTGAGGAAAAAAATGCAAGTAGCACACAGAATAACTTCAGATACCTCCTCTAAAGATACAAAGAACACTCTTCACGCAAAACTTTACCTTCTTTTATTGATTTTGCACGTGCTTGGAGTTGAAAGCTTGCCTTGCCGAACCGACAAGCTTAGAGCGTTGAGCAAATTTTCAATGTGCTTCATCAGTGTCTCCAGTTTGGGATTTATTTTTTGCAGATTAATTGTTATAGCTGTAATTGACAGCACGAAAGAAGAAATCCTTCTATTGTTTAATTTTTTAATACTCTCATCCGTGTATTACTCCGCAGTAAAATCTCGAAAACAGCTCAATTCTTTGCATCAAAAAGTGTCACATATCATTCCCAACTTTCGAATTTTAAAAAACGTAAAACGTTATGCGTACTGCCATTCTATCATCTGGATTACTTTATCAGTGAGTGAATTTGTGTTTACTAATGAGTCATTTGTGAAATACAGACAGGCAGCTTTCTCAAACTCAACATTTGTGCTTGAAATTCTAAAAGTCAATCCTGTGCATCTTTCAAAGTTGTGTCAATTTTTAGAAACTATGCCTTGGTTACTGTTTTCTATCTTCGTCTGTATATATTCTTCGTACTATGAGTTTTTGTGTCGAATTTTAGGCCAGTGTACCCAAACAGTCATAGCGAGTTCCAAAATCCATTTAAAACAAAACATTTCTTACTTCTGTCGAATACAACATAACACAAGCATTGCCATGAGATCTATGGATGATATATTTTCTTACCAAATTTTTGCGATAATTGTGCTTTGTATGATCCAGCAGTATTGGGCAATGTATTTCATGTTGTTTGAAAAGCACGCGAACGTCTCCGATACACTGAGTTCATGTTTAAACCTTCTCAAGCGTAAATATGTTCATAACGATAATATGGAATGCATCCTCCGTGACAGCAGCAGCAGAGCAAGCGGAATACATACTACAGTCACTGGTACATGAGGCTCCCTTTCGTACCAAAACTCAAAACTCTCAAAAACAAATACAAACGAGAGAACAGACTCACATTGTGGAAAATTTACACTTTCAGGAAATATCTGATCGTCAGTGGCTTTGGTACTGTATTAACATACGGGATCCTTTTTGCGACCTTTGGAAAATCGCAAAAAAAACATGACAGTTCCTGATAATCTCAGATATTGTAGTTTTGCTTGTGTGTTTTGGGTGTTATTTTGTTCTGTTAAAATAAATGTATTTAATTGTGATATAAAATATAATTTTGGAACCGAATCTTTAATATATTAAAAGAAAGGGTTTCTCTGTTTGTGTCTCTGTACGCAGTGTCCTCACGAATTTGGCACTTACAATAATGAAATTGGACACACATACATTCCAAATTTTGTGCGATTCTTATGTAGTGCCCGAATTTTAAAATTTAATCCAGAACATTTTTTAATTAATTTATTAGTTTTCTTTACCTTTCGTTCTTTTCTCCGGAATGTGATGTCATTGAAAAAGGAAAGGATTTTACGATTTTCGACCGCTGACGTCACAAGCGTTTTTCGTCCTAATGCCTTTGGAATCATGCCAAGTTTTTCGATTCTAGTATTTAATAATGCAGCTTAGTGAGGCTGTAATGGTTGCTGCGACCGAGCAATAAACAAATTGAACTGAAATGAACAGAAGAATGTGAATACGACGGTTAAAGATATCAGGGCTGCCACAGCAAAAGTATTTATGAAAGAGAAGCACTAGTAGAGCCTGAATAACAACAACAAAAAAGAAGCAAAAAAGAGCCTATTTTTAAATTATATTTTAGTAGTTATTTTCGTTGCTTAAATGCAAAATGATTTGACTAAAACACAAAATGTGCAAATTAGGAATGAAACAGCAATTTAAACCTTTTGACACCATTTTCTTATGATTATCGACCCTCTAGTTAAAAAATTTAGCTTCTATTTTTTTCATTTATGTATTATTATTTTGTGTAGTCTTAATTTTCATTCTTATGTGGAGATAAGCTTCTGTATAACGGAAGATCCGAAAGTGGTATGTCCTCTCTCTCTATCTTGAGCAACTACTACTAACGACTACTTTGTAACCTTAAATCTTTATAAGGGAAGCGAAGTAAAGATTTGTTATGAAGCCTCAATCAATGTTGATTTCAAAAATTATACTGATGAGTTTTATATCCAATTTAAATACTATTATTTTTCAAGGGTTAAAGGAAGATCATGGTACCCCGATACATACGTGGATGGACTACGAGTCCCTGCCGTGATCTTCGGCTACATGTTTCGAGCCGCAACGAAGTTCAAACCCGGCAACAAAGACGTCATGGTGGCTGCATACTTCAAGTGCGAAACAACATGGATAGTGTAGATCGTGTCCATGATCTTGAGAAAGGTACAACCCCTCACCAGTATTCTCGACGTCCCCCTACGTGGAGGCAACGGATATAGAACAAATGGACAAGCTGCCCAGACCTCGAAGCATGAAGACGCACTTACCTTTCAACATGATATAATTCTCGAAGGAGACCACGTATGTCTGGCCTATCTCTACCCCCACACGAAGTTCCTCCCCTTCTACGAAGATCGACGTGTACTTCAAACTCTTCCTCAAGGGCAAAGTGGATTACAACGATTACTTCGACCACCTAATGTCCTGGTACGAACACATGAACGAGCCCAATATTTTCTGCTTGACCTACGAAAGCATGAAGAAGTAGTTTAGAGGTGCGATACTGAAAGTACCACGTCACATCGGGGAAGAACAATATCAGGACCTCTGAAGAAAGTTCTTCATTTCTGCAGCTTCGAATACATGCAGACTATGGTGAACTGCTTCTTTTTGAGATGTTCGCGTGGACTCACCAGAGGTATTGTTCCAAGTCGACCCCGAGCACTGAAGAACAATTAAAAACTTGCAACAGAGGCTAAAAAGCCCGGTAATCGCACGATTGGTCGGTTTGTAAGGAAGGGTATGAGACATGAAAAGATTACCCTTTCAGAAGAGCAAGGTTAAATGAACGCATACTTGAGAAAACAGAACATTCTGATGTGAAATTATGGGAGAGTTATTAACAGGTTTTTCATTTTTGTGAAAACAAAATGTCCTCTTTCTGGTTTCCAGAAATTTGATTGGTATCAAGTAACCAGGCAAAATATGCGGATATGTTAGCATATCCTTAATATTATACTGTTGTTTGTAAAAAATGTGCAACACCATGAAGGAATCATCAGAGTAAATGAAATTTAATACACAAACGGCTTGTATTAAACAAATAAATGAATAAATTTTCAAAGCAAAAAAAAAAAACAATATTAAATGTCCGAAATCAGTATTTGGTGTAGCCACCACGCGCTACAATAAGTGCTGCTATACGAGGTGGCATGGTGTGAAACAGATGTTGAATGTCTGCTTGTGGAAGAGAATTCCATATTGTTTGTATGCGCACCCAAAGTACGTCTTTTGAAGCATTAGGTCACGAGCGAGACGCCGACCAACCAAATCCCCCACATGCTCAATTGGCGACATATCCGGCGAATAAGCAGGCCAAGGAAGAAGTTGCATGTGTTGGGCTGAAAAGAAGTCTCAAACATTCCTTGCAATATGTGGGCGTGCATTATCCCGTTGAAAGATAGCTCCAGGGATGCCATGAAGGAAGGGAACGACTTCGGGCTCTAGCACTTCACGGACGTACATGTTTCTATTCAGATTACCCTCAATTCGTAGCAGCAGAGATCGTCCATGATACAAAATAGCACCCCAGACCATAGGTCCGGGTGTTCGGCCACTATGGCGTTCGATAACACACTCTGAAAGGCAGCGTTCACCGGAATAGCGTCTAACACGAATGCGGCCATCATGGTTCCACAAATTAAAGCGGGATTCGTCAGAAAAGACAACTTGTTGCCAATCAGCCCGCCAGGCTCCGTGCTCATGAGCCCATTGCAGACGCAGCCGTCGATGGTTTGGCGTGAGGGGGATACTGTATAAAGGAATCCTTGCACGCAGTTCACGGTGCAGCAGACGTCGGCGAATTGACGAAGCCGACATTAGTACACCCGTAGCAGTAGACCAAAGTGCTGCAAACTGCCTGGAGGAAGCTGTACGGTCATTCACCGTCATGTGAACCAGGTGTATATCATCGCGCGCTGACGTCACCTTCCGTCGTCCACTCCCAGTTTTTCCAGTTGTTCGGTGCTCGTCGGTCCACTGCTTCCAAACTAGCATCACTGTGGAACTGTTCCGTTGCGCACGAGCTGCTATTGCGCGAGAGGAAAATCCTACTATACGAAGGCCGATGATTCTACCACGTTCAAACTCCGTAAGTTATTGAAATTTCACTCTTTTTCGTCTTGGAGGCATACTTAGGTCTCTTCAACGTCCCGCTACAGCCCTCTATTTATACGCTTTTAGCATCAGTTCAGAGGGCGCTGCTCACACCACGCATGCGTGTTGGCTCTGAAACTTTACTACTTTGCATAACATTCTATAATTGACAGTTGCTCCAAATTTCATTTCATCCGGATGATTCCTTCATGGTGTTGCATTTTTTACAAACAGCAGTGTATTTTGACCCAAATATCATTCCCTTGATTTCATCTAATGCTTTCAATATAGTGCAAATATTTATTAAAACATTTCTTGTATGCATATGAATACCAGTACAAAAATTCTTTGTATCTTACAATGCACTCAACTTTACGATCTTATATGATCTTGGCATCAGGAAAATGAAAGTAAAAATGTCATAAAGAAATATATATGAAATATTACAATACTTTGAAAACGAAGTAATATTTCATATATATTTATGTCGATGTTATATGGCTATTTTATTCCGTTTGACGTGTTGTTACTATTAAAAAAACTTATAATTATCTATGAATTTCAAAATTTAATATAAAATCATTTTGTTATAATCTCTTATCACAAAATCAATTGGTGCTATTTTGAGAAAATGCACCATTTTCTTATTAAACATGCGGTATTATTTTACTTATAGTGCTGTGTTTCTTTAATATTTTTTGTATTTGTTGATACAAATATGATCTTACTTTTTCTGCACGATTCAAATTTATCATCTTCATCGCTCTTTGAATTTTTAATCTAAAAGACAATACCCTAATGTACGTTACATCAATATTTAATTTACGATATTGTGATAAGAAGCTTGCGATTATCTATAAATTTCTTTCTAACCAAAATTTTACACGACAAACGCATTTTCATTTGATCTTTTATTAATATGGGCTACTTTATAGATCACTTTCTGTGGTTCACCTTGAACATATCTTGGTGTCGAGAAATATCGCCGTCAAAATTGTGAAATCTCGAAAGTCGAAACATTTTGATTTCGGGTTGTTCTGTAAACATGTAGCAGTAAAATAATCTGCATATGTCTAATCCATTTTTAGTTTTTTCAATTAGATTAGATGTATATTAAATATATACGTAGTTTTACACCTTTGCCAACGATATGTTTCTTAATTCTTCGTGAACAAAAAATATACTAAAAATATTTTACTGATATTTTTAAGATACTGAGTATTGCGGTAATAATGTATTTGCATAGTGCATTTTAATAAACATTGGTTGAATAATATGATGAATGATATGAATTTAAACACTGTATAATGCACTGAATAATACATTGTACTATGTATGCAAATTTGTATTTGTGTATTTAAGTTCTTGTGCATACATCAATTTGTAATCTTTATGTTTAATATTAAAAATAGGCATATTAACATTTATTTTTAATATGGTGTGAGATCACCACCTCTAACTGCAACCGAAAGGCTACAGTGGGATGTGGAGAGAAAAAATACTTCCTGTTTGTTCTCGAAGCGGGGTGGATGTGTTGTCTCCTGCTAAGGCTATGTTAAGTCTACATGTTTTTATATATACCATGTTTATATTTAATCTTTAAGGTCCTCATATAGTCTAGAATAAGCATAATCTCCTCAAAGCTCAGTAGTGTTTTTTAATCAGATGCCATTTCATCAAACGAACCAAATCTTTCACAGTCCTAACATATGGTATAACCATCTCCTCTATATTTTCACTCCATCCATCCTTTCACTTAGTTTTGCATTGTTTTATTGAATTAGAATTCTCTCTCATGACTTTCTCTAATTTTATCCCGACAATTAGCCACATTTATTCCTTTACTCAATTAAAAAAATAACAACAAAATTGGACTGTTCAGAGTAATTTTTACAATGTGATTTGATCATTCATTGCCAATGTAGCACGCGATAAGATCGGAATTTAGGCAGCCGATGAGGTGGAGTGTAGAAAACGGTTGTAGCATCTTCGTTCAAGAGCCATTAGCAAAAATCTCATTTAGTACCTCCTTCAAATGTGCACACCATGGCGATTTTGCAGTATTTTGAAGGAATCATTGATTACAAGCTCAATTAAAACGGGAACGGAGTAATTAACAAAATTAAGGTTGATTTACAGGTTAGTAATAAATTAAAGTTTTAAGATAACTGGATAATTTAAACTTCAATTATTAATTTACAGAATAATCGTTATCCGAGCAAAACGCCCACACAAGACCTCCCTTACTTTGTCAACCTCCTTCTCCAAAACACCCCGTTGGTTCATCACGACACCCCTCCAAGGGATTGTATCCAAGTTGCCAGCTGTCAATGTTTTAAGGGTGCTTGGAACCGGACTGTACACCATCCTGCTTTCATTTCTGCCAACGTCGGAACCTGTACTCTGATCTATCTACCAAGGTGGACATAGAATTGCAGAGGTGGACAGAGTATGGTTTCTTTGTGTCATATCCGACCAGAAACTGACCTTCCTCCCCCCACGTGCAACTGCGGATGTCTTGGGGAAAATAAGCTAAATATTATAACATATCTTCGGGTAGCAAACGATCCTCTATGATCATTATCTCTCGAATTTTTACCCTCCTGGTGGTTTATCGTGTCGTAAACTGCCTTGTAGTGGCCAGCCTTTGACGCAAAAATTTGTTCCAAACTGTCGCCATTTCTGCAATTTGTTTTCCAATTGGAATCTTCATTCCCTTTATAGAAAATGGGCAGTTTTGTCTTGGCGAGATATCTCGTTCTTAGCAAACTTAACCAGATCTTGGACGAGGTATCTCTTCAAAACACTAGCAGGGTTAATTTGTTCTAGATCAGACTATGGCCCTGCACTTTACTAGGCACAACGAAAGCCTCCTACAGCCCATCACACTTCAAAAGCCTACATATGGTTTGCCACGAACCGTCGCTGATCTACAACGTCGATGATCATTTCTTGTCTCGCTATGACTTTATTACAGCATCTTGCGTCATCTAGCTTTATTACCGTATCTTGTGTCATCCATCTTTATTACCGTATCTTGTTTAATTCACTCTGGAGCATTTTCTCAATGCTTCTCAACCTTTTACACGTCACAGCACACCTCAGAAGCATAAATAATTTCATAGCGCACCTCATAAACATAAATCATTTCACAGCGCACCTCACAAACATAAATAATTTCACGACAAACTATGAAGGAACATTTTTCTATTACCATTATTAGTTTCTTCTATTTCACACTAAGCATTCAATTAAAAAGATCTTCCACTCAAAGGTTCTTGCAATATAGTAGCTAAACATTCCAGCTTGACTTTTTTCTTTAGATAAGTCTTATGCAGTCAAAAGCACGAAACATATGGAATGAAAATGCCTAATGCATACATCCTCAATGAGTGATATTTGACATAGTTTTTTACATCACATCTATGAACTAAATCGGCAGATTTGACAGAGTGAAACTGGGATTAAATTTTTAGAACACTTAATTTATTTATCTCTTTCAATTCTTGATAGTGTACATACCAGATGAACTTTTTTCACACTTGTATGTAGTAGAAAATGGTAAAAGAATATTTATAACTTTTTCACTGATGGGTGGAATTTTTTTTTTTTGCAATTACCTAGAATTGAGATTATGGAACATCCTTAAACTCAACTTCAAGGGTACGATGAGTTTTTAAGTCCAATAACTCCTTTTATTTCACTGATAAATCAAATGCCATGTGAGGTAATGAAGATGCAAATGGTTTCGAACCCAATCGAATTTCTTTGTCTCCATTACTTCAAAGTCGTGATGAAGCTTTCACTCAAGCACTCATAGGTGTTGAACTACAAGCTCCAGCAGCTTTTTTAGGATTAGAACTACAAGAGAGATTATACATTTCAATAGAACTATTGTTCACCGCATCTTTCCAAAGTTTAATTTTGTTTTTGAATCCATTAATTTTCAGTGCAAGTTAATATATTCGTAAGCGGTCATTGCATTTTTCGATTAAATTCATTTAGGTATTCAAATATGTCATCTAAGTAGGTCATTTTTACAACCAGTAATTGTCTTCCAACTTAGCTGAATATTGAGAATTACCCTCAAAAAATACTTTTATTTCCTCTTCTAATTCATGAACTCTGGACAGAACTCTTCCTCTCTACAGCCAATGAACTTCATCATGGAACAACAAAGATTGATGCTTTGATCTCTTTTCATCACATAAAATTGAAAAAACACGATTGAAGTGATCTACTTTTCATCACCATTCACTATTTTTTAATAATTTCAATAAGCTTGACTTTAATTCTGGAGACAAACTATTTGCCATGAGAGCTTCGCTATGAATGAAGCAGTGTATTATTTGAATATCAGGTTTTTATGACTGGACTGTTATCAGCTAATTACACTTGTTAAAATTACTGATGATAAAGAGTTAAAAGCATTATTTATTCGGCAGAGAACTTCAGAAACAAACAACTGAGAAGGAAATCTTTAAAGTGATCAGTGCCAAGCCTCTGACCCTTCCTGTCACTGCAGTCGTACCATCAGTACATAAACGTACGAAATTTTCACATCAAGTTTTGTCTGTAGCAAAGTATTCATTGATCATTTTAAATATTTCCTTCCCGGTTGTTTGTTTCTCAAGTTCTCTGCAGAATAATTTATGCTTTTAACCCTTTCTCATCAGGAATTCGAACAAGTGCAATAAGCCGATAACAGTTGCTAACAACTGATGATTCATCAGCCTATAGGAAAAATTCCTTGACATCACAAATTTTCAGTGTGCGTGTGCATTAGTGTTCCCTCAATGCTAGCTGACAAGTCTTCAATGCGCCTGCTGATCGTGTTTTTCGAAAGCAGTACTTTTTTTCATATTTTTTTTACTTCATCATTTCCAAACAAAGTTTTGACAACTTCCACACAAGCTGGTAAAATGAGTAATTCGGCAATCGTGCGAGGCATTTTGACTTTAGCTATCAATCTCTCTACATTGTAACATGCTTCTAGAGCTTGATTGGATACCGTTGAGGCTGATTTCATAAAAAACTTTGCATTCAAGTTTGTGTAAAATAGTTAAAATCCTTATATATGTCCGAAGGATGCTTGGGGCTTGATAGAAAGGTGTTGATGTACAAAGATCATCCAGAAAGTAAGTTTCCCACGACTCATTAAAAAAAAAAAAAACATAATTCCTGGAAAGATTTATTGCAAAAGATACAGCACTATTTCAGCTACTTCTCAACATAATAACCACCGGAATTGCAATACTTGTCATACCGTGGGATTTTTTGCAGTTCAGTGTCATACAAGTCTGCCGCCTGGGAATGGAGACAGCATGTCACAGTTGTCTGCAGGTCTTCGTCTGTGGGAAAGTGATGACCAGACAGGAATTTTTGCAGATGCAAGAACAGGTGGAAGTCGCTGGGTGCAAGATCGGGACTAAGGGGTGGATGGTCAAAACAATGGTGGATGGTCCCAGTGAAACTTCTGAAAGCAGACTTTTTGTGGCTCCATTCCCAGACAACAGACTTCTATGACACTGGACTACAAAAAATAAAAAAATTCTGTATGCTCCTAACTTTAATGCCCCGTTTTACGTTCAATGTGATGCCTCGGATTTAGGCATGGGTATAGTGTTTTCCCAGAAGACAGAAAAGGGGGAGGAGCATCCTATTCTGTTCCTCAGCAAGAAGTTCTCAACCGCAGAGCGAAAATACGGAACTACCGAAAAGGAATGTGCCGCTATTGTGTTTGCTGTCAAGAAGCTACGATGTTACCTAGATGGACCTACCAAGTTCTTTATTCAAACTGATCATAATCCTCTAGTATGGTTAAAAAAGAACTCTGGGGTAAATCCGCGTCTCATGAGATGGGCTCTTGCACTGCAGCCCTGGAACCATGAGGTAATCCATCGTCCGGGCAGAAAACACACGAATGCTGACAGCCTTAGCCGACTGTTCTAAGTTGTCAAAATGTCCTTTGAGTTTATTTTTATAGTTTTTTAGGGTAATTTGGCAGTTGTATGTATGTTTGTAAATATTTGTATGAAATTTTGTAGAATTTAGATTTTTTTAAAAGTTATGGTAACTTTTTACAGGGTAAAAAGTTATTCTAAGGGGGGGGGGGAAAGAGTTGTAACTTATACTTCTGGAATATCTTTTAAATATAATGATAGTATTTCTTTTTCTTTATTCCAAGACATTGCGATACTTCCTGTGTTCATTTATACTTCTTATTACTCTTGGAAAGGACATCTTTTACTTTTGACATATTTATGTGAGCTTCAATGGTTTTCCCGGAAGTTTATTATTTCTTTTATGTATAACGTTGATGAAATGTTATTTTTGAAAACTGTTTTTTTCAGTCGATTGGATGTTTATTTGAAGAGTGGACACTGTGCTGTGTCAGAGTGGCATGTTTCAGCCGTTATGTTTTCTACGTGTGATGAGATGTAGTTGTAACTGTGATATCGCTACCAATTTGTAAATGAATTTTTTTTTATTCTTTAAAAAAGAGTTATTTCTTTTATCACGATGTTACAGGGGCCCATGATTACTCTGCAAGGGCACACTAAGGCCAAAGATTATGTGAACATTTTGGCCCATCAAGTCAATCCCATGATACAAACTTTTTCTCCCAATGGTGATGGTGTCTTCCAAGACGACAAAGTCCCTGTTCACACAGTTCACATCGTCCAGGACTGGTTTTCTGAGCACGAGGATGATTTGTCATATCTCTGCTGGCCACCATAGTCACAAGCGGACCCAGAGTTCTTTTTTAACCATACTAGAGGATTATGATCAGTTTGGATAAAGAACTTGGTAGGTCCATCTAGGTAACATCGTAGCTTCTTGACATCAATATTATTGAATCTTTGTGGTCTCCATTGGAGAGGAAACTGCGTGATCACTATCCACCGCCATCATCGTTACCTGAATTTGCCACCGTTTAGCAGGAAGAATGGTACAATATTCCCTTGGCAAGCATACAGGAACTGTATTTATTAATTCCCAGAAGACTGCAAGCTGTTTTGAATGCCAACGGTTTTCCTACAACTTATTAGGCAAGGTTACATGTTTTTTTAGGTATTTCCATATTTTTGTCCAACTGTACATACGACGATGTAATTATTAGAACAAAAAAAATGAATAAGAATAATGTATCAAATTAAGAATGACAACTAAAAAATACAGAACTTTTGGCTTCACAACGTAAAATAAAACAAGAGTCGTTTTGAAATAGTAAATCCATCATAAACAAGAAACGCTCTCATACTTGGAAATATCTGCCAATACATCTGTTTCAGAAACAAATAATAATCATCAACTCGCCAAAATATAGAAGTGTATTCTCAATTATATGGACTGATAAGTTAAAGTAATTGATCATTCAAATTCCCTTTTTTCTTGGCTGTGATATTATAGAAACTGGAAATCTACAGACGAATGTCATGTAAATATTAATAAAGGAATGTGTTTGGTTTGTTCCCTCCATAGCAACCGCCTATTTTCTCATCACATATGCACAAATTTAATTTAATCATGCGCAAAGGAGATCATTACTTATTGAAATGTAGTAAACTTTTTAGGTGAAGTTGAATGAGGAATATGTGAGACCATAAGAACGGATATAGAACGTTTTCAGAGCGCTAAGCTGGTTTTCCTTAATGTGACTGTGACAAATGAATGTCAGATAAATGTAAAGAAAGCACAGCTTTGGAGTTCGAATGATGAAAATCACACATGGACAAGTTACATTTGCAACCTCCAAAAAATTCGAGATCAACAAAAGTCCCCTATATACAAAGCTCTATCCCATTTCAATAATTCTACATGTTCTAGGAGTTGAGAGTTTGTCTTATTACCGATCAGGCGAGTTAAATATCATGAAAAAATTTAAAATAGTCTGCTTTAGTGCTATGGTTTTGTCATTTGTAAGCTGCAAATTCTTTTACTTGGCCATTTTCCCTAAAATGGTAGAAAATTTATGCTTCTGTATTACAATTCCGATTATGTCCTCTGTGTGGATTTCAGCCTTTAAGTCTCGACACAAAATGAATTCTTTGTTTCAGAACGTGTCAGAAATCATCAACGACTCGCAGGTTAGAATTCTGAAAATTGAATATCGTACTGTATGGTTCCAATGTTTCATGTGGATTTGTTTTGAGACAAGTCGAAGCGTTTTATTCGATTTATCAGCTGCGGATACCTATATTGGATTAATCTCAAACTCAACCTTTGCTATGGAAATCCTTAAAGTCAATCCACGGAAAATATCAGCGGTTAATCGAATTTTACAAAATGTATGCTGGACACAAGTTAAGATAATCGTAAGTATATATGCTTTGTACTACGTTTACATATGCAAAATTCTACATCAGTGCATTCAATCCATCTTGTTTCATCTAAAATTGTCGCAATTTGATCAAAGGTATTTTCATTTTTGTAAAATTCACCACAAAGCAAGTAAGGCTATGAAAACCCTGGATGATATTTTTTCATACTCAATTTTCGTCGTAGTTGTAGAAAACATGATACAGGCATATTGGGTTTTGTATTTGGTAATTTTTGGAAAACAACTTAGCCTTTACTGTATTATGTACAACCTTCTAAGCTTTGTTATGATCGTGCTTCAGTTAGTGCAAGTAATATGGAATGCATCTCTTGCGACTGAATCGGCAGAGCAATCTGAAAAGACACTCAACTCCTTGATCAACCAGGCTCATTCGCGTAACTGTGATCTGAGTGAGTTTGTGAAGAACAGTTACAAACGAGAAAATCGGCTCACCATGTGGAAAATGTTTACACTCAGAAAACCTCTTGCAGTCAGTTGCTTAGGTACTGTGGTAACATATGGCATCCTTGTAGCGACTTTGGGAAATACTCAATATTAAACAAAAAGTTATACTGTTCTTTTAAAGCTTTGATCCTTACTGCTTACGGCATAAGCTACTATTTCGATTCTTTTGTATGAAGGAGCTGAAAATAGATTTACAAAAATTGCTAAAGGAATGCTTGAGATTTGCCGTATTAAAGACGTAGTGCAAGCGTTCAATACAATTCCTGTTGCAAGTGTATTTCATGCATTGATAAAATTAATAAAAATGAAGATATTATGTGTTAAGTTATCTCATTATCATTAAAAGAGTAAATAATATAGTATGTCTAACAGAGTAAAATATATGTATGACAAATATATTTCTATATTCAAGTACTCTCTACCAAACGCCTATGCTATTAACATTTTGCCAGATCGCTGTGAAGAGTATTTCATTGTATTGAACAAATTAATAAAAATCAAGATGTGGTGTTGTTTCGATGGAATATGGTTAACGCCTTAAATTGTCTCAATCTCCCACCTGAATTGTATTTGACTTTGAATATTATGAATTTTGACATCGTATATATGATTGTATTAGAAGCAGAACTAACCGATTTTCCTATAGATAATTTTATCTTTTTGAGATTTTTCGATAATTGGATGAATGCTGATTCAAAACATGACCTGAAAATGCAGTCTACGTGTGAAGATGACTTTATCTCTGAGAATGTAATCGGCCAAATTTATATATTATTTAGGAAAAAATAGCATCCACTTCATTAACGATGAATCATCACTTTTTTATCAATATTATATTGCTATATTTTAAAAGCACTGAACATATTACAAATACAATCGTGAACAGGTAATACAAATTGTACGTGCCTATGTGCTAATCAAAACAAAGTACACTGACTTAAAGATGATTTTAATCGATGAAAACACCGATCGGGCAATGCTCTGTTCTTTGAAAACCAAACGTTGATTGAGAAATTGCTGAATGGCTGAAGTCCAGTATCGTGACAGAAATTTCATTCGACTTTGATTCGATGTTCCCCTTGTCTCATGCGATAAGCCAGATGAATGAATCTCATATGCGTTGATACTAAATGATTTTATAGAAGAGGGGAAAGAAGATTTCCCCATCCTTTGATTGAGTACATTTTGGACAAGCTTCAAGGTCCCCTTGTTTTCACTACCTCGGATTTAAAAAACATGGTTTTTTTTTCAGGTACATATATGTGAAGCATCCTTAAATTACTAGAAGAAAACAAGAAAAACTACCAAAATCATTAAAAAGGGCAATCAAGTACCAAGCTGTCGACAAGGTAGGAAATGAAAGAACCTAATTTGGAACTGGTTTAAAACATAGCTCCGAATTCTTTGACCTGTTAAAATACGCAAGTGAATCTGTGACTGGTATGAGTTGTTAACTAACCCACTTCCAGAGCAGTTGGAGTGCTGTTCAAAACAACAGAAAAATTATGTGCTAGCGTGTTAGGCTGTGCTACAATCTATCAATTGAATCTCTTCTGTATCTTATTTTAGTATTGTGACCGTGTGCTGAGTAATTCCTCCTTGAAGCGGGCGAACAAGCGACAAACTCTCATTACACTCACAAACATTTATTAATCTAATTTACATTACGTGGACACAACACATATACTAATAACAGAACCTTTCATAACTACCCGACATAACGGACGCTACGACGCGTCTTCATTCTACGCCGCCGATATACTCCCTGACCTCCTTAGGGTGTCCTTGATCGGAGCAGGGGTGAGATTTAGTTTTGGTTCTCACTTTTAGTTCGGAGGTTTATAGCTCTGCAGCTGACGATGCGCTATAGTTCACTTGTTACAGTCTCCCCCCCTGGCTACGAAGACGTCTCGGTGAGTCGCCAGGAGAAGGGTCAGATGGTTGTCTTGAGTTTTGTCGCACTGTTGGATCAGACTTTCGGGGTCGACCTCTCCTTCGCAGTGGGGTGATGGGTACGTTTCCATTTTGGGGTGTGTTAAGGCATGGACGTAGAGCAGATGTATGATATGTTCCGACAGGAATATCAGGAGATTGGGGATTCGCAACAACATAACTTGTTGGAGAACGCTGAGTTAAAATCAAATAGGGTCCGTCTCGGCGAGGTGCAAATTTCGCTGACCTCTTCTTAGCTTTGTTGCTCACAGTATGTGAGGTGATCCATACTTGATCTCCAGGTGCGTATTGGGGAACGCTTCTTCTTCCTCGATCAGCATTTTTCTTTCTCTGATCCTGCTTTTGTTCTACAAGATCTTTTATCTCAGAGGAGATCTTTGCAAATTTCCGTAAATACGGTGTGATCTCAGCAATAAAGTTGTCATTGTTGATCACTGACCTTATGTCATGTTGAACATCGTCTAGTGTTCTAAGTTCTCTTCCAAACTGTAAAAAGGCTGCAGTATGAGCAGTGGTGTCACATTTTGCAGTGTTCAGAGCAAAACGGATAGTTGGGAGTTTTTCTGACCATGTGGTGTGGTCATCACCGACAAGAATGGCAAGTCTTGGTTTTAAATCCCTGTTTTTCCTTTCTACTGGGTTCGCTTGAGGACAGTAAACTGGAGTAAGAATTTGTGTAACTCCGAGAAGATAGCATACTTGTTGAAGGACAGCACTGACGAATTGGGATCCGTTATCACTTATGAGACGACGTGGCAGACCGTATCTCAGAAACACTTCCTCTAATAAGGTTACTGCACACTCCTTTGCAGTGGCGTTTTGGAGAGAGAAAAGCTCCACCCATTTTGTAGAAGTGTCCTCAACAATGAAAATCCATTTCTTTCCATCTGGGGTTTCTGGCAAAGGACCGAAAAGATCGATCGCTAACGTCTCAAAACGCTGGGAATACACTGGTGTTCTCAAAAGTCCAGCAGGCTTTTGGTTACTTGGCTTATAACGGCTGCACTCAGCACAATTCCTTACATAATCTGCGATGTATTTTCTCATTCCAGGAAAGAAATACCGCGTTGCAATCTTGTGAAAAGTGCCCTCGGCACCATAATGTCCACCGGTTGGGGCATCGTGATATTGTTGCAGAACTCTTTCACGTTCCTGTGTCGGAACTACCAACTGGGCTTCCTCTGATTCGGAATCCGGGCCATATCGATATAAAATACCTTGAGACATTATGTAGCCACGATTGGTCCAATTCACGTAGTTTTCGTCCTTGGAGACACTCTCAAAACAGTCAATGATTTTCTTCAAGTCATCGTCTTTCAATTGTCCTTCACGTATGTCATTTGCCTTCCTGGATGGCAGATCAATAATGGTAACAGAACAAATGTCACAAGTGGGCCTTCCATGTGTACATGAAGGGCGGGATAGCATGTCTGCAATGACGTTTGCTTTTCCTGAAAGATATTCAACTTTGATGTTGTAAGACTGTATCTGAAGGGCCCATCTTGCGAGTCGACCGGTTGGTGATTTCAGGCTCAACAACCATTTCAAGGGTTGATGATCTGAAAATACTGTTATTTCAGCTCCTTCGACATAGCCTCTAAATTTGTCCAGCGCCCAAACGACTGATAAGGCTTCGCGTTCTGTAGTAGAGTAGTTCCTCTCTGCTGGGGTTAGCAGACGACTAGCATACTCGATTGGATGTTCTTCAGATCCTTGTCCTTGGATAAGGACTGCGCCCAAAGCATAGCCTGAAGCGTCAGTTCTGAGGACAAATGGTTTATCCTCATCTACTTGTTTCAGCACGGGCGGTGAAATTAAGCTATTCTTCAACGATTCAAATGCTGTCTGTTCGTCTTGTCCCCACTTCCAAGGTGTTTGCTTCTTGGTGAGATTGCTCAAAGGCCTTGAGGTCTCAGCAAACTGGGGAATAAAACGACGATACCAACTGCAAGTTTGAAGAAAGCTCTGCACTTGCTTCACGTTCTTGGGAGAAGGGATCTGTACAATGGCTTCCACCTTAGCAGGGTCTACTTCCACTCCAGAACTCGTGATGTAATGTCCCAAATATTTGACTTTGGAGCAAGCAAAATGACACTTAGTTCGGTTGGCATGCAGATGGAACTTTTGGAGTCGGTCAAAGACTAACCGCAGGTCCTCCAGGTGTTCTTCAAAGGTTGCAGACATCACAATAATATCATCCAGATAAGCTAGAGATCTGACCTTTAGTCCATTTCGGAAAATGTCCATAAGTCTTTGGAATGTGGCAGGGGCTGTTTTTAATCCAAATGGCATTCGAGTAAATCGAAAAACTCCAAACTGACAAACAAAGGCTGTCTTGTCTTTATCAGGAGGATACATCTTCACCTGATGATATCCTGACTTTAAGTCTATGGTAGACATAAAGGCAGTTTGCTTAGCATTTTGCAAGAGATCATCCATACGCGGAAGAGGGTATGGATCAGACTTAGTTACTGAATTCAATTTTCTGTAATCGATACAAAGGCGGAAATCCCCATTTGGCTTGGGTATCAAGACCACAGGTGCTGCGTAGGGAGAGTCACATTCTTCTATTACTCCGGATGAGAGAAGTGCATGAATCTCTCTCTTCAAAATTTCTTTTCTCACAGGGGATAACCGGTAAGGAGCAGTAGCAACTGGAGGAGCATCACCTGTGTCGATCCGGTGTTCGATGTAAGGTGTTGGTTCTCCCCCCGGACTGAAGTTATTTTCATAGTGAATTAGAAGTGCATTTAATCTTCTGCACTGATCTTCACTTAAATGTTCACCTTCATCGGGACGAAGGAGATATGGATTTTCTGGTCTAACACTTTCTTGAATATCACAGGAGTGGACTTGAGCACTCGCAACGAAAGGGAAATGTTCCTTTGGCTTGTCAGTGTAGAACCAAGCATGGTCACGAAGATTTAGAACAACACCTGCTTTCTTCAAAAAATCTGCTCCAAGTAGGGTACGGTTTCCTTTCGCCTCTGGGAGGGCAAAAAGTGTTAATTGAAAGGAACGTCCTTCCAGACATAGAATTACACAGGCTGTTTGAACTTCCTTTTCTGTCTGACTTCCATCAGCGAGGATCACTGAGAGAAAAGACTTTTCGAATACTACTCCTTCATCTTGAAGAATATGGTACAATCTTTCGCCTGCGATAGAGTGACTTGCTCCACTGTCTGCACATGCTGTGCCGAATATTCCATTTATCGTAATATTCATAACTGGAACTTCATTAGACATGGCAGGTCTATCAATTTGAATCTTCTCAAAACGAGCTGAGTCAAATTTTGTGGAAGGATTGCAAACTGGACAGTTAGCTTTAATGAATCCGACTTTTCCACAACCATAACAAGTCCGAGCTGGTCGCTCCTGATTGTCACCAACCTTTATTCGACTAGTTCTGTTTGCCTGATTTGTTTTTTTGAACGGTACAGGCTTGATAATTTCATCTCTACCGTTGTAGGCTTTCCTTTGAATTGGAGGGGATGAGCTTCCTTTTTTGTTGTTTCTGAGACAGTCATAAGTTTCAAGCTTCTCAGCTAGGTAATCGGGAGAAATCAAATTTTCCCAATCATCTAAATAATGTTCTCGGCACTCAGGGTTGCATCTTTTCTTCATTTGATCTGAGATAATCAGATCTTGTAATTTTTCAAAGGTAGTGACACCCAGTTCAGTAATCCAGCCTTCAAAATAGTTCCTTAGTTCAAAGTAAAACTCTTTCCATGTGCAATCTGCAGACTTTCTATGTTGACTGAAGAGCTTTCTGAACTTTTCAGCTGTCAGTTTAAAACGCTGAAGGAGTATACCTCGAATGTGTGTATAGTCATGGGATTTTACTTCAGGTTCCCTGGCTATCAGCTTTGAGATCTCTGAAGGGAAAAGTCCTAATAGATGAGTCACCCACATACTCTCGTCAATTTTTAAGAACTTCATTTGTCTCTCAAATAAGACTAGAAACAAGGACATGTCATCTTCTTCAGGCTTGAATTGTGGCAAAATTTTTTGGAGATCCATTCTCATGGAAGGGTGCATTACAGGTTGGGAAGCAGAGGCCTCTACCATACGTTGAGATTCTAGCTGAATCCGTAACTTTTCAAGTTCAAAGTCTTGAACCTGTTTTTCTTGCTCTCTCAGTAATCTTTGCTCTGTCAAGAGTTTGGATTCTTCTTCCATCCTTGTTGACACAATTGTGTCTAATAAATTCTTCACAAATTCTTTGTCATTTTGGTACTCTTTACTTTCCATAATTATTTTCTTTAGATCTAAGACTTTTAAGTCATCATCCACCTTTTCACCAAGTTCCACAACCAAACTCTGAAGATCGACCTTTTTTGCCTTGCCGAGATAAGCCATTGTCACTATAGTTGTAAAGTACAGTTCAAAAGTCTCAATCTAAATATCCACTAAAGTTTGTATTAATACTAAAATTATTTACTAACTTGGACACTTTTCTTTGCACACTAGTTCACATAAAAGTTATATAAGGTGTGTTCATATGTAGCACAAGGTATGGGGTATACCAATGTTTTCCAAAAATGAGAAAATAAGAATTGGTATAACCTAGGTAAATTAATGATAGCATTCGCTAATAGCATGCATACAAATATTAAGAAAAATGTCGTGGGAGATCCACCTTAAATAAAGTATCAAAATATAGTACAAATAAACAATAAATACCATGTTTAAAGAACAGTATATCTTAAGCATTTGTAGGTTAACTAATACGAAAGATGTTTACCTATTTACTGAGTGAGGTTCACATAAAAGTTATATAAATATATATGAAAAGCACTTTGATAATTATTATGTGGGTTCACATAAAATATTCCATGTTATCAATCTGTAATCATATACCAAATAAAATAATATTGCATAGAATACTCAAAATTTTTTTTTAAAAACAACATTTTCCTCAAATAAAAGAAATACTAATTGCTCAAAAGTGACAAATGTATGTATTTTTGTTATAATTCAAATATGCATATACAACATTTCGATAATTCCTACAATTAACTTTCTAGAGTCATGAAAATAAATTATAAAATCTTATTTTAAAAGCAAGTATTCGAATTCAACAAAAGCAAAATAAAAGAATTCACTTTTTCAGACACAGATAAAAATAATATACAAAATGCAATTAACGTTTCCTGACTTGTTGTTTATAAACAAATTACTTCCTCACAACAAAATCGCTACTTTCGCAAACAGCAAATAATATCTGGAATATTTTCACTCTTTCGTTTTGTACAAAACGCAACCTTTAAGAACAATATTCTGGTTGAATATTAATTTTCAAACAAAGGAACTGAATCACTGTAAACTTCTAATTCAAATTGAACGACCTGATGTTTTGAAATTAATTTACACTATTCAGGATGAATATGTATTAGTTTACAGTTGCTCATCGCTAGGTTTAGCAAGAACGTAGGGGCAGTAAGGATTCTAGAAGAATTTACTTATCTTTGTCAGGTTCGTAATCCACGTTTAGGGCGCCATTCTGTGACCGTGTGCTGAGTAATTCCTCCTTGAAGCGGGCGAACAAGCGACAAACTCTCATTACACTCACAAACATTTATTAATCTAATTTACATTACGTGGACACAACACATATACTAATAACAGAACCTTTCATAACTACCCGACATAACGGACGCTACGACGCGTCTTCATTCTACGCCGCCGATATACTCCCTGACCTCCTTAGGGTGTCCTTGATCGGAGCAGGGGTGAGATTTAGTTTTGGTTCTCACTTTTAGTTCGGAGGTTTATAGCTCTGCAGCTGACGATGCGCTATAGTTCACTTGTTACAGTATTTAATTAAAAATAGTATTAGTCCTCATCTCCTCCATTTTCATCACACCCTGGACACCAACTTTATTACAGCTGATGTTTACTACATACTATATTTATTACAACTTAAAATACACTCTATAACAAAAAAAATCGACGCACCAAGAAGGAGTTGTCCTATGGAGACAAAAATTGGTGGATAGGAAAATTATGTACATAATAGAAAATGATTAAAATTTCAGAACAATTGAATGATTTATTTCAGAGTTACAGTAACGAGCTCAATAAGGTGTTGACCCGCCTCTAGCCTGGCTGCAAGCTGCCACACGGCGTGGCATAGACCGATATAGCTCCCGGATGGTCTCCTGCGGTATTTCTTTCCAAATTTGCTCCAATTGTCGGACTACGTCATCAACATTCCCTACTTGATGCAGTCGCCTTCCTATCATATCCCAGACATGCTCGATGGGAGAGAGATCTGGTGATCTGGCTGACCAAGGAAGTGTTTGACAAGCTCGAAGACAGTTCATAGCAACACGTGCCGTATGTAGTCTGGCATTGTCTTGCTGAAAAATAAGCCCAGGGTACTGCGAAAGGAACGGTAGCAAAACAGGTCTCAGAATGTCGTCAACGTACCGCTGTGCAGTAAGTGTACCTCTAATGACGACCCAAGGGGTCCGGCTATCAAGGGAAATGGCACCCCAGACCATAACTCCTTGTTGAGGGCCCGTGTGGCGTGCAATAGTAAAAGCAGGATCGGCACGCTGCTCTGGGCGTCTCCAGATACGTCTTCGATGATCGTCAGGACACAGTTGGAAACGGGATTCGTCGCTAAAGACTATACGTCCCCAGTCAGCATCATTCCAGCCTGATCGAGCCAAGTACCACTGTAATCTGGCTCGACAATGTGCAGGCGTGAGTGGCAGGTGGCGTAACGGTCGGTACGAGCGTAGATTTCGCTCTCTCAGCCGTCTGTGAATGGTCATGGTGGACACTCGTGTGTGGGTCGCACGACTGATGGTTGATAACGATGAATCAGGCGCTGTGACAGCTGATCTGACAATCACTCTGTCCTCGCGATCTGTTGTAGCCCTACGTCGACCGCTACCATCATGACGCTGAAATCTGCCATTGTCCACCCACTCTTGCCAGCATCTCCTAATCGCCGCATCGCTTCGACTCACATGACGAGCGATTCTCCGATTTGCCCAACCTGCCTCTTTCATTCTAATGATACGACCTCTTTCAAACTCTGAAAGTTGCTCGTAATGAGCTCGAATCCTGCGGCATTTTTTCAGTCGTTGAAAGGTATCTTAAATCGCAATGCAGCAGAAATTTTTAACAACAGTTCAAGAATAACTCCTTATATACATCTGCTGGATGCGCAGTTCCGATGCGCTGGAGATCGCACTATTCATTCATTGGACACCAAATTTTAATCATTTGCATATTTGGTCAAAACATTTTTGCATACGAAATTTCAAAGCAATCGGATGATTCCTTCTTGGTGTGTCGATTTTTTTGTTATAGAGCAGGCCTCGAAATAGAATTTTTAATACAGGTGCACCAAATGCACCTAAGTTTTTTAATAAAGTGCACTGATTATATTTTATAGGTACACATTAAAAAAAAACGTAATACAAGAGTATTAATGTAATGTAAACTAGTTTATTTTAGTTGGGTATGTTTATATATATAGGTTCGAAGTAGATAGTAAATAAAAATATTTAAAATCGAAATTCTCCCTTCTCCGGCATACGGCAATCGCGACAGTGACTTCAACAGAGCTATCTGGAAAATGTTTCGATCATCGGAAAATTCTGGTGGCAGGGACACAAGTAAACCTTCCTCCTGTATAAACCCGTTACGACCCAGCGATTTTGTTTTCGCATTGTGTGTAGTTAGGAATTTTAATAACCTTTCTTTAGAGAGAGAGATTGATACTAATAGTTTGTTCAAACATCAAAATAACATAAAACACGTTCCCACTGCGTGCACCTATCGAGAAAAAATTAGGTGCACAATTTTATTTTCATGTGCACAGTGCACCTGTGCACCCGGGTATTTCGAGCCCTGTTATAGAGTGTATATTATATTTATATTACAGTTTATATTTGTTAAATTATTTTGTTAGCTTATAGTCATAAAATGTTAGATTTATCTATATATTTTAACATACTGCACATTGATATCTATACATTTTTTCATTGTACAGAAAACAACTTTCACTTATATAGGGGGCGGTAGTGTTTCTGTGGTGATGTGAATGTCCTGTACGTATTCTGAACGTGGCATCAAATGGTTTGTTTTTCGAGTACGATTTTCAGTCCTTCGTATATAAAAATTCTAAAGAATAAATTTCGAATCACTCAAGCGTTGTCAAAATGGTAATAAACTACATTTTACAAGGACCCTGATATGTATTAGGGATGCGACATCGATGTTTTCAAAACATAGATGTTTTTGTAACATCGATGTTTATACTTGTCGATGTTTTATTTTTAAATGAAAAAAGTACCGTTATAAAAGTTTTAAAAATAACCAAGTAGCGTAATTTTCATAATCAGCAAATTGAACATACTTTTAGACCAAAGTGGCCAAGGGTGAAGGGTCTGAAAAGTAAAAATGCGACATCGATGCCGCATCACTAGTTGCTAAACCAGTTTTAAGAAAGAGGGAAAAAAGTTTAAATACACTGGATTTTAAAAAAATCGATGGTTTTGGCGCTATGTATTATCAACATTGATAGTTTAATTTTTAATATCGAAGCTTCAAAACATCGATGTTTTGCAAACGATGTAGCATCACTAGTTGCTAAACCAGTTTTAAAAAATGTGTGTGGGGGGGGAGTTTAAATACACTGAATTTTAAGAACATCCATGTTTTGCTGTCGATGTAGCATCACTAGTTGCTAAACCAGTTTAAAGAAATGAGGAGGGGGAATTAAATGCACTGCATTTTAAAAACATACTGATGTATAAAAACATCAATGTTTTATGGGCAATGTATTATCAACATCGATGTTTTAATTTTGAACATCGATGTTTTGCTGTCAATGTTGCATCACTAATATGTATTATACAAGAACCTTTAGACAGCTGAAGTAATCCAGACCGTCTGATTTCTTTTTACTCTGATATTCTCTCTCATACCTCTCCATGCACCGCTTCCAGCTTTATAGCGGCAGTTGAACGGGGAGGAAAAGTAGCGTAAACTGTATTGGTGCGGTTATAGTGCACCTGCTTCCCAGCTTCCACCTGCTTTACCCGCTTCCACCCGCTTTTTCCGGAATGAATTATTAATTCTTTTTCCCGCTTGAACCGTTTACCCGCTTGGCTCGCTCGTTTAGTTTGCTGTGTTATTTCGTTCTGCACTTCTACGCTCTTTGGTTGTTGGAACAAAATGGAAGCAGACAAAGATGTTTTAATTTCCAAGTGTTTTAAAAAGTGTAATTTAGGACAAAAGAATTTTTTACATGATTATGTGGATTCAAACATTGTTAAAAGAGCATTTGCAACTTTCTTCATTGATATAAATTATTTGGTAAAGAATCCATACGTTTAATATATTAGTGTGGGATCATTCTAATTTGCACTAATTTCAGATATTTTCCCTTTTATTTTGGAAATCAAGTTATCAAATATATTTTTCCAAACTCTGCTGCTCTGAAATTCAAGTAATTCCATTTCTAAATCCTGGATACCCAGCCACTTAAATTCGTTTTACTCCATTGTTTCGAATTTCGTTTTGTATGGATATAAAATAAAGTGAAATGCATTTTCCATGTTTTTGAATTGATTAAATCTATCTTCAAAAGCCTTGTTTTATTTACTGTATATAATCATTAAATATTTTTCTATTGCATTTTCTTCAATGTCAAGCGTATTTTCCATTGTTATTGTGTTTTGAAAATGTTTTTGTAATTGAGGAAAATATTTCCATGATTTTCATTTCCAAATCCCTAGTAAAAATGTCAAGTGTCGTCATAAATATCCTAATATTCTCAAACATCATTAAAACAATTTGTCCATTTCTTTGAAGTTTTTTTTATTTAGTTCATTAAAATGCTGAGTGATGTCGCATAAAAACGTAAAATCATTTAACTAATCTATATTTGAAAATTCGTCAAAATTATTGTTTTTTTCATTCAAAAAGAGCGTAATTCCTTATAAAATGACAAACCGATTAAGAACTTGACCCGAACTGAGCCATAGAACATTGTACGTCAAAATCCCTTGAATACTGGCCTATCCAATTCTCCACATTATCTCAATAGACAATCAGCATTCTTTGCACCAGACGTGAATCTTTTCCTCTTGAAATTGAATAGATGTAATTAAGGACATGAAATGTTTGGTTGCCATAGAAAGCAAAACAAAACATTATCTAGTATTTAGAAAAACAAATTATACCGTAGTTTACTTTCAGTTATTGCATTGTGATTGGTACGGAATACAAATCACAACGATTTTGTTAATTAACTATCTAAAGTGGATGGCTGAAGAGACATCACAGAATCTAAACCTTTAAGGTTATATATGCGACATCAGGCATACGCAATGAGGAAGACTCTTGCATCACCCAAGTGACGCAAGGATTGAACCAGGATTGCAATGATTACATCATTCCAGGCAACACTAAGGATTATGAGCAAGCCAGCGATTGGAACAAACGACCAAAATGGGGGATCGAGCAAACGCCCTAGGCAAGAACCATCAAGCGAAAGCAGAGGAGAGACCCAAAAAGATGAACGTGGTTAAGATGTTTTTAGCAGAAACTGAAAGAAAAATTATTTTCATTGTCACTTTACATAATATTCATTGTTGAATATACATGAAAATCGTTAAATTGAACAGAAATGTCTCCTCCAATCCATTAACAATAAAGGGCGAGGCAACTCGTCCATAATACATATATAAATGTTAATATATAATAAAGAAATTGAGGTAGATAGGCAATTAAGATCGGACTGGAGGAACAACTCAACATACTATTGGCGACTGCCCGGGATCAATCCCAATGGAAAAGATCCGATAACAAACCTAGTAATTTTTAACCACAGTCAACTAACGAGATCAACAGATTAAAGTACGGCTTAAAGTTTAACATTTTGCATCACACTGTTGTATTTGTACAAAAGTATCATCGGTTGAGAGGAGAAACACATTTTTAGAAAAGATCTTTTGGCACTGAATAGCTTTTTTTTCATACTAGGGCGCTCCGCCCCCTGCTCGCTTACGCTCGCCAACCAACATTCCTTTCGCAGAGTGATACTATCTGAATAATTTGTATTATGCTAATTTCACTTTACGGTCCATCACGTCACAGCGAGGGCTTCTCCCCCTGCTCGCTTACGCTCGCCGACCCACGGGGATTGCTACGCAATCCCGTTTGGTTTGCTTCGCAAACCAATACCTCTTACGCAAGTGATTTCACTCTTTTTTGCTTTAACACTCAATGCACCCCAAACTAACAGCCGCATGAGTAAAAAATCTTCTGCATCTTCTTCCCTGTATAATTTTAAGTAAACCCTGTTAATCTCCAAACTTACGATGTGTACTTTGTACTTTCTCGGTAAACCGTCTGAGAACAGAGGGAAAAAAAGCGAGCCTTTTTCCTCGACAAATAAAAAAAAATCGTTTTTATGGCAATTGTTGCTACGATAAATTTGATATCTGGCAAACCCGATAGTCAAAAATACAACCCTCCGCGAATACAATGCTCCGCGAATTTGCTCCGCGAAATAAAAAATACGAAATTTGTGTCACCAACTTTTAATTGCATCGAATTTATTTATGAACCAATTTTAAAACTAATGGTACCGTAAGAAAGAGTACAGTCTGAGGTATACTGCGCTATTTTCAAAATAAAAAACTAATAGTAATACGATATAGATATGACAGTTTTAGTTAGCGGTTGTAACAAAAAGTAGCGAATATATCCAAAGATTCCGAATTTTGTATGACCAACTTTTGATCGCATCCTATTTAATTATTAACCGATTTCAAAAATAATAGTACCGTAAGAAAGAGTACATTCTGAGGTATACTGCGATATTTTCAAAATAAAAAACTAATAGTAATACGATATAGATATGGCAGTTTAAAAAAAATAATAACAAAAACGTTCCGATTTTTCCCGAATTTCAAAAAAATATTATCAAGAACCAAATTGAAATTAAAAAAAAACTCGACGAGCTGCAAAAATTTACGTTGAGAGGTACTCTTTAAAAAAAACGCACGGCTGAAGACTGAAAATGTGTATGTGTTTTGCTCACTCGCGGAAGAAATTTCGCTTCTTCAATTTTGACACTTAATAAACCCTAAACTAATAGCCGCATCGGAAAAAAATCTTAATAATTGTCCAGGGAATACGATGAAGAACAAATCATGTTAATTTCGTTTTTTTCCGATCAGTACTTTCTAGGGAAATCGTTTAAGAATCGAGCTAAACAGCACAGTTTTCAATCCTGAGGCGGCGACAACTTTTTTTTAATATAGAGAGATAGAGTACAATAGTTGTATACTCTCCTCTGAGAGATTTCAGCTCACAAATCTTTTAGAAATCTTCACTAATCTTTATAGAAATCTTCACAAATCTTTATAGAATCAAGACAATCATAGTGGTATAAATTCGACTGTTCCTGTGAATTCTCGATTGAGAGAGCTTATGTTTGTTAATCAAAGTATCTATATATTTTGTATTTTATAAATCAAACGGAACTGAATGACCAACTGTTTATCACGAGAAGTAATCCAGACAGCATGTCTAGGAGGTGGCTGATTCTATAGAAATAAGCCTCCTTCATTTTGAGTAGGGGTTTTCAAAGGAGAATCCATTCAGTGATGTAGAAATTATGCAAGAATGCATTGTGGAAGTTGTAGGATTCTTAGACTCCTATAACGTTTCTAAGTACGTACAACTACACTGTTCAAGGAGATCTATAACATTAAATCGCTTCAGCTGAATTAACTAATACAACTGATTCTGCGCAGATTTCTTCCTTTATTCTGGCAGCAACAGAAGATTTTATTTTCTACTTGGAGCTACTGGCTCTGGGCACTATTGTGGGCAGAACATAGGAACATATGTCCTCAACAAATTTCAAGATAAATGTCGTGAAGTTGGTAAATATAGTGAGTATGCTTACAGACGGTGCACTTTCATGACGTAATAGCATGAACGGTTTATTGCATAGATAATAAAAGTATTAACCGGGTGAAGATGCTCTCATTTCTTTTTATTGTATGTTGCATAAGTAATAACTCTATGCGAAAGCTACTTTTTTAAGTGAAACTTCGATAAACAGTTTGTATTGTTAAATATATTTGCTCACACGTAATACGGCATCGTCAATCTCGTAATATACTAAATTAAACGATGAAGTATTCGGTGTGGATTTGCTTTATCATTCTAAAGTAAAGCAAGCTGGATTTGCGTTTACTCATTCATTTTCGATATTTTACTTTTCTTTAAAAAAACATATCTCCACATATTTAGTGCATAGAATCCAAATGCAACTGTGCATATTTTTCATAAATTTGCGTTGTGCTATATTTTCAATGCATACAATTCTTTATTTTAAATGTAAATCGTTCCTCTGTATCCCTCACTAGCGTGTCTTTCTTGAAGTGGTTCCGAATGGGATAAAAGCAAAGCGTGTTCAGTCAATTCAGACCGCAGGTAAGTCGATAGTTATTAAACTCGTGAAAAGTGAATCGATTCTTCAATTTGATTAACTTTCGTAACTTGTTTTTTCTGCAGTATTACAGTACTACAACTATGATTATTTATTCACATTTCGTTCAAATTCTAAACACGAATTCAGAATGATAAACAAAACTACACCCATTTATCTTAGTTTACCGTTACCCTCGTGATGGAAATCAAATTGCATTTCAAACAAGAGATGTGCTTCAAAATCATCGAAGACACGAAAAAAGAACTGAATATCAGACCAAGTAAATAGATAATCATAGTTGAGGTACTGTTATTACTGTAGAAACAAGTTGCGAAAGTGAATCGAACTGAAGAATCGATTCACTTTCCACGAGTTTAATATCTACCGACCTACCTGCGGTTCAAAATAGAATTGTACACGAGCATGCATTGGCTCTGATCCCATTCCCCCAGGAAAGACATTCTATCGTAATTGGTAATTATTAGTTAACGTCGTACTAGAGCAACACAACGGGCTATTGACGAAGGTCCGGGATCAGTCCCTTAAAGGAAAGATCTGAGGACAACACCTCGTAATTTTGAATCACGGTCAGATGACGAAGCAACGCCTCAGCTAGACACTCTATGGAGAGTACGCGTTGAAAGTGGTGGCTCCATTCCAAGAGCAGACGATGCGTGTGATCTCTCTTGTAATGCGCATGCGCGAAGCATAACGCACGGAGCGCGTGAAAATGGTATTATTTCTACTTAACTTTTACTATCGGTTGTTGTTCGTCTTGTCAATTCAAATAAATTAGTATGTTGTAATTCTTGGAGTCCTTGCACACCATCAAACACTACACTTCCTTTCAACGGAACCTGCAATAAAAGAGCATGTTTTAAAATTAAATGTCTTCAATTAATACCACAGGTAAGGTAACTTACTGCAGTTTAAAAAAAAATGGAAGGTGGATTTCAACCTGCTTAAAATAACTCTGTTCAACAACTGTTTCAGAGATACCTAAGTCATATAAGAATAGCTTCAACTCGTAAACTGAGTAACTTCGACCTTCGGTCAGAAATAATTTTATTTGTCTGTATTTAACGTTATTAAAAGCAATTTTATTCTACTTTAATTTAAACAACACTATTTATTTTATTTTTATATAATACAACAATTCAATATACTTCAATTTGTATATTTCTGGACGAAAGATTTTTATGGAACAACATAATTTTTTAGATAAAATACTAAAAATAATGTCCGGTAGAGAGCTCAAGACGTTAAAAAAATATACGCTTTTATTTGAAGGTAAGAAGCAACACAGCTCTTTTGCAAAATGAAATTAGCAAAGCTTTTTTTTCGCTTATTGAACGGCCCAGATCCAACATCTCCTATAGAAGATCTTCTATAGGAGGCCCAGATAGGCGAAAATCTAGCATCCTTCCTAGGATTCTTTCAAAAGAGTCGGTTATCATTTGTGTTATTTAGTCACTATTTGTGTTGTAATACCACACCTTTCAGAAATCTCGGTGACTATCATAGGGCTAAATCAAGTAAGAAATATGAATAATCCCACTCAATCATCCACAAGTTTTTAGGAACTAGGGGGTTTCAACCAATGCTCGCCTACGCTCGCCAATCCCCGGCTTCGCAAACCAACACTCCTTTCGCAGAGTCAATCCCCTGAGACTGCGAAACTATCTTAATAATTCGTATAATCCTGATTTGACTTTCCGGTCCATGACGTCACGGCGAGGGCTCCGCCCCCTGCTCGCTAACACTTGCCAAGCTTCGCAAAGCAATACTCCTGTCGCAAGTGATTTCCCCTTTTTTTACTTTAACACTTAATGCACCCTAAACTAATAGCCGTACCAGTAAAAATCCATCTCCACGTGTTCCATGTACAATTTAACATGTTAATCTCGTAATATTCTGATCTGTACTTAATCTTCAAACCGTCTGATAATCGAGCGAAGAAATGAGCATGACGTCACAGTGAGTTTCAAGGGCATCTGGCAAACTCGTTAGTAAGAAAATGTAACCAGAAAAAGGAACTCAGCTAATACTTTATTTGTTTTTTAGTATGCTGACAAACCGTTTCTCTGCAAAATCCAACGGAAGTGGAATAAATAAATTTAGAATCTGTGATCTTTTATGCTGTTGCCATTCAAGAAAAAAAAACCCCAATAATAATTAAATTTCCATTAAATGCATTTAAAAATGTCCTAGATTGAATTTTAAAATTCGCCGCGACCCAAAAATTGCAAAAATTCGGACTACCTGTGTGCCAAATCCCATTACTGTAAGTGTCATAGATTCGTCAGGACTTTGATAACGACAGACAGAAAGACAGAAAACTTCCTTTTATAATATTAGAGAAGAGATATATACGTGTTTTTACATCTTTGCCGACGATATGTTTCTATATTCTTGCGGTAATAAAATATTTGTATAATGAATTTTAATAAACACACTGGTTAAATAATATGATGAATGACATGAAGTTTGACACTAAATAATGCACTGCACTATGTATGCAAATTTGTATTTGTGTATTTAGTACTTGCAACCGAAAGGCTACAGTGGGATGTGGGGAGAAAAGGGACTTCCTGTTTGTGCTCGAAACAAGGTGGACGTGTTGTCCCCTGTTCTGGCTATGTCAGGCTTACATGTTTTTATACATACCATGTTTATATTCAATTTTAATGTCCTCAAATAGTCTCTACTATTATAAAAGAAAGTGTTTCTTTGTTTGTTTGGGGCCACAAAATCCTGACGATTCTATGGCACTTACAGCAATGAGATTTGGCACCATGGCCGTATTTCTAAATAGGCTAAGTAGGCTGCAGCCTAGAGAGGCAAATTTTTCAGGGGCGGCAGTTTGGCAATTTATTCAAAAGTTAAAATGAAGTATTTCAGACGTTGATAATATTTTCCGTACGAATTTAAGAATATATGTTACTTAAAAATATGTTTAAGTCCTTCTACATAGCCTACTTTCTAAAACTATAACGTAATACAAATTCACAGCACATAATCTTGTATAAAGGAAAAATGTAATTATGCTTGAAGAAAAAAGTTATAAAAAAAACATTAACAATAACAAACAAAGAAAAAAGAAAATTATGCTTTTAGAAAAGCATTAAAAACAATACAAATTTAATAAAAATTGATTACCGTTTTACTGGCGTCAGCAGTGTGAATAGACGCACACTTAACAGTCACAATTTGAATCAGAGGCAAGACCGATTCAAGACTGTTGCCATTCAGAGGAAAACAAATAATAATTCAATATCGTATTAATTATTTAATAATTAATAAAATGTTAATAAAATTTTCTAGATGAAATTTTAAAAACCGGGCTGGTATATAAAATTGCAAAAAAATTCGTACTACATGTGTGCCTAATTTCATTAGTGTGAATGCCATAAATTCGTCAGGGCACCCCGTATATACCCGACACACATAAACACAGAAACTTCATTTTATAATAGTAGAGAGAGAAGAAGAAGATTGTAGTGCAATCTAATTTGGTTTGACAACACTGGCACAAGCGCAGCGATTCGATCTGACAACACTGTAGCCGATCTGGCAACACTGTTGGTGGAAAGCCAGTGGCTCCGCTGTCAGTAGTGTAGTGTCAGTGTCAGTGTCAGTCTAGTCTGTTTGACGCCGTCATTCAAGTGTATCGGTGTGCACAAAGGGATCGTTGATGATTGTGTTAAGCGAGGCGTGTTCGTGTTGTTTGTTATGATTTTGAATTATAGTTTAGAGTATTCCAATACATAACGTACAGTTTTTAACAAGTAGGCTACTCCCTACTAGCTACTATGAATGACGGTAGGAAGAGACTCAGTGGTGCTGAATACAAAAAACGAACTAAACTACAACTTCAAGAACAAGATCGTGTTCTGAAACAAACAAAAAAACTAGATTTGTTTTTTAAAACGAATAGTTTTCCAGTGGAAGAAAAGAACGATAAAGAAGAGAAAGGGGAACCTGAAAGTTCTCATATTGTTTGTGATGGTTCTGTTGGGGACGACAATGCTCTCTCTGGAACGAGTTGTTCCAAAACAGCCATGTTGTTATCAGAACCTACTGAAATTCAAGTTCTCACAATGAGATTGTACCTGATAGATTTTATGTTAAAAGTCAATCTTTAACAGAAAATAAAGAGCCAACATTAGCAAACTCTCAAGGATAAGGATCCAGCTTTGTGGATCTTAAATGATGCTACTAGAGATCTAATAGCAAAAAATAGCTTTGACCAAAACATAGGATTACATTTCACTAACAACTTAAGAGCGTGCAAAGATCAAAAGAGAAATTTGACTAAATCTCTCTTTGAACGGAGATTAAAAATTGAAGAAGTTCATGAAAGGGAATGGTCTATTTTTTCTAAAAGTAAGGGATCAGTTTCTTGTGGTCCTTGTTTAGTGTTTAACACTAAAGAACGATCACAATTTAACGACAAATATGGTTTCAATGTCTGAAAAAAATGGAGAAAGTCGTGCATGTCACCATGAAAATTCCCAAATACACAAATCTACTATTACTACTCTAAAAGCAAGAGGAATTTCTCTTAACTGTGTTGACAGTATGCTAACTTTACAACTAGACAAAGAAACACACTATTGTAGAAGCGTTTTACCTAGAGTTGCAGCGGCTGTCAAGGCCTTGACATTAAGAGGCGTCGCTTTAAGATGCGACAGCAAGATATTTGGTTCTAACAGGAATGGAAATTTTTTTTTGGCTTTAGAGCTGATATCCGAGTTTGATGATCCATTCTTAGCAACACACATTGAAAAATACGGTAATTGTGGTTGTGTCGACACAAATTATCTCTCTTCCAAGACATGCGATGGGGTAATTGAGTTAATGGCTCGAAATGTTAATCAAGTAATTTGTGAAGAGTTGAAACAATCTAAATACTTTTCTCTCATCATAGACTCGACCCCAGACATGTCACATGTAGACCTGTTTGTAGTTTGTGTTAGATATGTTTCAAGTGTTGGTGTGCCCTGTGAAAGATTTCTTACCTTCATTCCATCAGCTGGTCATAGTTCAGAAGGAATGTTTGAGTGTGTTATGAATGAGCTAGAAAATCTGCAAATAAACATTGATGACTGCAGAGGCCAATCTTACGATAACGCTTCCAATATGATCGGGGTTTACAATGGTCTGCAAGAAAAAATAAAGAAAAAAAAACTCCTTTAGCTTTATTCATCCTGTGCGCGGCACACTCCCTAAATCTTTTTGGATCATCTGCTACAAAATCTTGTGAAGAAGCGTGCACATTTTTCATGTTGCTCCAAGAAATATGTGTATTTTTTATGTGCTCTACAAAGCGATGGGAATGCCTAACAAGCGTTATGGAAGAATCTTATCAGAATAAGAAGACAATTAAAAAAATTGTGTCCTACTCGATGGTCAGCAAGAGATGACGCATGCCAAAGTTTACGATAGTTTTGTTAAGAAGTGTACATTGCTCTGACAAGAATTTCAAATGACTCAACAGAAAAAGCAACGACTAGATGTGAATCCTGAAGAATACTTCGAAGATTAGAACGTTTTGAGACTGCGTTTATGGTGAGTTTCTGGAGCATCGTGTTTCACAGAATTCATAAAGTTAGCAACGCCATACTTTCATACAGTTTACATACAAAGCCATACAGTTAAAGTGGAACTGTGGATGTTTTGTTGGTCAAAGATTTGTATGGCTCTCTTGAAGAATATTTTACGGAACAGAGAAACAACTTTGATTAGTTTGAGGAATTGACTATGAATATAACCAAAACTACATCTTACGAAAAAGACAATAAAAGACAGCCAAAAAGAAAAGTTTGGCCTGACAAAGACCGAAGTGGAGAAGTTAACTTTACTAGCAGGGATGACCTTATTTTTACAATGAGTTTTTACCAATTATAGACTCTTTTGTTTGTGAATTCAAGGAAAAGAAAAATGGCCTATGACGAGTTTCAAGACCGATTCTACTTCTTAACTCAGTTGTGTGATAACAATACAGATATGGAGGAGGAACTGAGGAAAAAGGCCACCAACCTTTACCACGTCTACACAAATGATTTGGATTAGGATTTCACTGAAGAGTGCATCCACTTTAAAAATCACTGTGCTGTGGGTAATGATCACCCATCTGATAAATCGTTGGAAGGAATTTCGAAATTTCTGAGGTGTTATTCCTTACAAGATGTTTACCCCAATTTGGACATTGCTGTAAAGATAAGTTTGTGCATACCTGCTACAAATTGCGCGGGAGAACGCAGTTTTTCCTGCCTTAGAAGAGTTAAGAACTATCTGCGAACTAAGTATTTCTGAAATACGGTTAAACTCACTTTCATTACTTTGTATTGAGACAAAAACAACAAAAACACTTTCATATGAGGACATTATTAACGAGTTTGCCATTAAGAAATCTCGTAAGAAAGCTATGTAAATTGGAACATGAAGATTACATGAGGTGAGTTGTTCTCGAGGGAAGCGGAGGTTTTTGGTTTTCAGGTGTTCGTTGATGAGGCCGCGGATGTTTTTCGCCTATTTCGCACCATCCATGTCATAGGGATGCAAATCTCTAGCGTACAAAGTGTACAGATAACTAATTGCAAAATAAAACGCAAGTTAATTTTAAACTAGGCTGTTTCATTTTGTAGAAAGGCAGACCACTCGGCCCTCTACGTTACACCGTATCTTATTTCATCCAGCTCCATTACCGTATCTTGTCATCCAGCTTTATTACCGTATCTTCTGTCATCCAGCTCTATTACCGTATCTTCTGTCATCCAGCTTCATTACCGTATCTTGTGTCATCCAGCTTTATTACCTTATGTTATGTCATCCAGCTTTATTACCTTATGTTATGTCATCCAGCTCCATTACCGTACCTTATGTCATCCAGCTTCATTACCGTATCTTGTGTCATCCAGCTTTGTTTCAGTATCTTGCTTAATTCACTCCGGAGCATGTTCTAGGAGTTGGAAATTTGCACACGACATTACCTAGTGTACATGGCAGTGAGCTCGAGGACAAGACCCACAATTAGATGAAATTTTACAGTGCTGGGGGAACTTTAGGCCAGTGTAACTGAATTTCGTGAAGTAAATATTGTGCAAGTGATGTAATACGAAAGCTTCCAAACTACGATACAATCACAAGCCTTTAGCCAAAACAATTATCCTAAAATTTTAATATCAAATTGCATTTAAATCGTTCAAACTATAAATTAATTGCTGAACATTCACAATAAACAATGTCTGCTTCATTCACTTCAGGTCAGAGTATTCACTTCAAAACTACGATTGTTGACCTTTAAATCTATTTTGGGTTAGCTCAGATTTTCTTCCCTTCTCTAATTTTTTTCTTACAGATTTTTCATTGCCTTCTGTAATCAGACTGCTGAAGGATTTCATCACAGCTTCCAGAGGCTATCCTATTAGTTTTAGCAATATAATGCAGCTTTTAGCTCAAATAAAGCATATTTAAACTTGCTGGAAAATTGGCGAATCAATATCGTAGATGTTGATAACCATCTGTTGTCATATTGTGTACAGTTTATTATTCGTAGAATAAGTAAAGGTAAGTAGGTATTTGAATTTACGTCGTTTGTGTGTGAGGAAGGGGATAGAAACTCAATGAGCTAATGACGACGGTCGTATCCCGAAGGAAAAGATCCAAGGACAATACATCAATAAATATAAATAATGATGTCGGATGACAAGGTCAACACCTGAAATGGCACACCACTCTGCAAAAACTTCCATACCACGCCAACATGAGAGTAGAATAAGTAAAAACATGTTATATAATTCATATAATGACAAAGCTCAGTAAAATTTTTTATACCAAATATATTTTTTGTTATAAAATGATAGTAATAATAATAATTACACAGCGGTAGCTCAGTCAGTACAGCGTCGGGTTCGCATCAGAAGGGTTGTGGGTTCTGTCCTCGGCGGAGCCTGCAATTCTGATGATTGCGAGATCGGCGCTTCGACCTGGCTAAAGACCGTCGTGTTCACTAATGGTGACTGGGGCACGTTAAATAGGTCGTGGTCACAAAGTCCCCCATGTTCCCATACCAAATAAATACCTCTGGGGGACCTGATCAGGGGGTTATCGGCCTCTGACTGGGATCTAAATTACGATATGTGTGAGTGAATGAATGTATGAAAGGGACCATCCTGTAAAACGGATGTGTCATGTATGTCGAGCAAAGACGGACTTCCGCCCAATGAGGCTCAATAACATGGAAGGTGCATGCCTCTTGATACGGGCCTGGCACTCCTCCGGTCTGCCAGTGTAGGCATAAGAAACAACAACATAATTACACATACATACGATGTAATCATTAAAATGAAAAAAAAAATGAACGACTGTGATCTTTTTTCAAATGAAGAATGACAACTAATAAATACAGAACTCCCAGACTTCGCCAATGTAAAATGAAACAAAAAATGTCGTTTTGAAACTGTGCATCCATCATAAACACGAGAAGCACTCATACTTGGAAATGGCTGCAATACATCATCTGTTTCACAAACAAAAAAAAACCCCTTCAAATCGCAAAGAAATAGCAATGTATTCTCAATTATGAATTGATAAGTTAAAGTAATTGATCATTTAAATTCCCTTTTTTCTTGGCTGTGATATTATAGAAACTGGAAATCTACAGACGCATGTCATGTAAATTTTAACATAGGAAAGTGTTTGGTTTGTTCTCTATAGCAACCGACTATTTTCTCATCATGTATGCGCAAATTTAATTTTATGATGCACAAAGAACTCATTACCTGTTGCAATGCAGTCCAGGCCTTTAAGGTGAAGTTGATAAAGGAATGCTGGTGACCATAAGAGTAGATAGTGAAGTTTTCAGAGTACTAATTCAAGCTGATTCTCCGAAATCTGACTGTGACTCAGACGATTGTCAGATAAGTGTTAATAAAACACAGTTTGAGTTCGAATGATGAAAATCACAAGCGCACAAGTTACGTATGCATCCTCCAAAAAATTGGAGATCAACAAAAGTCCTCTCTATAGAAAGCTCTATCCCATTTCTTTAATTCTATATGTTTTAGGAGTTGAGAGTTTGTCTTATTACCGATCAGGCGAGTTAAGTGTCATGAAGAAATTTCAAATATTCTGCATCGGTGCTATGATTTGGGTATTTTTATGCGGAAGGTTTTTGTACTTGGCCATTTTCCCTAACTTGGTAGATAATGTATGCTTCTGGATTGCCTTTCTGATTATGTACTTTGTATGGATTTCAGCCGTTAAGTCCCGACACCAAATGAATTATCTGTTTCAGATCGTGTCAAAAATCATTAACGACTCACAGATTCGGATTCTGAAAATTGAAAATCGTTCTGTATGGTTTCAATGTTTAATGTGGATTTGTTTAGAGACAAGTCAAAGCGTTTTATTCGTTCTAACAAATGCGGAAATGGAAAATGAATTAATCTCAAACTCAACATTTGTTACGGAAATCCTTGAAGTCAATCCACGGAAAATATCAGCGGTTAATGGAATTTTACTAATTGTATGTGGGACACAAGTTAAGATCTTCGTAAGTATATATGCTTTGTACTACGTTTACATGTGCAAAATTCTACACCAGTGCATTCAGTCCATCTTGTTTCAACTAAAATTGTCACAATTTGATCAAATGTATTTTCATTTTTGTAAAATTCACCACAGAGCCAGTAAGGCTATGAAAACCCTGGATGATATTTTTTCATACTCAATTTTCGTCGTAGTTGTAGAAAATATGATGCAGGGATATTGGGTATTGTATGTCCCAATTTTTGGAAAACAACTTAGCCCTTACTGTATGATGTACAACCTTCTAAGCTTTGTCATGATCGTGCTTCAGTCAGTGCAGGTAATATGGAATGCATCTCTTGCGACTGAATCGGCAGAGCAATCTGAAAAGACACTCAACTCCTTGATCAACCAGGCTCATTCGCGTAACTGTGATCTGAGTGAGTTTGTGAAGAACAGTTACAAACGAGAAAATCGACTCACCATGTGGAAAATGTTTACACTCAGAAAACCTCTTATAGTCAGTTGCTTCGGTACTGTTGTAACATATGGCATTCTAATAGCGACGTTGGGAAATACGCAGTATTAAACATAAAATTTTACTGTTCTTAAAAAGCTTTGATAACTGTTTTAAGGCTTAAACTATTTCGTTTCTTTTGTATAAAGGGGCTGAAAATAGACTTACAATAATGTCCACGCTATTAGAATTTTACCACAGCGCTGCTAAATGTATTTCCTGCTTTTTTCAAATTGAATGAAATTAAGATATTATGTGTTGTTGTTACAAAGAAATTTGGTTAACGCATTAAATTGTCTCATTCTTTTGTATTTGGGTATGAGTGATTTGAATTTTGACATCGTACGTATTATTGTATTACAAGCAGAATTAACCGCATTTCTTAGGGATGAATTGAAAAGGTGACCAGAATTATCACTTTTCGTAGAAAAATGTAGTACAACATATGCGTCGTGAAGTTATGGTATTTCGGAGGTGGCTTGGAAGTTAATTGTAAAATATAGATTACAGTGTGCAAGAAGTGAATTATGATGTATGTAGTCCTTACAAATGCAGCATAACTGCAAATTTGTGTTAATTAAATGTAACTGGCACACGATAAAGAGACACAAATTTTTTAAAGCTATTTGTTAGTTTTTTTGGTTTTCTATACTTTTATATGTAAACTATACATCATAGTTTTTTACATTTTTATAGCTCTTTTTTGGAAACTATTTAATTTTTATAATTTTATTTGTTTCAGGCATAAGCGTGGGAAAAGGACAAAAAGTCTGAAAATACGCATGAACTCAAATTTTGCAAATAAGAAAAGGGACGCGTAAAACAGTATTTCGCACAAAAAGAACAAATATCTTTGCAACTTATTTTATACTATTTACAGAATTGCCAAGTTGAAAATGCTATTTTTATGCCTATTTTTGAACATTTAAAAAAAAATTCAATTTTTTTTAACAGTTTCAATTTTTTCAAAACTTTGATACAAAAATGATATTAACAGGAAATAAAAACGCTATGTTGTACAAAAGAATAAATCAAATAAATAGTAATTTTATTAAATAGCATAAATATTATGAAAAAAATAAGTTGACACTAAAAATAAAAATTAGCATAATTATAGCTTTTCACCGATATTATCTTAATAAATCGTTAAAAATATGCGAAATTTAAAACAAATCAAAACCTGTTTTGGTACAGCTTGTCTACGTTTATAGCGGTGGTAACGGTATTGGCGTTTTTTTGGCGCACTTCTTGTAGCGAGTAATGACAGGTTAAGGTAACCCATTTGTATTACGGATTTTAAGACAACCTGGACTAGTGGAATATTTATAACTTTCATTTTGAATATTCTAGAAAGTTCTTTCAAAATCCGTTAAACTGTCATTTGATTTCATTGGTTCATTTGAAATAATTCTTTCCTTGGCGATTTAAGAAGTGCGCCAAAAATAAGCGCCGTTGCCATTGTTATAAACAGACTGAAGCTGTTCCCCTGTTTTAAATAAAATATAACTTAATTCAGTTTAAATTAACCTATTTTCGAATGTAAAAGGACTTTTTTCAAAATATCTAACCAATTTCAATCGGCTTATATTTCCCCGTAAATATTCTTATTTTCTAATTTTGTCAACTTTGAACCAAATAAAACTTAAAATTAATAACCCATATTATCCAAGAAATAATTTTACTTATTAAAACAATCATAAATATTGCCCTTGAAAGAAGAAGCATTTTGAAAATTTCCGTTGCAAAAAATAGCTGCAGTCTACGTTTAAAGCGACGTCCACCGCCTTGGCGCACTTCTAAAATCGTCAAAGAAGTTTTAACGGATTTTGAAAGTACTTCCTAGAATATTCAAAAAGAAACTTTAAACTTTCCGCTTGCCGAGGTTGCCATAAAAGACGACTTTCTTGGCGCACTTCTAAAGTCGCCAAAGAAGTTTTAACGGATTTTAAAAGTACTTCCTAGAATATTCAAAAAGAAACTTTAAACTTTCAGCTTGCTTGCCGAGGTTGCCATAAACGACGAAATAACTTTATCGGTTAAATAACCGAGCATCTTATTTTCTAGTTGAAAGAAAAACCGCCCATTAAAAGCTGATCAACTTAAAATATTTCATTTATACCTTTTCCGCCGCATCATGACGTACCACGGCCGCTAGATAACAGCTCCGCTTTCTTAGGAAACCGTAGCTTTACCTACGAAATTTACAGCAACAACGTACGTTAACTTTTAACTTGTTCAAAATCCAAGTTCTCCAGGTTTGCCATTGAACTTAGTTGCTTCTAAGGATTCTTTAAAAAGAGGAATTTGCAGACTTATCAGCTTGACAAAATTTAGGAGTGCAATGTTGACGAGATATGTCTCATTTGGCGCATTTTACATTTATTAAAGACAAAAAGGGCAAAAGTCGGAATTTTTTCTTAAAAAATGATAAAAGTCGGAAATACCGACTAAAGTCGGAAGAATCTAATCCCTGTTGTTTTCGTTTTTTTTATTTATATTTTTAATTGTTTCAATAACTCTCCTCTTCCTGCCTCCGTTTTAACTCATAACAAACAACTTTGCTGACACGACACTTTTTCATTTGTTTTAAATTTTTTTTTTTAATTTTTTTTTTAATTTTTTTTTTTTTGTAGATACCCGCCGCAACTCGCTCCTGAGTTTTACAAAGTACAACCATCTAAACATCATAATACGATAGTTTTGATCTTGAGCCCAAATCTGAAATGAATAAAAAGACATCAGAGATATTTGGAGATACATTGTAAAGGTTATAAAACTCCTGAGCATGTTAATCCTTAGATTAAATTGGGTGAGATCCCAGAAATAAATGATCCTTTTCCTCAAAACCTCTTTAGTGTAATTTAGATATGCGATTGTCCATAACTAAAACTATCTCCACTAGACTAGAATTGTATACTGCTGAAGAAACGCTTTAATCCAAAACTTAATTCTTTATAACCTTTTCATATCTCAAAAGCAGGAATTACAATTTAATACCTGATGTATAGATGGATAAAAATCGAAATTGGAGGCAAGCTCCCGTGAAAAAAGGGGCCTTCAAAATGTTTAAACAATACTAAAATCATATATGATTAAAGCGGTATAGAAAATATGTTAAAATGTTAAATAGTTTAACTGATCAAGTTCTTGAAAAGTAAATATTTTAAAATATATTCACTTTTATCGCATGCTCCTTTTTCTAGAGTATGTTGCTCGCTTTGAAGACGGTAGAACCGGGAGTGGTGTTTTCATCAACAGCGCTGAGGACAAGGTCAAATGCAGCATCCGAAACCCTGACCATTGTTCAGTCTTTAGATCGGAGATCATAGCAATTGGTGCAGCCCTTAATTATGCACAGTCCACTGATAAAAATTGTATTTGGATTTTGACTGATAGTAGGAGTGCTATACAGTATTTTAAAAATTGGCCACAAATATTTGACATCCCAGACCAGAATATTCTGAAGCTTCTCTGCGAGATTGGCCTGAAAACACCAATAAGCCTCCAATGGATTCCATCGCATATCGGGGTGTATGGCAACGAGACAGCCGATGTACTCGCCAAGAATGGCTATGAACTCCCTATGGACTGTTTGAATCGTCTCACTCCCACTGAGGTCCACTCCCTGGGAAAACAGCGTTTGCTTTCCTTGTGGCGCCGTACGCCATCCCACCATTGGTATGCTGGCAATCACCCTGGACTGTCAATCACATGCTGTGGCCCTCGGCCTTTTCAATCGGCCATAGCCAGATTTCGAAGTGGCCATCTTAAAAGTATCAAATTTCAGAACGGGGAGAGAATTTTCCCTCCTTGTTCCTGTTCCCTACCTGCCAGTCCTGATCACCTTCTTCTCTGTCTTGGCGCTTCGTATAAGCAGCTGTTGGTTGATCAGGACTTTTTGCAAGTATATGGAGATCTGGCACGACGGAGCCTTCTGGACCTGGTGTAGGCTTTCCTACACCAGGGGGATGTGCAACAACATGTTGCTCGCTTTGAGAAATTTGAAATAGGATTGTGCTCTGAGAAAGGTAAAACGTTTAGAACATGTTAAGTACATTTAATAAAACTTCCTAACAATTGAGGTATGGTATGTAGGTAGGTGGTTTTAATTAACGTCGTATTGGAGCAACACAACCCTAACAATCGAGAAAGTTATACTTAGCAAATTTTATTCTTCTTGGGGGCTCCGCCCCCTTTTCGCGTACGCTCGCCAACTTTTGATAGCATCGAATTTATTTATTAACCAATTTCAAAAATAATTGTACCGTCCGAAAGAGTACATTCTAAGGTATACTGCGATATTTCAATTTTAAAAACTAATAGTAATAAGATATAGATATGAAAGTTTTTGAAAAAAGTTACAAAAATGTCCCAATTTTTCCCCAATTAAAAAAAAATATTATCAAAAACGAAATTGAAATTTCTAAGAAAAATCGACGAGCTGCAAAAATTTACGTTGAAGAGGTAATCTTTAAAAAAAAATTCATGGCTGAAGACTGAAAATTTGTATGTGTTTTGCTCACTCGCGGAAGAAATTTTGCTTTTTCAACTTTGACACTTAATAAACCCTATACTAATAGCCGCATCGGAAAAAGATATTCGTAATTGTCCAGGTAACACGATGAAGAACAAACCATGTAAATTTCGTATTTTTCTGATCCGTACTTTCTCGGGAAACCGTCTAAGAATCGAGCTAAACAACACAGTTTTCAATCCTGCCGCGGCGGCGGCGGTAACTTTTATACATACCTGACTCAACACAAGGAATGTGGAACGGTCTTCAAATTATGAAAGCTTGACTCACTTTAAAAATAACAACCAAATTGAAAACACTGAAAAATTTAAATTATTGAATTTCCACAATGAAAACGTCATTTAAAAATGTCTCTAAGACAATCTCTACTATTATAAAAGGAATTGTCTGTCTGTTCATGTGTACGCAGTGTCCTGACGAATCTATGGCACTTGCAATGAGATGGCGCACACAGACGTAGTCCGAATTCTTTGTAATTTTTGTACGAAGCCCGAATTTTAAAATTTAATCTAGAACATTTTAAAATGAATTTAATTACATATTTAATTTTTAATGTTTTCTTTAGAATGGCAACATCATAAAGAGATAGCAGATTCTAAATTTAATTTTTCCGTTTCCTTTTGATTTTGCAGAGGAACGATTTCAGCCGACGATAAAAAGGAATAAAGTTTTAACTGGAGTTACGTAGTTCTTTTTTCTATCTCCTAGATCGTTTAAGATTGAGTAAAAATTTCAACGGATTTGAAGTCTGCAGAAAATTTCACATTGGATCGATACCTAAAAATATGATTTTATTTAAAAAAATAATTTTTAAATTGTAACTTTTATATTTTTTCCCATACGAATTTGACCTATTAAGAAAATCAAACGTATGTATCTATCTGGTGTAAAATTTTCCTCAGATTTCAAATCCGTTGAAATTTTCAATCTGTATTTAAAAGGGAACTGAGACGTTCTCGACAACGCAAAACATGAAAATTTGTGGTGTACAAGACCTCCTTATTTTTCAATAAAAAAGAAATCCCTCAACTAAAAGACTATATTTATAAAAACTACATGCTTCATTCATTATATTACAGTAAAAGTATATTCATTCTTTGCATTATTTTTTAAAATATGAGGAATCGAATAAGTACTTACAATAAACAGCCTTCTAATACATGGTGATGAATAGGTACGCTCGTAAATAATTCTATTCATATTAAAGAGGTGTAATTTTTTATGAACCTTTCTATGGTAATAACACATCCAATGAACATAATTTATTTTATTTCTTGTTGATAGTATTTTTTTTATTTACCAATTTTATGAGAAAAATCAAACTTTTTTTCAGAATTTCAAATTTTTTCGATTCAACTTTTTTTTATAATTTTTACATTCAACATACTGATATAAAAATTAGTTTACTTCAATCCATATACATTTGTGTCAATATTAAAGCATGCATTAGGATTTTCCAAGCAGTAGAAAAATTTTTAAGCGTACCTATTCATCACCATGTATTAGAAGGCTGTTTGTTGTAAGTACTTATTCGATTCCTCATATTTTAAAAAATAATGCAAAGAATGAATATACTTTTACTGTAATATAATGAATGAAGCATGTAGTTTTTATAAATATAGTCTTTTAGTTGAGGGATTTCTTTTTTATTGAAAAATAAGGAGGTCTTGTACACCACAAATTTTCATGTTTTGCGTTGTCGAGAACGTCTCAGTTCCCTTAACGATCCCGATTTTAGAAAAAAAAAATTCAACAATGCGAGTCAAAATTAAAAAAAAAAATTTTGTTTGCTTTCCTTTGTTGAAATTGTTTAAGCGCAGGAAATGGAATCTGTTGATTCCATTTCCTGCGCTTCAGAAAAGGTCAAACTTGTATCGAAAAATTTAAAAGTTACAATTTAAAAATAATTAATTTAAAGAAAATCCTACTTTTGTTATCAATCTAGATAATAACACTGAAAATAGAAAAAATAATTAATAATGAACTGAGGCAATTCCTTTACCTGTTCTGAATTATGTACTCAATCCCATTTACAAGGAAATGTTGAAGACAAACAACAACAATATAAATTTTAGTGATACCAAAGTGAAGTAGCACTATAGTGGTGTGGTAAATTGAGGAACTACAAGACAAAACTATGATAAAGTCAAGGCAGTACTGCCACCTATTGGCTCTTGCAATAAATAAGTAATAATTACTCTCCTTTGTCTAGATACAGCACATACAATTTTTTTTCGTTTGTTGGGAAAAGTTACTCGCAAGGGCCAAAGTTACCTCAGTTGACGGTTGCTATAAGAACAGAGCTATTATGTCTTAAGTTGATTGTGAAAATAGAAGTGAGCAGAAAAGTAGGTTAAAAAATAATTCGTTTAAAAAGTACAGGAAATGGTAAGAACTGTTCACCTAAATAACAATATTTCCCACCCTTAGCAACAACTCGTGCAATGACAGCAGTGCTGATGCAAGAATTATCTTGAATCAAAAACATATCATATTTGTATTGTTGCTTTTATCATCTGATTCATCAAATTGTTAGTCAAATGTGCTATAGTCACTTGAGCCAATGAGCTTTAAGTATGACTGAAAACGTCAAATACTTTATTAATAAATTTTTTTTTAAATTGGTATTTAGCGTTGGTTTTTGTTTCACATATTTTTTTAACTTGCTGAGTCGGACACGATATTATGTTAAAAATCTGAACGCTTGATAAAGCTTCTTGGCTTTTTATAAAAAAAAAAAGGAGTATACTTTATTTAAATGTGGCCTCAATTATGCTAATATAAGCAAATTGGAAAATGACCATTTCTTTTCCGAATAAATGCTATTGCAAGATCTATAACGTAATAATGTGTGTTATTAATAATGCGTTTTGTGTTTTTTTATAACAACCAAACATCTTAGTTTGTAACAACTCAAATTTAATTTCAAGAGGAAAATATGCTGATCATCGCCTGGTACGAGACAGTCTTTCAGAGAGCATGAAACTTAGCATTTGTCTCTGCGTTTTATTGTTTTTATACTGGATTAAATATAAAAGATTCAAATAAAAAAAACAGAATATAGATTTATGGGGAAATAATGCAATATCCACATACACACACAAAGAGATATTTCAGATGCATCCACTAAAGAGGCTGCCAAGAACTCACTTTAGGCAAAACTTTAACCTATTTTACTAATTTTACACGTATTTGAAGTAGAAATCTTGCCTTACCAGACAGACAACCACAGAGCGCTGAGAAAATGTTCACTATGCTTGACCAGTGTCTCTATTTTGGTATGGATAATTCGCAAATTAATTGATATGGCTGTATTCCACGACACGAAAGACAAACGAATTGTTTGCTTAATTTCATTGTGTGCTCATCCGTGTATTACTCCAAAGTTAAGTCTACACAAAGACTCAAATCATTTCCAGCTTTCGAATTCAAAAACGCAAAAAACGTTATGTGTACAGCCGTATTATTATCTGGATTAGTCTATTATTTAATATTACTTATTATAAAAATTCAAACATGTTAAAACAGAATCTCAGAATCATATATCAGTGTCACGAAAGTTCATTAATGGCATTTGTTTTTATATCGTAATGTCCAAACCCAAACAAGCCACACACACGCCAAACGCAAATAAAAGTAATAAAAACTATAAATATAAAATGGGATAGTAACTGTAGCAACTTAGATCATAAAACAGTCGAGCGTTAGAATTATACTTGTCAGCATAATGAACATTTCATACGCTAATTTTTCAAGAATGAGGTCTAATTTGTAATGATAACAGGCATAATACTGGAGCACGTGTATTGCATTTTCCGTGGAAAAGTTGTGAATGATGGGAGGTGAACAGATACCGCAATTTCTCAAATGAAATTATACTCAGACATCACTTGCTCTTGTTGCACATTTTCTTCAGAACTGAATCTACTCTCTCTGAATATTGCGATATCTTTATTATGGATATTTTCTTGTGTTTGATTGGTGAAAGCCACTTAAATTAAATTTTGATTCCAGAAAATTTCTAAAACTGAAGAGTTTTTTAACTTACGTATTCAGAGGACCAGCATTCCAGAAATTAAATGTAAGGTTTCCTAGTCTACTGAAAATAATTCTGAATAATTCTTTTAATTTAGATGTTGATGCCAAATTTTTCAGCTCTTTAAAATGCCATTAATGGTACGTGTCAAATCTCGCTGGAATTAAAAACAAACTAGCTGCTATCAAAATATCAGAATCTGAAATCGGGAAATTGAACATCGACCCTTTTCCTACCAAGTGTATAAATTTGAATTCCCAAGTCGTATCGTCTTCGTATTGGAATATCTTTTTCACCGTAACTGCTTCTTTTGAATGATGCAATTAAATTACTCAGTTGAAAGTATAAGATGTTTAATAGTTAAAAATATCATAAGTATATGCACATTAGTAATTCGTAGTTACATTTCTTCGTATCATTGTAACTCTGAAATTACATGGAACAACGTTTTTAGTTTACAAACCCACGTCACACTTTCGATTCTTGTGTTACCACACGATTGCAACCAAAAATGACTGCTGCTTTTAAAATATTTACAAAAAGGCACATTATTTACTAGACGATAACACTTGCCCATCCTGACATTCAATCGACCACGATTGACTAAAGTAAAGAAAAAGAACACTTTAATAACAATATCATACACTGTAACAATGATTACTATGGAGATTTTCAGATTAAGGTTCGTATAGTGGGAATTTTTAAAATGTTTACTAAGGAAGAATGATTAAAGCTTATTGCGTAGGTTTTCCGTAATTGTAAGGAAGACAGAGTACTGGTGATATATGAACACTTGTTTAATCACTTGAGAATATATATATATATATATATATATATATATATATATATATATATATATATATATATATATATTATATATATATATATATATATATATATACATATGGTTTGTACTGGTGGTTGTCAGTACAACGTTATTCAAAGGCTGGTGGTGTTCCAGCGGGAGTTTAAATGAATACTTATAATTAGGGCTCGGATCGTTATGCAAAAATATGACCTGAAATATGCATTTCAAAATCACAAAATATGCACTAAACTCCCCAAATATGCGAAATAGTAAAAAAAAAATATTAATTCTTACATAAAGGGGTAGTGAATAGAATAACGTGAACTTGAACCACACTTTCATTCAATTAATTCACAATTTTATTTTTACAGCGCAGTTATAGATAATAAAAAATATACAAAGCAACAAATTAATAAATCTTACATCGTTGGGGGAAAATGTAGATTAAAATTAAAGCATTTCAAATTTCCTCCGGAATGTAACTAGGTGGGTAGACGGGACATGTGTCCGCGACGGAATGAGTAGGGTTGCTAAACATGCCAACTACTTTTTTTACTAGTATATATATTTACGCATGATAAAAAAATGAAGAGGAAAATTTATTAGTTGACTACAAAAACCAAAAACTATAAAAGGAACTAAATGCAAATTGTGTGAAGGGTTGCACGAGTCTGATGTGAGTAAAGAAGTTTAGGATAACGGGCTCGTGTCTCGGAAGTTTCCTGTCTTCCAAGTGGCTTTGATGCGCCGACAAACGAAACTGAATTCGGTTAGCTTTAAAAGTGTCTAGTTGAGAAGTCAGTTTTACGGTTCGATTATTTGTCAAGGAAATTGCTGCAAATTAATCGATTTACTTTTGAAAATTGAAAATAAGTCCTTACCATCTTTGTAGAATTTAAAAATTTTGAATTTGTGGAATTAATGTGTGGTGGCGATTACAGGTATTGTCGGGGAGGTGTTCCCGTTGTTCAGGTGTTCCCGGGCGAAAACTAGTCTAGTTACATCCCTGAACATCTTCCAACTAATTGAAATTACATTGAATAATCAAAGTTTTTAAAGGTTTTCAGTATTGAAACTTCGTCTATTGTTACTTAAAACGTTCTTCAATGAGGAGAATGACCTTTCCACGTCACATGCGTCGATGGGGAGAAATCGGTAAGATAGTATTTCTTGAGGGTCCGTGTAACGTTAATTAAAAACGTTACATTCATAATCATCACCGCACCTACACCGAGCCTAAAAATTACACAGACAACACCAATTTTCATGGATTCACCCCCTAAACTCACCGAAACGAACGCTTTCTGAAACTCATTCCTTTTTTCAAAGGAAAAGTACAACGCTACAAGCTGGAATCCCCTTGCATTCCTTCTACCCACAACGGTCGAAGAGACGGCCGATTCCGAGAAAAAGTGGGCAAATTTAGGGGTCAACCCCTTGCCATCTTTCATTCATAGATCCAATTATCATAAGGGTAATTAACTTCATCAATTTTGATCGTACGGCTTCTGAACACCTGTCAAAATGTGCTTTAAGACCTTGTGGTCATTTTGATAGTTGTTTCTAGTCGATATGATGAAGGATTGATTTTATAATCCACTTTATTCAATTTAATTCATTCAGACCCAGGGAGGACGCAAAGTGGGGTTGCCACTTGGCGGTTTCTGACTGGATTTCGGATGGAGATAAACCATCAAAAATGGAGTTTTGGCAACATAATTGGCGACAAAATCGCAGTTTCCATTCATCCCATAAAAACAGGTGTTGGCGTGATTTTCCACAGACTCTCACTTTTCACCAACGTCAAAGGACGTAAAAATTTGTTACGGCTGCCTGGATTGTTCGGGGTAACTTTGTGGATCGTGGAGTGGAAAGGAAGTGTTTGACCGAAGGAACTGAATCAACTCCCGTGGAACATCCCTTTCAACCATCTAATCTTCCTGACGGAAATGGTCGCTCCTGTTATTCAACATTTCTTTTGCTTCAACAATTCTTTGTATTGATCCCGCAGTTACCTCCAACCCTTTCAATTTTCTTCGAGGAGTAGAGGCCTTTGGGAATACCGTCCCGGTACGGTTTCTTCTTTATTTTTCCGTGTATTTTTCGCTGAGGCCCTACTCCGACAAGGATCTCTACGTAAGAGATTGACTTGTTTGAAGAACGCACCTACCCCTTCAAACCACATCAAAGGATGGACGTATGGACCCTCGCTGATGTGAAGCTGAAGTAATAGAAACTCCTCCTCGTACTGGAATAAAAGAAATGTTTCCACTCTCAATCATCTATTTTTGTTTCTGTGTCATCTGAATCGTAATACTCCGGTCAGTGTCTTCATCAAGAAAGATCAACCATTTTATCTGAAGTAATGCCAAATCTTATTATTTCTCCCCATAACTAAAGTTGGGAAGTGGCCGTCGTTTCCACTGTCCCCACTGCATTACCGATTAGTCACGAAAGTTCAACACTCACCTGGTTCCAAATTTGGATCCAGTCTCCTCATCAGAAAAAGACTCTCCTCAATACTGGAAGAATCAGATAATGTCATCTTAAGAACCACAGGTCGTATCGAAATCTTATTTTATCTCTTGATCTTTTATTGAAGAAGTCACCTTAATTTTTTAATGGGAAACCTAGGGTTATTGCTATTGAAGTCCTCTTGCTAATACTTTAGTAAGTAAGGAACCACTTCAACTCATCCTAAGTTATCACAATCCCAATTGTCTAACCATACTATACTATAACTACCTACCTACAATCTAAAAAAATAAGACAAATACCAAAACCATAATCCTCATGTGACAGTCCGTCAACTCACATTCTGGTACAACCTCTCCATTCAAAACCTTTGACACAGCCTGAAAAGTCTTCCATTCAGGATTTTTTTTCTGTACCGCATCCAGCTTCTTCCTCGTGCTTTCCCCGATGGGCCCGTTCCACTCTTTACTTTTCGTAATCAAGTCATCGATTAGAGACACAGAATTACGCAGATCCATTCCTCTACTTTCCAGAGTGGTAATTAAATCAGGAAAATTGCCAAAATTTTATCTGACGTAAGCCACATTTTGGACCACAGAAGAGTTGTTCAGTGCAGCTTTTGCTTTCACAATAGTTTGGTTCCCGGTATCGTCAAAACTTCCAATCAATTCTTTCAATTTTTGGTGATGTTCAGCAAAATAATTAGCCGCAGAAATCTACGTGCCCCATCTTGTGATTATTGGTTCAGGTGGTAGAGGAATATTAGGATATGCATTTTTGAAAGCCCTTACTCTGCTAGGTGCCTTAACAAATACCTTTTTTCTCGAAGATATTAATTTATTCAAATCAGGTAGACTATTCCTCAACTCTTCTGCAACGCGATGGACACCATGAGCCATGCACGTTAGGTGAATCATCTTGGGATAAAACATTTTTAGGCTTTCTCCAGCCTTCAGCATGAAGGCTGCACTACCCGTAACAAAAGTCAACAATCGTTCCTCCCCATACTGCTGCGCGTGAAACCCCCACAAAATATTAATCGCTTCGCCCACTGTCATGGCGATCGTGGAGTGATTAGTTTTTTCCAACTCTGCATACAATTAGGTGACCACGTCCAGCTTCCTCTGAATTGAGTTTCCCAACTATTACATGGTCTACATATCGCCCGCAAGGATCAGTTGTTTCATCAATTGACATCCAGATGATGGAATCACCTATCTCATTTTGTATCCTTTTGATCACCTTCTCGAAAACTGGCGTAATGTAATATTTCCTAAGTGTGGATTCATGGGGAATTTCTTTGCCTGCGTATTTCTTCAAGAAGGCTCTAAAATGTTCATTCTCCAACTTATTAAGAGCAATATTTGATTTCAACATTGCTTCGCAGAGATCTTGGAACATCTCGTTCTTTTCCAACGATTGAGACTCTGACTTCAACAGCCTTTCATCGGGTCAAAGTTTAAGATGCTTAACATTTCGAGCCCTTTTCACTCTTTGTTTGTGAGTCGCAGTTGATTTGTGTTGATCAAAGTAGCTTGCAGACTGAGAGTCTGCGTTGCAATTCGATTATTATAGAACTAAGCAATATGTTTTGTTTCATGTGCTTATGCTTTCATTACTATCTTTCTCTTCCTCTTATATCTATACATTTTTGGCTAAACAAGAAAAGGCCAGGCCAAACAACCCAAATGTGTTTTGCTTCTGAAAATCTTTCCAAACGCACAAAGCAAAAGTCTTTAATAAAAAAACTTTTTTGAAGTTTTTTTTGTAAAAATGTTTGAAAATGGAATTTTATAAATGAGTAATAAAAAATTGTTCATCTATGCACAAAACATGCAAAGAACCCTAAATATGCAAAAACATGCAAAAAAAATTCGTGTTTTTTTGTTGCAAATTGGTAAAAAAAGCACTCAATACATATTTATATCAACATTAGGGGTTAAAAAGAAGATATGCAAAATATGCAAAATCCGAGCCTTACTAATAATGCTCTAGTCTTTTTAACAAGCCACAGAAATCGTCCAAGAATAGAATCGTTACTTCGTGGGAGGTGACAAGTCTCACTAGAGATATGAAATTGCCAAAAATTTAAGGAGGGGAGAGTGTAATTCAAAGCATTTTCATACCTGAGTCGTCGGGCCACGATAGACAGTCTAGTACTAAAAAACGAAACCTTCTCTCGCGCTTGAGAGTTTGAAGAACTGAATCGTTTCTCTCGCCAAGCACTGCTTGAAGCGAGAAGGTTGGCGACAGCGCTCGTGCTATGGTAGGGTGTCGTTCTACTCCAAACACTGTGCGATTCCACTCCAATTTTGTCGTCCCCAACGGACGTGGTAACTTCACACATCTGGTTTTCTCATTAGGGGAAAGTTTCGTTAAGCGATTTTGCAGATGTGAGATTGAAGCGTCTTTCGAATGCACTCCAAACCGTTTTTCTCGTTAATCTGGAAAATTGGGTTCTGTTTTTCGTGATTGATTCTAAATTTTGGAGAGGACGGATGTAGTTATGATATACAGTTTGTCCCAGTAATCAGTCCTGGTAACGCTTTGGTCTGCGCTCGTTTCACATTGGAAATCTTCTGGTCGGACTTCGTTACTGCTTTCTGAACCCTTCCTTTCGTTGAATGAGAGTTGTAACTTGATTGTTCTCGGTATCTTTCTTACGTTTTCAGAACTTTACGTTATAACATACTAGCCACTGCGTGGCTAGCCCGGCTTTGCCCGTGCCCTTGATGCAAGGTATTAATCTGGTGTAAAATTTTCCATAGATTTCAAATCCGTTGAAGATATATTCAATTTAAAAATTATTTATTTAAAGAAAATCTTATTTTTCGGTATCAATTTAGTCTAAAAATTTCCGCAGATTTCAAATCCGTTGAAATTTTTAATCTATCTTTAGCGATTCCGATTTTACGAAAAAAAATTTAACAATCCCAGTCAATATATTTTTTATTTCTTGCTCTCAGCGGAAATGGAATGGGACAGGAAATGTAATCTGTTTCTTTTTTTTAACGCGAAGGGCTCTTTTTTTTTTCGGAAAGAGAAAGTTCGCGTGACGTTACAATCTCTTGCGAAAATATAAAAGATATATTCAATTTAAAAATTATTTATTAAAAGAAAAATTAGATTTTTAGGTATCGATCTAAAGTGAAATTTTCCGCAGTTTTCAAATTTTCAAATCCGTTGAAATTTTTACTCTATCTTTAACGCGCGGTCTACGAAAAAAAAACTATATAACTAAAGTTAAAACCTTTTTTTCATCCTCTGTTGGAAAATTATTCATTCCTATGCTCAAAATGAAAACGGAAACGGGAAAAATAAATTTAGAATATGTCATATCTTTCTGCGGTTGCTATTCCAAAGAAAACAATAATAATTAAATTTCATTAAATTCATTTTAAAATGTTCTAGATTAAATTTTAAAATTCGCCACGGCCCAAAAATTGCAAAAAATTCGGACTACCTGTGTGCCAAATCTGATTGCTGTAAGTGCCATAGAATCGTCAGGATTTTGGGCCGGCGAAAACAACAGACAAACACTTTCTTTTATAATAGTAGAGATAGTTCAATAACACAATACTTCTGTTTTCAGTAAATGCATCATTCATTTAACATCAAGATTAATATGTTTCAAGAAATAAGTCAATCGTGTATTATGTTCAAAACTCAATCAACAATCTGTGAATCTCTCTTCTGATGTGTAAAAATATGTATTCCTTTGTCGTGCCATCTTCGTATATGTGATAACTTAGGAATATCTTTTTCGCCGTAACTGCTTCTTTTGAATGATGCATTTAAATTACTCAGTTGAAGGTATGAGGTATTTCATAGTTAATAATATCGGCACAGCTACAGTCTACGTTTATAGTGGTGGCAGCGGCCTTGGTGATTTTTTTTGGCTTACTTCTAAAGTTTCCAAAGAAAGAATTATTTCAAAAATCTTTTTCTTTCAAACATATTTTTCTTTTTACAACGGAAAATGAAAGCTTGAAGACACATTTAAAAAAGCTTTAAAAAGTATATTTTGAAAAAATTTCAAAAAAAGCGATAAGCTTAAACACATTTCAAACACAAATGTGTACCAGCAGAAAAAATAAACTGCGAATGTTAGGCAAGAATGCCCTGAAAAAAAACTTTAATGTACTAAAATTCCACAACTGGTAAAAAAAAAACTCTTAAATTTACCAATGATATCAAAGAGAAACATTTTTTTTTTGAACCAATGCAATCAAAGGATAATTAAAAATTAAAATAACCAATGGAATCAAAGAAAACATTTCAAACGAAATAATGAAATCAAACGACTTTAACGGATTTTGAAAGAACTTTCTGGAACAATCAAAATGAAAATTTTAAGTTTCCGTTTGCCGAGGTTGCCATTAAAACCACAATAAACGTAAATGCAGATGGGTTGCATTTGCCTACCATAACTCGCTACTATAAGAGCGCCAAAAAATATCCAAGGCCATTGCCAGTGTTATAAACGTAGACTGTAGTTGCACCATAATATCATTGGAACATGCACATTAGTCATTCGTAGTTACATTTCTTCGTGTCATCGTTTCTCTGTTTGAAACATGGAAGGTTTGAAATTACGAGCAACAGCGTTTTTTGTTTACATACTCACGTCCCACTTTCGATTCTCGTGTTGCCACACGCTTGCAACTAAAATGACTGCTACTTTTAAAACATTTACAATAAGGCACGTTATTTACTGGACAACAATACAAGGTACAGATTTAAATTTTTATAGAATATTTAACTTCTTGGACAAAAGAAACTCTCGTAAATTTTGTTTTCTATCATTCCATCTCTCTCAGCAAGAAAATTTATGTAGTTAACTTAGTTTTAACAAAAAAAAATGACATTTTTGGGAATGAAAAATTGTTTTTAGCCTATCGTAGATGGTGCCATCTGGTGTCGTAAGAGAATATGTAGTTGAGTAAGGACCGAATTCAGAGGAACAGCGTTTTAGAAACTAAAGGGTTTAATTATCTACTGAAAGATTTCCGAATCCACACATTCTCATATAATTTATATATCTACTTTATTTCAGAAATATTGAAAACAGAAGTATTTCAGAAGGCGTAGAGCACAAAAATGAACATCTATTTCGGCGTCTTGTGACAAATTGCAATGATCGACAATACACGCCTCATAACTATCAGTAAATACCCTGTATGCTTTATCCGATTAACCCAGAGCGTTCGCATCTTCTCTGATAACCCTTAAGTTATCATGAACGGAAATCGGCCACACAATCATGTTTCTCATAGCTAATCTGTATAGTTCCTTAAGACTTTGTTTTACGACACAATCATTTTGAATAAATATTGTATTTCAAGAGTTACGAATGAAAATCAACGAAATGTTCAATTTGTTCCAGCCTACATACATTATACATTACTACAAGACCTAAACAAGTTCTTTGACAGTTCCAAGGTTTTTAAAATTATATCATTGAGAGAGAGAGAGAGAGACTTCATTAAAAAATTAAAATCCTCACATCGGAGTGGAAGTTTGGATAGTGGGGTACCAGCTCAAGTGTTGACATCGTCATCTATAAGTGTTTCAAAATAATTAGTTATTGCCCTATAATGTTACCTTTCGTGATTGATCTGAGACAGTCGCCAATAGCCTGCTTGCTCCAGTGTGAAGTTAATTAATTACCTTCCACAAATATTTTATTTGTTATGAAAGAAGAAATAACTTAAAGTACTTTACCAGTCAAAAGAACACTGCATTCGTGTTTTAGAAAGCTCAAAAATTATATCTTGCAATTTTCGACCTACTGTATTTTTATCAAAAAGTCGACGATTTTGTATGTTATATTTTAATCTTTTATATTTGTGTTAACTTTCTGCAGACAGCATCGATATATGTAATTATTTGCATGAACTCCCGATATCGAGTACTGAACGTTGCAACTTATTCATATTTACTGAATGTATAAATAAGTAATTGTAGAGTATAATTGTGTGTTTCCAAATTTTTCGGAACTTTACAAGCCAGATTTTATGTGCAAATTCAATCTTCTAAAACTCTCTATAAGTACAGGGTTGCTATAAAATAACGTTGAGAGAACAATTGCAAGATCAAAAGTCATGGGGTCGCTATTAGAGTCGAAAACAGTCGATCATTCGCACATTAAATACAGATAAAATAGCTTCTGTATTTACTGTTTATTCATGGTGTCTGACCCGGAAGGACCTTTATCCCTTATCTTAATAAATAAAAACATCACAGATTAAGGATAAATTAAAAGGTAGTTGATCAGTTTAACAAGTTCCCTGGCAGGCAATGAGTAAAAAAATAATGACATTTATATGAAATTGGTTTGCTAAACACCACGGGCAACGCCGTGATGTAAGGTATTAAGCTGGTGTAAAATTTTCCGCAGATTTTGAATCCGTTGAAGATATAATCAATTAAAAATTATTTTTTAAAGAAAATCATATATTTATGTTACAATTTAAACTGAAATATTTCCTCAAATTTCAAACCCGTTGAAATTTTTACTCTATCTTTAACTGTCTTGGAGATAGAAAAAAAGAAATTTGACTTCCGTTAAAAGATTTATTGTCTGACTGGGAAATCAATCGCGCCAAATCAAAGAGCGGAACCAAAAAAAAAAAATGTTATCCGCATTTTGCGGTTGAAAAAAACTTGGCATGATTACAAACCCTGACTGCAAGGTCGCATGAGTAGAAAAAGTTATCCGCGTTTGTAAAACCGATGGAGAATAAAACTATGAAATTCATTTAAAAATCTTCTAGATTGAATTTTAAAATTCACCGCGACCCAAAAATTGCAAAAAATTCGGACTACCTGTGTGCCAAATCTAATTGCTGTAAGTGCCATAGAATCGTCAGGATTTTGCGGCCCCAAACACTTTCTTTTATAATACAAGTGAAGAATCTTTGGTTGAAGCGCCCTCTGTTGAGGGAGTTGAATACAATGAGACGGCTGATCATGATCGTCAGAGTTCATAATATTCGCGTTAGCGCCATCTATTGAGCGACCTGGGCAACAAAGTGAGAATGGGAAAAAGCGAAGGTGCGATGTAGTTGAAAACGGAGTTTGAATAGCTCGGTGTATGATGCTAATTGGTCTATTAGACTCGGGATAAGATTATTATGGAATTTCTCCGTAAGGTAGGAAATGTGTTGGTGTATAGTTCTGAGTTCAATTTCTCTATAAATGTCTGACTACCTATAAAACCTGGGAGATATGATAATCACTGCAATTTTGTTGTTTCTTAAGGAGGTAGTTGTTGGCAATGGCTTCCCCGCCCCATATTTGACATGCATAACTGAGTAGTGGCAAAGCAGTTTTGAAGACAAGTATCCTGTTTTTATATTGAGATTACAGTTCCTTGCGATTAGAGGGTACAATTTCCATTTCGCGTAACGGAATTTTTGAATAGAGTAATTAATATGGCTCATCCAAGTCTAGTTTTACTCCGAGATACATGGTTTCAAACTCCCATTTTACACTACATTAACTAGTGTCTGAAAAGTTTGTTATTTTAAACGATAACCTTTTTGTTACGTTTAATAGGATATGTGGAGTGGTATGAATGCGTTCAAGGTCACAATAAGGAAACACAACGGGCTGTTGACGACGATGCGGGATTAATCTCACGTCATGTGAATAGTCACAAATACAAAACAAACAGGAACAATCTATTATTTACCAGATTCATATTCCCTTGACCGTGGACCAATTTCAATGTCCTGACCTTTTTTGCGTACCAAATACTTGAGCACGATAAATCAAGAAAAACTATGCATATCTTCTTGGAAGTATTTAGAAGTGGGTTGAGCTATATAAACTACAACATTTGTTATTAATTGTGTTAGGGTGACACAATGTCTTAGTCATTAAATTATTTAAAACCGTTTATTCGTTTCAACTTTTTATCAATTTATTGAAAGATTTCATTCGAGTTATATTGGCTTACCATCATTCCATTAGCTTTCATCGATAGCTTTCGAAATATTTCAGGTAATAGTTCTTATCTATTATTTGTATGTAAAGCTAATTAAAAATTATATTTATTCCTATACTGTGTGCACACTCTGTGGAGTGCGAATATTTAAAATCTTCTAAACGATATTAACATCAAGATAAGATGGTGGTAGTTATTTTATTTTAAAGATATTTTTACAAAAATAATAAATAGGTGGTAGATAAAATCAAAGTTTTCATGTATCTGGTGAGAAGACTTTCAGATCTACTAGGCATTTGATACAGATCGCTTCAAATATGCATACATTACTATGATATAAACATAAAATTTACCAAAAATTATTAAATAATAAAAAATTGCTAACTAATCAACCGGAAAAACAAACTCCATGGAAAAAAATGTAACGAAAGTTCATTAATGGAGTCCTTAAAACTGTAAAGATAAAATGGCAGGAAAAGTAGCAGAGATCATAAACAGTCAATTTTGGATATTAGATTTTATAGCACACACATACGAAGCTAAACGGGGGCTAATTTGGACAGACAAGAAGTCCAGAGGAAAGTAAAAGATAAAGGGAATTGTGTTGATCGTGGAAAGCTGCTGAAGAATCGGAAGTGGACAGGGTACCGAAATTCTTCAAATGAAATTCTCTCCGACATTACGTGCTCTTGTTGCACATTTTCTTCAGAACTGAGTCTTGATAACTGTGAGGATTAAGATATTTTTATTTCTGAGATATGTCCTCATATTTGATTGTTAAATGCCATGCAAATACGGAAAACGTAGTTTTGATACCAGAAAATTTCTGAATTGAAAAGGTTATTAACTTGCACGATACTGATGATTGAGGATCGAGAAATGAATAATTCGATTTAACTTAGAGCTAAGGACATATGGTCGTGTTTTTTTTAAAGTTCTCAAAATCGTATTTCTGTATCTTGCTAGAAAAAGGACCAGAGTCCAAATTGGAAATTTTAAGAAACGGCTGATTCGGAAGTTTTTACTTGTTCAACTAATAATACCGCTTACAAAAATGCAGTCAAATGTCCTGAATGGAATCGACAGGAAGACGTTTTCCCGAGTTATTACTTTCAATATCTTTAAGTGATTTGTGGACGTAACTCAAATATAGCGTTTCTCAATACATCTGCCCGTTTTGTACAGATCAAAATACAAATAATTTTTTATCTATTCATTTTCCGCGACAAAATAAAATTGCATAATGTATGTGTTGGAGCACACGTTCAAACGCGATGTTGATATTTTCTTTGATTTATTTCGCTACAATTGTTTGCACGTGTTTCCTGTTGCTCGCAGCGAATAACAGCTGAATCTGCTTAAAATCGGAATGTTCGTTCCTACCGTAAATAAGTTGTTAAAAAAAAGGAGGAAGGCGTGGTTTTGCGCCGATGTTCTAATTCGATCTCGGACCGGAGTAAGAATACGAATGCCTCTCGCCTTGGATGCAGCTAATATGTATGCCTTCTTTTTGCTAGTTGATTACATTCTTGTTGTTACTGTTGGACTTGAGTTTACCTTTCTCCCACCCGCTGATCAGTATGTCAATAAATATCAAGTGGAAAGCGATTTCACTCATCAGAGTTTTTGGCAGAAAAATTTCATTTTTGAGTAATGCTTCGTGTTGACATTTTTTGTGAATTTGCAGTCAATTGTCAATGGCTAATCGTAGAAGACGCCATTTGGTGTCACGAGAATATGCTGAAATTATTATATTCCCTAATCACATATTTTGTGATGAGTGTCCTTTAAACTCGTATAGTCTTCAAAAATTCGTTTGACCGAAGGAATCGGTATACTTAATGTGATTTGAAAAAAAAAATATTATTACGAAGAGGAACTTTTTATAGAAGAGAAAAATAAATTTAATTTACACGCATTTTTGTCAACAGATGGCGCTTTGCGTGTTCAAATTGCAGAACTCTACGGTAAACTACGTTTACATCGTTGCAACGTTTATAAAAGGCACTGGCAATTTTGGTCTCATTTTATAATAAGTTTGCTAAAATGGATATTAATTTTGCAAAATTTTAATTTAAATAATAGTTCTTGTACACATTTATGTGTGAAGTTCAGTGATAGGGCTTTGAAGAACACGGAGAAATTTTTTTCAAAGATTGAGCATTTAATTAAAAAAGTAACAATATTAAAAAAAAGGACAAGACAGTTACAAATATTTAAAACAACTCAAAAAAGGGGCGGTCGTCTGTCATTTACGTCTAAATCCTTTTCGTCGATAATCTCAAACAATATATACGTATATAATGCGTCAAACACTAATATAATACATAAAAAACCATGTTTATGGTAGAAGGAAACGTTTTAATGTGTAATGCAAATTTAATTTTAACTACAATAAACTGAAGTGCTGGAAAAACTTGTACAGGCGAGCGTATGCATATAAGGAAGAAATGCAATAAATAAAAGAATGTGATGTGGTCAGCAGGAAATTTGGATTTTCGCGCACAAATATTGCAAGAATCTTCCGTGAATGTAAAGAATCCGGGAAAACATCAAATCTCCGACAGGTAGAAAAAGACCTTGAAGGAACTGGACCATCGACGGTTCAGCAGAACCGTTTCACGAGATAGACGTGCAACACTGCCTCATATTGCTAGAGATTTTAATGTTGGGCACCAACAAGTATCCGTGCGAACTGTGCAACGGTCCCTCCATGATATGGGTATTCGGAGCCGAAGGCCCATTCGAGTACCCTTGATGACTGCATGTCACAAAGCTATGCGCCTTGCCTGGGCTCGCCATCACCACCATTGGACTGTTGAAGACTGGATAAACGTTGTCTGGTCTGATGAGTCTCGTTTCCAGCTGTATGATGGCCGTGTACGGGTATAAAGAAAGCCCCATGAAGTCATAGACCCCGCATGCCAACAAGAGATTGTTCAAGCTGGTGTTGGGTCTGTGATGGTGTGGGGCGTGTGTAGTTGGATGATTTGGGACCCCTGGTACGTCTAGAGACGACTTTAACGGGTGACCGGTACCTCAACATCCTTTCCGATCACTTACACCCATTCATGTCATGTGTGCATTTCGATGGGCTTGGACAATTCCAGCAGGACAACGCGACACCACACACGTCGGTGGTCTATACACGTCGAAAGTTGCTACCAAGTGGCTCCAGAAACACTCTTCTCAGATAAAAGTTATCCGTTGGCCGCCCAAATCCCCCGACATGAACATTATGTTGCATATCTGGCATACTTCACAGCGGGGTGTACAACACAGATATCCATCACCTCGCACCCTTTTCCATCTGTGGACTGTCCTGCAAGATTCGCGTTGTGCTTTGACTCCAGGATACCTTCAAACATTAGTAGAGTTCCACGTCGTGTTGCGGCAGTTCTGCGTGCTCGGGGTGGACTTGCACCATATTAGGTGGATGTGTGTGCACCAATTTTTCTGCCCCACTTCAGTTTATCTTAAAATTTATTAATTTGCAAAATTCTTGGAAATAGAGATTTACTAGCGATGTGGTAAAATAATAATAGCGTATTATTTTGGTAGATAGTATATACGTGGATACAGAATTATGCATTTGTCATCCATGTTCTTCATTCCTTCGTATATTCTAATATATTTAAAGTTTGCATATATCTTCATTATGCATGAGAGGCTTACTCTGATTCTCTAATACGGAAAATCTAAAGAATTCAGTCCAAAATAGTTCGAAGTCGATTCTCTGCTCCTTCACATTAAAGAAACGAATAATTTTATGCTGCAAGCAGTCATCAAGCTTCGCACGAAAAGCATAATTTTAGGTTAATTATTGCGTATTTCCCAACGTCGCTATTAGGATTCCATATGTTACCACAGTTCCGAAGCAACTCACTATAAGAGGTTTTCTGAGGGTGAACATTTTCCACATAGTAAGTCGGTTTTCACGTTCGTAGCTGTTCTTCACAAACTCACTTAGATCACATTCAGCCAGCGTGACCAAGGAATGAAGTGTCTTTTCAGATTGCTCTGCCGCTTCTGTCGCAAGGGATGCATTCCATATTATTTGCACTGTCTGAAGTACTATCACGACAACGTGTAGAAGTGTGATTAGAATATAGAAAGTGTTCATTTGTTTTCCGAAAATTGGGAAATACAAAACCCAATATCCATGCGCCATGTTTCCCATAATTGTGACAAATATGGCGTACGAAAAGACATCATCCAGCGTTTTCATAGCCTTACTTGCTCTGTGATGAATTTTACAAAAATGAATATACCGTTGATCAAAAGGTGACAATTTTAGTTGAAACAAGATTGATTGAATGCACTGGTGTAGAGTTTTGCATATGTAAATGTAATACAAAGCATATATAGTTACGAAGATATTAATTTGCGTCCAATATACAATTCGTAAAATTCTGACAATCGTTGATATATTCCGAGGATTGACTTTAATGATTTCCATAACGAATGATGAATTTGAGAGTAATGTAACTTCAATTTTTGCAGTAGATAGATCGAATAGTACGTTTTTACCTATCGCTAAACAAATCCAAATGAAACATTGGAAACATATAGAACGACTTTCGACTCTCAGAATCTGAGCCTGCGAATAGTGGATGATTTTTGACACATCCTGAAGCAAGGAATTGAGCTGGTGTCGAGACCTAAAGGCTGAAATCCATACAGAAGACAAAAACAGAATTACAATACAGAATAATAAATTATCTACGAAGTTTGGGAAAAGAGACAAATACAAGATCCTGCCACTTAGAAATGCCAAAAACATAGCACTGCTGCAGAATATTTGAAATTTGTTTACGACACTTAGTTTGCCTGATCGGTAATAAGACAAACTATCAAACCCTAGAACATGCAGAATGATTGAAATAGGATAGAGCTTCGTATAAAGAGAACTTTTGTCGATGTCAATTTTTTTGGAGGATGCATATGTAGCTCCACTGCGTCTGATATTCATCATCCACTCTCAGAAATCTGTGTTTTTTTATAAGAATCACATTAATCTGTATCGCATTATAGAAAGTGCGCTTGAATAGTCTGAAAACTTTCTACATCTGCTCTTAAGGTCTATCATATTCCAAATTCAACTTCACCCAAATACAAGTATTTGAAAAGGTAATGTGCTCCTTTGTGTATCGCAAATGAATTTGTGAATTTATGGACTGGAAAAACGTGGTTGCCATAGAGACCAATACACCAAACACTTTTCAATATTAAAATTTGCATAATATGCGTCTGAAAATGTTCAGTATCTCTAATCTCTCAGCTAATAGAGTAATTGATATGACCTATTACTTTAATTTATCAATCAAGTAATAGGAAATTTATTATATACGAATTGATAGTGTTTTTTTGTGTGTAACAGATGTGGTATAACATAAAGCGCTTTTGGTGTTTATGATTGATACACAACCGTCAAAATAAAAAAAAGACTCACCGGATCGCAATTACCCAATTTACGTCGCAGAGCAAAACGAAAGTTGGCAATCGATAGGGATGAATGTTTTCTACAAATATCAACCTTTAAAATTTGTCTAAGTGGCCGTCTTCATATTAAATTGGGTAGTTGCTCCGAAAAAATTTCAATACGAACCCCCATCTTTCATCACAAATTTGGATTCTACACACAATTTCAGTAAGTAAAAAAAAGTTTATCAATTTTTATTGGATTTTTAACCGATTTGTAAGTGTGAAAATTAGATCTTCTAATGTTAAATTGGTGTTTCACGTTTTTTGTTATATTTGCTAAAAACATTAATTTTTTTTGGAAATTGCTTTTCCATCCTTTGCTACCCAAAAACCCAAACACAATCTATAAATATTTTAATCATCAAACTAAATTTTACTATTTTTTATTAATTATGAAATTAATATTCATAAAAATTATGAATAGAAACCTGGGCAAATTTTGACTCCATGCGATTCAACTGTTACTGAAGCATCGGAATTACAAATTTCAGCTCATCACGTGCATAATTAGTAGTGCAGTGAGACTTTGCAAAATTTGATAATTATTATCGTTATTGGGATTGTTCACAAAGTGAAAACAGAAATTTCTGCCAACAGATCCTGGGATTCCAACAGAATGGATTCTGACTTTCTCACCCATCTTAATGGACTCCATACCAAGGCGCCTTCAACAGGTCCTTGACTGTGACGGCCACTACACGTCTTTATTAATATTTATAATGTGATTGAACTCCGAACATTTATACGCTCCCTCAATGGTTTTGAGGGATTTTCTCGGTCAATTTTACTTTGTTCAACATTATTTTTTCAACAAATCCGCCTGAAATTTTGTGTAGAATCCAAATCTGTGATAAAAGATGGGAGCTCGTATTGAAATTATAGGAGCAAGCACTCAATTTAATATGAAGACGGCCCCTTAGATAAATTTTAAACATTGATATTTATAGAAAACATTAATCCCTATCGATTGCTACCATCCGTCTTGTTCTGTGATGTAAATTGTGAGATTGCGATCGCGTGAGTCGTTTTTTATTTTGACGGCTGTACAATACAAAACCAATTTTTTAACATTTTATTCAGCATTATGCGTTGTTAGCAAAAATGTGGTCGTTTCTCCCAATAGTGTTGGCCCATTTGTCATTAAATACAATTGCATGTAATTTTTTTTGATAAAAGTAGCCTCACTTGATGGTGTTAGTATATACTTTGAACATAAAAAAAATGGCGTTAACAATCAAATAGCTTAAAATCCATGATGGCCTCCGCGACTTTTCATATAGCTCAACATTTACAGCTCAGCTTTCAAGTATGCATTGATATTCTTTTTCTTGTAGTTGGATGATGCCTACATAAGCCTAAGGCTTGTGTGTAGGTACTGAAATGATGTGATGGTGTTAAAATATTAGACCCTTGCCGGGAATAGAACCCGGAACCTCGGTAACGAAATCAAATGATATGGCTCAGATATTAGGCTAGGATTGCACTTGGTAGTTGTATGTATACTACAAATAGATTTACATATCTAACATATTTTAATTTCCCGCGTGGTCTCTTAGACCCCTTCACAGCATTTGCGTTACCGTTCTTGTTGAATGAAATCGTCTGAGTAGGGAAATTCGGCAGATAACCTAAAATGGCAACAAATTTTACAAAGAAACTACCTGTGTATCTTACACAAAAAGAAATTCAGGAAATAAAGTACTGGGAGAATGAAATTTCGGATAAATATTATTGAAAGCGAACACGAAACGGATTCGGAAACTTATGCAGATGAAGATGAAGACATTTCAAGTGCGTCTTCACAAGAAGAATATTTCTGCGGAAAAAATAACTTCAAATGGGATGGCCGGGGGGGGGGTGACATAATCGGGCAGTCAGAACACCAAAACACAACACAGTTTTACAGTTTACAGGGTTGAAACGACCTGCAAAATTAGGTCCGAAAGTTGAGCCTGAACAGATATGGAATCTACTTAACTTGTATAGTAATATGAAATATATTTCATGTTAAGGATTGAACTATCTAAATTTAAAATGTATAAATATTAATTATTTAAAGAATCTTTCATTTATATATTATATTAATCAACTTTATATGCACTTTAGTGAGCGAGGTCTGAGAGACTCCTCCACACTAGTTACGAGACAGTTTGTAAGACAGCAGTTAAGGGATAAAACAAAAATTTATTTTTGAACTTCTAGTATATCGTTTTTAATTCTAAAAAAATCTGTGTTCTAAAGTAGGCGCCTCTGAAATACTTTATAAATTGAATGAGTTTAAATCAGAGAAGGAGGGCGAAGATGAGATTATTTGATTTCGCCAGTGAATAAAATAACATGACTCTGCATGTTATTTTTTACACCAAAATTTTTTTTTTATAATAAAGACAATTTCATTCTTTTTAGTTATATCTAGGGCAACTTTTTCGTTGCAATAAAACTGGGAAAAGTTGCATTTATCATTCCCTAAAGTTGCATTTATGGAAATAAAGTTGCATTTATTTTTGATACACTAAATTCTAAAATAAACTATTTGTAAGAAATGAAAAAAATTCTAAATATATCGACAATTTTAGTCGTGTACAACAGTATAATAATACATACTGAAATACAGAAGAACGTTGAATGGCCGATCCTTGGTCAGTAATTTCTTTAACATTGAAAACCTGCGCCAGCCGCAGTCATATAATATGCTGTATCGGATAGTATCCTATAGAAAATCCTTTCGTTCAACATTCAGAGATTTTAAAACGTCACCTACAAGGCGAACAACATATTGATGATCGACACTCACCTCGCAAACTCTGCAGTCGATTACGCAAGTTTCCTTAGGATTATCAAGAGTGCCACCCAATGTGTTAAAGCCATTCTTGCCATTTATTTCACTTTCATCTTAGGACGAACACCTTCTTACCATGAACTTGTTTGGTCCGCAATACTTCGGCGTTTGCAAGATCAGACACACGTGATCAAAGGGTTGATTCAAAAAACAAAAAATGAAATATTAGTTTGATATAAATGAATTTTAAGCTATATTTTCTAAAAGTTGCAGGTGGTTGCATTTATGCAAAAAGTTGCATTTATGCAGAAAGTTGCATTTATGTTGCGGTTATAACCCACTTACTTTACACCCCATGTAGGAGGAATTTTGGTTTTAGTATTTTAAATGCAGCGTAGAACGCGTGAAAAATAGTTGCATTTGTTGCAAAAAGTTGCCATAGTTATATCTTAACACAGTGTTGTTTTATAATCCAAAGTTGAATTATGGGTATTAACGAAAGAAAGAGAGAATTTCAAGTGTGTGAAGGTAATGTGATTGAAATGTTATCATAATAATTTTAAAACTTCGTCAATTTTCATATAAGCAAATACGCTTTCCACTGTAGCATAATTATTTAAGAGAGCACTAATAGAGCAATTTACTCTCTCATTTGTCCCTTTTACCCTGAATACGAAGCTCCGTTTTGACATTTGTTTCTTGTATATGTAATTATTACTGTGCATTTCTTCATCGTTTTACGAGTTTTTGCTTTATTTAGAGAAAGACATTTCAAAGGGTGGATCATGATACAGTGATGTTTTATAGCTTTAATGAATACATTATATGAAATGGAATGAAAGTACAAACAATTATGATTGAATGTTTGATTTCTAAAGTGTATAATTTATAGTTCTAAAAAATTAGTTCTATGGATTTCATTGTCAGGCTATGTGTTTTCAAAACAAATAATAAATGTTACTCATTATAATATTTCCTGTGATGAGATATTCTAGCTCTTCCTTTATTCTACAAAAATTTATTATGACACTGCTTCAGTAACTCGCATTTTTGTTCATGTAACAAAATTTTGAAATTTCCCCATTTTGTTTATAAAAGAATACCTTTTTCCATTTCAACCAGTACTACTGAGCCCTCTGCACAACAATGAGAGAAATACGTATATACTAATATATTTTTGTGTTATAAGTTGAGTCCTTTCGAATTCTGTGACTGGTAAGGTTAGAAATAATCGTTCTCTTTTTTCATTATATTTTCCATACTAATAATTAGGAAACGGATGAATTAAATGACTTGAAATATGGCATTCGAGGATAAATTTTAAAAAAAAAATTCTATATTTTACACAAAAATTGAGTGCTTGTATGCAATTTAAAATGAATATATCTTAAAAAATGTGCCATATGAAAAATGTGCCTATAAAAATGATAGAAAACAATATTATCTTCGGCAAAAGAAAATAGATCAGACTTTTGATTCGAGTGTTATACACAAAAATGTATTCGGATGTCACAATATATTTAGAAAAATTGTAATGCTTTGAAACCATTGTTTTCTTTGAATATTTCAGTATCTCCAGATTATCAAATGTAAGGAAATTGTATTTTCACACATACTATATAAATTTATTTTTCTTCAACTAACCAATAGTTTAGTTAAGAGTAATTTAAGACAATTTAAACGACTGAGAGAAAAAATAGGTCTGCCCATTATTTATTTAATAATTAAAATTCAATAATTTGCATTTAATTAAAAGCAAATCAATCAAGTATTCTAATACATATATTTTGATTGTAATGTGTGATTAATTAAAAATTTAATTTTTATCAAATAAATATATCAATATATAGATATATTGTAATCTGCAAAAACCTGTTATGAACATCTAAGTTACCTGCATCGGTTTCTAGAGCGGAAAAGTATCTTATGAGAAGGAACTTACGGGCTTAATACAAAAAACTGCTCATTGGCTGAACAAAAATGTTTAATTCAGTTTAAATTGTAGGTTTATTGAGTGGCATTGCTTTTGATTAAATTAAAATATCTTTGTGGATATTTCAGTTATTCTAGATGAAAAAACATTTTGGCCAGGTTTTCTGGCATAACAACCCACAACACTACTGAGTCAGCTGTGTATTAAATTACTAAACTAAACTACTGTTTAATTTTGTTACAAAATAATTTTGAAACATTTGCCTAGGAGTGGCTAAGATGTACTTCACACTCAGTCAATCCTATTCAGTAACATTTTACAATCACAATCACAGTTTAGAATGACAGGTATTCTTCAGTAGCAGTCACAGTCAGAACTGTCACAGTGAAATCACTATATGTAACATCTCTAATTATTTCTAGCTTCGCGAGGGGGAATGTGATCTACGGTTTTTAATATGCTCAAGTGAAGCAATTGAGTTGTGTTTTTTGTGGCAAACTGTGCACAGAGAATGCTGAATTACGCACAGAATTATGAGATTTCAAACAATTTTTGCAAAGCAAATTCTTTTGCTTTTTTAATTTGTTTTTCAGTATTCACGTTAACAAATTGCGTACACTTGTGAATGATATGCGGATCATTACAAAAAGGGCATGGTTTGAACATGTTTTTCGCATTTTTATTCGTATTGACGAACAAACTTTTTTGCTTATTTTGGACCAAATTCTGAAATCCTCTTGCAAATGTACTGTCGCATTTGTTTGGTGCCGTGTTCTTATTAACTTATTCTAGAACAAGTGCACTCTTTTCAAGGAATTCCAATAAAATATCTAGTGAGGGGATTTCCTTTGAAATTAATTGCAGTTGAAAAGTTTTTCTTGTTTCTTTATCTAGTTTTTGTAAAATCACTGAAACTAGCATTGCAACTGAAAGTTTCGTTGCTTTCAAATTTTGAAACCTTTAATGCACGAAGATTTTTTTTGACAGTGTCTGACAGTTGTCTCAAATGCCTGGACGATTCATCTCTATTACAAAAAGAAGTGTTTATGTGTGTGGGGGACTGTTGTGATGAATTAAAAGCACTTACAGTAATGAGATTTGGCACACAGGTAGTTCGAATTTTTTGTAATTTTATAATGCGAAGCCTGAATTTTAAAATTTAATCTAGAACATTTTAAAATGAATTTAATAAAATTTAATTATTATTGTTTTCTTTAGAATGGCAACAGCATAAGAGATCGCAGATTCCAAATTTATTTTTTCCGCTTCCGCTTTGGAACGATTTGTCAGCAGACTAAAAAACAGTTTTAAATGAGTTCTTTTTTTCTATCTCATAGATCGTTAAAGATAGAGTACAAGTTTCAACGGATTTTAAATCTGCGGAAAATTTCACATTGGATCGTTATCTAAACGTATGATTTTCTTTACATAAGTAATTTTTAAATTGAAAATTTTATATTTTTTCCAATACGAACGAAGCTGCGCAGAATGATCTTCGTTTGATTGGAGATTCCAGAAATCGGATTTCATTTCCTGCGCTCAGCAAAACATATAAAAAACATTTTGACTGGCATTGTTTAGTTCTGTTTTGTAAAATCGGGATCGTTAAACATAGATTGAAAATTTCAAAAGATTTGAAATCTGCGAAAATTTTTACACTAGATCGATACCTTGCATTTGATTTTCTTTTAGTAAATAATGTTTCGATTAAATATTTATATTTTTGCAAGAGATTATGACGCTACGCCAATTATATCTCTTCGCAATTGGAATTTGGCCGAATTTGACAATGACGAGGTTATTACGGCGTTGCTAGTGCTGTTGGCTTGCGAAGCAAACAAAACTGGAATTCGCAGGGAATACATTCCAATAGGCTACGAATACCATTTGGTTTGCGAAGCAAACCAATTCTTAATAAATGGGAATGATAGCAAACAGATTCGAACGACCTTCGTTTGATTCGAGATTAATTCATTTTGATTTCCTGAGAAACGGATCCGAGTGAAGCAAAATTAAATTATTAAACTTATCACTGGCGTCCCTCAGTGCTTTTTTCTATCTCAACGATCATTGAAAATCGAATAAAAATTTTAACGTTTTTGAAATCTGCGGAAAATTTTACACCATATAAGATACCTTATACGTTTGATTTTCTTTTAATAAATAATTTTTCAATTACATTTTTATATTTATACCACAGACATCTCCGTGATGGATAGGCTACGCATTCCCATTTGGTTTGCGAAGCATACCAATAACCACACAAAAGCAACGGACAATGCCAAGCTAGCCACGCAGTGGCTAGTCTCTAATATTATAAAAGGAACTGTTTGTCTGTTTATTTGTTTGTTTTCTTGCACTCAAAGTCCTGACGAATCTATGGCACTTACAGTAAAGGGATTTGGCACACAGGTAGTCCGGATTTTTTGAAATTTTAGGGTCGAGGTGGAATTTAAAATTTAATCTAGAAAACTTTAAAATGAATTCAATAGTTTTTTTTTCATTATTCTTCCTTTTTCCGCGGAATGAAGAAACACCGAAATTTAGATTTTTCGCCCTCACGTCACCTTAACGTCAGCCTTTCGAACCATGCCAAAATTTCCAAATCTCCATGGAGAGAACACATTCGAAGGACCTTCATTTGTTTCAAGATTCATTCATTTCGATTTCCTGCGAAACGTATTCCAGTAAAGCAAAATAATACTAAAGTTACTGACGTTCTTCAGTGTTTTATTCTATCTCAGCGATCGTTAAAGGCAGAATCAGAATTTTAACAGATTTGAAATTTGCGGAAAAAATTTACGACAGATAGTTACTTTATTCGTTTGATTGTCTTTTAATCTTTTATATTTTTGCAAGAGATTGTAATTGTGTGTCCGTCACGTAAACTTTCGTTTTCAAAAAAAAAAAAAAAAAAAAAACACAGCATATTGCATTTTCTGCCTTTTGCGTTAAAATATAAATTAAAACAGATTAACATTTCCTGCCCTATTCCATTTCAGCGAAGGAGAGCAAAGAAATAAAAAAACATTTTGACTGGGATTGTTAAGTTTTTTTTCCATTAAATCGGAATCGTTAAAAAAGGTTAAAAGATTTGAAATATGCGGAAAATTTTACATCAGATTAATATCTTAGGCGTTGCCCGTGGTGTTGGCTTGCCCACGGACACGGTCAACGCCGGGCTGGCCACGCATTAGTTAGTCTCTAAGAAGAGTCATTTTACGAAAGTAGTACTGGATTTATAGTAAAAAACAATCGATATATTCCAGATTTGTCGATTTTTTTGGAATATCTTGTGGTGGATACATTTCCTATTCACATTTGTATGCTTTCAAAACTTGTAAATATGCTTCTTTTTCACAATACATAACGCTTAAAGAAAAATACAAGTGGATATTTTCTCGATGATTAAAAATCAAGTATCTATAACTAACAGTAGCAATTAATGCTCTAGTTAAATGAGAGAAATGAACACTACTGAATAATCCAAGCATAATTATTTCTTTTGTATTATCGTGATCTCTATTACGAGTCACTTAAAGAAAAAAGTATTTGACTTAAAAATACATTGTATCTTATAACTGCCAAACTTATCAATGTTTTGTTGGAATACCTAGTGGTAGATACATTTCCTATTCTGAAATTGTTTGTAGATATTGAAACTCTTGAATCTGCTTAGTTTTTCAAATACGTAACGTAATTTAAAACAATTTTACTTTAAACTCAAATTATTGATTCTATGAATAAAACGTTACCGACCTTACTTTCCCCTGGATGGGACTACAAAATTTAACCTTTCATCAGGTACTTGTTATTCCAAAGAAAACTGACTCCTCACACTTTATTCGAAGGTATTTTATGTTTAAAAAATTCTTTGGAGGAACACATATCTGAAAATGATTTCACTCAGCAAACTGATGAACTGTATTTCCAATCACAATTATTAATGGCTTGGAAAATCGGATAAAAAATAAATAGTTTTACAGTTTTCATGTTTATAAAGAACAGAGAACAGCCAAAATGTATGGGATCTGGGCCATTTATTTTTAGTGTTATCAATGTGGTTGATTTTCTAGAGCAATGGAAAGAGAAGCATTGAGGATTTGTTCGAACTATAAATACCGGGTGATCATAGATTGACGTGAGGTGTTTAGAGCCTTCTAGTGAGTAATGTATTTATTTTCGATGGACAGAGTGAAGCTGGGATTTGGATTTCTAAAAAAAAGTCGTCGACTCCATAAACAAATTTGGCTCTGTTTACCGAGTAAAATACACTAATTTACATCATCGCGTTCCGTGTAGCGATTACTGTGGATAAAAGAAAAGGCTAGGAGAATTTTAATCATTCGGAGGTGAACTATACGTAGTACCTTTAGACGGCTCTTACCTCACGTGACCAGACTTTGTTAGTCAAGCTTTATTATGAGCGGAACCAGAATGCTGATGCTGTCCTTCGTGAATTTCAGCGGTTGAAGAAGTTACGAAAAGGACCGATGAGTGTAACAAACTAATGAAACATGATTGAACTATTTGAAAATACCGGAACTCTAGCACGGCCACCAGGGCGGGGACGCAGAGCGGTCATTGATCAACAAATTGAAGAAGTTGTAACTGTTATTGTGGAACAAGAGACGACGAATGAGCAGGGTACCAGCAGTGGACGGGCCATATCCCGGCAAACGGATATCCATACACAACGGTGTGGAAAATCCAGCATCAGATATTCAAATTTTAAACCCTATAAAATCTGTCCTGGAATTGCTTCCTGGTGATGCAGCCACCCGAATTGAGTTTTCTTTGAGATTTTTAGCACGCATGGAAGTGGATAATGCATGGCTGTGGCACATTTTATGGAGTGACGAAGCGCACTTTCATTTGAATTTTGGTATTTGGGACATCCTCCAAATGAACACTAACTATGAATAATTTTTTAAATTTTGGAATTTAACATCAATACTTTTTTGCTGTATTGTTTATAGGCCTAGAATACAATATACAATCATTCAAAGACAGGAACTGTTCTGCAAAATTACTAATTAAACATTTAATTACAAGTTCTGTAGGTTACAAATTTTTGACATTGCTTTCCTGTAGTTTATAGATTTTGGACATTGCTGGCCTAAAGGGGTAACACAACTTAGGCACTTTTCAAGTCTTATGACTAATAATAAAAAAGTTATAAATTGTCAATGCTTTAAAATTAGAGCAGATTTCAATATTTTAAAATTAGAATTTTGTTTTTCCAGATTTTCAAATCATGGATTTGTTTAATTCAGTAACGTTTTGTTACTAATTCCAAAAAGTTTTGGGTTTGATTGATTTTTGTGATTTTTTAAATAATATATATTTACGCATACAAAAAGGAAAACATGATCATAAAATAAAAATAACCTTATCCTTGAAAACCTCTGGAAAAGTTGTAATTCCTATAGAATTATTCAGAAAAAAAAAAAAAAAAAAAAAAAACATTCTAAAAACCAAGTTTCATCTTAAAAAATTTATTCAAAGGATCATTTCAGCCACAAAGCAGAAAATAAAAAAAATGTTATTTGAAGAAAAAGAACAAAAAACAAAATTATTTACAATTTTATTGAAATTGTAGCTACATCACGTCCAAAATTGAGTAACGATTGACGCCGTCGCCATTTGACATCGATCGTATACGATTGCAGGACATGTATCTAGTAATGATATTAATATTGTATCTGCTAAATTCACTTTATTTTTCGATAAAAAACTATTAATCTGATGAAAGGAGATTGCAACTAATATTTTTTTTTTATGTTTTGGGACATCGGCACATTTGTAACATAAATTAAATTGGCAAACAAATCGTTAATTCGATCGTTACGGAATTTGGACATAGAATTTTTGAAAATAAAAAAAAGTATATTTACGACTAAGAAACTGCACAAAAACACATAAAAATGCTTTAAAATGTTTAAAAAGTTATTTTAAAGACAAATAAATGCAATTGAAAGTACTTACCAACATATTTTTTGCTTCAGGTATAGAGCTATTCGATCGTTATTGTTGGACATCGCGAAACGTGCTGGATGACTTTAGTATTGTTTCTTTGTTAATTCTTCAAAATTTGAACTTTGGATGCCATCTATTGATCAACATAGAAACAAACTATCCTTATACTCTATTCATTTAGTATTTTTTTCTACAATTCTGGAAAACACATTAGAATTTATTTTCTTGGTCATCATTTCTGTATCAGTTAACATTATAGATGTTCAAAATCCGACATTTGTGATTAAATAATTTAATTTTAAGGATATTTACATTGAACTGTTGTAATAAATTATACTAATTATTGTCTCCAAACAGAACTAAAAACCCTCTGAGAAAACAAAATTAATTTTAAGAATTAAATTTATTTGCTGTCAAAACTGAAAGGTATGAAATGTGTCTTGTTCCCACCTGATGAGAACTTCCCATTTACACAGCTATCGCATTTGGATAGCGACTAATCCATACGCTTGTCTGCAGAAACCTCGCCACTCGTCAAAAGTCACAGTGTGGTGGCATCGTTTATCATCGATTCTTAATTTTACGTTTAAAGTAAACAAAGTGGACCAGTGACCTTTTCCGTCAATGCTGACAGGTATGCCAATATGCTACGTAACTTCGTCGTTCCACAACTACAGCAAATAGAATGTCTTTATTCGACGGCCTTCATGCAGGATGGTGCACCACCCCACATCGGACTTACGGTACAGCGTTTGTTGCGGGAACATTTCTCTGACAGCAGAATCATTAGTCGTGCGTTTCCCACTGCATGGCTACCGAGGTCACCCGATCTCAATCCTGGTGACATTCGACTGTGGGGATTTCTTAAAAGCGTTGTGTATCAAGGACATGTCCCCGATACCACAACTTTGAAAGATCGAATAACGTTCGTTACACGTGAGACAAATCCTTTCTGACGAGTTGAGAGTCGCCGTGGAAAATGTCGTGCAACGCATGCAGTTCTTAGAACATCATAATGGTGGTCATATTGAACCTCATTTGTAATAAACAATAAACATTGTCATTCATTGTTAGCAAAATCGATGCGTACTGTCTCTTTTGGCATTTACTCATTCATCTTTAACACTACTATACTATGCAGCACCAAAATATCCCCTGGAGGCAACATTTGGAACTAACATTTTGTTTAGAAATCGTAATTTACTGTGTATGCCCACCAAAATTTGTAACGTTTCGTCCAATACAGAACTCGCTAGGGGACTCTAAACACCTCACGTTAATTTATGATCACCCGGTGTATTGTGTATGTAATTGCGCTGAGCGCCAGTAGAGGACGTTGTAAACAGTGTACGCATATATCTAGCGATACCACTATCTGATACTGCTGACAATGTTCGTCTTATATTAAACAAGCCACTCCGTGGCTAGCTCGGCGTCGCCCGTGCCTGTGTTAAACCAACACCACAGGCAACGCAGTGATGTAAGGTATTAAACTGGTGTAAAATTTTCCGAAGATTTCAAATCCGGTGAAGATATATTCAATTTAAAAATTATTTATTTAAAGAAAATCATATTTTTAGGTATCAATTTGTAGTAAAATTTTCCGCAGATTTCAAATCCGTTGGAATTTTTAATGTATCTTTAACGATTCCGATTTTACGAAAAAAAGCTTAACAATCCCAGTCAATAGGTTTTTTTTATTTCTTGCTCTCATTCGCGGAAATAGGACAGGAAATGTAATCTAATTTTTTTAACGCGAACGGCACGAAATGAATTTGTTTATTTTTGGAAAGGGAAAGTTACCGTGACGTCACAATATCGTGCGAAAATATAAAAGATATATTCAATTTAAAAGTACTTTATATAAAAAAAAATCATATTTTTAGGTATGGATCGAATGTGAAATTTTCCGCAGATTTCAAAACCGCTGAAATTTGTACTCTAACTTTAACGGTCTAGAGATAGAAAAAAGAACTACATAACTAATGTTAAAACTTTGTTTTATATAATCTGCTGATAAATCATTCTTCCGTGCAAAATGAAAACGGAAAAAATAAATTTAGAATCTGGTCTTTTATGCTGTTGCCATTCCAAATAAAACAGTAATAATTTCATTCAATAATTTATTTTAAAAAGTTCTAGATTAAATTTTCAACTTCGAAGCGACCCTAAAATTGCAAAACATTTGGACTATCTCTATGCAAAATACCATTACTGTAAGTGCCATAGATTCGTCAGGACTTTGCTTCCACGAAAAAAACAAATAGACAAACACTTCCTTTTTTATAGTAGAGATGTGTTCGTTTCATCTTTGAGTTGATTGTCCTTGATCCAGTCTGTTCGACGTGAAGCTTGATTTATTTCACTAACAAAATAGTTCTACGTATCCTATGAGGAAATTCATAAATAGCAGTGGTTCGTACAAATCATTATTTGTCGTGATGACTTGGGTAGAATTAAATTTGGCCTCAATTTTTTCTTGATTATATTAGTACTTGTTTAGAACCCATTAATCTCTTATCTCACAATTATTTTCTTTCAAGCGCAGAAACCAGTGGTTTCCAACTGTCACAGCATTCAAAAAAAAAATTACTTATCTTATGCTGGCCAAGAGCTGAGCACAAATTCAGATTTTAACTGTACTAATAAGGTGTAGTTTTTTAGGCGTTATAACAGGTACCAGTTGTGCATGCCAAAAAAGGCATATAATTTTTCACTGCTGTGAGGTAAGATATCTTGCTGATGTAATTTTCTTTTTACGAACAGAAGAAAAATATTTGTTTTTCATCAAATGACAAAATATTAATCTGAGTAATATTATTTACTTATGACTAAGTGTGCGATAATTTATTCACAAGATTTTTAACGAGCCACACCATGCTACTGATTAGTTCAAGACCTCTCAGATTTTGACGAAACTTGTTGAAACTAGTATCTAATGACCTTATGAATGGAAGCAGGATGTGTTTACATAGGACATCATTTTGTTTAGGAATAACTTTGAAATAAAACATTTCCAATTTTATTTTGTGTACTCAATTAATGACATTCATGGAACGTGACAGTGGCCAAATGACTGGTTGCACTTTAATTTGACAATGGGTAGTAATGAAAAATTTGATTTGATATCTCGTTGAGAGCGCCCTCTAAGTAGTTATCAGACACGCTAACAATGTGTTGGTGAGAATACTTTCAAATAGAGTCCGGATGATAATCGAAGTTATTGAAGGAGTCGATATGTCTCTTAACAGTCATTTTCTGCTTTACAAGTTGTCGCAATTCTGTCGCTATTGTGTGTGTGTGCACCAATCAATATTAGAAACCTAAAAAGCACTTCCAAAATGTCTACAAAAATCCATCGGAAAAAAAACTATAATTCTATATTAGGGTCTGATAACTGCGGACCTAATATTCAGATACCTATGGTATCTGTAGTCAAGTTGAAGTCCATATAGAGAGGCTTACAATGCTTTGAATGCGAAACTCGAGCTTGGGAATCACCGAAAGCGGTCCAAGACGATTCAACTTTTTGTCATTTATAGCTGAAGAACCGTCCTCACTTTCATTACCCTTTTTTTGTTTCGTTCTACAATAAATGTTTGGAAAAGACGTGGTCTCGTATTTAATACTTCCCTTGACATTCCGTATCACCAATTAGAGATCAACCAATTTCTTTCACTATATACTGGTAGAAACAATTTGTTTATTCAGTATTATGAAGTTACATTTGCAGTTAATACTGTTATCGTGAAATAAAAGTTCTACCCGTCTCCAATGAATGAATTGATTAGAAATGGCAGGCGTTATTAAGCACAGGGTCTATATTTGGAACACCTAACCTATGCTCAAAACACATTAATGCATAGGAATAAAAAGTACAATAAACGAAATTTAATTTTAAATATATAAGATTTTAAACAAACCTTGGAACTATCAAGACAAGGTCTCGTAGTAAAGTATTTAGAATATGGTCTGGGAATAAAATAAAAAATTGGTTGATTTTCTTAAGGAACTCTTGAAATGCAATGTTTACTCAAGATGATTGTGTCGTTTAATTGTCTTATGGTGCAATACAGATTAGCAGTGAGAACATGATTGGTGTGGACGATTTAAGTTTATAATAACTTCTGGGTTATCAGGCATGGTTACTGCAATGGGAAAATTTGATAGTGGATAAATGAAATTTACAAGTGATGTGTCTGTTCGATCAATGGTAATTCGTGACAAGACGCCGAAATAGTGCTCTACATCGCGTGCATACTTATGTTTTCAATATTTCTAAAATAAAGGATGTAATAAAATATGGGAGAAAAGAGCACAATTTAAAAATATTCGGAATTCTTCCAAGTCTTACGAAACCCTTTTTAAATTTCTCGAATGCTGTTCTTCTTAATTCGTTTCCTACTCACCTAGACACATTCTCTTACTACACCAGATGGCGCCGACTATGATAGGCTAAATCTAATTTTAAATTCCCAAAGATGTCAATTCTAAGCAATGGTCATAAATAGCTTTTTTTGCTAAAAAATAAGTTTAGTGCATGAATTTACTTGCTCCGTGAGATACAAAACGAAATTCATGCGTGTTTGTGTGTTCAAGAAGTTAAATATTCTATTAAAATTTAAATCGTTTCCTTGGTAGAAAAAGACCGATCGTCAATTTCCCTGATTTTTAGTTCATTTCACAAATTAGAACGGTATAATTAAAAAGTGACTATCTTCTGCCAATGTATTGTGAATTTGATCAAAACATTTGAATAGATTTTTGGTAAGCTTTATTCAAATTTAAAGAAATAAAATTACTAAATCAGCTAAAAACTTGCAAAATATGCAGCCCTTTTTCTACCAAGGTAAAGATATATGATTTAAAGAACTTAAAAAACAGGTTCAAGTATACTAAGACAGCAGCACGTTTGTTTTTTAGTTTCAACAAGATTTGACACGTACTAGTAATGGTGTTTTTAACAGATTAAAGAATTACATCAAAATATAAAATAGTAAAAGATTCATTCGGAATTCTTTTGAGAATTAAACGTGCATTTAAGTTTCGCATTAACTGTCTTTCTGTATTCGAACAAGTTAATAAACTTTCCAGTTTTAGAAATTTTCTGGAATCAGAAGTTTTATGACATTTACCAATCAAATACAAGATTATATCAGTAACTAGCAGAAATACCCGGCTTTGCTCGGGTTGAATTAATAATATGTTGATTGAAAAGTCATAATCAATTCTTTTTCATAAAAGAATGTTAGCATCATTTAAGTGTGCAGGAAAATAAAAATTAAAAACCAATTTAACTTCTCAATCGCTTCTACAATTTACTTCGGACGCAAATATGCATATATGTTGTATCCAACCATATAATCCATTTAATATTCGTCACATTTCTGCTGAAGTTGATTTTAAGTTTTCGAGTGACTACGAATATTCCCGTGCATTTCAGTAAAAATGGGGAATTTTCGGTGGATAGTCTTGCACTTAGTTTTCGTATGAATATGTTTCATTGTTTCATATGTTTCATTTCATTTCATCCATTATTTCACCTAGTATGCGATATTTTCGAATTTCATCATCAATATGAGAAGATGGTAAATTAAATTGTTACAGCATTCGTAACTAATTTACATAGTTTGAAGCAAACGCAATTTTACTTGAAAATTCCATTCAGCGGCAGGTGGAATAACGGAACTTCTGTTAGATATATAAAGCAGAGTTGACGTTTGTCTGTTCTCTACACTAATCCCCCTTTTGACCAATCCACACATTTGATACACTAATATTTTAGAACCCTGCGGATATGATAGGCTACATATTAATCCGCGTTCTATATGTCCAAGGGGGTAAAAATTTACGGCATTCGTGAATAATTTAATTTGAAGCAAACGGAGCACTTTTTTCCAGAAAATTACATTCAGTAGCATGTGGACTATCAGAGTTTTTGTTAGAAATGCATTTAATCAGAGTAGACAAATTAAACCCAATCGATAACAATTTTTTAATAAACAGAAGGTTGATTTTACAGCGCTTTTACAAAAACAAAATCATTTTCAACGAAGGATTCACATGCATCTAAATTGCGTTAGAATAGCTTCAATAAATCGAGTAAGCAACCTCGACTTTATGTCTCTTAAGATATAAAATTTCAATTTTTCAAAATTACTTAGTGTGATATTATTTCAAGATCAACAAAGTCTTGTTAAAAATTCCATTTTCTCCAACACATATACAGTTTTAAATTGAACCATTATGGTACTTTGTAAGATCAGAAATTTGGTTTCTTAATGGAAAGCACGTATCTATTTAGAATGATAGATGTACTTGACTATGGCTGAAGCTTTAAATAACACCCATGAAACACGAAAAACAAATGAATTTTAGTTTATTTTAATCGTCTTTCAATGAAAAGGTATATCAAAATTTTGAAATATATTTTGAACTACAAAGTATGACTACCAGTTTTAATTTAACGTAACCCATCTTATTTTAAAGTTATTTTTGAAAATTTTCATGTCATTCTAAAATAATAAATTAAACATTAAATAAATGTTTAATTTATTACATTTATTACACTGCGAGGGAAAGCGAAGGTAGGAAAGGTGTTTTAAATTTATTCGAGGGTTGATATTTTGATAGGACAACATATTCGTAGTTTTGGAGTGAAGCACAGAATATTTAAACCACTAAGGCCTTGGTTCAATACCAAGCTTATATTACCACAAAGTGCATAGTCTTCCCCTCCAAAAGCACCTACCAATGGCTTACTAATATATTAATTCAGTAGATGAAAAATTATCCGAACTCCAGTTATCCGGATCGTTTTGAGAAAAAAGGAAATCAGCAAAATCCGCATTTTAAAACTTTCTAATCAGCAAATGATAAAAACGAAAGAGTACGAAGTGTCAGTTCAAGATATACGTAACATCGTAGTGAAAATTCCTGGATTTCCGAGTGCAGTGAGTACATAGGCGAGGATATAGGTTGGACATAGGCGAGGATATAGGTTCGATATAGGCGAGGATATAGGTCGGACATAGGCGAGGATAGAGGTCGGACATAGGCGAGGATATAGGTTGGACATAGGCTAGTGGCTGGTGTGTGATTCTTCGGACCCTTGATTCCAAATTGTCTGTGATGATGAACTCATTCAAAGTGTGAGAGAAGAAGTCATTGATGACACGAAAGATGACGACGGTATTGTTACTCAACCAGACGCGGGACCGTCAGATAATAAGGAGTTTGAGTGCCTTGTAATAAAATAAATGGATCGGCAACCACCTGAGTGCAACCATCTAGAACAACTCGCCTCAAGCGCATGCGAGACTTGACTGCATGAAAACGAGTAAAGACAAGCGATACAACTGACTTTGACCGATATATTCAAGCAATGATACATTTTAATACAGTATGTAAGTACAAAGTGTAAGCAACATTGTTTTTATAGTCATTAAATAACATTACATACTAAAGCAAAATTCGTTTTTCTACTAAGAAATAACATTTTCATCGTGAATTATTCAATTATCCGGATATTCGATTATCCGAATGGGTTCTGGTCCCAATTGATCCGGATAATTAGAGTTCTACTGTATATTTTATTCATGTTCAATATAAAGGATGAATTCGTATGAGTTGATAAATCGAATTATAGAACTGTTTTAATTGTCTGGAATTCGTGTATGGATGCAAAACTGAACAAAAAAAAAAACTTTTTAATTAACATTAAAGTTGGAAAAGTGAGTTGGTTGGATTTTTTTTAATGTTTCATTGCGAAATTACTATATTTGGCCATGCTGCACCAAACAAAGACAAACTATGTCAAATAAAAGAGTTAGAGAAACGAATCAAAAAATTTCTCACACGCACCTTTCCAGATGTTGACACTTCTATCTCTTGACTTAGATGTTAGGCGCCTTTGCTCTGTCGAAAAATAGAGAACAATTAAGTCAGCAAAATAGGTTTGAGGCAAGGAAAATCATCTCTAGTTTAAGTTTGATGATGAATGAATGTGATTTAATGAATGAAAAGTGTAAAAATTATGTAAATCGTTCCATTTCTTACTCCAGCATAAACATAAAAAGGGAATATTAATGTTTAAGCTTTATTATTTTCATTTCCTTACCATCTCTTAATCTTTTGACTTCCAATTCTGCGAATCCAAATGCTAAGCATTTTCGTCTGTACAAAGCCGAAGGCTCTCAACAGCTTGATTTTTCCTTTCCCTAAAAATTCATCCTAAAAATTAGTATACATACAAATACATCAAAATGTATCTTTAATTTATCTATATATTTCAAGGTACGCGCAAATAAAACTGTTTTTGGTGCTCATATGGATTATTGTCATTTTTTGCTCTTGATAAGATAGTTAAGTTAACAAGTTTTTAAAAAGAGTAAAAAACGCTATCACACACAACATAATTAAAAATAGGCAAGCTAGTCAACTAATACGTCCTCTAAATTAGATCTTAAGAACAGTTCTTGGAGCACAGTACTTGGCATTTAATTATACTGATGTTATCCAGATATACCACTCCGAAGAATGAGGTGAAAAGTACTTTCCTATGGAATTCCAAAGCAGCAAAAGGTTTCTATAATTTCTTTAGCAATAGTTTTCGAAGTTGACAATCCGTGAAATATATCTTCAGGCTTATGTAAGCGGAACACAGTATTTCACAGTAAGGCGGTTGAGGCTTAAAAATTCCAAAAACATAATTTCGCATTATTACTCCTCGTTTCTTTGGAGGAGTAATAATGAGAAATTACGAGAAGAGGGCAAAGAGTTAACAAAGAAAAATAACTCTTAATGCCGGACAGAAAACATTGACTAAGAGACTGATCACAGGAAATTCTATCCCTTAGAAAAGATCCCCTTGACGGGTAATACCTATATATGAATTAAGAAAATTTTACGTGCTCCAGATTACTTTTTAAGAAATTGGCATGTATAAATATACAACAAAAATACAAAAACTTGAGGAAACATTTCACAGTAGTGTTTGATTTTGAATATCTTAAATTAGAAAGATGTGTATACAAACAAATTTTTTAAAGCTTACATGTCTTCCTTCATTATCTCCACAGTTTCTTTCATTGATGTTACTTTCTCTTGGATGTTAATCACATCTTTATTGAGAGCCTTCGGCTTTTGCCCCAGGTATACTCGCTGTAAAGAATAATGGAACGTGTTGTTCAATTAGGCAAAAACTATAAAGCACCAACTTGACATGCTATAATGTTAAGAATTAAAAGTATTCAGAAGTATAGGAACGAAAGTCTCGAGGTTTAATGTGTTGCTCTAATGTCTTATTTTGAAACGAGGCCAAATCTTGTCGCTCAAGAACATAAATGATAATTCTTATTTGAATTTTAAATTTTAGTAAATTGTGTTATATCCCAATTAGGGATGCGACATCGATGTCGATGTTTCCTTAAAAACATCGATGAATGTACCATCGATTTTTTGGAGATGTTTTTTTAACATCGATGTTTATATTTGTCAATGTTACTACGTTGTCGATGTTTTATTTTTAAATAAAAAACGTACCATTATGAAAATTTAAAAAATAACCAGGTAGCATAATTTTATTAATTAGTAAATTGAACATACTTTTAGACCAAAGTGGCCAAGGGTGAAGGGTCTGAAAAGTAGGGATGCGGCATCGATATCGATGTTTTAAAAACATCGATGTTTATAAAAATATCGATTTATTGGAGCCGATGTTTGTTTAACATTGTCGATGTTTTATTTTTTAATAAAAAAAGAACCATAGTACAAAATTAAGAAAAATAACCGGGCAACTAAGTATTTGTCAGTGATGGCGACATCTTTCTCATCAGAAAGAGTTTTTTCCTTAACTGGTGGATAGGTAGTGAAAAAAGATGTCGGCTTAAGGAGGAGAAAGGTAACAAAATAATTTTTTTTACAAACTGTAAATAACAAATATTGGGGCCTATAATAATTGTAGGCCCCAATATATTTTTTATTACAGGAAACAAAATGAGTTAGTTGTGTCCCCCCCCCCATAAGTTGATATATAATTAATAATAACTAACTATAATTATTACAAACCTACCTAATCATACTTATAGTTAGTAGTATCTATGTCAAGTTGTTGTAAATATTATTTTCTTTTATACTATTCAATTGGAAAATAAAAGATTTGTTATGTAGTGTTTGTGCATTTAACATTATTTACCCCTTTCAAGTAAGGCTGCATACATCCGGTTTTTCAACTGCGTCACCGAAGCACAACTATGCACACATAACCGTGAAATGACGCACGAACTCATTTAGCGCCATTTGAAATTAAATATTCTATCGAATAAAACGTGTTTATTTCGCTTACTTGGTGTAAAAAAAGTATATTTTGAAACAAAATAGACGTTACTGAATGCAACCATTTATTAATTATTATTTATATTCCATTTGTTTATGAAAACAAGGAACTTCAGAACGGAGACTCATGTGCGGCGCCGTGGGGAACTGCGGTACAAATTCCACGCAAGTTGGACGTGCGTCGCCCCAGCGGCGCTGGAGGCATGTGTGCACTGCTCCATTCGATCTAATGTATCTCCAATCGCACTTGCGTTGCGGCAGCGGTGCCACACATTTAAAAACCGGATGTGTGTGCACCGGGCCTTATTAATCCGTTTTGAACCATTTGAATGAAAAATCAGTGATTTCCGCGTTTTGTGTCTGTGTGTATTCGCTCACGCCCAAACATTTGGATATTATTGCAAGAATTTTTTTTGTCAACTTTGGGTACTCAAATTATTATAGTGAATGAACTGAACAGCTTTAGTTTGTCTGTTTTCCCTTTATATCTGTGCATGTTTGTTCACATAAGGTAATCCATTAAATTTTCATAAAATTTCGTATCACATTTAAATCGTATTCATAGTTGTAGTCATTATTTCAGCAAAGCAATCCAACAATAAATTATATTTGTTTGATATATGTATTCACAAATACCCGGCCATTTCGGCCTTAGTCATTTTGGTACTCTAAAGTCTTCTTTAGAGTGCACAATTCATCTTTCGGCCAAAGTCATTAAGATGAAGTGTGCAGTTAAAAATTTACTTGGTTGCACTGCCACCATTTGAACACCAACTTCGTGGAACCGGAACATTTCATGTGTACAGACGTTATGAAGGTTGGCCGAAAAGTTCGAGCACTCTAGAAATGGAAGAAATTCTACTGTGAATCCTAGGTTAGCATTTCCGTTTCCATTGGCAACCCCATTCGTTGAATTCAGCCATTTTGGAATTCGCGTAATGCGTGGGTAATCAGTGTTGAGAATGACGAAGTTTAAAAGAATAGAATTATTTGGTAAACTGGCTATAAAAAGTCTTTTAGTACCTACGTTCAACACAGTTGGGAACATAAAAAATGTTTATTTTGCTACACCCTATAATGCTCTAAAGTTTGACGGGAATTGCACACCTCAGAATTTGTATGAGGTGGATTGGATACATTTCGATTTTAAGTATAGTTCATCAAATTTTTATTGACGAGAACGAAAGATTCCACAGTTCTTTTGTCCATATTTTCCGTAGAAAAAAGTATTTACAATTGCCTATGAAAATCCGGCAAAATATCGGTGGAAGGGAAAATTCAGTTCACTAAAAGCGAACTTACATTTTCTGAGGAGTTCACTATAGGCGTTTAAAATAACATTGTTTTTATAGAAGTTCATTCGGAACCAATTAAAAAGTTCACTATACCCCGGGTTCATTATAGTGGGGTTCGACTGCATTTATTAAGGGGAAATAGGTAGAATTTTCGGAAGACATATATAACCTCTAAAAATACATCGAATAGGGCGTTATGATACTCTCATTTGTCCACAGTGCACTATTGCGAGTATAACTGTCAAGACACTTTTACGTGCTAGTCTCTATCTAATGTATGTTCTCCTGACGTTCATCATTTGGACGCTGTCTCTTTTTTTTATTGGACTGGAAGACATCCAATGCTCGAAAAGCGTAACTGCGGGCGTATTATGAGAACAATATATATAGAAATAGTTTATAAACAAAATACATAATTCAGAAACCTTTAATTAAATTATTGAATTTTTAATTCAAATAAGAATTATCACTTATGTTCTTGAGCGACAAGATTGGACCTCGTTTTATAATAAGACATTAGAGCGACACATCAAACCTCGAGACTTTCGTTCCTATACTTCTGAACACTTTTAATTCTTAACATTATAGCATGTCAAGTAGGTGCTTTATAGTTTTTGCCTAATTTAACACATTCCATTATTCTTTACAGCGAGTATACCTAAAGCAAAAGCCGAAGGCTCTCAATAAAGATGTGATTAAAATCTAAGAGAAAGTAACATCAATGAAAGAATCTGTAGAGAAAATGAAGGAAGATATGTAAGCTTTATATATATAAAAAATTCTTATGCAGATCTTTCTAATTTAAGATACTCAAAATAAAAACTACCGTGGTATTAGGGATTGCAATCCGATCCGGCGGATCCAGCATCATTTGGCTACCTACCGGATCCAGCAACACCTATCGGATCCGATAAACCCGAATTTGTTACAATTAATTAATCGATTATTCAAACCCAACATTAAAGTCTCAAAATTGTTTATTAAACAATCGTTTGGGAATTAATCGATTTTGTATTTTTCTATCATTAGTTTGGAGAATTCTAGCAAAAATAAGAAATTAAATTATCAATAGTATTTTTTCAATAAAGAGGAATTAGAAAAGCAAATTTTGCAAGGAAATGAAGACCAATGCAAAAGACAAACTTTAGAAAAGAAACAGATTTTGAGAAAATACTGAAGAAAGAATAGACTTCATATGAAATGGAGTCAAAGGAAAATATTTATCTCTTATGAACGACTACTTAATGACAGTTGAACCAATTAGTGTCGAAGCTGAGAGGGCCTTCTTCTCGGCCGCTGGTTATATTTGCAGTACATTGAGAAGTAGGTTGGGGGATGACCACAATTAATACGATTTGTTTCCTTAGATCGTTCTGTAAATCTCAAAAGTGATTTTCATTATTGTATAACTTCGGTTTAAAGCAATTAAGAAGAAAAGAGTTCCCGTGTTTGTTAGGTTGACCAAAAACTGCCAAAGATTAGATTTTTATGTAAGTATGAGGCAAAGTTAGGTACAATTTATATGTAATTTTTCAACGACATATAGAGATATGGACTACTTAATTTAAGATAAAAAGAGAAGTACTACGTATAAAATAAACTGATTCTTTTTGATGTGGAAATTTCTAAGACTGATCATCATCAATCGTTTAATACTTACTACTAGTAGTACTAGTAGTGTTACTATTGTTATTTTCTCCTTAAAACAACAGAAAAATATTTCAATCTCAATTTATATAAGGTAAGAATCACTCACCTTTCATTCCAGGCTGCCGCTGAAAAGGTAGTAATATCCAAAGGTGTGGGACATTGATTCAATAAAGAAGCGTATTTTTAAACACAAACTGATATTTAATGACGCAAATCACACACAAATAACGTTACACACAAATAACTGTACACATTTCAATAGGACCTTTGTCCAGTTCAGAACATAATTACCGAGAACCTCCCTTGATCGTTTTTGACATGTGCGAAGGGGGTCTCGTATCGCTTTTAACTGCTTGACACAAAGATGCGGGGGAAGACCAATGTGACGTGATGGCGCTGCAGTAGCCGCTACGTCATGAGAGTTCTTGACATCCTCCCACCTTTGGATTCCAAAGTCATGAGGAATCCAAACACCAGTTACAGAAATCATAGGACAAGTTAAGAATGTCTCCACGCTACTCTGAAAAAAACTAACAAATCACATTAAAATACAAAAATTTCACATTAATTATTCACGATAGTACAGCTAGACATCATCTAGTCTCTTGGTTGGTTTCAAGGTTCGTCCATAACGAGAACAACGAACTTCTTGTTTCACAGGAACTTGATCTTGGACAGGACAAGTATTGGCCTCCTCTTCTCTCACTGGATTGTTCAATGATGGAAGTTCATTCGCTGCCAGTTCCAATGGATATAGCTTCTGTATTGGTCTCAGAAGACTTCCAAATTGGGTTTTTAATTCGACCACACGGATTCTTCCATCTCGTCCAGGATGGGTCATTACGACTTTCGCTAATGGCCAGTTGATTCTTTTGGTGTTGTTGTCTCCAATAAGTACTAGATCTCCTTCCTTGATTAATGATTGTCTTTTAACTTTAGAATAATCTTTCAGCAATCCCAAATATTCACTTCTGAATCGGTTTCTTAGATCTTGTCGCAATTTTAATCGGTAAGCGTACCTCCTTTTCAATTTTGTCGAATCGATTACATCGAAATCCGGAACACCAACTTCTCTAATTTCCTGGAGGAACATAGAAGGTGAAAGAGCTAACAGATCTTCAGGATCTTCTGAGAGATAAGTCAAAGGTCGAGAATTAATCAAACCTTCAGCGTCGCACAAGACTGTAGAGAACTCCTCGTTATTCAAACAAGCTCTTCCCAGAACCCTTCTCAGAATACTCTTCAACATTCCCACCAATCTTTCCCAAAAACCACCCCACCAAGGAGCAGATGGAGGGCTAAATTTCCATGAAATCCTTTTCTCTGATGCAAAATTTTCAATCTTCTCCCAATCAATACTTTTTAGGAGATTAGCTGTCCCTACAAGGTTTTTACCATTGTCAGAGTACACACACAGTGGACGGGCGTCCTCTTCTTGCAATAAAACGACGAAAAGCCAGAATAAAACAGTCAGTTGATAAAGAAGTCACTAACTCAAAATGCACAGCACGGTAGATGGCACACGTGAACAGTACCACCCAACATTTTGTGCCTTCTTTCAGGAACAACGGACCGCATAAATCGGTACCTACTATTTCGAAGACTGCCGCATCTTTTACCCGGTCCTCTGGAAGAGGGATGCTTATGGCTTCTAATGGATGAACAGAAAATCTTCTGCACTTAGTGCAGTTTCTTATCACTTCTCGCACTGTCTTTCTGCTCTTAACAATCCAATAGTATTCCCTGAGATAAGACATCAAGGTTTGCGTACCTGCATGTTCTAGTTCGATATGTTTGCTCATTATGAGTTTTTCAACCACTTGATGTTTATTAGGCAATAATATGGGAAATCTAAATGTTTCTAAATCTTTCCTAGATGCAATTCTAGTCTCAACTCGCAGCAGACCGTCACTGTCTTTCACAGTTCGCAAGTTTAACTTTTCCTCTCCAGTGAAAGATTCCCTTTGTATTTCCCCTAAAATTACTTTCTCGGATGCTTCAGTTTCTTCTTTCTCCAATTTTCCCTTTTTCCTGTCATTAGGGTTTCTCTTTAAATTCTGATAAAATCGAATTATGTAAGCCATTATTCTTACAATTTTGTTGAAAGAAGATATTTTTTGAAAGAATTCAAATCTGTTTGTAACCAAGTTTGTAGCTGAAATTATAGTCTTTTTCCTCTCTGAGTTGACTACTTCGATGTCAGGAGCAATTTCACTAGTTGGCCATTCTTCGAGTGGTAGTTTCAGCCACTCGGGTCCCTCCCACCAACGGGATTTCAATAATTCTCTAGGACCGCATCCCCGCGATGGCAAATCCGCGGGATTAAATTTCCCCTGAATATGTCGCCAAGTCTCTGGATCTGTCAATTTTCGAATTTCACTGACTCTGTTAGCTATAAACGTGGCCCAGTTATATTGTTTTTTAATCCAGTATAAAGCGTTCATTGAGTCAGTATAATAGAAAGTGCGCATGTTCTTCATATTAAGATCTTCTTTTAAGGTGTAAGCAAGCCTGGCTCCAATGGTACATGCAAGAATTTCTAATCTGGGAATTGTAATTGGTTTTAAGGGCGCTACCTTTGACCTAGCCTGTAATAATTGACAGGTAACAACACCCTCATACTCATTGCTTATAAAAATTGCAGCTGCGTAAGCAGATTTACTAGCGTCCACGAAGACGTGCATCGTAGCATTCTCATCTAGTCCAGAGAGTTTTCTAGGGATGTTTATATCTTTCAAATATTTTAGTTCATTGACCCATTTTAGAAATTTTTTCCCTAAAATATCCGGGAGCTCTGTATCCCAATTAATTTTCTCCTTCCAACACTCCTGTAGGATTAATTTAGGAACAAGAGTTACAGGGCTCGTGAATCCAATAGGGTCAAAAATTTGGCTCAAAACTGACAATACGTTTCGTTTACTCAATGCATAATGGGTGTTCTCCTTTATCTCACAGGATAAAGTATCATTGTATAAATTCCATTTAAGGCCCAACACTGAAACTATTTCTTTAAATTCATCCCCAGATAGGTTCAATATTGAATTTTCCTCATCATTACTTGATCGGTTGTGTTTCCACCCCCTTAAATCAAATTGCGCAGAAGCCATCAATTCCCTAGATATCGAAATAAAAGAGTTTAACTCTTCGATGGTGTCCACACTCGCTACACAATTATCTACATACATAGATTCTTTGAGTTTTAGAGCTATGTCTCTTTGAGATCCTGATATATTTTCTAAATGGTAATTGATTGTCGCGGCAAGTAAAAATGGGCTTGCATTTACTCCGAAAACGACACGGCAATGCGAATAAACAATCAGTTTTCTTGGATCTCCTTCCTCCCACCATAAGAACCTGAGGAATTTTTTATCGAAGGGATCTATGTTTATTTGTAGGAAAGCTCGACGGATATCCGAAATTACCCCGTATTTCCCATGCCGAAATCTGTTTATGAGTTTAGGAACCAACTCTAAATAATTTGGCCCTTTTTCAATACAATCGTTCAGCGATGGCGAGTTTATTTCTTTTGCTGACGCGTCGAAAACGGGACGGATTTTAGTTGTTGAGTTCTCTTTAAAAACTGGTCGATGAGGTAAATAATGACCCTTGTCTTTTGTCAGCTCCTCAGCGTCAACAGGTTCTATAATTTTTTCGGACACCCATTCCCTGAATACACTATCATACTCTTGAAGATAGTTTCTTTTTTGAAGCGCTCTTACGCACGACTTTAACCGCTTTTCGGCAAGGTTTCGATTGTCCGTTAATTCAGGATGAACTTCCAACCACGGGAGCGACACCTGATATCTACCTCCGTCATCTCTTTTTAACGAGTGCACAAAATGATCTTTCGCCGCTTCCTCAATTTCCGATCTCGTTTGAGAAATATTAGGTTCCGTAATTCCCAGCGAGTCAAGTGACCATAGGTCGCAAATTTTCAAGTCACTTACATGAAGAGACAAAAGTACTTCATTTGTACTATGGCTTTCCCCCGTTCCCCCCATTATAGTCCAGCCAAAGTAAGTATTCATCGCAACGAGCCCATTTGACAAATTTTTAATTTCTCCTGTAAACAGTTTTCCTGCATAGTCCGCGCCTATAAGTCCGTGGATTTCGTTGGCGTCGCTATCGAACAAACAGAAGTTTCCATTCACTGTTACATCACTGGGGAAAATTCCACACCCTTTAATTTCTTTCAAAATTTCCCCATTTTCTAATTTTGGAATTGGGGCACAAATAGTTTTCTGTTCCATTACATTAAAAGTACAATTGAAACTGTTGTCAACATTACTTAAATTAATAACATATTTTTTATGCTCTTCTTTTTTCTGTATCCCTCCAAATAAACCATGTACAATCATTTCCTGCCCTACGCTTTTTAATTTTAACCTGCGCGCTGCAAACTCTGAAACATAACTGCAAGAAGAACCAGTATCAATTATAATTCTCATCAAATGTTTCTGCTTATTTCCCGAAATGTTTACAATAAGTGTTTGCAACATGACTTTTTCCCTAGAAGAATTACCTAAAGCGCAATCCGTATCTGTATTCGCTTTCGAAATATCCTCTCTTGTTTTTAATTTTCTCTTTCCCATACACATTACGCTGACATGCCGACCCGAGCATAATTCACACGTAACGTTGGCTTTACACCCAAAAGAAAGATGCCTTTTTTTAATTTTGTCATTTAAGCATCTAAAACAAGAGCCAGACCGCTTACAAATGTCAATCCTATCTTCTAAGCTCAATTTATTATTTGTACATAACACAGAGGAATGTTTACTAGATTTACAGAATATACACATCTGGTACACTTCACTTTTCTTGTCCTGACAGGACTCATTAATTAAAGCTGACGCCGTCGATTGACTTCGGCTGGCGCCCCCGTCGTTTTCTCGATTCAGCTTAACGTTGTATCTGTTTTGTGGTTTGGTTTCCAAAACAGAGTTGTTTATATTTAAAAAAGTCCTTTCTCTAGCTATAAGCTGTGACGATAAAAAATTGATCAACTCATCGACTTCGCAACCAGTTGGATCTCTTTCTCTTTTGTTAAATTCCAAAAGTAGGTCACGGGGTATTAATTTGGTCAAAATGGGAACCAATATACTTGAATAACTACCCTTTTTAACCGATAAGCTTTCTAAACTTCTTATATTTTTCTGAATATGATTAAAGAGGTTCCGAAAACCTCTCACGTCATCAGAATTTTTCAATGGTTTCGTATTCAGTAATTCATCGATATGTGCATTAATTAGTATGTCTTTATTTCCAAATCTTTCAGTAAGTAACTCTACAGAAGTTTCATAATTTTCTTCGGAGAGATCAAAACCTTCTATAGTGTTATAGGCTGTTCCGCCCAAAAAGGATTTGAGATAGTTAAATTTACTAATAGCATCGAGATTTTTATTTTTATGTATGGCTGATGAAAAAGAATTCCAGAATGTCAGCCAGTCACAACTTTCGCCGTAGAATTTCTGAATTGTGAGCTTTGGTAATTTAATGTTTTGATTTTCATTTTTACGGTTTTCGTTAGGGGTTTCATTTAATTGTTCCGAGTTTTTAGAAGTACACAGTTGTTGTCGTTCGCTATTAATTTCTTCAATCTTTTTTTTCGCTTTATACATGTATGTTGTAATTTTCTCTCTAAATTCTTCTACACCGTCTAATTCCTCATCTAAATCATCAACGCTCGTTAATTTTTCAATATCGGAATCTATTAGTTTCAATTCAACTGATTTTTCTTTTAAATGTTCCAAGTACAGTTCCAGGTCCTCTACTTAGAGGTCCGGATTTAGCAGTTCTGTTTTCATTTTTTTTATCATTTTTGAAACAGCTGTCCTAATGTGACCGCGTTTCTTTTTGCATTTGGTGATTTCGTCATTCATTTTTTTTTCGAATGTCCAAACTTACTACCGTTTCTATGGCAGTCCCTGTTCGGGCGCCAGATTGTTATTTTCTCCTTAAAACAACAGAAAAATATTTCAATCTCAATTTATATAAGGTAAGAATCACTCACCTTTCATTCCAGGCTGCAGCTGAAAAGGTAGTAATATCCAAAGGTGTGGGACATTGATTCAATAAAGAAGCGTATTTTTAAACACAAACTGATATTTAATGACGCAAATCACACACAAATAACGTTACACACAAATAACTGTACACATTTCAATAGGACCTTTGTCCAGTTCAGAATATAATTACCGAGAACCTCCCTTGATCGTTTTTGACATGTGCGAAGGGGGTCTCGTATCGCTTTTAACTGCTTGACACAAAGATGCGGGGGAAGACCAATGTGACGTGATGGCGCTGCAGTAGCCGCTACGTCATGAGAGTTCTTGACAACTATAATTAATTGTTGGTGACTGATTTCCTACCTATGGATAATCTATATAAATAAGAATGGAGTGTTTGTTTGTACATTCAATATTTTCGACCCATTTCAAGTTTTCTATCCGTTTTGGACCCTTCTGATGCCGAATCCGCATTTTTCTCGTTTGGTGTCTGTCTGTCTGTCTGTATGTTGTGCCCTATACACGTCCACACGGTTTCATATATTTTCACGTAAATTTGCATACACTGAGTACTTATCTTCATTTAGTGAATGGAATTGGTTGCGAAATTCTGTCTGTCCGTCTTTCTGTTCTATGTTCGATTTTGTGTTTGTGCAGGCATCACATGATTTTTATTCCAGATATTTGATTGCAATGTGTTTTATTTTATACATTATCTATTGGTTTAGTGAATACAATATTAAACATTTCTTTATTGTTATGTTTAGTTGAGTTTCATGCTAAAACACCTGAGTAAGTATACTTAAATCAACCATAATTTGGTAGTTTTGGAAAAATTGGAATGTATATTGAATATTACGATTACTTCGATTGCTTTACCAGTACTGCTAAAAAAGTAATTATTCTTTAATTTTTTTTTTATTTATTATTATTTTTTTTATTTATGGAATTTCAGCTTTGATAATTTATTTATTTCGGGTCTTATTTTTGTTCTTTGCACAATGAAAACGATTTCCGAATATTTGAGACACGATATTTTTCAACGAACGGGAATGAACAAGATCGCGCGAGCAGTAATATTTTCTGTTTCTTTCGCTTTGAATTAATTTCACATTTCTAAATTTTGTGCACTTTTAGTTGTAAGTTGTGGCAACTGTGCGAGATCAAGAGATAAGAATGAATCACAAATTAATAACTTTTAGAACAATTTTTTCCGACACCTTTTATTTTGTTTTATTTCGCTGTTTTCTATTTAAATATTTATTATTTTAATAAATGTGTTTTCCTTCTCATCACACGCAACACCACCACAAAGTATTCGACTTAAAAATGGCAGGTAAGTTAGAATAAATTTTCAGTAAATTTTAAGTGTAGTTTTGCCATTATTGAAAAAATAATGCCGTTATTGAAAGACTACTGCTGTTATTGAAAGAATAATTCCGTTATTGAAAGCACAATGCCGTTGTTGAAAGAATAATAATGTTTAAAAAATCCGAACTAGAACTTTTCAAACATTAAAAAATTCGTTGTCATAATGATAGGAGAAGATTGCAAAATTTCACTATTTCACATACCGAATGCAAGAGTGTCACAAGTAAAAATTGTAATAATTGTTTTGTTGACTATGAGTGCAAGAGCACCCATCGTAAATCGTAATTTTTATTTATTGAGTTGAATATGAAAAGAACTTAAAGGAAATTCCAAATCTCTCTCAAAATCGTCTTTTTTAGTAGTAAACTTAGTGTCTCCTTTGTCATTTTGTAGCTTTGTCATACAGCAAGGGTGCGATTTATGTGAAATGTATTACATGAATGGATATGCATGTGTAGGATTTGTGTCCAAAGTAAGTTGTAAAAATTACAAGTATGGCAAAAGGTATTTAAATTAATTTTTATTCTACAAAAAAACGAAAGTCATTGTATATTTTGATAATCTTTTCAATTTAGAGTAAACGAATTCAAACCTAGTAAGGTCGGGTATTTGGCTAGTTATTAATAAAGTTGATTTTCTAATGCTAAAATAAACGTTTTGTTTGTCAATTTGGAATAATATCCTTTTTACCTACTTTCACTCAGCCGATTTTGGAAAAATACATACTGGTTAGATAGACATTAACAAAGTACCATTCCGACAGGATCCAGCCTGATTGGTGTCAATCCGGCGGGATTGAAAATCGTGCCAGATTACAATCCCTAATTGCAATGTTTCCTGAAGTTTTTGTGCTTTTGTATATTTATATATTCCAATTTCTTAAAAAGGAATCTGGGAGCGCATAAAATTTTCTTAATTCATATACAGAGGTGTGAAAATTATTAGAATAATTGTGAAATTTGCAATAAAATCTTGTTATATTAAAGAAATAATACATTATTTTGAAAAATATTGATGCATTTAATATTTAGTGTGAATCCTCTTGTTTTTTTTATTAAAGATTCGATACGTCTTGGCATACTTTGTATGAGTTTTTGGCAATTAGATTGTACTTCGTTGTCATGGTGCCAAATTTGGATGAGTCTTTCTATCAGACCATTTTTGTTTGTGATGTTACAATTCTTTAATTTTTTCTTTACAGTGGCTCAAAAATTCTCTATTGGGTTCATATCTGGACTGTTTCCAGGCCATGGAAGAGTTTTATATTTTTTTCATCCAAAAATTTGGTCACAGATTTTGGCTTTATGGCACGGAGCTCCGTCATGCATGAATATGAAGTCTCCATTTGGAAACCAGTCTTTTAATTGTGGAATTAGTCTTTGTTCATGCACTTTTTTTATACTGATACTGGTTCATCATGCCTTCTACAGTGTATAAACGTCCAGTACCCTGAGCAGACATTACGCTCCAAACCATTACTTCAGTAGGATGTTTAACCGTTTGTGCTGTGCAATTTGGGGAAAATTTTTCACTGGTACTTCTCCTGAAATACTGACTGCTTTCTTCTGATATTGTAAACATTGGTTCATCAGAAAAACATACTTAAAAGATAAAAACACTTTAAGGTATGTAATTTGTAGAGAAATATTCGTATAAAGAAATTTTTAGTCAAATTTATAAACAGTTCTGTATTTTTAGTCAGTATGCAATAAACATGATTTCAGGAAAAGAACTGAACAACTTGAATTCAACTGATTAATTAAAGAAAAATTAATGTTTCTTACCTTGCTCCAGTCATTTCCGAATTGTTCTTGCACAACTTTTGCCCAAGCAAGTCTCTTCTTTGCCATAGCAGATGTGATTTTAGCCTTTTTTCGAGGACGACGAAGATAGAAGGATCACATACATTTACTCCATACGCTTGAAGAGAGATTTTTAGTTCATGATTAGTTGCTCTTCTGGTAGATTTAGCAATTCGAATTAATTTCCTTTCAGTTCTTGCAGTAAATTTACTTTTCCTTCCGCATTTCCCAACTCTAGAATTTCCATATTCACATTTGAGTTCAAAGATTCTTTTTATTCTACACACAGATACTTGAGAAATGTTTGCTTTTTTTTGTTGTTGCGATTTCGTGTTGTGTATGGTTATTTTCTTGGATGAGACACTTTACCACAGCTAGATTTCTAGGAGAAATATCACTTGCTTTACCCATGATCACGCAATAATCCTTTGACAAACGAAAAAAAGTTACCAACTATAAATTAACCAAAGCACCAAAAAGAACTGCTTTAACAATAAAATAATACCGATGCCAACTCAAGAAAAGAAATAATATACAAGCACAGCAAGAAGACGATTTAAAAATTTTATTTTAAATTCGTTTGTAAATCAAACAAATTTTTTATGCAATGCAAACAATTTGATTACTTTGGATCAAATATTTTTCTTTTCAAAAAATGGCATTATTTAACAAAATTATATCCCTAAAACTATTCTAAAGGAGTGAAAATTGATTTTATCAACAAAACAAATTACCTTTCATGAAATATTGCAAGTATATACAAAATGAATCAAGAAAAACTGAAAAAAATCACAATTATTCTAATAATTTTCACACCTCTGTAGGTATTACCCGTCATGGGGATCTTTTCTAAGAGATAGAATTTTCTGTGATCAGTCTCTTAGTCAATGTTTTCTGTCCTGCATTAAGAATTATTTTCTTTGTTAAGTATTTGCCATCTTACATAAAGAAACGAGGAGTAAGAATGCAAAATTATGCTTTTAAGAATTTATATGCCTTAACCGCCTTACTAACGGTCATAATAAGAATTCGAATAAAATTTTTTACTATATTATACGGTACATACTATATTTATTCAATGTAATTTTCACAAATAAAATAGCTTGTCTTCATTTTTTTTCAAAAATACAGGGCAAACTATATATTGCATTATTTGAATACAAAAACATAAGCGAACCAAAACGCTCGGAATACCTATAAACATGCTGTCATAACACCGTATCGTTTTGGCTTCGGTGGTTCGTTCTTACGATGTCATCACTTTATGGTCTATTTCCTTTCATCTTCTTTCCATTAATTTACACGACGAGTAATTATTCTACTCACTATTTATTGCAGATTAAGCATATTATATACAAATGTACAGATATGTGAGGTTTTACAACCGACACAAAGATCTTATTCAGTAACATCTACAACTATTGTCTACATGTCTAAAGCTTTGGTTTCCTAAGAAAGTGGAGCCGTTATCTAACAGCCGTGATACGTCATGATTCCGCGGGCATAACTAGACGGCCGTCTAAACAAAAATCCCGACGTGTCAACTTAGACGGACAGAATACGTTGGAGAATGGGCAACACAGACGGCTGTCGTGGTTTGTTTTATTCGAGAAACAAAACAAAGTGTTTTTTTATTCTCTAGTTTAAAGATTCTAACTTCGGGATCGTTGAAGGTAGAGTAAAAATTTCAACAGATTTCAAATCAGCGTAAATTTCTACGCCAGATCGATATCAAAAACAGTTTTATTATTCAATTATTTACCATTTGATTATTTAATTATTTTTTAAATAATTATTTATTTATTTAAAGAAAATCACATTTAAGGTATCGATTTGGTGTCAAATTTTCCGCAGCTTTCAAATCCGTTGAAATTTTCATTCTGTGTTTAACGATCCCGATTTTACAAAACCGAATTGATCAATGGCAGTCAAAAATGTTTATTTATTTCGCTCCTCTCAGTTCGAATCGTTTGGAGCAGGAAATGAAATCTGGCCGCTACAAGAGAAAAAACGTTCCCCATCTGTTTGAGACTAGAGATGGGCGATCTGCTCAGGAGCTGACTCAAAGAGTCGACTCTCTTGACGGAGTGAGCGAGCGCTGATTCGTCAAAAAAGAGCTATAGCTCTTTTTTAACCAATCAGGGCTGAAGAGCGGTAACTCTTTTTTAACGAATGCGCTTCCACTCTCGAAGAGTCATTTCCGCATGCGATCACCAGCTCAGTGATTCTTTTGGGAGTTGATTCTTTGGGAGTTGATTCTTTTGAGAGTTGATTCTTTTCGGAGTTGATTCTTTACGAGGGTTGGCTCTTTCGAAGAATCATTTCCGCATTCGATCGTTTGCGCTCACTGATTCTTTTGGGAGTTGATTCTTTTGAGATTTAACTCTTTGGCTCTTTTCGATAACTATCGCTCTCGTAGAGTCAATTCCGCATTCGTTCTTTTGCGCTCCCTAGCTTTTTGTTACTTTTTTGAAGTTTCAAATTTTTAAATATCTATGTATTATCATAAATGTTATTTTTTTAAATTTAATTCAATTTTAGATTGAAAGGGTGTTTTTACGGCTTAAGTCATATCACGCCTTTTAGCACTAATTAAAACTAGTCTTAAGGTTGTTATTAAAACATATTCTAACAGTTATTATGTTATTCACTTAACATTAATATAATAATAACCTTGATTTCTCGGGAGTGATATCATTTTAATAAAGCTACACAAAATTAAATTAAACGTAACTCGTTTTTATTGCATTGCCTTCACAAAACAAGGCATTTTGAAAATATTTTATTAAAAGACAGGGAGGGGACTTGGATTTTGAAAATCTTTGGGACAACGAGTATTCGTGGGTATTATATACCTATATCTTAAAATAAATAGTTAAAAATCTTAAGTACTTCAATAAATTATTAATATTTTTATTATATGATTTTAAAATATCATTTAAATTATTAGGAAGTCTCATTTGGTAACTAAGTGGTTTTAGAAAGAAATCTTAATGTATCCAAACACGTCCAAGACACTTTTTTTAAATGTGGTATAGAAACATTTTAATGATATTTTTATGTTTTGTGTTTTAAACAATAGCAATGGGCTATAAATATTAAAAGTATATATTAATAATTTTGTAAAAATATGATAATTATGTATGAAATTTTAAAGAAGTTCTAGTTCATTCACTTGACAACACTATAAATAACAAACTCTCAAAAGTTTACTAGAATCCAGTTATAAGTTTTTGTATTATAACATTTGAAGTGAAGAAATAATGCAAAACTATTAATTTAGAGTTAAAGGTAGTTTCACGTGCATCGCTTGCTCCCTTGCGTTTGCTCTTTGTGTAAACAATTTTGTTCTTCCTTCTCTTTAAAAAAGTTCACTCCATTTCCAAAAGAGAAACCATTTAAATATTTGAAAAAACTTTCTAAAATTATATTTGCAAAAAAAAAGTCAGGTTTAAATTTAGATTTTGCCATGTTTTTGGCCTTTTAATGGCCATTTTCAGTGTTTTCCATTCTTACTTCTTGTTTTCCCGCCTTGATTAAAATCTTAATACTTCTTCAAGTAATTAACAGAGAAAAAATTAAATATGTTTTGGAAAGTCAAATAAATACTCTATCCAATAAAATCGAAAACTTTTTTAGAATTCTTGGTCAAAAATGAGATTTTTAACGTGTTTGGATATTTTAATTGCTACTTCTGTAATCTCAACGGGTTCATGACGGGAATTACAAACGTAGAAGTGTCCTCAAAGTAATTTATTCTTTATGGACAATTTCAAAGTTATATGAATTGACATGGTTTTGGGCCATCTTATGCCTTAGCAATTAAATTTTACAGCTTAGCAGCCCTATGCTGCAATGCCTATCGTCCTCGGGCCCCGTCTCCCTCCTTTTGTTGATTTTAGAGGTAAACTGCGCAATTGCTGGATGAGTGAGTGTTTCAAGTGTTGTGTGCGTGGGTGTTTCAAGCACGCTTGGCGCCTCTTCGTCTGGACACATGCGCTCACGTGACAACGAGGGATGTTCGATGGCCCAAACATATTGTATACATTTCGATGTGTTATATACATTATTATATATGTCAAAGGAGCGGTGAGTCATCAAAAAGAGCTAGCTCTTTTTAGTGAGTGAGCGGTTCCGTTCCGATCCCTGAAAAGAGTCATTTTCCCCATCACTATTTGAGACCGCTATGACGCCAGTCATGGAAATGGCGGCTCCGATCATTTTTGTTACGCTCACAAACAACGCTCTCTAGGAAACCAACACCATGTGTTAGTATAAGCAACGTTTTAGTGACGTCACCCACCGATACATCACGGCCGCTAGATCACGGCTACCGTTTCTTAGGAAACCGAAGCTTAAGTGACATTCCCGCCAGTCCAGGAGGGCGTCGTATAGTGGCAGCGCCACCTAGCTCGGCTCTAATTGGCCAATCTACATTTGAATTTTCTACATCCTCCCCACCTGGATTCCTTTAAGAGTACATACTATTACAATAAAAAATGAACAGTAAAAAGTATTATAAATCAATTACCATTATACAACAATATTAAAATGCAATTAGTCAAACTTCTAAATAAAAATTATTATTGAATAATTTTAAATAAGATTTAAAATAGCTGCATTTCAATAATTCTAGAAAACAAGGATATGCATACAATAGTCACATTAGTAAGTATAAGTAAAAAAAAACAAATTCTAATATCATTCACAAACAAATATTCATGCTCTACATTATACACAAGGTTACTATTTAATATTTACACATTGAAAAATGTAAAAATTATTCTGAAAATAATAATAAAAATTAAAAAAAAGATTATTATATATAACTTCAACATTTAATTTCGTAATGTAATTTAAGAAATTTCTAATTCAAAAGGATACAATAAATGCACAGGTTTTCTGAAAAGTCCCTTTGCAGTTTTTACCAAACAGGCATGAGTGAGATTGTCTCTGCCTTGAATTACTTCCTTAATTATTCCCAAGTCCCACAAAAGTTTCGATTTATGAGTTCCTTCAACCAATACAATATCTCCAACCTTCAAGTTCTTGTATTTTTCAGGAGTTTTAGAATGATAAAAGCAGAGTTCAAGTTGAACAGGTACTGTTCTTTCCATTTAGTCCACAATTGTTTCACTAACTTGGTTTGGTAAAGCTTTCTTCTGGTGAGAGTCTCTTTAGTAGAAAGTTTGTTTTCTATTTCAGCAAAATGTAAAGGAAAACTAAATTCTGTTCTTCCGAATTGGAGGAAGTGAGTAGGTGTCAGCGGTTCTGGATCTCCTAAATCACTAGTTACGTAAGTCAGAGGTCTCATGTTGACAACAGCTTCAATTTCAGTGATCATGGTTGATAACTCCTCAAATGTGAGGAGAGCTCGACCTAGGATCTTTCTCAGAGGATCCTTAACACATTTCACCAGGCGTTCATAGAACCCTCCCCACCATGGGGCACGTTCCACAATAAATTTCCATGTGACACCTCTGTTTGAGATAAAGTCCTGCAATTTTTGCTCTCTTGTTATTTTCGCAAAATGCTGTAATTCCCTTTCAGCAGCCTTGAAACTTTTTGCACTGTCGGAGTAAATTACTTTACAAGCACCACGTCTTGATAGAAATCGACGTAGAGCAAAAAGGAAAGATTTCGTTGTCTTGTCCATTGTTAACTCCAAATGTACAGCTTGGTTGTTGCACACTTAAATAACACAACATATGATTTTGCTGTGTTATTCTTGTCAATTTTAGTTATGATTGGACCAGCAAAATCTAACCCGATGACACAAAATGGAGGTGATTCTGAGATTCTGTCCCTTGGAAGTTGGCCTGTTAATTGGTCAGCTGGTTTTGCATGATATTTCTTGCAAACTAGACATTTACCAATCACTTTTTTGACTTGCTGTCGTCCTTGAGGAATCCAGAAATGTTTCCGGAGCTGTGAGAGTGTCAAAGAAACTCCACCATGCATCAGCTTTTGGTGTTCTCGCGTAATTAACAGCTCTGTAAACTTCTCATTTTTGGGTAGTAGGATTGGATTAATCTCATTTAGGCTAAAATCACCGAGGCTCAGTCTACTTCCTATGCGTAATAAATTAGAGTCATCTAAATAGGGACATAAACTGTAAATCTTCGAAGTTTTCTTCACATACCCTTTTCCTTTCAAAGATTCTATCTCTTCTTTGTAATTTCTTGATTGTATTTCCGTTATCAAGAATTTTTCAGATTCTTCTAATTCTTCTGCCGTTAAATTACCACTACGTTTAATTGAGTTTCTTGTGTTGAAAAGAAATCTCCTTATCCAGGAAAATATTCGAGTTACCTTTAGTAAAGAACTGAATCGGTCTATCTCTATAAGTGCCTCCTTTGAATCTAAAGCACAGAAATTCTGAGAAACTATGTTTCCTTTCGATTCTAATAGGGTATTCACAACCTCTTTGGTTCCTTTAGGCCACGAATCAATATGCTCGGTCAACCAGTAGGGTCCTGACCACCATAAGTTATCTCTTTCGAGATCTATAAGTGAAAGTCCCCTTGTAAGTCGATCAGCAGGATTGTCCCTTCCGGGACAATGTTTCCAGTCTATAGGATTGGTCAAGGACTGTATTTCTGCTATCCTGTTGCTCATAAAGGGTTTCCATGTTCGAGAAGAACTTTTAACCCAATGTAGCACAATACTAGAATCTGTCCATACATGTTTCTTAGAATCAAATTTTAGAACTGCCGTCACACGGTTAATTAATCTAGCTCCAATCACGGCGCCCATAAGCTCTAATCTGGGTAATGTTAAACGTTTAATGGGAGCCAATCTACTTTTAGACGTAACAAACGTTGTCTTCACTTTCTCATCTTTGATGTATCTCAAATAAATAACTGCACCAAAGGCTCTTTCACTGGCATCTCAAAAACAGTGAATCTCTATTTGATCGTAAGTGCCCTGAAAGTCACGGAAGTAACATCTGGGAACCTCTATTTTACTGAGATATTGTAGTTGTTCACACCAACTATCCCACTTTTTCTCTAAGTGTTCTGGTAAATTTTCGTCCCAATCAATGCCCTGTTCCCACAATGCTTGGAAAATAATTTTTACAATGATTGTAAATGGAGATAAAAATCCAATCGGATCAAAAATTCTTCCTGCCACTTTAATTACAGTTCTCTTGGTTTTCTCCTGACATTTTACAAATTCAGAAAGGTTATTATTATCTAATCTAAGAGCATCCTTATCTATATCCCATATTAATCCCAAAATTTTAAAAGGCATTACGTTTTGTGATGTTTTAAAGCATGTGTCGAAATTTAAATCTCGTAAATGTTCCTTTAAAAGAGGAGAATTACTTTGCCATTTGCGTAGGCACATGTTAGCTTTTAGAAAGATTTCTGAAGACTCCTTTGATAATTTTAAAGCTTCTTCTATTGTGAATCCGCCTATCAACAAATCATCCCCGTACATTGACTTATTTATCATAGCACAAGTTTCGGGATATTGAGTTTCAAATTTTTAACATGATGTTTAATAACGGCTCCTAGTAGAAACGGACTAGAAGTTACGCCAAATAATACACGAGTCATTCTCATAATCACAGGTTTTATCGAAGAATCCAGATCTTGGCGAATTGGATCAATCCACAAAAATCGCGTTGGATCCCTATTACTTTCTGTAAGGCTTATTTGTAGAAATGCCTTTTCTATGTTTGCTACTACTGCGATATTATTAATTCGAAATTGCAATATTAAATCAAATAAGTCTGAATTTAAGTTAGGACCTGGTAATAGTACATCATTTAACGATGGTTTAGAAGGAGCATGAGCAGATGCGTCAAAAACAATGCGAAGTTTAGTAGTTAATTTATCATCTCGAATAACCGGATGGTGGGGTAAATAATATGTCAGAGCCCTATTATCTGAATTTATTTCCTGAGGTTCAACATTCTCTATAATTCCCAATGATAAATATTCTTCTATTACAGCTTTGTAATCATCAAACAACGTAGGATTTTTCTGAAATTTCTTAATTAAAAATTCAAGTCTCTTTTTTGCTACATCATAATTGTTGGGAATTTCAACATCGTCAAATTTCATAGGAAGTTTAACTTCGTATCTATTATTCTTAATTTTAATAGATTCCTCAAATTGTTCCAAAATTTGTTTGTCGCACAATGTTTTATCTATTGGTTCATCTCTTATTCCTAAAGCTTCAAGATCCCAAAATTTTTTAAGCTCAATTGATGCTTTATCATCTGTATTTTCCTCCCAAATAGAAGAAACATACATTGTGCTTACTAAATTATTCGTTGAATTAAATCCATTAGAAAATAGTCCATGCAGAGTCCATCCAAATTTAGTTTCACTTAAAACAACAGTTGATGAAAGACGTTTAAATTTACCTGTCATAATCGACCAATAATAATCGGTGCCCACTAGTATAGCTATCTTATTTTCCTTTTTATCCAAATCATCGGGAGAGTCAGATAAATTTATTCCCAATTTTTAATTTCATCGCGCAATTCAGAACTAGGAACGCTGATAATATCTAGATTCTAGACAAATGCTTTCCGTTTCTAATGCTTCTAAGCTCATTGTAAATTCGCCCTTACTATCCATCAACAAAACACACACTCTATTCTGAAAGGTAACTGGAGTATTTTCACTACCCGCAAACGTAATGATTTTAAGTTCTTCCTGACCTTTAACTTCCAAATCTAACCTTCGAGCCAGATCTTTGTTTCTGAAAGTTCTTGCAGCTGCGGAATCTAAACAAATTCGTACATTCACACTATGATGCGAACCGATCAACTTACAGCGGATGGTCTGGAAATAAACATGCGATTGAGATGACTCGGCAATTTTCGGCTCATAAATTAACGAAGAAAGTATAGCCTTTTCCTCTTTTGTTTGTTTTTAATGGCCTTTGGAGCTACAAATTGTGCATTTAATGTTAACTGATCTGTACTGATTCTTTCTATGGAATTTTTTATAAACACAAATTAACATTTAATGACGCAAATCACACACAAATAACGTTACACACAAATAACTGTACACATTTCAATAGGACCTTTGTCCAGTTCAGAACATAATTACCGAGAACCTCCCTTGATCGTTTTTGACATGTGCGAAGGGGGTCTCGTATCGCTTTCAACTGCTTGACACAAAGATGCGGGGGAAGACGAATGTGACGTGATGGCGCTGCAGTAGCCGCTACGTCATGAGAGTTCTTGACATCCTCCCACCTTTGGATTCCAAAGTCATGAGGAATCCAAACACCAGTTACAGAAATCATAGGACAAGTTAAGAATGTCTTCACGCGCTACTCTGAAAAAAACTAACAAATCACATTAAAATACAAAAATTTCACATTAATTATTCACAAAAGTAGTACAGCTAGACATCATCTAGTCTCTTGGTTGTTTTCAAGGTTCGTCCATAACGAGAACAACGAACTTCTTGTTTCACAGGAACTTGATCTTGGACAGGACAAGTATTGGCCTCCTCTTCTCTCACTGGATTGTTCAATGATGGAAGTTCATTCGCTGCCAGTTCCAATGGATATAGCTTCTGTATTGGTCTCAGAAGACTTCCAAATTGGGTTTTTAATTCGACCACACGGATTCTTCCATCTCGTCCAGGATGGGTCATTACGACTTTCGCTAATGGCCAGTTGATTCTTTTGGTGTTGTTGTCTCCAATAAGTACTAGATCTCCTTCCTTGATTAATGATTGTCTTGTAACTTTAGAATAATCTTTCAGCAATCCCAAATATTCACTTCTGAATCGGTTTCTTAGATCTTGTCTCAATTTTAATCGGTAAGCGTACCTCCTTTTCAATTTTGTCGAATCGATTACATCGAAATCCGGAACACCAACTTCTCTAATTTCCTGGAGGAACATAGAAGGTGAAAGAGCTAACAGATCTTCAGGATCTTCTGAGAGATAAGTCAAAGGTCGAGAATTAATCAAACCTTCAGCGTCGCACAAGACTGTAGAGAACTCCTCGTTATTCAAACAAGCTCTTCCCAGAACCCTTCTCAGAATACTCTTCAACATTCCCACCAATCTTTCCCAAAAACCACCCCACCAAGGAGCAGATGGAGGGCTAAATTTCCATGAAATCCTTTTCTCTGATGCAAAATTTTCAATCTTCTCACAATCAATACTTTTTAGGAGATTAGCTGTCCCTACAAGGTTTTTACCATTGTCAGAGTACACAGTGGACGGGCGTCCTCTTCTTGCAACAAAACGACGAAAAGCCAGAATAAAACAGTCAGTTGATAAAGAAGTCATTAACTCAAAATGCACAGCACGGTAGATGGCACACGTGAACAGTACCACCCAACATTTTGTGCCTTCTTTCAGGAACAACGGACCGCATAAATCGGTACCTACTATTTCGAAGACAGCCGCATCTCTTACCCGGTCCTCTGGAAGAGGGATGCTTATAGCTTCTAATGGATGAACAGAAAATCTTCTGCACTTAGTGCAGTTTCTTATCACTTCTCGTACTGTCTTTCTGCTCTTAACAATCCAATAGTATTCCCTGAGATAAGACATCAAGGTTTGCGTACCTGCATGTTCTAGTTCGATATGTTTGCTCATTATGAGTTTTTCAACCACTTGATGTTTATTAGGCAATAATATGGGAAATCTAAATGTTTCTAAATCTTTCCTAGATGCAATTCTAGTCTCAACTCGCAGCAGACCGTCACTGTCTTTCACAGTTCGCAAGTTTAACTTTTCCTCTCCAGTGAAAGATTCCCTTTGTATTTCCCCTAAAATTACTTTCTCGGATGTTTCAGTTTCTTCTTTCTCCAATTTTCCTTTTTTCCTGTCATTAGGGTTTCTCTTTAAATTCTGATAAAATCGAATTATGTAAGCCATTATTCTTACAATTTTGTTGAAAGAAGATATTTTTTGAAAGAATTCAAATCTGTTTGTAACCAAGTTTGTAGCTGAAATTATGGTCTTTTTCCTCTCTGAGTTGACTACTTCGATGTCAGGAGCAATTTCACTAGTTGGCCATTCTTCGAGTGGTAGTTTCAGCCACTCGGGTCCCTCCCACCAACGGGATTTCAATAATTCTCTAGGACCGCATCCCCGCGATGGCAAATCCACGGGATTAAATTTCCCCTGAATATGTCGCCAAGTCTCTGGATCTGTCAATTTTCGAATTTCACTGACTCTGTTAGCTATAAACGTGGCCCAGTTATCTTGTTTTTTAATCCAGTATAAAGCGTTCATTGAGTCAGTATAATAGAAAGTGCGCTTGTTTTTCATATTAAGATCTTCTTTTACGGTGTAAGCAAGCCTGGCTCCAATGGTACATGCAAGAATTTCTAATCTGGGAATTGTAATTGGTTTTAAGGGCGCTACCTTTGACCTAGCCTGTAATAATTGACAGGTAACAACACCCTCATACTCATTGCTTATAAAAATTGCAGCTGCGTAAGCAGATTTACTAGCGTCCACGAAGACGTGCATCGTAGCATTCTCATCTAGTCCAGGGAGTTTTCTAGGGATGTTTATATCCTTCAAATATTTTAGTTCATTGACCCATTTTAGAAATGTTTTCCCTAAAATATCCGGGAGCTCTGTATCCTAATTAATTTTCTCCTTCCAACACTCCTGTAGGATTAATTTAGGAACAAGAGTTACAGGGCTCGTGAATCCAATAGGGTCAAAAATTTGGCTCAAAACTGACAATACGTTTCGTTTACTCAATACATAATGGGTGTTCTCCTTTATCTCACAGGATAAAGTATCATTGTATAAATTCCATTTAAGGCCCAACACTGAAACTATTTCTTTAAATTCATCCCCAGATAGGTTCAATATTGAATTTTCCTCATCATTACTTGATCGGTTGTGTTTCCACCCCCTTAAATCAAATTGCGCAGAAGCCATCAATTCTCTAGATATCGAAATAAAAGAGTTTAACTCTTCGATGGTGTCCACACTCGCTACACAATTATCTACATACATAGATTCTTTGAGTTTTAGAGCTATGTCTCTTTGAGATCCTGATATATTTTCTAAATGGTAATTGATTGTCGCGGCAAGTAAAAATGGGCTTGCATTTACTCCGAAAACGACACGGCAATGCGAATAAACAATCAGTTTTCTTGGATCTCCTTCCTCCCACCATAAGAACCTGAGGAATTTTTTATCGGAGGGATCTATGTTTATTTGTAGGAAAGCTCGACGGATATCCGAAATTACCCCGTATTTCCCATGCCGAAATCTGTTTATGAGTTTAGGAACCAACTCTAAATAATTTGGCCCTTTTTCAATACAATCGTTCAGCGATGGCGAGTTTATTTCTTTTGCTGACGCGTCGAAAACGGGACGGATTTTAGTTGTCGAGTTCTCTTTAAAAACTGGTCGATGAGGTAAATAATGACCCTTGTCTTTTGTCAGCTCCTCAGCGTCAACAGGTTCTATAATTTTTTCGGACACCCATTCCCTGAATACACTATCATACTCTTGAAGACAGTTTCTTTTTTGAAGCGCTCTTACGCACGACTTTAACCGCTTTTCGGCAAGGTTTCGATTGTCCGTTAATTCAGGATGAACTTCCAACCACGGGAGAGACACCTGATATCTACCTTCGTCATCTCTTTTTAACGAGTGCACAAAATGATTTTTCGCCGCTTCCTCAATTTCCGATCTCGTTTGAGAAATATTAGGTTCCTTAATTCCCAGCGAGTCAAGTGACCATAGGTCGCAAATTTTCAAGTCACTTACATGAAGAGACAAAAGTACTTCATTTGTACTATGGCTTTCCCCCGTTCCCCCCATTATAGTCCAGCCAAAGTAAGTATTCATCGCAACGAGCCCATTTGACAAATTTTTAATTTCTCCTGTAAACAGTTTTCCTGCACAGTCCGCGCCTATAAGTCCGTGGATTTCGTTGGCGTCGCTATCGAACAAACAGAAGTTTCCATTCACTGTTACATCACTGGGGAAAATTCCACACCATTTAATTTCTTTCAAAATTTCCCCATTTTCTAATTTTGGAATTGGGGCACAAATAGTTTTCTGTTCCATTACATTAAAAGTACAATTGAAACTGTTGTCAACATTACTTAAATTAATAACATATTTTTTATGCTCTTCTTTTTTCTGTATCCCTCCAAATAAACCATGTACAATCATTTCCTGCCCTACGCTTTTTAATTTTAACCTGCGCGCTGCAAACTCTGAAACATAACTGCAAGAAGAACCAGTGTCAATTATAATTCTCATCAAATTTTTCTGCTTATTTCCCGAAATGTTTACAATAAGTTTTGCAACATGACTTTTTCCCTAGAAGAATTACCTAAAGCGCAATCCGTATCTGTATTCGCTTTCGAAAAATCCTCTCTTTTTAATTTTCTCTTTCCCATACACATTACGCTGACATGCCGACCCGAGCATAATTCACACGTAACGTTGGCTTTACACCCAAAAGAAAGATGCCTTTTTTTAATTTTATCATTTAAGCATCTAAAACAAGAGCCAGACCGCTTACAAATGTCAATCCTATCTTCTAAGCTCAATTTATTATTTGTACATAACACAGAGGAATGTTTACTAGATTTACAGAATATACACATCTGGTACACTTCACTTTTCTTGTCCTGACAGGACTCATTAATTAAAGCTGACGCCGTCGATTGACTTCGGCTGGCGCCCCCGTCGTTTTCTCGATTCAGCTTAACGTTGTATCTGTTTTGTGGTTTGGTTTCCAAAACAGAGTTGTTTATATTTAAAAAAGTCCTTTCTCTAGCTATAAGCTGTGACGATAAAAAGTTGATCAACTCATCGACTTCGCAACCAGTTGGATCTCTTTCTCTTTTGTTAAATTCCAAAAGTAGGTCACGGGGTATTAATTTGGTTAAAATGGGAACCAATATACTTGAATAACTGCCCTTTTTAACCGATAAGCTTTCTAAACTTCTTATATTTTTCTGAATATGATTAAAGAGGTTCCGAAAACCTCTCACGTCATCAGAATTTTTCAGTGGTTTCATATTCAGTAATTCATCGATATGTGCATTAATTAGTATGTCTTTATTTCCAAATCTTTCAGTAAGTAACTCTACAGAAGTTTCATAATTTTCTTCGGAGAGATCAAAACCTTCTATAGTGTTATAGGCTGTTCCGCCCAAAAAGGATTTGAGATAGTTAAATTTACTAATAGCATCGAGATTTTTATTTTTATGTATGGCTGATGAAAAAGAATTCCAGAATGTCAGCCAGTCACAACTTTCGCCGTAGAATTTCTGAATTGTGAGCTTTGGTAATTTAATGTTTTGATTTTCATTTTTACGGTTTTCGTTAGGGGTTTCATTTAATTGTTCCGAGTTTTTAGAAGTACACAGTTGTTGTCGTTCGCTATTAATTTCTTCAATCTTTTTTTTCGCTTTATACATGTATGTTGTAATTTTTTCTCTAAATTCTTCTACACCGTCTAATTCCTCATCTAAATCATCAACGCTCGTTAATTTTTCAATATCGGAATCTATTAGTTTCAATTCAACTGATTTTTCTTTTAAATGTTCCAAGTACAGTTCCAGGTCCTCTACTTTGAGGTCCGGATTTACCAGTTCTGTTTTCATTTTTTTTATCATTTTTGAAACAGCTGTCCTAATGTGACCGCGTTTCTTTTTGCATTTGGTGATTTCGTCATTCATTTTTTTTTTCGAATATCCAAACTTACTACCGTTTCTATGGCAGTCCCTGTTCGGGCGCCAGATTGTTATTTTCTCCTTAAAACAACAGAAAAATATTTCAATCTCAATTTATATAAGGTAAGAATCACTCACCTTTCATTCCAGGCTGCCGCTGAAAAGGTAGTAATATCCAAAGGTGTGGGACATTGATTCAATAAAGAAGCGTATTTTTAAACACAAATTAACATTTAATGACGCAAATCACACACAAATAACGTTACACACAAATAACTGTACACATTTCAATAGGACCTTTGTCCAGTTCAGAACATAATTACCGAGAACCTCCCTTGATCGTTTTTGACATGTGCGAAGGGGGTCTCGTATCGCTTTCAACTGCTTGACACAAAGATGCGGGGGAAGACGAATGTGACGTGATGGCGCTGCAGTAGCCGCTACGTCATGAGAGTTCTTGACATATATAGTTCTGTTTTCATAGGGTTTTGTACTTTCGACATTTGTAGAAGTTACGTTTAGGGATTTTTTACGTGCTTCTACTTCATTCTTTAGAAAAGTTAACAAGTCTGTAACATTTGATTCCTTTTTGTTATTTTGTTCCCTGTGGAATTGCAAAACAAGGTCATTTGGAATACATTTATACAAAATGGGTAATAATAAACAACCATATGAATCAGAATTAATTCCAAGTGACTCGAGACTTCTTATTTGCACAGATATTTCATCATTTAACTTTCTTAATGCGGACATATCATTTGATCTGCGAACTGGTTCTAAATTTAGCAAACGGTTGTTATGCGCGGCAATTAAAATTTCTTTTTTCCCAAATCGATCTTTTAGAATCTCAATTGCTTTCCTATAATTTTCGGATGTCAAGGGAAGGCTACTTATGGCCCTTGCTGCCGAATCCCTAAGCAATGTTTTGAGATAATTAAACTTTTCTATATCTTGAAGAGTTTCATTTTCATGAATCGCGGCTTCATACTGAGGCCAAAACTCTTGAAATTGACAAATGTCATCTGAAAATGTATTTAAAGAAATATGCGGTAATTTTGTGTTGGTTTTTTCTTTAACATCTGATACAGTATCCGTACTGGATCGATTTCCAACTGGACTAGACAAGACTTCAGTCGGATTTTTATTTAAGTTTCCCAAATGTCTACCTACTCGCGACTTACAGAGCACAATCGATTCATTATATTCCAATAAACTTTCCATCTCAGCCTCTAAATCATCCACATTAGTTAGAGCTGCAATAGATTTATCTAAATCTTCCAATGTTGCTTTGTGTTCCATAAGAACCGAGAGAGAATCTATTATTAGATCTGGGTTACCGTCAATATCCTTATTAAGTTCATCATGAATATTTTTAATAAGTTTAGTAACTGAAGTGCGAATAATTCTTCTTTTGATTTTGTTCATTTTAAGATCTTCCTCTGTATTACTCATTGGGGGTAAGATATTTTAAAATTCAAGGAAACAAAATTTTTCCACTTACCACTTTTCTGATGCTTTCTTCAAGAATTATCTACGTGTAATCCAAACCGTTATTTAAGAAGACAAATTCGAATCAGTAGGTTCCACTGCCGATTGCACCATTGTCATAACACCGTATCGTTTTTGGCTTCGGTGGTTCGTTCTTACGATGTCATCACTTTATGGTCTATTTCCTTTCATCTTCTTTCCATTAATTTACACGACGAGTAATTATTCTACTCACTATTTATTGAAGATTAAGCATATTATATACAAATGTACAGATATTGTGAGGTTTTACAACCGACACAAAGATCTTATTCAGTAACATCTACAACTAGTGATGGGAGTATTCGAGTACAAAAGTACTCATGTATTCGATACTTAAAAGTAACCGCAGTACTCGATACTTTTATGTGAGTACCGGAAATATTCATATGAGTACCGGAAGTACTCAAGTAGTTGTTGTTGTATTCATCCTGGGTATCGGTTACAAAAGTACTCATATGAATACAGGAAGTATTCATGAATACAGGAAGTATTCTTCCCTTCGACTTGGATACTCTCCTTTCTTATACCTTTTCAAAAACCTGTAAGGATCCAACAAATCCATATAACAATAGACCAATCACACTCACCAGCTGCATGTGCTAACTTTTTGAAAAGATGTTTAATTCTCGTCTCACTTGAATCTTAGAGACAACTCAGGCTCTTAAATTAGAAGTGAGAGTAAATGTGTCCACCATCGAGGCCAAGAAGATCCATGGTTTCATTTATGTCCTGACAATCAGTCATTAAATTGCTTGAAGATTCCCGATAGTGAACTGCACTCAAACATTATATGTTTAGCAGCTTGTATCTACCAAAAGTATTAAAAGTAAAGAAGGGTTACACTGCTAGTTATATATACTAGTTAAGTTAATTTTTGTAGTGGTGGCTAAGTTTGGCACACATGTTTTTATGTTTACTTTCTCTTTTCTTTTAGACATCTGGAATCTGAAGAAGAGCAGTGGTTTTCCTCTCGAGCTTGATCTTTCTTGTGTTTTCCCTTCTTAAAGTTTGTAAAGTAATTTAAATGTTTGCAGTTTTCCTAATTTTAAATTTAGTTTTTCATGCATTCTATATCTAGGGTTCCTTCGGGAAAAATCAGTTTACATCGTAAACTAGTTATTAAATTTAGAGGTGAGAACCTCTGCTAAAGAGGATTAGAGCTCTTGGCGATACCTCTATAAAAAAAGTGCATCATGATTCCTGCCCCATGGGTGATGTGGAAATGGAATCGTTCATTTTAGGACATGTTTTAAGTTACAGAATATAATTGTAATAGCTTTCAAAACATCAAATTGGTGTATTCAGTCTGAAATATACTTATTATAAATGTAGATGGCGTTGCCTATAAACGGTGCCCTGTTATGTAATATTAGTGCGTATCGTTAGTAGCAGAAAAATTTTCGAACAAGACGATTGTGTCCAAAGTGCCATCCTTGGAAGAGAGAGAAATTAGACATCAGAAGAAACAGCCCCTGAACAATACTTGTTCCATTCTCGGCATTTACATTAATTAGTTGGTTATTGTACTGACACTCAGTCGTGGATGACATGTTCTTAAGATCTGTGGGTTTAAGAAAAAATTACTAATTTATGGTTCTTTACACTTAAGCAAATCCAATTAAAATATATAGATTTTACAAGCTTGGGTGTTTTTATTCAATTGATTGGAATAAAAATATTAACTCAAAATTTAACACCAAGTGGTATTTTAAAAATTTGAAATTAATTTAGTTAAGAAACATTAAGTTCACAATAATAGGCTTTAAAGTTTCTAAAAATTTCAAATTTAATAAGAATTCAGTTTAACCACCCTAGTGGTTGCAATGAAAAATATCAAGTACAAAAAATATCTGATTACAAGATGAAGATTGGGTCAGTTTTTCTCTAGTTATGAGATATATCGTACATCAAGATACGGTCAGTTTTGCTAATGAAACAAATCTCATCGAACATGACCACCCTGACGTTTAATGCGAATACAGCACTTGGGAATATTACTGTGACTGATTTGAAATAATATTCAAAGAAAGCACGGAAGGAAAATAAAGCCATTATGACAACTTGTAGAATATGACTAGATATAAAGTCCTATTTTAGTTGAATTTTCAACGTCTCACCGAACAGGTTTCTGAACTATGAAATAAGTTTATGAAACGATGATAAATGCCCTCCTATTTTGTCATTGTAAGAGCCCGATATTGCTCAGTATGTGAAGCAAAAATCCTGACATGTTAAAAATTTAATATGTATATTGTTATTAATATTACTACCTAAATATTGGAATTACAAATTTATACTAGTTCACTGCAAGTGTAATATGTATTAATTTAATCGTCTAAACTTCAACAAGCAGATTTTAATCTTATTAAATGTGAATATACCATATTAAAAAAAATAATTAAGAATTGAAATAAGGGATAAGTTTACAGAAATATTTTTAAAGTTTCAGATCCTGGTATTAAAAATAACACTCTTACATCTTTTGAAGAATTTTTGTTCTTATGTTTGGGGTTCCCTTCAAAATAAAATTTTGTCTTGTTTCCTGTTGAATGATTATTACCTCAAATTATGGTAGAAAACCAAATCCATAAAATGCAAAAACTTAAATTAAAAAATAATTTGTAAAATCGAGATAAAAATTAAAAAATTCGGCAATTTGTAAATTGTATTTTTGTTTTTCAAAATACAGTTGTTTTTTTAACAAGTTCAAAAATAAAAAATAAAAGTAATTTTCATTTTTACAAAATTTAAAAAAATTTATATTAATAATTCGGAAGAAAAAAAATGTTCAAACAAATAATTTAGAGAGAAAAAAAACCCAATCCTTTTATTAAGCAAAAAAAAAAATCAAACTAATTTGATTTTTATAAATTTTTGCTTAAGGAAGCACATTCCTCGATCCGGATACGAACCAGGGTCCATTTTACTCCAAATCCGTGATTCTAACCACTATACCAAGTAGCACGTGACATATCAAGTTTTTTTACAAATAAAAGCCATATATCGTAATTTTCAGATTCTTATATCGATTAATCGTTTTTTCGTGTATTCGAATAGTACTCGATACTTGAAAGTACTCGAATACTAAGTACTCGATACTCAAAAGTACTCGATTCTGCCCATCACTATCTACAACTATTGTCTACATCAGGGGTGGTCAACCTTTTACATACCACGCGCCAATTTTTTTCAGATACGAGTTCAGATGCGCCATACGACTCAAGCACCTTTTGTACCTTACGTTCATGGTCCTGCCATATCCTTAATAACGTTTTTAATAAAAGTATGTTTATAATTAACATTTTGAAATTATTTAACAACTGTACGTAAAACAAAGTCTATTATAGCACATAAACATTACTTACCTTTAATGAGACTTTTGAGCCTGTTTGGATTTCGGTAGTCTTTTAATATTTGTTGTTAAAGTTGTTAATGAGAGTAGCAGAGAATTCTTAAAATTTGAATCAGTTCTTCGCGACTTCGTTTTCTTTTTAATAAATTTCATGTGCGAAAATGCTTGTTCACATCTGTATATCGTTCTAAAACAACATATATAACTTTTTGCAAATTTTCTTAGTTCTGGGAAATGTTCAGAGGCTAATGAACGCCAGAAATTAATCATGTCAGAAGCATTTTGATCTGAATATAAAGCTCATCAAATTTCAATTTCAACTAAGAATTTGTTTTGAAATCAATAAGTACCATTTGTATGTTACTAGGCATCTTCATTACTTTTTGTTCACTAAGTGAAAATTTGTTTATTAATGCGAGCATCTGGTTTTCTTCTTTAGCCAAATCAAGAAAACGACTTTCAAATGACCCTTGCAATAACTAATTTTAATATACCTGGTCAAATTGTTATTATCCGCAGCGCATCCACTCTGTTCTTTCAAGTGTGGAAATTGACTCAAATCCTGATTTTCTAACTGAGGGATGAACAGTTTTAATTTCATTAGTAATGAATTAATGCTATTTACTAAACTAATAGGTAGGCAATAATGTCATCTTACCTCGTAGCTTCGAATTTAGATAATTGAGATGGCTAGTAACATCAACTAAAAATGCCAAATCAAATAGCCAGTTGTTATCAAATAATAGGGTTCTTAGGTAGTTTAATTTACTGTTCTAAAAAATTATAAATAGTATTTTTCTATTTCCAAAATCTACTCAGAACCTGTCCTCTAGAAAGCCAGCGCACTTCACAATGAAGAAAAGAACCATATTCCAAATCTAATAATTCAATATTCTTTGAATTCTCATCTGTTTAATGTTCTTGCTCTAATTTTAATCACATATTTCAAAACCGGTAACATAACATGCTACATTTTTAAAGCTTTTCCACACTGTGCCTCTTGGTGTATAATACATTGATATTTTAGTAAAACGATTTTAAAAATTTTCCAAGCAAAGTTTTAGTGCCGTTGACGTTGACATACTGATGAGTACAATAATCTAATTTAGATTTACTAGGCATGATTTTACATTTTAAATATCTCTGATCCTCTTGTTTCATCGTGCAATGACTCAAGACTGGCAAGTTCTTCAAAGACGTTAAAATTATAATCAATTCCTCTTACAAAAATATACATCCAGAGAGATTTCCACGATACATCTCGAAACAGTCTGCCCTGGTATAGCGATTTCGTCTGATTTCCTTTCAATACCTTTATATATAACCAAGATGGCGTGCAAGTATTTGGAGACAAGGCTTCTCAGTCAGAATAGGTTTTTTTTTCGCCAACGCTAAAGCAATTTCATAGGACGCTTCTGTAATCGCCTCGTCTTCACAATTTACTTTAGCAAAAATATTTTGTCTTTTGATATCTTCCTTTTTCTTATTCACATATTATTCACATCACGTAATTTTGACCCAAGAACAAGCTTCATCGTTCCTTCTATGTCAGCCTGATGCTGTGTTTTATAGTGTTTAATAAGATCATGTCTTCTATTATGTGAAATAGTTTCACAAGCATTGCAAAATGGTTTTCCTGATGGACTTGCTATAAAAAACAACTCATTTTCCTACAGTTCATTAAATTCACGCTTTTTTTTTTTTTGCGCTTCTTTTGCTCATTTTCTTTTCCGCAGTAATAATTAATAGGAATGTAAAAAAAAAACATTAAAAAGAACAAAAATGGTAAAAAAGAACAAACAGATTACAAGCACGTACGTCGTATCGCACAGAATATTAATTGTAAACTGCCAAAAAATTGCGACGAACTGATGAGTAAGAATGCTGTATGAATTGAAATACGAATACTCTGGTGTTGAAAATATGAAGATGGATTCAGTTATGAAGACTACTTTTGAAAAGAATAAGTAGGTGCAAGGATGCAATGCGCCACTTGTAATCATCCAATGCGCCAAGTTTGGCGCATGCGCCATAGGTTGGCCACCCCTGGTCTACATGTCTAAGTGACATTCCCGCCAGTCGAGGAGGGCGTCGTATAGTGGCAGCGCCACCTAGCTCGGCTCTAATTGGCCAATCTACATTTGAATTTTCCACACATGCATATTTGAAGGCTCTGCGATGTATGAATTCAAATTGTCAAATGAGTGACTGGTCAATTTTTTTAAATCTTGTGCCGTTGTAAATGGTTCCGTAATGGTTTGTAAAATGGTCCCGTTGTAAGATCTAGATTTTCTGAATTGGGTTTCCGTTGTATATATTTCATCACGATTGCCCTCGAAAATTACATCCTTTGCGTTCGATTTGAGTCCATCAATTTTGTCAACATCGGCACACAGATTTGGCACACAGGTAGTCCGAATTTTTTGCGATTTTTGTGTCGAGCCCGAATTTTAAAATTTAATCTAGAGCATTTTTTTAAATTAATGTATTAATTATTTTCACCATTCGTCCTTCTTTCCGGAATGTGACGTCACCCGTAGATGAGAGGACGGTATTATGGAATACCATTTACATTTCTAAAAATAACTTTACTGGTTTGGAATAAAAATCCTCAAAATCATCATGAGTACATACTATAACTAATTGGTATAAACTGTCACTTGCAAAAAAAAAAATACTATTTTTTTTGTTGTTATAAAAAAAATTTATTAAAAAAAAGTTTTATATGTAGGTTAATATGAAATAGTCAGGTAATATGAAATAGGTGGTTTTAAACTAATTAGACTTCATAAAAACAGTTATTTTTAACTATAAAAACCATATTTTTAAGATTATGTGCAGTTATGTTAGGAGGATAGTTGTTTTTTGAAAACAGCATCGCGCGCGATCAGGTCAAAAAACTTGTCTACTTTATTAAATCTCCTGGCTCGGGCAAAAGATGTACCCATGGGCTTACGGACTGAATGTTTAGGTTTTCTTTTCATATAAGCGTAGAACCAGTCTTCGCCAGCAGTTTCGTTCTTAAATGGATGGGGTATGTTATTGCGAACCGGAATTGGCGTGTCGGTATTATGGAATACCAAATATTCCATAATACCCGACATGCCATCTTGGAAAATGAACCTTTAAACGGACGGACAAAACATTCTGAGCTAAGAATCGATCACAGCATTTCAAACTACAATTCTTTTAGTGTACATTATGCTTAACATCATTGTTCAATTCAAGTAGGTTTACTAGTAGTTTTAAATTTTGAAAACATACCTACAAAAACTCTTGATAATCACAAAACACACTTTGTTCTGTAACAAGTGGTACGACAACAACATGTGGTAAACTCTCAATGCACTGCATCATGGGGTCTTTCTCGAGTAGTTCATGGTATTCCCACGTGATAACAACACCAATCAGAGCCGAAACCTTGGCATTCCATATTTCCCGACTATTCCATATATAATACCCACCTCTCCTCTACCTCGAAAAAAGAAGCAAGCAGATTTTGCGATTTTCGACCGCTGACGTCACAAGCGTGTTTTTTGTCCTAAAGCCTTGGGAACCATGCCAAGGTTTCCTGTTCTAGCGTGTTTTGATTTACGTTGTTGATTAGTATGACTTTCTTCATAGCGATATCAACTTTGTCACGGGCAAAGACTATTTGAAGTTTTCTATCTTCACGATCGAAAAAATAGAGTACAAATTTCAACGATTTTAAAATCTGCGGAACTTTCTTAAAATTATTGTTTTAACTTTTTAATGTTATCAGTTTTTGTAAAATTTAATGTGTCCATTAAGATTTTTAAATTTTAATCTAAAATGTTTTTTATTAATTTATTGGCATCATGGCGTTGCCTGTGGTGTTGGTTTGATAAGCAAACCATGTGGGAATACGTAGCAATCACCGCGGATTGGCGAGCGGCAGCGAGCAGTGGTCACACCTGACCCCACGAAAACAACTGCCACGGGCAACGCCGTGCTGGCCACGCAGTGGCTAGTTAGTTATACGAGTCAAGTCGTTTCTTCCATTTTAAATTATCTTTGGCTTATTGTAGTTGGCCCTATCCGGTGTTATTAGGGAGAACATGCTAAACTTAAGTTCCTAACTCATATTTTATAGCGAGTGTGTCCCTTAAACTCGTATAGACAATATATTTCTATAAGATTTGCAAAAAGTTATTCGTACGACGAGGGACTTAACTTGGAAGAGAAACAAAGTTAGCATTTGTGTCGTTCGACTGCGCTTCTGGCGTTCAAATCACAGATTTCATAGGAATACTGCGTTTACATGCATTCAGCCGTGTCCAAGAGCACAAGAAATGACACTTTGTAATCGAGTGAGAACATCGATAGTTGAACCATGTAGGATATTTTGTATTGAATGCCTTCTTTTACGCGGAAAAAACAAACCGCCTCAATTATTTGGACCACTGTTCACACTGGAGCTAATACAAAGGTATTATTCAATACGGGATAACGTCCTCTGCAAATTCAGATCCAAATAAATTACATAAGAGGCCGCCTCCATATAAAATTTTGCGTAATCAATGACCTTTCTAATGAAAATACCATGTTTTATGCCATAATCAGATTCTACGTATTTTTTAAATATTAATACCGTACATGCAGTGTCTTCTGTTACTTCCGCTAGTACATCGTGTAAAGTTATAGATGCCTATCTAAAACACCTTATTGGCAACACAATCTTGTAAGTGTTTCAAGGTTGAACTTATTTCTACTAGAAATAAAAGGCTTTATTTTAAATAAAAATAGGCTTTAAATTTGTTGAGAGATTTTAGATTCTCCCAATTTGTGATATTAATAAATCTCTGCCACAGCACGCATTTTCATAATGCAGAACCAACAGAATGTTTCGTGTAAATTAGGGTACTATACAGACCTTCCTTGAAACTCATTGCTTCTATATTATCATCAGTACTCGATCACCTCTTTCAGTAATGGACTGTCTGGAGAATTACTGATACAAGCTCCTAATTTATACTTAATTTTCCAGAAACCACTGTCTAAACCATACTAGTCATTCTGAAATATCTATCTTCAAATATAAAATCAAAGATTGACTAAAAATTCAGTAATTAACCACCTGGATCAATTACTGGAACACAAGCGGTTTTATTCTCTACCAGTGGATTAACTGTCATGTTTAAGACTTAAAATTAATTTAGAAAAAATTACCATGAATAAAAAATTAGTGATAATTATTTCTTCATGCCCAATTTTAGTTTAAAATAAGAAATAGAATTGAGATCGATCCATCACTCTCTTGCAAAGAAGTTCACTATACAGTAATCTCGTAAATCCCAATGGTTTGACACCTTTGTTTTTATTTTTTTGTCAATAAAAAAAGCAAATGAGTCAACATCAGATTTTTGATGCCCTTTATTAAAAAATTCTACTGGCAATAAGATCATGAATTTGATTAATAGTGGAACCAAATACTTTTCTTACTTTAATGCGAAATGTGCGGAACTGGTCAATTACTAGTAAAGACTAGCTGGTTCTTCCAAGCTGATTCTTAAACATGCAGCTGCTTTGACCACGGCAGATGCTAATTCGTCTTGGAACCAATATGCTTTTGCTAATTTACACACATCCGATTTTTCAATGTGCGGCACCGAAGCCCAACTATATACACATAACCGTGAAATGACGCAAGTACTCATTTCGCGCCATTTGCGATAAATATTATGTTGAAGAAAAGAGTTTATTTCGCTTACTTGGTGTAAAAAAAAAGTATATTTTGAAACAAAATAGACGTTACAGGACACAACCATTAATTAATTATTATTTATAGTCAATTTATTTATGAAAACAAGGTACACCAGACCGGAGACGCATGTGCGGCGAGCTGCGGCGTCGTGGGGAACTGCGTTACAAATTGCACGCAAGTTGGACGTATGTTGTTTCAGCGGCGTCGGAGGCATATGTGCACTACTCCATTGGATCTAATGTATCTCAACCCGCACTTGCGGTGCGGCGCCGCACTTTAAAAAACCGGATGTGTGCACCGGGCATAAATGTTTAATATTTTAATTTGATTTAAAATTCTTTGCTTAGGTATTTGTGTTGACTGCGAGGTTTTGCGGTCATATTTGAGGATTCCCAAGTGTTATAAATATGTGTTCTTTTGCTTATAATATTATTATTGTCTTTATCAATATTGTTCAAGTCTTTCATCGAATTGTTCTATTTCAGAATATATTCAGGAAGTCGGAATGTAACACATTAGAACAGATAGTTTTTCAAAATTTTGCTTTTTTTTTCAAGGATTGGAATTTTGTTTCTGTTTGCATTTATGAGTTCCGTTTATTACCTATTGCAGAAATATTATTCAGGAGTTAATTATTTATTTATTTCCTTCAAAATATCACTAGACATGGGTAATTTCTTGGTGGTACATGTATATTTCGACCCTCTTTCTTTAAATCTCTGGTTTAATTCGTAGTAGTGTGAAGATTGCTGTAAATAAATAAAATATACACTTCAAAATATTTTTAAAGCGTGCAATTTCTTATTTTTAAATAACAAGTAAATTAAAAAAATAGCTTTAAAATAAGATGAGTTGCGATAAGAATTGAAACGGATAGTCATACGTTGTAGTTCAAATATATTTCAAAATTTTGATATAGCTTTTCATTGAAAGACGATTAAAAACAATTAAATTTCATTTGGTTTTCGTGTTTCATGGGTGTTATTAAAAGCTGTATACTTCATAGTCAAGTAACTACATCTATCATTCTAAATAGGTACGTACTTTCCATTTAGACACCGAATTTCTGCATTTAAAAGTACCATAAAGGCTAAATTTAAAACTGTATGTAATGTTGGAAAAAAGGGAATTTTAAACAAGGCTTTGTTGATATTGGAATAATATCACAGCTAGTAATTTTGAAATATTGAAATTTTTTGTCTTAAATAACAGAAAGTCGAAGTTGCTTACTCTACTTAGTGAAGCTATTCTTACCCAACTTAAATACATGTGAATCATACGTTGAATGCAGTGCTTTTCTTTTTGAAAAAGCATTGTAAAATCAACCATCTGTTTATTTAAAAATTGTTATAGATTGAGTTTAATTTGTCTACTCTGATGACATTTATTTCTATCGTAAGCCCAGTCACATGCCAATGAATGGAATTTTCAGGAAAAGTGTGTTTGTTTCCAACTAAATTAGTCACGAATGCCGTAAATTTTTAGCCCCCTCTGGACAAATAAAACGCGGGTTAATATGTAGCCTATCATACCCACAGGGTTTTAAAATATAAGTGTACCACGTGTGGTGTGTATTGGTCAAAAGGTGGATTTGTATCGAGAACAAACGTCAACTCTGCTTTATATATCTAACGGAAGTTTCGTTATTCCACCTGCCGCTGAGTGGAATTTTCAAGAACAATCGCATCTGCTTCAAACTAAATTAATCACAAATGCCGTAACAATTTAATTTACCATCCTCTCATATTGATGATGAAATTCGAAAACATCGTATACTATGTGCAAGAATAGCACAAGTAAAACATATTCATAGGAAAACTAAGTGCAAAATTATCCCCCACAAATATTTACTGAAAATGAATGCACAGGAATATTCGGTCACTCGAAAACTCAAAATCAACTTCTGTAGTAGTCACATTAGAAAAAAAAACTTTCAGCATAAGTGAGACGAATATGAAATGGATTATATGGATGGAACATGTATGTATATTTGCGTCCGAAGTAAATTGTAGAATAGGAGAAATTAAAATCGTTATTAATAAATTTTTTCCCGTACACTTAAATGATGCTAACATTCTTTTATGAAAAATAATTTGTGACGACTTTTCAATCAACATATTATTAATTCAACCCGAGCGAAGCCGGGTATTTATGCTAGTCCACTTTTTTTATGTATTTTATAGGAAGCAATCAGCATACGTTTTGATCACAGTATATACAATTAAAAAATTTGCATAGAATTCCGTCTTTTTTCAGAAATTCTTAAAATTTTTAAGTGAGTGTATACATTACATTACTCTTAGATCACTATAACATGTTTTTAAATGATCGAAATGAGTATATTAACAGTATGTAAAACCTCTGAGATTTAGAATTCATAGCCGTCTACTTACTAAGAGTTGAAATGCAGAGAAATATTGCTTTAATAATTTTATCAACCATCAAAGCTAAACTTTTATAATTCAGTTTTCCCTTCTAGCGTAGGGGAACAAATAGGTTATGCTAAGCTTACCGGAAGTGGACTACATTTCTTAATTTTAGATCTAGAAATGCATGCTAAAAAATTCAAATAAAAATTACAATTGCTAAGATTTTAATTATAGTCATTTAGACTAGTATTTATTTCGTCTCTATATAAAAATGGATTAAATGATGACCTTTGGAGGGATGGGCATATTATAAATGTACTGATGATGCATGGAAATACTTGTTTATCATAACCAGTGAACTTTTTCTAAACAATAAATAACAAAAGATGGCATTATTCTTTATATTGTCTTAAGTATAACTTCCTTTTCGAAATATTATCTAGGCGGCTCCAGTTCGATGTCGGTCTTTGGGGGCTTCTGTCTTCTCCGTCTTGCTACTAAGGGGCACATTAGGTCAGGATCAACAGGTTTAGATACTTTATTAAAACCTGAAAAAAATGTAGATTAAAGTGTTTATTATTTGTAAATTGTTGAATTTGCCATTTTTTCTGTTTCTGAGACTATGAAAGTTTCGAGTCAACTATTTTAGATGATGATCCCCAGTACCAGTTTAGGTGAAAGGTTGCAGTACCAGTTTTGTTTAGAAGACGGATACCAATAGTTTACATGAAAGTTCTCATTACTAGTTTAGATGAAAGGCTTCAGTACTAGTTTAGATGAAAGGTCTCAGTACTAGTTTAGATATTGGACCTCAGTACGGGGTTTAAACGACGTGATTAGTTACTAGTTTCGAAAATGTGTCATGGTCAGTTTAGATGACAGTACCAGTTTAGATGATGGTTTCAAATACAAGTTTAGGTGACGCGTTCTAGTACCAGTTTAGATGATGGTTCCAAGTACAGGTTTAGATGACGCGTTCTAATACCAGTTTAGATGATGGGTTCCAGTAGCAGCTGCAGGTCGGGTAAACCTACCATCTGGTCAGCGGACCGTTTAAATATTCACGGAGGGCCGTATCTAATCTGCGGGTCTGAGGCATACCTATTCGCCACAACTCATACCTTAGTTTTTATATTTATGCGCATGGTTTTTTGTCGACACCACCTAAACCCAACAAAAACAACACCTATTTCTCAAATAGCTAACAAGGCCTGTTTAGAAGAATCTACTCACGCTCGTCTTTTCATAGTATTATCTAGGAAAGAGGTTCTCGATCCCTTTTTGACAAATATTTTTTTAGATTCAATTTCTATGGTAGAGAGCCCATTGGCCTACCCTATGTTTTATAAGTTAAGTTTGTTTAGGATAAGTGATTTAAATATTCTACTTTTTGTATCGGAGTATTTATTTAATTTTCCTGAACCAGCCACCGGGAAGGCACCTGGAGCACTTAGGGCTCCGCGGAGCACAGATGATAACCACTGAGCTAGACTGTTATCAGGAAATGCTATTTATAGATGAATCTTGTGTGGAATGAATTAGCTACAGTACTTTGTTGACTATAACTAAAATGAATTCCAGGGTGTTTCAATTTTTACGTTTTCCTCTGTCATTTTGAAAGATGGAAGAAAATTCCAATCGTCATCTTTTGTTATGATGTGGCAATATGTTATGTGTAATTATTATGGTGTTAGGTATGTTACGATGTACTTACTAAAGAAACAGCTTGCCAAGTACGCAACAGCTGCAGTTATTGCAACACCTAAGCAATATGTCCAAATATAAGATACTTTATACAAGGGAAATATCTGCCTATAAAAAAAAAAGTGATCAAATTACAAACACAAAATAAAGGTAATTGACATTACTCAATTTTAATTTTTGACACACCAATGCTATAAACTAATTTTAATGATTACTATTATCATTAAAGTTATTCTATCGTGTTATCTTGCTTTTATTTTTATGGTGATTAAAAACAAAAGCAAGATAATGATGACAGAGAGGTGGAGAATAGAGTTATAGAAGAAGAGAGAGAAGTTTAGAGAAGAAATAGAGAGGGGATGATAAAATAAGAGATAGGTGAAGAGCAGAGGAGATAGGTGAAGAGGGGAAAGCGAAGTGAAGAGAACAGGTGAGAGAAGGGAAGAGGAGAGAGAGGAAGAAGAGAAAAATGAAAAGAGAGAGAGGAGGATAGAGGTCAAGAGAAGAGGTGAAGAAGAGAGCGAAGTAAGAAGGGGAGTAGATTTGAAAAGAAGAGGTAGTGACTGAAGAGGTAAAGGAAAAAGAAGTGAAGAGAACAGAAGTGAAAAGAGAGAGAAAAGAAAAGCAGTAGTGAGAAGAGAAGAGCACAGTAGAGTGTGGTGAAGAGAAGAGGAGAAAGAAAAGTGGAGAGACAGATGAAGAGAATAGAAGAATGAAGAGAAGGAGAGGTGAAGAGGAGATGTGGAGAGAAAGAAGTGGAGAAAAAAGAGAGCGAAGAGGAGACAGAGAGGTGAAGAGGAGAGAATGGTGGAAAGAAGGTAGAATTAAGCAAAGAGGAGAGAGAAGTGAAGAAAAGGGAGCAGAGATTAATGAAAGAGAGAGAGAGAAAGAAATATGCACGAACCAGCAAGCATAGGGGGGGGGGAAGTGCAAATTCAAAAAAAATTTAGGGAATGCTTGAGAGTTAATTGCAACAGGAATGCATTGATACTGAATTAACATTGCGTTCGTGCCTGTAAATTGGATCAAGAAATAAACAACAAACAAAAATATTGTATGTTACAGAAAAGTCGCTTCGACTTTTCTTGCTACATTCCTATGTTAGACTACTGATTTCATAAACTTACTCTAGCGTCTCAGAGATAGCCCCATCGTCCCCTTCCATTCCTGACGAGCAGCAAGAGAAGTCGGTGGCATTCCAAATCGTTGCGTTGCAATGGTCTGTTGAAAGAGGCTTCCCGGCATACGTAGGCCCAAACAAACTCGAACCCAGACCAAACCAGGCAGTAAAGAAAGCACCGCACACCAAACCAGTGAGTGCACCCTACATTAGAGAAGAAAATATAAATATACATTCCGAAAAGGCAGTGGTTTCCAAATTTGTGGTCTCCACACGCCTAATTTTTAGAGAAAAAATTGTTTTGACCCCCTCCTCTATTTATCTTAACCCTCCAAGTTTTGACGGGATATTTTTCAAATACAACTTACTTATTTTTCATCATGAATATGAGGTGTTTTTGAAGAAACAAAACATAATTACCTGGAAAGATGTATTGCAAAAGATACAGAATTATTTCAGCTACTCTCAACATAATAACCACCGGAATTGTAGCACTTGACATACCGTGGGATAAGTTTTTGTAGTCCAGTGTCATAGAAGTCTGCCACCTGGGAATAGAGCCAGCGTGTCACAGTTGTCACATTTTGCTTACCATCTGTCATCGGAAAAATCCAGACGCCAACGACGAACCATCTGCTTACTCATCACATCCGGTTCTTACACCGAACACAATTGACGATGGATTTCCATCGCCGCTACTATCTGTGCGTTTAAAAACTTTATCACGGATCTCACCTCGTAGTCGGCGGGAGAAGAATTTTTTTTTTTTTTTCTAATGGCGGGCACATTTTGACCGAAGTCATTGGCCACTACAAGGCCGGAAGTGATGGCCACTTGTGAAGGAGCACCCAGTGGGAGGGCCATCATTGCCCCTAACAATTACATCGTAATTTTGAACCATGTTCAGATGACGAAGCAACACCTAAGCTGGTATACGCTTACAAACATCCATGCCCGAACCCGGATTCGAACCGGGGACCTTCCGATCTAGAGGCTAACACCTTAACCACTATACCGGTTGGTCGGCGCGGGAGAAGAAATGAGTGCCGGCATCTTCGCGCACTACAACGACGTTATTGTAAGCGATCGGGAAGTTACAACTGCCACACATACGATAGCCACACCCACAATTTACCTGGCTTGTGCCTTCGAGTTTCGTGCCTTTTGCATCGCCATCTTTTGGCGACGTGGGAATTTCTGGATGACCCTCGTATTTGCCTGATGCACAACTCTCCATAACAATAGCGTAACGTTCTTATAAAACCAAGATCCAGAAATCATCTGATACTTTTTAATTCGGAAAAATTCGATACAAATTTTGAGACTTGACATCTTTGAATTGCAGGATTGTTTCCCGTGATTATAGAACAGGTGTAACGCGTTAAACTCCAACCTGGCGAAAAAATTTCACTGATTAGTTGAAGTGAAAAAATAATTTACCAACACTTACCAACTTATTGATTCTCCGGTATTTAAATTTCACTGTTCCCTTCTAGTTTCGACAATTGCATACACTAATTTATCTGCACTCAACAATTCCTTGGATATTTCAGTTGAAACGTCTTGTTAACATGTTTATTCGATTCATTCTGTTGAAATGTATGAACCTTTCTTAATAACGTGTTGATTCCTCCTCACTTAAAACACACAAAGGATAAAACGTACTGATTCACTGTGAAGTAAATCCTTTACTATCACTTACTGACTCATTGGTTCTCTCAGTTAGTACCCCCAAGAGATAAATTGCAAGTGTTGGTCCAAGAATCATTCCATCCAAAACAATGGCGCCTTGCAGAATGCTGGTGAACATTGAAGTCAGGAAGGCCAGTCCAACAATCGCACAACCATGTACTAGAACTGAAATAGAAAAAATATATTTACAAATAAAAAATAAAATAAACTAATGTATGTCATTGTGGCGAATACAAGACTGTGATTCCTCCAAATGGTTTCGACGAGATATCTTGTCCATCAAGATCTGACTAAATTTGCTTATGTGATGAGTATCACGTTATCAATATACTGCCAATTTTTTTTTATAATGAAGAGATCAAGATCTGGTCAATTTTTTCTAATTATAAGATATCTTGACCTTTTAAGATCTGGTCAGTTTTCTTCTAATGATAAGATATCTTGTCCGTCAAGATTTGGTCAGTTTCTTCTAATTAATAAGATATATTGACCTTTTAAGATCTGGTCAGTTTTCTTCTAATGATAAGATAACTCGTCCGTCAAGATCTATTTAGTTATCTAAGATATCTTGTCCATTAAGATCTATCTAGTTATCTTCTATTGATAAGATATCTTGTCCATCAAGATTTGGTCAGTTTCTTCTAATTATAAGATATCTTGACCTTTTAAGATCTGGTCAGTTTTCTTCTAATGATAAGATATCTTGTCCGTCAAGATTTGGTCAGTTTCTTCTAATTAATAAGATATATTGACCTTTTAAGATCTGGTCAGTTTTCTTCTAATGATAAGATAACTCGTCCGTCAAGATCTATTTAGTTATCTAAGATATCTTGTCCATTAAGATCTATCTAGTTATCTTCTAATGATAAGATATCTTGTCCATCAAGATTTGGTCAGTTTCTTCTAATTATAAGATATCTTGACCTTTTAAGATCTGGTCAGTTTTCTTCTAATGATAAGATATCTCGTCCGTCAAGATCTATTTAGTTATCTTCTAATGATAAGATAACTTGTCCATCAAGATTTGGTCAGTTACTTCTAATTATACGATATATTGACCTTTCAAGATCTGGTCAGTTATCTTCTGATGATAAGATATCTTCGCAGCAAGATCTGGTCAGTTTGCTAGTGACGATATATCTCGTCGGTACTCATCAGGAGGGTTAACCATAACATGAGGGGTTAAGAAACCTAGAAAGATTAGCTGATGCATGTGTGTACTCTCTGGCATTGATCCAACTACTAAAAATTACGCTCGTACAGAAGCTTCAAAACGAAGAAAGAAATGTGAATTTCTTGTTCTTTGGGGCTGGTTAGTTTTTGATGGTGCAAGTAATAGGCAACGTATACGTATAGCCATATATGTGCATAGAAATATTTACTGATGCAAATAAGAGAAATTGACTCAGGGTAAAACATAGAGAGTCCTTGCATGTATATGCAGTTATCTTACCTAAGACTTTAGCCCACCGATGGAGTTTTAGTTTCAAAATCTTTTCTGGTGGGATCCAGGAGAGCATGAAATCTTCCACGACCACCGTGGAGAGAGCGTTGAGAGCTGATGACAGCGTACTGATGGAGGCGCTCAGAATCCCAGAAATGCACAATCCTGCCAGTCCGGGGTACTGCATCAGACGGCTGACGATGTAATAGGGCGCAATCTGGAAATGGACATACTCGTCTGTTCAAATGTCTGCAAATGCGACAACGTGTTGTTGTTGTTTCTTATGCCTACACTGGCAGACCAAAGGAGTGCCAGGTCCGTCGAAGACGGCAAAAGGCGAGGGGTGCGGCTTCCATGCAAGTGAGCCCCGTTGGGAGGAAGTCCGACTTAGCTCGAATTTTTATACAACAGATGGCAGCACATCGACACGTCTCGTTTTTACGGTCACATTTTCACGCTACTCAGGCACACGGTTGTAATTTTGATCCAAACCAGAGACCCACTAATCCCTGGTTGGGCATCCCCAGAGGTATTGATTTATTATGGGAACATAGAGGATTTTGTGGCCACGACAGATTTTTCGTGCACCAGTCACCTTTAGCGTACACGGGAGTTTTTCGGTCAGCTGGGCTCGAAGTCACGATCAGTCAGTCCCTACCGACCAGGCCACCCGGTCCTTATGTGACAACGTACAATTGGAAATTATGTCGAAATTTTACTTTCCTCAAAGTAGTTCATATCTGTTTAGTTAGTGAGTACATATGAGGACTATCGCGTCTTTCTAGGAATGGCTCTTCGTTGCGTGGACGATTCTATTTTGGAACGTAGGTAGGTCGGTGGATATTAAACTCGTAGAAAGTAGAGCCTTAACAGTTAGTGAACTAATACATGCAGATATATATGGACTCAATCAATTGAAGATGAGAGATTTTTACTTCTAAAAGAGGAAAATGAATCTGAAGTGGGAAATATTTGAAGATACAGTTAAAAATCGTCGAAATACAAACTTGTAGAAAAAATTTAAGTGTTGCGTGGTGACAGCAGTACAAGAATAGCCAACAGAGCTAAGACGGGAGATGCACAAAAACTATTGAGGTTTCCCTCAGTCCGGTACTGGTAATATTTTAACAAGTAAATAATCAATAATAGCTCACTGTGGATCAAAACAAGTTACGAAAGAATCGAACTGAAGAATCGATTCACTTATCACGAGTTAATATCTACCGATCAACCTACGGTCCTGAATAGAATCGTCCACGTAACGAAGAGCCATTCCTAGAAAGACGCGCTAGTACATATGAGGCAGTTTGACCAGGTGTGATTTAGAATGATTTTTACGCATATTATATCAAACTTTTTTGTTGAAGATACATACTTTCTATTAGGAAATGTTTCAGAGTATGCTATTGGGAAAACAGATGCTTTTCTGTGAAGATAGTAAATGCTGATGGCTAGTATTTTTGTGGTAGGCGTGGTACCTGTACGTAATCCGTATCGGTTAATCGGAATTAAAATGCCCGTCTTTCTGGAGTTTACGCTTCGAATCCTTCCAATATAGTAACTTCTCAATACATCAAGCTTCTTTGGAACCAGAAAAATTCGCGATATATTGATGAGAGCGATATATAGTGTAGAGAAAAACTTACTCAGTAGATATTGTCGGAGCACGCGCTGATTGGTAGCAGTCGGTCATATGACCCAGCCGAGATGTGCGTAATAGCAGAACCTTTGTAGCTTCCATCGGAACAAAATGTATGAGACTTGGTTCTCTAGCGGTACACATTACTCATTTTAGCAGATTATATCTTTGTACATAATGTATATACTTGTTCATACGTGTTTGAAATAAAACACAAGAAACAAGTTTGTCCGTCACTCTAACAGAACGCTACAGTTCCAAATAAGTAGTACGCCTACAGCCGGAGCCAGCGAGCTCTATGGATAAACACCAAGTTGAGGGATCGGTTAAATTTGCTCTTACCAAGTTGGAGAACTTTATATTGGAGAAATCGCAAATGGAAGTACCTTCAAACATCGAAATAGATGTGAAACTCAGGACAATTGACTCTTTACGTCGCAAAATAGATAATATTCGGGATTCGTACTATGGAATACCTGATCTGCCAAATCTACTTGCGATAAAAGAAGATATCGATGAAATCGAAAATCGCCTTGAACTCGCTGAGTTGAGTTTGAAATTATTTTTAATTAAACCTTCTAGTTCTAGTACTGGACCTTCACTCAATGTCTCAAATGACAATGTGGATGTCGAAACTAAATCGAAAATACGTTTGCCTGAGATTCCACTTCCAACCTTTTCTGGTCAGTACGAAGAGTGGAATAACTTCAAAAAGTCAATTTGAATCTTTAATAAGTGAAAATCTTTCTTTGTGATTCACAAAAGCTGTTTTATTTGCGCGCTTCCCTCAGGGGTGAAGCCAAAAACTTACAGTCTGTAGATGACTCATTCGGTTCCTTAGGTTGGCGAGCGTAAGTGAGCAGGAGGCGGAGCCCCCTAGTGTTACAAAAGTTGGATAAGTAAACGAGAAAACAGTTCGAATTTTCTTTGAAATCGAACGAACCTCCAGACTTTGAAAACTTAATTTCGTTTCTGGAAGCAAGAGCTTCTATTTTGAAACCATAAATCAAACTCCTTCCTCAATTTTGAGTAATAAAAGGATTTCCAATTCTTATCCTAAAGCAAAAGCTTTGATGATTCAGTCGAACGACGAAATTAACAAGAAACGATAGTGCTCTTTGTGTGCTTATGAGTGCCCTGTTTTTCTGAAAATGATTACTAAACAGAGGTTTGATCATGCTAAAAAAAGCAAAATTTGTGTGAACTGCTTACACCTTCATAAAACCAAATGACTGTCTATGTTCAAATGCAGGATTTGTTCGAAGTCTCATCATACGTTATAACTAGGGCTCGGATCGATATGCAAAATTATGACCTGAAATATGCATTTCAAAATCACAAAATATGCACTAAACTCCCCAAATATGCGAAATAGTAAAAAAAAAATATTAATTCTTACATAAAGGGGTAGTGAATAGAATAACGTGAACTTGAACCACACTTTCATTCAATTAATTCACAATTTTATTTTTACAGCGCAGTTATAGATAATAAAAAATATACAAAGCAACAAATTAATAAATCTTACATCGTTGGGGGAAAATGTAGATTAAAATTAAAGCATTTCAAATTTCCTCCGGAATGTAACTAGGTGGGTAGACGGGACATGTGTCCGCGACGGAATGAGTAGGGTTGCTAAACATGCCAACGACTTTTTTTACTAGTATATATATTTACGCATGATAAAAAAATGAAGAGGAAAATTTATTAGTTGACTACAAAAACCAAAAACTATAAAAGGAACTAAATGCAAATTGTGTGAAGGGTTGCACGAGTCTGATGTGAGTAAAGAAGTTTAGGATAACGGGCTCGTGTCTCGGAAGTTTCCTGTCTTCCAAGTGGCTTTGATGCGCCGACAAACGAAACTGAATTCGGTTAGCTTTAAAAGTGTCTAGTTGAGACGTCAGTTTTACGGTTCGATTATTTGTCAAGGAAATTGCTGCAAATTAATCGATTTACTTTTGAAAATTAAAAATAAGTCCTTACCATCTTTGTAGAATTTAAAAATTTTGAATTTGTTGAATTAATGTGTGGTGGCCAATACAGGTATTGTCGGGGAGGTGTTCCCGGTGTTCAGGTGTTCCCGGGCGAAAACTAGTTTAGTTACATCCCTGAACATCTTCCAACTAATTGAAATTACATTGAATAATCAATGTTTTTTCAAGGTTTTCAACATTGAAACTTCGTCTATTGTTACTTAAAACGTTCTTCAATGAGGAGAATGACCTTTCCACGTCACATGCGACGATGGGGAGAAATCGGTAAGATAGTATTTCTTGAGGGTCCGTCAACTCACATTCTGGTACAACCTCTCCATTCAAAATCTTTGACACAGCCTGAGAAGTCTTCCATTCAGGATTTTTTTTCAGTACCGCATCCAGCTTCTTCCTTGTGCTTTCCCCGATGGGCCCGTTCCACTCTTTACTTTTCGTAATCAAGTCATCGATTAGAGACACAGAATTACACAGATCCATTCCTCTACTTTCCAGAGTGGTAATTAAATCAGGAAAATTGCCAAAATTGGATCTGACGTAAGCCACATTTTGGACCACAGAAGAGTTGTTCAGTGCAGCTTTTGCTTTCACAATAGCTTGGTTTCCGGTATCATCAAAACTTCCAATCAATTCTTTCAATTATTGGTGATGTTCAGCAAAATAATTAGCCGCAGAAATCTACGTGCCCCATCTTGTGATTATTGGTTCAGGTGGTAGAGGAATATTAGGATATGCATTTTTGAAAGCCCTTACTCTGCTAGGTGCCTTAACAAATACCTTTTTTCTCGAAGATATTAATTTATTCAAATCAGGTAGACTATTCCTCAACTCTTCTGCAACGCGATGTAGACCATGAGCCATGCACGTTAGGTGAATCATCTTGGGATAAAACATTTTTAGGCTTTCTCCAGCCTTCAGCATGAAGGTTGCACTATCCGTAACAAAAGTCAACAATCGTTCCTCCCCATACTGCTGAGCGTGAAACCCCCCACAAAATATTAATCGCTTCACCCACTGTCATGGCGATCGTGGAGTGATTAGTTTTTTCCAACTCTGCATAAAATTAAGTGACCACGTCCAGTTTCCTCTGAATTGAGTTTCCCAACTATTACATGGTCTACATATCGCCCGCAAGGATCAGTCGTTTCATCAATTGACATCCAGATGATGGAATCACCTATCTCATTTTGTATCCTTTTGATCACCTTCTCGTACACTGGCGTAATGTAATATTTCCTAAGTGTGGATTCATGGGGAATTTCTTTGCCTGCGTATTTCTTCAAGAAGGCTCTAAAATGTTCATTCTCCAACTTATTAAGAGCAATATTTGATTTCAACATTGCTTCGCAGAGATCTTGGAACATCTCGTTCTTCTCCGACGATTGAGACTGACTTCAACAGCCTTTCATCGGGTCAAAGTTTAAGATGCTTAACATTTCGAGCCCTTTTCACTCTTTGTTTGTGAGTCGCAGTTGATTTGTGTTGATCAAAGTAGCTTGCAGACTGAGAGTCTCCGTTGCAATTCGATTATTATAGAACTAAGCAATATGTTTTGCTTCATGTGCTTATGCTTTCATTACTATCTTTCTCTTCCTCTTATATCTATACATTTTTGACTAAACAAGAAAAGGCCAGGCCAAACAACCCAAATGTGTTTTGCTTCTGAAAAATCTTTCCAAACGCACAAAGCAAAAGTCTTTAAAAAAACTTTTTTGAAGTTTTTTTTGTAGAAATGTTTGAAAATGGAATTTTATAAATGAGTAATAAAAAATTGTTCATATATGCACAAAACATGCAAAGAACCCTAAATATGCAAAAATATTCCCAAATATGCAAAAACATGCAAAAAAAATTCGTGTTTTTTTGTTGCAAATTGGTAAAAAAAGCACTCAATACATATTTATATCAACATTAGGGGTTAAAAAGAAGATATGCAAAATATGCAAAATCCGAGCCCTAGTTATAACACTTTGTGGCGAAATGCAAAATAAAAATAATGATCAGCCTATTTTCCAACCTTCATGTTCTTAGGCCACGTTCACATGGAGTTTTTCTAACGCGCGTTTTCGAAAAGTCCATGTGAACACCCCTTTGCGCGTTTTGCAAGGTCCGCTTTCCTTAAACATTAAATTATGTTTTTATTCTTCTAATTAAAAATACTATCTTTGCGAGGGTTGAAGACAGAGTGAAAATTTCAACGGATTTCGAATCTGCGTAAAATTCTATGCCAGATCAACACCAAATAACATGTTTTTCATTAAAAAAAAAAAAAAAATTCTGTAGTAGTAACTAATCTTTATGCGAAACGCATTTGGCTAGAACTTATCACATGCATAGAAAATTTTCTAGAAGCACGGTGATGGCGAAATAAGAAATGTGTATGACACATTAAGATTAAATTGAAGAACTTTACAGAATGTGATTATTTTCGCATCGAAACGCAACGCAGACAATTCTGCAAGAGATGAAAATGTTATCTTTTGAACAGATCAAATTAAATCTTGAAGTTGAAAGTTTTTTTAAAACTAATTAATATATTTGTAATTTGTTTATTGAAAATATAGACTCTAAATATATTAAAAGGTATAAGTTGATTAGATGATATATTCTTAAAATGAAAAGGAGTGCCACAAAAAACTGGTAAGTTGGAGGGTGCCACTGTTTGATTACCAAAAAAAATCACGGTCTTTTTTTTTTAAATTTCTTTTCAGGTATTTGGCATCTGGATGCTCCTTTGCTGATTTTCACTACAGTTACAGGGTAGGCAAGTCTACTATCGCAACTTCACTTAAACAAGTGTGCTAATCAATTTGGAACAGATTAAGACCGATCTGTATGCCAGAAATGACAAATGAGAGGAAGTTTCAGAAGGATTTAAAAATACGCTAATTTTTCGAATTGCATTGGTGCAATTGACGAAAAGTACATTCGAATGATACAACCTGCTAATTCAGGCTCTCTATATTACAACTACAATAATTATTTTTTATCGCGTTGTTAGCTGCATGTGACGCCAAATATAGTTTTCTCTAAGTTGAGATTGGAGCATATGGGAAAAACAGTGACTCGGCTGTTTTCCAGGAGTCTTTATTGTACAGAAAACTTATAAAGCATGCTTTAAAAATTTCAAATCCAAAACCTATATCCACCGTTGATTCCATATTATTGCCTCATGTACTTGCAGGAGATGCAGCTTTTGGAATTTCGGAAAACTTCATGCGCTCTATTTGTGGAAAATCTCTAACATACACCAAGAGCATTTTCAACTATCGCTTATCAAGAGCACGACGATATATCGAATGTACATTTGGAATGATGGCGAATATTTCACAGAGCAATGAAAACTAAAATTGATACAACCGAAACTATAATTGGGGCCTGTTGTGTTCTGCACAATTATGTAAGATCCCGAGATGGGTATCGATATGAAGATACTCTGTATGAAGATCCATTTACAAGCTTTAGTACTAGAAATATACCACGAGGAAACATATCAGCTAAAACTGTGAGAGATAAATATGCCGATTACTTTGTGAATAAAGGCAAAGTATCATGGCAGTATAAAATGATATCAAGGTTATTAAATATTAAAAATAAAATACAATTACGAATTTACCAAATATTTTCTTTTTTTCTTCGCTGTCTCCAACTTCAGAAAAAACTTCGACAATATCTTCCCAAGGTGATTTTTTCAAATCTCTGTTCTTATGAGCAAGGCATTCCATATTTCAAATAGCAGGAATTTTATGTATTTCATCAATTAAAAGATGAGTGTCACTGAGCTCTGCTTCGATCGTGAACGACTATTCCCTTTTTTCGGTGTCAGTAGAACGCTTATAAGGAATTTTCTTACATTAAAGAGCAGAGTAAGGTATTTATGGCGCCAAAAACTAACAGATCAGTCATGTAACGAGTGTGACTGTGTATGTTCCAGCGAAATAGAAACGAAATCAATGACGTAATGAATATAATTACTACACTCAATGGTGATGAAATTGCTCTAAAAATGTCGTAAAAAGGCCTACGATAGAACTAATCAAAAATCTGGAAATTCAAAATCGATTTTCCATCTTCATGAAAATATGATATAAAAATTACATTAAACGTAGTAACATTACTGATAACAATAAGATTGACTGGAGGATTAGAATATGTTGTATGAAAAACAAGGCCAGTAAAACATCGACTGGATGATTGCGAGTTCGAATTTAACCAAAGAATGTCGTGTACAAAAGTGGCTGGTGAACGTTAAATCTGTAATGGCCTAAAATGTAATCATGTTGGCATGGTGTGGAAACTTAAACGGACCGTCGTCAATATACGCTAGCTCAAAAATAAAATAACATACTATTTCCCCTTTGTTGGAATCTCTTCAAAACACAGAATGAATTAATTTGCATCCTATTTTTTAATGGTATTAAATACAAATAATACAATACTATTCAAGATATATCTTTTCTATAAAACGAGATAAATAGTTCTTTTTGTGTTCGTAATGATTATCTTCGACAAATGCTTCCAAATTCGTCTTGCGAAAATATAAAATTTACAGTTGAAAAATTATTTATTTAAAGAACATGCATTTTTTTCATGCACATGCAGAAAACTGCTGAATCGGGCGTTTTTATTGCTTCCGCGGGCCGAGGGGAACCGACAATTCGAGCGCTTCGGCTGAAGCTCGAGATACATAGGAATATGGTACGCTGTTCACATGACACGCTTTTTGACTGGCGTCAGCACTTTTTTAATTCCTTATTCGAAGTTCCTATATTCGCGATCGTTAAAGACACAGTGAAAATTTCAACGGATTTGAAATCAGCGGAAAATTCTAGTCTGGATCAATACCTTAAATGCGATTTTCTTTAAATAAATAATTTTTCAATTGTAAATTTTATATTTTCGCAATACGAATTTGGAAGCAATTGACGAAGATAATCATTACGAACACAAAAATAACTATTCATCTCGTTTTATAGAAAAGATATATCTTGAATAGAGTACTTAGTTGCCTTAATTTACTGCTTTGTATTTAATATCATTAAAATAGGATGCAAATTAATTCATTCGGTGTTTTGAAGATAGTTTCCAACAAAGGGGATTAGTATGTAATTTTAGTTTTGAGATATAGTATTCCGACGACGGTCCGTTTAAGTTTCCACGCCAACGTGATTACATTTTAGGCCATTACAGATTTAACGTTCACCAGCCCCCTTTATACACGACGGTCTTTGGTTGAATTCGAACTCGCAATCCTAAACTCGATGCTTTACTGGCATTGTTTTTCATACAACATATTCTAATCCTCCTGTCAATCTTATTGTTATCATTGATGTTACTACGTTTAATGTAATTTTTATATCATATTTTCATGAAGATGGAAAATCGATTATCAATTTCCAGATTTTTGATTAGTTCTATTGTAAGCCATTTCACGACATTTTTAGAGCAATTTTATCACTATTGAGTGTAGTAATATTCATTATATCTTTGATTTCGTTTCTATTTTGCTGGAACATTCACAGTCACACTCGTTACATGACTCATCTGCTAGTTTTTGGCTCCATAAATGACCTTGCTCTGCTCCTTAATGTAAGCAAATTCTTGATAAGCGTTCTACTGACACCGGAAAAAGGTATTAGTCGTTCACGATGGAAGCAGAGCTCTGTGATACCGATCTTTTAATTGATGAAATACATAAAATTCCTGCTATTTGGAATATGAAGTGCCCTGCTCATAAGAACAGAGGTTTAAAAAAGTCATCTTGGGAAGATATTGTCGTAGTTTTTTCTAAAGTTGGAAACAGCAAATAAAATATGGAAATATTTGGTAAATTCTTTATTGTATTTTATTTTTTATATTTAATAACATTTATATCATTCTATCCTGCCATGATACTTTGCCTTCATTCACAAAGTAATCGGCATATTTATCTTACAGTTTTAGCTGACATGTTTCCCCGTGGTATATTTCTGGTACTAAAACTTGTAAATGGAGCTTCATAAAGAGTATCTTCATATTGATACCCATCTCGGTCTTACATAATTGTTCAGAGCACAACTGGTCCCAATTATAGTTTCGGTTGTATCAATTTTAGTTTTCATTACTCTGTGAAATATTCGCCATCATTCCAAATGTACATTCGATACATCGCCGTGCTCTTGATAAGCGATAGTTGAAAATTCTCTTGGTGTATGTTAGAGATTTTCCGCAAATAGGGCGCATGATGTTTTCCGAAATTCCAAGAGCTTCTTCTCCAACAAGTACATGAGGCAAAAATATGGTATCAACGGTGGAGATAGGCTTTGGATTTGGAATTTTTAAAGCATGCTCTATAAGTTTTCTGTACAATAAAGACTCCTGCAAAACAGCCGAGTCACTGTTTTTCCCTTATGCTCCAATGTCAACTTAGAGAAAACTGTATTTGGCGTCACATGCAGCTAACAAGGCGATAAAAAATAATTCTTGTAGTTGTAATATAGAGAACCTGTATAATTCGAATGTTATATTCTACTAGCAAAATACCCGACCTTACTCGGTTTGAATTGGTTTACTCTAGATTGAAGAGATCATCAAAATATATAACGACTTACGTTTTTTGTAGAATAAAAAATTTATTTTAACATCTTTCGCCATCTTTATATTTTCTACAACTTACTTTGGACACAAATCCTACACATGCATATCCATTCATGTAATACTTTTCACATACATCGCACAATTGCTGTATGACAAAGCTACAAAATGGCGAAAGATGATACTAAGGTTACTACTATAAAAGACGATTTATAGGAAGATTTGGAATTCCCTTTCTAAGTTCTTTTCATGTTCAACTCAATTAATTAAAATTACGATTTACGGCGAGTGCTCTCGCACTCATAATCAACAAAACAATATTTTTTTACTTGTGGCACTTTTGCCTCCGGTATGCGACATTGTGAAATTTTGCAATCTTCTCCTGTCATTATTACAACGAATTTTTTAATGTTGGAAAAAGTTCCAGTTTGGATTAATAAACATTATTATTCTTTCAATAACGGTATTATTCTTTAAATAACGGCATTATTCTTTCAATAATGGCATAACTACACTTAAAATTTACTGAAAATGTATACTGACTTACTTAACATTTTTAAGTCTAATACTTTGTGGTGCTGTTGCGTGTGATGAGAAGGAAAACACATTTATTAAATTAATAAATATTTAAAACAGGAAACAGCGAAGTAAAACAAAATGAAAGATGTCGCAAAAAATTGTTCTAAAGATATTAATTTGTGATTCAATTTTATCCCTTGATCTCGCACAGTTGCCACAACTTACAACTAAAAGTGTACAAAATTTAGAAATGTAAAATTAATTCAGAGCGAAAGAACCATAAAAAATATCACTGCTAGCGCGATCTTGTTCATTCTCGTTTCATTGAAAAATATCGTCTGTCCCACAAATTTCGGAAATCGTTTTCATTGCGCAAAGAATAAAAATAAGACTCGAAATAAATGAAGTATCAGAGATGAAATTCCATAAAAAATAATAATTTTTTGAAGAATAATTACTTTTTAAGCAGTACTGGTAAAGCAATCGAAGTGATCGTAATATTCAATAGACATTCCAATTTTTCCGAAACTACCAAATTATGGTTGATTTAAGTATACTTACTCAGATGTTTTAGCATGAAACTCAACTAAATATAACAATAAAGAAATGTTTAATATTGCATTCACTAAACTAATAGATAGTGTATAAAATAAAATACAATGCAATCAAATATCTGGAATACAATTCATGTGATGTCTACACAAACACACAAACACAAAATCGAGCATAGAACAAAAGACGGACAGACAGACTTTCGCAACCAATGCCACTCACTAAATGAAGATAAGTACTCACTGTATGCAAATTTTCATGAAAATATCTTAAACCGCGTGGACGTGTATAGGGCACAACATACAGACAGACAGATAGACAGACAGACAGACGGACAGACAGACAAACAGACACCAAACGAAAAAAAGGCGGATTCGGCATCAGAAGGGTCCAAAACGGATAGAAAACTTGAAATGGGTCGAAAATATTGAATGTACAAACAAACACTCCATTCTTATTTATATAGATTTCCGTCAATTGCACCAATGCAATTCGGAAAATTATAGCGTATTTTTTAAATCCTTCTGAAATTTCTTCCCACCTCATTTGTCATTTCTGGCATACAGATCGGTCTTAATCTGTTCCAAATTGATTAGCACACTTTTTTAATCAAAGTTGCGATAGTTGACTTGATGACCCTGTAACTGTAGTGCAAATCAGCAAAGGAGCATCCAAATGCCAAATACCGGAAAAGAAATAAAAAAAATAGACTGTGTTTTTTCTTTGTAATCAAACAGTGGCACCCTCCAACTTACTAGTTTTCTGCGGCACTCCTGCTCATTTTTAGAGTATATCATCTAATCAACTTATATCTATTAATATATTTAGAGTTTATGTTTTAAATAAACAAAATGCAAATATATTAATTAGTTTAAAAAAAACTTTCAACTTCAAGATTTAATTTGATCTGTTCAAAAGATAACATTTTCATGTCTTGCAGAATTGTCTGCGTTGCGTTTCGATGCGAAAATAATCACATTCTGTAAAGTTCTTCAATTTAATCTTAATGTGTCATATACATTTCTTATTTCGCCATCACCGTGCTTCTAGAAAATTTTCTATGCATGTGATAAGTACTAGCCAAATGCGTTTCGCAAAAAAATTAGTTACTACTACAGAAAATAAATTTTTTTTATGAAAAACTTTATGTTTTTGGTGTTGATCTGGCATAGAATTTTACGCAGATTCGAAATCCGTTGAAATTTTCACTCTATCTTCAACCATCGCAAAAATAGAAAATTGAATTAGAGGAATAAAAACATAATTCAATGCTTAAGGAAAGCCGACCTTGCAAAACGCGCAAAGGGGTGTTCACATGGACTTTTCCAAAACGCGCGTTGTAACGCGCGTTAGAAAAACTCCATGTGAACTAGAGATAGTGATGGGGAAAATGACTCTTTTCAGGGATCGGATCGGAACCGCTCACTCACTAAAAAGAGCTAGCTCTTTTTGATGACTCACCGCTGATTCGTTAAAAAAGAGTTACCGCTCTTCAGCCCTGATTGGTTAAAAAAGAGCTAACTAGAGATGGGCGATCCGCTCAGGAGCTGACTCAAAGAGTCGACTCTTTTGACGGAGTGAGCGAGCGCTGATTCGTCAAAAAAGAGCTATAGCTCTTTTTTAACCAATCAGGGCTGAAGAGCGGTAACTCTTTTTTAACGAATCAGCGCTTCCACTCTCGAAGAGTCATTTCCGCATGCGATCACCAGCTCAGTGATTCTTTTGGGAGTTGATTCTTTGGGAGTTGATTCTTTTGAGAGTTGATTCTTTTCGGAGTTGATTCTTTACGAGGGTTGGCTCTTTCGAAGAATCATTTCCGCATTCGATCGTTTGCGCTCACTGATTCTTTTGGGAGTTGATTCTTTTGAGATTTAACTCTTTGGCTCTTTTCGATAACTATCGCTCTCGAAGAGTCAATTCCGCATTCGTTCTTTTGCGCTCCCTAGCTTTTTGTTACTTTTTTGAAGTTTCAAATTTTTAAATATCTATGTATTATTATAAATGTTATTTTTTTAAATTTAATTCAATTTTAGATTGAAAGGGTGTTTTTACGGCTTAAGTCATATCACGCCTTTTAGCACTAATTAAAACTAGTCTTAAGGTTGTTATTAAAACATATTCTAACAGTTATTATGTTATTCACTTAACATTAATATAATAATAACCTTGATTTCTCGGGAGTGATATCATTTTAATAAAGCTACTCAAAATTAAATTAAACGTAACTCGTTTTTATTGCATTGCCTTCACAAAACAAGGCATTTTGAAAATATTTTATTAAAAGACAGGGAGGGGACTTGGATTTTGAAAATCTTTGGGACAACGAGTATTCGAGGGTATTATATACCTATATCTTAAAATAAATAGTTAAAAATCTTAAGTACTTCAATAAATTATTAATATTTTTATTATATGATTTTAAAATATCATTTAAATTATTAGGAAGTCTCATTTGGTAACTAAGTGGTTTTAGAAAGAAATCTTAATGTATCCAAACACGTCCAAGACACTTTTTTTAAATGTGGTATATAAACATTTTAATGATATTTTTATATTTTGTGTTTTAAACAATAGCACAATGGGCTATAAATATTAAAAGTATATATTAATAATTTTGTAAAAATATGATAATTATGTATGAAATTTTAAAGAAATGTGTCAAAAACTTCAAATGTGCTACATGAAAATCTATTCAACCAATTTGAAAAATGATGCTACCAAAATAAACTACATGCATATTTCTAGGGAATGAACTAGAATAAAAGGATATTTAAATAAACAACAATTTTACAAGTGATTGAAAAATGAATAGAAGATTTTGTATAGTTTTACAGTCCTACTTCTTAAATAAATAGTAATAATTTAGAAACTTTTGAACTCAGCATAATTATTCTAGTTCATTCACTTGACAACATTATAAATAACAAACTCTCAAAAGTTTACTAGAATCCAGTTATAAGTTTTTGTATTATAACATTTGAAGGTGAAGAAATAATGCAAAAATATTAATTTAGAGTTAAAGGTAGTTTCAAGTGCATCGCTTGCTCCCTTGCGTTTGCTCTTTGTGTAAACAATTTTGTTCTTCCTTCTCTTTAAAAAAGTTCACTCCATTTCCAAAAGAGAAACCATTTAAATATTTGAAAAAACTTTCTAAAATTATATTTGCAAAAAAAAGTCAGGTTTAAATTTAGATTTTGCCATGTTTTTGGCCTTTTAATGGCCATTTCCAGTGTTTTCCATTCTTACTTCTTGTTTTCCCGCCTTGATTAAAATCTTAATACTTCTTCAAGTAATTAACAGAGAAAAAGTTAAATATGTTTTGGAAAGTCAAATAAATACTCTATCCAATAAAATCGAAAACTTTTTTAGAATTCTTGGTCAAAAATGAGATTTTTAACGTGTTTGGATATTGTAATTGGTACTTCTGTAATCTCAACGGGTTCATGACGGGAATTACAAAAGTAGAAGTGTCCTCAAAGTAATTTATTCTTTATGGACAATTTCAAAGTTATATGAATTGACATGGTTTGGGGCCATCTTATGCCTTAGCAATTAAATTTTACAGCTTAGCAGCCCTATGCTGCAATGCCTATCGTCCTCGTGCCCCGTCTCCCTCCTTTAGTTGATTTTAGAGGTAAACTGCGCAATTGCTGGATGAGTGAGTGTTTCAAGTGTTGTGTGCGTGGGTGTTTCAAGCACGCTTGGCGCCTCTTCGTCTGGACACATGCGCTCACGTGACAACGAGGGATGTTCGATGGCCCAAACATATTGTATACATTTCAATGTGTTATATACATTATTATATATCTCAAAGGAGCGGTGAGTCATCAAAAAGAGCTAGCTCTTTTTAGTGAGTGAGCGGTTCCGATCCGATCGCTGAAAAGAGTCATTTTCCCCATCACTAATGTGAACGTGGCCTTAAGCTTCGGTTTCCTAAGAAAGCGTCGCCGTGATCTAGCGGCCGTGATGTATCGGTGGGTGACGTCACTAAAACGTTGTTTATACTAACACATGGTGTTGGTTTCCTAGAGAGCGGTGTTTGTGAGCGTAAAGCTTCGGTTTCCTAAGAAACGGTAGCCGTGATCTAGCGGCCGTGATGTATCGGTGGGTGACGTCACTAAAACGTTGCTAATACTAACACATGGTGTTGGTTTCCTAGAGAGCGTTGTTTGTGAGCGTAACAAAAATGATCGGAGCCGCCATTTCCATGACTGGCGTCATAGCGGTCTCAAACAGATGGGGAACGTTTTTTCTCTTGTAGCGGCCAGATTTCATTTCCTGCTCCAAACGATTCGAACGGAGAGGAGCGAAATAAATAAACATTTTTGACTGCCATTGATGAATTCGGTTTTGTAAAATCGGGATCGTTAAACACAGAATGAAAATTTCAACGGATTTGAAAGCTGCGGAAAATTTGACACCAAATCGATACCTTAAATGTGATTTTCTTTAAATAAATAAATAATTATTTAAAAAATAATTAACTAATCAAATGGTAAATAATTGAATAATAAAACTGTTTTTGATATCGATCTGGCGTAGAAATTTACGCTGATTTGAAATCTGTTGAAATTTTCACTCTACCTTCAACGATCCCGAAGTTAGAATCTTTAAACTAGAGAATAAAAAAACCACTTTGTTTTGTTTCTCGAATAAAACAAACCACGACAGCCGTCTGTGTTGCCCATTCTCCAACGTATTCTGTTCGTCTAAGTTGACACGTCGGGATTTTTGTTTAGACGGCCGTCTAGTTATGCCCGCGGAATCATGACGTATCACGGCTGTTAGATAACGGCTCCACTTTCTTAGGAAACCAAAGCTTTACTCTCAAGTTGTTGATACATCGACGCCATAGAAACTAAACACATCCATTACTAGCAGCCATTCTCGCGTTGCATTTCAAACTCTAAACAATGTGTCAAAAAAAAGACAACAAATCTATCTTGCTGAGTACGGTTTTTGTTTTTATGTCGGATGCAAAAGGCAAACAAATTAGGATTCGCTGTATATTGGATAACGGCTCGAACATTAACTTAATAAGGAATTAATGCGCAAATATTTTGGGTATGAAAAGAAAATTAGCTAACGCTCCCGTTTCGGGATTAAATGGATCTGTTTACCAAATAAAAGCAAATATAAACGGAATTATTTCCAACGCAGAAGAAAGTTTCCGAAAAAATTTAAACTTTTTTTTCTAGTGCCCAAAATTACTGAATTGATTCTCAGAATCCCAGTACTTCTATGGACATTTCAGAAGTTAACTTACTTCACTTTATGGAACTCGTCGATACAACCTATTTCAAACCAGGGAAGATTTATGACTTAATAGGTGCTGAACTCTTTTTAAAATATGAAGAACAACTCGTTTAAAGTTAATGATAACCTCTTTATGCAAGATTCCGTTTTCGGATGGTTTCCCACCGGGACTCTTAGAAGAAGTTCAACCATCAAACAAGACACTTTGTAGTCTAATTAGAGAACATAAAACATTAGACGATAATTTGAAACGCTTTTGGGAACTGTAATCCATTGGCATTACACATGATGATCCTAAATTAACAGAGGAAGATCAAGGCTATGGAAGTCTTCCAACGAACCACACATTTTCGCAATGGTCGTTACGTGGTACAACTACCCTGGAAAAGGGATTGGCAAGAAATAAACGACAACTTTACTGTAGCAAAATAACGCTTACAAAGTTTGCAGAGAAGAACTCCGTCAAAATCTAGAATTGTATTTCCAATACTCTGAAACTATTAAGGGAGACCCGTAAGAAAAAACCCAAAATTCTTATTATTCATTTTACATAACCTATTGTTTTAGTGACAATTAAGCACATATTTTAAATCAGTAATCAATAAAAAAAAATTAGTTTTTATTTGCAATTATATTTTATATTACGATTTTAATATGTTTTTTAAGCCGAAATACACACTTTTTATAAATCCTACTCCTCTGTCAATTTTTAATATTTTTGTATGAAATAAATTTCTACAATATCGTTATAGTATATGCAAAGGACCTAGGGAGAGATTTTCTAAAATTTATTTACGAGTTTTCATAAAAAAAAATATTTTACTCATTATACGTTAAATTTCTATAAAAATTTCCAATAATCTATGTTTATAAATTTTTCTGAACTATTTATAACAAACAGCTATCACTGTGTCTGTTAAACAGTTATTCAAAACCTAAACAATGTAAACCGTTTAACTCTAAGTGCATATATCAAAAGCCTTAGCACTTTGGCAAAATTGCAAAAAACTGATTTTGAGATAATTGCATTTTAAGTACAAAATATTTAAAAAATGTTATATATTATTTTTAAAATATTAATAATTTTAAATTTTAACTACAAAATACAACAGAAGTTAACGAAAATAACTTACTTTTTACAAGTACTATTTTTTTTTCGTAATTTGTATTACTTATCAAAACAAGAGTTTTTACCGTAAACTCGTATATATTTTTTAAAAGCCAGTTTTTTCTCTGATGACAAGTGAGTGATTTGTGATAATTCAATGACAAATTATACATTGCTTGTTTAATGAACTGAAAAAAAAAACATTTTATTGCATCAGTACTATTTTAAAATAAACCCCCACTGTATAAACCACGCATTCTTTTTTCTACAGCTATTTTTTTTCTGTAAACGATCCTTTTTGTAGTGATACGCATGGGACGAAATTTAGCGCTATTTTTTCAATGTGTTTCCTTCAATGGCGTCACCACATGTTTTAGATGAGGACCTGGATTTTGTCATTTAGTTTCCGCTGACTAATAGAAAAACCAAGAGTCTACACCTTAAGGATATTTAAAATGTTTGGAATAATCATCGGTAGATACTCTATGATATAATGTTGCATAAATGGAAGTTTTCATGAAAAACGAAGCCAATGGTTGGCAGTCGATTATGTAGTTGGAAGGTCAAATAAAAGTTAAAAAGCAGCTGGTAGCAATTTTCTTCGACTCTGAAATTTTGTCCATTTGTTCTTGAATATCTAATGCATCGTTTTATCCAATAAACCAAAAAACACTTTTTGAATTTTTTTCTTTCGAAATTTGGGGTTTGGGTCTTTCTTAAGGATTACTTACAACAAGGAATAATTGAACGTGACGAAGAAACAAATGTCCAAAAGGTGGTAGACAGACCATACTAGAACTACTTACCACACCAGGCTGTATACAAGCAATATAGACTAACTACAAAAACTAGAATCGTGTTCGACGCCAGCTCTCACGATATTATCTTTGAACGACTGTTTGTGGCCAGGTCCAAATCTCAACCCAAATCTTCTTGATATATTAATTAGCTTTAGATTGAACAAAGTTGCCTTGCCATATAATGTCGAAAAGGCGTATCTTCAAATATCTCTAGCTGAAAAGGGCAGAGATACGGTGCGTTTTCTGTGGACTGATGAAAGAGGTGAAGATGGAAGAAGTCTGCAGATTTATCGATTCACGCATATTCTCATCGGAGCAGGGCCGGCTCCAGGGTAGGGCGATCCGGGCGGCCGCCCGGAGCGCAATGATCTAGGGGCGCCAAAATCATGGAAAATGAAAATAAACTGATAAAAAAAATTAAGTTACAGGCTTTTATAAAATGCACTAAAACTAAAAAGTAAAGAATATTTTTTTTATCATTCTGATATCATATCAATAAATTATTTTTCATAATATTGCATTGTCATCGGACCCTTGTAAGTATACCAAATTTCATTGAAATCGGTTCACGGGAATTTTCTCAAAAACGCGTTGCAAGATTTGACTGATAGTTGACAAGATTAAGAGGCGGCAGGCGGAATTTATCATTTTTATTTCTAAGCACATAATTCAAATAATATAATATATTTAAACATTAAGGCAAAACCTACTTGAATTGAATTCAACATGACAAAACCACTCAGCCAACGCCTTTCAAGAATTGACAAGTTTTTCGGCCCGTGGCAACACAACTGTACAGGAAACAACAATTTTGAAACCAAGCGAAACAAGATCTAACAGCCCTTTTTAACTGCATATAAAAAGGAAGTAGACTTAAAACAATGCATTATTTGCCACTAGACTTCGGCTGGTGCGAAATAAAATAGTTTGTTTAAATTGTTAGTGCAAAAAAGCTTTAAAAAAGTGCTTGTGCAAATTGTCCAGTGCGTTTGGCTTCTGTGAAGGTAAGTGTTTTAATTTTTGTTTTCATTTTTAAAAACTAATCAAATCCATCAGACATAAGCCAAAAAAAGGGTGTGGGGGTAGATTTCAAAAATTAGAGTTTAGATCAAAACATGGCTTGTGTGGTATCAAATGAAAGGTAATTGAGTCTGGAGTTGAATGAAATACATTTTTTAAAGTCAGTGACGCATAAGGGGGAGGGGATTTTGAAAATTAGAGTTTAAATCAAATCATGGCTTGTGTGGTATCGAATGAAAGGTAATTGAGTCTGAAGTTGAATATAATACGTTTTTTTTAAGCCAGTGGCGCACAAGTGAGGGATTTCAGAAATTATAATTTGAATTAAATCATGGCTTTTTTTATATCAGTATTATTTTTTATTTTAATTAATTTGTTCCAGAAACCAAATGTCCGATGCTATTCTCACCAAAACATTACAAGAAAAGGCTTAAAAATGGAGAAGAGGTTTTAAGAGAATGGATAGTATATTCCGTATTTCAAAATGCTTTGTACTGTTTTCCATGTCGACCTTTTGCTGCACCATCTAGCTTGAGCGCTCTTGGCAATCGGGGATTTAAAGACTGGAAGCATTTAGGGGACTCTTTAGCACATCATGAAAATGCTAAAACTCATATAGATTGTTTGAAATCATGGCTTGAATTGAAGCAAAGATTGAAAATAGGTGAAACAATACATGCAGTTTCTCAGAGACTCATATTGATTCTGAGATAAATCACTGGTCTGAAATTCTTTTACGCATTATATCAGTCGTTAAAATGCTAGGTGAGAGCTCTCTAGCTTTTCGAGGAACAAGTGATAAACTGTATGAACACAATAATGGAAACTTTTTGAAGTTAATTCAGTTATTGGCTGAGTTTGATCCAAAAATGGAGGAACACGTTCGCAGAGTCCTCAATAAAGAAGAAATCAAAGCTACATATCTAGGGAAAACTATACAAAATGAAATAATTGAATTATTGCATGACAACATAAAGCTCCACATCATTGAGCAAGTTCAAAAGGCCAAGTATTATTCCGTGATTCTTGACTGTACTCCCGATGCAAGTAAAGTAGAACAGATGACATTTGTGGTAAGATTTGTCTCCATACAGGAATCAGAGTCTGAAGTTCAAGTTAATATCAACGAACATTTTTTGGGTTTTCTACCCATTGAGAGATCAACAGCTAAGGAATTGTCGGAGGTTTTACTAGAAGAGCTAGAGAAAAATAGGCTTAAAGTAGAAAACATGCGCAGTCAAGGGTATGACAATGGTTCCAATATGAGAGGAGAAAAATCGGGAGTACAAACAAGAATCAGAAATATAAACCCCAGAGCATTTTATGTTCCATGCAGCAGCCATTCGCTAAATTTGGTTGTAAACGATATGGCAAAATCCTCGTTTGAGGCAGCCAACTTCTTCAATATTGTTCAAAAGTTATATACATTTTTTTCTTCCTCTTCTTTTCGTTGGGCAATATTACTGAAATATATTGATACTTACACCCTAAAACCATTGAGTAATACGCGATGAGAAAGTCGAGTCGACTCATTAAAAGCTCTGCGGTTTCAAATTGGTCCAATTCACGATGCTTTGTACAGCATATATGAAGATTCAGAAATCGATAATATGATCAGAGACGAGGCTAGCGGATTATTAAATAATTTGAAGCAGTTCAAATTTATATGCTCTGTTGTGATCTGGTACAAAATTTTGAGTCATATTAACCCCATCAGCAAACTTTTGCAAACTGTAAATTTTAATATGTCACAAGCTATTGATATGCTTAGCAACTGCAAACTCTTCTTTGAAAACCTGAGATCAGATGAAGCTTTTGAAAGCATCATTTTAGAAGCAACCGAGCTTGCTTCAGAGATTGACGTGGAAGCTAATTTCGAAACCACCACACCACGTCATCGTGTCAGAAGCAAAACAAGAACGTTTTTGTATGAAGGCCCGGATGAACCCGTTCAAGACCTCAAACAAAAATATAAAATAGATTTTTTTTTCACACTATAGATCAAGCAATAAATGGCTTGGAAACCAGATATAATTTGCTAAATACTCACAGTAATTATTTCAGCTTTTTGTATAATATTTTTGGTCTAAAAGACATGCCCAGAAATGAGCTACTGGCTCATTGCAAAGATTTGGAAGTAGTTTTAACTGATGGAAATTCAAGCGATCTTAACACCCTGGAACTAGCCGATGAAATAAGCATTGTTTCGTCATTATTAATAAAAAAGGAAACCCCTGTCGAAGTTCTCAAGTTTATCGCTACACTTAAATTCGCACCAAACCACCTCAGCATAGCATTAAGAATCCTACTTACATTGCCAGTCACTGTGGCTTCAGGGGAAAGAAGCTTTTCAAAACTAAAAATAATAAAAAATTATCTCAGATCGATACAGACGCAAAATCGTCTCAATGGATTGGCAATGATTGCTATAGAACACCAAATTAGTGATAAATTAGACTTGAAATCACTGGTTCGTGAGTTTGCCGAAAGAAAAGTTAGAAAAAGGGCATTTTAATTACTTTGGTTAGTTAGAATTTATTTATAATATGGGATATTAGTTCAGTTAGCATTACTACATTTTAATTTTTGTTATTTTGCCTTAAGTGCTAAATTGCTTATCTTGTTATCTGATGATTGAGTTTTAAAAAAACGTTTTTTTTTTTTTCATTTTTTTCAATGTTTTCTTGACTTTCTAATATGGTTGCATGAGATTTACTTAAAAAAAACGGGGAGGGGGGGGGGCGCAAAATTAAGGTTTTGCCCGGAGCGCCAAAATGTCTAGGGCCGGCCCTGATCGGAGTGAACGTCAGCCCGATCCTGTTGTCTGCTACATTAAGAATACATGTAGAACAGTTCAGCAGTGAGTATCCAAACGCCGTACAGCTCCTTTAACGCTTCCTCTACGTTGACGACTTCATTACGGGAGAAGACAACTCATACAAAATGCCATCGAAGTCTCTCACAGTGCTAAAGAGATAATGGAAAAGGCCGGAATACTTTTAAGAAAGTGGATTACTAATGATGCCAGCTTAATGAAACTATGGAAGGCAGAAGGGTTCGACATTCAACTTCAACATAACTTCGTCAATTTAGGATCCAATTTAACAAAGGTCCTAGGAATGGCATGGAATACCGTGGAAGATTGCCTTACTATGGAAATTCAGAGCTTACTGAAATTCTTGTCCAATAAGTGGAACACTAAGCGTTTTCTTTATTAAGCAGTGGGTAAAATTTTCGATCCCTTGGGAATGTTGACACCATTTACCATCCGCGTAAAGTTGTCTTTTCCAAGAGTTGTGTGTAAGAAAAATTCCGTGGTATGGAGACTTGCCACCCGACATAGAAAGAGAATGGCTACAATGGTGTTCGGAGCTTTCGCGACTACAGAATTAAGAATTCCCAGATTTGGTCTGAACTTCACACAGTAAGAATTCAGTGATGTAGTCGAAATTCATAGCTTCTGTGATTCTTCTAAAAAAGCGTATTGTGTAACCGTATATATACGAGTGTTGAAGAAGGATGGTGTTGAAGTAAATATTGTTGCATCAAAAAGTCCAGTTGCCCCTCTGAAAAAGATGGCACTACCAAGTTTAGAGCTTCTTGGAGCTTTATTAGCTGCACGTTTAACTGTCAAGATCAAGAAAATCATATATTTGAAAAAAACCATCAACAGTATATTACTGGACTGATTCAAAAATAACTCTTTACTAGATCAAAGGCTCACCAAAAGATGAAAACAGTTTGTAACAAATCGAGTGAATGAGATCAAAACCCTGACTGATCTAAATTCCTGCTATCACTGTCCTGGAAAAGACAATCACGGCGATCTTGTGACTAGAGGTATCAGTGCTGAATCCCTTCTGAACTATTCCATGTGGTGGAAAGGCCCTTCTTTCCTTGCATCTCGTGATCTACCTAGCATAGACGAGGATCCTTGTTTGCCAGAAAAGAGATATCTTGCCGAGATGAAAAAGAACTGGGAGCTGTCTGATGACTCTAACATAACAATGTCTCTTAGCATTGTTCCAAATTCCTTAGATCGTTTATTTAAAATTAGTAACAAGTATTTAAAAATTGTACGTGTTTTAGCTGTATTTTTAGGTTTATCAACAACTGTAAAGGATCTACTCGAAAGAGAAATGGTAATCTCAGCAATGAGGAGATTAAGTCAGCAGAAGGTTTTCTTGTTAAGGAAACTCGGAGTTTAAGAGTTTGGAGACGAAATCAAGGGTCTGTTGGCGAACTCGAACATTCCCCCTTCAAGTAAGATAAAGAATTTATCACCTTTTCTTGATAAAAATGGATTAGTCAGAGTAGATGGTAGGTTGACTAACTCTTCCATTAGCTACAATAAGAAACACCCTGTTTTGTTGTCTCCTAAGAGTATGTTAACTCATTTGATGATTCAATATTATCATGAAAAATACTTGCATTTAGGTCCTCAAACCTTACTTTATCAAATAAGGCAGAAATATTGGCCTTTAAATGGTCGTAAAACATGCAGAAAAATAGTGCATGACTGTGTTCAATGTTTTAAGGCAAATCCTAAAGCATGTTCCCAAAAAATAGGAGATTTACCCAAAGAAAAAACAAATCCAGATTTCGTATTTGATTCAGTAAGGATTGATTTATGTGGTCCTTTTTTCAAAAAATTAAAAATCAAAGAAAATGATCTCCCATGAAAAATTATGTTTGCATATTCATTTGCCTTGTAACAAAGGCCATACACTTAGAAATAGTTTCTGACTTGACGTCAGAAGCCATGATAGCAACTTTAAAACGTTTTATGGCGAGGAGAGGAAAATGTGCGAAAATCTTTTCCGACAACCCTACTAACTTTGATGGTGCTAACAAAGAGTTTAGAAATTTTTATAAATTGATGAGCAAACAAGATGAAGCACTCGCAAGGTTTTTTTCAGAAGAAAATATGAAATGGAAATTCATACCTCCCAGGGCGCCAAATTTTGGTGGTCTCTGGGAGGCCGTTGTCAAGTCCTTCAAATACTTTTTAAAACGTGTTGTAGACAATTGTAATCTTTCTTACGAAGAAATGGAAACAATCATGGTTCAAACTGAAGCTATGCTTAACTCGCGCCCATTAACGCCACTTTCATCAGAAATTGATAATTTAGATATTTTACGAATACTCAGTTTCTCATAGGAAGACCTCTTACTTCGATTGTAGAACCTTGTCTTGAAAATATTAAAATAACAGATTACATCTGTGGCAAGGAACAACTAAGGCAGTACATGTAATTTGCAAACAATGGAGCAATAATTATCTTAATAATTTGCAACAGCGAACAAAATGGATGTTTGACAAACACAATGTAAAAATTGGGGATATGGTCTTGATAAAGGAAGAAAATTCACCTGCGTGTAAATAGATCCTAGGTCGTATAGTTAAAACTTACATAGGGACAGACAAAAAAATTCGTGTTGCAGATGTTAAAACAAATGCCGGTGTGTTAAAAAGGGCTATTACTAAATTGTGTGTGTCACCCTTAGAAACTTGAAAATAAAATAATTCATTATTTTTCAATCAAATACATTATTAGTATATAAACACATAACCTGGTTATGCTATATCGACTGTTTAATTTATAGTCAAGTTATGTTATCATTATTCATTTATTGTGTTCATATATTGTGATCACGGCTTGTTAAATTTATAGGTTAGTTTGTTGCGAAGTCCAGATTATTGAAAGATTGTTTGTATTTTAAATCTGAGATTGAATTTGTGTATGATATTGTACTATTCAGATTGTTTATTTGCAATATCGAATTCTTAAAGCTAATTGTTAAGTAAATTCATTGTATTTTAATTTGCATCTTAACATTGCAAGGCCGGGCGGCATGTCGGAGCACGCGCTGATTGGTAGCAGTTGGTCATGTGACCCAGCCGAGAAATGCGTCGCAGCAGAACCTTTATAGCTTCCATCGGAACAACATGTATGAGACTTGGCTCGCTTGAGGGACATATTCCTCATTTTAGCAGAATACATCTTTGTACATGTAAATACTTGTTCATACGTGTTTGAAATAAAACGTAAGAAACAAGTTGGTCCGTCACTATAACAGATCTCTACAGTTCCAAACAGATATTCTTACTATTATTCAGTAGATAGTTTACTATTACTTAGTACTTAGTAGATTTTTTTACGTAAAACAAGTTAAATACGAAACTGACGGTAAAATGTTTAAATAAGTCTAAATACGAATATTTTGGGGATATTCATTCTTCATCATGAACTGAAGGCTAAGATTACAGTTTCAAGACTAAGATATCAGTAAACAAATAACAAATGATAAAAAAAAAATAACAAAAAGTTAGTATTAAGTTAACAAATAGGACCTGAAAAGATTGTGTTCTCTCGCTAGGAATAACCTCGTTTCTTCATCTATCGGAGCTTTAAATATGGAAAGTACTAGGTTTACTAGATATACAACTTTGTGGTTCTTTCTCGCCACAAGTATATACTACTTAACAAATACATTTCTTATTTCCTCTTCCATAGATAGTATTCCAGACTGTAGACAGACAGCGCATAATCTGGCTGCAATGCTTACCTGGTCCGCTTTGGTGAGTCCCGTTCCACTCTCTGCTGCTAACGGATCGCAGTCTTTAAACGCGGCGAACATAGTCAGTCCGGCGGTTGTAATCAGAACGCTCATCACAAAAGAAGGAATCGAACTCCACAAGGCAGCACTGAAAGATTTCAACCAAAGACAGTTATAAGTTCAATCCAGGCACTTGAAAATTTTAACATAGATAATTTGGTAATTTTGTAATTAACGGCGTACTAGGGTAACACAACGGGCTATTGACGACGTCCGGGATAAATCCCTTAAGGCAGGGCTTCCCAACCTTTTAGTAACTGCGTTCCACGTGAAATTTTTAGAAACTTTTGGCGTACCACCAGTTCTATATTTTTTTAGGAACACATATCTAATGTCAGAATAGTGCCCAATGGCTTGTTCTATCTATATATATATTTCTCTTACGTGGCACGCAAAAAAGACGTTATTTGTTACCGCGTTTTGGCAACATTGTGCGATTGTTTGTTTACTAGGAGCCTCGCGAGTCATTTGAATCTATAGCGTTATCGGATGAAATTTTATTGAAAAAAAAAAATGAATTTTAGACGAGCTGTTGCGGTTCGTAATAGAAATCTAAGAAAGCGGAGGATCTTTTCAGGGCTATTTAAAAAACGGTCCTTTTCAAGGCTAAGAATTATAGTACAACAAGACGCGTGCACTACAACTTTCGACAACAAACTCAGTCAAAAAGTGTATGGGTGGCTCGAGTACTGGGGAAATGTACACACAAACAACATGCTGGGTATTCAATTTCCAAAGCAGCGCTCACATTACGGGTAAAATTTGCTCAAAGTTTTCATCTAAATTCTGATTTTAGAGGTACTGTATATATCTTTTATGTAATACAACAAATTTAGGTACAGCTACACTCTACGTTTATGAGTGATGGCAACGGCTTGGCGATTTTTTTTGGCGCACTTTTAGTAGCGAGTTATGATAAATTAAGGCAACCCATTTTTCGTTGCTGTTGTTGTGGTTTTCACGGCAACCTCGGCAAACGGAAACTTTCAATTTTCATTTTGAATATTCTAGAAAGTTCTTCCAAAATCCGTTAAAATCGTTTGATTTCATTGATTTGTTTGAAATGTTTTCTTTCCTCCCATTGGTTATTTTGTTTTTAAAATATCATTTTATTGCATTGGTCCTTTTAAATCGTTTTCTGTGATACCATTAGTTCATTTATTTGTATTTTGACAGTTGTGGAATTTTTATTTTGTTATAATAGTTTTCACAACAGGATTAAGAGTTTTGTTTTTTTGACCATTTTCGTTTTCATTATTATTTTACGAGAGAATTCTGACGTTATCAGGTATTATTTCTTGCTTTTTTTTCTTTTGTAAATCTTTTTCTTTTTCAACATGCTCACTGTATTTAGTGTAATTGAGAAGTTTCAGGGTATTCTTACCATTCGTAGCTTAGTTTCTCTGCTGGTTCACAAATGTGTTTTGATATGTGATTAAGCTTACTACTTTTTGTGAAATTTTTTTTTAAATATACTTTTTAAAACGTTCTGAAATGTGTTTAAAAAGTGTGTTGTAAAAAGAAAAAAAATTGTGACAGGAAAAGAGTTAAGAAATAATTCTTTCCTTGGCGACTTTTAAAGTGCGCCAAAAAAAATCGCCAAGCTGTTGCCATCAGTCATAAACGTAGAGTGTAGCTGTACCCAAATTTAGATTTGAAAAATATTTTTTTGGAATATATTTTGTAATCAATCCCTTCTGCTAGGACACGTGTCTTCATTGATGCGAGCGAAGCGAGCATAGGTTCGCGCAGCGAACCAATGAGAATTGCGAAGCAATCCTCCGGGGGTTGGCGAGCGTTAGCGAGCAGGGGGCGGGCCCCCTAGTTTTAATTAAAATACTAAGAAAGTTCCATATTTTATGATTAATGCACTTGTATTTCATATTAATGATGTTTTAATAAAGGAAAAATAAAACGAATATTGAAAAATACAGTTTTCATTTTTACTCACAGGTCTAAAAACAAATCATTTTAAATAATTAGTACAAACTAAGCAAACAAAGATTAACATAATCAAAAATCAATTTTTAGTGCGAAACTTGTTGTTTGTCTTTTATTAAACTATCAATGTCAGGAGCAATGGAGCTTAACTTCACTCGAAAGTCTTCTTCAACACTTACTCTCTTTCTATATTTATTTTTTATATACAAAAGTTCAGAAAAACCACTCTCACACAAGTAACTAGTAACAAATGGCAAAAGAAAGGGACAGATATCAACTTAATTTCGCCGAGATAGCCATTATATAGAAATAGATAATCAACAACAAAGTTTCTCTTTAAATAATGTGCTACTGTTAGCGTTATTTATTACAATGTAATAAAAACGTTAATCCCAAATTGATTTCATATAATCCCATTTTTCCTATAACGTGGTTGTACATACTAAAAAATCGAACAAACTTCGTAGAATATTTGGGTCGCTTGTATCATCCTTGCGTACCACCTGAAACGTAGCCACTGGTTGGAAATCCTTGCCTTAAGGGAACGATATGAGGACATCTCGTAATTTTGAACCACGGTCAGATGACGATGCAACACATGAGCTGGCACCCCACTCTCCAAACTTCCACACCAACCTGACGTGAGGAAATTTTAACATAGAATCACGTTATGTAATTTGCCCCTGTTGAATGTCTTCACGCATTAGAAATCACGTTTCTTATCACCATATTGACTTATGACAGGTCATGCCATAGCAAAGGTGCTAAGCTAAGGTAATGGCATGGTAAAAAGAAACAATAGTTATTCATCCTGGTGATTACCTAGACGGGGAATCTCGCCATTAACAAAACTGATCAGGTCTTGAAGGACGAGATATCTCGTCATTAGAAAAATGGACCAGATCTTGGTCTGGTCATCATAAAAAAATTGGAAACATTGAGATGACGAGATTATTAAATTATCAGCATAATTAGTCAGATCACACACACACACATTAGAGACGAGATATCTCGTGGAAACCACTTGGAACAATGCATAAAATATATTTTATGCGGAAGGGCAGGTTCCATCACTTTATGAGCTCAGATGTTGCCTCGTTATCTGACCGTGATTCAAAATCGCGTAGTGTTGTCCCCGAATATTTACCCTTGGGATTGATCCCAGACCGTTTTCAATAGCCCGTTGTGTTGCTCTAGTATGACGTTAACTAAAATACCTACCTACATTCATAACAATTGAAGCCACCAATAGCCCGTTGTGTTGCTCCAGCATGACGTTAATTAAAATTAAAATACCTACCTACCTACATAATATTTGAATCCACCAATAGCCCATTGTGTTGCTCCAATGTGACGTTAATTAAAAAATACCAATGTCATGACATTAGTAATTGGTAAATTTTAGTAACGTCGTACTAGAGCAACACAACGGGCTATTGACGACGGTCCAGGATCAGTCCCTTAAGGGAAAGATCCGAGGACAACACCTCGTAATTTTGAACCACGGTCAGATGACGAAGCAACACCTGAGCTGGCACCCCACTCTCCAAACTTCCACGCCAACCCAACGTGAGGACTTTCGTCCACGACAGATTTAAGGTGCACCAGCCGCCTCTACAACATACGTTTACAAACATCCATACCCGAATTCGAACCAGGAACCTTCCGATCGAGAGGCTAACACCTTAACCACTATACCGGTTGGTCGGCGTCATGACATTTGTAAGTAATTGCTAATTTTTTAATAAACGTCGTACTAGAGCAACACAACCGGCTATTGACGACGGTACGGGATCAATTCCCTAAGGGAAAGAACCGAGGACGACACCACGTCATTTTTAACCACTTCAGATGACGAGGCACCAGAGCTGGCACCCCACTCTCCAAACTTCCATACCAACCCAACTTAAGGACTTCCGGTCATGAATGATTTACGGTACACCAGCCGCCTCTACACCATACTCTTACAAACATCCATACACTGACCCGAATTCGAGCCAGGAACCTTCCGATCTAGAGACTAACAACTTAACCACCAGACCAGTAGGTCGTACATTTTGCAAGAAAAAAGAACACTACTTTTATACTAAACATCGATTTAATCCCCATAAACATATCCTTACTTTCAATTGGTTGAAATTCATTTGATGGTTCCCGGTATTTTGACGGCAGTTCCTGACTTTTGGAAGGTGGGTAAGTAGTTATTTTAATTAACGTCGCACTGGAGCAACACAATGGGTCACTGGCCGCGGTCCTAGATCAATCCCAAAGGGAAAATTCGAGGACATCACCAAATCATTTTGTACCACGGTCAGTTGACGAGGCAACACCTGAGCTGGCACTCAACTGTCCAAACTTCCACACCACGCCTACGTGAGGATATTTGAGGCCGCGCCAGATTTAACGTGAACCAGCCCCCTTTGAACACGACGGTCTTTCGAACTCGAGGCGTTGCTCTCCTCAAGGATTCCATGTTCGGGGTGACCGCAAAAATTCTCCCTTGGCGAGTTTTGTCGACTCTTTCCTTCTGACGCTGAAAACCGAGATAATAATCTGCAGATTGGTAGGGAAATGGGACGTCTGGGTGTTTGGTATTTTTTTAATTAACCTTTAGACTACGGCCGGTACAGAAGTTGTACCTGATCGCGCCAAGAAAGAATTTAGACTACGCCCGGTACAGCAGTTGTACCTTAAAAGTTATAACAATCCCACCAAGAAAGAATTTAGACTATGGCCGGAACAACATTTGTACCTTGAAAGTTAAAAGAATCGTCCCAAGAGAGAATTTAAACTACAACTGGTACAGCAGTTGTACCTTAAAAGTTACAAGAATCGCGCCAGTTATATATGTAGCCGTAATCAAAAGGTTGACGTTGCACTGGATCAACACAGCGGGCTATTGATGACGGTCCGGGATAAATCCGGACGGCAATGCCGAGGAACAACACCACAACAATTTAGATCCACGGTCAGATGATGAGGCCACACCCTATTCTTCTAACTTGCACACCATACCACCGTGAGGATACTTGAGGCCACGGCAGATTTAGCGTGCACCAGTGCCCCCCTTTGTACACGATGGTCTTTGGTTAGATTCGAACTCGCAACCCTCCAGTTAGAAAGTAAGGATATTACCACATTAAAAAAGGTTTTTATGCTTTAGTTTCACGTCGGATATGTCGGTAAGTAATAAGTAATCCATGAATCTTCCAACAGAGCTTCCAAGCCCCCACCTCTATGACCTTTAGGGCACATACTTTTCAAGAACTGCGTTAATATATAAAATAGAAATTTCAAATGTGTGATATACAAAAGCCTATGTTTCCTTACGATTGTGCCTTTTTCAGTGTTTCTAGAGCAAGAAGTCTCTGGATTTCGAACTGGTTGATTGCGTGGGTGATTCCAAACTGAATGCCATATGCAATGGAATTCCAAAAGTTGTACGGAATGCTGGGATCATTCACGAAACTGAAACGGAATACACATTTAGATAACTATATATAAGTATCGTACTATATAAAAGTTTAAAACGATTTCCCTTCAAAATATATAAAGAATGTTATTCATAATTATTTTTATCTCCATGATTAATACTAAACACTGAAATTACTTTTGAAAGCAAAAATTACGGACTTTGCTCAGATTCCTTAGTCTCAACTATAATATTATCAAATGAAATGCTTCTCTTTGTATTGTACGCAGAGTCCTAACGAATCTATGGCACTTACAATAATGAAATTTGGCACTCAGCTAGTCAGATTTTGTTGCAATTTTTGCGTCGCACCCGAATTTTAAAATTTAATCTAGAACATTTTAAAATTAATTTATTAGTTTTTGACTTCTTTCTTCTCTCCGGAATGTGGCGTCATTGAAAAATGAGAGGATATTGCAATTTTTGATCGCTGACGTCAAAAGTGTTTATTATCCAAATGCCTTGGAACCATTGCAAGTTTTCCGATTCTAGCGTGATTGATGCCATCGTGGCGTTGCATGTGGAGTTCGTTTGCGAAGCAAACTAAATGGGAATACGTGGTAATCAACGGTGGTTAGCGAGCAGTGGTCACCACCTGACCCTACGAAAAGAACTGTCACGGGTAACGCCGTGCTGGCCACACAGTGGCTAGTAACCTGATAAAATTTTTTGTTTGATTGGAGGATAATTTCGGAAGACATGATGAAAAGTATGGGGAAATTATTTTAGCATAAGATGCTCCAAATGTTGCTATGCTCGTAATCAAGAAACGGCTGTACCAAAAATGACTTTAAAGTTGATATCCGAGATTAAACTTAAATATAAATTTGAAATATAACGAAATAAATAATACTATTGATTGTTCTGTTTGAACGATTGACGAATAGAGGAAGTTTAAATATTTCTGAAATTAAACTGTCTGGAAAACGTCTATTTTCAGACACAATCACACAAACAACATGTTGCTACTGTTTTTCAACATTTGCGACCAGGGGTATCTTTTTTAAAAGTAAAATAATTTCAAAAGCTTCTATTTTCAAAATTTTGGTGATTTGGTTTTTGAAAATTCCTTAAAGATCAACCAAGTATAGTCCTTTTTTTTAATAACAGCAAACTAAAATATTCGGGAGAAATTTCACAAAGTACGCCAATTTCGAAGGATTGGTAACCTTAAGGCTAGATGCTAGTCTGGGGCAACCATATAAGAAAACATCGGAATCAATAATTGCTGAATTATCTTAAGAACATGAATAAAAAAATTATTTGGTTTTTAATTTAAAAATTTTAATTTTCGTAAGATCTTCAACACACATCTTAAGAACCACATTTTGAGTTTTAGCCGATTCATTGAGCAATTAAAATTGCTAATGAAATAGGGTTTGAGCAGAGACATTTTTTAATATTATTTTTAATATTTATGCTACTAATATTACTATTTCATTTAGCAGCCTTTGACCTGCTCACTTGAAAAAATTCAGCCTCTGCCCCTCGTATGCGGTTTCGTAGACTTTCGACACACTTCCAACCTCCATCATGCCTTGGATGAGAATTGTAAACAGGCAAAGGTACATCATGAGAGCTTGAAACACGTCGGCCCACATAACTGCTTTCAGACCACCCTGCTCACCAAAAGAAAGTAACACAGTGTTAAGATACATCAGAATCAGGTTCTCTTTCGAAATTAAAAGGGAGCCCGACTGAGCAATTAGTTATCAAGAGAGACATAAGATGGCGACACGAGTGTCCAGTGTATTTCGATCTTCTGTGTCAGATTTGTCTGACACAGAATTCAGAAATACATACAGGGAGGAATCGAACCTGCACAGATTCCAACTCACAGGTTGCTGGAGCAGCGCGCAAGACTACCGAACCATTGCGGCCCTCAGCTCTAAATTTGGGGTTCAATTTCTTTGTCAGAACACACATGATTTACAATGGCATCACGAAAAGAACGTAATCTCTTGTCGGATACAAAACGAATCAAGCATGATCTCGAGTTCTGTTTCCCTGGTGTAAATGATGACTCATGACATCGTGATCTGTTTCCCTGATGTAAATTATGACACATGACTTCGTGATCTGTTTCCCTGATGTAAATGATGACACATGACTTTTATATTACCTCCACGGCTCTTTCATGTCCAATACTTGCTCCGTTTCCTTTTCTGGACTCCCATTTATCCCATTATTTTATTCTGGAACATTCCTTTTGAACGTGAACTGTAGACACATATATAATTGTTTTAATTTCCACCAATATTACATCATTCCATTTATCCCTTTTATTCGCCATCTCTAATTCTTTTCTGACTGCTCACCAGTTTAAAACTCAAATTAATAAATCATAGTTTCTTTCTTATTAATTATGATGTTTAGATTCCGCCATTTATGGGCACGTGTGGTCATTAGTGGGGACATTCCATGGGTTCATTACTTTTTTGTGTCAATAATATTGGATCGTTGCAAAACTTGCTTCTTTTTTTTTTTTTTTTAATTTATGAAGGAAGCATGCAACATTGGACGAACGTTCTATGTTATCATGTCACAACTGCTATACACCTAACATATTAGGCGTTTAACGAAAAAGAACGAACCGCTATGAGATTGTATCCTGAACGGTATCTCAATAGGCATGTGCTAAATCATTTTTGTTGTTCACAGGACTCTGCAAAATGGAACATTCCACATTATTAGTTGTATCACCAACTTCTTGTTTACCTGCTGTGAAACTGTAGTTGCCAGAAAATAAATAGCAAAAAAAGAGAACATTTGTTAAAAATTTTATTTTAAAGAGGACAAAAAGAGGACACGAAAAGCACGCATTATTAGTGTATAATTGTAAGGTATCTAATAAAAAGAATAATCTTCAATGAATCTTGGTATGTTAACCACGAACTGAAAGTAAATTTACTGATCATATTACTTACGTATTTTGAAAAGAATTAGCAAATGCAAGAACGAATTTATAAATGATCGTTTATTCAAGTTTTTTTTCAAAACGTTGCAAATAATAAGAATCTAATTTTTAAAACAACATACATTTAACAACAAAATAATAGTAGATTTTAGAAATATTTTACTTCTTAAATTTGTTTGTGCGCATCAGTCATGTTGAGTTATCGACTTCGATTTAATGCTAACAAAAGAGGTGGCTAGGTTAGCAACGCGATTTCCTTCTAAACAAAAAAAAAAAATTCTGCGAATAGTCCATATTTCTTATTTTTATTATTCTAAAACGAATCTTAATTATCATTGGTTATCTATTTGATTTCATACTGAGACGTTTTAATATAGATATCAATATACACTAGAGGTTGAACTTTCTATTATACATTAATGCGTTTTAATAATACGTGCAATTTTCGTACAATGTACTAGATCCAGCACGCATTTGAATAGCTGTGATTTACATAACTATGTAGTAAGCAATGCGAATATCGTAAAGTTTGCACGTAATGCTTGAAATATGAAATACATTTTTAACGCAATCCAAAATGATGAACAAAAATTGAACAACTGTAAAAAAAGAGTGCAAAAAAGATCTGTCGTTAAAAAGATAATGAAAAAATATTCGAGAGGAAAAAGAGGATATGTTCTCTTTAAAAGAGATTTTCTGACAGCCTTAACTGTACTCAAATATGGTCCGGCTCCTTCAAGATGGCATTTGAGTCACGTGGTTTTGGACGAGTCTATTCTATAAATAAGTTAGATGGCGTCTTTAGCGCGGATTCAAGCTCTACTCACGGCAACCACCATTCATGCATTTGCATATGGCAGCCCTTCCTCTCACGACCTTTCGCACCTATTGAAAAATGGACTGACCCAAGATCGACTGCTTTGTCGCTGGAGCCGCATTATAAAAATGGTGTTTACATACTTACTGTCTATCATTTCTGCATCACAGTGTACCCTGCAACATATTCGGACTGTCTTGATGTATGTGCTGGTTTTATGTATTAATAGAATTATTAGAAATCTGAAATGGTTTTACTGTGAATGGAAGGTAGATGTCTCATCCTACAAGATTGATATTGGGTAGATATTATAAAAGAACATGAAAAAGTGAAACGAAGATTAATTTTATACCCGGACGTTTCAATATAAGTAAAATCTTACCATTCCACTGAACAAGACGCTAACAACTCCGACCAGAAGAATTGAGGTACTCGAACTGAGCTCTGTGACAGCATTCAGCGCGATTGCGGGGGTGTACATCACGACAGACATATTCAGTAACTGGAAAACACAATGTAACGGGTATCCATAATAACCATAATACAATCAATGATGCAAAAATTGTTGCATGTAAAGTTTCAGTAATTTACTTCCCTAAAACTTTTCAAAAGCAGAGTATAAAAACCATAGTCTCTAGATTCATGTAAAAAGGGAAGTTCTTAGACGCTTATAAATAAGTTATGATACCATCTGGCAGTTGTCTCGACGAAGTATCTCGTTGTTGGAAAACTAACCAGATCTTGATCTCGTCATCTGGAAAGAATTGGCATTATCTTGATAACGATTGATTGGATCGTGTGAACGAGATATCTCATTGAAAACAATCGGAGGGTTGAAGTGTCTGTCTAAGCTATTAAGAAAACGTCTAGGAGTAGAAGTGGAATGAAATAATCTAGATTTTGGAGCAAACTTATGCCCAAGTTAAATTAATAGGAAAATTAAAAATATATATCACACTTACTGTGTGGGTATAGCAGAAAACGGACACTAATCGTCTTATTTTTCTTCCAAATCTCTTCTCCAGGAACTGAAAAGAAGAATCCTTCATTAGTACAACCGTGATCAAAAAGTACCCGTAGTGATGTCATAAAACGAAATATGAGACCCTATTCAACCAAAAACCGACGTATACGTGGGGATTAGTGCATATTAAATCAGTCGTGGCCACAAATGTCCTCATTTTGGGTTAGTGTGAAAGTTTAGAGTGAGGTGTCAGCTCAGGTGTTGACCTCGTCATACGCCCGGGGGTCAAAGCTACTAGGTGTTGTCCACGTAATCCTTGAATTCCGGATCGTTTTCTATAGCCCGTGATGAGACTTTAGTGCGACGTTATTTTACATACAGTGAGATCACTTAAAATTTACCGAGTCCGTAAAAAACACGTTAAATAATGCACCTGATGAATTAACCTTACGGAAAACATAAACAAAGATTAAGTAAATCAACGATAGATTATCCTTCACAAAAGCAGCAAGTAGCGAGAATCGTTGGTTTCTAAGATAAATACGTTTCACACTGGCTGGAGCATCGGGAGAGGTTGGCCTAACTGTCATGACGTCATTCCTCCGGTTGTGATACTTTCTTATCTATAGGAGGTTTTGTTAGAAGGCAGTTTGGTCACGAAGTTTTAAACGAGTCTATTGATTGAATTAGAGATTGGTGAAAACGTAAACAACTCCATCTTGAATTGGCGTCTATTGTGCTGATTCGAGCACAGAGTTCACCGTCCGATTCGAAAGTTCGCTTGGGATAGTTCATGTATGGCGTTCGCCTTACACGTTTCTTTGGCTTCTATGTATGGTAGTTTCTATTCGATACAAACTTTCACACATATCCAGAGATCCACGAACCCAAGGTTGATCGCATTTTCGTGGGAGACTAACTATACCTATATATCTTATTCATAAAAAACATGAAAACATTTAAACCGTTCATTATTTGAAAATCCCAAGCACATCGTCACATGCAATTTTATGAAAACAGATGAATTAGTTAAGGGTACTTTTGCTATTTCTATGCACTGTTAGGGGCGATGGAGGTGTTGGTTTGGGAGTGTGGTGTCTTGAACAGCGCCATCATTTTCAACTTGCTGTTGAGATTCGCGATCTACAGATTCAGTTCTCACTCCCCTTAGTTCTCCTTCTCGCTTATTAAAGCCTTCGTGTTGGTTACTTTTAGTTCCAGTTCGCATTTGTATATAACGCTTACTTGTTTGCATTCTAGTAGTGTGCTTTGTGTCTCTGTTGTTAACGTGTATGTGCTGTTCGCAAAATAGAAACCTTCTGATTATGTCAGCTTCGTGAGTTTCTGGCGTAAGGGCCATTCTTGGCCTTGCTGCAAGACAACGCCAAGAAAAAAATGTGGAAGGAAAAAGAGGGAGTGGGTGAGCAATGCGATGAAATTTGAAAAACATCGACTTTGTGTATTCCGTTAGCACGACCCCGTGTTTTCAAAGGCAGTAACCCCCACATGGGAAAAGAAAAGATCACTCAGACACCTCGGGACCTTTGGATCCTCGAGACGTGACCCTAAGAACGTCTAAAGGTACTAGCGTGTCTTTCCTGAAATGGACTCCGAATGGGATCAGAGTCAACGTATGTTCGTGGACGATTCTATTTTGGTAATGGTAATGGTAATTTTAGTTAACGTCGTACTAGAGCAACACAACAGGCTATTGACGACGGTCCGGGATCAGTCCCTTAAGGGAAAGATCCGAGGACAAGACCTCGTAATTTTGAACCACGGTCAGATGACGAAGCAACACCTGAGCTGGCACCCCACTCTCCAAACTTCCACGCCAACCTAACGTGAGGACTTTCGGTCACGACAGATTTAAGGTGCACCAGCCGCATCTACACCATACGCTTACAAACATCGATGCCCGGACCTGGATTCGAACCAGGAACCTTGCGATCTAGAGGCTAACACCTTAACCACAATACCGGTTGGTCGGCTCTATTTTGAACTTTCATAACTTGTTTCTACAGTATAATAACTATGATTATTTATTTACCTGGTCTGGTAGCAGGGCCGGTCCGAGAGAAATTTATTGCCGATGCGAGATAATGATTTGGCTCCCCTCCCCCCACCATTGCAAAGATTCGCAGTATTGTTTGGGTGTGGGAAGAGTGTTCACGGGGCTGGCAATTGGTATCGATATCACTCTTTAAATTTATATTTAAAAAAAATAAATAAAAAATGGTTTTTGAAGATTTTTAGTTTGAAATTTCGTTGGGGGTTGATATTACTATCAAATGAAGTGGGGAGGGATTTTGGTTCTTGATAACATTTCATATATATATATATATATATATATATATATATATATATATATATATATATATATTTTTTTTTTTTTTTGGGGGGGGGGAGTCTTAAAATTTTAAAATTACGAAAAATTGATAAAGATGTTTATAAATACCCCTCCCCTCAAATATAATCAGCTTTTTTTAGTGTGTGGCGGGTGCGCCAGTGTCATATATAGGGTTCTAGTGCCCTTGGCAAAGGTAGGACTTACCACCCCCATGTCAAAATTTATACAGGCGGAACTAGCACTAAAAATGGTAAAAAATAGTTGAGATTTTGACAAATTATATTTTACTTTCATTAGTACAAGCAAAGATACTAAAGACATACTAAACACACATTATTTATAATGATATTTTTCTGAAAAAAATTGCTGGAAAGTTTTTTTTTTTCAGCGCCATTACACAGCCCTTTATTATAATTGTATTTTTTATATTTTTTTTTCGACGAAATCAGAATGAAGGATTGTTCATAAGTTGTACGTAACCTTTTTACATAGCAGTTGATAAGTGACTAGTTGTGAGTACTGGTACAGCTGAAGTTTAAGTGATAATCATTTCAGAAGAGTAATAACCGTTTAGCTCATTTTTGTGTTATACGGAGTATACAAATTGGAGTTAATGTTCTTTATATTGTTTATGTAATTTATAATGGTGCGTAGAAAGATTAATGTCAACTCTTAGCCCAAGCACATGCTTTTCAGATAATTTTACTGACGTTTTACTAAGACACGGATCGTTTCATAATTGTTACTCTTCCTGAATAGCAGCAAAAAGCTCTCTGACGATTTGAAGTAGAATATCGTACACATGACTTTCGAATTTTACTTCAGTGGTCATTGACAATTCTTTTTGACTAGTTGCCTCTACAAGGTTACGAGTTTCGTTTTCTATACCTTGGAACTGCAGGCTTTAAAACCTTTTTGAGGCCTTCTAGGCCTATTATTCAAACTTTCTTATAAATTACTTCGTACATCTTGAATCACAGTGTGCGAAAAGGTAAGATTTCCTTGAAGTCAAGAAGAATTATTTCTGAGGAATAGTTCTTTGTACCCGTTCATTTTCTCCTCATTTGCTCAATTCTTTGGCGGGTAATTCGAAAATTTTCGCTTTAACAGTATTTAAAACATTTAAAACAGTATTTGGTAACAAATATTCAACCATGTCTTACGAAATATAAGTTAATATAGTATTTATTTTCGTTTGCTTCGAATTTATCACCCAACTGTCAAAAATGGACTGACGAAACATTTTCATAGTCATTCTGAAATTTAAGCACTATTTATCAGTTCCACAGACTTCCGCAAGTAATTTTTTGTTCTGCGCACGTCAAATGAGTCAGGCTATAATGCATATACAATAATTTAATGTTATACAGTGGTATAAATATGCTAAAAGTCTAGTTGAAATTTGAAATCCACAGTTGCGTAAGACGCAAATTAGCTATAAATCCAAAAGGATCTTGCAAATTAATGAAATAGTACCCAAGAAACTAAAAGCACGTAAATATGCCTCGATGAATTCACCCCCCCCCCTCTCGTTGTCAGCGGCGGTTCTGCGAAGCGAACGTGGATTTTGAGGAGATTCGGACTCGAGATTCAACGAGAGACAGACGTCTCTGTTTTGCCAATTGTGTTACTTTGGCTTCAGGCAGGTTTCGGTTGTCGATGGCTGTGCCCATAATTATCTTGTAAATATTTATGTAAATAAATAGTTTAATTTTAAATCAGCTGTCCGTCAAATTCTTACATGACGGTACAGCTTATTAATTTGGTGGCAGCGGGGTTGATAGATTAAAACAGCCTCGACAAGTAAATCGAACCTGCCGTTTTGCCTGAAAGAGAAGGCCGATAGAACTTCGAAACCAGAAGTTCTGATTGTCATTTCCGCTGTCGGATTGTCACTTTCGCTGGAGACCGTTTCCCTTGTCTTAGAGAAAGCGAGAAGGAGGTACCGGAGTCACCGACCCCATCCATCACCGAAACTCGTCGCAAGAAGTTCTGGTTTTGGTTTCGAGTTGCCGGCCCTTTTCAACGGAGCGTGAGCGGAATCGACGGAAAGCTCGACAAGTCCTGTTCATCAGGGGAATAGATTCCCCACCGGTTCGTCCAGAGATCATCTTGATCGGCTATTATAGGTTCATCGCGAACCGTTTTTTCGTCAGTGGCGCAGTGCTATTTGTGCGCGTTGTGGAAGAGGTTGAGACGACCTACACCAGTGGGCTTTCAGCCGAAGAGTGTGTTTGTGGGCTTTTTAGCCGAAGATAGTGCAGTGCAGTGTTTCCACCCGTGGTCCAGCCTGTGGACAGTGGTGCCAAGTGATCCAAGTCAGCAGATACAGGTTAGTGCCATTTCCCTATTTTGTCACTGTGACTAAGTTTCAAGAATTGTGTAATAGCTAAAATTTTGTTAATCTCAATTAGTGTGGTCACTCCAATGGGAATTGATTTAGCTTAAGTATTTTTTTTTTGAATCTGTATTGTGCATTTTAGAATTGCTAAATTATTGTATGTTGTGAGATTACGGTATGTCGTAAAAAGTATTGAATTGGGTGTTGTGCAAAAGAATTGAATTTTTTGGTTTTTTTTTGGTAATTTTGAATTTTCGAAATGGCGTACTTGGGCAAAGGTAGGAAACAAGATCTAGAGGAACTAGCGGAATTTTTGGAAAGAACGGTTACTCCGGGATTAATGACATCCCAACTTAAGGAGTTAATCCTCTCGCACGATTCCTACGATGAGGAATACACAAAAGTGGCGTTAGAAAGGATTATACAGGAAAGACGGGAGAGGGAGAGGCAGGAAAAAGAACAAGCAAGTAAGGATAGGGATAGGGAACAAGCAAGTAAGGATAGGGATAGGGAACAAGCAAGTAAGGATAGGGGTAGGGAACAAGAAAGACAGTATAACTTTGAGCTTGAAAAACTACGGATTGAGGCATCCCGACGAGAACCCCGCGATCACGTCGACTCGTTAAGTTCCCAAGGAAAACCACGAATAGATATTTTAAAACTGGTTCCCAAATTCGATTCAGACCAGACCGACATTAGTGTGTACCTGATAATGTTTGAGCGTCAGGCTAAGAGGGCTAACATTGAGAAAAAAGACTGGGTGTCTTGCTTACAACCGGTATTGCCTCTGGATATCGTGCAGATCATCGCACGCGAACCAGATGAAGTAGCAGAAAACTATGACCACGTCAAAGAGCTTCTGCTAAAGCGGTATAAGTTGAGTCCCGAAATTTTTCGCCAAAAATTCCTCCACCATAGCCGAAAACCCGATAGCACTTGGAAGGATTTTATTTTCGAAACCCGAAATTATCTGGAAGAGTGGATTCGAGGGTTGGAGGTTATGGACTATGAATCTTTAAAAGATTTAATGATAACGGACCAAGTCAAAAGACGTCCCGTTGGAGGTGAGGGACCATTTCCTCGATGATTGGGCTAAGATTAAAGACCCCGGCAAATTAGCCGAACTGCTAGATTCCTACGAAGACATTCGGAAACCCAAAAGAAAGCCTTTCGAAAAACCCAAAGGAAGTACGCCTTTCCCAGCGAAAAGAGAGGGGAAATACCATCCTGCTCCCATTCGAGGGAGAAACGATTTTTTCCCGCCTAGTTCCCAGGGAAGGAAATTCGACACTTTTGACCGGAGACGCACGCCGCGGTGTTTTGAGTGCAACGCGAGCGACCACCTAAGGCCAAATTGTCCGAGGTTGGGGAATAGGGTGACAGTTGAATCGGTAAATAGACTCAGACGGGAAGCCGAACATGAATTATTGATGCCGTATGTACAAAAGGGATCTGTAAACGCTAAAGAAATAAACATCCTTCGAGATTCGGGTTCGACCTTGGATTTAGTACACCGGAATTACGTGAATCCCAAATCCTACACGGGAGAGACCGTGTGGATTCAGCAACCGCTAGACTCCTATCAAATTTCGTTACCCTTAGCGGAAGTGAAAGTAGAAGGAGGTTTTGGGTCAATCACTACCAAGGCAGCTGTCTTTGCAAACACCGCCGATGTGCGACGATACATCTTAGGTAACCGAACAGCTCAGATGATTCGCGAATTAACGGGATATGAGTTCTCGGAAACTGAGCAAATTAATGCCGTTCAAACGCGTTTACAGAAACGGCAGTCAGAAGCGAATGTTTTGGGGGAGGGGGAAAACCCCCAAGTAGTTTCGATTTCGCCCTCGCCGGGGATAGACAAGACAGCTACAGAATTGAGGTTGGACGAACCGCTTGTTATTCCCGTGGCGGAGGCAAGCGGCACGGAATTGGAGCTTCTGGAAGTAAAGAGAGAGGAATTTAAGAAGGCGCAGGAAAATTGCCCTAGTTTGAAAGAGGCGTTAGAGATGGCGTCCGACCCAAAACGAAATCAGAGGGATAAACCATATTCATTTGAGAAGGGAATACTTGTAAAAGGTCGAGAAGACCGAATGGGTCTGGCACAGAAATTATTAGTAGTGCCAAAGGCGTTAAGGCAAAAGGTTTTGGCGTTGTGTCACGAAGGGACATCGGCGCACATGGGGGGTACGAAATCAAAGGATAAGCTTGCGCGGTATTTTTATTGGCCCGGGTGTTTTCGGGAGATGGAAGATTATGTGCGGACATGTGATCCTTGTCAAAGGGCGGGAAAGCCAAATGACAGGAAAAAGGCCCCGATGAAATTGGTTCCGATTATTCGAGAAGTCTTTTCGAAATTAAACCTGGACGCCTGTGGGCCGTTTCAAACCTCGCCGAGCGGAAACCGGTACCTAATTACCGTAATTTGCATGTCTTCAAAATATCCGGAAGCCATCCCCGTGCCGGACATACGATCGGTCACCGTCACCGACGCGTTGTTGACCATTTTCGGTCGCATGGGTTTTCCACAAGAAATTCAGTGTGACCAGGGTACGTCTTTTACCAGTGAGTTGACTTCGGAATTCTTCGAACGTTTTGGGATCAAAGTCCGGCACAGTTCGGTGGCTCACCCGCAATCGAACCCAGTTGAGAGATTCCATCGGACTTTTAAACGATTGTTGCGCGCGTTATGTCTCGAAGCTGGCCCAGAGTGGGAAAAACACCTCCCTCTGGCACTGTTGGCGCTTCGCACGGTAGTGCATGAGAGCCATGGCTACGCCCCGGCAGAACTCGTGCACGGGAAGAACTTAAGGACCCCAGAGACTCTGCTGTATGAACGATGGTTAGGCCCCAACGAGGAGGATAATGAAGTCACCGAGTATGTGTTTACTCTGATAAACCGACTCAAACGATGTCAGGAAGTGGCGATATCCCGAATGGAAGGGTCACAAGTTAAGAGGAAGGATTGGTATGACAAAAACACGGTTAAACGAGAATTTAAAAATGGGGATTTAGTGCTAACCTTAGCGACCAACCGACCCAACAAATTCTCCGTCCAATGGGTAGGACCTGGGACGATTAGGAGCAAGCTATCGGACACCAATTACATCGTGGAGTTAACAGGAAAGCGGGAAAGGTCGCAAATTTACCATGTAAACATGTTAAAACCCTACCATAAAAGACCGGAATGTGTAAACTTGCTGACGTTAGAAACCGCTGCCGAGTCTCTGGCGGATCACGGAGTTGATTTCCCGTGCTTGGAAAAAGATCCGAACGCTTACGATTTCCAAGACATTACTCAGTCCAGTCAGCTGACGGACCTTCTCAACCCAGGACAAATAGCGCAATTACGGAAATTGTTAGACAAGCATGCTAACAGTTTTTCAAATCACCCTGGACTAACGGACCTAGTAGTCCACGATATCGAGCTTATCGGGAATAAAACTGTTAGGGCAAAACCGTACCGAACATCTCATAGACAAAATGAAATTTTGAAAGAAGTACAACGCATGTTGGAATTAGGCATTATCGAGGTAGGAGAAAGCGATTTTACATCGCCCATGATCCTCGTAGAAACCCCGGGGAAAGACCCCAGGCCCTGTGTAGATTATAGGAGGCTAAACGAAATTATTCGAACAGAATTTTTCCCCCTACTGCACATCGAGGAGCGAATCGAACTCGTTAGCTCCGCCTCTTTCATAACGGTTCTAGACCTTGCGAAGGGATATTGGCAAATACCCTTGAGCCCTAGGGCCCAACGATTGGCGGCGTTTTGTACAAATTTTGGGACTTATCGTCCCCGACGAATGAGTTTTGGGCTGAAGAACGCTCCATATTTCTTTTCTCGGCTTATGGCAGAGTTACTGAAGGGATGCGAGTCGTTTGCAGTGCCGTATTTGGATGATATCGCGATTTTTTCCGACTCATGGGAACGTCACTTGGAACACCTCGAATGCGTGCTTCAGCGTATATCTAAAGCAAAGCTTACGATCAAACCGTCAAAATGTAGGTTCGCGCAGAACCATGTAAAATACTTGGGACACATTGTTGGACGCGGATTCCGATCCCCAGCAGACGCCAAGGTCAGAAGTGTTCAGGAATTTCCCACTCCCCAAACGAAAACACACATTCGGGCTTTCCTGGGTTTAGCCGGGTACTATAGTAGGTACATCCCTATGTATTCCGTGGTCGCAGCACCGTTAACCGATGCCCTAAAGGGGAAGGTAAGAAAGGGAGAAATTGTTTGGACGAACGAATGCGAAAAGGCATTCCAGGAATTAAAGGCTAAACTGACGAGCGAACCGGTGTTATTTGCACCCGATTTTGAACGCGAGTTTATTGTACAGTGCGATTCTTCAGATCTTGGGATGGGGGTGGTACTCACGCAGTTGAATGTTCAGGGGGAAGAACACCCCATTTTATACATGAGTAAAAAATTTTCCAAAGTCGAGCGCACTTACTGTACTTCAGAGAAGGAATGCGCTGCTATTGTTTTCGCTATTAAAAAACTGCACTACTATCTAGATGGGAAAAGGTTCGTTGTCGTCACTGACCACAACCCACTGGTCTGGTTGCGCACCAACGCCAGTTCAAACCCCCGACTAATGAGATGGGCACTGGCACTCCAGCCCTATAACTTCGAGATCGTCCATCGATCGGGAAAAAAACACTTGAACGCCGACAGTCTGAGTCGCGCTTTTCACGAAAATTCAAAGAGCTAAATAAAATGTAATTGAGGAAGATTTGTGTTGTATAGTGTAATATTATTGCGAATCATGTTTTGAGTTGAGTGAAATGGAGATTTTTGTAGTTATGGGCATTTCACTTAAATGTTTCTTTTTCTTTCTGGAGATTTTAAGTGCTAAAATTGTGAATCATGTTTGCTCGGAGTGAAATTGGTAGCCTTGTAATTATGAAATATTCATTCAATGATATCAGTATCTTTTGCTGAGGATTTTTAAATGTTAAAAGTTGTAAACTATGTTTTGCGTATGGTGGAATTGATTTCTTGTATCTATGTTCTTCATTCGAGTACTTTTCGCTGAAAGCTACGTGCAAATTTAAATTATGCTTTGTGTAGAGCGGAAATTGATTTTGTGTTTAGGATGTTTTCACTCTGTCATTCTAAACCACTGTCAAAGATTTGTAGTTTTAAAATTGCAACTCATGACGTGTGTTGAGTGAAACTTAGGAATTTGGTTTTCGCTTAACAAGATTGATATTTTATATATGTTTTGGTGTATTTTGGTTGGTTTAATGAAAGTATTATTATAGTTCGTATGGTTTGTTTATTCTGGGTTCGCTTAGCGAAAATATTGAATTTAGAAATATGCTTTGTTGTATTTTTGTCTGGTTAATGGAATTTGTATAGTTCGTATTGTGTATTGAAATTTTGGGTTTCGCTTAACGAAATTCTTATATGTGATGTGGTTAATGTGATTTGGTTTTAGTTTTAACGAATTTGTGGTATAAGTCTTAAAGTTTGGTGTTTATTTTGTTTTTATTTTAATTTGGTATTTGAGCCTTGAGTGACCATACTGTAAGGGAGTAGAAAGTTACTCCGGTATATGAATTTTAAATTGATTGGATTTAACTTGCCTTACACATATTCTTGAGTCACGGTTTCAGGATATGGTGGTGGTAAGTGATCTGTTATTCTGAATTGCCAGTGGGTGATTATCCGTGCGTCTGTGGATGCGTACGTTGAAAACTTTTCACCTTTGGGAAAAGTTTTTTCAGTAGTGGGGGCGGTTGTACCATATGGTACTTGCCGACCCTTTTCCCTAACACGTGGACGCTGGAATGTTTCGGAATGCGAAAACAATTTTAGTCTTTGCACGTGCGGCTCCTCCAAGTTTTTGCGGTGGGGGACTCAAGTCGGCATGACAGACGGTTTCGCAGCTGTGTGGGGGTGTTTCTCTTCGGCAGAGAACATAAACATCTCTAGAGGGCTCGGAATTCACCCCCCCCCCTCTCGTTGTCAGCGGCGGTTCTGCGAAGCGAACGTGGATTTTGAGGAGATTCGGACTCGAGATTCAACGAGAGACAGACGTCTCTGTTTTGCCAATTGTGTTACTTTGGCTTCAGGCAGGTTTCGGTTGTCGATGGCTGTGCCCATAATTATCTTGTAAATATTTATGTAAATAAATAGTTTAATTTTAAATCAGCTGTCCGTCAAATTCTTACATGACGGTACACTACCAACACGAGTAAACGATTTTGAACGATATGACTCCAAGTGTAAACAGCGATTTACAGCGTTACCGCGTAAATATCGAACATCTGCTGTTTCTTCTGCTTAAGTAAATTCATTATGTATTAAACTAGAGAAAATTAAATACATTTTTTTCTGTTCGTTACTGTTGGTTTACTTTCGCGCGTGCGCGACGTGTTGTGTTCCGAGAATATGCACGTTACTTTGCCATCAACCCACGCCGAAAGCTTAAGCCTCCTTTGCAAACACGCCTCCTTTCTCCAATCATCGAAGACATTCGGAGAAACGGCTCTAATAATATCGTCAAGATCTCGTGTTGGGAAGGCGATTTGGCGTGTTTGCAACATCAATCTACTGGTCAAAAATGAATATATATATATATAAATGGTGATTCAAAAGTACATATACAGTTTCCAGATGTTGTAAAATAGAACAGTTTATTTAATATACGGTCCCCAAATGCGAACTGTTAGGAAGGTATACTCATAAAGTTTGTCTCCCCCTCCCGAGCGAAGTGACGTAGGCGATAGCGAGCGTGGCACGTGACTAGTCAATGAAAATGGCTGCATCTGCTGTGGAGAGGGCGTTTTGTGTTCTTGAATTGAGCAAAACGGAATCTGTCACCGTTGTGCAACGGCATTTTCGATCACGATTTGGAAAATAACCTCCAACCAGAAAACTAATTTTCTATTGGTTTAAAAAATTTGAAACTACGTGTTGTTTGTGGAAAGTTCCAAAGCCATGACGACCTAGTGTATCTGCATATGTCGTCAAAAACTTTACCTAACTAAACCTTTATTCTCCAATTGGATGGTGCACCACCACACTGGACAGATGACATGTAAAATTACCTTCTTCACAGATGGATTGGACAAAGCGTCGACTACAGTATGCCACTAACCCATTGGCCACCCAGATGCCCTGACTTAACACCATGTGACTTTTTCTTTGGGACTACATAAAGGATAACGTATTTAACCCTCCTCTTCCTGTTGATCGAGTGGAGTTGAAACAACGTATCTCAACCAAAACCACTACACTTGCTTCAGATACCCTAACACGCGTCTGGGCAGAAATGGGTTTCCTGTTCGATGTGTGTAGTGTGACTAAGGGCGCACACTTAGAACATCTGTGACTGTCTCCAAAAGAACTTGAAACATTCACCTACACTTCTGTTACAGGTAACATAAAATATCATACACTGTCACTGTTATGTAGTGTTGTCACTGTTATGTATTGTATACTTACTTATGAATCACCCTGTATATATTTTTCAATAATTTTTCGAACTTTGTACACTATGTGTTTTATGTAGTTTTTTAACGAAATATTAAAAAATAAATTTTTTTAAATTGTTTCAACCAAAAATTGCGAAGATAATAAAAAGTATAAACTTTTAGAAGTTAATTAATGCAAAAAATAAGGGATTTGCTACAAAATATTTTAAGATGTATCAATTTTACAAAACGTCAAAATTTTAATATTTTTAATTTTAATTATAAAAAATTTGAGTTTTGGAAACATAAAATAGTTATTATAATTGCAAAATACCATGTATACCAACAGTAAAAAAATTCTGAACAAAAACTTTAAAATTGAAGATTTTAGAATTTTGAATCCCGGACCCTCTTAACTAAAACTTAAAAAAAACTAGAAATATTCTGCATTTTATCAGATGGACCTGATGCAGACATATCACAGGAAATTTCTATTTATGAATATTCAGAAGAAAGTACACTAGAAGACGATGATTTTGATAATTCCGATTGTAAAAATATTTAAATTTTCTTCTAAGTTATTAATGTTATTAATATTCATATATGTCATACTAACTACATATGTCATACTAACTACATATGTCATACTAATATACATATTTTTCTCTTTTGAGATATAACCAGGGCCGGATTTAAGAGTATGCCGCCTATAGACTAAAATCCATTTGCCGCCCCCTCTATAGTTCATATTTGCTTAATACATTCGTTTTATACAACAAAAGGATAGAGTTCATTGGTGTTTTCATCTTTTTTAAGCAAAAAGTTCATTTAGTTTAGATAAAACTACAATTTTAATGGTTTACATAATAAATTATCTAATCAAATTAGTTATCTACTTGGTTTTTTTTACTTACTTCTTTTAAGATTCGTTAAAAAATTAAATGGGTTTCGAACTAAATTAATTAATTTGTTTTTTTCGATCAGTGATGACTCTTTTAATAATATTTTTCTAATGCTAATGACTATCTTTTGCATAATTGAAGAACTGTGTTCAATTTGTATTAAGTTGTCCTTAACGGAAATGAAATTACACAAAATGTAGTTAATTACTGGTTTGTTTGTTGAAAACTATACAAACTTCTCTAAAACAACTCACCCCAGGTAATCTTCATGTTAAAATTTACATAGCTTTCTTAAGAGATTTCTTAATGGCAAACTCGTTAATAATGTCCTCATATTAAAGTGTTTTTGTTGTATTTACCTCAATACAAAGTAATGAAAGTGAGTTTAACCGTATTTCAGAAATACTAGTTCTCGCAGATAGTTCTTAACTCTTCTAAGGCAGGAAGAACTGCGTTCTCCCGCGCAATTTGTATCAGGCATGCACAAACTTATCCTTACAGCAATGTCCAAATTGGGGTAAATATCTTGTAAGGAACTACACCTCAGAGAAATTTCGAAATTCCTTCTAACGATTTATCAGATGGGTGATCATCCTCCACAGCACAGTGATTTTTAAAGTGGATGCACTCTTCAGTGAAATCCGAATCCAAATCATTTGTGTAGACGTGGTAAAGGTTGGTGGCCTTTTTCCTCAGTAACTCTTCCCATATCTGTATTGTTATCACACAACTAAGTTAAGAAGTAGAATCGGTCTTGAAACTCGTCATAGGCCATTTTTCTTTCCTTGAATTCACAAACAAAAGAGTCTATAATTGGTAAAACCGTGTTTATTTTAAGGTCATCCCTGCCAGTAAAGTTAACTTCTCCACTTCGGCCTTCATCAGGCCAAACTTTTCATTTTGGCTGTCTTTTATTGTCTTTTTCATAAGATGTAATTTTGGTTATATCCATGGTCAATTCCTCAAAGTAATCAAAGTTATGTCTCTGTTCCGTAAAATATTCTTCAAGAGATCCATACAAATCTCTGACCAACAAAACATCCACAGTTCCACTTTGCATGGATTTGCTATCTTTATGGATCTGTGAAGTACGGACCACCAGAAACACACCATGAACGCAGTCTCAAAACGTTCTAATCTTCGAAGTATTCCTCGGGATTCACATCTAGTCGTTGCTTTTTTTGTTGTGTCATTTGAAATTGTTGTCAGAGCAATGTGCACTTCTTCCCAAGACTCTCGTAGACTTTGGCACGCGTCATCTTTTGCTGACCATCGAGTAGGACACACTTTTATAATTGTTTACTTATTCTGATAAGATTCTTCCATAACGCTTGTTAGGCATTCCTATCGCTTTGTAGAGCACTTAAAAAATACATATATTTCTTGGAGCAACATGAACAATGGGCACGCTTCTTCACAAGATTCTGCAGCAGATGATCCAACAAGATTTAGGGAGTGTGCCGCACACGAGATAAATAAAGCTAAAGGAGTTATTTTCGAAATTTTTGTTTGCAGACCATTGTAAACGGCGGTCATATCGGCAGCGTTATCGTAAGAGTGGCCTCTGCAGTCATTAATGTTTTTTTGCAGAATTTCTAGCTCATTCATAACACACTCAAACATTCCTTCTGAGCTATGACCAGCTGATGGAATGAAGGTAAGAAATCTTTCACAGGGCACATCGTCACTTGAAACGTATCTAAATAATATCTAAATGAAACCTAACAGCAAGGACTAACTGGTCTACATGTGACATGTCTGGGGCCGAGTATATGATGAGAGAAAAGTATTTATATTGTTTAAACTCTTCACAAATTCTTGCCTAACATTTCGAACCATTTAATCAATTACCTCATCGCATATCTTGGAAGAGAGATAATTTGTATTGCCACTACCACAATTACCGTATTTTTCAATGTGTGTTGCTAAGAATGGATCAAACTCGAATATCAGCTCTGAAGCCATAAGAAAATTTCCATTCCTGTTAGAACCAAATATCTCGTTGTCGCCTCTTAAAGCGAGGCCTCTTGATGTCAGGGCCTTGACAGCAGCTACAACTCTAGTTAAAAAGTTTCTCCAATAGTGTGTTTCTTTGTCTAGTTGTAAAGTTAGCATACTGTCAACACGGTTAACACGGATTCCTCTTGATTTTAGAGTAATAAAAGTAGATTTGTGTATTGGGAAATTTTCATGGTGACATGCACGACTTTCTCCTTTTTTACAGTCATTGAAACCATCTTTGTCTTTAAATTGTGATCGTTCTTTAGTGTTAAACACTAAACAAGAGCCACAAAAAACTGATCCCTTACTTTTAGAGAAAATCATCCATTTCCTTTCACGAACTTCTCCATTTTTTAATCTCCGTTCAAAGAGAGATTTAGTCAAATATCTCTTTTGATCTTTGTACGCTCTTAAGCTGTTAGTGAAATATAATCCTATGTTTTGGTCAAAGCCATGTTTTGCTATTAGATCTCTAGTAGCATCATTTAAGATCCACAAAGCTGGATCCTTATTTAAAGAGTTTGTTAATGTTGGCTCTTTATTTTCTGTTAAAGATTGACTTTTAACATCAAATCTATCAGGTGCAATCTCATTGTGAAAACTTACTTGTATTTCAGTAGGTTCTGATAAGAACTTGGCTGTTTTTGAACAACTCGTTCCAGAGAAAGCATTGTCGTCCCCAACAGAACCATCACAAACAGCACGAGCACTTTCAGGTTCCCCTTTATCTTCTTTATCGTTCTTTTCTTCCACTGGCAAACTATTAGTTTTAAAAAACAAATCTAGTTTTTTTTTGTTTGTTACAGAACACGTTCTTGTTCTTGAAGTTTCAGTTTTGTTCGTTTTTTGTGTTCAGCGCCACTGAATCTCTTGCTACCGTCACTCATAGTAGCTAGTAGGGAGTAGCCTACTTGTTAAAAACTGTACGTTATGTATTGGAATACTATAAATTATAAGGCAAAATCGTAAGAAACAACGCGAACACGCTTCACTCAACACAATCATCAACGATCCCGTTGTGCACACCGATAGACATGAATGACAGCTTCAGACTAGACTGATACTACACTACTGACCGGAGCCACTACTGGGTCTTCCACCAACAGTGTTGCCAGATCGGCTACAGTGTTGTCAGATCGAATCGCTGCGCTTGTGCCAGTGTTGTCAAACCAAATTAGATATCACTACAAGGAAGTTATAATATAAGATTACGTGCTGTGAATTTGTATTATGTTATAGTTTTTTAGAAAGTAGGCTATGTAGAAGGATTAAAACATATTTTTAAGTAACATGTATTCTTAAATTCGTACGGAAAATATTATTAACGTCTGAAATACTTGATTTTAACTTTTGAAAAATTGCCAAACTGCCGCCCCTGAAAAATTTGCCGCTCTAGGCTGCAGCCTACTTAGCCTATTTAGAAATACGGCCCTGGATATAACGAAATAAAACAAAAAATCGTTAAATTTTGAATGTTTTCCCGATGTTTGTTCGTGTTTTTCCAATTATGTTATAGTATAAAAGGTAAGGTTAAAAAAAAACCCATTCCGCTGGCTCGGTAGTGGTGGAAAAAACCATCAGGCTCAAATATAATTTAGCGCGCACACTTCATAGCCTCAGTTGAAGGTCTTTCTACCACTACCGAGCCAGCTGAATATTATTTTCTTTATTAATACCTAAATGACTATCTCTTGTCAAATTTTCAGCCGGTGCAAAATAGTTTGAAAAATCAACTTTTTTTCAACAAGCTTGCACATATCCGAACTGGACCAGCTGAATTACGTTTCATAAATCCTCTATCCAAGACTAATTACTGGTAAGGAAATCAGCCGGTGTCTATCCAAGGCCGGGAAATCTATCCAAGACCAATTACAGGTAAGGATATCAGCATGTGTAAAATAATCACCCTCCATATGTCGCTGCCTCCCGGTCCAAAATACTACAATCGTCTCCGAACATGCGTTGGCTCTGATCCCATTCAGAGCCATTTCAGGAAAGACGCGCTAGAGTCTAAATGAAATAGCAGACATACTTCGTATATTGTGGGCGATCCCACAGAATAGTAGACAGGAAGGAACACGTAGGTCGTCACCAGGCATCCCACGAAGATGAAAGTGAAGGCAACGCATCGCTGAGTACCGTACAGGTACACGTCCGCCACTTCCCCAACAATGGCGATGCCGGACAGTTTGGTCACCACCAGGGAGAAGACGACCGGGAACTTGCCCATGTTCCGACCTCCCATGAGGAACTCGCTCGTTGTCCTCTGCCTGTTCCCCGTGAATCGGAAGTACACCCCTATGGCCACTGAGACGACCATGGTGAACGCAATCACCACATAGTCCATGGACCCCAACGCCTCTCGTGAAGCCATCTTAGTGCTGCTCTCACCCAATCCAAACTGAAAGAGAAAAAAAAGTTACAAACACCGGGGATTTTCCACGCTGCTGCGCAGTTTTATTTACCATATATATTTTAAGCTGTCAGCTTTTATCTTATTTTCTTTACGTTAATCTTTATCTTTATTGCTATCTTCAGCACTTTTAAACCGTCATCTCTTAGTTGAAGGGTAATCACTAGGACAACTTTTTTGTTGTAGTAAAAATGGGAAAAGTTGCATTTATCATTCCCTAAAGTTGCATTTATGAAAATAAAGTTGCATTTATGAAAATAAAGTTGCATTTATGAAAATAAAGTTGCATTTTTGAAAATAAAGTTGCATTTATGAAAATAAAGTTGCATTTATGAAAATAAAGTTACATATATTTTTGATACACTAAAATCTAAAATAAATTATTCGTAAAAAATGAAATAATTCAAAATTTATTTGTACATCATTAAATACAGAAGAACGTTGATGTCGTTGAATGGCCTATCCTTGGTCAGTAATTTCCTTAACACTGAAAAACTGCACTCAACAGAAACTGATGTTGCCTGACATTGTTGCATTGGACTTTTTCTGCAGTTGTGAAACAAGTGTACCACTCAAGTAACTTGAAGCAATCACAGATAAAGCACCTTGAGTGTGATTGCAGCCACAGTAATATACTGTATCGGATATCTGAAGTGCAAATCCTTTGGCTCAACATTCGGAGATTTTAAAACATCATCTACAAGGAAACAACATATTGACTGTCGAAACTCGCCTCGCAAACTCAGCAGTTGATAACGGTAGTTAGCTCTGGATTATCATGAGTGCCAACCAATGTGTTCAAGTACTTCTTGCTATTAATTTGCCTTTCGACTGTTAGGACGAATGACTTCTTTCCATGAACTTCTTGTTTGATCGGCAATACTTCGGAGTTCGCAAGATCAGACACACGTGATTGAAGGGTTGATTCAGAGGGCAAAAAATGAAATGTTAATTTCATATTAATTAATTATGATAAGCGTAATAATTTTTAATTAATTAATTATAATATAATTAATTATGATAAGCTATGATAAGTGTCAAGGAAACGGCTTACAAGCTTTAATTTTGTAACATCAGTCAATAATGATTACAAAATAATTTATTAACCAACAAAGGTAAGTTGTTTTTTTATAACTTCCTTTATGGGGGGGGGACTTTGTTGTAATACTAATAACTGTACTGTTTATACACTAAGACAAAACATTATAACAATCCCCACATGAACTCGTCTGGATGACGCCGAGGGAACGTGATTAAGGGAGAATGGCATTTAACTGCTGATGGAGAAGGTAAGTAATCATTCTTGCACTTACTTTTGCGAGTGATGGGAAAGGCTATTGATCTAAGCGAATTGATAGAGGGCAGATTGTAATGGACCGAATACTCGGAACGAGTATCACCGAAACTGCACGACTGATTGGTTGTTCACGATCTGCCGTTGTTAGTGTTCATGCAAAGTGGATAAATGACGGTGACACCAGCAATAGACGTCAAGGTGTTGTTCGTCCACGCGTCATCAAAGAAAAAGGACGTCGGAGACTGTCCCGCTTGGTAAAGCAAAATCAGTGGCTCAGCTGACAGCCCAATACAATGCAGGTCCAAGTGTTTCGAAATACACAGTTCAGCGGACACTGTTGGATATGGGACTGTGCAGCAGACTTCCCACTTGTGTGCCTCTGTTGACCAAGCGTCATCGTCAACTACGCCGATAGTGGCCCTGGATGAGTGGTAGAGAGTTGCCTGGTCAGATGAATCCCGATTTCTAATTCATCACGTCGATGGACGTGTCAGGTTACGCCGTCTGCCAGGCTAACAGTTGCTCCCCCCTTGTACAGCAGGTCATACACATACTGGTGGTGGCGGTATTGTGCTTTGGGGGACGTTCTCATGGGTGACTCTAGGACCCGTAGTTGTGGTAGAACAGACCATAAACACTGCGAACTATCTGAACATCAATGCGGATCATCAGCTGCACCCTTACATGGCGTCTCTTTTCCCAACTGAAAATGGAATCTTCCAGCAGGACAACGCCCCATGCCACAAGGCTTGGATAGTGTTGGAGTGGTTCGAGGAGCATTCTGATGAATTCCACTTAATGTCCTGGCCACCTAACTCGCCGAATCTTATCAGAAAGAGCACATTTGGGGTGTCACGGAGAGGCAGCTCAGAGCTCAAACACCACCATGTCCGAATATCTCTACTTTGCGTAACCGCTGCTTAGATATTTGGTACAACCTGTCTCCAGTCATGTACCTAGAACTTGTGGCATCTATGCCCAGACGAGTTGCAGCTGTTTTGCAGGCCAAAGGAGGCGCAACGCGTTATTGAGTAGGTGGTCATAATGTTTTGGCTCTTCAGTGTATATATGCTGTTATATAGCGGGCGAGCGTTTTAGCCTTTCATAAAAATATAAGCGGATAATCGGACCAGTCAGTTAATGGGACGACTTTCATGACGAATCAAAGTGGTCCGATAAAGCGGAGTGTACTGTATTGGAAATGAAATGTGGCGAGCAGATATTTGAGCCAAAGAATTTTGCTTGAGTCTACATGTAAGTAGAGAACAGGTATGATTTAAAAAATGTACATCCACAGTTGGCGTCATCGGTTCCTGGCTTCAATTTATTGTTCGCTACCGGAAAAGATAGGTAGTTATTTTATTAACGGCGCAATGGAGCAACACATCGGGCATTGGCGACAGCCCGGGATCAACCCCCGAAGGGAAAGATTCAAGAAAACAACTAGCCATTTGTACCATTTGACGAGGTCACACCTGAGCTGGCACTCCACCTCTCCAAGCTTCCACACCATGCCAACCGAAAAGATAGGAGTGGTTATGAGCTTGTGACGCAAATAAATCACCAATGGCAATCAACATATCCATATAGCAATCTCCATTTTGTATATGACAGTCCTTTCCCATGGCAAGCTCACAGCCTTTGTGAAAATAAATTTTTTGAAGGTCATCTATTTTCGCACCGAAGCCACACGATATCCTTCATTAAAAAGGGATAACCAAGATCATCGGCCTTTTTCACTTGAATGGGTACTATGCACAAACAGCCTCAAAACAATAACAGCAAAAAAAAAAAATAATAATTCGATGACGAACAAGTGATCCCAATTAGGATTTGCAATATAATGCTACCGCTAGCTCAAATTAAGCATTTTCTAACTTAACGATAAAATTGTAGAATTAATCTTGGAGCGATTGATTTCATTCTGTTTGAAAAACATAAATTATTGTCATTCGAAAATGTACAAATATCGCCGATTTCTGTACCACGAACGGTTGTGGTCAAAACAATGTTGAAAAATTATTTTCCTGAGGCATAAATGATTAATGATTCTTTTAGTCATGTTTTTTTTATTAATCAATTCACCCTGAGAAACATTGGGTAATTATGTTATTAAACTTAAAAGGGTGGCAAGCACTTACCTTTGAGCTGCTCGATACAGGATGGTATTTTAATAAAACTACAAACTCGAACGAAAGACATAAATAAAACAGAATAGTATGAACACTTTATAAAATTGGGTCGAGATGGGTTCATAAATAAACTTATGTTTATCGTCACGGGTTACTGGATTAAAATCAAAAGTAAAATCAGAAAGTCATTTTTCGTAATGAGTAGGACTAAATAAAAGGAACAGTGTAGCAATGATGTATGCTGACACGGCTAGCTAACACTTAAATTGAATTTATTTACATACACATACACTACAGAAATTACAAGACTTTCACGAACATAAAATATAAGGAACAGGGACATTTTTAGTATCACATACTACAGCCTAGCTGCTGCTTGCTCCAGGGTTGGAGTTACACTGTGTAATTTTTGTCAGTCCGCTAGGGGGCGTTGTTGGTTCCGTTACAGACTCCCCCTCTGGCTCTGATGACGTCCCGACGATGAGCCAGGATTATTTTTTTCTAGGGCGACCCCTTCTTCTTATGGGAGCTACATGCTCAGTGTCTCTCTTTACTTGGGGTTCATAGTAAGTTTTTAATGCTGACACATGATAAGTTCCAAGAGTTTGGTCTGGACTGGCCGGGTCGGCAATATCATATGTTGTCGGCGATCGATTTGTGAGAACTACATTAGCTCTTCCTGGCGTATATTCGATTTTCAGATTAAACGATTGGATCTTCAGAGCCCATCTTGCTAAACGTCCTGAGGGTGACTTAATGCTCAGAAGCCATTTAAGAGGTTGATGGTCTGAAGCAATGATAATTTCTTGATTCTCGATGTAACCTCGGAACTTTTCTAAGGCCCAAACTACTGCCAAAGCTTCCCGCTCAGTAGTCGAATAATTGCGTTCTGCTGGGATCAACAGACGACTAGCGTATTCAATCACATGTTCTTCTGGACCATTTCCTTGGAGAAGGACTGCGCCAAGGGCGTAGTTACTCGCATCTGTGCGAATTATGAAAGGCTTACATCCATCAGGTTGCTTTAACACAGGGGCTGTTGTCAAGCGTTCTTTTAGGGTTTCGAAAGCTTCTTGCTGTTCAAGACCCCACGACCAATCGACTCTTTTCTTAGTTAAATTGCTAAGAGGTCGTGCTATGTCTGCAAAGTTCGGAACATATCTTCTGAACCATGAGCAGGTCTGTAAGAAAGACAGGAGTTCTTTCACATTAGTTGGAACTGGAATTCTTTGGATAGAAGCGATTTTCTCTTGATCGGCTTCAATTCCATCTCTTGTTATCCAGAAACCCAAGTACTTAACACGATCACAGGAAAAATGGCATTTCTCTCTATTTGCATGAAGTTTGAAAAGAGAAAGTCTCTCAAAAACAGTCTTTAGATCTTTTAAATGTTTGTCAAAAGTCTCTGATAAGATGACTATGTCATCCAAATATGAGAGTGCAAAAACATCTTTCAGGCCACTTCGGAATTTATCTATCAGGCGTTGAAAAGTGGCAGGTGCGTTACGCAGACCAAAAGGCATGCGTAGATAACGGTAAGTTCCGAAAGGACAAATAAAGGCAGTTTTGTCCAAATCGTTTTCATCCACTTGCACCTGATGATATCCTGATTGTAGATCTATAGTTGACATGTATGATGTCGGTGTAGCTTCGTTTAAAAGATCGTCCATCCTAGGTAATGGATAAGTGTCCGGTTTCGTAACGGCGTTGAGGCCTCTGTAGTCAACACATAATCTTACTTTCCCGTTTGGTTTAGCGACGAGCACTACCGGAGCAGCATATGGGGATTCACATTCTTCTATTATGTTCTTTGCCAAAAGTTCATCAATTTGTTCTTTCAGTATTTCTTTCTTGGCCGGTGACATACGATACGGTGGAACAGATATAGGATGATGATTCGTAGTAACTATTCTGTGCTTCATGAAAGGAGTAGGTTCTCCCCCTGGTTCAAAGCAGCGTTTGTACTCTTGAAGTAAGCAGTTTAATTCTACACTTTGCATCTGGGTCAGATGTCTTCCTTCATCACTTCTCAAGTGGACAATAGTAGTAGTCTCAGGCACAATCGTTGATTTAAAAGTTTTCGGCGCATCCTTTAATTCAGTAGGCTTTACATAGAAGAAATATTGTCTATGGGGATCTTCACTAAAATGCCAGGTTCCATTTTGAACGTTGAGAACAATACCGGCTGCATGGAGAAAGTCTTTCCCTAACAGCGTGCTATTCCCTTTTGCTTCAGGGAGAACAAGAAGTTCTGTTGACACAATTTTACCTTCTATACACAAGTTGATAACCGTTTTAAGAGCAACCATGGATTGGAGTTTTCCATCAGCAAGAGTCAGTGAAATATTTTTGTCCTCGAAAGCAATTCCATTCTTTCGTAGAAAGTTATACAGCTTTTCTCCTGCAATAGAGTGTGAGGCACCAGTATCGGCACACACAGCAATTCTCTCACCAAAAAGTTCAAAGATAATCAAGCTTGAAAGATCTTTAGTTGTATTACTTGTGAAAAAGTTCATACAATTGACAGTAGTTTCTTCAACTTTAGATTTTGTACAAGTAAGACATTTAGATATTACAACTTCTGGTGTTCCGCATCCAAAACATCGAATTGGGGGTCTTCCTTCTGATCTAGGAGTAGAATTTCGAGGTATCGAAACTCTTGAAAATTGACTTTGCGTATGTTCGTGTCTATTAACCACAGGACGGAATCTTCTATCTGTAGAGGCTGTTTTATTTTCGTCTCTACAATATGTTTTCTTTTGAGTCTGCACCACATGTTTCTTCACTCCTTGACAGATATTCTCATAAGTATCCAGTTTTTCAGCTAACTCTAGAGGGTTGGCCCAATCTGTCCACAAATCAATGAAGTGATCTTTGATGTCTGGTGGAGTCCTTTTCTTAATTTGATCAGTAATTAATAAACTTTTGAGTTGATCAAAGGTGGTGACATTCATTTCCTTTGTCCAACCTTCAAAATAAGAAGCCAGTTCGAAAAAGTAGTCCCTCCATGTCGTATCAGGATTCTTCCTATGTTGGGAAAATAACTGTCGAAACTTATCAGCAGAGACCCTAAATCTCTTGAGAAGCATTTCTTTCACCTTTTGGTAATTTTGAGCCTCCTGTTCATCTTCTCTAGCAAGTAACTGCGCTATTTCAGCTGGTAAGGAACCAATGAGATATGGTATCCATGATGACTCTGGAAGATTCATAAACTTCAATTGACGTTCGAAAATAATTTAAACAGTCCTATTTCATCTTCTTTTGGATTAAACTTAGGGATAATTCGACTGAGTTCATATTTCGGGTACTCTGAGCCATGAGTAGAAACAACTGAATTGGAAACCTTTTGAGCTTCAAGCTGGAGTTTTAGCTTTTCGAGTTCATACTTGCGCTCGTTCTCAATTCGGACCTGTTCTTCTGCTTGTGCTTTAAGTAATTTTTCCTCCTCATCCTTCTTTTCAGCCTTCAACTTGTCTTCCTCGACAGCATTCTCCGCTTTTAGTCGATCTTCAATTATAACTTCGAGCATATTCTTTACGAGCTCTTCTTCGTAATTTTCACTTTTAATTATAAGTTCTCGAAGTTTGATAACTTTTAAGCTGTCCGACACAGCCAGACCAAGCTCCGATGCAAGAGTTCGGAGGTCTTCTTTCCTTCCTTTCCCTAGGAACGCCATATTGTCCAAAACCCCTAACTATTGTTTAGGTTGGAATTTTTTTTTCTTTTAGAAGAGAGTCCTAAATCTAGAGTCCTAAGTTTAAAGTTCAATAGTCCTAAACTTAATACCTTTAAATGCAAAACGTTTAGATTATATTATGTTCATTCCGTTATGGACACTTAACTAAAGTTACATGCAAATATTCTTGAATTCTCAGAACCATTATCAAAATACAAATAAAACATTTCCCAAACACTTTAAAAAATTCACTTAGCTAAAGTATGAAAAATAGCAAAAGTATGAAATATATTCAGAAACACTTGTATACAGATACTTGCATTAACACTAATTATAAATCATGAATTCCTCAACACTTTAATAACTTGATCTAAACTACCATTCATTACAAAAATAATAATTCAATAAAGGCAATACTTTAAATATCAACTTCTTTTGAAATAAAATATCTCCCCAAATTCAGAAAGCGATACTTCTTTTGTGTGTTATCTTTATTGAAACACACTAATTTTTTTTTTTTTTTTTTTTTTTCACTCGTTGAAGAATGACAATGCAGTAAATATAAAATACAGATCATGAAAAAAAAAACCATACATACAAAATCTTTTTTCTTTTTCTTTCAATGCAACGCGCCTAATAAGAAAAGTAAAAACAACTGGCGCCGTGTTAGACGTCGACTAAGATTTTCTTTAGGCGGGAGATTTTAGAGTTCAAGGTCGTTCAACTACTAGTTATCGATACATTATTTCTGCACATTACACACATTCTACAGCATTAATATTCATAATTAATCATTAATTATCCAACTATTTAAATACAGACATACAGTTAAATAGTTTCAAGCTTTCTGAAACACTTAAATCAGGATTGATTCGCAAGTTTAAGTAGTCAGACGAACAACTTAGCATTAAAACGAAATCAATTTCTCATTACAATACATACAAAATAAAGAGATTTCTGCTGAGTTAAAATTACTATTTCTACAATACAACTTTGAAAAAAACCTTCTTTATAAATCACTATTTTTCTAGGTTTAGACTACATAAAGTATAAAAATACTTATCTATCCGATGGATATCGGGATCGGGCCCACAGTTGGGTAGCCACTTCTCTGTAGCAATGATGTATGCTGACACGGCTAGCTAACACTTAAATTGAATTTATTTACATACACATACACTACAGAAATTACAAGACTTTCACGAACATAAAATATAAGGAACAGGGACATTTTTAGTATCACATACTACAGCCTAGCTGCTGCTTGCTCCAGGGTTGGAGTTACACTGTGTAAGTTTTTGTCAGTCCGCTAGGGGGCGTTGTTGGTTCCGTTACAACAGGAAGTACCGAAGAACAGCTTATAACAAATGAATGCTAAAGCTCATGTATTTTATCAGTTTTGAATATGTTATCCTAAATACATTTCGAAAACATAAATAACAGACTTCCTCTTCTAGTCGAAGAGAGCCCGACGTGAAGTTTGCTTCGCTTTATTTCGGTCCAAATTTAAATTTCATTGTATAAACACAGAATTGTCACTCCATTCATGAGACATGTAGCTATTTTATCTCAATCTCATTAATATTGTGATTAAAGCTTAAATACGCCTATAAAATAAGTTTTCCTCTTTTTAATCCAGGAATCAATTTCCCAGATCCGTTCCTGAGGCATGAAATGCAAAACCTCAACATGTCGACACCTCTTTTTAAAAACATTAGTGCCTTTTTTTCAAAGAATGCTCTTCAATCAAGCACGAATACAGAAAATAATATCGATGGCAATTACAATAATGGGATTCGGCACACAATTTTAAAGTCCAAATTTTTAGCAATTTTTCTATCGCGCCCGAATTTTAAAATTTTATCTAGATCATTTTAAACTTAATTTAATGGCATTATTATTATTTTCTTTAGACTGGTAACACCGTAAAGAAATGACAAATTCAAAATTTATTTTTCCGTTTCATTCTGCGGAAGAGCGATTTTAGCCGAAGAACAAAACAAGTAAAATTTTAACTGGATTTATGTAGTTATTTTTTCTTTCTCCTTGATCGTTAAAGGCAATAAAAATTTCAACGGATTTGAAATCTGCGGAAAATTTTACATTTGATGGATACCTAAAAATATGATTTTCTTAATTTTAATAAATAATTAATAATATAACAAAAAAAAATATATAAATAATTAATTTTTAAATTGTAACTTTATATTTTTTCCAATGCGAATTTTGCAACCTCAAGAATGACCTTCGTTTGATTCGAGATTCGTTTTTTTTTTTTCTTTTCTTTTCCCAGAGCAACGGATTTGAGTGAAGCAAAAGAAATTATTATAGGGATGACTTTTTTTTCTATCTCAGCAATCGTTGAAGATAGAATAAAAATTTCAGCGAATTTGAAATATGCGGAACAAATTTACACCTGATAGATACCTTATACGTTTGATTTTAGTTTAATACATAATTTTTCTAATTAAATATTTAAATTTCTTGTAAGAGATTGTGACGTCACGCCGATTGGATCTCTTCGCAATTCGAATTTAGCCGCATTTGACAATGACGAGGCCATCACGGCGTTACCCATGGTCTTGGTTGGCGAAGCGAATCAACACCACGAGCAACGCCGTCATGGCTGTTATCCAATAGACTAAGAATTCCCATTTGGTTTGCGATGCTAAACAACACCACGGACAACGCCGTGAAGGAATCCAATAGGTTACGAATTAGCATTTGGTTTGTGAAACAAACCAACACCACTTGCAACGCCGTGATGGCTGTTATCCAATTCGTAGCAATCACAGGGGGTTAGCGAGCAGTGGTCACATCTGACCCCACTAAAAGAACTGTCACGGGCAACGTCATGCTGGCCACTCAGTGGCTAGTATCAAATAAGATAAAAAACGTTTTTGGAATTTCTCTCAAAAATGAAGTTTTTGACGTGTTTGGATACTTCAAATTCATTTTAGATATTTTGTGGGTAAACAAACAAATCAGATGGGTAACGAAGATTTCACTTGTGCTGTCGAAATATTCTCACATAATACATATTCGGGATACCTGAAGGCGTCGTAGGCAAGGTTGGGCCGTTACTTGGTTAAATGTAACTTGTTACAATTACAATTACTTTTCGTAAAAATAACGAATTACCTGTAAAATTACTACGTTTCAATAGTAACACATTAGAATTGCAATTACTTTTAAGATTACTTTTTACGACAAATTTCAATGTTTACAAATGTTTTCAAAAAAATGTCGGAATCAATAAACGAAAGATTTTTTTAATCAAATTTAGGGTGGGTATGTAGTATCCGATACGTTACAACTTTCGGCGATTTATAGCCAAATGTGGTAATTTTCCAGTTTTCCAGAGTTTGCTCGCTTTTATCCAGTTTTAAGATAACCCTTCGTACTTTTGCCAATTTTTCTTTAATATTTTTTTTGCATTAGTTGTGTCTGTAATTGCTCCGTCCGTTGTTCTGGTATTTCTTTGTTGATTCTTTCAAGTAAGATGCACTTTCATTTTGCTTTAATTGGGTTTATCACTCTCGGATTTTGAGTTTGCAATAGTAAAATATACGATAGAAAAATAGGATTAATTTTTAAAAAACGAAAAAAAAATTTAATTACACAGTGGAACAATATTTAATTGCAAATCTTTCTCATTTTTCTGTGTGTTTATTTACTGTAAACATGTACGCTTTTTTTGCGTTGTTTCATCAATTAGGTCCAGGTTCAAATCCTTAATTTCTAAAAATTGTCGGAAAAATGTAAAAAATTGAGGAAAAAAACGCCGGTTAGCAAAACGTCCGGATTTTGGACAATTCCGGGTTTCGTACTTCGTACTGCATAACTAATCGTATTAATTCTGATTTGTTTGCAAAAATGTTTGATGATAGTATACATTTGGAACCTGTGAAGATGCATTTCAGTAATTTTATTAAAAACACTGGATGGTCTTTGTGTAGAAAATTCTCAAAATGTACAACGCGGAGGAACCAAAAAGTGGTTATACTCATAGAGGTCAATGGTGACTGTGTCTCGCTGGCAGGCGGGGGTCTTGCGTTATACACTTTAACTTATCTACAAAAAAATGTCCTTCCAGTAGAGTTGTTTATACGCATGGAAGCCAACGGTGAGAGGTTCTCGCCGGCAGGCGGGGGTCGCACGTTATACGCTGTGATTTAGCTACAAATATTCCTCCCATTATAGTGGTTTATGCGCATTGAAACCTTATGCGTTATACGCAGGGACTTAAAAAAAACTCCTCCCGGTACAGTGGTTATAAAAAAAATTCCTCCTTTTCGATTCCATATCTTCATCTCTGACCAAGAATATCCCCATCGAGTTGCCCACATAATGTTAAGTAAATTGCTAGATGAATTTTCAAAAATGGAATTTCACACACACACACACCTCAATTATAGATAGAACAAACCTCCATTGATTTTTCTCACATTGAAAAATATTTTTTGGATTATCAGGATCCCAGAAAAAAACTGACTTATATACAAAAAAAAAAACTCCTCATCCATATGTAGTACAAAATCCCAAATCCGGAACTGTTGAAAATCCGGCGGTTTATTTTCACATCTCTCCAACAGTTTTTTTTAAAATTGAGTTATTCCTAGACCAATTTGAGATAACAACGCAAAATAACGGGCATGTTCAGAGTAAATTCTACACAGAAAAAAATTAGAAGATATGCAACTAAAGTTTGTTGCATTGTATTAAAAAGGTTTTTTTTTTTTTTTTAATTATTTCTATTTACGAAATGTATGCATAGGTTCACAGTGTGGATTTTGTTGTATGGCGGCCATCTTGGAATTGCTTAGATTGGCCGCCATCTTGATTTGGCGAAAAAAATTTGATTTGGCCACTAACGTAACGGATTTTACCACTCCACCCAACTTTATTGCATCGTATAAGAAAATCTATTCATTGTGATACAGCAAAAACTGCATCTCAAAATTTTTGTCTCTTACGCGGCTGCGATTGGGTCGGAGACATAAACCGCCAGAACTATACAATCTTTCAACAGCCACACTAGCTGGCAATGGAGTATTGCATTATACAAACATGCTTTCTACTGTAGGTAGAGAACAGAATGCAGACAAACTACAATCTTTGTTTTGAAAATATGTGGATAACTCAAAATCAAAACATCGTTAGAGGTTGCCAGATTCGCAGCCAGCAGACTCCCAAACAATGTTGGCAACTTCAAAATGTAAAAATAATAAAATGAAAATAAATTGTAACGCGTTACTGACACTAAAATTACTTTATCGAAAATTATGTAACGAATTAACTGTAAAATTACTGTTTTTCAAATGTAACGAATTACCTATAAGATTACTGTAAAAAAGTAATTTTTCAAGTAACGCGTTATTGCCCAACCCTGGTCGTACTCCACAGTAGCCCAGTTGGAAAAGTAAAGAAGGGTTGCGAGTTGGAAACTCGATTCAGCCAAAGACTAATGTGTTCGCAGGGGTTGACACTCGCTAAATCTGTCGTAGCTTCAAATGTTCTAACGTTTGAATGGTGAGAACGTTTGGAGAGTGTGTTCTCATCATTTCACCCTGGTTCATAATTGCAAGTTGTTGACCTTGGATTTTTTCCTTCGAGATTCGAACCTACGCCAATTGAATGTTGCTCCAGTGCGTTGCCAATTAACTACCTACATGCCTTAAAAAGTAGGTTGTCGCTCTTTTGACTACGTATGGCGTCTAGTCTAACTGGAGTTGATCAACCAACTATGATTGTCGATACGGAATTCATTCTTTAGAATTGTTGTGGAGACGTCGGGACAAGGTCGCTAGCTTAAAAGAGTAGAATACGTTAGTGAGGCCATATGTTGAATGAGAGTGATAGAAATTAGTACTAGACTGTTTTAATATCACACATCATAAGTCCGTACATGTAACATAATTGGTACACTCGCTGTTGTTGTTGAAAGATGTGACTCATTACCGACCTCTATGGGTGCTAATGTTTACCAATACTTTTTAATAATTTATGCAACGTTTAAATTTACAAAAGCATAAACTTTTACTTTTGGTTTCTATATCTTTTTGGAAGTTTAGTCATTTCTGTGTACTTCAGTTTTTTTATCGCATCATTTCCACCGTTTATCAACGCATCTCTCAAATGTGCATACTGTTCCACTCTGAATAATCTGATTCAGTGGTATGTACCACACCTTCTCCGATTCAATCTCGGAATACATAACGACAATAAATTGATGAAGCAGGTCTCTGCTTTTGAAAAAGATATCCAAATAATCCAAACGAAAAGTTAATATGCTTTAAAAATTATAATACAAACTATCGTACTCTCAAACAGAAACAATAACAAACAACGTATTGCACAACTGTGATCCAGTTCCAAAAATGGAGGAAACACAAAAATATATATAGGGGAAGACGGGGTACGATGAAACAAAATTTACTAATTATTTTTTCCTATCCACAATTTTGCATGCATAAAAATATAATTAATGCATACTTTTAATCTTGTATTTTCCCCATTTAAATAAATTTTTATTAGGTTCTAAACAATATCTTTATGCTTGTAAAATAACAAAAAGTAAATGTCTCAAAGTGTTTCATTGTACCTCGTATGGCGGGGTACAATGAAACACATACTGGGGTACAATGAAACACTCCAAATGATGCAAGCAATTTTCACCCTATATAGTTTATTTTAGTCACATTCAACTTCATTTAAATTTATGATTTCTCCAACAGAATATATTTCCTTGTTTCAGTTCACCCTCATTGATTAAAACAATCATTTATACAGATACTGCTTGTGTCACACTGTTATGTGTGGATATCTCATTCTTAGTACTTCAGTGATCATCTGGAGCTGGAAAATAATCCGGATCATCGTCATCTTCAGAGTCTGTAGGAGGCAGAGTTTGTTTTGAAAATAATCCCTTCTTAGTTTTTTTTCCCCTTTTTACTTTCTTATTGCTTAACCAGAGCATTTTTAGTTGTGTGGTTAGAACTAAACTCTTTTTTTTTTTTTCTGTTTCGTACTCTTACTTTTCTTGGACCAGCCTTGGGGTAAGGTTTTATTTCTTGAGGATAAATGTATTTCCTCACAGGTTTAGAGCTAGTGCATGGTGTATGAACATTTGCTGATCAACCTGCAGTCGGTGATTCTGATTTACTTATGGCAAGATCCACCACTTCTGTTTCTTGGGTTTTGTCTGTTTGGTCTTCAGTTTCATTACTCAGCTCATAAGTTTCATTAATCTGACCATGGGAATAATTTTCAGTAGGACAAGGCCTATCTGACACATACGAACACAAATAATCTTCTTCACAAAACATTTCCCTATTGAAAGGCCATATTCCAGTTGCTGAAAAACCTTTTGTAATATTTTGTGGAGTGATAAGAAAATAAGCAGTGCCAAGCAAAGAAGATATCTCATAGATAGAGATTATACGACCTGGTTACACAGCATCCAATCATTTGCAGCTAGATTGAAGAAATTTTTAAGTGACTTGAACACGGTTTTGTCTAAAGGCGGCTGCAATTTGTTACTGGTATGGGGGTCAGGGTTACAACAACAATTCCGTTATCTTTAGCAAAATTTAGACTGGAAATTGTAATATGTGATTCATGATAGTCCATTATTAGTAGAACTGGATTTCGTTTCGTTCAGCGTGTATGTGCCTGGAAATGTGTTAGAACACTAACAAAAATATCTCCATTCATCCAACCCGATTTTGTTGCATCACCCACAGTCCCACGTGGAGCTCCATTCAACATGCAAAACTTGAAATTTACTCTAGGAATACTAAATAATGGGGCATAGAATTTCCAGAAGCATTAATAAATCCACACATAGTAACAAGAACACCCCTTTCACCATAAATTAATTGACCTATTTGTTTTTGGCCCCTTTGACCAAGAACTTTAGGAGGATTGTGAACTGTAGTAAGTACAGTTTATGCCTATGAAATAAATAAACTATTCTTAAATGTTTTTGAATATAAAAATTCTAACTTACTGTTGAAATCTATACTTTTTTTAGAAGGAAAAAAAAATTTTAATTTTGCATGCTTTCAAAATGATTACTGTTTTGATTTGGTGTTGCCTTCTCCTATTAATGTTAGGTGTTGCCATTTCCTTAGTAAAAGTGTATTAATGACAACCAGTAATATGTTATTTTATATCAGTGATATTATATTTACCATTGATATATTACTTCAAGTAAATGCATTCACCCGGGGCACAATGAAACATGTTTCATTGTACCCCATCTGCAAGTGTTTCATTGTACCCCGCACTGAGGTTACTAAATAAAAAAAAATTTCAAGCTTCTAATATTTATTTTTTTTAATTTTGGTTTTGGAGGTATGAAGACAACAACACAAAGATAACAAAAAAAAAAAAAGTATAGAAAAAATAATTATTACATATAACAACGAGGAAAAAGAAACAAAATTACTTTTAGTAAATAAACTTACTTTCAATGTTGAAAAACCAATAATCTTCTATTGCTAATGTTGTAGAAGTGTGAATGTATCCAAATCACATCAGTAATTGGAACTTATAGTTGTATAACATATATATAAATTGCAACTTTCTGTGACAAATTGTACTGATTTCAGAAGTAATGTTTCACTGTACCCCTTGTTTCATTGTACCCCGTCTTCCCCTACTTATGTTATACATTATGATAATCCAAACTAATAGTTAATATGCTTTTAAAAATGCAATAAATTTTTATAAGGGATATCCAGTAATCGGGCAGCTACATACACACAGTAAATACGTATTTAGTCAATGCCAATTGAAGACTTGCTATTCGGAGGAACACAATAATAATTAAATATCTCATTACATTACTTTTAAAATTTTCTGGATTAAATTTTAAAATTCGTGGCGGACTATAAAATTTTAAAATATTCACACTACTTATGTGCCAAATTTCATTATTGGAAGTACTATAGATTCGTCAGGACATGCCGAACATACAACACACATAGTACTTCATTTTATAATTGTCTAGCAGGGCTCGAAATACCCGGGTGCACAGGTGCACTGTGCACATGAAAATATAATTGTGCACCTAATTTTTTCCCACTAGGTGCACTCAGTGCACCTAATTTAAAAACTTAGGTGCACAAGGTGCACCTATATTAAAAAATCTATTTCGAGGCCTGGTCTAGACTCGCTGCCAAAAGTTAAGGACATTGTGGAATATGTTAATTTCTGTAAGCTATTCTAAAGTTGCAATTTGCTGCAGAGTGAGATGGAACTATGCAAATGTGTTATGTAACAGCCAATCACAGTTTCGTGCCGACAAATATAAAAAGGCAGTCGTATAAGAAGCCAGCACTGTCAAGGATTAGAGGAGTTGCATGTAAGTGCTATAAAAAGAGTTTGCAACTTTTGTAGGATTAGTTTTCAAGACGGACGTGTTTCTGTCACTTCCACAACACAAATAGCAAATAGTGAGCGTTGCCGTTCTGTGGGATGCCTTCAAGTTGGCCAATCAATCACTCATATTGCTCTTTTCTTTGCCGTTCATTCCGTCATTTTATGATTATGCAAACAAGCCAAACAGTTGTGCAAACACCTGTGCCCCCCTGCCAAAAGGTTACAACCCCTGTGGTTCATCGATATATTGCTGTTGTAGCAAACCACTCATCATACAGGGATGTGCCAAAGGGCAAATCTTTCCCAATTAAATATACATGTCAATGCCATCAAAAAGCAACTCTTGCGAGAATTGCCCCATAGTTTTTCAATTTACAAATCTATACACATTACGTGTCACACAAATGAGGCCTTAAAACACGCGACATAGTTTTTTAATATATTGGAACCATCTGGACTACTCTCGCACATATTGGAGCACCGATTATGTGTCTCACAAATATCAATCCACCTTCACTGTGCAATGGCACAACACTCTGTCAAGAAACTCATGCGAAATATTATTGAAGCCACCATCGTGACTCGACATGCTGCAAGTTTAAACGTATTCATTCGTTAAATACCAATCATCACTTCTGATATCCCATTCCATTTAAAAAAACTTCAGTTCCCAGTTTGTTTAAGATTCACTGTCAGCATCAACAAGGCACAATCACTTAAAGTCGTACAACTCAGTCTCATTCAACCGTGTTTCTCCCACGGTCAAGTGTTTGAGATTATTTAATACCTTTTTACTTTTTATAAAGAGATATCACTTAAATTTCTTGCCACATATGGTTATTTTAATAAGTGTACATGTATACTCTCTCGGGAAAAAATAATCAAGTAAAAAATTCACATTTTTAAAATTTGTTTTCCTTTCGCACATGGCACAGACTTATTTCATTTCATTTAATTGTTTCTAAAGTTACATTTCACATCTACAAACGTTGCTAATTTTAAAAATTCAGGTAAGCAAAAAAATAATTATCTTTGCACTCAACAAAATAAAAAAAATACCTTTTTTTTTTGGTCTATTAATCTATTTTATTCAAAATTACCTCAACTTACAAAAATATTTCTAATTTTTCTGTCTCCCTATTATTTAAGTAATTTGGGGTTAAAATATACTATGTTGCCCAAATCAACACATTTCATTGTTGTGTTCAAAATAAGATACACATTTCAGTTGTAAAATTTAAAAAATAATAGACTCATTTTTTCGGTTTTCAGTAAAAAAAAAAGCATGTTTCTCACTCCTTTCACCATTCAATTTTCTCAACTGCCTTATTCAAAAACTTAAATCTCTTAAATTCTTAGAAAATACAATTTTTGGCATTGTAGTAATATATGCATGTGTATAAGATCGATTTTAAAAATAATACAACAATAAACACAAATTGTGCAAGTTTTTATTACAAATTTCAACCAATTTTAAATTTGAACAAATTTGTAATTTTTAATTCACATCACACAAAAGCAACACAATTGGCTATTAACGAGGGTCTGGTATCAATTCCCTAATTGAGACATCCGAGGTAATTTTTTATTATCGTCGTACTATAGCAACTCAACGTGCTATTTACAACGGTCCGGTATCAATCCCTAAGTAAAAGATCCTAGGCAATTTTTAATTAACGTCGTACAATACCAACTCAACGGGCTTTTGACTACGGTCCGGGATCAATCGCCTAAGGAAAGTATCCGAGAAAATTGGGTAATTTTTAATTAACGTTCTCAAGCACTACAACTACCTATTAACTAGGGTCGTAGTTAAATCCAATAAGGGAAATATACGTGGACAACCACGGTCATATCATAACATAACACCTCAGCTGGCACCCCACCCTCCATGTAATTGTGACGTCACACCCATTCACTCTCTTCGCAATTCCAATTTCACAATAACGAGGCCATCACGCCGTTGTCCGTGGTGTTGGTTTGCGGAGCAAACCAAATGGGAATGTGTAGCAAACACCGGTCGTTTACAAACGTTCCCAATAGACACACCTAACCCCACAAAGTACAGAACTGGCAACGCCGTGCTAGCCACGCAGTGGCTAGTGAGTAATATTTTTAGAATTCTTAAAATTTAAGATTGCAGTAATCTTGTGTACCCTCTAAATAAACAATCACATTAGCCATAAGAAGTATATTGATTAATACTGAATGAAAATAACTCAATATTGTGAAACAGATATTGAGTAATGTTAAAAAGAACATCGAGCAGTATCGTAAAGCTAATATTGAGCAATGACCTAAAACTCATAGAGCAATGTCAGAAAAAAAAATATTTATCAATGTCGAAAACCGATATTTAGTATTATTGCCAGGAGGTCATTTTTACGCTGGGCAATAATGACCGACATATCGCACCCCGGCAAGAAAAGTGACAGCTCAAAATTGCAGCATTTTGGAAAAATCTCTCTCACAACTTTAAGGATACTATAAAACATATTAAAATATAAGTTTTAACTAATTGAAGTACAGTCTTCTTTTAAATTTCAGGCAAGTATTTATTGCGGTAAATTCTATTATATTCTTTTGAACAGTAATATAACACGCTGGGACACACCTCATACATATTTTTCAATGACAACCTTAAAAATTTCATTTGCTACCTGAGATACTTCTTTTTGAAAATTTTTAGGAAGTAATGTGTGACTTAAACAAATACCATTGCAAATTCAAAAATATCTTTCGATATTATCTATTACTAACTGTATAAAAATGTCTTAAAACTACTATAATTATGCTTTTCTTATATCAACTGACAGGTAAGCTGTCAAAACATTTACGTGCTAAATTTAAGGCCAAATTAGATTAATGCTCCAAGTTGGAAGCTTGGAAGTGTGACGTCTCCTCGAAACCTCTCCATATAACCCAACAGGAGACGGATCACTCACTTTACCCCTCCGCGAGGGCGGGGCGTCTGTGCCAAGAAACGTTGCAATCTAGTATAGTTCGACCAAACTCGTAGGGTGTCAAACTTGCCGTCCCAAATGATCCCAGATTTGCTCAATTGGTAACAAATCTGGGGATCGAGCAGGCCAGGAAGGGTGGTAATGTGGCGGAGGCAGTCTTGTGACATCCTTGCTGTGTGCGGCCGAACATTGTCTTGTTGAAAAATGGCTACTGGGAGCCCTGCCATGAGTGGCATCACATGTGGCAGAAGGATGTCATGGACGTACCGTGGATCATGGATCAATGGATCCATGATCCATGGTCATATTAGCATGTACCATGGATCAATATTAGGGGTGACCGTGTATCGTAAGCAATGGCACCCCATAGCATCACGCCAGCTGTGGGAGCGGTGTGTCGCTGTAAAGCGAAGGCAGGATTGAGGCGTTCACCACGGGGCCTCCACACACGAACACGATTGTCATCACTGCTCAAATTGAATCTAGATTCGTCGCTGAAGACGACCTGGTTCCATTCCGTTGCAGTCCAATCCCGTCGTGCGCGACACCACTCCAAACGGAGGCGTCGGTGGGTGGGTGTCATTGTCAGCACACGTAATGGGCGCCGCGATACCAGATGTCCTTCAGCCAGGCGCCTTCCGATGGTCCGGGAAGACACAAGGGCCCGTAGAGAAGGTGCTGCCTGTGTCTGGATAGCGGCCAATTAGGCAATTGGCTCTACGTGTGCGTTTCGTATGATGTGACGGTCTTCTCGACGACTGGTCTGTCGAGGGCGTCCTGAGCCTGGTCGCCGTGTAAATGACGTCTCTTCTGTCCACTGGTCCCAACAACTCCTCACAGTAAAATCAGAACGGCCTATTTGATGAGCTACTCACCGAGCTGACCACCCAGCTTCCATCATCCCGATGATTCTTCCCCTCTCGAACTCTGACAGCTGCTCATATTGTCTTCGATGGCGGCGTAACGGCATGTCTACCTCAGCGTTTCCTTTGCAAAAGATTAAGTACACTCAAACAAGCTTTGCTTACCTGTTTTATACTCCAAGAACGAAGTTCAACGCCCTCTAGTGGCATTAGCAATGCGCAATCACGCTGCATTTCTAATCATTTGCATATGTGGCCGACATGTACCTTCATGCCAAGTTTAGTTACGATCCCACAATTATTTCTTGGTGCGCAAATTTTTATGGTAATGACTGTATAAAAAGTTGGTAAACACTTAAAACTATGCAAAATATAAGAAGGAAAGGGAAGAAAACCTAAAGAGATAGAATAATATAATGAAAAGGAGGTTATGAATCCGAAAAATGGTTATGTATGCTCTAACAAAAGAAGTTGAAAGCTTAAGTATTTTTTTAAAAACTAAGCAACGCCGTTCATACCTGAAGACAAGAAATGTGCACTTTCTTTTTTTAACGTATAAGATGCAAGAGTTGAAGTAAGGGAACACTACATCTCACACGTATCAAGCAACTGAAATAGATTTGAATCGCAAACATCCGAATGCAGTGACATACCGCTAAAATTCGTGGTACGTACTTTTCCCGTTGAAAAAAATCTTTACGTGGCAATGGTTTCAGGATCACGCACTTTTTAGAAATAATTTCATATCAGGAAGTTATTGAATATATCATCTTTGCGTGCTCTCTTTTTTTATTAAGCTTACGCCTACAAATTCCTTAAATCATGCTTTATCTACGATGTCCTTGTCGATATGTAACGTCATTGGGTTGTGAAATGATGGATTTGGGAAAGAAATACTACACTATAACAGAAATCGACCGAAATAGAAATTTTTATATCAGCTACTGCTAGCATATTATTTTTCCTTCAAACTGAGACATTTCTAAACAACATTAAAATGCACTTTTGTCCAAACGGAAACACTTCTATTCAATACACAGTGGATAAAAATTCAAACATTAAACTTTTTTGTGTCCAAAATTTATAACCTGTAGCGCCCGTGTCTTATCGTAATGACTGTGTCTCCCTCTGGCGGTGAGCAATATGAAATAGGCAGTCGAGAGCCAAGTTTCCCATGCACGGACGCATGGTCTTCGGTATCCATAACTCTTAACTAAATTTAATATGTGTGTTGTGTGTAACTTAGATCTCATTAAAGATGTTACACTAAATTTTGGCTCACTAGCATTCCATTTTCTTACCCCAACAGAACCCAGTGGCTTGCCCCGGCCACAAAATTATATTTGTCGCATAAACATTTTATTCTTTTCTGGGGTTGTCGTCTTTTGTCGCGTTTTTCTCTTTAATAACTGGCATCTGACAGTAGAGTTGATAATACTTTTGGCACTTTCAACAGTTGCCTTGCTTCATGAAAAAGGGCATCTGTATGTTTTTTAGCGGCAAGCGTAAACTGCTAATTAAAGGATATGAAGATACAAAAAGAAGGAATCAGTTCTTCATTTATTGTTTTCCTCGATATTTTCTGGAAAAAAATAAAACAGTAGCTACAATAATAAAAACTAACTACTTCTTCAGATAATTGTCCAATTCACAGTAATGAGTTGAATATAATAGGAGCTCTTTGCAGCATCATATTTAAACCCAAGTATAAATTCGTCTTATTTCTTCGGTGTTTAGCAGGTCATCAAAACAGACTAAAAGATGACAGTGGTGGTTATCACCTATAAAGATGAACGAATTTCCAACAGAACCACTACTTTCCCTTGGGAGTTTGATCCCGTACCGTCATAGCCCGTTGTGTTGCTCCAGTACGACTTTATAATTAAAACATACCTATACCTACCAACAGCACCGCGAAAATTTCGTGTAGTTGTAGAACAATAGCATCCTGATGATAACGCAGATCTTCCATAGTTAAACTTTCCAAAACGTAAAGCTCGGTACCTACATTCATAATGATATAGCCTCAGATCATCACTAAACAACTTAATGTAATAGTCTATTTCCAGGATGTTGGTGGAAAAATAAGCTATGATGGATTCACGCCAGATGTATTAGCGCCCTGAATAGGACAACAAACAACATCTACTTTCGTCCGTTGACAGGACATTGCTTTTCAGTCTAATTATCGTGTTCTCATGACACCATCACAGCCTACGTGCTTTGCTCTAGATAATCAAAGAACCATAGTGCACTTGTTTGTGGGCATAGAAACTAACGATATTCAATCGCCTAGATACGGTCAGGCACGATATTGTAGTCCCCTTCTTGCATAAGCTCTCGTGCTAACCTTCTAGCAGTTATGCGACGACATCTTTTCGAAGTTACTCTCATGCAACGATCTACAGCTGGGGCATTTTGGGTGATCGACCACTGCCTGTACCGTCTGGTAGAAGTTCCATTTTCGGAAAATTGTATCATTCCAAACTGATTGGCTACATCTCGTGTTGAAAGTCCTTCTTCCAATTCTTTCCTCGGCGAAACTCATGGCGATATGTTAATAGAGATGTCGATTTACGAATCCACAGTGCACATGAAGAACATTCAGAGCAAATATGAAGGAAGCAAAAATGAACAAGGCAAGAGAGAGTTGCTAGGAAATAATTTAAAAACCTAATCTACTCTTGAAGCAAAAGTAGTATCATAATTAATTTCTATTTCTATGACTATGACAGCCCAATACAATGCAGGTCCAAGCGCAAGTGTTTCGGAACACACAGTTGTTCAGACACTGTTGGATATGGGACTGTGCAGCAGACGTCCCACTCGTGTGCCTCTGTTGACCATCTGCTGTCATCGTCAACTAGTGTCAACTAGTAACATCTACAGTGGGCCTAGGAACATCGAGACTGGATCTGGAAAAGTGGGAGAGAGTTGCCTGGTCAGATGAAACCCGATTTCTCATTCATCACGTCGATGGTCGTGGCAGGGTGCGCCGTCGGCCAGGCTAACAGTTGCTCCACTCTCGTACAGCAGGTCATACACAGGCTGGTAGTGGCGGTATTATAGTTTGGGGGACGTTTACTTGGGCGACTCTGGACCCGTAGTTGTGGTAGAACATACCATGAACGCTACGAACTATCTGAACGTCATTGCGGATCAGTTGCACCCTTACATAACGTCTGTCTTTCCTACTGGAAATGGAATCCCACTGCTTAGACATTTGGTACAACCCGTCTCCAGTCATGTACCAAGAACTTGTGGCATCTATGCCCATGCCAGTTGCAGCTGTTTCGCAGGCCAAAGGAGGCGCAACGCGTTATTGAGTAGGTGTTCATAATATTTTGACTCTTCAGTGTATTTTTACTGAGGAAGACAAGGACATTTTTGATGAATTACATTTGGTATCAAATCAACATGTGGTTTAAGCGGCATGGTGCGTTTCGCTGCGATCCAACATATGTGTGGACTCTATTAAAATGCAAATCCTCCTTTATACAAGAATGTCTGCTCTTTCATACCGTTCTTCATAAAAGCTATAAAATCACTATACATTTAAAAGCTATCTAGAAGAATAAATGCTGTAGAAAATAAAAATTTGAATACAAGCTTTCACTTGGAATTTAAGGTATATATGACATTTACTTCCAGTTCCAAGACGTGTAAATATTGTATTATGTATGCATATTTTAAATATAGGAATTGTTAATAAGCAAGGACTACGTGATGGAGATTTTTTGCAGTCGTATTTAAATTCCTCACCCCACCCCAAAAAATCAGTTAGATAGTTAAATAGCTTAAACAGGATTTTGTGAAATTCTTACCGATGTTAATTTTTTTATTTCTCTTAAAGTGTGTGGTGAAAGGAGCACGCTTCAATCATGTTACTACCCCCGTTAACCTTTTTATTATTCATTTATTACGTCAAATTCATTTATTCAAAGTCATTCGATATCTAAAGGCAGTTTTCGTGTTAGTTAATATTAAAATTCATTTCCTTTCAGTCGTTATTTCTATTTTCGGAATTTATCATTATTTTTTTGACTAGAGCTGCGAATGCTTCGGTATATTTTTGCATTGTTATTCAACTTTATAGCTCAAATCAAGTATATTTAAACTTACCAAAAAAATTACCAAATGGATCCCGTAGCAAATTTATATAAGAGAGAGAGATTCTTTAAAATTTTTCATAAAAAAACAAGCATTCTCACTCAGAAATAATCTGATATATTTTCAGCACAATAAAAACTCATAGAAATATTTTTGCACTTTCCTTAAGCTCTTTCACGTGCCTAAAGATTTGTTTTTATTTCACGCTACCTTTTGTTACAAGGATGTTTTTAGAGCCGAATAAAAAAAATCCCCAGTAATCGAATTGCGAAAATGAAGCGAAACACGCACAAGTAGAGTGTTTTCCTCTTATGCGAAATTAGTGTAACCAGTTGAAAAGTGCACCAAAAATTCTAATGGCGGATTTTAAAAATATCTATACAAATGAAATATCATAAATATATGAGACTAGCCACTGCGTGACCAGCACGGCGTTGCCCACGACAGCTCTTTTCGTGTGGTCCGGTGTGACCACTGCTCGCTGATGCTCGCCAACCCCCTGATTGTTATGTATTCCCATTTGGCTTGCGTCGCAAACGAACTCCACACGTAACGCCGTGATGGCCTCGAAGTGGCTATTATCAACAACGTACGTCAAAACACGCTAGAATCGGAAAACTTGACATGGTTCCAAGACATTTGAACAAACACGCTTGTGACGTCAGCGGTCGCATATCGCAAAATCCTCCCCTTCCTCAATGGCGTCACATTCCACAGAAAAGAAAGAAGGAAAAACGAATACATTAATTTTAAAATGTTCTAGATTAAATTTTAAAATTCGGGCGCGACACAAAAATCGCAAAAAATTAGGACTAACTGTGTGCCAAATTTCATTATTGTACTGCCATAGATTTAGATTTGTCAGTTTCCTGTACTCAGGCGAGTTGACTGTTGTCACTGTCAAGTGAAAGACGTAAGAGTCTATTTTTAAAATTACACTCATGTCCATAAGTTAAGGATAATTCAGAATCATTCGGAAATCGAACTCTAAAGTAAAAATTTCAACTGTAGAATTATCGCACACGATCTTCAAAACTAATATCCAAATTAAAGGAGGCCATCAGATGACGCCGATAGTACGTCACAATGACGAGAGTGTAAGAGAGGTGTATATAAGGAATGGTAGTAAAGAATTAAAATTGTTCACAAGCGTTCTGTAAGCCGCTCAGTGCCACAACCGAATAGTTATGGCACCGAACGCATGTCGATGATTTTGTACGTGGTAGAATTATCGGCCGCCTGGAATGTATGCGTACTCAGACGAAAGTTTCAGTGGAACTTAGAATCGCCCAAAGTGTCATCTCTAGGCTTTGGCAACGATTCCAAAATGATGGAAATGTCAGTAGACGTTACAGTACAGGTCACCCCCGAGTTACAACGCCATATGACGATCGGTATTTGGCTGTAACTGCAAAAAGAAGCAGACGTAGATGATAGGTTGAAACATAAATAAAACGCTTCCACTACTGGCGTCCTCAGCACAGAGTCTGGTTCTAAGTTTATCGTACGGCAGCAGTGATAACGAGTTACCGAGGGAAACCTTCCACGGCGATCGCCATTCTTGATTTTCCGCGGCGTTCCAAGTTGATCGAGCCCGACACAACTCCTTCTTGGTGCGTCGATTTTTTTTGTTATAGAGTGTATTTGGAGACAAGGCTTAACAATTTCAAGTTTCATTTTTCTTGCCAATGCTAAAGCTATTTCATAGGACGCTTCTGTCATCGCCATGTCTTCACAACTTACTTTAGCAAAAATATATTTTGTCTTCTGATATTTCTTCCTTTTTCTTAGTCATATATTCTTTTCGTAACTCAGACCCACGAACGAGCTTCATTTTTCCTTCTATGTTAGTCTGATGCTGTGTTTTATTGCGCCAAGATCATAACTTCTATTATGTGAAAGAGTACTTTCACAAATAATGCAAAACGGTTTTCCCTGACGAATTTGCTATAAATAGCAACTCATTTTCCCACTGTTCATTTAATTGACGCTTACTATCTACCACTTTATGCGCTTCCTTTGCTCATTTTCTTTTGCACTATGATGTAAAAAAAACATCAAAATACAAAACTCTTAAAGTCTAAATGTTGAAAAAGAACAAACAGAGCACAAGAAGTACATACGTCATATCACACAGAATATCAATTGTAAACTGTAAGAAAATCACGACGAACCGATGAGTAATAAGGCTGTATGAATTGAACTGAGAGCACTCTGATATTGAAAATATGAAGATGGATTCAGTTATGGCAAACAAAAAAACCAAACTTCAAACAAAAAAGTAAGCGCAAGGATGCAATGCGCCACTTGTAACTTTCCAATGCACCACGTGTGGTGCATGTGCCATAGGTTGACCACCCCTGCTCTAGCCAGATCAAAATGGATTTTGGTCATCCGAAAAAGGAGTTCCAGCCGTTTCCCAACCCACGGAAACTCCTGCCAATTTTCTGCGTATGATGTCCAGATAAAATACCTTTTATCTGGACACTACCGAGGTATGGACTGAAGAAAATCCTTAGTGAAGGCCCACGACACTACTGCTGAAACTTTCTTATCTTTCTACCAAAGAAGAACACAGAGTAAAACGACATTAACTGTGTACAGTGTTCAATAAAAGCAAAAAGCAGATTGAAAGTTGAAACTACCACTGCAATATAACGTAAGTAATGAAATTATAAACATTAGGGTTGATTTATTGATTGTTTTAGAAAATTATATGAAGTGACTTCTTCTCCGTCTTCAACGTTTGCGGGTTATTTTCTTCCTGGATCTCTCGACACACACGTTTTCGTGTACTAGGACTCTGTCCGGATTGAAAGTCCTTCCACAGTGCGTACAAGGTATCAGGTTTCTCAGGTGACTCTGGTAAGCAGCTTCGGCTTCGGGGTCCAGATCTGGTATGTTCTTGTTGTACTTTCCGGACCCTGTTATACCAATGCCACCTGAAACTATAGAACAATACAGAGTGTTTCAAAACTTCTAGTACAAACATTTAGGGTGGTAACTCATGGGGCGACCTGGTAAACACGACTCAGGTTACACTTCTTTGAACACGATTAAGCTCGCAATCTGGATGTCATGCTCCGAGACGGTTGAATCATTTTTCTTCTCTGTTAAGTAGTAAAAGTGAACCCGAGTTGCGCTTTCCAAGTCGCACCGTCTGTCACCTGCCTAAGAAACAATTAGTTGGCATGGTTGCATACTGTAGAATCAACACGTTCCTCAATAAAAACAAAATCAATGCAAGATACTTGTCACTCACATATTGTAGAGAGAGTTAGTTAATATGAAAAACAGCAGGGAGGGAGGTACTTGACTAACTTCGCACTGGATAAATACAACGGGTTATTGGGGACATTCAAGGATCGATTCCCAAGGGAAAGAGACCACGTAATTTTGAACCACGGTCAGATGACGAGGTCAACACCTCAGCTGGTACCCCACTCTCTAAACTTCCACACCACACCAACGTGGGGATATTTGCGGCCATGTCAGATTTAACGTCAATCAGCTCCCATGTACATGGCGGTCTTTGGTTGGACCTAGTTTCGGTTCGTTACTCCCTGCAGTCTGGGCTACCACAGCCCGAGACGGCAAGGAGTGATAAACGCTTCCTTAGCTTTGGGTTTAGTAAGGAGACTGACTTGTCGGACGTCCTTCTCTACAGCTCCAAGATAATTTACTTTTTATTTAGTATAAATTCTTTTTTTGTCCGTGGATTTTGTCTAGTTAGAGAGTGAACAGAATCTTCCTTCAACTGGATCAAAAGCTAAGTCATCTCTTTCATATTTTCCGTTTATAAAACTAATTTGCTTTTTTCTCGCCTCTTGACTGAACTGATACAGATCAATCTGTGTGGATTCGACTTCCCTTGGGTTATCATTTAAAGCGAGACTCTTTAATCGTCTGCATTATCATTCAGAACTCGAAATTCATCATACTGTATTCAAACAATGGACTTGAAACTATCTAAAGGTTAAAAGAAACGAATTGTTTTCTCGAAAATTAAAACGTTCATCGCCATTTTGAACCGCTAAAATCGCCGGGAAGCGTCCTCCTTAGCCACGGTAGAAGACGAAAAGTGACTAACCAATCAGAGAAGGGTCCTAAACTTGAGACTTGGTGTTCCCGTTCTCACCCACACGAGGAGACTTTACCCCCAGCTAAAAACAAACAAACGAAGAAAAAAAAAAAACTCCCTTTTGAGACAGTTTAAAGGGGATTTTTACTCGCCAATCGACTCTCCAAGCATCGAAAAACGTCTCCCCGTCATACACTTCAAAAATTAACAACTCTCCAACGTCGGCTGACGTTTTACTGGGATCGCTTTTCCTCCGATTAATAGGCTTTTTAATTACACTAGGTTTCTAGATCCTCTTTTTGAAAGATTTAAAACTCTTTCCTTTTTAATTGCCGTACTTTTTGCATTTGTTTCCAAAAAAAAAAAAAAAAACGGCTTATAGCAGGGCTCGAAATACCCGGGTGCACAGGTGCACTGTGCACATGAAAATAAAATTGTGCACCTAATTTTTTCCCGCTAGGCGCACCTGTGCACCTAATTTAAAAACTTAGGTGCACCTTGTGCACCTGTATTAAAAAATATATTTCGAGGCCTGGCTTATAGTTTGTTTTTTGTATTGGTGTCAAAGATATGGAAGGTACCTCCTGCAATACGTTAGCTAAAATTCGTTCGATAGAGGCTGAATTTAATGAAATCCTGGTTAAACACAAGATTGCTCTTAAATCTTTAGAAAAATTACTTAACTTGTTTCAAGACGTTATACAGATCGCGGTCACACAGGAATCCGATCTTAAAGGTCTCAAAGGTGCCTTGGAAGAGGGCAAGCTGTGGAGAGAAGAGTTTTCTAAAATTATCCCGATCCATCTACTGCCAACGGTCCCATTTCTTACGCGGACAAGTTTAAAGCCGGGGTTGTTACCCTCTTCCAACATCACAACATCTATCTATACAGACGGCTCGAAAACTCCCAAAGGTGTTGGCAGCGCATATGTTCTTTTTGAGGACTCCAAAATCTGTCATAGTTGGGCTAGTACCCTACATCCTTGCAACTCTGTATACCAAGCTGAACTGCTTGCTCTTAAGGAAGCAGTCTACTATTGTGTTTCAGAGGGAATAGCAGCCAACATCAGGACTGACAGTGCATCCAGTATCGCCGCTCTTGGCAATCTCTTCTCCCACAACCAGATCGTTAATGAGGTCAAGGAAAAACTGCTGGAAGCCACTGAAATACCCCAAATTAACATCTCATGGGTTAAAGCACACGCTGGCATCGAGGGAAATGAACAAGCAGACCCACTTGCGAAATCTGCAGCAAATGGGATCTCTCACCAAACAACCCGTCTAAAGTGGCCTAGGTGCAAATTATCAAGTTCTATTGATGCACTGATCTTGAACCAATGGCAAACAGAATGGGATACTTCTACCAAAGGAAGATACACTTTTCAATTCTTCCCTTAGATCTCAACATACCTAAAATACCAGAACTCAAAGCTGGTACAATTTTTCGCAGGCCATATACCTTTTCCGGCATATCTAGAGCGTTTTCACCTTCGAACTAGTGTGTTGTGTATATGCGGCCGAGAAGGTGATCCCATCCACTACCTTTTTGACTGTGATCTCACAAGTCAGTGGCATTTGTTGAAACCTTCTCTGCAACACTACTCTCATTGGTGCCAAAATACTGCCAAGAACATACACTGCCACCACAAAATCCTTAAAGTGATGGAATTTCTCGGCTCCAACATTGATTATATCTGTGAGAGCTGAGAAGTCTAAGTCGAAAGTTCTCAAAATAACTTTGCTTTCCTTTCGAAACTTTTATAGGTAATTTCGGCTGTCTGACATCTGTATTTAACGTTCTGACTTATGTATTTTACAATATTGTTATTATTTTTTTTTTCCTTCTGAAAAAGATTTTTTTTGTTTATGTTTATGTCTTTTTTTTTTGTTCTTGTTTTCTCATTTTGTTCTGTGTCAATTTTTCAAACTTTGTCATCCTCTTCTTTTGTCATTTTGTGCTTACATGTTTTGCCCTTCACTTGACTTTCCCCTTCTGTGTACTTAAATGTGTATGTATATATTGTGGATTGCTTAGCTCTCCCTTATCCCAGAATCTCCTCCGTAAGGCGGACTATACAGCTGAAAGCCGCACAGGTGAAACAGTGTCCGCCTACGGCGTCCAATCCAATCCAATCCTTAGCTTTGAGGAAGCGGTCTTTCCCCTAACTTGTTACGTTTGTAGTTCTTAATGTGTTTCGTAACAAAAAATTCTTGAATTTGGATACAGTTGATCAACTCAGCTCTCAGACCAACAGTATCTATGATTCCCTATAAATGTATTGCTCTCAATTTTCATTCAAAAATCCTTAATAGCCGTCTTATGAAATGTTTCTCTAGAAGGAGTTGGATGCGATTTCTCGAGTTTTTCGTACATGGCCAATAGATGTTTTAGTACAACGGCCCTCTCCGATGTTTTAATACTCATACGAAAGTTAGACAATATAGCTGCATAACTTATTTAAAAAGAATAAACTTGCACTAACGTAATTTTTTAACATTCCTTTGCTTTAGTTTTCTCCATCCATCCAATTGTCCCATCCTATCATAAGTTTCTGTATGCCTCCAGTATAAAAAAAAGTTGTCTAAGCAACTAGACACATTCTGCACCGCTTCTTTCGAAGTTCTTGGTTCCCTGTGAATTACTAGTTACAGAACATTTGACGCTTCATTAGTCATTCGTATATGTTCAACAGAACCATGTCGTATGGCTCTGTCAGCATTGTCGGTAGTTGTGCTAGTGTTCAATCGTCCGGTTCCTTCATGCGTAACCTCATACGAACATTTTTGAATTTTTCAATCTATTCTAAGTTACGGAAAATTGGTATAATCAGCCCTTGTGAAGCAAAAAAACTGACCGAAAAAAGGGCAGACAGAAACCAAACCATTCCGGTAAAGCATCGTCTCCGTATTATACTGAAACTTTTGACGGATTTCGACCGCTACTACGTTTTTAAAAAACGGATCAGTAAATGTTTCGTTTTGGTGCATACGGAAAATAGAGATGCCGTGGTTAACGCCACATCAGCGACTAATGAACATGTTCCAGCGTAGAAACTCAATGCAACTTCACATTCTACCGAAAATGTCTTCATTGCGAATTTATATTTTGTGTAGCGCTGCTATACTACTGTGATCAAAATGTATCCGGAATGCTTCCTTTAGAATACATATATAGTAGATATCGTCTGCAAACTTTTATTAAATATGTTTACAACTCATATAAACATGTGTGGCAACAATCAGGGATTTATTTAATGTTATCGTCTGAAAATAAATTTGTTTTTAACAAGAGAAGAATTTTCACTTCGGCGATTTTCCAAAATGTCGAATGTAACTGAGCAAAGAACATGAATTAAATTTTGTTTCCGCAATACACAATTTCTGCTATAAACACATATTAAATCTCCATATAAATGTTGCAAAAAGCTTTTGCAGGCGACTGTTTATCAAAAACAACAGTATTTAATTGGTAAAATTTTTTTAAAGAAGGTAGAGAATCCGTCTTAGATGATTCGCTATCTGTTAGACCATCCACTTCGACTCATGATCAACGTGGCAATCAGGTCGGAGAATTGGTGCTTAGTGATCGTCGTTTAAAAATAAGAGACATAAGACAGAGAAAGATAAGAAAATATTGAACAAGTTCCTATTTCATTCGTCGAAACGACAAGTCGGAAACGAACTGAATTGTGGCGACATAAATCCGCGTTTACACCGGAGTTGCATATAAAATTATCTCCCTTTTTGTTGCGAGGACATTTTACGTTCCCCCATGTTGTCCCCTTTTCGTCCCTTTTTGCGATCGGCTCCAGTGTAAACGCTTTGTGGACTTTATTGGTCCCTCACTGGCTGTATGGCGGGAGATGTGGTCAAGGCAAACGATGCGCCTAAAACTGCGACGTATGTCACAACAAAGTCTTTGCAGAACAATTTTCGGTACAGCTACACTCTACGTTTATGAGTGATGGCAACGGCTTGGCGATTTTTTTTTGGCGCACTTCTAGTAGCGAGTTACGATAAATTAAGGCAACCCATCTTTCGTTGCTGTTGTTTTCACGGCAACCTCGGCAAACGGAAACTTTCAATTTTCATTTTGAATATTCTAGAAAGTTCTTCCAAAATCCGTTAAAATCGTTTGATTTCATTGATTCGTTTGAAATGTTTTCTTTCCTCCCATTGGTTATTTTGTTTTTAAAATATCCTTTTATTGCATTGGTCCTTTTAAATCGTTTTCTGTGATACCATTGGTCCATTTATTTGTATTTTGACAGTTGTGGAATTTTTATTTTGTTATAATAGTTTTCACGACAGGATTAAGAGTTTTGTTTTTTTGACCATTTTCGTTTTCATCATTATTTTACGAGAGAATTCTGACTTTATCAGGTATTATTTCTTACTTTTTTTCTTTTGTAAATCTTTTTCTTTTTCAACATGCTCACTGTATTTAGTGTAATTGATAAGTTTCAGGGTATTCTTACCATTCGTAGCTTAGTTTCTCTGCTGGTTCACAAATGTGTTTTGATGTGATTAAGCTTACTACTTTTTGTGAAATTTTTTTTTAAATATACTTTTTAAAACGTTCTGAAATGTGCTTAAAAAGTGTGTTGTAAAAAGAAAAAAAAATTGTGACAGGAAAAGAGTTAAGAAATAATTCTTTCCTTGGCGACTTTAGAAGTGCGCCAAAAAAAAATCGCCAAGCCGTTGCCATCAGTCATAAACGTAGAGTGTAGCTGTACCCAATTTTCTCGTGATGAGATCAATATCTGTCACTTTTCTTTTAATGACGAGATATCTCGTCCATCAGGATCTGGTCAATTTTGTCAAAGACGAGATACCGCGTCGCGACATCTACCACGAAGTTTCAACTTGTACTGAAATCACTCACCTGCAATCGGTTCCGGCTTCACTGGTTCCGGCATTCTTCTGTTCTTCGGCAACCTCTCATTTTCGACCCGCCACTTGTCTATGCACTTAGACTCGTGGATCGACAAAGACTTGCTCCCGTACAGCTTCCCGCAGATGTAGCAGATCTTCAACTGTCTCGGCATACCACCGGGACTCTTCTTTATCGGTCCCGGCTCCCGCGCGTCCCTTTTTGTAGGTGGTGCGATCTTCCCCGTCCCTCGCAGGGCCGGCGGCAGGTGTTCGTCGGGGTGGAACTTCTGGACGTGCTTGCGAAGCGGGCCCGGTTGGAACTTCCTGTTGCAGAACTCGCAGGACACGGGGTAGTGTCTGTACTTCTTTGTCTTGGGGAACGGATCGGGCAAACTTCCACTCATCCTGCGAGGTATGTTCGCATTCCAGGCTTGTTTCGGTTCGTCCTTGTTCAAGGCGTTCATTGGGAGAGAACCTGATTTGGGCGGAGTACTTTGTGGTGGTGCGTTGTCAGCCGTAGCGGTTGGAAACGGCTTGTTGCTCATAACATCCATGTCTGTTGAAGATGAAGGATGGGGACCACTGTCTTTGTCAATTTCTTTCTGGATCGTTGTATCCTCAGGTTGTATAGTTTGATCTTTTGGACTTGAAACTTTACCCCCAACTGTTGGCGATTGACGCGGCTCAGAGTGTCTATCGTGTTCACCACTGAGATCAGTTGCTCCTTGGAGCGATGGATCTTGCTCCGGTGGCGTTTCGTTTTGCTCCAAGCATTGAGCCTCATGTTCATCAATTTCGTCTTTCTTTAAGCGAGTGCCGCATACTCGGCAATACATGAATTGCAGCCTTGTGGCCATTGAGAATACCAAAACTTAACTATCTAAACGCATTTTTATTACCGTTTTGACTGAATATAATCATCTTACTAATTAGTTTAATACCATGTAAAATGAAATTTTAGCTGTTCTTAAATTTGGATCAATACTTTTGACTTATTGTTTTGGTTTTGAATCTACCCACGCATTAAGTGAACGTGTTTGTTGATTTGTCTTGTCTTTTCGGTCATGATGCCAAATATTCTGAAGTAAATTAGTTAAAAGTTTATTGGGCTTCCTGGTACCATTGCTCTGACTTGTTGCAATTGCTTTCACCAGAGCAATTTTTATAGCACATTGATTTTCTTTTCTTTCATGTACTTAATAACGCCAAAGGACATTGTATAACGTTTAGGTTGGATTTATTGCTCTAGGGTCATTTTTTGTTACGATGCTGATTAGACCGGATAACGCTTACGAGATTACATTGGGTGTTATTAACAAGCTGAAAAACACGTAAACATCCATTTACCAGACTTCAAATACCAGTACACTTTAAGTGGTTCATTTACAGTTACACCTCCATCGATTCATTATTTTGCAATTGTTACATTTTCGCTGTTCAGTACATCAAATACTCTTTCATTGTCCCTTACTTAATCGAGGAAGATTTCTCTTCCAACTTGTTGCTTCTTTTAGGGACCCTTGACCACTCTAGTACAATCTCTGCTCCCTAACTGACAATTATTTCTCTACTTTAAGAACTTTCTTCCTAGAATAACTTTTTGTTTTAACTGCCACTGTTAGTAATTTATTCTATCTATTCATGCAACATTTTTGTGGGTATGTAGAAATCAAGTTATTAAAAAATCATGATTAATGGTCACTGTTGTTGATTTACCTGCTTTTTGCTTTTCTTCACTTTCATTGCCTTGTGTTTGGCACAGCTTGACCAAATATGGCCTAGCCAACAAATATTCCTGATTAACAACTCCAATTCGGCATCTACCCAATCTAATTACTGTATGCTGGCTGTTTTGGTATGGCCGGAAGAACTGTTAGTATTTTATAACTCATTCAGTAGTTTTAAAGAAAGAATAGCAAATCGATGCAGCTTGATCGCGAAAGACCTAACGAGCTCTAAAGTAAGTCAAACGTTGGTGCAACATCAGTCCTGCGTCTCTAAACTGGCGTATTTTCTGCCCAGAAACAGAGTACGCATGTACCTGTCGCATGTTGCTCCTATGTGGTAGGTAGGTATTCCAATTAACGTCGTACTGAAGCAACACAACGGACTTTTGGCGACGGTCCAGGATCAATCCCCCAATGGAATGATCCGAGCTCCAATGGGCTAATGATCCAATCCGAATGCGAAATGGGAGTAGGTTGGTTGATTGGGTATTATGGCGCAAGGACCATCTTTGGTGAAGCTACGACAAACAACGCCAAGTAAATGGATATACACACAAAGAATAGGGGAGTATGAAGATGGAACTAAGGAAAACACAAATTTGTCTCGCATTACATTTGTATGCTTTCTTTAATATGCTAATCTGGGATAAATATAGTATTGTAACTAATCATATCATCCTCACTACCACCATCTGTCATTTTATTGCATATTAAAAAATTTATAACCTCAGTAGCGTAGTGCAACCTTTAGGTTTGGGGGAAAAAATTGGCTTTCCTATGAACAATGCAGAAAGATGGAGATGTTTCGATTTCCCCTCGCAGCTGTAGATTTTCAGCCAACGAATCTTCTATTACCATGATGGTAGCTGCTGACATGTTAGCTGTACATGCTGTTATGCTAGTACGTAAACTTTGATGGTCAAGAGGTATCATTTCAGAAAATGTGATTAGGATATTAAAAAGATTACTGTAGAGCAAAAAGCTTTAAAAATACATATGCGGTGCTATGTAAATTATCTACTTTACGTCTGTATTCACAAAACCTAGTTAACTCGTAGATCAATAATCTGATCGATTATCGAAGAAACCGTATTCACAATGCCTTATCCAAGACTTAAATCCCCGTCTCAGTGCTAAATTTTGTTCCTCCGGCGAAATCGGCCAGTAACACTCGGTTGAAGGTTGACGCATGCGCAGTGCTGGCTTTTTGTAAAAGAAGCGAGTCAGGTAGCCAGCAAAACAAAATGGACGACACACTTCATTTTGTGCCAAACTACAGAATTATGTGTGACAAGGGATTCTTGAATGTTAGGTATGGTAGCTGAAATTGGTACTACAATTTAATCGTGTGATTAAACTGCTGATGTTATTAGCTTTTGGAATAGCTAGTAGTTCGGAACATAGTTGATTCGTAAACACACTGCTGCATTGACCACGTCATTATCAAATGTATCGCAGAATAAAAATTATTTTACCCTCCAGATAGTTTCGACGAGATATCTCGTCATCAAGATATTTCCAGGTTCTTTTAATGACGACGAGATCAAGATCTGTTCAGTTTTTTTCAATGATGAGGTAGATCTAGATCTTGTCAGTTTTGCTAGTGACAAGATAATTCGTCGAGATAACTACCAGAACGATTAACCAGAAATCAAATAGGAAAATATTATTTCTTTCATGTAGGTAAGTAGTTGAATTTCCTCAGCAATTTCTGTTTTCGCACGTAGAAAGTGAATAATTTTAAGAATGCTGAAATATCTAGCATGTACCTAGCATGTGTGACAGGTAGCAGAACGATCGAACCGTTCTGAGAGTGCATCGAGAACAGCAACCCGACAGACGAGATCATATTCTTAAAAATATTTACATCAGGCTGTAAAACCGGAACATTCTACAGAATAATACCAAAAATTCTACTGTCCAACTTTAAAATTAGGGTTTCTTTACTTCAATGTAAAATGTATGCAGGGAGTTATGAAACTCCCTATTTAAGAGATTAATAACTTAAAAAGAAAACAGACTATGTATATCAGTACCTAAACCGGTAAAACTGAAGAACACGGTACCGACCCCTAACCAATATGGTTACTAATGTTTCCGTCGCGAAATAGCTTATTTGTATAAGCCTACGGTGGGTTACCCTATTACAGTCAATTGACAATAGTACCTTCCTTTCGAGTATAACCATGAAACCTTTCCAAATTTCCCGGTTCTGTTTGGGCCTAGTACCATGGTACTGGTTCCCCTCCCCATTTGAGGGTTGATTAACATATTGTTGATTACAGGGCCTTAAACCTGGCTTCAGTTTGACGATTATATAGATGATACATTCTCAAAGCTGGTAACATCATTCTTCTTTTCGCTACTAGGCGAGTTTAACAGAATGAAGCTGTATCATCCCGGCTTGGCAACGAAAAAGTGAAGCCAAACTCAAGACCGTACCGTCAACTAGATCTTAACTTTGAGGCTTGCAAGCTAGTACAAATGACCAGCTCAAAATTGACGACTAAAATTTTGTTCAAATGGCTTTTTATATCGTCCTAGAAGTAGTCACCATATCCCAAAATTATCCTGGATCGTCGCCAATAGCCCGTAGTATTGCTCCAGTTTGATGTTAATTAAATACCTACCAATTGACAAGGGTACCGTTTTCTTGAGTCTTACAAAAAATTCTTGTTTCAAATCATACCTGCAATCACAGACGCTTCTCGAAATATCCCCAAGATACCGTCACTAACTCCAACATCGCCCTTTGATACATCTGGTTGGTCTTGACTGTCATTCGACTGATTCCATTCCGAAGACACTGGAAATTGGATCATGAGGATTATGACTTCAGGTAGATCTATCACTCTGGACTCTGCTCGATTACACTCACGTATCACAGCTATGTGACAATCAGTACACGAGTTTGGACAAATGTTGTCAGAACGGTGGTACTGATTTTGATGCAGCACCATTTTTCCATTGAGATTCATATCATCATCTAATGTGCTTGCATGGTATCCTTCCATTCTAATTTCTTCGGCATCAACCAGACTGTCATTAGATTTATCATTGCTCGGACTTCCAAGACTTGACGTTTCTTTCGCGGAATCTGGAGAAGCTTCACCAGTTTCGGAATTTTTCCTACAGTGAAGAGATTCAGGAAGCATACATTTATTGCAATTCACTCCGTCATTCACAGAGATACTGATCTTGCTTCTTTGCTGTATAAAAGGTGGATGAACTGTTACGAAAATAGCGTTATTTGTATTTAGAGAATGGCCACATCTAATACATTCAACAATTGGAGCATTTTGTTTGACCATCGAATTTGGTTGAATCTCATTTAAAGCGTGCGATACGGTTATTCGAACTAATGTATCATTTTGATCATCCGAAGCAGATGAATCACTTTTACTAGAAATCGTATCACATGAACAACAAGTTACGCTAGCCATTTCCAAACAGATTGAGATATTGATTAAATTAAATTAACATTCATGTGCGACATTTGTACAGCTCCAAATTGATGGATAAACGTGTTTTTGTGTTGCATTGAAGAGTAAGGTGTATATGGGATTTTTTCTGGCTGGAAGAACATAAAAGTGAAAGGCGGAGCTTTTTCTTGTTTTCATTTAGTTTATGTTGGTTGCTGTTTCATAGTTGGTGGCTGCAACTTCGAAGCAACGCTCTCACCAGATTTAACCCATTTCCATTAAAGCATCCTGTTTGTATTTGTCATTTAAACCACAAGCATAACTTCCAGCATTCTGTACTTTTATGCTGAGTTGGTTCATTATGAATTGAGATAAAACTGCATGGAGAGCGAAAGTTGGAATTCCATGTCAAAATTCTTTCGATATTATGTATATTTTGAAGACATCATGTCTATTATGTCATTAAAGTTTCATAATTGTAAATTGATTATTTTGGTCTCATGAACATTTTTACTAGATGTGTAAATTTTGCATATTGTATTGCTGCTGATGAGTTATACGCTTCGATTATATAAAAATACGATATAAGAATAAAATAACAATTATTATAGTGCACGTGCAAAATTTCTTTTTTGTCTTTTTTTGCTTAATCGAAGGAATGTTCCAATAGTAAAATCATTAGGTGAAAAGTTCTTTGTGTTAGAGAAGTCTTTTTGATATTCTTTTTCCTCTTTGAAAACGTAAGTATTAAATACTGTTACTTGTGAATAGTAAATACGTTCTGTAAATAGACTTATGTCCATAAATTAAGGATAATGCCAGCTCCGGTAAATAAAGGTTCAGAAACAAAACAAAATTGACTTATTCATAAAGCCCATTTATTAAACAAAAGGTAAAGAACAAAAAAGATGGTTTATGTATGATACCATTTATAAGAACTACTATATTTGCTCACTGGAGCAATTACAAAAAATATCGACCTTACAAAATCTTAACAAGACATGGTTGGTATGATGGTTAATACATTGTATGTCTCCCAGACAATTAAATACAGTCCGTACAACGCCTAGGCATGCTGAGGATCAAATTAACGAGTTGATCTTGGGGAAGATCACTCCACTCAGCAAGTAATGCTCTCCGAAGTTCTGGTACATATGTAGGAGATGGTTGACGGGCTGCAACTTGTCGGCCAAGCATATTCCTCACATGTTCTATCGGATTGAAGTCAGGTGACAATGCTGGCCATTCCATACGGATGATATCCTCAGATTCAAGGCATTCGTTTACAATGTTTGCACGGTGAGAACGGGCGTTGTCATCCATAAACACAAATTTTGCACCCATGGCACGCGTAAACAAACGTACATGTTGTTCCAGAATGATGTCCCGATAAATTTGGCCTCTCATGGATCCGATTTGAACATGTAGATCTGTTCTGTAGCCCAGTATAATGCCTCCTCAAACGAGAAATCCTGCAGCAATATAATAAGCTTAATAACGAAGAATATTTATTGAACATAAAAGAGGAATGACAAGAATTAATTAACTAGGAATCAAGAATTAACACACATAATTGAAAAAAACTAATAGTTCTAGAACTTAAAATAGGAAGGGGGAGAAAAATGGAAAATGACACCGATGGAACATTAGGGTTAGAATTAACTGGGAGAAAAACGGTTCACACGGAATTTTGAAAAAAGAGTGGTGTTGGGAACATTACGTCCTAATAAATTACACCACTCCATCTCTGTAGAGAAAAAAGAAAAACAAATACTTAACTATAAGGATCCATAAGTATAGTGGCACGAAGGCCACGCAACGGAACGTGCTTCTAGCACATTTTGGCGGCCGGGGGGGGGGGGAAAGGTCCAAAAGAGAGCGTGCTCGTTTTGCGCGGGCTTTTATTATCTGCTCCGTCAGCAGCGTCTATCGATAGAGGTGGCTTGGAAATAGCGCGCGTATGGCTAAAAAAATAGTGTTATGTCGTTTGAGGCATAACATTCCTGTGCCCTGCGCAAGAATTTGCATTTAGGCTCTTTATTAACTAGGTAATCTTTCAGCAAATTCATTAATTACATCATCATAATTAAGGTTTTTTACGATATTGTATTCTATTGAAATAATAGAACGATTGGATAATCGTTCTTGTCCGATAGTTGATCTCAAATATTTTCTTATTAATTTCAACTTGCTAAAACTTCTCTCGCACGAAGCAATGGAAACGGGAAGAGTTAAGAAAGATTCGAAGAGCGAAATTGATGTTTGGGTGCGACTCAATTAAACCAAATTCATGAAGAGACTGGTGAATATTAAGCGAAGATGCAATTTCTATATTTTGTATAAGAGTCATTAATTTTTACTTAAAACTTTCAATTTCACATGTGAATTCGTACTTTTTAAATCTTTGCTATAGTTAATAGCGAGATCTGCAGCCAATTTGTTTTTAATCGGCTACACTCATGTATTGTAAAGACAAGTCCTAGAGAAAGCAAAAATCATCACTGGTAGTTTTCATTTTTTGATAACGCTAATCTATTTGAGACAATAGAGCGTCAAGAACACAGTAAATTTGTATTTTAAATAATTTTTCGGGTGTCAAGTTACTCCCTTCATCTGGTGTTTCATCTATTTCTATTATTTCAACTCTTCTCTCTTTGGTTTCTCTTTTGGGCCACTTCTTCTCTGTGTGGGTGCACCTGTTGCACCTGCCTACTTCCGGCACTGCCTACAAAATCACCGATACTCAGTCACAGCTTTCATTGCTACCGAATCACCGATTCCGGAAGCAATCACCGATCGCAGTAGCAGTAGCAGCATCACTATCAGCCGAGGTATCAGCTCAGCGATGTCAGTTTAGTCACTGTTATCGAATCACCTATGCTCTCAACTCAATCACTGATTCAACAACCACTGCTACCCAATCAATGTTATTTTGATATTTGAGTAACAGGTACGAACTGTGATTCACAACTATCGGTGATTAAGTAGCAGTTCTGTGATTCACTTAACATCCCTAGTAATTGCTGAGAACTTTATAATAAGCAGAATGCGGTGTGTGATGATGTGCGGTAGATGCTCGTATTTTGGTCTCCAGCTAAACTGTAAATATATAAATGTTTAATGTGAATAAATTATTATATTTGAACTTAGAGTAACCGGTGTGTTGCTCTTGCTCACCCAATAAAAAGAGGCAATCTAATAAGCCTCTAACAGATGATAAAATTGCAAATTTGTAGGCTGACCTTTCGCCAATCTATTCAGGTTCTGGTATTGGCTTCTGGGAAAAACCCATTTCTACGGCGGGGAATTTACTACCAACCTATCCTCATGTCACTGGCAGTCAACGTGTTAACCCATGAAGCAAATTTCATGAATATCCGTCACCCCCCCCCCCTAGTCCACAGTTTTTTTCTTCTGATTTTTGCCTGTCCAGACCATCTAGTCATAGACTGTCTTGAAAACGTCAAATCTGCTTTTGTGTGAGTAACACACCGGTAACTCTAGGTTCGAATATAAGAATTTATTCACATCAAGCATTAATCAATTTACAATTCAGCTTTCGCATTTCACGGACACGGTTGTTGACAAAAACAGTCCATGGCTGATCCCTTTTTATCCATGCTAACACTGTGGAAGAATCCGTCCAAAAATGTAACTCCAAATTTTTCCATTGAAGTCCTTCTAGAACTGAAGTACACTCCGCACGTGGAATTGTGATCGACTTTACGGGAACTACTCTTGATTTTGCAGCCAAAAGTTGTATATGCACTTCATCTTTGGTTTCTATCCACACGTACACAGCAGCAGCATAAGCATGAAGACTGGCATCACATTGTTGTGAATGCTGATCGACTCCTTGTCACTTGCATGAGCTTGAAACCACCTAGGAATGAATAGTTCTCTTAAAAGGAAAAGATCTCGATACCAGCGTAAAAATTCCTCTCTTGTTGATGAATCGATTTCCATATCCCAAGATATCCCAGTTTTCCACATTTTTTGTAACAAGAGCTTGGGAAACAAGGAAACTGGGCAGATCAATCCAATGGGATCGAACACCTTATTAGCTACAGAGAGTATGGTTCGCTTTGTGATCACTGTTAAATTATAGTTCTCCAGCCAGTTCAAATTAACAGTCAAAGTGTCTTTGGTTCGATTCCAAGACAATCCTTATACTGGGGAAACAGCATTTGATTGTTGATCACCAGAATATTGCCAGATTCTGAGATTAAATTTCCCTTCTGCCAATACAGCTGTAGACTCTTTAATAAATTCTATTAACTCCTCCTTTTTGTCGACACTTGTGACAACATTATCCACATAAAAACTATTGAGGAGTTTCATAACCAATTGCTTGTTGTAGAAAGGATTTTCTAAATACCTTTTCAAGTGGTAGTCAAGAACAAATACAAGTAGAAAAAGGCTGCTTTTCACTCCAAAAATCACTCGTGAATGGCGGAAAATCTTTAATTTCTTCTCATCTTCATGACTCCACCACATGAATCGAAGATAGTCTCTGTCTTCAGGTCTTATACTAATCTGCAGAAAAGCTTTCTCAATGTCTGAAATGACTCCATATCTGTGTTCCCGAAATCTGAGAAGAATCGAGGGAATAAGCTCTATCAAATTTGGGCCAGATTCAAGACATTGGTTCAAAGAGAGTTGAAACTTTTCTCTTGCAGAAACATCGAACACAGGGCGCACCTTTGTAGTACTGTTTTCTTTTACTACGGGCCTGTGTGGTAAGTAATGTCCATATTCAATCGCTTCATCTGTAGGTACCTCTTCAGTTATTCCTAGTTCTTTCCATTCTGTCAGAACTTTATCATACCTATCGAACAAATTTTCTGAGTGAAGCTTTCGAGTTGTTGACTCCAGTCTTTTTAACGCCAAGTTCTGAGATGTGGGAAGGTGACGATAACCATCTGCCCAGGGTAAAGAAACCTCATAACGCCCTTCTTCATTGATTGAAATAGTTTCTTGAAATTGAGCCTTGACTTGAAATTCTATATCTTCCTTGGACTTTTTTGAAACAAAGCCAGTTATGCCAATAACGTCTAGACTCCAGAGGTCAGTGATAGTAGCTTCTTTTACAAGCATCGATTTTACTACTATTGCTGAATTTTCATTAGTCTCCAAAGGAGACTTCCCCATTAAAGTCCATCCTAATTCAGTTTCAATGGCAACTAATCCACATGAAAAAACTATTCGCTGTCCAGTCAACAGTTTTCCAGCAACATCAGCACCGATTTTAGCTTCGCTGGTCATATTGAGCACGTTTCCGCAAACGATATTCAACAATCAACATTCTCCCACCTTGAGTTGATTATCAACTCAACGCCTTAGGGTTTTTTTTTCGAACCATTCGTGAATCGTTTCGTTTTTTACGAAATCGAATTTTTTACGAAAGCTGACCAATCCTGAAAGTTGGAGACACATTCCTGGCTGTGTTGACACCGCAGACCTCCCGTCAAGAGGATGCTCTGCTAAGCAATTCCTAGAAAGTAGATGGTGGGAGGGTTCTACTTGGATCAAAGCATCTCCGTTAGAGTGGCCTTCTTCCGCAGTAGTCTTCAATGAGGAATCTATTTTGAAGGAGAAGAAGAAAACTAACGAGACTGAAATAAAAGCAGTCACAGGATGTTTGATAACTCATACAACAAATTGCGAATGGTGTGAATCACCGAATGAAGTAGAGAATAATCTTTGCAAATTTCATGGAGATCGATGGTATTTTAGATACTTTTCGAATTACGATACAATGGTGCGCATGTTATCTTGGATGTAAAGATTTATCGACAATTGCAAGAAGCCTAAACATTTCAGAAATTCTGGAGAATTAACATCTGAAGAATTTATGACCGCGGAACTGAAAATAGTAAAGTTTTTGCAGGAAGAATATTTCAATCCTGATAACAAGAAGCTAACTACATTAAATGTGTACAAGGATGAGTCGGGAATTTTGCGAGTAAAGACTAAGATCATCTATAGGAAAGATTCGAAAAAATTTAGAAATCCTATGGTTTTACCTTCAGAACACATTGTAAGAAGACTTATCATGACAGAATATCGAAAAAATTCCCCTGCTGAATCTCAGATGCTGTTGAATATTTTAAGGGAGAATTTTTGGATACTGAATGCACGAAAAACGATCAGATCTGTAATATAAAAGTGCGTGGTCTGTATAAGACATGGAAGAAACAGCTTAGATGCTCCAACGGCTCCATTACCAGAAAATAGAACCAGAGATGCAGATGTGTTTGAAATCACGGGTTTCGACTTAGCAGGACCTCTCTATCTGAAAGGAGGTGTTAAAGCTTGGATTTGCCTATACACCTGTGCTGTGTACCGTGCAGTGCATTTTGAACTTTTGTCTTCCCTCTCGACTGAAACATTTTTACTGAGTTTTCGACGGTTCATTTCAAGACGTGGGAGACCATCAGTAGTCTATTGTGACAATGGGACCAATTTCCTTGGAGCCTCCAATTTACTGAAGTCTGTTGACTGGAATCAGATTGTACAATATAGTACTGTTAGGAAAATTGAATGGAAGTTCAATCCACCAACTGCAGCTTGGTGGGGAGGCTTCTGGGAGAGGTTAGTTGGGGTGATGAAAATTATTTTAAGGAAAGTTTTAAATAAATCTTATCTTTCCTATGAAGAGATGTCCACTGTTTTGTGTGATGTGGAATCAACTATCAATGCAAGACCTCTGACTTATGTTTCTGAGAATGACAGTGAACTTGTTCCTTTGTCTCCTTCTCTGTTCATACGAGATATACGACAGACTGGTGTGCCAGATTTTGACAAGGTGGATGAACATTCTCTGAATAAGAGACTGAAATACCGTCAGAAACTTGCGTCAGACCTGCGGAAACGATTTAGATCCGAGTATTTAGGACAACTAATTCAAAAATCCGAATCTAAAAAGTGCAATCGTCTCATTTTGACTGACGATGTAGTGATTATTGGAAGTGATAATACCAAACGAGTAGATTGGATTTTGGGTCGGGCTGTAGAACTTCTGCCTGGAAAAGAAAACATCACTCGACTGGTACGCTTGCAAACTGCTACGACACAGTTGTTAAGACCCATCCAGAGACTGTATCCTCTAGAAGTGTCTTCAACGTGGGTAAGTGACCGTCGTCGTCCTCTTACGAACACTGGTATCCAACCTACCCCTTCGAAGCAAGAAGGAACTATGTCACGTAGTGGACGGAAGATCAAAATACCTAGAAAGCTGGACTTGTAACAGTGACTTTCCCATAACTTTAAGTCTGACTTTTCTGGAACTTAATGTGAAAAGTGTTAAAAAAAACCTCCCTAAAGCGTTGATAATCAACTTAAGGTGGGAGAATGTTGATTGTTGAATATCGTTTGCGGAAAAGTGCTCAATATGACCAGCGAAGCTAAAATCGGTGTTCTGGATATACTAATGACTAGTAGCATCAATTCTTTCGGGACCCAGCATCGATTTTCAGTGGATATAACTATCGGGGAACTGAAGCAGAAACTAGAACTCCTGACTGGTGCATCCATGAATACCATGGATTTGCAGTTACTCGACAACCATTCCACACGTGAGGCGCCACGATTCCTCCGATCGTGCGATGCCGACCAACCGGTATAGTGGTTAAGGTGTTAGCCTCTAGATCGGAAGGTTCCTGGTTCGAATCCGGGTCCGGGCATGGATGTTTGTAAACGTATGGTGTAGAGGTGGCTGGTGCACCTTAAATCTGTCGTGGCCAAAAGTCCCCACGTTGGGTTGGCGTGGAAGTTTGGAGAGTGGGGTGCCAGCTCAGGTGTTGCTTCGTCATCTGACCGTGGTTCAAAATTACGAGGTGTTGTCCTCGAATCTTTCCCTTAAGGGACTGATTCCGGACCGTCGTCAATAGCCCGTTGTGTTGCTCTAGTACGACGTTAACTAAAATTACCAATTACCGATCGGGTGATTGTCTACATTTTAATGCGGAGTATGCAATATGTATTAAGATGGAATTGACGCTCGTATTTTTTGTATCCAGCTGAATTGTAAATTGATTAATGCTTGATGTGAATCAATTCTTATATTCGAACCTAGAGTTACCGGTGTGTTACTCACCCAAAATCTGCCGTGGCTTCAAATGTCCTCACGTTAGCGTTGTGTGGGAGGTTTCAGAGTGGGCTGCCAGTTCACGGGTGACCTTGTCAACTGACCATGGATCTCGAATCAATCCCTTTGGATTGATCCCGGATCGTCAACAAAAGCTCATTGTTTTTCTTCAGTTTGGCGTTAATCTAGTTGGAGAAAAACAAGAGTATGCTACGAAATAAAATATTTTCTGCCGAAATGAAAATTAACGTTTAATTTGATTGGTCAACATTGTGTAGTGGGTGTCATCTTCAATGTTTTGAAATAATTCTGCTATTTAATTGGTTAATATTTTCAGATTATTTTCTGCTGTTAACCCTTCGTATGAAATTATTTTTTCTTGTTTTGAATATGGCAACTTTCAACTGTATTATTTGTAAACATCTAACATTTGGGGAAATATTAGTTTTCGATTTTCATGCATTAAATTTTATTCTATTTTTCTGTAAGTTTCTTTCACGTTTTGCATGTTTGTCCATGATGGAAGTTTCTAAACTTAAACTATGCGATCGTTTGAATGTTTAAAAAAATGCTTTACTTACGAATTTGTTAAGAAAATTAGTTTCATTATTGGGTTTTATACAAAATGTCAATTTATTTCTAAGTAAAAGTACAATTATTATTCAAAAGTACATTTAAATTTTCTACACTTAACGAATAAATCCGCAACTTGTTTGGAAGTTTCTCGCACAAATTAAATTTTGATGCCGAAATGCGCTTACAATTCCTTTAAATCCTTGGCGAAGACTAACTGATGAACCCAAAACTGTCCTGATTAAAATACAAATACATTATAGCTTTTAGCACCATGTACATCAAAAATGTTTGAATTCAGAAAATATAATTCAAAGTTTAACATTTAAAGAAAAGCTCTGGTTATGATTCCAAGTATTTATTTCCATAATTATTGATAAATTAAAATACTTTCAAAACCTGTTCATTGCAAAATTGTCTTTCGTAGCTTAAATTTTATTGTGAGGCATTAGCTAGTTTTGCTCTAACAATGTCGTATTCAGCTGCTGTTTATATTAGATTTACAACCAGTCTCTTGCCTGTACTACCCCCTGGAATCTTCAGTATAAATATAATTTGATTTTGTAATTGATAGTTTTCTTTCAATTTTCATTCAGCATTTAGAAGAGCAGCTAATGTTTTGATTATAAATATTTTTCTTATTGTCTTGCTTGTTCTCTGCTGTATATTCAATTGTACATTATATCAGTGGCATTGGTTTGCTATCTTTGAAACAAATTTTTTGAGTTAATTGAGTTTAAGTATCTTATGTTATATTTAAAAATTACTATTACACTCCTATCATTATGAAGAAAGCATAGTAGAAAATACTTTTGCAAAAGTTCTGCCTTCCCAGATCAATTGATGACTATGTGCCATTAACAGTTATTTTAAATTTAAAACTGAATAAAAAAGGTAGAGGTATCAAGTATCAATAGAAGATAAAAAGCATTAGCATATGATGGATTATTGAAAATGTAAAGAATTAGAGAAAAAACATTTTAAAAGAGGAAGTGAATAAATATTTAAGCAATTGGAATTAGGCTGAATGGTTACCACCCTCTGATTAATTCAAAACCTATACTTATAGGTTCCCTGGAATAGCTAAACCCCATAACTCCCTCAATTTATTCCACTGCTGTTCTGTATTTTTGAGTTTTTTCAATTGTAAATTTATTAGAAAGTACACCCAATTCTGTTTTTGCAGGAACCTGTTTTACATGATTTTGATTTAAACTTTAGACTATGGCCCCCCGGTACAGCAGTTGTACCTTGATCACGGCAAGACAGAATTCAGACTATGGCTAGTACAGCAATTGTACCTTGTAAGTTATGTCTCGTGCCAAGAAGGAATTTGCCCTAAAAGTTATAAAAATTGCGCCTGTTATATATATAGCCATAGTCAAAAGGTTAATATGAATTCAAAATAAATTCTTTTTGTTGGACACCAATGTTTCTATTGAATTTGGTGCACATCTACAGTATTTGTGCATTGTATCTTTGCAAAGACATTTAGTAAATACCTCTATTTTAAAGTAAAAGTCTCAAAAGTGAAAGTTTTGGACATACAAATTTATTAATTTTACCGAAAGTCAATAAATTGTAAGTTTACATTTTGGCAAACATTGTAATGCTGAACATGCTGGGAAGCTTCAATGTGAACTGAAGTTATTGACAGCCTCTTACTGAAAATTATATAATGGTATAACCAAAACAAGAAAACAATGATTAATAAATGAATTCGTTTGTAAAACCGGTGAAACATCAGCTCCAGAAGAGACTTGTGCTGATTGTGCTTAAGACATCACAGAAAGAAATTCATTAATAGAGGAAGATGATGTCCACAAAACATTTCTAGTGATAGCAGTAATATTCCAGCCGTATGCAGCATTTATTGTCAGAAAGTGAAAATAAATAAAATCATGTTATGTGTAAAAGATTTTTTTGTTCTTGTAGAATGATTTTCATTTCAAATGCAAATTTGCTTCAATACACTTTCATTACATGTGTATTTTGTTAAAATAAAATAATAAGCTTAAAACAAATACTTTTATTTTTATGTTTTTTAATTATTTTTAAGGATGGGACCAATTTTCTTTTCTTCCATAGATACATTGTCTTTTTTTACACTTATTCTTCAGAAACGTATCTATCGTGTTAAAACAAAATTAAGTGTATTGCACTTAAAACCATATTTTAATGGCATTTAAAAAGAAAACTAGAAATTTGATATAAGCAATCAGAATTATGTTATACTTAGTTAGTTATACTAATAGGTATCCTAAATTAACCGAAGCACCAAATCTCCCAAAATATAATTCCACTGCAAAACTGAATTTTTTTAGTTTTTATATAATCATCAATTTGTTTACAATTTTGTTAAATGCAGTAATAGTAGCTATAATTTGAAAGAAATTTGAGCAAAAATGTTCCGTAAATTTTTAATGTAAAGTATTCCTGCCACTTTTATGTGTTTGAAAGTAGGTGGTGTGTAACATATCTCTGTCATTGCATGCAATTTTCAGTCTTTTCAAATTGTTATCCTTTATTATATTTTTTAGGAGTCCGTAAGTTTCAGGAAAATTAGTGTTTATACTAAGACGAATCTGTGTTTATGACTAGACTCTTGATAAGCAGCTGTTTATTTGAGGTGCTTTGAAGATATAATTTAGTGCTATCTTCAGGTTATGTTTTTTTTGCTATGGCCATCAAAGTAAAATATTTATATTACATGATGAAAATAAGGAAATTATCTTGGGAGAAGCCTTGTTTCAATGGCGCATGTAAAGACCATCCAGCTTATCATTTTATCTCTAGTACTGCACCAGAGCTTGAAGTGCCCTTTTTTGTGTGCATATTTCTTTTGGTTCTATGTCTATTGTACTTATGCTTTCTATTACTATTTATAATTTTGTTGAGCCACAAGATGTGTGTGTATGTAAATGAAACTAATGTATTGAACTTTATTAGCTATGGGATGATACAGCATTCGTTTAAAGTAATGCTGCCTGTTTTTTATCAACGAAAAGTAGACATACAACAGAAAATGTTGCAATTGTATTTTAAAATATGCAAAATTTTTTAATATAATTGTACATGATATAAATGGTACCAAGTTGTAGTCCAATTTTATAAAAGTTTAATTTGACAAATGTTTACGAGATGTGCTTAGAATTCCATTTTCAGTTTGGAATTTTGTAAAGTTCCAGTGAAAATTCTGAAAGGTGATATATAATATCCTGGAGTGTCAACTATGTGTGATAAGTTTATAATGGAATCACCACTTGTTTAATAACTTTCTAGCTTGCTTAAAACTTGTGAGATTTTATCCATTGTGTTTTGTATTAAATGTTATTTTGAATGCATGTGAAAAAACGCGCCTATTCTAACTATTTATTTCTGCAAGATCTTCAAATAGTTTTTCTTAAAAAAATAATCCATCTTAATGTAGATATTAAAATATACTTTGCTGTACCTTCCTATGAAAGTTATGGTCTTATATGTTATATATTTTTTAACTTATAGTACCAAAGCATTATGAAATCCAAAACTGTTTAAGATTTATAAAAATGACCAAGAGAGCTATAAAATTATTCAATTATTTTATTCTAATAGTTTATAATTGACTACTAATTACTAATGTTGTTTGGCATACGCTGTATACTAATGCAGTTTGTATGAAATTTATGATAAAACATTTTTTTTTTAGAAGTTGCTTTGTTCAACTTTTGTAAGTTTTAAAACCTAAACTGATTTATTTGAATCCAAAAAAAAAAAAAAAAAAATTAAAGACTTGTACAGTGTTGGGATTACCCAAGATATAATTCTTTGAAAACTAGTCTTTTATTCAAAGATATAGTATCTAAGCATATCAAACAGTATGTGTTGTTAGTTTCCATATTTACAGAAAAGTTGGTAATAAATTATGTTAAATTACTTCTCTTCATTGATGAAAAACTCATTCAATACATCTGTTGTAGATCCTGTACATTTATGAAGAAAGGAAATCTTTTCAACCCTCTTCCCTAAGAAAAAATTAATTGCAAAATTACTTATGAAGTGAGCATTGAAAAGCCATGATCTGCCACAACAATCTTTGGTATTTATTTTTTAAAGTATATATTTACTGTATATCTTTTAAACTAGTGTATGATTGCAGTTCTTTCTTTTTATTTACTATTAAAATTTAAACATGCCTGCAATAGGCAATCCTTTAGCTACTATTTTACAACGTTGGCGACTAGGGAAAGCAAAATAGTCTCAAAAGCTTCCATTTTCAAAACGGCAATATTTCTTGAAAATTCATCAAAGCTCAATAAAAACTTTTTTTTCACTGAAAGCTGATGAAAAAACTTTTTTCAGATTTTTCTTTTTGTAGAAAAGTTTCCAAAAAATTCCAATTTTGATTTTTTTGGCAAAATGTCAGTAACATTACCCCACCCTCCCCATTTTTGCTGATGTATTTTGTATCTAAGCATCTAATGTAAAAGACTCTTGTTACTATTTTTAAAAATGCTACTAATACTTCTATTTCACAAGTTCTTTTGCTGTAGTATTCCTGTATAGATCAAGTAAAATTAAACGTTCTGTATACATCACATTCAAATACAAAGACACAGAGGCAAAACAAATTAAATGATAAATTTTTATGAAAAAACAAGCAATTTGGTCAAGAATGATCTATTTTTGTTATTATTTGGATGCAACATGGTCATGAGGTACCATAATGTTACTTTTAATCTTATGATTTTTGTAATTTCTGTTTTAAATGTAACATTACTTGCATGTGCTTTATCTCTACTATTATAAAAGGAAGTGTTTGTTTGTCTGTTTGTTGATGCAAAATCCTGACAATTCTATGGCACTTACAGCAATGAGATTTTTTTGCAATTTTTGTGTCTCTGCGAATTTTAAAATTCAATCTAGAAGATTTTGAAATGAATTTAATAGTTTTATTCTCCAACGGATTCTTCAACGCGTTTCTGCAGGAGAGAGAATAAAACGCCGGATTCTAGACTTTTCTACCAACGCGACCTTGCCGTCAGGCTTTGGAATCATGCCAATTTTTTTTCATCGCAGTAGATTATAAATTAATTTTTTCCGTTTCCGCTTTCATTTTGCGCAAAGGAATGATTTTCCAGCAGAGGATAAAACAAAATTTTTACTTTAGTTATGTAGTACTTTTTTTCTATCTCCTAGACCAGGGGTGGACATCATAATTAACATTTTTGATTTAATTATTGTATGTAAAACAAAACAATATCTATTGCAGCATATAAACATTAGTTATCATTTAAAATACTTTTGAGCATGTTTGGATTTCGCTAGTCTTTCAATATTTGGTGTTAAATTTTTTACTCTGAGCACACATTAAAGAAATCTTCAATTTTGAAACAGTCATTTGAAAACAAACCTCATAAAATTTCATTTGTACTGACAAATTTGTTTCAAATCAATAAGTTCTCTTTGTATGTTACTAGGCATCTTCATTACGTTTTGTTGACTAAGTGAAAATGGGTTTATAAATGCGATCGTGCAGTTTACTTCTTTAGCCAAATCATGAAAACGACTTTCATATGACCCTTAGCATTAACTTGATATTTTCGATATATTTGGTCAAATTGTTATTATCCGCAGCACATTCACTCTGCACTTTCAAGTGTGGAAATTCATTCAAATCCTGATTTTCTAACTGAGAGATTAACAGTTTTAATTTCATACAAAATTAATTTATGCTATTTACTAAGCTAGGAAATAATTTATTCTTGCCTTGTAGTTTTGAATTTAGATCATTGAGGTGGCTAGTGACATCAACTAAAAATGTCAAATCTAATAGTCAGCTATTATCAAATAATAAGGTTCTTTCATCAGGTACTAGTTCATTTTCCTGTTCTAAAAAATTATAAACAGCATTTTTCAATTTACAAAATCTACTCCGAACTTGTCCTCTAGAGAGCCAGCACACCTCACAATGAAGGACCAAGTTCACCATATTTTCCAAATCTAACAATTCATAATATTATCTAAATTGTAGTCTGTTTAATGTTCTTGCTCTAATTTTATTCACACATTTCACAACGGGTTATATAACATGCTGCCTTTTAAAAATTTTCCCAAGCAGTGCCTCTTGGTATATAAATGCAGTGATATTTTAGTACAGGACGATTTAAAAATTTTCCAAGAAACGTTGTAGTGGCATTGACTACCTATTATTAACGGCGCTCCGTCCGTACACTTACTGATGAGTTTACTATAATCTAATTTTAAATTTTCTAGACATAATTTTACTTTTTCAAATATGTCTGATCCTTTTGTTTGGCAAGTTCTTCAAAGACATTAAAATTATCATCAATACCTCTTATAAAACTGCTCAATTGGGCTACATCACATGTCCGTGTATTCATCCAAATCTAGAGATAGATAGTACAAGAATGAACACGGTCTTTCAGCTGCTGAGATACATCCAGAGAGATTTCCTCAATAGATCTGCCTTGATATAACAATTTTGTCTGCTTTCCTTTCAATACCTTTATTAATAAGATGGCATACAAATATTTGGAGATAACGCTTAACAATTACTTCTCCGTCAGAAAAAGGTTTGTTTTCGCTATTGCTAAAGCAATCTCATAGAACGCTTCTGTCATCACCATGTCTTCATAACTTACTTTAGCAGAAAAATTTTGTCTTCTGATTTCTTCCTTTTTAAAGTCACATATTCTTTTCGTAACTAAGACTCAAGAACAAACTTCATTTTTCCTTCTATGTTAGTCTGGTGTTTTATAGTGTCTATTGAGATAATGTCTTCCATTATACAAATGGGTACTTTCACAGACAATCAAAACGGTTTTCCTGCTATAAATAACAACTCATTTTCCCACTGTTCATTAAACTAAAATTCATGCTTACTATCACTTTCTGCTCTTCTTTTGCATAATGATGGTTAACAGGAATGAAAAAAAAAACATAGAAAAGTACATAACTGTAAAAGTCTAAAAATGTTGAAATAGAACAAACAGATCACAAATACGTTCGTATCCCACAGTAAACTGTCATAAAATTGCGATGAACTGATGATTGAAGGCTGTATGAATTGAATTAAGAGTACTGTGATCTTGGAAATATGAGATGAATTCAGTTATGGCGCCTACTTCAAAAGAATAAGCAGGCGCTAGGATGCAATGTGCCACTTGTAATCATTCAATGGGCCACGTCTAGCGCATGCGCCACAGGTTGGCCACCCCTGTCCTAGACCGTTAAAGACAGAGTAAAACGGATTTGAAATCTGCGGAAAATTTCACTTTAGATAGTTACCTAAAAATATGATTTTCTTCAAAAAAGATTTTTTAATTGAATATATCTTTTATATTTTTGCAAGAGATTGTGACGTTACATGAAACAATTGCATCTTCTGCCCTTCGTGTTAAAAAAAAAAGAAACAGATTACATTTCCTGCCTTATTCCATTTCAGGGAATAAGAGCAAAAAAAAAATATTTTTGACTGGGATTGTTAATTTTTTTTCGTAAAATCGGGATCGCTAAAGATAGATTAAAAATTTCAACGGATTTGAAATCTGCGGAAAATTCTACACCAGATTAATAACTTACACCACATGAACAGGCAACGCCGGGCTAGCCACGCAGTGGCTAGTATGATCTAAAATCAAGTAAGAAAATATTTCTTAAAAGCTTATATAAAGCAACAGTACTCTTGATTCTATATGTGATCCTTAATCACTAGAAATAATCAATGTTTTTTTCTACAAATTAGATTTTAATTAATTGTAATCAAAGCATTTACACATATTTCCATACTCATTGTGTGTTGGATTTGTGCAGTCTTTCAATTAACTCATTAAAAGCTACATTAACTTTTGTTCAAGGATAGCTAACTAGTTACTTGTTCATTAATAGACTAATTACAAGAAGTAAGTGACAGAAAAAAATATTTTTATACAAGATGCAAAAAAAAAGAAATGTCAGTACTTCAAAACTGGCATCACCTGACATTTCTCTCCCTGAAAAAGAACTCTGGGTGCTATTTCTGTCCAGAAAACTAAGTGACACTATATAGAATATATAGACAATACATAAAAAGTAATATTGTTCCTTCACAGAGTGACAAATGAGTAATTGGGTAGGTTAGGCAAATTTAGTCAGATAAAGTCCACTAAAAACAATAAAATTTGTCTTTGGAAATGTGAATTTTAACCCATACCTCTCATGTTTGCGCCATTAGTACAGAATATGTGTTTATGATAACCATGTATTTTTGCCTATTTAGCTTTATAAGCTCTATAAAGTCCACTATAAACAATGAAATTTGTCTTTGGGATGGGGGACTTTAACCCTCTGACTGCTCAATTTGTGGACCGAAATCGCTACAAAAATCGTGTATATATATATTTTTTTGCATAGTAAAAATCTATATATATTGGCGAATTGAAATATGCATTTTTTTCTTTCGAGAAAAGACTTTTTATATAGATTTTTATCATGAGAAACTGAGAACTGTCAGAAAACCTAATTTCAGATGTTATCGCAAAAAAAAAAAATTCAATTGAATTACAGTTAATTTTTATTTATTACATAATATAAAAAAGTAAGATGAAAAAAACAAAAGAAAATATAATGCACTGAGAAAAAAAATACCTTAGAAATGTAATTTAGTATGATAGAGTTCAAAGCAGGGTTCAAGGCAAAGTCCATCTTCACAGTCCTTGCACCAGATTCGTGTTTCTTTGCCAATTTTTTTTCCATTCGCATCTTTTCTTGAACAGCAATATTCGTAATATTTGATCATCACAAAAAAGTTCCAAATAACTCAATATACTTGCATTGTTAGCTATATGCACAGTAATTCCCGGATTTCCACGAAAAGGAACTGGAGGAGGAGGAGGAATATTCTTCATATCAATTTTGCACCACTGCCTAACGCTTTGCAAGTTTATTGAATCATGATCAGATTCATCGCTATCTGAGGAGGAGTCCCAAAAATTTATATCACTATCAAAACTAAAATCACTTTCAGAATCTGATAAATCATCAGGAATATATACTCTGTCAATCGCTGAACGTTTTCTAGCAGCCATTTCTGATTAGAAAAAGGCGCGAGGTTAGAGCGGTAAATACAAAGTACCTTCAAATGCCGCAATTTAGTGGACGACTAGCGACATCTGTTGACCAAAATCTAAATTTAACGTCTAACACTGTATGTAATTTATTTCATTGGTTAAACGGTGAAAAAGCGGGATGCGCTCCTCAATAAAGACAGAAAAACACCTGCCCGCGGGATGAGCAAATTTTGCTACATTTGAGTTGCTTGTGGAAATCGCGGGATAATCAGCCAGTGGGTTAACCCATAACCCCCTCATTGCGGCTGCACCACTGGTACAGAATATGAATTTATGACAAACAAGTATTTTTATAATTCAAAAGCACTTTATTCAATTTTTCTTTTGCATCTTTTCAAACATACTCTTTATAGTTACGATATTCACTTTCCTTATTATTTTTTTTACATTTATTCTTTGGCTGTAATTCCATGATATAATTTAATTGTAAAGAAAAAATTGTAGAAAAAGCGGAACTTCTCAGAATAAGAAAAAAAGCGTAAATCCCCGTAAAAGCAGAAGATTTTCACCCGTTTTTCCTATATAGTAATTTTTTTATGCATATACTTAAAGGAATGCATTTTAAATGTAGCAATTTATTAAAGAAATTGGTTCTATAGTAATAGGTCAAAATTTTGAAATCTACATATGCTCACTGTTGCAATAAGCAACATACTTTTGAGCTCCTCATACTATAGTGGTCATAGACAGAAAGAAGATATTTCTATGTGAAGTCTAGGGGACAGAGTGTAATCAAACAGTGGCAAGTATTTGTGGTATAGATTTGATATCGTGGATTGTTTTTTACAATAATGTAGATATAAAATGTGAAAATCTGAGATTTGGAAGAAGTTGGTGCATAATAAGAAGTGCATATAATGCTGCAAGGTTTGAAATTTGATTAATTGTGCCCTTGCACTAAAAGTAATGCACAATTAAAAGTTACAGAACAGGGTTCCCTCTGTCCTTGACATTTTTTTTCCGAACCGGAGGCTTTTGAAATTCCTTGAAAATTATGGAACTTGGTGAAAAGTCCTTGAAAGCACTTGCAATTTGACACCACATGATATACTAATAATGCTATGTCTGGATTGTCCATTCCATTCTCCACCATATTCTGTCCATCTAAGTTGACACCTCTGGTCTCCGTTAAGATGGCCACCATGTTATGCCCGTTGCATCATGACGCATCATGGCTGCTAGATAACAGCCCTGCTTTCTTAGGAAACCGTAGCTTTAGCAATCAGGACGTCATTGGAAACCTGGCACACACCCAAAGAAATAAAGCCAAATTCTTATTGCAAAAATATAAAAGTTACAACTCAAAAAATATTTTTTAAAAAGAAAATCACATTTAAGATAGCTTTTAGGTGTAAAATTTTCTGCAGATTTCAAATCTGTTGAAATTGTCATTCTATCTTGAATGATCGCAAACATAGAAACTTTGACTAGAGAATAAAAAAAAGTCCTATCACCAGTCAAAACTTTTCATTTGTTTTGTTTCTCAAACAAAGTAAACCACAACAGCGTCTGTTGTAGTGGCAGTGAACAACAGCAAAATGGAGATTGTGCAAGGACATGGGATGCAAGCTCCCACACTCTTCGTGGCACCAAACGAATTTATCGTACAATATTTTATCGCACGACCAAAATCGATATTTGTGCAAGTACCCTTATAGTTAGCATTGAGACGAGAAGCCCGCTTTACAACAAAAAAAAGTCACAGGTTTTGTGAGAAAGAAAATCCAAATTATGACCAAAATTGATGATAACCTTTCTTTTTTTTTTAACTATCAGTAGTTTAAAAAATAAATTAAAAAAATTATGTCTTTTTTTGTTTTCACATTTTTTTTTTTAATTGACAACTTTTGCGTATCCCTTGTTTTAGGTTGTTATAAAAAATTTTAGGTCCTGCATTTGTTTCGAATAAAAGTGTGGGAACCATGCAGAAAAGAAGAGATCATAAATGAGTGAAGTAATATAAAATTATCAATAAAAGCAGTAACAATAACATTAACTGGTAGATAGAAATATGTTGGTCAACTATATGAAAAACAAACTCTGTAAAAGGAATAAAATGTTCTATATGAAAGGAAAAACTACAGACATGGTGATGGATATATTAAGACATTTATTTAGTTGTTAAAACATGATTATCAATGAAAAAAGTAGATAAATCGTAAATCAAGAATGAAAAATTGGTACTTAAAACATAAATCAACCACATGGTGCAATATAAAGAGTATTGTAAAGCTTTGATGTAATAAGATACTAAACACAGTACTCTACATCTCTCACATAAAGATAAAATGCTACATTACATTGAAAAACCTGTGATTCTTTAAAAGGGAAATGATTTCAATGGGAATTAATTAATTATTTAATTAACACTGCACTGGAGCAACACAGGTTGATTTCTGTGAGGTTTAATCCTCAAAACAAATTTTGCAAGTTTAAAGAACAGTTAAAGAATTGAAATTGTTAAAAACAGGATATGCAATTAAATTATGATGAGCACTCTGCATATCCAATGGATTTGTAAAAAATATATATTTTTTAATTTAAAATGTTTTTTAAAATGCTATTTTTCAAAAATGTTACCCACTTATCAACACAGCAATTTTTTTTAAAACAATTACTTTAGCAAGAAGTCTTGAAACTTTGTTTGGCGCATCCACGATTAAAAAAAAACAAAACATCCAAATCTGTATACTCTGTTTCACCTTAACTTGTCAGTAGAGCAAAGGCTACGTTGACCGCATCACAGCCGTTGTCGTAGAAACTAGGGTTACAATGTCAGAAGAAGTCAGCTATAAGCGAGGAAATTCGCCCTTTTTGGCAAGGAGAGATAAAATGCACGTGGAAATTCTATACGTTTCACAGATCTTTAATTTCTAATGGCTCTTGCATTACATTTGTTAATTAAACAAAAAGCTACTCTATGTTAATATAAATGCGTTTTGATTTTTCTAAATGAGTATTATTTTTAGTTATTTAAAAATATATATATTTAAAATTTTTTTACAATAAATGTTGTTTAAAAAAACAGTCTATTTAAAGATGTGATGAACCATAAAATTCATTTTTTGAATTTACTTACCTGAAAGCTAAACACCTTGATTAATACTTCTTTTTTCAATTTTAATAATTTTATTAAAGGAAATTAATCCAATTTAATTACTCCTTTGGTCTTACATTTGGTTGGACAAGGTAGGGGAGAGTGCGTCGTCTGCTAAAATATGTGTTTTTCTTAACAGCAAAATATAGTCTCCAAATTAAATCAAATTTATTCTGATATTAAAGAAAGTAAATAACAAATAAAAATACATATAACATAGAGGATATAAAATACATTCACAATAAATAAATAGAATATAAAAAATACAAATATAGTGAATACACATACAATAATAAAAAAAATGAAACCATTTTAAAAATTAGAGTTAAAAAAAATAAACCTTATATGTGTGAAACATATTCTGAAACTCGCGGAACGGTGTCGGGTTGATTAGTAGTAAATTATTAATTTTATGAATAATTTAAAATAGTTTACAAGAAAGTGTACAGAAGAAACCAATCTCTTTCATGAATAGTAGTTACAATGAGAAAACTATATTTACGTTTTACTTATTCATCACATGCATTTATACATCATCAATATATGTAAAACATAGCAAACATCATAACAAATCTATTTACATTATAATATACTTATTCATCACATGAATTTACACATCATCATCACTTAACATTTCCGAATCGCTATCAGACTCACTATTAAAAGAAATTACCAAGTTCTTACTTTCCCAAATATCATCCACAAGTCCATCTACTTCCCACATGTATTTCTCTTTTTCAGTAACCTGGTTTATGCAGTTTTTCCAATTTTGTACAGAGACCTTTTCAATCCCTTGGATGACTAAATCCTTCACATCGTTCAGTTTAAAAGTCTTGTTTTCCCTGGCAACGTGTCCTTTTACTTGACTCCATATCATTTCAATGGGATTAAGCTCACAGTGATACGGGGGAAGTCTCAAAACCTTATGTCCAAATTTTTCGGCAATTTCTTCAACTCTGTATTTATCAAACATATGTTTGATTTCGCTAACTTTTTTCAACAGTTCAATCTTGATCATGTCCTGGTTCCACGTAATGTTTTTCAACGATAGCCATTCTTGAATTGCACTTTTTTTCCAAGATGTCGTCGGAATTTTTTCTTTCTTCACCGAGTGATAGGGGGCATTGTCCATCACTACAAAGCTGTTTCGTTTCAATTTAGGCATGATATCTTCAAACCACTTCTCAAAATGGTTACCATCCATTTCTTCGTGGTAGTCACCGGATTTTTTTCCTACAAAAATGTCAGCCGCATCAGGTACAAATCCTTCATCACTTCCGATATGGGTAATGATGAGTCTTCTTCCTTTTCCTTTTGGTGCAGCCAAGCCTGTTGTCAAACTTGAAGAGGAAGCTTCATTGGTGCTTTTGATGTTTTTGTCTTGCCATACTCGACTTTGTGAGTGTCCTTCATTCACCCATGTTTCATCTAAATAATAGATTGAAGCATTTTCATTCTTCAGTTCTCTAATTTTTCGTAAATAATTTCTTCGCCATAAAATTATGTCGTGTCTTTCTAAAAGCATAGCCTGCCTTTTTCGCTTTTCAAAGGAAAATCCCAAATCTTTCAGTATCCTGTACAGTGTACTTCGGCTAATGTTTGTCGAAAAAATATCCTTATCATTGTTAATTTCATTTAGAACTTTGTCCAATGTAGGAATTTCTTTTCGACGAAAACAATCATGAATTTTTCGTCGGATGCACGATAAAGTAAAGTTGTCATATTTCATCATTCTTGTTCTTTTTCCAACGGCATAAGGTCGTTTTTTTCCTGGAGTACTCAAAGGACTTGTCGTCTTCTTTTCTTTTTTCAAACGAAAAACAGTTCTTTTGGAAACACCAGTTAGTTGAGACACCTTTCCGACGATTTGGTTAATGGAATCACTATGGTTTTCTTCTCGAAGTCTAGAATAAACATTCAATATGTTCCTGCGAGCTCCACTACCAATTGATTTTCCTTGCTTTGATGGCGTATACAGCTTGGATGGTGACGTTCCTTTTTCAGCCATGTTCAGAGTATCAAACACACTCCAATAAAATAGCACAAGAGAGATATGAACGTAAATACACACGCTAGCAAAGACGCAGAGCGAAATGGCGCAGACTTGGCCGGAAAGCGTATTTAGCTCGCCAGAAATGTTACCATGGAAACCGGTTTAGAATTCCGTTTCGGATATATTCATTCGCTTCGGTCAAAAAAAAATGCTTTTTACAAATAAATAACCGATTATAAAGGTTCAAAAATCACTCCTTCATTGTAGGACAATTTTTACACGTTTATATGCATTTTCTTTATTTTAAATTCCAAATCAAGTTGGAATTATTTTTCATGCGGATGAACATCATTTCTGCCTTTCCCAATACTGACAAGTTAAGGTGAAACAGAGTATAGTTGCTATTTTGTCACAAAAACCTTTGGCACTAATTTTCAAGAAAAATCCACAAATATACCTCTGAAATACTTGAGAGAAACTTTAAATTCTTATTTTTACCTATAATTGTGTAAAATATCTAAACATTTTAGGGAATGGGTTTTACTGAGTTCAAATTGCTTTAAAGCATGTAATAGTATAGAGAGAATTTTTCTGATTTGAGTGGCTTCTAAATTCTTGATCTGGTACAATTGTTGCTAATTTAGCTCTTTTAATTTAATTATTTTAATTTTTAAGCATTTTTCATTTTTGATTGTAGTGCATTGGTTTTTGTGCCATAAAAATCCTCCAGATTTTTCTTGATGGTTGTCAAGTATGCTGTTTGGCCTTTAATTCCTTTTAGTTTGTCTTTTATTTCCTCTTTAACAATAACCAAAGCATAAAATTAAATCTGGTATTCTCTCCCCTTTATAACATCATTTCAGTATTAATCAGGCTAATTTTTGCTCTAATGAATTTCAGAATATATTATTACCTGTTTAATTATTTTTCTTTTTCAGATATGGACAAATCTAATCAAGCAAGACCTTCTCTTTTAAACATACCATGGGTTGATGTACTTTTCTGTCGCATATTTTCAAGGCTGAGTCCCAAAGATTTATTCAATCTGCGAGCAGTCAATAAAGACATTCACGATCTGGTTTCAGAGTACTTTAAGTTGAATAAGATTTTGAACTTCTCCAGCGTGTCACGTTCCGTGACCTGGCAAGCTTTCAAAATTTACACCAAAAGTTCAACTCACTTGAAGTCAATAGATTTGAGTTGCTGCAAATGGTTAGATAGTTCTGTCCTGAATCCAGTTATCGAGTCTAATGCTAAACTGCAGCATTTGAATATCAGCAGTTGTTTTTCAGTATCGAACAGCAGCCTGCAATTGTTGGCCATTTATGCACCTGAACTGAGAGTTTTAGATTTGAGTAATTGCCATTGGACAAGTGCTGGAGCAGTTATTTCCATTGCTCTCAATTGTTCTATGCTCGAATTTATTGACTTAACGAGTTGCTGGGAAGTAACAGATGAAGCTATTTGTGAATTAGCAATTCGATGTCCAAGGTATGATACTCTTGTGATTTATTTTATTCTGTTTTAAAGTGTAAATGTGTGCATAGGGGTAAGATATATCTCATGGATGTTTGGATATGCTGTTGTCCACTGTTGCACATTATTTCCACCACTCCCAAGCCAAGTTACAACAAGTTCTGTTGTGTCCAAGAAGAGATTAGTTTTCTGTAGTAACACATGAAAAGCTGCAATGTTAGTCAACATAAAAGATAGGTTACACTGTTATATATAGCTATTGTAAATTTATTTTCCAAGAGGTGGCTCTCAGTTTACCATAGAATTTAACAGTGACTGAATTCGATAGTCTAACTGACAGATTCCCCGTTGTGTGAAACTATATGTGTGTATAGGTCACTGTTAAATGTGGATTTATTGTCTGAATGAAACTGCTAACTACATTGCATCCAAGCTGGCATATGTATCGTTGCAGTTACTAAACAGTTACAGTTATTAAACAGTTACAGTTATTAAACAGTTACAGTTACTAAACAGTTACAGTTACTAAACAGTTACAGTTTCTAAACAGTTACAGTTATAATAAATACCCACAGTTACAATTATAACACATGTGACAATTACAGGTGCATTTCTGTAAGTGTTCATGTGTTGGAAGATTGCAAATGTTTGATTGGCTTTTGGTGTCTTTAGTAGTTAAATGTGTGTGGTGGCTAGAAATTTTTTGAAAGAAGGATAAATGGAAAGGGAATTGTGAAACTTGTAGTAGAAGCAGTGTGTTATTGTAGAACCTGACTGGACTGGACATATCATTTACGGAGCGCCTGCTGCAAGCAGCTCCTCTCCCCATCATAATATTGCTAAAAAGAATTGTACATAATTTTAATGAAATGTAACGAAAAAATGAAAATAAAGGTAGCTGGGAAAACATATAAACAAATCAGCGTGGTGAAAACATAGATGGCGGCACCTCCACGAGCTAAACCATCCACTTGATCGATCACCCTCCCAAATGGTGACTGCATCTGGATGTCCTTAACTTTTCAGGATCTATGCAGTCATGTGCGAACACCACTATGCTGCCTCTTGTTGTCTAACTACTAGTAACAGATGTATATTTTGCATTAAAAATCAGTAAAAAGGAATTGGGAAGAAATTTAAGATTAAAAACTATTGTGTTTTTGTGATACAATTAGGTGTCTAGTCGAGTCTCAGAAAAAAGCTCAACTTAAAGAGTGTGAACGAAAACAATCCAATAATGAGGATATTGCAAGTTTAATTTGCATTGGGAATAGAATTAATTGAACTGAAGTCATAGACATCAGGATCCAAACGAAACACCCCACATTGATGTTTTGGTCTCGGCAGGAAGGTCTGCAGATGTTTTTGCAGAAAAGCAAGAGGTCTTTTTTGAGCTTTTAACTGAAGGGCAATATGGTGGAATTGATATTAGTGCTTCGTTTGGAACCTGAGGCAGTTTTTGGAAGAAATTGTACGAAATACGTTGTAAGAATTCTGCAATGGGCTTGATTTAAGAACCAAATGTATGACTTCATTTCGAACATAGTAAGGTATCGTAAAACTTACGAGAACTGATATACATCGCATTGAAAATTTGGATGCAGTCAAGGACCATCCATCAAATTGTGTGCCAATTGAGGCAAGTGACATCTGAAATTTTTTAAAGTGTAATCTAGTTATAAAGCAAGTAGGCTCATACACATTTTGATGACATAAGTCAGTCAAAATTTTTTTTTAATGTTTGAGATCAATTGCTTATATAACTACTATAATGTAAGTTATTGCGTGTAGTGGTGGCAAAGTTCCACACATTTCTACTGAATGAGCATCATTTATTTTCTAGAGCAGGAGTGACCAACTTCATGAGTGCTGATGACCCGATTGTGCAGAAAATCAGCCACTCTTATTAGTTTGAATGAAGAGTGCTAAGATTCATTAAGAAAGGAATTGACAATAAAAATTCATTTGTGGAAGAATTTATTGAATATGAGTGGTATGCTTATTTATTAACAAAACTTGTAGTTGGGGTCGAAATCCTCAAGATATCCGTCCAGTTCTCATTTTTTAAATGTGCAGACAGTTTAAACTTATTTTGGTATTTAATTGCCACCGCACAAAATGAGACTCTAGAGATGCTCAACAGTTGCTATCAAATATTTGAACTTTCCCTTTTCCATGTTTTAGTAAAAGTCAATTAAGGATAATTCTGTAAATTTTTATTTAGTGGGTTCCTGGTGCATGAACGATTTTACCTCTCTAATGAAATTCTTCAGCAGCCTCATCGTTGAAAGCATCGTTAACAAGGAATCTGGAATATAGAAATCGTTACATGAAAGAAAATACTAGGGATAAAAGGTTTATCCTCAAAAAATATAAAAAGGAATCAATCGTATGTCAACAAGGGAATGAAACTGAATTAGATGTCCAGTATCTAACTGTAGTAACATAACTGACGTGTCTTTTGTTATGCATTTTATTAATTAACATCTGAAAGTCAAAATGCTGAGTTATGTATTTTGGGATAATTTCATTGGATGTGGTGGTATGAAAATCCATTTATGAAATATGGATGCTGTATTTATTATGAATGGATTGGAATAAGGCATAAAATGTGAATAATGACCCTTTGCCATCAATGGATATAAGCAATTCTGAAAATTTAGTGATGCTACGTGCAGGTTTGCTTGTGTTATTAATTCCATGTATCTCAAAACCCCATGTATAATAAGGGTTGGAGTTACACAAGTTTGGATATTTTTGTATCAGTTTTTAAGTGGAAATTCTTTTAGTTGAAAAACCTACTTTAAAAATGTTCAACATGTTGTCTTAGTGCAGAATTTCCTTCAAAGCATGTGATTTTATCCTTCTTCGATTGCTCTTTTGATGGTACCTGTTCTGCAATAAATTTCTATAACTTTGCATCTCACACCATAATTTTACAGAAGTTTCTGAAAGTAAAAAATGTTCAGTTTTAAATTGTTATAAAATAAAACTTACTGAAGTAATTTGTTTAACATAATGAATGTTCTAGTGATTTATTTTTTAAAATAAAAATATAACATTGGGATGCATGGAATATTTTTTAAATATGAAATTGTATTTTATTGAAAATTCCAAAGATAATAAAATGTTATGAAGTATAAAATACATTACACACTTCTACCTAGAGATGTAGTTAATCAAAAAATAACTATCAGTCAGTGCATACTTTTACCTTTTTTAATTCTTTTTAATGCATGTAGTTTGGAAAATAAATTTAATAAATACATAGAAATTTTGAACTTTTGTGTTTAGATTACGGAGTCTATCAGTATCTCGCATTTATGGCATCACTGACAAGAGCCTTGTTGTCCTTGGTCATAAATCAAAGAACCTTGAGAGTTTGAATTTAACTGGATGCTGGAGAATAACAGACTATGGAGTTAGGTATGTTGTTTTAATTTATATTTTAGTATAATAGACTAAGAGCTCTGATTTAAATTCATGACAACAGAAATGTTCTCTTAGGGCTAGGATTTTGATGATTTTTGTATTTGTCGAAAAACCACAAAACATTTAAATAATGAGACATGTTTCACAAAAAAAAAACCTGTTCTGAGTTCAGTGTCTTTTCGAGCATTTCTCGTAATTTTTCTGCAGAAGACAGGTCAATTTAAGGACCATTCTTCCCCGAAAAGGCATGTTTTACAACTTTACCTATAAAATCCCTGGACCACAAAATGTCCTTGGGCTAGGATTTTGACGATTTTACATACTTTTTGTCGTGTCCAAAATGTCACTTGGAGAATAGAAATGTGTTTCATGACATAAACTAAGCTGATTTTAGTGTCTTTGTTAGGGTCCCCCCCCCTCAATTTTTCTGCAAAACGGCATATTTCAGATTTTTGGTCATTTCAAGGAACATTTTTTGATTTTTTGTAAGGTATTTTTTTTAATACATTTTCCTAAGCTTGTTGACTGTCATGGCTCAGTGGGGTAAGCCCACTCCTCTAACAACCAGCGAGTTGTAGGCGGCACAAGTTTGGTTCCTGTCTGGGTGAGCCGACCAACCGATATAGTGGTTAACCTCTGGTGTTAGCCTCTGGATCGGAAGGTTCCTGGTTCGAATCCGGGCATGGATGTTTGTAAGCCTATGGTGTAGAGGCGGCTGGTGCACCTTAAAATCTGTCATGGCCTAAAGTTGTCACGTTGAGTTGGTGTGGAAGTTTGGAGAGTAAAGTGCCAGCTCAGGTGTTGCTTCGTCATCTGACCATGGTTCAAAATTACGAGGTGTTGTCCTTGGATCTTTACCTTAAAGGACCGTTGTCAATAGCCCGTTGTGTTGCTTTAGTATGACCTTAACTAATAATTACCAATTACCTCTCTGGGTGAATTTCTCTCTACTGTGTTAGTAAAGCTTACCTTGTTTGTGTACCAGACTCTCCAACTGGGTACAGCTACACTCTACGTTTATGACTGATGGCAACGGCTTGGCGATTTTTTATGGCGCACTTTTAAAGTCGCCAAGGAAAGAATTATTTCTGAACTCTTTTCCTGTCACAATTTTTTTTTTCTTTTTACAACACACTTTTTAAGCACATTTCAGAACGTTTTAAAAAGTATATTTAAAAAAAAATTTCACAAAAAGTAGTAAGCTTAATCACATCAAAACACATTTGTGAACCAGCAGAGAAACTAAGCTACGAATGGTAAGTATACCCTGAAACTTATCAATTACACTAAATACAGTGAGCATGTTGAAAAAGAAAAAGATTTACAAAAGAAAAAAAGTAAGAAATAATACCTGATAACGTCAGAATTCTCTCGTAAAATAATAATGAAAACGAAAATGGTCAAAAAAAAAACCTCTTAATCCTGTCGTGAAAACTATTATAACAAAATAAAAATTCCACAACTGTCAAAATACAAATAAATGGACCAATGGTATCACAGAAAACGATTTAAAAGGACCAATGCAATAAAAGGATATTTTAAAAACAAAATAACCAATGGGAGGAAAGAAAACATTTCAAACGAATCAATGAAATCAAACGATTTTAACGGATTTTGGAAGAACTTTCTAGAATATTCAAAATGAAAATTGAAAGTTTCCGTTTGCCTAGGTTGCCGTGGAAACCACAACAACAGCAACAAAAGATGGGTTGCCTTAATTTATCGTAACTCGCTACTAGAAGTGCGCCAAAAAAAATCGCCAAGCCGTTGCCATCACTCATAAACGTAGAGTGTAGCTGTACCTCCAACTGTTAGGGAATTTCTATACTTGCTACAGAAATTAGGTGAAAACTACGGAGCTACAGATCTATAGTGAAAAACTACAGTTCTCGTCATCTGAAAATTTGGAATCTGATAGCTGATGTAGATTGGTATAAAATTTCCCATATCAAGCATAGCAATGGCAACTCCAAACATGTGGTATTGCCTAAAATAATGTTGCCAGTTTTGTCAGTTCCTCACAGCAATGCAAGCAGTGAGAGAATTTTCAGCATGGTTCGAAAAAACCAAACCAAGTCTCAATATAGAATGAACACTAAAACACTGGAGTCACTCTTCATGAAAAAAACGAAATTTGAAGTTTGTTACGATGTCAAACTAAGCAATGAATACTTAATAAAAGCAAAAAGTGCTTGCTATTCAATGCAAAAAAAAATAATAATAATAATAAATAATAATAATAATAATGGGAAATGAGATGTTTATAAATAGGTAATTAGTTTGATCAACAATATTGTACTGTGTGACTTTTAAATAAGATTCATTCACTTATATATTTAGTCAATAAGTTTCTTAAATAATTTTGAAAACTGTTTAAAAATATTTGTTTTAATTAATTATTCAATAACTTTTAATTTTAATTAATTATTTTATTACTTGGTAACTTTTTATTAATTTTAATAATTAATTAATAATTTATTGATACTATGTTGTATGTAATATGTCGGTAAGAAGTGCTACTGATGACTGGGTTACCAATGTTGGAGAGTATGGCTGCAGATTGATTGCTTGATGTTGTCTTGTAAGGTGTTTCATAAACGGAATAAGGGGTAGCTGGATTAGACTGTCAAGTCTTTATTGGCTTGGATGACACAAACACACAATACAGGAACCTGCACCACTTGGACGGACAAACATAGCATTAAATTAAAAGAAAGACATTTTACATTTAGTTGAATACAACGTCATCAGTCGTCCCATCCCCAACGTTGTTCCTTTTCTGCTTTTGCAAAGGATTCTGGGTGCTCATGATGACGTAAGTCGTGACATTACAGTCTGTCTTGTGTTTGGCACAGCATGACTAAATATGATCCTTGTGCTATATAACCAAACCAATCAACTTAAAATACTATTTTCCACCTGTCATAGAAAATGTTTTCTGCTTGTTTAATTCCAGACAATTGGACAAAGTGGCAGTTTATTTAAAATGTGTTTCTGTGATGTCAGAAGTGGGAGGAACAAGCTTTTCGATGTTTATAATAATGTTTTCTATGTTTGCGCACCATAAAAGTGTTCACTGTTGTTAATCTGTTCGGGGTTTTATTTTGCCTTACAATTCTAGACTGATGATGTACATATATCTAAACTAAAAATATTCAACAAAACATTTTTGTTAGTTTAAACTTTCAATTTAACACCAGAATTGTCCGCAAATGTAATTTGTATTTTTCTAATGTTCTTTCATTGAGAACCTATTTTTGTCATTTACAAAATATGTACTTCCAGTTCTTCTGAGGAACTGTAACAAATTGTACGTTGAAGAATAATTTTGTCACATAAAGGATATTTAAATTCTTTTTTTATTATTTCATGTTTTCTTTTGCTAGTTTTACAAAACTAATTTTTCAGATCATTATTGTTATTTTAGGGCATTTTTGTGGTTGTTTGGGTGATGAATGTGTTTTCTTGACATTTTTAGATAGCAAAAATCCTAGCCCTAGTCGTCACATAGGATTTATTGCCACCAATTTATATATCTACACTCATGTCCATAAATTAAGGATAGTTCAGAATCACACAGAAATCGAACTCTAAAATAAAAATTTCACCTGTAGAATTATCGCACACATCTTCAAGAATATTATCTGAATTACAGGAAGCCATCAGATGACGCCGATAGTACGTCACAATGACGAGAGTGTAAGAGAGGTGTATATTAGGAATGGTAGCTAAGAAGTAAAATTGTTCACAAGCGTCTGCCACAACCAAATAGTTATGACACAGAGGACGCATGTCGATGATACAAAGTATAATTATCGGCCGCTTGGAATGTGGGCGTGCTCAGATGGAAGTTTCAGTGGAACTTGGAATCGCCCAAATTGCCATCTCTAGGCTTTGGCAATGATTCCAAAATGATGGAAATGTCAGTAAACGTTACAGTATGGGTCGCACCCGAGTTACAACGCCGAAGGACGACCAGTATTTGGCAGTAACTGCAAAAAGAAGCAGACGGAGCACAGCATCCTAACTTTTGCATCAGCTATCTTCAGCCATGGGTACGACAGTTTGAAGGCAAACCGTTTACAGACTTTTGAGACATGTTGGTCTATATGCTTGCAGGCCTGTCAGATGTGTTCTGCTCACAGCAACTCACTGTCGCCAGAGGTTAACCTGGAGTAGAGAACATGCAATGTGGACATCTTCACAGTGGGCTTGTGTGATGTTTTCCGACGAGTCCAGGTTTAGCTTGCAGTCTGATTCACTGCAGACATTCATGTGGAGAGCGCAGGTACCACCAAGACAACATCATTGAATGGCACTGTTACGGTGGCGCAGGATTGCTCGTTTGGGGCAGAATTATATTGGGTTCCAGAACAGATCTACATGTTCAAATCGGAACCATGAGAGGCCAAATTTATTGGGACGTCATTCTGGTGCAACATGTATGTTTGTTTAGGGGTGCCATGGGCGCAGAATTTGTGTTTATGGATGACAATGTCCGCCCTCACCGTGCAAACATTATAAACGAATGCCTTGAATCTGAGCATATCACCCGTATGGAATGGCCAGCATTGTCACCTGACTTGAATCTGATAGAGCATGTGTGGGACATGCTTGGCCGATGAGTTGCCGTCCGTCAACCACCTCCTACATGTGGACCGAAACTTCGGAGAGCATTGCTTGCTGAGTGGAGTGATCTTCCCCAAGATCAGCTCAATAATTTGATTCTCAGCATGCCTAGTCGTTGTACGGACTGTATTTCATCGTCTGGGAGACAAACAATGTATTAACCATCATACCAACAATGTCATGTTAAGTTTTATTAAGGTCGATATTCTTTGTAATTGCTCCAGTGAGCAAAAATGGTTGTTTTTATGAATAGTATGATACATACACCATCTTTTTTGTTTGTTATCTTTTGTTTAATAAATGGGCTTTATGAATAAGTCATGTTTGTTTTGTTTGGACATGAGTGTAGGATAATATTTTGCAGTGATGTGATTAAAAGTACAATTTAAAATGAAGGATGCACTTTATTTGTTTCTAGTCTGCAGAAAGACGTTTACAAAATGTAATATTCTGTTTATTTTTCACAATACATTATATGTTCTCTAATATATTTTACTGGATAAGACTGTTAAACTAGATCATTTTATAGGTATTGGGAAATTCATATTAATCAGTGTAGACAACTTCATTTTTCTTGAAGTTTTAATTCGCTTTGATTCTTACCGGAAAAGCCTATCTTGTTTTGTGCTAATTATTCACTTATGGGCTTACATTATTTTTATATTTTTGGGTTATATTATTTTCATACCTTGTTAAGGCAGCAAATATATAATGCTATAGTTTTCCCTTTGTAAACCTTTAAAAGCAGATTTTGAAGTGACAAGACAAATTAAATTAAATTGGTTTTAACGAAATTGAACATTTTTCATGAACTAATATATAATTTCAGACTTGTTGGAGAATACTGCAGGCAGTTGAAGTTTCTAAAAGTCGAAGATTGTCGATCAGTGACTGAATATTGTTTGATGACCTTGCGCTCTCGAATACAAATCGACAGAGTGACGAATAGCTTATGCATCCGCATGCCAAGGCTGCCCCTGCAGATTTAGTTTCAGGGGATTAAGTTCTGTGCGCCAACTGAATCTTTTGGAGATGGCTTTCTTGTTTCTGTACTAAGTCAACAGATTCGAGAGAAACTTTCCAGACTGTGATATTCTGGCTATTTCCCCGAAAGACTCGTTTGTTAAACAGACTTTTGGGTTTAAGTTTATCAAAATTTTATTTATGAATAAAAGATTATTTATATTGTGTAATTCATGTTAGATTGTTATTTTCTTGTATACATTTCTGATATTGTTCTGTTTAAACATATTTGGTGTTAAGTGTGCTGTTTTCTGTAATACACTTTTCCCAAAGCAAATGTAACATTTGAATTTTCTTCAAAAATTTGTCAGGGCCTGGGTAGCTTGGTCGGGAGAGCTGCGGATCGAGAACTGGAGGGTTGCGAGTTCGAAAATCGATCCAACCAAAGACCATTGTGAATGTGGAGGCTGATGCATGTTAAATATGTCCTGTCCTCTTAATGTTTTCACATTGGTATGGTGTGTAAATTTAGAGAGTTTGGTGTATAAATTTGGGATGCCCTCGTCATCTGACTGTGGTTCAAAATTACGGGGTGTGGTACACGGATCTTTCCGGACAGTCACTGATTGCCTATTGCATTGCTCCAATGCGATGTCAATGGAACTACCGATCAAACAACCAAAATAGTTACATTTGAAATAATTTAGAAAAAAAAATACTTAATTGTAATTAAAAGGTTTATTTTACTAACATGGTTGAATATTACAACTTAAGGTAATATTTGGCTTGTGATATATCTTCAGGATTACAATTGGTATTACTTGGAAGGTGATTTTCATGCCTGAATTCTTTCTTTGGTGTATTCTGTAGGTATTACTTTTGTGCATGCAATGTAGTAGGTTCAAGTAAGTAGACTATAATTAAAACTTATTTGCTTACAAAAATTATCTGTGCATTAACCAGGAAACTCCCTCAATAGGAGGTGTTTCAGTTGCCATGGCAATGGACCTGTGGGTCAGGGAAGCCCACAAAGGAGCAAAAAAATTTGTAAAACTAGCAACAATGTTGAAAGTAACTTTTTCATGTCTAATTAAAATTTAAAAATCCCTAAAGTGTAATATTCTTTATGATGAAACCAAGAAAAATGTAAAATAATTTAGTCATGTTTGTTTTTTATGGACATTTATACTTTTTCTTTTAAGTATTATTTATCAGTTGCCTTGATTTTTAATTTCAATTGTAGAATTGTACATACGCAAATGACATTTTGATTTACGGATATTAAAACTGTATGTTACTAGTTGGTGTGTGTAAAGTCATATGAGGCTCTAACAGATTTAACATACACCATCGGGTTTCGAACTCGGGAAACCTCTGTTTGCTTCTCCATTGCTCTTCCAATTGGGTCGTATCCCTGTTATGCGTGCGGTAATCGACGCTAATTATGCAACCTTGTAGGCGTATTGCACTTTCCATGCAGGTTTGCATTGTTAAGAAAATGTTTTATAGCATCTTTCTTTGAATACAAAAAAGTTTTTTTCAATTCTTTACCAGCCTTTATTTACTGTAAAGAAAGCAATCAAAGGGCATTCTTAGGTTGCAGATATCATTACCAAGTGTACAGTTCACTTGAAAATTGTAGAAAAACTATTATGTACAAAAATGTGCAGGTGTGACACTTGTTTTGGGACAGAGTATTATTTCACTGTTTGAAATTGAAACATAACTACTTAATTTTTTTGTAAATAGTATAATTATTGAATGTACAAAGAATATAAATTTACAACTTTTTATTAAAGTTTTTAAATTTTTAGGTGTTTATAGAAATAGTATTTATTTTTATATTACTTATTGAAAATGATTTTAAATGTGGTTTTTGCATTAATTTCCAATCTTTTGTGTGTGTTAAGTGTAAAATTTTCACTTTCAATTATTGTTTCTGTTTTAAAATTATTTGAAAGAGTAGTTTTCCAGTTTTAACTTTGCAACTTGTAGAAATGAAAACCAATAATGGCTCTAGGGTCTAAGGACTGATTAATCCCTCCACTGATTTATCCTATGCTCAACTAATAACCAAATCATTAACTTAGAGCAGAAATTTATTAACTGACATTTTTTGGAAACACTAAATGTTTATTTTCATGATGCCGATAAATCCATTTTCTTTTGTAACCTGTTTAAAAGATACATAACACTGTTAAAATATTTATGGTTTATATATTTTTTACCTGATTGCTAATAATTCGTCTTTAAACAGGAGTGCAGTAAAAAAATTCCTTGTCAGTTAATGAGTTTCTGCTCTAAGTCGACAAAATGAGAAAATTATAAAGAATTTGTATGTAAATGTGACTGGAACATGTTTTGCCAGTAATAAAGCCTAATGTTATTTACCAATTCTGCATACTAAATCTTATGACAATCATGCTTAATTTCAATTAAGTAATATTTTATGAATATAATTTAAAAGTAATTTTATACCAGTGGGATAAATATTGTAAATTCTGCTAATATATATCTTTATTTGTGATACGTTTTAAATGTACTTATTTTTTTATCATTGTTGAAATTTTATTTCATTTTTTTATATTATATTCTGGTGCATAAGCTTATTTTAACTCGAATTTATTTAATGAAAACTGTTTTATAGTTCAAGCAAGGTTGATTCAAATTGTCAAGTTGAGTATTTCTGGTAATTAAGCATCTTGAACCTCAGTGTTTTGTTGACAAAAGAAATGGCATTGACTTTTATTGGTGATGATTTGTGATCTCTTTTACCAAATGTTCTCTGTTTGTATATTTTGAAATGGATTATGAAAATTTTTTAACTATAAGAAAATTATTTTATGGCTACTACAATTTCCTTTTAACCAAAGTTTGTAAGCTTTTATAGGAAAAATGGAATTGTGAAACAATTAAGTTATGTATAAGTAATAATTTAAATTAGAATTGTTATGTGGATTGAAATGTAACAGATTGATTTATAATGCACTTAATGTAATTTTAATAATGTAAAAAAAAAATTCAGCGTTTACTTCACTCAAAGTGATTACGAAAGTGTTTTTTAACTTAGATGTTTAAGTTTGTTTCAATGGAACAATTACATTTTTAAGTGTTCTGTGTCATTTTAATGAACACAAAAATTTAAGTAAAATGTTTTATTGCTCAAGTTTAAAATAATTTTTTTATTTAAATACTTGTAGGATTAAAAAAATAAGGCTAAACAATTTATTTAAAGTATACCCTCAAGAGAAGTTTTAGAATAAAGTTTTTATTTTATTTTATTGAAATAAAGTTATTTTATGCTGACATTATTTTTACCTCCATAAAAAAAATGTCACCATTAATGGCAGTTTCGTATGATGTGGTAGTTTGAAAAAGAGTTAATACTAGTTATTATGTTTTCTATAGTTCGTTTACATTTGCGATAGACTGAAAACAAGGAGGATTTACTAATAAATGTAATGTGCTGATTACATAAACTATAAAAATGTAATGTAAGATATCATCTACAATTTGTGTAATGAATTACATATACAAATGTTCCCTCTACTTTTCTAAATCTTAATTAAGTCGAATAAATACAGTGTGTTTCTAAATTAACTAACCATTTTAGTGAGAAAGTTGACTGATCATTTTCTTTTCTAACTTCTGTAAATCTCGCTGACCTCTGAAGAAAGATTCTGGAAGTAATTACAGTATGATTGCTGATGTGGGCCACACAATTTTAGTAGGTAGGTGTAATTAAATTAATATTGCACTGGAGCACCACTATTGGCAATAGTGATCGATCCTGAAGGGAAAGATCTGAAGACACCTCTTACTTTTGAATCACAGTCAGATGACCAGTCAACATCTAAGCTGGCACCCCACTCTCCAAGCTACCACACCACACGTGAAGACATTTGTAGGCATGGCAGATTTAATGTGCACAAGTACCACTTGCATAATTGTCCTTGGTTAAATCGTTTCGAACTCTGCTAACTCCAACCAGGCCACTGAGGTCCAATACAATTTTGATCTGGATAAGAGATTCTATTGAGGTTAATATTCAGTGGGGGGCATCAGAAACAGCATGGTATGTGCTCTTTTCCTTTTCTGAGAGCCAACCAACCGATCTGGTAGTTAAGGTGTCAGACTCTAGATAGGAAGGTTCCTGGTTCAAATCCAGGTCAGTGCTTGAATATTTGTAAGCGTATGGTGTAGAGGCGGCGGGTGCACCTTAAATCTGTCGTGGCCGAAAGTCCTCACGTTGGGTTGGTGTGGAAGTTTGGAGAGTGGGGGGACAGCTGAGGTGTTGCCTCGTTTTGACCGCGGTTCAAAATTACGTGGTGGCGTTTCGGATCTTTCCCTTAAGGGATTGATCCCGGACCGTCGTCAATAGCCCGTGCTTTAGTACGACGTTGATTAAAAATTACCAATTAATTATTACATTTTCTGAGAGGACAATGGCATGAACTTGTTTCCTGTGGAATTTTGATGTTTTTTTAACAAGATGGAGGATTTCCCCATTTCGCAACAAGTGTCCGTGATTACCTGCATGAAGTTCTTCTGGGGAAGAGGTCCAGCTAGATTTCAGGCTCAAAGGTCACATGATCTCACCTTGATTTTTCATGTGGGGTTTTGTTAAAGAAGAGGTGGTAAAAATTGATATTAACAGCATTAATCAACTTAAGGAGTGGGCAGCAGTGGTTATGATTACAGTTGATATCTTGTAAAAAGTTTTCTGTGCTACCACTTAACATTGGGTTTTGTAAGCTGATAAGTGAGACTGTCATGAGCAATTCTAATGTCTTAATCAATTCTAACTCGAAAGAGGTAATGAAATGCTTCTTCACATAAATGGATGTACATTGGAAACACCCTGCATATTACCAATGCTCAAACTATTTTTAAAACACAATTTACTCAGACTTGTAACATTACTAGGTATACTTATGTTACAAATTAACATTACTAGGTATAGTGTAGTGTTTTTTTGAAAATGTGACCCAGTTAGTAAATTTTAATAGTTTTTACTCAGGATTTCCGAAGTCTTTACAACTGTTAATTTAGCAGTTATTATATAGACTGTATTATACACATTAGAGGTCAATAATATTTAGTGTAAATATCTAAGAAAAAAAAAGTTTGTCTAATTAGCCCCACTTTAGCAATAAATACTCATAGCTCAAATAAATACTCAATAAATACTCACTCAATAATTACTCAAACCCTTTAGTTCGCATGCGATTTAAAAACTCTTATGCCACGTTTAGGTTCTTTAAAAAAATTTATTTGTAAAGAATAGCCATCTTGTATTACAATTATTAGAAATAGAAATAGTTTTTCTTGATAGTTAGATATGTATTTAAATTGTAGAATGCATAACTTCAAGTAGATGCTTTATCTTACGATGTTTTGCATCATGTATATTAACATTTATCAATCAATGTATATTGACATTTCATAGTTAAATAATAATTTAGTTTTGCTAAATTATTTATTATTAATTTCCTATAATCTTTAATACTGCTCCATACAATTCAAAAATGGTTATTGCATCCTAAAAATGCCATTATATTATACTTGTTATAAAGTATATCTTTCTTTTTTGTACTGTTATGTATATTATAGTAAAATCTAACGTGTATTATATTTCTGTGGAGTTATTTCCAATACCTCTGCATAGATAGTTGTGATAATGTAAAATTTAAATACATTCCATTTATAAGTTTTATTTATTTCTTAATTTATACTGTATATAATATATACTGTACTGTTATTACTGTACTGTTATATATATATATATATATATATATATATATATATATATATATATATTTCAATATGCTTGATTTTTTGTTTTTTGAAAATGTCCTGTTATTTTGAATTTAAAAGAGCAATACTCAATATTTTCATTAATATATGACCAGGTTTCTTGTTAACATAAAAATCTATTTTTGTTTTTGAGATAATTCTTGCCAATGTGTTAAAAATACTTTAACTCATAAATTATTTTAAATTAAGAATTAAATTACTTTAGACATCCTTTAAACTGCTATCTTTTTAAATAAGTAATAAAGCTCTTAAATTAAATTTCAATCCATTGTGTGATAAAAAAGTTTTGTAAGAATAGTTTTAGATAGGGTGTTGTGTTTTGATGTTCTGAGCAAATGAAGTGTGTTTTGATACTTTGTATGAAAATATTCCAAATAAATACACATACTTTAGGTATTTGTTTGTCTGAATGGAATTCCAATTGCCATTTTCCCGTTCTTATTTTCCAAAAAAGAATTATTGCTTATATTTGAATGCACCATTTCACACACAAAATTGCCCATGTTGTGTTACTCAAGTTCGAAACTTGAATTTTTCATATAAATATTGAATAATATCAAAGTATGGAAATTTGCCTTTGGAATTTTTAAATCAAAAACTTTTTATTTTTTGTGTTGGGTTTATTTAAAGTTGGATGAGATGTTGGGTCTTTTTTGTACAATTTCATGAATAAATCAGTGAATATATTTCCTTAACAACCAAAATTGTAGTTATGCTTCATGTCTCATTTGAAAACTGAGAATCTTGAAAAACGTAACGAAGTATATTTTATAAATACTAGAGGCAAAAATAATGCCATTTAAAAAGTACTTTTACGATAAAAATCTTGATATTTTATATATTTCTGTATTAGAAATATCCTATAGCATATTATGATGTATTATAATAACTCTAAAATTGAAATAAAAAATAATTGAGGACATTTATGTACATTGGTAATATGGTAAAAAAAATGAATTATAAGAAAAATTGGAATAGTTTTTAAGATATCAAATCAATAGTGTTTAACATGTAAAGAACTCCCATGAAACTATATGGCTTTTAAAAAAATAATTTCAATGGTGTAAGGCTTTTAAAAAAATATATAGCAATTACGCAATATAGCAAATAGGTATTGCAAATTCCGCAATTTTTTATCTTTATTAAAAAAAAGTTACCGCCGCCGGAGGATTGAAAGCTGTGTTGTTTAGCTCGATTCTTGGACGGTTTCCCGAGAAAGTACGGATCAGAAAATTACAAAATTGACATGGTTTGTTCAAAATTGTACAGGGAACAAAACGAATAAAAAAAAATTTCCGATGCATCTATTAGTTTAAGGTTTATTAAGTGTCTAAGTTGAATGAACGTAATTTTTCTAATGCGAGTGAACAAAACACACAAAATTTTAGTCTTCAGCCGTGAGATTTTTTTTAAAGATTACCTCTAAACGTGAATTTTTGCAGCTCGTCGAGTTAGAAATTTCAATTTGGTTCCTGTTGACATTTTTTTTGAAAATCGGGACATTTTCATTATTTTTTTTTTAAAACTGTCATCTATATCTTTTTACTATTAGTTTTTAAATTTCAAAATATCCCGGAATAAATAAATTCGATGCGATCAAAAGTTAGTCAGACAAATTTCGGAATATTGGGATATTTTCGCTACTTTTTGTTATAACTGTCATATCTACAGCTTAATACTATTATTTTTTAAATTTGAAAACGGCAGTATACTTTAGAATGTATTCTTTCTTACGGTACAATTATTTTTTAAATTGATTAATTTATAAAGTCGATGGAATTAAAAGTTGGTCATACAATTTTCGGAACTTTTAGATCGTAATTTCCGATACAAAACTAAAACTATAATATCCATAGCTTAATACTATTAGTTTTAAAATTTGAAAATACCACGTGAAAGATTAGAATACACTCTTTTTACGGTAAAATTATTTTTTAAATTGGTTCATCAATAAATTCGATGCAATTAAAAGTTTGTCATACAAATTTCGTATTTCTTAGATCGCGGAGCCATAGCGTTCTCCTTCACGGAAATTAAGGTTACATTTTGTGACAAACAGGTTTGTCAGATATCAAATTTATCGTAGCAACAATTACCATAGAAACGATTTTTTTTATTTGGCGAGGAAAAAGGGTCGTTTTTTCACTCTGTTCTCAGACGGTGTACGATATTAACACGGTTTATTTAAAATTGTACAGTTAACAAGATGGAGACGTTTTTTTTTTACTGATGTGGCTATTAGTTTAGGGTGCATTAAGAGTTAAAGTAAAAAAAGGGAAATCACTTGCGAAAAGTCTTGGTTTGCGTAGCAATCACCTTGGATTGGCGAGCGTTAGCAAGCAGGGGGCGGAGCCCTCGCTGTGACGTCATGGACCGAATTATTAAGATAGTTTCGCCGTCGAAGGAGCTTGACTCTGCGAAAGAGTCAATCTCCTGGCGATGCCATGTGGCTCAGAAAAGAGGCCGGAGTTTGAGCCTGTTTGGTCCTCTCCCTCTTAGATGCCGAAAATGTTTTAGCTCGAACCCCCAATGCGTCAGTAAGACTCCCTGTGTGTATGACCATTACTTGATGTCTGTCTTTTATCTGCCATACCACCAGGGCCCGATTTAGAAAGTTTGGTATAGTAGGCACAACACGCAGGAAGGGGCCCCCCATATTATTTGTTCATTACAAAAACTAATTTTATAACAATAATTGGTACTTACGTATTTGTGACTGTTGACCGTTTCACAGATATCACCAAAAAGTTTGAGAAAATCGTGACATTACTTATAACTCTTGGCAAAACAAAACAAAGCAGATGAAAATTAAAAACATAATAGTTAGATAATTAATGTAATTACAAGAATGCGATAGTGGGGGAAACGGTCGTCGGACATTTACGTAAATACACAATAATTTATGTAACTACTTAAAAACTTTTTATAATATTTAGATCTTTTGAAACTTAGGGGCCCTCTAAATTATGGGGGCCCTAGGCCCGTGCCTCACAGGCCTAATGGTAAATCAGGGCCTGCATACCACTACTTAGCAGCATGGCCAAATAAGACATAAAATACCAAAAAATCAACTTAACCTTTACCCACATCAGTTTCGAACTATTTTTCTTCCAAATTTAATGCCGATCAATCGGTTAAGGTGTTATCCTCTAGATCGAATCCGGGTCAGTGCATGGATGTTTGTATGCGTATGGTGTCAAGGCGGCTGGCGCACCTTAAATCTGTCTTGGCCAAAAGTTCTCACGTTGGGTTGGTGTGGAAGTTTGGAGAGTGGGGTGCCAGCTGAGGTGTTGCCTCGTCATCTGACCGTGGTTCAAAATGACGTGGTGTTGTCCTCGGATCTTTCCCAAAGGGGAATTATCCTGAACCGTCGTCAATAGACCGCTGTGGTGCGGAATTGATTAAATATTAACGTTACCTACCAAATTTATTCAAATTGCAAAATCTGTTGGACATGATTTTATTTTTTTAAATTGTGTGAATGAATATCCAAGGCAAGTGCAACCACGCTCGCACAATCCATGCGACAGAACTATGTACAATGGCAATACCGCTTATCGATCCCAGTTAGTCTCGCATCGAAGCTACCTGCACGCACACTTGTCCACGATCATGTTCGGGTAGTTCTTGAGCACGAGATTCCCGTGTTCGTCGAAGTAGAGGAGAGTGAGGGGACTGGACAGCGACGGCACGCAGCACGGAGTGGGCACGTTCGGACTCATTCCTATGGCATGGACGAGACTCTGAATGGCTGCGTGATTGGATGGATTTGCGTTCTGAAAGATAAGAAGCATGAAGTTACACTCACTGCGAAAAGTCAAGCACGGAGAGGAAAATGTTAATTTCCCGAAGCCAGTCTGAATTCGAGAGGCTGCAATTTTCTGCAGAGGTAGATGGAAGTTAGCAAATGTGTTATGTAACAGCCAATCACGGTTTCGTGTCGAGAAATATGCAAAAAATGGTTGTTGTATAAGAAGCCAGCAGTGTGAAGGGTTAGAGGAGATATAAGTGCTGATAAAAAGTGTTTAGAACTTTCGTACGGATTAGTTTTCAAGACAGACGTGTTTCTATGGCTTCCAGAAGACGAATGGCAGATAGTGAGCACTGGCGTTCTGTGGGACGCCTTGAAGCAGGGCAATCAATCCCTGATGTTGCTCTTTTCTTCGGCGTTCATCATTCCATCATTTCACGATTATGGAAACAATTCCAAACAAGGCAAACAGTTGTCCGAAGACCTGAGCCGGGATTTAATTGGGATATCGCACCGACCTGCATATCTATAGACGGGGTTCTGCAATGGCTGTCCGGTATTAGGATGAAGTCCTAGAACCCACTGTGAGATTGTACGCTGCAGCAGTTGGTCTTTCGTTTTAATGGATGATAATGCGCGTCTCGATAGAGCTGACATCGTCGACAACTACCTGAAGATTGAGGGGATTGCGCGTATAGTTTGGCCGGCGTACTCGCCCGATCTTAATCCCATTGTTAAATCTTTGGGATGCCCTCGACCGTGCTGTGCTGTACGTTTTCCAGCCACAGCTATTCTCACAGAGTTGTAAACTGCTCTACAGGAGGAATGGCGATTACTCCTAAATTGCGTGTTGTTGTCCTCGGATATGTTCTCTTAAGGGATTGATATTGTGTTGCTCTAGTATGACGTTAATTAAAAATTATCGTACCATTACCTCCATACCACGCCATCGTGAAGAAATGTGAGGCCACAATATATTTAATGTGAACTAGGCCTCTTTAAAGTCGACGGTATTTGACTGGATTCGACGTTAATTAAAATTACCTTACGAAACGGCTGTGCTAAATTAGAAACGTTATATAGCCATTATTACATTAGTGAAATGGGCGTACTGTACGCAACTTTTACTTACTGTCTGCCTACCACTAGAACAACTCCCGACACAGTGTCTGGTTGGTGGCGGTCGCTATAGAAACGGGACTTGTTAATTTTGAGCAGCTGTCGGGGATGACAACTTATTTTGCACTTTGCATGTGCTTTCCCGCTACCTTGGGGCGAAAAAAGGTAGTTAGCGAGTACAAATCTTCTTGACGACCAGTAAAATTATTTCCAAATACAATCATGTCCATAAATTAAGGATAAAGCCAGCTCCGGCAAATAAAGGTTCAGAAACAAAACAAACGTGACTTATTCATAAGGCCCATTTATTAAACAAAAGATAAAGAACAAAAAAGATGATATATGTATGATACCATTCATAAAAAATACGATTTTTGCTCACTGGAGCAATTACAAAAAAAACATCGACCTTACAAAAACTTACCATGATATGGTTGGTATGATGCTTAATACATTGTATGTCTCCCAGACGATGAAATACAGTCTGTACATTCGAGCTGATTATTCTGAAATTATCGAGCTGATCTTGGGGAAGATCACTCCACTCGCAAGCAATGCTCACCGAAGTTCCCGTACACATGTAGGAGGTGGTTGACAGGCTGCAACTCGTCGGCCAAGCATGTCCCACACATGCTCTATCAGATTCAAGTCAGGTGAGAATGCTGGCCATACCATACGGGTGATGTCCTCAGATTCAAGGCATTCGTTTACAATGTTTGCTCGGCGAGGTCGGGCGTTGTCATCCATAAACACAAATTCTGCGCTCATGGCACCCCTAAACAAACGTACATGTTGTTCCAGAATGATGTCCCGATAAATTTGGCCTCTCATGGTTCCGATTTGAACATGTAGATCTGTTCTGTAGCGCAGTATAATTCCTCTTCAAGCGAGCAATTCTGCACCACCGTAACGGTGTCGTTCAAATATGTTGTCTTGGTGGTAGCGGGTACCTGGCGTTCTCCATTTGAACGTCCGCCGTGAATCCGACTGCAAGCTAAACCTGGACTCGTCGGAAAACATCACACAAACCCATTGTGACGATGTCCACATTTGCATGTTCTCTACTCCAGGATAACAGCTGGAGACAGTGAGATACCGTGAGCGGAACACATCTGACAGGCCTGCGAGCCTATAGACCAACATGTCCCAAATGTCTGTAAACGATTTGTCTTGAAAATGTCGTACCCGTGGCTGAAGATAACTGACAAGAAAGGTAGGATGTTGTGCTCCGTTTGCTTCTTTTTGCAGTTACTGCCAAATACCGTCGTCGTTCGGCGTTGCAACTCGGGGCAAACCTGTACTGTAACGTCTACTGACAATTCCATCATTTTGGAATCGTTGCCAAAGCTTAGAGATGACACTTTGGGCGATTCCAAGTTCCACTGAAACTTTTGTCTGCGTACACCCACATTCCGGGCCGCCGACAACTGTACCACGTAAAAACTGTCCTCTGTGTCATAACTATTCGGTTGTGCCTCTGAGCGGTTTACAGAACGCTTGTGAACAATTTTACTTCTTTGCTATCATTCCTTATATCCTTTTTTCTTACACTCTGGTCATTGTGACGTACTATCGACGTCATCTGATGGCTTCCTGTAATTTGGATATTATTCTTGAAGAAGTGTGCGATAATTCTACAGGTGAAATTTTTACTTTAGAGTTCGATTTCCGTGTGATTTCCGAGTGATTATCCTTAATTTATGGACATGAGTGTATATTTCCAAATTGTCATGTGCGCCAATGTGATAAATATTTCTTTTAGAATAACATATGGAAAATAGGATAAGGTCCGTTTTATGAGAAAATACAGACAGACGTTATATCTGGAGTAGTTCTCAATAGCAGGTAAACAGACCAGTACCATTGCTATAATCTAGGAATAACTACTTCTCCCTCACCACAAATTTGAAGAGCGAGGGGAATATAGGAGGGAAGAACCCGAAACTTCTGTTTTTTTTATTTATGTATATTTTTTACAAACTTAATATTAAAAACATCATTATATAGTTTCGTGTTTTTGAAATAGAACTAGAGTTCATAGATTAATATGTATGCAGTAGAACTTCATTATAACGGACTAAAAAGAGCTAAAGGTTGTTCGTTTTAATGAAAGACCGGTTTATTACAAATAATTTTTATATGGGCGCAAAGCAACAGACTGAACATCAATGAAAGTACAGTAGTTAGATATAAAAAGTGTTTAGTATATCTATATAAAAATGTCTGTGTGTGTATTCTCTATACAAATCTATACCTTTTGAAAAATCCATATATTCTATAAATTCTACACTTTCGCAAGTACATCCAGTTCAAAATAACAATTTTTTTCATTTTTTAAATGATACAAGCATATTTACTTTAACTGTCATTTTAACACAATCATTATATATATAATCATAATAATCATTATAATACAATCTAATCACGTGCAAACGAAAGTGACAACGGTTCATCTATATAAAAAAGGATGTGTGTATGTCTATACAGAATCTACTGTTTGACCAATCCACACTACATTTGGTACACTTATACTTTAGAACACTGCGGAAAACAGGCTATTTCTTTCCTGTCTTCAAGCCAATCTGTAGTCATGAAAATTGGCACACAGGTAGTCCTAAAAGTGCCCTTCGAAACCCCGATTTTTAAATCTAAAGTTTGTATTCCTGCAATAAGTGGACATGGACAAGGAAACACGTACTACAGGGTTTGTGTATTTGAGTTAACAGAGGGAAATATCGCGGTCATATTTAAAACCCCAGCAACGACAGGTTATTCAGTTAGTATCAAATGAAAAACAGCCTTCAACATATCGCACCCCGGCAAGAAAAGTGGCACAACTCAAAATTGCAGAATTTGAGAAACATCAACTTTATGGATACTATAAAACTTCTATTGAAATAGGATAAGAATCCTTTAAATTTAGGTAAGTATATATAGTGATAACTTCTATTGTATTTGATAGAATAGTAATATAACACGCTGTGGCACCTCATACATATTTTTCAATGACATAACATCACACACACAACATTTTTATTTTTTGACTTGTGTCACTATTCTCGCCGTGGTGCGATATGTTGAATTGAAAAAGATGTGTACGTGTACAATGCATTAATCTTTAGAACAAAAAGGTTGTTAATTGTTTACATTCATTGGTTTGAAAAAAATAATAAAAATAAATAAATATATATATATATATATATATATATATATATATATATGTATAATTTGTGCTGGGTTTGTTTGCTGCTTATTTCTTCAGTAACCCAATAACTAACGGAGGTAAGGTAGGTGTGTTGTTCATAATATGCAAACACAATTTCAATTGCCGATTGTTCAACTTATTGAATAACAAAATTTAAATGGTCTTTCACTTCGTTCACTGTCCGTTATAAGCGACATCCGTTATAATGAGGTTTTACTGTATTATTAAGTAATGGAAGTTGGAATCGCTATTTATATTTTTCACAGATAAAACCATCCGCACACTATCAGCGCTTCAAGTGCCAGAAGTTGAACTGAATTTTAAGGACCAAGATTTGAATATTTGGAACTTAATTTTCATAAATACTGTTTGAGAACACAATAATTTCAGTTCTTTGATAATCTGAGATGTACATCTTGTATACGAATACAATTGCTTACATAAGAATGGATCTAGTGATAAAATATAAGAAGAAATAACTTTAAGGAAAGCTTGAATTAAAGAGCTTCAGGCAACATAATGATAAGCCAATTCAAATGTTTCAGGCTAGCACTTTTCAAGTAAGAAAAACTTTCAAAATCATGATTGTTTACACACTGTTCCAGGAGGTCATTTTTCAAGTATTACCCACTCAAACAATCAGGAATTAGCTTGAGAATTTTGTTTTCAAATTTCTTCATAACGAAATATGATATATACTATTCTGATAACATATTGATTTGACTTAAAAAGTATTTTCAATCTCAAGCTTTCGCAGAGATGAAATTGTGGTTACGCTGATGACCATGGAAAATTAAATTTCAAATCTTTCTAATCCGAGCCTTTCATGGTTGTCTATCTGTTATGTAGCAATACTTAGAGCTAAAGGAACACATTTTATTTAGCTTTTAGTCTATACTGCTTTTATTTTCTCTTAGGCAAGACACAAGCTGGTTCAACATCAGTCGTGCGACACTAAATTGGCTGAAATACGCATGTGTACTGACATGTTTACAGACTTGAAACGAAGCACACGCGCAGGTCGTGTTTTTTTTTGCGTGCTGCTATAGTAAGTGGTTGGGCATTGAGGAAATCATCATGGGGGAAGAGTTATTTCAGCTATGCCAATACATGTTCTGAATTAAATTCCATCTCTGCAGAGGAACATCGAATAAACTGATCCCAAATTAATTCCGTCACAGGTCATTGAACAGTTATCGAATAATCTTTGCCAGAAGATAATGCATATCTCCTGAAAAAGATAGTGCTTGAATGCTCCTGAAGATATGCATGTTACCTGAATTTGCCTCTCATATGCACATGTACACTACCCTACCATAATACACCTGACGCCAGCGGATTTGCATAAATCCGACTACTTGTTTGGGGGTGTTTTTCGTGGTATAGCCTGTGACCTTTGAATGTTGTTCCTGGTAACTTGAACGCCGACGCCTACATGAACATTTTGGACAATCGGGTTCTTCCTGTGCTCTGGAAATTTCATGGAATGGACGAATATTACTTAGGACGACAATACTCCATATCATGTTTCAACCTCTGTCAAGCAGTGATATCAAGATATGGATGTAAAACGTCTTCCCTGGCCTGCTCAGAGTCCCGACCTAAGCCCCATAGGACATTTATGGGACGCGTTAGAGCGACGCTTACGGACCAGGGAACCACGTCCGAAATCTACAGCCGAGCTGGCGACATTCTTGCAGAGGAGGAATGGACACACATACCCATAGCTGTGTATCAAAACCTTGTTGAAAGTATGCCCAGAAGGGTTGCTAGTGTCATCGCAGCACATGGGGGACCATCCCAATTATTAAAGCATGTATTCTTTCCCTTACACCATCATATTTTGCTGTCCAGTCCATTATTATAGGGCAGTGTATATAAGAGGCATATTTCGTCAAGCTAAATCTGAGTGATGTTTTTACTGCAAGACGCGTTTCTTGTACGTATTCTGAACACGACATCCATTGACCTATTTTTCGAATGTGATTTTAAAACTTAGCCAGTACCCTGGTAGCCCAATTGGTCGAGTCGTAAATTAACAACCGAAGGGTTGTGAGTTCGAAATTTGATCCAACAGTAGAATCAGGGCACATCTGTCGTGGCCTCAAATGACCTCACGTTAGCGTGGTGTGGAAGTTTTGAGAGTGGAGTGCCAGCTTGGTTTTGAATTTGTCATCTAACCGTGTTTCAAAATTACGAGCTGTTGTCCTGGGATCTCTCCCTTCGGAATGAATCCCGGGCCACCGCCATGAGTCCGTTGTGCTGATCCAGAGATACGTAAATTGAACTACGTACAAGCACCAATAAAAATTCCAAAGAATGAATATTAAATTGATATACACAACCCTGCAATAATGGACCGGATAACAAGATGTGATGGTACAAGGGAAATAAAACATGCCTTAATAGAGGGATGTTCCCCCACGTGCTGCAATGACACTTGCAACCCTTCTGGGCATACTCTCAATAAGGTTTGTACACACAGCTATGGGTATTTGTGGCAATTCCTGCTGCAAGAATGTCGCCAGCTCAGCTGTACATTTCGAACGTGGTTCCCTGGTCCGTTAACGTTGCTCTAACGCGTCCCACAAATTTTTTATAGGGTTTAGGTAGGGACTCTCAGCAGGCCAGGGAAGACGTTTTACATCCATATCTTGATACCACTGCTTGACAGAGGCTGCAACGTTACATGGAGCGGTGTCGTCCTGGAGGTAACATTTGTCCATCCCATAAAATTGTCAGAGCGTAGGAAGAATCTGATTGTACAAAATGTTCATGTTGTCGTCGTCGTTGAATTGAACAGGAACAATTTGCAAAGGTCCCAGGCCATACCACGAAAAACACCTCCAAACAAGTAGTCGGATTTTACACCAGTAAGAGTACATTTGAAAAATGTAAACTAAATGCCATTTCAATTTCTGACTAACCTTATCGCATTTGTACGCCTGAAATGTGCATATACAAAACCCTGCAATAATGAACCGGACGCCAGCGGATTTTAATAAAATCCGACTACTTTTATGGGGGTGTTTTACGTGATGTCTGGCCTGGGAGTCTGGGACCTTTGCATGTTGTTCCGGGTAACTTGAACGCTGACGCCTACATGAACATTTTGGACAATCGGGTTCTTCGTACGCTCTGGCAATTGTATGGAATGGACGAATGTCACTTACAGGACGACAACGATCCATCTCATGTTGCAGCCTCTGTCAAGCAGCGGTATCAAGATATGTATGTAAAACGTCTTCCCTGGCCTGCTCAGAGTCCCGACCTAAACCCCATAGAACATTTGTGGGACGCGTTATAGCGACGCTTACGGACCAGGGAACCACATCTGAAATCTACAGCTGAGCTGGCGACATTATTGCAGCTGGAATGGACCCAAATACCTATAGCTGTGTATCGAAACCTTGTCGAAAGTATGGCCAGAAAGGTTGCTAGTGTAATTGCAGCATATGGGGGACCATCCCCCTATTAAAGCATGTATTATTTCCCTACCATGTATACCATGTTTGCATGTGCACATCTTGCTGTCGGTCCATTATTTTAAGGTATTGTAAATGGTATTCATTATAATCGGGTTCAAATGAGGTGTGAAATGGAGTAACGACAATGCCTTCGATAGTTATTAAAAATTGTGAAACTAACACAGATGGCTAATCGCGTGTCTACTACTAACAGGTTATGGAATTAGCCAAATACGCAAGTTTTCTCTAGACTTTACTCATTCTGTCATAACTAAGGTACACCTGTTGACGCTGGTATAAACTCAACTACTTGCTTCCTCCCACCCCAGAGTTAGAGAGCCACTCCCCTGAACAATAGAGGGATAACTATCACAAATATGCATATTTTATGGACAATGAAAAATGAATTGTTCAGAAAATAAAACAGGGCCGTTGCTGCCGGGTTGCAAGAGTAACGGATTAGCAATAAGAAGGTTGCGAGTTCGATATTAGGTTCCGCCAAAGACCGTCGTGTACACGGTGGGTGGTGGGGGTGCACGTTGAATCCGTTGTGATATCAAAATTCCTCACGTTGGCATGGTGTGGAAGTTTGGAGAGGGGAGTAACAGCTCAAGTGGTGACCTCGTCATCTGACCGTGGTTCAAAATTACGTGTTGTTGTCCTTGGTTCTTTCTCTTAGGGATTGATCCCGGAACGTCACCAGTAGTCCGTTGTGTTGCTTCAATGCGACGTTAATTAATTATTATTACCGAAAATAAAACATAAATACGTGATGACATAATATTTCTTTTTTATAGAAGAAATTTTTTTTAGTCATGAGTCAAGCAGTTGAATTGCATGACGACTCCCGTTACAATGCCGCATCTTTGTATCCCGGTTGGAAAGGTTGCAACCGGAGGGTTATGAGTTCGAAACTCGATCCAATCAAAGACCGTTGTGTACATGGAGGTTGTTAATGGTTTCTGCGTTGGTTTTCGATAAGGATGTTGAATTAACGTCGTACTGGAACAACACAACTGGTCATCGATAAGAAATTATGTGGCATGTTTACAATGCGATCGATTCTGACTATTCTGTATGAATGTTTTCTAAGGTACTAGGGGGCGTGCCCCCTGCTCGCTAACGCTCGCCAACTCCCGGAGGATTGCTTTGCAATCCTCATTGGTACGCTGCGCGAGCATGCTCGCTACGCTCGCATCAATGAAGACATGTGTCCTAGCAAAAGGAATTACTTACAAAATATTATGTATCAAAAAAATATTTTTCAAATATAAGTTTTTTGTATTACCGAAAAGTTATAACAATACCTCTGAAATCAGAATTCAAATGAAAACTTTGAGCAAATTTAGACTCGAAATGTGAGCGATGCTTTGGAAATTGAATGCCCAACATGTTGTTTGTGTGTACATTTCCCAGCACTCGAGCCACCTACACTTTTTCATCGAGTTTGTTGTAGAAAGTTGTAGTGCAAGCGTCTTGTTGAACTATAATTGTTGGCCCTGAAAAAAGCTGTATTTCAAATGGCACTGAAAAGATCCTATGCCTTCTTTGATTTCTATTATAAGCTGCAACAGCTCGACTAAAATTCTTTTTTTTTTCCAATAAAACTTCCATCCGATAACGGTAAAAATTCAATCGAGGCGCGAGGCTTTGTTGTAAGCAAACAATCGTACAATGTTGCCAAAACGCGATAACAAATAACGTCTTTTTTGTGAGCCACGTAAGAGAATTATATATATAGATTATCTGTATTGTGTGTTTACAAATACGAAAGGAGTATCTTGAAAGTTTTCACTGAAAATCAGTTCAGATGTTGCAGATTTGAATACGATACAAAGAATCTGTTATATACGAAATCGAGCCCGTGAAAGGTCTCAGTGAATCGAACCACGCTTTCTATCGAGGCTAATAATAACAAGAGAAATAAAGACAATCTTCTTTTCATCCTGTTTTCTGCACTGAATGTAAACTAAAAATTAAATAAACAGGCCACCCAAGTTACATAAGTACCGAAGCCTGTCCTTTCCAATTATATAACGTCTTCCACAGTTGCAATGAATAAAGGCGATCTTCGAGAGATAAGAAGCAAGCATGGTTTGTGAATCCAAATTTTTCTGCCATTTTCGTAACAAAAGTACCAATAAATGCATTTTTTTGCGTAAAACTTGTATGATATCTCTATTTGGGACCCAACCGTGCTAGTTAAACATTTAATTCATTCTTTCCGAAACAAAATTTCACCTGAAATTAAATCATTCCCAACCAACAACCCACCAATCGGGGCCTCGGTAGCTCAGTTGGTAGAGTAGAAGATTATCAACCGAAAGATTGTAAGTTCGAAATTCAACTCAACCAATTACCGTCGTATAAGTGGAGACTTGTTGTTGAATCTGTCATGGCATTAAATATCCTCACGTTGCGTTGGCGGGGTGGCTAAGTAGGTATTTTAATTAACGTCATACTGGAGTAACTCAACCGGCTACTGGCAACGGTCCTCAATCAAACCCGAAGGGTAAGATCCGAGGATTACACCACGTAATTCTGAACCACGGTCAGATGACGAGGTCACACCTGACCTGACAACACACTCTCCAAACTTCCACACCACGTCAACGTGAGGATATTTGATGCCACGACAGATTTAACGTGCATCAGCCTCCTTTTTACACGACGGTCTTTGGTTACATTCAAACTCGCATCCTTTGGTTTTTAATCCGCTACTCTTTTAACCGGGTTATCGCGGCCTGTGGAAAGTTTGGAGTGTGGGGTGCCAACTCAGATGCTGATCTCGTCATTTGACGGTGATCAAATGTTACAATGTGCTTTTTTCGACGTGACGATAGTTCAACTACATACCACCCACACCAATCAGTGACACCGACTAGGGGAAATAATTGGGGGAGGGCAAGTGAAATCCCACTTGCATCATACAGTGTTTCCATATAGGTAGGTGTTCCAAATATCGCCAATGTGCTTAATATCGCCTACTCGTGTTTACAAGCTACTATGCGAGACATCTATGTGTTTATGTAGTTACCTTGACGGTCTAGGTATTTGCCACACGTAGCTCCACCGGCAAGTTTCCTATCAGTTATATCAACAACACTATTGCATTTGAAGTATTTGAGGCTGTGATGAACGTATTTTTTGTCTCCAATCCATTCAGAGAATGTCCAGGTGAGTGTTTCCAAATCATAACTCCGTTTATATGACTCGAAAGTACATTCGATACTAAAGGTAGGTATGTATGCTCTACTAGCAATTCGTTTTTAATTGTAGCTCCTCATTTCGCCTGGTGGGGTGGGGGGGGGGGGTAATGGAAACAGGGGTAGGCGATATTAGAGGAATCCACTCTTGAAAATTCTCTTGGGAAACTTTTTCAAGTTTTACAAATTAACTTAAACTGAAATAAGTAAAGAATGTACCTGATCTCTGGAAACCAAAGGAGAATAGTTTCTACTGATACTCATTTAATTTACAGCTTGATTTCCCAACCCAGGAGGCTGATATACAGAGAAATAGTTAGTTTAGACGATATTTGGAACACCTACCCTATGTGTTTCCATATCTATGTTTAGATTATTACTTATACAGTAATTATTTTATACTGTCCTTCATGTTGAAAGGAGACCGGGGTATCAACCTTTTGAAGTTTGGAACCCAAAGCGTTCTGGCTCCTGACTCTTGGCACCCTTGTCTCCTAAACAGTGGTCAAACAATCTAACGAATGAGGTTGAGCCTCCTTGCAAATTTGGCGGCCTTTATTTATCTGTATAGCCTTTATTATCTTCTTTTATCTGTATAATATATGCCTCACGTCTGTGGAGGGAGCTCTAACCAATAAATTGTAGGCACCCAAGGGGTTTAATCCATTAGATTCTACGCCAATGGTGTAAGGGTTTAATGAAACGACTTATTTGGTACTGGATACTTATGTGCGTTCACTATCAAATAAACTGGATTTTATTTCCTTTAAACAAATTGTGAATAACTGTAACATGGCTTGTCACCTGTAGCAGTTGATTTAACTCTTTCAGTATTTGATTAAAGACTTTTCACACAACGTAAAAACATACCTGTCCAAAAGAAAACAGTTGGTTTTATTGAATTTAAAAATGTCTTTCTAAAACAACATACAGTAAGATATTCATTTACTTATCACGTTCTGTGTTATTTTGATTCTTGCACAGTTCCAAAATCGATGTATACATCGAATTTTTAAAATCCTGTCCGAATGTGTCTCCATAGTTTGCAAGATTAAATCTGTGTTCAGATGTCAAAATGTTATGTCATTTTTCCTAAAAAATTGAGTGACTCCCATCCTGGAGTCTGATTTGTTAATGTTTAGAAGGAGGCAAAATGTCGTAAGACTTTGTCTTTCAGTTTGTGAGAAAACAAAGGTGGAAAATTGTAATAAGTCAAAAACCACAGAACCACATGTTGAATCTTAAAATTGCTGTCACGAAAAATTAAAATAAGTGACTAATAACATTTTGCCACCATTTTCTGAGCTCATAAATGGTGTGGTGAACTGTGGTCAAGTGTTTCCAACAAGAAAAAAGTTCCCACCTCATTATTGTGAAGTTTAACTTAATAAGTTACTGATGGGACTCTATGTGATTTGATTATTTCGTTTACGTGAAACACGTAGAACTATTTTTTTTGTGTTAATTTTTCGGATGAAATATAAAAGTACACATTTTATATGCCTTTATCATTACTACCCCATCCCTTTTTCCTTTCTAGGTTTAATTCAGTTACCAATATTTTCCAATCTTATTGCAAAAAGTAATTCAATGATATTGATCCAAGTCTTTTAATGATTCTTTCATTTTTTGAGCAACAACTTTTTTACGGGAACATTCACTGAAGTATTTGAAAATGAATGAACAATTCTAGTATTTTTCACGAAAAGCTAGGAAGGATATCAGAAGTGTGAAAACTTTTATTGCATTCTTGATGTATTGAAAGCACTGTCCGTTAAAGGACTTTTTCGGCTTAAGAAATGATTTTGATTAATGAGAAAGAAAAAGAGAAGAAGAGGAATATGTAGTGGTAAAAATAATAAAATTTATGTAAAAAAAATGTTTATAGGGTGGTTTAAAATTTCTTGAGCAAACTTTAAGGGGAGGTAAGGAACACAAAATTAAACCATATTTCCAAAGGAAAATATGTCTGTAAGTTATTTAATTCGGCAGCACGACAGTTGGCCAGTTTGGGTCATTTTCACTTTAGACGCCATCGACGGATTGGCTCAGATCACCAGCTCGGGAAATGCAAATATCTCCGGCCTCCTGTTACGTATACTGACAGTACAGTCGCGGAATAAACGAACCACCTCCTTCATTTCGAGCACTATTCCTACTAGAGCGAATTCAAAGGTATCATTCAATAGAAAATAACTTTCTCTACAAATTCAAATTCCAAAATATTGCATAAGGGGACGTCTTCATATCAAATATTGCACAAACAACAAAATTTCTAATAGAAACACCATATTTTGATGCTATAATCAGATTCTGCATCGTAAAATTAGTCTAAATATAAAATTTTATGGCTTTACTACCTTTATATCCCGAGATATTCAATCCTAAAGTGAGTGTCAATTTCAGGGATCATCTTATTTTAAGCGATTTTTTGAGTGTGCAATCATTATTTGTTCCTAACAACTGCTTTGATAGTTGCCGTGTAATGCAGCCCAATTTTCTTCAAACAGATTTGCTGAGTGAAGGGATCTTATACTATCTGCAGTTATCTCTCTTATAAATATTCAAAGCACTATTTATCTAAGAAGATAACTTCAAGCGAAGTGTTATTGTTCACATGTAAGAGGAGAAAAAGCTTTTAGGAGAAACACGGCTTAACTTTGCACTATTGCGAGATGCTTTTGAGAAATTTTACCAACTTAAAATTGAGCACGAACGGCAAAACCAACAAATTTGGCAAAAGTGAAAGGTCTGGTTTTACAACGTTATCGATGAAAGAAAAACGACTCAAATGTGTTTAAAAGTAGCTCCAATCTTGACGGAAAAATTAACTTTTTCTTGAATCATAATCTACGTGAGACAGAAATCGACATTATTGTATATTGTCGAATGGCAACAACAGACGTAAACAATTTACCTTAAGAAAACCAGAAATATATTTCACATTAATTCTTACCAGAAAAAAAGGCATGAAAAATAGTAAATTCTGGAGCATGTATGCATTTAGATACAAATCTGGTTTGGAGAAGATATTGCCGTTTGTTTATGATGACAAGATCAAGATTTGGCTCGTTTTCTCATTATGACGAGATATCTCGTTCATCACGTTCTGGTCAGTTTTGCCAATGACGAGAAACATTGTCAAGACTACCATCACCACACTTAACGACAGTTTAGTGACATTTGGTCTGTAATCTATTTGGCGTTGACCAATCAACTATCACATATCAAATTTGGATTTTTTCTTCTATATTTTCATTGCCACTTTGCTGAAATCGTAATCGAAAATCTCAGAAGGAAAACTCACGTGGACTTGTGAATCGACTTTAACCGATTGACTATCGAAACGCAGATTGGTGTTTTCAATCATGTTGTAATAATTACGTTGATCCATCAATAATTTGTCCCACAACCTCGTGACTGATCTTCCAATCGAACGACCGGAAGATAAAACCTCAACTCTATGGAGGAAGCACATTCCTCCGCAAAAACAACACAGCCTCCTCTATTTAGCTCGACAGTAAGTCTCTCCTAACAGTTAAAACAGCTTTCTTTTCTCAAACTCTTAACGGAATTCGATACCCAATCCATCAACTCTCCATTGATACGAAACAATTCATTGTTCTTCTTGGCGGGTCGTTAAATATTATTTTTAACTCTTTGATAAGGATCTGCCTCTTCCGCCGAGAAGTGCTAGACGCTATAACAAATGAAATATACAGTGATCGCAATATGTGTATATTTCTTTAGAATTTACAGCATACATTTGCATCTTATTTTATTTCAAAAAGCAAATGTAAATAATCTATGTCTGAAATTCGATAAAAAAATTGACGAAAGGATCCCCAAACAGTTCCATTTAAGGAGACCAGTACAGTCCCTCTCTCCGTAATATTAAAATTGTCATATTTTATGGAATATTTTCTCAAAAGTTCTTATGTATATTGATTGAATTTTTTTTTTCATATAAGTTATGAAGAAGACATTTTTATACACTTTAACACCAGGATTTTTACAAAGCGTAAAATAGAGAGACTTAAGACGTTTTTTTTTTTTCAACTCGTATTCTTTTTTTGGAAAAATGACCAATTTTCATCCTTTTTAACAATTAAAATAAACTTTTCCAAACAGATAGATAAAAATGACTGCGTTAAAATATGTGATAGAGTATGTTACACTTGTAAACAAATACTTTTATATTTGCTTGAATAGAATTAGAAAAAAATACACATTTTGAGATATTGAAGTTAAAAAAATAAAATTGACCTTACTCTTCAGGTACGTACAAGTATTTTTTTTATTACTTAAAATACTTCTACTCGACTTATCTCCATAAATAATACTTAATTTTAAACAGAATTTTATAAACGTTTATTTAAATTTATTAAAGAATAATCAAAATTTTGAAAGATTTTTGTGCACGGGTCCCCTTAAAAGTAAAGAGCCTTTCTCAAAGTTTGGAATGCAATTTATAATATTTTCTTATGTCAACCCGAATTATGGGTAGTTGAATTAACGTTACACTAAAGCAACACAACGACGCTTTGAGATTAATCCCGAAATGAATGATCAGAGGACCAAACCTCGCAAGCTTAAACCACGGTTAGATGACAAAGTCAACACCTGAGCTAGAACCCCATTCACCAAACTTCCACACCAAGCAAACGTGAGGGCATTTGAGGCCATGACAGATTGGACGTGCACTAGCCTGCACGTCCACGACAGCCTTTGGTTGGGTCGAGTTTCTAACTTACAACCGGTATTCGGAACTTATAATTCTAGTAACTTTGTAGAAGCACTCTAACGCCAATTATATTTGAGTGTCAGGAAAATTCTGTCATAAGCACGACCACTAGTTAGAACTACATGTAAATAAAATTTGTGCGTGCGTCTTTTTGTAATCAGTTTGCTTTCAGGAAATTTCAAAAAATAGGATATTTATGGTTATTGTTCTAACATTTTTTTCCTTTATAAAACATTTTAAAAAGCATCTTTTGTTTTCCTTATTCATTTAATTACTTTAAACTTGGTACGTTCTTTATTTGGATATACACTCAGTACCGACTATATGGTCACCCTCCTATAAGGTCACCCGCTTAAATGGTCAGTTTTCTAAAGTTCCGTCTAACTTAATAGGGAACATGTGTTACAGTCCACCGCTTATATAGTCATTTTATTTTCCTGGTTATCGGTTATAGGGTCGTTTTTTTTTGTCTTTTCAATGAGGTTATCTTTTCATTTTTTTGAAGAATAGTAATTGTTGTAACATTTCTTGAGGCGGCGAGCAACATAGGGAATGATCAGAATAAAAAAAGTCTTTGATACCCCGGAAAGAACCCGAATTTACGCCTTTACTTCCCTCCCCCTTCTCTTTTGCGTCGAATCATCGTTTTCGGAATAACCCCCCCCCCGCATAATTCTCTTCCTCCCCAAGCAAACAGGTGGATTGGTTGAAGTTATTCTCCCTGTTTGAAAAGTACGTTGAAATTGAGACGAAAAGAGTAAAGGAAAATTTTGTTTCATTTGGATCATACGTGACGAATAAGAACGTTCATTTAAGTTACAAATTTTTATTTATTTTTTTTAGTCCGCTGACAAATTGTTCGTCTGCGCAAAATGAAAGCGGAAACGAAAAAAATAAATTTAGAATCTGCGATCTTTTATGCTGTTGCCATTCCGAAGAAAACAATAATAATGAAATCCCTTTAAATTCATTTTAAAATGTTCTAGATTGAATTTTAAAATTCCCCGCGACCCAAAAATTGGAAAAAAATTCGGACTCCCTGTGTGCCAAAACCCATTACTATAAGTGCCGTAGATTCGTCAGGACTGTGATAACGAAAAACAGAAAAAAATACTTCCTTATATAATAGTAGAGATAAGTGAACATGGATGCAACTACGTATGCGTACTGTACTTAGATTGATAAGGTAAGCTAGTAAATTTCACTAAAAAAGTATTGCATATTTCTTACTGTAGTTTTTACGTCGCGGATTAATTTTTTAAATGTTCTTAAAAGTTTACTATTTCTTTATGAGCACTATATTCTGATTAGTGAACATAATCCTGCCATAATTAAATAGTGTAGTACAGGGTTCTAAATACCCGGGTGCACAGGTGCACTGAATGTTTGAACAAAATATTAGTATTGATCTCTCTCGCTCTAAGGGAAAGTGATTAAAATTCCTAAATACACGCTATGCGAAAAAAAAATCGGGTTTATAGACATTGGCTGATCTAATGAGTATTAATCTTAGCGAAGAGACCTTAGATACTTTCAATCCAGAAAATGCTGGTTGCATTGGAGGAAAAATACAAAAAGAAGTATGGACACTAAACCTTATGGAAAAAGATCTGTCAAAAACGTAGACGTTTCTGATTGCCCACCAATGTCTGAAGATGACTGAACATTTGTAAGTAATAATATAGCAGGGGTAAAAAAAAATTGCTCAAATATTTTTATTACTATCTACTACTAACCTATCTAAACATACACAACTTATAAAGTAGTTTACATTACATTAATGCTGTTATATTACAGTTTTTTACATGTGCACCTAAAATATAATCTGTGCACCTAATTTAAAAAGTTAGAAGCACAAGGTGCACCTGTATTAAAAAATCCATTTCGAGGCCTGGTGTAGTATTGTTCCGCATATATATGGTCACCGCGCTTATAGGGTCTGATTTTTCTGGACCGCTGAGCTGACCATATAACCGATACTGACTGTATTTTAACGTATACTAGCAAAATAGCACTTAAAATACATTCGTATGTCAAAATATAATGATGGCTTGATATAGTGAAGTTTGAATATGACACTTTTACAGTTTTCAATCTTCGTTAATCCGCGTTTATACCGAAGTTGCAAACTTCTCTCCCTCCAGACATCGAAGCTATTCTGAAAAACGGCACTCATTTTACTGTCAAGATTTCGTGTCGTGGTGGCGATATGCAACTCTAATTTTGCTTTCCAGGAATCGGTAAAGACCAAAGGATTGCAACTTTTGGGTGACATTTCTCCGAGACGAAATTTGGGATGAAAATGCTCCCCTATTTTGTCCTGTATAGCTTAACAATCACCGCTCCCCTCTGCCGTTCGGTACCTTGTGGTCGCTCATTGCTTGCCTTGACCCCATCTCCCGCCAAACCGTCAGTGAGTGACCTATTCCATTAAAATGCGGCGTGATGAATGGCGATCACTCTTCTCTACAAAAGGGTGAGAAGAGTGATCACCCCTTGGTGAGCACTCTTCTCACCCCTCTCACCCTTCTCACCCCTCTCTACAAAGGGGTGAGAAGAGTGCTCACCCCTTGGTGTTGCCGATAACGTCGACAAAGCGTTTAAACCGAAGTGGGTCTAAAAGAACTCTCTCTTCGAGATTCATCCGGGACCGCTGCAGCTCAGGTAGGAGTATACAACCGGAGGGGCGCGCGTTCAAATAGTAATCTTATCGAAAACCGTCGTGTACGTGGGGGAGGGTGCAGTTAAATCTATCTAGACGCCGAATGTTCTCAAGTTGGCTTAGTGTGAAAGTTTAATGTGTCAGCTTAGGGGTCGACCTAGTCATTTGACCGTGATTCAAAATGACAAGTTGTTGCAACTGCACCATTTCCTTTAGGATGGATTCCAAACATTTTCCAATAGCCCGTTATTGCGCTCCAGTGCGATGTTATTTCAACTAACTACCTAACGCAACTGTAGGGTAAGTACACGCAATAAGGGTTACTGTTCAGAACATGTTATTTCCATGCTCTGTGTGTTCTTTCACACACCATTTCAGTATTAAATTTCGCTTTCATTTGAAAGGGTTAAAGTTCCAGTAATGTAAGTCACTTTTTCGAAAAAAAAAAAAAAAAATAGACAAAACTTCCACCGCCTTCAGTTGGACGTTGAATAAAGATCTGACTTACTTCAGGTTTTCAGTTAACAGATTGACTTATCTAGATCTGGTTTCTGTGTAATTTATATATTTCGTTTTTCTGTGTCTAAGTCTCTTTTTGAAAAAGTGGCTTATACCACTGAAACTTTAAGCCATCCATTTATGCATAATATACACAATCCAGTCACATTAATATGACCACCTGTCAAAAGCCAGAATAACCACCTTTGGCAGAGCGGACCGCAGCGAGACGTGCAGGAAGAGAGTCAATTAGGTTTCTGAAGGTGTTCACTGGGATGTTGAGCCATGCCGTGGCCAGCTGCGCTAGATTACCTCCCTCCTCCAGCCTGGATCCTTCCGGCAATTGTTGCAGGGTGTTTGCTTTCAGACGTTTCACGCCGTATACGCCAACGTCCATCTGTCGGATGGATCATAAAACGTGATTCATCGGGAAAGCCACCTGTCGCCACTCTGTGGACGTCCAGTTGCGGTAATGGCGTGCAAATTCCAGCCTTCGTCGCCGATGAACAGCAGTCAGCATAGGTGCATTAACCAGGCGTCTGCTGCGGAGGCCCATGCGCAGCAACGTTCGCTGAACCGTTGTTGAGGATACACTCTTGGTAGCCCCTTGGTTCATTTGGGCGGTCAGTTGCTCAACAGTAGCACGTCTATTCACCCGAACGCATCTCCGTAGCCTTCGTTCGCCTCAGTCCTCTATAGCCCGTGGTGCACCACATGTGCCACGCCGCTGATTTTGGATAGTGCCATTTTGCCATGCACGCTATACTTTTACCACGGCGCACGCGAACATTTCACAAAATTAGCCGTTTCCGAAATGCTTCCACCCTTGGCCCGAAAGCCAATAATAATGCCCTTTTGGACGTCGGATAAATCGCTACGTTTCTGCATTATGCCAACGATTGAAATGCTATCCGATGCCCTAGGACATTCTTTATACACACTCCATTGCAATGTGCTGCCACCTGTCTTTTGTGATTGGTTATTTTACGTTGACGTCGAAAGTAGGTGGTGGTCACATTAATGTGACTGGACTGTGTATTTTAGTAATAAAAACGTGGGGATTGCTTTTAATTCAAGGGATGGTAAACTAGTAGAGAGACCTGTTAAAATCATCGCTAGATATACATCGCTGCATTTCACTAACGCACGTAGCACGAAAAAAGGCGTTCTTTGTATATTGTCGAACATCAAGAGATTAATATAAACAATATAAAATCAGTGACTACGGGATTCATTCTCCAATATAGTGTCGATCTGTTTAAATATTATTAATTTGAGCTATAAAGTTGCATACTATTATACACGGAAGAGGTCGAAATTCTTCAGCAGTCTGATTCAGCAGCAGAAATTCTTTGGCAATCCGATTACAGAAAGAATGAGAAATCCTGAAGACAGAAATCAGGGCAGAAAAGAAACTGTGTGAGGGAACGGAAAAATATGTTTGTACATCCAAAAATCGGAGAACCGAATCGCCTTTGAATATGATTGCGGTTAAAGAGGAAGCTAATGAGGTATTTGGATGTGCGAGGGTTTTGCTTACAAATGATCTTTTCTAGTATTTCTAAGTTTAAAAATCCTATAATATTGCGTTTAAACTTTCAAAATAATTTTGAAATGATTATAAAATCAATTTTAATTTTGTTGAAAACGAAACAAAGTCACGTGGTCCAAAAACAAGCCGCCATTTGATGTGACGTCATTGCGCATAGCTGAGCTTTTGTTTACATCTCTCATCTATGCTCCCTGTACACTCACCATTGCTCTTGTATGAAATCAACACGTGTCTATATTGAATCGCAAATTTATTTCATGAGCAGCAGTATATAAGATAGTAACTGTTTATAAAAAGTACTTCATGAACTAACAAATCACTAGTACAAATAATGTTTACAAAAAGGCAATCATAAAAAATAAACAAGTGAGAAATTCAATTAATAATTTAAAATATTATGCAGAACAGAAATATTCAAAGAATTTTGGAATTGGTTTTAGAAATGCATAAAGTTCTTTTACACTAAGTATCATTACTGAACTTGTCCAAATTATAAACATTTTGCCAAATGCAACAATCAAGATGGAAGCAAATTAATTTTGTATTAATTCTGAATAAGCGAAAACAAATGTAAACAACCATAGCAACGCCGGCGCAGTGAGTTACTATGTGCTGTGACGTCACAGAGCAGCCATTACGAAATTCCTGTTTTTCCCGCCAATTCCGGAAACGAAATTAAAAAATTAAAATCTCGGGAAATAGTTTTCCAATTTCAATAATATATACGTCATTTTTCATGGATTTTCATCCACTAATATAATAAAACTAGGAGGCCTGCCCCCTGCTCGCTAACGCTCGCCAACCCCCGGAGGATTGCTTCGCAATCCTCATTGGTTCGCTGCGCGAACCTATGCTCGCTTCAATGAAGACATGTGTCCTAGCAGAAGGGATTGTTTGCAAAATATGTTACCAAAAAAATGTTTTTCAAATCTAAATTTGCTGTATTACAGAAAAAATATATACAGTATCTCTAAAATCAGAATTCAAATGAAAACTTTGTACAAATTTTGACTCGAAATGTGAGCGTTGCTTTGGAAATTGAATACCCAGCATGTTGGTTGTGTGTACATTTTCCCAGCACTCAAACGACCCACACTTTTTCATTGTGTTTGTTGCCGAAAGTTGTAGTGCAAGCGTCTTGTTGAACTATAATTGTTGGCCTTGAAAAGGACCGTTTTTTAAATGGCCCTGAAAAGATCCTCCGCTTTCTTTGATTTCTATTATAAACTAACTGCAACAGCTCATTAAAATTTCCTTTTTTTTTTTCAATAAAATTTCATCCGATAACGCTATAAATTCAATCGATGCGCGAGACTTCGCGATAAACAAACAATCGTACAGTGTTGCCAAAACGCGATTACAAATAACGTCTTTTTTGCGTGCCACGTAAGAGAATTATATATATAGATTGAAACAAAAAAAGGTGATAATACCTCATTGTGTTCATATGGACTGAGGTGTAATCTTTCTACTATGTATTTTTATGAAAATGCCGCCTATTGTGGTCATAGTTTTGGGCTTCCACCCAAAAATTCTAATCTAAGTTGTTGATTGTTCCTTCAGGAGAAACGGTGGTTTACCTACTAGTTGCTCTCTCGTTCACCCGATGTAGTGTCAAAGGGTCAGTGGTCGAGCATTAAAGGAATTAGTTTAATGGAAATGAAGGTTCAAAGCAGTAACAAGTATACGCAATACTGATTTACATTTTCAAAACATTTGACTTCATTTGGTAATGGTAATTGGTAATAGTAATTTTTAATTAACGTCGTATTAGAGCAACACAATAGGCTATTGAAGAGGTCTGGGATCAATCCTCTAAGGGGAAAGATTCGAGGACAACCCCTCGTCATTTTGAACCACGGTCAGATGACGAGGCAACATCTGAGCTGGCACCCGACTCTCCAAACTTCCACACCAACCCAACGTGGGAACTTTCGGCAACGACAGATTTAAGGTGCACCATTCGCTTACAAACATTTATGCACTGAGCTGGATTCGAATCAGGAACTTTTCGATCCAGAGGCTAACACTTTAACCACCAGACCGGTTGGTCGGCTTGACTTCATTTGCAGTTATAAAAAATGTGCCTGTGAATACTCATACTCCTTATGAATGCATATAAGCATCCCTCCTGGCGGAAGTCTCGTCGAGGTATCTATAATTATCTAAAATGACTATTTCTTGACAGACGTGATATCTCGTTATAAGAAAAACTGACCTGATCTTAATCTCGTTATCACAAAAAAAAAAAAAAATCGGCAATGGATGGATAAGTAAGAGAAAAATGCGAGTGTCAAAACTGCCAGCAACAGACATAAACAATAAAATTTAGCGCAGATGCTATGCGAAAATCTGTTAGCTCAATAATAGCATGGTACAGCTTCAGTCTACGTTTATTGCGATGGCAATGGTATAGGCGCTTTTTTTGGTGCACTTTTGGTAGCGAGTTATGGCAGGTTAAGGCAACTCATCTGTATTGGGGTTATTATGGCAACCTCGGCATGGGGAAAGTTTAAATTTTCATTTTGAACATTCTAGAAAGTTCTTTCGAAATCCGTCGTTTGATTTCATTGGTTCATTTGAAATAATTATTTTCTTAGCGACTTTAAAAGTGCGCCAAAAAAAAAAAAAAAGCGCCGAGGACGTTGCCACCGCTATAAACGTAAACTGAAGCTTTACCAATAACATAAAATGGTAATCTTACCTTGATGAGAGGAAATGAACAGCCACCTGAACAGTAATGAGCATTGAATGACTTGGGAGATATAACCCAGTCACCCCAACCTAGTTTCACAAAGTCCACCACTAGGCTCTTCCTCTGACACAGTTTACCATAGTCTTGGGAATGCAGCCTGCTGTTGTGCCTAGTCCACCAAAAGGGCAGCTTTTGGTTCCGCCGCCTCTTTTTCTTCTGCTTTTTGGCTTTTTGACCACCCTCTCGATTCCGACGTCTCGTCGAAGTCCGAGCACTCGAGTTCAACCTGCTCTGGTATTTTTCACCAATTGTTTGGAATGTGTTAGCTTTGGCGTCGGAAGCAGTTGACTCCTCCTTGGAAGAAGCTGAAGTGCCGGACACACTGCGCTTCGACCTGGATCGTTGCGAGAGAAAGTTCAATATTTCAGCTTCGTGTGGGTTGCTGCTACGTGATGGTGAATTTTCCATCCACCTCTCTAGGTTTTTCAATAATACTTTTTCAAAATAACCCTTGGATGAGGTCATTGATGGTTCTTTGAATGACTTATTATATTCTTCAAGAAAAGTTGGGAATATTTCCTCCACACTATGTCTCGGGTACTCCGCAGAGGTACTAAGTCCCGATTCCTTCAATTCACTTAGTGCTGTATGATTCAAAATGTCACTAAACATGCCATTAAGCAATCTATGCTTTTCTAAACGCAAGCTCCAATTACTAATATTCTGAATTTTTGCATTGGCCTTTACAAGTTCTAAATCGTGAGACATCACTGAGTGTAAGAACGATCTGATGTTTTTCAAGTGTTTTTGAGACTTGCTTCGAATTAAAGTTTTGGATGAGTTGCTATTCACAAAGATAGGATTGTAAATGGATCTTTTACGCCGTTCTTGGAGCAAGTGATCCTCTGAAGACTCTTCTTGGTTGGAAAGGTCATCTGGAACAAGGCCTCTGCGCTCCGCTTTTGCATGCAAAAGACCTCGAATTCCTTCATCGGTTGTCCTCCCGTTAGGTTTCGAAGAACTTCGCGACTGGTTGTTGCTGTCTTCGGAAAATATCAAAACGAACGGCTGAGAATCATGCTTCAGTAATCTACGAAATGGCGAAAGTCGGTACGAGCCCTTGGAACGCTTGACGTCCAGTGTCACGCCGAGCAGATTGTCGCCGTTCCTTGTATGTTGTCGACAGTGTACCACCGACTCCGTGATGTCATAAGAGTGCCACTCTGGCTTGTGACGCGTCAACGACACTTCGATGTAACGGTGTGATGTCATGTGCGGGAGACTACCTATTTTGATTCTGAAATGGCTGGACCCTTCCCTCTTCTTCCCGGGTTTCGGTTTCCTTCTTTTCAGGAGGTAGAGCTTGCTCTGCAAGATCTGCTCACCGGAGTTGATGCCCGTTAAATTAAAAATGAGTACATCCGCATCTCCAATCGTATCTGCAAAAAAAAAGTGAATACAACTTATACAGACATATTCTAAATCAAATTCAATTAAAAAAAAAACTCAATTTTAGAAGCACGTTACCTGATACACAAATTACGAAAAAACTTTATACAAAATACCTTGTACTCACATTGTAACTAGAAACATTTCCTTTCTCAATCCGTAGCTCAGTGCATTTTTGTCCTCTAAGTAGTTTCGACGAGATATCACGTCCATTTAGAACTGACCAATGTTGATAATGACGAGATATATCGTCCATCAAGATTCGACAAATTTTGTTTATGACGAGGTAATTTGTTTTTGCCGAATTTTTTTATGGTGACAATTTAAAGAATTGGGCAGTTTTCTTCAAATGACGAAATACTTTGTTGAGGCAACCACCAGTAGGGTTAAAACGTGCAGGAACTTTTATGTTATCCTATGCGTCTGACACAAATTCTTTTTCTAAGATCACTCTTACAACTTATGTATTATCTAATGCCTGAGAATTCGATTACGTTTGAACTTGGAGAATAATACTGGATTCAGCCAATATAGATTTGGATTTAAATTTAATTTCCTACCCTGTCTGTGCTTTAATTTTGGTTTTATAATTAATTAATCATTAATTTTTTTTGTTTAGTTTTCGTATTTCTTAATGACGGAAATATTTATGCAAAATAATTGAATTATCTAAGACAAATGCAATCTGAAAGTTAAACTAAGAGAGTAAACGATACACTTCAAACTAGTTTTTACTCTAAATGAATTTTTATGAGTTATTTCCTCACTTCAAATGTTATACATAAAACGTTATTGATGTATTCTCGTAAAACTTTGAGAACGTGTTCTTCATAATATCGTCTAAGAAATGAACAAGAACAATTATGCTGGGTTGGAAAGTTTTTAAATTATGGCCATTTATTATAGAAAAAGGACTAAAATTATCAAAAATCTTTTATTCAATTTTCGATCGGTTGTAAAATTGTTGTTTATTTAAATATGCTTTTGATTCTTGCTCATTTCCTAGAAAAATGCATGTAGTTTATTTTAGTAGCACCATTTTTCAAATGGGTTGAATAGATTTTCATGTAGCCCATTTGAAGTTTTTGACAAATTTCTTTAAAATTTCATACATAATTATCATTTTTACAAAATTATTAATATATCACATATATATTTTAAATGTTTAAGCCCAATGCTATTGTTTAATAACACTAAACATAAAAATATCATTAAAATTGTTTCCATCTCACATTAATAAAAAAGGGTTTCGAACGTGTTCGGATACCTTAAAATACAATAGATTTACGAAGGTTGCAAGTTGATAGTTAACGCAAAAGAGCGATGAAATGCATGAAATAGTTCAAATTTCACAGCAAAGTGTTCTTAAAACAAATTGAATGAATGTTTCTGGTTCCAGGGCATGTAGCGATAGAAGCGATAGTCACGGTCATTTAGTTCAAAGTGCATTTTGACAGCGATTTTCATCTTAACACGAAATAAACACGGCGATAACCGAAGGTCAAGTAAAATGGCGATAACTGATGCGAAGGAACCAATGCACAAGTCACACTCTTGGAAAACCTTTAACGCTAGTCAATTAAAACTGCTACCGATTGGATATAATTGGATTGATTTTAATGGATGTTTACTTTCGAATCTCACTAGAGAGTTCTAAACTATAGAGATTTGAGCAAATAAGATAGCACGAGAACTCTACCATCAACTATGATAATTTGAAAGTCAATCTGATATTAAACCATATAGTTTCACTAAGTTAGAATTTAATGAAAGCGCGAATATTCATCTTTCTTTAGCCGAAGAGAACAATTTCTTTAATTTGTTCCATTAAGGGGGATCCGAACTCCAAATTTCGAAAAATGTTTTTTGGTTTATTGAATAAAACGAAAATTTCAGAGTCGAAGAAAATTGCTACCAGCTGCTTTTTAACTTTTATTTGACCTTCTAACTACATAATCGACTGCCAACCATTGGCTTCGTTTTTCATTAAAACTTCCATTTATGCAACATTATATCATAGAGTATCTACCGATGATTATTCCAAACATTTTAAATATCCTTAAGGTGTAGACTCTTGGTTTTTCTATTAGTCAGCGGAAACTAAATGACAAAATCCAGGTCCTCATGTAAAACATGTGGTGACGCCATTGAAGGAAACACATTGAAAAAATAGCGCTAAATTTCGTCGCATGCGTATCACTACAAAAAAGATCGTTTACAGAACAAAAATAGCTGTAGAAAAAAGAATGCGTGGTTTATACAGTGGTGGTTTATTTTAAAACAATACTGATCCAATAAATTTTTTTTTCAGCACTAAACAATAATTCTATAATTTTTCAGCGAATTATCATTAATCACTCACTTGTCATCAGAGACAAAACTGGCTTTTAAAAAAATATATACGACTTTACGGTAAAAACTCTTGTTTTGATAAAAGTCTCAATGTATTAGAAATTACTAAAAAAATAGTACTTGCAAAAAGTAAGTTGTTTTCGTTAATTTTTGTTGTATTTTGTACTTAAAATAAGATTATCTCAAAATCAGTTTTTGGCAATTTTGCCAAAGTTCAAAATATAAGGCTTTTTGATATATGCACTTAGAGTGAAACTGTTTACATTTTTTAGGTCTTGAATAACTGTTTAACAGAAACAGGGTGAGTTTTTTTAAATAGTTCAGAAAAATTTATAAAAATTAATAAACATATAAAAATGGAAATTTTTATAGAAATTTAACGTTTAATGAGTAAAATATTTTTTTTAATGAAAACTCGTAAATAAATTTTAGAAAATCTCTCCCTAGGTCTTTAGCAAATACTATAACAATTTATAGAACTTTATTATTTCATACAAAAATATTCAAAATTGACAGAGGAGTAGGGTTTATAAAAAGTGTGCATTTTGTCTTAAAAACATATTCAAATCGTAATATAAAATATAATTGCAAATAAAAACTAATTTTTTATTGATTATTGATTTTAAATATGTGCTTAATTATCACTAAAAAATTGGTTATGTAAAATGAATAATAAGAGTTTTGGTTTTTTCCTTACCGGTCTCCCTTAATGGAAATAATACAAATATTTCCCACGTGGCTTACTACAAATACCAATTATTTTTTAACTATTCGATTTCCAGAGTTTCTCCTAGAATTATGAGCCTCTTTAAAACATTGAAGTGACAGTTTCCGATTCTTTAAAGAGTATTACATTTCATATCAGAATATACGTTATAAAACAAAAGCCTGCATCACAGTTTAAAAAGTTTTTATGAATTATGCTCTTTCCACTCTTTATTTTCATATTTAAAGATAAAAGTGACAGTAGTTTTAATTTCACTTTGATATTCATGATAAATGTAATATATTCGTGATAGTGTACATTTGCTGACTAGGTACATCAGAAATTTATTTCTCTATACCTTTAAAAGAGAGAGACTGCTATCTACATTTTTTTGGGAAGTAAAGAAGTGAGTTTTTTTTTGTTTCTTATATACGAAGAACCCTATTAAATGGTTTTTAAGTAGCCACAGAAAGATTAAGTGGAAAATTTATTTTGCTCAGCCAAAGAAATATATAGGGAATAGGCCTCTTTTTAATAAGTTCTTTTTAATTATATCGAGAAACTATTTTGTATGAGATTTCTTAAAAATTAAATTAACTTCTTTCCACGAACACAAAAAAAAAAAATCCGTGAGTGTTACTTAGTTTAAAAAAAGTCAGAGTCGCGGATTAGAAACGGGAGGATTGCGAGTTCTATACTCGATCCATACAAAGAATTTCGTGTTACGTTAAATCTGCCGCGACCACAAATATCCTCATGCTAGATGCCGAAGTTGGAGAGTGGGATACGAGCTCACGTGTTGACCTCGTCATCTGACCAAAATGACTGTCTTTCTGCTGTGCTAGGATCTTTCCACTTTGGTTTGATCCCGGACTGTCGTCAATAGCGGTATTGTTTCCAGTGAGGCCAGAACTCATTACAAACAATGAAGGAAAGAGCACTGGGCTTGCGATGATTGGTAACTCATTTCACTAACTGGAGTGGCAGGTATGTAGGTAGATATTTTAATTAACGTCGCACTGGCGCAACTCAACGGGTTATTGGCAACTCATACCCGAATTGAGAGATTCGAGGACAGTACCACATAATATTGAACCACGGTCAGATGATGAGGTCTCACCTGAGCGGCAACTCACTCTCCAAACTTCCACACTATGCCAAAGTGAGGATATTTGAGGCCACAGCTTTAACATGCACCAGCCATGATTTTACGCGGTGGTCTTTGGTTGGATTTCAACACTCACAACCCTCCGATAGTTACTCTTCGAAACATTGTTACGACGGCCCCCACTAACTGATTGAACGTCGTAAGAAGTTTGTAAGGCTAGATTGCGAATCAAACTCAATTTGGTTTGTCTTCAAAGTGGTGATTAACAACTTGATGTACTGCGATTCATAATAGTAGTTGTTGAAATATCACAATATATTATACCTACTGATATGTTTTTGTTGCACACGGTGTTTCTCCAGTATAAACTGCCGACCAACCGGTCTGGTGGTTAATGTGTGTTAGCATCTAGATCGGAAGGCTCCTGGTTCGAGTCCGAGTGACTGCATTGATGTTTATAAGCGTATGGTGTAGAGGCGGCTGGTGCACGTTAAATCTGTCGTGGCTGAAAGTCCTCACGTTGGGTTGGTGTGGAAGTTTGGAGAGTGAGGTGCCAGCTCAGGTGTTGCCCATCCGACCATGGTTCAAAATTACGTGGTTTTGTAGTGGTGTTGTTCCCTTCGGGGATTGATCCCGGACCGTCGTCATTAGCCCATTGTGTATAGCTCTAGTACGACGTTTATTAAAAATTACCAATTACCAATCCAGTATAAACTGTAAGGAGAGGTAGTAATACAAACTTATACCCTATTCTCGATTACCTCAACAAGCGCCACCTACATTGAGGGCGCTTTTCAGCATCGCGGCAATTCATACGCTTACGCAGTCAGGCGAGCATTATTGTTCGTGGTCGCAAGTTTGAGCACCTTCTGTAAAACTGCAAGTCTATGTAAACTGTCAGGCTGTAAAATGACGCGTATAACAAGCTGTCTTTCATTTCTTTATCTTTATGTAGCTCCTAAACAAATCCAAGTGGTACTTGCGAATGTATCCTTTGCAATGTATCGCTTTGTAAACATGGTTTAAGTTCGCGTTCTCTCTCTACTTCCTTTTGAAGTTGTTCAGGAAGCTTTAAAATACACTGTACTTGCTGAATTCATATCATACTACAGTCAGTACCGGCTATATGATCACCCTGTTATAAGGTGACCCCGCTTATAGGGTCAGTTTTCTAAAGTCCCGTCTAACTTAATAGGGAACATGTGTTAAAGCGCACCGCTGATAGAGTCATTTTATTTTTCTGGTTATCGGTAATAGGGTCGGTTTTTTATCTTTTCAATGAGGTTATCGGGTTTTTTTGTTGTTGAAAAATAGTAATTGTTGTAACATTTCCTAAGGCGTTGAGTAACACAGGAAATGACCAGAAGAAAAAAAAGTCATCGAAATATATGAATCTGCCAACGTCTTCAACGTTGATGAATGCGGACTTTTTTTATCGGATCTTGTCAGACAGAACTCTTTGTTTCAAAGGTGAAAAATGTGTAGAAGGAAAGAAAGTAAGGAACATTTCACCGTGTAGTGCAGTGGGCCTTGGCGTTGAGCTTACCATGAATTTGGACCAAGATCCCAGTCCATACCAGGAGAAACACCCCCAGACCATAATTCCACCTCCGCCGAACTTTACTGTGGGTACAATGCATTCTGGCAAGAGGCGTTATCCAGACAGACGCTAGACCCTGCCATACGAACGGGTAGAGGGTGAACCTTGATGCGTCGCTCCATAAAGAACCCGTTTAATAGAATAAATTTTTAAAATGTTCTTAAAAGTTAAATTATTTGTTTATAAGCACTATATTCTGATAGGTGAATATAATCCTGCCATAATTAAATACTGTCGTATTGTTCCGCATATAGGGTCACCCCGCTTATAGGGTCTGATTTTTCTGGACCGCTGAGCTGACCATGTAATACTGACTGTATTATGTACCAACATTGATGATATCTTCTATTATATTTGTGCCGTCAAATTTGAATTTTAGTTTTTATCAATGAACATAGGATCATTAATAAACCGTTCCATTTTTTACTAGCACTTACCTAGAGTAGAAATAATGTATAGAAAAGGAGGCGATACAAAATTGATGTTTAGAAAATTAACGTATTTCTCAAAACATTTAGAAAGATCTTTGTTATTTTTGCAGAATTGCTAGTTAATATTTTGAATTATCTTCGCACCAAAGCAACACAACGGTTTTTTTGGTGACTGTCCGAGATCAATACCACCTCGCCATTTTGAACCAAGATCTAATGACTAGGTCAACACCTGATCTTGCACCCCAAACTCCAAACTTCCACACCACGTCAACGAGAGGACTTTTGAGGCTGTGACAGATTTAACGGGCACCAGCCTCCTTTGTACGCGACGGTCTTTGGTTGGATTCGAACTCGCAACCCTCCGGTTGCTAAAACACGACTCTACTAACCGTGCTACCATGGCCTCTTTAGCAAAACCGAGAAAACTCAAACAGAAAAGGGTCAGTACACATGAGAAATATTTCATTAATTTTAAATCCGAATTTTACCTAGCTATATTTCATCATAATGCTGTCAGTATAACCTTAAGGGGGAATCGAAATTTTTTTTATTATTTTAAGAAATTGTCTCTATTTTTCTGCTTAAAATGACGTCTAAATCATGTTTCTATCTTAATTAGAACTAGAGATATAATAATTTTTGTGGTGAGTTGTTTTGAAAATCTAACACTCTTGACAGTTGTTGTCATGGCAACAACATCTGTCCTTAAAACTTTAAATGCGTTTTTCTCCATGATACATTTTTTCAAGATTTCCTGTATTAAAATTGCTATAAGTCGTAAACCGACAAAGTTTAAGGGTTGAAATTTGGAATATATCTTTTTCAAACATTATACTTTAATTTTGATTCAGCAAATTTGAAACAAATATTTACTTTTAAAAATATGACTTTTTAAAAAAAAGTACCTTAAAATTTTCAAAAATTTTCATTCAAATAATTTTTATTTTTTATTAAATTAATATTTTTTAAATTACAGAATCTAAATTAAAGTTAATAAATTTGTGAATAATTTACTGCAAGAATTTTGAAAATTGATCAAGAATATTTTGAGCTTTAGCAATTTAAAATGACTCCTCTTTTTTTCAAAAAATTTTAATATAAAATTTTTAAAGAACTTTTGGAAAAATTTTGTGCTGTGATTTCGTTTATTAGTTAGATGGTTAATCAGTACAAAAAAATTCAAAATTCTAAATTAATTAATAAAATTTTTTTTCAATGTGTCCCGGACCCCCTTATATAGATTTTTATGTAAATATATGTAATTTCATCAAAGCAACTACTAAAGTTTTGGAGAAAACTAAAAAAAAAAAAAAAAAAAAAAAAAAACTATCTGTGATGATTTTCAGTTGTTTTTCCTTAGTTGTAGATCTTTTTACTTTTGTGTACACACTACCTAACTATCAATGACTACTTCTAATTTTGTAGATTTTGTATAGATACGCTATTTCGTAGAGGTTTGTGCACACTACTTAGTAATGAATGCATTTTGAGAATTGTAAATTTTGAAAGTAAGATATTAGTAGAGGTTGGTGCATACTACTTATCTCAGCACACTGCTTAGTTAGTACTACTTATACGGTACTCATATATGTGCTATTATTACTTACATCACACACTACTTGATTATATCAATACATATTTTGAGTATTGAAAATTTGGTAAAAAGACACTTCATAGGTAGTTATGCACACACATACAAATCAATAAATTTTGAGTATTTTAAATATGGAGATAAGATTTGAATTTGATGATAAGCACAGATTTTTTTTTTTTTTTTTTTATCCATACTACTCACTTATCTCAATGCATATTTTTAATACTTGAAATTTTGATTGACTCTTCGTAGGAGTTAGAACCCACCACTTATTTATTAATGAATTTTAGGGGTTCTAAATTTCTAATATAAGTAGACGCTTCTAAAGAGTTTATGAACTCTACTTACTAATCAATGCATATTTTGAATATTGTAAATATTGAACATAACACACTCTCAAGGGGATAGTGTGCACTGCTTATTTATCAATGCACATTTTGAGTATTGTATATTTTGAACATAAAATACTCTCAAGGGGTTAGTGTACTCTGCTTATTTATCAATGCACATTTTGAGTATTGTATATTTTGAACATAAAATACTCTCAAGGGGTTAGTGTACTCTGCTTACTTATCTATGCACATTTTGGATGTTGTAAATTTTGAACATAAAATACTCCTATGGGGTTAGTGTATATTTACTAATCAATGCACATTTTGAGTATTAAAAATTTTGAACATAAAATACTCTCAAGGGGTTAGTGTACACTGCTTATTTATCAATGGACATATTGAGTATTGTAAATTTTGTTCATAAAACTTAGTGTACTTAGTTAAACTTAAATTAGTGTCTAACTTATCAATGCTAAATTTGTGAGTGTTATACATTTTGAAATGACAAGACACTTATATTGAACGGAAGCACTGACCTCTCATTGGTAAAATGCTCCTCACAGTATTGCCTTGCATGGGCGTACGTCCTGATCTGTACTTCTCATACAAATCCATGACGTATCTCGGTGGCAAGGGTGCAGTGTTCCTTACAGGTGCTTCAGCTCTGCCAGTCCCTGGTCTCACCCCTAGCAATCGCCGAACAGAGTCTTGGATGAGGTCTTCCCTTCGGTTATCAGCATGCACTGGACGCGAAAACACGCAAATGGATAAAAGATGCAATCCTATCATCAGAAACAGCTTATCCATCATGTTGCGTGGTCCAGTCAGTAGGATGCCTTTTGGGATTTATATCGACACAGCCATGGATGATAACCATTTCCATCAATATGCCCTCCTTTGAGTTTGAATTGAACAGGGAAGTGCAAGTAATGTATGGTTCTCATGGTTTGATGAGTTGAAGTATGGACTTAAGAGAAGAATCTTTTTGTTGATGATAAGGAAACAGAGTTTGGAGCAATCCATTCTTACTTGACGAGGACATTGTTTTTTTCCTGACGCTCTGACAGAATTTTAGAGGACCTAAAACTACTACACTGTTATTTTCCAGATGTGATAAAAGTTATCGTGTTTACAAGATACAGTTACGAAACAATGCCAATTCGATTCACAACTGTTCTAAGAATTTACACACGCATATTATTTACTTCAGACACTTGCCTCGATTGCACTTTGCAAAGGTTCTAACGCATTTTCTAACCAACACTCGATTTTATTAACTGATGAGCGTTTCAGTTATCATCAGATGTTTTTGTAAAATACCATTCGGCGTGCGTACTACAAAAATTTTGACTCTAGACGCAGGAACGAACAAGCCGTTTCGAAGAACAATAGCAATCACTTTCGAGCGAATGGCAGGAAGAGAACTCCACGAGGTTGATCTTCAGCAGGAAAAAAAAGGTCGACCAGCCTGTTTTTGTTCCCCATCAGTCTTCTCTCGCCTTCGAAGTCGATCTGATACCAACCTGCACTTACCCTGTCTGTCATACGCCCGGTCATTAAAAGAAGTTCGAATCTGCCTTTTCGAATTGTGTGAAAAGCCTTCTCGCCAAACTTGGCGACTGCCTCGCCATTTCTTCCAACGCTTTTGTTGCAATCCGTGCAACGAATGAGCATTGGCTCGGTTCTGTTGGCGGCAGAAAAGGAGCGACCAAAGGTTCGTTCGAAATGGAAGGCCAAGTTACAAAACCCTTGACCTCTCCCTGCTCCATTTTGATTAGGTAGGTTTAGTGGAAAAGATGGAACGAGCGGTCAAAAAGAGAAGGATGGGTAGAGCTGTTAGAGCACAGGTTCATTCTGTGTGGTCCGAAAGCCGATATCGGAACGTAGTATCATCCAGGCAATTAAGGCGACGAAAAGATGTGACAGACAGCGACTGGAAGCAAAACAGAAAGCGTTGGCAACAGAAAGCTGTATGTTCTTGACTGGTGCTACAGTGATATACCTCGGGATGTTCACCAAAAATTTGGGGTAACGCGTGGATAGTTACACAAACACTTTAAAAATTAATTGAATATTGTGATTATAATAATAATCCATGTAAATAATTAATACTTTTATAAACTCTGGGATTAATGTAGTTATACTCACAAAAGCCTAATATATGGCAGTCCAACACAATAGCCAATAATTTGATTCTCTCTCTCGATCAATATTTATGTACATTAAGGACGTGACATACAAAAGAATTTAATATACACATTTTATTTGAATATTGATACGATCATTATTTACACTTATTTCATATAATTCTCCAAGGGGCTCACACGTATACACGTATATATCCGTTCTAAAAACCTGCGGTCATACCTACATGACTCGTAACCAATGTTGACCCTTTGGACCAATAAGGTCTTTTGGTGATTTATCGAACCAATAGATGTGGTTATTTGGTCATTACATGTTTTGTGGGGGTCACTACGATACTAGGAAATTCCGTAACGTTAGTGCGAGAATACGCTAAGCGTTTAGATCACTTTTATCATTTGATAGCCACTGAGTGGCCAGCATGGCGTTGCCCGAGACAGTTATGGTCGGGGGGGGGGGGGGGGGGGAAAGGGGCAGGTGTGACCACAACCATTTTCAAATCCGTTGAAATTTTTAATACATCTTTAACGATCTCGGAGATAGAAAAAAAGAACTCCAGCTATAATTGTTTATTTGTTTTGTTCAACCGCCGAAATCGTTGCTCGGAAAATGAAAAGGAAAAAATAAATTTAGAATCTGTGTCCTCTTTATACTGTTGTCATTCCAAGGAAAATAATAATAATTAAATGCCAATAAACTAAAAAATGTACTACATTAAATTTTAAAATTCGGTTTGGAAATAAAATACGCAAAAATTTAGAACTACCTATGTGCCAAATTTCATTATTGTAAATGCCATAGATTCGTCAGGACTCTGCATACATACGCACAAAGAAACAGAGACACAGAGAAACACTTCCTTTTACAATAGTAGAGATGTCAAAGTGTTGTTATAGTCACATTTCATTCTATTACTTACTATCTCTTTAATCCATTTAATGAATATATAATTCATGTTCACCATAGTGGATTTAATACCTCTAATTAAAAAAAAAGTATCCATAAATGTACAACACATTTTATTTACTGGAATTAATAATCATTTCCCATGAAATGCATGAAAAAATACCCGTCATGTTACCACAGTTGGATTCTCAACATCTAATTTAATTTCATCCCATCAAAGTTGATTCTGCATTTTTGACACTAAGCCTATTTTCGTTTACATTTTCATTTCTGGGTTGATTTTTGTCTTCCAGATTTCCCATTACCTTCTGTCTAAACGGGCTGCTGAAGAATTTCATTAGCTAGGCGAGTTCTTTCGCGTACGATTAGAAGACTGATCCCGGATCGTCGTCAGTAGCCCGTTGTGTTGCTCTGGTACGTCGTTAATTAAAATTACCTTACAAAGTAGGTTCAGCAATAATACGCATCGTTTAAATGTACTCAAATCAAGCACATTTAAACTAAGCAGCAAAATTGACGAATGAATTCCGTAACGATAATAGACAATGTGTTTTTTATACGTTTTACTAACTACTGGGGCAATACTTTTATCTCTTTAAAGCTCTTTACAATTAAAAATGTTTTGTTGAAAAAAATTTATACACGCTTTAGTATTTGGGAATAGAAAAACTTCAACTGCTAAAAGATTAAGAGAAGTTCTACAAGAAAAATCCATTGTACTAAAACAATATTTGCCATAATTATTTTTAAGAAACATTAAAAAGCAATTATTTTGAGAAATAAAATTAAACAACCTTGGTAGGTAGGTCAGTATCTTAATTAACGTCGTATTGGAGCAACACAAGGTTCTATTTAAAATAACTTCTAGCTATACAGAAAATTCAAAGTTTGATATAACCTTTTTTTAAGTTAAAAAGCTAAGAAATATTAACAAATGTACTTAGGAACTATCTGATCTCATATTATTTTCTGTTAAATTACGAGAACATTGTTTTAAGACTATAAATTTCATTCAACAAATTTAAATCCCCAAAAATTTCATCAGCTTATTTTATCTCTACTATTATAAAAGAAAGTGTGCATGTGTATGGGTATATGGTGTCCAGACGAATCTATGGCCCATACAGCCATGAAATTTGGCATACACTAAAGGTGATTGAATGCACCTCGAAGCCCGAATTTTAAAATTTAATCTAGAAAATTTAAATAATTAATTTATCAGCTTTTTTTTCACCGCGGGGTTCTACTTTTGGACGTGTGCCGTTTCCACTCTCTGCCGTAATGTCCAATGACGTCACTGACTGCTACTGGAGAATATTCAGGGTTGCTTAAACTTCGATGAACTTCTGTGTAGTAGTTCCAATCTCAACTCATTCCATTAAAACTCATTATTTTTTGTTAAAGCTTATTACTTTGTTAAAACTTGTTATTACTTTCAGTTGAAATTTATTTTCCGGTAAAGCTCATTACATTTGGTTTTTATTTCGTTGACATTGGCGTTTAGACTGTCTATTGCAGTCGAATCAGATTGAATTGTTCCTTGCTTTCTTCTTTAGCTTTAGGATTTCTGAAAGTATGGCCATATTTAATTTTTATCATTTATACATTTTTTTTTGTTTATTGCTGTTTAATTTGATTTTGTCGGAATCAGCGAGTTACTTTTTAAAAGCATAAGTTTGCCATGGGTAACGCCATGCGGGTACTGCTAGCGTGATATAAATTATCAATTCGATTTTTATCAAATGTGACCTTCAGTTAATGAAAAACGGATTTAGATGAAGAAACAAACAAACATGAAACCTATATGTTGCACTATAACGTGATGATAAGCATATCTAATGAGAAAAAGAAAATTTTAACCCTTTTCTCTTAACACTGAGATAAATCAACACTGATTGATTTAGCTTGGGTGATGTTAATGTTACTAAAAGTGTTTTATGAAGTAAGTGTTATTGCTCTTGATGTACTATTTTTAAATTACTAGTCTTATACTACATTGCTATTCACTTTGAGAAAAACTATACCAAAAAATAAACGACTGAGATACTTTAATTAGAAACAGTTGTTGCTGCCATTACAAAACTATAAATGTTAACACAATACTATTTTGATTACAACTTCCAATGCTGTTAAATATAGCGTCCTTCTACTGTGTGTTCAATATTACTAATAAAGAACTGTATACATACCAGTTTACAGAAATACTCGTTTACGCCATAACCTCAGAATTCCCAAACCCCTAAGCACATATCTACACTCATGTCCATAAATTAAGTATAATGCCAGATCCGGCAAATAAAGGTTCAGAAACAAAACAAACGTGACATATTCATAAAGCCCATTTATTAAACAAAAGATAAAGAACAAAAAAGATGTGTATGTATGATACCATTCATACAAACTACGATTTTTGCTCACTGGAGCAATTACAAAAAATATCGACCTTACAAAAACTTAACATGACATGGTTGGTATGATGATTAATACATTGTATATATCTCCCAGACAATTAAATACAGTCCGTACAAAGCCAATGCATGCTGAAGATCAAATTATCGAGCTGATCTTGGGGAATATCACTCCAATCAGCAAGCAATGCTCTCCGAAGTTCCGGTACACATGTAGGAGGTGGTTGACGGGCTGTAACTTGTCGGCCAAGTATGTCCCACACATGCTATATCGGATTCACGTCAGGTGAGAATGCTAGCCATTCCATACGGGTGATATCCTGAGATTCAAGGCATACGTTTACAATGTTTGCACTGTGAGTACGGGTATTGTCATCCATAAACACAAATTCTGCGCCCATGGCACCCCTAAACAAACGAATACGCTGTTCCACAATGATGTACCGATAAATTTGGCCTCTCATGGTTCCGATTTGAATATGTAGAACTGTTCTGTAGCCCAGTATAATTCCGCCCCAAACGAGCAATCCTTCATCACCGTAACGGTGTCGTTCAATGATGGTGGTAACGGGTACCTGGCATTCTCCATATGAACGCCCGCTGTGAATCAGACTGCAAGCTAAACCTGGATTCGTCGGAAAACATCACACAAGCCCACTGTGACGATGTCCACATTGCATGTTCTCTACTCCAGGCTAACCTCTGGCGACAGTGAGTTGCCGTGAGCGGAACAGATCTGACAGGCCTGCGAGCCTATATACCAACACGTCCCAAACGTCTGTAAACGGTTTGCCTTGAAACTGTTGTACCTGTGGCTGAAGATAGCTGACGAGAAAGGTCGGATGCTGTGCTCCGTCTGTTTCTTTTTGCAGTTACTGCCAAATACCGGTTGTCCTTCGGCGTTGTAACTCGGGTGCGACCTGTACTGTAACGTCTACTGACATTTCCATCATTTTGGAATCGTTGCTAAAGCCTAGAGATGACACTTTGGGCGATTCCAAGTTCCACTGAAACTTCCGTCTGAATTCGCCTACAATTCCAGGCGGTCGATATTTCTACCACGTAAAAAATAATCGACATGCGTCCTCTGTGACATAACTATTCGGTTGTGGCACTGAGCGGCTTACAGAATGCTTGTGAACAATTTTACTTCTTTGCTACCATTCCTTATATACACCTCTCTTACACTCTCGTCATTGTGACGCACTATCGGCGTCATCTGTTGATTTCCTGTACTTTGGATATTATTCTTCAAGATGTGTGCGATAATTCTACTGGTGAAATTTTTACTTCAGATATCGATTTCCGTGTGATTCTGAATTATCCTTAATTTATGGACATGAGTGTATATAAATAAGAATGGAGTGTTTGTTTGTACACTGAATATTCTCGATCCATTTCAAGTTTTCTATCCGTTTTGGACTCTTCTGATGACAAATCAACCTCTTACGCGTTTGGTGTCTGTCTGTCTGTCTGTATTGTATGTATTGTATGTGCCCAATACACGTCCACACGTTTTAATACATTTTCATGGAAATTTGCATACAGTGAGCACTTATCTTCACTTAGTGAGTGAAATTGGTTGCGAAAGTCTGTCTGTCCGTCTTTCTGTTCTATGTTCGATTTTGTGTTTGTGTAGACATCACATGAAATTTATTAAAGATATTTATTTGCAATATGTTTTATTTTATACATTATTTATTAGTTTAGTGAATGCAATTTTAAACATTTCTTTATTTTCATATTTAGATGAGTTTCATGCTAAAACAAATTTTAAAGTATACTTAAATCAACCATATTTGGTAGTTTTGAAAAAATTGGGATGTATATTGAGTATTACGATGCTTTACCACTACTGCTAAAAAGACAATAATTTTTCAAAAAATTTATTTTAATGGGATTTTAGCTCTGATACTTCATTTATTTCGAGTTTTATTATTGTTCTTCGTGCAATGTAAAGTAGTATTTCCGATTATTTGGGACAGACGATATTTTTCAACGAACGAGAATAAAACGGAAACTCTTGTTTCTTTCGCTCTGAATTAATTTCGCATTTCTAAATTTTGTGCACTTAAGTTGTGGCAATTGCGAGATTAAGACATAAAAAGGAATCGCAAATTAATATCTTTAGAACAACTTTTTCCCGATATCTTTTATTTTTGTTTTATTTCCTGTTTTCTTTTGTTTTCTGTTTTAAATATTTATTACTTTAATAAATAGTGTTTCTTTTTCATTCCACGCAACACCACCACAAAGTATTAGACTTAAAGTGGCAGGTAAGTCAGAATAAAGCAAATTTTAAGTGTAATTATGCCATTATTGAAAGAATAATGACGTTATTGAAAGAATAATAATGTTTAAAAATTCGAACTAGAACTTTTCAAGCATTAAATTCTTTGTCATTTCATAATGACAGAATATTGCGAAATTCCACAATGTCGCATGCCGGATGCAAGAGTGACACAAGTAAAAAAATATTGTTTTGTTGAGTGTGAGTGCGAGAGTACTCGCCGTAAATCGTTGTTTTTATTAATTGAGTTGAACATGAGAAGAACATAAGAAAGAGAATTCCAAAATTCTCTCAAAATCGACTGTTGTAGTAGTAACCTCAAGGTCATCTTTCGTCATTTTGTAGCTTTGTCATTCAGCAAGGGTGAGATGTATGTGAAATGTATTACATGAACGGATATGCATGTGTAGGATTTGTGACCAAAGTAAGTGATAGCAATTATAACGATGGCGAAAGGTGTTACAATAATATTTTATTCTAAGTTAAACGCAGTTCATTATAATATTTTCATCATCTCTTCAATAGAGACTAAACAAATTCAAACCGAGTAAGGTCGGGTATTTTGCTAGTATGCATATAAAAATCACACGTACATGAAAAACATGCCCTAATGTTTTTATAAACATGCACAAAACATATCAAGAGGTAAACGTCACGCATACAGATTTAAAACACGCAGACAAAAATACAAAACATGGCACAATTAAGAAACCGTCACATATACGGATATACGCATGGATATACAAAACCCCCGTGGATAATTCAAAAAGTACACAGCAGTTAAAGTTACAGTAGCAGCTAAGATGCATACAACAAAAACAAAGCGTATAAACGAGACCATATACACATCAGTATTGCAACAAAAACCAAATAACGTGCTCACATTACCTAAAACTAGCTACTGCGTTGCCAGCACGGCGGTGCCCTTGACAGTTCTTTTCGTGGGGTCAGGTGTGACCATTTCTCGCTTACGCTCGCCAACCTCCAATGATTGCTACGTATTCCAATTTGGTTTGCTTCCCAAACGAACTCCACATGCAACGCCATCCTCGAAGTGGATATTATCAACAACGTTTTTCAAAACAGGCTAGAATCGGAAGAATTGGCATGGTTCCAATAGCTGACGTCAGAGGTCGAAAATCGCAAAATTCGTTCCTTCTTCGGGTTTGTCACATTCCGGAGAGAAGAAATAACGGTGAAAAAAGCTAACAAATTAAATTTAAAATGTTCTCAGGCGACCAACCGGTATAGTGGTTAAGGTGTTAGCCTCTAGAAAGGAAGGTTCCTGATTCGAATCCGGGTCCGAGCATGGATGTTTGTAAGCGTATGGTGTAGAGGCGGCTGGTGCACCTTAAATCTGTCGTGGCCGAAAGTCCTCACGTTGGGTTGGCGTGGAAGTTTGGAGAGTGGGGTGCCTGTTCAGGTGTTGCTTCGTCATCTGACCGTGGTTCAAAATTACGAGGTGTTGTCCTCGGATCTTTCTCTTAAGGGACTCATCCCGGACCGTCGTCAATAGCCCGTTGTGTTTCTCTAGTACGACGTTAATTACAAATTACCAAATTAAAGTGTTCTCGTTTAAATTTTAAAATTAAATTCGGGCGCGATACAAAAATCGCAAATATGTCGGACTACTTGAGTGCCAAATTTTATTATTTTAAGTGCCATAGATTTGTCAGGACATTGCGTACCAAAGGAAAAACACTTCCTTTTATAATAGAGAAGAAAGTATACATACACCAAAAATAACTACATAACTCACAAAGTATAAAACACAAAAAAAAAACACACATATTTTGTAGATACGATGAAAACACTCCATATAACAGATATCTTGTACACAACATCTGCAAACATTGCACTCACAAAGCATACACAGATCTTTAACACATATCCATAGAAATCACCAAACCACACATGCAATTTATAACATTACAACACACATATGCACATTTACAAACACTTGCTTGTGTATAGTCATTAAAAAAATACGATATGCATACACAAAAAATACATACAAAATGTATACAAAAAATATCTACAAAACATACACAAAACATACACAAAAAATACCTACAAAACATACGCAAAACATACCTACAAAACATACACATTCGTAAAAGCAGCTTGAAATACTCTTGAATTAAATTTTTGGATGCGTTAAGAGTTCTTAATATATATACATATTTACATTATATATTATTTTCATTGTAGATAAAAGTAATTGTAGAAAAAGGAAAATGAAAGGAAGCTTTTGTTCAAGTAACTTGTCCCTTATGAAAGTGATGAGTCACCAAGAGGTTTTTTTAGATGCTATCTGTCAAGTGGGAGTTTCCTCTGAAGTTTTTCCGGATCATGCTAAATTGACCTCAGTCGATAAAAACAACTTAGAAGCTTGTCTTGGTCGTCCTTCATCAATACCGTACCAACGTCTTATAAAAAAAAAACTTCTTATCTTTTCTGCCGTGTTTTTCGATGATCCTAACCATTAATTAATCTGTTGAACTTTTGACTGGCACCGTTAGAAAATTTGGCAGTTGCCATGCTTTTGAATGGAGCAAGTGCCTTGTGTTAACGAAACGAAAAGTGTATGAACAATATTTGAAAACTATTAAGCACGATGATGATAGTTAAAATGTTGTCAACCAATTGTTTTAAAAATTGTTTTTATCACCCACATATTGTGGATAAGCAAAGTGCCCAGTGATATGTGGAGTAAGAAAATAAATCATCAGATTTAAAGAGCTAAAAACATTTATTCATTAAAAACTATTTACAGAAAAAGAAACAAAGATTGGAAAACCAGAGATACCACTCTGTCCAATGTATGACAACAATTGAGTGCTGAAAGAAAGGAATTCTCACTTTTATACTTCTTGTATCTCTAGAAATTAGCATAAATATCTCAATGGTAAGATTGCCATAAACAAAATCATAATACTGCATTAAGTACATGATTGGCCATAATATTATGACCACACCCCTTTATAGGTGTGATGTCATACTGTGGCCAATCACAAAAGCATGACAACTCAACTTGTTTGTTTGTTGTTTGTTTATATTATCATAACCAAACAAGGAGGTGCAAACATGTGAAGATGGATTCGAATAAGCAAGTTATCTTTAACAGTTTTCAATTGTTTTATATGATGGAACAAATGTTTTATATGATGGAACAAATGTTTTATACCATGAATTCGATCAATGTTTGAAAACTATTAAGCACGATGATAAGAATAAAGCTTTTCTCAGCCCATTATTTTAAAAATAGTTAGCAACTGTTTTATATGATGGACCAAATGTTGTATATGATGAAAAAAAATATGTTTGAAAACTATTAAGGGGGCACGATGATAAGAATAAAAAAAATTTCCCATTCAATTGTTTTAAAAATAGTTACCAAATGTTTTATATGATGGACTAAATGTTTTATATGATGGACTAAATGTTTTATACGATGGACTAAATGTTTTATATGTTGGACTAAATGTTTTATATGATGGAACAAATGTTTGAAATGATGTAACAAATGTTTTCTACTATGAATTTGAACAAAATGTTTGAAAACTATTAAGCACGTTGATAAAAATAAAATTTTTCTCAACTCATTGTTTTAAAAAATAGTTACCAAATGTTTTATACGATGCATTTAGTCTATGGTATAAAACTTTTGTAAAAACTGTCTTCTTGATTCTCTCAACAAGCCTGGGTAAATTTCTGAGGTTAATTTCAAGTTAATAGTTGTTCTTGAGCATGGCGATGGTTTGAATGATTCACTCTCATTCTGGTAACCCAACGAGAAAGCGGGGAGAGGTGCGACACGACACGGTCAACCCTCTTTCCATTGTGGCATCAGGTTTGATTCCTCCCTGGATGTATTTCTCAGTAAAACGTTTCTTATATGTCCATTTACTTGACGTTGTTTATAAAAACTTGACCAAATATGAATTTTATGGCCCTTGCACCATCAAATATAACCCAAATTTCCATCGTGGCGACGAAAAATAATATCATTAACATGAGTTTTCCGCCTACTAGAGATTTACATTTCTGTTACTTTTAAATTAGGTATAAAAACGATTTGAACGTGGGTTTCGTCTTGAATCTTCATTTGCATCATTTTAACGGAAAGCGTTTTTAAACATCATTTCCGTAATGAGTGCAAGATTTGAATTTCCGTTTATTCAAAATTTTGAGTGTCTTGAGCCTATTAAGTAAAATATACTCACTATACTATAATATTTTTGAGTAGACAATGTCTTAGGCTTATATTAGGCTTTATGACATAAGGTCCAATAATGGACAAGCTGTGCCAAACGCCAAATAAAATCTCTGTAAATGTAAAACACATTAAAAAATTGTGGGAGTAAAGATTCCAGAGCTAACCATTTTTAGAGAATTAAGTATTGGGGTAAATATGATGGTCAATAATATGAAATTGAAATGAAAGGAGATACAATATACCGAGATCAATATGTAGAAAATAAATTGCGATGAAAGCACAATTGTTATGATTGTATTATTTAAAAACGCTGATTCGCAACATGATGTAATATAGAACGGATGAGAATGATATATACAGTTTATTTTCAAAAGAAAGGCAATGCTTAAAACTTACAAGACATTTATTAAGTAAACGCTCAATTGAAAAATGACAACAAATGAGAACATTCTTTGAGAAGAGTCACAACTTAGGACCGGTTTTCACCACCCCAATCCTCTTCCTAGTTCTCTATCGATACATACGTACCACCCTTACGATATGTTTATACCTTTAATCGATATTTTCACACCCCTCTATGGATTCTATGGATATGTTCATACAACTTTCAACGTGTGTATCACAACTACAACCCCTCTCATCGTGCAAGGGTCACTATATGTCTGTACACGTGATACTTGCACTTCTGTTTTCCCCATCAAGGATAGGTTCAGTGAAAGAACAGAATATTACCCTACAGAGTAAAAAAAAAAAATTTGGAACAAAAAAAATAATAAAAATATAATTATCAAAAAACGTTTTGTTTCGCAACATATCAAGGTAGGTATAGATTTGCGAGCCGAACAGTTCACGAGCCGCTCTTGAACTGTTCGTTGAAACTATTTTCACAGCGAAATGCCAGCGATCCATGCGAAAGGAAGGAACCAACCGCGAACCACCAAGCAGTCATTCGTTAGCCACCGGTGATGACGATGGAGACTAGAGGTTCGCGAGCAGAAAGAAAAGCAACGAAATAACTACTCACGACGCCGTCACAATCTGAACCGCGAACACCCTCGTGTTCGTCGAAAAACCGACAGGAGGAGGATCGCCACGAGCAGTTCGTTTGGAGTCCAAAACCCCGTCCAAATCATGAGAACTAGAGGCTCGCAAACGGTTGGCCTCGTATATGTATACGCGCCCTTAAGTACAGAGACGCTTCATTTCTTACACTCGGCTCAGACGTTGGCGTAAGGGTGGAAGTTTGGAGAGTGGGGTACCAGCTCAGATGTTTCCTCATCATCTAACCGAGGTTCATTATTACGTGGTGTTGTCCTCGAATATTTTCTTTTCGGGTGTTGATTCCGAACCGTCACCGGTCCCGTCGTGTTGCTCCAGTGTGACGTTAATTAAAAAATACCATACCATACACTTGGCTTAGTGTGTTAGCCCGATGTTCCAACAATTTGCGAGTTGTAGGCGTAGCAGGTTGGATTCCTGCAGGGGTGTATTTCTTTTGTCCGTGTCAGTAAAACTTTCAGTGTGTGTATCTCCGTTACTTGATTTTATCTGTCTTGAGTGAGGAGCATCTTGGCCAAATATGGGCCGTGCGGTCTCACCTCCTATAAAATCCAAAACGAACCAACCATCATTCAGTTCACCGAAAAGTCAGAGCATTGAAATTCGGGCATTTAAACTCAGATACACGATAGTGTAAGTGCTATTTTACACAGACTGAATCCAACTCAATATGAATCCAGTAAAAACTGACTGACGTGGATTCAGGGGCATTAAAGCGGAACGCTTCGGATTTAGGCAGTGTGAAAAGATTGTAGATGAACAAGCCATGTCTATTGGAACTAAAGGGCCCGACCCCTGCTACCTAACAATCGCCGACCCCCGGAGGATTGCTTTGCAATCCTCATTGGTTCGCTCGCATCAATGACGACATGTGTCCTAGCAAAAGAGATTGTTTACATAATGATATTCCAAAAAACTATTTTTCAAATATAAATATATATATTTTTCTTCCAGGAATGTTATACAGTAAGCTCTGAAATTAGAACTCGAGCAATTTGGAATTCAAATGAAAACTTTGGGTACAGCTACAGTCTACGTTTATGTGCGGTGGCAACGGCCTTGGCGATTTTTTTTTACGTACTACTAAAGTCGCCAAGGAAAGAATTATTTTAAAATATTTTCTTTCACAAATATTTTTTTTTTACAACGCTGTGAAAGCCTGAAAACACATATGAGAACGCTTTGAAAAGTGTATTTCTGAAATACTTTCATAAATAGCAATATGCTTAAACACATTTGTGAACCAGCAGAAAAACGTAGCTGCGAATGTAGGGTAAGTATACCGTAAAACTTATAAATTACACTAAATACAGTAGGCATGATGAAAAAGAAAAAGATTTATAAAAGAAAAAAAAAAAGCAAGAAATATTATAACCTGATACGTCAGAACTGTCACGAGGGAAAAACAATAACAAACAAAAATTCCACCAATTGCAAATAAAACAAAATTTGTAAACGTTTCGTGAAAAATATTATAATAAAAAAAAATTCCACAACTGTAGAAATATAAATCAATGAACCAATTTTATCGAAGAAAAAAGTTTTTAAAGGACCAATGAAATCGAAGGATATTTTAAAATCAAAATAACCAATGGAAGCAAAAAATAAAAATTTCAAACGAACCAATGAAATCAAACGACTTTAACGGATTTTGGAAGAACTGTCTAGAATATTTAAAATGAAAATTGAAAGTTATCGTTTGCCGAGGTTGCCATGAAAACCGCAAGAACAGTAAAGAGAGATGGGTTGCCTTAATCTACCGTAACTTGCTACTAGAAGTGTGCCCAAAAAAAATAATATCGCCAAGGCCGTTGCCAACGCTCATAAACGTAGAGTGTAGCTGTACCAAGCTTTGAGCAGATTTTGAAATGTGAGCGCTACTTTGGAAATTGAATACCCTGCATGTTTGTGTGAACCATTCCTCAGCACTCGAGCCAAACATACACTTTTCCATTGACCTTGTTGTCGAAAATTGTATTGCAAGCGTCTTGTTGGAACTATTATTATTTTGCACTGAAAAGGGCCGTTTTTAAAATGGCCCAGAAAAGAGCCTCCTCCTTTTTTTGATTTCTATTATACGCTGCAACAGCTCGACTAAAATTCATTTTATTTTTCACTAAAATTTCATCCGATAACGCTATAAACTCAATTGAGGCTTCATGTAAGCAAACAATCGTGCAGTGTTGCCAAAAAGTGATAACAAATAATGTTTTTTTTTGTGTGCCACGTAAGAGAATTATATATACAATATACTACATAGACAGATACATAGGCTTTACTGTATCATCTTTATACAGTTGCAGCTAGAATAAGAAGGATCCGGATTCCGTTGGTGGTAAGCTGCCCTATGGTGCCCCCAAACAAACATGGTAACGTGAAACTAGTAACAACCCAACTGACGAATCTAAACCAAGAAGTTATTTTTGGTAGACTGCTACATTAGTGACTGGTAGACAGGATGAACGCGCTTGTTATGGTCAGATGCACAACCATTACTATTTTACGGATTCTGAATTAACTAGTACCATTTTCTCCTTTAATAAACAAGAGCCGTGTAACTCTGTTGGAAGAGCAACGGATTAGTAAACGGAGTGTTGCGCTTTCGAATCCTATCAAAGACCGTCGAGCAGAAAGGAGTCTGGTGTACGTTAAATTTGTCGTGGCATCAAATGTCCTCACCTTGGTGTGGTGTAGTAGTTTGGAGACTGGAGTGCCAGCTCATATGTTGCCTCTGTCCGGGGATCAAAAATTATGTGGTGTTGTCTTCGTTAAGGTAAGATAATTCTAATTAACTTTTAACTAGAGCATCACAATGCTATTGACGACGGTCCGGGACCAATCCCTTAAGGGAAAGATCCGGGGACAACACATAATTTTGAAACATGGTCAGATGACGAGGCAACACCCTAGCTGGCGCCCCACTCTTCAAACTTCCACACAAATTCAACGTGAGGACTTTCAGCCACGACATATTTAAGGTGCACCAGCCGCCTCTACACCCTACGCTTACAAACATCCATACACTGACCCGGATTCAAACCAGGAACCTTCCGATCTAGAGACTAGGGGATGTTCTCGGAACTTTTCCTTCAGGTTTGATCCCAGACCGGTCGCCAATAGCACGTTGTGTTTCTATAGTGCGACGTAATTCAATACCTTTCTACCTTTAATTAGAGAAACAGTTTTTTTTTGTATTTAATCCAATGTTACTAAATGGACATCCTATAACCCACTCTTTTTTAGTAAAACGTTTAGACATAATCACTTCTGTATAAAGTAATTTCGGTTTAAATGAATATGATACAAATAGATATAGTTGTAAAATTATATTTAATGGATTCTTAATTTTTTATAGATGAACATATTACGGTCATTGAATTCATTTGTTAAAAGTTATGAATTACTAATTGTGTAAAAAACAAACAGAGATATGATTAAATTAGCCAAAAAAAATAAATCGGTTTTAGTTGGAACATACACGAGTAAATGGCAGAGAAAAATATTAGTATAGGTAAGAAATTTATGTAAGAAGCAATGCTGTCATATTCAGCACGCAAAAGCACAATCAATACCATACCCTGATTGGTCTACTTTTCGATGTATCTCTCATGCTTCTGGTACAGTGCGTAACGGTTACTTTTGTATTATTTTGTTCGGGATCTGTGATTTGAAGGGAAGACAATCAAGTTGGAAAAGTACTGGATCAAAGAGCAAGATTAGGTAAGTACATAAATTTGAACATTACCGTACTATATTTTTAGTTAGATATCTCTCCATTGTTTTTAGTTATATACAAATGGTGAACATGATATTTATATATTTTATGTGGCATAGAAGATATTTTCATAATACTTTTTTAATACAGTTGTCATTTTTTATTTTTGATGATGAAATACATTTACTTATCTTCTCGTTGAAACAATGCTGCATATATATGAGTAACTTTCTTAGCAGTACCAGATTGTAAGAAAGGACAGAACAAATGTTTGTTAATCTCTACTGTTATAAAAAGAAGTGCCCAACCTCCACTACGCAGTATCCCGAGGAATCTATGGCACTTACAATAATGAAATTTGCACACATATGTTCCAAATTTTTGCAATTTTTGTGTCCAGCCCGAATTTTAAAATTCAAGCTAGAGCATTTTAAAATTAATTTATGGAATTTAATTATTATTGTTTTCTTTGGAATGGAAACAGCATAAATATATGGCAAATTCTAAATTTATTTTTTCCACTTCCACTTTCATTTTGCGCAAAAACAATTTGTCAGAAGACAAAAAAAAAAAAAAAAAAAAAAAATTTAGCTTTAGTTATGTAGTTCTTTTTTCTATCTCTTAGATCGTTAAAGATAGAGTAAAAATTTAACTCTAAATAAATAATTTTTAAATCGAAACTTCTATATTTTTTTCCAATACGAACGGCCATTGCGAAGAATGACCTTCGTTTAATTCGAGACATCACAGATTTAATTTCCTGCGCTAAAACATTCCGCAGCGTAGAAAAACAAACAAATAAAAAAACATTTTGACTGGCATTGTTTAGTTTCTTTTTGTAAAATATGGATCATTAAAGATGGATTGAAAATTTTTGCACCAGATATTACCTTACATATGATTTTCTTTTAATAAATAATTTTTCAATTAAATATTTATATTTTCGCAAGAGATTGCGAAGAAAACCGTATTTAATTACATTCATAATTTGGTTTCCGACGTAAAAACTAACACCACGGGCAACGGCATGATGGCTGTTATCGAATTTAGCCACATTTGACAATGCCGAGGACATCACGGCGTTGCCTGTGGTGTTGGTTTGCAAAACAAATCATAGTTCATAATATTCATAATTTGGTTTGCGAAGCAAACCAACACCATGGGCAACGCCATGATTGATGTTATCCATAGCAAACCAAATGGGAATTTGTAGCAATCACTGGGGGTTAGTGAGCAGTGGTCACACCTGACCCCACGAACAATACTGTCACGTGCAACTCCGTGCTGGCCACGCAGTGGCTAGTAATGTATATAAATTACCAATGGGGTACAGCTACAGTCTACATTTATAGCGGTGGCAGCGGCCTTGGCGGTCTTTAATGGATGTGCTTCTAAAGTCACCAAGGAAAGAATTATATATATATATATATATATATATATGTATATATATATATATATATATATATATATATATATATATATATATATATATATATATATATATATATATATATATATATATATATATATATATATATATATATATATATATAAATAAGAATGGAGTGTTTGTTTGTACATTCAATATTTTCGACCCATTTCAAGTTTTCTATCCGTTTTGGACCCTTCTGATGACGAATCCGCCATTTTCTCGTTGTCTGTCTGTCTGTCTGTATATTGTGCCCTATACACGTCCACACGGCTTAAGATATTTTCATGGAAATTTGCATACAGTGAGTACTTATCTTCATTTAGAGAGTGGCATTGGTTGCGAAAGTCTGTCTGTCCGTCTTTCTGTTCTATGCTCGATTTTGTGTTTGTGTGTTTGTGAAGACATCACATGAATTGTATTCCAGATATTTGATTACAGTGTATTTTATTTTATACATTATCTATTAGTTTAGTGAATGCAATATTAAACATTTCTTTATTGTTATATTTAGTTGCGTTTCATGCTAAAACACCTGAGTAAGTATACTTAAATCAACCATAATTTGGTAGTTTTGGAAAAATTGGAATGTCTATTGAATATTACGATTACTTCGATTGCTTTACCAGTACTGCAGAAAAAGTAATTAATCTTCAAATTTTTTTTTTTTTTATGGAATTTCATCTCTGATACTTCATTTATTTCGAGTCTTATTTTTATTCTTTGCGCAATGAAAGCGATTTCCGAATATTTGGGACAGACGATATTTTTCAACGAAACGAGAATGAACAAGATCGCGCGAGCAGTGATATTTTCTGGTTCTTTCGCTTTGAATTAATTTCACATTTCTAAATTTTGTACACTTTTAGTTGTAAGTTGTGGCAACTGTGCGAGATCAAGAGATAAAATTGAATCACAAATTAATATCTTTAGAACAATTTCTTTTACCATCATTTATTTTGTTTTATTTCGCTGTTTCCTGTTTTAAATACTTATTATTTTAATAAATGTGTTTTCCTTTTCATCACACGCAACAGCACCACAAAGTATTAGACTTAAAAATGTTGGATAAGTCAGTATAAATTTTCAGTAAATTTTAAGTGTAGTTATGCCATTATTGAAAGAATAATGCCGTTATTTAAAGAATAATACCGTTATTTAAAGAATAATGCCGTTATTGAAAGAATAATGCCGTTATTGAAAGAATAATGCCGTTAATGAAAGAATAATGGCGTTATTGAAAGAATAATAATGTTTAAAAATTCAGAACTAGAACTTTTCAAACATTAAAAAATTCGTTGTCATAATGACGGGATAAGATTGCAAAATTTCACAATGTCGCATACCGGAGGCAAGAGTGCCACAAGTAAAAAAATATTGTTTTGTTGACTATGAGTGCGAGAGCACTCGCCGTAAATAGTAATTTTAATTAATTGAGTTGAATATGAAAAGAACTTAAGAAAGGGAATTCCAAATCTTCCTATAAATCGTCTTTTATAATAGTAACCTTAGTATCACCTTTCGTCATTTTGTAGCTTTGTCATACAGCAATTGTGCGATGTATGTGAAATGTATTACATGAATGGATATGCATGTGTAGGATTTGTGTCCAAAGTAAGTTGTAGAAAATATAAAGATGGCGAAAGGTGTTAAAATAAATTTTTATTCTACAAAAAACGTAAGTCATTATATATTTTGATTATCTCTTCAATCTAGAGTAAACCAATTCAAACCGAGTAAGGTCGGGTATTTTGCTAGTATATATATATAAATAAATAAATAACTATATATATATATATATATATATATATATATATATATATATATATATTATATATATATATATATATATATATATATATATATATATATATATATATATATATATATTACATCGGAAAAAGAAAGCTTCAAAACACATTTAAGAATATTTTAAAAATGTATTTTTTTTAAAAACTTTAACAAAAAGTAATAAGCATAAACTGAAATTCTTTTTACAAAAGAAAGTTCTTTTTACAACGGAAAATGAAAGCTTGTGAACGTTTTGAAAAATATATTTTTTACGCTATAAACGTAGGCTGCAGCTGTACCAACAAGAGTATAGTTATTGTTTTCTCTGATTGTAAAACTCTAGTTAACGGTCTGCCTTTTCTTCGCTATGGCGGAAAAAGGCGGTCTTCAAACTTTCCTCTCTTCTTCCGCTTCCTATCCGATACAATCACCAAACTGATCTTATATAAATACAGGGTCACACTGTTAATATTAGAGATTAATCAATTATACATTCATATTATTCCCCGAAAATCCTTTAAATCCAACCAAATAATATGGTTTAAGTAAAAACAACAATAGAGCAACAAGTAAAGAAACACTGCGCTACCTTTTATGATTGCTATCTATATTCGGCATCAATTCGTGAAGCGATTATGATTCAAAATAAATCCGTAAGATTTAACGGAACACTGTATTACTGGTCAGCACATTTTTCTTCCACAGAACGCATTGCACACTGTCAGGCGTGTTGTATTGCCAATCGTCATAATAAATCTTCAAGTGCTTTCGACGAGATATCTCGGACATCAGGATCTGAAAGATGGTGCTAATGACGAGATATCTCGTCAAGAAGATGTTGTCATTTTTTAAAGATGACGAGATCAAGATCTGGATAGTTTTTTTTTTCTATTTTTCTAATTGACGAGATATCTCTTTTATCAAGATCTGGTCAGTTATGACAATGAGGAGTTACCTCGTTGAGAAAATCACTAGAAGGGTTAAGCACCTACTGTGAAGCTGTAATTACTGTCAAATTATTAAATTAGGGCTGTTAAAATATTTTTCACATGCCTTTTGTCTTCCATTTCTGCACTTAAACCTTCAATAGGTTTATACGAGATATCTCGTCAATCACGCTGCGACCAATTATTCTAATGACGAGGTGTCTCGTCGTTGGAAATATTGGTTGTGAGTTCCATTTGGTGTCGAAGTTTATTGGTATCGCTATACGTAAAAGAACCCACGACGCTTATAATAATATCTGTGTAACATATGCCAGTGACCAATCAGAAAGGCAGTAAATAGAAAATTAATATTTCCACTCAAACTGAAGATCAGTCTGTTTCTGGTTTTCAAATAATACTGAATACTGTTTCTTTGCAAGTTCGCATTAATATGTGCTGGTTTCAAAATCCAAGTGACGTGATTTTACAAAAGAAATAGGACTGAAAATTGAAATTTGAATTCTAATAAGATTCACGGGACTGTTTCATTTTGGTGTTAAGAAATCTTGTATTTCAGGGGTTTGTGACGCAACAAATATGAATTTTTGGTGATAAAAATATGACAAATGAATAAAAATCAACGCAAATTAATGTAACCCTCCAGCGGTTTCGACAAGAAATCTCGTTAATCAAGATCTGTCGAATTTAGCTAATAATGAGATGTTTTATTTTCAAGAATACCGGTTGAATTCCGATTGATGAAGATGTTGCCGTTTTTTGATGATGATGAGATCAATATCATATCATTTTTTTGTATCTCGTCCATCAATATATGATCAGTTTCTCTAATGACGTCATACCTCGTCGAGACAACCGACAGAAGGGTTAAGGATGATGAACAAAGGAAACTATTATACACTAAAAGATTTCATTTGTCCATTGATTGATAGCTAATTTAAATATAATTTTGTATTTGTCAACGTACCAGACATCGTGTATTTATGCTCCTTATGACTATGCCACAATTTTTCTTATGTTAGTTAAGGCAGGTGTTCCAAACATTGCCTACCCTAACTATTTCTATGTATCTCAACCTCCTGGGTTGGGAAATAAAGCTGGAACCTAAATGAATGTCACTAGGAACTATCTACTTCGGTTTCCAGAGATCAAATACCTTTTTTACATATGTCAGTTTAAGTTAACTAGTAAAACTACAAACCGTTTTCCAAGAGAATTTTCAAGAGTGGGTACCTAATAACGCCTACCCCTATTCGTATTACCTCCCATCAGGCGAAATGAGGAGCTACTCGAGTAAAAACGAGTTGCTAATAGAGCATGCATACAGGAGTTATACAAAAATATGGAAACATCTAAAAATCATGCAACCTTGCATAATATGGTGTAGGAAAACGGTTGGCATTCAAAACAGCTTGCAGTCTTCTTGAAATGGATAAATACAATTCCTGTATGCTTGTCATGGGAATCTTGTACCTTTCTTTCTGCAAAACGGTGGCAAGTTCAGATAACGATGATGGCGGTGGATAACGATCACGCACTTTCCTCTCCAATGTAGACCACAAAGATTCAATAATATTGAGGTCTCGTGACTGGTGGTCAGGGGAGGTGTGGCAAATCATCCTCGTGCTCAGAAAACCAGTCCGGGACGACGTGAGCTGTGTGAACAGGAACTTTGTCGTCTTGGAAGACACCATCACCAATGGGGAACAAAGTTTGTACCATGGGATGGACTTGATAGGCCAAAATGTTCACATAATACTTGGTCTTAGTGTGCCTTTGCAGAGTAATTGTGGGCATCATAGAAAACCACGATATGGCTGCCCAAACCATTATAAAACCCCCGCCATGTTTCACTCTTGGCAACAAGCAGTCTGTCTTATTGCCTTGGGATGGCGCTCGCCAGACGTAAACTAGGCCAGAAGTGGGAAACAATCTGAAACAAGACACATCCAACCATATTACTGTCTTCAATTGCTCTATAGTCCAGGATTTATGACTTAAACACCACTGTTTCCTGTAACAGGCATTAGCATCACTGTTGAATGGTTTTGAATTGCAGCTCGGCCAGAAATGCCCTGCTTATGGAGCTCCCTTCTTATTCTTTTGGTACTCACAGCGTTTGTGAGCACAACATTCATTTCAGCAGTAATTTTTTTCAGCTGTGGTCTTCTTACTTTTTGTCACATTCCTCTTTAATGATCATCTTATACGATCACAAAACACACTTTCGTCCGTGCTGTGATTTAGCGGATGATGTTTTTCCGCCTTTCAAATATGCGGAATAAATCTTAGATACAGTACGTCTTGAAAACACTAAACCCTTCGGCTAACTTGCTTATGGAAGCACCCACCAGACGAGCTCCAACAATTTACCCACGCTCGAAGTCTTTTAGCTCTGACATAATGCAATCACAACTTCACAGAACAGTGCCCCGACAACGACTGTCCTGCGCAGCGTATTTACGACGTTGTATAGGTGGCGACAGAGGCGAAAACACAAGCGCCACCTACTCATTTCACTAGAATAAACATTTCTTTTCAAGTATGTATTTCACAAGGTATTTCTATATTTTTGTCCAACACCTGTACTTACATTTAGTATTGAATGTACTTTCAAGTCGTATAAACGAATTTATGATATGGAAACACTTACCTGGATATTCCCTGCATGGATTGGAGACAAAAAATACGTTCATCACAGCCTCAAATGCTTAAGATGCAATAGGGTGGTTGACATAACTGATAGGAAACTTGCCGGTGGCGCTACGTGTGGCAAAACCCTAGATTATCAAGGTAACTACATAAACTCATAGATGTCGCGCATAGTAGCTTGCAAACGGTAGTAGGCGATATTAAACACAGGAGCGATATTTGGAACACCTACCATAAATATATGAACTTATGAAGAAATAATAGAGGTGTTTACAAGTAAATTTGTTTAAAATGTTCTTGTATTATAAGAAAGTATTTACCAGGCCGCGGGGTCTCACAAAGGTTGTTAACCATTGTAGTAGAACATCTGGATTGAGCATGCAGACTTACGTAATCCACATGTTTATACCGTTTAGTTTTATGTTCTCTATAACCACTTAAAGTTCTGACGGCAAATTTCGAAACACTCAAAATAATTATTTAAAACAAAAAGGTTTTATACAAATCGGATTTTTTTACTTGAAACAAATATATACTGTTGATAGTATTTATACATTTCAAGTAAATAGCTGTCATCATTGAGATTACAAATGCAAGAATTCTCTGTTTTTGCCAAATTTAACGATAATTAGAATCTGGTGGTAATCTTTGGTGAGAAAATGTGCCAAAAGGCGGACAAACAGTGGCAAGTTAGGGATAGCGCTTCCCAAATTCTCTCTGTAGATATTCGCAGATTGACCAAATAAGGTTAGTTTTTGTGCCCCACATAAGTAAATGTTTACTTCCCTTCTTTCTGTGATATTCATGTCACGTTGATGGGGAGGCTTTCTGTTTTTTCGTTCTCTATCGCTTTACGCATGGCAAGCGGAAAAGATTCGTGGAAATCGATGTACAGGTTGTACAGAAATGAACATCGGAAAAACTTGAGTGCATTATGTCTCATAATTCCATCATGAGCGAAACCATCAACTTGAAGCGAAATCAGGCAACTAGTTAAGGGGTTTAATGATATCACCATTTATATATATCGCGCTTGTGGTCAACGAAATTTAATGGCCAGGATTTGGAAGCAAATTGTACCTTGAATTTCTTGAAAGATGGATAAAAGAGAAGGCCCTGAACCTAAATTGGAACTTGTAGGTAAACAATTAATTAACTTCCACTGGAGTGGGGTATTAATGACATTCTGGGATAGATCTCGAAGGGAAAGATTCAAGTACCACATTTCGTCATTTTCAATTACGATCAGATGACGAAAATTGAAATTTGTAGGGTTCCGTAACAAGGAAAATTAACTCCTAGAAACAGACTTTCTCTCCTGGTGCGTCAAATTCAGAAGTCAACGTTGAATGACTACCAGTGCTAATTTTTCTCAATGTAGGAAGTAACATTTCGTACAATTTGTTTCGTTCATTGATGGGTCATTCTGAAATTAAGTGGAAATTTGACAGTCAAAACTTTTGAAAAATAAAATTAAAGTTTTATTATTTATTTTATGTATTTAGTGTTCTGTTAGGGCAAAGGAAGTTGTACAACCATCAAACAGAGGTCAAGAAAGCAAATTAAAGCCAATTTTTTATTTCCTTAAAACATGGAGGTGACATATAGTCCCATGGAGGTGACATTCATGGGAATGGAGCTACAAGTGTTTGCATGGAGGTGACAAAATGTTTCAGTTTCATCTAACACAGTGTAATGTCTTCAGGTATTTCATAAAAAATGAACTGTTCATGAGTGATCATTGTCAGTTGTTTTAAAATGGCCACAACCTCATCTTGCACTGTTGCTTCACATTCTTTGGAAAAGAACAAATTTGTTTTTGGTGTCATGTCATCTTGACATGAAGGGGATCTGGTAAGAAGCTTCAAAACATTCCGAGACATTTGCCACATAATAGCAAACACTCTTTCTACCAAATGCTTTGACAATTATATATTCATTAAATGCACTTGAGTCAGGTCGTAAAGATTCAAACAATGAGCAGAACATTAAGTTTTTCGCTGTTTTCAATTTCCCTACCTATGTAATGTGATTTGGTCGTCTGAACCTCTGAAATGCACACTTTGTATCTCCTTGGTGTACTTACATTAATAATTTTTGTTGAAATCAACATGTATCAGTATCTTATCTGTTCCGAGGTTATTTTTTAGGTTGAAAATTGACCTGTATTGGACTATTTGCAAACATACTTCATGAAATGAGGAAGCATATGATTGAATTTACTAACTAGTTCTTTGACTTTTATTTCTACTTTTGATTTAACCACTTTCTTAGCTGACTTTTTTATTCCTTTAACTAAACTTTACTTCTTTCCTCTTTCATTGCTCAACGCATGTAATTACATTTTCAAAATCATTTGTCTCAACGTATTTGTTAATGCACTTCTTACATCTCCTTTCTAGACATTCTTCTTTACTTTTTACTGCATCCTGACAGCAGAAATTTAACCATCTGGTCTAAATCATTGTAATTAAAAACTTTGAGACTTTTTAATTTTTCAAAAATTAAAAACATTTTCATGCTTTTCACATGCACATGTTTTTTACATCAGGTTGCAATATCTAAAATGGTAAAAAAACAGAACATTGAGTATGGAATATTATAGCCAGATTCTACTTCAACTTTTTATGGAGATTTTAAGATTTCCCATTAGGGTTCTCTTTTGTTTTTAGTATTAGTCCTTAATGCCTGGTTCCATACGGCTGACATCTTACTCAAAAAACTTCACGATGTCAGATCTTATTCTCATTTTATTTTTTGTTTGGTATGTGCTTGTCTCTTTATTACTTTTCAATGTTTTTCTCACTATATTTTATTCAATTTTCCCATTATGGACTAAAGTGGGATCTTGTGCAAACTTTGATACTTTATAATTATTTTCCCAGACAGTACCAAACCAAATGATTTTTGACCTTTCCTTTATTTTGTACTGTAATTTTTCTCTACCTGGGTAGTTAACGCAGCTCCAAATTCAGGATTTTTACTCTAGGAGAAACTTTTACTCAACGTAAAAGATTTTCGACCTTCTGCTGTGGACTGTTCATATTTTTACACTTATCTTTCAAACAATAGTTCCTCTTATATTTCTCCTCATTTGTATTGAGCTTCATTTTTTCTTTATTTTCTTTTTCAAGTTCCTTAATCTTAATCGTTCAGTAGGACTTTGATTTGTTTCTTTTAGCTAGCCCTTTTCTGCCTCTTTCCGTGTTGCTTACTACTTTCCCAATAACAGCTACACTTTGAAGGCCTACACCAACAGCTTCTACTAGGTCAACTAGTTCACTGTTTGGTGGAATATTAATTTCCTTTTTTTCTTCAACGCAAGATTTTCTTGTTTTTTGAACCCATTTTTTTTTTTTTTACTGAGCTCTCTTTTCTGTTGGAAAGTACTGAAATATCTTTTATTTTTCCTTCTTCTTTACTTCTATAATATCTCTCCAACTCCTTTTTAAATTCTACATACAGTTCTGGATCATTTTTAATTCGATTTCTTTTTTGCTCAGACTCCTTCCTGATTTTACTAAATTTGATTACATCAGATTTCTTATACATGGTACCAAATAGTCAGATTGACCTTGTACCATGTCAGAAACTTCAAAGAGAATTTCAGTCATGAGGATACTTAAATTATCTCCCTACACTCAGTGACATATTTCATATTTTTAAAGAAAAATTAAAGATTCTATTAACATACATAATCAGACTCAAAGTTACAAGTGTTCAAACATTGTAAATCAAATAAAACTGGTAGCTGACACTACAGGTTCAAATCAGAATCAATTGGCAGGTTAAATCAGTACAGGATAGAGAAAACACAATTGGACTCCTTATTTGTTTACCTAAGATTGTTCTTACTTTAATAAATAACCATTTAGAATCAATTTTTAACCATATGTCACTGTAAAATTTCTCATAAGAAATATTTGTTCACCTCCATGTATGCCTGTCACCTCCATGTTGGAACTTAGCCATGGAGGTGACATCCATGGAGGTGACATTTCAATGGGTAAACCACATTTTAGCCTAACATAAAAGAATCCCAGCCACGTGCTTTGATTTCCAGATTATTTTATACAATTTCTAACTATCTGTTGAAAAAAGTTCAGCAATAAATGAAAGAACATTAAATTAAAAAATGCCATGGAGGTGACATTGTAAAAAGAACTCATGAGTTTTCAAATATAAAGATAAGAAACAGACAAAATAATACTTACTATTGAGTCTAAGATATCTTACAGTAAGGATAGCTGATTAGAGCTTCTTTTAATTACACTTTCAGACATGTGCTGCTTTCTAGTAACTTTTTTAAAGGTTATTTACATTTTATGCAGAGCTGACAAAAATAGCAGGGACAAAGGAATTTACTGATTTTTCAATATTAAATTTAATTAAAAATATAATAATTTCAAGTGCATTGTGTAACAATAAGACTCTTAACACTAAATAGAGCTACTAAATAAAGGAATTTCTTACACTGTTTAAGTTTCAACTATATCTAAACCTAGAAACAGGGCTAGGGACGGCCATGGAGGTGACATTTTCCATGGTTAATTTACTTTTTCAATTATAAATATGCAAATATTTATTCTTTTAACACTATTTGATGAAAATATACCTTAATTAAGATATATTACTACTGTATAAAAATAAATTAATGCATAAAATTCATAAAAAAAGTACAGGTGACTCAAATTTCCACTTAATTTCAGAATGACCCTGATATAGACTGAAGACTTAACTGCTTGTTTTAGCAATCTTAATTTTCTTTCTATATCGAGTAAAAAGATATTCTTATGCGAAGCGTCACGCACAGCTCAGTTGAAAGTAAACTACTATTTGAATTTAATCAGTTGCCAGAGCCGCGCGAGTTATTTTCATACATGGACTGATGCCATCACAGTCAAACTAAAGATATGATCAACATCTAAAAAAACGACTGAGATTAATAACCAGCATTTATGGTAAAAATCTTTTTAAAAATAATTTTTAAATTCATATCAATGAACGAAACGAACCGTACGAAATGCTACGTCCTGTATCCAGAAAAATTAGAACTTGTAGTTAGTTATTCAACGTAGACTTCTGAATTCGACGCACCAGGAGAGAAAGTCTGTTTTTAGAAGTTGTAGATCGTCATGGCAACGGAATGATAGGTAAAGTTAGACGACCATTAGAGCTACAGAGAAAGGAAAAGAAATGGATATAAGGTGAGAGGAAATTTCTCATATTTATAGAAATATTTGTGCAGTTTTATTTTTGTGAGGATGTTTTTTTGTCTCATATTATTTGAGAAATGAATTTTCGATAGTTGTTGATAAATATGAGTTATAAGCTAAGACCAGCGCATAGCATCTATGCTAAACTTCCTTAAACTTATCTATCAATGGCAAAATATTGCTACCATTATTTTTATACAGTACAGCTTCAGTCTACGTTTATAGCGATGGCAACGGCTATGGCGCTTTTTTTTTGGTGAACTTCTTAAGTCGCCAAGGAAAGGTTTATTCCAAATAAACCAATGAAATCAAACGGATTTTGAAAGAATTTTCTAGAATATTCAAAATGAAAATTTAAACTTTCCTCAGGCTGGTAGTACAGATGGGTTGCCTCAACTCGCTACTAGAAGTGTGCCAAGAAAAGCGCCAAAACCCTTGTCACCGCTATAAACGTAAACTGAAGCTGTACTTTTTATACATTCCAATTTTTATAATATACCGAAGTTAGTATTATATTGCATAACCTGAAAAGAAATTACGTAAAATTAAATTGAGTCGTAAAATTCTTGTTTTATGTTCTTGTATAAAAATAATAGCTCTACATATGACACAAAATTTTCTTTACCATACATGACAACTCTTAAAATATATTTGGTTAGTTCTGCGTATCAGTTTATATAAAAAAACGTGCAGTGTGCCTTTTTACTCTTTAACCGCAAGTCTTTTCGATCCTCACTGTATTGCTCCTCTCAATATATCTCGATTATTTCTTATTTTTTCACACTCCTTGTGATGTAATAACTATTACATCGAGTTCAAAGTTCGCACATCATAAGGTTGCATGCTCAAATCAAATTTAAGTCCAACTGCACAGTTCTATTTTAACATCTATTTATTGACACAAAGACAGGATACTAACACGATGGCAATGAAACAAAGGCGCCAGGATAGGTCCATTCCAACGTAGTCTTCATTCGACCACATTCCAAATCAATCTGGCGAATTCCCCATCGGGCAGGGAAGATGGGCGTTTAAAATTCCCTTTCATAGGGATTATCACAAGATCTGTGGCTAAGTTGCCACACTCCTGGTGGTTGTCTCGACTAAGTAGATCGTCATTAGCAAAAATTGACCAGATATAGATGAACGATATATCTCTTCGAAACCACTTTTAGGGTTAATCTCCAAGAAGCGTGATACATCGAGGGATTACTCTACTGCAGCACTCGTAAATCGCATGATGGTCCGAGAGAAAAACCACCTCCTTTCTACCAGGATAGTGACCAGGTGTTTTCTTTTGCAGATAACGCATTTGAGGTGCCCGTCTCTTACCCCTAAATAAGTCGTCGATATGGGGAAAGGCATAGCGTTCAAAGACGCTCTGAAAAAGTGGTCGGAAAAGACTGCAGAGAACACAGCGGAAGCGACAATCGTGAAACTCAACGGCTGGATACCGTCCATCGACAAGCTGGACGCTTCCCTGGGGACGCTCACCAACTGCGAAAAGCTGTCGCTCTCGACCAACATGATCGACAAGCTGACCAACCTCAACCTCCTCCCCAAAGTCAAGATCTTGTCGGTAGGCCGCAACAACCTGAAGAGCCTGAACGGCATCGAAGGCCTGGCCGAAACCCTGGAGGAGCTGTGGGTCTCGTACAACAACATCGACAAGCTGAAGCCCTTGGCCAGCTTGAAGAACCTGAAGGTGCTGTACATGTCCAACAACAACGTGAAGGACATCAACGAGCTGAAGCACCTGGCGGAGTTGGAACACATGGAGGATTTGGTCCTGAAGGGATGCCCGGTCGAGACCTCTCTCGCTGAGAATTACCGGACCAAAGTTGCAGAGGTGCTTCCTCAATTGAAGAAGCTGGACGGGACTTCTTTGATTACTGCTGAACCGACCGAAGCAATTGAATAGATGTGATTTATTTATTCCTCAAATTTTGAACTTTTGCAGAAACGATAGTAACAGAACAACAATTTTAACTCTTGTCACTGATGTTTACAAAATGGTTTAATAAACCAAACAGAATTTTAAACCTCCGGGTGGGGCTGTCTAGAAGAGGTTTCTTGTCATTAGCAACATGCCAGATATTCATGTCTCGTCATTAGAAGAAAACTCATCAAACCTCGATGACGTCATCAAAAAATCGGCAATGTTTTGATGGCGAGTTATCTCGTCATTAGTAAAATTGATTGGATCCTGATAGACGATTTATCTCATCGAAACCACCAGAAGGGTAAAGTGTAATGAAATTTCATTTTTTTTCTTGTGTTTAGCTGTGTAACCTGTGTGTGTTGCCCTTATATTTTTTAGTTCGTTTACAGTGGAGTCGATATATTAAACGAACAACAATTTTACTTATCAGTGATGCTTGATAAAAGTGGTTTTATGAACATACAGAAAATTTTAAACATAAAAAAATTGCGGTTTATTTATCTTGTGTGTCTCTGTGTAACCTGTGTGCTGCTCTTATTATTTTAGTTTTCTTACAGTGGAATCGATGTGTTAAGACGAACAGCAATGTTATTTGTTTGTTGACAGTGATGTTAACAAAATGGTTTAATAAACTTAACAGTAACAAAATTTTCTGTTTATATCCTGTGTTTAGCTGTGTGTTGACCTTTATTTCGGACGGTTTTACTGTGTAATTGATGTGTTAATACTTGTGTTGTTTAATGAACATAACAGAACTTTAAAAAGTGTAACAAGATTTTAGTTAATACATTTATATGTATCTGTGGATGCTTAAAATGTATACCTGCTTTAAAGCAAATAAAAATGTGTTTTGGATTAATTGCCTCAAACATTGTGTATGTATTCCACTTACGGAAGCTGTCGGATTCAGTTAAAGCAGCGCCACCTATTTGTGTTAACATTTATTCGACGAGATTAAGGTTTATAAAGAAATTCGGCTCCAATACATCGATGTTTTTTTATAGGACATCAATGTTTTGAAAACATCGACATCGATGTCGCATCCCTTCTTTTCAGACCCTTCAACCTTGGCCACTTTGGTCTAAAAGCATGTTTAATTAGCCGATTATAAAAATTATGCTACTAGGTTATTTTTAAAAATTTTTAAACCGTACTTTTTTCATTTAAAAATAAAAAATCGACAACGTAAAAACATTGACACATATAAACATCGACTCCAATACATCGATGTTAAACCATCGACTCCAATACATCAATGTTAAAACCATCACTAACCAAAGAAAGATTCTATCATAAGGCAAACACCAATAGAATCTTTCGAAAGGTTGAAATAATCCATGGATTCTTAAGAAATATGTTGTAATTTAGTCATTAAAAGTTTTGGGGATTAGAGCAATGCAATTCTATTCGGAAATCTCTTGACGCTCAGAGGGGTGAAGCACAGATTATTGATGTGACTTGAAAGGGGGGGGGGTTAGTTTTTCTAGCGCAATACCCTAAAGATGACCGTATAACAAACAATTGGTAAGTTGTGTCGCGGACTCAAACCGTAGTTTTAACGTCAACACTCGGGCCTGATGTTGGCTTATAGAATGAATGAAGGAAGATTGAGTTATTGTTTATTGTGAATATTCAGTGATTAATTTACAGTTTGAGAGAGAGAGAGAGATTAAAGTGCAGTGTGATTAAAAGAAGGATAAATGTATTGATTAAAGGCCTGTGGTTGTAGCTCTTGAATAACACCACCTACGCAGCCGTCACTCCACGCAATCCAAAATTACATTATCCCAAAGCAGTATAATTTTTACGTATTTTACGCTGTCAGTACGCTTGCGCATGCGCACTCGGTCCGAAGGTCATGCCAGTTACGGACATTCTTTGTCTATACGACGCTATATACACTAGGGATGCGACATCGACAACAAAACATCGATGTTCAAAATTAAAACATCGATGTTCAAAATTAAAACATCGATGTTCAAAATGAAACATTGATGCTGATAATACATCGCCCAAAAACCATCCATGTTTTAAACATCGACAGTTTGATTCAACGCCAAAAAACATCAGTGTATTTAAACTCCGCCCCATTTCTTCAAACTGGTTTAGCAACCTCTAACATTAATGTTCGCCTGAGGAGGAAGATTTAATTTGCCAGTTGCCGTGTTTATTAATTTATCAAAACAAAGTCGGAGAAATTAATAAGAACACTTAACAAATTTTTTATTTTCAAATTGAATAGTATAAAAGAAAATATTTACAACACTTTAACATAGGTACTACTAACAATAAATATAGGTAGGTTGGTACATAACAAAAATTATTACTAGTTATTAGTAATTATTTATCAACTTACAGGGAGAAACATAACAAACTTATTTTTTATGTCCTGTAAATAAAAAATATTAGGGCCTATAATTAATATAGTCCCCAATATTTGTTATTTGCGGTTTGTAATAAAGGAAGTTTGTTTAACTTTCTCCACCTTAAGCCGACTTCTTTTTTCACTAACTATCCCATCAGTTAGGGAAAAAAAACTCTTTCTGATGGGACGGATGTCGCCATCAATGACAAATACTTAGTTACACGGTTAATGTATCTTAATTCTTACTTTGGTACTTTTTTCATTCAAAAATGGAACACCGACAACGTAAAAATATCAATTTAAAAAAAACATCGGCTCCAATAAATCGATGGTAAATACGTCGAGGTTTTATAAAACATCGTTTTGAAAACATCGACATCGATGTCGCATCCCTAATCACACTATATAGAGAAAATTATTTGGCCACTGCAGAAATTTGGAGGAAGAGGATTCATCTTAGTGTATGGTTGTTTTCGTGGTTAAGACTCGGCCCATTGCTTTAGGTACCTGGTACCATGAATGCTGACGGGTACCTCGACGTTCTGGACAATTCGCTACACTATGCAATGCTACGGCGATGATGGTTGTTTCTTCCAACAGGATAGAGCTCCATGTCATACTGCAAAACGCGTGCTGGAATGGTTTCCTGCAAAAATGAAGTGAATTTTCTTGACTGGCCTGTTCAGAGCCCCGATCTCAATCCGATCGAGCTTTTGTAGGGCAAACTGGTGCGACGCGTACGACACCGCCACGCACGCCAGTCTTCACAACAATCTCTTCTCACAACCTTACAAGAATCATGTCAAGCTATTCCTGCCCAGCCTTATAGAGAACGTGTGGAAAGTATACCATGTGTTGCAGATGTAATACAAGCAAAAGGAGAGCCTACCCAATATCCATTGCTAAATATGATAATAAAGTACTTTTTTCTGAGAAACTTGCATTGTCCAAATGCTTTTATCCATATAGTGTATATTTTCTGGATATTTTGAGTTCTAAGATTATGAGACAAAACAGCTGTAACGCTATTCTGTAATGCTGCATGCTCTTCAGTGCTGTTCCGATTTTAATGACAAATTCACGTAAAAAACAACAGTAAAGCGATAAACCAATTACAAAACAAGACAAGATGGAATCAACATGGAACTTGTAAAATGAACCTTACATCTGGGTAATTTGTGATTAACGAGTTACTGTTTTGAATTTTCCATTGGGCTGATTGTTATTTTTGTATTTGTTTTTAAAAAAGTACTTAAGACGTAAATTCTTCAATCTTCCTAGAAAAGGCAAGCTTTTGCAATGGATCAAAAGACTGAACTAGAGAAAGCACTGAATGCGTTTATGACTTATGAAGATTATCTGGATTCCATGCTTACCAAAGACGATTTGATGTTTCTGGAGGTAATTTTTGAACAGCCCAATAGATTTAATATTTGTATTATAACCGTTAAATTTTTATTTATTTGCCGTATTTGAAAACCATGTGCACGTTTAGATAGTATAAGGTTTAAAGAAACTGAATGGTGATATGGTAATTCTTCCAATGGGGCCTCAAGGTTTAAGAATGAATGACCTGTAAAAAGACAGGTACACTGTGAGGAAGACAAGTTCACAGGGTTTCCACAGATTTTATCGCCAAGAAAATTTATGGTTTTTATATTTTGTGGATCTGCACTTTCTTGTTATTTGAAATATTGGCTCACCAATCGTTGAATTATAATGGTATTTTTAAATGGCATTTATGAGAGAACAGTTAGTTATTAAGATAATTTATGAACTAATTTCACCACAAACACATATAATTGGGGGTTGATTTAATAAAGATAAGAAGGGGAGAGGTCTTGGTGTAGAACTGAGTTAATCTATAGACAACTTTTAATATTGTTATTCGCTTTTCTAAGGAATGGGAAAACGTGTCTTCCTTTATCTGAGTCTTCCCATTCAATTTACAGCGTTTAAAAGTATGCCATCGAAAAGGCATGTGAAAGAAAGTAATATAGTTTCTTTAAAGAAAGCGATGTTAGTTTGCCTCTGCATGTAATTTTTCTGGCTCATAAATTTTAAATAAGGGTTCAATAGTTTGTTGATAGGTATCTAAAATTAATTACATCCGTCTGTTAAAACTGTTATTAAATTTCTGCATAAATTTGTTGGTAATTCTTAAAATAATTCTTGAAATAAATTTAGTTTCGTCCTCACCATGTTAATCCAAGAAAGGCCCGGTGCAGACATCCGGTTTTTCAACGTGTGGCGCTGCTACGGCACCGAAGCCCAACTATGCACACATAACCCTGAAATAACGCAAGTACTCATTTCGCGCGATTTGCGGTACATATTCTTTCGAATAAAACGTGTTAATTTCGCTTACTTGGTGTAAAAAAAAGTATATTTTGAAACAAAATAGACGTTACTGGATACAACTATTTATTAATTATTATTTATATTCCATACATTTATGAAAACAAGATACTTCAGACCGGAGAAGCATGTGCGGCGAGCTGCGGCGCCGTGGGGAACTGCGGTACAAATTGCACGCAAGTTGGACTTGTGGCGCCGAATTCATGTGTGCACTACTCCATTGGATCTAATGCATCTCAGACCGCACTTGCGTTGCGGTAGAGGCGCCGCACGGTAAAAAGCCGGATGTGTGCACCGGGCCTTAAACGTTTTCAAGCAGACATATTATATCGTCGGCTTAGAGCAGATTCCATAAACTGACAGCGCCATAAAACCCAAAGATCCTATTTAACACAATCCATAAACTGACACTGAATGATTATTTTCATATTCATTCAGACATTTTCGTACTGACGAGAACTAAATTGTCTTTTGTTTTCGGGTTGAAAGAAAATATAACACTATATATCAAGAAGCTTATAATTTTTTTTTGACCTAAAAACTAGTAGTTAGTCTTTAATCGGTTGACCTGTAAACTTTTTTTGTCAGTTAATGAGTTTCTGATCCAAACCGACGATATTTTCTTAGCAGAGAGTGACCATTCGTTATATTTCAATCGGTTGCCCTGTTTTTAACTATAATTGCAGATTCAATTCTTCTATTTCAATATTGCGGTATTTGATTGGTGAAAAAAATTCAAATATTTTAAAGCATTTGGACGCCATTGGCTTTTTAAAAAAATGTATAATGCCTTCACCTTTCGTGTCACGTAGAATTGAGTACATTTTATCGGAAATATTAACTCTTCGTGTTGTTGATCTACATGATTACAAATCTCTTCATTGAATCGCATTCATGAATTATACGATGCATCACTCATATTTCGAATAATTAGGAATTAATCCCAGATTATTCATTCCTTCATCCATCTTCACCAAAATCATTTCGTAAGAATTTGACCCTGTGAGCACACCCCATAAATACATCCTTGTCCTTGATGAGTGCATTTTCGATATTCTAATTCAAATCAAGAACAAACTAGTTCGAATCACTGCCGTTGTACTGCTCCAGTGTGACGTAAATTCGTTTATCTACCTAACTACATATTGATGTATATATTTTATACTATACATCATATCGCACCCAAGCAAGAAAAGTGACACAAGTCAAAAAATAAAAATGTTGATGTTATGTCATTGAAAAATATGTATGAGGCTCCCCAGCGTGTTATATTACTATTCTATCGAATATAATAGAAGTTACCACCATAAATACTTAACTAAAATTTAAAAGAAGCTTATACTATTTCAATATAAGTTTATATTATCCTTTAAGTTGATGTTCCTCAAATTCTGCAAATCTGAGTTGTGACACTTATCATGCCGGGGTGCGATATGCTTTACTGGTTCGAATCGGGGTTCGGGCATGGATGTTTGTATGCGTATGGTGAAGAGGCAGGCTGTTGCTCCTTAAATCAGTCGTGGCCGAAAGTCCTCACGTTGGGTTGGTGTGGAAGTTTGGAGAGTGGGGTGCCAGCTCAGATGCTGTCTCGTCATCTGACCGTGGTTCACAATTACGTGGCGGTACACTGAACGGCTTAGGCTGGGACGGTGATAACTAATTGAATATACATCATATGCTACTGGCCCATGATGTTTTGAATCAACAACTCATCAAATAAATATGTCTTAAGTAATAATTATTCATTTTGTACTGCCCAGGCATGTTTGTAGTAATTTCATGTGTCTTCGGTTATAATTTGATTTTTGTTATGGGGTAGCTTGTCCTTCTTTGGATCTTGCGCCATAAAATTCAAATAGCCCACCAACTTTAAATGGCCAACCAAGCAAATAATGAAAAAGTGTAAATGCTCTCATGGCCCTAAGTATGCAAATGCTTATAATGTACCTTCATGACAGGAAAGACTGTGCCTGTGTGTACCGCGTGTGTGGTGCCTCTTGCTATTTGCCATATTTTAATTGATTTTGTTCTCTGTTTAATCTGCACATACAGTACGTTTTGATTAAAATAATGTAAACTTGCATGATTTGATTGGGTAGAATCTTCTCACAAATCTTTTTAAACTTTTACATGCTATAAAATTTTCTAATTTCTTCTAGTGTTTTTATCCTACCCCTTTTAAACTCCTTATTTTATTGAAATTTTTTAAATCACTAGTCACTAGGGCAGACGAAAAGGGTGTTGGTTCTGCATCTGATGATGAGTTTGAATATTTTTACTGTCATTTTTGTGCATTTTTCACGTTTTTAAACCGACTTTTATCATTGTTCGTGCTATCAGTTTTTAACTACCTTACACATCTTTTATTGGGATATGTTCTGTCTTGTGTTTGGCGCAACTTGTGCGGTTTTGGACTTCGTGCCATAAACCCCAAACCAACCAATCTACCTTCACGGCTGTCGAGTTTAATGCAAACGTTTCTGAACTGCATTCCACGCACTTCTTTGCAAAATCGCATCGGACAAGCAGCAGAAATGACGTTAATTCTCTTCAGCTGCGTCGTTGGAAAATTGTGAACTCCAGATTTAATCGAGGTCGTGACTATTATCGCGGACCGAGCATAACCGGGCTTTTGTCCCGGCTTTTTCTCGATCCATTAAAAGCAATACGCGGAAAAAAGAGCCCTGCACAACACCGAGTGAGGTCAGGATGATTTAGAAGACAACACAACGTCCCTTCGAGTTCCCTCTCTCGCTCAGCCGTAATGTGTCACGTTTTGCTATCATCAACTTAATGACAGATTGCCCCCAGAAATTCCTCGCGAAGAGATCAACTAACCAAATAAAACCCATGACATATTGACACTGCAAACCGCCGCAGCGTAGACGGTGCTTAAGTGCGTTCTTAAAAGGCAACAGATTTTGCCAGACTATTTGCTCTTCAGCAATTCGGAGGATAGGAAGAAAGAAAATATTTGTTTTATATTTTTACCATGAATCGTGCAGGTGGTTAAATTACCTAGGGCTAGAGAAATACCTTTCGGGGGAAAGGAATTTTTCGTTCCCGAATGGCTGAAGTGGAATTTTTCCCCCCTGAAGTTTGTATGTTTGAGGAAATGACAGAGTGGTCTTTTTTTAATCTTAAATGGTGGCCTGCAAATGAGCGTTGCACGAAGTGTAGTATACGGAATGGGTATTCGCCGGGCGTGTTGCATTAAGATTACTGTTTCTTCGTGGTATCTTTAAGGTTTTACTGAGTAGAGGATCGAGAGACTCAGATGCAGGACCTTTCATGACGCATTATCCTGCCACGTGCAAACCTCAATAAGCCGTCTTCTTCACAAAACTTGGCAAAATATGACCCTTGCCTAAGCTTAACAGACTAACCAACCTTCTTTACAAAAGCGTTTATTTTTCCAAAGATATAGTCTCTATTGCAATACCTTTTTTGAATATTTAAATGTAATTTGTGTACAAAATGTCCAGATCCATCAGTATCGTTTATCAAAATCACGAAAAGAACTTAAAAGTATGTTGTTGTTCTTATCCCAATCGGAGACAATACAAGTACTCACTTGTCTTGGTTGGAAGCTGCATGGTATCACTTATCCTACATGAAAGTGCATAAACTCACTTATCCTACTAGGAAGCTACATTATATCAACACATTTATCCTACTTGAAGCTTCATGGTCTCATTTTTACTACTTTGAAACTACATGAAAGTGTTTTGTCAAGCTAGAATCCACGAGTTCATGTGCCTTCATAAAATTCAAGACGAGCATAGTATTAAAATAAATAACCTCTCAGAACAACTCCAGACAATCAGCAAAGTGGCCAGGAGAAGATATGTTGCTCCATGTTGAATTTCCGATAGGTCGGAAAACCTTAAAACCAGAATCAAATTAAATTTATCTCAAATGTCCATTTCCAGTCTAGAGATGGTCACCAATACCCTCGAATTCGAGAGCACCTCCAGAAGGTTTTCTCTAGCACCAGCTATGGGTGGGAGGTATGTTCCAAGAGGTATTGTTTTCAAGTCTCATTTTCGCAACAAAAAAAAAGTCATAAGTAGGGCAACTTTTTGCAACAAATGCAACTTTTTTTCACCCGTTCCGCGCAGCATGTTAAGTACTAAAACTGATATTCCTCCAACATGGGGTGTATTGTAAATGAGTTATAACCGCAACATAAATGTAACTTTCTGTATAAATGCAACTTTTTGCATAAATGCAACCACCTCCAACTTTTTAAAATTTAGCTTAAAATGAATTAATATGAAATTACTATTTCATTTTTTGCCATCTGAATCAACCCTTTGATCACGTGTGAACGCCACACGTGATCTTTCGAACGCCGAAGCAAGAAGTTCACGGAAAGAAGTTGTTCGTCCTAACAGACGAAAGTGAAATAAATGGCAAAAACTACTTCAACACATTGATTGGCGCTCTTGGTAATCCAGAGGAAACTTGCGTAATCGACTGCAGAGTTTGCGAGGTGAGTGTCGATCATCAATATGTTGTTCGACTTGTAGATGACGTTTTAAAATCTCTGAAATGTTGAGTGAAAGGATTTTGCTCTTCTGCTATCCGATACAGCACATTATATGACTGCGGCTGACGCAGTTTTTCAATGTTAAAGAAATTACTGGCCAAGGATAGGCCATTCAACGTTTTTCTGTTTTTTATGATGGATTATAAAACTGTTGTACACGACTGAAATTGTCAATATATTTTGAATTTTTTCATTTTTTACGAATAATTTATTTTAGATTTTAGTGAATCAGAAATAAGTGCAACTTTATTTCCACAAATGCATCTTAAGGGAATGATAAATGCAACTCTTCCCATTTTTACTGCAACAAAAAAGTTGCCCTAGTCATAAGTCAGAGATGCAATTAATTGGTTGACTGGTTGATTAGACTTATTGGCGAAAGGGTAGTGTTTGGCTAAGCTACGTCAAAGCACGAGAGACAACGTCGTGCAATGGACAAACGCGTTCAATGAAAGTGTTACTGACGCATCAGAGAGAAATTCACCTAGGGAGGAATCGAACCTGAGCCACCTATAACTTACAGGTTGCTGGCACAATGGGCAAACCAATCTAGTCACAGGGGACTCAGTAATTGATTGCAATACCTCTCTGATACACTCCTTTGCCAAGTTGTCTGCTATTTATTTTCCGCTAAGATCCTCCCCAAGGCTGGAAAGGTTTGGGGGCTAAGTCGGATTTCCCCAATCATGTGTTTCCGGCCTCTGGACCAACAGAAGTTGCATACTTCTTCCCCTTTTTTAATGATTTTAATGACACTTAGAAATATGATTTTTTATTTCCAATGGCAAGGCTGGGTACAGATTGCAAAGACAAATACAATACAGTACAGAATTGACCGAAGTCATTGTAGCCTTATACAAGGCCAGAAGTGATGTTCACTTGTGAAGGGGCACCCAGTGGGTGGACCATCATAGTCCCTAACAAAGGACAGCACAATTTACATCCATGCCCTGACCCGGATTCCGGATTCGAACCAGGAACCTTCCAATCCAGAGGCCAACACCTTGACCACTAGACCGGTTGGTCGGCACACTTAGGAATATAGACGAACAATATGTTGTTATCAAATGCCGAAGAATTTTCAGATTTCACGATTGTTGACGAAAATCATTAAAGACATTTTGGGTGAATACCTGAAATGAAGGTCGCGGTGGCTCGGTTGGAAGAGTAACGGATTAGCAAGGGTTGCGAGTTCAAATCCAACAAACACCGTCGTGTACAAAGGAGGACTTGGTGCACGTTAAATGGCCTCACGTTGGCGTGGTGTGGATGTTTGGAGAGTGGGGTGCCAGCTCAGGTGTTGCCTCGTCCTCTGACTGTCGTTCAAAATTACGTGGTGTTGTCCTCGAGTCTTTCCCTTGGGGATTGATACCGGACCGTCTTCAATAGCCCGCTGTATTTCTCCAGTATAGCGGTAATGAAAATACCTACCTACCTAAATGAAATGACATTAAATAGACGTACAACGTCTAAAAAATTATTTTATTTCGGTTTCGTCAATAAAAAAGAATCAAAAGTGGTAATTCTATCAATAAAAAAAGAAAATCCTCACTTAAAAATGTTTTTATTACAGTTACGTAATGCAGAGCAGTTATAAATACGTGTATTCATCAATTAGCATTTGTGAGTGCCATTTTTATTGCAGGATAAAGACATGTGTCGAGAGTTGCTTATGCTCGGTTACCACTCCCACAAAAGGATCATCCCCAAGGAAGTCTTCGAACAAAAGAAAGTTGAAAGAGCAGAGAAAAGCAAGGAAAACAAAATAAAGGATTTGTAAGTATTGAGCAAGTGATTGAACGTTGGGCGCTAGTTTCCTAACAGTAACTGTGACTGTGACGCATTAAAAATTCTTAAACTGTTTCAAAAGCAATCTAAAAAACACAAAAGTAAATCTTGGAGGCAGTTGAATCCAGTGCTCCAAAAGGTTCTTTGTTTGGGTGGATTGTTTACGGTGCAAGGGTGCATCACATGTTACTGAAAATACGAGTTTTTTCAAGTGAGTTAATTATTTCTTGCAATTTTTGTAGGAGGATTTGCAGCCGTGGCGTGGATTGTATGGACAAATTGATGCAAGCACTGGCAAAGAGGGAAGAGGATAATTTAACGGGATGCATCGCAGTAGGTTATTACGCACATATTTAAAATGATCCACTGTGAAAATACATTCTATAACAAAAAAATCGACGCACCAAGAATGTGCAGAATTACAATGGTACCGCGCTCGATCAACTTGAAGCTAGGGATGCGACATCGATGTCCATGTTTTCAAAACATCGATGTTTTTTAAAAAACATCGATGTTTTTAACATCGATGTATTGGAGTCGATGTTTTTGTAACATCGATGTTTATACGTGTCGATGTTTTTACGTTGTCGATGTTTTATTTTTAAATGAAAAAAGTATCGTTATAAAAATTTTAAAATTAACAAAGTAGCGTAATTTTCATAATCAGCAAATTGAACATACTTTTAGACCGAAGTGGCCAAGAGTTAAGGGCCTGAAAAGTAGGGATGCGACATCGATGTCTTCAAAACATTGATGTTTTATAAAAACATAGATGCATTGGAGGCGATGTCGCATCACTTGTTGCTAAACCAGTTTTAAGAAATGGGGCAAAACGTTTAAATTCACTGAATTTTAAAAACATCGATGTTTTTGGGTCGATGTATTATCAACATCGATGTTTTAATTTTGAACATATGTTTTGCTGTCGATGTCGCATCCCTACTTGGAACGGCGCTGACTAGGGACGTATAGTCTTTAGTGGCCAGTCACGTTTCCAACTGTGTCCCGACGACAACCACAGACCTTTATGGAGACGTCCAGGGCAGTGTGGTGATCCTGCTCTTTCTATCGCCTGCCACACATGCCCACAACAGAGCGTTATGGTCTGGAGTGTCATCTTCTTTGATATCCCTTTGGTAGTCATTTCTGGCACACTTACAGCACACCGGTACGTAGACGACATTCTATGACTGGTTGTGTTACCGTTCCTTTTGCGACATGCCCGGTCTTACTTTTCAACAAGGTAATGCTCGGCCGCACACGGCACGTGTTGCTATGAGTTGCTTTCGAGCTTTCTCAACACTTCCTTGGCCAGCTAGGTCTCCAGATCTCTTCCATAGAGCAAGTTTGGGATGTTATAGGAAGGCGTTGGCAACCATCCCGGAATGCTGACCATTTAGCTCGACACTTTTATCGCAATCCGAGAACTCCTTCTTGGTGCGCGCCGACCAACCGGTATAGTGGTTAAAGTGTTAGCCTCTAGATCGGAAGGTTCATGGTTCGAATCCGGGTCCGGGCATGGGTGTTTGTAAGTGTGTGGTTTAGAGGCGGCTGGTGCATCTTAAATCTGTCGTGGTCGAAAGTCCTCACGTTGGGTTGCTGTGGAAGTTTGGAGAGTGGGTTGCCAGCTCAGATGTTGCTTCGTCATCTGACCGTAGCTCAAAATTACGAGGTGTTGTCAGCGGATCGTTCCCTTAAGGGATTGATCCCGGACCGTCGTCAATAGCCCGTTGTGCTTCTCTAGTACGACGTTAACTAAAATTACCTTACCTTACCTTCTTGGTGCGTAGAATTTTTTTGTCGAATCTTTTAAAAGTCGAATCTTTGGCCAGCCTGACTGCATTTTGCATCCCGTTTTGTTTTATGTTCATCAAAGTTTAGGATGAAATTTACTTTTTAAGCGTGCGCCCGTAAAGTGCAATGCTTATGTTGTATACTTTGGAGTCATTTTCATAAATGATGTCTCCTATCCGTGTTATGTACAATTAAAATATTTTCTTTCGATGTCTATCAAAAGGGAATACTTTGATGGGATATTTTCTTAGCTGGGGATAACTAGAGTTTAAAAAAAAGTAACAATTTTGAAAATTGTATTCTGGTAACAATTTTACAAGTAGTATTCAAATAGCAATTTAGCAAATAGTATTCTAGTAACAATTTTTCGAATGGGGATTGATTAGTTTCTTTCGTTTCCTGAGAAGAAAATTTTGGATTAAATTCTAATTTATTTGTAGAGAAAATAGGATGAGATAGTAAGCAAAAACAAAAACAAAAAATTGGACAAGTATAATGTAATGAAGGAAATCCTTGGGTGCCAAAATTTTGCATTAGACGATTTAAAGTATTTTTGGTTCAAAATGACATGTTATGTAGCATCATTTTGGGATCGGTAGAATGAACTCAAATGTGATCTATATAAAAATATTGCATTTTACATATGTGTTTCATACATACATATATCCGTTTGACAATTGTTATCAATAAATCAATTACATAACACTTCAGCGTGTGGAATGATGGGGTTTTATTGTGGGTTAAATATATACTGAGCTAGTGTTTGCGTGGTTTTGCTTTGCTCCGCAAATAGCGCAATTTTACTTATTTTTCGAATGAGATATCATAGCATTGCAAATAGAATTGATTTCAAATTTATGATTTGCCAGTTTTTTAAAACTGAAAGCAATCTAACATGTAATGCAAAATGCTACTCCACGAAGTCTTTCTCTAATGAATGTTTTTGGAAGAACTTGTAAAATATCATCAAAATAGCCATAAATCAAATTTGTTTTAAACCGGAAGTATTTTATCCTTATTATTATATTTTGTTATTTACAATGCAAATATTTCCCAAAGAAATTGTGTTGGGTTGGCGTGGAAGTTTGGAGAGTGGGGTGCCAGCTCAGGTGTTGCTTCGTCATCTGACCGTGGTTCAAAATTACGAGGTGTTGTCTCCTCGGATCTTTCCCTTAAGGGACTGATCCCGGACCGTCGTCAATAGCCCGTTGTGTTGCTCTAGTACGACGTTAACTAAAATTACCATTGCCATTACCATTACCCAAAGAAATTGCATTTTTATGAGAAAATACAATTTAAATACTTTTAAATTGTTTGGACGTTTTAAAAAGCAAAATTTGAGCACTTCTCCAATTTTAAATCTGGTAACCCCATTAGGGGTGACTCAGGTAGGGAAATGTAAGGTGAAAAGTTTTTGAATTGTAATGTAGCACTGCAATTTTATTTAGTTGCGCAAGTTACACAATGAGCACTAGGGATACATAGCTTTACTTTTTATTCACCCACTGTCTACCTTGGCCCTGAAATGGTGATGGGGCCCGGCAATTTGTATTCAATAGAAAATGAACACAAATTTGTAATTAAATGTCACAATTGATCAGCCAGCAACCAGCCAAATGGTTTAAGAATATACTTTTTGTGTGCCCTGAGTACGTATCAATTAAAAAAATTGGCTTCCACTTATGATAAAATGACTAGAAACACATGTATTTCCCTATTCTCTATAATTATTCTTCCTATTCCTGCCTTTTAGGCGCATATTTTAGCAATAAAAAACGTATTCTTGAATTCATAGACTGTTGAAACAATTGCAAGGAAGATAACTTAATGACAAAAAGCACAAATAAATCAATTTGTAACGATTTACGATCTGTGTTTTAACGTTAAGCAGAGATATAGCCTTTAATTTATTAGACAATGTAACATGTTATTCACATTAACATTCATCCACATTTCATTTTAATGTTGTAGCTTAATGTAGCATGCTACCATCTATACATAATTTTAGTAAACAAAAATCGTGGTATGTTTTAAACATTAAATATAACCACTAGGTCCAATATTTTTTTTTCTTTTTAAATTTTATCGCTTTCCTCAATTTATTTTGCGACTTTTCCGGAAATACTTATAAATCTATTTGTAGCGGATAGTTCACTTCACGTCACCTTGCATCCGACATATGTATGAAGTAATTATAGCTACAGAGGCTGTTCGCATATTTACGTTCTTTCCGAAGATAAATATTCATATTCCGTTATCCAAAAACGATGTGAGAGTCATGGTTTTGTGATATCTAAAGCGTCGATAGGTAATATCGTCAACACGAAAGGAAAAGAACGTCAAATTGGAGCCTCAAGTGGGACAAAAATTCCAAACAAGTATCCAAGGAAGAAACGGACATCTTCGACTATTGCAAATGTACGTTGTTTAATGCTAAAAGAAAATCCCACTAGTCAAAGGAAAGTTGCAAACTCATTAAAATGCTCGGTTTCCACTGTAAACAAAATGATAAACGTTGATTTAAATCTTAAGAAAGCGAAAAAATGCAATGTGCATCGTCTTTCTCCAAAGCATATCGCTGAACACAGGAAACGCTGCCGAATTCTATATGAGAAACACTTATCCAAAGAAAAATGGAAAAAAATTGTCAAACTAGATGAATCATGAGTGTATTTAAATGATTGCAGCAAAAAAAAGAGCCATTTATTACCATAAAAGGGGAGAAAAAAAATTTAAGTACATGGTTCACAGAATCGAAAGAAAGTATTTCTAAGGGATTCATGGTTGTTGCTGGTTTTTCACATAATGGCAAGTTAAAAATAAAGAGAGTGGAAAAAAACGTCAAGATTAACTCCAAATACTGTCAGGAACATATTTTATCGCCAATTTTTCTGAATGAAATACCATCGCTTTACCCCCAGTGCCATCAATCTGTGGAACTCCATCAAGACAAAGCTAGCAGTCACACATCAAAATCCACTGTAAATTTCCTAAAAGAAATGGAACAAAAAACCGGTATCAAGGCCATACCCTTCACTGATATCCCTACTAAATCTCCCGATGTATCACCTATGAATTTTTGTGCTTTCGGACTTTTAAAATCTGCATTATCCAAACGTCATCCCACAACCCTTACAGGACTGTGGAAAGCTGTTCAGGAGGAATGGGATAGAATTCTTCTTCTGACACTTCAAAAGGCATTATTATCCTGGAAATTACGGTGTCGAAAGATAGTTCAGAGTAAGGGCTATCAAATAGAACATTTAAAACACAAGAATTTTATGTCATTTAGTTTTGTGAATTCAATATACATTGTCTAAAAAATGTGTGAACAACCTCTGTATTTTTATCGTGACGAATCATTTAACCGGTTAAATATTTTATGTGTCTTTACAATGTCGTCAACTCTAAGACATTCCATATAACCACTGTGCAGAGTAATAAGCACACGGATCACTTTAAGGAATTTTATGCTGAGTCGTAACGACTCCTGCTTCAATGCATTCTAACGATAATAAACATCTCAACTTCGAATTTTTTTTCTTCTGAACTGAAGTAATGGTGTTGATTTGAAATAACAACCACGGAAATAATGAATTTCATTCAAAACATTTTTTACACTTGTACCTGCCAGTGATTCGAGATTTTATTATCAAATACTCAAGCAAAGTAAAACTACTGAATCGTCATAAGTCAATATAATGTTTTATTTATGGCTGTTGAATTTATCAAATTATTGCAAAATAATTAATTTTATTAAATTATTGCGTATATGAAGATCATTTTGTTCATCACCAGTTCCACTGTTACATCCATCCGAACGGAAAATAAGTCATTTAACAAGTTTCGGTAAAAATATTTTTTCGGGGAATTTAGTGTTAAGTTGTAAATGGCGTGCAGCACAACGTATTTTAATAAATATATTAAAAATGAAATTTAGGAGGTATTTTTTTTTTATACAAAACTGATTGCTTTGCAATTTTTCCGAGTTGCATGAAGTACGCAAACTAGTTAAGACTTGGATAAGAATAAACTCTCAAGACCACCACGGTACCCTTATTTTAAAAGTACGCTTCTCAGTATGTATTAGTTTAGATGATGGATACGTCATTAAATTAAAACTGTTTATTATGTAAGTAAAAGTGTTTCACTCTGGCACAGGTGCTAATTTTAACCTTTTCACACAAATTACTATATCATTACTGAGACTGACTACATTTTCACCTACCTACTTCTTATTTACACTTATCAATTTTTGTACCTATGTCCTATTAAGCGTTTGCTGAAATTTCACTTTGAAACTTTCTAACGTGCTGCCATCTGTGAAGATTAAAACAAAATAAAACATGAATTTGTTTCTTCACTGAAGGGTAAATAATGTAAAAATAACTATAAATTCCCATTTCGTACACAAAAACTTTAGAACAGCTTTGATAAAAAGACATTTTTGTGGAAACGTTTTTTGGTGGAACTGTTTTAGTCAATAAGGAAGAATTTGTTCTAAAAAACACCGTTTCAGGCTTGGCAGAAAATTAAAAAAAAATATGAACGAAAGTATTTTTAAAAATAGAAAAAATTAACACAAGTGATCTTTTGTAAAAATTTTGACTATTTTATAGCGATAGCAAAAATGGAATAGCAACGCCCTCATTTCCTAAATTTGTCCTATCACCAGAAAAAAATCTATTTTCGAAAAAAAATATAACACCCTGAAACTATAACACTAAATACAAAAGGCATGGAAAAATTAAAAACATATGTAATGATTTACACAAATTATTAAGAGATTCAAATAAAAGAAAATAAATGATTCAATAATGTGACTACACTGTGGCGTGTTTAAAATACTGAAAGTTTTAATCCTTCAAAAATTAAAAAAAGGACCAATAAAATCAAAGAACTTTGTAACAGAAAAATAATATTTTAAAGGCCAATGAAATCAAAGAACTTTGCAGCAGAAAAATCGAGAAAGGGAAGGAAATAAAATTTTTAACTTCGCGATGTTGCCATAATTCAATAAAGCGGGATTCCATTTGCCCTGCCACAACTCAATACAAAAATTGTGTCGAGAAATGCACCAAAAGCGTTGCAACAAAAAAAATCTTGATATTATAGCTGTAACTATGGTGTAGGAAATGTATACTGAACTAGGGGGGCTGCCTCCTGCTCGCTAACGCTGGTCAAACCCCGGAGGATTGCTCTGCAATCCTCATTGGTTCGCTGCGCTCGCATCAATGAAGACATGTGTCCTAACAGAAAAAATTGTCTACAAAATGAAATATTCCAAAAAATATTTTTCAAATATAAATTTGTTGTATTACAGAAAAGTTATACAGTACCTCTGGAGTTAGAAATCGAACAATTTTGAATTCAAATGAAAACTTTTAGCAAATTCTGACTCTGAAATGTGAGCACTGATTTGGAAGTCGAATACTCAGCACTTTGTTTGTGTGTACATTTCCACAGCACTCAAGCCACCCATACACTTTTTCATTGAGTTTGTTGTCAAAAGTTGTAGCGCAGTTACATTTTGTAAATCTACCGGTAGTATTTTTCTATCCCAAAAGTGCGTTCCACAAAAGTTACTACTTCCATCAACTCGTACCGATATCGTGTTCTTCGATACATATTATAGTATTTCTACTGTCTTCATATTCCTCAAAAGAAATGAGAGCACCTCTACTCAATCAAACACGCTGTCTACGATTGCTTTCGGTTCTGCCGTTACGTCTTGCATCACTTTCAATTAAGCCAGGCCTCGAAATACATTTTTTAATACAGGTGCACCTTGTGCACCTAAGTTTTTAAATTAGGTGCACAGGTTATATTTTAGGTGCCCCTTAAATAAAAAAACATAATATAAGAGCATTAATGTAATATACTAGGGGGCTCCGCCTAGTGCTCGCTTACGCTCGCCCCTGTAGAAATTTCGCCTTTTCAACTTTGACACTTAATAAACTCTTAACTAATAGCCGCACCGGAAAAAATCTGCAAAATTGCCCAGGGTATACAATAAAAAACCAATCATGTTACTTTCGTAATTTTCTGATCCGTACTTTCTCGGGAAACTGTCTATGAATCGAGCTAAACAACACAGTTTTCAATACTGCAGCGGCTGCGGCAACTTTTTTTTAATATAGAGAGAAACTACTTTAAAAGTATTGTTGGTATGTTTATATTGGTTATTAGTAGATAGTAAATAAAAAAATTTAAACATCTAAATTCTCTTTTCTCCGGCGCACGGCTGTCGCTTCAACAGTGCTAGCTGGAAAATGTTTCAATCTTCGGAAGTTCTGGTAGCAGTGACACAAATAAACATTCCTCCTGTATAAACCCTTTACGACCCAGCGATTTTGTTTTCGCATATTGTGTATTTAGGAATTTCAATTACGTTCCTTTAGAGCGAGAAGTAGATACTAATATTTTGTTCACACATCAAAATAACCTAAAACACGTTCCCCTCCACCTTTTTTTTAACGTTAGGTGCACTGTGTGCACCTAGCGGGAAAAATTAGGTACACAATTTTATTTTCGTGTGAACAGTGCACCTGTGCACCCGGGTATTTCGAGCCCTGAATTAAGCTTTCATTCGCTCGTTTTGTCTGCTTTCTTTAATTTCTATTAAAAGTTGCAACAACTCGACTAATATTAATTTTTTTCAATAACATTTCATCCGGTATCACTATAAATTCAATTGAGGCGCGATGCTTCATGGTAAATAAACAATCGTACGGTGTTGCCAAAACGTGATAAAAATGACTTCTTTTTTGTGTGCCCGTACGAGAATTATATACACTACCCTACAATTATTGACCGGACAGCAAGCCGTGATGGTATAAAAGAAATAATACATGGTTTTAAAGGGAGATGGTCCTCCACATTCTGCAATGACTCTAGCAACCCTTCTGGGCATACTTTCAACAAGGTTTTGAAACACAGCTATGGGTATTTACGTCCATTCCTGCTGCAAGAATGTCGTCAGCTCATCTGTAGATTTCGGATGTGGTTCCCTAGTCCGTAAGCGTCGCTCTCACTCGTCCCGCAAATGTTCTATGGGGTTTAGGTCGGGATTCTGGGCAGGCCAGGAAAGACGTTTTACACCCATATCTCGATACCACTGTTTGACAGAGGCTGCAACATGACATAGAGCTTTGTCATCCTGGAAGTAATATTCGTCCATTCCATAAACTTACCAGAGCATAGGAATAACCCTATTGTCCAAAATGTTCATGTAGGCGTCGGCGTTCAATTGACCAGGAACGACATGCAAAGGTCCCAGGCCATACCACGAAAAACACCTCCAAACAAGTAGTCGGATTTTATGCAAATCCGCTGGCGTCCGGTCCATTATTGTAGTGAAGTGTATATAGATGTATGCGTTTTTTGGAAAAAAGTCATGTATTTTTTTAAAATTTTGCAGACTATTATATTCTTACGAATCATTAACGAGAAGGGAGAAGAGGTCTCTTCCTATATTGATTACAGCCACCGGTTAAAAACTGAAAAATGGGAAGCTTATTTCAAAGGAGAGAAGAAACTAACCCCACAGGAAACTGATTTAAGGCAAGTGCTCTTTTCTCAACAAAAACGCTATCAAGGTATTTTTAAATATTTATATCAATTCTTCTCTTGTTTCGAGTATCTACATGTTAATTATATTTTGTTTTTCATAAAAATATTGGAAGAAATTATTTTAAATATTGACCCTCCAAAATATAGATACAAATACAAATACAAATATTGACGACCCGCTAAAGGCTCAAGTCCAGCAAGGCTGGTCCTTTGTTTATGAATTGCCCATTTCCCACTGACTATCCAATTGTATCTTAAATTCGTACACTCCCTTTGAATTAACTCTATTTTCTGGCAACGCGTTCCAGTTGTCTATTACCCTATTAAAGTAGTAGTTTTCCCTTAAATCCCGATTAAAATGTGTCTTATTCAATTTATACCCATGGCTCTTTGTTCCGTTATCCCTATTGAAATGTAAGGCCTACGTGTCCCCTTGTTTTACCAACTTGAAAATCTGAATCAAATCCCCGCCCCCCTTCTTCTTTCCAGTGTATACAAATGTAGCTTACTTAAACTTTGATTATAGTCTAGATTTGATAACCCCTTTATTATTTTTGTAGCTCTGTGCTGAACCCTTTCAATTAATTCTATATCCTTTCTCATATATGGAGCCCAGAATTGTACAGCATATTCTAGATGTGGTCTTACTAAGCCCTTATATAACGGCAAGATTATATTCTTATCCCTTGAAGTTACAGTCTTAACCCTTCAAGTGGTTTTGAAAAGATATCTCGTCCATCAAGGTCTGAAGAACTTTGCGAATAATGAGATTCCTCGTCATTGAAATACTTGTATCGATTTTTAAATGATGATGAGATCAAGATTTGCTCAGTTTACTTCTGATGACGAGATATCTCGACCGTCCACGTCTCGTTCGTTTTGTTAATGACGAGGTACCTCGTCGAGACAACCACCTGGAGGGTTAATTTCTGTTTCTTCTACCAAGTATAAGATAGGACTACTTCAATGCATTTTAGTCAGCTGCCAACCTGAAAATCAAGACTAGTTAATGAAAACAATACTGCATAGTATCCATTACTCGGTCAATTTAATTGCTCAGATGACATCTACTCTATAAGAAAAAAAAATTGACTCACCAAGGTGCAGAATTACAGAGGTGCCGGGATCGATACACTTGGAACGGCGCTGACTGGGGATGTATAGCCAGTAGTGACGAGTCCCGTTTCCAACTGTGCCCTGAAGACAAACACCGAGACGTCCAGGGCACTTTCGCGGAATCCCTCACGCTTTCAGCACTTCTTGGCGAGTTGGTGAAAGCCGGCTGTATCGTCAACAGCGAGAACTATATCGGGCTACGCGAGACAAGACGACAGTTTCATATACCCTCTTGCTGCCATCTGTTGACTCGGAAGGAATATTTTTATTACAAGTTTTTTTTTCTGTTTTAAATGTTTTACCTCAGCTACAAATATATATTAAATACATAAAATAATATATGTTTTTGTGACTCACCCTAATACCTTAAACAATAAATATGAAATAAAACAACTTTAAATATTTTTTTTTCCTTTGAGAATACATGTATAAAAAAATTTCTATCACCTTAACAGCCCAAATGCAAATGCTATAATTATAGGATATGAGTTAGAAAAAACTTTGTTTCGAAGAAAGTTATTGAAAACAGTCAAAATAGAATCTTTTTTCAATTTAAATTTTGTAATCTTGAGCTCAAATGAGTGAAACTAATCAAGAAGTGTATTTGTTTACAAAAAATTACTTTAATTAAATCTTAATACTTATTATTAATAGCTGGTTTTACTAATATAAAAAATATCTACTACTAGTTGTCTCCCCAAACAGTGGCAGGATTATATTAAGTAGGCGATCAAACAAGAGATTTGATTCGTAAGAAACTATATTATGAAAATAAAAACACTGGGTTATAAAGGCGAATAATTTCCATAATAAACAACGTAATTGATTTATCCGCCTCCCCTTTCGCATCTTAAACAAATACATACTCATCAACTCTTTCTATTTGACGAGTTTTAGAGTAAGTGATCATTTTATATTGTTAAAATCATAACGAAACGCAATTGACTAAACTTCAAATAAATGTAAACATATACAATCTGTTTACATGGGATACTTTTTATACCACCTGCTCCTTATATCAACCAATATTACGAAGTAGTTACAATAGAGATATATAAAGTAAAACAAAAATAATCATGTTATATCTTGAATGTCAACCTAATATATATAGAATATCCTAAAAAAAAAAATCAGACGGAAAATCGTAGCACTCAGCGAGAAAAAAATGTCGATCTTCTAAACCACTTAGTAGGGTTGCTCGAGACATTGAGAAGGATTGCCAATTTTCCCAGCTTTCGATTCTCAAAGTGCTTTATATCGCCAACTATCCAAGGAGTGCTCAAAGCGTGAGGGTTTCCGCGAAAGCGTCCAGGGCAGCTTGGGGATCCTGCCCTTCTACTATCGCTCGCCACATATACTCACAATATGTCTGGATATCATCTCCTTTAAGAGCCGATCCCCTTTGGTAGTCATTTATGGCACACTTACAACACAGCGGTATGCAGATGAAATTCATTCTACGACCGGTTGTGTTACCCTACCTTTTGTGACACCCCGGACTTACTTTTCAACAAGATAATGCCCTGCCGAACATGGCATGTGTTGCTATGAATTGTCTTCGAGCTTTCCCAACACTTCCTTGGCCAGCTAGGTCTCCTGATCTCTCTCCCATGGAGCAAATTTGGGACGTTCTGGGAAGGCGATTGCAATCATCCCGGAATGTTGAAGATTTAGCCCGACAGTTGGAGACAATTTGGCAAGAAATTCCGTCGGACACCATCCGGGAACGTTTACAGTCTGTGTCACGCCACGGGTGACAGCTTGCATCCAGGCCAGGTGGACCAACGCATTATGGACTTCCTCTCTTTGTATCGATCAAACTCCGAAGTAAATCATTCAATTGTTCCGAAATTTTAATCGTTTGTTTCTCGATGTATGTTATTCACTTCCACACATTTTTATCGCAATCGGACAACTCATTCTTGGGGCGTCGATTTTTGTTTTGTTTTAGAGTGTATATTGATTATCAATGAGGTTTTAAAGTATCTATGTATTTCTCATATGAAACAGATCGTAATGGTGATACATACGCGTATTTATTGGTTAAATATTTTTAGCTTCTACAATTGGGCCAAAGAATCATCTACTCACAAATCGAGTCCCAATTTCGATGTTATACCAGATACAGACACACTTCAACTCCTCTTCATTTGCAAGAACGATGGCTATGTCTTGGATGTTAATTCAAAAGTAAATTTTCAATCACTTTTAAATAGCATTTTTTTATTTTTGAAGCGTAAGGTGACGGGTGTGTGGATTCATAAGTCGATTTACTAGTTTTCAATTGAATTTTTTATTTTGAATGGCACATACTCGCCAATTAACTTTGATGCTTGATTGTTAAAAACCCCGTGATATACTGGAATAACATTTAATTTTATGACTGTTTTTTTTTACTGTTCCAATTTTATGGATACGCAGTATTTGTATGTAATTATATAAACAGTGCTACTTCGGGAATTCGTAAGTTAATGTTCATTTAATGATTAAATTTTCTCTCAAAAATTCCCTACTTTTCAAATACTTGATTAACAAATTTAGATTATAGTTTGAGCTAATGTGGCTTTATGTTACTATTGCAATTATATTGCATTCTTCGTGATTTTAATATTTGATTGGAATCCAATTTGATTCGGATTGAAATCATAAAATTGAACTTTTTAAAAGTATATGACATTAATGAGCTTTTAAAGTTAGAAAAAATTTTCTTAACGTTGTGAACATGTATGGAAAGTGTGATGACATGGTGTGGGGGTTTAATGCCGTATCACGTTGTAAACGCTAGGAAAGAAACACTGAGGAGTAAAAAATCGCCTTTCAAGTAATACTAATTATAATTCTGAAGCTATATTAAAAGCCAAAGAATGTTCTTATAGTGTATGTGGCATTTAACCATGTTAGAAAAAAAACCATTTAAATTTATAATTTAGTCTTTTCATTTCCATTTTTTTTTACAAATATGATGCTATTTAATAGCAAAATTCCTGTGTTAAATATCGTCACTTAAAGTGCAAAAGATCGTATGTCCAAAAGCTTCATTTTTCAGGAGAGCTAAAAAACTAATTTCTTCTTTATGATTTGATTCTATTATTATATACTTTGGGGTTTGTTCTTAGTTTCTTGGATCAGGTGATGACATAAAGGATTTTGCCATCAGGTGGAAATCACAAAATGCCACATATAGCACGAATAAAAATAAAAATGAAATTTTTTATGTAGGACTTTTTGCACTTTGAGGGGTAGTGGAAGTATTATTTTTCTATAAATCCAGAAAGGGAAAAATTGATCAAATGAGACACGAATTTATGAAGTAGTTGACGAGTCTTGATCTTGGAATAAGCATCAAAGTGTTAGACTAGAATATTTCGACTCTCATTGATCATAAATTGTATTAAATTTTGAAAATACAAAGCTAATTGAAAATGATTAGTTACTTAAGTAATTTGTGTGTATTATAATTGCTATGTCATATTAATAAGTATCTCATGGGATAATTTATTTTTATTTTTCATTTATCAGATTGAAAAGAATGAAGATATTTTTCGAATGGACATTAATGATTCTAATTACGAACAAGCTGTAATTTTCGACCATATAGTCGACAAACCTATTCCTATATAAAACTGGTACGTTTAGATAGGAAGAATATCGTGCTGCTATCTGTTGGTAAAACAAAGAAGTTAAGGAGAAAGCACCTAGAAGACATTCAAAATAGAAAAAAACATTTATGTTCATATGGCCATATGACCTTACCTTTTGGCTGATGGAGAAAAAATGAACACGTTCCTTCACAACAGAAAAAAAAATTCCGAAATGTATCTCAAGTAAATGGCGTCGAGCTAATTTTTCAATGTATCATAAAGTTTCGATTGTAAATGACCATTGCTGTAATTTGTTTTAATGAACATTCTATGTATTAATGAAATAAAAAGTCTTGATAGTTAATTGTAGGCTCTGTAATTTAAACGTAGTCGACAGTTTTCCGTTTCTATTTTTTAATTGTCATTGTTTCGGAACATTTTTTAAATACCTGATTGATACACGTTTTAAAATAAAGATTGTATTTTTTTCTAGCAGGGTGTATAGGTAAACCTCTTTACCAGAGTCTAGAGAAAGGGTAAATGACATTTCAATCTCATACGAAGATCTTTATATGAAAATAATATTTAGTTGATTTTTTATCAATTGAGTCAGAATTGTTTGTTTTCAACATGCATTTAGATCGCGTCGGAGTAACATTAACATCTATCCGTCCCCTTTACGAATCGTATCAAATGAATGAAGATCCCCTAAAGGAGATTGCCCTTAATTCAAGAGAATACAATTGCAAAGTGTACAGTAGAATTTAAAAAAAAACCATATTTAACCCTCCTGGTGATTGTCCCCGCAAGGTATCTCGTCATTAGCGAAACTGGCCAGATTTAGAACGAGGATCCAGGACAGTTTTCCTCATCATTAGCGAAACGGACCAGATTTAGAACGAGAATCCAGGACGGTATACCTCGTCATTAACGAATTAACGAAACGGACCAGATTTAGAACGAGGATCCTGGACAGTATACCTCGTCATTAGCGAAACTGGCCAGATTTAGAACGAAGATCCAGGACGATATATCTCGTCATTAGCGAAAATTACCAGTTTTAGAACGTGGATCTAGGACGATATATCTCTTCATTAGCGAAAATTACCAGGTTTAAAACGAGGATCCAGGACAATATACCTCGTCATTACGAAAATTACCAGATTTAGAACGAGGATTCAGGATGATAGATCTCGTCAGTAAACGAAAACCAACCTGATCTTGATTTCATGAAAGTCTGCAATATCTTGATGGAGAGATATCTCGTAATTAGAACAATTGCCAGATCATGATGGACGAGATATATCGTCCAAATCTCCTGGAGGATTAATCACCTTGGACCTCTATTGGGCTGCTCGTCAACTGGTACGCCGGAGACGGGCGTAGGATAAAAAAAGGAGACGGATATATGAAAATTGAAGGTAAATATGTAGTGTACGGTGCATGTTTATCGCCAAGTAATTTTTCTCGCCAAAACAAGATGGCCGCATATTGGCGATTCGATTAGTTTCCTATCTTTACATATGATTGCCATAAATCTGCACATAGTATCAAGGTTACCATGTTTGGCGAAAGATCGCCGTTGCCCAAATTGAATAAGAAAATACAAATAATTGCAATCAGTTTCATGTCTTAATAACGATAATATTTTTTTTTGTCTTGACGACATGTCTTAGAAACGAAATAAATCACCAATTGACACAGAGTTCACTTAAATACCATCAAACAACATTTGTATAAGGTTTTATGACTATGATACACTTATATAACAAGTCTAAAAACATAACGAATAGAAAAACTAAGGTGCAATCCGCTAATCCTTTCACTAAAAACTATTACTTGCTGGAGTTTCTAATTGGTGGGTCTGTCTATCTTATAAAGATAAATTAAAAGCATACATTTAAATGCAAACATTCAAAATTATTGCTTTAAGGGTGACAAATGAAATAGTTGAATCGGATATCGCACTGTTTTCCATAAATTGAGAAAAAATCAGAAAGCCTTCATATATAAATTCTACTAAGTAGAATTCTATGAAATTCTGTGTTAACATGAATTAAATATTATGTTACAGATTAGGTCGAAAATACGGAGTGTCCTAAAAGTTCATGTACTGACGATACGTGAATTTATTATACAAATTCAACAAACTTTACAACAATTATTTTTACTAGGGGGCCCGCCCCCTGCTCGCTAACGCTCGGCAAGCGCTTTTCATTGAGTTTGGTGTCGAAAGTTGTAGTGCAAGCGTCTTGTTGAACTTTAATGGTTGGCCCTGAAAAGGAAATTTTTTTTAAATGGCCCTGAAAAGATCCTCCGCTTTTTTTTATTTCTATTATTGACTGCAACAGCTCGACTAAAATTTTTTTTTTTTTCAGTAAAATTACATCCGATAAAGCTATAAATTCAATTGAAACGCGAGGCTTCATGATAAGCAAACAAACGTACAATGTTGCCAAAATGCGATAACATATAACGTCTCTTTTGCGTGCTACGTAAGATAATTATATATATAGATGCGAATGATGAAAAGCACTTTTAACATGAGGCAGGAAAAAATTTTTGACTTATATTTATAATAAATGTTTAAAATTTTCGCCCTTTTCTTGGAGGCAAAGCTGAAGTCGTTTGCGCATATTTTTGAAACGTGTTTCAAGATGATGGGTGTGACTTTTTGTATCCTTTGAGTAATAGCAATTTTCGGATCACCTATTGTTTGGTGATTACCTTCATAAACTTTGTTCTTTAAATATCCCTACACATAAAAAAAGTCAGGAATGCGCAGATCAGGGAACAGGTGGCCAAAAGTCTCTTGAGATCAGTCGATCGCCAAAAAAATCTTGAAGCATGCCCATGGATTCATAACATGCATGGCAGGTTGCAACGTGTTGTTGGAACCAAGAATCTCGTTCATTCACTTCTAATAATGCAAAAAATTGTTGAATAAATTGATATAGCGTATCTTTACACCGTATTGCATTATTTGGATATTTATGTCGCCAAAATTAATTACATCTTTCATGTGATTTACATTCGTAATAAGACTCAAACAGCTTAATTCTCTGAATGCGTGGTAAATTCATACTGCAATCAAGAACCAAATGACATGGAACTTTATTATCGCACAGCTTGAGTGCGAATAAAATCAAACGGTAAAAATTAAGGCGTCGATAAAACTATAAGCAGACGATAAAATTCAATAATTAAAAAAAAACATGAGCAATAAATTTTTTTAAAGTTGGAGTAAGTGAACTTTTAGGACACCCTGTAAGTAATACAATATTTTATTATTAAAATGCGTAAGCATAGTTTTCTAAGAAGTTTATTAGATATCAACAAGAACAAAGTTTCACGAAAAATTAGTCGAAGTATGGCAAACTTACTGTCAATATGAGATTATCAATTCCCATTGCCATACAAAGCCCGATCACAATGAAGATAAATGAATTCTACTACCGTACCCGCATCTTATTTAAATTCTACCATCTGAATATTACTATATCAATTGGAAGTATCCATCCTCCATCTATCTATACACTACCCTACAATAAACAGTAAGATGTTATGGTATAAGAATGTAAGATGTGAAACGATTAAAATTTCAGAACAACTGAATGATTTATTTCAGAGTTTGACCGTTACAAAGGGAGGAAGTCAATACATAAGGCGTTGGTCCACCTCTGTCCTGGATGCAAGATGTCACCTGACGTGAAATAGACGAAAAAAGTTCCCGGATGGTGTGTTGCGGAATTTCATTCCAAATTGTCTCCAACTGTCGGGCTAAATGGTCAACACTTCGGGATGGTTGCAATCTCCTTCCCATAGTGTCCCAATTTTGCTCTATGGGAGAGAGAGATCAGGAGACCTAGCTGGCCAAGGAAGTATTGTGAAAGCTTGAAGACAATTTAGCAACACGAGCCGTAATGTAAAGAATACATGTTTTAATAGAGGGATGTTCCCCCACTTGCTGCAATTACACTAGCAATCCTTCTGGGCATACTTTCAACAAGGGTTTGATCAGCTATGGGTATTTGTGTCCATTCCTGCTGCAAGAATGTCGCCAGCTCAGCTGTAGATTTAGGACTTGGTTCTCTGGTCCGTAAGCGTCGCATTAACTCGTTCCACAAATTTTCTATGGGGAAAATCGAGTGATGACTCAGAGGTTTTTTCATAAAATCGGCATTTCCACTAAGAATGAAGACGATTCGTGGTTTTGACATAGCCTGAAGCATGAAACGGACACAGGGAAAATGTAGTTAGATGAAAGTCGCCCAAATGGCAGATGGGTGACATTGGCCTGGTGGTAGCGATGTGCAAACCGTATTCATGTCTTCGTAGCTAATCCTTCTGGTGGTTGTCTTGTCCAGGTATCTCGTTATTAGCAAAATCATCAATAGATTCTGTTGGACGAGATGCCATTAGAAGAAAACTCACTAGATAGTGATCATGTCTTTCATAAATTAATTGGGAAAACAGGATTACGAGATGTATCGTCAAGAATTAACAAAATTGGTCAGAATTTAATAATCTCGTTGAAACTACTTGGAGGGTTGAATCGGTCATTTACTAGTAAAATAAACCCACCAATTACAGTACCAGAAAACGTTAAATTAGGTAAGCCAACGATGAAAGTGAGTTCTGGCTCTTATACTATTGTTGTAAAATCAATAGCTATGTAAAATGAATTTTTACAGCATAAAGAGAACTTCCGTTTTAGGCCCGGTGCACACATCCGGTTTTTCAACGTGCGGTCTGAGATACATTAGATCCAATGGAGTAGTGCACACATGAATCCAGCGCCTCTGGGACGATGCACGTCCAACTTGCGTTTAATTTTTACCGCAGTTCCCCACGGTGCCGCACATGAGTCTCTGTTCTGAAGTACCTTGTTTTCATAAACAAAGGGAATATAAATAATAATTAATAAATGGTTGTATCCAGTAACTTCTATTTCGTTTCAAAATATACTTTTTTTACACCAAGTAAGCGAAATAAACACGTTTTCTTCGATAGAATATGTATCGCAAATGGCGCGAAATGAGTTCGTGCGTCATTTCACGGTTATGTGTGCATAGTTGGGCTGGGGTACCGCAGTGGCGTCGCACGTTGAAAAACCGGATGTGTGCACCCGGCCTTAAAACGAATTAAAATAACCTAATTAAAAATATATATATTAGACTTTCCAATATTATTCATGAGGATAGAACATAAATTTGTGTCATTTTGCTTGCTCATATAAGTTTTCCGGGCAACGAAAATATTTTGTCTTTATCCACATATGCTGAAAAATAAGAATTGAAAAAATAGTATCGTCCAAAAGTGCTTATGAGAACTACACCAAATTGTAGGAACTGCTTGTGCCTATAAAATCGTTTTGGGTGTGCAAAAATATTTTGCCTTTTCAAGCATGCTGGGAAATAAGGGTGTTAATCATTCATTTTTTGCAACTTAGACAAGTTCAAATATATCCAACACCTATTCGCATCTCATCATCTTTAGCCTCACGACAAAACATCATCGAATTAAAAACAGCATTCGATCAACGCTTTTTTCCCTAGGGTTTCAAGTTCTAATTCTTAAATTTAATGAAAACGTCGAACTGGAGATTATTTATGCAATGTTCCCTTAACATATCCACAGCAGTTTTTTTTGTCGACTTCTTAAAATAAACGAGGCAATCAAAATTTCTCATACACCAACTTATGCCGTCGACGAGTTTTATGGTCGTCGGAACAATTAACAGAGGAGCTAGCGCTCTGTTTTAATTAAAACATCCCGAGAAATTTATGACCGAAGTGCTTCAATTTTATTTAAAACCTCGACGAAAGAGTGAAAAAAGTGCTGTAGCACGGGAGGGATAAAAAAAAAAATCTAACCTCGAAATGGTTGCATCTGGAAGAACATATTTTATATCAAGACAAGAGAAATGGTCAGAGCTATTCTCACAGCTTGAAGGAATCGTCTGGCCTCCTACTTCGACTTATGAGCTGAGGAAGCAAAGATATTTGTGTGTCGCCATGTTTGACCACAAAATATTGCACTTTACAGTTTGCGTAAGATCTGCCTGATATGTTGCACAATCGCTGTTTAGATGCATTCCTGAGGAACACAATGAAATTTTTACTGACACAGAAGACAGAAGTATTTGGAACGATATTTGGAACAAGGGATTGCAATCCGGCACGATTTTCAATCCAGTCGGATCTGGCCGGATTGACACAAATCCGGTTGGATCCGACTGGATCCGGCCGCATTGGAATTTTGTTAATACTTCTATCTAACCAGTATGCATTTTTACGAAATCGCTGAGTGAAAGTAGGTAAAAAGGATATTATTCCAAATTAACAAAAAAAAGTTTTTTTTGCATTAGAGAATCAACTTTATTAATAATTATCCATAGGTAGGAAATCAGTCACCAACAATTAATTATAGTAACTATTAGTACTGCTAGTTGTAAGTATTAAACGATTGATTACGATCAGTCTTACTAGTGTCCACCCCCAAAAAAACATAAGCTTGTTTTATACGTAGTACTTTTCTATCTATCTAAAATTAAGTAGTCTCTATCTCTAATGTCATTGAGCAAATGACAAATAAATTGTACCTAACCTTGCCTCATACTAATACAAAAATCTAACGTTTTGCAGTATTTAGTTCACATAACAAACAAGGGATCTCTTAATTCTTTTTGATTGCTTAAATCGAAGTTATATAGTAATGAAAATCAATTGTGAGTTTGAAAGAACCATCTAAGGAAACAAATCGTATTATTTGTGTCATCTCCATCCTACTTCTCAATGAACTAATAAACTAATAACGCAAATATAACCAGCGGCCGAGAAAAGGCCCTCTCAGCTTCAACACTATTTGATTTAACCGTCATTAAGTAGTTGTACATAAGACGCAAATCTTTTCCTTTGACACCATTTCATATATATGAAGTCCTTTCTTTCTTCATTATTTTCTCAAAATCTGTTTCTTTTCTAAAGTTTTGTCTTTTTGCAATAGTCTTCATTTTCTTGCAGAATTTGCTTTTCTAATTCCTCTTTATTAAAAAAAATATTATTCATAATTTAATTTATTATTTTTGCTAAAACTCTCCAAATTGATGAGTACAAAATATAAAATCGATTAATTCACAATCGATTGCTTAATAAACAATTTTTCGACTTTAAAGTTGGGTTTGAACAATCGATTATTTAATTTTTTTTAAATTCGGGTTTATCGGATCCGGACCGGATCTGATAGATGTTGCCGGATCCGGTAGGTAGCTAAATGATGTAGGATCCGCCGGATCTGATTGCAATCCCTATTTGGAACACCAACCCTACCCATTGAACTACGACGTCTCCAGAGAAATTTCGAAGAATGTTAAACCACGACTAACTGGATTGATCAAAAACTTCTAGTAGTGACTGTGCACATTTGAAAGTTCCTTGTTTCAGCTTCAGTTAAGTTTTTCTATCTCATCCGCCTAATTACTGTATTGGTCAGCGTTTGAAAACCACCGAAAAGTCACGGGTTTGAATCCTGGTTTGTAAGCGCATGAATTTCAGTAACTGTTATCTAAATGACATGGGGTATCTTCGCTTCTTATAAACAAATTATAATTGAAGTTTTCTGTCGAATATCAGTCTAGATACTTCTTGTTTCGAAAATAAAATTTAAAGTAAGTGATCTATGTAGTACTATTAATTTTAGACTCGTTGACATAGCTAGTATACTCGACCCCATAACAATGGCGACTGAGAAATGAGAGGAAATGGGTCAACGACCTTTGGAACATGCGTAGAACGAAAATGAAGCTATAAGATGGCACTATGCGTCGGGCTGTACAGTTTTGTTTCCAAGTTACATGCGATTGTGCATTACTTATCAGCCGACCCTCGTAGATTAACCTTTTATACAGCAACTTCCTCAGCAAAGTACCAGATGTGTTGTGAGATAACATCTAATAACAGGAAATAGGCTCGGATGTAGAACAACGGTCTATGTGGCAACACCTGCCTCCAGTTGCTTCCAGGCTCATACTTAGGAGGGTTCTGAATTACTTAGACTTAAGCTTGTTTGGTCCTATTTTCTTGCAAGAAGCAATTAGTGCACAAAAGTATGGAAGGAAATTGTGAATCTTTCTCCATATGAAGCCAATCGTCTCGAAGTAGTTTCGTCAAGATATCTCGTTTATCAAGAACTGAACAATTTTTCTCATAAGGAGATATTTCGCCAAGAAGATACACTCTATAACAAAAAAAAATTCTATGCACCAAGAAGGTGCAACATTACACTGGTGCCTGGCTTGATCAAGTTGACTAGGGACGTATAACCTTTAGTGACGAGTCCCGTTTCAAACTGTGCCCTGACGATAACCGCAGACGTCCAGGGCAGCGTGTGGAACCTGTTCTTCTACTAACGCTCGCAGCACATACCCAGAACATGGCGTTATGGTCTGGGATGCCACCTTCTTTGAAAGCCGGACCCCTTTGGTAGTCATTTATGGCACGCTTACAGCACATCGGTACGTAGACGACATACATAAGTTGTTTGGGTGGTTTGTTTAGGGTGCATCACATGTTGCCGAAAATACGAGTATTTTCAAGTGAGTAATTGTTTTTTGCAATTTGTGTAGGAGGATTTGCAGCCATGAGGGGGGGGGGTTTAGCGATAAATTGATGCAAGCACAGGCAAAGAGGGAAGAGGACAATTTATCGGGATGCATCGCAGTAGGTTATTATGCACTTATTCAAAATGATCCATTGTGCTAATACATTCTGTAACAAAAAAAAATCGACGCACAAAAGAATTAGCAGAATTACAATGGTACCGCGCTGGATTTACTTGAAACTGCGCTGACCGGGGACGTATAGTCATTAGTGACGTATCCCGTTTTCAACTGTGTCCTGACGACAACCGTTAGGTCTCCTAACCTCTCTCTCCCATAGAGCACAGTTGGGACATTTTGGGAAGGCTATTGCAACGATCCCGGAGTGTTGACCATGTAGCCGGACAGTTTAAAACAATTTGGAATAAAATTTCGCAGGACACCATCCGGGAACTTTTTCCGTCTATGCCACGTCGAGTGACAGCTTGCATCCAGAACAGAGGTGGACCAACCCCTTATTGACTTCCTCCCTTTGTAACGGTCAAACTTTGAAATGAATCATTCAATTGTACTGAAATTTTAACCGTTTGTATTTCTATGTATGGTCTTCATATCCACCAATTTTTATCGCAATCGGACAACTTCTTCTTGGTGAGTCGAATTTTTTGTTATAGAATGTATTAATATACACTGCTGGCCACCGTAAATGCAACACCCTGAAGGAAGCATGCAAATAATATGAAATTTACAACATGCATTAGCGGAGGTGAGATATGCAAATGATTAGAATTTCAGCGCAGACGCACATCACGCGCGCCTGTGGCGCCACTTCAAAGCGCTATTTAAGGTTTGGAGATTTCGACGATTTCAAGTACGGCAATTGTGTTTCTCTTGAGGTTTTACAAAAAAAAAACCAATCAATTATGCCTCGTAGAAAACAGCGATCTTTTGATCAAGTATCCGAGCTCGACAGAGGAAGGATAGTGGCCTACCGAGATTGTGAATTATCTTTCAGGGAAATCGGTAGTCGTGTTGGACGAAACCAAACAACTGCAATGTGTATATGTGATCGTTGGATGCAGGAGGGTACGACGGACCGACGTGTTCGATCGCATCCACCTCACGGGGGCGCCTTCTGGCCGAAAAGCGAGTTGCAGAAAGAGGCGTTTTCCCTTAGTATCGTGACGTACCGGCGGGAAAGTCCGACCCTGGCGCCACGACATTTCCCGCACATCTAAATCGGATTTCGTCTTGAATTGTTGAACTCACTGAAGATGTATCCGACCCCACACAACGGCGATTTTTGTTTTAATCAATAGCTAATAATATGAAGTATTTACACACTGAGGCTCATTAATGAAATGAGTACCATTTTTGAGAAAAACGTTACTGAAAAGTATGAAAAACAGCAATCTCAGTGACCATAAACCACTCCCCCCTGCTGTTTTATTGGCCTTGTGGATTGGAACTCTCTGGGTTTGCGGTTTTACTAGGGGGGTTAGTGAAAGGGGATTGTAGATCATTCAACAGTGCAATTTCGGAAACATCTTTACGTTTCTCCTGGGGAAGGTCATTTTGACCACTTGTTTGGAATAGCTGGAAAACGCTCAATCTCAAAACGTTCTGAGAATAAAACTACTGATTTCTTATACACTTTAATCTACTATCGATGCTTTCATCGAACATAATCCATCCTATAAAAAATATAAATAAAGAGATTTCATACTTTTGTTCGATTTTTCAAAATAATCGACTTGCATTTTGAAAAAAATGAAAATTCAAGAAAATAATGAAAATTTATACTTCTACGCTTGAGGATAACTCTTACAATCGAGATGAGCGATTCATCTGAGTAGTGGCTGAAGAAAATCTCGGAATTTGAGGTAATACTTACCGGAATTCATGGGTCTAATTCCTTATCAAAAGAAAAAGGGGTTGTCAAAAAAATGTGCTCCTTGATAACCGAAAAGTATGAGCATGTAAACATCGAAGTGATCAAGATGTACGTGAGAACAAGAACATTTATTCGCATTCGGCCCTTGAATAAAAAGACTTGTATACGTCGAGCAGAACGGGCTCAACAACGCAAACCTAAAAAGTGGGCAGCATCCTCAAAGTTGAAAACCATTGAAGATTCTGCAGAAAAATAGGTTAAGTGCTCAGAATGTCTCTAAACATTACTGCATTGAAACTTGGCTATTGCAATATAATTACTATATTGCAAGTTTCTATTCATGGATCCATACTTATATATAATGCTCGAATCTCTCTATATTAAAAAAAAGTTCCCGCCGCCGGAAAGTGAAACCAGATTAATACGAATTATTCAGATAGTTTCACTCTGCGAAAGGAATGTTGGCTTGCGAAGCAAACCAAATGGCATCTGTAAAAGGAGTGTTGGTTTGCGAAGCAAACCAAATGGGATTGCGTAGCAATCCCCGAGGGTTGACGAGCGTAAACGAGCAGGGGGCGGAGCCCCCTAGTTCATCTAAAAATAGTTTTCAAATGTTTTTTGCTTATTTCTATTAGTACATTCTTTTAGGGATATTTTGGAGTTTTTGTTGTATGCTGTTTTATATAAAGCTCTTTTTCAAAATATTCTTTCTACAAATAGTTTAACATGAATCTAATGATTAAAGAATATATTTCGAACATTATATATGGATCAAGTTCTTACTGATACCAATTCAAATGAGAGAATACAAAATAATTTTACTTTCCATGCATTCCATTGCTTAGTCACAATTTTATATATTTTATACAGAAATATAGTGTTGATATTAATTGATTGTTTTAAAATTTAATTTGTGGATTATTGACGCGTATATTTTCTATGAATCTCTAAACAAGACTCCAATAACTAAAGAGTACACACACACACACACTTCAATGGAAACTCCTCGAAAGTTTAGTACTCCTCGCAATATATCTTAGCGATACTTAAGAAAAAAAAAGAAACACACTGTGCTTCATTTCTATTCCTCTCTTCAATTAAAATGTTATCAATTAAAAAAAAATTAAAACACTTTCCTTTAAATCACATTAAGTATATATATATATATATATATATATATTCTGTGGAAATTGATAAACCCTTTCAAACTTAAAGTTACTTGTAGAATATTTCTTTCAGGTTTAAGAACTCTTCCTGCAGTTTGATTGAACTAAATTGTCATAAAAACTATAGTTTTGTTCCACAGTACTCGTGCACTTTTCAAACAATACTGTAGTTAATGATTTCCAATTTTGTTTAGTTGTCCTCTTATATTTCACAAGGGATCTGCTTATGGTGAGTAAATGTTAACAACTACGATGACCCTGATTTTTTTTAAAGAATAAATCTTCTACGTAATCTGCAGATTGCAAACCGGTTATTTTAAATTAAAATAGGGTGTCTTTAATTGAGTGTTAATCGCGTTCAATGAATTAAATACATACTCAAATATGTGTAAACATACCTAAATTACTGCGCTAATTAAACGCAAGAACTTAGCTCATACCAATTGTAATCTATTTATATGATGCACAAAATATGCTATATTTTTCATTAAATAGAGCAATAAAATCAAATAAAAAAAAAGAATATTCTTTGTTTTCCAACGATTCTTATTTTCAAATTATATTAAATTTTATCATGACTGAAACGAATACTACACTGTTGAACAGCTAACAATCGCCTTTCACGAAGCAAATCCCTTGAGGATATACAGATGCCTGGTAAAACCGCGAAACGAGGGAACCACGGAGTCCAATTCACAAGGCCAATAAAACAGCAGGGGGGAGTGGTTATTGGACTTGGAGATTTCAGTTTTTCACACTTTTCAGCAACGTTTTACTCAAAAACGGTACTCATGTGGTTGATGAGCATTCGTGTGTAAATGCTTTAAATTATCAGCTATTGATTAAAACAAAAATCGTCGTTTTGTGGTGTAGGATTCGTCTTCAGCGAGTTTTACAATTCAAGACGAAATCCGATTCAGTTGTGTAGAAAACGTCGTGGCGCCAGGGTTGGACTTCCCCGCCGGTACGTCACGATCACTTTCGCGTTCAGAAGGAGTTTCCGCTGTGAAGGAGCAAACCTATTCCCCTTCTATAAACCTTGCATCCACCTCAGTGCACCACTTGACGTGATGACAGGCATATTGTGCGTATGGCAGTGACGGATCGCTCAGCCACATCACGAACCATAGCACAGCACATTCAGTCTGTAACGCATCATCCAGTGTCTGCGCGTACCATTCGACGATGTTTACAGCAGAGTGGTCTGTCCGAAAGACGTCCATTGCTTCGCCTACCCTTGACGCAGAACAAAAGACGTCTCCGCCGCCAATGGTGCGATGAAAGAAGGATGTGAACGGCAGAATGGAATGAAATTGTCTTTACTGACGAGTCACGCTTCTGTCTGCAACACCACGATGGTCGGATTCGAGTCTGGAGACACCGTGAAGAGAGGATGCTGAACAGCTGCGTTATGCACCGCCACAATGGTTCTGCACCGGGTATTATGGTATGGGGCGGTATTGGATATCACTATCGCACTCCTCTAGTACGCATTGCCGGTACTTTAAACAGCCAGCGCTCCTTCTCCGAGGTGTTGGAGCCAGTTGTCCTTCCTTCAGGGCTTGTCCGCAGCCATATTTCAACAGCATAATGCGCGACCACAAGTCGCACGCATTGTCCAAGGGTTCTTCGTCAATCACCAGATTGAATTGCTTAACTGGCCAGCTCGCTCTCCGGATCTTTCGCCTATAGAAAACATGTGGTCCATGGTTGCTCAACGATTGACCCAGATTACATCCCCAGCTGCCACACTAAATCAACTTTGGCAACGTGTGGAAGCTGCTTGGTCTGCTGTACCACAAGAACACATCCGAAGTCTCTTTGAATCAATGCCGAGGCGTGTGGCAGCGGTGATCTCCAACAATGGCGGCTACTCTGGCTACTGATTTTGGCAGGAACCACACTTCACAGAAGTCTATAAATGTAATAATTTGATACTTGGTCAACATGTTATTTACAAAATAAATTTTGTTGTGATATCTCTTGTCTTTCTTGGTGTTGCAATTTGGGTGACCAGCAGTGTATAAACTCTTACATCGAATACAATTAAATATTCATCTTATTTTTAGCTGCTATTTATATAAAGCAGTACATTAAGACAACTAAGTACTCCATTCAAGTTATATCTTTTCTATAGAACGAGATAAATGGCCCCTTTTGTGTTTGTAATCAATATCGTCGTCAAATGCGGCTAAATTCGTATTGCGAAAATGTAAAAGTAACAATTGAAAAAAATTATTTATTAAAAGAAAATCACATTTAAAATATCGATCTTGTTTAAAATTTTCCGCAGATTTCAAAACTGTTGAAATTTTTATTCTATCTTTAACGAGCGCGAAGATCTACAAAATAAATTTTGTTGTGATATCTCTTGTCTTTCTTGGTGTTGCAATTTGGGTGGCCAGCAGTGTATAAACAAGTTAGTTTATTCTAAATACGATATATCTCGGCCATTAAGGTATGTTAATGATTTTACTAATGACTAGTTCCCCCTTTTTGACAACCCCCAAGTGACTCAACAAGCTTAGCCAAATTTACTAAACAAGTGATTGAAATAAGGGTCCTATCACACTTACCATGTAAAACTGATCCTCGAGTTAACTCGAGACTTGTGAATATGGCCGTTAGTATCGAATAAACAACGATCATGAAACTGATATTTTTATTAGATGTGAAATATAGTTTTATACAGCATAGTGCATAGTTAAAGTAGAACGTAAAAGAAGGCAGCAAGCAAGGCAAGGACAAGGCAAAGCAAGAATTAACTCTCGCGAGTTCAACTTTATATAGCCAGAGGTTTCACGCCATGTGATGTCAATCTCGCCAAGTGCGATCAAATAAGGTAATGCTGGTTTTGTTAATATATATATATATATATATATATATATATATATATATATATATATATATATATATATATATATATATATATATATATATATATATATATATATATATATATCGTAACTTTTTGTCAATCATCAAACCCGAGTTCATATTATTTTAGGGATTGCGAGTAGCGTATTAAGCTGTACTTAATACACATTCAAAAGCATTGAGAGAGTAGAGCGTACTCTTTTAAGAGGACCAAAAATGGCTGGACTGGCAGTCGAAAAATCTGCATTAGTAGTAAACTTCTTCCCGGAGCGATAAAGCCGAAAAAATGATCCCTTCCCCCTGGAGAGCAATATCCCAGAAGGAAAAAGTGCAGCAGCGGCGTGAATGATAGGCGTTTAATTGGCACGATTTGAGTTTCGGAATCGCCAACATGATGGATTGGCGATTTGGGATGCGCCGCTTCCCTTCCGGGCAAGTCTGAGCATGTTAAGATTCAGAAAAATGTCCCCCGTGTTATTTATTTTTGCCGAGAGGTCCCAAAGCTCGAATGAAATTAATACGTCGTAAACAACTGCAAGGAGAATAAAAAGAAAATGATAGAAATAATCTTTGGCTTTAGTAAAAATGACTTGGGTGATAAATCTCTGGGTCTGAAACGGTCGCTGATCACAAAAAAGCATTTGTGTGTTTTTTATTCTCGTGCTTCTATTGTTTCGTTCATATCAAGGACAAGACAAATGTGTTATTTTAAATTTATTTAAAGCTTTATTAATACAAAGGAAAATAAAAAGAATTTGTAGTGAATGTGTATTTTTTTATTCTTTAGATTTAACTTTAGTTTGTAGCGAAGTCCATACCAAACCACGTTTTGTCTGTTCTGCTGATACTGGATAATCCAAAATTATATCTTATCCTGGAATGAAAAACAGAATGAATAAAACGCGGCGCATACAAAATGTTACACAAGGTGGATTACTATGAAGATAAACTCGAATTATTTAATACAGCTTTGAAACTTAGTTTGAAAATTTTGAACTTTTGTAAAAGAGAAACAAATTTTTTATTATAATCAATATTGTGTATTATTGATTTAAAGGGAGGTAAGGGAATGTCATTTGCAAGTGACAAATGCATATCGAGTAAATGTGGAACTACTTTATTACCAGGTTATTTCATTGTTTTCTTAATGCACGACAAGGTTTTAAACATGTTTTAATAAAATTTATGTTTCGAATAAAAATATTTAGTTTCTAACTTCCTAACAAGTTTAGATTTCCATCGAATTTTCTACGAAATAATTTCAATGTGCTGTCACGAAGGTTTTACTCATCACAAATTAGAAACGTTTCTGCCATGTTTACTTAAAAGTAAATGTTAAGTTATCCTAATTAAAAAGGTTGTGATATAATTTGCTATTTGCTTCCGTGTTATAAAAAAGAATAGAGTGAAAAAATACAGGCTACATCACTCGATGAGCAAAACCTTCTGTTTTATAACTGAATTTTGGTAAACCAGTTTCAAGAAATTGTAACTTCAGAAACTAAACAAAATTGCGACCATTTTTATTTATCAGTATTACAGCACTGCATTCTACATATAACTTGTACGTTTACAGATTGCTTTAGATGATTCATTGGGATAGAAATTAACATAGATGATAAGTACCAATATTATGTCTTACAGGTTCAACGATGTGGCGCACACAAAAATAAGGCACATTTCCCTGTTAGTGCAGACTAAAAGTACTGTACAACTGTCCTTTCTGTGGATCTTAAGGATATGCAGATAAACGGAGGAGACGCAAGCTTCTCTGAATTCAATTACAAGTGTGTGTGTTTTTAAATCAATGATACATATTGAATTTATCTACTTCTATACGCATATAAGTATATTTAAAAAAGTGTCACAAGAATGGGTAATATTTCAATTTTTTCTTTTTAGAAAGTAAGAAATCTGAAGAATTATATTGCATCAATCTTTCCGAGAAAAACTGTGACATAGATATTTCCAAATTAAATTACAATCATCTCTTCAGTTATTGCATATTAGGTGATGGGATATGCGGTAACAAAAGGGTTGATAAAAACATCTATCAATCTAAGAAAATCTAAAAACATCAGATAAACAAGAAAGACGCAATCTTGTTTCTGAATTCAATTACAATCGTGTGTATGTGTGATTTGTAGTCAATGATTCATATTGAATTCATCTACTTCTGTATGCACTTTAATATATATTTAAAAAAGTTTCACAAGAATGGTTAATATTTCAATTATTTCTTTTTCGGAAGTAAGAAATCTGAAGAATTATATTGCGTCAATCTTTCTGTGATAGATATTTTAAAATTAAATTTCAATAATAGCTTCAGTTATTGCATATTAGGTGATGGGATATGCAGTAACAAAAGGTTTGTTAAAAAATCTATTTTGAGTTATGTATGAGAGTGCGTTTCAGTACAAAGAAACAGGCCCACCACTACACTGACGCTAAATACATCTAGCGTGAAATAAAATTCCTCTCAGAGAGGCAGCGTACTTGGAAAACCTGTGAAGAAAATTTCTCTCAAACTACAATTTCTTCAGACGTTTCGATTCTGCAGTGATATAGGTCTTTTAAGAAAATTAAAGGTGCTGCTTAAAGTCGGTAATTTTGTGCCATATCAGTTAATGGGTGATGAAAGATTGTAAAACAATTATAATTTCATGATAGTGTTCCACCTTATAAGATAGGGATAATATTATAGGGATGAGGCAGTTTTTGAAAGAGATGTGCAAAGAAAACTGTGTTTGCAAAATTACCTTTTCTTCAGACGCCTCAATTCTGCAAAGAAGTGAAAGTGCTATCAAGTTCAATTGTAAGCATTGCTTCGTGTCAGCAAATGCAAGGCGATGTAATAAGTAACAGAAGCTAATAAAAGACATATCGTTTCATAACACAATGTTTAGCTACAAAAGAAGTGTTAAGGAAAAATGCTCAGAAGCTCTACTAGAAAAATCAAAAGATTTTTGTTCTATCACTTTTCTTGGAAGCTTACTTGTTCTGCAGTGAAACAGTGATGCGTAGGTGTACTAGAATTGGATTAGTCGTATGGTGTAATGTAGGATCTGAGATTAATTTATCGCATAAGACCATTTATATTGTATACTTCACTTAATCAGCGCCCTCAGTACTCAAATTATTTTTCTTGCAGGCCTACACTTGTGCAGAGAAACAGCGACGTATAGACATATTTGTTGCATAAGATCATTTCTATTGTATTCAACTTGAGCAGTGCTCTCAGTACTCAGATTACCTTTCTTGCAGATCTTCACATGTTCAGAGAAACAGAGACGTTTTGACCTATTTCGATTGAATAAAACGTGTTGCATGTACTATGTTTAATTTAAAGTCTATGTCATTCGGCAAGTTCTTTGTTTGCACTTGCTTTATTCCTTTCAATTATACTACTTCACTCAATTATGCCCTAAAGTTACTCATAAACAACATTCTGTAAAACTGCTTTTTCTTCATTCGTACCTGTTGTGTAAAAAGAAACAGTGATGGTGTATTAAATACCTACCTAAATGAAACGTGTAGCATGTACATGCAGAATTTAAAGTCATTGTCATTTGCCTTGTTCTTTGTTCACATCCACTTTGATTCATCTTAAATTGTACACCCAATCAGCGCTCTGAAGTTAATCATAAAGAAGTTTTTGTAAAGTTACTTTTCCTGCAGGCGTCCCCTTTGTGCAGATAAAGTGACACAAACACCTACTTCGATTAATTGAATCGTGATGTACGATTTTTCGTTTGTTTACTTCGATCTCATTAATTGAACTTTCGCTAATCAGTACCCCCAGTTACTTACTCGAAACAAACATAAAAGCTAAGTGACACAAAACCCTTATGAACAAATTTTTATGTGCTGTTTTGGGAGCGGAACTAGAGGAATTTAATTCCCTGTCAAGCCAGTGGTTCTTGGCAATCGTACAGGCATTAATATTATGCACACTCCAAATATGCATGAATGGGAATACCATTAGCATACAAGCAATGTCAGGGCACATTCCGCATCATATTTCTTTGATGACACGGCGTCTTTAAAAGAGCCATGTTTTGCATAGGGAAAGGAAGGCGTGCTTCTAGTGACCATCCATAATGTTACATTGAAATGGTAATGCGCATGTAGAATATCCTTCGGACTTGATGGTTAAGGGAGAGAATATGTTTGCTCAATCAGCAGTGGTCCATCTGCATATGAAAGGGATAAAAGGGATTGTAGCATGCTCTGGTAAGAATGATGCCTTGACATATGGCAACATCAATAACACTGCCTTCGTACGACTGCTAGCTTTGGCGATTTCTCCCAAATCTCCTTTTTGGAAGCTAGAAACTACTCTATAGCTATGCTTGCTTCTGACATTAATGCAAAGGGAATTGAACCCTGGAGACACTGAACAAAATGTTTTTGGGGCTTACGTTCAAGGGCCTAGAAACCGGTTTTGGAGTTTAAGGAGAATTATCATTGCCAAAACATAAATGTGTTCGTTATCTTAATTATATTTTCAAACACCCAAGTGGTTTCGACGCAATATCTCGTTCACCAAAATATGACGAACTTTGCTAAGGACGAGATATTAATTTTTTTAGATATTTCCGATTATTTTTTATAGTAACGAGATGTACGAAAGTCCATCAAGATAAGGACCGTTTTGTTCATGACGAGGTAAATCGTCGAAAACAGGGAGGGTTAAAAATATCTGGAGGTTTAAAAATACGTCTTTATTTGCTTAGTGGCAAACTTCATGTGAAGGTAAGAAACAATCAAGCCCTATTCACAAGGAAATGTATATTTAAGAGCACAGTTGGGCCAGTTTGTATGGCAGTCCATGCCTCGACGCTCTCAAGCGTGCATAAATGTTGCCAATCTCAACTGTGTGCACATATATATATATATATATATATATATATATATATATATATATATATATATATATATATATATATATATATATATATATAAGTCAACACATGAACTAGAGCTAAGTCACTGGTCTCTGTTTAACGACACGACCATCAAATAAGAAATTAAAAAAAAATAAGAAAAGGGAGAAGACAAGTAATGTCCTCGAGTCAAGCCACTGGTTAATGACACGACCATCAAACAAGAAATTGGCAAATATTTAAAGTAAGAAAAGAAGACAACTAATGTCCTCGTGTCGAGACACTGGTTAATGAAACGACCATCAAAAAAGCAATTGAAAATATTTAAGTTAAGAAAAGAAAGAAAAGAAGACCACAAATGACCTCGAGAAAAACCACTGGTTAGTGACATGTCCATAAAGAAGCAACTGGAGATATTTAAAAATTAAACAAGAAAACAAAAGGCAATGAATTACATGAAATCAAGCCATGAGTTGTTTACTCCAAAATTCAATAGTGGTTAGCAGGAGAGATACTTTCACTGGAAGGAAAAAAAATCAGATGCCATGCTTCGATTTTATTTCTGCTGTCCAAATGCTCTCGCAGGTTACACATAGAACTTTCTTTAAAATATAGTTATAGTCGTTTTGGAAAGTTTGGAGCTTGATCTACTCACTGTTAACCAATCAACTATCATCCAACAATTCAGAATTTGTTCTTTGGGATTTTTACTGGGGAAGGTGTTGAAATTGTGTTTGAAAAATAAGCCAACTGACGTCATGCCTACGTACAAGAAGCACAAATCTCGCAAACACTACCGACGCCTAAGTTTAGCTTAACAGAAAATGCTTTTCATAAACCCTCCTGGTGGTTGCTTATACGAGGCATCTCTTCATTAGAATATCCTCTTTCATTAGATCAGTTCAATATTCACCAGATCTTGATGAACGAGATATCTCATCGAAACCACTTGGAGGGTTAATATAAAACAATTTAAAAAATAGACAGCTTGGTTGATATCTTCCCTCTAATATCAGACGAGCACTTAATTGTCAAAATGGTGTTCAGTTGTTGGCACTAGCTTCGGAAGAAGAGAAGATGAGAATTAAAACAGCAGCCGTGCAATATTTGTCAACAAATTACCTCGAATAAAGATACTATACTCTGTTTCACCTTAACTTGTCAGTAGAGTAAAGGCTACGTTGACCGCATCACAGCCGTTGTCGTAGAAACTAGGGTTACAATGTCAGAAGAAGTCAGCTATAAGCGAGGAAATTCGCCCTTTTTGGCAAGGAGAGATAAAATGCACGTGGAAATTCTATACGTTTCACAGATCTTTAATTTCTAATGGCTCTTGCATTACATTTGTTAATTAAACAAAAAGCTACTCTATGTTAATATAAATGCGTTTTGATTTTTCTAAATGAGTATTATTTTTAGTTATTTAAAAATATATATATTTAAAATTTTTTTACAATAAATGTTGTTTAAAAAAACAGTCTATTTAAAGATGTGATGAACCATAAAATTCATTTTTTGAATTTACTTACCTGAAAGCTAAACACCTTGATTAATACTTCTTTTTTCAATTTTAATAATTTTATTAAAGGAAATTAATCCAATTTAATTACTCCTTTGGTCTTACATTTGGTTGGACAAGGTAGGGGAGAGTGCGTCGTCTGCTAAAATATGTGTTTTTCTTAACAGCAAAATATAGTCTCCAAATTAAATCAAATTTATTCTGATATTAAAGAAAGTAAATAACAAATAAAAATACATATAACATAGAGGATATAAAATACATTCACAATAAATAAATAGAATATAAAAAATACAAATATAGTGAATACACATACAATAATAAAAAAAATGAAACCATTTTAAAAATTAGAGTTAAAAAAAATAAACCTTATATGTGTGAAACATATTCTGAAACTCGCGGAACGGTGTCGGGTTGATTAGTAGTAAATTATTAATTTTATGAATAATTTAAAATAGTTTACAAGAAAGTGTACAGAAGAAACCAATCTCTTTCATGAATAGTAGTTACAATGAGAAAACTATATTTACGTTTTACTTATTCATCACATGCATTTATACATCATCAATATATGTAAAACATAACAAACATCATAACAAATCTATTTACATTATAATATACTTATTCATCACATGAATTTACACATCATCATCACTTAACATTTCCGAATCGCTATCAGACTCACTATTAAAAGAAATTACCAAGTTCTTACTTTCCCAAATATCATCCACAAGTCCATCTACTTCCCACATGTATTTCTCTTTTTCAGTAACATGGTTTATGCAGTTTTTCCAATTTTGTACAGAGACCTTTTCAATCCCTTGGATGACTAAATCCTTCACATCGTTCAGTTTAAAAGTCTTGTTTTCCCTGGCAACGTGTCCTTTTACTTGACTCCATATCATTTCAATGGGATTAAGCTCACAGTGATACGGGGGAAGTCTCAAAACCTTATGTCCAAATTTTTCGGCAATTTCTTCAACTCTGTATTTATCAAACATATGTTTGATTTCGCTAACTTTTTTCAACAGTTCAATCTTGATCATGTCCTGGTTCCACGTAATGTTTTTCAACGATAGCCATTCTTGAATTGCACTTTTTTTCCAAGATGTCGTCGGAATTTTTTCTTTCTTCACCGAGTGATAGGGGGCATTGTCCATCACTACAAAGCTGTTTCGTTTCAATTTAGGCATGATATCTTCAAACCACTTCTCAAAATGGTTACCATCCATTTCTTCGTGGTAGTCACCGGATTTTTTTCCTACAAAAATGTCAGCCGCATCAGGTACAAATCCTTCATCACTTCCGATATGGGTAATGATGAGTCTTCTTCCTTTTCCTTTTGGTGCAGCCAAGCCTGTTGTCAAACTTGAAGAGGAAGCTTCATTGGTGCTTTTGATGTTTTTGTCTTGCCATACTCGACTTTGTGAGTGTCCTTCATTCACCCATGTTTCATCTAAATAATAGATTGAAGCATTTTCATTCTTCAGTTCTCTAATTTTTCGTAAATAATTTCTTCGCCATAAAATTATGTCGTGTCTTTCTAAAAGCATAGCCTGCCTTTTTCGCTTTTCAAAGGAAAATCCCAAATCTTTCAGTATCCTGTACAGTGTACTTCGGCTAATGTTTGTCGAAAAAATATCCTTATCATTGTTAATTTCATTTAGAACTTTGTCCAATGTAGGAATTTCATTTCGACGAAAACAATCATGAATTTTTCGTCGGATGCACGATAAAGTAAAGTTGTCATATTTCATCATTCTTGTTCTTTTTCCAACGGCATAAGGTCGTTTTTTTCCTGGAGTACTCAAAGGACTTGTCGTCTTCTTTTCTTTTTTCAAACGAAAAACAGTTCTTTTGGAAACACCAGTTAGTTGAGACACCTTTCCGACGATTTGGTTAATGGAATCACTATGGTTTTCTTCTCGAAGTCTAGAATAAACATTCAATATGTTCCTGCGAGCTCCACTACCAATTGATTTTCCTTGCTTTGATGGCGTATACAGCTTGGATGGTGACGTTCCTTTTTCAGCCATGTTCAGAGTATCAAACACACTCCAATAAAATAGCACAAGAGAGATATGAACGTAAATACACACGCTAGCAAAGACGCAGAGCGAAATGGCGCAGACTTGGCCGGAAAGCGTATTTAGCTCGCCAGAAATGTTACCATGGAAACCGGTTTAGAATTCCGTTTCGGATATATTCATTCGCTTCGGTCAAAAAAAAATGCTTTTTACAAATAAATAACCGATTATAAAGGTTCAAAAATCACTCCTTCATTGTAGGACAATTTTTACACGTTTATATGCATTTTCTTTATTTTAAATTCCAAATCAAGTTGGAATTATTTTTCATGCGGATGAACATCATTTCTGCCTTTCCCAATACTGACAAGTTAAGGTGAAACAGAGTATAGTTAATGACGCGGCCAACACTAAAAAAAAAGCAATTGGCGATCTTTAAAAATAAGTCTCTGTGGCAACCCCTCTGCTATCAGGAGACTGCAGAGCAAAAAGCAAAAAAACCGGCACTGTGCGAGGACATGGAGTCACAATAGCAATAGGGAAAGAGAATAGCTTCGGTTGACAGTGAACTATACGAGCGATATGAAAAATGAGCCTCCGAGGACATTTGTTTTATGCCAAGCTATTCTTCTTTCAACATGTCTGGACGGCTTTTTTCAGCTCATTTCGACTATATTATGCGTTAAAGGAGAGGAAACAATTGAGTAATGATTCGTGTGACGCTTTTTAGATTCGTTGCCCTCCGAAAGATGTATGCGGAAGGAAAAGGGGGCAATGGGATATGGCGTGTAGGGGAGGTTTTGTTGGGTTTGGCAAAGAGGGGAGACATCCATCGTAAATATGTCTCTTGTTTCTTGGGATGTAAGGAAATAAGAAGGCAAAGATGTAACTTTTAACCCTCTGAGGTGTTTACACGCATAATTCTACCTAGAAACCTGTAATCGTCTTTGCCTGCCCTGACGAATTCTGATTTCATTGACCAATAGAATCTTTTTAATGGATTCTAATATACAATAGAATTTTACAAATAATTTTATTCTAAGGAAAGGAACAATATTATCTTTTCAAAGTACTTTGTTCTAAGGAGGAGAGGACAAATAGAATTTTCCCGAAGAATTTTATTTTAAGGATAGGACTAATATCATCTTTTCAAAGGGCTTTGTTATAAGGAAAGGAATAAATACTTTTTTGTAATAGAATAGTAATGAATAATATAATGATTAGAAAACATAGTAATGACCATTACTATGTTTTCAAATCATTCTATTTTGAGAAGATGATCTTCAGAAGTTTCTCGGAGTTCTATTCGAGGAAAAGAAGACATAGAATATTTCAAAAATATTCTATTCTAAGAAAAGAACAACGCAATCTTTTCAAATAACTGTATTTCAAGAAAAGGACCAATATTATCTTTCTAAATATTCTATTCTGAGGAGAGGAGCATTGCAATCTTTCCAAAGAATTTTATTCTAAAAAAATAGCAATGGAAACTTCTAAACAGAATTTTATTCTGAGGAAATGATCAAAAAATCTTTTCGAAACGTTGAAGTAATTATCCAGGATATGGTCAATTTGTTTAGGGTCGATATCAGTTTTAAAATAATTCACAGTATCTGGAATTGCGCAGATAGTATGGTCTATTTACTTAATTTATACTAAAAGTTCTATTCAAATAATTAGGATGGCAAGTAATAATCTTCCCATGCAAAAGAAAGGGAATAATACTAGTATCATTCCACAAAATTTAATAAGCTCTTGAATTAAGTCTGAATAACAAAGTTTTAGTTTAAACGGTATAATAATATAATTTAAATACATTAGCTAAAATATTTATTTCTAAACGTGATATGTCCATACTAAAACTTGACCATCTCATTTTAGTCTGTCCTCTCCCAATGTTTTGAGTGTTGGTTGCAAGTCGGTTTGACCAAAATAATAATTTGTCTATAAGAATTAGAAAATACTCTATGCTTATAAAATATTTGTGGTTACATTTCTGTCCAATACTTTTTACCATCAGTGCAAAATGAATTAGTCTTCGTTAAAATGCGACTAAATTTAGTTTCAAAGAAGAGAAATTTTCATTAAAATATTTCCTATTCCTTTTCGAATGCAAAGAATTGACTTATGACTTTTTTTTAGTTAAAGTCATATCTCTAATCACCAGCTAATCAATGCTCGTTTTCACACACAAAAAGTAGTTGACTTAAATAATACAAAAACAATATTTCCAAGCAAAATGAATTTTTATAAAATAAATACTTATGGTTATCCTTCAATTCATATTTCTCGTTTCATATCGAATGGTACATTTTTATATTTCAAAACTAAGCTTCCTTGATAAAACCCACATGATAGCATAAAAGTATACATTTTTAACATTGATGCAAATGGCAATGCGACTTTATCATTAATTTAATTTTCATTTCATTACCATGCAGTAAGAATGATGTGGAAAAATTTCAAATCATCTTCTGAATTGTTCTCTATGAAATGCTTATAAAACCTCGACCGTGCAAGACGTGTCAACATCATTTCTTGTTGATCAAACTCCCATCACATATGAAGCGTAAGTGATGAATCTTTTGACTCCTAATTTGATCAAGTTGGCGACGAATCTGAAGATTGTCATCTATATCTGACACCAAGGGCCATTATCGGAGGTGTGGCAGTTGTTTATTCAGCCCTGCGGAATAACATTTACCAATTGTTGTCCCCCACCGATCCAATGATCTGGAAAATGATAAATGTATTGCAGAGACACTGGACCGCTGCAGAAAAAATACACAATAGCATTATGCTTCACTCTCTACAAAAGAAGATAGTTTTGTAATGACATTTTGGGTTCACTGAATATTAAGTGTTTGTGTCCATGGTCTATGAGTTATGTAGTCATTAGTTTTGCTTTGAAAGTCCTTCTATTGCCAAGACTGTGGTGATTAGTTTTCGATTTTCACATTTTCTACATGAAATGAAATTTTTTATTTATTTTTATCAGAAATGGTTTTGGACGAACTTTTTTTTGCACGAATTTGATTTAACACAAATTTAAAATAAATATTTCCTTCTCTCTTTTTTATTCAGCACAAGCGGGCCAAGCCAAAATCTAAGATTTATTTTGCCTAAATTCTAAGCAATGTTTTTGTGGCATAGTAGTATCACATCTATATTACACGTTAGAATATATTTCATAACAGCTTGTGTGTGCGTTTTGAAACACGCAGTTTCGTTTACCAATGTGCATCTAGATATCCTATTTATGTATGTATTTATCATTAACAATTTTATTGAATTTGGTGCACATTTACGTCATACGGTGTAATCACACAAATTTCAGTCCACTATTTTTTTTACTTTAAACACGAAAGAAAAATGTCAGATTTTATAAGTATCAAGACTTATAGAATCCTGTCCATAAAAAGCCAATGCTAATTCTAGATGGCTTCATGTTGTAATTTTTTTTTATTACAGAAAATACCGACAAATCAGAAAGTAAATATGAAATAATTTTTCTGTTCGTGAAGAATTTTTAAAAATTTCAAATGCAAATTTACTTTAATACATTTTTATTACATATAATTACATGTGTATTTTGTTGAAATAAAATAAGTTTAAAACGAATATTTTCATATGGTATTTATTAATTATTTTTACTGAATTTTTAGATACTAGGATTAGGATACTAGGATCTAGATCAGGAACGTATTGATCGTGTAAAAACAAAATTAGTTGTACTACTAATAAAAAGGAGCCACTTCCTAACAAACAGAACATACATCAAAATGAAATTCCCTCGAAACTAATAAAAGTAGCACATAACAATAATTTCAAGGTCTTCACATATTCAAAAAAAAGAAATCAAGAAGCCTAATCTCTGAAACAACTTACTGCATAAGTTCTCCATAATCGTTGCAATAAAAAAATGAATCAAAACGAAACCAAAGTAGCAAATTAAAAACTATTTCCAGATATTACCATTTTGAGAAATATCAACAAGCATAAACCTTGAAAGCATTTTCTCCATAGGATCTACATAATCATCGCAAAAGTCCCACAAAATGAAATAAAAGTATATTAGAACTATTTCCAGATTTTCGATTTCTGAAAAATTAAAGAACATATTCCCTAGAAATATTTTTGCTTGTACTCTTTAAGATTTCCACAATTATTGCAAAAAGTTGCCCATTAATACTTATTTCAAGGTCTTCACAGTTTCAGAAAAAAAATCAGCATCATATTATTCCTCTTGGAAACATTTTCGCTTTTACTCCTTAAAACCCCTATAATCACTGCAATAAAAAAAGAAAGTATAAAAAAAGAAAGTAAACGAAACAAATCAAAAATTCTTTCATGGTCTTCAGAGTTTCAGAAAAAGTCAAGAAACTTATTCCTTGAAAACATTTTACTCCATAAAATCTCCATAATATGTGCAATCAAAAACTAAGTCCCTCGAAACGAAACAAAAGTGTATATTAGAATTATTTCAAGGTTTTCAATTTCAGAAAAATTAAATAACATATTCGCCAGGAAATACTTTCGCTTTACTATTTAAAATCCTTAATATAAAATAATTTTTCTCAAAACGAAACAAAATAGCATATTTACACTTTCAGAAAAGTTTCAGAAAAATTAAGGAACATATTCTTCGAAAACATTCTCGCTTTTACTCCATAAAACCTCCATAATCACGGCATTGAAAAAGAAAGTCCCTCGAAACGAAACAAAAGTAGCATATTAAAAATTATTTCAAGGTCTTCACAGTTTCAGAAAAATTACGGAGCATATTCCTTGAAAAACATTTTCGCTTTTACTCCATAAGACCTCCATAATCACTGTTTTAGTTCTTCCAAAGAAATACCAAAAAGAGAGCCCCAGAAGCTCTAATTATCTCCCTTAACGCCGAAATCCTTATGCCAATATTTTTAAAAACCATTTCAATCCTCGTTTTTCCATTAACACTTAGACTATTGTCTTAAACAGATAACGGCTTTTGAGGACTGCTCATCGAAAACTCTCTGGGGGTGCTCTTTCACAGGGCATTTAATGTATCGACTGGGTCTTTAAAAATCATTTCGCTCATTCACGCAACGCAGAATCGTCTCCCTTTTATCAACCTCTCATAACAAATGTTCTTTTTACCGTATCGAAAACACACTTTCGGTGGGTTTTTATCTCTTTTTTTGGGACGAGAAAGAGATTCGCCTGATAATTAGATGGAGATTACCGCACCACTACTGCCTGTTTTTTCGCGCTTCGATGGAGTTTTTTCTCATTCTCTTTATACGCTTCATTTTAAAAAGTGCGCTTGCTTGAGGTTGCTGGACTTTTTTTCTTTCGTTGGCGGGGTGAGATGTGAAGTGGTCGCCAAGGTTTGAAAAGCGGAGTGATGCTTTGCGATGCGTTTTCTGGACTTTCCACTAGTAATGCGACATCGACAACAAAACATCGATGTTCCAAATTAAAGCATCGATGTTGATAATAGATCGCCCCCAAAACAACGATGTTTTGAAAATTCAGTGTATTTAAACTCCCCCCCCCTCCCCTCAATTTTTTAAAACTGATTTAGCAACTAGTGATGCTACATCGACAGCAAAACATCAATGTTTTTAAAATTCAGTACTTTTAAACTTTTCCCCCCATTTTTTAAAATTGGTTTAGCAAGTAGTGATTCTACATCGACAGCAAAACATCGATGTTGATAATGCATCGCCCCCAAACCATCGATGTTTTTAAAATTCAGTGTATTTAAACTTTTTCCCCCATTGTTTAAAACTGGTTTAGCAACTAACTAGTGATGCGACATCGGCTCCAATACATCGATGTTCAAAATAAAACATCGATGTTTTGAATCATCGATGTTCAAAATTAAAACATCGATGTTGATAATACATCGCCTCCAAACCATCGATGTTTTTTAAAATTCAGTGTATTTAAACTTTTTTCCCCATTTCTTAAAACTGGCTTAGCAACTAGTGATGCGACATCGGCTCCAATACATCCATGCTTTTCATAAAACATCAATGTTTTGAAAACATCGACATCAATGTCGCATCACTACTTTTCAGACCCTTCACCCTTGACCACTTTGGTCTAAAAGTATGTTCAATTTTTGCTAATTATGAAAATTATGCTTTTTGTTGTTTTTTAAATTTTTATAATGGTACTTTTTTCATTTAAAAATAAAACATCGACAAGTATAAACAACGATGTTACAAAAACGTCGACTCCAATACATCGATGTTACAAAAACGTCGACTCCAATACATCGATGTTACAAAAACGTCGACTCCAATACATCGATGTTAAAAATATAGATGTTTTTTAAAAAACATCGATGTTTTGAAAACATCAACATCGATGTCGCATCCCTACTTCACACTATGCGTGCGCCATTGTTTCAAAACGTTTTGTAGTTTTCCTAAATAGTACTTAAAGCGCGAAGCTCTTCCTTCCGTGGCTTACATTTGACGTCTGATTAGCTATAATGTGATGCCTATAATGTATACTTCTACGAGTGGGATAGGAACCGGTGGGACTATTTTACCACAATATTGTACAACGACTATCTGGTGATGCAAAACTTTTGTAGTTTTCATTAATTATGCTTAATTAGACAATAATTTGCACGCCATTGTATGCCGTACAGGGAGCGTCATTGCTGCAAAACTTTAGTAGTTTTCATTAGGAATGCTATGCTCCCTACCTTCAGCTTTAGTTTGTAGTAGAATTTTCATAAAATTGTACGAAAAGGTGAGTTAATTTAAGGGGGTCCGGGACACATTGAAAATTTTTTTTTATTAATTAATTTAGAATTTTGAATTTTTTTGTACTGATTACCCATCTAACTAATAAGCGAAATCACAACACAACATTTTTCCAAAAGTTCTTAAAAAATTTTAAATTAAAATTTTTTGAAAAAAAGAGGGGTCATTTTGAATTGCTAAGGCTCAAAATATTCTTGATCAATTTTCAAAATTCTTGCAGTAAATTATTCACAAATTTATTAACTTTAATTTTGATTCAGCAATTTAAAAAATATTAATTTAATAAAAAATATTTGAATGAAAATTTTTGAAAATTTTAAGGTACTTTTTTAAAAAAAAGTCATATTTTTAAAAGTAAACATTTATTTCAAATTTGCTGAATCGAAATTAAAGTATAATGTTTGAAAAAGATATATTCCAAATTTCAACCCTTAAACTTTATCGGTTTTCGACTTATAGTAATTTGAATACAGGAAATCTTGAAAAAATGTATTATGGAGAAAAACGCATTTAAAATTTTAAGGACAGATGTTGTTGCCATGACAACAACTGTCAAGAGTGTTAGATTTTCAAAACAACGCACCACAAAAATTATTATATCTCTAGTTCTAGTTAAGATAGAAACATGATTTAGACGTCATTTTAAGCAGAAAAACACAGAGAATTTCTTAAAATAATAATAAAAATTTCGAAAATTTGACGATTTTTGTGTCCCGGACCCCCTTAAAGTAAAAATAGAGCTTTGATGCAAATGGCATCTAAATATTGTAATTGTTATTGCATACTTGTTATTGTGTTGATCTAAAATGCATGAATAACGACGGATGAAAAATGTACCTTTACATAAAAGCAGTACAAATCTTGTGACTGTCGTGTACTCAAGCGACGAGTAGATTCATACATGTAAACCATTTTCTTTTGTCGTTATGAAAATATTTTATGCAAATAGTATGATTTAGCTTACACAAAGCGTACTAAAATTAAATCGATAAAAACCAATGCAAGAAACAGAAAAAGGCGAATCCATTTTGTTACGTAGGAGATGTTTTAAAATATGGTTAATCAAAAAATGTTTATGAAAAAATTGATAAATAATAGAATGTAAAAATTCGCTCAAAGAGATATTCCGCCTGTCAATTTCTCATGCCTTGCACATTACTCTTATAAAGAATGGTAGAAATTTCTTTTACACTAACGATACAATAAAAGCGCCAAATGGCAGAGTTTCGCCAAACTTAGCAAGCCCATCGATTTGATCGTGAAAGCAGCAGTAAAAACCTTTTGAAATATCGATATTCTTTGGGACATTAACTCTTCAAAGCACTAATCGCAGCTGACCCGGGCCTCCGTAATTGAAAACCGAACATCCATTTTTTCTACCATCCGAGAAGCATTAACACTTTCCCGTTGGACAAACTGTTCACCAAACCCACCAAACCGTGTGCTGGTCAATATAGCACATAATACACAAGATCTGTCCAAGAGAAAAAAAAATTCTGGAGCAAAAAAAATTCGCCTAATAGGTTTTCTTGTAAAGCGTTTCTTTTGTTGCAAATGATTTCTCATTTTTTACACTCCCATTCTTTTCCTTATGAATTACTGCCCTTTGTTACTCCATAATGAGCTTATGATACTGTTCTAATGAAATAAATTTTCCTGTTCTTGTAGTTTATTCAGCAGGACTAAATTGAATTGATTCTCCTGTTTTTTTAATCATTGCGTATTGTCCGTTAAGTTTTTCATTGTAATTTTTATCGAAAGGGATGTGCGTTTATTACAAGTTCGGTTTTGAAATTCTAGAGGCTCAGTGTTTGAGGTCGTTCTTCCATTCAATAGAAAAGAATCAAGCGTGGTAAAGTTGAAAAAAAATTGTCTTTGAAAAGACTGACTGAATTCTAGATATTATTATTATTATTATTATTTTTTATTAAAGATTTTTAGCAGTTTTTCCGAGTTAATTAAAATGGTTTGATTTTGTAACCGTGCAGTTTTGATGCAGGTTTTTTTATGCTAAATTTATACTACCGCATTCGGTATCTTCATAAAGAGCAAATAAAAAACAGTAAAATATTTTTTTTCTTCTTATTTGTAGAATCATATGGCGAACATATGTATACAAAATTTTTGACTCTGATGACAAGCTTGCGGGCCCGACAGTCAGAGATATTTTTTAATCATTACCGAAGAAATTTGCAAAGAATAAGTTTAATGTTGGAATTTAACCAACATGAGACAAGGTACATAACAGTCCATCGATAATACTTATACTTTTCACGTTATTTAAGTACACAATTTTCTGATTTTATTCTTATCGTTTAAAAAAAGACACCGAAATTGAAAAAATCAAAACAGGATAGACTACAATTGAAGAGCTAATTTCAAAAAGGTATCAACACTCATCTTAAAAATACTGACACCATTGTCATGACGATATATCACGTCATAAGCAAAATTATCCAGACCTTGATGGACGAGATCTCTCTTCAATGGGAGAAAACTGGTCATATTTTGATTGGGTCGTCAGCAAGATCGACACTATCTTAATGACGAGGTATTTCTTCGTCTGCAAATTTGGTCAGATCTTGATATCTCGTCAATAATCCTCTTGGAGGATTGAAAGAATTTAAGACTTACCCTTGGTGTTCCATACATCGACAATGTGCTTAATATCCTGATGTGCTGATTCCATGACTTCAACTATAATTAATGTAACATCATTTTTTCATTTATGTAATATGATCTTGTGCAAACTTAACTTTCATTCTCAACTTTCTTTCATTATATTAATTTTTTGGAGATAAATTTTTGCATAACGGGTGATCTGAAAGTGATATGCCCTGTCACGAGTAACTACACCGGCAAGTTTCCTATCAGTTATATCACCAACACACTATTGCATCTGAAGTATTTTAGACTGTGATGAATGTATTTTTAGTCTCCAATCCATTCAAGGAATGTCCAGTAAGTGTTTCCAAATCATAATTTCGCTTACATGACTCGAAAGTATTTTCAATACTAAAGGTAGGTATGCATGCTCTCGAGCAACTCGTTTTTAATAGTAGCTCCTCATTTCGCCTGGTAGGTGGTTAATACAAACAAGGGTATGCGACATTATGAACCCACTCTTGAAAATTATCTTTGGAAACTTTTTGAAGTTTTACTAGCTAACTTAATCTGACCTAAGTAAAGAAAGTATAGGATCTCTGGAGACCAAAAGCGAACAAATCCTAGCGCTGAGATACAGCGAAATAGTTAGTTTAGGTGATATTTGGACCCACCTACCCTACTCAGTTTTCATACAAGACAATTGGACAGATTTATACTCTATGTTTTAGTGATACGAAATTTGCATATTTTCCCTCTTTCAGCATTTCAGTTCCATACATCACCCGTCACTGCTTTTTCATTAATAGCGCCATCACCTTTTTCTCATTTATCTGAGGAATTATTAATCTCCGAGTGACGCAAAATCGCTCCCCGAAACATTAAGCAAAAATCACGGATGGGAAAAATATTCGATCCGGTTTCTTGGCATTAAGTCTTAGAAAAACATGGAGATTAACGATCATCGGGAGAGGACACACTGTTTTCTGGAAAATTATCAGGTCTATTGATTTTGTTCTGCATAAGTAAGCACTTTCTTTTGTCCAGAGCAGGAGCAGACGGTTCCCAGCAATCCAACGATTTTCGATCCTGTCGGAATCCGTCTCGCAGAATGCATTACGACGCGCATTAATTAAAGAAGGACATTGTAGTCGAATACAAAGTGAGTAGAGTTACTAGTTACATTGGGACGCATATTTTCCCCTTCGACGAAAAGAATGAAGTTCCCTTTGTCACAACTGAAACGGAGCGGAAGAATTCCACTGCGATGATACCTACATCTCATTCTCTGACGTTCCACCAGGAGATTGAGCTCATAACTACTTGAGCTTTTTGAAAGAGAGAAGTCAGCTAAAAACTTACTGTGGGTGATTCGGTTTCATTACTTTGAATCTCCATCGAGAGACAGTGTTTTAATAAAAAAAATTTAATCTTCAACTTAACAATCTGGATTTACCCTTATTAGTATTTTGTATTGATTTTAACGACTCCAAGGTATATCTCCAGACACCCTAAACTTATTTCAGTTTAACCTTTAACCGTCACGTTGGTTGTGATTTTTGTGTCGGAAGCTGTCGATAGCCTCTGATGCTAAAACATGTTCTAAACTGTCACCAGTTCTGGATAAGGGGCAATTTATTTTTATTCTTGGATCTTCATACCCCTTGGAATAATAGGGCAGTTTGGTCTCTCCTTGCCATTAGCAAAACTGACCAAGGTTAAAAATTTGTATGAAACAATTTTACTATGTATATATATATTTTGAACTGGATATTTTTCTCGTAGATTAATATGTTTTATAGATTTCAATTCAGTAAGTAATGTGCTTCAGTGAAGTGTTCTGATTTATCTCCCATCTAAATATTTTTGTAAGTCTTTTCTTGTATTTTTTATCATATAAATTTTGTTTTCTGAACACATATCTATATTTTCTGTAGAGAAACAATAATTAAATAAATAAAAATAATTAAGAATCTTATTTAGAAAGGCGAGGTGATGAAATCTGAGGAACCTTAAGTAGAGCCTCATTTCTATAAGCATGACATACCAAATTAAATGTAATCAAATGGAAAGAAATATATTTGAACTAGGCTGAAGAGCTCGTCACTCTGATGAGCTTCTGTGACAGTCTGATTATAGAACCTAATGGCAGGGGGGATCTGGAAGATTGAAATCGGCTCAGAAAATAAAAAGTTATTTTTCTTCTAGTACTTTGTTATCTTGAAAATAAATGTAGTCCTGTTTCGTTCAATTTAAACATCATTATTTATTTAATTTTATTTAGTTTATTTTTAACTAAAAAATTCAATACACTTTAAACAAAAAAAAAACGATGCACCAAGAAGGAGTTGTCCGATTGCGATAAAAATGGGTGGATATGAAGAACATACATACAAAACAACCGATTAAAATTTCAAAACAATTGAATGATTTATTTCAGAGTTTGACCGTTACAAAAGGAGGAAGTCAATAAGGTTGGTCCACATCTGGCCGCGAAGCAAGCTTACACCCTGAGTGGCACAGACTGAAAAAACACCCGGATGGTGACCTGCAGAATTTCCTGCCAAATTGTCTCCAACAGTCGGGTTAAATGGTCAACTTTCCGGGATGGTTACCTTCCCGTAACGTCCCAAGTTTGCTTAATGGGAGAGAGATCAGGAGACCTAGCTAATCAAGGAAGTGCTGGGAAAGCTTGAAGACAATTCATAGCAACACGTGCCGTGTGCGGCCAGGCATTATCTTGTTTCAGATCCTCACCCTCCCCACAAACCCGTAAGGGTTTGGAGTCTTTGGCTGGGAGGAGGGGGAAAGGACTTCCAGCCCATGAAGTAAACCCAATAAGGCCCACGCCGACCGGACGAGAATTTACTGTGTTTTTAAAATTTACATGGGGCAAAAGGCTGGTTCATGAATATAAAAGGACAAGAGTAAAACATTGGGAAACAGACCCCAATAAAAGGTCCGTGGAAACATAAAAGATTGTGACGTAGTATGACATGAAAATGAAACATTAATAAATATACATAAATAAATTATGATGAAGTGTTGAAGCAATAAAAATAGAACAGTAATAAAATTTAAAAGATTAAGAGAAAGAGGGAACGCATCGGGAGGTCAACAGTGCTCAGGCCACAGTGGTCCCATTAGCCACTTCTGCCGTAATGAAGATGCATTTTTTAATTCGGAATTTGGAGATCGTATTCTTCATGACATAGATAAGCCATTTCGGTTTATTGTCATCCGTGGGCATGCATAGGTGATATCGTGAAGTGAGTGCACAGTCAAAAATATAATGATCTGGATCACACACAGCTCCACAGCTGCAAAACGCACTGTCTTTAATATGAAAGCGATGCAAATAAGATATGAACGGGTCATGACCAGTAAGAAACCATGTCAGGTAGCGATCTGCAACTAGATCCTTTGAGCTGGTCCCCGGCATGAACTCCCTCAACAGGAGACCACTCTTGGCAAGGCCATGATCGTCCTGCCAATCTATATTCTTTAGGAGAGTTATCTGGCGTTTTACGTAGGAGATCGGTGTAGGAACATCTAGAGACTCACCACACTACAAAGCGAGCTTCGCAAAGCCGTCAGCGAGCTCATTCCCGGCCGTCCTCACATGTGCACGCACCTAACTCAGACCAAAATTATGGCAGTAGCAAACAAGAGTTTGTTTTACAGCTAGAAGATAGGTTGATTTAGAAGTATTAGATTTTAAGGCCTGAATTGAGCTCAATTATACTGTTGAAAAGTAAGTCCGGGGTGTCGCAAAAGAAACGGTAATATAACGGTTCGTCGAATGTCGTCTACGTACCACTGTGCTGTAAGTGTGCCAGAAATTACCACCAAAGAGCTCTATCAAAGGAGATGGCATCCCAGACCATAACGTCCTATTGTGGGCATATGTGACGTGTGGTAGTCAGGGCAGAATCCCATCGCAATCCTGGACGTCTTGGACGAGTCTGCGGTTGTCGTCATGACACAGTTCGAAACAGGACTCGTCACTAAAGATAATACGTCCTCAGTCAGCGCCGTTCTAATTTCATCGATACCGGCAAACACCTTGACAACTCTTTCTTGTTGCGTCGATAATTTTTGATTACAGAGAATACTTAAATTTGTATATTTCTGGACGATGGAATTTTTGTGCAACGACTTAATTTTTCAGCTAAAATATTAAGTGTAATGTTCAGTAGAGGGTTAAGGACAATGAAAAAATTTAAAGCTTTTATTTGATGGTAAGGAAGAATTTCCCTTTTGCAAATTGATATTAGAAAAGATTGTTTCCCTATTTAACGGCCCAGATAGGCTAAACATCATGACTTCCATCCAATATACGACTTATTGACCAATTGCATCCTTCCTTGCATTATTTCAATAGAGAGGACTATTTAGTCATTATTTGTGTGGTAATACCACACTTTTTAGAAATCTCGTGACTATCAAAAGGTTAAATCAGATAAGAAATAAGAATAATGCCACTTACTACATCAAGGTATATAAGCAAATAAGAAATTTTGATACATATTATATACGATGGTACGCCGACCAACCGGTATAGTGGTTAAGGTGTTAGCCTCTAGATCGGAAGGTCCCCGGTTAGAATCCGGGTTCGGGCATGGATGTTTGTAAGCGTATACCAGCTCAGGTGTTACTTCGTCATTTGAACATGGTTCAAAATTACGAAGTATAAATTGTTAGGGGCAATGATGGACCTCCCACTGGGTGCTCCTTCACAAGTGACCATCACTTCCGGTCTTGTAGTGGCCAATGACTTAGGTCAAAATGTGCCCGCCATTAGGAAAAAAAAAAGAAAAAAATATACGATGATACGCAAGTTTTTATAAAAAATTGGTAATTCAAAGAAAAGTATTTATGGTACCTCTATCTCCATATGCTTACTTGAACATGCCCCGCTTCCACTAAGAACAAAAAAAAAACTTTATCTGTAATTGTCTTGAAAGCCAATTACAAGTTACCCATGGTCAAATGTTTTATTTTTTATATTTTTTATAATAGATATATAACTAGTTGCTTAAATTTTTATGTTAGTCTTCCGTAAAGCGGAACATGATAGCTAAACGTACTCTCGTAAACTCCACAACATTTCAAATCGTGTGTGGAAAAGATTGCATCAATCGAAGTTCTGCCTCTCGTTGTCCAATATTTAGGATTTGTCTTTAGATCCAACCAATAGACTTCTCTCAACACTTCGCAAAATTCTTTCCCATCTTCAGTGCTCATGTTGATATTAAAGTCTCCAGCCAAGACTGATTTATTCTCGTCACAATCTGTGCCCAATGCTTCTGAGATCGCTTCTAAAATGTTATCTGTACTCGAACCTGGCTTGGCATATAGTACGGCCAAACGAACATTGTTTTTTAAATAGACGACAACAATGTGAACTCCCGTGTCATAATTTGGGAACTGTAGAGCTTCCTGTGTTTCAATATTATTCTTGGCGTAAATGGCAACACCGCTGTGCTTTCTCGTGCGACTTTGGCTCGAATGAATCTCGATGCACAATTTAAAGTCTTGAAACTTGAAGCGATCGGTTGGAATCGTCCACGTTTCGGCCAACAATAGAAAATCGCTATGCATGAAACTATGATCACAGGCAATGTCTTCATGATGCGCTTGGAGGGATTGGACGTTGTGATACATGAACTGATAGCTGTACTCGTAACTGAATACCGGAATGTGACTGGCTCGTGACAGTCTTGCCTTGCATTCCTACTACAATGCAACTGACTCCTACCAGTCTCGTTGCTCTTATAATGAGTTCTTTCCAGACTAGTAGACAACTACCGTTGTTTAGTATTCCTACATCTTTATATATTTTTTTCTTACACCGGACGACTTGAAAACCCTCTCCGAGAACAAAACCCATTTGACCATGGGTAAAAATGTTTTAATAATGTAAATGCTAAAATATTTATTCCCATGAAATTACAATGTTTAGCATTAGGTTTGTTTTTCTGCAATAATTGAACATGGATAAGGAAACACGTTCTACAGGGTTTGTGTATGAGTCGTAGGGAAAATGTCTCGGTCACATTTTAGCTGTCGCGGTAGTAAACACGTTGTATCGAGTGTGTATTCAAGTTAACAGAAGGAAATGCCACGGTCATATTTTAGCTGTCGTGCATATTTGAAACTCGGGCAAAGACGGGTTATGCAGCTAGTAGCAGATAAAAGTAGAAATACTTAAATAACAGTACTGAATAACATCATTAAAATGAGTAGAATTCAGTGTACACTGAATGGTATAACAAAATGGGTGTTTCTCAGGTTACTTTAATTTGAAACGTAAAATATAAATAAGATTTACTGTTAGTTGTTTTGACTTTTCTCGCAATTTTATAGAAGGTAAAACAGAATAATATTGAGAACATTTAAATTTTAATGGCTTATAATTACAGGGTGTACAGTTTTACAGAGTGTGTATTTAAGTTAACACAGGGAAATATCGCGGTCCTATTTTAGCTGTCGCGGTTATATTTGAAACCCGAGCATAGACGGGTTAAAAAATTAGTAGCTGATAAAAATTGAAATACTTAAAAACAGCTGTGAATAGCGTCATTAAAATGAGTAGAGTCCAATGTACACTAAACGGGAATATTCAAATAGTAGTTACCACCGTCCCAGCTTAAGCCATTCGGTGTAACCCCGGTCAGATGACGAGGTAACATCCGAGCTGGCACCCCACTCTCCAAACTTTCACGCCAACCCAACAAGAAAACTTTCGGCTACGATAGATTTAAGGTGCATTAGCCGACTCTACACCATACGCTTACAAACAACCATGCCCTGACCCGGTTTCGAAAGAGGAACCTTCCGTTCTAGAACACAAAACGAGATAACGAAAATGCTCTTCTTCAAGGTAATTTTCTTTTTTAATTCAAAATATAAACAAGATTTACTGTTAGTTATTTCGACGTTCCTCGCACTTTTATAGAAAATAAGACCATAAGGATATTGAAAACATTTAAATTTCAATCTCCATAAAAGGAAGTGTTTGTCTGTCTGTTTGTTTGTTTCTTGCCCGCGAAAGACTGACGAATCTATGGTACTCACAGTAATGGGATATGACACACAGGTAGTGCGAATTTTTTAGGGTCGAAAAGAATTTTAAAATTCAATCTAGAACATTTTTTAATGAATTTAATAGTTTTATTCTCCATTGGTTTTTCAACGCGTTTCTTCGGGAGAAAAGAAGAAACACCCGAATCTGAACTTTTTCTACACACGTGACCTTGTCCTCAGCCTTTGGAAGCATGTCAAGTTTTTTTCATCTTGGGGAACTCGGAGAAAATTATTTTTTTCGTAGTTTTAATAGTTTTTTTCACCATTCTTCATTCTACCGCGGTAATTCAGAGGAATGAAGAAACATCAAAATTTAGACTTTTCTCCCTCACGTGTCACCTTGACGTCAGCCTTTGGAGTCATGTTGAGTTTTTTTCAATTCCGGGGAGTGAGATCACGTTTGAATGACCTTCGTTTGTTTCGAGATTCATTTATTTTCATTTACTGCGAAACGGATTTCAGTAAAGCAAAAAATTACTCAAGTTATCACTGGCGTTCTTCAGAGCTGTTTTCTATCTCAACGACCGTTAAAGGAAGAATAAAAATTTTAACGGATTTGAAATTTGCGGAAAATTTTGCAACAGATAGATTTTTATTACCTTATTCGACCTTACTATTACTATTACTATTACTTAAACCTTATTGACCTTATTCGTTAAATTTTCTTTTAATCTTTTATATTTTCGCAAGAGATTGTGATGTCACGTGAACTTTCGCTTTCCAAAAATAAACAGATTGCATTTTCTGCCCTTCGCGTTAAAATAAAAATATAAATAGATTTTCATTTTAGCGAAGGAGAGCGATGAAATAAAAACATTTTGACTGGGATTGTTGAGTTCTTTCTTCATAAAATCAGAATCGTTAAAGACAGATTGAAAATTTCAACGGATTTGAAACCTGCTGAAAATTTTACACCAGATAAAAACCAAACATCACGGGTAAGGGCAACGCCGGGCTAGCCACGCAGTGGCTATTGGCTTATAATTTGCAAGAAATAGAACCTAATACGGTAAAAATGTCCTTTTTCAACACTGGTTTAGCAAGTGAACAATACGTCATCTGACCGAAATTCACAATTACGAGGTGTTGTCCTCGGATCGATCCCAGATCGTCGCCGATCAACCTCTGTGTTGTTCAAGTGCGACGTAACTTCAACAGCTTATCACCTCAACGGCAATAATGGTAATTCTCGTCACGTTTGAACACTACAGAATGCTAAAACAATTCAAAAACGCTGAATTCTTGAGGAGATTTAATGTGTAGATATCAAGAGAATAGTTCAAACAAAGATTGCTTTTAGTTTCCTCCTTCATTGTTCGAATGAACAAAGCAAATGATAACGCTCTCGTTCTTTCACAAATGGAATTACATTTAGAACAATTTACTCATTTGTAACTTTTCTAGTCATCAAGATTCCAGAAAAAAATGCCAGGAAAATTTGTTTTAAATTCTGATCTTTTCCTCATATGTCGTACGAATAGAGTATTTCGAGGCTCTTAGGAGTGTCACTATCTGTTGGAGGTTGCGTAAACATTCCTGTACGGAATGAAAACAGATAGCAATACAACTGTAAGTTATCTGCAAGGAACCGATTTCTTCTACTACGGAATATGTCGATAAATGTTCTGCTTAGTATCGTATCTCTTAGCGTAAATACATCTTAAAAATCAGAACAGTACTGAGGGCATGCATGAAAAGTCGAAACGCACATGCTGCTATGAGTTGTCTTCAAGGTTTCCCAACACTTCCTTGACCATCTAGGTCTCCTGATCTCTCTCCCATAGAGCAAATTTGGGACGTTACGGGAAGGTAACCCTCCCGGAATGTTGACCATTTAGCCTGACAGTTGGAGACAATTTGTCAAGAAATTCCGCAGGACACTATCCGGGAACGTTTTCAGTCTATGCCACGCCGAGTGACAGCTTGCATCTAGGCCCGAGGTGGACCAACGCCTAATTCCTTCCACCTTTTATAACGGTCAAACTCTGAAATAAATTATTCCATTGTTCTGAAATTTTAATCGTTTTTTTTCTATACATGTTCTTTATATCCACCCATTTTTATCGCAATCGAACTACCTCTTCTTGATGCGTCGACATTTTTGTCATAGAGTGTAGTATTCAAACCTTAAAACTATGTTAGTATCGGAAACTATTTTTAGGAACTATTTTGTAACTGTAAAATTTGTATTGCTGGAGTCTTAAATGTCCATTAACTGTCCAGTTGGTTTTGACGAGATATCTTATCCATCAAGTTCTGTCCAATTTCGTTAATGGTGAGGTACATCATGATCAGGATATTGCCGATTTTTCAATGATGACGAGATCAAAATCTGTTTCATTTTCTTTCGATGACGAGATATCTCGTCCATGAAGATCTTGTCAGTTTTGTAATGACCATCCTTCAAGACAATCCTTGAAGGTTTAAAGTAAGATGTCTCAAAAGTTGCATTATTGCAACTTAATGTACCCCCCTTCAAAAACCTCTTAACTTTTTGACTACGGCTATAGATATAACTGACACGAATATTTATTGGCGCGATTCTTATAGCTTTCAAAGTCCAACTGCTGTATTGTCTTAATTCTTTCTTGGCGCGATTTTTATAACTCTCAAGGTACAACTGCTGTACTGGTAGTACTCTAAATTCTTTCATGGCGCGATCAAGGTACGATTGCTGTATCGGTCGTAGTCTAAAGGTTAAATATCAACTCTTGAAAAAAAAATATCCTTTTTTTTTAAATATTTATGCAGTGTTTACCATTTATATAAAGAATTACACAAATTTTTTACATGCATGCTATATTCACAACTGATACAGCAATAAACAATTTATTTGTAAGTTTTCGCGTTTCATCTACTAAGTGACATGTTTGGTGCTTTTACCCTTTGACTCATCAACTCAAGAAGAATCCATTGACATTTTTAGGAAAAAATTGTGAAACCTTACTTTTATGTAAAATATTTCCAGATCTAAAGTTTTTTTCCCTCATAATACATTTTCTATTCAGTGCCATCTCGAGTGACACAAATTCAAATTATTCCAGGCATTGTAATTTTCTTCAGATTTATTTTCGCGTAACCTGGTTGCTTTATACCAATCTACTGTCCTTCGCCCCACCGCTGTAAACTCCTAGTGTAGTGGACTTAGAAGCCTCGCGAGCGACAATTAATAAAAATTTTATTCCCTTTATAGTGTGGAGATAATCTGATTTGAAACGGGTGCTCCATAAGTGATATGACCTATCCTATCCTAAATCATTTCCAGGTCAGACAAAACAGAAAATCTATCAAGGACATCTTTCAAGTCAAGAGCTTGTCCTTCGAAATGAATCGGGCTTAATCATATACGGACGAAGATAGCTAGAAATAAGCGCGACTTTGTTTCATACATTATGTAATTAATAACAATCTTAGTATGATCATTTCCTAGTTCTGATATGTTTATATACGTCGAATCTGGTAATATCTTTTAATACAGTTTGCAAGATTTTTCGCAATCGCTTCCTATGAAGAAGCTACTTTCAGCGTTTAACTATTGTGATCGATAAGAATCAAAGAAGTACGTGACATGGAATATAATTTGCTTATTAAAAGGTTTTCGAAGTTCAAGATTTCCTCAATTTGTTTCTGCGACCACAGAAAGAGTTCTGAGAGTCACACATGATAATTAGTTCATATATTATAGGCCTTAGAGTACAGTCTGGCTTTTTTAGTTTGGCTTCTTTCATTTAAGATACTCAAAGTTTGGACGATACTTTCTCTTTCATCACATGTAAAGGTAAGGGTTTGTGCTCAAAACTTATTTTTGATTTCTTTAAAAAAAAAAGACGTATAATTTAAAGTTTACTTTCTTGTACCTACCATAAACGCTTAGGCATTTAAAAGCGAAGCGTATTTACAACCGTTTGAGCTATCTTTTTGTGACAAAAATCTTGCGTCAATTTGATTATGCGTTTATTATTGAATGCTTTTGACTAAACGATTGGCTCTTAATACATTTTAGAACTGAACATTTACGCATCCAATGTTAATGGTTTGTGTTGTAAAAGTCTAGTCTAAATGAGGTCTTATATGTCTCATTGAGCTCAAATTTACTTTTCATGAAACAAATTTTGAGTTGAAATTGCGCCATACTGTTCTTAATCACAATATCAAGTAACAGCACAGCTTTTATAAGAAATAACATAATTGAATTATTGAACCTCCCCCCCACCCCCCCTGCTCACTTACTCCACTAGCCACCTAAGTGTCTATTCTCTTCATAATTTCTTATGTAGTAATATCTCATCGGCTTATACGTATTAAAAACGTATTAACTACCATTTTTCCAATCGTTAGTTTTTAAACAGCTGAACACTAAAATATTCTTTGTGTCAATTAATGAGTTTCTGTTCTAAGTCGATAATATATTTATTTAGTTAGGCACCACAGCTTCTGTAAGTGGTAAAATGACTGTTCAATCCTGACCCCCAATACGCTCTTCAAATGTTAATTTCACAAATAGCGATACGCTTATTTTAAAATTCAATGTTTGCTAGGTTTATCCATTTGTGTGAGTTTATTTTAGAGAAGTTGCTAAAAGTACATTGAATAGTTTAATTTCAATTGATAGTCTCATATACCCTCTTGAGTAGTACTCTCAGTCTAAGGCAAGTTACACATTGGTCCAACATGAGTCTTGCGACACTACACTGGTTGAAATACACATGTGCAGCAATATATTACCTGTACAGAAAAGGAGTAGGCATGCGCATGTATTATGTTTTGTCGAATACTTCTGAAGTGTGTGTCTCGGATAAAAGTTCTACTCGTAACAATAGAGTACCGACTTCATCCAGATCGGTTTGTAGTGTAAAATGTGTAAATGTGTAAAAAGTAGTGTAAAATGTGTAAATGTGTAAAAAGTAGTGTAAAATGCATGGCGTTTCTTTGAAAGAATGAAAAGGGAACTATTTTTTGTGATCGCCTAATACATGCATCCAATTGCAACTTGCAAAAAATTAAAGAAAACCAAGATTTTTGAGAATTGTTTCAAACAATACCGGGTGTTACAGAAAACTTCCTGGTATGGTTGAGGACTCAAAAACAAGAATCTCTACTATTATCAAAGGAAGTATTTCTCTGTGTCTCTGCGCAGTGTCCTGACGAATCTATGGCACTTACAATAATGAAATTTGGCACACAGGTAGTCCTAATTTTTTGCGATTTTTGCATCCAGTCCGAATTTTAAAATTTAATCTAGAACATTTAAAAATAAATTTATTAGTTTTTCACCTTTCTTTCTTTTTGACGTCACAAATATCTCGAATGTAGAAGCGAGTGGATTTTGCTATCTTCGACCGCTGACGTCAGAAGCGTTTTTAGACCGAATGCTATTGTAACCATGCCAAGTTTTCCGATTCCAGCGTGTTTTGATTTACCTTGTTGATAATAACCACTTCGTGGCAATCACGGCGTTGCCCGTTGAGTAGCAATCACCGAGGGTTGGCGAGGTTCAGCGTGCAGTGGTCACACCTGACCCCTCGAAAAGAGCTGTCACTGGCAACACCGAGCTGACCACGCAGTGGCTAGTATATATTAAACTAAACGACTGTTGAGTTGTCAATCAGAGAGAGCGCTCTGCAGCATATCTAAGTGGCTATTTTGAATATACCTCCCTATGCGAATGCGGCTTAAACCTCCTGGGGTGGTTTATCTTCCTGTCGAAAAAACTACCTTGCAATAGTCAGCCTCTGGTGCAAGACCTGTTCCAAAATGACACCCGTTCTGGCAAGGGATTATTTGTTTTGCCTACTTGTATCTGCTATGCTAGATACCTTGTCGAAACATCTGGAATGTTAGTCCTCTAAGTGGTGATATCTATCTCGTCATCAAGACATTGCCTATTTTTTGCTGATGACGAGATCGACACCTATCCACTTTTCTTCTTCTGACGAGATATCTCGTCCATCAGTTTTGCTAAAAACGAAATACCTCATCGAGAAAACCACCTGTAGGGTTGATTTCATGTTATCTACCTCCTAGTTAACTTTACACAGGAATTTTTTTAAAGCTCTGTATATAAGTAACAAAGGAATCTACACGAGAGCGCTGTGTTTAGGTTGAGAAACTGTTCACAGTTTTGATCCTCCTCAATAGAGAGTCAAACCATATCCACCACCTGTTCAGTAACTATGTTAGTGGTCTCATAAAATATAGTTGGAGAAGGACAAAAGACCTTTCCTTTAGTATCTGGCAAAAGTGACCTATGCAGCATTGATAGGTCGTATTATTATCGTAGTATTTGACTTCAAGGATTCGTCGTATAGTTGGTCAAAAGGAGCTTATTTCCATAGCGTCCTATGGTATTAGAATGGGGCAGGGACATCGTCTATAGAAGTAATCTTATAATTGGTCAAGCACCACTCCCATTGTACCCTATCGAACAGGATGGGGCATGGGCCTATGGAATAAAATATTTAATCGTTAAAGCGTAACTTTCTCTCATCACTTTCTATACGACAAGTAAGGTATTTAGTCTTCATCAATGGAAACAAGGGTATAATAGTCCAAGGGAATATTTTTGCCTGGAATTTCTTTTTGATACAGTATAGGACATAAATAATGGGTAGTATGTGAATGTAGTTGCTATTGACTTATATACTTGCAAATACAAGACGCTAATTAAAAACTGACAAATACTCTGCCATAATTCTACGTAATTTCTTTCTGTCTCATATTTATGTTTTTGTTTTGTCAAAATTCAAAGCATCTTTCATTTCTAAAACGGAAGCTAATCCAAAATTATTTTCAAATTATGAATGAAACTTTAAGAACTTGCATGCATTTTAAGTTTGAAAAATGTATTTAAGATATTAGATAGGATGACAGGAATATTTTAGCTCTGTTTTAAGCGAAACTTAATGAATAATAATAATTGTGGAGATGAAGAATCTGTGAGGTGACTGAATACTAAAGCCCGGAACCTATACTTGGCTGATAATAACCCCGGAATTCTTCTTTCACAATTACCAAGAAAAAGACGTGTTTATTTATTTTCCCATATAATCACTGCCTTTTATCGTTACATAACTCAGCCAGTAACAAGGCTCTTTGTACGTCAGTGCCGATATCTCATGTTTATTTTTTAGTTCATCCAGTCTTTCAGTGACCGCTTTAATCTGATTGAAAGAGATTTTGAAAAAGACCGTTTAGTCTTTATTTTGAGGTGAAAGTATAATCATACTTTGCTTGCGTAAAAACGCCCCTATCGATAAAAACCTAGCCGTACGAAATTAACTCATTGGACTTCTCAAATCTGAAATCGTTGTTTTCGCAGAGGATTAATTTGCCTCCAGTTAGTAGACACAGGTTCACGCTTGTTTACATTTACGGTAAGAATTTTATTTCTATCTCATGAGACATTTCGACAAGGTTAACAGTTTTGAACGTTTACATAAGGTAAACTCAACATGTGTCTCGCTTATTAGGGAATTTGAAATTCGGATTCATAGTGATTCAATCACGAAAATCGACCAAATTGCTGTCCTTTAGCACGCAAAAGCCTTGTTGTACCATTTAGTACCAGTGAAAATGAACTCAGAAGTGTACAATTTCCTCCTATCAATTAATTTTTTTAAAAGTTTGACAGTAGCTGTCGTTTTATAAGAGAGGAAGACCTCCTAGTGTATTCACAAAAACAAATTAGCCTTTACTACATTGATAACATAAAAAAAAAATTGAAATTGAAATTTAAAAAGAATAATTCCGGCTTTCTCGGGTGGAAATATTTTCGAACACCTTAATTTTCAAACAATACCAAGATATTGTAAATATTTGAAAATTTTTTTTTGTGAAAGGGTCTTCTTTAAACACTCACACTATGCACAAACTTGATTCCGAAACTTTGAACTGAATTTCTGAAGAACAGTATTTTTGGCATGATGCTTTGTTCCAACAGTGTAAATTACGAATGAATTGGTCTATTAAAATAATTTTTGTATAATTATCCATATAAATAAAAACGGGTTGTTTGTTTATACATTAAATATTTTCAAAACATTCAAGTTATTTATTCGTTTTGGGTCCTTTCTAATGCAAAACACGTGTTTTGAGCATTTGGTGTCTGTCCGTCCATCAGTTTGACTGTTTACATGTGTGTGTCCCTACTACGTCCAAACGGTTGAATATATTCTCATGAACCTTTTCATACAGTGAGTATTTATATTCATTTAGTGATTGACCTAAGTATCCCTAGTCTGGGTCTGTTCGTCTTTCCGTTCAACGTTTGATTTTATGTCTTTGTGTTTATACAAGTAGTGTCATATGAATTTTATTCCATATTTTAATACAATGTTCCTTATTAAATGAATTACATTTTAGTTTAGTGGAGGTTTCCTTGTTTATATATTTAGTTGAGTTGGATGCTAAGACATATGAGTAACTACTTAAATCAACCATAGCGTGGTAGTTTTTAAGAAGTTAGATTGCAAATTGAGCATTGCAATTACTTCGATTGTTTGAAAACGCAATTATTTTTCCAAACATTAACTCTGATATTTCACTTATTTCAACATTGTTCTTTGCGAAAGATAAGCGATTTCTGAATATTTGGGGCAGACGATATTTTGCAAAGAACGGAAACGAAACAGAAACTTGTGTTCGTAGAACCACGTGCAGTGATTTTCTGGGGGTTTTTCCCTGCTAGGTATGAATTACGTATTTTTAAATTTTGTCCAATTTTTAGTTGGAAGTTATGGCAAGTATACGAAGTTTTTTAAAAAAGCGAATACACTTTTTTCTCAAACATTCCATTGTGTGGCACGTCTAATAATAACTTGCTTTAAGATTGCATGACTTAAGTACTGACAAAAAGCAAAAAGAAACTCTTTTCAAAAAACGGTAAATCGATCTGACAACATTTTGCTTGACAGAAATTCATCGTTTTCAATAAACTTTTAAAAAAAGGTCGCAAGTCAAAAATTCCATTTTTTCTTTTGTTATTGCTGTGTGGCCTTTTGCGATTTCTTCCTGGTGGAAAAATCTTTTATGTCATCAGCTGATATAATAAACTGAGAACAAAACCCAAAATATATAATTATACTAGCAAAATACCCGACCTTACTCGGTTTGAATTGGTTTACTCTAGATTGAAGAGATAATCAAAATATATAATGACTTCGTTTTTTGTAGAGTAAAAATTTATTTTAACACCTTTCGCCATCTTTATATTTTCTACAACTTATTTTGGACACAAATCCTACACATGAATATCCATTCATGTAATACATTTCACATACATCGCACAATTGCTGTATGACAAAGCTACAAAATGACGAAAGGTGATACTAAGGTTACTACTATAAAAGACGATTTTGAGGGAGATTTGGAATTCCCTTTCTTAAGTTCTTTTCACGTTCAACTCAATTAATTAAAATTACGATTTAATTTACTCATAGTCAACAAAACAATATTTTTTTACTTGTGGCACTCTTGCCTCCGGTATGCGACATTGTGAAATTTTGCAATCTTCTCCTGTCATTATTACAACGAATTTTTTAATGTTGGAAAAAGTTCCAGTTTGGATTAATAAACATTATTATTCTTTCAATAACGGCATTATTCTTTAAATAACGGTATTATTCTTTTAATAATGGCATAACTACACTTAAAATTTACTGAAAATTTATACTGACTTACCTAACATTTTTAAGTCTAATACTTTGTGGTGCTGTTGCGTGTGATGAGAAGGAAAACACATTTATTAAAATAATAAATATTTAAAACAGGAAACAGCGAAGTAAAACAAAATAAAAGATGTCGCAAAAAATTGTTCTAAAGATATTAATTTGTGATTCAATTTTATCTCTTGATCTCGCACAGTTGCCACAACTTACAACTAAAAGTGTACAAAATTTAGAAATGTGAAATTAATTCAGAGCGAAAGAACCAGAAAAAATATCACTGCTCGCACGATCTTGTTCATTCTCGTTTCATTGAAAAATATCGTCTGTCCCAAATATTCGGAAATCGTTTTCATTGCAGAATAAAAATAAAACTCGAAATAAATGAAGTATCAGAGATGAAATTCCATAAAAAAAATAATTTTTTGAAGAATAATTACTTTTTCAGCAGTACTGGTAAAGCAATCGAAGTAATCGTAATATTCAATAGACATTCCAATTTTTCCAAAACTACCAAACTATGGTTGATTTAAGTATACTTACTCAGGTGTTTTAGCATGAAACTCAACTACATATAACAATAAAGAAATGTTTAATATTGCATTCACTAAATTAATAGATAATGTATAAAATAAAGTACAATGCAATCAAATATCTGGAATACAATTCATGTGATGTCTACACAAACACAAAATCGAGCATAGAACAGAAAGACGGACAGACAGACTTTCACAACCAATGCCACTCACTAAATGAAGATAAGTACTCACTGTACGCAAATTTTCATGAAAATATCTTAAACCGCGTGGACGTGTATAGGGCACAACATACAGACAGACAGACACCAAACGAGAAAAAGGCGGATTCGGCATCAGAAGGGTCCAAAACGGATAGAAAACTTGAAATGGGTCGAAAATATTCAATGTACAAACAAACACTCCATTCTTATTTATATAGATAATCAAATCATAGGGGAAAATTAGTTTCTTTTAAGCTCTCTTAAAAAATGCAGCTCTTAGACATACGACCTTATGCACTTTGAGTGACGATATATAATAAGTTGCTTAAATCTAACTTCAATTGGTGAAATAAGCTAATTTAACCTTCTGTTACTATATGAATACATTTTGAATGTTTCAAAAGTGCTAGTTCGCAGGTTTTTAACATTAGCATTCTTTCAATAAAGGCAAAATTCCACTAAACTTGTTTTATTCTTACTTACATGCCACTTTTAAAGGAATACTTTTTGGCATGTGATAAAAAAAGAACTTACAGTTTATTAAAAAATAAATATTTAATAAGTTTACAACAGAAAGCAGCGAAGAAAAACTGAAGTAGAGTTGTCAGGAAAAATTTGTTCTTGAGATACTAATTTGTGAATTCTTTTTTATCGTGGGATCTCGTACACAACTAACAACTAAACTGGCAAAAAAAATTTAGTAAGGCGAAATTAATTCCGAGCAAAAAAGATATCACAGCACGCGTTTCAACTAACACAAGTTTCTGTTTCGTTTCCGATAGTTACACAATATCGTGTTCCAAATATTCAAAAATAGTTTATGTATAGCAAAGATAAATATGGCTTGAAATAAATAAACTATCCGTGTAAATTTTTGGAAAATAATTTTTTTACCAGTCCTGTTAAAACAATCCAAGTTATAACAATGCTCAATATTCATTCCAGATTCTCAAAAACAAACCAATTTATGGTTGATTGACGTATACTTATTCAAATGTTTTAGCATGCAATTTATATAAATATATAAACAAAGAAAATTTAAATAATGTATTCACTAAAATTAAATATGTGATATCAAATATAGAACATTGGGAACATATTTTGAATCCGTTTTATGTGGTACTTTTTAAACAAACAGATACAAAATCAGACATGAAACAGGAAAACGGACACATAGACTAACGCAACCAAGTTCAGTCACTAAATGAATGTAAATGCTCAAAGTATACAAAATTCTACGAAAATATAATTAAAGTGGACGTAGTAAGCGCACACACATACATACAGACATATCGTGCCCCGGCAAGAAAGTGACACAACTCAAAAAATTAAAATTTTGATGTTATGTGATTGAAAAATATGTATGAGGTGCCCCAGCGTGTTATATTACTATTCTATAGATTATAATAGATGTTACAACCATAAATACTTGCCTAAAATTTGAAAGAAGCTTATACTATTTTAACTTAAGTTTTATAGTATCCTTTAAGTTGTTGTTTTTTTTTTTTTTTTTTTTTCTCAAATTCTGTAATTTTGGGTTCTGTCGCTTTTCTTGCCGGGGTGCGATATGAACAACAGACACCGAATGCGCAAGAAACGGATTTTTGCATTAGAAAGATTCAAAACGGGCATAAAACTTGAAATGGTCGAAAATATTCAAGGTATAAACAAACATTCCATTTTTATTTATATTGATTTATTTTTATAAATTGTAATTCCTTTTCATCACACACAATATCACAAAGTATTCGATTTAAAGTCGAGCAATTTTGAAAGAGTTATATCGTTACAAAAAGTATGTTAAAAAATCCGAACTGAGACTTTTGAAGTATTAAACGTTCTATATAGTTATTCTAGGTATTATTATTAGTCTAGGTATTATTATTATTATTCCAGATATTATTATTCCATGTATTATTATTATTCTAGGTATTCTTATTATTATTCTAGGTATTCTTATTATTATTCCAGATATTATTATTCTATGTATTATTATTATTCTAGATATTATTATTCTAGGTATTCTTATTATTATTCCAGATATTATTATTCTATGGATTATTATTATTCTAGATATTATTATTCTAGGTATTATTATTATTATTCTAGATATTATGTATCTGTAGTTAAATTTAAACCGAGTAAGGTCAGATAATTATTGTAGTTACAATTAAATTAGATACTCGTAAATTGTTACTACCATAATTAGATTTTTTTCACACTGAAATGATTTCAAATATAAACCAATGATCTATTGTAAAAAGAAACTGTTTTTTAAAGTGAAATTAAAAAAACTCTCCTAGTGTATATGTACACCGTAATACACAAGTATTATAGTTTTCGTTATTCTTGCACTGGTCTAACGTCATATTAACTGATCTGTTTAAAAAAATACCTTTTGGATGAAAACCTATCAAACAACATGAATACATTTCGCACGTAACAAACGTTTGGTGCTTTTGGTATTATTTTAATGGGACGTGGTGTGTAAACGTGATCCCTAAAGTCCCACACCGACCATTAAAAACCTTTTTTTTTTTTGCACTTTTAATATCATATAAACATGTTTCCCTTTCTTAGCAGCCTTATAATATTTTAAATACAAGTGCATAATTTGATTCATAAAGATTAACTATCTAATGTCATGTCATTGCCATGCCTACGCAAAAAATGGAAGTGCTCGCAGAATTATTTGTTGGTATTTCGGTGTCCAAATACGATTTTTCTTCAAAAGCTCTCTGTAGGCGCAACTTTCACTTGCAAATTGATGGGTCAGACAGCGAATGTAGAAAGTCGTATTTGTCTACCAAGCGAAATATTTCTGCGGACCTATAATCCATTTCTTGCTTTGGCAATGCCTTGCAATAACAGCAGTAATTTAATTTTTATAATTTAAAATATCTATAATTACAGTATGATACAATAAGTCTTCAATCTTCGAACGATATCTGCCACACTTACTTTTGGGAGATCGAAAATTGAACTTGAGTATTGTTTGCTCAAGTAGCATCCCATAGTATTTCTTTTTAAAAATCTGCAAATTTATTGACCCTCCAAGTATTTTGGCGAGATATCCCGTTCAAGATCTGAACAAATGTGCTAAGGACGAGAAAACTCGTCTTATTCCAAAAGAAATGAAGATCCAAGTATGAAAAATAAATTATCCCTTGATCAGAACGGATGACTGTTTGGAACAGGTTTTTGCACCAGAAGCTGGTCATTATAATGCAGTTTTCGACGCGAAGGTTAAAATTCAGGAGGGTTAATGCTCACTGATAAAACCTCACTATACACACGAGAAACTTGCAGATGTTAGCATATTTCGAGATGCCAGATTGGCTTCCGTAAAATAGTATGAATGTAGGATACTGTCAGAAATCGATTATAAATTTTATAATTTTTTTCTAGGAGACAGAGAAACTATGGGAAAGAAACCGGAATATGTCCACGTGGATGGACTACGGATACCTCCAGTGGCCATTGAAGATATGGTTCGTGCTGCAACCAAGTTCAAACCGGAAAAGGATGATGTCGTAGTGTCCACATACCTTAAATGCGGAACAACATGGACCCTGCAAATAGTATCTATGATCATGAGGAAGGGAAAACCACACACTAGTACGCTGGAGTACTTCTCAACCGTCCCGTATTTGGAGTTCACAGATCTGGAGAAACTGGACCAGTTGCCGAGACCCAGATGCATAAAGATGCACCTGCCTTTCAACCGGATGCAGTTCTCGAAGGAGACCAAGTACATCTGCGTGGCTCGACATCCTGCAGACTGCCTGGTCTCGCTCTACCACCACACGAGGTTCTTCCCCTGCTACCGTTACACGGACGGCGACTTCGACGAGTACTTCGAGCTCTTCCTCAAGGGAGAAGTGGATTACAACGATTACTTCGACCACGTCCTATCGTGGTACGAACACAGGAACGAACCAAACATCCTCTACTTGACCTACGAAAGCATGAAGAAGGACCTCAGAGGTGCTGTTCTTAAGATAGCTCGCCACATTGGTGAAGAGTACTATCAGAGCTTGTTGGAGAATGACGATGAACTGTTGAAGAAAGTTCTTCACTACAGCAGCTTCGAGTATATGAAGACTGTGGTGAACGGCTTTTGGAGGGAAGCGTTCATAGAACCAACTCCGGAGATCTGGCAGTGCGATCCAGTGCTGTCGAAGAACTACGAACTTATCACAGTTGCCCAAAAACGCGGTTATCATTCTGTTGGAGAATTTATAAGGAAGGGTATAGCGGGAGATGGAAAGGTTACTCTGTCAGAAGAACAGAAGAAAAAGTTAAACGAACACATACGAAAGAAAACAGGACATACAGACTATATGAATCTATGGGAAAATGATTGATTTTAACTTTTTTTAAGTACCTCTGAAGTACTCTATATACTGCAAACCTTGGGGAATGGGATAAAGCGATGTATGCCGAGGTGAGATATATTGTAAAGTATAAAAATACTGCTTATCTATACCAACAAAAATGGAGAACATTCAATAAATTCCACCCATTTCAAGTAATTTATTCGTTTTGGATTATTCTAATGCATCTTGTCTATGTTTGTATGTCTGAATGTGTGTGCCCACTCTTCGTCCAAACGGTTGTCGATACTGGTAAAACAAAATAAGTTGCGCACCACAGTAGCTTTATACTCAATGTTATTTCTTAGGGGATATCGAATTGGTTTTATCCCACACTGACGAATAAAACAGGAAATAATATGAAATCTACGTCAACCGTAAGGTTCTAAAGAATATGTGTTTCTAATTTGGTGTGGATTGTTTAAACATTGTAGAATTTGTTGTGGTATTCACAGGGAAATTTATTCCAATAGGCTACGAATTTCCATTTGGTTTGCGAAGCAATCCTACACCTCGGGCAACTCCATGATGTCTGTTATCCAAAAAGCTACGAATTCCCATTTGATTTGCGAAGCAAACCAAATGGGAATTCGTTGCAAACACCGGGGTTAGCGAGCAGAGGTCACACCTGCCTCCACGAAAAGAACTGTTACGAACAACGCAGTGGCTAGTATATGATATATCCATCCATACACTCCATTTCATATTCAACGCTCTTCTGTTGTAAGATAAACTACAAAAGTATTTTTGAAGGTGACTACTACAGTATTCGTTTTTGGAGTGATTACAAATACAACCGTACGTACGTTTTCAGTAAAAATTATCAATTTTTGAAGCATAGTCTTGCATTTAAAGTTTCTGTGAATATGTTTTACTTGTGGGATTCTTGCACCTCGTAAGCGATGTAACCGAATTACATCATCAAATTATTGTTTCTAAATTTCTTTAAAATGTTTTATTATTTTTGTTTGTTATCAATATTTAACTGTCCGTGATAGGTGCAGCTTTTGCGCACTTCTTTGTCAGTGTGTTATTATTATTATTATTATTCTTTTTTAATATGTTTTTACTATTAAACGCACTTCTCACCAACAAATCCTTCAAGAAAAGTAAGAAAGAAAGAAGAAAGGGATTTATTATTACCAAAAATTACACGACCGATGACTAATTCTGTTTCGTAATTTTCTCTTGAGTCATTGGTGTTGGCGTTTTGTTGGGCGAAGTGGGTAGCGGCATTTAATTCGATCTTCTGGCTTGGTGTTGCCGGTCTCACGATCGCTGTTGTAGATTTGGTTTAGTTTTATCTTATTTTAATGTCGTCTTGATTATTTGCTTTTAATAGTGTTTGGGGGAGTATCTGAGCAATTTTTTAGTGTTTTGCTATTCAAATACGTAGAAAACACCATATTGTGCTGTATGGGTCAGACTCCTCCCTGATTATACCCTGATAAACCAACACTTTCATTTTCAATAAATTCCTTTTGGTTTTTATTTTGAACTAGCAACTGCGGGGCTAGCCCGGCGTTGCCCGTACCCGTGGTGTAAGTTATTAATCTGGTGTAAAAGTTTCCGCAGATTTCAAATCCGTTGAAATTTTTAATATATCTTTAGTGATTCCGATTTTATGAAAAAGAATTAACAATCACAGTCAAAATGTCAACAAATCACACACAAAAACGGAAACGAAAACAATAACTTTCTCCGCGTTCCTCAACTTGGTATAGTTCCAAAGGCTGACGTCAAGGTCACGTGGGTAGAAAAGTCTTGATTTTGATCTTTCTTCTTTCGCGGAAGATAGGCAATAAAAAGTCATAAGATAGTCATAAAACTGAAGATAGTCAGTTCCAAAGGCTGACATCAAGGTCACGTGGGTAGAAAAGTCTTGATTTTGATCTTTCTTCTTTCGCGGAAGATAGGCAATACAAAACCGATGGAAAATAAAACTATTAAATTCACTTAAAAATCTTATAGATTGAATCAGGCCTCGAAATAGATTTTCTAATACAGGTGCACCTTGTGTATCTAAGTTTTTAAATTAGGTGAACAGGTCAAAATTTAGATTTCACATTTAAAAAAAAAACGTAATATAACAGTATTAATGTAATATAAACTAATTTATTAGTTGGGTGTGTTTAGATAGGTTAGTAGTAGATAGTAAATAAAAATATTTAAACATCTACATTCTCAATTCTCAGGCGCACGGCTGTCGCGACAGTCGCTTCAACAGAGCCACCTGTAAAATGTTTTGATCATCGGAAAGTTCTGGTAGCAGTGGCACAAGTAAACCTTCCTCCTGTATAAACCCGTTACGGCCCAGTGATTTTGTTTTCGCATAGTGTGTATTTAAGAATTTTAATTACGTTCGTTTAGAGCGAGAGAGGTCGATACTAATATATATATATATATATATATATATATATATATATATTTTGTTCAAACATCCACACAAATAACACAAAAACACATTCTCCTCCCCTTTTTTTTTTACCATGATTTACCCGCTAGGTGCACTGTGGTGGGATATTAAAGGTAGTGTTACAGTAAGCATTGCGTTCTGTTATAAGCGAAACTAACGGAATACTATGATTCTGATGATGAGTAATCTAACTGACTAGTCAGTGGTATTAAAGTGAAGCTTGGGACCTTCGTATCACTGATACGGGGAAATAAACTAGCCCGTGACACGTATTTCAGAAATTACCAAGGAAAACTGGTTAATTTATTATTCAATGCAATTACTGCTTTTATCATTGAAACCCATTGCCAATAACAAGGCTCTTAATTACGTCAGGGGAGATATTTGATGTTTATTTGTAGTTAGTCCAGTCTTTCAGTGTCCACTTAATCTGATCGAATGAGATTTTGGAATGTACTGTTTAGTCTTAATGATAAGGAAAACCATAATGCTGCTTTGATTGTATAAATATGTCCACTAACTACTAAAACCTAGTAGAGAAGGAGAGTAGATCTCTGGACTTCTTAAGAAATCTGAATTAATTGAATTCCCAGTGGATTAATTTGTCTACAGTTAGTAGATACTTTTCACGAGTGTTAATATAGAAGGTAAGAATTATTTTTATTTCTCCCGAGATATTTTGTCAAGAGGTCACGGTTTTAAACATGCAATAAAGCTATTTGGGATACGTGTCACAAGTATTAAGGAATTTGAATTTCGGTTTCTATCAAACCGATAATTAAGGGTTTTATTATTCAAACACAACGTTCACTTCAGATTAACTTGGACTGCCAATTAGTTTTTGGAAGAAAACCCTTTTGGTTTTCACCTTATTTGAATTCATTTCTCACCTAATGAAAGTTTGTGTTTTTAGTAGTTTTAATGAGAATTTTAAGACTCCTAAGAATTTTAAGACTGCTTTGCAGTTTATTTAAAATACATTTTGACACCCTAATATCACATGAAATATTGTTTATATTGTTGTTGTTTCTTAGCAGCATTAATATACCTGGATCAATTATATACCTAGGTATAACCATCAGATGAAAATGGGTCTCTTTAGTGCTTTATTTCAACTTTTCGGATTTTACAACAATCGTGTAAACCAAAATTTCGAACCTTTTCTAATTGCCATAGATGTTTGAAACTTTTGTTTTTGTTTTGGTGTTGGATGTTTTTGTGATGTATGTCATAGCATAAAAAACGAAAAATGATTAAATATTCAAAGGTAATTAAATTAATGGGACAAGGATGTAAAAGAATAATTAATTGTTTAGAAAAGAGGGTGTTTCATCATTTTTCCATATCAGAGACATTTCGTAAACAATGTGATTTGTACAAGACATGATGTAAGACAATTATCAAAATGTTTCTTAATGTGATACATACAAGGGTAAGGTTGTATTTAAAAAAAGAAAACACAGTTACATACAAAGAAATATTTTTTTTAAAAACTATTTATTTGTATTTTTTAATTTTCATTAAACATTTTTAAACATGAAATTTTTTTTGTAATGTTTCCAATGAATTGTTCCGCGTTAATATGAGTCCTTCCATGCTTTTATTCTGATTTGAAACGTAACAAAATTACGACTTTAATTTTTTATAGATTTTATACACTCATTATTAATTTATTGTATACTTTATCTATTTTAATCGATTGAAGTTATTATTTCTTAAAACTTTTGTGACAGCAATTGATACAATTTTTAAATACCTATAAAATGATAATGTAATTATTGGAGCGATACTATATGCAGTTCTCTTATCAACACTTTCAGGTATTCGTTCACATAATTCCATCTAGCAACATACAGTCTTACCCGCCAAGACTTGTTTATAATTTTGGCCTTCCTGCATAACAGTGTTTTTCCAAAAGGTCCCTTTCTAAGAAAAAGACCATAAGAATCTTTCAAAAGGATTCTATTCTGAGGAGAGGAGCGATAGATTTTTACAAAGGATTTTTTTAAGAAGATGGCCAGAAGAACCTTTCAAAAGATTCTTTTCCCAAGAAGATGTCCAGAAGAATCTTCCAAAGAGATTATTTTCGGAGTTGAGGAGCATTAGAATCCTTCCAAAGTATTATTTATTAAGAAAAGTCAAGGAGAATCTTCCAAAGATATTGATTTTTTGTGTAGAGGAGCAATAGAATCTATCCAAAGAATTTTTTTATAGAGAAAGAGCCAAGAGATTTCTTCTAAGGGATTCCGTTCTGTGAAGAGCGGCAATAGAATCTTTCCAAAGGATTCTTTTCTAAGGAAAGAACAAGGAGAATATTTCAAAGAGATTATTTTCTGAGGAGAGGTGAAATGGATTTTTTAGAGGTTTCTTTTCTAACGAATTGACCAATAGAATGTCTGAATGGGATTCGTTTCTAAATAATTGAATAATTGAATGTTTCAAAGGTTCAATTCTTTTCTGAGGAGAGGAGTGACAGATTTTTCCAAAGGATTCTTTTCTTTGAAAAGACAGGGAAAATTTTCCAAAAATATTCTTTTCTGAGGAAAGCAGCAACAGAGTTTTTCCAAAGGAAAAACTATATTGCTTCTTTTATAAGAAAAGGACCATGATTATCTTTCAAAGATATTCTGTTATGTGAAGCGAAGCAATAAGAACCTTTCCAAAGGATTCTTTTCTAAGAAAAGGACCAATAGATTCCTCCAAGGGGATTATTTTCTGTAGAGAGGAGCCATGGAATCTTTCCAAAGGATTCTTTTCTAAGTAAAGGTTTAGCAAAATCTTTAAAATGGAATCCGTTCTGAAGAGAGAAGTAATCAAATTTTTCCAAAGGTTGAAATAAACCGTGAATTCTGTCAACCAAAAAATGAGGTTATTTAGTCTTTATTTGTGTAGTAAGGTAAATGAATGCAAGATTTCATTTACTTAAGTCAGTGTGTTGCATCGCTAGTTTATTCAGTTTGACATATCATTGATGTAAGATTCGTGTTGTTCTGTTTGGTAAGGTCTATATTAAAGACTTCGAATCTTACAGCACATTGACATTTAATGAATAAATATATACAATTATTATGTACAGTTGAGTTATATTTCAATAAAGTTCCGTCATTATCGGCAGCAGTCGTCTCTGCTCGGAAAAAATACGTCAGCTCTCAATGGCGTCCAGGGGAAAAAAGTGTCTGTTCTATTAATTTTCTCGTAACTGAATACCAGAATGTGAATGGCTCGTGACAGTCTTGCCTTGCATTCCTACTACAATGCAACTGACTCCTACCAGTCTCGTTGCTCTTATAATGAGTTCTTTCCAGACTAGTAGACAACTACCGTTGTTTAGTATTCCTACAATCGGCCATCCTGATGATCTTTCGTCCTCGAAAGGAACACGACAAACCTAAAAAAAAACACAAAACAGTATCTGGGAATACATTGATTCAGTATTAGTTATTGAACCACGACTTCATATGGTCAGCTGCTGTCGACGTCAAGTTCGGTCCTTCATGGTTTCCAACTTTCTCAACGTCATAGCGATCATGGGGTTTCACTTTCTTCACTCGATATGGTCCTAAGAATTTCGGTCGTAATTTCATTCCGACACCAAATTGAGTCCGCTGAATAGCAATAAGATCGCCCTCTTTGTATTGATGAGGTTTCTTCCTCTTCTTATCATACGTTCTTTTATTCTCTTCCTGAATTTTTAGGATATTCTCTTTGGCATCGTCTCTTAATTTCTTCCTCTTCTCTAGAAAAACTTCAGTATATTCTTCTTCTAAAAGCTGGACTATCTTGAGATCTTCTTTGTTTCGCATTTTCACACCTGTCAAAAGTTCGAAGGGTGTCCATCTTGTGCTTCTGGAGGTTGTACTATTGAGTATTCTTTGTACGGCGTCAACGTGTTTGAACCATTTGATCGGTTCTTCAATTGAAAGTTTGGATAACACTGGAATCAGGGTTTTGTGCATTCTTTCTACTTGTCCATTGCCTCTTGGGATTCCTGTTGTGATTTTTATGTGTTCAATCCCGTTTTCGCAACAAAAATCTGTAAATTCTTTAGATGTAAAAGCGGATCCTCTATCCGAGATTATCCTCGCAGGATTTCCAAAACTATTTTGTTGTTGTTTGAGTTTATTTATTGCGTCACCTGATGTCGTAGATTTGGTAGGATATAACCAAGTGAATTTCGTGAATGCGTCTACTACCGTGAAGATATACTGATAGTTCTTAGATGTTGAAGGTAACGGACCTATGAAATCAATGTGATAAGTGTATAATGGAACGTCCTCTTTAGGAATTGGATTTAGAAATCCTTCAGCCTTTCCTAGCTTCTTATTACTGAGTATGCATGGTACACAATTACTTATAAAATCTTCAACATGTTTCCTCAATTTAGGAATAAAAAATTCACGCTTAACTACCTCTTCAGTTTTATTTACAGCGAAATGTCCTTTCTCGTGTGCATGTCGTATTATTTCGTCTTGCATAGCTCTGGGGACAACTAAAAGTTCACGATCATTATCGTATTTATACACGACACCGTTTTTTGTAAAATAATCTGAATTACTTCCATCTTCTATCAGTTTTTTAATTGCGGTAATGTGGTCGTCATTGGATTGGGAAACAATTATTTTATGAGTTATTCCGTCATCTGCAATGACTTGCATCACTTGCATTACAGGGTATCTACTGAGAGCATCCACATGGGCCATTTGTTTACCAGGTTTGTGGACTATTTCATAGTCAAATTCTTCTAAGAAAAGAGACCATCTTGCAATTTTAGGGGTTAAATCCTTTTTTTCCATAGTTTTCTGAAATGCTAAGCAGTCGGTGAATATTTTAAATTTCGAGCCTAAAAGGTAGTTCCTGAAGTGTTTAAGAGCCTCAATTACGGCAAGTACCTCTAGTTCGTAACTACTATACTTCTCTTGTTGAGGTGTTGTTTTTTTGCTCTTATAGTATATTGGGTAAAACTTCCCGTCGTCTGACTGTTGGAGGAGCACCGCCCCAAATCCTTGGCTACTTGCATCAGTATGCAGTTCTAGAGTCGCTCCCTGGCGAAAAATGTGTAGTACTGGGCTTTGTGACAACATTTCCTTTAAAATATGAAATGCTTCTTTTTGTTCTGGCCCAAACCTAAATTCTGTATTGTTTCTGAGTAAATCACTCAAAGGTTTGGCCACTTTGGCATATTGAGGAATAAACTTCCTAAAGTATCCTGAAAGACCAAGGAAACTTTGCAATTGTTTAGTTGTTTGTGGTTGTGGAAATTTCTGTACAGCCAACGTCTTAGCTGGGGAGGGTCGAATTGTCCCGTCTTCTATTACATAACCAAGAAACTCTATTTTTCGTTTAAGAAATTGACATTTCTGAAAATTCAATTCTAATCCATATTCCGATGATATTTTTAAAACACGTTTAAGTTTCTCGATTCCTTCTTTCTCATCTCGTGAGGGAATTATCATGTCGTCCATGTAGATAACGAGAGTGTTATCCCTTAAAAGATCTCTAAATACCGTGTATATGTACCGCTGGAAAACACTGGGACTAACCGATAAACCAAAAGGGACCTTCAGAAATTCATATTGCCCTTCATGTGTAACGAAAGATGTATACTTGGTACTTTTCTCATTTACATCTACATGAAAAAATCCGTTTTTTAAATCAAGGGAAGTGAAAACTTTAGCTTCTTCCAAATGATCTAAAACGTCTTCTATTAGGGGTAAGGGAAATCTATCTTTAATAATTTTCTTATTCAATTTCCTATAGTCAATACAGAGTCTAGAAGAACCGTCTTTCTTCTTACACAACACGATAGGGGCTGAGAAATCAGAGCAGCTAGGCTTAATGATGCCATCTTTCAACCACTGTTGTGTTTGAGTTTCAACTATTTTTTGCTCAGCGAACGGCATTCTGCGTGAACGCTGGCTTATGGGGACCTCGTCAGTCAAAATAATGTTCATTTCCAAGTTCGTGCTTCTCGTCTTACACGGTTTATATTGGCTGATAAGTTTTGTCAGTTCCTCCTTCTGCTTAACGCAAGAAACATGATTTAGATCTAATTCGTCAAATGTCACAGCGTTAAACATTGTAGTTAGGAAACTTTCCGCTAAATTAACATTTTCTGATTTGTGGTGACAAGAAAAGTAAAACATGTTATCTTCTGCTATGGTTCGTTTTGTCTCCAACTTAGTGTTTGGTTCCAGACGATTAGTTACTTCGAGATGAGTTTCGGTTTGAATTTTAGTTGAATCTGAAGTGTTCGCTAAATTAACAATTCTTGCGTAATTCACTCGAAAATTATCGCGTCTGCTCAAAACATGAATTCCGCTCTCTGATAAAGTAAGATTTAACTTATTTATGCAATCGAACCCAAGAACAATATGATCAGGTAAATTTTTTAAAACATAAACATCAGTAACAATAATGCATTCATCAATAATAATTTCTGTAGAAAAGAAACCTAGAGGAGAAATGTGTTCTCCTCCTATACCCATTAAAGTCACATTATCAAAACTCAATTTTGGGGATCCAATTTCAACATAAAATTCATATTTTATCATTGACACATCACTTCCTGTGTCGATTAGCGCATTAGATCTTTTCCCGCACATTTCAACATATTTTCTAAGCTTAGTACGAGAATTAAAAGGGCTATTAATTAAAGTTCTATTTACATCTCTTTTGGGACACACGTCGGCCTTGTGCCCATAATTTTTACATTTAAAGCATCTCACACCCTCAGTTTTCTTTTCACAATTTATCGACTTATGTCCATATTCATTGCAGTTGTAACATTTTATATGATTGGTGTTAGTTTGTTCAGGGCGCACGAAAGATCGAGGCTTTAATTTGTCAAAATCCCTATTGAAACGCTTCTTATATTTATCGTCTGATGTTTTCGAATCTCTATTGGGTTTTAAATGACATCGAGCCGCTTCATATTCGTCTAATTTATTGACGAGTTGGTCTATTTTCGTTATTTTCGGTAGCTCGTCTATAAAATGGTCTCGAACGTCATTGGGTATTTTTCGTTTTAGTTGATCGGTAATCATGAGTTCTTTAAGATCTTGGTAATTTGATACTTCCAACCCACTCGTCCATTCTTCAAAGAAATTTTTCAGATCATGAGCAAAGTCATTCCAAGTAGAAGACGCTTCTTTTCTATGCGAAAGGAAATTTTGCCTAAATTGTTCCGGATTTAATTTAAAACGTTTCAACAATAATCTCTTGACATTTTCATAGTCATTAGCCTTTTCGTCAGGCTCACGCGTGATAAGATTAGCCAAATCCAATGGGAGTAACCCCAACAAATGTGTAACCCATTCCGTTTTTGGTATTTCGATACGACTAATCTGTCTTTCAAATAAAGTTAAATAACAGCTAATATCCTTATTCGTCTCGTAATGGTTAATCAATTTCAATAAATCGTTATTGTATAGGCTGGTAGTTTTACCATAACTGTTGCCTTGTCTGTTAGCAGTTTCGATTTCGAGTTTCCTTAATTCGAATTCGCGTTTTTCGGCTTCAATTTTCTCTGCGCGTTTTTCGGCTTCAATTTTCTCTGCACGTTTTTCGGCTTCAATTTTCTCTGCGCGTTTTTCGGCTTCAATTTTCTCTGCGCGTTTTTCGGCTTCAATTTTCTCTGCGCGGGCTTGTTTTTCGGCTTCAATTTTCTCTGCGCGTTCAGTTCTAATAACACTCAACAGATTTTTTGTTATCTCCTCGTCATAATTTTCAGAATCTATTATAAGTTTCGAGCACTGCGCTACTTTGGGATTCGCTGGCACTATTAGGCCTAATTCGTCAATCAATGTTAGCAAATCTGCTTTTCGGGCCTTAGTTAAATATGCCATGTCATCAATTAAAACAAAATTCTGTACTCACAGTTTCTAAAGTTCCTTCTATCCGTCTTTCCCGTCAACTCGTCTTTTGCGTCTACGCGTTTTTTCGTCTACGGGTTTTCTTTTTTGTCGTTTCAGTCTATCATCAGCACCACGTCAGGAGAAGTCATGAAACTGTTCTTGCAGATGATTAAAACACAAGTCCAGGTTTGCATAGGTAGTCAAAACATTCCGCCGGCCGGTTCAATCGTCACTGCTTTCGGGGTCTGCTAATCCGTCGTTCAAGCCCTCGTACGAAGGAGAAGAATCGTCGCGGTCGTCATCGGTTTCTCACATCGCGGCCGAACCCTCATTTTTTGTAAGATTCGTGTTGTTCTGTTTGGTAAGGTCTATATTAAAGACTTCGAATCTTACAGCACATTGACATTTAATGAATAAATATATACAATTATTATGTACAGTTGAGTTATATTTCAATAAAGTTCCGTCATTATCGGCAGCAGTCGTCTCTGCTCGGAAAAAATACGTCAGCTCTCAATGGCGTCCAGGGGAAAAAAGTGTCTGTTCTATTAATTTTCTCGTAACTGAATACCAGAATGTGAATGGCTCGTGACAGTCTTGCCTTGCATTCCTACTACAATGCAACTGACTCCTACCAGTCTCGTTGCTCTTATAATGAGTTCTTTCCAGACTAGTAGACAACTACCGTTGTTTAGTATTCCTACATTGATGATAAGACGTTTACAAGCATACGTAAATTTCTTTTTAATCATCTTTTAATATACAAGCTTTTGCTATAATCTTTTATCAATTGCTACCATTCTATTCTTTATCTCACGTGCTGCAGTTCCCATCGAAATCTCCTGTAATCAGGATTGGGGTTGCGAAACTCATATACAATCAAAGGAGGATATTATTGCAATATAAAGATATCTCTTCCCTATGATTACAGAGATTTCCTTAAACTGTTTTTGACTTTCTTAAATTCATACTTCTCAGCTGATTCGGATACATTTTTGTCTAATTTCTCTCTCTATTTCTTCTAATTCTCCCTGCAAAACTGCTTCTTTAGATGTTAAAATATCTGAATCTGCTGACTACCTGTGTTGTCCAGAATGTGTATAATACTTAACAGCCCATTCATAGAGATTTTCATTCCAGCTTTAAGTAATAGGGGTAGTTTGTCTCGGCGAGGTATCTCGTCATTAGAAAAACTGTCCTATTACTGTAAGGGGGAATTCTGATTCAAGTAAGAAAAGCATAATGCTCAGAACTGTTGGCGATGAGGAGTACGTTTTTTACACCACAGTCTGGCTACTATAAGGTAGTTTATGACACGATTGTAACCACCAGGAGTTAAAAAGTCCTCCATACCAACTCTAATTTAAGAAAGGTGCTCAGGACAAGTCGAAGCGACAGTGCGAATATGTTGCAAAATGGAAAACTCTTTACTTTCAAACTTAATGGGCCTTTAAATGACTGCTTCTGAATGTTGAAACGGGGGTTTGATCCCTCTGTTCCCAGAGAATCAAAATATTGTATCAGGAAGATGATCTTAATACCCATAACGCGTAACAGACCTCCTTGAAATAATGTTGATCGAGGACTTTGCCTTTGTGTAAATCTTTTCCAAAGTTAAACTGCAAGTCAATGGTAGTGGTTCTAAATAACCCTCTATTGCCAATTTGTTGTTATTTCATTTTCATCGAGATCGACGTAGAAAGGATTTAGTGAATTTGAATTTCAAGGCTTAGGGACTACAATTTCTTCAATATTTTGAGAATATGTACTCTCGTTTTGTAGATAGCACTCCGCCAATCACTCAGATAATGAATTGAGCTGCTAATATTGTTCATGATTTAAGCGATATAGAACAAATTAAACGGTTGGTTCAGACCATCGTACACTCTTAAATAAGGGTATGAAAAAAAAACTATAGTGTCGAACTAAAGTATTAAGAAAGGAGCAAAATCATTACTTGAGGTTTTGTAAATCATGTAAGTTTTGCTCACATTTCCATAATCAAGGCATTCTTGAAATCCTCCCGTTTTCAACCTTCACCTTCTTCCCGTACTTCTTCTTTCATGATTCTTTGTGTCATATCATAACTTTTGATGGTGAAATGTAATTGATGCCCTTCTCAAGCTATCTTTAAAAAAAACAGAGTCAAATAATGCGAGTTGTAAATTGCCTTGTCTTTAACATTGATAAAATGTTTAGAAATAGTCGTAACATCTCTTCCTCATAACCTTCTTAAAGATTTTTATATGTCAATCTCAACCCTTCACACCCATGTAATAGTAAAACGCCCCATCAGTTCAGTTTCATAAAATCCTAAACTATTTAATAAGCGAAGACATAATCAAGTGTTTGATCTATCATTTAATAGATTGAATAAAATATGATCACTTATCTTACAAAAATAAATACGAATAGTCAGAAGAGTTATAGGCAGTCCACAAGCTAATGCGCTACAACACTGATGCTATCACGTATGAATCGATCAACAACAGACATTCGGGACACCTCAACGTGATCAAAGATGTCCCACCCGTGACATCGAGACATTACCTCTTTTATGTAGAAAAAATGATGGATAGACTCAAAAAATGGGATAAGCTTACTTGAAGGTAGATTTAGATAAGTTTGTTTTTAAGTTTTTTGATTAATAAAAAATAATAAAAGACATTTCGATTTCCATCACTCAAATCTGTCCTATTGTCCCATACATGACATAGCAATGTCCCGTCAGGGTATTAGGGACAGTGTTTATCCTCATATTCTAATTTCAATTTCTACAAATCGTATAAAGTTATCGACAAATGTAATCTGTAGTGTCTATCTGAATTAGGAAGTTAATTAACATTGAACTGGAGTAAACACAAAGGGGCTATTGACGACTGTCCGAGATGAATCCGGAAGAGGAAGGCCCAAGGTCAACGCCTTGTAATTTTGAACCATGCACACAAGACGAGAACAACACCAGAGCTACCATCATACTCTCTAAAATTCTACACCACGTCAACGTGAGGGCATTTGAGACCACGACGGATTTAACACACCAGCCCCCGTGTACACGTCGGTTTTTGGCTGGACCTAATTTCGAGCTCGTAACCCTCCAGTTGCTAATCTGGAGGGTTACGAGGGTATTGTATCTGAAACTTGAAAACACAATTTCGCTACATATTTTGTAAATTGCATAAATGTTTCATCACATTTCGTGATCCAGGCACTGTTTTAAAGGGCATACTTTTGACCCAATGTAAAAATAACATTAAAATAGAAAAGAAATATAATAGAATAGAATTAAAATAAAATAGAGCCCTCCCTTTTTCCACGGCCATGATTCGTTGTGTCATATTAGAACTTTCGACAGTAAAACCCAATTGATCTTGAGTTATCTTAAACTTTATGTTCGCTACAAACTTACATCAGGAAGCGGAAAAAGGCAGTTATTCGTCCACTGATAACTTCCCTTAAACATCGACAAAGACAATTATCCACCAGAAAACCTTAACCGAACCAAAGCACTGATGAAACCTAAGCCAGGCTTCTAATCAGCACTGTCTTAGTGGTTTTAAAATACACTCATTCCAAACCGAGCCTTTTCATAGCTCTAAAAGTGCAAACTTTTCCATTAGGGCTGGCCGCAACTTTTGAAAACAATTTTTACGAGCTCCCCGCGTTTCTTGAACCTGTTTCGGGGGCTTGCTGTAATTAAAAGCAGCTACCTTTTATTGTTTTCGCTTCGGGGTGCAGGAAAGGGGGGGGGGTCTTTGAGTGATTAAAATGGAAGTGTTTAAAGTTTCTCAGATTTTATAGCCGCTGTCTTCTTTTTGTTCCTGGAGCAACCGACTCTTACAAAAGACTGGGCGGTATTTAAAATTCACCGTTTCCCTCTGAAGTTCAGATAAAAGTGGTTTACGTGCAGTTGTAAAACGAGCGCCATTTCTGAGGGAAGATATTCCAGAACAAAAGGTAATTAGTTTAAGTTTTGATTGGGATTTTAAGATTCGAGTATCTGTTCCGAGGATCTACTCCTCGACTTTGTTGAAGAGCAAAAACGAGTCGTAAATGCTTTTAATGTTAATCGCATATTTTAATATTTTGGAAAGATTGTTGTAAAGATCCAAGTTTTTAACACATTGGGTGTTGTTTTCTTTATTTCCGTGTTTCAAAATACGCTCTAAAGAGATAGATATCCCTGAATTAGAAATGGAGAATTTTCTTATAAGTTGTTAATGTAGGAGTTTATAGGGTACTGTAATGACCCAATACGTTTATATGAATAATATTTTCATAGAGAACTTGAAAATACATTGAAATAAAACACTTATATTTCATTAATTTAAAGCAACGTTTCCTTCACTTTTTAAATATTTTAACACTTGCTTTGTTTTAAAATATGACTGCAATCTTCGAATTTCAAGTCTGAAATTTTTTAAATATTTACGACTTTGAGTTAGTGAGGGAATACTGGTTACTTCTCTATTTTCAATCACAATAAATATTTGAAAATTATAAATCTCGTTTCCTGAAGTAGCCTAGCATTGTGCAGTTACGTATTCAACAAACACACGTTTCCATCTATTGATATATTTTTAATGAACGTCATATAATGTAAAGATTGATTGTTTTGAAACATTTACCTTTAAGATTTAATAAACATAATAATGGATTAAAATGATGTGTAATTAAGCTAATATAATTTAAAGTATTAACATGAATTTTTAAGAGATGGGATATAGTTAGTGAACAACGACCAAAAGTTGTAATAAAAAATCCACTCCTTTTAAAAACTACACCAATTTTATTAAAAAAGTAAGTAACATTATAATGTAGAACAGTGAATATAAACCGCAGTATTCAATTTTTTTACAGACGCAATACACTCTAACTCCGAACTAGTTATTACTTCTCTGTGACTGAATAATCACTTTCACACATAGTTCTTATTTATAAGATTATTTAGGTCAAAATACAACAAACCTTTAAATGTTTTATGCATGATAAAATCCAGTAATTAGTTTGAAAATATTTTTAAATACATTCTTAATATTTTTTCTGTCTGTCCTTCTTATTATTATGATATTAAAATTAGATATTTGAAACCTTTCTATATACACATCGCAACTATGAGAGATATTTTCTACCAAGCTAAACACAGATGTCTGTACTGTTTTTATGGTGATGCGGTGTTTTCTTTAAGTATTTTGAAAGGAACGTAAGTTGGCTTGTTTTTCGAATAGATCAATTCGCCAATAAAAATCCCAAAGAATGAATTACGATGTGATATATGACAGTTGATTGGTTAGGACAAATAACATTAAACGTCAAACGTTGCCACACAGCGAAAGACTACAAATCAAGGTAACCTCAATACGTATCACATGAGACCATTTGGTTGGCGGAAGTAAAATCTTGACTGTCTGGTTTGTTTATTTACGCGTAAAATGTCTCTTTAGAACTGTAAATAGTTATTTAGAGCGAGGCAAACTGAGATTACGCTCAATCTCGAGATCTCTATTGGGATTCTACAATAAGACAAAGAAAAAAATACGTTTTTCTCAAAAATTACTTCATAAATACGAGGTTTGATAAAAAGATAAATACAACATTAAATAAGGCCAGATACCTTTTGATAAAACCATATGTTAATGAGGCAATCTTCAAGATAAAATAGCTGTAGCGGGGATACAGCTTTGGGGTTTTATGATGCAAGAGTCATTTAGGCCTATCTGCTTCAAACAACGTCAAATCAATGGTCATACACACACAAGGAAAGCTTCACCGGAACACACGAGAGAAATACTCCCGGAGAGGAATCGAAGCTGAACCAAGGACCAGTCATAGTTTACTAATCCACTGGGGGAAGGCAACCTCCCATAACTTTGTACATTCAACATCAGACTCTTATGCACTTGTGTGTGGTCTTTTCGAGACTATTCAGACCTTCAATAGTCTCGAGAAAGTCATTACATAAGCTCAGGTACTCTGTGTTCCTCCCTTTAGTGTTTCTATGCTGCACAACGTAGGAAGGTGATTCATTAACGTCACACTGGAGCAACACAATGGATTATTAGCGACAGTCTGACATCAATCCCGAAGAGAACGGTACTAGAACTAAGCTTAGGTAATTTTGAATCCCGGGATTGATGTCATAATATCGCTAATAGCCTGTTGAGTTGCTCCAGTTAATCAATCACTTTCCTACCTTGTGCAATTCGTTCTACGGAATTTTGATTGTGAAGTGCTTAAACCGTATTTGGAAAACAAATCAGTTGATGTCACGTTTAGAATACGTATGAGAAACACGTATCGCCGCAGAAATACTGCCTTCACCTATATTTAGCTCGACTGAAAAGGTCTCGCACCAAAGAGAACAAGTTTAGGTAATTTTCAATACAATCACTATTGTTATCATTACAAAATTGATAATAGAGAACAAGGCTCTTCCTAATTTTATCTAAAATGACGTATCCGTTTTTATCCCAGCCTTTCATTGGTAGCTTTAACTGGATTCATTTGAATTTACAATGGGTCCCTTGAAGTCTGAACTGTAAGGAGAAAGTGTAGGGAAGTTCTGTAATCTTCCCACAAATATGTTGTTTATCTGTGTAATTCCTCCCCCCCCCTGAGGAAAGTCTAGTCGGATGATACTAAGTCCACAAAGCCTTATACAAAATCTAAACCCCAGTGCTGGGGTGTTTACTTTGCCTTCAGTTCATATACTTACGTTTGTTAACAGCTGAGGTAAGAGTTTTGTTTCTTTCTACTTCGATTTCTGTTAGGTTCAGTTTCTCCATGGTTCTACTTCCGTGTCAGTAAAAAGCTTTCTTTGTGTGCACGTCCACTTCTTGATGACGATTTTTGAGCGGATCCTTGAGATCAAGCACACCCGTAGGATTATATGTGTGCTTATCAATCTATCTATATACCACTAACGTACGTGGCAGTGGAATTGACATTTATTTGTTTATAGTAGAATGGCAACAGCGGTTACAAGTAATACAAAATCAACGGTGACGGGATTCAAATGTCGATTAATTTTTTAAGATCTTTAAACAAACACACACACACGAAAAACTTCTTCATTTATCATTATAATTCTTAAAAATCTGAACCAAAATTAAATCCAACTAGACTGTATTATAACACCAAAGCACTATTTAAAGCCACTCATCTGTCATGCTAGAGATTTAAGACAAATAGTCCTTCATCAAATTCATCAATATTTTTAAAATCGATTTCACCGCTTAGTTTAAATAAGCTTGTTTTTAAATATGAAGTGGCATAATATTGATAAAACTACACTGAAGAGATTACCAATCTATCGAAATTCTTAAGCTGTCTGATGATAAGGAAACGAAAAATCTGGAAGAAATTAATCATCGCAAGAAAGAAAATGTGGAAAAACGCGAGAACGTGTTTTTTTTTAAGGCGTAGCGTGCAAGATTAGTAACGTTTTAGTAGACATAAAAAGGATAAGTCATCTTTTGGACGAGTCTATATTAGTGGGACTCTCCATCCTTTATCGGTCGAGAGAATATATCATAATCTATTCGATAGTTAAGCTGTATCTTCCATGTGGTCCGATCCTTCCTTGCGGGATTGATCCCAGAGTAGTTTGGTGTGTTGCTTCAGTCTGACGTAAATTCAATCACCTATCTATCCTCCCATATAGAAAAAGAAAATTATACATGAACATATCGCACCCCTGCAAGAAAAGTGACACAACTCAAAATTGCAGAATTTGAGAAATATCAACTTAAAGGATACTATAAAACTTATATTGAATTAGTATAAGCTTTTTTTTAAATTTTAGGTAATAATTTATAGTGGTAACTTCTATTATATTCAAAAGAATAGTAATATAACACGCTGGGGCACGTCATACATATTTTTCAATGACATAACATCAAAATTTTGATTTTTTGACTTGTGTCACTTTTCTTGACGGGATGCAATATGTACAAACATGAAAGACATTACTAGACAAAGAGTAACGCTTTTAATCAGTAAGCGTTAAATTATTCTGTGAACATATCCTGTAAAGAAATAAAACTTCAGAGACGTAGATTTACTTTTAATTTCATAAATGTTTAATTCTTAAAAGGAATGAAAACTGCATATGTCGAGTAATACTGTATCAGGTGTAAATTAATTTATCTTTTATTATCTAAGAGTGCTATTAGTATAAGTTCATTTGTATTGTATGAAATATTTTCTGTTTGATAAACTGTACGTTGGCCTTCTCAATTTCACATCCAGGCATGTTGTACAGTCGTACAAGATCACCCCATTCTCTCTGTCAACACAAACCACGTGTTTTCCCCATAATTCTTAAATGCTGTCGTGTCTCAGTGAGTTTGTCCACGGTGATTAAAACCATAGACATGAAATATACGTTGACGGAACGTATTATTGAGATTAACATCAAAAAGTGTGACCAAGATAGAAGCCACGCAACCGCTCTGTGAAAACGACTTCGTTGCCCGATTTGGCATCTTATTGCCTCATTTGGCGATGTAACATCTTGTGACAGGACATATGTGTAAATGAGCTAAATGTGTGTACGGTGACAAAAATGGTGAAATCGTCAAACTCTACTATGTCGCGTAAACCAATCAAACGATGAATCTGTGAAAAATTAACTTCGTTGGCCGATTTGGCACCTCATTACCTCGTTGGCGATGTAACATCTTGTGACAGGACAGATGTGTAAATGGACAAAATGTGTGATCGGCGACAAAAATGGTGAATTCGTCGAACTCTACTGTGTCGCGTGGACCAATCAAAAGATGAATGTTCGTTTCCACCTGCAGACAGACGAATGTAGTTTAAGGGTCACGTTACTACTAGTTTTGGTCATGAAAAAGGTTACTATTGCTTACTCTACTTTTATATTTCCACGATGCCAACAACCTGTGGTGCAGATTCAATTTCTCTGTAGGTGTGTTTCTCTCTTCAATGTCACTAAAACTTTCATCGCCTGTGTTTTTCCATTTCTAGTTGTCTGTCGTGTTTGGTGCAACTTTTCCAAACATGGCTTTTGCGCAGTAAAAATCTCAATGAAGCCAACCAGCTACCGATAATTCTTTGAGTGCCTTGGCTTGACAGGGTATGGGGTCTTCAGAAAGAAAATGAGCCACGGTTGCCCGTTTGGAAGAGTAACGGATGATCGACCGGATGGTGCGAGCTCAAATCCCACCCAAGACTGTTGTGTACAGATGGAGCTGGACGGTCTTGGCCTTAAATGTCCTCACTTTGGCCTGGTGTAGAAGTTTGGAGAGCGGGTTGCCAGCTTAAGTGTGACCTCGTCATCTGAAATTGGCTTAACGTTGTGCGGTGTTGTCCTCGGCTCACCGGACCGTCGCTAATAACCCACTGAGTTGCTCCAGGGGACGTTAATTAAAATATCTACCCACCAATAGAAAGAAAATGAAGAGTCAAAAAGAGGATTGGGGGATGAAAGATACCGAATATGAAAGCTATAGATGAATAGACGAATATATAGATGAAACGTTGCATCCTCTCTTATACTAAGGAGTACGTCGATCAGATTCATCCATGCGTCTTAGCCTTGCTTAGGAGAGTCCGTTGCATTGTTTATAGGTATGGTTAGGGCTAAGCCGGAACAGTTAGATGGTAAACTTAAGGCCGATCCTGAGTGGTGTGCTGAGCATGCACTTGCACGTAGGAAAAAAATTTGATTTGACTTAAGAAGGGGGTGAAATTAGTGACAAGGGACGTAGATTAAAAAAAAGAGGAACGAAAGAGATTGGGATGCGACGTTGGTACTTTTGGTTCTGTAGAGGACAGACTAAACATTTGAAGCGATGAATACTTCAAATTTAAATACTTAATATTGTGTCCTATGTCGTGTCTGTGATTTTAATGAACTATAGATGTTTTACAAGTTGTGCTTCGACCGCGTACGTCACACCATTATTGAATTTTACGATATTATTAGCCTTTATACTTATTCTGTCGTTGTAAGTTCTTATTGCGATTGTAATAAAATATACTTTCGAACCAGCTTTCTTTTGTTATTAATTTACATTAGTATGCTCAGAAAAAACTCATGAAAATGAGAGTTATGCTTTCGATTGATTCCAATTAAGCAGTCACACTGGCTCAAAGCTAGCCCAACACAACAGAATTACGACGCATTTCGGACCCCTTCCCTGTGTCTTAGTTCACACTGCGTGCTCCGTCCGTTAGTTATCTCAGGTATCCACATCCTTTGTCTACACGACGCTATATTTATCTTCAGGATGCTTCTTCTAGTTCTGAGATCATAACACAAAACAGTTGTTACTCTATTGTACCGCTTGACTTCTCAGGTACATCTTCCAGCACTTGCTACGATTTTAAAGAAGCATTCATGTCAAAAACAAATTGCTTTGTTATTGGATATGACGTCATTGTAATCTTTACAGAAATGATCAAGCATACTTTCTAAAAATATCTGCTATGTCTAAATGACACAGCTTCCTTTCGGAACACGTAAAACTGTTCCTAAAACAATCCGTGACATCAAAATATCAGCACGATATCCAAGATAGAAAAAATACAAAATGTGACAGAAGTGAATGTCGTAAGAATGCGCTCGAAAAGTCTCGTCGAGGCAGTTGTAAAATTATCTTGACTTTCTGAAGTGTCTAAGAATTGGGAGGCAAGATAACTCTAACAGACTTCAGTCTTTTCTTTGTTGTTTTCTATCTGTTATGTTAATTGCTTACCTTTAACTTCCATTGTTCTTGTTTGTCTTCCTGTATTCCTTATCTTCATTCGGTATTATGATTCTGCCCTAGACATTGCAAATAAAAAGTGTACATACGTGATGGAAAAGATGCAAAAATCCCAGATTCCTCGGAACTCCAAACGCAACACCTTGCCACACTTGTTGAGATTCATGCTACTTTCGCTCTCAACGTGATCCAATTAGGCCACAAACTCTGCATACTTTTATATATCTCTTCCCCGATGATTAAGAAAGGCCTCCAGTAATTAGTCATTATTTCCACCGACGAACCGGGGAAGGGGGGCGCGGCACTTTAAAACCGTGTTCCTCTTCTTAACGTGTGTTGGGGGACACCTTTAACTTCACAAAACCCTCCAAGCCACTCGGGCAAATCAGAGGCATAAAACTCTTGAAAAGATCGCTGAGGGCGAACGGCTCCTATGCTCGCGTGAAAGCGAGCAGAGATTTCGGAATTTGCGCGATCATTCAATTAAGTCTGATTTGAAGTAGTGGCTGGAGAATGAGGCAGCTATGATGACATTAAACGGGAAAAAATAAATTGGTGTCTGTGTAATGAGGAATGAAATTAAGTTTTTAGATTTCCTGTGGGACGCTACCGACACCTTTTTTGAGACGTCCACATGCCGTTTTCAGTAACGGCATATGGTAATTTGTGAGTGCCTTACTTTTTTTCTTTTTTCCTCTATTAGCTAAATCAGTTTTTTTTTAATTTTATGTTGTTGAATCATTGAGGAGGAATCTGTTTAGATTATTAAAGACTTAGATACGGATTGGTTAATTAAATTCGTTAGATCTTCACGTAGTTTCGTTTGCTGCTTGGCGTAATTAAAAGAGAGGGATAAAAAGTGTTTTCAAACTTAATTAAACAACCCCTTTTTTGGTTCCACAGTAAAGTTCTATAATGGTTTGAGGGATTCAGATGTTTTGTGCTCACTCAAATACTTTAAACTTTGTTTCTTGGGGATGCTTAACCAAGTTTTAAACACCCTATAAGAAAGAGGTTAACATTTTTGGTACTACTTGAAAGTATTGGGTTCAGGCAAATGTATAGCAATATTTAGATAAAAGAACCATTTTGTTGTTGTTGTTGTTTAAACGTTTTTAATTTTTAGAATGTAGCAGTCAAAACTATTTTTAGTAATTTGATGCATGACATAAAAATGTTTACACACAATATATAAAGTATTCAATATTTTATTTATGACAATATATCACAATATTCAGTGTTTTAAATGTGACAATAACTTAAAAGAGCAGGTTTAAATGGTAGTAATATGGTGGTTTAATGGTATAAAGGTTTAAATGGTGTATAATTAGTCAAAACGACTTAAAATCAGACCACTGCTTAACGATTTTTATCATATCATTATTTTATAAGGAAATTAGAAAAAATCCTATATTTTTGTCATAAAATTGTGAAATTCATTAAAAAAATATTTTTAGGCAGAGTAGGAAGGGAAGTAGTTCAGTTTCATTTTGACTAAATATTTGACGTAAAAATGCTTCCTCTTAAAGCAGTCTATGGTTTAGTAAAGAATTGAAATTTGCTGTTAAAGATATTGAATTTTATATCTTTGTTTGAAATAGAGGTAATTTTTACAGGGGTCCGAATACTTTGGTATGCGTGTTTCTGTTACATATATTGTACTTAAAATACTGTATCAACACTTTACATAATTATTCGACTGAAATAGAAGGAGAGAGATTTGATAAGGTTAAGTTTTAAATCACAGTATAAACATGCTTGAAAATAGTCGGAAAAGTGAGGTAAATGCAAAACAGACCTAGAGCTATTTTGCATCAAGTGTTTAAGACATCATCATACTACATTAATCAAAACATCCATTTGCAATGTTTAACGATTGAAGTCTGATTCCATGACTTCGACTATAACTAAATGAACTTCATTTTTTCATTTATGTAATATGATCTTGTGTAAACTTAACTTTCATTCTTATGTGGATATAAATTTCTGCATAACGGGTGATCTGAAAGTGATTTGCCCTGTCATGAGTAACTACTAGGGTTGATGCTCCAAATATTGCCCCTGTGCTTAATATCGCCTACTCGTATTTGCAAGCTACTATGAGCGACATCTATGAGTTTATGTAGTTACCTTGACGGTCTAGAGTTTTGCCACACGTAGCTCCACCGACAAGTTTTCTATCAGTTGTATCGACAACACTATTGCATCTGAAGCATTTGAGGCTTTGATCAATGTATTTTTTGTCTCCAATCCATTCAGGGAATATCCAGGTAATTGTTACCAAATCATAATTTCGTTTATCTAACTCGAAAGTACATTCAATACTAAAGGTAGGTATGTATGCTCTACACGCAACCCGATTTTAATAGTAGCTCCTCCTTTCGCCTGGTGGGTGGTAATAGGAATAGGGGTAGACGATATTAGGAACCCACTCTTGATAATTGTCTTGGGAATGTTTTTGAAGTTTTACTAGTTAACTTAAACTGACCTCAGTAAAGAAGGTATATGATTTCTGGAAACCAAAGAAGAATAGTTCCTAGTGATATTAATTTAGTTTACAGCTTAATTTCCCAAACCAGGAGGCTGAGATAAGAAGAAATAGTTAGGGTAGGCGATATTACGAACACCAACTATACTTTGTGACTCTAAATCTTTAGAAGTGAAGCGAAGTAAATATTTGTTAGGAAGTCTCACGCAATGTTGATATCAGAAATCATACTGATGAGTTTTATATTGAATCTAAATATTATTATCTTTTTAGAGAAAAGGAAGATAATGGCAAGGATTCCCCGATACACTTACGTGGATGGAATGCGATCCCCTGCCGTGGTCTTGGAGGACATGTTTCGAGCTGCCATGAAGTTCAAACCTGGCAAGGAAGACGTCATGGTGGCCACATACCTCAAGTGTGGAACAACGTGGACAATGCAGATCGTGTCCATGATCTTGAGAAAAGCACAGCCTCACACTAGTACCCTCGAGTATTTTTCGACTACCCCTTACGTGGAGGTGACGGATATCGAACAATTGGACAAGATGCCCAGACCCCGAAGTATCAAGACGCACCTACCTTTCAACATGATAGAATTCTCGAAGGAGACCAAGTATATCTGGGTGGCTCGACATCCTGCAGACTGCCTGGTCTCGCTCTACCACCACACGAAGCTCTTTCCCTGCTACGATTACATGGATGGCGTCTTCGACGAGTACTTCGAGCTCTTCCTCAAGGGAGAAGTGGATTACAACGATTACTTCGACCACCTCCTGTCCTGGTACGAACACAGGGACGAACCCAATATTCTCTGTTTGACCTACGAAAGTATGAAGAAGGACCTCAGAGGTGCGGTTCTGAAGGTAGCACGTCACATCGGGGAAGAGCACTACCAGGGCCTCTTGGAGAATGACGAAGAGCTGCTTAAAAAAGTTCTTCATTACTGCAGCTTCGAGTACATGCAGACTGTGGTGAACTGCTTCTTTTGGGAAGGGTTCGTGAACCCACCAGAGGAATTGTGTCTGGTGGACCGAGTACTGAAGAACAATTACAAGCTTGTAACAGAAGCTAAAAAGTCAGGTCATCGCCCGGTTGGTCAGTTTATAAGGAAGGGTATAGTGGGAGATGGAAAGATCACCCTGTCAGAAGAACAGATGAAGAAGTTAAACGAGCGCATACTTGAGAAAACAGGACATTCTGATGTCATGAAGTTATGGGAGAATTACTAACAGGATTTTTCAGTTTGGGTTAAACAAAATGTCCTTTTCCCTTTCTGGTTCCCAGAAAATTGATTGGTGTCAAGAAACCAGGCAAAATAGGCGGAGATCTACTTTGACTCAAAAATAATGCTTTCAATATCGTAGTACAAATATTTATTAAAATTTTTCTTGTACATCTGAATACCAGTACGATACCTTGTACATCCTTTAACCCTTAGTATACACCAACTTTACGATCCTGTTGGTCTTGGCACTTGAAATTTCAAATTCACTATTTTATATATATTTATGTCGATTATGTGATATTTTGTTCCGTTTGACGTGTTATTAATTTTAAAAAGCTTATAATTATCTATGAATTTCAAATTTTAAAATAAAATCATCTTGTGATAATCTTTTATCACAATATCAATTGATGCTATTTTAAGGAAATGTACTAATTCCTTAGCTCGTGTGCGGTACTTTTTCACTTTTAGTGCGGTTTTTCATTAAATATTTTATTTCAATTGTTTATAACAGTAGGATTAGACTTTGTCCTTACAATATAATTAGTAAAACTACTTTCGAATCAAATTTATCGCCATCATTGTTCTTTGCATTTTAATCTAATAGACAATACCCTAACATAAGTGACAGTGTTACATAATATTTAGATTCACGTTATTGCGATAAGAAGCTTACGATTATCCATAGATTTCTTTCTCTAATCAAAATTTCATACGATAAACGCATTTTCAAGTAATCTTTTATCAATGTTGGCTACTTTATTTCTTTATAGTTCACGTGCTGTAGTTCATATCTTGATGTCCCTTTTGAGGTGGTTAGTTGCGAATCATTTCTGATAAATGATGATACAATGAAACGAGGATAAAGAGATTGCTATTGAAAATATTTATCTCTAAGTATCTAAAAGTAAATCGTTTCATATCTTGAAAAATTATCACTTATGTTTCATTGATTACTTTTATTTTTTGTATGTGTTTGTTTCAATTTTTTTACTTTCTATTCCATGTAGTGGGAGTTGTAGATAATATTTAAATCGAATACACGTGAATTCTATGTGAAAGTAGTTACTGATAAAACAAGTTTGATTTCTTTGACGCAAACCTCTTTCGAATGGAACTTGTTCGTAGAATTACTTTTTATATTAAGAATTTTTCTTCTTGTGTTGCTTAAAATCTTTTTATTTCAAATAAATAAATACTTTTTTGGTATAAATGTTGATGTTTTTCGTCAGAGTTAAAAAACAATCAAGCTCAATTTCATTCATCATTATAACACCATTAAAAACTTTTTTGAAAATAAACAAATATCGAACAGGATAATAATCAAATATTATATATTTAGATTACTAAATACAATCTATAACAAAAAAAAAATCGACGCACCAAGTAGGCGCAGAATGGCAGTGGTGCCGGGATTCATCATCTTGCAACGGAGCTGACTGGGGGCGTATAGTCTTTATTGAAGAGTCCCGTTTACAACTGTGTCCTAACGACAACCGCAGACTGTATGAAGATGTCCAAGGCAGCGTGGGGATCCTACCCTTACTATCGTTGACACAAAAGTGACAAAAAATCAAATTTTCCGTTTTTTCGTGAATACAATAGTAAATACCAAGGTCAATAGCCGGGGTAGTCCGTATCCCCTCTTTATATTAGTCCTTGTGATGGCCGCAAGTTGGTTCAAGTGACTAGTAGAGAATTATTCAAACTGTTTTTTGCCTTTCGTGTGAAATTTAATCTTTGGTACTTACATACCTTTCCATGTCGATGGCTCATTATCAAACATTATAAATTGTACGATAGAAAATTTTAAGCACCTTCCCTTGCACTTAGCACAAAAATCTTTAAGGTACCTGGACACGTTTTTTTAAACGTGGTATAGAAACATTTTAATGATATTTTCATGTTTAGTGTTATTATACGATAGCATTGGGCTATAAATATTATATATATATATATATTAATAAATTTGTAAGAATGATTATTATATGAAATTTTAAAGAAATGTGTGAAAAACTTTAAATGTGATACATGAAAATCTATTCAACCAGTTTAAAAAATGATGCTATCAAAATAAACTACATGCCTTTTTCTAGGGAATGAATTGGAATCAAAGGTATATTTAAATAAACAAAAATTTTACAAGCGATCGAAAAAGGAATACAGGATTATTGATAGTTTTACAGCCCTATTTCTTAAATAATAGCCATAATTTGAAAACTTTTTAACTCAGGATAGTTATTTTAGTTCATTCCCTTGACAACATTACAAAGAACCAATTCTCAAAGTTTTACAAGAATCCATCAATAATGTTTTGTGTTATAATATTTGAAGTGAGGAAATAATGCATAAATATTTATTTAGTGTAAAAAAATAGTTTTAAATTTTTCGTTTGCTCTCTTACTTTTACTGTTTGTGTAAACAATTTTGTTCAGAACTTCTCATTAAAAATGTTCACCTTATTTCCTAAAGAGAAACCGTTTAAGCATTTGAGAAACCTTTCTAAAATAACATTTGCAAAAAAAGTAAGTTTCAAACTTAAATTTCGACAGGTTTAACGGCCACTTCGCGTGTTTTCAATACCTACTTCCGGTTTTCCCGCCTTTTTTAAAATCTTAGTATTTCTTCAACTAATTAATTTAGAGAAAAATAATCAAATATATTTTGGGAAGTCAAATCAAATAAGATCTATATCTTATCTACCTCTATCAAATACGTTCAAAACATTTTTTGGAACTTTTGTTCACAAATTACATTTTTAACGTGTTCGCATATCTTAAAGTGGAGTTTAAAATCTTCCAAGGTAATGCTTATGTGAATGATGTCCATTAATTGCTCCACTACAGGTTGATTCACTGTTGTACTTTCATAATAACACTAGCAGAAATACCCGGCTTTGCTCGGGTTGAATTAATAATATGTTGATTGAAAAGTCTTCAATTATTTTTCATAAAAGAATGTTAGCATCATTTAAGTGTACGGGGTAAAACATTTATTAACAATTTAACTTCTCCGTCGCTTCTACAGTTTACTTCGGACGCAAATATGCATATATGTTGTATCCAACCATATAATACATTTCATATTCTTCACACTTCTGCTGAAATTGATTTTAAGTTTTCGAGTTCCCGTGCATATTCCCGTGCATTCAATTTCAGTAAAAATGACGAATTTTCGGTGGATTGTCTTGCACTTACTTTTCCTATGAATATGTTTTCATTGCGCCATTCTTTCATCTAGTAAGCGATATTTTCGAATTTCATCATCAATATGAGAAGATAGTAAATTAAATTTTTACAGCATTCGTTACTAATTTAACTTGAAGCAAATGCACTTTTCCAGATAATTCCATTCAGTGACATGTGTAATAATAGAGATTTTGTTTGAAATACATGTCACCAGAGTAGACAAGTTAAATCCAATCGATAACAATTTTTTAATAAACAAAAGGTTGATTTTACAGCGCTTTTACAAAAAGAAAATCACTTTCAACGAACGATTCACATGCATCTAAGTTGTGTAAGAACAGCTTCAATAAATAGAGCAATCAACCTCGACTTTCTGTTTCTTAAGACATAAAATTTCAATTTTTCAAAATTACTTAGTGTGATATTATTCCAAGATCAACTAAGTCTTGTTAAAAATTCCCGTTTCTCCAACACACATACAGTTTTAAATTGAACCCTTATGGTACTTTTTAAGATCCGAAATTTGGTTCCTAAATGGAAAGCACGTATCTATTTAGAATGATAGATGTAGTTACTTGACTATGGCGTAAGCTTTCAATAACGCCCATGAAACACGAAAAACAAATGAAATTTAGTTTATTTAATCGTCTTTCAATGAAAAGCTAAACCAAAAGTTTTAAATACTAGGGGGCTCCGCCCCCAGCTCGCTTACGCTCGCCAACCCCCGGGGATTGCTGCGCAATCCCATTTGGTTTGCTTTCTCAAACCAATACTTCTTTCGCAATTGATTTCACTTTTTTTTGCTTTAACACTTAATGCACCCTAAACTAATAGCCGCATCAGTAAAAAATCTTCTGTTTCTTGTTCCCTGTACAATTTTAAGTAAACAGTGTTAATATCAAAACTTTACGATTGTACTTTGTCGGTAAACTGTCTTGAGAACAGAGGGAAAAAAGCGAGCCTTTTTCCTCGCCAAATAAAAAGAAATCGTTTTTATGGCAATTGTTGCTACGATAAATTTGATATTTGGCAAACCCGATAGTAGAAAATGCAACCCACTGCTGTTTGCGGAACCAGCTATGCGAACTGAAAAATACGAAATTTGTGTCACCAACTTTTGATTGCTTCGAATTTATTTATGAACCAATTTTAAAAATAATTGTACCGTAAGAAAGAGTACATTGTGAGGTATACTGAAATATTTTTAAAATTAAAAACTAACAGTAATACTATATAGATATGACCATTTTAGTTTTGTATCGGAAGTTACGATCTGAAAGTTCCGAAAATTGTATGACCTACTTTTAATTGCATCGATTTTGTTTATTAACCAATTTGAAAAATAATTGTACCATAAGAAAGAGTGTAATGTAGTGTATTCAGTGATGTTCTCAAATTTAAAAAATAATGGTTTTTGCCGCAGACATAACGGTTTTAACAAAAAGTAGCGAAAATATCCGAAGATTCCGAATTTTGTATCACGAACTTTTGATAGCATCCAATTTAATTATTAACCGATTTCAAAAATAATAGTACCGTAAGAAAGAGTATATTCTGAGGTATACTGCGATATTTTAAAAATTAAAAACTAATAGTAATTAGATATAGATACGGCAGTTTAAAAAAAAGTAACAAAAATGTCCCGATTTTTCCCGAATTTCAAAAAAATATTATCAAGAACCAAATTTAAATTTCAAAAAAAACTCGACAAGCTGCAAAAATTTACGTTGAGAGGTACTCTTAAAAAAAACTCACGACTAAAGACTGAAATTTTGAAAGTGTTTTGCTCACTCGCGGAAGAAATTTCACTTCTTCAACTTTAACACTTAATAAAACCTAAACTAATAGCCGCATCGGAAAAAAATCTTAATAATTATCCAGGGAATACGATGAAGAACAAAGCATGTTAATTTCATTTTTTTCCGATCAGTACTTTCTCGGGAAACCGTCTAAGAATGGAGCTAAACAACAAAAATTTCAATTCTGCGGCGTCGGCGGCGGCGTCGGCGGCGGTAACTTTTTTTTAATATAGAGAGATATTTTGAACTACAAAGTATGACAACCAGTTTTAAATTAACGTAACCCATCTTATTTCAAAGTTATTTTTGAAATTTTTTTATGTCATTTTAAAATAATAAATTCACACTTAAAAATATTTTGATTTGTATTTTTTTTTTTTTTACCTACACACTATTACGTATTCAACCAAAGATTTAAAGAAAGTTGGTGGAAATATACATATACCACCATGAAATTACTCATGTCTAGTGATATTTTGCAGGAAATAAATAAATAAAATCCAACTCTTAAATAATATTTCTGGAATAGGTAATATACCGGAACACATAAGCAAACAGAAACAAAATTCCAATACTTAAAAAAGGCAGAATTCTCTAAAAAAAAAATATGTTCTAGTATGTTGAAGTCTGATTTGCTGAATATATTCTAAAGTAAAACAATTCGACAAAAAACTTGAACAATATTGATAAATACAATGATTTATAAGCAAAAAGAACACATATTTATAATACTTGGGAATCCCCAAATGTGACCGCAACCATCTCGTTTTCAACTCAAATACCCAATAAAGCAATTATAATCAAATTAAAAAATTAAACATTAATTCTGAGGTTGCCAGATACCGAGTAGCAAAATTACGCTTTTATGATCAATGAGCTGATCGTTTGGGCTTTTCGTGCTCCATAATAAAATTTAAGTAAATATAAAATTAAATGTTCTAAATATTCTTTCTTCATCAATCAAATATTTATAAATATTATTTTCATCAGGGAAATATGTTAAAATTCATTTCAAACATGAATATTATAATTTAATTTATTTTAAGGAAATTGTTTTTCGATCAACACTGGTAAAGCAATCTGAGATGCGTATAGCAATCGTTTTATACTCAATGTTATTTCTATGGCGATTTCAAATTGCTTTTGGCTTAGGCCTTAGGTCACTTTTAGTCCTCTTAGGATTCGAATTTTTCTAAATCCTTTCTTAGTGCACCCCTACGGTATAAGAAGAATCACCCTGAAAAATTTCAGCTTCCTAGGACTTGTAGTTCTTGAGATACAGTGATGAATCAGTGAGTGAGTGAGTGGTATTTGAATTTTATATATATAGATAACTAACATCTCTTTAACAAACATCAGCAAACTGCAATTGGTTTTAACCCTCCTAGCGGTTGACGATGTATCTGATCATTATCAAAACTAATCAGATCTTGATCCAAGAGATACCTCACCGTTATTAAAAAAAAATTGACAAGATGTGTTAGGTCAAACTTACTAAACACGCTTTCATAGAAAAAAGGCAATATCTTGATGACGAGATATCTCGCCATTAGCAAAATTAATCGGATCTTGATGGGCGAGATATCTCGTCAAGAGCACTTTGAGGATCAATACTTTTTTTCAGACAATGTATCTTTTTCATTTGCCAGGAATAGTGCATTTGATTAACACACTTTCGTTTTAATTAAGTTGATATTGCTAGTTAATCTAGAAAGGTTCTAGGGATTTAAAACCGGATTATTTAAATTTCTCTGCGGAAGTCTACCAAATACTTCAACAATCCCAAACATATCTACTGATGAACCCCAGCTTAAATCTTTTTAATACCGCTCTGTTCTATTCTTAAGTCATGTGGCCTCATTGAATTCCTATTGGTTGAAGGGAAAGGTAATGACTTCGCTAATGATCGTCTAAGCTTGGGAGGAATTAGCTAATAGATGTTTAATGAACATTAAGGGCCTATCATATTATCACCTAATTAACACCCTTTCTTAATTACAAAAGCTTAATGAAGAAAGGTTTTAATTAGGAGAGTTCTGTACTTTTTGTCTTTACTTGCACATCAGTAGTTTTTTCACAGCATTCGGAGAATTTTTTGCGCATCGAAGAGACTTACTTTGTGTTTTCTAATTTCTTTTGAAATTTGTTTTAAATTAGTCTTTTCAGTGGTCTTAATTACGCTTTTGAGTTTTATCTGTAAGTAAATATGAAAATCAAAAATATTCAAGAGAATAGTCCTCTTTTCCTTTTTGTTGATGATCGTTTAATTTGCTTTTTCAAACATTGGTGATTAACTTTCATTAACCTTTTGATGTGATTCTACAAGCCTAATTTCTTTCCTCTTCTGATTTGAGTTATCATCTGAATTTAAAATAGTTAGTCTTTTAAATATATGTAACCAACCCTTATATATTATTAGTTTAAATGTATCTTCGACTTAGAGAAGAAAATCTTTAAATGATATTTTTTGGAGACAGCAAATGCATGATTTTATGATGACGAGAAATGCATCGCCGTATTTCAATCCCTTTAATAGATATATAATTTTATCAATTGCTTATAATTTTTATTTTCCGATCTAATAACTAATAGTTACCCTTTAAATAACTGTATAGTAAAATAATCATATATTAAGTTGTGCAGTGAAAATTCATACCATACTTTTGAGGCAACTAAATCCCAAGAAACTAACATTTATCACCTGCAAATTTGTACTGCGTTCTCAAGTCTGTACCTCTGTGGTCATTACTGTGAGGCTAGAGGACGGATGGTCAGCTATTTTTTTTTATCTTATCTTACTTTTTCTTATCAATTTGTTTACATTACGTGTGCATACTTTAAATAACGTATGTATTGTGAGTTTTGTTTCTATGCCTACAGTTGAAAAAACTTTAGAGCGGTTGGATATTATCAAACAAATTATGAAAGATTGAACCTTTGCTATCCTTGCAATAAATCAATCGTCAAATGGTGTTGAACGCAACTTCTAGAAGAAACTTGAAACGAAAAACTTACTTAAAGCATATTGTCGACACCGAATGTTTCGTAAAATATTTTTTTGGGGTAAACAAGCCTGCAATAGAAAACAGCGGGAAGCGTTTTAAAAATAAATGACAAATGACAGTAATTCGAGCGGAATAAAGCATTTTGTTTAACAAATCGCCCAAATCAGTGTTAAAAACACCTTTTGGGGTAATAATCCTTTTAATTTATTCACTTGTAAGTATAAATACATGATAAAAGCTATCTTGTTGATCGTGAAGTTGAAATTGAATGTGAGTAGAAAGAAAAAAGATTAAAAGAAAAAAATCATTCAACGGAAACTTCCTAAGCCAAGAGTGTTTCATAAAGCATTCTCTGAATAATGATTATTTTGTGTCTTGTTTGTTGCAATAGAAAAGCCGTATAAATCAATCGTGTTTGACATCAACGTAGTATTCAGCAATGAAGAAAACGTAAAATTCCAATGGGAAAAAATCCTTCGAAACAAATCTCCGAAACCACGAGCGCTTTGAAATGTTTTTCAGTTTAATAGTCTTGCCTATTTAATTTACTATGGTATGAAAAGTAAGTCTTACAAATGTTAACGTCTGAGTCGCACAGTTAGGTGTAAAAAATGAAAATATTAGAAACGTAACGAAAAAATTCTTCATAACATATCGTTGCAATCTATAGTTGATACGAAAGAATAACTATCAGATTAAAATCTTTCCTACTGTTGAGGGAAGTATTTGAAATAATCTATAATTTTGATTGGAAAGGTAAACTTAAACAATGCAGAAAGTATATTAAAATCCCAATGAAAAAACCGCCCCAGACCTAGTGACAGAAGCGCTGCAAAAAAATTCTTATAATGTTAGTAATTCTCCTATTATTTTTACAACAGCAAAAATGTCTTAAAAATGTATCATATCATGTGTGTGAAGTGCCAATAAAAAATTACCATAAACCATTTGTAAGCCAAATCGCGGACATTTTCGAAGAAACAATCGACTAAAATAAATCGCCGAAACTATGAGCACATCAATTCTCAAGTAAAAAATCCTTGGATCTTTTTACTCTATCAAGAAACACCTATAAAAATCAAATTGGCATGGAATAATGTAGTCAAGTTTGGAATCGAATAATTAAATACACACAAAATCCCGACGAAATAAATTGCCCAAACAAATCCTCGAAACCAATCAATGCACCGATTGATAAAAGCCTTGTGAATTGGGGTGTTAAGTAGAGTGCCTTCCACGTAAGAAATAATGACTTCAAAGTGTTGAAAATAAATCCAGTTAGAAAATCGGTAAAAATCAAATAGGGATTGAAGAATGAAGTCATATCAGAGCTTAATTGTCAAGTTAGGATTGAATAATGAAAAACATTCCAAATACCGATGAAAAAGTGTGATAACAATAAATTGTCAAAGCCATGAGACACAAAACATTCACCCGTGAACAAAGCCGAGTAAAATAAGGTGATGAACAGACAGGCATCGACAGTCTGCTTAACATACCAAAAATTGGAACGTTGCAGTTTTGAAAATAAAGCCAGCCAGAAGCACCTGCAAAAATTAATTGGGATTGAATAACAATATTACATTGACATTGAAATGTCAAATTGGAATTGAGAAATGAAAAGATGAAAAAAAAATCGCTGAGAACAAATTGCTAAAATCAAGAGACTCAAACAGAGCACCCACAGAAACACACTGTCTTAAATAGACTGCGGAAGCCAGTTTGTTAAATACAGGATTTTACGCCACTGAAAATCCAACAGCAAAAAAGCATCTGCAAAAATTCAATTGGGATTAAATAATGAAGTCGGCACCAACAAGTTGTCAAGTTTGGGAATTGAATAACGAAAGCACGCATCAAATCCCGATGAATAAAAAAAATCGCTCAAAACAAATCGCCAAATCCAAGAGACTCAAAACAATCCACCCATCCACAAAAACGAGTAAAGTGGGGTGTTAAACAGACTGCTTCCGCGTAACAAATCGGGACTTTACACTGCTGGAAATAAAGCCAGCAATCGGCAAGAGACGCCCCACCACTCTACGGGGCTTTGAAAAGCAATTCGAGTCTCTACCTGTCCCACTGAAAGCAGAATGCGTCACACTGAGGACTCTCCAAATGCCATTGTCTACAACCCCGAGCATAGCGGAGAATCCGAGGCAATCGGGGCATTGGGTGGAAATATGAATTGCCCCCTCTGGTGTGTTTTTCAGTGGGTGGGCTACAAGTTAGTCGGCAGATGGCTCTGTACTTGACACTCCAACCGCTGTGTCAATGCATGGCGAGGGGGGAGGCAGTTAACCGTATTGGAACAACCTCCGACGGTTTGGAGTTAATGCAGCTGATGATTTCGAGAATGAAGCCGTTTGTGTCATCTTTTTTCCAGGAATGGGCAAGGTAGTGTCGATTGTGATATCTCCCTGTACAGCATCATTTAGATTTTCGATTTTGAATTTTAAAATAAAAAAATATTTCAATAATTCTGCATGCATTGTCGGGACATCAGTCTCCTTTTTTCTTCCACGAAGGCTGTTTTATAACAGAAAATTGTATTTCCAAAATTAATTTCTACTGTACAAAACAGAATGTGATATTTTCACACTGAAACAAAAAGTAATATTTGACTGTCAAAATTATATTTGATAAACAAAACCAATATTTTGGCAACCATGGAAGTTCATGGAAGTTCATGGAAGTTGGTTCTTATCTTGAATATTTTTTACATTAATAATTATATAATCATTACAACCTTAGGTTGATCGCAATATTTTGTCTACTGACGGCCCTGCCTGCAACCTGCGGTATTCCCTTCATAACTTCTAACCCCCCCCCCTCCCACAGTTTCAGATTTTTTTTAATGAATAGAAACTCTTTAAGGATTATTGAAACAAATACATGAGCTATTTTATAATTTTGTGTGTAATAATAGGGTAAAATCTACAGTGGACAACTCGAAAATCTATTGAGACTCGGAGGGTTAAACAGGGTCTAAATAGGCTTCATGAAGTCAAATTTAACCACAGAGAACCATTATGAAACCAATTTAATGCATATATAACTATATGAATTAAATACAGTTATGAATACATTATAAAATCTCCAATATTGCCAAATTCACCTAGTAAAAAGGTTTAAAAATAGTGCAGTTGATTTTTAGTGTAGAACTATTTTATAACATTTTAAGCGATAAAAGCGATAGCGAAAGATTTGATTCTCATAATTTTTATTAATTACTTTTGTTTTATAATATATTTTTCTTGAAATATTTTATTGTTCCGTTGATATTTCCTAATGATCAATTGAACGTTCTATTTCTGCATCAATTAGTATGTTTAAATACACAAGATAACTAAACTATATATATAATATCAAATAGAGTTTATCTAGATAAAATGAGAAAAAATCGTCTTTCTTATTTCCAACGCGACACCTAATAAATTAAAAAATAGAAATAAAATTATTAAATATAAAATAAGTGATAAAAATATTTTTAAAGAAATAGTTGTAATATACATAGAAAACTAAATACAGTAAAATATTACTATATTGCTCAATGCCATTTAATAATGATCAAGTGAATGTATTATTTCTGTATCAATATTAATTTTTTAATACACAAGACAGTCAAAATAATATAATAGAGTTGATCTATATAAATATGGAAGCAGAATAAAAAACATCTATCTTATCTCCAACAGGCAACGTAATAATAAATTAAAAAGTTAATAAAAATCAAAATAATAAGATAATAAAATAAATGCTGAAAAATATTTAAAAATATTAGTAATATGTATATAAATCTAAATATATTATAAATAATATCTTGTTCAATTAATGTTTCCGAATGATCAATTGAAAGTATTTTAGTATTTCACGATCTCGTTCATGTCGCAAATTTTGAATTAGTTACTGTAAACAAAAACTGAATTTAATTTTCTCGAATATCTGTATCCACGATTTATCTTGCATCTCAAACCTACTACCCAAGGAAAAAATTTTACAAACATGGAATACTGGCAAGTGTTCCATTGTCCTGAACATCAGCTCTCCTTTTACCACCCCCTCATCTAGAGAGTCCCCAAAGGGGGCACAGAGGGGGTCCCTCCCTGAGAAGCAGGACTGTGCGGTCTGCCGAGATCTATAGGTTCCCAATCTGTTTGTGCTTTGCTTTCTGGGGTGGGGGCACACACCCATGGGGTTCCTGGCAGATGGATGCGGACGGGCATATGGGATCCATATCGATACGACATGGATCTGATGGTGAGTATTTCTGTATTATGATCCGCAGCCGTGGGCCGAATGGAGGAAGGAACCTGATACTGCAGCTTTTGGTCGGATTCATGTTACGTTTGCATTGAGAGTGCGTGACTTCTGATGAGTTGGGTGATTGGAGATAGGGGTTACCTTTTGTTAAATAACTCCACTTGTTTAACCTGACCGTTCCGAAAATATGCACGGAACATTTGTTTTTTATTGACTGCAACTTGTACTGCTAAAAAAAAGATTTTGAACCCTCTAAGTGGGTTTAACGAGATATCTCGTCCAGTGATACTTTTTTGTTAATGATTAGATATCTCGTCCAGTGACACTTTTGTTAACGACGAGATATCTCGTCAAGTGTCACATTTGTTAATGATTAAAACTGCTCTTTTCGTCAGGAGGAATGATGAGTCAAGTTTTCTACAGCAGATCACTAGAGAACAGTTATCGACGCAAATATAAATCACGAGGAGGGTTAAAAATCTGAAATAGGAACAAGTGATAGGTAGGTTGTTGAATAAATGTCGCACTGGAGCAACAGAACGGGATATTGGTGACGGTTAGGGATATAACTCAAAAGGGTAGATCGGAGCAAAGCATCTCGTAATTTTGAATCACGTCCGATGACGAGATTAATAGCTGAACTGGCAACCCTCTCTCCAAATTTCCACACCACGCCTAAACCAGGACATTTGAGGACATGCACCTTCCCCCACATACACGACGGTATTTGGTTGGATTGAGTGAGGAACTCAAAACCCTTCAGTTTCTAATCCGATAACCTTGGCGGCTTGTGCACCATAAATCTGTCGTGACCGAAAGTCCTCACAATTGATAGGCGTGGATGTTTAGAGAGTGGGGTTCCAGCTCAGGTATTGCCTCATCATCTGACCGTGGTTCAAAATTGCGTAGTGTTGTCTGCGTATCTTTCTGTAGGGGATTGATCCCGGACGTTGTCAATAGCCCGTTGTGTTGTTCTAGTACGACCTAACCCGCAGTAATTAATAATTGGAATAACTCTAATCGGATCTTTTTCTGTCGCGTGAATACAATTCAAAAGAATCTTAAATTTGTATTTGGAAAGACAGTACAAAATGAAGTACTAAATTTTTTTAATGAGAGTTATTTGTAGTGTACTCTTAAAAAAAAAAGATTTTACACCCGTAAAAATAGAAAGATCATTGAATGCCCCCCAAAATCGGTACATACCAACTAGTAAATATGTATGAGCAGCTGAATTTAAAACCAATAAATTACGCTCCAACGTATTTGCCACGGTCAATGTTAAACGTCCATTCGTGTATTGAACCAGCAGTTTCACACGGGATTTCTCCCACCCCGGAAGAAATTTGGTCACCAGACAAAACACCATTTGCTCACCCCTTCTTGACGTCTTTCACATCCAATTGGGCCGCCTGTTTAAAAGCCCTGCGTTCCCATGAAATTGCGATTGCGTCACGCCTTCCGTCGCACGTGTCTCGCGAAACGGAATCCATGTCGGACCTTTGGTCACGCCGCTCGCTAGGAAGCTAGTGCGCGGCACGAATAGCTTCTGGGGATGGAACACCCCGCAGGCGAATTCCGGATAAAAACAGTGGCACGGGTTCGGGATTAGTGTGTGGAAGAGAGGGTGCATCTCGCTTTATGGTATTCTCAAAGGGAACTGCTTCAATCTCTTAGTTGGATGGGGGCCGCATCAGCCCGTTTGAAAGATTGGCGGATTAGCAAGTGGGGGGGTTTCGAGTTCGGAACTCGATTCAACCACACCTTCGAGGGCTGGAACACATCAAAGCCAGGTTCACACACATCCGGTTTTTCACCGTTGTGGCATCGCCGTTCCTCCGTTGTGGCATCGAAGCCCAAGTCTGCACACATAACCGTGAAATGACGCAAATTCTCATTTCGCGCCATTTGCGATAATATTCTATCGAAGAAAATGTGTTTACTTCGCTTACTTGGAGGTAAAAAAGTATATTTTGAAACAAAATAGACGTTACTGGATACAACCATTTATTGATTATTATTTATATTTCATTTTTTTTTAAAACAAGGTACTTCAGAACGGAGAAGCGTCTGAGGCGAGCTGCGGCGCCGTGTGGAACTGCGGTACAAATTGCAAGCAAGTTGGACGTGCGTCACAGCAGCGGCGTCTAAAGCATTTGTGCACTACTCCATTGGATCTAATGTATCTCAGACCGCACTTGCGTTGCGGCAGCGGCGCCGCACGTTGAAAAACCGGATGTGTGCACCGGGTCTAAATCAGTATTGTCTTGTTTTCGTGCGTGTTGTGAAAGTTTGGTGAGTGGGCTGGTAGCTCAGATGCTCGCATCGTCATCTGACCGAAATAATCAGACCAGTTTTCAGCAAAATAACAGTGAAACTCTAAACATAGTCGTTCAGTCTCTGCGCGTCCCTTCACTTCTACAGTGTGTTGTTGCAATTTCTTCAGATGTTGGTGTCACTGCTTTCGCTGTCCATTTCTTTAGTTCTTCAGTGAAGGTATCAATGGAAACAGTTTTCTTAATCAGTTGATTTTCCTCCCATGTTGCATAAATATCTTCAGAAGAGTCGTCTGCTATGTTTTCCAGACCAAGTGTCTTTAAGGAAAGTCCTCCCTTTCCAGGGCACTCACCACATTCCTGAAGCAAACAGGTCTCTCGCTTTACATCACATACTACCAAACACTTCACACGTCCAACCAAGGTGAAACACTTCTGCACTTTAAAACAGTCATGCAATGGTACACATTAAATCAGTATTGTCTTGTTCTCGTGCGTGTTGTGGAAGTTTGCTGAGTGGGGTGGTAGTTCAGATGCTCACCTCGTCACCTCATCGATGTTAAAAAAAATGAGATGTTGTGAACTTTCCTTTTGATTGATCCCGGACCGCCGTCAATAGCCCCTTATGTTGCGCTAGCGCGACGTTAATTTTACTACTTACCTTAGTAGGATGTTTTTTTTTTAATTTGAAAATAGTTCGAAAGCTTTGGCTTCCGATATGCTTTCCTTCTTCGCTACTATACTTAACGTGTTACGAATGGATATTTATTTACCGGTACTTTGGTAATTTTTAATTAACGTCGTACTAGAGCAACACAATGGGCTATTGACAACGTAATGGATCAATCCCCTAAGGGAAAGATCCGAGGTCCTGTCACATTAACGAACTTTGTCCAGTATTTTCAAAACCCTCCTTATGATCTTTAGTTAAATCTCGAAGTGGTTTCATCAAGATCTGACCCATTTTTATAATGACGAGATTTTTCTTAAATGAAGACATGACCAATTTCGCTATTGACGAGATATCTCGTCATCAAGATAGTACCATTTTTTTGATGACGAGATCAAGATCTAGTTCATTTTCTTGTAATGACAAAAGACGACGAGATCTTTATGGAAGAGATATCTCGTCCAAAATGATCTCGTCATTGACAACCTCCAGGACGGTCAAATAGTAATAAGTTAACTTCTAGAGTGGCAAAACTTTAAAAACAATTAAGTAAAATTCCTTTCAAATTTCAAAAAATTCTTCAAAAATCGATACGCCTGATAAAATTGGTGTCGTTGTCACTCAGTGGGTATATCCACTGTGCACCACCTGCGAGTATGGTTCGATTCCTCCCTTGGGGTATTTGTCTCTTTTATGTGTTATAAACACCTTCCTTTTGTATGTGTACGCCCATTACTTGGTGTTTTTTTTTTTTTTGCGACTGGCGCAACATGACCAAATATTGCTCTTGCGCCATAAAATCCCAAACCAAGCAAGCAGATAAAATAATCAGTAGCGTAATTCATCACGATTAGACCAAAAATCACCTACGTCAGTCTTCTCTGGGGATATGAAGCGAAAAATAACCTTAAAAAAATTAGAAGCTATTCAAAATTCTGCTCTTTGTATAGTCAGCGCTTATCTCTGGTACTACTGAAATAATGAAATACGCGAAGATCTTGAAATTACTGAACTTAAACAACTCTTCAGTAAGCCCGCTATTAAATTCTACGTTAATCTTGAAATCATCGATAATTCCGCAATTCAGTGTATCCTCAGATACGACTTTCGTCAACTAAAGTTCAGTAAAAGGCCAAAGGCCATCCTTAAAAAGCAATTGTTTTTTAATTTAATATAATCGTTCTTTTTTTTTATTTTTTTTTCTACTCTTGTTTAAATTCAGTCTTTTTGGCATATGCTGTACAGCACTAACTGGACTCACTCTATGACTCCACCCAACTGCATAATCAGCCATTCTCATTGGACTACCACTTCCGTATCTACTACCATATAAAAGTCATGTCGACTCATTTTTTGCTCAGTTACAGCCAATTTCTGAAGGAGATAGAAGGCCTTCGCCCTAGGATCTCCGAATCACGCCATTATTTCGTTTCGTAATTCATTCAGTTAACCCATACCGTGTGTAAGCGCAATAGTTCTTATCCATGAGAATGAACAGAAGTCGTTCTGATCCTATAAATAAAAGGGGAGAAACTCCTCCATTTAAATTTAGATTTGTACACACTTTCCCACCCATGCAACCCCCCATCGATTTGATTACAATTTTCTTTTTTGAAATCTTCACTTGATTAGCATATTTTATGACCCAACAGATATCGTTTTGGCCCAACACGATTCACAGATTAATTACTTACTTCTGGTGTTGGGGTGGAGGGAGTTTTGTTCTGGTTGGTTTCGACCCCTTCCCGGGAGTGACGAGCTACTTGTGGTTCCTCGTGGGCCCCTCGTATGACTCACGCATATTCATGAATCGAGGGGGGGGTGTAAATTGGAAGTGATACTCTTTTTTCGTCTTGGGTGAGTGAATTTGGCGACGTTTGTGTGTTAGGCGGGTGTGGAACTATGGGGACTGAAATGTTCTGGAAATGTACGATTTGTCTAGAAATGTACGAAATGTACTATTTTTCGCTCTTACGTCAGTGGTCGCTGTACTCAAGCGGGTGGTTGATGGACATCGCCGAAAGAAGTAGAATAAAAAAAAATCATCGTTTATTCTTTGGAAGCATAATATGTTTGTTTTTTTCAAATCGTTTAATTGTAATTAGCGTATCCAAAGAAAACGGACTATGCCAATAACAACCTGGTAAAACAAAACGCTTTGTTATTGGCAGTGTGAGAAAGCGTCGTAAGTCATAACTCGGCGATGGAGTCGCCAAACTGATCCTGCATGAAATCCCACCAGGGGGGTTACTGCGCCGAGAGGTCCCACAGACGTTGTAAGTCAGACCCTTTGTCCTCCACTGAGGGTCCATATGTACACTCCCGATCCCCCGATCACCTACAGACTATTCAATCTGGTTAAGTGGATGTAACGCCAGCAAGGGCTTAAGCCCTCTGCCAGGCCTTTCCGTCATATTTTCGTCGGTAATCTACTTAGCATCTAAGCTGGAAGTCGCGTTCGATCCGCTTTGCGTCAATCAGTCCTGCGGACATGTAAACAGCACGTGAGTTCCAATATCGCTGAATGGGTTCGCTATTTCGCTGAGTGCTACTTATGCCCAGATAAGGAGTGTTTATTGCCTTGTCCTATTTCTGAAGCGACGGGTATTAATAATATGGAGACTCATGTGGTTCAGGTGGAGTTTTGCCACGGATAAAAACGCCCTGCTAAGCGTTTGCAAAGAGAGGTTTGGCTCTGATGGTATTGCGCAACATGTAGGTAATTTGTACGGAAATAGAATACGATTTGTCATATATTTGTGGAGTGCATCAGGCAATTTTCGACGGTTGTTGAATGGAAAATGTTTCTGTCTCGGCCCTTTTCAATTCTTACCAGTGATTTCAACGAGATATCTCGTAAACCAATATCTGACCAATTTCGTTAATGGCGAGACGATTTATGAGAACAAATTCTGGCCAGCTATCTTCTAATAACAAGATATCTCGTCTACCACAAGATCTGGTCAATTTTGGTAATGACAAACACCTCGTCGAGACATCCACAAAAATGGATAAATTGGAATATTACTGGAAATGCAGGCTTTGGGTTCCGTTAATCTAACCGTCTGGTCTAATCTTTTAGGAAGACTGATTTTACCAATATTTCCTTCCTTTTTTTCTGGTGACCTAGGTTGTGTGACCTAGGAAGGAAGAAATAATTAGATTGTGTGACTACAGCTTTTGAAACCATGCCAGGTTTTCCGATTCTAGCGTGTTTTCTCAAATGGGGATCGATACCTTATACACTTTATTTCTTTTATTAAATATTTTTCAATTGAATATTTAAATTTTCGCAACAGATTGTGACATCACGACGATTGGATTTCTATCTACTAGATCGTTAAATTTTAGATAGAGTAAAAGTTTAGCTGATTTGAAATCTGCGGAAAATTTAAATTGGTAATTTTTAATTAACGTCGTACTGGAGCAACACAACGGGCTATTGACGACGGTTAGGGATCAATCCCCTAAGGCAGTGGTCCCCAACCCCCGGGCCGCGGACCAGTACCAGTCCGTGGATCAAATGGTACCGGGCCGTCCAAGAAATATTAAATTATTTCCATTTTATTTACTTTGGTGTATTTATCTCGGGTTTGTGCGGTTCTAATCTATGAAATGTCCACTCAAATTAGAAGGCGGTAAATCAGAAATTGAAATTTGTTCTGTTACTATAGAGCTTCAATTATGATTTCTGAATGTCTCTATTTTCTAATTTTGACAAATGTAACAACTGTTTTCAAGTTGGCAGACAAAGTAGCTGCATTTAAATCTAAACTCAAGCTGTGGGGACGGCGCGTGAACAGAGGCATTTTGGACATGTTTCAGACATTAGCGGGGATTTTAGGCGAGACTGAGCCTAAACATTCATTCTCCTAGTTGGTGCACGATCACCTGACTTTGCTTTTAAAAGAGTTCGAGCGCTTCGTGGGTTTTTTGTGGTTGGGAAACTATTTTATTGATTTAGCGTTCTAGTGAGTTAAAATGTTAAATCATATTATATTCATTTTTTGGTGTAACTGTATTTTATTTTGAAGGCATGTTTAAATCCAATTAAATTAAAATTAATAATCCAATTAAATTAAAATTAATACCCCCCCCAGTGGGCCGCGTTAAAATTATCAAACGTTGATCCGGTCCGCGGCGATAAAAAGGTTGGGGAGCACTGCCCTAAGGGAAAGATAGATCCGAGGAAAACACGTCACGCCTATTAGATCTCTTCGCAATTAAATGGGAATGCGTAGCAATCACCGGGGTTGGCGAGCGTTAGCGAGCATTGGTCACACGTGTCCCCACGAAAAGAACTGTCAGCGGCAAGGAAAATTTTACATTTCATCGATACCATATTCATTTGATTTTTTAATAAATAATTTTTCAGTTGAATATATCAAATTGCGATTTAGATTAGAATTGCTAAATTTACAAGCATTAGTTTGTAATTTTTAAATAATAAACATTGTATTTTAATTCTATATATTTTTTTATTTCAGTTTTCGTTTATTTTTAATAGTGAGTATTATTCATAGAGCTGATTAGACTTGATTTCACTGAATTCTTGTTTTCTTTTCAGTGAACACAGTTTAAATTTCAATTTCCTTTAACTCATTATTGTTTAAATGTAAAAATGAATGCCTGCATTGTTGTGAAATTACGTACAGGCATTATATAAGAGATATAACAATATACAAACTGTTAACAATGATTAACTTTTCAAATTATGTTAACAATGTTATCAAACAAGCAAATTATTTTCTTATACTAGCAAATATTGAGATTTATTGACGATTTACTTTCGAACACGAGATAAATATGAGTAAACCTGATGTTATTGCAGGGTTATTACTATGTCCTTGGATTTGGGCACTTTTTCAGTTACTTATCATTGGTAATACAGCTTACGTTATACTATTGACTGCGTATTTGCTGTTGCTAATGGCTTTCAACAGCGATGAGGGAAAAAACATAGACACGGACTTGATTGAAGATGTAAATATTAAAGGAAAGGAAGAAAATATGGATATGGAATTGGTAGGAGATGCAGATATTAAAGAAAATAAAGAAAAGAGGGATATATGTATGGATTTGGTTGAAGTAGATATTAAAGGAAAAGAAGAAAAGATAGATATAGATATGGTTGAAGAAGATATTAAAGGAAACGAAGAAAGAGTGGATATGGATTTGGTTTTACAAGGAGATATTAAAGAAAAAGAAGTAAAGAAGGATATGGATTTTTTTGAAGGAGGTACTAAAGAAATGGAAGAAAAGAAGAATATGGATTTTGAAGAAGGATATTTGAAAGGAAAGAAAGAAAAGATTGATATGGATATAGTTGAAGAAGGAGGTACTAAAGAAAAGGAAGATAAGAAGGATATGGATTTTGAAGAAGGAGATTTTGAAGGAAAGGAAGAAAAGATTGATGTGGCTGTGATGGAAGAAAGAGGTATTAAAGGAAAGGAAGAAAAGACTGACGTGGATATGGTTGAAGAAAGAGATATTAAAGGAAAGGAAGAAAACAAGGATATAGATTTTGTAGATGGAGATATTAAAGGAAAGGAAGAAGAGAAGGATGAGGATTTTGAAGAAGGAGATTTTAAAGGAAAGGAAGAAATGATTGATATGGATATGGTTGAAGAAGGAGGTAATAAAGGAAAGGAAGAAAAGAAGAATATAGATTTCGAAGAAGGATATATAAAAAGAAAGGAAGAAAAGAAGAATATGGATTTTGAAGGAAAGGAAGAAAAGATTGATGTGGATATGGTTGAAGAAGGATATATAAAAGGAAAGGAAGAAAAGAAGAATATGGATTTTGAAGAAGGAGATTTTGAAGGAAAGGAAGAAAAGATTGATGTGGCTGTGATGGAAGAAAGAGGTATTAAAGGAAAGGAAGAAAAGACTGACGTGGATATGGTTGAAGAAAGAGATATTAAAGGAAAGGAAGAAAACAAGGATATAGATTTTGTAGATGGAGATATTAAAGGAAAGGAAGAAAAGAAGTATATAGATTTTAAAGAAGGGGATTTCAAAGGAGAAGAAGAATTGATTGATATGGATATGGTTGAAAAAGATGAGCCCAAACACGGTCTGGATTTCTTCTCTTGCTTTCGACATTGCTTAAATTGTGGCGCGATTCTAAGAAAAAAATTCAATACAAACCTTTGAGGTGTATTGAAGAAGGAACGGAAGATAAAGAAGACCTTTCTACCAGCGTTGAAGCCGTTAACTGCGATGAAAGTGCTGATGACAACATGATCCCGTCCACATCTGAGGAGTTAACATCACCAGCGAAAAAACGAATTGGACGCATACCAAAAATAAAAAAACTGTTAACAAGAATCAAGAAAAATCTGTTCAAATAGAAAAATGTTTAGACTTTTTCGATATTAAAACTATTAGTTTAACTTTAATAATTTTAAGTCTCCGTCAGAAAACGGAACGTGGCACATACCAAAGAGAAATCAAAAATATTTCATAGAACCAAGAAAAATCATTTAAAAACACTCTGGCTATTTCCGATTGTAGAAAACACTTAATATTAACTTTAAAGACAATAAAAAGAGATATATTTTTTGTACAATCATTTTCTGTTTTTAATTCATTTATCACATTTGGAGTTATTAATTTTAAGATTATAAAAACACTATATTTTTTTTATGGAAATGGCAATTCAAATTTCCACTGCTTGCAATTACTTGTGTTACAGTTTAGAAATCACATCACCATTTTACTTATTGTGAGGCAGAACGACACGTTAAAATGAACATTTGTGTAAAAAAATCATTCCTAAAATATTATTTATTACAAAAGAACGGAAAACTCTGTCTTTTGTACTTTAACTAATAGCTTGATTTTACATGTAGAAATTGAACCCGTTTGAAGAAACGAAAAGTTTTAGAAGTTACAATCTGAAGAAGTTCGATTGAAGTTATGTAATTTCGCACTTTTTAAGAAATGTTTTTTGAGTCATTTTAAGTACATCATTCAATGTAAATTTATAACCCCAGAGAACTACACTGATAAGAATACACTACACTGAATAATTAAGGACTTCAAGAGATTTGAATCATCCAACGACACATCAGTTTTTAATATGAACATTGCTATCCACTGTTAAAAACATTAATAAAATATTTTTTATTTCGTTAAGCACAGTTTCAAATGTTTCAAATACACAGTACATGTAGAAGAACTATACGATACGTTATCACATGCACACATATTTAATAGTACCAGAAGAGTAAGAAATCTTTAATATATTGAATAAACTTTGAATCACTATAATGGAATGATATTCGACATATGCAACTGAATAGTCTAACAGTTAATTCCATTGAATAAAATACATAAGGAATGGTAGGCAGGTTAACGTTAATTAACGTAAAATAATTTAATTAACGTCGCACTGGAGTAACACAAGACATAAGGAATGGAACGATATCGATTAGGTATGTAAGTAGCTAGCTGAAAGGAGGTGTGAACAACACAACGGACTATTAGCGATAGTCCGAGGATCGATCCCGTAGGGAAAGAGTGAGGGGCAACACCACGCATTTTTTAACTGCGGTCGGATGTCGAGCTGATTTGACACCCCACTCTCCAAACTTTCACCCAACTTGAGGACATTTAAGGCCACGACAGATTTAACGTGCACCAACCCCCACGTCTTTGGTTAGATCGAATTTCGCACTCATTCCACTATTCTACCCACAATGATACCGCGAACCTCACTATTGATTAGAAATATGGTTAACTGTCTGGAGAAATTTAAAAAAATAGCATACCTTCACAATTAAGAAAAGTAACTGGTTCACTAGTTCAAATAACTTTAAAATGTACATTATATGGACAAATTAGGAGGAGGACCCATCCTATATATATATATATATATATATATATATATAAGCAACTTTATTTCAAATTATTTGGTAAAGAATCATACGTTTAATATAGTATTTTGATTTTTTAGTGTGAGATCATAATAATTTGCATTAATTTCAGACATTTTCCCTTCTACTTCTGAAATTAAGTTGTCAAATTTATTTTTTCAAACTATGCTGCTTGAAATTCAACTAATTCCCTTTCTAAATCATGGATACCTAGCCACTTAAATTCGTAACTCCTTTGTTTCGAATTTCGTTTTTTATGGAAATAAAATAAAGTGAAATGTATTTTCTATACTTTTAAATTGATTAAATCTCTCCTCAAGGGGGCTTGTTTTATTTTCTTTATAATCATTAAATATTTTCAGATTGCATTTTCTTGAACGTCAAACATATTTTCAATTGTTATTGTGTTTTGAAAATATTTTTGTAATTGAGGAAAATATTTCATGATTTTCATTTCCAAATCTTAAATAAAGATGTCAAGTTTCGTCATAAATATCCTAATATTCTCAAACATCATTAAAACGATTTTCCCATTTCCTTGAAGTTTTTTATTCAGTTCATTAAAATTATGAGTGTGATGTCGCATAAAAACATAAAATCATTTAACCAATCTATATTTGAAAATTCGTCGAATTTATTTATTTTTTCATTTAAAAAGAGCTTAATTTCCTCTAATAAATAAACAAACAAATTAAGAACTTGACCGGAATTGAGCCATCGAACATTGTACGTCAAAATCCCTTAATACTAGCACTCAACTTCCTCTAATAACTGTACAAATTGTCGTTTATTAAGACCTCTTGAGTTTATAAAGTTGATCACTTTTATTACAACTGGCAGTACATTGGGGAAAATGGTTTTAGACCTTGCTTCGTACATAGAACTTGCTGGTGTATTAAACAATGAAATTCAATCAGAGGATGTGTAATATTTTGCTTAAGGTACTGGATAAAACCAATATTTTCCCCCGCCATATTAGGTGCACCGTCCGTTGTAATAGAAACTATTTTCTGTAGGTCAATATCCATTTCTTTAAATGTAATATCAAATTCTTTAAAAATATCAAGACCGGTACACTTCCCTTTCAGAGTTATAAGTTTTATTAGCTCTTCTTTCATTATATTGCCAAATTTATATCGAGAAAAAACTGATAATTGTGCATAACCAATTAAATCGTTACTCTCATCTAAGGCAATTGAATGCATTTCTGCATTATTTATGTCTTTATGTATTTGCGAACAAATATTCCTTTCTAATTCTACTATTCGATCTTTAACTGTATTGCTACTTATTGGTAACTCATTTATATGCTTTAGAATCAAGTCTTTTTCTTTAAAATCTGAAAACAAAGTAATACTGCATTCTAAAAACGCTTGTTTTAAAAACTCTCCTTCTGAAAGAGGTTTTCCGTGGCTAGAAATGCAATGAGCAACTTGAAAACTAACAGCTGTAATGTTATTTTTTGGAATCAAAGTTTTTTAAGAGACTGGTTTGTGAATAAATCTTTTTTTTCTTTCGTAGAAAATGTGTTTTTCTAACTTTATCTGTTAAAAGGTCGAGATTGGAAAGCAACTTTTCAAAATCTCTTTTTACATTGTATGTATGTGAAGTGACATTTCTTTACAAATTACACACACAGTCGTTTTATTCTTTACAATCCCACCATATTTTCAAACCATTCTGTTTGATATGGTCTTGAACTTGTATCGTTTGTTTTTATTTTTTTAACCGCCGACATACTAGTATAGGTCTACAAAAAATATTTATAGTTAGAATACAATAATTTAATAAGAAATTTCTTATCAACGTACTTGCACATAGATATGTAGATGATAAACTTTAATAATAAAAAAATAATTATGTTGAACAGTTAAACACTTTTGACGCTTACGACAAGACTGCCATTTAGTTTAGAACTAGTACATCTTCCCATTCTACGATGGAACGAATATGTATGCGCGGAAAGTTTATAACTAACTGCCATGAGTCATACACGCTTCGCGACAATAGAATGAAACCCGACATTTTTCGACCATGTACGCCATATACAGGTGCAGTGATATGATTGAAAATTAGCTAGCTAATGTCAACTTGTAAACAATTTATAAATTTGGTATTAGATATATATACCTTATTTCTTAATATTTTTTATTGTCTGTACTCTCTTTTATTAAAAACACTAGAGGAAAGCTACCCATTCACAGAATGGGATGTGTAGTTTAACACACGATTATTGTCCTAAAAAAACTTAGTGTCATTGCTGTCGTCGTATCTGTGAGATTCATGACATAACAATTCTTACACTACTATTTCAGGGAAAAGGGGTTAAATAACTAGAGGTATATATTGTTTTGCCTATTATCAACAAAAATTTGGAAACAAAAAAATGGAAGAACAAAAATGAAAAAATAACAACAGTAGAACTCCGATTATCCGAACTCCGACTATCCGAATCGCTTTCAGAATTTCAGAAAAATAAATTAAGACGAAAACGTACTGTTATTCGCAAAATAATGATTCTGGGTTTCAAATTCTAAATGATGTTGCACTTATTGAAAGTGTGAGAGAAGAAAGTGTCGAGGAAAAAGATGACCTTAATGTCGAAGTAGAAGCAGATACGGGATCATCTGCTAGTGAAGCATATTCCGGCCTTGAAACCGCGTTGAAGTGGATGGAGAGTCAGCCCCCGAGTGTGACTACATGCAACTCTCACTGTCAAGCGGATGAGCTACTTGACTGCCCGAAAACGGACGAAGACAGTCAAACAGCTTACTTTGACAGAGATGTTCAGCAAGCAATGACTTTTATTTACAGTACGGTACGTACATACTGTACAAATTTACGGCACTTGTAAGTACGCTTAACATGTAAAAGTTTTGGCTTTTCATTTAATTAATTAAAAGTTATTTTTCTTAAAAAATAGTTTTTTTCTCCCATTTTCAACATACATACTTACATACAGTAATTAATTAAAATACATACTAGACCCTTTTTTCGGAAAAAATCCAATTATCCGAATTTTTGATTATCCGAATGGGGTCCGGTCTCAATTGATTCGGATAGTTGGAATTCTACTGTACATAAAAAACTGTCTTTGTATGTCTGAGATACATGGAAAGATATTGTTCAAAAGAACACATTGTTTTTGCAAAAAGGAAAAACTAGCGGTGCCTACATTATCTAAAACCTGAATAATTAGAATAAAACCACAAAAATACAGCCACAAAACAAAACTGCAGATTCATCAAAAATACTTACGAATCTGCTGTCGTCGTATCTGAGAAATAAAAGGAGTGGCGATGTCAATGAATTTATGAATTTATAAGAACGAAAACTAAACTGACATCTGGCACTCCTCCTGCCAGGAAACCCAAAACCTTTCAGTCATCAAAAAAAAAGGTTACCGTGTATCTCAAGGATACAAGGTCACTAATCGAATGTGTTTTTTAGACCACGTTCACATGAGGCGTTTTAACGCGCGTATGGCGAGGCTAGCGAGGTCCGCCATTAAATTATGTTTCTTTATTCCTCTAATTCAAGTATCTATCTTTACGACTTTGAAGAGCTTCGTCAAACGCAAGTTTTACGCGCCTCATGTGGACGGAGCCTCAGAATTTACCACATCTGTTCATTCTCAAGCGCTATTTTATAAATTTCATATTCTACTCAATCGGCCTTCATATAAATCTTGAAACAGCATTATATATTATCAATAAATCTAAAACATTTTACAAAAAACAATTAGGCATTTTATTTTCATTTCTGAGTTCTTTATTAACCCTTGTATTTTCTTATTTTTTCAAAAGAGGGGTTCGAAAAAGAATTAAAATTCTTTATGTATATGATGAAATGGTGATAAGTATATACAAATCAAGGTGTGGGTCATTCATAAAGCCTGCGTGGGTCAGTTTCTGACTCGCGGGTCATAGGTTAGCTATCCCTGTTCTAGATCATTCGGCTTTACCTACATTATGGCAATACTACGTCGATGAGGGTTGAGATCCGTGTCATACTGCAAAACATGTACTGGACTGGTTTCCTGAAAAGAAATTGAACTTGCTGGCCTGTTCAGAGTCGGATTTCAATCCAATCGAGAACTTGTAGGACAAACTGGAGTGACGCGTACGACACCGCCCCGCACGCCAAACTTAACAACAATCTCTTCTCACAGCCTTGCAAGAGGCATGGAGAGCTATTCCTGTCCAGACTTACTGTAGAAAGTATGTCTCGACGTGTTGCTGCTGTAATACAAGCAAAGGGAGGCCTATCCGTTACTAAATAGAACAATAAAGTACTTTTTCTGAAAAACATGCAGTGTCCAAATACTTTTGTCCATATAGTGTACATTTCAATACTATTTCATTATGTCGTACTCGCCTCGAATGACGGGGGCAAGTGGACATTCATGGACTGTTTTCTCCTTTGCAAATTTATTTATTCAGAGAATGGGGAAGGAGCGTATTATTTCATTCGTGTCCTTACGGTGCGAGTGATCTATAGAACTCCCGCAAGCATTTCTAGCAGATGGTAGCCTATTTAAATTACAGATACGTTTTGTATGGAGTGAACACACTTTCCCCGTGAATTCCACCTACTGGATATGTACTTGCTCCACCTCACTACAAATATATATTTCTCCAAATAAATAAAATTAGTGGTGTCCGTTGCATCTTTACATTAGAAAATATAAGCCTTTTATTCAATTCTCTTCAACAACCTGGATTTTTAAACCACTTATTCAACATTCTGATCACTGTAGAACCTTTGAATTTCCGTTCGCAGCCCCATACATCAGATGCATGTTAGCGAGTTCCAAATTCGTGTGTGCATACCGTTGTGCATCAGAGAGGGAAATGGCGCCTCACGCCACAGAAACTATGTTATCGACTAACTTAAACAGCCCCCTCTACCACGGAAACGCGACATTTCCGGACAGAAAATGTTTTTTTTGGACCTCCTTTGCAATTTGACGAGATATTTTCGAAATGATCGAATGATTTTAGATCTGGGGATACACATAAGTCTGAATAATCAAGTGGTCATTGTACATTTTCTAAGCCCCAGAACCCCGTAATAACCTGGTGTAATTGTGGTATGGTCGGACATAGCAGTTTTGTGATTGTGTATACAAGAATAAGGGTCTTAAATGTTTTGGGTTTGGTAAGTTCGGGCATAAAAACTTTTTCCTTTTTTTTCCAATGGCGGTCACATATGAACTAAATTATTGACCCCTACAACGCCGGAAGTGATGCGGAATTATAGGCCAAATTGTCTCCAACTGTCGGGAAAAAATTGTCAACATTTAGGCATGGTTGCAATCGCATTCCCATAACGTCCCAAATTTGCTATATGGCAGAGAGATCAGGAGACCTAGCTGGTCAAGGAAGTGTTTAGAAAACTCATAATTCATAGTCAAGAAAATTCATAGCAACACGTGACGTGTGCGACCGGGCATTATCTTGTTGGAAAGTAAGTCCGGGGTGTCGCAAAAAGAATGATAACACAACCTGTCGTAGAATGTCGTCTACGTACCGCTGTGCTGTAAGTGTGCCAGAAATGACTACCAAAGGGATCCAGCTTCCTAATGAGATTGCACCCCAGACCATAACGCCCTGTTCTGTGCATGTGTGGCTGGCTTGCGATTGTATGGGCAGGATCCCCCCCACGCTGACCTGGACTTGTCCAGACGCGTCGCGGTTGTCGTGAGGCCACGATTGTAAACGAGATTCGTTACTAAAGACTATACATCCCTAGTCAGTGCAGTTCCAAGTGCATCGAGCGCGGCACCACTGTAATTATGCACCTTCTTTGTTTCGTCGATTTTTTTGTTATAGAGTGTACAACTTATTATGGTTTTTTAAAATGAAGGTTGAGCCCTGGTGATATATTGCATTTCGGTAATATATACAGAAAAATAATATTGTGGTTTAAATCAATTACAGAGGACATAAGCAGTTCTAAACTGTTATATTGCATAAGAAAATTTTATTTTTCTTCAAAGTAATAAATTTTCCGTATTTATGTATCCCACTACTCTGTACTTCGATCTCTCTTTTTTCGTTTTCACGTATTTACGTTGCCTGTCTGGTGTAGGACGCAGCTTGACCAAATATGCCTCTTGTATTATAAAACCAAATAACAACCAGTCGTACGTATGCATTTTTAGTTAAAACAAAGCAATTTCTTTTTGCTTCGCAAAGTATTACGGAAGGATTGTAATATAATAAAGAAATTTGTGACTAATTTCTGGTTTACATAGTATTATTTCAACATCTCAGCGTTGTAAGATTTCCGAATATATAGTGCGGTGTTTTCTTTACTACACAACATACTTAATGACTAAATAACCACACATCTCTATGTTAATTATCTTCAGCTCCTCCCAAAGAAAAATATGAGCGGCCATCTTATTCGCAAAACACTTCTGATAAATTCCAATCGTACGAAAGAACTGCATCTGATTTTTTAGAAAAATAAATCAGTGATTCTCAAGACAAAAACAAGCAAACAATTTCTCCCTTAGTCTTCTCACTTTATAGCCCTTTCGAAAACTCCTGCATTATATCTCTCCAAAGAAAGTTCCAATCCCTTACAAATTCTTCATAGGCTTAACGGTTTACGTAGTGGCCCTGTTGGAGGAGTATCTGATTAGCAATCAAAGGGTACAAGTTCCAATCCAACCAAAAACCGCAGGAGCTGGTACGCGCTAAATTTGTCATGGCCTCAAATGTCTCCGCATTGGCGTGGTTTGGAAGTTTGGTGAGAGGGGTACAAGCTCAGGTATGACTTGGCGATCTGACAGGACATAACTGAGCATTCAAATCACGTGGTATTATCGTCGGAACCTCCCTATGGGGACGGATCCTTGAACGTCACCAATAGCCCATTGTGTTAATCAATTGCGAAATTAGCTAAGTACCTTCCTACCTACCCAGGCTTAACTGTTTCAACACCACTTCGATGGATGCTGAAGTCGGTGGAGAGTTTCGTTAGGTTGTTGCCTTCTTTTTTCAATTTGTTTTTTTTACAAAAATTCTTCTAACCTTCAAGCAGTTAATTACTTTAAATTAATTTTTATTTTTATTGTTAACTGCTAGAGATGATGACTTTCGTAAAGGCAGTTTTTCTGATTTATACAAAGCCTAGACCTAAATTGTGAATTGCAAGCCAGAAACATTGTAAATAAACAAATTGTACTTTGAGGTAGAAAGCACTTTCTCAGTATAACAATTAAAAACAAATTTATATTTCGTTGGAGAGTACTGAGAATAGTTCAGAAAATAGAAGAGACACCATTGCTGTATTCCTACAGAGAGTCACCTCGAACACATTTGACAACCCATAGATATCCGTACACTTCTGGCCCAATCTGTGCGTATAAAAACTTCACAACTAAACTTTTACAGAGTACATCAATCATGTCCAAAAAAAACTTCAAAAAGGATATCTCCCTGCCTTCAGCAGGCCTAGCTTACATCTTAATAACTCCCCCTAAAACCCCTCACTAAATCTTCCCAAAGATAAGACCACTTCCCTTGCCTAATTCTTTAATGCCAATAAGATAGATAAACAGAGTTGGTGTATTTTCTTTGGTTCTTCAATTTGTCCTGCAATTTATTTTTCACAAGTGATTCTTCATGCAGCAAATTAATTTAAATTTTGCTCTGAATTTTTAATTCTTTATGGTAACTTGCTATGGAAGTGGATTTGCATTTTTTAGAACTACGAAAGTTGAAATTGTAGACTGAAATTGTGAATGCTCAGCTCCGCTTCATATTCGATGGAGCTCCATTAAGTTTTCATTTGCTATTCATTTAAGTATACAGAAAACTATTATTCCTACATCCAATTAATATAAATTTTGATAGAAATTTTCGTATTTTTTGCTTTTAACTTACTTTCTATTTTTTTGGCTAAATTTTCATTTTTAACTGCTACAGTGGAAGCAATCCCTAAGAATCCTAAGGGTAGTTTTATCTATTTGTACAAAGCAGGTTGTTGATACAGACTGCGAATGATAAGATAGAAACACTGCAAGTAAAGAAATCACAAGTTTTGAGCAACTAATAAATTTATACTTGATTATTTATTTATATTCAACATCCGAGCCTGTAAAAGCACTACACCTAAATTTTTAAACAGTAAATCAATCATGCACGAAACAAAACCTCGTAAAATATATCTTCCTACACATCTCTTACAAACTAGATTAACCCCTGTGAAAACTCAAGCCCTTACAAAATACTTCCCTTGCCTAACTCTTTGATATCACTGGATTATACGCTGGAGCTCCTTTTGTTCTTCATTTTACTTTTATTCATTTTTCACAAACGATTTTCCCCTTCCTACCATTAATTTATTTAATTTTTTAATTTTTGCGGCAATTTGCTATAAATGTTGATTTTTTTTTTCCACGTAACTTCTCGGTTTTATCGGAGAAAGTTGCAGTCGTCGACTCAGATTGCGAAAGCTAAGCGTGAAAGAATCCAAGTAAACACATTGAAATTTTGCGACTTATAAATTGATACTTGGTTGTTTAGAACACACTCCGAATTGTTTACAACATAAAAGAGGCCCCACTGTGTAAGCATTCGCAAAGCAAACACATTCTCCAATCCATGGAACTCGATACCACGGTCCAACCCGAGAGTATAAAAGCGCCACATCTGAATTTTTAAGCAGAGTAAATCAATCATGCCCGAAACAAAACCTCGCAAAGTATCTCTTCCTTCGCGCACAACGTCGGGCCTAGTCTACTCTCTTTATTAACCCCGGCGAAAACTCCCGCATTAAATCTCCCCAAAGACAGGCCCAATCCCTTACAAAATTCTTCCCTTGCCTAACTCTTTAATACCACTTGGATGGACGCTGGAGTTGGTGGAGCGCATAATACCCTTCCTCCGCGGAGGAAAGAATGTAAATTCCATTAATGCTTCCTCCTCGGACCTCACCTTTTATTGTAATGTTGGGAGCGCACTGTTAATTGGGTTTAGGTCCCGGGTATTTAGGTTAAGCTGCTATGTTTGGGATAGGGAGAATTTAATTTACTGTAATAGACGTCGATAGGGCGGGGGGTCTGCTGAGTTACTGGAAAGGAGGGTTTCGAGAGTGCCAGCTGGTCCAAGGGCTGAAGCCCAGTCTTGAGCGGTATTATCTTTCCTACGGTCGCTTCTCTCAGGGTTGTCCGTGGCAAAGGCAGCTCGCCAAGGACTTTCATATTTGGCGGCGTTTTGGGTTTGACCACGATTTAGTCCTACTCAAGTAACGAAGCAATGGCGTGGTCAGAGGACGAATAACCATGACAACCGAAAACGTTAAGTTGTGATTTTTAAAATACCTTAAGAAATAAAATGCTGTTAATCTAAAATAAATCCTTTCGCACGTTCTTCAAATTAAATAATAGTATTTTTCTCTTATAATAACTAGTTGCGCTGAATCAAGCATCGTCTCACATATATCTCTACTTTTATAAAAGGAATTGTTTGTTTCTGTGTCTGTGTACTGTCGTGACGCATCTATGGCACCTACAATAAGGAAATTTGGTACACAAGTAGTCCGAATTTTTTGCGATTTTTGTGTGCAGCCCGAATTTTAAAATTTAATCTAGAACATTTAAAAATTAATTTAGTAGTTTCTTTCATCTTTCTTTCTTCTCTCCGGAATGTGACGTCATTGAAGAAAGGCGAGGGTTTTGCGATTTTCAACCGCTGACGTTTTTGGTCCAAAAGCCTTTGGAAAAATGCCCATTTTTCCGATTCTAGCGCCACAGGCCTGCTACAATTTCACAGCTTTCACATGAGCTGCATGCTGCCACTGGAACCCGAGTTTCACGGATTACTGTTGCCCGAAGACTTCGTGAGAGAGAGTTTTATGCCAGAAGACCCCCCCCCCCTGTTTGCGTCCCGCTCAGTGCAGCACACAAGAGAGCGCGTTTAGCATGGTGCAGACAACATAAGTCTTGGACTAGACTTCAGGGGACATAGTACCTTGTACCCTTCAAAAAATCGATTTTTCAAAAGTATTTTTAAAAAATATTTTGGAATGTTGGGAGCATTTTAAAACAAACCGCATCGAAATCCGACGAAAATTACGCTTACAGCAATAAAAAACGTAAATGTCAATACTGACTGACCTTATGATAGCGAGTCGAATGTAGTTAGTTTCGGTTTCGGATTGGAAAGCATCCTTGTAATTATTTTATATTCAGCCACTCTGCTGATCTATGTAATACATTTATTTAACAGAGAGAAGGAATTGTTCAACTCCAAGAATAACAATTGAAAGATAACTTGATAACTTTAACCAAGATAACTTGATTGAAAGATGAATAACAATTCAACAATAACAGCTAACTGCTTTCATGTGCTCTCTTCTTTCTTAGCTTTCGAAAGACGTTGCGATTTTTTGTTATTGATATAAATAGTCATTTTATAAATCCTGTTAAAATGTCTGGCAAAGCAGATCGTAGATCTGGTGATTTTCGCAGAAAGAAACGTCGTTTTCATGGGAATCAGCATTCCCAAGGGAAACAATCTGACGGTCCCACGTCATGGTGTGAGTATCAAAGATCCCAATTTAACACGAGTGTTTCCTACATACACAAGAAAACTGTGCCAATACCTGTAATGGATGCAATTAAACCTACATTTGCAGAACTATCAGCACCCAAGTTGTTGAAAAATGTCTGGATGGCAAGACACAAAATGCTAATGTGTCTTTTAATTCCACTGTTTGGAAGTATTGCCCGAAAACATCCGGATCATATAAAACTGTTGTTGAAGTTTTAATAAACGAAGCATTAGTAATTTTTAATGATGGAATGGCAGTTAGTCTGAGCATTTTGAAATGTCTAGGCCTGCAGGTAGGACATTTTGCATACACCTCTGCTAAAAAATCTGATTTGTCGTGTTTGAAAAGTGCAGAAATTAAATGTAGGTCATCAACACTAGAGGACCGTAGGGCTCACAGAATGAGAAAAAAAAAAGCTTTAAATGAGCATTTGGCAGAAATAGAAGGTCCTACATATGTAGCAGGACCATTTTAAACCCTAAGATTTTTATGATATTTTACATAATAGAAATTCAATCTTCAAACTTGATTTTCTCAGTTTCTGATTTTTAGACTTTCCCACAATATTACAAAAAAAGTTATGATTGTAGAGCTATAATATTTCACATGTATGTTCTACTTATGGATCTTAATTCTGTGAACCTCCAATATATTAATGAGAAGCATACATTTTAATATATAGCATGATAAAAACAAAAATTTCAAAAATTTAAATTTTTTATGAAATTTTAATTTTTTTTAAATATTGAAATACTAGATAATTTTAAATTTTGAGGTTTACAGAATAAAGGTATTATTTAGCTTTAATTTGACATAAAAATTTAGATTCTACTGTATATATTTCAAAAATTATCTTGCGGGAAGTAAGATGTTAGCCAATTAATTATTTTATTTTTGTGTTCACATTTTATGTTGTTTAAAAAAATATTTTATCTGAATTACAAATATTTTACCATTTTTTAAAATTTAGTACTTTATTATGGAACCTATCAAAATTCCATTCAAAAATGAGTAAAGGTTGTTGATTTATGATGAGTCGAAAATGGTACAGAAAAATGATCAATTTTTGGCCCGAAAGGTACTATGTCCCCTTCAGTGAAGCACCGTGCTCTTCACAGATGAGTCGAGATTCAGCATCGACACTGATTCTCAACATACCCTCATATGGAGAGAGCCTGGGACCTGATACCATCCCTCCCACATCAGGGAAATGGAGTGCTATGGTGATGGAGGTGTCACCCCCACCCCCATTTGTTTGTCAGAGGATCCTTAACTGACATGAGGTATAGAAAATAGTTATTAGAGCCCTCAACGCTCGTCCACATTGGACTCACCTGGTCGACGTTTATCTGGAAAGTGAGGATATTCGGCGCATGGATTGGCCAGCCAGATCCCCTGACCTAAACCCTATAGAACATGTATGGGACGCTCTTGGGAGGGCAGTTGCATCTAGTCATCCCCCTCCGAAAACCATTCCGAAGCTGAAAACTGCGTTGCTGAAGGAGTGGGACCGACTGCCACAGAGACTCCTCAACTGCCTCGTGTCCAGTAAGTCGTTGCTCTGTGTGACATGTCTGACTGAGAGAGGGGACCATACCCCATATTAGACTCATTTTCGGTTGGATCTCGCAACTTGGATTTTGGACATTCTTGCACTGATGAGCTTCACTGAAAATCATGCGTGCGTACTATGACTTTTGTGTAGTACATCTATTTCTCTGCTATAACTGTATATTATAGTACCAAACTTCATTAAAATCTGTCTTTAAGTTTTTCAGAAATACGACAAAATGCACATTCTCTTAATTTTGAACCTGAGTGTATTTGGACATTGAAGAAATTCGGAGGAGGATCCATCTTAGAGTTGAGATGTTTTTCCTGGTAAGGACTCGACCTATATTTGCTTTATGTTCCTGGTGACAAGAAACCTGAAGTGTACCTCGACCTTCTGGATCATTCGGGCTTGCCTATACTATGGTAATACTACGGCGATGAGGGTTGTTTCTTCCAACAGGGTCGAGCTCTGGGTCATTCTTAAAAAAACGTGTGCCCCACTGGTTTAGTGAAAATGAGGTGAATTCGTTTGACTGGCCTGTTCAGGGCCCCGATCTTAATCCTATCGAACATTTGTGGGACGAACTGGAGCGACGCGTACGACACCACCACCCCCGCTGTTCTTCACAACAATCTCTTCTCACAGCTTTGCAAGAAGCATGGCAAGCTATTCCTGCAAACACAGTTACAGAGAACATGTGGAAAGTATCCCTCGACGTATTGCAGATGTAAAACAAGCGAAAGGAGGGCACATCCGTTACTAAATAAAATAATAAAGCAATTTTTCTGTAAATCATGTAGTACAAATTCTCTTGTCCATATAATGTATGTATGGTATCAAGCTTCCTAACTGATATAGTAGTCATATCGTTACATTTGCCAACTAGTAGGTCCTGAAATCGAATCCCTGTTTGTTAGTACATGGGTGTTATGATTGACCCTGTTGGAGGAGAGGCAGGCTCACCTGTTTAGTACAACTTTACAAGTTGCGATCAGTTTGTCCATTGTAGTGCAGATGGTTGAAAAGATCTCTTCTGGGAATTGGAAACTATAACGTATGACTTGAATCTTCTTATTGTAATACAAAAAAGAAAATTTTCAGAAACCGTGGTTTGAATTCTTGCCTAAGTGTCTCTAATAAAATAAAAGTAAGTGTTTATGTGCGTTGGAACTGTTGTGACGAATCTATGGCACTTACAGTAATGCGATTTGGCACACAGGTAGCTCGAGTTTTTTGCCATTTTTGTGCGAAGCCTGAATTTAAAAATCTGGGTTAGAACATTTTAAACTGAATTTAATGAGATTTATAATAATTATTGTTTTCCTCCGAATGGCAACAACATGACAGATCAAAGATTCTAAATTTATTTTTTACGTGTTTCCGTTTCATTTTGCGGAGGAATAATTTTTCATTCGATGATAAAAAACAAATAAATTTTAACTGGAGTTATATTTTTTCTAGCTCCTAAGCCGCTAAAGATAGAGTAAAAATTTCAACGGATTTGAAATCTGCGGAAAATTTCACATTAAATTGATGCTTAAAAATATGATTTTCTTTAAGTAAATAATTTTTAAATTGTAACTTACATTTTTCCAGTACGAAATTTACCGAATCTAAAACTAACCTGCGTTTGATTCAATATTCATTCATTGTGATTTCCTGAGCAACGGATTTGAGAGGAGCAAAAGAAATAAAGTTATGACTCTGGCTTTCTTCAGTGCTTTTTTCTATCTCAGCGATCGTTAAAGATAGAATGAAATTTTCAACGGATTTGAAATCTGCGGAGCATTTTGTTAGATACCTTAGATACCTCATGCGCTTGATTTTCTTTTAATAAATAATTTTTCAATTAAGTATTTATATTTTCTCAAGGGGGGAGATTGTGACTTTACGCCGATCGGATCGGGCCGCTGTAACCCAGTCGAAAGAACAACGTATCAGCGACCCGAAGGTTGCGAGTTCGGAACTCTGTCCAGGCAAACATCGTCGTGGCATCCAATCGTGTCGTCCAGTTTCCTCACTTTGACGTGGTGTGGAAGTCTGTAGAGTGGGTGGCAAGTCATGTGTTCTCGTCATTCATCTACAACTCGCAAGTTGCTCGCCCACAGAGCCACGTTGGTTCCACACATTGGGTACCAGATGTTACCTCGTCACCTGACCGTGTTTCAAAAATTCGGGGTGTTGTCCAAGAAATCTTTCCTTTAGGGGATTGATCCCGGACCGTCGACAGTAGAACGTTGTTTTGCTCCAGTTCAACGCTGATTAAAAATACTTACCATACCCCCACTTTATTCGTTTCACGTTGGGTTGGTGTGGATTGGAAATTTTTTAGTTAACGTCTTACTAGAGCAACACAACAGGCTATTGACGACGGTCCGGGATCAATCCCTTCAAGGAAAGATCCGAGGACAACACCTCGTAATTTTGAACCACGGTCAGATGACGAGGCAACACCTGATCAGGCACTCCGCTCTTCAAACTTCCACACACCAACCCAACGCGAGGGCTTTCGGTCACGACAGATTTAAGGTGCACCAGCCGCCTCTACACCATACGCTCTCAAACATCCATGCACTAATTCGAATTCGAACCAGGAACCTTCCGATCTAGAGGATAACACCTTAACCACCAAAACGGTTGTTCGACCCACTTTATTCGTATTGTAGATATTAGGTTTTGATATGGTGTAAAAATACCACCATTTTCATTTGTCTATGGTGCCGTCTACTATCCCCGATTCATCACTGTCCCGAAGACTTACAGCATGGTCAAATATATCAAATATGAATTACAGCATAGCCAAATATGTCGCGCCCATTAAAACCCCCGAAACCAATCCTCCGAAGACTTACACTCTGCTCGGGATTGCTTATTGAAAAGAGTCGCCAAGGAGAGGCGATTAGGCGCCAAGTCACGGTGGCTTTAATTTCGGGAGCGGGAAGCCAGGCTCGCTGCGAGCTCCTCTTATTTCTCCAGTCTGTCAGCAGAGGAATTTCGGCGGCGCTTAAGTGATTTCCCGAAAAGTGGGATTTAGAGGATCTTTTTCGGGGGGAAACGGGGGATCGGAAAACGTTGTTGGCAGGTGACTCGACCCTCTTTGTAGTTCCAATCTATCTCTTTTGCCTTCCTCTGTAGGCGAATTTATCGCCTCTCACGATCCGCCTCTCCACGGAGGTGTTTGGGATCTGCGGCGGAGAGGGGGGCGGCACGCTGCAAACAAAAGCACTAAAAATAGGTCTGGGGCAGCATTCGAGGAATAACTTCCGAGGGTCTCTCCATTCAGTCGAAACACTGCAATGCTGAATGAACTGAGCATGGTTCTCCAAGTGGTTTTGACGAGATATCTCGTCGAGATAACCACACGGAGAGTTAATCATTCAAGTGGTTATAACAAGATATTTAGTCGAGATAACCACATGGAGTGTTAGTCCTCCAAGTGGTTTTGACGAGATATCTCGTCGAGATAGGAGAGTTAATCATTCAAGTGGTTATAACAAGATATTTCGTCGAGATAACCACATGGAGGGTTAGCTATCCAAATGGTTTTGACGAGCTATCTCGTCCATCAAGATCTGACCGATTTTGCTGATGTCAATATACCTCGTCATTAAGATACTTTATTATTTATTATGATGTTATTTTTTATGATGACGGTATAAGGATATCGTCAGTTTTCTTCTAATTATGAGATATCTCGTCCACAGATAGTGAAAATGAGTGTTAGCCACCGAAGTGGTTTTGACAAAATATCTTGTTCATTAAGATATGGTCTGTTTTGTAAATATCGAAACAACCGCCTAGAGGGTTAGTTATTTTTTACTATTTTCAAAATTTTTTTTATTGCTTTTATAACACTAGCCGCTGTGTGGCCATCACGGCGTTGCCCGTGACAGTTATTTTCGTGGTCTAAGGGGTGACCACTGCTCGCTAACACTCGGCAACCCCCGGTGATTTCTACGTATTCCCATTTGACAGGCAACGCCGTGATGGCCTCGAAGTGGCTATTATTAAAAACTTAAATCAAAACACGCTAGAATCGAAAACTTGGCAAGGTTTCAAAGGCATTAGGACGAAAAACGCTTGTGATATAAGCTGTCGAAAATCGCAAAATGCGCTCCTTCTTTATTCGAGGTAGCTATGACGTCACATTCCGGAAAGAATGACAAAAGGTGAAAAAACTAATAAAGTAATTAAAAAACGTTCTAGATTAAATTTTAAAATTCGGGTGCTTCACAAAAATCGCAAAAGATTAGAACTACCTGTGTGCCAAATTTCATTATTGTAAGGGCCATAGATTCATCAGGACACTGCGTACAGAGACCGAGACAAACACTTCTTTTTATAATAGTAGAGATAGGGGAAGGTGTCGTTCACTGGGACAGTTTTAAACAAATAGTTTTCCTGAGGCTATAATATAGCTGCAGTTTGTTTTTTCTCTCAACTATTTACATTCATTTCTTTTGAAAGAATTTACAATTTTTTATTTATTTCTATAACTCGAACTCAAATTGTTTAATAAATTGCATAATCTACGCAAATGTCCCAAGGTTGAACGTAGTGTTGTACCTTGGGGTACATGTTGCTTTTAGATAGTTTAAAAGTAGGCAAAAAAATAAATCAATTCCACGCATACTAAATTTCGTATTTATTAAAAATTACTCACGGTTTCAACATTTATAATAGTAAATAATGATTCTGAAAATTACATTAGCCTCTTTTCATAATACAATGTTAGAAATCAAGAAAAAAGTCATTCAATTAAACTAAAGATCTAAAATTTCTAAACAGAGATGAACTGTTCAGTAAAATTATTGAACATCACAGGCATTGAAATTAACTGCATACATCAATCAATTTTTCTGTCGCTCTGAACTTACTGATGATGATGGGAACGGTAGTTTGCAGACTACGTGACATTCATCGATTAAAAAAATTTCTGCAGTTTCACGATTGAAACTTTTTGCTCTTGCAAGGCTTGTGGCCTATGGTTTGTGTACCCTTAGGCTTGACGGTCTTTAACGGATTAGCAACCATTCTGTTGCTAATCCGTTATTCTTTCCATCAGTCTACCACGGTGCTTCAGTGCTTGGAAAACCCCGATTACTTTTAATAAATAATTTTGATACTGTTCTAGACACTCTCAGAGGTTGGTCTACCGGAGTCATCTGTCTCTAAACTGTCTCAATTACTCCACATCTCCAGTGCTTGTTAAGGAGTTAACATCTCACGAGTGTTATCATTGGGATTCTCACATTAATCTCTAAATGCTTTAGACGTGATCTTGTCCATCAAAATATGATCTTTGGTTGATGACAAGATCAACAACAGTTCTGATCATGACAAGATCGAGGGTCAATTTTCTTTTAAGGAATTGAATATCGCATCCATCAAAATCGGGTCAGTTTTGCTAATGAGGTGATACCTCGTCGAGGCAATCTTCAGGAGGGTTATTAATGTTAATTTTTAAAGCAAAAAGCTGTACAGCAATAAGAAAACCGAATAAACACTTGATAGATCGTCATGTTTCTTCGTGTTGTTAAATGAAGGATCCTTACTTTCAATTCAAAGTGGCCGAAATTAGGTAATGCTTTTTTGATTAACAAAGGCTGTGTTTAAGTGAAAACCAACTAGGTTTATTCCAAATGATTCACAGGATTTGAAATTTCGGTAATTTCCATGCTATGGATCTCAGTCAGTCGTGGCAATCAAGTAACGAAATTATTTTTTTACATTGGCGGGCACATATGAACTTAATCACTGGCCACTACAAGGCCGGAAGTGAAGGCCACTTGTGAATTAATTCCATGCCCTGATTTACATCCATGCTCTGAGCCCGGATGGTAACGAAATAAAATATCTCACATTTTAAATTCGTCTTTTTTGACGTACCAGACGTGAGAAGACTTCGAAAGCAATGTGACGGGTTTATAATTCCTCTATATGTTGTAGTTGTTGAACGATGATTCCGAACTTTCATATTTCATATATTCAGTTGGGCCTTCACCTCATTGCACACTGAGGTGTGTAACTTCCTGAACAATGAACTCCCGCACCGCAAGATTGGGTGACTTGCACTGTTCAAATGACTATTGATGTAGTCGTAAATAAATCAGAGGGCATACCATGGGGCCTATACTAGTGCAGGGGCCCCGTATTCATTAAACTAAACCCGCGCTCGCAAACGGCCGTGAAACATGGTAATATTTCAATTGTTCTTAAAAGAGGATTTAATTTTTCTGGAACAATAGGCGTTTTCATTGGTTTCTCAAACCCTGAATAGTGCACATTTCATCTATACCAAAACGTCAACAGATCCCTTATACCTCCTTTTCTACATGTCGACTATCCCGTGTATTTATATTTTCTGGATCAAGCATGGATATATCCTTCAAAAGTTGACAATTTTCTGCATTAACATCAGAACAAAGTACGAATTTCATTCTATCGACACTACTTTGAATGAATTGCTTTTGATTAATAGGTACGATTTTGAAATTATGTACCAAGGTGATATCTTGAAATATAAACTTTTCTTTTGCTTCTACAGCTATCTGCGTTTTACGTGATGTTTGCTAGGAAAAACAAAGCGGTGCTCGTAGTTTATAATAAAAAGCAGAGGGTATACGGAATTTGCTGGAAAAACCAGAGGATATACGGCGTATACCGCCGTATACCCTCCACTATAGCCCTGATGGCTACCCAGATCTCCTGACCTAGCGCCCTGTGTTATTTTTTTCATACGGGAGTTAAGAGCCATTGTCTACGTGTCTCGTTGCTATCAACGTAGGTTGAGCTTCAGGTCGCATTTCTGTTGCTTTCGAGACGATTGATGGGGAAATGTTACAACCCTTGTGGGCAGAACTTGACTACCGTGTGGACATGTGTCGTGCAACGAGAGTTGCTTAGATCAGACATGTGAGATTTACGTCATTTTTTCTCATGATGAAGTACCGTGTGTCCACGCGACATGGCCAATAGGGGACCCGTTGGACCTGCGCATGAGAAAAAGTAGCAAGACGGCTGTCGAGACCAAAGATCATAGGGTTGAGGAGAGGTGTTCTCCTTTCGAAGGAAGTGTTTGTGTTAGTTTGAGACCCAGATTTGCACCGAACGTTGTGATGTAATTTGTGCTTCGTTACACAGAAATGTTATTTTAGGATTTAGTATCCAGTTTTACTTCGAACGGTTTGTTACAAGGTGTTTGTGTTATTTTAGGGGTTAGTACCCAGGTTTGTGCCCGACAGTGTGCACCGTTGCGTAGCTAATGGTATTATTTTGAGGGTAGGGTACCTGTTTGCTCCAGGCATGATGCAAGGCGTATTTATTAAACAGAGGTGTTATTTTAGGGATTGTTTGGGTTGGTGATTGTGTTTAATGGCTAAGTGTTATTTTAGGGTTTAGTAACCAAGTTTGCGCCGGACGATGTGAAATAAGGTACGCTGCGTTGTACGGTGATTTTTGTATTTTTTTTAGGGCACCGAGGTTCACACCAGACGGTCCTTGTATAGGTTTGTTAAATAATTGATTTTAGGGAATATTACGTGATTTTGTTACAGCTAGTTACAGTTATATTGTTTCCGCTCGTCCTGAATGTGACAGAACAATTGCAGTGCTATCACTGCGTCACTGCAACTTGAACAATTTCAAGTTCTTCTCGTGAAGCACTCATTGTTTTGCGTATAATTGTTTGTGAAACACATCGTTTTCTAAAACTGTATGGGTCAAATTTAATAACTCTGTATTACCGCACTTAACTTGGTGGCACTTCTAAGTGCATTCCTTGTGACCTTGACAAACATCCGAACCGGAAAAAAGTTTACGAATTCATGAAGATGGGGAATTTGTACACGCTCCCCGAAGCTCATCCGAGGGATTTAAACATTCTTGAGGGATTTAGGTCGTGGCACTGAATGCGGGAATGCGTTCCCACTCGCCGATTCAGATTCTTCGACAACATACCGTAGACCGATCTGTCCGCTTCGAATCAACTAAATAAAGATATTGGGGAGATAAAAGTATACGGAATTCATTTTTATGCCCCCCGTTACTGAGTATTTTGGCACAAAGGATGGCAACAGTTCCTTGGCCAATAAAAATATCACTGTGGTAGATGGAAAGTAGATGGAAAATGGGAACTCCTGATATGGATTTCGTTAAAAAATATCGGAAAACTTTAAACCCTTCATTTTGAGGGAGAGAGAATTTTCTATATATGCGTGAAGAAAACCAAAATCTGACACTAAAGTATTGAAAACGTGCAACAAAATTTTCAAAAGTGTATCTATCGGCAAATATTGAATTGAATTAAAAAGCTCATCACTTTTTAGAAATGTCTGACCAATGCTTCATTTTGTCATAACATTTCAACATATTTATTCAATGAATATTTAGGTTCGTAATTTTTTCCTTCATGAATGGAGAGACGTGGAAGCCAGAGTAACGGAGTAGCAACCGAAGGGTTGTGAGTTTGAATGCAACCAAAAGACCATTGTGTGCAAAGGGGGGCTAGTGCATGCTAAATCAGTCGTGGCCTCAGATGTCCTCATTTTGAGAGGCGTGGAACTTTGGAGAGTGGAGTACCAGCTCTGGTGTGACCTCGTCATCTGACCGTGGTTGAAAATTACGTGGTGTTGTCTTCGGAACTTTCCCTTCGGGTTTGGACCCGGGAAGTCGCCACTACCCCGTTGTGTTACTCCAGTGCGATGTTAACTAAATACCTACCTACAGAAGGGATGCATAGCGTAATACAAGATCGAAGACAACGCAAGTTTATTCAAATTTATTCAAACAGGTTACACTATAACACACAAGAGAAAGAATAAATAAGTTTTTCACCAACCTCTTTCAAATCTAAATTTGCTATATTTCTTGAAAAATGATTTTTTTTAAATGAATGTATGTAAATGTGTACATAAAATGAATCCTTCTGAAATCTTATAAATTTAAAAGTTTCGTTTTACTATAACACCTAAGGCCTTCAACTTATAAATATTATATTTCATTTGATCAAAAACTATCATTATGTAAGAATTTTCAGAAGTTTTTAATACTTATTAAAAAATATAAAGATGACCTAAACATATAAAATTCAATGGACAAATTCATCTTTTTTAATTCCAACCTTTTCTTCCATTTTAAACAGATTTTTACTACGTAAAACTGATTTTAAAGTAATTAATTTTAAGTTATCTACAGTACATAAAATATTAATAATTTACACAAATGTTGAGCGTTTGTTAATTAGTGTACTGTATGATAATTCGAAAAAATGATATAAGTTGAGAGATAAAGTGTTGATTTAACCCTTTAAGCGTCAAAAGATTTCTAAGAATTGCGTTAATGTCTTTCCCTCACAATGTACAGGATGACTAAATAAACGTATTGTTTGGTTGAAAGAATCATTGGAAATATTCTATTGGTCGAGAAGCTTAAAAACTGGTTAAGAACACATTTTGTTTCAGTATTTTAGCTGAAAAACTATGTTGTTCCATAAAATGTAAATAAAATTAGTTTAAAAAAATAACAAACTGTATTAAAAACTATAAAAATCGGCATATAAAAAACTCAGTAAAAGTATAAAAATATTTTGGTTACAAAGCTTTGGTATTTTTATCTTATCGGCACTAATGACGTCATCTACAGAAAATAAACATATTCGTCCTTAGAAAGCTCTCCTTTCGAAATGACGCCGCCAATACATCAAATATCGAACCAAGAATTAACCAACAACGCTTGGCGCAGTCAGCAGAATGAATGCGTTTATTTTCAGTAGATGAGGTCATTCAGTACAAATTGACATTTAATATTTATAGCAAACAAAAATGAATAGCGTAAAGAAGCAGGGCACAACACACCCACGCTACGTAAAGCACAAAGAATCCTACATAAAGCTAACCTATCTAGATCTAGAGCATACGTAGATAAAACTAGGTAACAACTCAAAACCTGCAAAGTAAAAAAAAAAAAAAAAACACGCGTTTATGTCAGATGCTTGATTCTTTGTAATGGCCTCCAAATTGACCACCAATATCAACTGTTCTTTAGTTCTGACGTTCCGATCAGAGCTTCGAAAAGTTCTTGTGAGCTACGAACTCATTCAAAAATTAAGAACAAAAAGAAGGAACGTTCGTTTTGAATTTTATATTCATTCTAGCTTTCTGCCTTGTAGGCTTCGGACACGCTGACTGTAGAATTACATTAAATTCTTGTTGATGTAAATAAGCTAATTTCTGGAGTTGTAAATATGTTAGAGTAAAGAAAGTTTGAACAACTCTGATGATATGTCTACATGATTTCATTACTTACGCAAAACTGGCGTTTGTGGTACAAACAAACCGCCAGAAACCCTACAAAGAGCATTCCGCCCCAAACCTCCTGCAACTTTTCAATTGCAGTTAGGTTGAAGTGGTGCTGCCTACGCTATGCTATAAAAACAACCATGTAGTTCTATTCTAACTCTTATTCTTTGTCGTGAACTCAGATGACGAACAATTTACCGATACGAAGAACCGTCGATTTTTATTGTAAATAGGAGACATCGTTTCATCGGTTGCACGAAACGAAAGCAAAGCGATGAAGCTCTAAACTTAAATAAAGGTTTATTTTATAGAACTCCTTAAAGGTCTTGTTCAAAGGAAAGTGCATTTAAATAAATTTAAATACTACAAAGTGTAGAGCGCGATTGCCCTCCCAATACCGGCAATCCCTTAATTTCAATTTAAAAGCAAATAGTCATCGAGGTACATCAAGCGGAATGAGAATATTTTCGGAACTCCATAGAAAGGGAATTAAACTTATGCAGTTTTTGCGTGCTTTGATATGTTGCTCGAATCCCTTTAAGGGTCCGGCGTTTTGTAAACTCTAATTTTATATTTGAATCTCAAAGGGTTTTGAGCAAATGTATTCATTCATTAAATTGAACATGAATTAGAATGGAGGACTTTCATTCAGTTAGTGAAGTCCGCTTTTACCGTTTCTAAGAAACGTTTCTTTTGGTTCACGTGAAGGTGAAGTCTGATGTGAAGTAATGTAAATGAATTTTCAATTGATCTATTTCCTTTAAGTGATGTGATTATTTTGGTCTCCTAAATTTTGGACATCCGGGGATTTTGTGGTATGAATGTAAGTCGAATCGATGGAGAAATGAATAATACATTTCTCATGGAAAGAAGTTTGAAGAGACTGAGTTTAGTTTTATGTGAAGTACTAGAATAATTGAAGAAGTTTGATATTACGGCATATTCTAAAACCGTACCGGTTTTATGGTACGAAGAGTTTGACTTTATAAATACTTTAGTTGTTCAGATTCACACAAAATTTCAGATGTTTTCTTTCAGACCTTTAAAATGTAACGAATTTAATATTAACCATCTTTAACCATTTTCGTAAAAAGGCTTAACTAACTTCTATTAGAAGTAATGTAGTTAATTAATGTCACACTGGAACAATACAACGGGCTATTGGCGACGGACCGGGGCAATATCGAAGAGAAAGATACGAGAACACAGCGCATCATAATTTTGAAACACGATCGCATGACAAGGTCAACCCCTGAGCTAGTACCCACATATCCAAACTTCCACACCCCCTTAACGGTAGGACGTTTGTGGACACGGCAGATTTAATATTTACCAGCTCCCTCGAACACGACGGTATTGAGAGGGATTTAATAAAAAAGAATATTCAGAAGCTAATTGGTGCAACATGACAGAGTTGCGAAAGTATTGCCATGAATTTTATTGGAAATAAGAATGGATAGCAGTAAGTACAAGAAGGGATGTTTAGTATTTTGATTGATTTTTATTTCATCTAGCTGTGTATAGATGGCCATATCGCTACTATTATAAAGAGAAGTGTTTGTGTCTCTGTATGCAGTGTTCTGATGAATCTATGGCACTTACAATAATGAAATTTGTCACACAGGTAGTCTGAATTGTTTGCAATTTTTGTGCATCGCCCGAATTTTAAAATCTAATCTAGAACATTAACAAATTATTTTATTAGTTTTTTTAACCTTTCATTCTTCTCTCTGGAATGACCCCTACCTGGAAAGAAGGACGAACGGATTTTGCGATTTTCGACCGCTGACGTCAAAAGCATTTTTCGTCCTGAAGCCTTTGGAAACATGCCAAATTTTCCGATTCTAGTGTGTTTTGATTTACGTTATAGATAGTAGCCACTTAGAGGCCATCACGGCGTTACCTGTGGAGTTCGTTTGCGAAGCAAACTAAATGGGAATACGTAGAAATCACCGGGGCTTGGCGAGTGTCAGCTAGCAGTGGTCACACTTGAACACACGAAAAGAACTGTCACGGGCAACGTCGCGTCGGTCCCACAATGGCTAGTTCGTTTTAAATGCATTTAAATATGGTTTAAATGAGACTACAACCGACATCTGTATAAGCAATTAATAAATAGTTCTTACAAATATAAAAAGCCCAGGTCTCGTCATATAACTATCGATAACGACATCTAAATCGATCCATTTTTAGTAGATATCTTCACCTGTTAGAATGATTGACTCACTAGAAAATGAGAGCTATGATGAATTTCTCTACAATTAATGAGATCGACGTTTCATAGATTCTGCGGTGATGAAATAAAAGAATTGTCTAGGTTGAAGTATTCCACCTAACCATGATTGCTATCAGGTTAATTTTCAGGACAGGCACTCCAGTTTAAATTTTAGACTAGTACAGAATACTTTGGAGTCATCGGTGGACAGTGATTTTTGAATGTTTTGAAAAAGTATGAGATAATAATTACAGCTTTCACCGTGATCTTGTACTGTGTAATGCTTGCACCCATCTGATACTGCATAGAGACCATTGCCTCTTTAGAAGAATTAATTGAGAATCAAGAAAAGGAAGTGTATCCCCTCTATTCTAGCAATGAAGTCTTTTGGTCTTTGTCTAGTACACATAGTCTAGTTAAGGCAAGTTAACTTTCGAGTCACATGGTTTTGAATTAATCTATTTATTAAATTTGGTCGATATTTAATCAGCGTTGAACCGGAACAACACAATGGGCTATTGGAGACGATCCAAGGTCAACCTCGAAGAATGAGACACGAGGTAATTGGTAATTTTTAATTAACGTCATACTAGGGCAACACAACGGGCAATTGACAACGGTCCGGAATCCCCTAAGGGACAGAATCGAGGACAACGGCACGTAATTTCGAACCACGGTCAGATGACGAGGCAACACCTCAGTCTCCAAACTTCCACACCAACCCAACGTGAGGACTTTCGGCCACGACATATTTAAGGTGAACCAGCCGGCTATACACCATACGCTTACAAACATCCATCCATTGACCCGGGTGTGAACCAGGAACCTTCCGATCTAGAGGCTAACACCTTAACCACCAGACCAGTTGGTCGGCGAGAGACCCGAGGACAACACCACGTAAATTCTAACCACGGTCAAATGACAAGGTCACACCTGAGATAGCTGGCATTCCTCTCTCCAAACTTAACATCGGGTTAACGTGAGGACATTTGGGGCCATGACAGAATTAACATGCACCAGTTCCCTTTGTACACAACGGTCTTTGGTTGGATTCGAATTCGCAACCCTCCGGTTGCTATTCCGTTACTCTTCCAACTGGGCAACCACGATTATTATATTAAGAATCAAGTTAAACGAAACAAGCCGATATGCGTTGTTGATGAGGATTGAGGCTCTTAGTTTATCTGTCAATGCCGGAACCGATACCAGTGACTCGTACTCAGCTCCAACGATATTTCTGATGACCTCGGCAAGGACCCTTTTGAAAAGGTACTGTATCGATGGGATTCAGCTTGATAAATAAAAGTAACTAGTAATTCATGGGAAAATCTTTTTTATTGCTGTCCAGTGTTATTTGGGTAAAAAAGTCAACTTTACCTGGGGAGCCGCTGGATCATGGCAAGAGACTGAGGCTTCCCGTCAGATGAAGGGTGGATAGACTCTCCTGGAACCCCTGTCTTGTCATCAGAGGATGGATCTAGGCATTTATGGTGGTTAGAGTTGACGTTCAGGTCACTCGTGCCTCTTAGAAACAGCCCAAAACGGTTCTCCGCTTATTGTCTTTCCTCGTCTTAACTCCTTTTTGGCAAGACAGACTATCGTATGAAACATTAAGGACCTGAGAAGGCTTCCATACAGAAAACCATGAAAGGTGATCGCCATGGATATTTCCCCCCTACCAACTCTTATCACTGATATCAGTTTGATATCGAACGATAAACTGGGAATCAGAATCCACCCCAAAGATGCCAGTTGTAGAAGCTCCTTGTTTACTTTACGCATCAAATCCCTAATTTAAATCCCCTTACGCACACATATCTTTTAAGAGAGTACGGACCAGAGGTATTTTACTTTTCCACCTGTGTCTTTAGGGCAATTCCACGCTTAAGAAGACCAAAAAATTAAGAAATGTAAAATAATAAGTGTTATACATAAAAAAAAAAGTACCTTTTCCTTGCTATTTGAATCACTTAAGGAATAGTAATTTTATAGCTCTGTATAAAATGCAGAAGTCATTTAAAGATGGATAAAAAATATATACTATAGCTCCTGGATTAGGCATATCATATTTATTACTAAATTTCTGATTTAGGAACATATAATATCTGAATACTTTAAATCTCCAGTTATAATATGATAGTATACTATAAAAAACTAATAAAAATTTATTAAAAATGATTTTCTGGGAAGGAGGAGATTTTCTATATCCTGCTTATGATACGTTCGTTACAAGTTTTTGGGAAAAAGTTTACTGACAACACATTAGTAACAAGTTGAACCTTTACATTATTGAAGTTCAGCAATCACAACAGGCATAATAATGTATGATAAAAAGAATTCTTTTAAATACGTATTTTTTTATAAAAATGTGTAACAGACGTATCATTGATATGTAACGGACGAATCATTGATATGTAACGGACGTATCATTGATATGTAACGGACGTATCACTATCGTGAAGCGAAGACATCATTTGTATAACATGGACAGTGGTTCTAAAAATTTGTTAAGAAAAAAGTAACTTTATTGATTTAAGAATGAAAATTATTAATGTATCCATACTAAAAACGTACAAAAAATTTAAGTGGAAAATGCTTTTTTAATCAGGAAAAAGACAATATCTGTTTTACCTTTATTTACTATATTTACTTATATTTGCGTTGACAAGTTGTTTCCTTTATTTTTGGGATTTTTTTGGCATGACAAATTAAAATACTATATCTGGCAACACCCAATGGAATAGGAATTGTGATGTTTACCATTTGCGGTAGATAAGAAAATCTTCAAATTAATCACTTGAATCTCACAAATTAAATGTTAGAAGAAAAAAGCAAAGAAGTAACATGGTATCAATGTAATTCAGTGGATAGTGGAGTTGTAAAAACTAAAGGAAGTGACACTATAGGAAATGATGGTGCTTCAAAACTTTTCAAATGGAAGTTTAATTTCCTCAATATTACATATGGAGAAGACGATTTTGGAGTTAAACTCAACTGACATTTCTTCGCCACATCCTATGGTGTAGATGGGCAAGTGAAATTTCAAATGTGGCATCCAGTAATGACAGAAAACATTAGGCTCATTATAAAACTGACTACAGAAAAGGGGAACAAAAAATAATTTATTGGTTATGTGATTTCAGTCCATAGTCCAATCAGTGTAAAGTTAAAAAAAAAAAAAAAGACTTGAACATAATTTTTTTGGCCGGAAAATGATGGCACTTCTGTTGTGAATATAGAATAAACTGTGGGACATAATCGATTATCGATTTAGATTGACATTTGGTACATTAGTACATTTCTTCACTTATAAATGTTTTTGTCATTGTGTTGTTCCACGAAATATTTAAAAATTGCTCTAGATTATGATATTTTATTACGGTAATGTTTAAGTATTATTATTTTTCTTTTATTTATGATAACAATTTACTGCAACTATAATAAGTAATCATAAAGAATTGTAAATATTTCTGAATATGATACATCCGTTACATTAAATGATACGTCCGTTACAATTTGAAATCTTTATTAAAAATTAAAGGTGTCCGCAAATTATATAATCTTTGTATTTGTAATTCCTTCTCATTCGTGAAAAACAAATTTTTAATTGCTCTCCTTTGTAAAAATCAGACAATTTGTCATTTGCGTGACACAATTTGTTTCCTAAAGGGAAGCGTCCGTTATACCTCCAAAGTATGTATTGACCTCTATTTCTGTTTTTAAATAAAAATATTTATTAGTGATACTTTTAGAGATAATTATCCTCTATATAAAGACCAAAAATGTTTTTCACATAACTTTTTTTATTATTATTTGACTTATTCCACCTGATCTAGCCGAAGGCTAGACCAGGTCCAAAAGACCGAAGACTACAATAAAGTCATAGACCAGCACAGGGTTTACAAAAATATCCTCTCTGTCAAGCCCCAGGCACTTCAATAGGTGATCGGGAGAGGCCTCGGCAGACTCGCATTTAGAGCAATGAAGATAAGATTTTTGCCCCTGGCAAAAAGTGAGACTCTTTAAGTGTCCACTAGCAAGTCGGCAAATGGTGGTCTGCATACTTCTGTCGACCTTTATAGTAAGAGCACCACCGGGAGATTTCCTGTCATACCAATCATGTGACGGAGGGGTCTTCCATAAATGATGATTTGATATGTTTCTCCTTGAGCAGATTTCGCGAAAAGTCAAGTTAGCATGGGAGGCATTAGTAAGTACGTGTTGCTCTAGTACGACGTTAATTTAAATTACCTTACCTTACCCCTTACCACTTTTGTATTATTCAATCGAGTGATGAAGTCTTTTGGACTTGGCCTAGCACATATACAATAGGGTGGGTCGAAAAAAATAAAAAAAAATTTCAAGTCGTAATATCGCGGAAAAGTTGTGAATTGAGGAGACTTAAAAGGGGGTAAAAAAAGAAATAAATTCGTTTTATTTCTTCCGGTCGCGCATGAGCTCTAAAACTTGCCAAAATTTAAAAATATTCGCCTTTTAACGATATTTTTTAACATTTTTAAATTAGTCTCTTCTAGAATGTAATAGCTCAAATTCTTATGTATTAGAACCACAGAAAATAATGTTTAAATATTATTTTAATCCATCAACATCTTCCGGTCGCGCATTGCCTTCAGAGTTATTGAAATTTTGAAAGATATTTGCAAATAAAGGTAGATCACAGTTCAAGGGAAAAAATACTAACAATTCGCAGTTTTTTTTTTATTGAATAAAAGTTTAATTGTTTAAAAAGAAATAATATAAGACCATTAGTAATATTTATAAACATATTTTTTTTATTGAAAAAACTAAGTTTTTTTTTGAAGAGTCGTGTAAGTTCAAGAAAATCATTTTGAACAATTGAGTATCTCTGTTTTCACTCATTCTTAGCTGAAGGTATTTTGAAATCTGATTTATGGGCGAAGTTAGGCACGGTTGACCTTGATAACAGAGGCTTTCTGATAAAATAGTCGCCGTAATAAATTGGAACGCAATTCGTTGTCGGTGCTGTTGTTACGAAGCTTCTGTCATGAGTTGCACACATCTTTCAACTGCCTGTGTGTGAACTGGGAATGTATTGAATGTTATATCCCAATTAGGGACTGAGTCACTTTGAATATGTGATTTAATCTCATAGTCACTGATATCTTTTAATAATGGGGAAGAAGATAAATCACTGTCTATCCACTTTAATATTTCCGAGTAGTCTTCAGACTTGAAATTGAGTTTTGGTGTCATGAATGTTCTGATAGTTGTTCTCTTTAGAATTCGCTTAAGTCCGAGCTCTCTTATGTGTTTTGTATTATCTTCGGTCATGACTAACATTAAATGTTCAGGATGAGCGAAAGAGTCATTTCGTTTGATCACAGAGTTGACAATATTACGTAAATCTTCAGGCAGGTATCTTGGATTGATTGGTATACAAGTTTTGGTCCCTCTGTATAGTATTTACTTCTAAAACTACTAAAAACCACAATGGCATGTATAACTTCAAAATAAATACAATCATTTCTTGAAGTGCAGGTGTGGGACTTTCTTCCCTTAAGTACAATACAATCTGAGAGTTCAATTTGCTGTTGTCAACCACTTCGAGTGTGACAAAGGACCAGAATCTCGTACAGCCAAATCCTCTTTACAGTTTCCCGACTTTATTGCCATGGAAATATCTAGTAGATATTGTTTATTCTTACTAAGTATACTTGTGTCTATTGTGGGGATCTGACTGACAATACTCTTGAGGCCAATCACTGAACGTTTTTCACATCCACTTAGCTTTTCACCGACTGGCCCTCTGAAAGATTTAGAACCCGTTGGTTTACGGTCCAGGTATTGAAACATGCCGGAATGGCAGTTCATGGAAATGGCAAACTGCACATTGTAACGGTTTGCCCTATAGTATTTGGATTCAGCGAATCAAACCGTATTTCCAACCTGTATTAACAGCAGTGCTATCACATCCTATGAGAACTCATTTATCAAGGGACATATAAGAAACAATACAAGTGACACAATCTTCAGAACTTCCAAAAGTTGGAGTAACATGGCCGATGTAGAATGAACCAGGTTCTTGAATTAGCAAGTAATTCTCTTCCTTTTTTAATCTACGGAACCTTTTCGAATGAGCAAGATCTACCACTAACGTGTCGTCCTCCTTCCAATCAAAATAGAGACTTGCTGTGGAAATTCGTCATATTTACTACACAATTCAGCCCCAATATTTTGTTTTTCTCTTCTTATTTTGTTTTTGTCTATAACATGGGAGACGGCTATCTTTACTAGAAGTATGTTTGTTAGTTGTGTTGTAAGTTAGTATTTTTTTCCTTGAACTGTAATCTACCTATATTTGTAAATTTTTTTTAAATGTCATTAACTTTGAAGGCAATACGCGACCGGAAGATGTTGATGGATTTAAATAATATTTAAACATTATTTTTTTGTGGATCAAATACACAAGAATTTGAGATATTACATTCGGGAAGATGCTAATTTAAAAATGTTAAAAATTATCGTAAAAATGTGAATTTTTCCAAATTTTGGCAAACTTTAGAGCACATGCGCAACCGGAAGATAAAAACCGATTTTATTTCTTTTTTTTAACCTATTTTAGACTCTCATATTAGCAACTTCGCGGTATTAAGACTTTAAAAAAATATTTTCGGCCCACCGTAATATACAACAATACCATACAATAATGGACCGGACAGTAAGATGTGATAGTATAAGGGAACTAATATACATGCTTTAATTGTGCGATGGTCCCCCACGTGCTGTAATTATACTAGCAACCCTTTTGGGCATATTTTCAACAAGGTTTTGATACACAGCTATGAGTATTGGTGTCCATTCCTGCTGCAAGAATGTCGCCAGGTCAGCTGTAGATTTCGGACGTGGTTCCCTGGTCCGAAGCGTCGCTCTAAGTCGTCGCACAAATGTTCTATGGGGTCTATGTCGGGTCTCTGGGCAGGTCAGGGAAGACTTTTTGCATCCATATCTTGATACCACTGCTTGACAGAGGCTGAACATGACATGGAGCTTTGTCGTTCTGGAAGTAACATTAGTCTATTGCATAAAATTGTCAGAGCGTAGGAACAACCTGATTGTCCAAAATGTTCATGTAGGAGTCGGCGTACAATTAACAGTGAACAACATGCAAAGGTCCCAGGCCATACATGCCTCGAAAAACACCCCCCAAAAAATAGTCGGATTTTATGCAAATTCGCTGACGTCCGGTCCATTATTCTAGGGTAGTGTAGTTAAGCTACGGAGAGTTAGTATTCCAGTCACATGGTTTTGAATTAATCTATCTATTAACTTAGGAGGCAAGTTGAACCATCTAGTGGTTTTTTGACGAGATGTCTCGTCAATAGAAAAATATTGATTAGATCTCGATGTACGAAATATGTTGTCATTGGCAGAAGACCTACCAAGACTTTATCTTGTCATCATAAAAAAATCTAGATATATGGTATCGTCGGCTTGTAGGGTTAAGCATAACTAATGCATTCCCTGAGCCGCACTCTACTATAGAAAGGGGCGATTAGCAACAAAAACAGCAACACCAACTTTAGATCAGATGCTGTGCACGAGGTCCGCCAGTGTCGAATAACTGAAAAACGCGACGATCAAAAATAATCCAGTCTAATGAGTCGATATTTTGTGAAGAATGTGTTTTCAAACATCACCTCCCCAATCAATCTAATCTTTAAAGATGAGCATGAGGTTTACGCGTCGGGCGTATTTCGAATTACTCACAGCAGGCAAACCGAAAAATGGAATGATGGATTCCAACTTGAAGGGGCAGCTCGCTCGCCTGAACACGAAGAGATTTAATAAAAGCGTTTTCGGAAGAGGAGGACGCCGAACTACTTAAATATTCATCTGCGAGGTCCGTAATCTTCTTTTTTGTTTCCCACATTCTGTTTATCCGTTTCCTCTGGGAATCCCTCATCCGGAGGAGGGAGGGGCTTAGGTCCCGCACATGAAAAGTGGCGGAAAGTATCGCACGCCACGGTGATCACCGGAGCCCTTAATTTTGGAAACATTTATGCGCGATCAATATTGGAGCAGGATGAAGCACAGCATCTTCCCTAATGCGAACTGCATGTAAAATGACATGTGTAAAGCGCACAAGACGGGAAAAGAAGAGGCAGGACACGCTCACCGCAGAGAGAGACGGATGTGGGGACGAGTGGCGAGAGTCGTTTCGGAGTCTGGGGTCTTCCAGAATCGCTTCTGGAAGCGCTGGAATCTTCCGGATGATACTTTCGTGTATTGCGCGATCATTGAGTGAAACCAACTCGTCTATGAATTTCATCGCGGAGTGATTCCCTTTACACTCAAAAACCTTCCGATCACCCAAACCCTCCACGTGGTTTCAACGAGATCACTCGTTTATTAAAATCTGACCAATTTTGTTACCGACTAGATAAATAATATTAATAGTTTTGTTACTGACGAGATAAATAATATTAATAATTTTGTTATTGACGAAATAAATAATGTTAGTAATTTTGTTACTGACGAGATAAATAATATTAATAATTTTGTCTTTCACGAGGTTAAAAATATTAATAATTTTGTCTTTCACGAGGTTAAAAATATTAATAATTTTGTTATTGACTAGATAAATAATATTAATATTTTTGTCGTTGACAAGATAAATAATGTTAATAATATTTTTACTGACGAGACAAATAATATTAATATTTTGTTATTGACGAGATAAATAATATTAGTAGTTTTGTTATTGACAAGATAAATAATGTTAATGATTTTGTTACTGACGAGATAAATAATATTAATAATTTTGTCTTTCACGAGGTAAATAATAGCAATAATTTGTTATTTACGAGGTAATCTGCTCATTTTCTTCTAATGACGAGATATCTCGTCGAGTTTTGACGATGACGAGATAAAGATCTGGTCAGTTCTTCAGCTGAGCTGACGACATTCTTGCAGCAGGAATGGACACAACTACACATTCTTGTGTACCAAAACCTTTTTGAAAGTATGCCCAGAAGGGTTGCAAGTGTAATTACAGCACGTGGGGGACCATCCCCCTATTAAGGCATGTATTTATACCCTTATACCATCACATCTTGCTGTCCGGTCCATTATTGTAGGGTAGTGTATATTTACCGATAAACTTAAAACAGAAAATGTAATGTATTACATCGCGTCGCCTACCTAGTATACAAAATCTGATCAACACGTTTATCGTATCAAAGACTTTTTGAGCCAAGTCTCTTTAAAAGTAGTCACATTGGGAGCTCACATATTTCTACCAGTCTGTTCCGCTTTCCAAATCACTGTCACGGACATTGTTGAAATTACCATAAGGCTCACTCGTCATTGTTCTCTTGAATCGCATCCCCGGCCTGAAATATCTACCGTTTCAGAGGCTATTTTCGCTTTGAGAAAAGCCAGAAATCGCAGGGTGATCCTGGCTGATCCAAATCCGGGCTTTAGTGAGAATGAGCTACCTGAGTGATTTGATGCTTTGCCAAAAAACACTAGCTCGATACGGGATGCATAGGCGTATGAGTTGCAAAGAATTCACCAATTGACGATTTCTTCCACTGCTTTGTACTGCATCTCTCAGCCTGCGAAGAATGACCATATAGTGTTATTTATTGATTGTTTGACCTGTGTGCGTGAAGAAGATTCCCCATGATAGACAACACATTCACAATAAAGAAGCAGTCAAAATAGTCTTAAAGTTAATTGAGATTTTGTCTTGCTTTTCTTCGGGTCGGAAGAACTACGCTTCTTCTATTAAGACATTATCTAAATAGTTTCTGGGAGAAATTTTTTAAATTTAATTCCAAATTTGATGAAAATCGTTTCTTTACTAATCGGTCATTGTAAATTATGAAGATCCGACAGAATATACGGCCGTTCAAGTGCTTTTATAATCCTGTTCATAACAGTTTACATATGCACATCAATGCATCACATTGGCAGTTACATCAAATCTGCACAAAACGTTCACGTTACATTAGCAATGACTGGAGGCACACCCAGTGGTAGTCAACGAGTTTGTCTGTCGCCCGATAGGTCACGGGTTCGAGTTTCGGTTTGGGGTCTCGTGGTGAATGTGGTGATTGCCCTTGTTAACAGTATCGGTGGTTTACCAACCGGAAGCTTCCTACAAACTAGCAACCAGTTCAAACCGTGTAAGGATGAGAATCAAATAGGTCTGTGGTTGGGCATTAAAAAATAAAGGGACGGGAAAGCCCATTTAGTTCGATTTCGTGGATTAACAAACGGAGGTATGCTAGTTCGAAGCTGGATCCTATCAAAGGGCCGTCAATTCATGGCGGCTGGTGCACGATAAATAGGCAGTGACCTCAAAAGTTCTCACGTTGGCGTGGAAGTTTGGAGATTGGGGTGCCAACTCTCAGGTATCAACCTCGTCATCCGACCGTGATTCAAATCATGAGGTGTTGTCATCGGATTTTGTACTTTTGGGATCGATCCAGTACCATCGCCAAAGCCCGTTCTATTTCCTCCAGTGATCCACCACAACTTGAGGATATTTGAGGCCAAGGCAGATTTAACATGCACCAGCACACTTTGTACACAACGGTCTTTTGTTGGATTGGAATAAACAACTGTTGATCCGTTGCTCTTGCAAAGGAATCCTAGATGTCCAGGGGTCTATAAGACAAGTCCGAATAGTGTGCCTTGCCTGGAATATTTGCGGGTAGTATTCGAACACACTAGCGTGCCACTGGGAAACTTAATTCAAAATCGATAGTATAAAATAGTCAAAATTAATTTATTATAACGTTGTGACTAATTATTACACGTCTCCCAGAATCTGTAATTGTAGGATTTCGCTTGTCTTCAGAGAATCCGATGACACCTGCAATACCATTACATTTGAGGAACGGATCAGGAATCCCGTCCAAAGGGCTGACTTGTCCCACTGTGGAAGTGAGCGGGGGGTCTTTGCAGAGAACATAGAAAGCATCAGCGCAAAAGAGAGGAATGAACGACTTAATAAATATCTCTTGCTACTCATATGAATCCGAAAGCAATGCGAGGCCATCCAAGCACGAAGAGAGCGCTCACTTCCTACGCTCCCGAAGAGAGGGGTTGCCCTCCTCGGGGGATTCAAAGTTCGCGGCGACCGCAAAAATTCTCACTTGGCGAGTTTTGGTGACTCTTTCCTTCTGATGTCGAAAACCGAGATAATAATCTGCATATTTGTAGGTAATTGGTAATTTTAAATTAACGTCGAACAAGAGTAACACAACGGGCTATTGACGACGGTCCGGGATCAATTCTCCAAGGGAAAGATCCGAGGGCAACACCGCGTAATTTTGAACCATGGTCAGATGACGAGCTTATTGGTATAAAAATGTGGCGTTTGATGTTTCGTATTTTTTAATTAACGTCACACTGGATCAACACAGCGGGTTAATGGTGACGCTCCGGGAAAGATCCGAGGACAACAATACATAATTTAGAACCCATTCTGATGACGAGGCCACACCTTAGCTGGCACCCCGCTCTCTAAACTTACACGCCATGCCACCGTTAGGAAATTTGAGGCCACGACAGATTGAACGTGCACCAGCGCCCTTTGTACATTATGGTCTGATTGGAATCGAACTCACAACCCTCCGGTTGTTAGTCCGTTGCTCTTAAAACGAGGCTACACCATCCGAGAAATTTTTAAGTTTTTTCCACACCAGGTAACAGCTTGCATCCAGGCCAGAGGTGGACCAACGCCTTTTTGACTTCCTCCCTTTGTAACTGTCACACTCTTAAATAAATCATTCAATTCTTCTGAAACTTTAATCGTTTGTTTTGTATGTATGTTCTTCACATCCACCAATTTTTTTATCGCAATTGGACAATTCCTTGGTGCGTTGTCTAGATAGGAAGGTTCCTGGTTCGAATCCGGGTACGGGCATGGATGTTTGTAAGCGTATGGTGTAGAGGTGGTTGGTGCACCTTAAATCTGTCGTGGCCGAAAGTCCTCACGTTGGGTTGGCGTGGAAGTTTGGAGAGTGGGGTGCCAGCTCACGCGTTGCTTCGTCATCTGACCGTGGTTCAAAATTACGAGGTGTTGTCCTCGGATCTTTCCCTTAAGGGACTGATCCCGGACCGTCGTCAATAGCCTGTTGTGTTTCTCTAGTACGACGTTAACTAAAATTACCATTACCTTGGTGCGTCGATTTTTTTTGTTATGTAGTGCATATCAAATTTAAGAAATATAAAAAAATTGCAACACAAAAACAAATCACATTTTGGGAAAAAAAATACTATAGCGTAGTTCTTTTAAAATAAAAAAATGATCCGATTTTAATGTTTGGCCATATGTAGTAGCAAACCTTCCCCCCCCCCCCATTCAATCACGTAAAACAAATTCTTTACTTTCATTCTAAGATCCTGGGTTATATATTTTGAACTAAGACATAAATAGCAAACAAATTTAAGCTTCAATCATGAAAATTGATCGCAGTTTTTGCGTACTGCATGATCGAATCAATTTATCATGGTGAAAATATACACAAATATAGTATTTACGTGTTAGATTTCAATAAGTTTTCCTTGGTCCTAAGTCGTGGAAGATTTACAACTGTAATAATTGAATCTATCCCACGTTTCAGAAAATGGATAAAACTTCCACTGCCAGCGCTACCTAGTGGTCAGGCAAACCAAAACAAGATGAACTTTTAAAGAACAAAGTAGTTAAGAGTTGCTCATGGTGATTTTTATGTTATTTAAATGTAAATCAAATAAAAATTAATGGAAATAAAAGTAAATAATTTCTTTTTTTAAGTTAACAGAGGGGTTACCAATTCCAGCAAAGACTGAATTTATCTTTATGGTTTTGCTAATAGATATTGGCAGCAAAGATGAGTTGGTGTTTTCTTTTTGTATAAAACCCAAACAAGCCAAATCGTGGAGCTTACCATCCAAATGTTGCAACCTTCTCCGGCACTCTCCGTCGGAGTGTTTTCTGATGCGGATCTCCCTATCCTTGATAATCCTGGCATCAGAAATCGACAGCTGGTCGCTTTCTCTGGCCCGTCACCCCCGCAACGTCCATTTTGACTGCGTGGAGGTCATCGGGCAGCAAGAATCGTAGAGACGAAAGAAAAGTTAGTAAAGATTCATTTTGAGTCTGAATTCAAAACCGAAAAAAAAAAAATTTCTGCTGGATACATAAAACTCGTTATTTTCTCTTGAGCAACATTTACAAACGAATATAAAATTGTGAAAACATGAAATCAGTACGTTTTACACACATGTACTCGAAATACGTAGGTATTTCAATTAACGTCGCACTGGAGCAACACAGCGGGCTCTTGGTGATGGTCCCGGACCAATCCCCAAGGGACAACAAAATGTAATTTTTAACCACGGTCAGATGACGAGGTCACACCAGAACTGGCGTCCCACTCTCCAAACTTCCACACAACGCAAGCACTCGAAAGAGACGAAGGACAAAATAAATAATAAGTGCAGTAGAACTTTGATTATGTGAACTCCGATTAACCTGGTGTCCTAATATCAGAGCAAAATGAAAACCTTACCTGTGATCCTTCTGGGTGGTTGTCTCGAAATTTTCTCGTCATGCAAAACTGGAGCAAGAATCATGGACGACATATATCGTCGTTAGAAAAAAACTGATCAGATCTTGATTTCGTCATCATAAAAATATTGGCAATATCTTGATGACGAGATATCTCGTTATTAGCAAAATAAATCGATCTTGATGGACAGGATATCTCGTCGAAATCACTTAGAGGGTTAAACAAAGCTTCCAGAACCAGTGAGCGCACTTTTTTCCTTGATTGGTCTGCTTAAGTGGATTGGATTTTATGTCACAAGATCCGAAACTGGATGAGACAAAACAGAATTTAATAAAAATAGATTTTAAAGTACCGGTAATTGGTAATTTTTAATTACTAGAGTAACACACTAGAGCAACACAACGGGCTATTGACGACGGTCCGGGATCAGTCCCTTAAGGGAAAGATCCGAGGACAACACCTCGTAATTTTGAACCACGGTCAAATGACGAAGCAACACCTGAGCTAACACCCCACTCTCCTAACTTCCACGCCAACCCAACGTGAGGACTTTCGGCCACGACAGATTATGGGGCACCAGCAGCCTCTACACCATACGCTAACAAACATCCATGCACGAACCCGGATTCGAACTAGGAACCTTCCGATCTAGAGGCTAACACCTTAACCACTATACCGGTTGGTCGGCTTTAAAGTACCGGATTTACAATTAGAGCAATATTAAAAGCACGGTGAAAATATTTAAGTATGCATCATGAAAACAGAAGAACATGAATGAAACATGAAATTAAACTATAAAAAAAGTAAAATACATTGACATTAGTCTGAGATAATTGGTAATTTTGAAATTAACGTAGTATTAGAGTAACACAACGGGCTATGGACGACGGTCCTGGATCAATCCCTTAAGGAAAAAATCCGAGGGCAACAGCTCGTTTTTTTGAACCACGGTCAGATGACGAAGAAACACCTGAGCTGGCACCCCACTCTCCAAACTTCCACACCAACCCAACATGAGGACTTTCGGCTACGACAGATTTAAGGTGCACCAGCCACCTCTACACCATACGCTTACAAATATCCATGCCCGGACCCGGATTCGAACCAGGAACCTTTCTATCTAGAGACTAACACCTTAACCACGATACCGGTTAGTCGGTGACATTAGTCTCTGAAATTAATACAAATATTACTGTGACATATAAAAAATTATGTAAAGCATACAAAGTGATAACAGTTAAAGTAAACTATTAAAAAAAATTACTTCACATGTAGTTTCCACTTTGATTCTTACTTCCGTAGGAAAATCCATCAAAGAAGTTGATCAGTCGAATAGAAGGAAACAGATGCAGAAGTGAAGGAAGTAGGACCGCCTTACTGTGCTCAAGACATCGTGACCATGTCACTCTTGGGGCTACCCACCGGATGTTTCCCCTGGATTAACCTTCACTTCTCAACGACCTAACAACATGATCTCTTGTCACCAAGTCCGTTTGATCTCATATCTAGGTTATTTCTTGCTGTCATTCTAGTGTTCTATCTAGGGTATGACCTGCAGTACATCTAAGATCCTACATAGGATATTATGTCTCTTTTTATCTATAGTATTTGTTATAATCTTTCTACGATCTTATGTACAGTATTTATTGTAATCTTTTTACGATCTTAACTATAGAATTTATTGAAATCTTCCTACGATCTTATCTATAGTAATTATTGTAATCTTCCTACTATCTTATCTATAGCATTTATTGTAATATTTTTACGATCTTATCTATAGCATTTATTGTAATATTTCTACGATCTTATGTTTAGCATTTATTGTAATATTTCTACGATCTTATGTTTAGCATTTATTGTAATATTTCTACGATCTTATCTTTAATATTTATTATGGTAATTGGTAATTTTTTAGTTAACATCGTACTAGAGCAACACAACGGGCTATTGACGACGGTCCGGGATCAGTCCCTTAAGGGAAAGATCCAAGGACAACACCTCGTAATTTTGAAACACGGTCAGATGACGAAGCAACACCTGAGCTGGCACCCCACTCTCCAAACTTCCACGTCAACCCAACGTGAGGACTTTTGGCCACGACAGATTTAAGGTGCACCAGCCGCCTCTACATCATACGTTTACAAACATCCATGCCCGGACCCGGATTCGAACCACGAACCTTCCGATCTAGAGGCTAACACCTTAACCACTATACCGGTTGGTCGGCTAATATTTATTATGATCTTTCTACGATCTATCTGTAGTATTTATTTTAATATTTCTACGATATTTTTTATCTATTATTGTAATACTAGTATTTATTGTAATCTTTCTACATTATCTATAGCATTTATTGTAAACTTTCTACGATTTTATCTATAGTACTTGCTGAAAGAAAATTAAAAAAAAAATTATAAATATATATGAATTACACCCTTACTACTCCAAAACAATTTTAACATTGGTTATTATACTAAAATTGTTACATTTTCCCTTATTCTTCAGGCTGCTCGTTGTAGGATATACAGCTGCAGATTGTTCTAGTTAACATAGCTATAGAAGTTCAAATTCAAACATAGAGCCGCGACACACAGCTTAACATTTTAGGTAAAGTATTTTTCGACTGAGTGTTCAATTTTCACATTTTAAACAGACTGCACCTTCCTCAAAAGTTGTTTAACGCAAGTGAAATCCGAAATGGGTTCCAATTTTACTGTACTTCATTTTACTCTCCGCTCTACAGGAGTTATACCATTGCACAAACCTTTAAACATTTTATTTTAGAGTTGGTTCTAGTAGTTCTTTTTCTTAGAGATTGATCCCAGACCATTACCTCAAGCCCATTGTGTTCCTGAAAGCGACGTTAATTCAACTACGTACCTACCTCTATAGCAAAAAAAAAAAAAAAAATCGACGCACCACGAAGGTACAGAATTACAGTGGTGCTGGGCTCGATCCACTTGGGGCGGCGGTGACTGCGGACGTATAATCTTTAGTCACGAGTCCAGTTTCCAACAGTGTCCTGACGACAACCACAGAAGAGTATGGATATGTCCAGGGCAGCGTGGGGATCTTGCCTTTATTATCGCACTCAACAAGGCGTCATGGTCTTGGGTGCTATCTCCTTTGATAACCGGACCCCTTTGGTAGTCACTTCTGGCACACTTACAGCACAGCGATACGTAGACGACATTCTACAACCGGTTGTGTTACCGTTCCTTTTGCGACACTCCGGACTTATTTTTCAACAAGATAATGCGCGGTCGCACACGGCACGTGTTGCTATGAATTGTCTTCAAGCTTTCCCAACACTTCCTTGGCCAGCTAGGTTTCCTGATCTCTCTCCCATAGAGCAAATTTGGGACGTTATGGGAAGGCGATTGCAACCATCCCGGAATGTTGATCATTTATTCCGATCGATGGAGACAATTTGGCAAGGAATTCCGCACGACACCATCCGGGAACTTTTTCAGTCTATGCCACGCCAGGTAACAGCTTGCATCCAGGCTAGAGGTGGAGCAACGTCTTATTGACTTCCTCCATTTGTAATTTTCAAACTCTGGAATAAATCATTCAATTGTTTTGAAATTTTAATTGTTGGTTTTTCTTGTATATTCTTCACATCCACCCATTTTTATCGCAATCGGGCAACTCCTTCATGGTGCGTGGATTCTTTTTCTATGGAATGTACGTTGACTAGTGAAACCTACTAACTACAGAACTACATACTTAGCATACTAGTGAAATACGCTAGTGATTTACACTACCCGCCTTTAAACACATACTGAAAGGCTTAGATTATAAATTGAGTTGTGCCAGCACGCATTCTAAAACAACATATATAAACTCGAGTTTTCCTCTTATGACTTACATCTTTCCTGATGATTGGGGAGTCGTTCTCTACCGAATAAGACCATCGACGACCTTTACAAGTTTTTAAACTCTATTAGTCGCTATTTTAAAGATTTTCTTTTTATTTGTTCATTTCTCTCGTTTATGATGCAATTTCTCATCCAGGGAAGAAATACCAGAGTTCATATGGAAATCGCAGTTTTAAAAAGCCGTTCAATAACCCGAATAATGGATAGAGGAATCCACCCTCCGTCCATAAATCACCGCATCGGGCTCCCAACAGCGACGAATTACGCGTGACCGCTTTTTTCCAGCTTATCTGTGGCAGAATTTTGAAAACCTACGTGCCGCTTCAGTCTTAAAAAGTAATACACTCCGTGCGAAACCTCGTTACTTAATGATGCGTCCATATCGAGGCGCGGATGGGAGGAAGTTTTTTCCCTTTTCTTTTGTGCTTTACGAAATATTGGACAATTCTAGATATAAACATCTGTCTGTGATACCACAATCTGCTCGGTTTGTACATTGTACAAAAGAGTTTGCAGTCCTTGTCCTGCTGAGTAGATATGACTTTCGTATATGGACAAGCTGCTGTTTGTGTATGAATAAATCTTGTAGAGTTAGTATTCCTATGAGAAGGAGAGCTGTTTTCCATTTGCACTTCATACACAGATATCTTATTGGTTCCAATAACACAAGAAAAGTTTCTATTAGACAGTAGAGCTGATATTTTAATCGAGACATGAAGATGATATTGATTTGAAGATAGGAGGACGTTTAGTTCTTTTTCTTTTGGGCTTTGCCAAACATTGGACAAATTTAGATAAAAACATCTGTCTGTGATACAACCTGATCGGTTGGTGTAGTGTACAAAAGTCCTAGTCAGACTGTATAGATGTGACTTTGGTATGTGGACCAGCTGCAATTGGAGTATAAATTAGCCTATGGAGTTAATTTGTAACAAAGGAGTGCTATTTTACTCCTTTACACTTCATATAGGTACACAAGTATCTTATCGGTTCCAATAACACAAGAAATGTTTTTATTGGTCAGTAGAACTGAAGATCAAATTGATTTGAAGATAGGAGGACCTGTAGTTCTTTTACTTTTGTGTTTTGCCAAATATTGGACAATTTTAGATAAAAAAACATCTGTGATACAGCAATCGGCTCGGCTGGTGCTGTGTACAAAATACATCACAGTCCTTGTCACAGACAGCAGAGATAGGAGTTTCATGTATAGACCAGCTTCAGTTTAAGCATGAATAAGCTTTGGAGAGTTAGATTTCCCATAAGAACTGTTGTTTCGTTTGTTACCTCATACTGGTAAACAGATATCCTATCGACTCCAATAATAACGCAAAATTTTCTAGTGGTCAGCAGAACTAAGATTTTTATTGTGATTCACTAAGAGAAATATTCTTGTAGCTTGTGGATAGGAGGATATTTAGTGCCTTTACTTTGTGTTTAGTCAAGTATTAAACAAAGATCTACAAACAACTAAAACATCTGTCTGTAATACGAGAATCGGCATGACTGGTGGTCTGTATAAAACTCCCAGTCTTTGTCACACCGTGTAGACTGGAGTTTCATATGTATCAGATGCAGTTTGAGTATGAATTAGTTTTTCCATCAGGTAGGTGTTCGATAAACATCACACTGGAGCAACACAATGGGCTGTAGGTGAAGATCTGGGATAGATTCCTATGGGAAATGACAGCGAGGACAACACCTAGTAATTTTGAGTCTCGGTCAGGTGACAGCTCGGTCAGCTGTCAACCCACTGTTCATTCTCCACATCATGGTATGGCGGGACATTTGTGGTCTAGGAGGATTTAGAGGGCTCCAGACTCCATGCTCCCAATAGTCTGTGGTAGGAACAACTTTCGAACTAGCAGCCACCCTGTTGCTACTCCGCATCTCCTCCAATCGGGATTACCGTAGGTAGTGTTCGACTTATTAGCAATACAACGGGCTATTGGTGACTGTCTGAAACCCCGAAGAGAAATATCCGAGGACGGCACCAAGTTATTTTGAACCACGGTCCGATGACGATTTTACATAAGGAGAACTGTCGTATACCCTTACATCTCTCACGGGTAAACAGGTACCCCATTTGTTCAAATAATTGTAGAAAACTTTTTATCAATCAAGGGAGCTAAAATTTGTATAATGAGACATTTTCAATAAGGTTACATAATTTTTCGCCCGATAATTGAAAATTTGACAAGTCAGGAACAACTTTATATTCTTTTTTCATTCTGTGGTCATTCCATGCATGTACATACTTCGATGCTTGCATTATATGTTTAAAAAAAATTTAAAAAGTTATTATCAGTAAAAATATTATTTTCTCTGTTGAGTAATGCTAATTTTAGTTCCAGGTATGTATACGCTTGTCTAACAAAGTTGCAAAAGAAATAGGTAATCATTTTATTAAATTGTTCAGCGATCGGAATCTTTGTCAATTAAGTCATAATGGTAAAATTCATTAAAATATATAAAATAAATTAAATGGATTTAAAATTATAATTTCTCAATTTTTTTTTTAAATACATGGAATTGTTTACTTTTAATGTAATTTTTATTTATGTCCGGGATCTGCTGTATCAATTGTTTTTGTAATCTACAAAATTTACTATTGTTTGTTTTCCGATTGCAACTTTGTTGATCGTATCGCGATTCAGGGACTGATTGCGATAATTTTTTTATTCATATTTATGTTTTATTACTTTTTTATTTATGTATTTATTTTCATTTTGATGTTATTTATTTATTTATGTATTTAATTTTTGTTTTGATGTTATTTTTTTTTATTTATTATACTTTATTTTTTATTAAAGTATTCATTTCTATGTATTTTGTAACTATCCATTTGCTCATTTATTTTTATTATTATCTGCTTATTTATTTTGTAATTACCTATCTCTTATTTTATTACTAGACACTGCGTAGCCAGCACGGTGTTGATCGTGACAGTTCTTTTACTGGGGTGACCACTGCTCGCTGACACTCGCCTAACCCGGTCATTGCTACATATTCCCATTTGGTTTGCTTCGCAATCGAACTCCACACAGGCAACGCCGCCTCGAAGTGGCTATTATTAACAACGTTTAGCAAAACACTCTAGAATCGGAAAAAATGGAATGGTTCCCAAGACTTTAGGACGAAAAGCGTTTGTGATGTCAGCGGTCGAAAATTGCAAAATCGGTTCCTTCTTCTTTCAAGGTAGGGGTGAAGTCACATTCTGAAAAAATGAACGAAAGGTGAAAAAACTAATAAATTAATTTCAAAATGTTCTAGAATAAATTTTAAAAATACGGCGCTTCACAAAAATTGTAAAAATTTAGGACTACTTGTGTGAAAATTTCCTTGTTGTAAGTGCATTAGATTCGTCAGGACACTGCGCATAGAGACACACACACACACACTTCCTTTTATATAATAGTAGAGACTACTTACATCTATTTTTGTTTCTTCATCTTTTTTTCGTTTTTTTAGTGCCTATCATACATAAGTCCCCCAACAAGAAAGCCATGAGAAGGGTATTGTATCTGGTTTCCTAAATCGCATTCAGCGCTAAGTGGTATGAAAATAACCAGCGTCCTTTTAACATGGAATTTACAGTTTTGGTTGGCTTGATATTTTGGCGATCTATACTTAGAAAAGCATAATTAACACAAGACACACACACAAGAAAAGTTTTGTTAACACAGTATACAGAGAAATACACCCAGAGAGGAAACGCGCCCGCGCCACCTACAACTCTCAAGTTGCTAGCGTAGTGGGAAAGCCATTGATCCATTTCTCGGTTTCGGATAGCGGTCACGACTGCGAGACATATGAGAAACGAATTCGTTACCAAGCGCTTCAGTCTGCCAATTTTTTAAGATCGACATCTTTAACCGCTATGCTACTGATGGGGCACCCGAAACTTAATTTAATGTAGTAGTTCACCGCCATCCAATTGCACAAAGAATTATAAATCAAATGGTTAAGCCGTAAAAATCAATCGCAAAAAGCATTACTATTACAGTTGCTCTTTTTTCATCTGCTCATTGCATCTTATCTAGAAGCGCAATCAATAAAAATCTGTTTCAATGCTTGTTTGTTTCCCGAAGTCGAGGCGGAGCCACAATCCTACTGAGGTTCCAGATTACGTATTGCGCCGTCTCTCCCATTCCATTATCGAAAAGACATAAGTGACACCGTTTTTATCAATCCCAACTTTCAACTCGCAGAGGACAATACGGATCGCTTTCACTGCAAACAAACCGAAGTTCCCTTTTTTATTATTACTACCACTATCTACATTCCTTTTCACTCGATGGAAAAAGGAATGAAAAAAAATGGCGATTGGCTTTTTCCCTGATATTCCAGCGAAGCCATTTGGAGAATGTGTCCATTGTTCAACTGGATGGAAGCGTTCGTTTTTTATTCCATTTTTCGAATTTCACTTGTGGAAAAAGGACTTCAATAGCCCATATCCGATATTTTTTCGTCCTCTGGAGTATTTTTTTGTTCACCGATTCGGTTTTGAAGAATGAAATGGAGCAAGTTTCGGTCGGGAGAAAAAGGCGATAGATTGGACTTCAAGCCTGAAATTGTCACTGCCCGCTCATTTTGTTGAATAGAAGCATATTAGAGAGGGGGAATGCGTAATCTCTTCGCCGCCGAATCTCCGCTTTTCCGCCTTGTTCGATGACCGTTGCGGGTTTTTTGGAGTCATTAGAGCGTTGGGGGATCTCTCAGCAGATTTCGCTTTTCCTACTGGCTCGTTTTGCAAACGAAGTTGTTGGGAAGTTCGTAGAGTGGAACTTCTAGGAGCTTGGCATTTTCTCTTGAAATACTAGTTTGTGTGCCTGAGCACAAATTATCACACCTTCAGATGAAAAAACAAAACTACTTCAAGCATTTAGTTCAAACCCAATCCATCTAAAACGTACCCGTCATAAACACCAATTGGCCATTTCACTAACCTTATTGAAACCAATGCAATTGAGTGTGGCCAACTTTTACTCAAGTCGTATGGTTATATGCAACAATTTGCTGCAGGTAGATAGGTAGACGAATTAACGTCCCATTGATGCAACAAAACGGGCTATTGGTGACAATTCGGGATCAATACGAAAGGGAAAGAAAAACATCTCGAATTTTTAAGACTGTCGGATGCCAATACATGTGAACTGGCATTCCACTCTCTAAACCTCCACACCATGCCAACGTGACAATCTGCTGGCAAATATGTGAACAATATACAGCCTACACATTGAAGCGCTGCAGAAGATGCCTTGTACCTGATGATTACAAAAGAGATTCTAGCGTTAAAGTTTGTATTTGGTATTTTTTAATTAACGTCACATATTATAGCAACACGACAAGATATGTTCTAACATAAAAGATGTTGAACAAAAGAGTATTTAAAAAAATCAACTGAATTGAACGGTGAAGACAATGTTGATGATTCCATTTCCCAGCAGGATTTACTTGCGAATAAAAAACAATATTCAATTCAGTTTTAAAAGATCATCTTCAAGTTGCTGGGTGCCACTTTTTCCAGTGTTGATGATATAGACACTTATTTCAAAATCTACCGAAGTACAAATAAAAGTACCATTAATATACATTACCGTCTTCAAGCTTCTGGGAACCAAGTATTAATAATTTGGTTGTACATGAAAACTTAGAAGCGCGTATATAAAAATATACTGGAGTACATATAAAAAATAGCAATAGTCATTTTACTTTTAAAAGAAGGCCATCTTCAATGTTCTGGGCATCACGTTTTTCGTTAATGATGATGTAGACACTTGTCATATCAAAATCTACTGAAGTCTACAAAATCTAGTCAGACTGGAGAGAGTAGTAGACTGTAGACTTTGAAACCAATTAGGAGGCTTGTTCCTCCACGCATTCACCTGAAGGGATTATACACCTATGCACCTTTAAAAGAAGGGGGAAATAATCCTTTCAAGTTCTTACTACAAATAGATCCTTCTTAAGTCGATGAATTTCTCCAAAGGTTTTGTTGGAAAATGTTTTGAACCTCTCTTTTTGGGATTTCTATGATTTGCTTCATCGAATTGGTGTTTACTGTGTTCTGAAATTTCTCTCTTCGCGTATCATCTTTGGCTTGGAAATTGACTAAACGTATCAAGAAATCATGCGCTCAAAAACGTGCTCGACCACCGTTTCTGAATGCATGTGTACTATTGACGATGCTTGTAAAACTAAACAAAATTGATTAGTTTCATTATATAGGGACATGAGCATACCAAATACCGTGGCTTTTCCTAACTTCTAGAAACACTACATCTCCCTCCTTGTCTATATATTAAACCTTTTACAACTTCTCTGTTCTCAAATATGAAATTCCGATTATGAGATCTGTGATTAAGGGCGTTTACTCGTCACTCCTTCATACATTTTTAGTTAGTTTGTGTCATTATGGCACAAATAACAGATATGTTAAATTTGCTTTGCTGACAATGAAGAGAAGAATACACACACAGTAGTTTCAGGAATTGAACCCCCGCCACCCATATCTGTCAAACTGTTAGTGAGTGGAAAGTAAACACACTGAGTTGTCAAGGATTCTGCAATAAAAGTTTCTGTGATAGCATTTCTCACAATTTCGGATGAGGTGCAATTAAAGAGGATATCCAAGGCACGCAGGTTTTTAAGCATTCTTAGAATTAACTGGTAACACTTTGAATTGACTCTTTTAGATCAGACACCGATTATAATCAGCGGTAGAAAACTAGTTATTTGAGAACTAAATCGAAATATACGTGAAAGTATCACTAAATAATGATTGCATTATTTAAAAGAATTACCCTTCAACAAGATCTATTCCCTACTTTGTTAGTGAATAGGTGAAAAACTCTCAGATGAAAAAGAGCTACTGTATATCAAGTTTGTGTTCAATCCCGAATGTAAAGATCCCAGGGCAACGCATCGTAATTTCGAACTATGGTCGGATGACCAGGTCAACTCCTGAATTGGAACTCAACTCTCTAAAAGCCCACAACACGCCAACGTGAGTGAATATGTTGGATTCATAAAAATACGAGAGATATCTTATCTGCTTGAAACAACCCATATGGAATATGAAGATTTTAATCCTGCTGTCCAAATTTTCTCACATGATACATGTCGGGGTTATCTTAAAATATACTTAATCGCAGTTTTGGCGACGTTTACCATTTTATACATCCAATCTTCGTTGACCGTTAAACTATCACATTTGAATTTGGAATTTATAGTGTTAAAATTATAATCTCATTAAAAAAAAGCAGAAAATTTATATCCCTTTCAGAATACGTACAGGAAACCGCGTCATAGCAGAAATCCTACCGCCTCCTATATTTAGCTTGTAAAAATATCTTTCATCTAAGCAATTTCTGTTTTGTAATAGCTGAATAATGAACTGACAGAGCTTCTAAGAGAGACACGAATTTCCCCTATGTACTGTAGTTTTGTGTTTGTGGACGGCCCCTGCAAGATTGCCAATGAAAAATCACACAAGCAAATGCACTCCACCACCAGAACTTAACAAATCTGGATGAAATCCGGCGATTGAGGTCAAATGGACGCCGGGAATCGAATGCCGGACTATCAGGGAGGCTTTTCACTCAATAGCCGGATATATTACGAGATCTGTATGCACTCGATGATGATCGTTGTCTGGCAGACCAGGGCTATTTTGTGCTATTGGATAATTTCTCTCCTCACGGAGTGTCCATTTTTGGATCATTGATAACGGAAAGGGGTGGTATCGGAAATGGAAAGAGAATTGATTTCGGCGCTATCCCATTGTTATGTCCGGTTGTACCCCATCAACGTACTTTGTGGTGTTTTTTATGAATATTTTAGAATTTCAGATGGAAATGTACAAATAATATGGCATGTAAACTCTTTCTGGGACTACAATTCTCATGAAAATCCGATACATATATTTATCTTACAGATCGAAGTAATTTGAAGTTATTTACTCACCTAATTCTGGTACCTACTGGTGGTTGTCTTGACAACGTATCTCGCCGTTAGCCAAACGTATCAAATCTTATTCAGCGAGATTTCTTGTCAGAGAAAAATCAAGATCGCTATCATTAAAAGACCAGACCTAGATCTCATGACCATAAAAAAACTGTAATATTTTGATGACGAGGTATGATTGATTAGATCTTGAGGGACTGGTAATCTCCCATCAAAACCACTTTGAGTGTTAAAACAAAACACAGATACAAAAGTACCAAAGTTTAGTTGAACGTTCGGTGTGAATTTTCTGATTTAAGGAGGTATTCGATAGAGTTAATTTGGCTAGTGTTCGCCCCCAATTGCATTAGTGAACAACGAATGTTAGTTATATAATCATCTCTTTGAGAAAGCTGGAAACACTTCAGACAAGTCTTGGATATTTATATATACTGGTTTAACAATGATATTTGATAAATACTTTTTCATATATCACATTTATGTAGAGGGTGATTTTTATGCATGGGCACCATTTTGTTTTGGATGAACGTATAAATAAAATATTTGTTATTAAAAACTTTTTTTACAGATATTTTATTAAATTACCGACAAATAATCTCTTCTGGTTGCACTGGGAATACTATCTTTCAACAACGTGATTTCATTATCCCTCTAAGTGGTTTTGACGAGATATCTCGTCCATTAAGATCTTACCAATTTTGCGAATGACAAGATATTCCGTTATCAGGATTTTGTCGTCTTCTTTTATGATGATCAGATCAAGATGTGGTCAGTTTATTTCTCATTCATCGATATGTCGTCTTTATTAAAAACGAGAGAGATACCTAGTTGAGAGAGAAAGAGAGATAAAACGAGAAACAACCACCAGGAGGGCTTAATTTTTTAGAGCTACATTTCGACACCAGTTGATACGTAAACAAATACAGCAGTCATTTTCAGAGGTCATAAAATTCAAAATCTTTGTCATCTACCCTTCATCAGGACCAAAATGAACAATATGAGCAAAATATGTGTGATACGCGGTGATCCAACGAGAAGGCAGTCGACCTTGAACCAGTTGATTTTTGAAATAGTGCGAAAACACGTTAGGTGAAGACTTCGATACTCAAAGCATGAATGGAGATTGTCGTGGATTTCCCTCCCCCCATTAACTCGTTATTACTGTTGTCGCTTTTGGCACCGCACGATGAACGATGTGCTTAAAAGACGATACTTGTGGAGGAGCTTTGCTTAACTTACCACCAGTACCCTAATTTTTTCAATAGACACGTTCGGACACGCGTAACGCAATTGCCTTCTCCCAGGAGTCATATTACATTTTATTAGGATCCTAATGGCGGTGTAAGTTATGTTCCACCGAAATATCCATAGACCAGTTTTATTATTTTGTTTTTATCAACCATATTCATCGATTCTTGAAGCTTCTAAATCAGTGATTTTTCAACCTTTACATGTAATGGACACACATAAGATAATTACTGAATTCTGCCTGAATACTGAAATTCATCACCCTAGAAATAAAATTGAACAAAAAAGTAGGAAGAACTTCGATTGACTTACAAAAAATAATAATAGTAATCTACTACCCTATTTGCTCACACGTAGTGTTTTTGAATCTCTTTAAAACTATTTAGTTGTGATGCATGGTAATAAAACACAACACACAAAATTATTTATACGGGTATTAAAAATACGATAATTATTTGAAATTATTTGTGATATCAAATCAAATATTCAAAACCAAACAGTCAAATTGAAAAAAATCTTACACAACCCAAGCCGTTTGACCATCGTTCCCTGCAAAATCGCTCTCAGCGCAGAAAATACAGATGTACAGGAATGTATTTTGAATGTGAAAGAATCTCTATGGAAAGGTCGTGTCTGTTATTAACATACCTATATTTTAAATTAAGTTGACAATTAATTTTTCTTGATTCTTATTTTGAGGAATCAGAGTAGTCTTGAATATAAGAGTCTTGTAAATACAGGTGTACAGGAATAAATTTTGAACATTTTGAATGTGAAAGATCCTTGATGGAAAGGTCATGTCTGTAATTAATGCACTACCAAAAGTTTAAAATAAGTTGACAGTTAATTTTCTAGATTCTCATTTTGAGCAAGCAAGCTAGTCTTGAGTATAAGAAAAATTCTAATAAGTGTCAAACATATTTACCGAAGAATAATATTAATCATACTGCTTTTCCAATTATTACTTTTTGGAACGGAAAATGCCGATCCATTGGGGGATACAACATCTAATTCTACTGGTGTGCCCGCATAAGGGTGAAACGGCTTAAGCATGCTTGGGGCTTACACGTATATAACCGTTCTGTAACCTGTACAACTTCTAACCATTTCTGACCTTCTTGATCAATATAATATTTATACTGTATTTCTTTCAACCGTATTCAATCCGTGGGTGTGAAGTGGAAAAAAGCAATGCTACACAACTTGAAAATTTCGTGTTCAGAGGCGTTAATTGTGTAAGATTTATTTCATTTTACGTTTTTGCTTGAAATTTCAACAAGTGTGTTTATCTATAAAATCAAATAAATACCCGTACTTTGGGTACTTTTATTTAAAAAAATTTTTAGGTGAGTTTCTTAAAAAAAACATTATGGAATAAAAAGTAAGGTAAGTAGTTATTGTAATTTTTTGTATAAATCAACATCACAAAATAGCAATATACTTATCAGGCCAGCTGTATAAAAATGTTATTAAATCTTAGGACGAGTTATTACATTTATTTAAAAAAAAGAAACGGAAACGGTACACATATCCAAACGGACAACAGAACGATTATACTCTTGCTTCTTAACATTAATGACTCTCTCGCTTTCAAACGGAACACACTTAAACTTTGAGCACATGAGCAGAAGGGAGCACGAACAGGGGTCTTTTGAAAACAGTTGGTAAACAGTTCAGATTGGTGAGAAGAGAAGTAAACAATTGTGTTCTTCTACAACACCTATTTATTTTTTCTATTAAATCGTAAAAAAATGTAATTTTTGGTGTGCTGTAGAATTGTAATATGTGTGCCATGCGATAAAAAAATTGGTAGTTTTTGTAAAAGCACGGCCGCAAGGTATTATGTGAATACGTCTCGTTAACGTATATTATTTATTTGGTTTGTTAACGAGATACCTCGTAAATGCAACCAAAAATGAAAAAAAGACAAATTCAGCAGTCAATTCAGTGTTTATCGAAAGCTGAGGAGTTGTTCTTCTACTCATACTACGATCGATGTATTTCTACTCTGCTTCTCGACAAGTGTTTGGTGACATTATGAAATTAAAAAACAATTCAACCACGGTCCAAAGTTCCATAAACAACACTGTTAGATTACACTTTTAACGTTTTACATATACGTGTCACGAAGTTAGCTTTCATTTAAGACCAATTTCGTTGACAAGATTTATGTTAAAGAAATGAGGCAAACAAGGTATGGGCAACTTTACACATTAAAATGTCACCTGTAAATTTACTGCTTGATTTAAAATTAATTTCCTTTGTTAATTTCCTACACTTTCATTAAAATTGAATAAAGTATGAATTTCACGGAATTTTTTCATTACAAAAAATTTATTTCATTACAAAAGTCATTATTTTTTTTTGCACACTCTATTAGCATAGGAAACACCGATTTAGAGAGTTACAAAAAAGAAGGCAATGACTTCGCGTAACAAGGTAAGGACAACTTTACACATATCGAAGGCACTCTTAACCTTCCAAGTGCTTTCGACGAGATATCTCGTCCATCTCGATATGATAAATTTTGCAAGTGACGAGAAACCTCGTCAAGGCAACCAATAAGAGGATTAAGGAAGAAAATTTACGACCATGATTTTAGATTAATTTCTTTATTGCCAACCTTACCTTTTACTAGATTCTCAATTTTAGTAAAGAGTGTAGTCTGAGAAATTCTATTCACGAAAAATTGGAACTAAAAAACATTTACATACAAAATTGGGCCTTGACTTCCCGCACACTAACTCTTGCATGGTAAATATCAATCTGCCGATACAAACAGATACATAAATGTAACCAGGGAGGACCTTTTCACGCATTGAATGACGGCCTCTTTAAAAAATGTTTTTGATCAAGATTTAAAATTAATTTCCGTTTATTTATTCATTTTCCTTTTTTTTTTTTAAATATCATTTCACATTTCGTCTTCAGAAACATGCAGGTATGACTAGTCTTGAGTTTGAGAACAACAAAAATTTAAAAACTGTGAACCCCATTTCCAACCTGTTATATTATATCGCAAGATACCATCTCTAGAAAATATCTTCGGCTCAGTATACTTATTGGGAACAGGTAAAATATGCGACCGAATAGACTTTTTTCCATTTCATCCTCGTCAACTCCCTAGTATGTTCTTCATTTCTTACATTCCAAATCCCATTTCGGATGGGGAAAATATATTTCCCGGTAGGAGGGGAGAAGCAATAAAGGAGTGGGAATGCCCGACGGTAACGGTCGGAATTCTTGAAGGGAAGAAATCCCCATAACTGTCCGTTGGCTATTTGCAGGGCACAAAATAAGATGGATACAAACGGCAAGTAATCTGGAAAACGTCCGGCCAGCCGGAGGCGGAAAATCCCGCCGAAATATGGCCGCCTGTGCATAGGACATATGTAGGAGACGTGCCTGCCCCCTTGCACTCACAAAACCCATTGCACTGGACATTATGGAGGTCTACCAACAACGGCACTCATCTCCACGTTTGGCGATGCACTCACCGATGTTTCAGAATTTTTTATGTGTGAGACCATCTATCGGGGAGGGAGATATGAAATGAAACGTTACGAAATGTAACAGAAATAGGACCTTGAGCATTGCTCCTTCATTTGGTGGTGACATATATAATTAATATGGTTTTGGCTATTAGTTTCAAAGCGAATACTTCGGTTACATTATGATTGTCTTGGTAGTGTTAACCCTCCAGCTATGTATCGACGAAATATCTCGGCATTAATACGATTGATCACATCTTAGTGGACGAGATATGTCGTCATCAATGAAATTGATCACATCTTAGTGGACGAGATATCTCGTCATTAATGAAATTGATCAGATCTTTGTAGACGAGATATCTCGTTATTAATTAAATTGATCACATCTTAGTGGACGAGATATCATGTCATTAATGAAATAGATCAGATCATATTGTAATTTGTTTAACAGTATCAAAATGCCTACAATTTTATTTTTGACTTAATATTAATAGCTACTTTATTAGTATTTAAACAACTGTACATTAAAAATTCCTTTCATCAGTTAGTGAGTTTCTGCTCTAAGCTGACGATATACAGCAATAGTTTAGATGTCTATATATAAAGCAATAGTTTAGATGTCTCTATATACAGTAACAATTTAGATAAGTACTTAAGTTAGATAACTAGTTTTAAGTTGAAGATTTAGATTAAGGCTCTCTTCAAACCACCAGAATCAGTGTCTGTACACGTCAATTTGAATCCAAAAGGAATTGACTGATGCAGTTTGATGACGCCACTTCCATACGAAATAGCGTGTTCGTTAAAAAGGCTTCTATGCTGTTTGAATCCAGGGTGTTCCCTTCATTGTTAATCTGTTCCACAGAATTTACCATTTGGTATGGTTAAAATAAATAAGTTTATCTCTACTATTATAAAAGGAAGTGTTTCTCTGTGTACTGTATGCAGTGTCCTGAACGAATTTATGGCACTTGTAATGAAATTTGGCACACAGGTAGTCCTAATGTTTTACGATTTTTGTGTCCAGCCCGAATTTTAAAATTTAATCTAGAACATTTAAAAATTAATTTATTATTTTTTTCTATTGTCGTTCTTCTCTCCAGAATGTGACGTCATTGCCGAAGGAGAGGATTTTGCATTTTTCGACCGCTGATATCACAAGCGTTTTTTCGTCCTAATGCCTTTGGAACCATGCCACGTTTTCCGATTCTAGGGTGTTTAGATTTACGTTGCTGATGATAGCCACAAAGAGGCCATCACGGCGTTGTACGTGGAGTTCGTTTGCGTAGCAAACCAAAAGGGAATAAGTAGCAATCACCGGAGGTTGGCGAGCATCAGCGAGCAGTGGTCACACCTAACCCCACGAAAAGAACTGCCACGAGCAACGCCGGACACACATGGCCACGCAGTGGCTAGGTTTTGATAATAGAAAGTTGTAATTTCACAGTTTTAATGTTTTATTGAAAACACATCAAATTGCCAACAACTTAATCACGAAGTTAAGTGGAACACAATTTACGGTACTCATGATATCTTCACTCCAATTCGCTATTCAAACTATCCAGTTGAATTAATTTAAGTACCGTAAAGATTATTTTAAGCAACTTAAATAGAATTCGAATCTTGCAAAAAATTTATTGCTGTTCATCTGTACATCAGAGTGATTTATTAACTTTTTTTTTTACCAAATTAGCTCTTCAATCATCCTAGTAACATAGTTACATCATTAATAAAAGAATAGAATTCAACTTATTTTTCCAACCCAAAATGGCCTGTTGAATTAATTTAACACTCCAAGTAGTTCATAGACGAGATATCTCGCCCATCGATATCTGACGAATTTTACTATTGATGAGGTATCATGCCATCAGGATAGTGTCGATTTTTTTTATAACGGTGTCCGGATTTGTTTGTTCCAGTTGCGAGATATCTCACCCCTCTGCTAAGAGCACGCTTACAGAAAATCTTAATCTGTTCTTTAGAATTGGGTTTGTTGATTGGTTGGGCTTTTTACGCTGCCAGGACAATATTTGGCCAAGTAGTGCTAAATGCAAGACGAATGTGAATTTTGATTTCAAAAGACTTGTTTCAAGCGGATATCCTAGGTTGAATTGGTGCCAATGATTTGGGTGCCTCAAAAGTGACAGAAAAGGAATTAGTTTTAAAAAATATTTGTTTCCTGTTTAGTATTAATTTTAGTTTCACAATCGATTTTGCGTTTAACGTGTGGTTTTACACGACATTAAATTAAAATGCGTTTATTAATGCACAAAGCTTTAATTTTTCATTTTCTTCAAGGGAAGTTTTTCTCACCTCCTCAAGACCTCGATTCAACCCTCCCCCCCAAAAAAAAAAAAAAAACTGCGATATATCTAGGAGTTTCTGTACTAGCAATAGTACTAGTACTACTTGATACTAGTGATATAGTACCACTTGATGCTAGTGATTACTAATACTACTTGATGCTAGTGATACTAATACTACTTGCTACTAGTGATACTAGTACTACTTGATTCGGTGACACAGTACTACTTAATGCTAGTAATACTTGATACTCACAATATTTAATAACAGTACTACTCGTTACTATTAGTACTTGATGCTAGTGAAATAGTGAAACTCACCAATATATATATATATATATATATATATATATTTATTTCCCCCTTAAATAAGAGGAAATTCAAGAAATAAAAACCAAAAGGAATTTATTGAAAACGAAAGTGTTGGTGGATCAGGGCGTCATCAGGGAGGAGCCTGACCCATGCAACACAAAATGGTGTTTTCTTCGAATATGAGCCGCAAAATGCTAATAAATTGCTCATATACTCCCCCAAACACCATTAAAAGCAAATATACAAAAAAAATTGAAATAAGAAAATTTAAAACAAACCTGCAGCAGCAGTCGGGAGACCGGCAATACCAAGCCAGAAGATCGCATCAAATGCCGCTACTCACTTAGTTCAACAAACCACCAACTCAAATGACTCAGAGTAAATGACGAAATAGAAATAGTCATCGGTGGCGTAATTGTTGATAATAATAAATCAGCTTCATCTTACTTTATTAATTTTCTTGAAGGATTTATTTGTGAGAAGTGAGTTTTATGGAAATAACATATTAAAAATATAATAATAATAACACACTGACAGAGGAGTGCGCAAAAGCTGCAACTACCTCTGAAAGGTAAATATTTATTACAAACACAAAAGTTATTTTAAAAATATAAAAATAAAACACATGCTTTTTATTTTTATTTTGATCTTTCATTAAATTACGTATTTGAATGATATATATATATATATATATATATATATATATATATATATATATATATATTATAATAGAAATCCTCGTTACTATTAGTATTTGATACTAGTGATACTGGTAATACTTAATACTAGTGACTATTACTACTTGATACTAGAGCTGCTTAAAACTAGTGATGCTGGGATTGATATCAGTGATAGTAATACTACTTGATAAACGTACTACTCTATACTAGTACTAGATAAAAATATTTGCGACGTACTAGTTTTACTCGGTACAATACTACTTGATAATAGTGTGTACTACTCAATATTAATACTAATTTATAATACTATTTCTCGATAACACTTGATACTAGTGAGGCTAGAAAGAAACTTAATCCTACTTGATATTATTTTAGTAATATTTCACTAATTGAAATACTCTTAATATTTTTGATTAGTTAACTATGATAAAGTGTGTTAAATATCACATATTTTGATCTCCAGAACAAGCGAAGTGGTGAAAAAGTTGATTGGCGCCAGACTGGACCCTTGGCGCCTCTAATCTTGGTAGAGGGGCAACCCTGGATTAAAGAGGCAGTTTCTGGAGGCCGCAGATATTGCAGGGGATTACCCGATTTCTTCCACTATCGCTTCGGGACGTTCCATCACTTGGTTGGTTGGTCAGCTGTTAGAATCATCATCCTCTTTGCCTCGATCATCCCTCAGTTGCTCTGGAGCTTCTTTTCGCCACCATTTTCCCTCCCGGCCTCCAATTGAGGGAGGAATGATGCGGATGGAGAGCTTCCTTCAGGAGAAGGGAACTCGGCGGGGGAGAGTAAAGGAAAGAAAAAAGATTATGACGCGGTTATGTTTCACCTACTCTCAAGAAGAGGGAGATAACAGACGAACTGAGCGTTACCGGCTGCGTTGGGATGACTGAGGAATTGGAAAGTCTATAATTGTATTCGGAGTAGAATTGTAAAGATAAGTTTTGTCTTTACGCTAAAAGTAATTTATAATCTACAGTCAAATTCAAAGCCCCCAATTGAGTGCTTTCTTCAAGCGAAGTGGATTTGGTGTGACGGGTAAAGGACACAAAAAAAAAGATTACCGACGCTGTTTTGTTCCATTTATTCTTAAGAGGCTGATGATGATGATGATGATGTCGTGTCTACGACGAGTCTTGTTCAAATGGTGCCATGAGCAATTATCACAGCTCTGGCAATCTCCACTATATTGTCCTCGTACAGGTTCGGTTCCGAGAAAAGGACCCCGACTTTAAATAGATCCGCAATTATTGCTGGACAATCGAAAATGTGAGCTGATGTTAACTCCCTATCTGGGCAGTTATTACACTTTCTGTAAGATCTATTACCCTCGCTGTCAATCTACATTTCTCTGTAATGACCTGTTCTTAACCTGGCTATGGTTTTAGTAATTAGTCTATCCTCATTGATATTACAAAGCTGATGCTTAATTGGGATCGAAGGTTCTCTCCATTTGAAGTTAGATAGGGCATTTGCGTCCAGCAGGGTGACATTCACATTGTCCTCATTGTTTAGATTTCTAGCCTCATTTGCTAGTTGGTCTGCAGTTTCGATGCCTGATATATTAACGTGTGTGGGCTACCACTGGAGTGTGCAGATCTTTCCCAAATGTTCAATTTCTCTTAGGTGGGGGCATATTCTGCTGATGATCGAGGAGTCTCTTTTTAGTATTGCTTGTAGGGTAGCTCTTGAGTCACAGAAAATAACTACACCCTCAGCCTGCTCAGAAGCAGGAAGGGTTTTATACAGGTCAAGTGCCTCTACAATAGCTAGAAGTTCGCAAGTGAAGTTGGACGCAATAGTTCCTGGACCAATTTTTCGTTGATGAACTGTATCACTTAGAGCTCTACACACAGTTCTACATATAAATACTTTTAAAAGGGTGTGGGTGTATGTATATATTCTTTCTCTATACAAATCGACACCGTTTGACCAATCCACACCAAATTTGGAACACTTATACTTTAGAACACTGTGGAAAATATACGCTATTTCTTTCCTGGCTTCAGACCAATCTGTAGCCATGCAAATTGGCACACGGGTAGTTGTAAAAGTGCCCATCGAAGTCTATCGAAGCCCATCGAAGTTTGTTTCTCTGCAATAAATGAACACGGACAAAGAAACACGTTTTACAGCGTGTATGAATGAGTTAATACAGGGATAATTTTAGCTGTCGCGGTCACATTTAAAACCTGAACAACGCCGTGTTATTCAACTAGTAACAGATAAAATGAACGTTACCAACTGTGTTGCGACTAGTGAGGAATTTGGAAGGCCATAAATGTCGTAGAGAAAGGAATAATTTTCGAAGTCCAATTTTCAAGATAGGTTTTGCTTTAACAGAGTAAAATAAATTTACGATCTACATTTAAACTCAAATCGGCCTATTGAGTTTTTCTTCAAGAGAAAAAAGGGATTCGGTGGGGAGTGTAAATGAACGAAAACGATTATGAATGAGGTTGTTGCACCAAGTATAATATAAGTTGATAACAGACGAGCTGTACGTTATAGGCTAAGTGAGAAATTTTAAAAGTTGTAATTGTATTTAAAAAAATTTTCAAGCTCTATTTTGCATTTAAGATGTATCCAAACAAAAACAAACCGAAAGCTAATTCCTAATTACTACTCAAAAAGCAGTTGCTGTATCTCAGTATGAAAAATGATACACAAAGAAGAGTTAATTGATTATAATTAAACCTTTTAGTGTCCATCCATGGATAAATATTACCCTTTCTTTAACTACACGTCGTTCATAGTAAAAAAAAATCAGAGGTATCATTCAATGCGGAATAACGTTTTCTATTATTTTTATGTATAAATTTGCTTAGAGAGGGTCGTCTTTATATTAAACTGCATACCAATTTAATACTCACAAGACAACACGCAACGTTCAAGTTAATTTCTATTCTGTATATATAATAATTTATACAGAATAATACGTGTCATTTGTTCTAAACGAGTATGGATTATGAATATGAAAAATTTGGAGCACCCAATGTTAAATTAACTTCCCAGAATTTTATTTATATTTTACAAAATAATCTTTGTAACACGCTGAAACTTTTGAAGCTACTCTTAAAGGAGAAAAAAAATCTCCACCATATGTTTAACTTTTAAGTTAACATTTTAATGTACTATATTTGTTATAAAATTAGCATTCGAAAAGATTGTGAACAGTAAAAAAATTCAAATATGAGAACACCCATCACTAATTATGAAACACTAATAATAAAACATTATAGGACAATATAATAATACTTATCACCAATTTGAAAGATAATGAATAGGGACAAAATATATATATATATGAGAACAACCATTACCAATTTAGAAAAATATGAATAGCAGCAAAAATATTAATATGACAATATCCATCAGCAATTATAAAAGTTAGGGTTTGAAAGAGAATACATATATACGAACACTCACCCCAATTTGAATAAAAACGAATAGCAGCATATGACAACACCCATCACCAATTCGAAAGGATTATGAAAAGTGACAAAATATATGTATGAGAACACCTATCACCAATTTGAAAAGGATGATGGTAATGGTAATGGTAATTTTAGTTAACGTCGTACTAGAGCTACACAACGGGCTATTGACGACGGCCCGGGATCAGTCCCTTAAGGGACAGATCCGAGGACAATACCTCGTAATTTTGAACCACGGTCAGATGACGAAGCAACACCTGAGCTGGTACACCACTCTCCAAACTTCCACGCCTACCCATCTTGAGGACTTTCGGCCACGACAGATTTAAGGTGCACCATCCGCCTCTGCACCATGCGCTTACAAACATCCATTCCCGGACCCGGATTCGAACCAGGAAACCTTCCGATCTAGAGCTTAACATCTTAACTACTATACCGGTTGGTCGACATTGAAAAGGATGAATAACAGCAAAATATAAATTAATTTAACAACATCTATCAACAATTAGAAAAATTACGGTTTTGAAAGGGAATACATGTATCAGAATACCGACGCCAATTTGAAAAATATGAATAGTAGCAAAATGTATACATATGAGAACGGACATCACCAATTCGAAAGGAGTATAAACAACGACAAAATATAGATACGAGAACACCTATCACCAATTAGAAAAAAGTAAGAATAGCAAATGAGAATACATATATAAAAACACCAATCACCAATTCGAAAAGATTATTAATTACGATAAAATATATATGTGAGACCACATATCACCAATTAGAAAAATTATGAATAGCAACAAAATATGTAGTAATATCGAAATCCCATCACCGATTGACAGTTTCCCAACATACGACGTAACGAAATCAGCACTTAACCATCTCGACGATTCCTCTCCTCCCCTACACAGGAGAACCCCAACAAGGGCCTGACTTCAATTTAATTAATCGGTTTTAGACCCTCCACCTCAACACCTATTTGACTCTCCCCTTCCCCCTCGCGATTTAAATGAAAGCAGCTCGACCATCAAACCGCAGAAGGTAGGCGCTCGTTTGGGGGCCCCTTTTTCCATCAAATGCCCCCTCCCTGAGTTCTCGATAGGCCCCAGAAGACCAGAGGAACTGGGTTCAATCCAGTCACCATCTGTTAGGATTAATAAAAGGAGGAGGGTTACCAGAACTGGCGAACAGCGCTTGTATTGAGGTTTCTGGTGAGATATTTTGAATGATTTGCCAGCCAACTCTAGAAATGGATATATCGCACCCCGGCTAGAAAAATGACACAGCTCAAAATTGCAAAATTTGAGAAACATCCACTTAAAGGATACTATAAAACGAATGTTGAAATAATATAAGCTTCTTTTAAATTTTAGGTAAGAATTTATGTTGGTAACTTCTATTATATTCTATAGAATAGTAATATAACAAGATGTGGCACATCATACATATTTTTCAATGACATAACATCAAAATTTTTATTTTTTGACTTGTTCCCGCCGGGGTACGATATATCCTTAAGGGATAAAAAAATGGTGGCTCTTGGTAATTGAAGTTTACGTCTAGAGTTAATATTCGTTTTCAATAAATAGGGTTATAGAAGTTGATTTAACATAAACATATCTTTTACACAGCGGAGTCAACCATACATTTAAAACACTGTATTCTTGGTCGAAAACCAACGCGAAAAATGATTCGTCCGTTATGGATTGAACGTGTTTGCCTAAGATATTCATGTCGAAAATTTAAAACCGTCCCTTTTAGGTCATGGAACTCTCTAAGTAGTTTCGACGAGATACTTTGCCCATCAAGATTTAACCATTTTTTGCAAATATTTCGCTACCAAAATATTAGGGTAGGTGTTCCAACTATCGCCTACCCTAACTATTTATCTTTATCTCAGCCTCCTAGATTGGGAAATCAAACTGGAAGCTAAATTAATAACATTAAGATTTATCCTCCTTTGATTTACAGAGATCCTATACCTTCTTTACCTATATAAGTTTAAGTTAACTAATAAAACTTCAAAAAGTTTCCCAAGATAATTGTCAAGAGTGGGTTCCGTATATCGCCTACCTTTGTTCCGATTACCACCCACCAGGCGAAAGGAGGAGCTACTATTCAAAACGAGTTGCTAGTAGAGCATGTATACCTACCTTTAGTATTTAATGTACTTTCAAAAGAAATTATGATTTGGAAACACTAACCTGGATATTCCCTGAATGGATTGGAGACAAAAAAATGATCATAGCCTCCAATACTTCAGATGCAATAGTGTTGTTGATATAACTGATAGGAAGCGTGCCAGTGGTGCTACGTCTGGTAAAACCCTAGACCGTCAAGTTAACTACATAAACTCATAGATGTAGCGCATAGTAGCTTGCAAACACGAGTAGGCGATACTAAGCCAATATATCATCCACAAATATTCAGTCAGTTTTGCAAATAACAAGACACCTCGTCGAGACAACCACAAAATTTGTTTTTTAAAATTTTTTGTTACTTATATCTATATTTTTTAGTGTTCCTGGTGTTGTTGTAGCTAAGAAGAAATCTAGACGTACAAAAATTAAACGCTAGACGGAAATAAGCCTCCCAACGCGCGTATCAAGTTAATAGCTCTAGTTACTCACGTGAGCAGTCCAATCGAAATATGGACACTTTTTTTGGGTTGATTTGTAACAAAGATTTACGAGATACTTATTTTTTAACTGTCCATTCTGATCACTCTGCACTACACGTAGCTATTACTTGTATGTTTGAGTTATTTTCACCTCGAACTGATCTTTAAATGGCAGTAAGAAGGCATACTACTCAGGTTTTCAAATTGTGCGTTGCGGCTCCCAAGCGGATGTTTAAGTACTTTGTTAATTATTTTGTACCGCAGATATGTGATATTGCATAATATAAAATCAAGAAAAACAATTCGTGGCTGTTAAGATTGTTCAATAATTTTGATTTGCTATAAATATAAAAGTGTTTTGGACTATTTTCTGAATGTGTCGTCCTTCCGGAAACAGCAGGTCTGGACTATTTTTCATCATAAAAATATCAAGTATGTGTTCCTTAGTGGTAGTTTTGACTCTTACAATATTTTCTTTGCCTACTTATTCACAGACGTTAGTGGAAGCTTTATTTATTTTTGTTTATTGAATTGATACATTTAATCACAGTGAAAGTAGTTCAAATGTTTAAATGAATTTAATTGAGTTCTTTATATAAAGGTGCAAATAAGGTTTACGTTTAAGTATGGGTGTAAAAGGAAATTTTAAAAAAGCTGCCAGGATATGGTAACTGTAAAGAAATGCACAAACGTGACTCTGATTATTTTTTTAGCACCAACACATGCCCTTCAAATCGGATTAGATATTAAAAGAGCCCTTATGTTTGCAGACCCATGGTATGTGACAATCTTGTTTTTTAGCACTAGCGGAATACAATTTTACAGAGATTTATATTAGCTACAGTATCTACTCGATCTTATATCTCTAGTGAGGTGTTTATATCACCTCTTGTGAGGCGAAATATATTAATTACTGTATTTTCTAGATCCTACACTTCTAGTGAGGTGTTTTTAATTTATTTCCAATTATGATTGCTGACGAAAACACCTCTTCCGCATTTGACTTCCCAACTCCCGTTATTGAAATCTTTGCAAACTAGACCAGTACACGAACATAATCATTACGCCGAGTGCAATACATTTAAAAAACTTTAGGTTGAGAGTGCATTGCCAAATTCCTAATGTTTACAGCCAAAATTAACTATCAACAAAAATAACTCGAAAACTATCAATTGAGTTTACATAAGCTAATTGGGACTTCGGTGTAGTTTGGAGATTGTACTAGTGATACTAGTCAGCTTTTAAATTGCTGAAATTACAGATACGATAAAATCCAAAGCAATGCTCCTCGTAATTTGATGAGTGAATTGTAAGGAAGAAAGCCAATTAACTGAGATGGTAGAAAACTGAAAATTACTTTTCAATTTACAAACAGTAAACATAGAAATTACGGTAACGTGAAGTGTTAAGTGAAATAAATATAAGAGTGCGAAAAGTCCATTTCATCTTTGGTCAGGGATATGCTGTGAATTCTCAACTCCAAATCTGAACATAGACATCACGAAAGGGAATGGTTTGTCATGTAGTTTAAAAGTTCTTTTCTGAAATTGGCGTGACGGTGTTATGGATGACAACTGGGCACGACCACCTTGCTGCATACCAGCACAGGATCCATGTCTTGCCCTCCCTACAATTCCTACTATGTGGTCAGGGTGTCATGGATGCTTCCTACATGCATCAGTGGCTCAGTTGAGCAGCATCACCAACGTCACCAAACTGTACAATAGCCAAGGATATGCATTGGATAGCAAGCAAGCAACATGTGTGAAAAAAGAAAAATATTCAATCGATTAAATAAAATGTTTATTTTTCTAAGATATTTAAATACTACACACATTAACTATCAGTGTTAACCTGGACAGTGTTTGGCTTTTAATATAACTTGAATTTTAAGTTAAGAATACTTGAAAGGAGATTTTCTCGTCTCAGTTATCTCTAAAATTTTATATTACTTCCAAATGAAATCATTGCACTCACGCAATTCAATGAAAATATTTTCTTACAGATGCGCTCTTTAAAGAGGTTTTTGAATTTTGTTCTACCAGCCTTTGTCTACAATTAACAAGACAATCACGTGGTATTCTTTAGATTTTGTATACCGTAACCAAATGTCGTCGTTGGAACAGTTCACTTAAAAATTGAAGAGTTAGTAACCCTTCTGGGTTGACTCGAAGAAGTGTCTGGTCATTAGAAAAACTGACCAGATTTTCAAAGAAGATATATTTTGTCATTAGTATTAAAAGGATCATATCTTGATCTCACCATAAAAGAAATCAGCGATATCTTTATAAAAAGATATTTCGTCTTTTGCAAAATTGGGCAGATCTCAATGGACGAGGTCTGTCTAAAAAGTATCCGACCTTTGGCCGGGAAAAATATCTTTCTTACATGACGGGATTGGGACCCTAATACCCTTAAAAGTAGGCCCCTTGCGCCTCCACACATTTAGTGCACTGTGCCCTGCTGAAAACACTTCTGGAAGGCTTCTTTTGGAATGGTGTTCAACTCCGCCGTCGCGTTTTGAATGATCTCTTCTCTACTCTCTCAAAATGGGATCCTTTCAATGGCGTCTTCAATTTCGGAAACAACCAGAAATCTTAAGGAGCCATGTCTGGAGAGTAGGGAGGTTGGCGAACGACTGGAATTACATGTTTCGACAAGAAAGTCTGAATCAGGTGCGATGAATGAGATGGAGCATTGTCATGATGCAACTGTCAGTTTTTCGCCGTCCAGAGGTCTCGTCTTTTCAGCCCGCGAAGAACTTCTTGATTGTACTATTTAGTCATTGTTTGTCCTTCCGGTGCGTATTCGTGATGCAAAATTCCACGGATATCAAAGAACCCTCCTAGAATACCGGTCACTCTTCACCTATGTGCAGCCATTTTTCAATCGGTTGAATACTCCTTAATTTGTATTACCCCCATGGCATCGTCTCCAAACACCTCCTGAATCTTACAAATTGTTTCGCTTTTAGAATAACCAAGCTTTTGACAAAATTGGATGCAGTACCTTTGCTTAACTCTTTCAGCCATCGTGAGAGAAATCAAAATCCGACGAACACTTATAACTGCACCTCAAACGGTGATCAGCAGGCAACGACTGGCACACTGGAACGCGGAAAAAAAATTCAATCATGGGCATTAAGTTGTCTTCTTCCAATGCGCACAGTGACACCGCCTTAGTGTCGCTACTGTGCGCTTAAAAATTTAAGATAGGCTACTTTTTAGACAACCTTCGTATCACATCGAAACCACTTAGAGCAGGGCTCGAAATGCCCGGGTGCACATGAAAATACAACTGTGCACCTAATCTTTTTGCAGCCATTTTTTTTTTTTAATTTTTTTAACGTTAAAAAAAGTGGGTGGGGAACGTGTTTTATGTTATTTTGATGTTTGAACAAAATATTAGTATCGACCTCTCTCGCTCTAAAGGAACGTAATTAAAATTACTAAGTACACACTATGCAAAAACAAAATCTCTGGGTCGTAACGGGTTTATACAGGAGGAAGGTTTACTTGGTGTCACTGCTACCAGAACTTTCCGATGATCGACACCTTTTCCAGATGGTTCTGTTGAAGATACTGTCCCGACAGCCGAAGGAAGAACTTAGATCACTTGAACACCCGCGAACGATAGGCAACATCCCGCATTTCTGTAAACACTTCGTGTTTCAATAAAGTGTAAGACCATAGGAATTCTTGAGGATTGTCTAGTCACTGCGTATAGTAAACTAATATTTTCATTATTTATCTTTAAACTCAGATTTTATCTGCTTAAAATATAGTTTACTAGTTTATTTTTATTTGTTTTTTATTTATTTGTAAGTAATATTTTCGCAGACTAAAAAAAAATTGCTTAAATATTTTTATTTACTATCTACTACTAACCTATCTAAACATACTGAACTAATAAAGTAGTTTATATTAGGTTAATGCTCTTACATTACGTTTTTTTTTTAAATATACACCTAAAATATAATCTGTTCACCTAATTTAAAAACTTAGGTGCATAAAGTGCACCTGTATTAAAAAATCTATTTCGAGGCCTGACTTAGAGGGTTAATTTTTAAAACAAAATTGTGCAAATGAGACCTGTTAAGAAAACTGAGGGAGCTATAATTTTTAACTTTTCATTTTTGAGTAACTTAAAAATTAAAAAAATTTATTTTTCTTTTGGTGGAGTGATTCTCGGGTTATAAAAAGTCTAACCTAAACACGAACTTTGCGAAAACAATTCGATAATCTGCATAACTTGGCGAGTGAAAGGAAGTGGGGAGAGTTCGAAGTCAGTGGTAACCCCGGGATGGGTTTCGAGCGCAGTGAGGGACAGATGCCCCCCGCACGCACAATGCAAAATAGAATTTAACAACAAATAAGTGAGATCATCCCTAACACAGCCTGGATCAATCAACGCGTCACTCTGCTTCCCTGGTTTTCCCTGATACAGTTAACAGGTTCCCCCGGAATTAGCTGGATTCTCCACACTTGCTATCTAATGGGATTGGGGACGCTGAATCGAAAGAACTCTACCGACAGGCGATAGAAATCAAACGAATTTTGGAGGGCCTGAGGATAATGAAAGACGAATAGTACTTGCTCAACCCTCCAAGTGGTTAGAACGAGATATCTCGTTGATCAAAATCTAACCAATATTCGTAATTGTGATACCTGATCTAAAGGAATCTTGTCATCAAGATATTGTCGACGCTTTTATGATGATGAAACCGAGATCTGGTCAATTTTCTTCGAATGACCAGATATTTCTTACATTAAGATCTGACCAATTTTGCTGATGACAAAGTATATCGTCATAAAAATCTGATCAATTTTTCTAATGATGAGTTTTTCTAATATATTCAAAATATTGCTAACTTTTCAATGATGACGTGATCAGCATCTGGTAATCACTGTGCAATATTCACAACTACTGGTATTGTTTTCATCACCTTTGGGCTATACAGTCACTTTATTTAGACATGGTGGCTAATAATACCACATCTATTTGAGGTATGGTTCTTGTATAATGCATTACTTACTGTTTACCCCTACAAGAGGTTCGACGAGATATTTTGTCCATAGAAATCGGTCCAACTTTGCTAATGAAGATATATCTCGTCATCTAGAATGCTGATTATCAACTTGGTTGATTCACCTCACTGTGTACTTTGTGGCACCTCGCATATGACTGGGGAGCATCTCTTTAGTTGCCCCTCTCTTTCTAACGTCCGCTCCAGTGATGACTTTCGGGCCCTCACGCCTTCTGGAGCCACTTCGATTTTATACTGGACTGCAAGACGCCTCATGTCCAAAATGACGATGGCGGGCATAATTAAAAAAAAAAAGAACAAAAAAAGAATGCTGATTGAATTCTGAATCATGACTATATTGCCGTTTTTAGATGATGATGAGATCAAGTTCACATCAGTTTTCTAATAACTCGTCTATGACTATCTGCTAAGTTTTACTAATGACGAGAAACCTTGTCAAGACACTCACCAGAAGAGGTGAAAACTGTATGTTTTTGCGCATGTCTCCAGTTTCTAGAATATCAGTTTAGAGCAGCCGAACAGAAATCTGAATTGATATTACGCGGTTTGAAAACAGCATCAATAATAACTGAAATTTTACTGTAATGAATTTCAGAACAGTCCTTGAGGAGGTCTCAATAATTTTGTCAAGTTTGTAAAGATGGGATATAGCTGATCAAGTTACTCCAATCCGATATAAATGTCTTTGTAAGTAGTTATGTTCGGTAAAAAGTTGAAAGCAAGCGCCTCCAACAGCTCTGATCAAGGAATATGCACTGTCTTATTTTCTCTATACAACTCGAGGTAGTTTGAAGATCAAATTATTATTACAGACGAGTAAAAAAGCCCTTTGATATTACGTACAACTGTATTACAACCCTAGCCAACTGGCCAGCTTGTTTATTACCATGTTTATAAGTGACTTGGAATCCATTTTAACGTAGGTAGGTATTTTAATTAATGTCGCACTGGAGCTAAACAATTGGCGATGGTTCGGGATCAAACACGAAGAGTAAGACCCAAGAACAATACCACGTAATTTTCAACCAAGTTCAGATGACGAGGTCACAACTGAGCTGGAAACCTGCTGCAATCATAGAAGCAACTGGCGTAAAATTAATGCTTGAAATCACCTCGTCTTTCATCTCTCCTAAGAGCAAGAAGATAATATTAAATGTTTAATAACCACAGATATTTTGTGACAGCATATCCTTTAATTTTTTTACATTACAAAACACCTGATAAACAATGAAGCATAATACCAGATAAAAGCTACTGATTTTAGGAAGTTTTGCATTTTTAATTTCTTTTTTAATCTTGTTAAGAATATTTGTTACTTAGATATATGACTTGTATATTCTACCTCAACTAAGCAAAATTGCAAATTAAATCCTTCTCTTGAAATGTGCTGCAGCTTCTTGGTTTACCTGTTGAAATTTACAAGCTTCACTCCTACTCAACAAGGGTCAGAAAAGATGACAATCAGCAAAGCTTCCAAACACTAAATTCAGCTTAAATTTGCGTGTTACAATAGACACTATCTCATTGGCGTCAGAAAAACTGAAAATCACTCACACCACTAAACAAGATAACTGAGATTTACCGGTAAAGATCAAAACTCACCATATGAACTCAACAGGGATAAAATATACTGAAACACAATGACACCACCAAACACTTGAGGCAGTTAAGTTTGACTGTCGAAAAAAACACTGACTATATCAACTTAGCAGGTGTCAGAAAACCTGAAACATACTGGCACATACATTCAAAACAACTTAGATTTGACTGTTGAAATAGACACTCTTCGTATCAAATCAACAGGGATAAGGAAAGCTGAAACCCATTGACACTACCAAACACATAGGACAACTTAGTTTGCCTGTCGAAATCCTCACTGTCTATATCCACTTAGTAGGTGTCAGAAAACGTGGAACATACGGACAAATCTACTCAAAACAACTTATATTTACCTGTTGAAATAGACACTTCGTATCAAATCAACAGAGATTAGAAAAGTGAAATCCAAACACCACCTAGATCGCTAAACAACCGATATATGCCTGTCGAAATAGGCACACTCCGTAACAATTCAACAAGGGGTCAAAAAAACTGAAATCCACTAAACAACTTAGATTTGCTTGTAGAAATACACACTCCGTATCAACCGGAGGTCAGAAATACTGAAAAGCACTGACACGATCTAACACTCAAAACAGCTGAGGTACGTCTATCGAAATAGACACACTGTATCAACTCAACAGGGGTCAGAAAAGTTGAAACCCACTGAAGCATCCACTCAAAAATAAAACTTAGATTTGTCTGTAAACGTACGCACTCCGTATCAACTGAACAGAAGCTGAAAACCACTGACACCACCTAACACTCAAAACAGCTGAGATATGCCTATCGAAATAGACACACTCCGTATCAACTCAAGATGGGTGAGTAAAACTGAAACCCATTGACACATCCACTCAAAATATCTTAGATCTGCCTGTAGAAATACACACCCCGTATCAAGAGGGATCAGAAAAGTTGAAAACCACTGACAACACCTAACACTCAAAACAACTGATACATGCCTGTCTAAATAGACACGCTTCGTATCAACTGAACAAGGGTCAGAAAAGCTGAAACCCACTGGCACCACCAAACAACTGTCACCCAACCTGACAAACAGCACCGCTTGACTTACACAAGCAGAACGAAACATACACCCAAATCCCCGCTCTTGGAGCAATTTAGCGGACATTTCAATCGGTAGCCCCTCCTCGTTTATCACGGCTGCTCGAGCCATTTGCCGAGGAGGCCGAAACTTGCCGACCAATGGGAGGCCGCGCCACCGGCGCCCCGCCGCCTGTAGTGCGCTCTTCCCGGCACAACGCGCACGGCTCCGCCGGGAAAACAACCACCAGTGAAAGTCCGCTGCACCTGTATACATGGGGTGGACTCGGATGAGAAGTTGAGTGTTCAACCACGTGTTCTGAGTAACTGAGTACATTTTTGCGTGACAGATGTCAGAGCTGTGACATAAAAGGTGAGGGAGGTTTGTGTTTAATTGTTTTGTGTTTGTATTTGTGTATCGTACTTGTGTTTGCAATGGGGAACGTCTGGGAAAGGTTTTATATGGAGCGTGTATTAAAACATTTATAAGATCTTGCTGTTTTAAATCATTTAGTATCTGTCAGAGGAGATATTAGCTGCATCAATTTCTTTATGTGTAAGAGAGTTGTAAGTCTTGTTCATGAATAGCCTTGAAAAATAGCTAAAATTCATACAGAATTTTAGGGCCTATTAGTCCTCGTACAACAAACAATTAGCCAAACCAAATCATGAAAAATGATTTACAAACTTTTAAGTATCGTTTAGATTTTATTCTTCATTTTTTACCAGACATTGATTTTCATAACTGATACTATAATAAATAAAATCATATCTGGGAGAATTGAGATAGATTTTCGAGATTTGTTTAAACATGAAATATGTTTTAAGAAGTGATTTGATTTTAGGAGTTGATAACCAAATTTTTTCATTCTAAATTATTTAGATACTTTAAAGACATTTTTTAGTTTTAATGTATAACTTTTTTCAGAAACATTTGAAGATTTCATTTTTGTGATAAAGTAGTTAACGGTCATACAGAATACTTCAAAAACTATTTGGAATTTTTTGCATCAGACTATTTTGTACCTGTTGTAATTCTGGTAAAAACATTTCCCTCGGTAAAATGAAAACAAAAAGCACATAAGTTGTTCAGAATTCCAATACAGTTTATAGGTTTTTTATTTTTTAAAATACTAATTACTAAATACTAAAATAATAAATACTAATTGGATTTGTATGATTTGTCACTATAAGTTAGTCTATTCTACATAAATCATGATTGTCTGCAATTATAGTAAAAAGTACTAATCAATTTTTCTTTAGAAAACTTGGCCCATACGTGAATTCATAAAAAACGTTCTAGCTCTAAAAGCACTCTTTAGTGGTACTTTAAGAGTCTAGCTGTTTTAAAATCAGTTCAACACCTAGATAGAAAAATGAATAACAATACTCTACCTCTAGGGCTTTAAAATATTTCATAATAATTTTCCTAAAATAATGTCAACTCAATTGTTAAATATCAGGGAAATTGAATTACAATAGCATCTATTATTTGCAGAATTTAATTTCGAATAGAGTGGATATGAATAAAATCTGAGGACTGAGTTGGTATAATTGACCATTGACTAACATGTAACGTATTTAAATTAGTTTACTTCAGTTATAATTTCATTGAAGCTATGGTACTTTAAACTAATCACCAGCCTGAAATATAGTGAATCTTAGATTTTTGTGTTGTTATTCTTTTCGTCATTTAACCGTTGATTGGTCTTATATATCGTTCAAAGTCCAACTGTCACCAAACACGATTTTTGCAGTTTTGAATTATCAGTTTTTCAAAGGAAAATATTTTTTCCCAATTTGTGTGTGAATGGTTTTTGGACCATGCGTAATGAAATCCAAAATCGAGCAAATTATAGTGTTTCCTTGATTTTCTTGCTACTCTTTTTCCAATTTTGACCATATGATCTTGTAAATCGTATTATGTACTAATGTCAAAAGCGACAATTTTTGTCATTTTTGTTTGCATTTTCATTTTTTTAAAAGAAAATAATTTTCTATATTACAACGGTATTTAGATCTTGCGCCATTAAATCCCAAATTCTTATTTATAATGTCTCGTTTTGTGTTGGTAATTGATATAAAAAGAATAAAAGTATCATACTCGAATTCCTCAGATCAGATCAGAAATGGAAATTCTAAAATCTCTAAACAAAGTTATTAAAGTCAAAAATTTATAACTTTTAGAATAACCCTTTCACGAGCTTTAATTATTTTGAGATAATGGAGATTCGTTGTTTTGGTCTGTTAAGAAGACATTACGTACAGCGCTAGATTGTTTTAAACGTTTTTAAAAAACATGAAGCATCGCGAAATTAAGTTACTTAGGATCAGAATACTATTTGTTCAATATTAAATAAATTTAATAAACACTAAATTTCTCTTGAAAAGCAATGAAAGCGTGTAGTTATAGTTTGAATTCATCATATCTTTTCAGTTGGGAAATCAATTTTGTTTGAAATTATCGGAACTAATTAAAAATACATTCTGTGTCTTTTATAAACATTCATAAATTGGTGTCATGATTCATTCAAAGAAGAAATCTTCAAAATCACCAGAAGAAAGATTTTATAACTCTTCTGAAAGTGTTCTTAATACACAGACATATTTAACATGCATATTTTGTAGAAAGTATTAGAGTCGTAATACCAAACCGCTTTTTCTAAAAATGTTTTGCATATTACTCTTAGCGACCTGTATTTTAAAGTAAAATATTGTTTGCCATTACGAAAGCAATGAGAGCGTGTAATTATAATTTGGATTCATTCAATATAGTAAAAGCAAGACATTGATTAAAAATATTTAACATATAATATGGGAAAATCACACCCAACTTTTATCTGCATGAAATCTAAAACTTTCTGATTTTACTAGCACCGAAGAGTTTGTCGTTTTATGTTTCAAATGTTTTGCAAGTCGATTGTAGGATGATATTAAAATAGAAATAAATAAAATCAAATTTATATTTTCAAATAATAAATTTATTTTTATGATACAGGGTATACGAAAGTTCAACAAAAATTTTTTTTTGAGTGGTTTGAAAACAATCTATTCAGGAAATATGATTGTAGTAATATTATACTATCAATTTATTTCCTTTTTGATACTAATAGGAATGTAATTCAGTTGTGTTTCTAGAAAAATATTCTTTAAATTATTTCCTTTACACACAAAAGAATCATTGAAAGCTTTCAAGTCTAAAAAACCATTAATAAGATGAATGAAAATCTTTCTTTTTGTTCGTTAGTATAATATGCTTAAAACTGTAATTTTAGATCCCTTATACATAATACATTATGACATAGCAATAACATAATAACAATGTCACATTTAACACCTTTTGAATTGTAACCAAAATTTCATAGGTATCAGTCAGAGAGAAGATTTAAAATATCTGTCCCGTAAAAAGATCCGTTGGATTTTTTTATTGAATATTAAACTATACATATTAAAATGCAAGCAAGATGAGAAAAAAACACGGTTCACTATTTTCAAAAGCATTCTGTATTAGATTCAGTACAATAACTTTGACACGTTCTCTAATACTTTCATTCTTGCTCAGTTCTAAAATTGGGGTTACTTGAATTTTGAAGTCTTTGGTCCAAATGTGTTTTCAAAATCCTCAAAAATATTTTGTTTTCCTATCTGCTACAAGGTATTCACGGCAAGGGGAAAGGTCTATTTTATCAAAAATTGATAAAGTTAAAAATATCTTCAACTTATATATATATATAAACATTACATAAGCTTTATATTTTTATTAGCTTAATAAAAGGACAAGTGAGAACGATACTAGTTCTCTCTTGGCTTTGTTACACAGCTTTAAAGATCAAAAGTTGGGCAAGAAGTTAAAAAGTGAGCTGTGACAACAATATTCTAGAATAATGATATTTAAGACCGCATATATTTTTTCCCTTATTTACTTCTGAACTGATGATAGCGGACGTTTAGCCTCATCAAAGTATCTATAGACAAAAGTTTTATTATATCACCAATTTTGAGGAGTTAAAAGTTTTGCGCTTCACTAAGCTTTCAACCAATCTATTTTGATATGAATGCTCCAATGTAGTTGTGATGATATACGTATAAAGCTATTTATATTGTTATATTTTGAGATGAGGATGTGTGAGTATGTTCTGCTTTCGCACATCACTTTTCCAACTATTGTGCCATTGTATATTTAATTATTTTCTGATGATTTAATCATAAAAGAATCAATCAGAAGTCGTTAAAAGTATCAATAAAAGAATAATTATAAAAAACACTAGTGATAGGAGGATATCCTAGGTTCTTAGTTTGCATTAAATTGTTTAATCAATTAGGAATTTTATACAAGTACACAAAACGAACAGGGCAAAACTGCTTTACTCTAACAAGGAATACGTAAAACTGGATTTTTGTTTTATTGCTTTTTGTTATATATGAGACACTGATACTTTATTCCAAACTCGACAGTCCACATAAAAATATCACATCCAAACCCTTTAATTATCTCCCAGCTCTTGCGTTTATCCATCTTTCGTTTGGGCCAGATTGTTCAGCTGTATCTGGAGCTCTTTTTGAACGCGAACTGGAATCATAATTGTATATCCCAATCACTCTAAATCTGATCTTAGATATCATCCTATGATCCAAGAGCTTAACGACACTTTCTTAAACTTCACTCTTTCATAGCATCGTTCAATTAATTATAAAATTTTATATTATTTATGATGTGGATGGGGAACCCTGATTTCAATAAGTAGCTTCTAATTGAAACGACCCTTTCGTTTCGTGATACTTTTCGGATCTATAAATTATTTACTAACATTACCTCTGATAGCACTGTTGGAATAATAAATACAGAAAAAAGTAATCAATGCATAATGAATTATTTTTATTTGTAATTGGCAGCAATAAACACTTTAGGAAATTAGTATTAATCATTTTTTTATTGGATTATAACATTACAGTAAATTTACAAATCGGAAATAGTTCATGTATTACATTATTCATTCGCATGCAAGAATATAACAAGACATATTTGTTTAAAGTTGGGTTGCAGTAGTGTTGTATCCCTTGAACCATAATAACTCTCCCATTTCTACATTTTTGATTAAAATATTAATAGATTCTAATTGTGAAGTGAATTAGACCAACAAAGGCATTTCTTATAACGGTATGCGGTAACGTAAGATATTCTTTAATGTAAAATAATTGATGCAGCTTGTCCGCTTTAGGATCTTCCTCCATAAAACGACAATATCTAATCCAAATTAAAGTAAATAAAGGCTGGTAAAAAGTAGAAAAAGAAACCCTGTTGAAAGTGAGCTCGTTTAAAATTGTTTGAAGTTAGTTAAAATTTTCTTAATATTGAGAGCATAAAAGTCTACAAAACTATACATTGCGAAAGAAACACTGAGGCCCTAAATTTGTTTTGTTTTCTAAGTCTCATTCATTACAATCCTGAAGCTATATTAAATGTTAAACGCTATCTTAATATGCGATGTTCAACCTCGTTAAAAATTAATTTTAATTTGAGATCATTATTTTTCCAATTAATGTACACTGCTGGCCACCCAAATTCCAACACCAAGAAAGATATCACCAAGAGATATCACAACAAAATTTATTTTGTAGATAACATGTTGACCAAGTATCAAATGATTAAATTTACAGACTTCTGTGAAGTGTGGTTCCTGCTAAAATCAGTAGCCAGAGTAGCCGCCATTGTTGGAGATCACCGCTGCCACACGCCTCGGCATTGATTCAAATATACTTTGGATGTGTTCTTGGGGTACAGCAGGCCAAGCAGCTTCCACACTTTGCCAAAGTTGATCCGGTGTGGCAGCTGGGGATGTAATCTGGGTCAATCGTTGAGCAACCATGGACCACATGTTTTCTATCGGCGAAAGATCCTGAGAGCGAGCTGGCCAGGGAAGCAATTCAATATTGCGATTGACAAAGAACCCTTGGACAATGCGTGCCACGTGTGGTCGCTCATTATCCTGTTGAAATATGGCTATGGGCAAGCCCTAAAGGTAAGGAAGGACAACTGGCTCCAACACCTCGGAGATGTAGCTCGGCTGTTTAAAGTACTGGCAGTGCGTACTAGAGGAGTGCGAGAGTGATATCCAATACCTTCCCATATCATAATACCCGGTGCAGGACCAGTGTGGCGGTGCATAACGCAGCTGTTCAGCATCCTCTCTCCACGGTGTCTCCAGACTCGAATCCGACCATCGTGGTGTTGCAGACAGAAGCGTGACTCGTCAGTAAAGACAATTTCATTCCATTTTGCACATCCTTCTTTCATCGCACCATTGGCGGCGGAGACCACTCTGCTGTAAACGGCGTCGAATGGTACGCTCAGACACTGGATGATGCGTTACAGACTGAATGTACTGTGCTATGGTTCGTGATGTGGCTGAGCGATCCGTCACTACCATACGCACAATATGCCTGTCATCACGTGAAGTGGTGCACTGAGGTGGATGCGATCGAACACGTCGATCCGTCTTACCCTTCTGCATCCAACGATCACATATCCGTATTACAGTTGTATGGTTTCGTCCAATACGACTACCGATTTCCCTAAAATATAATCCACAATCTCTGTAGGCCACTATCCTTCCTCCGTCGAACTCGGATACTTGATCAAAAGATGATCGCTGTTTTCTACTAAACATAATTGATCGTTTTTTTTTTTAAACCACAAGAAAAACTAGAAACTTTTTTCCTAGAAACATATTTTTTTGAAAATACCATTTGGTAAGGGAAAATTATTGTAACCAACCTAATACGCACATTAGTTATTTCATTAAATGATCTATAATTTAATAATCTAAACGCGAATAACGAAATATTGGGAAATCTAGTTACTAAGTCTCATAGTTTTCAATTAGGTCGTCTTTATAATTCACGTAACTGTTATAAACGCAATAAAATTATCTTTGTTACACATATAGCGATTGATATACTAAAATTTACAATCTTAAAGCTTATCTAACCTTTCAAATTTATACAGTGTCAGTCCATAGAAAATCTGCTTGTGTTTATTTAGTATATATAGTGATGTATTCATGCATTGTTATACATTAACTGAATTTTTTAGTCTTAAAATTAATTAACATTTTGACTATATTTCTCTCGTCTATATTCTTCACACATGGATGTTCAATACAGTGCTTGGCTTTACAATTCCCCTTTTTAATTCGTGACACATTAATTTGTACAATAATTCAAACATAACTTATAGCCTTAATGTAAAACATTGCACCTTCTGAAGTAAAGTGACGTAATTCGAAAAAGTGAACTTCCTAGGACCACGTTTATTTCAAAATTTGAATTATGTAGAATTTTGCAATATTTTTATTCATAATTTGTTGACATGCAGTACCTGGTTAAATTTCTGCAGTTTATTAGAGATCGATAGCATATTTGATTAATTAAAAAAATAATGCATATTTCTTAGTTGTGAGCGCGTGCAAGCGATTTGAAAAACTAATTTTTATCGAACCGAAGATTTATTTTGTATTGCGCTTGGAGAAGGGGGGGGGGAAGCTTGTGTGTAAATTTTCATAAAATTATTATAATTGTTATACAAGAGCAAATAATTGAATAGTAAACTGTAATCATGTGTGTGATTAGAATGTGATAAAAATAAATTTGGAATTGAGGTACGTAGGTACTTTAGTTCACACTGGAGGAACACTACAGGCTATTTTCGATATTGAGAAGAATGAGAGACACAGTGAAAAAGAATGTGGATGGTTGCTTTTTATAATTTTGTATTGCCTTATAATTTTCTTAATCAACGTTTACCGTTTTAAAAAGCGTTGGTCTCCGTATATGCTATTAAAATGCCTATCTTAAACTATTTAATGCAATCGAACTAATTTTTAACCATTCAAAAAGTGAATAGATTGAGTATTCATCTCCATCGAAGATTAGGCACCGACAGCTGTGTTTCATATTTCTCGTGAAGGTATGAATTTATAGAAAGAAATTAAATTATTGTCGTCCTACCTTTAAAGTTTTTTTATGACCTGTTATACTTTCATACTCCTTACTATTGATGTAATATTTTTCCTCCGTTCTTATTTGGTCAATGTGTCATTTAGACATATGACTCATACTGCATTCTCATTCAAGTCGTTAAAACATAATAAAGCTGTAGAAATAATAATAATTATTGTTAATTATGACTAAATCTTTGCTAATGTCACGCATTGTTAAAGCAAATATAATGTTCAGATTCGTATATCATGTTCCATCCGCAAACGATTCTGCGATTGAGAAGTAACTATCCAAAACCTAAGATGGAGTCCTTAATGAGTAGTAGTCTGACTAAGCTAATATTTTTCATTTTAAGTCTAGTAAAAGGGGTTTTCAATAGATTTATTTTGTCTTTCAAGAATGTATGAATACAATTTGATTCAATAAAGTAGTTACTTATATCTAAATTATATCTTCATGATGATGGTTATGATTTCAATTTTTCATTTGTATCAAAAGGCAACAATCTACAGAAAAACTACAAAATGGTTCAAAGTTTAAGTGAAATTATTCTCATTGTTAATATATTTCTTCTCTGTATAATTACGTCCTAGAAAATATTAGTTTCTTATCAAAGCAGAGTACTTAGACTAAAGAAATTTAAATGCAATTTCTATTATTAGTTTTGTTCTGAGAAAAGTAGTGTGTCTAAAATCTGCATTTTTCACACAGGTGAGAAAAAAACAAATAGTTGTCCTTATGATTTGATTCTATTATTAGTATAAGCGTTTGGTTGTAACTATTATTCGATTACCTGATGACATAGATTTTGCCACCAGGTGGAAACCGCAAAATGCCACATATAGCAATACTAAAAGAAATAAAATAGAATTTTTGACGTACCACTATTTGCACTTTGAGTAACGATAGGTAAATTACTAACTCAATTAAGGTTTTGGTGCGATTTACTTCTATTGTTCATAATTCTTGGTCTTTATTCGTACTTGATATAGAATTCAACAAATCGTCCCTTTCGAGGTATTTCATAATGTACTCACTTTTGAGTCTTTTTACTGTCTATCTCTTTCCTGACATTCGCATCACATTCAATAACAACACTTCAGAACAAACATAAACTAGTTTATACTACCAGCACTAATGTGTCTGTTAATATAACTAAATTATGCTTGTTCGGGAGTGTTAGAAAAAATTATTATGCTCATAATTTTTACACAAGAAATTATTTTTCAAAAGCACTAATTAATTTCTCAAAAACACAAATAATAGAAAATTATTAATTAAACTTCTATCGACCATTCTGAAAAATGGTATTTATTTATATGCTTAAAAAATTTCTCTTTATTATAAGTTTATGAAGTTTTCGTTTTACTTTGTTATCGTTTTATTTAAAATGTGTTGGTATAATCTTAAAATTACAGAACAATTTGGAAATCATTGAAGAATATTCTGTCAATTTTCTCAACAATTCTGACCATTGACCTTATCTTTTAAGCACATACGATATTCTATTTTAAAAGTATTTGTGAAAATAAACGGTCCGCTGAAAATGCGTGTGTTGAAAACAGATTTGCAGTAAGCGTATTTCCATACGAAAACAATTAATGTGTGAGTGTAGTAATAAGAAACTATGTGATTGAAAGTATATATTCTATAATTTGAATCCGAAAACTGCTTATTTTCATTCTTTCATAATTTCAGCAAAGCGAATTTTCTCAATGTGAAGAAATTAATAAATTCAAGTAGGATGCATACTTTTAATTTACGCATCACGTGACATTTTCGTAACTGATATTAGTATATTATATTAAAGAATCTTTAAAAAATGTGTTCTACAGTTTCAGGTTAAGCCCAGATAAATATTGCTATGAAACTACAATATTTAATACATTTTCATTCGCTCTCGATGTACTATAATCAATGGATTCAAAAATTAACATTATGTTCATAAATAATATTTTTAACTAAAAACTACAATTAAATCGCAAAATATGTAAACATAAATTGTATAAAACTGACTTACAAATTTAAAACGACGTATAATTTTTTTTTATACTTTTTATTTACTATAGATTTTCTACTCCAGACTAAATAAATTCTTAATAAAAGATAAGTTTACGTATCTTATAATTCTTCGTATTTTGGTAAAGGTATATAATCGGGGGTGATTAATAAATGTTCTGATAACAACGGAAAGTGAAATGTGCTCTTTCGTTTTCTTAGTGCAAGACTAGACAACTTTCCTATATCTAATTTATACTTGAGTCGTTGATTTACTCACACGTAGTAAGCTATATAACAATTTAGTTTGAGTTTTATGGATCAAGAGCCCATATTTCACCAAGCTGGGCCACACACAAGACAGAAAATAAAAATTAAATGGGCATACACACAAAGGAGAAATGTATACAGGCACTTGTAAGAATAGATGTTCACAATTTTTGTAGCACCAGATGAGTCACTAAATTTTTTTTTACAGTAGAAACACACACAAAATCGTAGATACAAGAATACGATTCTGAAAAGATTTATATAAATATAAAAATGTTTTTCATGGCACCAAAATTGACCTAAATTAGGAACTTGTAAACAGACTTTTAACTATTCGGACATTGTAAGATGTACTGTCAAAAAGGCGATGTCATGAAATCACTTTAATGATGAGTGATGTAATTGGGTTTATACACAGTAACGTAGGAAATTCATAAATTGTGAATGCGAAACATCGATCTTTATTAATGGAGGGATATTTGCTTAAAAAAATCCACTTATTTCTTTTTATTTATGAGAAAAAACGCTCGTGCTTTATTAAAGCATAATTCTAAAAACACAATCGAGTCCTTGCCTTGATTTCCATATGCTTCTGCAACACTAATGAAATCGCTACTCCTCCTCCACCTCATTCTTGGATCCGAAATGGGCCTAATTTAGCCCTCAGCGCTCGCGGACACAAAACCTCCCTCTCGGTATTTAACCAAAACGCCACAAAAGACCATCCCCCTCTTAACTCGCCCGAAAGCGAACAATCAAAGCGGCCAACGAACCGTCGACTTGTGAACGAACAATTAACCTTTAAATTCCTCCGCTCTTCATCTTCCCCCTCTGACAATCACCTTCTCATCCTCAACCTCCCGTCCTCATCTTGAGCCTCCCGGAGGGAAATCGGCTAGTAACGCTTGTTTGGGTTCTCATTTTCCACTTGGCTGAATATCAGATGCACAGCTGCGTCATGCAGAGAAGCCTCCTCCACCCCCGGACGATTCCTTGGGAAGAGTTTGGACGCAATTGGTGGCAACAGATCCAGGAGTGGAAGCCATCAGCGGAAGCCCGGGAGCACCTGGTTTTGGTGGGGGGTCGATCCTGCTTCCGCCGGCGCGGGCCACGTCCTGATGGTTATTAGGGCCATGACAGACGGTCCAGTGGTCGGACGGTGGAGGTCAAGTGGTCACGCAGAATGGCTCCCAGTGCTGCCCATGGTAATGACGCGCTATGTGGAAAATGGAGGAAATAATCAATCAATTCAGGCGCTATAGCTCGTGAAGTTAAGTTGTGCATTAAGATTATGCTCGTGTTGATGAAGTGCTTTGGCTGTGGCTCAACTTTAGATGTAAGGACTAATTTGTTGCTTGAGATCTAATACGTTAAGGTGCTAATAGATATTTCAATTCGTAATGCAATGCTTCTATAGAGAGTTTTAACATAATGGGTGCCAATGGATTTCCAATTAACAATGCTAAAGATCCTTAGCTAATTTGAGTTTTAATATAATGGGTGCAATATATAGTCTGAATAGTAATTTCTTTGAGTTTTAATATAAGGGAGACCGGGAACTGTTGAAACATTTTCTACAAAATCGCTCTCTGTGACAACATTTTGATTTCAGCGTATTTGACAGTATGCCTTAATCGAACCTTAGTTGTCACTCTACAAATGGATGAGGTTATAGTGGCAGTATCTGCATTACAAAGACATCTAGAGGCATTTAAAAAAACACGGAACATGTTTCAACCGACCCCAATACTTGGGGCTGTTGTAACAGTTATTGGGGTCAGTTGTAACTCTGTAAGAATAATGAGAATTACTTTGTTACACTTCATTAGTACTTTCATACCTTGCATCATTCAGATCTGGCGTGTGTTCATTATCGTCTCCATAGAAGTTTGGCTGTTCATTCTAAATGGAAGGACTAATAGCCGGCTTAGGATTGTCATCTTCCGGTTTTGCTTCAATCGGATTTGGCCGGTCAGTCACTGGATAAAGGCCAATTTTCTTAAAACCAGCATGAATATTGGTCGGAGTGAGAGCTAATGGCATAGTAGTTGCCACAATACCATGTATGTTATATATACTTATAGTTTTATTTGGACGGTTCCGCATCCAAACGTCACACTGTGAATTTAGAGTTTTTAAATGGCTCATACACCGGTTCATCAAGTGGTTGAGACTTGTGTGAACACTGCCGCGGAAACGTGACGTACGATTCCGTTTTCTTAACAGAAATCCAGAACATTAATATGAATTTGAGATGAATCGTCTAACACAAATAATACTCTATGGGCAGTTAAAGAGTGTGTGTTTTTGAAAATACTTCAAAAGTATTACAAAACTTTCGTCTTGCATCTAACCTGAAGGGTTTGTAGTGTTTATCGGGGTCGGTTGAAGCGTTTCATCCTACCCCGGAAAAATTGTTACAACCGTACCTGGCACATCTTTTAGAAAATTTGCCTCCAAAATAAACAATTTACATAAAAAAGAATCACACCAATAGGAAATCCGCTAACCAAAGTTCTTTCGTAAAAAATAATACTAACCATAACTAGTATAGTTTTGGATTATAAAGCCAAATAACAGCAACAAATATACTTACTTTTGCACGCAAAAATACTACCCCTCTCATACACGTGTGATGCCCTCGAAGAACACCGAACAATAGCAGACATATTAAGATGCGAAAGTCACGTTCTTTCTCCTTCACTTTCCCCATTGCTAATTTCCCGCCTACTATTAACGTTGTTTCAACCGTACCCTGTTTTAACCGACCCCGGTCTTCCCTATTAAGGAGGAGTAATCGATATAGTCTTTATATAGTTTGTTTTAATATAATGAGGAGGAGTGTAATCAATTGTTTTTAAATAGTTTGTTACAATATAATGAGGAGGAGTGTAATTTATAGTCTAGATTGAGTTATAATATATTGGGGAGGGGTATAATTAATAGTCTAAATAGTTTGTTACAGTATAATGTGGAGGGGCGTCATCGATAGTCTTTAGATAGTTTGAGTTTTATATAATGAGTGTTACTAGATAACAGCCTGAATCGAAATGCCCAATGGTGCTTCACTTAGCATGAGTTTTAATATAATGGTTGCTATTGAGTAGTCTCATTTGCAATGTAAAAATTCCTTAGAAAGTTTGAGTTTTAATATACTAGAAGCTAATTGATAGTCTATTTCGTGAAGAAATGGTTTCTCAGATAGCTTAACTTCAATGGAATGGGTTTTAACACACGTTCGATTTTTAATGAAAAGGTGCTAATAGATTTTATGGGTGTTAATAAAATTATGTGTTAATGAGGATTCATTTAAAATGTATCTTTGAAAATGAATGTGGATTCATTTAAACTATATCTTTGAAAATGAATGTGGATTCATTTAAAATATATCCTTGAAAATGAATATGGTTCGACTGAAAATGATGATTCAGACGTTGCATTGCATTTCGTCAAGCATCCCTATAAAAAGATATGTTTGAAGAAATGTATTCAAGTTTGTCCCGTGATAAGAATAAAATATGATAAGGTCCGTTTTTACGACAACAGACAAAGGCATATTTTGTGGTTGGAGCCGTTAGCGAGGTAATAAAAGACAGTACTAATCCTTCTGCGTGAAAGTTTTCACTTCTGTATAGTTATAACACGATACGGGGTTTTTTAAAAACCAGATATGCAATGAGAGCAAACTTTCTAAAAGTTCTTTTTTACGCTAAAGATAAAGTAGGACACGAATCTCAAAAACTTCACTAATAATCTAGTAGGTGGCAATATTTCAAACATTATCTATAATTAAAGCAATCGGGTTCCATTAATCATAACGGATGAAAAACTCATCTGCACCATCGTCATAATGAAGTGAGACGAACAGAAGCAAAAAATGTCTACTTCCATCGCAAATGATAGAGGTAAAGTAATTTTCGTTTTATCTCGCCCTTATGAAAGATAACAATTATTTTACCTTTTGGTTCCAGCACTAATTCCTAGTTTTAATCGTAAAGGGTTGCTCTAATGATTGTGCAGTTAAATATCAGGTTGACAACTGCTCTTCGTATTAAAAAAGCACCTTTCAAAGGCAGTTAAAATTACGAACTTCAAAAGCATAAACTAATAGAATAATTTGAAAGGCATTTTATGATATAAAAAATGCACCTGTAATGTTCCAGCATATTTCGTAACATGGGATATCAATGCGTATATAGTTAAGCTTCAATTAGCCATCACTCTTTTAACCGTCACTCCGTAACAATGCCGCTCAGTATGCACTAGTGTTGCATATCCATGTAAACGATAAGCCACTTATTCTGTTTCTTACACTTTGTTGTGAGAGGAGTGGCGACAGGAAGCTAGAAAAAATAGAACTGTTCGTATTTTTTTGGATTGTGAGTTATTCAACTGAGTGGTGATTGTAAATAGTTGAGATATGCATATAAAATGTAAATAAATTATTAAAGAAATTTCTTGGCTGTTAATTCATGAGAGCCGTCTCATTTTATTTATAACAAATTAGTGTTACTATAGTTCGCTGTCTTTAGCGACAACTAGCACCAAAGAACAAAAGAAAATGACACACTATTTAAAATTTGAATACGTATGTACGTCTATAAAGCGTAAGTTCATGTAACAGTATATACTATACTGCACTGAGTGTAAATTATATATTGTTTATGTCTGTAAAATAAAATACACGTATCTACAGTGTATTTCCAGTTCGTAAAGTGCATATTTTATCATTTTTTCATATGCAAGGGATGGGGTTGAGTCGTTTGGTTTTTCTGTCATCCGTCTATTCGGTTAATCGCCATGGTCTTGGTCCCGATCTTGATGGTTAATCTAAGTTTCACTGTATAACAGAAAAATTGTCAAATTTTTTATAACCGCCTAGGAATTCGACGACGTACCTTGTCCAAGATCTAGATTTTGCTAAGAACGAGATATCTCGTCCATCTATATCGGGGCAGTTTTATTAATGATGGGATACTTCGCCGACAGAACTGCCCTTTTACTGCCCAAGGAATGGAGATCCGAGAAGGATAAACAAATTGTGTCTTGCCAGATCTGGTGACATCGTGGAACAAGTTTTTTCACAAAAATCTGTAAACTGCAAGACAGTTTTCAATTCAAAGATAGTGGTTCAAAATTACGAGGAACTGTCCTAGGATCTTTCCCTTCGGGACTGATTCCAGGACCGTAACTAATAACCCGTTGGTTGCATGCAAGCTTATTATACAAAGATTTGCAATCCTTACGTACAGTCGCGGAAAATAAGGAACCACCCTTTCTTTCAAACGCTGTTCATAGTAGAGCAAATTCAAAGATATTAAATACAAAATAACGTCTTCTATAAATTGTTGCAAAAAATGCATTCGGGCCATCTTCAAACAAATTATGCACAAACAATAAAACTTCCAATATAAACACCATATTTTGATGCCATAATCAGAATTTGCATCGTTAAATTAGTCAAAGTATGAAACTTCGTGACTTTACTAACTTCATATTGGGAGTTATTCAGTGTCAAATGTTTTGTCAATTTCAAGGATTATCTCTACATTGAAAATTGGTATTCGTAGATAGAGATTAGTAGTAGTTATTCAAGAACAGTTCATTTGAGGTTGACTGAAAAAAATATAGAAGAAACCTGATAAGGAATGTTCCTTATTGGCATAATAGTTTGCAAATACGAAAATTCAAGTAAAAATTCATGCATCAAAAACACCTATCAATAATTAGTTAATACATACAATCGAACTGATATTACAATCGTCCAAAAAGTGAAAAGAGTGAGTCATTCAATTGATCATTGATTAGTAGAGTTCATCTATACTACACATAACTGGTAAAAGCCAATGCATTTTAGATTACATAAAAGAAATTTGGACGATTTTCAAAAATTCAAACATTTTTCGGGTTTGTCAGACGTTTTTAAATTTTTGGTTGGCCCCTTAAAATCACCATGATAAATAATACTTATTGTAGTTCTAAACTTAAAAATATTGGAATGATCTAAAATATGGCATTATGATATTAGATGTCCTTCTGAATCGATTACCATTAAAATATGATAAGATATCAATTCATAATTTTTTCTATTATTAATTTAATAATTATTATTGCATACTAAAAATTGTTTTTTAAATAAAATATTGGAGTGGATTTTCTTTAAATTCTTTAACAGTAACATGGTACCAAATATCATCGATATAGAAATACTATTTAGGAATATATACATAAAGTCTGAGAAACTGATTTAACATTAGGGGATCATGTATTTCTGCTATCTGTATTCGTAAAGTAGGATTTGTTTTCAAAATCGTCCGAAATTGAAATGGCGATGAATAGCCATTTGAGGTATCCCCAATCTTTCTTCATGATTTACTGCAATCACAGGAGGAAGCACCCTAATGAGCAGTCAGATAGGTTAAACTCAATGAATGAAAAAGTGATCAACGTGGTTTCCTTTTGTTTTTAATACTAATTCATCAGGCAAAAACAAAGAAGGATTTTTAAAGAGCCTAATGACACACAAAGGAGGTGGCCATATTTCTTCTTCAATCCATATGCAAAGGCGCCCTCTAGTGGTGACTGATTTTAACAAGTAGGATAACGTGAGTAAAATATATATTTAATGGGCTTAGTGGTACTTTTTCAATACATTTGACAGAAGTTTCTTCTCATTGTTTTCATTTTGTTCTAGAAGCTATTCTGTGATTATGTTATCACTTATTCCTCAAGATCTAGCTAAACAGTTTGAAAAGATATTTTTAATGTTGCGCCGCGGCACAGTTGTGTGACTTACGGATGATGAAAAGGCTTAATTCTCTGAAGATCTTACACACACATATTAGATATGTTTCCAGCATAACTTCCAAGCAGGTGTGACGTTCTTGACTAATATAATATTTAAAACTTTTATTTTGAATCAATGGATGGTGGCTTTTATTCCTCATGTGTGTGCGGAAAAAAAGCAATACTTCACTTCGCCAGAATCTCGCAATGGCGTAATAATTATTTCATTTCAACCTTTTCATTTTAAACTTTTGTCAAGTTCACCAATAATTTCACGCAATACCAATTTTCATACAACTGAAGATTTTTTTTTTCCCGCAAAGTATTATAAATAAATTGTATCAAATTGATTTTGGAATGACAAAAATGGTATGTAGTTTCTTTCGGAGTTTTTTGTAAATCAATCGAAATTGCTCCTGATTATCTATCAGATCGGCAAAGAAAGTAATAAATTTTAGATGGAAGAGGTTGAAAACAACTGAGCTAGACCAAGTCTATGACGCACCTTGTCCTCTCTTGGACATTGCGCCCTATGACCCCCAACATCCAATCCAAGTCTGAGTCCGAACATACTCAAATTATACACCTTAATTAATTTAGATGACATTTTAGCTTTCGTTTATTGGAAATAACAGTCTTTTTTAGCATAGAGAATATGACAGCTATGTTTTACAAACTGAAAATATAACATTTAGAATTTATACTATGTAGTTGCAATGTTTTCGTACGTCTGTTATACTAGCTATAACATAGAGTTCGTTTAGCTTCCTAACCAGTGAATGCATTAAGGCCATCGTTAAATAAACCTTGATTGGACAGCTAATTTGTATTAAAGGACTTTTTATAGGAGATATAACAACATTGTGAGAAACTTATATAAAGGTTGTAAATAACAATGCAATTTAGGACCATAGCCTTAAAAAATAATTCTATTAAGTGTAATACCTTATATTAATTTGATTAAGTGTTGTTATGAATCGTAGCTTACCCGAAAGATGTGAATTAAAATAAGTGCATATTTGAACTATGCAAAAAAATTTGCAAATTAGACTTTATCCAGCACCGCAAAGCAAATTCCGAAAGCAACTGGGAACCCTAAATTTTCTTTCCTTTACTCATTAAAACCTGCTGCAGCCTTTCCTTTCACCCAAAAACCTTTTACGCTCATAATTGAATAAATAACGCAGGTTAAAGCACATAAAACATCAAACGCCGAGTTGGTTAATCCGTTTTATGTATCCACATAGCTGTAAATCATTAAAGACAATCATTGGAAAAGAGGGTTTTCTTGTATTTTTATGATCCAGGTTTAATTAAGTCTCTAACTTCATTAGACAACTAAGTATGCTGTCGATCTTTCGCGAAAACACTACAAAGAACCGCGCTGCCACAAATTAAAGAGGAATCTTTTGATAATTATCATACCCCTCTCTTTCCCCTTTCAGAAAAAAATCGAGGAATGGGGGTTAAAAAGAGGATTCAATCTTTACATAATTAAAAACTTTTCTGATTAGTTTGATTTCCTGCTAAGCGTTGTGGCTCAAACGTAAAAATAAACGCCCATTTGATAATAAAGCGGAAAAATATATTTCCGGTTTTTTTCCCTGTAGCATCGCCACACAGAGTAAAAAATATCTCGGTGCAATCACTGAAATAATTATTTTCAAGTTATACTGTTGATGAAAAAATGATGTATCAGTTTTGCTGTATGCACAATGTCGTCGGTCTGTGACTTTTTTTTTGTGCTCATTCCCAGTTTTTTTAAATAACAGTTTTGCTCCGCTCTCATCTCGATGATAGTTTCACTCAAATTAATATGCTTTTTTCTCATGTTTGCTCATAATGTCCAACCGAATTTTTTATAGTTCAATCCTGTCTTAATTGAATGGTGTTTTTTCGTTTTCTTTTAATTTTACGTGTTTCAATAAAAATCAATATAATTAATGAACACATGAATGATAAAGAGCAAAATATGTTTTTTGCAAAGCAATTTGCTAATACGTTTTTGAACGGTACCGTCTTACTTTTGATACAATGTTAATGAAGAATCGGTATGACGGAACATTGCGCTACGATCTGTAGTAGCGTTATGATAATGTAAAACGACGCTCTTTGCGTTTCAATTTTTATCAAAATAAAACTGATTTTAAATATTACGTTTATTGAATTCTTCCGTATAACGTTTGATACACTGTAAATGATAAATTAATGTGACGGACCTTTGCTATGTGTAGAAGTGCTATGCTAATGTTAAACGATGATTTTGCATTTTATTTTTTCAAGTAAAAATGTATCTTAAATATTACGTTTATTGAATTCGTCCTTATCACTCTTGATATAAATTAATGTAAATGATAAATTTGTATGACTGAGCTTTGTTTCTAAGTGTAATAAACTTAGTTATTATGCTAATGGCAAAACGATTTTCTTAACACATTTTATTTTTATTAAAATATATACTTATTTTGCAGTTCAATTCCGGTAGTGTCGAAAGTAGTGAAGTTCAATTCTGAGACTGCCCAAATCGTATTCTTTAACTCTAGATGATTATTTAACTGTGTCATTATCCAATCACAACAGTGTTAAACGGTAGGCTTCTTATAAACTTAATGTGCACTTGCCCAACACTTGGTCGTCATCTCGAATGCTGTATCCCTTATGATAAATTAAAGATTAAGTTTGTTTTGCAAATAGTTTTCAATACTCTAAAAAAAAACACTTATTATTTTAACTTTTACTGAATAGACAACAACTTTATTGTGAAATAACCTGCTTTAACGTGCACAAGTTAATGCTAGATAGATTTATTCTGAACGGTAGATTGAGTTTCTTTCTTTATTTTCAAAGTACATAATTTATATTTATATTTAAAATTTAATTCATTTCTTCAATCACGATTTTAAAATTTTTTATTTAAAATATACAGTACCATATACATCCTCTGAAAAAAGTTATTCCCACCTGTTGTTCCCATATCACGCATCCATTGCACATATTCTCGAGTCAGCGCGTCTCAGTATTCGTATATTTTAAGCTATTGATTTTATATTAGAAATATAAATGTAAAGACAGACAACATAATTCTCAATTCTCATAAATTCAACAAACTCAATTACCGATTGGTTGTATCTATTCCAGCTCGCAATATTTGACATATCTCAAGACGATTGTTCCTTATTCTGTCATTAGAAATATAAAATTAGACATATAGTATAATTCCCAATAACGTCATGAATTCAACCAACGCGATACCCAAGCGTTTACAACTCTCTAAACTCGCAATATTTGAAATCTTTTAAGCTAATCGGACCGTTTGTTTATCATCAGGAGTATAGATGTACAAACAGTACATTACAACAAACCATAAAATGTATAGCTATCTTGAAGGCGAAACCTTTTAAGTTATGGAATGTTATTGCTAACAAAACAACAAAATAAATTTCCAAAACAAATTTTAAAAGTTCTTTTCGAATATATATAAGTTTTAAGAACTCAATTTCGAACGGATGCTTTCAGTGGGTGATGACTGGTCACATTTCCATCCCAGGTCTAATCCTCTTCAGCGTTTCCACCGTTTTGCCACTATGATTCAGTTTGCAATATTTTTACACACATTAGTCCAAACTTTCCACCTACGAAAATTGCCAATTCCGATCGCACCCAAAAGAGCGAGCGATGACAAATCTAGTCCACATCCAGCGATTTGAAAATATAGATATAAAAAGCACTGCACATCCTTTTCCGGAAACCGGAAAAAGAACTTTCCGGGAAAAAAAATTATATCCCTCCGATTTGCCCCCACATTCGTTCCTACTCTCCCCATCAGCTTCCCCAATTTCTTCTCTCTCCTCCTTAATACCTCCATATCGCGCCACGCACACAGACCTCCCCCCTTATATCCTAATGGGATTGAGACCCAAAACGGGACAAGTCCCAGAAAGGTAACGGGGGAAATAATAATGGGACTGGAAAAAATCCCCGCTCAGCAAATAAAAATTGTATCTGTGAGAGAAAATCCTCGGTATATTTATCACCAACCCCTCAGGCAAGTACACGACGTGAGTTGGCTGAGGGGCCTTGTGAAGCCTTGGGCTGTTAATGTAAATAGACTTGTATAACCGCACTAATAGAAATAGACAGATTCGCAAATGGGGGAAAGGCAAATCTCTTTATTGGGCCTGCTCGTCAAAGCCCCTCTGTGTATTGACACTGCTGAAAGATTCATCTAGTGTGGATTAAAAAAGGCAGGATTTGGGTGTTGATTTAATTTGGAGGAAAATGAATTTAAAAATTAGTTGAAATTGATAAAAGTGACATAAGTGCCTTTTCTAATTTAATCTTTTCAATCTAGGAGGATGGTGGTTTATGTGTGTTACTTGAGAGATAAGAACTGTACAAATGTTGAATCCTCACTAATTATGTGTTTACATTTAAATTATGATGAATAGACCGGTAATTTCTTTTCACACGTTGTTTAATAATCCCTTCTAAAGCATTTATAACTTTAATTAAACGCTGCATATTCTAATTCATAGAAGTTGAGTGAAGAAGCCCTTGTGCTGTTAGTTCAAATAGACTTGTATTATAATAGCATTAATTGAAATAGACAGATTTGCAATTGGGAGGTTGGGAAAGCAAATCTCTTCATTTGGGCTCCTCGTCAATGTCCAGTGTGTTACGACTGGAAACATTAATCTTGTATGCATTTAAGAAAATGGTATTTGTGTATTGATTTAATTTGCGTAAAATTAATTTAAAAATTAGTTTACGTTGATGCAATACCTTTTCTAAACTCATGATGAGTTATGCCTTTATCTGTTGGAGGGATTCAATTACATTGCAAAAGACTAAACTTTTGAAAATTTCTAACCTGAAAGTTTGAAAATTATGTCTCCCATCATTATGTTGGTTTTTTTCAATGGCGGGCACTGGACTTTTTCCTTGGCCACTACAAGGCCAGAAGCGATGGTCGCTACTTCCAATGGCGGGCACAAAGGACTTGTCTCTGGCCACTACAAGGCCAGAAGTGATGGTCACTTGCTATGTGCACCCAGTGGGTGGATCAGCTATGCCCCTAACAAAGGACAGCGCAATTTACATCCATGCCCTGACCTCAGATTCCAACCAGAAACCATCCGATCCAGAGGCCAACACCTTGACCACTAGACCGGTTGGTCGGCAAATTCGGTCTCATCATTATGTTACCCTAACCCTTTTATATCGTACATACAATAAATGAATACATTCAATATAAACAATCAAATTTAATGTCTAGTAAAAAGTAGATAAACACACTCGCTGTAGTTTTCTTATAACATTTAAAACAAAAACCCATGATTCAAATAATCACCTGATAAACATTAATTTGGTGACGTGTTTTTTCAAGATGGAAGCTTTATTTCTAATATGTTAAGTATTTGATAAATTGTCTTCTGTGTGGTCTTTTGTACAACGCGAATTCACCTCAATAGTTGTCCTGATCTTACTGACGTCGCAGTAAAAAATGCTACGGATTTTACTTCTCTTTCAAGACTTCATTACGCTGCCAGGCAGAGACTTATGATGAAAAGGGTGATCTGTTGTGGGATAAAAAAAATTATTGTTCTAAGCAGATACGAGACAAGCTATTTTTTTAAGTCCCTCATAAATATGAATAAATATCTCAAATGATCGAAGAAGAAGCAAGGTTTGTATATCTACTGTCCCTTTTGCCAATGGAGGGCTTATTAATCTTTGAGTATTGAACCGATAACGATAAATATCAAAACCTGAAAGCTAACAAAAGGGAACTCCATCCCTTGAAAAAGCAAGTCGTCAACCCATATCTTGATGAAAGGCTGTCTACAACTTCCGCCTACCATCTGTGTCTTTTAACCCTCCGGGTGTGGTTTTGACAACATATCTCGCCTATCAAGATTTTCTCAGTTTTATTAATGACGACATATTACGCCATCAAAATTTGGGGGGTTTGGTAATGACGAGATGGCCACCTAGTGATTTAAAAGGTCTTCTTAAAGCTTATGATAGAACAGCAAGGGAATGACATATTCAGTATTGCCAAACAAAACATCTGATGGGAACGCAACCGGCCATAACTGACCCGTCAATGTATATAAAAATTTCTGATGTGTAGTTTGCCATTTTGAAAGAGGCAATTATCATCGAATCAGTGTGCATCACATTGTGTACATCTAAATATATATAAAAGGATATGTGAATATGTGTGTATGTATGTGTGTGAGTATATTCTCAATACAAATCTACAACGTTTGACCAATCCACAATAAATTTGATATACTTATTTTTTAGAACAGTGCGAAAAACATGGCTATTTCTTTCCTGTCTTCAGACCAATTTGTAGCCATGAAAATTGCCAAACAGGTAGTCCTAAAAGAGCCACTAGATGCCCCAATATTAAAATCTAAAGTTTGTTTTCCTGCAATAAATGGACAAGGGAAAGGAAACACGTTCTACAGAGTTTGTGTATTTGAGTTAACACATGGAAATGTCTCGGTCATATTTTAGTTATCGAGGTCATATTTGAAACCCGAGTAACGCCGGGGGTTATTTAGCTAGTGCAATATAAAACAACGGATTATGGATTTAGCCCTTATCTTCACGTCGAATACCAAGCAGTAGTGGTCAGTCTTTGATGCAAAAACGTGTTTCAAACTGCAACCAGTTCTATCAAAGGACAACTTGTTTTTCTATCTAGGTCTGCGTAATTGGGCAGTTTTGTCTCGACGTGGTATATTGTCATTATCAAAACTGATCAGATCATTTACGAGATATATTATCGATAAAAGTTGGAAGGTTAACAAATAGTGATAATCCTATAAACACTCTCTCTCTAGTTTGCAAAGCACACTTGAAACTGTAACCATAATTCAAATTATTACGTGAAAACATTACACTCATTAACAAGTCTATTTGACGCCTCGGCATAAGTATAAATACGTATCTCAAACGATCGAACAAGAAAGACAGTGGTTTGGCTTGTATACTTATAATCCTTTTCCTGCTGCACGAAGGTTAATTATACCAAGACCGTAATATTCCAGTCAGTAAATATAAATATTTCAGATGTGCAGTTCGTGTTTTCGAAAGGGGAAAAAAGCCATGCCAGGCGAGATCCATGTCGAATCACCTGTGCATAGCACATGTAATAAATGAATACATGCAATACAAAATAGCGAATTGCGGATTTAACAGCAGTAAAAATCACATAAAACCTAGCTATTAATAAAATAGTAGAAACCGATGGCTTGATTTTTATATATCTACGGTCCTTTTCTTGCCACATAAAGGCTAATTAGACCAAGACCTACTTAGAAAAGTGGACCGGTAGCGATATAAATATCGAAAACTTAACACTACAGAAATAAAGCTTCCATCTTGAGCAAACAAGTCACCAACTCCAATCTTGATGAAAGCCTGCCACCAACCCCCTCCAGAAACCACCCAAACAACTCCCTCGTCTCCCTTCTCACCAAAAGGAGACTGTATTTCATCTCCCAAAAAGCCTCCTGATGAAGTACCACACGAATGACACCTCGGGCCCTTGCAAACAAACCATCTGCTTGGACGGCTGCTGGCCATAATTCCAGGGACCGGGACTTCGCCACCCCCACCAATAGCGATATGTATAATATTTGGAGGGGGAGGGGTGAGCAGTTTACATATTGAACAGGGGACGATTCACGCCGCAATCAAATCTCTCAAATGGGCCACCCCGAAAGAGGACACCCTCCAAGTGTTTATTGCTGCAAAATCGACCGAACGGGTCAGGAGCAGACGAATCCTTCTATAAATCCATACGCATTTAGAAGATTAGTATTTCTTGCTGTTTTGTTTGTCCGGGAAGTTTATCCGGCAGTTTTATCTTCGGCCAGACTGCGCGAAGATGCGTTTGGGAACGGGAAATATGTCACCGTACTACTCAAAAGGAGACCTCCCCCGTCCCGTCCTCCACTTTCAATGAGTGATGGAAAGGGGGGAGGGTCTCGTCAAAATGTCTTCATAAGCTCTTCATGAGAAATGTGTTTTATGAGGGCGTGTAAATTTATGAGGAACCATCTATATGCAGCGGGGAATGGGAAATGAATGAATAATCTTTGTATGTATATATTTCTGAAGTGTTACAATTTTTTCGGGACTGAGTTGCCGTTGGAACTGCAGCAACTCGAAATCACGAAAGTACGATTGTTTTTTTTTAAATATGTCCTGGTTCAACTTTTTCTATCAAAACACATCGGATTTTAATACCTTAGTATAGGTATTTCCTTAAAAAAAGCCCACTTTGTAATTTTATTTATTGATCATATTTGTTTTGTTACTTTAGTTTGTGCTTTTTATCCCACCAGGTGGTTGACTCGAAGAGTTATTTCGGCATTAGTAAAATTGGTCACATCTTGATGAATGAGCTATCTCGTCACAAGAAAAAAAAACTGATCAGATCTTGTTCTCATTCATCATCCGAAAAGCGGTGATATATCACTTAGAAAACAGACCAGACATTGATGACGAGATATCTCGTCATTAGAAAATTTGGTCAGATCTTTATGGACGAAATATCTCGTCGGAAACACGTGGAGGGTTATTAACCTTTTGAGTACGTCTATAGATATAACAAGCGCGATTATTATAACTTTCAAGGTACAACTGCTCTAACGGCCCTAGTCTAAATTATTTCTTGGCGAGATTCTTATAACTTTCGAGGTACAACTAATGTACTGGCCGTTGTCTAAATTCTTTCTTGGCGCGATCATGGTACAACTGCTGTACCGGCCATAGTCTAAAGGTTAAAGTATACAGGCGTGCCTATCAAACTGAGGTGTACCTCAAAAGGTTTGGCTCGAAAGTACTTCTGGAGATTATCAGTATGAACGGATCAATATAAAGTATGATATACTTTTCAAACAAATTTTTATTACATTTATCATTAACTTTTTTGAAAGCGTAGACCATTTTGCATAAAGCATAATTGGCATTAAAGTATATTTGGAAATCCTGTTTCATTCAGTAAAAGCACGAAATCATTTCATTGAATTTTACCTAAAGTGTGTCCTTGTAAACGCGTTTGCATTGCCACTTGTTATTTTCTTAGTAATTTGTTATAGTTAGCTAATACTTTTAGGAGTAAAATTCAAAATTCATTTGAATGATATGTATTTTAATTCACTGCAAAATGTAATCGAGAAAATTTTATGCTAATTCTCTGGTCACTTTTTGGGTGATCAGAGTATCAATAAGATAGCATTAAGTAGTTTTAGATTAGCGTTTGGTTGTGCGCATGAAGAAAAACACAGAAAAATTAGACATTAATTCAAGAAATGAAGAAGGATACAAGAGTACAAAGAACACGGATCAACTCTTTTTTCCACTGCTCTCATTCTCCAAAATTTCCAATATTTTTTTCCACCGCATTCCATATCATGGTTATAGTCTGAACTTGGATAATTAAAAACACATTCACTACTGTCGTAGTTTTCTCGTTCATAATAAGTAGACGACAACATGTGAAATTACTATAGTAGCCGTTACGCACTCACATTATAAAAAACAAATTCAAGGAGTGATTTCAAGTGCTAAGTCAACTTACCTTTCCTGGTGCATTTGTTTACCTTCCTAGAGGTTTATATTCTCATCAAAATGCTCTTCACAACAACCTGTTCCAAACTGCCTTTAGTTCTGGGCAAGGAAAATTTTGTTTTTCCTTATCTTATCTCTCTCCCTCCTAGAATAGCAAAGAATATTTGTTTCGAGAAAATACCCTCGTCTTTAGCAAAATTGATTATATCTTGGACGAGATTTCGTCAAAACAATTTTTTTTGGAGGGGGGTGGGTTAAAATACAAAATTTATACTTAGGTGTAATTTACTTTATCGCATTTCTTCACCTTACAATTTAAATTCTAAAAAATAATGAAAAAACAAAAAGAAAAAGGTTCTAATGCCACTGAAAAAGGCAAAACACACATTACAGAAAACAGTCGTAATTTCGCGTAGCCCCGCATGGGTTAGATTTGAATAAAACTTAACACCTTTCTCAAATTCTTTATTCACTATTATTTAAGTTCGCTAGAAACGCCTTAAACGTGATGTGCTTCCATACCTCGAAGCATGAAACCCCACCGTGAGGAATTCCACAGCCATAAAGAAACCAATGCTTCCAGAATCATTTCACCCTTCTATTACTTTTTATGATCCGATTCGTCGGGTAATAGCAGCAACGCGAGTCCGTCCCAACGCGCGCTTTTATGGCACGAAATCAACAGTTATCTGGCAACACCGATCTCACCACAGAGCGACCCTCCCTGCCACCAATAACGCACGAATCCACCCTCTTGAGAACACGAATTACTTCGATAACTCATGAATGGCAACACTCCCTTAAAGTCAGCACATGCATAAAAACGCAGAAGCAAGATAAAAAAAACCTCACATCCAGAAAAGAGAAATCACGACAACTCCTTGAAGAGGGGAAGAGGAAAAAAGGACATTTTTACTCGGTGCGTTCGTTGTTTATTTTATTTATCCTTCCTCCACATTTGGTTGAATCACTTTCTTAAAGAGCAGGGGGTGGGGTAGAGAACCCTCCCCTATCGAGAGAGATATAAATGATTCCACCGTCAGATATGAATTTCAAATTGTTTTCCAATCCCCATGGTTCACAAAATTGCGACCATTTGGAAACATCTTTTTTTGTAACTGGTCGCTTTTAGCCACGGACTTTGAGTGAGGAATGGATATAAAAGTACGCTGGGAATAAAAAAGGAGACTCGCATAAAGAGGGAAGTGAGACAGGGGAAGAGGGCTCTTCAGTCTATTTGGCGTTGTTTCCCTTTTTTCGACTGGGCTCGCTATATGGTCATTGTTGAGCTTTTATTTTTTGGGCCTGTTTTCTCTCTCGCATTTTGTTTTATTCCTTCTACGAGTCTGAGATTTGGCGCTGCTGCTGAGTGCTGCCGTTTAGGGTTGCCCTCTCTCCTCGCGAGTCAGAGCGAACTCGCCAAAGCGACGGTTTAATAGTTTGGAAGGCGTATCGCTCCTGGGTTGCAACAGTGGCAAAACTGAAAAGTTTTATGATAAAACAGGTTTGACCCTCCCTGAGGGATTTACACGCATAAGTCCAACTTGCAATTTGTAGTTTTCCCTGCACAAATGTAGCTTCAAATGCATTTCCCTGCTTCACTAGTTTTGACGTTTTGGATTCACAAAAGTTTTCCAAAGGATTCTATTCTAAGAAAAATATTGATAGAATCTTTCCCAAGATTTCAGCTCTGATGAAAGAACGAATATAATCTTTCCAAAAGAGTATATTATTAGGAAAGGACCTGTAAAATATTTATGAATTATTATATTCTAAGGGCAAAAATAGAATCCTTCCAAAACATTAAATGCTGAGGAAAAAAGATGGATTAAATGGTTTCAAAAAAGGATTTCATTCAAAGGGAGATTCGGTTCTGCGGATAGAAATATTAGAATCTTTTCAAAGGATTTGGTTCCGGAGATAGGTGCAACGTAATATTTCCAAATGATTCGGTTCTGCGGATAGAAACATTAGAATCTTTTCATAGGATTCGATTCCGGAGATAGGTACAGTGGAATCTTTCCAGGGGTTTCTATTCTAAACAAAAAAGGCCAAGAAAATTTTTCAAAAAAAAATTTGCTTTAAAGGAAAGATCAATAAAATCTTCACAATTGATTATTTTCTAAGGAGAAGGCCAATCAAATCTTTCTACAGGATTCTATTACAAAGAAAATCTAATGTAGATGGTCGAAAAAACCGCTGAATTATGTTAACTAATAGATGAGGTTATTTAGTCATTAATTGTGTTGAGAGATGAAAGCTACTAAGCGAATACTATATCACTAGGAAATCTGGTGATGTTCAGAGGGTCACAGTTTCTATTACTGTAACTAGAATAATCTAGTATGAATTAAAAGATATGTCGGTATTAATCTAGAGTGGCTGATTACATAAGACATAAAGAATGGGGTTCACTTGTGATGTCTCTACCCTCCTTACTACATAACGATGGCAGCTTTAAGCTTAATGATCAGTTACGATTGTATGATACCAAGTATTTTTTTATCGTTTTGGCATCAATAGCAGACCTAATTGTGTCCTGTGTAGAGTGATATCTGACTTGGACTGTGATCCCTTTTGGAATTATCGGCATAATCAAGGGGAAGTGTCCATGCACGTTATTGAAAGGCCACAAATCTTTCGAAGGAGATGAAATCTTATTTATTTTTTATTCTTTTTCTACCTTTCTTTTCGTCTCTACCTTTCTTTATCTTTCATACCTTTCTTTTTCTTTTCTACCTTTCTTTTTCTTTTCTACCTTTCTTTTTCTTTTCTATCTTTCTTTTTCTTTTACACCTTTCTTTGTAAGCTATAATATTTTTTAAATATTTCTTTTGTTCTACAATCCAACTTCATATGCTCAATTGTATGTGCCTGACACATGCATGTTAATATATGTACTTGTCTGAATTCCTTTTCAAAAGCACTAACTTTAATATGCAATTTCAAAGCATGCTATAAAGCAGTTCTGCCATCTTCAATGACTTGCTGCAATTATCGCAAGTCAATAGCAATATTTATCGGTTTCCTACTGGAAAGAATACGGTTTTCCCACTCTGAGACATTCACTTCCTCTCAAAATCAATTTGAGTTGTGCCATTATAGCAGCCAAAGAACAATGTACCTCGTTTGAATATTTCTGATGGACTACACATATTCTACTGCTTTTCCATTAAATGTATTGTATTTTTCCATGTATGTATTTCCAATACATTGTGTGTTAACACAAACGACATTCAAAGCGTTTCAAATACATGACCTTGAAAGTGTTGTGCGCATTATTCCACCCTGCAAAAACTCCATAAATACATGCAGGACTAACCAATTATAGACTTCTTGACCTATTGAATGTGTCCTAGAATGCTTTCAAAGGGTTTCGACGTGATATCTCGTATTAATATCTAGCGAATTTCGCTGATGACGATATCTTATTATCAAGATATTGGGCCAAGTTTTCGATTAAGATCTGGCTTAAAATGACAAGGCATTTCGTCCATCAAGATCTAGTCTTAAACTGACATTTCGTCCATCAAGATCTGGTCTTAAAATGACATTTCGTCCATCAAGATCTGGTCTTAAAATGACATTTCGTCCATCAAGATCTGGTCTTAAAATGACATTTCGTCCATCAAGATCTGGTCTTAAAATGACATTTCGGTCATCAAGATCTGGTCTTAAAATGACATTTCGTCCATCAAGATCTGGTCTTAAAATGACATTTCGTCCATCAAGATCTGGTCTTAAAATGACATTTCGTCCATCAAGATCTGGTCTTAAAATGACATTTCGTCCATCAAGATCTGGTCTTAAAATGACATTTCGGTCATCAAGATCTGGTCTTAAAATGACATTTCGTCCATCAAGATCTGGTCTTAAAATGACATTTCGTCCATCAAGATCTGGTCTTAAAATGACATTTCGTCCATCAAGATCTGGTCTTAAAATGACATTTCGTCCATCAAGATCTGGTCTTAAAATGACATTTCGGTCATCAAGATCTGGTCTTAAACTGACATTTCGTCCATCAAGATCTGGTCTTAAAATGACATTTCGTCCATCAAGATCTGGTCTTAAAATGACATTTCGTCCATCAAGATCTGGTCTTAAAATGACATTTCGTCCATCAAGATCTGGTCTTAAAATGACATTTCGGTCATCAAGATCTGGTCTTAAAATGACATTTCGTCCATCAAGATCTGGTCTTAAAATGACATTTCGTCCATCAAGATCTGGTCTTAAAATGACATTTCGTCCATCAAGATCTGGTCTTAAAATGACATTTCGGTCATCAAGATCTGGTCTTAAAATGACAAGACATTTCGTCCATCAAGATCTGGCTAATGACGAGATACTTCGTCAAGATAACAACCTGGTGGGTTAATCAATAGATGCTGTTATTTAGTCATTATGTGTGCTATACAGCAAAAGGAATAGCACACTATACTCTGAAATCTCGTGATCTCGTACTCCGACATCGTCTACTTCGTCTACAACTCGTGCTTTTTTAAACTGAAGCCAAGTTGGATTTTGTGGCACAAGAGCCAAATTTGGTAATTTTGTACCAAACACAAGACGACAACATCAGTTAAGCCTCCTGGTGTTTTTCCTGGCGACGTATCTCGTCATTAGCAAAACCAGTAACAGATCTTGATGGACGAGATATCTCATGATTAAGAAACTGACCACATCTTGATCTCATCATCATCAAAAGTTGTCACTATCTGGACGGACGATAAAATTGAAGGGTTAGTTAACGTACTCACACTCAAAGAAAGTTTTACTGTCACAACACAGATAAATTAACTCAGAGTGGAATTGAACCTGTAACTAAAATAGTTTCAAGTGTTTGGGTTTGTTCAAATAAACTTCACAAAACTTCCAGTCACAGCACTGAAGAAAAGTGAGGCACAAAGAGTCGATATTATGAACTTGGCGAATCTCGAAAGGGGCGCTAAGTACGCCAAACCCAGCAAACCTCTCCCCGCGAATTTTCTTAACACATCTCAATTGATGTACGCGTGGTCAGACTACAAGACGACCGTCCTTTCATCCGCCATCCTTCCGCTCTTTCCTCCTCTCTTATTTTTTGAGCTCCATCCATTTTTTTCCATACCTTATTCTCTCCTCGAGAAATTCATAAGTTAAGGTTACTCCGCATTTGCATCTTAATGGCGCTTAGTGAAAAGCAGGCACCCGATGTGGAACATATCTCCTCCATAATGGGAGGAAGGGAGCTCTTTTCATTACTAATGCATGAGGCAGCCATTTTCACCTTATTTCTGTCCTCACTGACCGGATGGCATGCGTTCCTCTGAGAACATGTCCTCCTCCTGAAAGAGGACATCTTCCGGAGGATGGAGGGCTTTCGTTTATGCTCATCGTGTGCATTCATTCTTCACGGTTTTACGAGCACGGAGAGAGTGCTAAGGGCTCCCTTCTTTTTTTTTTTAATTTTGGGGAGCGTAAGGATTTTTTCGCAGTGATTTATGAGGTCTAGGCATATATTAGGACTTTGAAGTGCATCTTATTGGTGGTGGAAGCGATCCCAGGAATATGCGTTGGAGTAGACATTCGAGGAATGTATGTTTTAATGATTACTGAGAGCTTTCTGATTGCTTACGAATTCGGTTCATTAGCGTTTTAAGTGTTGCGTTAGATGTGATTGCATTATTTTTTACAGCGATGCACTCACGTAGGGGAAGGTGGGGCACAGTGTTACATGGGGTACAGTGTTACAGTGAATTTAATTTTAAACTGGTAGCGAAATTAGTTCCAATTTGCTTACAATCTTGTTAACCATCTTATTTTACAGAAGTCCACGTGTTTTTGAAGACTTTGTGCATCATTAATTACTTTCTGTAAGCAAATCTCTATTTTTGAATATTAAAAGTAAAATTTTGTGTTGGTAATTAAATTCTCTTTATTCATGAGTGGTGCTTATTTTAGAATGAATCATATTTTAGTAGTAAAGCTAATTGTGTTTAGATTCTGTTGAGTTAAATTGGATGATCTAAATTTACATTATGTTGTCATAAAATGTTTTTGTTACAAGCTATGTCAGATGGGGTACAGTGTTACAGAATGAAATGAGGCACACTGTTACATACATAATTTGTGCAACTAACACATAACAAACAAGCATATGGTTCCCAATGTAAATTTTATTATTTCTCTTGTAGCTCTGCATAAATAAATTGGTTAATTTTTCCTAAAGCTTTTCCTCCATATAGGTTTGCGTATCTTTTTATGTGATGTTTACAATCTTTCTTTACGTGTGTGTGTGTGTGATTAGCAATTTTCCTTTTTCAATTTATTCAAAACATTCACAAGCTACCAAAATTATGTCTCCCTGAGAATAAGGTCTTTCCATAAACCCTCAGCCCGAAAAACTGTACAAAATAGATGACGGGTGAAATGTTAGATCTTGACTGATACGCCAGTTGAAAATATGAGTACAGAGGAAATATTGAAGAGTAAAAAAAAGCACTAAACCCTAAAGAGAACGAAATTCCCAAGAAGAGAGCCAAAGTGAACCTGAGGCTTAACTCTACCGAGATATCATCAACAGAAGATGAAGATTCACCATCTTCTGCTGATAGTGATAACATCTCTTTTTCCGACTTGCAATCCGACAATGCTGCAGACGACAACAATTAACAATGGTGATTACATTATAGTTGTAGAAGGACACCAATAGTTATAGATAAGGACTTAAAGAACATAAAATTCACTCTATTGGGGAAGTTGTGAACCAGATTAATGTTGATTTTGAAGTGTTGTATGTCAAAATAGTTTTTCCATCTTATAAATTTTCACGAAAAAATGAACTTCATTCATTTGAAAAAATTAAAAATCATTGCCAAACTTCCTCTTCCAATTCCATCAGGAGAGACAATGAGAAAAGCAGAAATGCTAATTTTCCATGTAGATTTAATTTTCTATCAAAATCTAAAATAAGTTTACAATTTCTTTAATCTTATTTTATCATCTATCTTATAATTTTAGGATACAATCATTGCGAATGTTTTCCTCACATTTAAAGCTGTTCAATGATAGTTAACTAATCAAAAGCGGCATTTATATTGAGCCTGCTAAGGAATCATTAGATTTAAGTATATTTCAATTAAATTGAATTTTAATAGAAGCCCATTTTTTAAATTGACTGTTGCTACTATAAAGTAACACTGTACCCCGATAGTGGGGCACAGTATTACAATGTACATCACTACTAAAAGCATTAAATACTGGAAATAAATGTTATTCTATTAAATTTTGATGACATGTGAGATGTATGTAAGAGATCAAAGATAATTTTAAGGGCTTTGTTTGCTTTATATAGATGTATATCTTGATGGCACAAATGAAAACAAAAATCGTGTAACGCTGTGCTCCACCTTCCCCTACCACGTGTAATCCCTGTACACATACAGGCTGTATCTGAATTAACTATCCATTGCTGTGAACAAGCATTTAAATTCCTTGGTATTAATAATGAATATAACGTACGAAAATAACAAATATTAATATAATTCCATGTGATCACCTTGTTGATCAAAGCACGAATGAAGACCTTGTCTACACAGTCCTATCACTTTTCGCACTTGTTTTACCTTTGCACAAGCTCTTTGTGCCCTCAGAGAGGAACCGAAAGCCACGCATGCACCGTTCTATTCAGTTCTATGTCATCTTAATGGTTTATCTTGTAATCTGGCCGTGGTTCAAAATTACAAGGTGTCCTCGTATCTTTCTCTTCAGGATTGATCCCGGACGGTAGACACTAGCCCGCTAGGTTGTTCAAGTATGGCGTTAATTTAAATACCTACTTACCTTCCAATAACTTGGCCGAGTGACTAATATGCCACTTCATTCTTCATTAACCCTTGAATCTCTCATTTGTGTTAGAGAACCATGCAACGTGGTCGACAGTTGCAATAGTCTATCCTTTTAAGTGTAACACTTTTGCATTGTTTACGATTGTTTTTCAATCCGTTTGAAGTAAACCAGTCGTGGCCTTTCCCCACAAAACTTTTATGAATATAAACAACCACATCTTTTCAATAAAAGAATCTTATGAATGATTACATTGGTCCAAGAAGGTTGAAAGGTTTAGTAGTTAGGCAGGGAAGACGGCACTTCATTGAACTTTAGAAGTGTTGCGGGAAAGATGGCAGGTTGCTGAAGAATATGAGATGAATAATGTATGGTATTGCATTTCCCCCAACACATATAATGGCGAAATAAGACATCTATTGTTTAATCAGGGAAGACTGTAGAGGGAATAATGCGTTCAGGATCTACAGAAGTATTTATGTGTAAAATTGGGCTTTTCGTTTCACAAACGTACCAGCGTTAGCATAGTTTAAATCCCAATTACCATCCACTGAAACGAATGTTTACTGTATCCGATAACCTCAACTTGTCTCGTCAGAGCAGAGAGAAAAAAATGACAAATCCTTGCAGACAAAATCCATCACTTGCAATCACTTTCGGTATAGAGGGAAACCATCAAATCATTTCCACCGTCTATATCAACACCGTCCCTCCCACAGTGCTGCTCAGAATCCGGATAGGCAGGGAAAAAAAGTATGGAAGAAACCCGGGATGTGCTTTCAGAGAAATTAGTTGCGGGTACAGTCCTCTTCCATCCTGTTTGTGAATGAGAATTTGATGAGAATGAGAATGAAAAGATGACTAATGGGCTTTTGAAGGCGGACTTCCGGAAGTTATGATGGGTGGGTTTTCTTAAAGACCACCCGATGATTTATCGAAGCTGCTCATTTAGACAGAGGATTCTACCCCTCGTCTTGTGCCCTCAGACCATACAAGGCAAATGAATTGGGTGGAATAGGTTCACCATTGAATGGGAAAATAGTCTGAATCAATGGATAAATGGTATCCATCTGAATCCCAGGGGTCGGATGCTTCTTGCTATGCTACTTATATCCGTGCCACTACAAGTTCCCACTGAAGGGGGGAATTCCACCATCATGTAAGGGATACAAAGATTTTAGTATTTAAATTGGCTGAATCTTACGTTATTTTTAATTCCTGAAACAATGCTTCAGAACTTACATTGCCATCAGATCATTCTAGACAAAATAAGGATGGAATGGATTTACCATTGAATGTGTAAAAGGTATCCATCTGAACCCAGGGGTCGGCTGCTTCTTGCTATGTTTCTTTCCGTGCCACTGCAAGTTCCCACTCATGGGGCATCTCACCGTCACGTATTATTGGATAGTCATACAAAGATTTTAGTATTTACAATGACTGTATCTCACGTTATTCTTTATTACTGAAACAACGTTTTAGAGCTTACATTACTTGCAGATCATACTAGGCAAAAGAAGACTGGAATGCATTTACCATGGAGTGGATTTACCAAGGAATGGGAAATCAGTTTGGATCAGTGGTTAAATAGGTATCAATCTGAACAGCAGAGGTCGACTGCTAAGTGCTATGTTACTTAGTACCACTATAAGTTACCTCTTATAGGGCAATCCACTGTCACGTAATGGATAGTTGCAAATTTTAGTAATGAAAAGGGCTGGATCTTATGTTATTCTCCATTACTCAAACAACGTTTTGAACTTACTTTATCCTAAGACCATACCGGGCAAAGAAAAGGGTTGAATGGATTCACCATTAAATGGGAAAGTAGCCTGGATGAATGAGTAAATTATATCAATTGAAATCGAAGGAGGTGTATACATATCTTATAAGTACACCTTACAATATGTTCTATTACGAGTTAACTATGAGTTATTCTCCAGTTTTCTAATTCGTAGTATTTAAACATTTAAGAATAAGAAAGTAAATTTATATAAGATTACTAAGTGTCACCGATTGAAATTCCAAATACTTTTGTATCTGCTTTGTCTATTCACAAAATATACTTCATGGATATAAAACACAATCTTAAACTTAGTGAATCGAATTATTTCTGTGTGAATATTTCTGCGAATTATAATTGTGTTTGGAGCACCATGGTCAAATATGGCCATTGCACCATAGAACTCCACAGCTAACCAACCAACTAATCAAATTATTTCTGGTGTAACTCAGGTACTTTTTCAACTGTCCATCTCTCAGTTCAATTGGTTTTATATTGAATTTTGTCTTTTATAGACATTTTTTATTATTTTATATTAACTAAGATTTATAATTCAGTTTTAATATTTATTGCTTAAAAATTTAAGAATTGAAAATAAGTTTCTAATTTTTCCAAGTGCCAACTGATTGAAATTAGGTGTAAAATAATTCTGTCACACAAAATATATTTCATGTTATAAAACTATTTTTGAGTTTAGTTAATCGAATTAATTTGTGGTATTTCGCATGCCCTTTTTCCTTGACAATATCTCAGTCGAGTTGTTTTTTTATCTTTAAAGTCACATTTTTTCTTTCTTATAAAATTAGATTTACAATATTCAGTTATTTTAGTCTGTAGTATTTAAAAATTTAAGAATAAAAAAGGAAGTTTTCTAAGTGTCATTACTTTAAAATCTGTATTAAATATTTTTACGCTTTGTTTACACAGAGTATATATCCTTGGAAATAAAGTTTAGCTTAGTCGAATTATTCCTAGTATTACGCATGTACTTTTTACTTGCCAATCTCTGAGTCCAGTTCGAAAAATCAAATATCATTCCATTTTATTTCTCCCTCGCATTCGAACACAAGCGCGCCACATAATTTTCCATTTCATTTCACCGCCTTAAAAACGGTCCCCGCGTTCTGTTTTCCCATCGACAACAACCACTTCATTTGCGTTTTCTCACCGCCCATCCCCAAGTCCTCCGCAATCACTTTTCATAAGTCGTTTTTCTGTTGTTGCCGACGCTAAATGAAAAAGCATTCCTCGCTCAGTTAAATATACAATCTCTGAGTTCCCCGCCGAAATCACCCATTGGAAAAACAACCGAGCCCGATCCGCACATGCATGTATCTGCAAGTGTCTCGCATCGCCCGTGGGCTGCCGGCAGAAGAATGGAAACGTCCTCAGAGGTAATAGAACATTATGAAATTGTGCTCTTTTCTCTTAACTCCATTTTTGCCAAATTCTCGCCCTCGTAATAAGAGCTCGGGAAACGAGGAATTTGCAAATAGTCTCGAAGCGAAGTTGGAATGCGGTTTTCAGATCGACTGAAGTAGTCGGAATTAGTGTTTTGAAATGGAATTTCTTTGTTTTGGAATGGAAGGAACGTGTCGTGTGTTTGTGAGGGTCTGGATGTAATGCATTTATTCAAATTAAAATGTCATTAATTTTTAACGAAGCAATTACTTTATACTTAAAGAGTTTTGAATTTTTAAGCATTAATGTAGGACTGTCCATCGTGTTCGGTCGTCTAGGGTTAACGTTTCTTGTCTTTTCAATACAACATCGATGACTGGAACGCGCTTGTTTACACACAACAACATTTATTACTAACGTAGCAAATACAGTAAGGCTACATCAATTAACTATCAACAGAAATACTATCTCAGCATAATTAAACAATCTACATCAATATCACTATCAACATCAAAACAATCACAGAATCAAACAACTATGAACATTAATCCGTCGAAAACTCTTCATTTTGACTTTTCTTCAAAAACAGAATATTTGCACGCGCTCGAAATCCACGCGAAGCGTAAAAAAACTAGCGCTGTCAGATTCGGGTAAACAGGTTGCCAGATCCTATTATACTCAAGAATTAAAATCCTACACTAATGTAGGTAGATATTAGGTTTTATAACTAATAGTCACACTGGAGCATAAACAAGGGATATTGACAACGGTGCAGGATCAAATCCGAAGGGAAATATTCAAGGACAACACCACGTAATTTTAAACCACGTTCAGATAATGAGGTCACCGGTGTTTTGGTACCCCACTTTCCAAACCTCTGTAATATACCGACGTGAAGACATTTGAGGTCATGACATATTTAACACTTTGTACACGACGGTCTTTGGTTAGATTCGAGCTCACAAACTTCCGGGTTGTAATCCGTTAGTCGTGGAATCAAGCTACCACGGCTTTAAGGTAGGTAGTTAGTTGAATTTAAGTCATGCTGGAGCAACACAACAAGCTACTGGCGACGGTCTGGGATTAATCTCGAAGAGAAAGATCCAAAAACAACACCTCGTAAAAATTGAATTTAAGAAATCCACATCTGAGTTGACATACCACTTTTCAAATTTCCACATCACGCAAACGTGAGAATAATTGAAGTCACGGCAGATTTAAGGAGCGCCAGCCCCTACGTAGACGACGGTCGTTGATTAGATGGGGTTTAAACTCGCACCCTCACTGGTGTCAAGCTACGAATCCACACATTCAGGAGAATGAGCAATGGTAACCATTTTATGATCCTATTAAAATGTGAACCAAATTAGTAGCAACGTGACATCTATATATATAATTCTCTTACGTGGCACGCAAAAAAGACGTTATTTGTTATCGCGTTTTGGCAACATTGTACGATTATTTGTTTTTCACGAAGCCTCGCGCTTGAATTGAATTTATAGCGTTATCGGATGAAATTTTATTGAAAAAAAAAGAATTTTAGTTGAGCTGTTGCAGTTAATAATAGAAATAAAAAAAAGCGGAGGATCTTTTCAGGGCCATTTAAAAAAGGTCCTTTTCAGTGCCAACAATTATAGTTCAACAAGACGCTTGCACTACAACTTTCGGCAATAAACTCAATGAAAAAGAGTGTGAGTTATTCGAGAGTGCTGGAAATGTACACAAACAACATACTGGGTATTCAATTTCCAAAGCAGCGCTCACATTTCGACTCAAAATTTGCTCAAAGTTTCATTTGAATTCTGATTCCAGGGTACTGTTTATAATTTCTGTAATACAGCAAATTTAGATTTGAAAAATATTTTTTTTTGGAGTATCATATTTTGAAAACAACATTTTCTGCTAGGACACATGTCTTCATTGATGCGAGCGAAGCGAGCATAGGTTCGCTCAGCGAACCAATGAGGATTGCAAAGCAATCGTCCGGGGGTTGGCGAGCTTTAGCGAGCAGGGTGCGGGCCCCCTAGTTTAAACTAATTTCGTATGCCAATTGGAAACGAACATTCGTCATCTGATTGGTCCATGGGACGAGTAAAGATGTCCATACATTCATTAATCATATGATTGATCCGCGTGACGTTGTAATAGACTGGCGATTTCGCTATTTTTTCGACACTATAGAAATCTGCATTCATATATCGACCTTCTTATAAGATGTTAAAAATAAATCTAGCGAAAATGAATTAATCATGAGAAAAATGGGAATATCTGTACTCCTTAAATTAATTGTTATAAACTAGGGGTTTTTGTCCCCTGTTCGCTAACGCTCGCCAAAACCCGGTGATTGCTACGCAATCCCACCAACACTCCTTTTTCAAGCGTCGTGGTGAGGGTCAGGTGTGAATATATTTTAAGTTCGCAAACCAACACACGAAATAAAGTTAATAAATTTAATTCTATGGAATCAATTCAACCACCACCCAATATGACACGGGCATGTCGTCTCATTCTTTCCCTGAATGAGAAATAAAGAAATTAACAGAAACTGACGCTTTGATGACGTTGAGAAAACAGAAACCGATCTTGAAAAGGAATCAGTCCAACCATCACCAAACATAACACGGGCATGTCGCCTTATTATTTCCCTGAAAGAGAAAAAAAGATAAATTATTTAAGGAATCTGTCCCACCACCACCAAACATGACGCAGGTATGTCGCCTTATTATTTCCCTGAAAGAGAAAATAAATTTTTTAAGGAATCATACCCATACCAACTAGGTTTTTTAAAAAACATCGATGTATTGGAGTCGATGTTTTTGTAACATCGATGTTTATACTTGTCGATGTTTTATTTTTAAATTAAAAATGTACCGTTATAAAAATTAAAAAAATAACAAAGTAGCATAATTTTTATAATCGGCTAATTGAACATACTTTTAGACCAAAATAGCCAAGGGTGAAGGGTCTGAAAAGTAGGGATGCGACATCGATGTCAATGTTTTCAAAACATTGATGTTTTATAAAAAAAACATCGATGTATTGGAGCCTATGTCACATCAGTATTTGCTAAACCAGTTTTAAAAAATGGGGGAAAAGTCTAAAAACACTGAATTTTAAAAACAACGATGGTTTTGGGGCGATGCATTATCAACATCGATGTTTTAATTTTGAACATAGATGTTTTAAACATCGATGTTTTGCTGTCGATGTCGCATCCCTAATCACAGCCCGACATGTCGCCTCATTCCTTCCCTGAAAGAGAAAAAAAATTAACTCGAACTGACACCTGGATGACCGTGAGGAGACAGGAACGGATCTTGAAATTCTAAGCTGTGGAACACATAAATTCAATGCTAACATATCCTTATACACTACATATTGTATATTTTCCCCATCCTTTACAAAGATCTTAATATCTTTTCAGTAAACACACATTTCGACAGAGCAACATATAGTAGACCATGTGCAAATATGGGATGTTCAATGTAAATACCTACACGATCAAAAGTCTGACCCTGTAACTTGTTTATTGTCAACTAAAACGAAGCCGAACGGAAATTATCTTCAATTATTTCTTTAGACATGGCTTTTGTTTGATCAGCTGCACTTACAAACAAAATTCAAAATTCAAAAGATTAAAAATTCAAACAAACGAATTCGATTCAAACAATTCTATGAAACAATAAAATTGCAGAAAAAATAAAAAATAAAAGTAATTAAAGTAAATAAATTAAAATAAAATTATAATAAGTAATTAAATTAAAATAATAAAAATAAAATTCCGATAAACGTATAAATCGAAACTAAAATGATAAAAATTAACTATACCAAATTAAACAGTAACAAACAAAAAATTGCATAAATGATAAAAATTAACAATTAATTAATAAAAATTAACAACAAAGAAACAATAAAATTGCAGAAACGATACCAAATCAAAAGTAAGTCTCATTGATTCCAACAAACGTAAATCAAAACCAAAATGTTAAAAATTAACTATAACAAATTAAACAGCAATAAACTAAAAATCAATGATAAAAATTAACTATGCCAAATCCAACAGTCACAAACATAAAATTACATAAATGGAAAAAAATTAATTAATTCCAAGCGCCGTCTAAGGGGAAAAAAAGAAACGCTACATTTCAAACTGGAGAATTCCGATTAAAAAATAACCAATGAAATCAAATGAGAAATCAGATTTTAGTTATCACCTTTTGGACTTTCCGGGCCATAACGTCACAGTGAGTTTCAACGGCTAAATAAAAATAATAACCTCGTTGCTACAATTAATTTTATGTCTGGCAAATCCGTTAGTTAGAAATATAACCTTTGATGTCTAGGGAGAAGCTTTGCCGAAATTTTTAAATTATACTTTTAATCGCATCAAATTTATTTATAAAACAATTTTTAAAATAATTGTACTGTGAGAAAGATGTTGTGGGAGAGAGGTGTAGAAATGAAACATTCATTTCCGTGAACATATAATTACGCTTTCGTTCATCGATTAAAAAAATACGAAATTTATCTGACCAACTTTTAATCGCATCGAATTTATTTATTAACCAATATGAAAAATACTAGTAACATAATAAAGAGCACATTTTAATGTTTCCCGTGTTGTTATCAAATTTAAAAACTGATAGCAACCTGAACCAGCTATAGATTTGACCGTTTTAACAAAAAATAACGAAAAGTTGACAATTTTTCCCGAATTTCAAAAATTAATTTCCAGAAACCAAATTGAAATTTCTAAAACAATTCGTCGAGATGCAAAAAATTCACGTTTAGAGGTACTTAAAAAAAACTCACGACTAAAGACTGAAAATATGTAAAATATGAAAAATACTTGAAACATAAGAAAGAGCACATTCTAATGTTTCCCGTGTTGTTATCAAATTTAAAAACTGATAGCAACCTGAACCAGCTATAGATTTGACCGTTTTAACAAAAAATAACGAAAAGTTGACAATTTTTCCCGAATTTCAAAAATTAATTTCCAGAAACCAAATTGAAATTTCTAAAACAATTCGTCGAGATGCAAACAATTCACGTTTAGAGGTACTTAAAAAAAACTCACTACTAAAGACTGAAAATATGTATGTGTTTTCCTCACTCGCGTAAGAAATTTCTGTTTTTACGACTTTGACACTTAAGGCACCTTAAATAATAAAGCCGCATCAGAAAAAAAAAATATTCTCCATTTTGTTCCCTGTACATTTTTGAACAAACCATGTTAATTTCGTAATTTTCTGATCCGTACTTTCTTGGGAAACCGTCTAAGAATCGAGCGAAAAAAGCGTGTTTTCAATCCTTTACCTGCAGCGGCAGTAATTTTTTGTTGTTGTAGAGATAAGTTTTGTGATGATGATAAATGTTCCAATGTTTCTTGCTAAAGGAATAGTTTTTGTTATTTACAACGTACATTATTCTTTTAAATATATTTGGACAGATGTGCAATTCGTCTGCTTCCATTATTACTCCCATGAAGCATTCATGGGAATGATTGATCATTATACTTCTTACCCAACTCGAAAAGGTTTGGATAAGAGCTACTGGCAGAATGGGGAAAAAAGAAGAAACTATACAGGAGTTTTGTTTTATATACAATATTTATTAATTTCAGAGTCTATAGCCACTCCGCTCACAACAAACAAATATATACTACAGCTTTATGCTTGTACAATATAAAATTCTTAATTTCCCATAAGCACCTTTCCAGGTCGAATGTTTTTGATAGCAAGAAGTGTGCTTTAGGTTAGTCAATTTATTTCAACACAACACCACAGGATATCTTTTTCAGTTAGTTTTTGTAATAGTAAAAGTTTGCTTTATTTTTTACTGCCCCTTTTTTGGGAAAACATGTCGGTACTTATGATTTTTAAAGCATCAATTTTATAGCTAACAAGAAAAATAAATAGTATATTGAAGCTCAGAGATTTAACTTTGAATTTAATGAAATAGTATAACTAGTTCCTTTTACAAGACGTGTAAATAGTGCATAGTATGTACATACTAGGGGGGCGTCCCCTGCTCGCTAACGCTTGGCAACCGTTGGATGATTGCTTTGCAATCCTCATTGGTTCGCTACGCGAACCTGGCTCCCTTCGCTCGCATCAATGATGACTTGTGTCCTAGCAGAAGGGATTGCTTACAAAATATGATATTCCACGAAAAAGTTTTTTAAATAAATGTGTAGTACTTCAGAAAAGTTATACAGGACCTCTGGAATCAAAACTCGAACAATTCAAATTAAAACTTTGAGCAAATTTTGACTCGAAATGTGAACTCTGCTGATGCAACAGCTCGACTAATAAAAAAAAAAATTCAATAAAATTTCATCCTATTACGTTATAAATTCAACTGAGGCGCGAGACTTCGTATTAAAGAATCAATCGTACAGTGTTGCCAAAACGCGATAACAAATAACGTCTTTTTTGCGTGCCACGCAAGAGAATTATCTATATAGATTATGAAATAAAGTAATATTATGCAAAACGAAAGTTTAAATTAATCGAAAATTCTCACAACGCTGTGGGCGTGAGAACTAGGAGCAGCATTACTAGCTCATTGCCACATAAGAACAAAACTTTTTCCCGATTGCTAAGCAACTGCGTTAGCTTTTATTTCTTAGAACTTATCTCCAGCAAGCTGAATATTTCTACTTAGGTATTTTTTTGGTCCCTGTGAAAAAGGTAAATAAATTTATTTAGTAAAATCGACTACAAAATTTGTGAATTAATTAAACTACTGACGACATGGCTTGCTGATACGATGCCATAACAGTCATTCTCCTATACCGACAAATCTTTGTAAGTTCTTTTATCGTTTATTGTAAGCTAGAAGTAATATTTAATGTCCACCTGAAATCAAATCGCATCACTAAAACAAGAAATTGTTACAACACAAACTTTACTAGGTGGGAAATGTTTTGTCATATTTGAATTCAACACCCCGAAATAAGTTGAAAAAACTCTATTCACCCATGTTATGAAAAAAGTTTAATATTGTCGGTCATTGTTATCACTGGGGAGTGAGTAATTCAAATGAGGAGGATCGAAACGGTTTGTGAGGAGAGAAATGAAAGGTATAATATGTATATATATATATATCCAACTTCTACTCTTTTCCACTTAAAGTGGCCGGTCAACCGGTCTGGTGGTTAAGGTTTTAGACTCTAGATCGGAAGGTTCCTGGTTCGAATTCGGGTCAGTGCATGTATGTTTGTAAGCGTATGGTGTAGAGGCTGCTGATGCACCTTAAAACTGTCGTGGCCGAAAGTCCTCACTTTGTGTTGGTGTGGAAATTTGGAGAGTGAGGTGCCAGCTCAGGTGTTGCGTCATCATCTGACCGTGGTTCAAAATCACGTGGTGTTGTACTCGTATTTATCCTTTAGGGGATTAATCCCGAACCATTGTCAATAGCCCGTTGTGTTGCTCTAGTACGACGTTAATAAAAAATTACAAAAAAAAATTTTGAAGATTTTACACACCATTGCTTTTAATTAGTAATTTGCATCGATAGAAAGGTGATTTTATTTTGTTGGGAACCTAATACATTACGTTGTTGAAGAACACTATCCGCTCCACTAAGCGATATCCCTACCCTTTTACACTTAACAGAATCCCGCGTGATCCGATAATCGTCCGGAACCTTTAGGACGATCCCCAACAAAACCATCTTCGGAAACTGAATCACGCGCTCCCATCAACCTCCCCCACATTATCAACCCCCGCGCCCAATTGTCTTCTGCGCCCTCTGAATCCTCCCCATTATCATCCCAATGCCAGGCCATGTCTCAGCCCCGGGGGTGCACCAACCACCGAAATTGTCAAGTAAGCGGATTGTCGGTGCCCATCGCCAAGATGCTAGGGATCGGCCTCAGGACAACCGGAGTGTGGGCCCAATATTTCGATTGGGAATTATTTCGGGGACCCAATTTTCCGTGTGGGGCATTTGTCCCCAGGCCGATGGATGTCGGGGCGCAGTGATTAATCTTCCATCTAGATGTCACATTGCGCCGGGCTCAATCAAGGACCATAATAACCGGGTCATTGTGGGGTTAGGTGAAGGGGATTGATCTGGAATGAATTGAGCTCTAATCCAATCAGCGGGCTTGGCGGGAAGGTGTTTCTGGTGCGCGTAATCGCGTTTTAAACGCTTCGGTAATCTGTTTTTGTCTGCGAAGCCTATTTAGCTGGGACATTAGCGATGGTTAGGTTGTTTGTGGGAAGGTAAATTGTTTTGGAAATTGTGTGGAGGAGGTTTCGAGGTCTTTTGTGAAAGATTTATTAGGAGAATATATCAGACCTAACTGCGCAAGGAACCGAGGACTTTCCTAATGAGTGTAGTTTCTCTAATTAGTCTGTTTGAAGGGTAGATTTGGAATTCAAAAAGTAATTTAATCTGTACAAAGTGGAATAAATCAATTGGCTGTGTTCAGAAGTGTTAAGTGGGACTGTCGAAAATACGGAAATGTGGGGAAACCAAACACGTGATGTGGTTCGTGTAAATTTACAGCTTATAAAGTAGACGCTGATGATTTACCTGAATCAAGGAGCTGTGGTAGCACAGTTGCTAAAGTCGTGGGTTTGCAACCGAAGCGATGCGAGGAAGAGACAGGATCCAATCAAAAACAGTGGTATACTTGGGGGCTGTGACTATAAATCTGTTGTAGCTTCGAATAGTGTAGCTCAGACTCTGTTGTGAATCTGTTGTAGCTCAGACAAGCGTGGTGTGGAAATTTGGAGAGTGGGATGCCAGCTCAGGTGTTGACCTTGTCATCTCTGAATAGGTTCAAAAGGTAGGTAGTTAATAAACGTAGCACTGGAGCACCATAATGGACTAATGGTGACACTCCGGTGTCGATCCCGAAAGGAAATGTTTGAGGACAACACCTCTTAATTTTGAACCACGGCCATATGACGAGGCAACACCTGACCTGACGCCCCACTCTACAAACTTCCACACCAACCCAACGTGAGGCCACGACAGATATAAGGTGCACCAGCCGCCTTTATACCAAACGCTTACAAACATCCATGCACTGACCCGGATTCGAGCCAAGAAACTTCCTATCTAGAGGCTAATACTTTAACCACCAGACCAGTGGGTCGGCCCATTCTATATAGCACAAGGAGGTAATATCCCTCCACTGAAATTACAAGGCATCTGTGTTCATAGTAGGGGCTATCATATGCTGAAAATGCTTGGAGGAATCTAAAAGGTATCAGTTTCACCCCTTGAGGGCTTCGAATTTGGTGAGGGATGTTTGAAAGGCCAATGAAGGAGTTGACATAAATTCAAGAAAGAAAACAGTTCAAACTATGGACTCTGAATATATTTTCAAACCCATGAACTTTAAAATACCTTCCAACGCCTTTCATTGGGTCGCACTGGTCCCATACTGTGGTACAGGTGCAACACAAATAAATAGAATTGTAAAATAGTTTTTTATTACATCAGAGTGTATGGTAAAAGTTTAAGAAAAAATGACGATATGAGCATATGAATAGTAATCTCGCTGTGGACGGTAAAAATATGAGATTTAAAAAAATTAATGGAAAAGTGGGAGATAGTAGTTGATTTGACGACACACTGGGAGCTTTTCATCTGATCGTGATTCAAAATTGCGTGTTGTCTTCGGATCATTCCCTTCGGGAATTGGTCCCGGACCGTCGTCAACAACCCGTTGTGTTGCTCTAGTACAACGTTAATTACCAATTACCGCACTGGGAGCAGTACAACTGGATATTAGCTACGGTACGGGATCAATTTCGAAGGGAAAGATCCAACGGCAACACCGAGTAATTTTGAGCCACAGCTAAATGACGATGTCAGAACCCGTCTCTTCAAACTTCCTCGTCACTTCAATGTGAGGATAGACTTAACATATACCAGTTCCTTTATTGGGTTGGATCTAGTTTCGAACTCGTAACCCTCCGGTTGCTATTCCGAATAGGCTATCCTGGTCCTATCCATGGTATGGATTTACTCCATCCAATGTTGCAAGTGCAATCCAATGAACTATTTCTATTTTGGACTAGTATCCAAGGAAATATTAGAAATAGCCCAATTTTTTTTATTATATCACTAGTAAATTTAATCAAATAAGATTATAAGCACGTAAGTAAATGGTCAGGGAGTGGGCTGTAAAGATATGAGATTTTTGAATAATACCAGGATAGTGAAGTAATTGGTTCAATATGAACTTTGAAGAGTTGGGATTGCACGTACCTTACTTGCCCCTCTACCACCCTTGAAACATTCTTCTAGAAATGCTCTCACCTTTAAACCGATGTTCAGTTTTTGAAAACAAGCTGTCTTCGTATATAGAATCAGTAAATAAAGTGGAGAACAGTGCATCTTACCAAAATCCAGGTTAAATATAAAGCGTTTTTTGCAATTCAAATTAAACCTCTATCATTCAAATCCGACTTAAAATTAAAAATCTGTTTTATCAACACTTTGCGTGGTGTGGAAGTTTGAGGTGCTATCTTAGGTGTCGCCCCGGCATCTGATGGTGGTTCAAAATGAAGTGGTGTTGTCCTCGATTACTTCCCTTTGGGATTGATCAACGAGAGTCGTTGCGTTGCTTCAGTGTGACGTTAATTAGAATACCTACCTACATGTTCAACAAACATGTTTGATAGTTAGTTGTGCGACGGATGCGTTTGATCATTGGAAAGATTGCTGAATATCACGTCCCTCAGAATCACATCTTTAAGTCTGCACGGACTTCACAATCCCGAGGTACCAGAGTGGTCTCCCTTCTATTTTACCCTTGCCTCCCCTTCTGATTTTTGCTTTGATTTTCTTCCTCGTTAGGGTCGCCGACCAACCGGTCTGGTGGTTAAGGTGTTAGGTCGGAAGGTTCCTGGTTCGGGTCAGTGCATGGATGCTTGTAAGTGTATGGTGTAGGGGCGGCTGGTGTACATTAAATATGTCGTGACCGAAAGTCCTCACGTTGGGTTGGTGTGGAAGTTTGGAGAGTGGGGTGCCAGCTCAGGTGTTGTCTCGTCATCTGACCGTGGTTAAAAATGACATGGTGTTGTACCTCGAATTTTTCCTTTGGAAAATTGATTCGTAGAACGACGCAAATTAAAAATTTACCTAATTACCTCGTTATTGCCTTGTTTTGGGCGCTGCTTGGCATCAAATATGGCCAATGTTCTTTCAAACCTCTAACCAATCCACCAATAATGGGTCTCCTAAGTGAATAGATTCAAGGACAACACTCCACTCTCCAAACTTCCACACCAACCCTCTGTGAGGACACTTTCGGTCACGAGAGGTTTAAGGTGCAACAGCCGCCTCTACACCATGCGATTACAATTATCCATGCACTAACCCGGATTCGAACCAGGAACCCTCCAATCTAGAGGCAAACACCTTAACCATCAGACCGATTCATTCTAGAATAAAGTGAAAAAAATTGATTGTACAAAATTTTAATCTGAATATTTGTTATTGTTTTACAACTGAATCGTTCGATTATTGTTTGTGACACTAACCGGAATATGCCAACTGTAATTTCTTCAATACTTGAATGTAATTTCGTATTTTGATTCTTCTGAATAAACGGATCTCCAACTCTAAATCAACTTTTCAAAGATTGAAAATTTGCATACTTTTTTCCTACACTTCAAACAAAAACCAAGCACTTTTATCTGAAATTTCGATGTTTTTTGACTGTTTCGTTAGATAATTGAAATTTATAGAGACCATGCATATGCAATTCCTTCAAGAATACAATGTGTTACTTCTTATTTAGACTAGAGTACATAAATGGGCTCCAATGTTTAACATAAGTAAATTTTAAAATTTCATTTCATTCGTTAGATTTAATTTCTAATATATCTAACTGAAACCCATTGCACCCTGATTTTCAAATTTTACGTTAGGTCATTGAAAATTTCGTTTCGTTTAAAAATGTACGGTTTTATCAAGGGTAAATTGTGGTTATACTTTTCTTGAAGTTGGTGCATAAAATGGCATCGGATAGGCTGTAATAAAACAAATAGTTCTTTGCTGCACTTTTGGTTGAAAAAATTTAACTAATTTTATTTTTCATTAAACAAGTTAGGCGATTTAAAATTTCGTCGACTTTCCATTTTTACCTTCCGTCTACACTTTACTTCAAGACAATGCTAGGATCTAAATAAATCAATTCAAAAATAAAATTTTGTTATTAATCTATTTCACATCTAACCAAAAGTACGCAGATTTTGAATGAGATTTTTTGCTGAATTCTGTTATTGAAAATTTCTCACACCATCCAACTTTGGTCTGTCTCTGGAAAAGACTGCTCTGATCTACATGAATCAATTTTAAAAAAATGAATTCTTTTCATATTTAATTTATAACATATTTAACGCGAAAGAATTAGACTTCCAATAAGAATTCTGACTCAACGGTCAGTGGTTTGAAAATTTTGGGGACTTTCCAACTCTAAGACAGCTCTGAATGCGTCCAAGAGCGAAGCTATACGCTGTTCCTCATCTCGTAACCCCCCGAGGCAGTGTTAAAATTGCAGTGTCCATGAACTCTAATTTAATCCAAGACTACCCAGACTTACACAAAAATGAATTCAAAAATACAAAATTTCCTATGCATTCTTTTAGTTTTGCTAACTGTCCAACAACTGCGTTTTACTCCTATACTGCACTAATCCACATAAATCAATTCAAATACAGAAGATTTATCAAGGTATTTGGTTAAGAAAAACGTCCACCAGCAACTGTTTACCCTACAAGACTGCACTGATCTACACAAATCAATGAGGAACTTGCACCAGTGATGAAAATGCTCATTTCTGTGTTTTATTAATATATTGATCGTCAAAATGTTAAAAAACAAAAATTAAAACCCATAAAATTGACTTAATTAAAATTTCAAGTTTTAAATCACCGAAAAGTACGGCAAAAGCACATGACCTCAAAACGCTACGTGACGTTACTGTGCACTCTTCGTGTTGCTTGTTCTTTTAATTTAAAAACAATCAACTAACATTTTTTTTCTTGCTATTTCAACGTCGCTATCAAAGTAAACAAACCGTCATAGTGCATAGTGTGATGTCACAAGAAGCAGCCTAGGAAAACTAACGTTTTTGAAAAGAAGTAAATAGTGCAAACTTTACATTTTTTATTTTACCTTTTCGGGCTATAAAAGTAAAAAAGAAAGATACTTTCCATCATATTTTTTCATTTTCTATCTTATAAAATTTTCTATCTTACAAAAAACGTGCAAGTTCCTCATTCAAAATAGAAAATTCGTCGCGCATTTCATTTTTCCAACCGTTCAATAACTACGTTTTAATCACAATATTGCACCGCTTTTATCCATTGCTACACATAAATCAATTCGATAATAGAAAATTCGCTATATACTTAATTTCGTTACCGGTCCACCTACTGCGGTTTTGTCCAGGACTGCGGACTGCGATGATCCACATAAATCGATTCACGTACATAATTTCATCAAATATTTAATTTCTAACACGTCTAACCGAAAACACTTAGACTTTCAATCAGATTTCCGATTGAAAGATAGAAAATTTCGCTGACCGTCCTCGAAGACTACTCCGCTCAACTTTCCAAGACCGCTGCTTGGCGCCGTTCCTCATCTCGTAACCCCCAGAGGCAGTGGCCAGACACGGAGCGATGGGGCATGAAGGGATTCCAGCGCTCCTCCATAATTCATTTGTCCTCCTATACTGCATATGTTGGCCGGAGAGCACCCTTCATCGCTTCGGGGATGCGGTCTCTCCTCCCACTAATGTTCCAGTCGGTGCTCTTTTTCCTGTATACATTTTCCGCCGCCTCTTCTTCTCTCCATCTGCGATGAAGTGACCATCCATTACAGTCGAGGGAGATATCTCCGCGAGTTTTAATTCCCAAGATGGATCGAGAGCGCGGAGCGTTGCCATGTGTGCTTCAGGAAATTCTGACAGGGGATTTAATTTTGATCGACGCCGAGAGAGGTCATGCATGTAGGTCTGTGACTTAGTGGTGGGGCGCTTTGTATCTGCATTAAAAGGGGTGATGGTAGATCGCTTTCGGTGTGTACTGAAATAACGTGTCTTTTTCAATATAGGAGCTTCTTATTGTTTTTTTTCTTGACATCAGAAGATTCAGTTCACGATTGGGCTGTTATCAACACCTGTCGATTCTCTTTTAATTTAGTTTGTGTCTTTGATAAAGATAACTTAACCCTCCGGGTGGTTCCGACGTGAAATCTCGTTCATCAAGGTCTGGTCAATTTTACGAATGACTATGTACACTACCCTACAATAATGAACCGGACAGCAAGATGTGATGGTATAAGGGAAATATTATATGCTTTAATGGGGGAATGGTCCCCCATGTGTTGCAATTACGCTAGCAACCCATGGGCTTACTTTCAACAAGGTTTTCATACATAGCTATGGGTATTGGTGTCCATTCCTGCTGCAAGAATGTCACCAGCTCTGCTGTAGATTTCGGACGTGATTCCCTGGTCCGTAAGCGTTGCTTTAACGCGTCCCACAAATGTTATATGGGGTTCAGGTCGGGACTCTAATCAGGCCAGGGAAGAGGTTTTTATTCCGTATCTTGATACCACTGCTTGACAGAGGCTTCAAAGTTATAAATAGCCTTGTCGTCTTGGAAGTAACATTCGTCCCATAAAATTGCCAGATCGTAGAAAGAACCTGATTGTCCAAAATGTCCATGTAGGCTTCGGCGTTCAATTGACCAGGAACAACATGCAAAGGTCCCAGGCCATACCACGAAAAACACCCCAAACAAGTAGTCGGATTTTCCTCTGGCGTCCTGTCCATTACTGTAGGGTAGTGTATATCAGGTACATCAAGATAGTGTTGATTTTTTTGGTGATGACATAGTCAAGATAGGGTCAGATTTAATGACTGGATATCTCGTACATCAAGTTCTGGTCTGTTTTGCTGATGACAAGACATCTTTTGGAGATAACCACCAGGAGGATCGAATTCAAAAGCAATGCTGATTATGAGAGAGGATTTAATTTTGACTTAGTTATTCAATGGAGAAGGCTATGCAAGTTGGTATTAACTTAGTGTTGTGGTTTTGTGTTTACTCGTAAGGATGGTGTTAGCTGTGTGAAAAAAGACCGTTATTATCGCACTAACATAACGGTCTCCATCCACGGTATTTTAATATAATAGCTTCTTATAGTTTATTATTAGATATAGTATTACTATATAGTACTCAATATACCATTACTATAAAGTTTTTAATTTGATTTAGTATTACTAATAGTGTGTGTATATTATTAGAGATATAACATTACTATATAGTATATAATTACATATAGCATTATATATAGTATATAATTACATATAGCATTACTATATACATATTATTAGAAATAACATTACTTTATATTATATTATTAGATATATTATTACTAAATATTATATTATTAGATATATTATTACTAAATATTATATTATTAGATATAGTAGTAATATATAGTATATAAATTAGATATAGCATTTGTATATAGTATATTATTAGATATATTTGTATTACTATAAAGAGTGTGTATATTATATTAGGTTAAGTATATCACTAGGTATCAAAGATCCAAATCACCCGTTATGAACTATAAATTCTCTTTAAATTCCGTATACATCGAAGATGGGGATTGCTTAAATTCAAAAGCAATATTGTTTCTATGAAATAATTTAATTTTGAATTATATGTTACGCAGGGGGGTCATGTATGTAGGTACGGTGTGGGTTTGTGTTTACGCGTTGATGGTGTAATCTATAAAATCCAACTTTATATTTACTTCACCTGTTCCATTTGTATATACGACCAAATCATTTATTCAACAACCACGAAATAGTAGCTGTTCCTCAAACCATCGATTACCATCCTGAAAAACAACAACTTTACTGCTAGAAAATAATCGACTTCGCCAAAGCTGTACAAAAAGCACTTGGCGATATCTGACATTCAAAAGTGGACACGGCAACAACATTGTATATACTGCTTGAATAAAAACAATGAAAGGGAATATACCACTACAATCTCGTCCTAGACGTGCGTCGATTTCATTTATAGCCACTTTTCGTGATATGCACATTGATTCATGCACATTAAGTAATACCTTGTGTTAAATTAAATTAACGTTTTTGTTCGTCCAACAGGTTTCTGAAGAATGAGCGAATCTTATATATCCGTCGTCACTGAAGAGCTGATTACTTGCGGTACTCACCTAGGACCCCTTCCACTGTCATCCGGATCCCCAGACTCTCTTGCTGTGCTAACTTGGAGATGCATTGACAAGCTCTCCACCTCGAAGCAAGTACTGAAGGTAAGGATACTCACGCACTACTCAAATAAAATTGAAGACACAGGGATTTTTTAACTCTCACTCCATGACTTGATATTTATTTGTTGTTCTCGAGAAATGTACGTGACAAATTTTAAATATCTTATTTAACTTTACTACAATGGAGAGAGACTTAACTCTAACTACAATAGAGAAAGACATAACTTTAACCACAATAGAGAAAGACTTAACTATAACTACAATGGAGAAACACTTAACTTTAACTACAATGGATAAGCACTTAACTATAACCCCACAGTTGGCAAATACCTAACTTTAACCACAATTAACAAATACCTAACTTTAACCACAATGGAGAAAGATTAAAAGTGATCACAAGTCTTACCATTTATAAAGTAGGAAATCGTTCTTCCTACAACGGCAATAATAGATTTTATTAACCATGCAATGAAATTACATAGTTTAATCTGCATCTGTAATTATTGACGGTGTAAAAATAATGGTGTTTTGTTTGTAAACAGGTTACAGTGAAGGACCAGGTGAACAGTAAAGGATCGCCCAAAACTCCAAGTTGGTTGGCCCATATCCTTCCTGCCAGAAACCCGGATGAACAGAGTCTAGAAATAGTTGTGAAGAGTGGACAGTTGTACTTCAGGTCCCTGCGAGATATTACTTCCGGGGAGGAATTGAGGGCTTGGTTCGGTCAGGATTTAGCAGACATACTGAAGCTTCCCATGATTCCCCCAAACGTTGTTGAGGGTAAGTGTCCTTCACTTATTAAGGTACCGTTTTATTCACTATTATTCTCTCTTGTACGAGTTCTTTAGTTCTAATAACGTGAAGAAATAATATCAAGTAACTTAACAACATGCAAAAAATATTTTGGTGAAAGCCAATGTCGCTCATTCCACATACTAGTTTCATTATTTTACATACTAGAGTGCAAAACAAATGGAACATCGTTTCTTATAAAACTAGAAAGACACTTGTCAAGATATATCGTCTTCAAGGTAATGCAGACTTTTTATTATGACGATATCAAGATGGGATTATGAAAAACGTGGTACCTTGCAATCGAGTATCCTGTTGTCTCACAAACACCAGGGGTGCGAATTGTCGCTAAGTGCACCAGTGACCAGCCAGAATGCTTCAATAATTTCGTATAGAAAATGAATATACACATTTCTACCGCTAAGACTTTCTGTTTGTTTCTGTAGCCGTTTCACAACCATTTATACAACGAGAATGCCTCGTTCTAGAAAGACAGTACATCTGTAGATTAATTTCCTAGTTGGGTTACCCAAGGCGTGAGGCCATTCGACTATGCCCAACTAATGCTAGCAGGTAAAAGAGTAAAGTTGGACTACTGCCTTCAGGACACGAAGTTTTCAGATGACGCTCTCATGTCTACATTATGAGTCAGTAACAAAAATTGCTTTCGCAAGGTGTATGAACGACAATGCAACTTTATCTACAAAAAAATCACGATGGAAATGGATTGCATTGCCTTTATTTACTACTACATTACAAGTTCACCACAGTACATGTCCCGAAGAATTTAGCAGAGGCTGAGTTCGGCAGATACTACCTATAGTTTATCGATTGTCAAATGCGTGAGACTGTAAATAGCTGTATGAACCCACAAAGTTTTTTTCCAAAGTATCACGTCCATCAAAACCTGGCGAATTTTGCTAAGGTCGTGGTATCTGGTCATCACGATGTTTCAGATTTTTTTTAATGATGATAAGATCAAGATCTAGTACGTTTTCTTGTAACGACGATATATCTCGTCCGTAAAGCTCTGATCAGTTTTCATAATTACGAGATACCTCGTCGAGCCAACCACCAGGAGGGTTAAGATCACGAATTTAAAACTGTATGCGCGGTCATTGCGGTTATTGCGACTATCATGGGTGATTGAAACTGTTGACTTCCCTGTGTTGCTTTTAGAAGCCAAATGTCAGGTGCCGTCTGAAGAGAAGGCTGAGGTAGCGGATAGTGAAGTCGTGATAGGAATAAAAGCTGTGTTTGATCACAGAGCTTCAGTCAGTTATTGGAAGTGATTAGTAATCCATCAGTTCGTCGTATACCATTATAGAAGTGCATTCAGCTTGTTACGAGCATCCTCAGGTATTTGTCCGAAAGGTCAAACTTTTTCCGAACATTGCGCTTGTTCAAATCACGTTGTGTTACCATTATGACGATGATGATAGGTACATGAAGGTTGTTGTGTTAATTAATAAAGTATGTCAGGTTTATATGTAATTTATTAACAACTTAAATAATTGCATTGCTAGATGAACACACTAGCTGACAACATATGATATGATTCCCAACAAGAAAATGTTTTTAGACGATATACTTTACCAAAACTCTGGTCACTTTTGCCATGGAGAAGATATATCGTCCGAAATCGGGCAATTTTGCCACGGAGGAGATGTTTGATCTGAAATCTGGTCAATTTTCCCATAGAGGAGATAACTCATCCAAACTCTGGTCAATTTTGCCATGTAGGAGATATCTCATCGAGACAAAACTGCCCTATTTCTTCAAGAGGGAAGGACGATCTTTGAAAAGGACACTGGCCACAACAGAGCAGTTTCCGACGCGAATATAAACCCCTAGGAGGGTTAATTCTATATAGATATGTGTAATAGCATACACGAGTTTGCATTGTAGATGGCGATATTCTAATTCACATTACAATATGGTACACCAGGTTGCTAAAATAGTCTTCCTTAATCAAAATACTCTCCTTATAGATTAATGAGTGTTTGCTTACTGATGATATATCTTTGTAAATTTCAGGTGAAAAACGTTTTGAGTGCATGCTATGCCAGGAGCAGTTTGAAAACCCGTTTCCCGTGGTGGCCCATTTGATGTACCGCTGTAGACGCAAAGACCAGGGTGTGAGCAGCATGCACAACCCCTTCAGAAAGAAGAACGGCGGCCGAGTCAAGAACTTCGACATCGCCACCCTGACCGACATGAACGACAACGACAACGTGGACGTCGAGCACTCGCGCTCACCGACGCGATCCGGTCCCACGGACCCCGAACAGCATCCGGACTCGGTCAGGGGGTCGCCGACAGACGCGAAACGAAAAAGGAAACTCGAAGGCCGCGACGAGTACGCGACGTCTCCGAAGAAGTCCAGGTCTTCGACAGACGGCGAGAAAGTCGCCGAAACTGTGAAAATGTCGGATTCCCCGTGCAGCAGTCCAAAGAAGACAACCAACGGGGCGTTCAAACTGACGTCTTCGAACAACCCGACCTACCACTCACCGCTTTACTCGAGGGTGGACCTCAACCCGACCGAAAGCAATGGTTCGAGCGCGTTCAAGAAGGTAGACAAGTCCAGTGCTTCTTTCCACTCGAACATAAGCTCCCTCTCCAACCTGTTCACTGGGTCCCTAGACCCAAGGGAACTGCTGTTTCAAGCCGGACCCAACAACTTCCCGCCCTTCCCGTACGCTTTCACGCCGGTGACCAGCAGTCCAACGTACGCCGGGGTGCACATCTCCCAGAATGGGATATCTCCCGTCAGTCACCCGGCCATCTCTGTGCCGTCAGTGGACACCAGCATGACCAGCGCTTTTGCACCAAGTGCAAAGCTCACCACCACCGTGTCCAGCACTGCCGGAAGCATGCACCAGCAGCTGAAGATGGCGGAAGAGCTCAAGATGATGAGGAAGATGCCCAACTTGCCGGACGGGAACTATGAGCTGGGGACCCTGATGGCGCCGTCTATGAATGGGTCAAGGATGTCCAGTATGCCGGCCTCTCTCCACTACGCGCCCAAACCTCAGTCGCTGGAGGTTTTTGGTGGTGCAAAGGCAATGCCAGGTCCGCTCTTGCCGTTCCTCCCTCCTTCCTTAGCCGCTTTGTCCTTCCCCTCACAGAACTGGTGCGCAAAGTGCAATGCCTCTTTCAGGATGACCAGCGATTTGGTGTACCACATGCGATCGCACCACAAGAGGGAGACCGATCCTCAGAAGTTGAAGAGGGAAGAGAAGTTGCGATGTCATATTTGCAATGAGTCGTTTAGAGAAAGGCACCACTTGACAAGGCATATGACGTCTCACCAATAGACAGAGAACTAACTTCTCAACGATTAAAAAGTGTACATTTGCTGTGGTGTTGCAAGGTGCAAATAGTTTGACATTACATTGAGAGTTCCGTTCTGTACAAACATACCTACTTAAAGAAGACACGACAAGGCCAAAAACCGACAAGTCACACATTGGTCCAACATTAGCACTGCGACACTAAATTGGCTTAAATACGCATGCGTAGCGACTTGTTTTCTGTACAGAAACGGAGTACGCATGCGTGTGTGTCGGATGTTTTTTCGCATGCTACTCCAATGTGCGGATGTGCTTTAAATAATAAGTTGTATCTCGGATATCCGACTGTCGAATTGTGAAGCATACAGAGATTATTTCTTTCTGTGATTTAATTTTGGCAACTAAGTTTTTTCGCAGTTAATAGAAAATAGTATGAAATGTAGATGAACCGTCCAAAATTTGGAACGATATTAACCAGTGGTGCAAATTGGGTATCGAGGATATACTCTGGGATAGAAATTCATTCATATGTGCGGCAATGCAATATTATTTATGTACATCAGAATATATGTTGTTATTTGTATTGTCTTAAATGTTTGTTGAATTTTCAGAAGGCCGGATTTAGGGATGTAGTTTTAAAAAATATTCACGCTTACACATCAATGTTTTATTCCCTTTAAAAGAAAACAAAAGTTAAGATTATTCTTGAAGAATAATTATAATTTTGCTTCTGGATAAAGTCAACCACTAAGTGTAACTAAACCGGTCCTAATTTTATCCTTATATATGGAACATTGTTTTGTGTATATTACCTGTAATTATGTAAATATTTGTTGTTGCTGATACGATGTATTACTGGGTTAGCAATTTTGAAGCAATGTTATACAATAAACTCTGTAAGGCCCTAGAAATTAAATGAAATATGCAAACGCTAAAAATACGAAAGAAAATACTTAATTGACAATTACGTTCTATATGTGTTATAAATATAGTGACTATAGTTATTTATTGATATTTTAAATATACTTTTAGAGCAATAAAAAGCCTATTTTAAGTGCTTAATTGTTACTAAACATGATCTATTTCTAAGTATCATATGGAATTTAAGATTTTTGTAGAAAAAAACATAAACACACGAAGAATTATACTAGAACGAATTTTTATTTTATAAATTTATTGAAATAAATTGCATCTACTTTGGTAAATTTTATTTGTCGTATACACTTGTTACACCAGGGACAACATTTGGTTTAAACTTAATTTTAATATTTTACCCTTAAAAAATTTGAATTATTTTAAAAATAACTTTTTATTTGTAAACATAAAATAAATTCAAATTACCTTCAATTCTGCACGGAAATCCATGCAAAATTATATTACAAACTAATTGCCCCTAAATAATTTTTCTGATTGCATAAAATAGAATAAATAGCGAGTTTCCAACACAATTATTTCAATAATTTCGAAAAGTTACTTCAAATACTCAAATTAGAAGTATCATTTTTATGAACAGGGGGGGGGGGTGCAACATTGTACAAGTTTATTAATTGGACACTTTGAATGCTCCAGTTATGAGTTTAAATTTAATTCTGAAGAGTAAGGGAATAAATATTCTAAAATTCATTTGGAAGAATTTATTTGAGCTATACATTATTTCTCAAAATAGCTCTCTTTTTCCCTAACAAAATTGCAAGTGTGTTGAATTAATTCATTTTAGTGATGTTTTGTGATATTTTAACTAATTTCGTAGTTGTACATAGCTGAACACCGCTGTAAGTCACAGAATTTAATAAATGTACATTGTGTATAGGTTGATGTTATATAAAATGAGTTTCAATAAAAATTTGAAGCAAAAAGATTCTGGATTCATTTTTTGTGATATATATATATAAAATAATTTAATGTGTGTGAGCATATTTTCTATACAAATCTACACTGTTTGACCAATCCACACCAAATTTGGTAAACGTATTCTCTAAAACACTACGGAAAACATAGGCTATTTCTTTCCTGTCTTCATATTCATCTGTAACCATTACAATTGGCCGAATGGAAGTGTTTTGTTTGTCCAATCGAGAACAACTTCTTCAAACACACAAGTTTATTTTAACACAGCACAGACTAACACAGGACGACTATTTTAAACATGGAAGAACTCTATTTACATTGAAAATTAAATAACAGAAACTAAGAACCTAGCAGACACGTCCGGAGTCTACAATTGCTTCCGACATTCTCTGAAGTACCACAAGCTTCGGTTTCCTAAGTAAGTGGAGCCGTTATCTAACAGCCGTGATACGTCATGATGCTGCGGGCATAACTATACGGCCGTCTAAACAACAATCCAGTAGTGTCAACTTAGACGGACAGAATACGTTGGAGAATGGGCAACACAGACAGCTGTCGTGGTTTATTTTATTCGAGAAACAAAACAAAGTGGTTTTTTATCCTCTAGTTAAAAGTTTCGAACTTCAGGATCGTTGAAGGTAGAATGAAAATTTCAACAGATTTCAAATCAGCGTAAATTTCTACGTCAGAAAGATATCAAAAACAGTTTTATTATTCAATTTTTTTACCATTTGATTATTTAATTATTTATTAAATAATTATTTATTTATTTAAAGAAAATCACATTTAAAGTATCGATCTGGTGTCAAATTTTCCGCAGATTTCAAATCCGTTGAAATTTTCATTCTGTATTTAACGATCCCGATTTTACAAAAACGAATTAATCAATGGCAGTCAAAAATGTTTATTTATTTCGCTCCTCTTCGTTCGAATCGTTTGGAGCAGGAAATGAAATCTGGCCGCTACAAGAAAAAAAACGTTCCCCAACTGTTTGAGACCGCTATGACGACAGCCATGGAAATAGCGGCTCCTATCATTTTTGTTATGCTCACAAACAACGCTCTCTAGGAAACCAACACCATGTGTTAGCATAAACAACGTTTTAGTGATGTCACGTACCGATACATCACGGCCGCTAGATCACGGCTACGCTTTCTTAGGAAACCGAAGCTTTACTCTTCGATAGATGGCGTTATCGCGCCGGTGGTGCTAACTCGCCTGTCTCTACACCCTCCCCTCAAGATTGGGATTATACCTCAATTAATCCGAATCTGAAACTTAAGTGACAGGTGAGACACATATTAATTACTCTGTTAATAGCAATAGACAATATAGACAAATAATATACAATAATACAAAAATTACTTTTACCAATTATCCGATTGAAAAATTTGACCTCTAAAAAATATGCATATATTGATATTCAACTTAATATCATACTATATGCAAAATAAATAACTCAAAACATATGCAAAAAAAATAATTATAAATAGATAAATCAGTTAAAAGAATTAACTAAGTATACAAAAAATATTAAATTTTCATCTCTAAAATGCTTAGCAAGAAAAATAAAAACAAATAATAAAAAAAGTTCAATGAAAATTCAATACTGACCACCAGTTTATAATGACACAGTTTTTTAATCAGGAACAGTCTATAGTGGAATAGTTTAGGCGGGCATCAGTCTGTACAAAGCGTCAGCCTTTGACAACTTTGACCCTGGGCAATGTGATATGGAGATTTCGTACTTTTGTAGAGCCAAGGGCCATCTCTGAAGCTTTGCCGATTGTGGAGTATTCTTTGAAATGAATGTCAAAGATTTATGGTCAGTTATTAATGCGATCTTCGAACCATAGATCCAAATCTCGAACTTCTTTAAACTCCATATAACTGCGTAGGCCTCTCACTCAATTGTCGGCAAAGCCTGTTGTAATTTTGTCAATTTTTGGCTTGCGTAGCTTATAGGAAAAATAGTTCTGTCTTTCCTCTGAGATAAACATGCACCGACACCGACTGAAGATGCAACACACTGTATCACAAATGGTTGTCCAGGAATTGGTGTGTGCAAACTTGGTGCGTTCGCCAAGGAATCTGTTAGCTTGGTGAAGGACTGACTATGGGCCTCTGTCCATGCTAATTCCTCAGTTCGTTTTTCGTAAGTTACGTGAGAAGGTAAACTGTTTCTGCATAGTGGCGGTATGTAATCACTGTAGTAATTACATAGACCAAGAAGACTCTTGAGTTGTTTCTTAGTTTTGGGAGGCTCCAAATTTTGAATAGCTGTGACCTTATCTGGGTCAGTTTCATGCTTCCCCGATCCGATTATATGACCTAGATATTTTAACTGTGGTTTTGCAAAAGAGCATTTCCTTAAGTTAATAGTGAAACACAGTTCATTATATTTTGACAGTATGATGTTTAGGTGAGATAAATGTGTGTCCTTGTCATCTGAAAATACTGTTATGTCATCGATATAGGCACGATAAAAAATTATTTATGATCTGACAATGCCTTGTTCATGACACGTTGAAATGTCGCTGCAGCATTTTTTAAACCAAAAGGTATGACCTTGAATCGGTATTGCGCTCTATGTGTGTCAAATAATGTCAAATCCTGACTTGATTTATCCATTGGTATAGCCCAGTAGCCTTTTAATAAATCTATTGTTGTTATGACGTTGGCTTTTCCTATGGCAATACATGAGCTCGGTGGCATTTTCCACTGGGAAATCGTCTGCTTTAGTAGCAGTGTTAAGGGATCTAAAATCAATGCATAATCGAGGGTTACCATCTTTTTTCATAACACAGACTACAAGGTAGGCTATCTCTTCATCACTCTCCTCGATAAGACCTTGACTTAGCAATTCTACAACTTGCAAATCAACTTCTCGTTTAAGAGATTCTATAAATGTAAGATTTCTTCCTTTCTGTTTCTAACACTCTAATTTTATGTTCTCAGACTTAACCTATTTGTACTTCATCAGAAAATAACATTTCATCTTTCGTCACTAAATCCAAAATATCTCTCATCTTTGTCTCATCCAAATTATTTAAATCGATTTCATCAAAATTAGGTTTTTCCCTTAAATGTGGTTCAGGTGTAGGATGGATTTCTCCGAATTCTGCTTAATTTTCAAAAATTACACCAATCTTTTGGACTTGAATGGAATTTTTTAAATTTTATTTGCATGCGCGTGCTTTATTTTTCCGTCTAAAAGTTCTACTTTATATGAATGAGTGTTACAACAAGAAATTATTTTTCCTGGTCCGGTCCATCTCGCGTATAATTTGTTACTTGAATCCGGAATTAGTAAATATACTTAATCACCAGTTTTAAACTCTTTGGATGAAGTGAGGCGATTAATATTCTCAGCATACGCCTTTTGTTTCCCCTCTGCGACTATCGAAGCTTGTTCTGCAGCCTCTTCTAAATTTATTTTCAATTCTTGAAGGTAATCTATAGCACTTTTGCCAAGATTTATGGGTAGAGGGATTTCTCCTGACCAAGTAGATTTTAGTACTGATAATGGACCTCTAGCTTCTCTTCCGTAAAGTAATTTAAAAGGCGACACTCCAGTCGTGGAATTTCTCGATATGCGTATAGCAAATACGGAATATGTTTGTCCCAGTTCTTAGGACCTTTACCAATAACACGGTGAAGCATTTGTTTTAAAACTTTGTTATATCTTTCGACTAATCCATTACTAGCTGGATAACCAGGTGTTGAGAATTTAGGGAGAACTCCTAATCTAGTATGAAATTCTTCCGTCAGTTGAGAAATGAAATTCGAACCTTGATCACTGGCTATAACTGTGGGTATACCTGTACGTATAAAAATTTCGAGTAAAGCATCGCATGTTGCTTTGGCGGTGATTGATCTCAAAGGTATGGCTTCTGGCCATCTCGAATGTTGATCCATTACTGTAAAAACATACTTATGGTTTCTAGCTGAAGGTGGATCGATTGGACCTATAATATCTGCGTTTACAACTTCAAACGGGAAGTTTGGTCTATTTACAGGGGTAATAGGGATTTTATCTGCCCATCTTTCTGGACTTCGTAACTGACAATCTTTACAAGTTTTGCAAAAATTCAGTTTGTCCTTTGACATTTCGGGCCAAGAAAATGAATACTTTATTCGTTCTTTCGTTTTACGCATCCCCAGATGACTTCCAAATACTGACTCATGTGCGAGTTTTAAAATTTGTTCGCTCCTATCTTTTGGTAATACGAGTTGCGCAACATTGTCACCTGAAATTTTTTCTTTGTGACAAATTAAATCATCGATTAAATATAATTTCATATCTCTTGCTTTACTTGCTCGAGAACCGTCTTTAATTATTCACAGTTCTGCTGATCCGCTCTTAATTTGTCAACATCTGTTCAACCTTTTCCCGTTTTTTTCGATGATTGCGAATGTACAGAAGTAATAACACTGTTTACACCATCAGATAGATTTTCATCAACAAGCGAGAAAAAAATGTCTCACCCAGCGAAATTTGTTCATCATTTTCTCTAGCCACCTGCGTTGGCGTCTCACTGTCCATATCAAGCTTCGCGTCAGTACGTCTCATCCGAAAGCAATAAATTGTATATGCTCGGGGTTAAAATGCATGGTACATGAAGTTTCTCCGTCAAGGCCAGGAATATTTCAATAGGTTTCAAAAAGAGAGGATTATCAGGATTACTAATAGAAATGGGGATTCTCGCCACTCTGGCTTTAATCGTTTCTACAAAAGCGGAAATTAAGTAAATATCACTACTATTTTCAATGGGAAAGTTAGGAATATACTTCGGGTTTAAAACTGAAATCTCAGCGCTTGAATCAATTATAGTTCGTATATCTTTACCCGCAATGCAAATACTTATACTTTGCAATGGTTGCGTTATTATTTTGTCTGGTTCTAAACATGAAGATCCAATCTTTGCTATTATTCTGTCACTCCCCTTTTTCTTTGTTGTTTCCTTTTTTGAGAGATCGAATAGTTTTTCCGGTTTACTCCGTTGCGAACAAAATCTGACAAGGGGCGTATTTTTTCCACGTATATAAGTCTTTGGGCATATTTCTATTTTTACTTATGTTATTTCTCAAATGAGGTGGTACATACTTTTATTCTTTAAAAACATGAAGTAACTTATTAGCTGTATATTCGTTAGAATAAGAAGTGGTCTCATTCAACGACCTGCCTTTATTGACAAAATATATGTCAACTTATTTTGCTAATTCTTTCGATTTTAACCAATTTCCCCCTGTTTTGATAGCAATGTAAGTTGTAATTTCTCTATCTAACGTTTGGGAAATTTTGTCAGAAATTATCAGTTGACATAATGTATCAAAATCTTTGACTTCACGTAGCTGAGAGTAATATTGGAAATTTGCAGACAGTCTAGATTCGAATATAACATGTAACTCTTTAGGCTACTTGCACACACATAGATTTCCTGCAGGGCGATAAACAAACGTAAAGATATTTAATCGCGCGTTGCTTGCACATTATAGACGACTGTCGTGGTTTATATTATTCGAGAAACAAAACAGGAGGACTGTTATTCCCTTGTCCAATTTTATATCTTCGCGCTCGTTAAAGATAGAAAAAAAATTTCAACAGTTTTGAAATCTGCGGAAAATTTTAAACAAAATCGATACCTTAAATGTGATTTTCTTTAAATAAATAATTTTTTCAATTGTTACTTTTACATTTCCGCATTTGATGAAGATATTGATTAAAAACACAAAAGGGGCCATTTATCTCGATTAATAGAAAATATATAACTTGAATGGAGTACTTAGTTGTCTTAATTTACTGCTTTATATAAATAGCAGCTAAAAATAGGATGAATATTTAATTGTATTCGATGTAAGAGTTTATACACTGCTGGTCACCCAAATTGCAACACCAAGAAAGACAAGAGATATCACAACAAAATTTATTTTGTAGATAACATGTTGACCAAGTATCAAATGATTACATTTATAGACTTCTGTGAAGTGTGGTTCCTGCCAAAATCAGTAGCCCGAGTAGCCGTCTTTGTTGGAGATCACCGCTGCCACACAGCCTTGGCATTGATTCAAAGAGACTTTGGATGTGTTCTTGGGGTACAGCAGACCAAGCAGCTTCCACACGTTGCCAAAGTTGATCTGGTGTGGCAGCTGGGGATGTAATCTGGGCCAATCGTTGAGGGGTCAATCTGGGATTGACGAGGATGTAATCTGGGTCAATTTGACGATTGACAAGGATGTAATCTGGGTCAATCTGGCGATTGACGAAGAACCCTTGGACAATGCGTGCCACGTGTGGTCGCGCATTATCCTGTTGAAATATGGCTGTGGGCAAGCCCTGAAGGTAAGGAAGGACAACTGGCTCCAACACCTCGGAGATATAGCTCGGCTATTTAAAGTACTGGCAATGCGTACTAGAGGAGTGCGAGAGTGATATCCAATACCTTCTCATACCATAATACCCAGTGTAAGATCAGTGTGGCGGTGCATAACGCAGCTGTTCAGCATCCTTTCTCCACGGTGTCTCCAGACTCGAATCCGACCATCGTGGTGTTGGAGACAGAAGCGTGACTCGTCAGTAAAGACAATTTCATTCCATTCTGCCGTCCACATCCTTCGTTCATCGCACCATTGGCGGCGGAGACGTCAGTGGTTCTGCGTCAAGGGTAGACGAAGCAATGGACGTCTTGCGGACAGACCACTCTGCTGTAAACGGCGTCGAATGGTACGCTCAGACACTGGATGATACGTTACAGACTGAATGTACTGTGCTATGGTTCGTGATGTGGCTGAGCGATCAGTCACTACCATACGCACAATATGCCTGTCATCACGTGAAGTGGTGCACTGAGGTGGATGCGATCGAACACGTCGGTCCAGCGTACCCTCTTGCATCCAACGATCACATATCCGCATTACAGTTGTTTGGTTTCGTTCAACACGACTACCGATCTCCCTGTTCTGACCTTGGTTCAAAATTACGAGGTGTTGTCCTCGGATCTTTCCCTTAAGGGACTGATTCCGGACCGTCGTCAATAGCCCGTTGTGTTGCTCTAGTACGACGTTAACTAAAATTACCATTACCATTACCGATCTCCCTGAAAGATAATCCACAATCTCGGTAGGCCACTATCCTTCCTCTGTCGAACTCGGATACTTGATCAAAAGATGATCGCTGTTTTCTACGAGGCATAATTGATCGTTTTTTGGGAAAAAAACCACAAGAAAAACACAATTACCGTACTTTAAATCGTCGAAATCTCCAAGCTTTAAATAGCGCTTTGAAGTGGCACCACAGGCGCGCGTGATGTGCGTCTGGGCTGAAATTCTAATAATTTGCATATCTCACCTCCGCTAATGCATGTTGTAAATTTCATATTATTTGCATGCTTCCTTCAGGGTGTTGCATTTACGGTGGCCAGCAGTGTGCATCAAAGGGGATAGTAGTTAATTATATTTCTGAGATAACGTATACCGACAACGGTCCGTTTAATTTTTCATGTGTGCCAAATGTCTTTAAAATAAAGCTAAATTGAAACATTCAATTTTGAAGATATTTTATATATTTTAATCTTTAAGTTATTTATATATTTTAATCTTTATATATTTTAATCTTCAAATTATTACTATTTTTATCGAAACTTTTATATTATAGACAGAAATTATCTTTGCAATCTTCCTGTTTTTGATATCAACTGTTTTTTGGTCATTCAAAGATTGTTTTTAGTTCAGCATAATTCTCACGTTTCGTCGTGAGTTTTAATCACATTATTGTTGGAACATTCCCCTTTACTTTACAGCAGACGTCTTCTCATGCATTTTCTGGTATAATTCTTATTTTTGTACGGTTGTAACGTTTCACATAGCACCGATCTTATTTATACCTATTTCCAAAAATTATCGAAATACCTAATTTCTTTATTTCAACATTCAGTTTTGCGAACAAAATTTTAAATCCTTACTTATTCAAGTTTCTGTGTTTGACATGTCATTGAAAAAGCCACGATTTCCAAGCTATCGATGCTATATTACAATAAGAGGAAAACAAATTCGAATTATTTTTCTCTTTAATTGTTAAATATAATTCGAAAAAGTGAATAGCAAAGACTCTGTTATCAGTTCTTCCCGATTTATGGAACTGTATTTTAGTTTCGAATAAGTTTTTATTTTCTAAATTCTATTTTAGGTAATTTAACATAATTTTTAAATCTCCCTTTTCATACAAGGAATGATTTTTTGATACCTTAAACTAATATAATTTTTAGACCTGTACATGTTATTTTCCTTTTGTATTTACAAACAATATTGCACTTCTGACCTCAAATTAAATTTTTCTGTGTTTACTCTAAACCTTATCTTAATTTTCTTCAAGTAATTAGGTTTATTAAGTAGTGTACCTACTTACCCACCAATAAAATACGTAGATGACAGCACACATCAGTCAATTTAACTACAACTAGACTATACGAAACGAAGACTAATCCACCAACCTTATCTCTTTCGATGCATTTGTAGCACAAATGGAACCACGAATGGTATAACGACTGGAGAATATATCAACAAAAATTTGATTAAAACCCACGACAAAACGTGAGAATTATGCTAAACTAAAAACAATCTAAGAATGACCAAAAAAACTGTTTATGTCAAATACCGGAAGATCGCAAAGAGAATTTCTATCTGTATAATTTAAAAATTTCGATAAAAATATTTTTTTTTCTAATGGCGGGCACATTTGACCTAAGTCATTGACCACTACAAGGCCGGAAGTGATGGCCACTTGTGAAGGAGCACCCAGTGGGAGGACCATCATTGCCCCTAACAATTTATACTTCGTAATTTTGAACCATGTTCAGATGACGAAGCAACACCTGAGCTTACAAACATCCATGCCCGAATCCGGATTGGAACCGGGGACCTTCCGATCTAGAGGCTAACACCTTAACCACTATACCGGTTGGTCGGCTCGATAAAAATAGCAATAACATTAATTTTAAGATTAAAATATAATTTCTACGAAAATAAGCTCACAGTAAATTAAGTTCAGTAAATCAGGCTAATAAGTTTATTTTCAAAAACCCTATCGAGTTCAATTTAACACAGAATGTGAAAAATGAATGAAAATTTGAACTTTTTTTCACCATTTCACGTTAAAGACATTAAAAAAATAACTTCGAATTGAATGTTTAAATTTAGCTTTGTTTGAAAGACATTTGCTACGCATGAAAAATTAAACGGACCGTTGTCGGTATACGTTATCTCAGAAATAAAGTTACCTACTATCCCCTTTGCAGTAAATTCTTCAAAAAATCGATATTCCGATTAAATATTCATTCTATTTTAAGTTACTATTTATATTAATATATTATCTATAAATCGAGTTAAATAGCCCTTGTGTTCGCAATCAATATCTTCGTCAAATGCGGTTAAATTCGTATTGCGAAAATATAAAACTTTCAATTGAAAAATGATTTTTTTAAAGGAAATCTCATTTAAGGTATGTATCCGATGTAAAATTTTCCGCAGATTTGAAATTCTATGAAATTTTCAATCTATCACTAACTAGCGCGAGGATATAAATTTGGACTAAACAATTAAGTAACCTTTTTATTTTGATCACAATTGACTTAATCAATCTTTGACTTAAAATCACATTTAAGATATCGATCTGGAGTAAAATTTTCCTCAGATTTCAAATCTGTTGAAATTTTTACTTGATCTTAAACGAGCGCGAATATATAAAACTTGGATTGGAGAGTAAAAGACCTGTTTTGTTTTGCTTTTATATAAAATAAACACATATCCCAGCTGTAAAAACTGTGTTACAGAATTAAGTCCCTAACACGTCCTCTTTTGCCCGGCCATCTTGACGAGCATTCAACAAATTAGTGCCTCTCCCTTGGAGGTACTCCTGTACTCGGACAGTTGCCTTAAAATAGCTGAGATTGTGTGGACCGTGCATTGCCCTATTTGAAGTGTTCTATCCATGGACAAGACAACAACCTACTGTAGTTTGCTCTAGTGGCAGTAGACGACAGGAAAACGGATATTCTGTCTTGTGAGTAGATCGAACTGTATGCAAACTCCCATACTCTTCATACCACTAAAAGAATTTATGGTATGTCATTTTATCGCGCGATCGAAATCGATGTGTGTGCAATTAGCCTTAGGTTCACGTCGTGCTCTACGATAATTTACCAGGCATTTATAAGCAGTTGGTTGATATTCTTTTAATACCAGTTTTTTAATAGTTTCATACGGTTTTAATTCTTTATCGCTAATATAAAATAGTATGTATGTAGCTTTGTCTCCCCAAATGTTATCAAAATTTCGGATTTGAACTCTTCCGGTACGTTTTTGGTAATGAATGCTCTCTCCAGTGTTTGAAAGAACAAACTGAAGTTTTCCGATTTGCCTGGAACTGGGATGGTTAACGTTTTCACTCTTCTTATTAGACTTTCCAAGTTTACTAAACCTGCATCGACGTCTTTACTCGGGCGAGATTCATATTTGGACGCGTCCTGACTTCTGATTTTTTTTCTAGTTCTAGTTCTTTTCTAGCTGCGCTAATTTTAATTTTTCAGATTAAATTTTTTGAGCTTCTAGAGCTAATTGTGTATCCCTAGCTTTTATCTCGTTACCTTCTTTTGTCTTTCTTTCCTCAACTATTGAATTTAACCTTTTACCTGCCAATGTTCCCAAATGGGAACATTTTTTTGTGAATATTTTTAATAGCTTTATTTTTTGTTTAGAATATTCATACTTTCCGAAATGTCACATAACAATATAAATTTATTTTAAGTGCCACCGTTTTTCAAAAAATAAATTCTGCTTTTTTACATAATTAAGGTCAAATTTACTGAATTTGTGAACTTCAAAGTGTCATGCACATTTTAATTTCTGCTGTTTTTAAATTAAATTTTAAAAAAAATTTTATTGACGTGATTTGGTAGTTAAGGGACATATATTCTCTTACAAATTAACAAAATATTTTCAAGTGTCATTTGTAAGAAGTAATTCTTACAACAATTTTGATGTTCCAAATTGGGAACATTGGCGTTTGGGGTATAGTGTTTGAAGGGATTTTTTCAACTTGCAAAATTTGAGTCAATACTCTTATTTTTTTTAACTATCGCAATTCTTCTGCTATGGGTAACTTAATAAATGTGGTGGCTGATTCTTTCATACTTCCAGCTGGCACTTTTGTATCTGCATGAGCCTAACTCCCGTTTTCTCTGCAAACCGTGAGATACTCTATTGGAAGGTAATCGCATTGTTACAGTTATAAATGTTTACGATTGGGATTATTTCTTTCACTCTAATCACCTTACAAGAATAGTAAACACATTCCCCTTTAGTGAAATGGTTGGTTGAAATGTTTCACGTGATTTACGGGTAGAAAAAGAGAGGTGCGAGTTTTGAATGACCTTTGCAAAGATCACATTCCAACAACATTTCTTTTTCAAGACTCGACGAAGGTGTGACCTGTAGTCGTTACTGTTTCAACCAATGTGTTTCATTCTGACCAAATATTTTTTTTCTCGCCTATCTCAGAGAGTACTACTGTATAGTATACGCTGAACGATGTAGTTTTAATAATTTTTTTTACTTAATACGCCATTCCTAATAGGAATTGACTATTCAAGTGCTTCTCAGGTATCACTCCGTGTCAACTACATTTTTCAGAGATACATCGCAAGTTCCTGCGAGCCGCTCAGGAATTTTTCAACAGCCTATCCCGATGACGAGCTCGAGGACGTAGACGATCCGGATATTTACATATTGCCATCTGATGAAGACGCTGATTTGAGTGTTGAAGAACACATCAACGATAAAGCGTTGAATGAGGTTCGTTCTCAAGATGTTTGTGGCCAGATTGACCTGATGATTAACAATGAAGATGGTGATTCGACTATTATAGATGACCGAATTCCCGATTCGGGCGAAGATCAAAGGAGAAGCACACCCTCATGTTCTGTTCCAAGTGCAAAGAAGCGAAGACAAGAACCTAATCCCAGATAGAAAAGGGATGCAACATTAGATAATGATATTTCAAGAAAATGCCTCGAAAAGCTGGCTGAAAAATTTCCCGAACTTGAGACAATGGATCCTCTAGAGTTATTCCACAAAATACTCCCTACAAATTATGTGCAACATCTAGTTGAGATGACAGCGTTGTATACACTGCAAAGAGGCAGATAATAACAGTTAGCTGTGAAGATATTCTTCAGTTACTAGGTCTACTTCTTTTAAGCGGTTATCACACGGTGCCTACAGAGGACTTATATTAGAGTAGGAGGCACATGTGTTACAATCTTTCCAAAAATAATGGCTAGAGCACGCTTTCGTCAGCTTAAAAAGTACTTCCATCTTGTTGATAACAATAAGGATGTTATAACCGGGTAATAAACTAGAAAAGATTGCGCCAATATACGATAATATGTGTAGTAACTTGATTCAGTTTGGAGTTTTTCACGATAAACTCAGCACTGACTGATCAATGGTGCCGTATTACGGACATCATTCTTGTAAGATTCTTATTCGCGGAAAGCCCATCAGATTTGGATACAAAATTTGGATGATATGCTCATCTAGTGGATATCTATATAGGATGGAAATTTACTAAGGGAAACAGGATGGTGCCAAAGAAGATTCTCCAATAGGATCGAGTCATCTCAGCAAAACCAGGACCACGATCTCATCTACCAATTCACCTTAGAAAGACGGACGAACACTATCTCGTCGCTTGCACCCGAGGACGTTGCGCATTGTGCAAGAAGAATGTTAGAAAGCAGTGCCTTGCATGCAAAAAGCAGATACATTTATCTTGCTTCCCTCGTAGCACTGGCAATAAGAGAAAAATGTATCCTTCCGAAGAGAAATACATAAAAGTATGAAATAGAAACCAAACTTAGTCCTCCTTTTGAGCCTATAGCAAAAAAAATTACCTTTCGGAAAAATGCCCCTATTTACTTCATCCCAAACGCCAATGTTCCCAAATGGGAACATCCTCAAAATCATACTTAGGATTTTTTTTCCGCCAAAAAAGGTCTAGAACAGTTATACTATCTGTAAAAAAAAGCCATTTGAGGGAAAAATTAAAAAAAAAAAAAAAACTTTAAAAATGAATTGCGGCGTTTAAAAGGTTAATAAACCTGTTACGAATACAGGATCGTTTTTAGAAGGTTTACTGTCCTGCGATTTTATTTTTTGATTGAATCACTGTTAAACCAACAGTTGATGTATCTTCTATTTCCCATAGAAGTGCTTCCAAACTTCTTTTTTTGAATTCTTATACATTTTGGCTTTCTTTTATACATATTTATATATCATCATTAAAAGATGCTTCAAGTGAAATCAGATCAAAATTGCTCCTACCTGCTTTCCGTGACTTTTGGTTCTCTTGCTCTGCTTACAGTCCTTTGCTCTGGTTAGCTCTGGTTACCTCTTGTTCTCGAAAGTGTTGTGAGGATTGTCGAATCGAAGTGTTTTGTTTGTCCAATCGAGAACACCTTCTTTAAGCACAGCACACACTAACACAGGACGACTATTTTAAACACGGAAGAACTCAATTGACTTGGAAAATTAAATAACAGAAACTAATAACCCAGCAGACACGTCCGGATCAGTGGTACCAAATTTTCAGAACAAAGTATCTCTGTTTTGCAGGCGGAAATCTCTAGAAAACCTTTGATTTAAAGATCTGGGATATATCGACATATCTAATGGCGCGATATTATCGACGATATTTTAAACGACGCCTATATATATCGATATTTTTTATTGTGCCATGTGCTAAGCACACACATGGCATTTATTTATAAGCGCATTGTGCTTGTTTTATTTTTACTGCTGCGTGCTGCTGAATTAAGATTCATATGTGTATGCTTTACTTTTTCTTCCAGCTTTAATAAGCTTTTGATAAATATGTCAAGAAAGCGCTTATGATCTTTTTTTTTTTAATATTAGTCTCCCGTCTATGCAACCCTGTTCTTAATAACATACACGTTTTAAGCAAAATCCGTTATTTAATGAATAATTATTCAGTGTTGTGCACATTATTTAGTATTATTATTTTGTTCAATTATGCAGTACGTATTCATACATTTATTGAATACTGAAAAGAATGCCGTTTTCAAAAATCTCCCATATTTTATCTTCACTTCTTTCACGCTCGATTGCCTCTTTGGGCTTACACTGCCATACAGCGACGGCCAGCTGTAGCGAGTTTCTGAGTTTAGTTTTTACATTAATCAGTTGAGAAAAAATTCTCTCGACAGTTGCATTATGAAATGGCAAACTCATTAAGGTCAGTGCAAGCTTACAGAGCTCTGGAAATTGTGTTAGTTTATCTACAGAGGCCCAGAATTTGACAGGTTTCCGCTTGATAAATTCCTCGGGTGACACTTCTGAGATCAATGATAACCGATTTCACTCTCTCTGGCACTTATCCCCATTTTAACACACAGCTTCGAATTGTGCAGCAATTGTAACAATGCTACACTTCACTTTTCTCACAAAGCATTATTGGGATGTAGTGTAGGCAAATGACCAACATTATATGATAGCCTACTACGTACTTCTTTGGCTAACTGAACAGTGAATTCTTTACAGCGACGACATTTACTTGATAATGTTTATACTGTGATGCCATGCTCATTCATTCAATCGATTGGCACTCTAAGCCGTTATATAATGAAGACTGTTGGAGCCTGGTGTCTATGGTTGAATTGGCGAGCTGCAAGGCGATAGCTTCACCAAAATATATCCCGTCTTGGGCAGACGCGAGATAGCATTCGATCTCAGCGGACGCACTATTGTGCTCCCAACCTCTTGTATGGAAAAGGGGATTGCCCCAATCCAAATATTCGTGTAAATAGTTTATTAATTGTAAATAAATTTTAGTTATACCTAGTAGCTATCTCTAGTACCTCATACAGTCCACTATTTGAATCCAAAGGAATTTTCCAGCGACCAGGTCCCCAATCACGTAGGCGGGACTTAGACAACGGGCAATTTGGCCCCCTCAAAGACTATCTCACTTATGTGGATTCCACTAAGCCAGTGTTTCCCAAAGTGTGGTACGCGTACCCCCAGGGGTACGGGAAGAGTTTGGTGGGGGTACGCGTTGCACCGGAGTTAGGTGGACTGGTTATCTGATATTTCTCAAAGTCGTTATTATGCATTGCAAGTCGATGAGTCCACTGATATTGTGAATTTTGTAAATCTTATAGCGTTTGCTAGATACGAAAAAAATCAAGAAATCCATGACGACTTTAAATTTTGCCAGCCGTCCTTTGAATACACGACTTTTTTCGCAAATATGTGAAGAAATGGGAAGTAGTCATACCCAGCTTCTTTATCATACCGATGTTCGTTGGCTATCTCGAGGAAAAATTCTAAATCGATTGTTTGAACTTAGACATTAACTTCAATGTTTTCTTAATGATAGATTTGAGTTGAGAAATTGTTTTCATGACTGGAAATGGCTTTATAAACTAGCATATTTAGCAGATATATTCTCTGTTTTAAATTGCCTCAACTTAACGTTACAAGACAAAGAAGTTTCATTGTTTCACGTTCAAGATAAAGTGAACGCTGCCATCGCAAAACTAAAGTTATGTCAAAAGTGAGTTGGTAATGGAGAAGCAGACTCGTTTCCCTCTCTTCATGAGTTTATAACACGTTCGACTACTAAAATTGATGCTGATACTCTGAAACGTATAACGCAGCATTTTTAGAATTTGCAAGTGGGCTTGAAAAACTATTTCCCTGATTTAACCCAAAATATTAAATGGACAAGATATCCGTTTATCATTAACACAACATCCATGCCAGAAGATTTGTCGCATGCGGAAGAAGAGCAATTGTTGGAATTGGCTTCAGACGGATTCTTGAAAAATAAATATAAGGAGAATACTTTAACATCATTCTGGTTACAAATGCAACTTGTGTATCCGGTTTAAACACAAGAAGTTCTAAATTACATCTTGCCTTTTCCAACTTCATATTTATGTGAAGTTGCTTTTTCAGCATTTGTATATATTAAGTCGAAAAAAGGGAACATACTATTGGACTTGGGAACCACATCTCAGATTAAAATTAACAACTGGGGAACCAAATTATGACGATCTGTTATCTCAGCACAAACAATTTCATCCTTATCATTCATCCAAATAAACGGTATTTATAATATAACTTTTATTTATATTTTATTATGAATAATTTTATTTCTCTTTTCTTATTATTTTGTGTATGTCACGAAAAAAGAAGAAATAATACATTTTGATTGTTATTAAAATACATCCATTGTTTTGACGAGGGGTACTCAGCGTTACGAAAATTATAGAAAGGGTACACATATGTCAAAAGTTTGGGAAACACTGTACTAAGCCAACCTCGATTCTGTGATTCTTCTTCTTCTTGACCTTTGTACAGCACGGAGTAGAAATGGTCACTGCGTAAAACACTCTGTACCTACGTTAATCTCCGTGAAACATAATCACTTTTGAAAAGCCAACAAGCCAGTGTTGCCAACTCAAAACAGTCAAAAATACCCTAGGCTAGTTTATAAACGGCGTATAACGGCAATTATACTTCAGACCTCTACATAAACCTCTGTTCTTTCTTCCAAACCTCTGTTTTTTACTATGAGCATTTGTACCTCTGTTTTTACTTCTGAAGCGAATTAAAACCTCTAGATCTTTAGGTAAAACATCTGAACTGGCACCCCTTGTCCGTAGTCTACAATTACATCCGACGTTCTCTGCAGTACCACTTACTCTTCGATAGATGGCGCTAACTCTCCTGTCTCTACCCACAGGTAGTCCTAAAATTGCCCCTCGATTAATTTTAAAATCTCGCGCCAATTTTAAAATCTAAAGTTTGTTTTCCTGCAATAAATGAACATGTATTAGGAAACACGTTCTACAGGGTATGTGTATTTGAGTAAACACAGGGAAATGTCGCGGTCATAGTTTAGCTGTCGCGGAGATATTTGAAACCGAGAAACGCCGGGTTAATCAGCTATTTCCTTATAAAACAGATTGCTTTCTAGAGAACTCGACGACTCTTAAATGTAGTGATTATTATTTTTCATATTAACATTGTTCAACTTTCTTATAACCCAGCTACAAAAATTTAGTATTACAGACATTGAATATAATAAATTAATATGAATAGTGTAATTATTTATCCATATCTATAAATTCAATCATTTGTTGAGAAACTAAACTGGAGTGGTTTTTCATTCTGTAATATTGAAATTCCAAAATATCTTTCAGTTAAATTCTAAACTGAATTAAAATTCTAATATGTGAAGTAATGAGTACATACTAAATTAAAAACAGAAGAAAGAAAATGTAATGAAATAAAATATATAGATTGAATCGTCTTGAAACGTAAAATTATTGAAATTGCATTTCGACAAATACTTCTTAAACTATATTTTGGAAATAATTTCAGATTTTTTGTGCTAGAATTTTGCTTAACTAATGCATTTTACTGATTAATTAAAAAAGTTTGTGTAAACAAAACTGAGATCATGTATTGATTTCTCTTTGTAGTCATCGATCAAGGTGCATTGTCCAGAAGTATTCAATAAAATTCTAAGGAATTTTACGTTCATATTTCTTACTTCTCTTAAAAAAATAGAAATGCAAATAATTTTAGCTCTTGAGTTTCATCACATGCATGTTACTTCTTGCAATATTAGACGTCAGGGTTTTAAATAGATTAAATACCGATTTCTTTTCTAAAATTAAGGTGGAAAAGTGCAGTAAACTAAATTATTTTGGATAAAATTAATTTATTTAATTGTTATTCCACAACAGAAAAATAACTAAATACAGAGCAAAATATGTGACTCCCAAAATGCAACACAGAAATACAGTTAAATAAGAGATAAAACAAAATAACATCATAAAGCGCTTATTGAATTGAAATCATTAAAATAAAACTATATCCTAGTAATGATTGTACAGTTTAAATATTCTATTTATAACAAAATTGTTACATATATTCTTTTTTATGGGTTCAACAAAAAATTAACAGTTAGTTTTTTAAGTTTTACTTTTAAAAGATCATATATTTCAAGAGATCATTATTATTTTATGCCTAATAACTGCACCTTATGCCAGTCATTTGAGAAACAACACATTTTAATGGAATTTTTTACAATAAAAATGTATCAGCGTGTTTTTTTTAAGTTTACTTTTTTGGAGACAAGGTGTTACTCAAGTGACTGATTCAATTGTAATTAATGGTAATTTTGTAGAAACCTACTTTCAAGTGTCTCAAGTGTTTTACCAAACGGATTGAATAACATTTGGAAATGGATGAACATATGTTGTTCCAAATGTAAAAGAACAAAAATACTGTAAATTATGTGAACAAATGTTTTTTTGTGTTGATAAAATTTGTAATGAATACTTTATCTTGTCTTTTGGGAATTCCAAAAAAAGCTTCATCGCTAATTCTGAAAAATTAGGATAGATGTCGCCGCGTTAAATGACTTAGGAATGAAGTTTGTATTAAAACCGTAAAATGACATTTTCGCGCAATTAGATCGATAGTGTCGCCGTCTATTAAAGATATTTTGGAGCCAAACAGAGATATATCGAATTTAAATATATTTATTATTAGTTATAACAGACGAAATGGCTGAGAAATATTTATTTTAACTATTACATTCGATAAAATTTTCAAAAAACAAAGTTTTGGCAGAATTAAATACAGTACTATCTGCAAGAATTGCTTCTCTTGGATAAATCATATTCAATAAAATTTTACGAGCAAACCTTTTTTATTTAAAAACATTAAAAAACTTTTATCACTGTCAACATTCAAACCTCTGTAAATTTAAGCATAAAATTATTCTTAAATTTTAAAGAAAATTTGTGAATGATGGAAATTTAAGACAGTTTGTCTTGTTTAAAAAAATATGTTTAAGTAATTCACTCTCAAACGACATATTTTTTTAACGGTAAAAAATTCGTACAGTATTCTAGTGGCTCCATCTTTTGTTTAAAGAGAAACCTTTTGAATTAAATATTTACATTGGAGATAATTCGTGGCGCCATCTAGACTTAAAGAAGAAAACTATTCACACTTGTCACATGTCCAAACGTAGTACAATAAATTTCAGAAATTAATTCTACAAACCCATACAATTTAAAAATTAGGCTTACAGGATTTTAAACAATAAATCACATTTAATTCACACAGAGCCTTATTAGTTAACTACTATTTTACTACAGCAAAAAAATATTTAATTATTGAAATTTATTTCTAATACATATATAATATCACGTTACAAGTAATGAGGTATTTTATTCCAAGATGAGATATATAAAGAACCAAAAATAGTTAGGTCAAGAACATAGATATTGAAACAGATGCAACACATCTTAATGGAATTTTTTACAATAAAAATGTATCAGCGAGGTTTTTTAAAGTTTACTTTTTTGGAGACAAGGTGTTACTCAAGTGACTGATTCAATTGTAATGAATGGTAATTTTGTAGAAACCTTTTGTGCCTTCATTCAAATTAAATATCGTACACAATTCATTCCTTTCTTAAATTAACAGCAGAACACTTTTATTCTTTTGGATGCTGCTATCCTTCTAAATTCGTAGAAATGTTGCTAAGAATCCTTACTGAAATATGTAGCAAATTGTATAGCTTGGGTGATATACCGTTAGCAATGCTAATGCATTGGGCGCCAAGCATAGGGAAACAGCATCAAATAATGGACATAGTCACTAAGGTGGGCCGAAAAAACTCAAATTTTTTTTTCTACTCGTAATCCCGCGGTAAAGTTGCGAATTTAAGAGACTAAAAAGGGGTAAAAAAAGAAATAAAATCGGTTTATATCTTCCGGTCGCGCATGTGCTGTAAAGTTTGCCAAAAATTAAAAAACTTCACATTTTTACGACTATTTATAAGATTTTTAAATTGGCCTCTTCCTTAATGTTATTCCCTAATTGTTCTTTATTAATACAAGTTTAAATGTTTATAAACAAATTATTTTAGACCATTATTAATTTTTTTTTGTAAAAAGATTTTTTTTATTGATAAAACTAAGTTTTTGTGTGAAGAGTCGTAAGTCCAAGAAAATCATGTTGAACAATTGAACATCTCCGTTTTCACTCATTCTAAGCTGAGGTTACTTAGCTGCAGACTCGGATCCGAAAACTTTTCCTGAGGTTTCTGTCACGAGTTGCACACATCGTTCAACTGCCTGTGTGTGAACACTGGGAAAGTCTTGAATGTTATATCCCAATTAGGGACTGAGTCATTTTGAATATGTGATTTCATATCATCGTCACTGATATTTTTTATTAATGAGGGAGAAGATAAATCACAGTCCATCCAGTTAATAATTTACGAGTAGTCTTGATCCTAATTGAATTTTGACGGCATGAATGTTTTGATAGTTGGTTTCTTTTGATCTATCTGTCTCGCCTTTAGAATCCTTCGAAGTCAGAGCTCTCTTATGTGTCAAGGCTAACATTAAATGTTCTGAATGAGCAAAAAAAGCTATTTCGTTCGATCACAGGGTCGATAATATTACGGAAATCTTCAGGCGGGTACCTTGAAGATTGTATTGATTGGTACACAAGTTTTGCTCCCTCTATATTGTATTTACTTGTTTTAATATTAAACACATTGGCATGTATGACTTCAAAATAAATACAACTATTTCTTGAAGTACAGAGGTATGGGACTTTCTTCTCTTAAGTACAATACAATCTGAGAGTTCGATTTGCTGTGTTGTCAACCACCTAGAGTGTGACAAAGGACCAGGATCTCGTACAGCCAAATCCTCTTTACAGTTTCCCGACTTTATTCCGATGGAAATCTCAAGTGTATATTGCTGATCCTTACTTAGTATACTTCTGTCTGTTGTGTAGGGATATGATAGCCAATGACTGGACGTTTTTCGTAGCCACTTAGTGGACCCGTTGTTTTACCGTCTAGGTATTGAGACAGATGCCGGATTGACAGTTCATTGAAATGGAGACTGCCAGCTGTAACAGTTTCCCTTAATGAATTTCGATTCGGCGAATCAGACCGTTTTTCCAACCTGTATTAATAGCAGTGCCATCACATCCTATGACAACTAATTTTTCAAGAGAAATACCACGACCAGGCAGATAAGAAATAATAGAAGTGACACTATCTTCAGAACTTCTCAATGTTAGAGTAACATAGCCGATGAAGACTGAACCAGGTTCTTGAATTACCGAGTAATGCTCTTCCTATTTTACTCTACGGAACGCATCAATCAGCGGGGGTTGGCGAGCAGTGGTCACATCTGACACCAAGACAAGAAATCTCACGGGCAACGCCTTGCTGGTCATGCAGCGGCTAGTGGAGGGTTCTACTGTCACGGAATAGGGAAATACACCCAGGGAGGAATAGAATCTGGCAAGAAACGAAACGCCTGCAACTTACAGGTTGAAAGCGCAGTTGGCAAACCGATGGCCCCTGAACTGCAAGTGCCGACACAACGTCTTCGATTTTAGATTAAAAGAATTCTACTGGACACTTTCGCATACTCTACTAATTGCACCACTCTTCAAATTAGAGTCGCAGAATAAAATCAAATACTAGAGCACGAGCGTCCTAGCCTCGATGAGTTTTACCACTGTGTTAGCAATTTGCGAGTTGTTGACAGCATAGGTTCGATTCATGGCAGGTACAATTTCTCTTTGTGTGCGCTTTTCTCTTCTGTGTAAGCAGTTTTCCTTGTGTTAGTGGGCCGTGGCAACCCGGTTGAAAGAGTTCAAATCCAACGATAGACCGTCGTGTACAAAAGGATCCGCGAGTTGCAGTTATATACAGTTGATCCGCGAGTAAGAGTTAACTCGAGGATTATCAAAAATAGAGTGCCTATATAATAAGAGTGGCGACAAGGGACCAAATTTGGCTCAATGCACATGCGCGGCAGCCATTTTTCTACCAGAATCGGTTGCTGGGCGAATATGTTTCTTCCATCGGTTTCCCACATTTCCTCCTCTCTCTTTCTTTTGGCGATAGTGTTTATGTCCCGTAATTTTTATGCTCACGACTAATTGAACTTGTTTTCGTGAATATTAACAAGAAAATGAATAAAGTTAAGTTTATAACTTCAGTGTTAAATAAAATAAGATCTGATGTGTTGTCTCTCTCAGGCACACGTTTTTCCTTTAAATTCTTTCCATGCTGTGTGATAGAAGTTTACGCATTAATTTTATAACATTAAATAAAAAATAGATTTGAAATGTCCTACTATTAATGGATAGTTCCTTAAAATAAAACTTTCTTTCAACCAACTGTTCAACACATGTAGTTTTTTTTAGTGTGATTAATCCTTTCCTTACATTAACCGAACCAGAAAAGATACTGAACATTTTTATTTGACCTTTTTAATACATAACACAAAATTTTAACCCACTTAAATTTAATTTTATGTTTCATCCGTTTATACAAGTCAAAAGACATGTAATTTCAAAAATAATCAACACCATCAGTACACATTTGATAAAAAATCTACCACATTTTCATATGAAAAATAGAATTAACAGATTGAAACTAAATTATGAGCAAATATTGGCCTAAACATACAAGAATAATCTCAAGATAAAAAATAGTTAACAGCATTTGTACGCATTTATATCCAAATTCACAGATAAATGTTGATGTGGTGGTTTTGTTCCGAGATCTAGCAGCAAAATAAAGATGAAAGTTTGCATCAAAAATAACACTTTTATATAAACATTTCTTTTATTCTTTTTTTATAAAGCATTGCTACAATTTACTCTCTGCTTTTCTGATGATTCAATTCGGCATAGGTTATTGTAAACCTTTAATAAGGAAACAGCTAAAAAAACAACGCATTATCAAAAGTTTAAAACTTGCTAACTGCCTTTGGCGCGATGTTTACATCGCCAAAGTAGCGGGAAACAGCATGTTGTTCAAAAAAAGCTATTTACTTAAAAAGTCTTCAAATTTACACTGACAAAACACTAAAATAATTATAAATAGACATTCTAGAACACGAAATGGAACACGAATAAGCTATATTTTCTTTTTAATTTAATATACACACGTTTTTCTCGAACACACAAAAAGTTCCCATGTTAAGTCTACGGGAGCTGGGAAAAGACCGCTTCGGGCGGTAGAAAAGGTCTCTAAGCCAATCAGAAAGTGTTTCCCGTATGTTGCCACTCTTATTATATAGGCACTCTAATCAAAAACGGTATTCTCAAACGGCGTGTTAAGCGATCCGGGGATTAAAATGAGACACTCGCTGTGATTGGCTACTACCGTCTCCTCACGATCCCATGGTTTTGTTTATATTAGTTACGACGTCCGAATCTGCATTCATACTGATAGAGCACGTACTTCTCCGTAGGATTCCAAATTGTGATTCAATAGAACGCATGCGACATTTTAATTTGGGTTAGGGAAAAGAAATGCAAAGGTTTTTAATTTCAAATTGGATTTTTACGGAAACCTAAATTTTGCCAGAAAGAATTGTACACAATGCCTTGACAAATGAATCAAGACATTGTCGATTATCTTTGTACTTGTCAGTATGGGTGTGTGTTGGTGGTGTGAAAAGTAACCTGTATCGTCAATTTTCTTTCATTCGTATTAAATCAGCAGAATAATTTTTATTCTACGACGAATTTGCATCTACCGTGGTCATATTCTACCTTTCCCTCATAGCCGACGGAGGTGCCGCCATCTATCGTTTCGCCAAGCTGCTTGTTTACGTTTACTCAGCTATCTTTATTTCCATTTTTCTTTTGAATTTCAATAAAATTATGTTTAAAATTTTTTCGTTTAGGCAATATTATGATGAGGAGATGAGCTGCTATTTAGCAGGTACTCTGTAATGATAGGCTCAGTCCAGTCGTCACAAGAATACTGTAATTGAGCATAGAATGAAATGTGCCATCCATTTTGTTTTGCTCGAATAAAAGATAGTAAAATAGCAAAAAGATAGTACTGCGCATGCGTTAAATGTAACTCGCGAGTTACATTTAACGCATGCGCAGTACCATCTTTTTGGAAAATCAAAATGGATGACACATTTCATTCTATTCTCAATTGCAGAATTCTTGCGACGACTGCACTGGATCTGTCATTACGGAGCACCTTCTCGATAGCAGCTAATCTCCTCATCATAATATTGCTTAAATGGAAAAATTTAAACATATTTTTATTGAAATTCAAAAGAAAAATGAAAATAAAAATAGCTGCGTAATCTTAACCAAGCAGCTTAGCGAAAAGATAGATGGCGCCACCTCTGTCCTATAAGCCAGACTAGCGCGTCTTTTTAGTAATGGCTCTTCGTTACGTGGACAATTCTATTTAGGACCGTAGGGAGGTCGGTAGATATTAAACTCGTGATAAGTGAATCGATTCTTCAGTTTGATTCTTTCGTAACTTGTTTTGATCATTTAATCTACAGTGAGCTATGATTATTTACTTGTCTGGTAGTCTTTTTTTGTGTGTCTTCTATGATTTTTTAACCCAGCTGGCGGAAAAATTTTTAGATCCTCCAAATTATTAAAAAAAAAATTCCAATTTAATTCCTTTTCATTCAAATTTACTTTTCCTAATTTTTAATACCCTTTTCATATTTTTCCAAGCTTCCGTTGATTTTACATAAATAATCTAAGAACCACTCCTGAACTCACTACCAGCTGATATTTTTCCGCCCCTCTGCCGTCCCCTTTGCTTTAGGATGATGGTGTCGTATCCACCGCTGGCTTAGGACCATTCTGATGTAACAAAAAGCATACATAAAACACTAACTTATATAATTATTAACTTATATAATAAAAGGCTATGGGTGGGTAGAGGTGTGAGCCGAAAATTGTATCCTTTTATTATATAAGTTAATAATTATATAAGTTAGTGTTTTATGTATGCTTTTTGTTACATCAGAATGGTCCTAAGCCAGCGGTGGATACGACACCATCATCCTAAAGCAAAGGGGACGGCAGAGGGGCGGAAAAATATCAGCTGGTAGTGAGTTCAGGAGTGGTTCTTAGATTATTTATGTAAAATCAACGGAAGCTTGGAAAAATATGAAAAGGGTATTAAAAATTAGGAAAAGTAAATTTGAATGAAAAGGAATTAAATTGGAATTTTTGTTTAAATAATTTGGAGGATCTAAAAATCTTTCCGCCAACTGGGTTCGAACTCGGGAAGTCATACTCCGCTGCCGACGCTAACCTGAAGGTGGGTGACTTTAGCCATTAGGCCAACGTTGCTTCACGAAAAGAAGCTCTTTAAAGTATAAGTACCCTTCCATCAATCATACATTCCATCAATCTGTTTTAAAAAATCATAGAAGACACACAAAAAAAGACTACCAGACAAGTAAATAATCATAGCTCACTGTAGATCAAATGATCAAAACAAGTTACGAAAGAATCAAACTGAAGAATCGATTCACTTATCACGAGTTTAATATCTACCGACCTCCCTACGGTCCTAAATAGAATCGTCCACGTAACGAAGAGCCATTACTAAAAAGACGCGCTAGTTATAAGCCAGAGATTCGAACGGTAGAAAACGACCAAGGCAGATACAAATTCGTCGTAGAATAAAAGTTATTCTGTTGATTTATTACGAATGAAAAAAAATTGACAATGCAAGTCACTTTTCACACCACCAACACACACCCATACTGACAAGTACAAAGATAATCGGATTACATACATCTGTCAAGACTTTGTGTACAATTCTTTCTTGCAAAATTTAGGTTTCCATAAAAATCCAATTTGAAATTAAATACCTTTGCATTTCTTTTCCCAAACCCATATTAAAATGCTGTACGAGTCCTATTTATTCACAATTTGGAATCAATTCTACGGCGAAGTACGTGCTTGATCTGTATGAATGCAGATTCGATGCGTCGTAACCAATGTAAACAATACCACGTGATCGTGAGGTAGCCAATCACAGCGAGCGTCTCATTTTAATCCCCGGATCACTCAACACGCTGCTTGAGAATACCGTTCTTGCTAATCCTCGAGTTAACTCTTACTCGCGGATCAACTGATCCTCGAGTTAACTCAAGACTTGTGAATATGGCCGTTAGTGTTTCCATTGACTTGATATTGTTTGGCCAAATATGACCCTTGCCCTATAAAACGCAAAACTGACCAACGTGTGAAATACTCTGAAAGCGGAACAAATATGTGTAAAGGAATACTTCAAGTCTTCCTATCCTTTTATTCACCAGGTTTAGCTCATAAAATAATCGGGAATCAGGATTTAAAAGAAAAGCTAATGACGAGTGATGTAGAAAGCTTAAATGTCTTTTTTACCTTATATCTCGTTTATTACTTTAAATTGTTAAAAATTATTTTTGTCAAAATAAATGGAGGTTTTTATTTGTAGCACTTTTATATAATCGAAAATACGGACGGGGCTGTGTCGGGACAAGGAAGCTAGGTTTAAGGCGTAGAATACGTCAGTGAGTCAAATTAGTACTACACTGTTTTAATTACCGATCTTTATGGGTTGAACATTGTGAGGTTCGGAGGTTCTCCGGCCAACACAGGGAGGAATGTCTGGCAGGGGGGACGAGACATCTAATAGGGACGTTGGCTGGGGTGTCTGTCAAAGGTCAACCCGGGTCAGCAGGAGAGGAAAAAGGAAGAAGAAATTCGACCCACGGACACAGAAGCGAACAGACGTTGAAATCTCCTGTTGTAGTATATTATTTTAGAGGTGTGATAAACTGGCGCAGCTAGCCAGGATGTACGGTGGAGAGGGACGCTGGATGCCGATGACCAAAGTGGGTGAATGAGCGAGGGACGTGATCGGGCGTCGCGTGGTGGAAAGACATCGAGCCTAAACGGACTTACATAGGAAGAGGGATCCTTTGCACAACCTGGAGAATTGTTTGGTGCGTTCCAGGAGCGTTGGAAGAAGCGATCGACGAGGCCGTATGATGGAATAGAAGAGATCCTGGACCGAGGGGCGTCCACGCCGGAAGAGTGATCCTGGAGATGCGCTTGGTGTCTACGAGGGGCGAGGGAAAGAAGATGCTGGTTCGAGCGTCGTGCGATGGAAATGCAGTGAATCTTTTCTGAGGAGTTTAATTTCTGATGAGTGATCCAGTGTGAGACGTCTGAGGACTGTTCGTCGCAAGCGAGGAAAGAGGGAAGTGCGTCTTCTGCAGTCATATACCTTGAAGGGTACTGGGGTAAGTCCCTTCTGAATTGATTCATTGAGCCATTAAGTACACAGGGGGGATAACACATATATGTATGAGAAGTAGTGTGATTGTGATTATTTTATATGTTGTGCTATCATGTGTATTTATTTTGATGGGGCTAGGGATCGTAGGATTTAATGTGTAATGAACATCAGCTAAGGAATAGTTTCTAGGAATTACTGTGGGCAAATAAAAGTGTAAGATTATGCAGATGTATTTAATATAATTAGTTACTTATTGAAATTGTTTGAATGTTTAATAAAGTAACTAGGGGAATTATATGGAACATCAAAGTGCATGTTTGAAAAATATTTGTGTATTTGCTTGGGTAATTATTGAATCTGGTTGTTATTGTTAAAGTTGATTGTGTTTACACGGGGATCACTATGGCATTTCTTGGAAGAGCTAGGATGGAGGAGATGAGATATTTGGCAGTTGAATTAGGGGAGGAGGTACCGCCGAATGCGAAAGTCGCGGATTTAAGGAAGATAATACTAGGATCGCAATCATACGAGGAAGAATTTGTAAAGGTTTGGGTAACAGAGAGATATTATTAATGAAAGAGAGAAAAGAGAAGCCTAGAGGGATTGGTTAGAAGCGGAAAGGGAGTGGAAATTTAGGCGGATGGGGGGTGGCTCAGAGAGAGGCGGGAATGGAATTTGGAGGAGCAGAGGAGCGAGTGAAAAGAGCTTGGGCAGAGGCCGAAAACAGGTATAAAGCTGCTCGGGAAAAGGCCGATGAGAGACTATCAGTTTATGAAATGAAATTGAGGGGGTTAGAAAGGCAGGATAAAAGTGTAGAAAGAAGGGAAGGAGGTGAAATTGAAAGGGCAATTTATAGGGAAGATAGGGGAAGGAGCGATCTCGCTCAGGAGGATGGGAAGGGGCAGGAAAATAGAACTGACCCTTCCTCAACTGATGTTAAAAAGTCAGCGGAAACTTCGCAAGACGAGGAACAAGGGAAGGAACTCGTGGGCGAAGAAACGGGGAGAAACGCTATCGCGACCCAGGGGGAGGTGGCTGAAGGTCACAAAAAGGCACGGGACGTGGTGGATGACCCAACGGATTCATCGGGAATGGACCAACCGGACATTCCTGGTGAAGTTATTACTTCCAAGGAGGGGGAGAGTCACAGATGTACTCAGGAGAAAGGGAAAAGGCGAAGGTCTCGGAAAGGGGGTGGAAACCAGAGGGAGATTTTATCCTAAACGTCCTTGGACACTGGGGTTAAGCGACGCGGAGTAAAGACGGATAATCGAGAGATCGGTTTGCTGGAAAAGATTCGTCAACGAATAGTTCTCTTGAAGCGCAGACCAGAAAGGTTAGGAGGGGCTTCGGAGACTTTGACGGGTAATCAGGCGGTGGTAACGGAAACACGAAGAGGGGTAATTAGACCATGTGGGAGGAAAAGTACAAAGAGGAATGGCAGAGGAGAATTGATGTTAGCTATGCGGGTAAATCAAAATTTACACGGGAGTTCAGTGCGAGTAGGGGTGGCGAGAAGGAACATGGAATACCCTCAATCTAAAATGTGGGGGGTTATTTTTCATTGGGGGGAAGGGTAACAAGTCATATCATTTGATAGGTACCCAAGAAAGGGGATGGAATAGGCGACTGTCATTCCTGTGGTGGCACTATCGAAAAAAAAAGTTCATTTATCAGTTTTGGCTTTGGATTGTATGGAAATTTATTTATTTGCTAAAGGAGGTCCTAAGGGGTCCTGTAGAACCACGGATTACGGAATAAATGAGGATTTTGCTGTATAATTAATTTTTCAATTTGTGTAAGTTCATGTGTTTGTGTATATCGTCATTTTTAAGTATAGTACACAAAGTGAGATTTTTGTAAATGAGACTGGCAATATTTATCCGTGTATGAAATTAATATTTAAAAGTGTTGACCGTTAATGAAATTATATTGCCAGGAAGAGTTATGATTTTTAAGTGCCTACCAATGAGGAAATTGAACTGTTGGGAAGTTAAGATTTTTTTATAGTTGTAATGTATAGTAGTTATGCTACTTAAGTTAGTGTTGTAAGGGGCAGTACAATTATTTTTACATTATTGTCATGATGTGCAGCAAATATATTTTTTTAGTCATTGTTGTAGGGTGCATTAATATTATTTTGGTAAGCATTGTGGTTAAGTGCAGAATTTTTACTCTGACATGTGGTTGGTATTGTGTACTGCAGTATTCTGTAGGAGATAAATATTAATTTGGTAGGAGTTGGTGAATTTATAGTTCATTTTTGTATATATTCCTTTCTCCTAGTTCTATTTAGTGTATGGATTAGTGTCTATTGAACCTAGTTTGTAAACTCATGCATGAGAGTATTGTTGAGGCAGGTTTGCCAACTAGGGACACAGACAATCTTACACAGACTCCGATTTGGCTCGGTGGTGACGATTGGAAGGGCACCAGTGTACCTGCCACCTTTAAGTTAAGGTTCTTAATTGTAAGACCAAGGGGTCTGACAATTTTGAACCGGTGGGGAGGTGTGAGGTTCGGAGGTTCTCCGGCCAACACAGGGAGGAATGTCTGGCAGGGGGGACGAGACATCTCCTAGGAACGTTGGCTGGGGTGTCTGTCAAAGGTCAACCCGGGTCAGCAGGAGAGAAAGGGGAGAGGAAAAAGGAAGAAGAGATTCGACCCACGGAGACCGGGCCGAACGGACGTTGAAGGGATCTCTGCTGCTGTCTTAAACGATGTTGTAATGTATTATTATGTAACCCAGAATGTCCAAATAAATAGATGAAAATATGTAGTAAGTGTTGCCCTCTCCAGTAGATAAAACGAACCACAGGTTGTGGGTTCTGTCCTCGGCGGAGCCTGCAATTCTGACGATTGTGAGATCGGCGCTTCGACCTGGCTAAAGACCGTCGTGTTCACTAATGGTGACTGGGGCACGTTAAATAGGTCGTGGTCACAAAGTCCCCCATGTTCCCATACCAAATCAATACCTCTGGGGGTATCTGATCAGAGGGTTATCGGCCTCTGATTGGTATCTAAATTACGATATGTGTGAGTGAATGGATGTATGAAAGGGACCTTCCTGTAAAACGGATGTGTCATGTATGCCGAGCGAAGTCGGACTTCCTCCCAATGGGGCTCAATAACAAGGAAGGCGCACACCCTCGCCTCTTGCCGTCTTCGACGGGCCTTGCACTCCTCTGGTCTGCCAGTGTAGGCATTAGAAACAACAACAACAACGAACCACAGTCACACTCACCAGAGTTATAGAGGTAGAGAAAGGGTGGAGGTGTGATAAACATCATTTGATTATGTAACGTGTATGTATTGAGATATGCTATTTGCGTCGAACTGAGCGGTGGAGGAATTGGATCAGGCAATTGTTCACCTTGAAGATGCGACGCCTATAATTTGAAGAACTTCCTCTGAGACAATCAGTATCGGATGTCCGGATCTTCTCGGATTCCCAATCTTTCTACCTGTTGATGTTTTCTATAATTCTTTTGGTGTCTATTATGCATATATTTGGCCGTTTTTGCGATTTTCCACCACTTTGAAGTCCGGTATCCAAACAAGTATGAAATACACTCACTGCCAAAAGTTAAGCAGTAATGGTAAAATGCGAAAAAAACGATAAATACTTTTTTAATTCGACACGAAATGAGGCAGGAAAGTAGCAAATAGGTTTATGCATGAAACAAAACAAGGAATTAAATACAAAGTTGAAAACAATATTGAATTTTCATTAATTATAAAATGACGTCATATTGGAGTTATCAACAAAATGATGTTTAAATCCCCCCCCCCCCAAAAAAAAAACCGACATTAATGGGGTATGTGACTATTCTTCATCCTCATACAAAGTTTACAGCGTGTGACCATGCTTTCCATGAGGTGATTAACCACCCCAGAGTCCATTCCTCCTGTAGAACAGTTTGCAACTCTGTGAGAGTAGCTGAGGGGTTGGAAATCTGCAGACACACACAGCACGGTTCAGGGCATCCCTAAGATATTCAATGGGATTAAGGTTGGGCGAGAACACCGACCAAACCATACGCGCAATCCCCTCACACTCCAAGTAGTCGTCGACGATGCCAGCTCTATGGGGACATGCATTATCATACATTAAAACGAAAGAAGAACCAACTGCTGCAGCGTACAATCTCACAGTGGGTTCTAGGTCTTAATCCCGATATCGGACAGCTATCACAGAACCCAGTCTATTGATGTGCAGGTCCATGCGATATCCCAGCGAAATCCCGGCCCACACCATGATGCTTTTACCTCGCAATGCGTGATGCTCGATGATGTTCTGGGGCCGATTGCGTGTACTTTGTTCTCTCCAGAATCTTACACGTTTGTCATCTGACTCCAGGGCAAATCTCGACTCATCCGTGAACATAACGTTAGTCCAATCAGACGCAGTCCAATTGACATGATACCGACACCACTTTAATCGTGCCCCTCTGGATTGGACGGATAGAGGAACACAAACTCGTGGTACCCGGGCGTACAGTCCATTCATGGGTAGCCTTCGGTGCTCAGTAGTGGCAGATATCGTCTAACCAATGGACGATGCAACCATAGATGTCATACGTGTGGAGGTCGTTCTTCGATTCCGCTTCGCTACAATAGCAATATATCGATCTTTCGCGGGGGTCGTAATCCTTGGGCGGCCGGCCACAGGTCTTTGGACAACTGTTTGCCTTGTTTGGAATTGTTTCCATAATCGTGAAGTGACGGAATGATGAACGCCGAAGAAAAGAGCAACATCAGTGATTGATTGCCCTGCTTTAAGGCGTTCCACAGAACGCCAGAGCTCACTATCTGCCATTCGTCTTCTGGAAGCCGAAGAAACAAGTCTGTCTTGAATACTTCTTGAACACGTCTGTCTTGAATACTTCTTGAACACGTCTGTCTTGAATACTGTTCTAAACACTTTTTATCAGCATCTGCATGCAACTCCTCTAACCCTTCACAATGCCTTTTTTGCATATTTCTCTACACGAAACCGTGATTGGCTATTGCATAACACATTTGCATACTTACATCTACCTCTGCAGCAAATTGCAGCCTCTCAAATTCAGATTGGCTTCTGGAAAATAACATTTTCCTCTCCGTGCTTAACTTTTTGCAGAGAGTGTATTTAGGTTTTATTTTTTATTATGATTTATAAATCGCAAAGAGAGAAGAAATAAATGACACCTCAAACGTCGTGCTCGTGCTCAGGAGGCTGGACTAAATTATGCGAGCGGCACTCTGCACTTACGGCACCTTAAATACACTCTGAGACGCTCTAGCCGAGCCTGTTGTCGCTCAGCATCGGACATCCGGATATTTTTGGATTCCCCATCTCTCTTCCTGTTGATGTTTCTATAATTTTTCTCGTGTTTATTATGTATATTTTTATATTTTAAAAATTTTGCGAATTTTCCACATTTTGAAGTATTAAACAAGTATATCTAAACAATATTAAATATTTATTTCTATTATTATTTACGAAGCGCAAAGAGACGAAACTAATGACACCTCAAATATCGTGTTGGTACAAAGGAGAGTGGAGCTAGACTAAATTAATATGAGCACCAGTGCGCATTTTCGTGACTCGACTTTGCGCTGCGAATGCATCAGCCTACGACGTCAGCGCAAGATCAATGCGCATTTATGTCATTCTATGTTTAATGCTCCTTCAAACGCGACATCGTTCATTTATGTGTCATTTATTATTATTTTTTTCAAGGTATTGCATTTTTCGCGCTAACGCTTTGTGACATCCAATAATTAAGAGTAGTCCAGGTTTCGAAAGGTAAAACGTATTCAACGTCAAAAATGGGTCTTTCACTGAAATGGGGGGTGGTGGGGGGTAATATTCAACATAACAAAATAAACAAAAACTTCAACAGTCAACATAAATTTATTCACAAATACACTTGTAAAGATATAGAAAATCACAATAATCTGCATTATAAATGCACTTATACATTCAGAGTTACAGAAAATTCTTTCAATTATCTCTCACGTTACTTATTTTCTTTACTATCCTAAAGTAAGAAGCTAATTCTAAATCGTGTAAGCAACAATTTAAACATTTATGTAAAATATATTCGTCTTGTGGCTATAACAGCACGTGAACTAAGAATGCTTTTATTAAAAAATACAATTTGTAGTGTAGTTGTCGGTAAAAAGAAAAATTACTTATTAATTATGTTTATTATTATTATTTTTTAAAAATACATGTTTCTATACTATTCTCTCGTAATGCAAAAAGTGAAAACTATATAAGCAATAATTACATTTAGTAACCAAAATATTAGTGATATCTAAATTCATTTTTTGTCCAACACGACATTTTTTAAGGTGCTCGTTACAAGTGGAACAAGTCCTTATTTAACGGATTAAGCATAAATTAATAAAGTAATTATTTATTCGTAATCACACTTTTCTCCTTTGATAGTTTATATCTTGATCATGAAAAGTCAGCTGTGTTTTTTTGCTAAACTGTCTTTTACCTGTTAATTTCTCATTTTCAATCGTATGTTTTCTTCAGTAGCTGCTTCATAAGAAATTGCTAATGAGATAAAAATTGCATAAAGTAAAAAAATTAAATAGCTTTATTTCTTATAGTTTTACAATCTTAAAGAAGACTTAGTACTGTTTTTTCAGTGGCTAAGAAATTTGGAAATAATAATGAAATCCGGTTACTCAAAAACGTATAATTTGAATAAAATTTCATTTCTACACTTCAAACCTTGCAATCTCGGAAAAATTATCAAATAAAATTATGGGCTAGAGGTGCTGCCATCTATGAGCATAACAATCTTCAAAAGTAGCAAAGAGTTATGCTCACTCTGTTTATGCTTTGCAAATTTATCTTAATTAAGTACTAAAATATATGTCGATAAGTTTACATTTCATCTCTTTTCTTAATCAGCTCATAGGATAATGGCATGTTAACCTCAAAATATATTTTACTAAACAATAAGAAAACTTTTAACAAGACAGTCTATGCATAAGATGAAGATTACTATGTTCATCTCTGATAAGATATTATAAATACTGTACAAGATATCATATCACGAATTTCCATTCATTTATCACATAACACTGTTCACATTTACACACACCTTAATCTTAGTCACAATATAACCATTTATAGGCTCAGCTCAATATTTAATTAAAGAGAAAATGAATCTACCAAATGGCGGAACAGAATAATTTAAAAAGATTAGTCACATCAATTTGTTGGGAAACTGAAAACATAACTATGTGCGTAAAATGAACACGCAATCTGTAATGCTTTGTTCTACTGAAAGTATTCACACTTCTGCTAAAATATTCAAATGTCTTAATCAGAAATTAGGTACGTCAACTCGATAATCAAGGTATATGGATATCAAAACATTCACACTAGCAGTAACTGACTTTATAAATATGACTAGATGAGCATGATTCGTTTAATGCAAAACGCTGAAGAATTGTGACAAATGAAACGTTGTTCTTCAGCAAAGAACATCGAATAGAAAACTTCAATAAGGTAAGAAAACACATAATTCTCTCTGATTACCACTATTAGATCGTAGCAACAAGCGAACAAAATTATCGTAACAAAATTATTTCGAAATATATAGTAATCCCTCGATATATCACTCTTCTAGGGAGAGAAGAAGAAAGGTACGAGGGAAGATATAAAGCGAGGACTGAGAAAGATTTACACATTAAGGAGAAAAAAGTGCAAATCATATATACATCCCATTACGTTTTTTTATTTAACCCTCTGAGGGAGTTACACGCGTAACTCCACGTAACAATCTTCACCGCATGACTTCTAACCAATTTTCATTTTCGTGACCAACAGAATCTTTCCAAAGGATTCTACTCTAAGAATATTATATACAGAACCTTTCCAAATGGTTTTTATTACATAGAACGGGACGATGGAATCTTTCCATTGGATTCTATTTAAGGAAAGGAATAGAAAAACCTTTCCAAATGATTATATTCTAAGAAAAGTAGCAATAGAATCTTTACAAATGATTATATTGCTAGAAAAATAACAATAGAATATTTCGAAAATATTCTATTAACAGAAATGCAACGTTGGTGATCTTTCCATTGGATTCTATTCAAAGAAAAGAAATAGAAAAAACCTTTCCAAAGGATCCTGTTATAAGGAAATAAACAATAGAATATTTCTAAAGAATTCTATTCAGAGTAACTTATTAATTTAATCGTTGCAAACGATTCTATACTAAGGCAATGGATATACTAAGGCAACCAGTAGAATCTTTCTAAAGTAATTTTTCTATTCATTAAGTAGATTGTGAGGTACACGCAATATTACACTATTCGTAATTCTCACGACTCTCAGAGGGTTTAAATGATTCATAACTGCAATAAGGTTGAATATATTTTACCTATATTCTAGATCAGTTACTATTTTTCTACATTTATATAGGGCTTCTATTTATAAATATCGCTAACTTGATGATGTCTGTAGATGGAGATATTCTGTGCTGGTCGCAAATTTAAAATTCATCCTAGAATATGTAAAAAGGAGCTATATAGCCGGAAGAGTGATATATCGATTCGCAATATAACGAGTATTTACTATATCACATTTGCCTTTGAGCTAGAACTGTTTAATACAATTTTATAAATCCTCATGAAAAATTCCAATACATCTTTCTCAGAGAACACTCATGCAGCGTGTATAAATAGATTTTGCTTTTAAAAAAACATCAATCTCCAAACAACGAAAACTTGCCCCATTTCTTACTTTATAGTAGCACTTCTTAACGTTACGGGGCAGCGATGAAGTAGGGGTAGTCATCCCTCTAGTGGCAGAAAAGTAAAACTTGCGTTGTGTAATAAGGAATTTACTTTTATGAATATCCTCTACTACAAGACTTTCCTTAATCCAATAAATTGCGAAAATTTTGCATTTAAGACTTTCGGGCTAAATGCTATCTCTTCTTATTTTAACATTGTACTCGTATTGATAACAGATATTTATATATGACTGCGCTGTCAAACAGAGAGATTATACAACTGACTAGCAATTGAGTACATGAAACAAGAACAATTACATTTTGGTTCAACACCATAACTAAAAACAAAACAGCTCATGAAATGAAATAACTGCAGACATAACCATGTTTGTACACTTAATCTTACAGTAGTAAGGGAATATATACATAAACAGATTTATCATACACAGATACATATAATTAGTTTGTACTTTTCATTCTTCTGGTGTAACAATGCACATAGCTTAGTGACATCAACCAATATTATTTAATCATATTAGGCAGATCACACATTGGTACTACAGAAAACATGTCGATAGTCATGCGTATTTCAACCTATTTAGCGTCGCAGGACTAATATTGGGTGTAATTGCGTGGTCTGTTTGTGTGCCCTACATTACATACATATTTACCCTTTCATGAAGTATGCGGTAGACATTTGGTATATGATCTGCGTTTTTAACCACAGAAAACAACTAATGTCTTATCAATCAAAGCAGTTTGTCTCCATACAGGTACGCTTATGTCTTTAGTTTTAGATGTTTCTCTATAATGGAGTGTCAACACTTCAATCCTACTCATGACAGCATTTGCAAAAATTGAAAATTTATAGCCTTCCTCAAAGTAAATAATTCCATTTCTGGTTCTGATATTTAACATCACACACACACACACACACACACACACACACACACAATTCATTACGAAAAGTAAAAAAAATATGGAAACACACACACATGATTCAAAGTTACAGTAGAACTGCTTTATCAATTTACAGAAAACATACATCCTATTTTGTGGATAGCACTCTTTCTTTTTTTCTAATTGTTTCTTCAATGGCATCCATGGAAGTAGAGTTGAAAGGTCTATGATATTTGGATATAACATATGTCATAACACTGTCTTAGCTGGTGGTGATAATTTGTTTTGTTTTCACAAACAGCCACTAATCCTGAGGAATGTAAAAGGAACCATTTAAGTCGATATTTAATTCGGAATTAAAAAACACTGGTTGGTTTGAAAGGGAATTTGGTGAAACATACCAAATTTAAAGAATGCGGAGATTTTTTACTTCCATTCCCGTGATGCGGTTTCATTAAAATGTTGCTTATCAATGTTGTTTTAGCGAAGTTTGGCGGTTAATTTGAGTGGCGTTTGCCAATCAAGTATTGATTTGAATTCATCGTTAGATTGACGTTATGTTCGGAATAGCTATAGGAAACAAATTCTGCTGCAGGAACATATCTGCTTGACAGAAAATGCCTCTTCCAAGCAGGCCCATTTTTGTGACAACAAATATTAAATAAAAAAAATATTAACAAATATAAAATATATAGTACAAACTATAATTAATAGAAATTTGATAAAATTTCTTTGTTATTGGATTCAATTAGACTTCCAAGTGGTTTCGACGCAATATCTCTCGTTCATCAAGATTTAACCAATTTCGGTAAAGACGGGATATTTCGTCTGCAAGAAAGCATTTTATGATGAAATCGGGTTTTGATCAGTTTTCTTCTATAAACGAGATATATCGGTCACCTAAGTCTGGTTGGTATGGCTAATGACGAGATAACTACAAGGAGGATAAAGGAAAGTTTCTAGAAAATCTATGGGTTATGCGTCAAAAACAAATGCGAAATGAATACAGCACTGATAGTAACCATGGTACCAGTGTAAAAAATACTCATGACATAGACATAATACTGTCATCTTAATTTGACGTGGACTGTCAGAATCTAGACTAGAAATGTAATTTTAACAACTGGTATGCAGTGAGTGAATCAAGTTACACTGAAATGTTTCAGTCTTATATGTCGGAATAGTAAGAAAGTTGTGACTAGAATCACCCAGAAGAGCCATCCTAGAGTCTTCGGGTTGGTCATAAAGACTGACTAGACCAATGCCTTCGTTTATGTCTTTATTACTGGTATGTTCTTTTCGTGTTGAAAGTCTCATAACATAGGGTCAGTAAAAAGACTCAAAGCATAGACGTAATACTGCCTTCTTAACTTGACGTGGACTGTAAACATCTGGACTAGAAATGTCATTTTAACAACTGGTATTCGGTGTATGAATCAAATTATGCTTGACACTCAAATGTCTCACTCTTATATGTTGGAATGGTAGGAAGAAAGCTATGCCACAGATTACTCGTGACTAGAATCACCCAGAAGAGCCATCCTAGAGTGTTCGGGTTGGTCAAAGACGGATCAATGTCTTCATTTGTGTCTTCATCACTAGTCTGTTCTCGTCTGAAAAGTCTCATAACATAGAGTATCGTTAAAAGGGACTCATAATATAGACATAATACAGTCATCTTAAACTGACGTGGACTATAAGCATTAAGACTATAAATGTCATTTTAACAACTGGTATTGAGCCAACCTACAGTCTTCGGGTTGGGTTAAAAGACTGAACAATGTATTCGTTTGTGTGTTTATTATTGGTCTGCTCTCTCCGTCTTGAAAGTCTCATAACATAGGGTGGCGTTAAAAGGCTCATAAGATAGACATATTACTGATGTCTTAAATGGACGTGGACTACAAGCATCAAGTCTAGAAATGTCATTTTAACAATTCGTATTAGGTGTACGAGTCAAGCTAAACTTGACACCCAAATATCTCGAAATAATACGAGTACGAATAAATTAGGAAGGAAACTATGCTACGGATTCCTCGTGACTAGAATCGCTCAGTAGAGCTGTCCTAGAATCTTCAGGTCGGTCAAAAAGACTGACCAGACCAATGTCTTCGCTCGTGTCTTGGTTACTGGTCTGTTCCTCATCTTCCCCTACGAAGACACTGATGTATTGTACGTTGGGACGGGAATCTGAAATCCAAGAAAATGCATATTAGATGATAAAAAGAAGTACTTATAATTTGAATACTACTATACATTTTATTGCTGCTACAATAAAATTACGACGTATTTAAGTAAGTACACTTACAGACGTATTCACCAGTCCAAGTTAAACCGCGGATCAACGATAATCCTCGGGTTATCGATAAAATCGTATTCACAATGCCTGATCCGAGGTTTAAACCGCCGTTTCGGTGTTACATTTTGATCCTCCGAAATCGGTGGATTAACTCTCGGTTGAGAGTTGCGCATGCGCAGTACTATCTTTCTGCGAAAGAAGCGATATATACTGTAAACCCCGAATGATAAAAACAAAATCGACTCTGTTCATGACTTCGGTCGATTGATTATATGAGCGAGAAAGCGAATCAAGTAAACTCGGCATCTCCCTTGGGTTGACCAAATCCTCTCCCCGTCTTGCCTGTCCTGCGCGGACAGGGGAATCTTCGGACGGGGCGTCCTATAGCCCTGTCCTCAATTGTGCTAATCGAGACTATCCCTAACCATTCGTGGCTAATCAGCTGTGGGTTTTTAGTAACCTGGTGCGGAGGGGTCTGCGCTTCATTTGGAATGGAAGATATACTGTAAACAAAACAAAATGGACGACACACTTCATTCCGGGCTAAATTATAGTATTCGTACGACGACGGGCATTAAACTGATCTTACATGAATCGGAACTAGAACGTCATTACATTTTATATAAAATAAATATGCCCGGATGTGGTGTGGTTCGAACTATATTCTGGCTTGCCAGAGAGAGAGAGAGAGAGAGAGAGAGAGAGAGAGTAGAACTGAATGAGAGATAGAACGGTAGAATATGACCAGGGCAGATGCAAATTCGTCGTGGAATAAAAATAATTTTTTTGACTTATTACGAAAATGAAAGAAAATTGACACTGCAAATTTCTTTTCTGTACACCAACACACTCATACTGACAGGTACAGAGATAATAGGATTACATTGATTTGTCAAGGCATTGTGTACAATTCTTTCTTGCAAAATTTAGTTTTCTTCCATAAAAATGTTTGGATTTCGCTTTCCAAAAATAAAATGCCGTATGCATTCTAATAAAATCACAATTTGGAATCAATTTTGCCGGTGAAGTACGTGTTTGACCAGTATGAATGCAGATTCGGGAGTCGTAACAAATGTAAACAATATCACGTGATCGTGATGAGACGGTAGCAGCCAATCACCAGCGAGCATACCATTTTCATCCGTGGATGACTCATCCCGCCTTTTGTAAACAACTTGAAAACAAAATAGAAACTTAAAAGCAAATATGAAACCGTAAATATACTACAATTTGGCCATAATATAAATTTTACGCTTTGGAGGGATCTGCAGATAAATATAATAAAAGGAATGGAAACAAACTTTGTTTTGTGACTTTTGAAGAAATTGGGAGATGTATACCGTGAGAAAGTTTAGAACCAAAAGTCGGCGATGAATAGAATTTGGAGCTGTTGCAGTCAAAAACAGTCGAGAATATTCGCATCAAAAACATATGAAATTGATTATGCAAAGTTCTGGTGAGTTAAATATTGTTTCCTGTAAATTGAACCTCTATTAATTTGTTTGTAATTTGCTTGCTTTTTCTAAATTGCAGCAGATCACATGGAATTAGTGGTGTGGTTGTTGCATACATGGTCGAAATTGGTATAAACCATTTCATGTATGTTAAATGCAAATGTTCGACAGTCTTCGATTCCAACAAAGCTCGATTTCCTCATATAAAGGACTTTTGGAACTAAATTTTCGCTGCATACATATACCAATGTCTTCTAAAGTCTCAATACCAATTTGGTTCCATTCCGTTATTCGATTCAGCAACAAATGCCTTCAAAGAGTGAAAACTATTTGATGGCACCCCTCTATTTTACAATGCTATCAACATAAAAAGTAAAATGCAGAATTACAATGCATTGATGTAAATGGCCACTAGAAGCGCCGTTGGGGTCATTTTGACCTTTTTCACAATTCCACATGCTTTATGTGACCATACAGTTGAACATCGAAGTTCATATTTTTTGACTTTTCTTAAAATGTTTCCAAGTGTAAAGTGGCAAGTTTTTATATTTCTATGTTAATTATTGTGAGGTTCTCCGGCCAACACAGGGAGGAATGTCTGGCAGGGGGGACGAGATATCTTCTAGGGACGTTGGTTGGGGTGTCTGTGAAAGGTCACCCGGGTCAGGAGGAGAAAAAGGGGAGAGGAAAAAGGAAGAGGGGATTCGACCCACGGAGACCGGGGCGAATGGACGTAGAAGGGATCTCTGCTGCTGTTTTCTATTATGTTGTAAAACTATATTCCTATGTAACCTAGAATTCCAAATAAATAGATGAAAATATCTAGGAAGTGTTTCCCTCTCCACAGTAGATAAAACAAACTACACACACACACTCACCAGAGATATAGATAGAACGAAAGGGTGAGGTGTGATAATCATTAAATTAAATAATATAAGAAATACCTAGAATAGTCAACAGGGGTCATTTTGACCCTCATAAGAAAAATGATCGATTTTCAAGTGAATGTCTGTTTTTTAATTCCCGATGCCTCATTTTTGTTTTCTGCGCATGTGGAAAATAGCACCGCAAAATGTAGTTTGATTGCGATGAGTATCGCGATAGTTAGCGGGTTTCCTCTAAGTACTCTGACTGTTCTCTGAAATACGCTCGCATCCTAGGAGCGCTGGTGTGCTACAGAACTTTTGGAGGGAAACCAGTCCTGCTAAAGCTACTATAGTCCTGCTACAGCTACTATCGAGAACGAAACTTGACGCAACTTTCCACAGCTGTGTTCTCAGCGATTTTGATTTCGACCAGTGTGTAAACATTTCCCCCTATAAACAATGTTAAGAGGATTGAGTAGACAGGAGGCCCTTGGTCTCCTGAAGCCGTTCGATTCAGATATCAGTGATTCACACATATCTATATCTGTGTGTATCAAATAATGTCACGATTCTTAGCACCATCTATATATATAATTCTCTTACGTGGCACGCAAAAAAGACGTTATTTGTTATCGAGTTTTGGCAGCATTGTACGATTGTTTGCCATGAAGAATTGAATTTATAGCGTTATCGGATGAAATTTTATTGAAAAAAAGTTAATTTTTGTCAAGCTGTTGCAGTTTATAATATAAATCAAAGAAATCCGAGTATCTTTTCAGGGCCATTTAAAAAACGATCCTTTTCAGGGGCAACAATTAGAGTTCAACAAGACGCTCGCACTTCAATTTTCGACAACAAACTCAATGAAAAAGTGTGTGTGGCTTGAGTGCTGGGGAAATGTCCACACAAAAAACATGCTGGGTATTCAATTTCTAAAGCAGTCCTCACATTTAGAGTCAAAATTTGCTCAAAGTTTTCATTTGATTTATGATTCCAGAGGTATCTTTTCTGTAACACAGCAAATTTAGATTTGAAAAATATTTTTTAGGAATATCATATTTTGTAAACAATTCTTCTGCTAGGACACATGTCTTCATTGATGCGAGCGAAGCGAGCAAAGGTTCGCGCAGCGAACCAATGAGGATTGCAAAGCAATTTTTCGGGGGTTAGCGAGCGTTAGCGATCAGGGGGCGGGCCCCCTAGTGTACACTAATGTGCTTGCTAACAGTGCAAAGAAGCCGAAAAATGTCACTTACTACAATCATACTAAATGTGGCTTAGATGTAGTAGATCAGATACAAAAGATACTACGAGATGTGAAACTCGTATGTGGCCCCTTCATGATTTTTATAACGTCCTTGACATTGCTGCACTCAATACTTGGCTAATTTTCAAGGAATCCCCGGGGTCCAAAATTTTACTTCAAGAATTTATTCTTGCGCTCGTGGAAGAACTACGAATGGTGCTTTGCGCAACAGATGCCCCCAATTGTTCCAAGTACCGACCCCAAAACGAATTAAATGTGGCTCTGAACTTTGTAAGGTACTAAATAAGACTTCTGTCAGTTGTGAGGATGCCAGAAACCAATTTGTGGTAAATATGTTGATGTCACTGTCAAGCTTTCATATTGTTCCACCTGAGCTAATCTCTATTGAACTTTAGAACACACTGTGTTTACTCATAGTTTATTTTTTTTGTAATCTTACTTTGTAACATGTTGTGTGCTAATTTGTATTGTTTGCATTGGTATCCTTTGTTTTTTTTCTTATCACGTACTCCAGCTAAAGAATATTGCGTAATATTATACATTCCAATATAGTATAATGTAATGTATAATATTATGCAATATTATACATTACATTATATATTGTGTGTCACATATTATCATTTTTTGTTGCCACTTCAAAGAATAACTTTTTAAGCAAAAAAAATTAGCTGAAAAAACTAAAAATCATAAAAAAATAACTCTAAAAAAAAACTAAAAAAAAAAAAAAAACTATAAAAACTTTTACATGTTGTCATTTTAACATCCTTTATCAATTACAAATTATTTAGTTCGATATGGCTTACATTTCTTATGAGGGTCAAATTACTCCCAATGGCGGTTTTAGGTAAGTCCAAAATCCTGCTGTTCTAGTGTTAAAAGAGATGACGTAACGACGACACTTAAAAATACAGGGTGAATAAAAAAGATGTGGATATCACTTTATATAAAATTTGAATGGTAAAAATGGTTGGCCCTATCTTAGTTGATTGTTAAATAATATAAATGTAATAAAAAATTATGAATTACAACAACGGTAAGAAATTTCACAAGGATGCAACGAGGCAAAAAGTAATGAATGCGAAGACTGGCCCAACAAGACTGATAAAATAGACATCAGTAAGGAAACGGGTATTGCGTACTTGAACACATAAATATTTCTGCTAAAAGAAAAATTTTGATTACTTTAGGTTGGTTCATAGTTTCTTGAAATATTTTGGCACAATGCCTACCTATCGAAGATAATTGTTTCGGCGCAAAAACCCCGCTGAAAAACTACCTCAATCATAATTAAATTGCACTTGCGCCTAGAAGTTTTGGATTTCACTAATATACTTACGTAACTGTGCATGTAATTTTAGAATATCAGAACAAATAAAGCAACTAGAAATTAAATATATAAAGCTAAAAAAATGTAAAGACTGAACATAAATTACAAAAAAAAAACCGTATTTGATTGCTCACTACTATTAGTAATTAATTTCAGTTAAGGAGACCAATGCACAAAAATCTTCCTAAATTTTGACTTTTTTTATGCATTTAAATTAATGTTTATACAATTCTGTTTAAAAGGATATATTATTTATGAAGATACATTGAATATAGAAGTATTTTAAATAATTTTTTGAAAAATACCTGTATCTACCTAAAGTATGGTAAATTTATTCTTTAAACTTCAATACCTCAAAATGTGTATTTTTTCCATAACAGGAGCATTTTTTGAAAGTCTATTCAATCAAATGTAAAAAGAATTGGTTTACAAGTGTAACATACCCTATAAAATATTTTAACACGGGCATTTTTTCTATCTGTTCAGAAAAAATTATTTTGATTGTTGAAAATTGGTCATTTTCCAAAAAAAAAAAAGAAAAAAAAAAAGGAGTTGAAGAAAAGAAATCTCAAATCTTTAAATTTTAAGTTCTGTAAAAATCCCTGTGTTAAAGTGTTTAAAAGTGTCTCCATAACCTGTATAAAAATATTCAAATCAATACACCTAAAAGATTCTGAGAATAAGTTCCTTAAAATTTGACCATTTTAACATTGCGGAGACAGAACTGAACTGGTCCCCTTAAAGCAGTGAAAAAATATAATAATAATAAAAAAAAAATTATAATAATAAAAAATAATAATAATTTAAAAAAAAGTTAAAAAGTTATAATTTATAAGGATTGCTCCTCTGAAGTTGGGCTACCAATAAAAGCTCGAATCTAGCGAATGATCTTCTTACTTCCCCGCCTTAACAAGGTGTCTTGAAGAGTTTAATTGACAAAGCATGAGGGAAATCCTATTCTAGGATAACATAATATAAACTTGAGTTTTACTCAAGAAGTTTATTTCTGTCCTGGTGATGGAGGAGGGTTTGCTCCATTGAAATTGCTATATACTATTTTCTCACGTGTTGTAATTTATGGGTAGGTATTTTGAAGTTTTTGTTGAAAGTTTTACTAGTGTTCATTGGCTTTTGCCAGAATATCCTGATTAATGAATATAGCATAAACCTCTTATCGTGTTTAAATACAACACTATTAACCCCTTGGGTACAGAGATTTATTTGAAAAAAAAAATAGTTCGTATTATCATTTGGCACATTAGTGGTTGTTATATTTTCGTATTATCGTTTGTACGCTAGTTACTGTAATATTTTAGCATAATTTCATTTGATGAGAATGGCAACAGAAGGAAGATATCGCACAGCTTCTGATCTCCGTGTTTATTCCAAAAAAAAAATGTCTGATAACGCATCCGTGTAAATATTTCTATACATGGAGTCAGATTAAAGTGTATTTTTGTAGAGAACGATAGAATAATTTGATTTAAGGAGAGTCTCGTAACACCGATCACTCTTGCTATGAACAAGAATGTGCATGTTTAATTCTGTCCTAGTTTGAATGACGAATTAGACTCGTCATCCGTAACTTAGGCAAAATATGTGCATGATGAGTCTCAGTCGTCAAATATACCCAAGGGGTTAAGCAACCTTTCAAGGAATTTAATTTAGTTATATTAGCATTTAGTTATATTAGCATTTAGTTATAGCAGCTTAAAAGGACTGTTCGTCGATAAGAAGTAATAGAATTTAAATCTACAAAGAGATGTCTGAAGGAAGAAACTGGTATATTTTATAGAGAATTAAAGCTCGTATCCCAGTTTTCTTGATCTGTTTGTAGGTAGGTATTTTTATTAACATCGCACTAGAGAAATTCAACGGGCTATTGGCAAGAGTCCGGGATCAAACCTGAAAGGGGAGATCCTAGGACAACATCACGTAATTTTGAACCACGGTCAGATGACGAGGTCAAACCTGAGGTACCATCCTCACTCTCCGAACTTCCACACCACGTCAAAGTTAGGAGAGACACATTTGAGGCCATGACAGATTTAACATGAATCAGCCCCCTCTATACACGACGGTCTTTGGCCGGATTTGAACTCGTACCCTCCGGTTGCTAAGCAGTTACTCTTTCCAATCAGGTACCACGACCCTTCAAATAACTAGAATTATTATAAGTTGATAAATACTAGGACGGCACCACGTAATTTCAGATGACGAGATAACACCTGAGCTGGCACCCCACTCTCCAAACTTCCACATCACCAGAACATTTGAGGACACGACAGATTTAACATGTACCAGCCCCTTTTGCTGAGCTGTTCGAGTTGCTTGCCTTCGTATTCTTATCGGACTACCTACAAAGACACATCGTATTGGAGTAAACGATATTAGATACCTTTCTTCTTTGTGAACTGGACGTAAGGACTGAAGATCATTTCGAACACACCACTAAAATTCTTGACAACACAGTTGCAAATAATTGTGGAATTTTTAAAGCCATATTTAATCACTTCAACACTATTAGGTCACTCTTCGACTATTGGCCCAAAGGGAGATGAGTGAAAGTTAAAAAAAAAATTTTTAAAGATTTAATGCAAAGTAAATGCATTCAATAGTATTCGAAACTCTGCAGAAAGCAATGATTCATATTTAAGTTTAAAATATTGAGTATTTGGCACACAAGAGAGAAATATAAACGATCTGTTTTGTAAAGATTAACAATCTACCTCCTATATCACGAAGCGACTGTATTGTGTGATTTCAATAGTTTTCAATCCATCTAATGATATTTTTTGTGAGGTAGAAGTCATGACATCGTGAGATCCGCAAATGTAGAAAAATATGAGACAGAAATAGAAGGCAATCGTTCTTCGAGAGTATCCAATAATCTTATGAAGAACGAATGGAAAATTTCTTCCAGAATTTGGGGGCACCAAGTGGAATTCTACGGTACAAAATCCCTCGTTTGGAAGATCGATGAAAATGAATGATATTGCGAGTGGGTGTTCAGTTTAGAGTTTGGGATATCATGGCAAATATTTTCCGAGGAATTTTGGATTTCTTTCATACGCCATTAAACCTTCGTTTCGGGTGTGATGATAAGTGATAGTTAAATTTGATGTTTGAAAAGATATAGGTAATCTATATATATATAAGTAATTCTCTTATGGTGGCACGCAAAAAAGACTTTTTTTGTTATCGCGTTTTGGCAACATTGTACGATTGTTTGTTTACCCCGAAGCCTCGGACCTCGATTTAATTTATATCGTGATCGGATGAAATTTTATTGAAAAAAAAAAGCATTTTAGTCGAGCTGTTGTAGTTTATAATTAGAAATCAAAGAAGGCGGAGGATTATTTCAGGGCCATTTAAAAAACGGTCCTTTTCATGGTCAACAATTATAGTTCAACAAGATGCTTGTACTATACTCAACGAATAAGTGTGGGTGACTGAACAACAAACTCAAAGAAAAAGTGTGGGTGACTCGATAGTGCTTGTGGAAATGTACACACAAACAACATGTTGGTATTAAATTTCCAAAAGCAGCGCTCACATTTCGACTCAAAATTTGCTCAAAGTTTTCATTTGGCTTCTGATTCCAGGGTACTATATACATACTTTCTGCAATACAGCAAATTTAGGTTTGAAAAATATTTTTTGGATTATCATATTTTGTAAACAATCCTTTCTGCTAGGACACATGTCTTCATTGATGAGAGCGAAGCGAGCACAGGTTTGCAAAGCAATCCTCCAATGAGGATTGCTTTGCAAATGCAATGAGGATTGCAAAGCAATCCTCCGGGGGTTGGCGAGCTTTAACGAGCAGGAGGCAGGCCCCCTAGAACAGTAAATTTTCCTGAACTCTCTCGGGAAGGTTGTCTCAAACCTATTCTCTCTCTCGGTGTGACTATTTGTACTTTAAAGATCCCAATAATTTCTAATGCATTCAATAATATCATTCCAGTAACCTCCAAACTAATTTGGACAGTGGTAGCCCGATTGAAAAACCAACGGATCAGCAATAGGGTTGGCCGAAAAACACTTTTTTACGAAATCGCTATTCTAATAGTGCGGAAAGGGTTCTCTCTAGGTTCAATAAACACGGTGTAAAATATTTTTTTGATTGGATAATATCTTCTGCCCCCGCATCGCACTTGAATTTTGGAAATTTGGGTAAAAATTGGCAATTTTTACTCGGCGAAGGAAAGATAATTATTTTCAATATTGCTATTCTAATAGTGCGGAAGAGGTACCCACTGGGTTCAATAAGAAAGGCGTAAAATAATTTTTCGATCGAATAATATTTTCTGTTAGTGCATCGCAATTGAAAGTTTGCAGTTTTTGAAGAAAATTGCACTTTTTTATGTGTTATAGAAGTAAATCAAACACGAAATATGGATGGGTACAAGTACTGTTTATTGCTGTATTGTATTTTGCATTTGATTATATTGCCTGAAAATTATTAAATAATAGCTGATTCGCAATATATTAATATAATATTTGTTAAGAATACTGTAACCATAGAAATGTTATGACATGCCAATACCAAAAGTTTACTTACACTTCATCAGCAAGAAGAGGCTTGAAATCAGCCATATGGTCGAATTCAGGCATAATAAATCGGGAAAAGAATGTGGATCTAATGAACCCGTCTCTACATTGAAATCCATAAACCTTAACGGATGCTTCTGTCACTAACTTGGCAACTGCCTGTGTGTGTGACATGGAAGTGAACAAAGTCCCATTCTGGATTTTTCTTATCACGAACAATGGAACTAAATACGGCAGTGGATATATCACGGAGGATTGGTGGATAAGTAATAGTAATTGATGACCAGTTAATCAATTCCGTATAGTCAGCAGCTACAAAATTCAGTTTTGGCGGGAGAAATACATGTACTGGTTTTACATTAGAAGATGACTCCCTAGACTTAATTATACGTCGTGCAGCAAGTTCTCTTATGCGCGGTCTATCATAGTTCAACATACTCAGACAAGAGAAAAGAACGAATTTCTACATATTCCATCAACGACGTCCTTGAGGTCTTGAGATTTTTTTATCCAATGGCGGGCACATATGAACTTAATCATTCGCCACTACAAGGCCGGAAGTTACGGCCACTTGTGAAGGAGCACCCAGTGGGAGGACCATCAATGTCCCTAATAAAGGACAGCACAATTAGATCCATGCCCTGACCCGGATTCGAACCAGGAAATTTCCGATTCAGAGGCCAACACCTTAACCATTAGATCGGTTGGTCGGCGAGGTCTTGAGATAAATACCTGGTTCTAGAAATAGTATTCCACACATGCTTAGTTAGCTCCATCTTTCATCTAATGTTTAGACTTTATATTAAACCAGTTTGGAGTGTAAACTTTCATAACAAATTCAGCGATTTGTTTCAACTTCAAAGAAGGATCTGGAGAACTAACATACTGAGAACTCTATTCGCTGTTGTTAGCCAGCGTGAATGTGATAATGGACCAGGACTGCGTCTAGCCTGTTCATCAGAACACTTACCCAATCGCACCGCTTGATATATTTCTAGTAATTACATTTGATCCTTGCTTAAGTCACGTCTATCAGTGGTTGGTAACTCGCAGTCAATAATTTCGAAAGCTGTCACTGGCAAAGTTTCACATGTAAGGAGTGCCTTCCCAATATTTCCAAAATATGATTTTGGACCATTTGTTAGGGCATCCAACGTTTCAAACAGATGCCTCAGAGTTAGTTCATTAAAATGCAGTAAACATATTACCCACTGCTGACGTTTACCAAGTTTCAATTCCGAAAACCAAATTACACCGGATTTCTTTCAATATTAACAGATGTGCAGTCACAGCCAATTGCCAGAAGCTGTGAAAGATCTTTTATGATCCCTTCAAAATATCCGATAATAGTCGCGGCAATCTGTTTTGCGGTGCCAAATGATGGACTCAAATGAGTAACGTAACGTGAACCCGATTCTTCGATAAGAGATAAATGTTCCTCTTTTGCTTTTCTCGTGTATCTTTTAGTATCTACTCTCTCCTCTATCAATGTAGAATCTTTACGACCATCGAAATACAGCCCCTTCAAAGGTAATGCCTGAGCTTCGCTTTAAAACTTGAAATGTTAAATCCTTTCTAACTTTAGCCTTTCCCTTCGCAGCTTGTGTGTGTGTTTTTGTCAACCACCAAATCTGAGTTGTTTCTAATTATGAGTCCGGCATCGTGAAGAACACTTGACGAAATTGAAGCCACAACCCTGTCTGTACGAGACTCAAACCTGTCGGCAACCATAGCAGTTGAAGGGAGGCCAAGTTGCATTTGTGATGATTTAGATAGAAACGGAGTTAGTTAATTGTTTGTACTTACGATCAGTAAGAGAGATTAAATGGTTCGCTGTCGATAGTTTGTAAATGTCCAGATTTAAATCTACATCAGATATATCTGCAGAGGAATGTGAACTGTGAACCCCCCCAACCCTCCTATCACTTCCTGTCAAGGAAGTCACTCAACATACAGCAAGCATGAAAAGACAAGAAAAGTGCAATTTTCTTCAAGATTAGCAAAATTTCAATTGCGATGCGAGAACAGAAGATATTATTCGATCGAAAAAATATTTTACTCCTTTCTTATTGAACCCAATGGGCACCTCTTCCGCACTATTCGAATAGCAATATTGAAAACTAGGGGGCCTGCCCCCTGCTCGCTAACGCTCGCCAACCCCCGGAGGATTGCTTCGCAATCCTCACTGGTTCGCTGCGCGAACCTATGCTCGCTTCGCTCGCCTCAATGAAGACATGTGTCCTAGCAGAAGGGATTGTTTACAAAATATGTTACCAAAAAAATGTTTTTCAAATCTAAATTTGCTGTATTACAGAAAAATATATACAGTATCTCTAAAATCAGAATTCAAATGAAAACTTTGTGCAAATTTTGACTCGAAATGTGAGCGTTGCTTTGGAAATTGAATACCCAACATGTTGTTTGTGTGTACATTTTCCCAGCACTCAAACGACCCACACTTTTTCATTGAGTTTGTTGCCGAAAGTTGTAGTGCAAGCAAGCGTCTTGTTGAACTATAATTGTTGGCCCTGAAAAGGACCGTTTTTTAAAAGGCCCTGAAAAGATCCACCGCTTTCTTTGATTTTTATTATAAACTAACTGCAACAGCTCATTGAAATTTCCTTTTTTTTTTTCAATAAAATTTCATCCCATAACGCTATAAATTCAATCGATGCGCGAGACTTCGCGATAAACAAAACAATCGTACAGTGTTGCCAAAACGCGATTACAAATAACGTCTTTTTTGCGTGCCACGTAAGAGAATTATATATATAGATAATTAGATTTCCTATGCCGAATAAAAATGGCCAATTTTTAACCAAATTTCCAAAATTCAAGTGCGATGCGGGGGCAGAAGATATTATCCAATCATAAAAATATTTTACACCGTGTTTATTGAACCCAGAGAGAACCCTTTTCGCACTATTAGAATAGCGATTTCGAAAAAAAGTGTTTTTCGGCCCACCCTAATCAGCAAGCGAAAGGTCGCGAGTTCAATACTCGGTCCATCCAAATACCGTTATGCAGATGGGGTCTGTGCACGTTAAATTTGTTGTTTCACACATGCCGAACTATAATTTATACATAGCGATTATCTTATTGTAATCTCTTTCACTTGAACCCAGTCGAGCTATGGACGAGGAACACACAACAAACCGATTTACTGCAAACACTAAACATGGTTCAACTGAAATTCACACATCGCTATGACTATTTTATTATGCTCTTCCACTTGAACCATAAAGAACTACAGTTGATGAACACACCACCAACCAATTTTACTACAAACACAATAATACGGTTGAAATAAATTTGAGATATCTTGATGACCAAAAATGCGCGTGATCTTTCGGTTGAAGCATATAAAACTATGCACGAGGAAACATTCCACGAAGGTATTGTACTGTAAACACAGAATAGTGTCAGCAATAATTTACATATTGCAATGACCATCTAATTGGGATGTTTTATACCACGAACCGACTGTACTTCAAACACAGAACCCGGCTCGATTATAATTATACAGACTAGGAACACAGCATGAAATGACTGTACAACAAACATGGATTAATTATAAACTGCACGATTACCATCTCATTGAGATCTCTCACTACAATCATAATGACGTGTAATAAATCGAAAGAGCTTGCACGTAAACATACAAATAAAAACTAAAACCGGAGCCTAAGAAATCGCCATTTGTATGTATGTAACGACAGTTTATGTGAAAAGACAATCTTATACATAAAGTGAAACCCTGCTTTGTGTGAATTATGATAAGCATCGTTAAATATATACGAATAATTCGACCGCATGCAGAGATCAAGTTATAGCGACGATGCATTCGCAGAGCAACACCAGTGAGTGTATATACACTCATATCCATAAATTAAAGATAATTCAGAACCACACGGAAATCGAACTCCGAAGTAAAAATATCGTACGTAGAATTATCGCACACATCTTCAAAAATAATATAAAAACTACACGAAACCATCAGATGACGCCGATAGTACGTCACAACGATGAACGAGAGTGTAAGATAGGTGTATATAAGAATGGTAGCAAATAAGTAAAATTCTTCACAAGCCTTCTGTAAGTCGCTCAAAACAACAACCGAATACTTATGGCACAGAGGACGCATGTCGATGATTTTTTACGTAGTAGAATTATCGGCCGCCTGGAATGTGGACGTACTCAGACGGAAGTTTCAGTGGAACTTGGAATCGCCCAAAGTGTCATCTCTAGGCTTTGGCAAGGATTCCAAAATGATGGAACTGTCAGTATACGTTACAGTACTGGTTTCCCCCGAGTTACAACGCCGAATGACGACCTGTATTTGGCAGTAACTGCAAAAAGAAGCAGACAGAGCACAGCATCCGACCTTTCTCATCAGCTATCTTCAGACACGGGTACTACAGTTTTTTAGACGTTTGGGACATGTTGGTCTGTCAGATGTGTTCCGCTCACGTCAACTCACTGTCGCCAGCGGTTAGCCTGGAGTAGAGAGCATGCAATGTGGACATCGTCACAGTGGGCTTGTGTGATGTTTTCCTACGAGTCCAGGTTTAGCTTGCATTCTGATTCACAGCGGACGTTCATATGGAGAACGCCAGTTACCCTCTACCACCAAGATAACATCATAGAACGACACCGTTACGGTGGTGTAGGATTGCTCGTTTGGGGCGGAATTATACTTTGCTCCAAAACAGATCTGCATGTTCAAATCGGAACCATGGGAGGCCAAATGTATAGGGATATCATTTTGGAACAACATGTATGTTTGTTTAGGGTGCCATGGGCGCAGAATTTGTGTTTATGGATGACAACGGACGTCCTCACTGTGCAAACATTGTAAACTAATGCCTTGAATCTGAGTATATCACCCGTATGGAATGGCCAGCATTCTCACCTGACTTGAATCCGATAGAGCTTGTGTGGGACATGCTTGGCCGATGAGTTGCAGCCCGTCAACCACCTCCTACATGTGTACCGGAACTTCGGTGAGCATTGCTTGCTGAGTGGAGTGATCTTCCCCAAGATCAGCTCGATAATTTGATCCTCAGCATGCCTAGGCGTTGTACGGACTGTATTTCATCGTCTGAGAGACATATGTATGAGACAATGTATTAACCATCATACAAACCATTTCATGTTAAGTTTTTGTAAGGTCGATATTTTTTGTAATTGCTCTAGTGAGCAAAATTCTTAGTTTTTAAGAATGTTATCATACATACACCATCTTTTTTGTTCTTTATCTTTTGTTTAATTAATGGTCTTTATGAATAAGTCACGTTTGTTTTGTTTCTGAATCTTAATTTGTCGGAGCTGGCATTATCCTTAATTTATGGACATGAGTGTATAACACTGTATTCCCCCAGCAAACGTTGATTACTACAAAAGCACGTTTCATATTAGTAGGAAAAGGTTTGAAATTGCTCGCGGAACTGGATAATGTTACAAAATACCCCACGTCAAATTTGAAACACGCGAAATTATTTGACGTAATAGCAGTAGGTAGCTTAAAGCGAAATATTATATAAGCGACTCGGCCCCTAGACATTGTACAAGGTGGACAAATCGTTCCTTAAAAAGCGAATATTTTGTAACAAATTTTTTATTGTCAGCAAATAGGAATAAATAAATAAAGTTTAAAACGGATAAATACATGCCCATTAGAGTTGTGAGAATAGTGCAAATTTACTGCAAGATGTAATTGCTCGCTTATTTCAACTCAGTATTCTGAAATGATTTAAACGCTACAAATATTCCAAATGTGAAATTGATTCCCAAATGCCACGAAATTACTATTAAGTTATGTTTGGCACATTGTATACAATTCGATACCTCTCCATCATACATTTAGTAACAGCAATTAGCTCTAACAGATATTATTTACTGCGAGTTGCTTCCCTAAAGTCAAACATTTACGACTGAGTTATGTTTGGCACTCTGGTCAATTCGACATTTATGTATAATGCATTGATTGTTGAACAACTAGCACAGGTAGGTATTTTAATTACCGTCGCAGTGGAGCAATACAACGGGCTATTGGAGACGGTCCGGGATCAAACCCGATGGGAAAGATCATAGGACAACATAGCGTTATTTTGAACCGCGATCAGATGATAGGGTCACACCTGAGCTAGCAACCCGCTTTCCAAACTTCCACACCACGACAAAGTAAGAACATTTGAAGTCACGACAGATTTAACGTACACCATTCACCTTTATACACGACGTTCTTTGACTGGATTCGAACTCGAAAAATTAACTTAGGTGAGCAGAATAAAAGTCCCGTACTAAAGATATACTGCGAAAGGTATCCTCAATTTAACTATCGCTTTCGATTTGGTCTATTGCCTCACAAGATGCATCCGAAATGCTGTTTCTGAGAAATCTAATTATCCATAAACACATTACAAATCGTGTTCCAGATTGAAAACAGCAATTAGTTCAATGCCCTTTCCTCCAATATGCCTTAATGTAGTTCCTCTTTCATGTGGCAATAAATTCGATTTGTCCCAAATTTCTGATTAAACATGTAAAACAAACTGTTAATTGACCTCGTTTAATAGTAACACGCTTTCTCCGTATTCTTTGAAATAATCACCAGGGTGTGATCTTTTCTGAGAAACTAATTATATAATGAATACTAAATATAAGGGACACATAAAGATTGTTATACATGGAATTTAAGAGTACTTATCTCTTAAGATACGGATTCGTTGATATACAATGTGGCCCACGAAAAAGCAGTCGTTCTCTGCCTCGTTAAGACCCGGTAGCCCAGTTGAAAAGAAAACGGAATAGCAACTAGAGGGTTACGAGTTCGAAACTCGGTCTTGCCAAAGTCCATGGTCTACCGGGGGCTGATGCATATTAAATTTGTCATGGCAGCAAATGTCCTCACGTTGGCTAGGCGTGGAAGTTTCGAGAGTGGGGTGGCAACTCAGGTGATGATCTCTTCAATTGACCGTCGTTCAAAATTACGATGCGTTGTCCTTCGATCATTCCTTTCGGGATTGATCCCGGACGCATATTACCAACCTTTACCTAGAATAGAAGGCCGACCAACCGGTATAGTGGTTAAGGTGTTAGCCTCTAGATCGGAAGGTTCCTGGTTCGAATCCGGGTCCGGGTATGGATGTTTGTAAACGTATGGTGTAGAGGCGGCTGGTGCACCTTAAATCTGTCGTGGCCGAAAGTCCTCACGTTGGGTTGGCGTGGAAGTTTGGAGAGTGGGGTGCCAGCTCAGGTGTTGCTTCGTCATCTGACCGTGGTTCAAAATTACGAGGTGTTGTCCTCGGATCTTTACCTTAAGGGACTGATCCCGGACCGTCGTCAATAGCCCGTTGTGTTGCTCTAGTACGACGTTAACTAAAATTACCATTACCATTACCATTACCTAGAATAGAAGACATGGGGAAATTTTAAGCCCGCTGATTCGTTGCTATCTCTTTCCGAGATCTATGACGTCACTCACATAGTGCGTACTCCGCATGTGTAAAAAGTATCACTATTTACTTGCAATGTTTGTGAGAAAAAAAAAGTTGAAACTGCTTCGATCGAAAATAGAGAACTAATAAAAAAGAAAGCGATAGCTTTTAGATGATAATACCAAGCGATAGTTCTACGGCTTGAGCCATGTACTCGTAATTTGATCGTAAATGTTTTGTGTTTAGTTTTAATTCCAGTATAGATTCTACACGCATAATTAAAAAATAATCCATTTTCGAACTTTAAAGGACACTTGGGTCCTTGAACAAAATAGAAGGCGTAAACAGGGGAGTTTTTCGTTATTACTGGGGATCTGTTGTATAGATTCGTTATTTATGTTGCAGAGGTTTTGCCACCGGCTTTCAGTCCAAGTAGAAACTACCGAGTAATGAGTAATGACAGAGTCCACGTGAAGCATCGCCATTAATGATGTTGTTGTTGTTGCTGATCCCTGTAGCCCAGCAGAGCTAGACTAGGTCCATGATATCGCACACTCTCAAGAAATCAATGATCAATAATGGTCGCTCCAGAAGATCTTCTTTATCAAGTCCCAAGCACTCAAGGATATGATCCGGAGTGGCCTGGCCTTTGGAACACTTGGTACAAATTGGAAAGTCCTTTTCTTTGTTGATATAAGTCAATGTTTTGAGGTGGCCACTATGAAATCCACCGGGACGATTTCTCTCGTACCAATGGTGCACAGGGGGAGTGGCAAATGCAGACCGAACAAGGCATTTATGTCTAGAGTATAGTTCAGTATAGGTTAGAGACGGCGGAGTATGCATAGGCTCGTCAGTTCCCTTCTTCGCCAGGGCATCAGCCATTTCGTTACCGGCAAGGTCAACGTGGGAAGGGATCCACTGTAACGGCCATATTCACAAGTCTCGAGTTAACTCGAGAATCAGTTGATCTGCGAGTAAGAGTTAACTCGAGGATTAGCAAGAACGGTATTCTCAAACAGCGTCTTAAGTGATCCGGGGATTAAAATGAGACGCTCGCTGTGATTGGCTACCTCGCAATCACGTGGTATTGTTTACATTGGTGCGACGCCCGAATCTGCATTCATACTGATCAAGCACGTACTTCGCCGTATAATTGATTCTAAATTGTGAATAAATAGGACTCATACAGCATTTTAATATGGTTTTGGGAAAAGTAATGCAAAGGTATTTAATTTCAAGTTGGATTTTTATGGAAACCTAAATTTTGCAATAAAGAATTGTACTCAATTTCTTGACAGATGTATGTAATCCGATTATCTTTGTACTTGTCAGTATGGGTGTGTGTTGGTGGTGTGAAAAGTGACTTGCATTGTCAATTTTCTTTCATTCGTAACAATTCAACAGAATAATTTTTATTCTACGACGAATTTGTATCTGCCATGGTCGTTTTCTACCGTTCGCTCTCTCCGGCTTAGAGGACAGACTTGGCGCCATCTATCTTTTCGCTAAGCTGCTTGTTAAGATTACGCAGCTACATTTATTTTCATTTTTCTTTTGAATCACAATAAAATTATGTTTTAAATTTTCCATTTAAGGAATATTATGATGAGGACATGAGCTGCTATGCAGTAGGTGCTCACGTCCAATCCAGTGACCAGTCGTCGCAAGAATACTATACTTTAGCATAGAATGAAATATATCATCCATTTTGTTTTTTGCAGAATATCCTTCGCAAAAAGGTAGTACTGCGCATGCGTAACTCTTACTCGCGAGTTAACTCGCCGATTTCGGAGGATCAAAATGTAACACTGAACCGGCAGTTTAAACCACTGTTCAGGACTTGTGAATACGGTTTTTTTGATAACTCGCGGATTATCGTTGATTCTCGAGTTAACTCGGACTTGTGAATACGGCCGTAAGTGAATCTCACGAGATGAGGAGAGCCGCCTCAGCTTGTCCATGATAGCAACTCCAGCATTATCACGGACTCTGTGCCAGTTAGTGGATGGCGCTCCGGCTGTCAGACAGAATCCAGATTTCCTCATCCCCAGGGAGTGGAGGGACTGTATCTAGACCCGTATCAATTGAAATTAGTTCGCTGCGAAAGACGGAACAGCCGTCAGGGTTTCTGATAGAGATTTGATTCGATCCGTTTTGAGTCTTAATCAGGCCCTGATTTACCATTAGGCCCGTGAGGCACGGGCCTAGGGCCCCCATAATTAAAAGGGCCCCAAAGTTTCAAAAGTATCTCAAAATTTTAAACAAAAATAACTTTTTATATTTTCTGGAATGTTTTTTCAACAATTTTTGAAACGGTCAACAGTCAAATACGTAAGTACCAATTATTGTTTTAAAATTAGTTTTTGTGATGAACGGATAACATGGGGGGCCCCCTTCCTGCGTGTTGTGCCTATTATACCAAATTTTCTAAATCGGGCCCTGGTCTTAATATATACCCCACTACCGGAGCAAGTCCTGTCATTCCTGCTACCATCCGTATAAATAAGCATAGCATCATCTCGGATATTATTGATCAATTCAAGGGCAAGTTGCCTTCAGTACTCAGGAAGATCTGAAGACTTGTTAACCTGGATATGAAGATTTGGGTGAAAATATACCCCGGTAATACCCTGAGATGGGTCAATGCATGGGTTCAAGGAATGCGCTTCTACAGCAGGGCTCGAAATACCCGGGTGCACAGGTGCACTGTGCACATGAAAATATAACTGTGCACCTAATTTTTTCCCACTGTACATAACTGTGCACCTAATTTAAAAACTTAGGTGCACCTTGTGCACCTGTATTAAAAAATCTATTTCGAGGCCTGTTCTACAGTATTGGAGAAAACATTTTCGCTGACTACCTGACTAAGGGGACTTTCACTCTTCAGTCTCTGATTGTTGTTCCAGCCCCTGAGGAAGTCAGAAGTTCGATTCTGAGAGCCACAACTAAGTAGTTTATTAAAATATTTCACAAGATTAGAGTCTCTTCTGTGACTGAGAAGTAGTAAATCCGCCTCAAAAAGAACAATGTTGTTGGGACAGCTATTTCGAAGACCAGTAATAATCCGAGCTGCGCTCAGCTGAATTCGTTCAAGCTTCTGTAGACATGTAAGCCATTATGATGTAAGCCATTAATGATGATGTCACGTAGTGACGTCATAGTCGACAGTTTAAAACCAACAAATCAGCGGGCTTAAAATTTCGCCATGTCTTCTATTCCAGGTAAAGGTTGCTAATATGCATCCCGGACGGTCATCAATAGCCTTTTGTGTTGCTCCCAAATACCGTTACTGTTAATTAAAGCTACTTACCTAAATACCACAATATCGTTACTTATACACTATACAGACAAAAGTATGTGGCCACGGTAGAAATTCGGATCCATCTTTGTGGGTGATTGTTTTTCCTGGTTAGGATTCGGCCCATTGCCTTATATAACTGGTACCACGAACGCTGACGTGTACCGAGACGTTGTGAATAATTCGGCCTCGCTTACACTATGGCAATACTGTAGCGATGATGGTTGTTTTTTCCAACAGAGTCGAGCTCCATGTTATACTGCAAAACGTGTACCGGTTTCCTGAAAATGAGAGGTATATGCTTGACTGGCCTGCTTAGCCCCCCGATCTCAATCCGATCGAGCAATTGTGGGACGAACTGGAGCGACGAGTACGACACCACTACGCACGCCCATCTTCACGACAATCTCTTCTTACAGCCTTACAAGAGGCATGGCGAGCTATTCCTGCCCAGACATACAGAGAATTTGTGGAAAGTATGCCTCGACGTGTTGCAGCTGTGATAGAAGCAAAGGGACAGCCGGTACTAAATAGAATAATAAAGCACATTTTCTGAAAAACATGCACTGCCCAAATAATTTTGTCCAGAAAGTGTATGTGGAATAGCACGGGGAATAGTGTCAGAAAAAACGTGCTTATAGGGAAATTGAAAATGATACTAAGAAACTTAAGGCAATAGCATAAATTTAACCCTTTTCACTTCCCATTCCGTATGTAATATTTTTGTTGCAAACATTATTGTAATACTCAGCCCTCCTGGCGGTTGTTTCTCCGAGATATTTTGTCATCAGAAAACTGATCTGATCTTTATCTAGTCGTCATCTAAATCGGCATTTGTCATGATTCAGAATTCAATCGGTATTCTGAGTAATACATAACTAAAGCACCATACCACAAATAGATTGAATATACACAGTCCAGTCACATTAATGTGACCACCTGTCAAAAGCCAGAATAACCACCTTTGGCAGAGCAGACCGCTGCGAGAGGTGCAGGAAGGGAGTCAATTAGGTTTCTGATGATGAGTGCACCCAGTGAATGTCAGGAAAACATTCCCCAAACCATAATGCTCCCTCCTCCAGCCTGGATCCTTCCGGCAATTGTTGCAGGGTGTTTGCTTACAGACGTTTCACGCCGTACACGCCAACGCCCATCTGTTCGATGGAGCATAAAATGTGATTCATCGGAAAAAGCCACCTGTCGCCACTATGTGTACGTCCAGTTACGGTACTGGCGTGCAAATTCCAGCCTTCGTCGCCGATGAACAGCAGTCAGCATAGGCGCATTAACCAGGCGTCTGCTGTGGAGGCTAATGCGCAGCAACGTTCGCTGAACCGTTTTTGAGGATACACTCTTGGTAGCCCCCTGGTTCATCTGTCCGGTCAGTTGCTCAACAGTTGCACGTTTATTCGCCCGAACGCATCTCCGTAGCCTTCGTTCGCCTCTGTCATCTATAGCCCGTGGTGCACCACATGTGCCGCTGATTTTGGATAGTGCCATTTTGCCATGCACGGAAAACTTTTACCACGACGGCACGCGAACAGTTCACAAAATTAGCCGTTTCCGAAATGCTTCCACCTTTGCCCCGAAAGCCAATAATCATGCCCTTTTGGACGTCGGATAAATCGCTATGTTTCTGTATTACGCCAACTATTGAAATGCTTTCCGATGCCCTAGGACATCCTTTATATTCACTCCACTGCAATGTGCTACCACCTGCCTTTTGTGATTGGTTATTTCAAGTTGACGTAGAATGTAGGTGGTGGTCACATTAATGTGACTGGACTGTGTAGTTAGTCACCGTGTCTAAAAATTGACTATGTACTCTCCCAAGCCCCCAAAACCATACCAATCAACAAGTTGTGAATTTCTAGTGATTACTAATAAATAGACATTTATTTCAGTACGTTTCTTAATACGCATTATTAACGTTGAATTTTCAGCAAATGAATCCTAAACTAAAACAAAAAGATAAAAAAATAAATGATATACTTATCCTTTTTCGTATGACCTACCATTTTTAGATTTATTTGATGAATTAATTTTTAGAATGCTTATTTTTTTCATTACTGTACTCAATATCTATGTAAAATATTTACACATCACATTCGAAGTCGTTTAGTGGAACCATTTTGCTGTCAATAGGAGCTGAATAAAATTGAATTGAGCTTCGTATTGAAATTGATTTTAAAAGCTTAAATAAAACAAAAAAGGGAAACGTGCCCTTTGAAGTGAAAATAATTCTCAAAACTATTTTCTCCAAACAAATGTGCGGGCTTAACTTTGGTTTATATTTAAGAGGTCATTGTTTGCCCCACGAGGGTATTAAGAGCGAGGGAAATGTAGAAGTAATGCGGACACCCGCATATCGTTCACTTAGAGCGTAAGCTCATTAACTGGCATTTGCCCAGAGATACTAAATGCTTGTTTTCCACAGTATGAGAAATACATATTCATAAATACTAATCTGTTTGAAAGATATCGATTAGTTACCACCGTCCCAACCTAAGCCATGCGGTGTATCGCCACGTAATTCTGAACCAAGGTCAAATGACGAGGCGACATGTGAGCTGGCACCCAACTCTCCAAACTTCCACACCAACCCAACGTGAAGACTTTCGGCCACGACAGATTTAAGGTGCACCAGTCGCCTCTACACCGTAAGCTTACAAACATCCATGACCCGGATTCGAACCAGGAACTTTCCGATCCAGAGGATAACACCTTAACTATTATACCGGTTGGTCGGCTGTATGAAAGAAATGTAAAAAACAAAATCCTGATAGTTTTAAGGGGCGTGTTGAGCCGATAGGAAGGTATTTGGAATTTTAACTAACGTCTCACTGAGACAACACAACGGGTTATTGACGACGGTTCGGGATCAAACCCGAAGAGTAATATCCGAGGACATCAAGTCGTAATTTTGAACCACAATCAGATGGCAAGATCAACACCTGAACTGGGACCCCACTCCCCAAATTTCTACACAGGAAAATATCGCCACAACGCCAACGTGAAGACATTTGAGGCCTCGATAGAAAAACGTGCACCATCCCCAAAGCATACGTCGGTCTTTGTTGGGATCGAGTTTAAACTCGGGATCCTCGGTTTGTAATCCACTGCTCTACCAAAAAGGCTACGATGGCCCTTCAGACCATACGGAAGACGGATACTTTATTTCTTTCACTCAACTGCTCTCGACTGATAAATATATCTAAAAGTGTTTCGTACTATACCGGGAACACATATTTGTTCTTGTTGGTAGAGGTTACAACAAAATTGAAAAAAAAAAACTATCGGTATTTTATAAAGAAAAGTCTGCAAAAGTGACACTTTATGATAAAGCGGGTACATTTACTTTCTAAGACAAAAAAAAAGTTGCACTTGGAAGGAGTAGACCGGTATAAATGAAGTTTGGAGTGGTACATCTGCGTTGGGATTGCAAATGATCAAATTTTCAGAATCCTTTAAGAATACTTCACGCGCAGGGAAGCTCTTAACATATTGCATACCGGGGCATAAAAGGACATCCAGCAGCTCAGCAAATCCATTTCGAATCATGCTGTTGTGTTGGTTACATTGTTTCTCATTGAGTTATGCCTCGTAAAAAAAAAGTTAGCAAGCAATTTAAGGAAGGAAGAGTTTGACAGAGGCCGAGTAGTAGGCCTCCCTCCGTTAAAGTGGATGGTCTAATCGACGGATTGGGCAACATATTGGTTGTAGTGATGTTACTGTTGCACTCTGGTGGCAGTGGTGGATACAACAAGGCACATGCGAGCGTCAACCTGGTACAGGAAGGCCTAGAGTAACCAGACCGAGAGAGGATCGACGTGTTTAGGACATGTACGTACTGATCCAACAGCCACTGTTGCAGACATTCAAAGGGCTGTGGGAACCTCTCTCGATCATCCAGTAAGTGATCGCACCATGTGTCGACGGCTTCACGACGTTGGACTAGACTCACGTAGACCATTACTACAACTGCCTTAAACAGAATTGCATCGCCGTCAAAGACTGGAATGATGTCGTACCAGGCGTCGAATGGCATCGAGTGGTCTTCATTGACCAATCCCGCTTCTGTCTGGGTGGAGACGACAGTCAAATCCGGGTGTTTAGGCCACGTGGTCAGCGCCAAGATTCACGGTTTGTTGTGCAGCGGTCACATGTCCATAAGACCTGGTTCCATGGTGTGGGGTGCAATTGCGTATGATGCCAAATCACCTTTGGCCTACCAGTATCTAAGCTTTCAGGCGATACTGAATACAGAGGGTCTTTCTCAATAAAGTTTACATATTTCTGTCAAATTTTAATCATTTACCCATTTATACGCGCTTTACCAACCTTGTAAATTTCAATGCATGTTTTTATAATTTCGTTTTTGCTTACGCGGAACTTAATTGCCTGCCTTTGAAAGGAAAACAAAAATGTTTTTTAGCTCTGTTGAGACTGCTTGGGAACGATATACATAATGTTCACATGTATAAACGCTAATTTCTAGAAACTTACTGAATTGGAAATTCCAAATTTGCGTAGATTAATATGGAAATTTTAAACATTTACTCACCGTCCTTAGGAAAAATTGCATTCCTTGGACTGTAGTTGCTTTTCTTCTTCGAAGTAAAATCCATGTATTCCTAAAAGAAAAATATTGTGTTAATGAAAGCTAAACACATTCTTTTGTTGAACATTTTTTTAAATCTCTAATGTTCTACCGTGTAGCGGATAACGCTATACTAGGTCCAGTGCATTGGTAGCATTATCTGAAAAGTTGTGAAAAAGAAAGTAAAACTCAATTATGTATAGAGTTTTGATACAAAAGTTCGTCCTGTTTTTGGAGGTAGATGTCATTACAAAACCGAAGTGTTATTTACTTCACAGGTACTGTAAAGTTTTGATGTTGTTTGAAAGAAGGAATTTCAGCGAATATTTGGGAAAAAAAGCGTGTTGTGGTTTTAAAAAATTTGTTAAGCATTAAAAATGGCAGAAAGTAACGGGTATTTTCGACGTATTATGCTTTTCATTTCTGAAAAAGCAACAATGCTTCACAGACGCTAAATATGATATGCGTTATGTAGGTTGAGGTCTGAAAAGTACCCTTTGACGATTCCTTGTTCCGTAAGGGGTTCATAAAGTTTAGTGCCCTGGATCTGTTCTTTAGCCAAATAGCTCAGAACTTCAAGCGCGGGATGATGCAATTACCAGGGAGATAAAGAAAGGTCATCCGACAGAAAGGCACATTAAGGATGCCAGAACATCTTTTTAAAATAAAACATGTCCTCTTTACCCTCTCGGATCCTTATTTTCACTCTCTTTTTTAAGTACGATCTCTATTGTACTCTTTTTTTTTTTCGGTTGTTCAATTTTTGATCACTCTTTTTAACACTCACTTTCGATTAGCTTAAGTTAATCGTTTAAGTAGTTGGTTCCTGAGCTAAACATTATATTTATGTCAAACATACCAGAAACTGTACATTATATTTATGTAAAATCTTTAAAAAATGTCTGAAACAGTTTTGCAAGAAATGGATTGTTAAAATGTGCAATTCTTTCTCAGAGGTTCCTATATTTTCTATCGATTTCATTACTACTAAGTAATACGCTTCCAATAAAGTGTTTGGTTTTATTTCTTATCAAGCTATATTTGTGTATTTGCCTTTTTTTCTGCATTTTCCTTACAATATTGTAAGGTTCGCCATCTCGCATCTTACAACAAATGAAGCGCCAAGTTGGCAACCCAACATAGAAAAAGCCAAGCTGGCAACCAAAGAAGGAGAGAGGAGGGGTAGCTTGGAACATGGAGAAAGAAGGACCGGGTATAGGTTACGAGACCTGTTTTGTTTAGTCGTGGGAAGAAAATTAAATTTAACAATGCCTATCCAAATATAATTGTTACTCTATTCCATACAAGTAATCTAGGTGATGTGATCGGTTAAATTTATTAAAATACAGTTAAAAATGGAACTTTGGTTCTGTGTTAATCGAGTCGTACTGAACTTTCTCGACGGAGTTCATCAAACATGGCCTCTGAGCAGGACTAATGTATTCATTGTTCTATGCAAATGGATATTTTTCTGACAAGGAACAACAACTAAACAACAACTTTATTCTGATTTTGAAATAATAAGACAAAACAAATATAACGGTTTTTTGAATGCACGACTTTTCATGCATGCCATCAGTACAGTTCCAATTTTATAGACATATTCACGTCAAAAATGTAAATACCTATAATTATAAACCTAAATGGGTTCAGTAAAATTCTGAAAACTATTCACAATTTTAATAATTCACAATAGGTAATGCAAGTAGTGTGTCTTTGGGCCTAATTATTGCCCACACAGACTTGGGGGCTAACTTCCCAAACAGAAATATTGTTTGTTTAATGAGTTATTCACGCGATAGAAACTAAAATAAAAAGAATTTCGATTTGTTTGGTAAGAATTCTTTTTTCCCTAATTTTATAAAGCCACATCTAACCATTCATCACAAAAATATTAAAATACTGCCAAACATTTGCGAAATATTTGCCATGTCTGCCAAATACTTGCCAAACATTACTGCTCATTGAAAATGCTACACCAACAAAGTTAAGTAATGAAATCGTGTTATTTTTTAGGTTGATGAGTCAGCCAGAGAGTTTGAACTGAAACAATCAGTTTAAATTCAGTCATCTTTTATGTACAAAATTTTCCTAGCGTTTTAATTCTTTTCATCTAAACATAACGACTCTTATAAATACAGTTTCGTGCCTCTAAAACCCTCACAATTATTTTTTAAAGAGTATCACCACCTACATGTGAAAATCAAAATATTGCCTTTGAACAAAAAAATAAATATTTTTCTACCTCCACTAGTCATTTTATACGTTGAGATAATTTGTTTTACCGCGAACTCTTTACAGAGTCGCTATTCCATGATAGGAGTTGAGTTGCGTTCTTACTACGAGAGCATTTGTTTGAACTCCATCTCCAAAACGTTAAAAAAAAGCGAACACACTTTTGTCGAAAAGAGCAAGACTATTTTTAGTTCATAATGGATAATTTTACTTACGTCAGACAGTTGGATTTACTTATACATCGAAGTCTCGGATTGGATAACTAAAAATTAAAATTTAATTTAATTTATATTACTCTGGAGTGCAAAAGTAAGACAATCGAGGACAAATGAGGCTGTCACAGCAAGAGCAGCCTATCCCACCGACATACCCAAAGAAAATAGATGCTATTTTCGTGGAATCATTTTTTATATATTTTTATTTATCCACATTATGATTTGAGTCAAAAAAATTGTTTTCAACAATAAGTTATTTTGTAATTTTAGAAGACTGGAACCTGCACATGAAAAAAAAAGGTCTTAACTAAAGATAATGATAAAAATATCGTGATTTTGTGGGTTAGACCACTTTTAATCCAATAACCTCAAATATACTTCATACAAGTTTAATGCAATAATACGAGTATGCATTGGTGATAAAAATATAAAACGAGGTTAAAAATTTAATTCCAATGAAAATTGTATGGTATGGCATGATGGTAAAAAATATTTATGGTGGCTTATGTTATACGTTTCTAGCAAATGTTTCATAGTTTAAACTATGATAAATTTCGTCTCGTGTATGTTTTTCTGGGAACGAAATGAAAGTAATAGTCAGATTGTAGTAAACACTCTTACGAAAAGTTCAACCGCTGTCTACCAAATTTAAATATGAAATAAAATTCATTCATCTTCATTGTAAAGTTCTTTGTAAGTTGTTGGTTTTTGACTGAAGAATATTAGAATGGTCTGGAAAGATATTGGATTCGGTAAATTTCATTTAATTCTATTCGGGTCTAAGAAATATGATTTTGCTAAAATAGATTCAGTCACTAATACTTTCGAAGAAGGCAGGGTGCCAGAAATAAATCGGTAAATTTATATATATATATATATTTATTTTTATTTTTATTTTAAATATATTTTTACTAAAATAGATTCAGTCACTAACACTTTTTAAGGAGGCAGGATGTCAGAAAATATCTAAGAACGACTGGGTAGAAAGGCTGATGAGAAGAGATCGCGTGATACAGAATTGTAAGAATTTATACAACTGATCTTAGCTGAGAAAATGTGAAATTAGAAAATAACTCTGATAACATTTGGTACAAAATAGATATCAGCAGAAACGTGAAGACTTTTGCATTCTGATAGGTAGGAAGTTAATTAACGTCGCACTGGAACAACACTACGGTCTGTAGGTGATGAAACGTAAGTAAGCTAGGCATTGCTATTAAGAGGAGCTTCAAAAAGTGTGACAAATATGTCAACTTGTAGACACGAAAATGCTTTGAACAATTGACTTTGTTTGCTGATTTGACATTTTATCTCCTCGTTTGACGATACTTGTGTGTATGGAACATCATAAGGCGCGAATACATCTGAGAGCCGAACTGTTCGCGAGCCTCTAGTTCTCATGCAATGGACGGGCTTTTGAGCTCCAAACGAACGGCTCGTGAACCGCTTGTGGCGATCCGCTTCCTGTCGGTTTTTCGACGAAGACAAAGGCGTTCGTGGTTCAGATTGGGAAGACGTCGTGAGTAGTTCGTTGCTTTTCTTTCTGCTCGCGAACCTCCAGGCTCCATTACCATCACAGGAGGCTGACGAATGACTGCCTGGTGGTCCGAGGTTGGTTCCTTCCTTTCCCATGGATCACTGGAAGCTCGTTGTGAAAATAATTTCAACGAATGCTTCAGAATCGGCTCGTGAACGGTTCGGCTCGCAATAATACACGCACCTTTATGATAGAGTAGATGTATGAATACAACTTTTTTCAGGTAATTTAATTCCCGGTGTACTGGAGCAACTGAACAAGCAACTGACGACGGTCCGGGATCAATCCCGATGGTAGATTCCAAGACACCTCTTAAATTTGAACCACGGTCAGATGACAATCGAATTTCAACAGAGGGGTGAAAAAAATGGTGAAATCGCATGTCTACTACTAGGTCATACGGGCTAATCAAATGCTGGTTCTCTTCTTCTATCCAGTGGACCAATCAGAAAGTTCGTTTATTAGACGCGTCTAAGGTTCACGAAACAACAAGTTTCGGTCACATCATTCTTGGGCATATTAAAAGATTATCATTACTCACTCAACTTTTAGAGCGTTCGTACGCATACCGATAATAATTGGAAGTCGGACACTTTCAAATTACATTGTATTATATTGATACCTTGCACAAGACCGTCCGATGGTATCGGATCCTCCAAAAGTGCAATCCAACCTTTTGAATTGTTGGATATTCCGCTAAACCGAACCGATAAATATCCAGTGAACCTGCGCTTCGCAGAATTGCAGTTGTTTGCATATTCATCTACATTTTAGTCGAAGTCATCGGCTTCTCACGTTTTCAATTATTAATACAATACATAAATGAGTGTTAAAACTTAAAGTACTCACGGAGCTTATAAAACGCACCTTGCACATATTGCTCGGCTATTAATGGATGAATCCAATAGTGTCTATAAATTCTACACTTTAGTTAGTACATCCAGTTCAAAATAACAATTTCTTTTATTTTTTAAATGATACAAGCATATTTACTTTAACTATCATTTTAACTAAATAACTAAGTTGCTAAAAAAGTCGAATAAAATCGTTTAATACAATTTAATCACGTTCAAACGAAAGTGACAACGATTCATCTATATAAAAAAGGATGTGTGTATGTCTATACAGAATCTACACTGTTTGACCAATCCCCACCACATTTGGTACACATACTCTAGAACACTGCGGAAAACGTAGGCTATGTCTTTTCTGTCTTCAGACCAATCTGTAGCCATGAAAATTGACACACAGTCCTAAAACTGCCTCTGGAAGCTCCAATTTTAAAATCTAAAGTTTGTTTTCCTGCAATAAGTGGACATGGACAAGGAAACATGTTCTACAGGGTTTGTGTAAGAGTTAACACAGGGAAATGTCGAGGTCATCTTTTAAGTGTTACGGTCATATTGCAAATCCAAACAACACCGTGTTATTCATCTAGTCGCCTATAAAAATCGTTCACGTTCTACGGATGAACGGTAATAGGGCGAGTCGAAGTCTAGCTACCTGTCTGCAGCGTTCAGTGTTGTTTCGAAAAGCACCGGAACAAGTCTTAATTGTACATTGCACTTTAACCCCTCCCCCATTTGGAACGTAAATTAGACACCTGATTGTTCCAATTACATTAATTTCTATCATTCATCCGAATTATATTTCCATCTATTCAGCCGACCAACCGGTATGGTGGTTAAGGTGTTAGCCTCTAGATCGGAAATTTCCTGGTTCGAATCCAGGTCAGGGCATTAATGTTTGTAAGCTTATGGTGTAGAGGCGGCAGGTGCACCTTAAATATGTCGTGGCTGAAAGTCCTCACATTGGGTGGGCGTGGAAGTTTGAAAAATGTTGTGCCAGCTCAGATATTGCCTCGTCATCTGACCATGGTTCAGAATTACGTGGCAATACATCGAATAGCTTGGGCTGGGACGGTGGTAATTATTGAATATTTCTATTTATTCAAATGTTTAAAATCACTTTCTGTAACATCTCTCTCGTTGGGCCGCGATAGCTCGGTTGGAGAACGTGGTTCAAAATTACGTGGTGTTGTCCACGCCTCTTTCCCGTTGGGATGGATCCCGGACCGTCGTCAATATCCCGTTATGTCGTTCCAGGACGACGTTAATTAAAATACCTAGCTCGGTTTGAAGAGTGATGTTTTAGCAAGTGGAGGCTTGCGAGTTCCAATCCAACCACAGACCGTCGTGTACAAAGGGGATTGGTGCACGTAAAATATATCGTGGCTTCAAATGTCCTCACGTTGGCACGGAGTAGAAGTTCGGAGAGTGGGGTTCCAGCTCAGGTGTGACCTTGTTCAAAATTACCCGGTGTTGTATTCGGATCTTTAATTTTGGATTGATCCCCGACCATCGTCAATAGCCCGTTGCTCCAGTACGATGAGAATTTAAACATCCTATCATACCTTCCTCTCTCTCTTCCGCTTCTATGTTCTAAGAATGATACAATTTTATATTCATCATGATTTAGAGGTATAATGGCGATTTGTAGTAAGGTACACCGTAATTTATACTTGCGTTCATCGTGGTTGTCTCATTCAAACTTGTCAGTAGCGTCTTAGTTGCCTCATTCATTATATTAGGTTTAAACTGACCAGATCTTGATGCACGAGGTATATCGTCATTGAAAGAAACTGACCAGATCTTGATGCAGAAGATATATCGTCATTGAAAGAAAACTGACCAGATCTTGATGCAGGAGATATATCGTCATTGAAAGAAAACTGACCAGATCTTGATTTTGTCATCATCAAAAAATCGGAAACACCTTGATGACGATATAACTCGTCATTAACAAAATTGTTCAGTTCTTGAAGGACGAGATATCTCGACGAAACCACTTGGAGGGTAAATTGATATCTGGAATTAAACCGGTAATGAACTTTCATAGATTGATGTTTATTAGGATGGGTCTCTGTTGTATGGTGAAATTTTTTTCTAATTTCTATCCGGCACAGCAAGAAAATAGAGCCAAAGTATGATTATAGCTCACATGTAAAACTTGATGAGAATGGGATATCAGCTTCTGCCTCCGGATTGACTTTAAAGAGTACATGTTTAAAAAAAAATATTTTTGATGAGTTGTTAATGCAAGGTTAAAAAAAGCTTACAAATATGTTTCTTTCAAACAAAGTTGAAATTGAATTAGTAACATGTTTGTATTACTTAACCAAGTTTTAAAAAATCACACTTATACTTCAATAAGTATATTTTACATAGTGCCAAAATGCATCTTGTTATCGAATTTCGGCATGGCTTTTCGAGACAATTTAGTTTTTTATGAAGCCTTCTCTCTAAGATTGTTTTCTCAATGAAAGAAGATTGATTTCTCAACGTGAGTGAAACTGCTGTCACAGTCTAGACAGCTTGATTACGACATGACAGGCGTAGTAGACAGTTCTTTATGGGCGACAAACAGTCAAATGTATTCGTCAGATATGGATTTCAAAATTGGTGAATCAGATATATTAACCTACCAGTCAATGAGATCGATGTAAGTTGATGCATCAAATTGTACAATAGGAAGTTGAAACAGTCCTTCTCCAAAGAGGATGACATAACTTAGTGTGCCTATTTCATTCAACGCAAATGACACAGCTTACTAAGGTTACATGTAAGATAATTTTTAGTGCAAACAAACCACCGGAAGAGCATAAATTTACTTTTAGTGCAAACATGGTCCCATACTTTCGATCTATAGGTAACAGAGAAACCTTAAAATGTATCTAAGTGTTACCACTTGCGGAATAAGTTCAGAAACCTCGTACAACCCCAAAACATCTACATTTAAGTTCAGACGGAGGAAAATCATTCCAGATTGCAACTCGATTTGTATAGTATAGCATTCGTATCAAAAATGAGTTCAGTACTTTAAATACATTTAAAGATAAGCAATAATTAGCATAAATAGATATGTGATTAAACAAAATTGTATGGATTTATAAAATAGTGCTGCGAAAATGAATTAAAATTAGAATATATGAAGTTCTTACCACTGTATCTTGAAGCAAGAAGTCTAGTTTCAGAACTAAATCCTTAAATGAAGGTCTTTCGCGAGGCGACGACCTCCAGCATTGCCTCATTATATGGTACCTAATTAAAGATTATAAAGGTATTAATATTTTGAATAATCTAAGAAACACGTCTTGTACGTTAAGATATGTGATTGTGGAAGAGACTTTTGAAGTTTCTAAAGAAGGCAGGATACTTAAGATTAGGTATAAAAGCAGGAATGTATTATTAAAGTACATAAAAAATTAGAATAAAAATTCTTATTTAAAAAAAATGAGAAGCTTACATGTATTAAAATTTTTGCAACCTGCAATCTTCTATGCAATGGCTTCTAATTAGTTTTGACCTTCGGCTCCCATAGAATCGATGCAAATGATTCTATTCTAAGAAAATAACCAATAGAATGTTTCTAATGGTTAAAAGAACCTTAGGATTCTTTCACCAAATAGATTTGGTTGCATAGTCGTTATATGTGGGATGTTGAGTAAAAGCAATACAACACAACTTGGAAATCTCATGACGCCCAGAGGTTTAAATGAATAATTTGCAGTACAATTATATTTAACAGTAGGACAATTCCATATGTAACGGACGTATCATTAAACGATAAAAATACTTCTCACAATAGTATAATTCAGATATGTGAAACTTTTTTTTTGGTTTTTATATAGAGGATACCTACCTCTGAAAGTATCACTAATAAACATTTTGAATTTAAAAACAGAAATAGAGGTAATACATAATTTGGCGGTGTAACGGACGTATCCCTTTAGGGGGAAAATTGTGTCACTCTGCACACAAATGACAAATCGTCTTATGTTTACAAAGGAAAATAATGAAAATAAGTTTTTATGAATGAGGAAGATTAAAAGATATTACAAAAACATAGATTATCTAATTTGCGAACAACTTTAATTTTAATAAAGATTTGAAATTGTAACGGAATTATCATATAGTGTAACGGGCATATCATCTTCTGAAATATTTACATTGCTTTATGATTATTTATTGTACCTAATGTGTATTGTCTTATGTTTACAAAGGAAAATAATGAAAATAAGTTTTTATGAATGAGGAAGATTAAAAGATATTACAAAAACATAGATTATCTAATTTGCTTATGTTTACAAAGGAAGTAACATAAGCAAAGTTGTTAAGTTGTATTGTCTTATGTTTACAAAGGAAAATAATGAAAATAAGTTTTTATGAATGAGGAAGATTAAAAGATATTACAAAAACATAGATTATCTAATTTGCGAACAACTTTAATTTTAATAAAGATTTGAAATTGTAACGGAATTATCATATAGTGTAACGGGCATATCATCTTCTGAAATATTTACATTGCTTTATGATTATTTATTGTACCTAATGTCTTACAATAAATTTTTACCATAAATGAAAGAAAAATTTTAAAACTTTCGTGGTACTATACAACTACAAAAATTTTTAAGTTCAAAGTCGTAGATTAAATAATACATCAAATTTCAATCTAAATCGATTGTGAGTTCATCAATTATGTCCACAATGTCTTCTATATTCACAACAGAAATGTCATTATTTTCCGGCAAAAAAATCTTTTGCCCAAGACCTTTTTTTAAAACTTTACACTGATTGAGACTATGGACTGAAATCACTTGCCCAACAGTCTTTTGTTCCAATTTTCTGTAATCAGTTTTATAATGACCCAATGAGCCGAATGTTGTACTGTAATTACTGAATGCAGATTTATATCGATCTGCTGCATTTTTCTTAAATAATGAGAAAAATGTTTTTTGATCTATAAAGTAATTCAGTAATTAATTAAGAGGGGTTTCAGATTTTATAGAAATTTCTGAAACATTCACAATATTTTTAGTATAAGCAATTACACTGAGAATTGAGCGAGTCTTTGGAATTGTTCGTATGCCTTTAAATCGCTCATTCAAGTTGTTAATACGTCAGTTTCCTCCTTACCCAAAAATTTACTAACAATAATACATTCATTTTTATTAGTTTTTTTAAAGTATACTATCATACTATTACTGGGGATTTAAAATATTCAGATTTTATATGTTCCTTAATCAGAAATATAGTAATAAATATGGTAGGCCTAAACCAGGTGTTACAGTTAATTTTTTTTTTATCTAACTTTAAATGCTTTCTGTATTTATAAAGAGATATAAAATTACTATTACTTGATTGATTCAAATAGCTAGAAAAATTACCTTTATTTTGATATATAACACTTATTATTTTTCATTTTTTAATATGTTGGTCTTCTGGTTTACTTAAGCGTGGAATTGCTCAGTATTTTTTGAAGATGACACTGATCTTTAACATGTTATTATATTTATTAATCCTTATTCGTATTTCTAATGTAGTAGCATATTAAATAAACTAAATAATATTTCGCTGTTAATGGGTATGGTGAATGATCTAATGTAATGATATACACTGGGGTCCAAAATTATCTTTACATGCGTAGAATCACGGATTTCTCAGAAATTGTGAACTATAATTTCATGAATTTGTGTAGAATGAGACATAACATCATAACACATAAATACAAAAAAAAAATTTTAAATACTGCATATGATGTAAAATTGTAGTATGAAACTAAAAATAATGGTAAAAATAACTCAGAAAAATAATTAAGGCTTTAACGCTAAAAAAAGCGTTATATTTCAAAATAACTAAAGCACTTCAGTAGGCGTAAAGTACCGTAAAGTACCGAAAGAAGGGTGCATTCGAGTACCAGCATCAAGTTTTTATTGCCAATGCTGAGTGCCGACTGGCAGAAAAATCTTAACGTTTCCGGACTTTTAGGAGACATCCCCATATCAGCTACAACAGTTTTGCACGGCCACAATAATCAATCCTCCAGAAATGCTAACTTCACCAATTCTCATCGTATCGATTTGAAACCACTTCGAAGTATTCGTTAAGATCAAACAAATGCTTCAATTGTGATTTCAAATCTCTCCGTTTAGTCAAAATTTAATCTCTCTATATTAAAAAAAAGTTACCGCCGCCGCCGCCGAAGAATTGAAATTTTTGTTGTTTAGCTCCATTCTTAGACGGTTTCCCGAGAAAGTACTGATCGGAAAAATATGAAATTAACATGCTTTGTTCTTCATCGTATTCCCTGGATAATTATTAAGATTTTTTTCCGATGCAGCTATTAGTTTAGGTTTTATTAAGTGTTAAAGTTGAAGAAGTGAAATTTCTTCCGCGAGTGAGCAAAACACATTCAAAATTTCAGTCTTTAGTCGTGAGTTTTTTTTAAGAGTACCTCTCAACGTAAATTTTTGCAGCTCGTCGAGTTTTTTTTGAAATTTAAATGTGGTTCTTGATAATATTTTTTTGAAATTCGGGAAAAATCGGGACATTTTTGTTACTTTTTTTTAAAACTGCCGTATCTATATCTAATTACTATTAGTTTTTAATTTTTAAAATATCGCAGTATACCTCAGAATATACTCTTTCTTACGGTACTATTATTTTTGAAATCGGTTAATAATTAAATTGGATGCGATCAAAAGTTCGTGATACAAAATTCGGAATCTTCGGATATTTTCGCTACTTTTTGTTAAAACCGTTATGTCTACGGCAAAAACCATTATTTTTTAAATTTGAGAACATCACTGAATACACTACATTACACTCTTTCTTATGGTACAATTATTTTTCAAATTGGTTAATAAACAAAATCGATGCAATTAAAAGTAGGTCATACAATTTTCGGAACTTTCAGATCGTAACTTCCGATACAAAACTAAAATGGTCATATCTATATAGTATTACTGTTAGTTTTTAATTTTAAAAATATTGCAGTATACCTCACAATGTACTCTTTCTTACGGTACAATTATTTTTAAAATTGGTTCATAAAAAAATTCGATGCAATCAAAAGTTGGTGACACAAATTTCGTATTTTTCAGTTCGCATAGCTGGTTCCGCAAACAGCAGTGGGTTGCATTTTCTACTATCGGGTTTGCCAGATATCAAATTTATCGTAGCAACAATTGCCATAAAAACGATTTCTTTTTATTTGGCGAGGAAAAAGGCTCGCTTTTTTCCCTCTGTTCTCAAGACAGTTTACCGACAAAGTACAATCGTAAAGTTTTGATATTAACACTGTTTACTTAAAATTGTACAGGGAACAAGATACAGAAGATTTTTTACTGATGCGGCTATTAGTTTAGGGTGCATTAAGTGTTAAAGCAAAAAAAAGTGAAATCAATTGCGAAAGAAGTATTGGTTTGAGAAAGCAAACCAAACGGGATTGCGTAGCAATCCCCGGGGTCGGCGAGCGTAAGCGAGCAGGGCGCGAAGCCCTCGCTGTGACGTCATGTACCGGAAAGTGAAATCAGCATAATACGAATTATTCAGATAGTTTCACTCTGTGAAAGGAATGTTGGTTTGCGAAGCAAACCAAATGACATCTGTGAAAGGAGTGTTGGTTTGCGAAGCAAACCAAATGGAATTGCGCAGCAATCCCCGGGGGTTGGCGAGCATAAGCGAGCAGGGGGCGGAGCCCCCTAGTTATTCTAAATAATCAAAATTTTCAACCTGAGTCAATAAAAAGACGTTGGTAGGGTTGCCTTAGGTGACTTTTTAGGAACTGACGCATGTCGCCAGATCTGGGTAATGGTAATGGTAATTTTAGTTAACGTCGTACTAGAGCAACACAACGGGCTATTGACGACGGTCCGGGATCAGTCTCTTAAGGGAAAGATCCGAGGACAACACCTCGTAATTTTGAACCACGGTCAGATGACGAAGCAACACCTGAGCTGGCACCCCACTCTCCAAACTTCCACGCCAACCCAACGTGACGCCAGATCTGGGAGGGCACGGATCGTAAATCGCGCGTGTTTTGAACCGTTTATTAGAAGGCACACGGGGTAAATATTGCCCCACTCTCTCGTTTTTCCTGGTACGGAAAAGACAAGAATTGTCGTGCCTTTTTTTGCAATAATCGTCTTCGTCAGCTACCAGTCTCAACTTCATTTTATCGCAACCTCAACCGTCGCCAGCATCTGAGTGCTTCATTTTTTTTGCCATCTGGTTTATTATACCCGGCCCTATTTTACCCGGATTGATACCACAGAAATCGCCCGAACACGCTCTAATTTACTGTTTAAATTCGATTTGTTCAATTTTTTCGGAGACTGGTTAGCAATTCCTCCTTCTAAGATAATAAGCCATGACTTGATGTGACTCGGGGTGCGTCACTTGATGAGCAATTCCAATCTACTTTAGAAATCGCAAATGAAGTACGATTTTGATAGGAAACTTGTGAGGAATCCTTTATTATTTTTTACTGATGACACGACATGGACAGGAGTCTAATAGTGATCTCTCGGAATCTTCCTTGTTTAAGATTCAACGTAAAAAAACGAGGTCTAGAAATGACTGATAAATCTTCCTGATCTGGAATGCGATATAGACCTCGGGGTCTGCTGGCTGAGATCGTTGTGTTTCAACATCTTATTTTAACAACATGCCTTCCTTCCTTCTTCCTTCGAATGGAAGCAGACCTCTCCGTACCGAGTTACTGAAAACCCACAGCGGAGTAGCCGAAGCTAGGGAAAGCCTCTAATGAGATAATGGAGAAGTGGGCCTGGTGACGCGCCGTCCGAAAAACCCTTATCTGCCCAGGATGAACACGATAGGGCGTGGACGTGGTCGACCCCGGAATGTGTGCGCTGAAGATATGTGGTCCGGCTCAATGATATCAGTCAACCTTAGGTCCGTTTCGAGCCGGAAAAGTTTTCTTCATAGATTCGTGCCGAGGGGCGTCAGAGGCGCACACCCAGGCATCTCCTAGGAACCTATCGGCATTCCTGAGTAGCCCAACGGAACAGCAGGCTGCCCCAACATCCTGTTTATCCGGTACCGTGGGCAACCGATACCATCATCTATGGAGTCTTGCAGACCCTTGCCGTCCGCCAGATAGCCTTCTTTCGTTAGCGTACAGGTATTGGCCTAGGGCAGCCGGGGAGTGGTCCCGACACCGCTAGTTTCCGTGTGGCATCTAAGGAGGTTCCTGTCGCTACTTGATCGCAGGAACAGCGGCATCGCCCTGTGCCAGTTCCTACGACCCAAACCGATAGCCTGCTGGCTAGAGCGGCTTCGCCACTTAGATTGACATATTCCTCCTACACGGATAGACCCATGATCTTCGGAGTTATGGAGTTATTAACAACATGCCTGACGCGAACTGCAAATTATAAAAAACGGGTAAGACGCCTCTCTTGTCTTCAATAATATAATCCCAATGTGGTTTACTATGGAACCTTTTCCAGATTATTTCAAGCTCCTCCACGTGGCTGATGCACACCATTCCTAGTAATACGTGAGTTTGAACTTTAAAATTTTTTTTTAAAGAACTCATGTCTTTATCAAGATTTATGGTGAATTTGGACAGTTTATATTCTTTATATAATTTTTATTGGATCAGAAATATCTCTTGAATTTCTTTTTATTGACTGATATTTTACATTCAGCATATTCAAGTTTCCTGATGTTGTTGCTGGAAGTCACCTTCTTATTTTCATAAGAAACGAGAACCCACTTCCAATTGGCACTTCTGCATAACAACATGTTAATATTAACCACTATTATTTATAATCACATGCACGCCATCATATATACATTAAATTACTATTACAAGGCTTATGAATTTAACATGGAATGTGATCGCCCGACTAGTACACACATTCCACAACGTGATTTCATGCTGGCAACAATGTTGTTAACCACAGTTTAGGGAATTCCGTTCCACTGATCCAGGAATTCAGGAATTCTTCAGGGCATTTATATCTCTAGGAGGAGGATGTCTCCTCAACGTAGTCAAATAATTCCTCTATCGGGTTCAGATCAGGAAATTTTGTTTGCCACGGTATTCGCTCAATGGCTTCCTTTTCAAGGTAATTCGTCAACGAGTTTTGCTCAAGTGGACAAGCATGATCGTCCATAAATAAAAAATCAGATCCATATGCACCTCTGAAAAGTCTTACATAACGTTCTAAGACGTCATTCCGATATCTCTGGCCGGTCACAGATCCTCTGTTGAAAACGTTTAGGGGCGTACATCCATCGATTATTATTCCACCCCACACCATCACACTTGCATTACCAAAACGGTAACATTCCATAATATTCAAAGGAAGATTTCTCGTTCCTGACTCTCTCCACGTGTAGAAACTTTTATAATCAGATGTTAAACTAAATCTCGATCCATCAGTAAAGAGAACACGGGTCCATTGGTGGTGACTCCAGTTATGATGCTCTTTGCAATAATTAACCCTTCTTTGCATAATGGTGGAAATTTCCATCATAACATTGAATGCCCAAAAATTATATAAAAGAACAAGTTCACTTTAAGTTGATCGTGTCTGGATACCTTTTTTATGTCCATTGCATAAAAAAAACATAGCTGTCAAAAATAAGCAAGTGTCACTATCAGTAAAACGAGCTTGAAGCTGTCATTCCGCTGTTTGTTGTAGTTGCAATAAACGTATGATTTCGTTTTTAATTTTGTTTTATTATATTTGAGTTTCTATTGCTAAAAAAGTGAAAATGAGTGGAAGAAAGGTTTGTAACATGTGTTTCTGTTATTTTTAGAACAATTTCTGAAAAAGTTTGCGTTTAATTTAAAAAATACCACATACCATCCTATTGTTTTTTGCTAAATTTATACTATAAATATATACTAAGATTTTTTTAACCATTTTTCCTTTAATTTTGAACATGAATTATATCACCTTGATTTTTTTCACCAATAAAAAAAAATTATGCAAAGAAGGGTTAAAGCGATCCCGCTTGTGTTGTGAAGTCAGTGAAACACACACCCTTGGCTATGAGGCATAAAGGCATTTTTCAATAAGTCTTCTGTATACAGTTTGCCATGATACAAGTTTCCGAGGCAGCTGATAACTCTAAACTTTAACAGCTGATCAGTAGACTTCCTGTTCGACGGGCAGTTATTGCCATATATCGATCTTGAGGTGCAGTTTTTATAGGTTTAAGACCGTGTCCAGGTCTTCTTACAACAGTTCCAGAGTTCTGAAATTGTTTCCATAGCGCAGACTGTCTGTCATGAAATATTCACACATCTCGCTGCTTCCATGATTGTTTGCTCTATTTCTAAACGGCCGATAATGCGCCAATTCACAGACTTTTCGAAATGATACTTCGGAGAAACAACAAACCGTTTCGAGTCCTTACAAACTGAAATCAAACGTTGTATTGCAGAAATTCCCTAAGATATTCACTTGGCGTAAAGCGCTTGATTAATCCGTCGGATGACGTAACGCCTTGATTTGCATATCATAAACCGTTGGAACACTTTTGATTGGATAATGCTAACGAGGCTTGTCTTTCACACATTCCCAGCAAAAATGGATTACATTAATTGGGAATTTAAAGGAGTATTATTATTTTTGGGTATGTAAAGATAATTTTGGACATGAGTGTAGTTTATTGACGATAAAACTGAAATAAAGCATGCAATATCATTGTCTCTAACGTAACAACTCTGAATACGCTTGCACAATTAACTTGTATAGTGAATTGTATGACAGGTACAGATGTTATGATCTGCACCTCTGAGAAATACTTACATCTCATCTGAGCAATAGTCAGGTTTACTCATTCTGTAACCGGCTTTCAGGAGATTGTACAACCGCTGAGGCGTTACTCCAGGGTAAGGAGTGGCTCCTGAAGAAATGAGATTCAAAGATGAGAAGAATGAACTTAATCATAGAGTGGCCATAAAATAACTATAGAGGCATCAACAGCAAAACAGAATAAAAGGAATGCAACACATTTGACACTTTTAAAGACATGGGGGGATACATTGCGTTTTAAATATTTTAAAATAATGTAATACTGTAAAGGTTAGTACCAAAAGTGGTCAATAGAAGGGAATTCGGCGAAGTTATATAATATAACAGTCCAGCATTTGCATTAAATGCAGATAAAAGGGATTATGCTATGTTTCGATTGCGTAAGTTTTAGGAACGATATGGAAGATCATAACCAAATAAGCAGAATATGAAGCAACAGTGGGTCCAAACACGCAACTAGTTCGCCTATAAAATAACTAAAAGAGAATTGACCAAATAAGCTTAAATAAAATAAAGCTTTTATGAATCTTTAAGCTAAAAACATTTTTAAATAAAATAAGTTATCCTCCTAAGAGACTGGGATAATGTGCAAGAAGTAAGTATCAACCTAGTCTATGGTATCAACTACTGGAACGAGAACTCTCTATACAGTAGATCCTTTTGTCTGCGTATATATAGGTTAAGTCAATTGAACAAGCAGACATCTTCAACTTCCAATCAGCCAATCAGAAAAATATATCGTGAATTGAAGTAGAAGTGATTGATTGAAAGTTGAAGTGTATGTTCGATTGTATCGACGTCACGACCAATCGAAGAATAACGTGAGAATGCATGTGTACTTTGAAAGTTGCGATAACTAAACTTTTTGATAACAAGATGACAGCAAAAGCTGTTTGCTGGTAAATACAAAGTTACCGATAGATTTTTAAAGTTTTCTTAAATATAACTAATTAATTACCGCTAAATACATGCAACTAATTTTTATGTTTAAATGCTTTAAAATGTGCAAAGTTACCGATTTATAAAAAGTGGGTCTGTATGATCAAGGGAGACCTGATTCTGGTGAATAAAAAAAATTCCTGTGATTTGAATCTCTATATAGAATTTTTTTTAATTAATTCATACATTCATCAGGAATAAGTAGCTTGGTTGTTGCTTACTGTTAGAAGTTGGTGCCATTTTACGGCACAAAGTGTTAATTTCTCATTATTTCCTCTAACTTTTTATAAATTTCAATCTATTTCTGATGGGGCTTTCTATGCTAACCGACTCGTTATGCTCAGATGCATAACATACAGCACACTACTAGAGTTTGTTGGACCGCGATATCCCGGTTGGCATGGCAACCGGAGGCTTGCAAATTCAAATATAACCAACGACCGTCGTGAACGAAGACATGTGAATCTCCCGTGGCCTCAAATGCCCTTACGTTGGTGGGGTGTGTACGTGGGAGTGTTAGACCAGCTCAGGTGTGGCTACGTCATCTGACCGTGGTTCAAAATTACGTGTTGTCCTTCGATTTGTCTGACATTAATTAAAAGTTCCGACCTACATACCATATTTAATAGCATTGGGTTACATATATTTAAAATATATATTAATAATTTTGTAAAAATTATAACTGTGTATGAACTTAGTCAAAAACTTTAAAAGTCCTAAATAAAAATCAATTAAAGTAATTAGAAAAATGATACTTCTAAAATAAACTATAAAACTAAAAATCTAAGGAATGAACTAGAATCAAAAGAATATTTTAATAAACAAAAATTTCACAGGCGATCGAAAAATGAATACAAGAATTTTGATAGTTATTCAGTCCTATTTCTTAAATAAATGGCCATAATTTAATAAAGTTTCAACTCAGTATAATTATGCTAGTTAATTATTATAGACAACATTATAAAGAACACGTTCTCAAAGTTTTACGAGAATACATTAATAACTTTTTGTGCTATAACATTCGAAGTGAGGAAATAATGCATAAAAATTCAGCTAGAGTAAAAAATCGTTTGTAGCAGTTTGAAGTGTATCGTTTGCTCCCTCTCTTTGTTATCACTGTTTGTGTAAACATATTTGTTCTTCACTTCTCTTTAAAAATGTGCAAAATGATTCCAAAAGAGAAACCATTTAAACATTTGAAAAAAAATTCTAAAACAATATTTGCAAATTAAAGTAAATCTTAAATTCAAATTTTAAGAGGTTTTGGTCTGTAACGACCATTTTACGTGTTTTCCCTACCTACTTCTTGTTCACCCCCCCCCCGCCTTGATTACAAACTTAATATATCTGCAAGTAATTAACTTAATATATATGCAAGTAATTAACTGAAAGAAAAAATAAATTATGCAGTTATTCAAAAAGATGGACCCAATTTAATTAATTTGTATTTCACGAAACATAAATTGGATATGAACAGTAGGGTGGTCACAAAAAAACAATTTTCGAATTTCTACCGGGGCACCCCTCTAAAAGTTGCCAATGGGCTAGAAAATGTGATTGGAAAAGTTTTAGGCTCATTCTGATAATATTAACCCGTGCCGCATTGAGGTGAAAGTTAAGAAAAACAGCGATTTTTAGCAAAAAATCGTAGTTTTTACATTTTAAAATTGAAACTATTTGTCCTAGAAATCTGGTTCTTATTTCATAGGGAATTTTATTGACTTCAAATTTGATCTCAGTCATCTGAACATGGTTCAAAATTACGAAGTATAAATTGTTAGGGGCAATGATGGTCCTCCCACTGGGTGCTCCTTCACAAGTGGTCATCACTTCCGGCCTTGTAGTGGCCAATGACTTAGGTCAAATGTGCCCGCCATTAGAAAAACTGACAATGGAAACAGATTGCGCATGGCATAACAAAAGAAAGTGAAGTTCAAGCACAGTCGGCCATTGAGTATTTGTCACCCGCGCGGATACAAATAGAAAAAAATTATAAAGCATAGAAAAATTACTTTCGTTTTCGGTCAGCAACCAAATACGATAAGAGTCCGAAATTTCCAGTTTTCAAACTACTTTTCCTGATTATTGAAATTCCCCGACTATTCTCGGTTCTCCAGGACTAAAATTTAAGTTTTTGCGATCTTTTCCTCCAATGTTTTTTTTAAACGAGTGGGTTGGTTTTCTTTTGGAACTGATAACCGATTGCTTCAAATTTTCAAAGCAGAATAACCCCCGAAAATCTTCAATTTTTTAAAATATTTTCTGGGATAGTTGTTACAAAGAATTAAAAGCATAAAAAAAAGCTAGATTAAAAAAAAAATTACCACTCAGATAGCAGTATTAATTAAAATAAATTATTTTTATATTGTTTTCGATTCACCTACAAACTTAAAAAATACAATTCCCCATAGTTATAATACATTTTTAAAACATTGCACCCTCGGGTAACTGAATAAAACAAAATTAAGTAACATTGGATGATTGTATTCTAGTTTCCTCTATCAGGATAACTACACTCTATAACAAAAAAATCGACGCACCAAGAAGGAATCATCCGATTGCTTTGAAATTTCGTATGCAAAAATGTTTTGACCAAATATGCAAATTATTAAAATTTAGTGTCCAATGAATGAATAGTGCGATCTCCAGCGCATCGAGCAGATGTATATAAGGAGTTGTTCTTGAACTGTTGTTAAAAATTTCTGCTGCATTGCGATTTAGGATACCTTTCAACGACTGAAAAAATGCCTCGCCGCAGGATTCGAGCTCATTACGAGCAACTTTCAGAGTTTCAAAGAGGTTGTATCATTGGATTGAAAGAGGCAGGTTGGGCAATTCGGAGAATCGCTCGTCATGTGAGTCGAAGCGATGCGGCGATTAAAAAATGTTTACAAGAGTGGGTTAACAATGGCAGATTTCAGCGTCATGATGGTAGCGGTCGACGTAGGGCCACAACAGATCGCGAGGACAGAGTGATTGTAAGATCAGCTGTCACAGCGCCTGATTCATCGCTATCCACCATCAGTCGTGCGACCCACACACGAGTGTCCACCATGACCATTCACAGACGGCTGAGAGAGCGAAATCTACGCTCGTACCGACCGTTAAGCCACCTGCCACTCACGTCTGCACACTGTCGAGCCAGATTACAGTGGTGCTTGGCTCGATCAGGCTGGAATGATGCTGACTGGGGACGTATAGTCTTAACGAAGAATCCCGCTTCCAACTGTGTCCTGACGATCAGCGAAAATGTGTCTGGAGACGCCCAGGGCAGCGTGCCGATCCTGCTTTCACTACTGCACGCCACACGGGCCCTCAACAAGGAGTTATGGTCTGGGGTGCCATTTCCCTTGATAGCCGGACCCCTTTGGTCGTCATTAGAGGTACACTTACTGCACAGCGGTACGTTGACGACATTCTGAGACCTGTTTTGCTACCGTTCCTTTCGCAGTACTTGGGCTTATTTTTCAGCAAGACAATGCCAGACCACATACGGCACGTATTGCTACGAACTGTCTTCAAGCTTGTCAAACACTTCCTTGGCCAGCCAGATCACCAGATCTCTCTCCCATCGAGCATGTCTGGGATATGATGGGAAGGCGACTGCATCCGGTAGGGAATGTTGATGACGTAGTCCGACAATTGGAGCAAATTTGGCAAGAAATACCGCAAGAGACCATCTGGGAGCTTTATCGGTCTAAACCACGCCGTGTGGCAGCTTGCATCCAGGCTAAAGACGGGTCAACACCTTATTGAGCTCATTACTGTAACTCTAAAATAAATCATTCAATTGTTCTGAAATTTTAATCATTTTGGATTCTACATAATTTTCCTATCCACCAATTTTTGTCTCCATCGGACAACTCCTTCTTGGTGTGTCGATTTTTTTGTTATAGAGTGTATTTTGTGCATTGCGAGAGACACTCATAAGTCGAAAACAGACCGATTTTCATGGGTTTTCAAGTTTTTAAAGTGCATTGTGAGCTTATCAAGATACGTACTCATCAAGAGTCGATCGGCGATTTGTATATCGCTTATCATGGGTTGCCATTCTAGCAAGCCAGTTCCTGCTTATCATTAAAACCATACTTGTAAGCAGTTTTATCGCCGATCAGCTGCTAAAAAGAGGTCGGAAATATTGTGAAAAAATATCGTCATTTGAAAACTGAATTTTGTTTTTAAAGGAAAATAAGCACTTTTTAAGGACTATTGATGCAAAAATAAGCACTTCTAAGGGCACTTAGAAATGGAAGGTCAAAATAAGCACTTAGAAGCACTTTGTAAGCACCCGTGGGAACCCTGTTATTTACAAGCTAAAAAAATAGTAAACGTTTTAAGGGTTGTTACTGACACTGCTGAGAGAGAAGTAAAGTTAATTAAAGACTTTAATTCCTCTTTGACGAAAGACGAAGAACAATGGCAGTTCCTTTTACAAGTATTATCTGAATGTAGACAAATTTTTCCGGACTCTTCAAAATCTACAATATCTAAGACATTACCACCTTAATTTGTAATTACCACTTAATTTGTATATTTAAATAAAATAATATAATGATGTATAATTCAACTATATAATTAATAAAATACATTTGAACACTTTGTTGTCATTTTAATTCCTTGCTTCCTCTCCTTTACCCCTAATTCCTTAATTTTGAATTTCAATGTTGTTGGATTTATTTTAAAAAATACCTCTAACTAAAGCCTTTTTAATGTACAAAATGAAAAATTCAAAAGCAAAATCTGGAAAGCAGATGTAATTGAATATTGTAATGATTTTAGGGCTTTGCATAAAAATTCACTTTTGAGGATATCCACTACGACCTTACCTGTAAAATGTTAAATACCATTCTATCCGTTTTAGCAAAAAAAGCGGATGATATCAAACTTCAAGTCAGTAAAATTTCCTATGAAATTAGACAAGAACCAGGTTTCTAGGACGAATAATTTCGATTTTAAAGCGTAAAAACTACGATTTTTTGCTAAAAATCGCTGCTTTTCTTAACTTTAACCTCAATGAGGCACGGGTTAATATTATCAGGTTGAGCTGAAACTTTGCTAATCACAGTTTCTAGCCTATTGGCAAATTTTAGGGGGGGGGGCATAGAAGATTGGGCTGAAAAAAATTTTCTCCATACACCTTGTGACCACCCTAATGAACAGTCTACATACCCGAAAGAAAGAGGAAGTTCCGAAGTTTTTTTACCACCGCTTGGGTGGTGATAGTTGCGTAAACGGCCGCTAGGGTACTCGTGCCAACATGCAGGCATCTCGTTGGAACAATGGCTTTTTCCTCAACTTACCGAAGATTCATAAGACCGGTGCACACATCCGGTTTTTCAAGATGCGGCGCCGTTGCGTCACCGAAGCCCAACTATGCATAGATAACCGTGAAATGACGCAAATTCTCATTTCGCGCCATTTGCGATGAATATTCTATAGAAGAAAACGTGTTTATTTCGCTTACTTGGCGTAAAAAAGTATATTTTGTAATAAAATAGACGTTACTGGATACTACCATTTATTAATTATTATTTATATTCCATTGAAAACAAACAAGATACTTCAGAACGGAGAAGCGTTTGCGGCGAGCTGCGGCGCCGTGGGGAACTGAGGTACAAACTGCACGCAAAGCGGCGCCGCACGTTGAACAACGGGATGTGTGCACCGGACATAAGACTTCATTTTCCAACAGGATGGAGCTCGGCCACATTGGCAACGTGATGTCCGAGGATTTTTAAATCAATCCCTTAATCACGATCTATCCTTTCCTATACAATGGATATGTCGCATGGGATATCAAGACCTGAATAAACACTTCTGCCACCGAGATCTCTTGATCTCCCGCCATGTGACTTTTCTTGTGGGGCTATGTTAAGGAGGCTGTTTACATCAAACCTCTACCAACTACTCTGGCCGACCTGCGGAACCCTGTCACTGCTGGGGTGCACTCAATAACACACGCCTTTTCGCGTGTGGGACAAGTTTGGCTACCGCTTACATGTTTGCTCTGCTTCAAAGGGGGGACACATTGAATGTTTATAGCCTGTGTTAAAAAACTTTGAAATTTCCTCTTTTTATTACTATGTAGACTGTTCATGTCCAGTTTATATTTCACTAGCCACTGCTTGGCTAGCCCAGCGTTGCCCGTACCAGTTGCTTTTGTGGAGTTGTTGGTTTGCTTCGCAAATCAAATGGGAATTCGTAGCTTTTTGGATAACAGCCATCACGGATTCACAATTGGTTTGCTTCGAAAACCTAATTATTTTTTTTATGAACTGTGGTTTGCTTCGCAAACCAACACTACGGGCAACGCCGTAATGGTCTCGTCATTGTCAAACTCGGCAAAATTCGAATTACGAAGAGATCCTATCGGCGTAACGTCACGATCTCTAGAGAAAATATATAAATATTTAATTGAAAAATTAGTTATTAAAAAAAATCAAGGTGTCTACCAATGGTAACATTTTCCGCAGATTTCAAATCAGTTGAAATTCTCAATCTATCTTTAACAATCCCGATTTTGCAAAAAAGAACTAAACAATCCAGTCAAAATGTCGCTGTGGAATCGTTTGAGCTGAGACTACGCATTCCCATTTAATTGCGAAGAGTGAAATGAAAAAACTTGGCATAGTTTCAAAGGCTGACGTCAATAGTGACGTGATGTCAGAGGAGAAAATAAAATAATTCCATTGTTTCTTCCAATAGCGGAGCAAGACGAAACAAAGTTCGAAAGGTAAAAAAAAATATTAAATTCATTTTAAAAAGTTCTAGATTGAATTAAAAAAAATTCGCCGCGACCCATAAATTGCAAAAAATTTGGACTACCTGTGTGCCAAATCCCATTACTGTAAGTGCCATAGAACAAACATAGAAGTGCCACAAGAAACAAACCAACAGACAAACACTTCCTTTTATAACATTAGAGATTAAATACAAATTAATTAAATTGGGTCCATCTTTTTAAATAACCCTGTAATTTTGAAAGTCACAAACTTTTTTTGGAATTTTTGGTCAAAAATGACATTTTCAACGTGTTTGGATACTTTCATGCAAACGTTCGACTGTTTTCGACTCCAATAGCACCACATTTCATTCTATCACCGACGTTTGGAACGAAAAATGGGTCTGTTTTGGCGGAATTTATCTCCACATTTCTTGAAAAGTCTCAAATTTGTATCAAATATGGGTCCATTCCGATTATTCGATTTTTATAGCGAATATGAACATCATATTTAGGGAAAGGATGATTTAGATCTTTATAAAGGGCCGGTCTGATCCGCGGAGTCATTTCCTCATATGAAGAATCTTACGAATTGTGCTTGCGGGAGAGAAGAGTCAGGATGTGAGGCGTAAGAGACAGCTGCGCTCCACCTATCCGCGGAGGCGCACACACAGTCTCCTCAAAAAGTCTCTTCACGTCCAACTCGAATTCGAACTGAGTCGGCAATATAAGTTACAACTGTCGGTTTTGAAAACATATTTCGAAAACTTTAAACTCAATCTCTGAGTTTCTGCACTATGACGCTATGTTCAAACGGTGATGTCTTAAGAATGAATTTATCTACAGGTATTAAAATTATTTTGTTATCATTATAATCTATACAATGCAGTAGATCTTTTGAAACCAAATCAGAGTTATCAGTTACGAAATGGAAGTTTCAATTAATTTTAAAATACAAAAATTCCCGAAACAATCTTGTTTCTTAATACTTTTTAGACGAAAAAAATTGTAAGAAAGAAACTGATTCCCTCTAGCAGATTAACTTAGGGTCAAAACTAGGGATATCAATAACCGTCCGGTTAAACCGATAAGTCAGTTTTTTCGTTTCGGTTAACCGTTTTTTTTTTTTCGGTGTTGTCTTGACACGGATATAAACGCGTTGTTATTTTAAAAACTAATAACCGGAAAAAAAAGCGGCCCTGAAAATTCAAGAAAATTATATTCGTGACCCGTGTTTATGGGATGCAAATGGTTCTTTATTCATAACTGATTTTTCAAGATCCACATAGTTTATATCCCTTTTCAACCACCCCCGTGACATAGCTTGTTTTCATTCTCTGACTTTGCATTGTTTAGTCTATGCGGGTTGAGGCATAAACAAAGGGGTAAGCGATGATCTAAAGTAATACCAAACAACGTTTAATTACGACTTTATATGTCTTCCACAATTGCTAGTCAAGCAGTTTCCCAAGTCAGCAAGAGTTAACGCACTGCCTGAATCAATTAGGAAAAAATTCGCCTCCTTCAGCAATTCCAGCGAGTTCCGATTCAACAAACCCAAGCCTTCTCTGACAACACATGACGAAAATTTGACAAAATCCATTTTTTCAAAATCGTAGGGTGCATATGCTTACTTTCCCAATAAGCTCAAACTATATTCGCTGCAGCCTCTGTTAAGTGATAGCAGTCCACTTAAATTTTGGGGTTAAAGAAAGACATGTTCGCCTGCATTAGCATTGCTAGCTTTTAAGTAATTGACAGTTGGAAGTTCAGTGCTATCTGAAAGGTTAGTATTTGCTCTGAATTCTGTGGTTGCGGATGACAGAAGTCGATAAACTAACCAGCATATAACTGTGAGTATTTATGAGCAGAGTAAATAAAAAGTATTGGATTGTATAGATAAAACAATATTAACAAGGTAACTAATATTTTAATTATTTTATTAGTTTGTATATCTTTATTTTGAAACACTTAAGTTTTGGTTTATTTTAGAATTAATGTGAATTTTTGTAGCATTTGTGATGTGATAAATAACAGCAGTTAACGACAATTAGCATTTTTTTTTCACAACAAAATAGAAACACTTAGAAGTTTTTAAAAATCGTTTTTTTTTCCGGTTTTTTTAAAAACCGGTTTTTTTTAATCGGTTAAATCGGAGCAGTTATAACCGGACAAAAAAAAAAAAAAAACGTTTTTTTTTTTTTTTTTTTTTTTTTTCTGAGAGTTGACATTCCTAGTCAAAACATGAAGAATATTATAAAGGAATAATTTCCATCGGGTAGGTAGGTATTCTAGTCAATGTCGCACTGGAACAACACAACGGGCTATTAGCGACGGTCCAGCAACAAACCCGAAGGGCAAGAACCGAGAACAAAACCCTGTAATTGTGAACCAAGGTCAGATAACGAATTTCCAACAGCAATATTGTCGAAACAAATTAGAATGTTTGATATCACTGTTCACAATACATGATAATTAGCTAATTATATCTGAATTAGAACATTAAGATTAGCTTAATCTGTTTTTTTCACACTCTGTGAAATAATTTTAAGCATGGCGAACTGAAAAAGAAAACTGGATTATTTGAAGTCAAAATTTTCCATAGTCTACTGTATATATCAACACCTTAAAATATCAAACAAAATTAACTTACATCCTATCTTTAATTCGGTCTAACGCTTCAATCAATGCAATATATTACCTAGGTAGCAATATATACCTATGTGCTATTGCTTCTGTCATTATCATAATATAGAGTTATAATCAGAATCGTATTATTGTTACTATCCTGTCTCTTTTCTATGGTCCCGAATCAATGAACCCGAATCGATCTCCCCGGGCAGTCTCGAGGTTTTGGGACAAAATATTTGCAATTGAATTATTCCATTCGGAGGCAATGAAATCGCGAGAGCAGTCATCGTGATTTGAGATGAGCGAACCGGTAATGACAGCCTGAGAAACGTTCTCATATATCACCTCGGCCTCAAGTTCATACTCCTCTGGTTGACTGTAAGTAAATAATGCTTCCCTAGACTAATATTCTAACGCTGATTGCGTTTGTCGAAGATGTGAATGTTGGCGCACTTCCTCGCTAGCTGAATGAGTTTGCTAATGGCATTTCGTTATGATTGGTTTTTATATAACAGTCCATTGATTGGGAAATAATTTTATAAAATAAAATAATTTTAATGCTATTGTGCACAAAACTTTTTTGACAATAGTAAAGGTATTTTGTGTGAAACAAATCAGATGGAAAGTGAAGATGAATTCGTCTCCAAATGAATCCACCTCCACATCGGGATTACCTTAGGACAGTGATTCTCAACCTTTTTTTTTTGTCGCGGCACACTTTTAACGATTTCAAAATTTGGCGGCACACAAAGAAAAAGATAAGTTTAAAAGTTGTTTACTTACCTATAATACGCTGTGTTTTATGATAATAATTTATGATAGTCAAATAGTATATGATAATAATTTGAATATAAAATAAAATAATATAATATGTACTACAAAAACAACAGTACGTTTATTAAGGGATTAATTACAAACTAATAATAAGAATACTTTTAATGAGACATTTGAGCTTGATGTTTTTTGATAATTTCATTTATATTTGGTCTTAAAAATGACAATGCTACTCTCATATCGTCTTCTACATTTAACAGTCTCGATCTTTTTATTCGTTTTTATGTTGGTTAATACTGAATATAATAATTCACACAAATAAGATGTAGAAAATTGTAATAATATTTGTAAAGCTTTTTTGGCTATCATACGATAATCGCATCACGTTGGGGCGAATATTTCACTTTATGAAATGTCACAGTTATCGAAGATAAAAACAGTTAAAAATATGGTATTTAACTGTAAAAACAACAATTTTGTTTTACAGTGTACTAATTTACACAAACTTTACTCGTAATAAAAAAAAAGCATTATGAATTTTACTATATACATTTTTAAAATTTGGGGGCACACAAAAGTGCCGCGGCACAGTGGTTGAGAATCACTGTCTTAGGATGTAGTGCATCGCCGTTTGGGTGACGCTTGGCCCTTCAAGTCTTTTCGACGAGGTATCTCGTGTCGACCGATTTTTAACGAGACATCTCGTGCTTAGGACACTGTCGATTTTTGTAAGACTACAGTAGGAACCTCTCAGAACGCTATGGGATAGGAGACACCTTTTCCCCTAAACGCCATTGAGAGCTGATGTTTTTGTTCGAGCAGAGAAGACTGCTGCAAATCTGACTGAACTTTTTAAAATATAAATCATCAGTATGTAGTAGCTGTATATAGAAAACCATTAAATGTCGATGTGATGTCAGATTCAAAGACTTTTATCGATACCTAGGCCTATCCAAACTGAACAAGACGAATCTTACACTGTTGATATCTGTGTAATATCATTATCAAAATTGATCAGATCGTGATGTAATTGATATCTCGTCCATACAAAAAACTGACCCTATCTGTATCTCATCATTCGGATAGTGCTGATTGTTTGTTGATGACGAGTTATTTATCTGGTCAGTTTTTTTTGTTATCAAATTAAAGTTTAAAATTGCTTTATTAAATTAAAGTTATAAAAATAGTTTTCTTTGGATAAAGGGAAAAGTATATTTTCGGCAAAATGGACTATGCATGGACAAAGTGAAAAATATAAAACCAAATCATGATTTGACATACTGAGTTACAAGATGGATTTCACATGATAATTTGCATACGCTATTGCATTGTTTTGAAATCATTACCGTTTAAATGCTTCTATCGCGCATAATAAATAAGTGGTCGTTCTGTTCGATAACTGACTATAATCGTCTCTCTCTTACAGCAGAAACTCATTAACTTACAATTTTAAGAAATGCTTTTTTGACATTACATGCTTATTTTCACTATAACGATAAATACGTTATCGAATTGTAATCTGTTTGCAAATATATAATTCTATCAAAAGTCTTATTATTTTATTATTAACTAGAATACTAATATTCTAAGTTACTAATGTCAAAACTTATCGGCTATTCTGCAAAATGAGCTTTTTTGTCAGTTTATGAGTTTCTGTTCCAAGCCGAGTGACTAATATCTTATTGAGTTCTCTAGGTATTCAGTTTGAAAATGGACATCATTAATAGTAAAAAAACAACATTTTACTTGGAAGCTACTACATTATTTTAAAACGAATATTACAATTGTTTTACAGCAAAGAGTTGGTGAGTTTACAAATTTAAGTGAAACTAGTGTTTTGTAACTCATTTATCTGTACGATACTTATTTAAAACTGTTCTTTTAAATTGTTAATTCATCTTTTTCTATTGAAAATAATAAATCTAAGATTAGTTTCATTCCACGTGTTATTTCTTTAAATTGTTAGCACGAAATATGTTTAGTCTTATTGTAACCGTGAATATTAAGTCAAATTAATTTATCACACGGCTCATTGAGCATTTTGAAGGAATTCATAGTGGAGGGTGTGGTGAAGGCGTACCCTTCCCAACATGTTATAACTACACTGCTGGCCACCGTAAATGCAACACCCTGAAGGAAGCATGCAAATAATATGAAATTTACAACATGCATTAGCGGAGGTGAGATATGCAAAAAGATTAGAATTTCAGCGCAGACGCACATCACGCGCGCCTGTGGCGCCACTTCAAAGCGCTATTTAAGGCTTGGAGATTTCGACGATTTCAAGTACGGCAATTGTGTTTCTCTTGAGGTTTTTTCAAAAATACGATCAATTATGCCTCGTAGAAAACAGCGATCATCTTTTGATCAAGTATCCGAGTTCGACAGAGGAAGGATAGTGGCCTACCGAGATTGTGGATTATCTTTCAGGGAAATCGGTAGTCGTGTTGGACGAAACCATACAACTGTAATGCGGATATGTGATCGTTGGATGCAGGAAGGTACGACGGACCGACGTGTTCGATCGCTTCCACTTCAGTGCACCACTTCACCTGATGACAGGAATACTGTGCGTATGGCAGTGACGGATCGCTCAGCCATATCACGAACCATAGCACAGCACATTCAGTCTGTAACGCATCATCCAGTGTCTGTGCGTACCATTCGACGCCGTTTACAGCAGAGTGGTCTGTCCGCAAGACGTCCATTGCTTCGTCTACCCTTGACGCAGAACCACAGACGTCTCCGCCGCCAATGGTGCGATGAAAGAAGGATGTGGACGGCAGAATGGAATGAAATTGTCTTTACTGACGAGTCACGCTTCTGTCTCCAACACCACAATGGTCGGATTCGAGTCTGGAGACACTGTGGAGAGAGGATGCTGAACAGCTGCGTTATGCACCGCCACACTGGTCCTGCACCGGGTATTATGGTATGGGGCGGTATTGGATATCACTCTCGCACTCCTCTAGTACGCATTGCCGGTACTTTAAACAGCCAGCGCTACATCTCCGAGGTGTTGGAGACAGTTGTCCTTCCTTGCTTTCAGGGTTTGCCCACAGCCATATTTCAGCAGGATAATGTGCGACCACACGTGGCACGCATTGGTTGTCCATGGTTGCTCAACGATTGACCCAGATTACATCCCCAGCTGCCACACCAGATCAACTTTGGCAACGTCTGGAAGCTGCTTGGTCTGCTGTACCCCAAGAACACATCCAAAGTCTCTTTAAATCAATGCCGAGGCGTGTGGAAGCGGTGATCTCCAACAATGGCGGCTACTCTGGCTACGGATTTTGGCAGGAACCACATTTCACAGAAGTCTATAAATTTAATCATTGGATACTTGGTCAACATGTTATCTACAAAATAAATTTTGTTGTGATATCTCTTGTCTTTCTTGGTGTTGCAATTTGGGTGGCCAGCAGTGTATTTTCCATTCCACTCCGGATTTTTTTGGAAAAGGAATGAGAGCAAGAATTAGATTGCATGTATAGTTGTTCCCATTTCCGGCTTCCTAACTACGTAAATCTTGAAAGTAGAGATTGGTTTTCTCAGGCTTTTTCCCTTCTTGGAATTCTGGGGGGTTTGAGTGCTTTCTTGATTAGGAGGCAGCGACCCCTCATCCTTCACATGGTCTCATCTCTACTTTACCCACACTGATTGGACAATTGGTGACCTTCCAAGGTCAAATCCACCCCACTATAACCTTCAACGGGACACTTCTTAATTACCGGAAGATGTTGGCGTGATTTAGCTGTCTTCTACCTGAAGTTTTTGAACATTTCGGTGGGATAAAGGAATAACCCCGGTTGTTTTTCTCACGCGTGCTATACGTAATTTATTAGCGTTAATTTTCCCCTCGCATTGGATTGACCTTCGCGTTTGCCGATCCCGGAAAGAGGACGAGAGTACTGGTTTTCTCTGCTAAGGAATCCCCTTTTTTTCAGTTGGAGATACTCGACTCCTTGAGTTTGCGGCGGTTTTTTTTCACCCCAAAACGTATGTTCTTCTCGTCTCCTTTTTTGAGTGATCGGTCTCCTTGAGTTTGCAACGGTTTTATAACGTTTAACGGTTGCAACACTCCCCCCCCCCCAAAAAAAAAAAAACTATGATCTTTTAGTACAGTTTTAAGTAAAGCTGTAGTATATTGCTTCGCTTCGCTGCTGTGACATAATCGAGATGAGTGTGCAAAAGTGTTACGACCTTCGATTTGACTTCACACTTAAAGAGTGTCAATAACTGACGGTCCCCTTAGGATCGCGTGCATCGCTAGTCCAACTTTGCTGTTCTTCGAGCCACGGAAAATCTTCAGATCTTACCATGTTAGAATACATGGAATACTTATTGACCAATTAACGAAATCGCCCAATTCTTCAAAATCGTTCACGTAACCGACCCGATCCCCTGATGAGGAGCCATGGACACTCTCTGAGGGAACTAAGGACGACTCTTACATAACTCTAGTATCGAACTCGACCACAGTGACCAGCGGTCCCTTAGAAGAACAATAAAGAATATGTTGACTCTCTAATATCGATTTCTCGAATTTCCTTCGTAATTGAATCCACAATGTACAGGACATCCCACTGCGTCAACTTCGAGGCGGGAAAAAACATCATCTTTTGAGTCCACCTTTATAAACTCTTTTTTCTAAACGACAGACGTTTTACCGATTTTACCTTAGCCTTTCACGAACCGTCTTTGTTAATTATGTGCGGCAAATATATTATATCCAGATAACCTATATAGGAATTTGATCACGAACCTGTTTTAATTTAACTAACCTCTTTTTTTTTACCCAATTTACACCACATAAGGAATATATAGTGAGTGTGGTATCCCTACTATTATAAAAGGAAGTGTGTGTTTGTCTGTTTGGGGCCGCAAAATCCTGATGATTCTATGGCACTTACAGCAATAAGATTTGGCACACAGGTAGTCCGAATTATTTGCATTTTTTGGATCGCGGCGAATTTCAAAATTAAATTTAGAAGATTTTTAAATGAATTTAATAGTTTTATTCTCCATCGCATTTTCAAACGCAGAGAACGTTTTCAACCCGTGTGACCTTGCAGTCAGGGTTTGGAATCATGCCAAGTTTTTTTCATCCGCAGTACGCGGATAAAATGTTTTTTCATTTCCGCTTTGATTTTGCGCGGACGTATAAATTTCCAGCCAGACAATAAATCTTTTAATTGAAGTAATTTCTTTTTTCTATCTCCAAGACCGAAAAAGATAGAGTAAAAATTTCAACGGTTCAACGGTAGATTGATGCCTAAACATTTTATTTTCTTTAAATAAATAATTTTTTAATTGAATATATCTTCAACGAATTACGCCGGGCTAGCCACGCAGTGGCTAGTATATAAATTAATGTAGCATATATGGAAGTTTTCAAAGTAAACATAAACAAACTAACGGAAGAACAGATACTTCGGTTGAAGAATTAATACTATCAGATATAATGTATCGTCGCTTTAGAGACATCGTCGTTAATTTCTTAAACACTACGTTATACATGTGAAACAATACGGGACAAAATTCACGTAGCAATCAATTTCACCATGCGAGGTCTGTCATTTAATATGAAATACTAGCCGCTGCGTGGCCAGCACTGTTCTGACAGTTCTTTTCGTGGGGTCAAGTGTGATCACTGCTCGCTAGCCCCCGGTGATTGCTACAAAACCCCAGTTGGTTTACGAAGCAAACCAAATGTGAATTCGTAGCCTATGGGATAAAATTCATCACGGCAACCTTCACGTCCATTATTGTAGGGTAATGTATATGTATATATATATATATATATATATATATATATATATATATATATATATATATATATATATATGCACTGTGCACATAAAAATACAATTGTGCACCTAATTTTTTCCCGCTAGGTGCACGCAATTCACCTAACGTTTTAAAAAAAGGGGGGACGTGTTTTATGTTATTTTGATGAATGAACAAAATATTAGTATCTACCTCTCTCGCTGTGAAGAAGCGTAATTAAAATTACTAATTACACACTATGCGATAACAAAATCGCTGGGCCAGAACGGGTTTATACAGGAGGAAGGTTTACTTGTGCCACGCCACCAGAACTTTCCGATGATAGAAATATTTTCCATACGGCTCTGTTGAAGCGACTGTCGTGACAGCCGTGCAAAGGAGAAGGGAGAATTTTAATGTTTAAGTATTTTTAATTTACTATCTACTACTAACCTATCTAAACATACCCCCCCAACTAACAATGTAGTTTACATTACATTAATACTCTTATATTACGTTTTTTTTAAAATGTGCTCCTGAAATATAACCTGTGCACCTAATTTAAGAACTTAGGTGCACAAGGTGCACCTGTATTAAAAAATATATTTTGAGGCCGGCGTTATAGGGAAAAACCATTTTATCATTTCTTCTGTAAATCCCCATTTAAATATCGTAGAACGCCTGTAATTCCTCTCTTTCTGATTATAACCATTGATTAAAGATGTGAAAAGACCTAGTTCCCTTACTGCTGGGGAAACTGCTATGACTATGCTGCAATAAATAACTTTTGTTTTAACATCGCCTGCTTTCTGCGTCCTAATACACATCTGATTTCCAACTGTGCCCAGATGTTACGTATATATAGGGTTATTCTACGGTCATTGGACAAATTTGGAGGGGTGGTACAGCTTACTAAAACATACATTTTTCCTATTGGAATGTATGGTCGGAAGTGACGCGTGGAGGCATGAACAGAAAAACATTGTTTATTTACAACATCTTTATAAAATGCTTCTTTGCAGCAATGTTTACAATAAATGCTTAAAATTGTGACCACCAAGAATAATACATGCTTGGTAGCGTCGAAGGAGTGATTGGCGAACAGTTCCAAAGATGCCAGGCATTTCGCGCACGCTTGCAGCCGCAATAGATAGTCGAGCAACGAGGTCCTCAATTGAGTTAACTGGAGTCCCGTAAACGATGGTCTTCAGATGCCCCCATAAGAAGTAATCGATGCTCGATAAATCTGGCGATCGGGGTGACCATCGGACTGGTCCCCCCCCCCAATCCATCGCTCCGCAAAACTTGCATCCAGGTAATTGCGGACAATCACGTTGAAATGGGCTGGCGCACCATCAAGCTGAAACCACATGTGATTATGAACGAGAGTCGAAACCTCTTTCAGCAATTCCGGTAAAACCTCTTCCAGAAAAATACGGTAATATGAGCCATTGAGTCGCGTTAGTAGATGCTATTGGCCCATGAGAAATCGTTTACAACTCCCGCTCAAACATTCAGAGATAAGCGTTTTTGCAATGGTCGTGCAGCGTGTGGATTTTCTCTTGCCCACACATGAGTATGTTGCCTATTGAAAACACCTTCATGTGTAAAAGTTGCCTCATATGCGAATAGCACAGAAGCTGGGAAATCCGGATACAACACATACTGCTGCAAGGACCATCGGCCGAACTCTACGGGTAGCGGGTAATCACTTGCCTGGAAAGCTTGGACTCTGAATAAGGATGTAAACGTTCTTAATTTAAGACTCTCCAAACGGTGGGTTGACTAACATGTACACGACGAACAATATCACTTGTACTTATGTGGAGTGTTTCTTCCACCTTGTTCAAGATGATTTCTTCCATGTTTGGACGTCGTACAGTTCTTCTGTCAGAGCTGGCGATGAATGAACCCTTTTTACAATGATGCCGCTGCAACCGCCCAAATATACAGTGGTTTGGCATACGACTGTTCTTAAAACGTTCCCTATACAGTCGTAGCGCTGGTCTGCGGTTGTCAATAGCAGCACCGTACATAATATGCATGTCCGCCTTTTCACTATTTGTAAAATCTCCTATCACAGCCGACAGCACAGTTGCAAAAATGACGTTTTCCCGCAGATGCATCAGATGGCCAGGCACACTACTACCCTCTACCCACAGCATTGCCAATCAATCACAGCTGCTGAGTTTGTATTACTGTTGGTGGTCGCAATTTCGAGCATGAATTGTAAACATTGCTGCAAAGAAGCACTTTGCAATGATGTGGTGAAAAAACAATGCTTTATTGTTCATGTCTCATTTTTTATGTTCGTGTCTCCACGCGTCACTTCCGACTATACATTCCTATACGAAAAATGTATATTTTAGTAAGCTGTACCACACCTCCAAGTTTGATCACTGCAACCCGTGCCGATTTGTATGGAAACATGTTCGTACAAGTTGCGTCGCAGGTGCCGCGCGTGCGTCGTGCTTGCTCTATTTGTCAGTTAAGGCGGGTTCTATAAGTTGTGAATTCTAACGGCTACTACTTCGCATGGCTTTATACCATCTCAAGAACTACACAATCAATCTACCAGCTCTGAAGGAAGCCTGGAGGAACTTTTACCTACCATATCTCAATCTGTAAGTTCTGTAACTACTACAAAAAGTGGAAGGAAATATTTTGTCACGTCCAAGTTAGTTGCAGCTTTAGATAGATGTCAACTAAGCATAAGGGATTCTGTTTATATACTTCACGCTATAGGAGATGAACTAGGTCTTAGTTGCGACGACTACTCAATCAACAAATCTTCTATTCAACGCATTCGAACTCAAATGAGAAAGGATAGAACGGAATCCATAAAATCCGATTTTCAGAATAACGTGCTCGAAGTAGTTACCGTTCGTTGGGATGGAAAATTGTTATCAGGTCTGGATGTGAGAAGTTCTAAAGAACGCCTATCGATCCTCATTTCCTTTGGAGAGAAGGAGTAACTTCTTGCAGTACCAAATCTGGGCAGCAAATCTTCCGCCAAAGATCAAGCTAAAGCAGTTTCAAACGCGCTTTATGAATGGAACTTAATGATAAGGTTCAAATAATGTGCTGTGATACGACAGCATCTATTACAGGAAGCTTGAATGGAGCTTGTGTGATTTTAGAACAAAAATTAGAGAGATAATTGTTACTCTTTGCTTTTCGTCATCATGTTTATGAACTAGTTCTGAAAAGCGTGTCTGAATCAAAGATCCACCAAGTCTCTAATAATCCCAATATTCCACTGTTCAAAAAGTTCAGTGGCAACTGAAAAAACATTAATCCTAATGCTATTGAAACATGCATTGTGTTTGCCAGACAGCATCTTTTTGACTCGACCATTAACGGATAATTGACGTTTTATATCCATGAACTGCAAAAATCCATTATACGTGACGATTCTCGGGAACTGATTGAACTATCTGTTATTTTCTTGGGAGGAGATAACGAGAGTAAAATTAAAATAAGACCTCCTGGAGCAATGCATCAAGCACGATGGATGGCAAAAGCTATTTTGTCTTTGAAAATATGTTTGCTGCAGTCTCAGTTCAAAATGAATGTTGAAGACAAACAAGCGTTGCAAGATGTTTGTTTATTCATTGTGGCAGTTTATGTGAAGCCCTGGCTTGGATCCAGTTTGGCGGTGAAGGCGCCAAATCAGGATTTGCGTTTCTTAAAGACGTTGAAAGAGTATGAGACAGTAGACAAATTGATTTACAAAGGCGCCCTGAACAAGTTCAGTCAACAACTGTGGTATTTATCAGAGGAAATAGCCGTATTATCACTCTTTCATGATGAAGTTGTTAAACAAATATTGTATCGAACTTGCAAAGAGAAAGTTTATAAGATTTGGGAAGAGATATGTTCCATCGAAGGAAGAGATGTCTGTATCTTTGTACGGTGAGATATTTGTTTGATCTGTTATTTAAAATTTTTTTAATTTTCTTGTGATACTAATTTTACTTTTTGTTTTAGGGAAATCATTAAGTGATTTCGTATCCATCAAGAGAAAAAATTTGTTTTCGCGATTAAAAGTTGACAGCAGCTTCCTCCAAGAAAACGTATCTTCGTGGGAAAAAAATGCAGCCTTCGTGGAAGCTAAAAAGAAGGTTTTTAGCTTTAAAACAGTAAATGACGCAGCTGAAAAAGCTGTTAAGCTAATGCAAGCCTTTCATATTTTAGTTACAGCAGAAGAAGAACAGAAACAGTTCTTATTACGCTGCGTGCAAGAACATATTAAGATGTATCCAGACTGTAAAAAAGATACCTTAAAAAGAAAGTATCCTGAATAATTATGTAATTTTATTTTTTAACAATTAAAGGCATTACTTAAATTTGTCTTTTAATCAATATTTACCTACCATATGCATAGTTGCGATGACCTAGCTACATATTAAGATATGTTCAAAAACGGCTATTTAGATAAACTTTGGGGCCCTGTCGGCACGGATTAATATTATCGTAGGAAGTTAAAATTTTATATTTAAGTAAGGCTTAGTATATTAAAAAGATTTAGAGGGTATGCGTTTTATATATATATATATATATATATATATATATATATATATATATATATATATATATATATACAATTTCCTCCCTACCAATGTATTAGATGAAACCGTTTTGTTTCTTTAAAAATTATAAGTGGTTGGTGACAGACCTTGTAAGCATGCCCGATATATGGCTAGCTTTTGGATCGAAACTGGTTTGAATCTGGTGTAAGACGTGGGTGTTTGTTCATTTGGAATGAATCTGAAGACTTTGTATACATCGGGCATGTTTACAAGGCCCCTGTAAACCTTATAAAATAAAAAAAGAAATTAAAAAACTCATCGCATTTTAATTAATTCTATTAGTGACATGTTGACATTACATTCGAGTATACATACCAACTCAAGTCATTTACGGAATCGAAACGGAAATACGTGCTCCTGAAAACACTAGTGCCTTCGATATATAGCTTCATATCCAAACTGTTTCATATGTATTTACGTTCCAACAAAACTGTTGAGAATGGAGTATACAAATTATTTTCAGGAAACCTAAAATGATAGATATATTTTTTTCTCTGAAAGAGAGAAGAGGGTATTCAGATCTTTCTCAATCTTTATTTAGTTATTTCAAACCAACCCACACCGAATAATTCTGCTGCTAATTTAAAAAAATACAAAAATCGTATAAAGAATTTTTATTTTAATTACCTAGCATCATGAGTTCCCACAGCACCACACCAAAAGACCACCTGAAAAACAACGAGATTAGAATCCTTTACATCACTGATTTCAAATAATTCAAACTGAATATACAGACAAACAAACAAGAAGAAATATAAAAGTCATTTGTCAGCATCTAACGTCGTTAGAAACATTACCATTTCCGAAGAGTTGGCATCCCACGAGAATACCTCAACAGGCTTTCTTTCTCAAATACATTATTGTTCTGAATACAATGCCATTTATAAGAATTGCTGATGCTTTTCTAAAATGAATTTTATAAACACAGATTCACCAAGTTTTCTCTATCTAAACACACGCAGTAATATAATTAATTTCATTCATGCAAAGCATTTAATTTCTAAGATGTGAACCTCCATAAGACAACTGTACTCATTTTTATTTACTGAAGTTTCTATTTAAAATTTCACACCTGATTACGTGCAAGTACCCGTGTAATTAGTGAATATTATCAGTAATAGTGAATATTAACAGGAATGGCAATGAATACTTAAATCTACTTGAAAGTGCTTACGTGTGTCCACTTCAAAAATTTGGGAGACTCTAAACAAGGTGATTTATTTGTGCTGCGCATGCTCGCAGACGATTCGAGTTTCGAACGTCGGAACGTGTGTAGATAGATGCCAAATTCGAAAAACGATTCGTAACTTGGTTCGATTTAACTCCACACAATTAGCGTACTTAAAATTGTTTATTTATTTCAGCAGCAGATTTCATGTTCAATTTGTGATCGCTATCAAAACGTGGAAAAATAGAATTGAAGATTTGTTTGATAATTAATGTGTTTAATTACTTTTAGTGAATTTTAATGTTCTTGCAGAATTTAAATTCGAAAGAATTAAGAAATTTGTTAAAAAAATATTTTATCATTAGAGCAGAGGTTTTCAAACTGCATGTCATGGTTCACCACATCTCCATTTGATGCCATGGAAGCCGCGGAATTTTGATTGAGTTCCTCTAAACTCTGATAAAACGAGATATTAGGTATTCAAGTACGTACTTCGCCGTAGAATTGATTGCAAATTGTGAATTTAATAGAACGCATACGGCATTTCAATTTGGGTTTGAAAATGAAAAATTCTAAGGTATTTAATCTCAAATTGAATTTTTATGAAACCTAAGTTTTGCAAGAAAGAATTGTACACAATGCCTTGACAAAATTATGCAATTCGATTATCTTTGTACTTGTCAGTATGGGTGTGTGCTGGTGGCGTGGAAAAGAAACTTGCACTGTCAATTTTCTTTCATTTGTAATTAATCAACAAAATAATTCTTACTCCACGATGAACTTGAATCTACCATGGTCATATTCTACCGTTCGCTCTCTCCTTGGGTTCTACTCTGGCGACTCGGAATATAGTTCAAACCAGAACACATCTGGGCATATCTATTTTATAGAAAATATAATCACGTTCTTGTCCGATTCATATAAGATCAGTTGATTGTGCGTCGTCTCGAGAATACTGTAATTTAGCATAGAATGAAATGTAGCGTCCACTTTGTTTAGCTCGCTTCCTTCGCAAAAAGATAGTACTGCGCATGCGTAACTCTCAACGGAGAGTTAACTCGCCAATTTCGAAGGATCAAAATGTAACTCCGAAACGACGGTTTATACCACGGATCAGGCATTGTGAATACGGTTTTTTCGTTAACCGGGGGGATTATCGTTGATCCGTGGGTTAACTCGGACTTGGGGGTAGTTTTTGAGGTGGCGTCTAGTCATTTTGTCCAGTGCGCAAGGGGAACAGATAAGGGGTCTCGCAACTCCAATACGATCCCCCCCACTAGTCTGTCCCACCACCTCTTATAGTATAGAGCGTGTGTGTGTGTGTGGTTCTACTACTAGAGACTAGAGTGGCATCTACTAGAAAGGGCCACACTTCATAGGTGCCTATACATTTATTTGTTGAACATTTCTTGGTTACAGGAAGAAATTACATTAAAATATCTATATTATTTAGAGATTGAGGTTATAGGCACCGTCCTCTCCGAATCTCTTCTCAAGATGATTAAAAAACTAAAATAATATCCAATCGCCTCATTTATATCGTGGCCTTTATTTGAGGACACGCGCTGGTAGACTATCCAGTATTTTATGCTTCTTGTAGTTTGATTTAATCCTTTCACCAGTCATTTCGTGATGATCTCACATTCACCAGTCTTCATAACCCATCTCGCTCCCTCCGCCAATCATTCATCCCTGTATTGGCAAGAAAACCTCAGAACCTCGCGTCTTTGTAAGTTGTCATGTCTGATAAGAAGTCTAAAGCAAGCGACTCCTACAGATAGCTTTAGTCCTCCAAAAAATATTTAACTTGAAGTGTCATTATCTGGATTACTGGTATTCACTCTTGATGATCGTCACCAAAGTAAAAATACGCTTCTACGAACAAGAAAAGGAATTTTTTTTCAGTTTTGAGGCTTTATTTCAGTTTTAAAATCCCCCTGCATAATATCAAACTTTTTCAATCTTCTGTACTTTAAAAAGTAATGACATTATACCTTTTATTCCTAAAATTTCTTTTTGTAGAACAACTTATACCGATTACAAAATATCAATCCCTTGCTCCATTAACTGGATTATCAATTATTTGAATTATTCTGCTCTTGATAAACTTCCAAAGTAAACAATTACTTTTTTTAACAAGTACTTAAAATATGGAAACTTCACATAAAAATTTCGAAATCTGTAACTTCAAAACTTTCAAATCCACTCTATTTCATATATATGCACAAAGTTGAGGGCCTTTGTCTGGTAGGTCTACTGTGCAGAGAGAAAAATCTTCAATTTCGTTAATAGATCCTGTCTCACGTTTCCCTGAAATAGATTAATGTTTTTAGACATGTACTACCAGAACTTTACCACGTCTTGCTACTGAAATGATGATTGCCGCCGTACGATCACTTACCTTAAAAGCACTTCTCATTTTTAAGGAAGTGTTTCGGATCTTTTTTGTTTAGTTCTATTGCATAAGAAAACGCTTTATTTATGCCTAATTTGTTTTCGTCTCGTGATACCAGAGCATGTAATATATTTTATTTTTCCAGAAAGCATATTGCAGCTTCCTGTGAGATGAGGACCAACGTCTGTTTTGAATACAGAAATTGGAGTGAAAATAATTCAATTTCGGAATGAAAAATTAACTATTCGCGACAAATCGAAAAGCTTTTTGGAAATGGTTGAAATTCCATCTAGTCACGAATTTCGTAATGCATATAAAAGAGCTTGGTTTACTTTGCGTCCTCTGCAATCAGACAACACTTGAAATATTCTTTTCTTTTTCAAAACTTAAAATATGAAATATAAGACATTTTAATGAGAATTTGCATTACACTTGATCAAATATGAGTTTTGTTTTCCTCAGAAACTATCAAACATCACAGTTGTTCTAAAAATGATTTATCCTAAAGAACTTAAAATGGCAATGTTACGCATGGAAAATACTCTTGTACATGCTTTGTTAATGAAACATACAGAAGATGAGTGTATAAATAGTGTTCTAGTAATAATATATCTCAATGAAAATAATAAAGAAAACAAATATGAGAAACGGTCGTTATAATAAAACATGAGAAATAACAGTATAGAAATAAATATAAGCTGCTCTGTTAAACGGGTAAACATTTCAAAAGGTGAAAATAAGAGAAGAAGCGATTGAAGGTATGTAGAGATCCGGTTGAAGGGATATAGAGAAGCTAAGAGTAGTCAACTATGCTGTTATTCTCGAAAAGCGATTGAAATATTAAAATTATCATCTTTCGATAACATTCCCGCTCAGATATTAATTAGGTGCATTCAGTACAAAATTTTACCAGGTAAAAATAATAGAAACATAATTTTTATAACACTTACACATCACTTCTGGTTGTGTACAATTGATCTTCTAGGGATTCGATTGCCATCCATTTGACTGGAACTCTACCCTGAAATGATATACACACATGAAGATGCAGTATGTGCAGGACTTAAAGAAAACCTGCAACACTTAGAGAATAAATTTGGGAGCACAAAAATTCACTTTATCCTCATTGTAATTAATTGTCATGTCCTCCATTTATTAGTCATAAATCATACGATTCGAAAATTAAAATACTTGTTTAGAAAATAGTTTATCTATCATCCGTTATGGTATTATAGAGTAGATATTATTAATCGACGTAGGCAGCCAAAATTTAAAGTTGTTTCTCCTTGAAGCTTTGTTGTTGGGGTTGATGTTGCCGAGTTTACAGGGACGGATCAAGCCATTTTAACGACAGAAACGATACCTTGATTGTTCTCAAATTTGCTTAACACCTACTAAAAACACTTCCTATATATTCTTGTTGAGATACAACTTTCCCCTTCGTTTAGGGATATAAATGTGAGAGATATACTAAAAAGGTATGCAGTTGAAATGATGTAGGACTGGAACAACCTAACGGACTATTTACGAGGATCCGGGTTCCGTTCCGTAGGGAAAGATACGAGGATAAGAATTCGCAATTTTGCACCCAAGATGATGAGGTCAACACCTCAGCTTGATGCGATAAGGAAAAAAAACGGGAAGACAATACACTTCCCTACAATAATGGAATAGACAGCAATATGTGATGGTATAAGGAAAATAATACATACTTTAATACGAGGGTGGTCCCCCACGTGCTGCTATCACAGTAGCAACCCTTCTGGGCATACTTTCAAAAAGGTTTTGATACACAGCTATGGGTATTTGTGTCCATTCCTGCTGCAAGAATGTCGCCAGTTCAGCTTTAGATTTCGGACGTGGTTCCCTGGTCCGTAAGCGTCGCTCTAACTCGTCCTACAAATGTTCTATGGGGTTTAGGTCGCGAAGCAGACCAGGGAAGACGTTTTACATCTATATCTGGATACCACTGCTTGACAGGCTGCAACATGACATGGAGTGCTGTCGTTCTGGAAGTAACATTTGCCCATTCCTTAAAATTGCCAGAGCGTAGGAAGGACCAGATAGTCCAAAATGTCCTTGTTGGCATCGGCGTTCAATTGACCAGAAACAACATGCAAAGGTCTCTGGCCATACCACAAAAAACACTCCCAAACAAATAGTCGGATTTTATACAAATCCGCTGTCGTCCGGTCCATTATTGTTGAGGGGTAGTGTATATTAGTGTCTGTTTTTATCTTGAAAATGAGCGTAAAATGGGAGTCTTTATAGCTCATGTATTTGTATTGAGAAAAGCCTTTATAGCTTAAATGGGTTTCAAACTAATTCACCAAAAACGAATTTTTTCAATATATATTTTTTTATTTTGCCCGAATTATGAAAAATATTTGATGAACGCATTAATCTGCACAAGGGTTTACAGGTATCCTCTGCAAATCACATGGGTAATTGGTAATTTTTAACTAACGTCATACCAAAGCAACGCAACGGCTATTGGCGATTGTCCGCGATCAATCCCCTAAAGAAAAGATCCGAGAACAGCACCACGTAATTTGAACCACATAAAACACATGGTGTCTCAAAACAATGTCACTTATGCGAACACTTCGTCTGTACTCGATTCAATTATGAAATAGTAGCCCTCACGTGACCATCAAAATCACCAATCGAAGCCCAAAATGCATTCCTTTCCGAGCTAAGTTGGAAGTGGTTCGAACACGCTCACTCGGTCTAGAGATATTGTCCACAACACATGCACGAGCACTTCTCTCCTCAAATGGCAATGGATCTACGGGGATGTTGACGCTATTGTGTCGTAAATATATACTGAACAGTAAATAGTTTTAGATGCAAACGTTTAAACCTTCTGATGTGTCAGAATCCTGGAAGTAAATTCAGTTATTTATAATTAACCTTTACGCTGATACGCTTAGATTTTTTTTAATCGTCTCACAGAAAGGCCCTAACGCCTGACACTCCGAGCCCCCTTACCTAAATACCAAACTTGAGCGATAGTGCCGTGAGTGGAATTTACGACTGACGCTTTCCTTTCATAGTATTGTGTGGCGTGAGAAGATATATCACCGAAGCAGTTTTCTCCTTTACCCAAAGCGTTCACACCTCACGGTCGGCAGGGTAGGGGGCACCGAAGAAAAGGAGTGACCCTCTAGAAGGTCAGTCGCTGACAGCTCGTAAATGGTGATCGAGGCCAGCGGTCACTTAAAAGGGGGAAAACATCCACATTACACATATCTATACCATACCGCTGGTGTAAACGAAATGTTAGAGGTAAGAATTGTTTACATGCCGTAGTGTGAAGGTTAAAATGAGGCATGCTTAAGCTTCAAGTTTTCAATGTGGTTGCAGGCTACATTTTAAGATGATGATTTAGATCAAAAGCATCCCAGTTTCTGATCCCTTTCTGGGAGTAGGTTACGTTTATCAGAGATTAACCCTTATAAATGTATTAAAATGGAACAAATGAACTTACTCTGCTTTTCTTGAGATATGCTTCGCCTTCATAAATGTCGCGAGATAAACCAAAGTCCGAGATTTTGACGACTTTCTGCCTTGCCAACAAAATATTTCTTGTCGCCAAATCCCTATGAACGAGCTGGAAAAAAACACAAATTTACTATCAATAAGCATTTTTATGTAAATAGCACTACCATTTCCAATTTTTTTTTTTAGACCAGACTTTTTGAGTGTCAAGTTAAATGTAAGTACTATTACTAGACGATGTTTGACTAGTAGTACTAGACGGTTACCGGGGGTAGGTGGTTGTCCGAACGTGACGTCCCAGCTCGTTTTTCAAATCCTATTCAGCAATTTGCCAACAAAATTCCAAACAATGAATTCCGAATTGATAGATGTAATAGTTTATTAGTCAACACCATTAGATTAAACACTAAGAGTTGTTGGAAACAGCGATAAACTTCATTAATCGGGGTTTTAACTAACCCCGATTAATATTACGAAAGAGCATTTATGAAGTAAAATCTTATCTCTTTTGTTTACTTACACTGAAAATACCTCTCATAGTAGGTTGCATTAAACGTTTTATTAATAATTCGTTCATTGTTCATCAACTTCTGCCCTAAATTTATTAAGTAGTAGCAGATGTAACGACCTTACTCCGGTAAATGTATTACTTCAAAGGTTTTATCGTAAAGCTCTCCAAGATGGGTAGAGGAGCGTTAGGAGAACTTGGGACGAACACTCTTTGTCTCCGGTGAAGCTTGTGACTAGACTTAACAGAGTTATGAGCTAATCCAAAAATTTTCAAGTTCGCCATACTCATTTCACGTTTGTCAAGAGCTCAACGAAACGTATGGAATATGATACTCATGTTTGATCTGTATCCACTCGTAACTTCGGTGTATACAGGCGATTTTTAGGAGATTTTTATTACTATTTTTTAACTTTGGAGACTACCATTTTCTTTTTAAGCAAAATCATCTCAAAAGCTCCTATTTTTAAATTTTGGCAGCTATGTGAAATTGTTTGACAACTTTTTTGTTAATCCACCCCCCTTCCCCCCAAAAAAGGCCTATAAAAATGAAGTTTTCCTTTCCAACGGGGAACACATCATCTGACCGTGGTTTGAAACTATGTAGTGTCGTAGTCGGATCTTTCGTTGATAGCCCATTGGACTGCTCCAGCACGACGTTAATTAAAAATACCTACATACCAACCAACGGGAAACACTGAAATTATTGCGATATATCCCACTCAATACTAAAACGGTGAGGTCACCGAAACTCGCCAAGTTGGCGAGCTACCGTCCTCTTTCCACAAAAGGTTGCCAAATTGATAGTGTTGGAAATTTAGATTTCACTTTAAAAAAATTATTTTTTTAATTTTTTTATTGAAATTTCTTTTTGAGTTTAACTGTTTGTTTCATACTTTATTAGCACATTTTGTGTTTTAGCTGATTCCTTTTGTGTTCAAGCAGCTAAACCTGCTACTGAAATAAGTAATAAAAAAACTAATTTCGATACTCTTAAGAAATTGTACTAGTCATTATACTATTTCACAAGACCTTCGTCTTTGTGTACATCGTGATAGTTAAGTTGGTATATAATTGGATACAACATTTCTCTTTAAGATATAGCGCCATATTCATCTGACGGCTATTTGTATTATTTAACTTTCTCTCTGGCGAAAAATTGTGATTTCCGAGAAATACCATCAACCCACATAGAAAGCGTAAATACGTATATCATATACATAATATATATCTCACTAACGTACGTGTCATAGAAATAGACGTCATATGTTTATTTCCGAATGGATATAAACTATAAAAGACCGACCGTTACCGGATTCATTAGTCAACTGTGCCGATCAGTTTAATTGCTTTATTCGAAGTACGAAGCTGCTTATAATGCGGCCAAAACAGAACGTTAAAGTTCGTGAGACCTATTAAATTCTTCAGAAATCTGGTTACGGAAAACAATGACAAATCTGGAAGATGGAAATGAGCGGAAAAGAAAATATATAATCGAAAATAGGTTCAGAGACTAAAAATGCCGATTTTCCTTTGAATTAGGGAATGAACTGTTGTGTAACTGAACTTAACGACACTTCGCCATCAATAGGTATAAACAATTAACCCTCCTGGTGAGTTTGTCGACGAAGCAGCTTGTCATTAGAAGAAAAAACTTACCACATCGCAATCTCGAAATCATAGACAATTCGACTATCTATTAATATATACGAGATAACACTCGTCATCAACAAAATTGATCGGATATTGACGGACGAGATATCTCGTCAAAACCTTTTAGAGGGTTGAGGAAGTGTAGCACAGATGCTATGTGAGATCGCCTTTTATAATGCACAGTCCAGTCACATTAATGTGACCACCTGTCAAAAGCCAGAATAACCACCTTTGGCAGAGGGGACCGCTGCGACACGTGCAGGAAGAGAGTCAATTAGGTTTCTGATGATGAGCGCACCCAGTGAATGCCAGGAAAACATTCCCCAAACCATAATGCTCCCTCCTCCTGCCTGGATCCTTCCGGCATTTGTTGCAGGGTGTTTGCTTTCAGACGTTTCACGCCGTATAAGCCAACATCCATCTGTCCGATGGAGCATAAAACGTGATTCATCGGAAAAAGCCACTTGTCGCCACTCTGTGGACGTCCAGTTGCGGTACTGGTGTGCAAATTCCAGCCTTCGTCGCCGATGAACAGCAGTCAGCATAGGTGCATTAACCAGGCGTCTGCTACGGAGGCCCATGCGCAGCAACGTTCGCTGAACCATTGTTGAGGATACACTCTTGGTAGCCCCTTGGTTCATTTGGGCGGTCAGTTGCTCAACAGTTACACGTCTATTCGCCCCAACGCATCTCCGTAGCCTTCGTTCGCCTCTGTCATCTATAGTCCGTGGTGCACCACATGTGCCACGCCGCTGATTTTGGATAGTGCCATTTTGCCATGCACGGTATACTTTTATCACGGCGGCACGCGAACAGTTCACAAAATTAGCCGTTTCCGAAATGCTTCCACCCTTGGCCCGAAAGCCAATAATCATGCCCTTTTGGACGTCGGATACGTCGCTACGTTTCTGCATTACGCCAACGATTGAAATGCTTTCCGATGCCCTAGGACATCCTTTATATACACTCCACTGCAATGTGCTGCCACCTGCCTTTTGTGATTGGTTACTTCACGTTGACGTCGAAAGTAGGTGGTGGTCACATTAATGTGACTGGACTGTGTATATTGATCCAGTAAAAGTTCATTTTTCATTTGATTCATAATTTCTCTAACCTACCGAGCTATTTTATGTCACTAGGAATGAATCCATTAAGGTATCCCTGAACACGTTCAAAACCCCTTTTTTTTAAATATGATATGAAACATTTTAAGGATATTTTTATGTTTAGTGTTATTAAATAATAGCATTGGGCTATAAATATATATTAATAAATTTGTAAAAATGATAATCACGTATGAAATTTTAAATAAATGTGTCAAAACCTTCAAATGTGTCACATGAAAATCTATTCAAACAGTTCTATGAAAGCTATTCAAATGATGCTACCAAAATAACCTACATGCATTTTTCTTGGGGATGAACTAGTATCAAAAGGATATTTAAATAAACAAAAATTTTACAAGCGATCGAAAAATGAACACAAGATTTTTGATAATTTTAGTCCTATTTCTTAAATAATGGCCATAATTTATTTTCAAAACTTTTCAACTCAGGATAATTATTTTCCAGTTCATTCCATTGGCAACATTATAAAGAACAAGTTCTTAAAGTTTTACGAGAATCCATCCATAACTTTTTGTGTGAGGACATTTGAAGTGAGGAAATAATGCATAGATATTAGTTTGGAGATAAAAATAGTCTGAAGTGTATCATTTGCTCTCTCTTGCTTTTACTGTTTGTGTAAACAATTTTATTCTTCACTTCTCTTTAAAAATGTTCACACTATTTCCAAAAGAGAAACCATTCAAACATTTGAAAAACTTTCTAAAATGATATTTGCTACAAAAAAAAGGAAATTTTAAATTTAAATCTCGATAGGATTTGGGTCTTTTAACGGTACTTTCCGGTTTTTTCCATACCTACTTCCGGTTTTACCGCCTTGATTAAAATCTTAATCAAATAATAGAGAAAAAATCAAATATATTTTCGAAAGTCAAATAAATATTATATCCAATAAGATCAAATAGCTTTTTTGGAATTTTTGGTCAAAAATGACATTTTTAGCGTGTTCGGATACCTTAACAAATGTGAAATCATTATTTGCTTGGCCCCATTGGATTATATTCCAACTAAGGCAGAATGTCTTTGTTCCGCAGGGATCCGTGGTATTCATATTCGACTGCTTCCTGACAATAATTTTGTTCAAAGAAATAAAAGAAGATAGTATTTCAAAGTAAGACAAAGCAGAAAGAAGACATTAATTCTTCGCTGTTGAGATTAGTTTTAAAAAGTTGTTCTGATTTATATGAAACTGATGTTCGCTGATTAGGATCATTTTTGATGTAGGAGTGAGGAGCCATATTGAAATAAAGACGAACCGACATATACATTTCGATTCTAATGTGAAAAAGAATTCCAATAAAAATGCGAATTTCCATTGAAGAAGGAAAAAGTACGGAGGATTTCTGAGGAAAGTGTTTCCGCATATAAGAAAGATATATAATAAGAAAGCCACCAAGTTTGCTTTTTTTAAAAACCCCAAAAGCCGCACCACAATTCTAAAGTATTTGGTTACAAAAAATATTTTCCGTCTGGGAGATTTTCCGTGTACAGTCAACAAACCACCGGTAGACGAATAAAATACTTCTGTCTCAAAATGGAAGGATTTCTAATATCGAGTGGTTCAGTGGTATTTCTAGATCTTTACAAAATGACGATTAGAGATTCTTTCAGTTAAATTAAAGTTTAATTGCTATTAACACACTATTTACAGACATAGATAAAGAATACATAATGCAAATCAAGATTAATCAAATCAATCAAATTAAGAACACATGTTCTTTCGAAATCGAATCGAGTCGAACTTCAACTTCAACTGACAAAAACGAGCAGGAAAGGCGCATGACGTCAATGACGCCAGCGCCATCTAAGATTCAAAAAATTTCCACAACTTCAGTTAATAACCAGTTTGGTTTACTGTGCCATTTTGGTGAAGCTTGACGTTATTTTCCTTCTACCGTTAATTATTGATGGGAAACAATTGGTCACATTTAGTGGAGCAGTCATTTGCAAAACATGCAAGCCAATTTTCAATTACAAAACCACAACAAATCACCAATTCATGATACGTTTTATCTTCTTACTTGCGGGCAGCCCTACCGCTCCTGCTAGCTGAAGTCAGTGCAGCTTTGGGTACGACCCCCGATACATTTTTAGCTAGGGCAGTAATGGGTGAGTGTCGTTTTACACTTGGTCGTCGTGAAAACAAAACTCAGGCATCACCTACCACCCCAGGTTGCCAGGAAGATCCATTCGATCCAATCCGTTCAAAAATCTCAGAAAAATAAGCAAAGTGAAGTCACTTCCAAAACAAAATAAAAAGACGAAAACACACGCTCCTCCTATATTTAGTTTTATATTAAACTCCTCTCTCATACTCTACAGTGGAATGTAATGCAACTGTTCTAATGGTAAGAATTGTAAAAAGAAAATTAATAAAAGATATTGTTAGCAAAATGCAATATATTTTTATTAAGTTCACCTTTTAAATGTTTATTGAATGTAACGCTACATGGAGCGTGTTACTTTAGGAAAAATGTGAGCCAAATGCAAAATGTTGGCACCCAATTATTTAAAAAGTAGCCTAAGAAGCGTAATAATAGCCAATCTGGCAACCATGGCTGCATTGCAGCCATTATCCTATTTGTGCTGATGACTGCTAATTTATTTTTTCTATTTATATCTAATTTAAAATCGATGTAGTGTGTGCTTAAATATTACAAAATAAAACTACTGCAATAGACTTACAACCTCCTTATCAACAAAATCGATTCGTTTCTTTTAGTTATTGCTAATTTGCTAACCTTTACAAAAAGAATGTATGTTACAGATTCATTAAACTGTACGATTCTTTCTCGCATGCTTATTTTAACGATTTCAACTCAAAAAAGCAATCTGGGGTTCAATGAATTGTTTTACCCCTTATCCAATTTACATTAAAGTCTTTTCTTGCAATTTTTGGATCATAATTTTGTTCTTTGTTATTGGATGTTATATTTTTCAAGTAAATTAATTTTAAAAAAATGTATTGTTATAAAGAAGTTAATTGTTCTTTTTAATCTTAAAATAGGTAATTATTCTTTTATTCAAAGAGCAATATGCTTCAATGAAGTGTTTTACATCTTATCCAATCGTATTTAGTGCATACTAGCAACTGCGTGGCTAGCCCGGCGTCGCCCGTGCCTGTAGTGTGGGTTTGCTTCGCAAACCAACACCACGGGCAACGCCGTGAGATAAGGTATTAATGTGGTGTATACATTTACCGCAGATTTCAAATCCGTTGAAATTTTCCATCTATATTTAACGATACCGATTTTACGAAAAAAGAACTTAACAATCCCAGTCAAAATGTTTTTTATTTTTTGCTCTCCTTTGCTGAAATCGAATAGGGCAGGAAATGTAATCTGTTTTTATTTTTATTTTCACGCTAAGGGCAGAAAATGCAATCCATTTATTTTTCGAAAGCGAAAGTTCACGTGACGTCACAATCACTTGCGAAAATATAAAAGGAAAAAGAAAATCAAACGTGAAAGTTATCTAACTGGTGTATAATTTTCTGCAGATTTTAAAACCGTTAAAATTTTTATTCTACCTGTAACGATAGCTGAGATAGAAAAAAAAGCACCGAAGAACGCCAGTGATAACTTTAGTAATATCTTTTACTTCACTGAAATCCGTTACGCAGGAAATCAAAATGAATGAATCTGGAAACAAACGAAGGTCATTCGAATGTGTTTTCTCCCATTCTAGATACGGTAGATGAAAAAAACTTGGCATGGTTCAAAAGGCGGGTGTCAAGGTGACGTGAGGGCGAAACATTTAAATTTTGATGTTTCTTCATTCCTAGGAAGAACGCAGAAGAAGGAAGAATGATGAAAAAAACTGTTAAATTCATTTAAATATGTTCTAGATAAATTTTTAAAATTCGTTTCGACATTAAAATTGCAAAAAATTCGGACTACCTGTGTTCCAAATCCCATTACTGTAAGTGTCATAGATTCGTCAGGTCTTTGCGGACAAGAAACAAACAAACAAACACTTATATATGATTATAAAAGAAAGTGTTTGTTTGCCTGCCTGTTTCTTGACGCAAAATCATGACGATTCTATGGCACTTACAGCAATGGGATAAGGCACACAGGTAGTCCGAAGGTTTTGCAATTTTTGGGTTGCGGCGAATTTTAAAATTTAATCTAGAAGATTTTTAAACGAATTTAATAGTTTTATTATATTCCTGGTTCTTTAAACGCGTTTCTCCGGGGAAAAAAGAAACACCCGAATCTGAACTTTTCTACCCATGTGACCTTGCCGTCAGCCTTTGGAACCATGACCATGTATTTTCATCACGGGGAACTCGGAGAAAATTATTTTTTCTTTTCCGCTTTGACTGCGCGGAGGAATGATTTTCCAGCCCATACGATAAATATTTTAACTTTACTCTCTTCGTTTTTTTCCTTCTATCTCCTAGACCAGGGACGGCGAACCTTTTAAAGAAGAATATCAAATTTTGTTCATAATTTTTTTAGTACTAGCTCGTGGGTCACTTGGAAAAAGGGAAGGGAGCATGGAAAAAACTACTTTTTTTGGTTCTCATTTTTTTTAATCCTTTGAAAAGTGAAGGATTCCTTTTTGTCTTACAATTTTTACTTTTGCAAGTGAAGAGCAAAAAATCTACATAAAAGGAGAGAAATAGTGCTCAGCCCCTCCTGCACAGAGGTTTTAATGATCAAGGAAAAGAAAACAACATATACATATAAAATATTATATTTTAATAGATAATATAGTTACAGGTATGTGTATGTACAGTAAAGTTAAAGTTTATTTAATGATAAATCTGTCGTTGTTTTTGGTCAAATAATTTCTTAATATTAGGTTCATATTCAGTATTCATTAATTTAAGGCCATTTTGCAATCAATTCATTTCCTTTATTTCTCTATTGGTAGACTTTATAAAATTCATCGAAGAAAACTATTTTTCACATGAATATGTGGTTCCAAACATCGTTAAAAAAGCATTAACAAGTTTCTTCATTGATATAAAATTATCTCTCTATATTAAAAAAAAGTTGCCGACGCCGCAGAATTGAAAACTGTGTTGTTTAGCTCGATTCTTAAACGATTTCCCGAGAAAGTACTGATCGGAAAAAAACGAAATTAACATGATTTGTTCTTCATCGTATTCCCTGGACAATTATTAAGATTTTTTTCCGATGCGGCTATTAGTTTAGGGTTTATTAAGTGTCAAAATTGAAGAAGCGAAATTTCTTCCGCGAGTGAGCAAAACACATACAAATTTTCAGTCTTCAGCCGTGAGGTTTTTTTTAAGGAGTACCTCTGAACGTAAATGTTTGCAGCTCGTCGAGTTTTTTTTTTTTAATTTCAATTTGGTTCTTGATAGTATTTTTTTGAAATTCGGGAAAAATCAGGACATTTTTTTTACTTTTTTTTTAAACTGCCGTATCTATATTTTATTACTATTAATTTTTAATTTTTAAAATATCGCAGTATACCTCAGTATGTACTCTTTCTTACGGTACTATTATTTTTGAAATCGGTTAATAATTAAATTGGATGCGATCAAAAGTTGGTCATACAAAATTATGAATCTTTGGATATTTTCGCTACTTTTTGTTACAACCGTTAACTAAAACTGCCATATCTATATCGTATTACTATTAGTTTTTTATTTTGAAAATAGCGCAGTATACCTTAGACTATACTCTTTCTTACGGTACCATTATTTTTAAAATGTGTTCATAAATAAATTCGATGCAATCAAAAGTTGGTGACACAAATTTCGTATTTTTTATTTCGCGGAGCAAATTCGCGGAGCATTGTATTTGCGGAGGGTTGTATTTTTGACAATCGTGTTTGCCAGATATCAAATTTATCGTAGCAACAATTGCCATAAAAAAACGATTTATTTTTATTTGGCGAGGAAAAAGGCTCGCTTTTTTCCCTCTGTTCTCAGAAGGTTTACCGAGGAAGTACAAAGTACACATCGTAAAGTTTGGAGATTAACAGGGTTTACTTAAAATTGTACAGGGAACAAGATGATACAAGATTTTTTACTCATGCGGCTATTAGTTTAGAGTGCATTAAGTGTTAAAGTAAAAAAGAGTGAAATCACTTGCGTAAGAGGTATTGGTTTGCGAAGCAAACCAAATGGGATTGCGTAGCAATCCCCGGGGGTTTGCGAGCGTAAGCGAGCATTGCGTGGAGCCCCCTAGTTTGGTAAATAATCCATACGTTTAATATAATATTTTCAATTTTTAGTGTGGGATCATTATAATTTTCACTAATTTCATACATTTTCCCTTCTACTTCGGAAATCAAGTTATCAAATTTATTTTTTCTAACTATGATGCTTTGAAATTCAACTAATTTTATTTTTTTAATCTAGTACTAATACCTAGCTACTTAAAGTCGTTTAACTCCATTGTTTCGAATTTCGTTTTGTATGGATATAAAATAAAGTGAAATGTAATTTCCATACTTTTAAATTGATTAAATCTGCCCTCAAAGGCTTGTTTTATTTCCTGTATAATCATTAAATATTTTTTATTGCATTTTCTTGAACGTCAAGCGTATTTTCCATTGTTATTGTGTTTTGAAAATGTTTTTTGTAATTGAGGAAATATTTCATGATTTTCATTTCCAAATCCCTAGTAAAGGTGTCAAGTTTTGTCATAAATATCCTAATATTCTCAAACATCATTAAAACAATTTGTCCATTTCCTTGAAGTTCTTTATTCAGTTCATTAAAATGCTGAGTGATGACGCACAAAAACATAAAATCATTTAAACAATCTATATTTGAAAGTTTGTCAAAATTATTGTTTTTTTTTCATTCAAATAGAGCTTAATTTCTTCAAATAAAATGACAAACCGATTAAAAACTTGACCGGTACTGAGCCATCGAATATTGTTGCATGTCAAAATCCCTTAATACTGGTACTCAACTTCCTCTAACAATTGTGCCAATTGTCGTTTATTAAGACCTCTTGTGTTTATAAAGTTGATGACTTTTATTACAACTGGCATTATATTGGAAAACGTTTCTAAACCTCGCTTCGCATATAGAACTTGCTAGTGTATTAAACAATGAAATTCAATCAGAGGACGTGTAATATTTTGCTTAAGGTACTGGAAAAACCAATAACCCCCCCCCACGATATTGGGTGCACCATCCGTTGTTATAGAAACTATTTTCTGTAGGTCAATATCCATTTCTTTAAACGTAATATCAAATTCTTTAAAAATGTCAAAACTGGTACACTTCCCTTTCAGCGTTATAAGTTTTATGAGCTCTTCTCTCATTATATTACCTGCTTTATATAGAGCAAAAACTGCTAATTTTGCATAACCATTTACATTGTTACTCCCATCCAAAGTAATTGAATACATTTCTAAATAATTTATGTCTTTATGTATTTGTGAACAAAAATATTTCTTTCTAATTCTATTACTGGATCTTTACTTGTATTATACCTTTAATTAACAAAAATTTGGAACTAAAAACGGAAGAACACAAAAATGACAAAATAACTACATAAATACTGTACATGGCGCGGTATTGTTCAAAAGAAGATTATTTTTAGCAAAAAGGAAAAGTTAGTGGTGTCTACATTATCTAAAACCTTCATATAAATCTTAAAACAGCATTATGTATAATAATGCTGTTTTATTAAATAAATCTAAGACATTTTACAAAAATCATTTATGCATTTTTTTGTTCATTTTTAAGTTCTTTATTAATATTTTCATTTTCTTCATATTTTTTAAAAGATGGGTTCGAAAAATAATTAAAATTCTTTATATATATGTTGAAATGATGATGTTTATAAAAATCAACGCGTGGGTCATTTAAAAAGCCTGCATGGGTCAGTGTGTGACCCACGGGTCATATGTTCGCCATCCCTGTCCTAGACCGTTGAAGATAGTGTTAAAATTTCAACGGATTTGAAATCTGCGGAAAATTTCACTTTAGATCGATACCTAAAAATATGATTTTCTTTAAATAAATAATTTTTTAATTGAATACATCTTTTACATTTTTGCGAGAAATTATGACGTCACGTGAAACAGATTGCATGTTCTGCCCTTCGCGTTAATTAAAAAAAAAAGAAACATATAACATTTCCTGTCTTATTCTATTTCAGAGAATGAGAGCAAAAAATTAAAAAAAATAATAATAAACATTTTGACTGGGATTGTTAATTCTTTTTCGTAAAATCAGAATCGCTAAAGATAGATTACGGATATAAAATAGAACGGACATGAAATCTGTGGAAAATTTTAAACCAAATTAATAACATACCACGGGCACGGATAACGCGTGGCTAGTCCTTTTATAATAGTAGAGATGCCTTTACTTTTATCTTTGTGATTATGTATTTTTTGCTCTATAATCGGATATTATATATATATATATATATATATTCTCTACAGTTAAAAAAAATACTTCTTTATTCTTTTAATTCTTTTAAAGGTAGCTAATTATTACTGTTGGTTTAAAGTAGTTTCTTTGTCCCAAAGTAAGTGGGATACATTTAACCCTTGAATTATGTACCCAAATAGTTGACAAACTTGTAAGATGGAGATGAAATAGATTTAATCGTGAATTAAAATGTTCATTTTTCTAACACGTGGTTGAATATTACAGTTTTAAACAGTGTTAGGCTTTTAATATACCTTCTGGATTAAATTTAATATTACTAAAAAAGCGATTTTCACTATTCAATTTAAAAGTTTTTTAAATGCGTTTAATTTTGCATTAATGTATATTATTTTTAGATGACATCATCACATTTTCCCTACATGTTTGTAAGTCCGGGGTTGGAAAAAGCAACGGATTAAAAACCGCATGGCTGTGAGTCCGAAACCCAGTCCAACCAAAGACCGTCGTGGGTACGAGAGCTGTTCACGTTAAATCTGTCGAAGCAACAAATGTACCCACGTTAGCGTAGTGTGAAGTAGAGTGCCGTCATGCGTTGACCACGTCATCTGATCGTGGTTCTAAATGACGAGGTTGCATCTTCTAAGCTTTCCCTTCGGAATGGATCCAGGAGCTTCACTAATATCTAGTTGTATTGCTCCCGTGTGATGTTAATTAACTACCTACCATACATGTTCGCGTTGTTAAGAATGGTTTCCTTTCTTTATTTTTATCGAACTCCACTTGTTTTGAGATAGAGGGTGTCGGAGCTCTGTAGCGTGTTGGTCTGAGTCTAATTTAACGTCGAGATGAAGACTCACTCATGATTCACTTTTTGGATGATCAGATTATCAGCGCTATTCCTCTATATTAAAAAAAAGCTACCGCCGCCGCCGCATGATTGAAAACTGTGCTGTTTAGCTCGATTCTTAGACGGTTTCCCTGGAAAGTTCGGATCAGAAAAATATGAAATTAACATTGTTTGTTCTTCATCGTGTTCCCTGGAGAACTCTAAAGATCTTTTTCCGATGCGGTTATTAGTTTAGGGTGTATTAAGTGTCCAAGTTGGAAAAGCGAAATTTCTTCCGCGAATGAGCAAAACATATACAAATTTTCAGTCTTAAGCCGTGAGTTTTTTTAAAGAGTATAGCTCAACGTAAATTTTTGCAGCTCGTTGAGGTTTTTTAGAAATTTTAATTTGGTTCTTGATAATAAATTTTTTTGAAATTCGGGAAAAATCGGGACATTTTCGTTATTTTTTTTTTAACACTGCCATATCTATATCTTATTACCATTACTTTTTTATTTTTAAAATATCGGTATTAAATATCGGTAATATAATATTTTTAATTTAAAAATATATATTAAAATTAATTTAAATATACCTCAGAATGTACTCTTTTTTACGGTATAGTTATTTTTAAAATTGGTTAATAAATAAGTTCGATGCGATCAAAAGTTGGTCAGACAAAATTCGGAATCTTTTGATATTTTCGCTATTTTTTTTTGTTAAAACCGTTATATCTACAGCAAATACCATTTTTTTAAATTTGAGAACATCACTGAACACCTTACTTTGTACTCTTTCTTATGGTATAATTATTTTTTATATTGGTTAATAAATAAAGTCGATGCAATTAAAAGTTGGTCATACAATTTTCGAAACTTTCAGATCTTAATTTCCGAAACAAAACTAAAATTGTCACATCTATATATTATTACTATTAGTTTTTAATTTTGAAAATACCGCAGTATACCTCAGAATTTACTCTTTCTTACGGTACAAGTACTTTTTAAATTGGTTCATAAATAAATTCGATGCAATCAAAAATTGGTCACAAAAATTTCGTATTTTTTAGTTCGCGGAGAAGTTTTCGCAGTCAGGTGTGGGTTGTATTTTTGACTATCGGGTTTGCCAGATATCAAATTTATCGTAGCAACAATTGCCATAAAAACGATTTCTTTTTATTTGGCGAGGAAAATGGCTCCTTTTTTTCACTCTGTTCTCAGACGGTTTACGGACAAAGTACGAAGTACAGATCGTAAAGTTAGGAGATTAACACGGTTTACTTAAAACTGTACAGGGAAAAAGATGCAGAAGGTTTTTTACTGATGCGGCTATTAGTTTAGGGTGCAATAAGTGTTAAAGTAAAAAATAAAAGTGAAATCACTTGCTAAAGGAGTATTGGTTTGCGAAGCAAACCAAACGGGACCACGTAGCAATCCCCGAGGGTTGTCAAGCGTAAGAGAAGAGAAGAAGAAGCCCTCGTTGTGACGTCATGGACCGGAAAGTCATCGCAGGATTATACGAATTATTAAGATAGGTTCGCTGTTCAGGAGATTCACTCTGCGAAAGGAATGTTGGTTTGCGAAGCAAACCAAATTGGATATATCAAAGGAGTGTTGGTTTACGAAGCAAACCAAATGGGATTACGTAGCAATCCCCGGGGGTTGGTGAACGTAAGCGATCAGGGAGCGGAACCCTCTAGTTTCATTAAATAGTTTTAGATAAAATTTTAGAGTGCATATATTGAAAAACACTTACCAAAAATTACTATACATCCATTAATTAATGAATTTATTATGATACATCCATTAATTAATTATTAGCTGCGGCGCAGTGGAGAACTGCGGTACATATTGCACGTTAGTTGGACGTGCGTCGCCGCAGTTAAGCCGGAGGCATGTGTGCACTACTCTATTGGCCCTAATGTATCTCAGACCGTACTTGCGTTGCCGCAGCGGTACCGCACGTTGAAAAACCGGATGTGTACATCGGGCCTTAGATCGCTTGTACAAGCTTACAGATGAAGTGTTATTTATTGTAATTTTTCGTATTTGGCATTATGTTCCTATTTTATGCTAAATAGGATCATATATATTATGAAATAATATTTATTTCGAAAGATAAAATCAGTGTTTCTGAGCTCTTACCACCATCTAGTCATACATTGGGTTGTAATAAAGTAACCTTCCCCTAGCGACCTCATCCCTCCTTAACCCTAGCGACCGCACCTTTCAACGAATCGGAATTAAATTTGAGATCCGTCGATTTCAAGCTATATGCTCGAGAGTTATGCAAATAACAAGATTTGAGGTCTCCAGGTTACGGATAAAGTTAACAAGCTGACATATATATAGGGGAGTTAAATGTATTTAATACTTACTGACTATGTAACAACCTGATATTTACGCATCGCGTCGATCACCTCAAAACAAGGAGGGACAAAAATTTAAAACATCGGTTTACAGAAAGAAAACTTGGAGTTCTCGTATCAAGGTTGTGTCAACTGTGTACTACTGTGTATACTTTGTATACTTTGATCGAAAGAGATGTATCTATGTTCGTGTGCTTAGAATAAGGACGTTTTATTCACCTAGGAATGCCTTCACCATGCAATGGAATTAACGGAATATTTGAACTTCACCTATCATTTCATCTTATTTTTACTAATTTTTTTGGATGCTCTCACAGCGATCAGAGCCCTTCTTGTTTCATTTTAGTAACATTTGTATTTGTCATATAAATTGTTTAAGTACGATTCTGTCTCCAATTGAAATCGTTCAATGTAATGGAACCAGACTCTAGATGCCTTCAGAGACAAGATTGCAAAGCGAAAAGCGTGGCAGGAAGTAATTGCGTTCTTTTGAAATTTTTAAATAGCATGTAAAACTACCTACTACAAATCTCCGGTACAAACTACCTAATACAAAATCCGGCTCTGTCGCGTTTGATGTCTGTCTGTATGTGTGTGCCCATACTACGTCCAAGCAGTTAAATATATTTTCATGAAACTTTGCATACTGTGAGTATTTACATTTATTTAGTGACTGAATTTGGTTGAGTAAATCTGTCTGTCCGTCTTCTGGTTCTATGTTCAATTTTGTGTGTGTGTTTGCACAAGTATGACTGAAAATTTATTTAACATATGCGAATGAAATGGTCTATATTCATTAAACCATATTCTAGTTCAGTGAATACATTATTTGAAATTTCTTTGCTTATATATTTATGCAAGTTTAATGCTAAAACATGTTACAGTACAAAGTCCAAAATCCGGAATCCTTCGGACCTCGGCCATTCAGGATTTTGGATCATTTGCAGTTTTTGTTTTAAAAAAACTAATCTAACGCGCGCCCCCCGCAAATTTGTTCGCACGTTATATATGTTTTACAATACTAAAATAGCAGATATATAAACAGGGATAATTTTTTTAAAGGAAAAAACTTTTTAATAATGTAGCAAATTTTACTTACAAAATTATTTTTTGTGTGTGGTATTTACTCTGAACATGTCCGTTTGTTTCATCAATTTTATTCAGGTTGAATGCTTTGTGTTTTTAAAACTTGAAGAGGGGTAGAGGCAGATAGATAGAAAAGAGTAAAAGAAAAAAAGGTTGGTTAGCAAAACGTCCGGATTTTTGACAAATCTTTTGTTTTCGGACTTTGTACTACTAAGAATAATACAACAACTATAATTTGGTAGTTTCGGAGTAACTGGAATGTATACTAAGAATTGAAATTATTTGGATTGTTTTACCTTTATTGCTGAAAAAACAATTATTTTTCCCAATAACTATTTTTACGGAACATAAATTCTAATACATTTGTATTTTGAGATTTATATTGACAAAAACTCGAGTAAAAACTATTTCACGGAACATAAATTCTAATTTTATGTTTTATATTTTCTTTACGAAATGGATCATGTGAGTGATACTTCCTTGCGCGACAGTGGAATACCCCTTCAACGAACGAAATTGCCTTTTCCTAGTATATTAGTAAAGGATCTTTTTGTCCTCCACCGCCATCCCAAAGATACGATACACATACCTTCATGTGTGATAAATGGGCCATTCCTTTCGCTATTTGCCACGCAAATGACAATTGCTCTTTGTGGAAGTAGACGTGGTGGGGATCGGACCGTGATCGCACGCAGGGGTATTGGTAATAATCTCTCAAAGGATCCAGCGATTGGCCCTGCACGGCGTACGAGGTGTCATATCTACAGCAGCTGTTGTGTCTGCGCCTGCGACGGAGATAGTTTCGCAGGGATCCCAATTCCGCGAACTCCACGATAAGCAGAAACGGTTCATCTGAAAGACAATAAATAAAATCTATAGCATATGAGGCTATAACAGCAAACCCACTGTAGTCAAATTCCAATTTTTTTGGCACCATTTTTATGTATATGTTTCCGCTAAAGTGGCAGTAATCAGTTATTCTACAGGTTATCTAGGTAATGTTCAGATTGACTAGGGTAATCCATTAAAGTGCCGAAAATTGATTCAATTTCTCAAATTACCTAGGTAATCTGCAAATTACCTATATAATCTGCATATTACTTACTAGGCACTCGTTAAAGTGAAAATACGATATTTACTGGAACAACAGGAACGTGCAGTAATCAGTTATTCAACAGATTGTCTAGGTAATGTTCAGATTGACTAGGGTAATCCGTTAAAGTACCGAAAATTGTTTCAATTTCTCAAATTACCTAGGTAATCTGCAAATTACCTAGATAATCAGCACATTACCTACTAAGCATTCGCTAAAGTGAAAACAAAATCTTTGCTGGAACAACAGGAACGTACAGTCAGCACATCATACCTTTGAATTATTCGATAATCTCGAGATGATTCTTTTTTCTTGGAAACTTTTATTCGCTTTACATCATCAATTATGGAATCATACTCTCGTTTTGTCATTAAAACACTATTATGTTTTAAATCTTCGCTAAAGAGGTTTGCTAAGAATCTTTTCTTCATTTTACTCTCCAATTCGGCGTGTGCTTGAATACTAGGGGTTAAATTTATCTGCTTTAAAAAAAATCACGACACAAATTCACGCGCAAACAGGCACAGATGAGTTTGAAAACAGAATTAGCTATGCTACGCGCTGGCAGCCGACGCAAATTATGAGAAATAAAAACAACCGACGACGACAAGACGCTGGCGAAACCAAACTAAAACTAAAAGTGGAGGGAGAGAAGGAAGGTGTTGGGAAAGGAAATGAGGGAAACAAACTTTTGAACTTTAACGATACGGAAGACGTTAATGCACACATTACCTAGGTTAAATGCGGTAAACTCTTGATTCCGCACGTTAACGGAGCAAATCGGTTAATATGCAGATCAGCTACGTAATGTGCACAATAACGGGTTTCGAACTCTAGCGGTAATATATACACTCTATAACAAAATAAATCGACGAAGGAGTTGTCCATAGTAAGGGAAAATCCTGCAGACCCTAACGGCCCATGTATTAAATGTACTATCAAAAGAATATTTTAACTATATTTTCAAAAGGATATATATTCAGTATTATCAAAAGGATGTATAACTCATGTAAAATGTGTATCAAATGTATATACAGAAATTTCGTCATGGGGTTGACCGGAATAGTCCGGTTCCCTTTGACGGGTTCACTCGATTTTCCGGGGGTGACTAGTAAACCCTTTAACCTGACTAAAGTCGGGAGGTGAGGGGGTCACTTGCGGTGACCAACCAACCAAGAAGGAGTTGTCCCAATGCGATACAAATTGGCGGATGTGAAGAACATACAGAGAAAAACAAACGATTGAAATTTCAGAACTGAATGATTTATTTCAAAGTTTGGCCGCAAAAAAGGGAGTGATTCAATAAGCCGTGGTCTACCTGCCTGGATGCAAGCTGTCAGGTGGCATAGACTTAAAAAGTTCCCGGATGGTGTCCTGCGGAATTTCTCGCCAAATTGTCCCCAACTGTCGGGCTAAAGGGTCAACATTCCGAGTTGGTTGCGATCGTCTTCTCCTAACGTCTCAAATTTGCTCTATGGGAGACAGATAGGGAGACCTAGCTGGCCAAGGAAGTGTTGTGAAACCTTGAAGACAATTCATAGCAACACGTGCCCTGAGCGGCCGGGAATTGTCTTGTTGAAAAGTAACTACTTGGCGTCGGAAAAGGAACGGTGACACAACCGGTCGTAGAATCAGGGCCGGATTTAAGAGTATGCCGCCTATAGGCTAAGTCAATTTGCCGCCCCCTCTAAAGTTCATATTTGCTTAATACATTTGTTTTATATAATAAAAGGATTGAGTTCATTGGTATTTTCATCTTTTTTAAACATAAAGTTGTTGTTTTTTAAATTCAGAACACGTTCTTTGCTCTTGAAGTTTTAGTTTTGTTCGTTTTTTTGTATTCAGCGCCACTGAGTCTCTTCCTTCCGTCACTCATAGTAGCTAATAGGGAGTAGCCGACTTGTTAAAAACTGTACGTTATGTATTGGAATTCTCTAAACTATGAGGCAAAATCGTAACAAACAACACGAACACGCCTCGCTCAACACAATCAGCAACGATCGTGTTGTGCACACCAATAGACATGAATGACAGCGTCAGACTAAGACAGACTAGACTGACACTACACTACTGACAGCTGAACAATGGGCCTTCCACCAACAGTGTTGCCAGATCGGCTACAGTGTTGTCAGATCGAATCGCTGCGCTTGTGCCAGTGTTGTCAAACCAAATTAGATTGCACTACAAGAAAGTTATAATACAAGATTACGTGCTGTGAATTTGTATTATGTTATAGTTTTAGAAAGTAGGCTATGTAGATGGACTAAAACATATTTATAAGTTACATGTATTCTTAAATTCGTACGGAAAATATTATTAACGTCTGAAATACTTTATTTCAACTTTTAAATAAATTTCCTAACTGCCGCCCCTGAAAAATTTGCCTCTCTAGGCTGCAGCCTACTTAGCCTATTTAGAAATACGGCCCTGCGTAGAATGTCGTCTACATACCGCTGTGCTATAAGTATACCAGAAATGACTACGAAAGAGGCTATCATAGGAGATGGCACCCCAGACCGTAAGGCCCTGTTATGGGCATGTGTGGCGTGCGATAGGAAGGGCAGGATTTACACGCTGCTCTGGACGTCTCCCGACACGTCTGCGATTGTCGTCAGGACGCAGCTGGAAACGGGACTCGTCACTAAAGACTATGCGTCCTCAGTCAGCGCCGTTCCTAGTGGATCGACCCCGGTACTTTTCTTGGACAACTCCTTCTTGGTGAGTCGATTTTTTTTGTTATAGAGTATATTTTAATAAATCGACAATATGGTTTGAGATTCTAAAATTATTTTTCAGTGATCAGCAATTAGTTATTTTGTACTTTAAGCCTTGAACCTGCACATTAGAAAAACAAATGAAATGTCTTAATAGAAGGGGTAATGATAAAACTTTCAGGTATTGTGAGTCAGGTCACTCTTACTCTGATAGTCTAGTTAGTATTAATAACAACAGTATAATATTACTAATAACATCGTCTGTTGGTCAAAGCGCAAACGAAAGGCTGCTGCGAGTTCGAATCTAGGTTCAGCCAAAACACGTGCATGGGGGCTGGTGCATGTTAAATCTCTTGTAGCCACAAATGTCTTCACGTTCGCGTGGTTACGTGTGACATTATATAGGTATTTTAATTAGAGTTGCACATGAGAGACACAATGGGCTATTGGTGACGGTCCAGGTTGAATCCCCGATGGGAAAAACTCGAGGACAAACAAATTGTAATTTTGAGTTACTTTCAGAGGACAAGGTCAACAACTGAGCTGACATCCCCACTCTCCAATTCCATACCACACCGACATGAGAACATTTGAGGCCTCGACAGATTTAACGTGCACCAGCCCCCCTTTGTACACGAACGTCTTTGGCTGGATCTGAACTCGAAAACCTCCGGTTGCTAGACATTACTCTTCCAATCTGTTTGGTTAATGCGATTAATAACGCATGTAATTACATTTACCGGTAGGTATTAATAACTACCAATTAAATCCTGTGAATTTAGTAAAAACAAGTTTTATAATATTTCTTACCTTTTATTTGTAAGATGCATTCATTATGTTAACGTGTTACAACGTATGTCATATACGAGTTCTTCATGTATGTCTTGTTGAGTACGTCATATTAAATGGTTTTAAAGAAAGTGTTTATTTTCTCAGGAAGGAGCTTCTGCGGCATTTGGAATTGCAAAGCACCGAACATTACTACGGTTCATACTTGCGAATTATGAATAATAACCTGGTTCATGTAATAAATTCTTATAAATCATTCCCTCTAATCTTTTAATTTGGTTATTATTAATATTAGCCAATTATCATTCATTTCAATAGATGATCACATGAACCATAACATATATATATATTTAGCAAACTTACGTGACAAAGAAATCGAGAGCGTTTGTAAACTCACGTATAGCAACGAAGGATATGAACAATGCATAATCATGCACAACGGTATTTCTTTCGACTTTTAATTCAAATATGCCTGATTTAAGCTGCATGGCTGTACAATATAGCTTAACTTCCACGGTAGAATTCGCAGCTGTAATGAAATTCTCCAACAATTAATTCTCATTCCAATGAAATTCTCCGGTAAAAGGGATTCTCGGAACGCCGGTTGTAAGAGTAGCGGATTGGGTTGGTTGGTTGATTGATTTGGGTTTACTGGTGAAAAGTCCAATAGTGGACCAGCTGTGCCGTTGCGGATAGGGTAAGTAAGTAGCTGAATTGACGTCGCACTGGGCTACGATTATGATCTATTGGCGTCAGTCCGAGATCAATCCGGGCCAATGTAGCCCGGTTGGAAGAGCAACCGGAGGGTTGCGAGTTGGAATCCAGCCAAAGACCCTCGTGTAAAAAGGGAGCTAGTGCACGTTAAATATGTCCTCGACTCAAATGTCCTCACGTTGGCGTGGTGTGGAAGTTTGGAGTTGATCCCGGACCGTCGCCAATAACCCATTGTGTTGCTTCAGTGGGACGTTAATAAAATTCCTACCTACACGGTATCAATCTCGAAGGGAGAGATCCGTGAACACGCTTCGTAATTTTGAATCAAGATCAGATGACGAGTTCGCCACATGAGCCTGCAATACCAAAGCGTCCAAATCACGCCAGCAGGAGGATATTTGAGGCCACGACAGTTTAAACGTTCACTAGCCATCACATTCACAACGATCTCATTAGACACCCGTTCCGAACTTGCATCCCTGCGGTTGCTTAATCCTGTACTCTTACAACAGAGCTATCGAGACCCAATAACGGTTTAGCAAACAGGGGGTTGCGAGTTCGAAGTTCAATCGAAGCAGAGGCCTTGAATGTCCTCATGATGAGGACACCTTAGGAAGTGGAATGCCAACTCGGGTGTTGATCTCGTCGTCTGGTAGTGACTTAAAATTATGAGGTTTTGACTCCGGATCCTTCGCTCCGGCATTGATTCCGAACCGTTACTAATAGCCCGTGGTGGTTCCAGTGTGACGTTAATTAAACTACTATTGAAAGGATAATATCACACCTCACCCTTTCTCTACCTCTATATCTCTGGTGAGTGTGAATGTGGTTCGTTACATCTACCTAGGAGAGGGCAATACTTCGTAGATATATATATATATATATATAATCTATTTATTCATCACTCTAGGTTAAATAAGAATACATTTCAATATAGTGGAAAACAGCAGCAGAGAGCCCCTCACGTCCGTTTCCTCCGGTCTCCGTGGGTCCAATTCCTTCTTCCTCTCCCCTTTTTCTCCTCCTGACCCGGGTTGACCTTTGACTGACACCCCAGCCAACGTCCCTAGGAGATGTCTCGTCCCCCCTGCCAGACATTCCTCCCTGTGTTGGCCGGAGAACCTCCGAACCTCACAGATAAAGATTTGTGGCACACAAAATTTGGTACACGCAGGGCCCGATTTAGAAAATTTGGTATAGTAGGCACAACACGCAGGAAGGCCCCCCCCCTGGTATTTCTTCATCACAAAAACTAATTTTATAACAATAATTGGTACTTACGTATTTGACTGTTGACCGTTTCACAGATGTCATCAAAAAGTTGGAGAAAATCGTGACATCACTTATAACTCTTGGCAAAACAAAATAAAGCAGATGAAAATCAAAAATATAATAGTTAGATAATTAATGTAATTACAAGAATGTGATAGTGGGGGAAACGGTCGACGGACATTTACGTAAATACCAATAATTTATGTAACTACTTAAAACTTTTTTAATTTTTTAGATACTTTTGAAACTTAGGGGCCCTCTAAATTATGGGGGCCCTAGGCCCGTGCCTCACTGGCCTAATGGTAAATCAGGGCGGTACACGTTTGAGGTACAAGGACCAAGTTTGGCGATTTTGCTCGAACACCAAACACAAGATATCTCTGGAAGGTAGAATTCATCAAGATAATACAAGTTCAGTCTACTAGAAACTACTTATGGTAGAGTTCTTCCTTGTAGCGCTCTAAATCTGATTGGTGAGTCGGGGTCAGGTATGGATGTTGGAGATCTCCCTTTTAGTGCTCTAAACCTGTTTGGTGAGACTGGGTAATGCATGATTTAAAAATTTTCCTTGTAGAACTGTTTGGTGAGTCGGAGTCATGTATACATGTTAGATATCTCCTTTTTAGTGCTCCAAACATTTTTGGTGAGTCGGGTGACATGGTCATGTATGGCATTGTAGAAATCCGTTGCATCGTTATATATGATACTAGCCACTACGTTGTCCGCGACAATTCCAAAAAGCACTTTTGCAAACGAACACCACGGGAAACGAATGTCAAATGCGGCCAAATTCGTATTACGAAGAGATCCAATCAGCGCGACGTCACAATCTCTAGCGAAAATATAAAATATATTTAATTAAAAAATATTTTTTTAAAGAAAATCATATTTTTAGGTATTGATCTAATGCAAAGTTTTTCGCATATTTTAAATCCGTTGAAATTTGTACTCTATATTTAACGATCTAGGAGATAGAAAAAAGAAGTACATAACTCCCGTTTCTTAATTTTTTTAGTCTGCAGACATATCGTTCATCCTCAAAATCAAACGAAAGCGAAAAAAATAAATTTAGAATCTGTGATCTTCTATGCTGTTGCCATTGAAAAAAAAAAAATTAAATAATAATAATAATAATTAAATTTATTTAAAAATGTTCTAGATTGAATTTTAAAATTTGTCGCGACCCAAAAGTTGCAAAAAATTTGGACTACCTGTGTGCCAAATCCCATTATTGTACATAGATTCGTCAGGACTTTGATAACGAAAAACATACAGACAAACACTTCCTTTTACAATTACAGAGACTCATATAGTAGTTAATAGCCACTGCTTAGCCAGCACGGCGTTGTCCGGGACAGTTCTTTTCATGGGTTCAGGTGTGACCACTGCTCGCTAAACCCCAGTGATTGCTAAAAATCCCCATTTGGTTTGCGTAGCAGCCAAATGGGGATTTGGAGCCTATAAGAAAACAGCCACCACCAAGAGCTAAGCCGTGACGGCCTCTTCATTGTCAAATACGTCCAAATTCGAATTGCGAAGAGATCCAATCGGCGTGACGTCACAATCTCTTGCGAAAATATAAAAGATTTTAAATTGAAAAATTTTTTACTCTATCTTTAACGATCTAGGTGATAAAACAAAGAACTCAAAACTCCAAATTAAAATTCCTTTCGTCGGCTGAATACACTCTATAACTAAAAAAATCGACGCACCAAGAAGGAGTTGTCCGATGGAGACAAAAATAGGTGGATAGGAAAATTATGTATATAATAGAAAATTATTAAGATTTCAGAGCAATTGAATGATTTATTTCAGAGTTACAGTAACGAGCTCAATAAGGTGTTGACCCGCTTCTAGCCTGGATGCAAGCTGCCACACGGCGTGGCATAGACCGGTAAAGCTCCCGGATGGTCTCCTGCGGTATTTCTTGCCAAATTTACTCCAATTGTCGGACTACGTCATAAACATTCCCTACCGGATGCAGTCGCCTTCACATCATATCCCAGACAGGCTCGATGGGAGAGAGATCTGGTGATCTGTCTGGCCAAGGAAGTGTTTGACAAGCTTGAAGACAGTTCATAGCAACACGTGCTGTATGTGGTCTGGCATTGTCTTGCTGAAAAATAAGCCCAGGGTACTGCGAAAGGAACGGTTGCAAAACAGGTTTCAGAATGTCGTCAACGTACCGCTGTGCAGTAAGTGTACCTCTAATGACGACCCAAGGGGTCCTGCTATCAAGGGAAATGGCACCCCAGACCATAACTCCTTGTTGAAGGCCCGTGTGGCGTGCAATAGTGAAAGCAGGATCGGCACGCTGCCCTGGGTGTCTCCAGACACGTCTTCGATGATCGTCAGGACACAGTTGGAAGCGGGATTCGTCGCTAAAGACTATACGTCCCCAGTCAGCATCATTCCAGTCTGATCAAGCCAAGCACCACTGTAATCTGGATCGACAGTGTGCAGGCGTGAGTGGCAGGTGGCGTAACGGTCGGTACGAGCGTAGATTTCGCTCTCTCAACCGTCTGTGAATGGTCATGGTGGACACTCGTGTGTGGGTCGCACGACTGATGGTTGATAGCGATGAATCAGGCGCTGTGACAGCTGATCGGACAAGCACTCTGTCCTCGCGATCTGTTGTGGCCCTACATCGACCGCTACTATCATGACGCTGAAATCTGCTATTGTCCACCCACTCTTGCCAGCATCTTCTAATCGCCGCATCGCTTCGACTCACATGGCGAGCGATTCTCCGATTTGCCCAACCTGCCTCTTTCAATCCAATGATACGACCTCTTTCAGACTCTGAAAGTTGCTCGTAATGAGCTCGAATCCTGCGGCGAGGCATTTTTTCAGTCGTTGAAAGGCATCCTAAATCGCGATGCAGCAGAAAATTTTAACAACAGTTCAAGAACAACTCCTCATATACATCTGCTGGATGCGCAGTTCCGACGCGCTGGAGATCGCACTATTCATTCATTGGACACCAAATTTTAATCATTTGCATATTTGGTCAGTACATTTTTGCATACGAAATTTCAAAGCAATCGGATGATTCCTTCTTGGTTCGTCGATTTTTTTGTTATAGAGTGTAGTTCCTCTGCAAGATCAAACGGAAACGCAAAACATAAATTTAGAATCTGTGTTCTCTTTGTGCTGTTGCGATTCGCAGGAAAAAAAGTACTATTAAATTCCAATAAATAAGCTTTAAAATGTTTTAGATTGAATTTTAAAACTCGGACTGGATCCTTAAATCGCAAAATAATCGGACTACCTGTGTCCCAAATATCATTATTGTAAGTGCCATAGATTCGTCAGGGCATTGGACAGAGACACAGAAACACTTTCTTTTATAATAGTAGTTATTGTAGTTGTAAATAAATTCACTAAACAGTAGGGAAATCAAATTGAAAAATTGTTAGCTTACTTTTATCTGTAGAAACGCCAAGCAATTTGATAATATTGGGATGAGATATTTCTTTTAGTAGCATGAACTCCATCATTAAGTCATGCTTCTCTTGAGTACCACCAGATTCTAAAAGAAATATATTTTTCTGCATTTATTTTAGTGTAATTCAAAATATGTAGATCATTAACACAAACAGCAAATAGCATCGAAACGAAAGATAAAAATAAAATTCATTTCTAATTCTTAAAATAACAAGTATTTCATTGTTTATAGGTTAAACAAAAATTTTGACAAATATTTACTCGAAGCAACCTGCATAGAAAATAAGAGAAAGAAAATTACTATTATCTTCAATTTCAATACAATAATCTTTTTTTCCTTACTTATTTTGTTGGACTATTCCTTGAATTTCTGATTTGTACGCTTGATGTACGAACACTTTATCGTGACATAGGGGCAAACTTAAATTTGGGAAGTACCGAAGCATAAATTTGGGTAAACTATCAGTTTTTGTCTGGAATATATATGTCATAATAACAGAAATAAAAGTTGTAGGCGTGGCATTAAATGTTTGAAGTGGAATGATTCCAACGGGGTGATTAATGTTGACAGATGGTAATGGAGTGCCAGAAAGTTAAAAACACCTTTAATCCAGAGCTACCGCAGGTGACTAAAAGGCGAATATTTACAAGTACGTTTCAATCTTATAGACGATATACCTTACTAAGCAAAATTAGTAGCTTTACGTCCTAAAAACCACACATTTCAAATTGTTGTAGACTTTTCTTGTTAATTCAACAGAGGCCAACAATTTAAGTCCTCATGGCCTGATATTACGGCGAATTATCAAATTATTGTGGTAAGTCCCACTCAAAGATAAAAGGGTGTAGTTGCTTGACGAGCTACCATGCTTTTTTCCCAAAATGTTGCCAAGTTAACAGTGTTGGAAATTTAGATTTCATATTTTAAAATTAAAATTTATTTTTAAATTAGTCGTTTGATTCAATCCAAATTAATCATCAGAAAATTTTCTTTTTTTCAACAACTTACAAACTGTGAATACGAAAAATATTTTCCACATTGTTAGGAGGTATCTTTTAACCAACGCCATTTCTTGGCGCCAAGCCGTGAAAACCACGAAGGAAAACATCAATATCTGCAGTTGGTATATTGTCATGATAACCATATCAGGTAATTGGTAATTTTTAATTAACGTCGTACTATAGCAACAGAACGGGCTATTGACGACGGTCCGAGATCAATCTCCTAAGGGAAAGATCCGAGGACAACACCTCGTAATTTTGAACCACGGTCAGATGACGAAGCAACACCTGAGCTGCCACCCCACTCTTCAAACTTCCACGCCAACCCAACGTGAGGACTTTCGGCCACGACAGATTTAAGGTGCACCAGCCGCCTCTGCACCATACGCTTACAAAATCCATGCCCGGACCGGATTCGAACCAGGAACCTTCTGATCTAGAGGCTAATACCTTAACCCCTATACCGGTCGGTCGGCAGGTATGAATTTTAATTAACATCCTACTGGAGCACCACAACGGTCTATCGAGGACACCACTTAATTTTGTACCACGGTCAAATGACAAGGCAACACCTGAGCTGGCAGCCAATTGAGGACATTTAAATTTAAATGGCAGAATATAATCAAGAATCTGGGATTTTAGGTTATGAAATACAGACAAGCAAAATTATTACAGAATATTAACGTATTTGTTTATTTTTAAACCAGTACAATTAGAGTGCCAATATTTAGTTTGAAAAAACTAAATTTTTAAATAGGTGAGTTACTTATCGATTAATAAAATATTTGTCTTAATTGTACTTTTGTTAAAAAGCTCTATTCGATCATTACACATCGGATGCATACATTATGTAATTCAATTCTATTTTTGTTTAAAAACATTCCCATAATGCTCAATCCTTGAAGTTAATATTAATTTTTGAAATTATTTACCTAACAGTTCTTGTAAAAGCTCTCGTTTTGTAAATAAATAATAACAATCAAACTCACGTTCTATATTTTCATGATTCGAAAAACATTTCTATTTAAGATTTTCCTCCCAAACTATGAAGCTTAAATTTAATAAAAGAAAAGGAAATATGAAGGTCCAGAAGTTCCGCTGATTCACGTATAGTAAACAGAAAGAAACACTAAATCCAATTAAAGGAAGTGCAGGTCTCAAAACAGATTTCAATGAGCACATAAATATTATTTGAAAGAACTTGAAAGAAAAATAAATTAAAGTCATTTAAAAGAATTTGTTCGCATAGGATTTTGGGGAACAGTTTTGAAAGCATTTGTAACATTTTATGCTTGGTTTGAATTTTAGAAATTTTTAAAACGTAAGCGGAGATTTTGCCGTTGATTTTAATTATTGTGTGTGTATTTGGAACAATTCAAGCATAAAAACTTTATATGTATTTTTCATTACGTATGAAAACCATGATCGCAAACTTTACATTTCTATTTAAATTTTAAAAATTCGTTTTCAAACAACTTGGCAGATGGGTATTTTAATTGACGCTGCACTTAAAGAAAACTACTGGCTAATGGTGACGGTTTGGGATCAAATTCGAAGGGAAAGAACACCACGTAATTGAATCGTCCACATCGAGCAAACCTCGTTGACGAATTCCTTGAACAAAAAAGCCATTGCGAGAATGCCGTGGCCAGTGAAATCTCCTTATATTTAACATCGATGTATTGGAGTCGATGTTTTTGTAACATCGATGTTTCTACTTGTCGATGTTTTTACGTTGTCGATGTTTTATATTTAAATGAAAAAAGTACCGTTATAAAAATTTAAAAAATAACCATGAAGCATAATTCTTATAATCAGCAAATTAAACATACTTTTATACCAAAGTGGCCAAGGTTGAAGGGTCTAAAAAGTAGGGATGCGACATCGATGTCGATGTTTCCATAACATTGATGTTTTATAAAAAACATTGATGTATTGGATCTGATGTCCCATTACTAGTAGCTAAACCAGTTTTAATAAATGTTGGAAAGAGTTTAAACACACTGAATTTTAAAAACAGCTATGTTTTTGGGGCGATGTATTATCAACATCGATGTTTTAATTTCGAACATCGATGTTTTGCTGTCGATGTCGCATCAATAGTTGCTAAACCAGTAGAAGAAATGGGGAAAAAAGTAAAATACACTGAATTTTAAAAACATCGATAGTTTGGGGGCGGTGCATTATCAACTTCGATGTTTTAATTTTGAACATCGATGTTTTGCTGTTGATGTAGCATCACTAGTTGCTAAACCTGTTTTAAGAAATGAAAAAAAAAATTTTTTAATACACTGAATTTTAAAAACATCGATGTTTTTGGGGCGATGTATTATCAACATCGATGTTTTAATTTTGAACATCGACGTTTCAAAACATCGATGTTTTAATTTTGAACATCGACGTTTCAAAACATCGATGTTTTGCTATCGATGTAGCATCCCTAATCGGAACCCGATAGAGAACTTATGGGACTACCTTGGAAAAGCAGTTGCACGGAGACATGGAGACATCCGCTTCCTAGAGATATAAATACCCTGAAGACGGAAAGGTTTCACCCAGTACTTATAGTCCCAGTACTTAAACAACCAGTAATTATAGCACATGAGTGTATAAAGAAAGGTTTCGAGGAGGTTATGATTTAGTAGAGAAATTGCTGTTCCTAGTAGAGTCGTCTTGGTCCTAGTGACCGCGATTGCCCAGTTGAAAGAGTAACGGATAAGAAAACGTTTCGAGTTCTAAACTTGGTCAAACCAAAGACTTCCGTGTACACCGGGGGCTGGTGCACGTTATATTTGCCATGGCCTCAAATGCCTTCAGGTTTGCGAGGTGTGGATGTTGAAAGAGTGGGGTACCAGCACAGGTGTTGAACTCGTCGTGATTCAAAATTACGAGGTGTTGTCCTCGGTTCATTCTCTTCGGGTTTGATCCCGGACCGTAACCCATAGCCCGTTGAGTTGCTCTAGTGCGACGTCAATCAAAGTATCCCAATCTACTTGACGTTGCATATCGTAGTAGTCACCCTTGAGCCAACGAAACCATGAATATCAGGTCCTAGCCACCTGCGTTCTCACGTTGGGTTGGTGTGGAAGTTTGGAGAGTGGTGTGCCAGCTCAGGTATATTGCTTCGTCATCTGACCGTGGTTCAAAATTACGTAGCGTTGTCCTCGAATCTTTCCCTTGAGGGATGGATCCCGGACCGTCATCACTAGCCCGTTGTGTTGCTCTAGTACGACGTTAATTCAGAATTACCAACTACCGAGCCACCTGCAATTCCAAAATCTATCGGTCGAGTGTTAATTTCAAAATGAGCTTGACTATGCTTTGAAATTGAAATCGGGTAATCTTGAACCAAAATAAGTGCTTACCTTTAATCATCTTTACAGCTACCGTCGAGTATCCTTTGATGCCACCAATATTCAAGGCTGTAGCTTTCAGAACCCTCCCGAATGCACCCTCACCCAAAAGGGACTGGAACTGCAGTCGGTTTCTCGGGAACTCCCATTTCGTGTCAGCCTGCAACAAGTGATTCACTCATGCAAATTCACTTTTAATATGTATGTAGCCTTTCATATTAAGCAGTCTGTTATTTAAATTAGGCCACTCTGGCTGGCTCTATTAGATTATGAAGCGCGTCCATGTACAAATCAGTGGTCAAGGGGAATAACTGGATGAATCGAAATTTCGCGAAATGAGATAAGTGCGTCTAATGGAGGATTTGTCTCGCTACCTTGTGAAGAAGTGATGTGCACGAGAACAGAGTAACAAAGAATGCAGTCAAAATAAATTATTACAAAAGCTCAATTTAAAAGAGAAGGGAAATATTTTAAAACATGCTCCTGAAAAGTAGTTTTTAGACTCATCCAGTTATTCCACTTGATCACAGAAATAATTTTGCACAGTCGAGGAAAAAGAACGAACCACCTCCATTATTTCGAGAACTGTTCATACTGGAGCATAATAAAAGATATCATTCAATACAGAATAACGTCCTCTACAAATTCAAATCCAAAAAATTTATAATGGAAGACCTTCATATCAAATTTTGCACAAATAACAAACTTTCGAATTGGAAACGCCATATTTTGATAACATAATCAGATTCTGCATCGTTAAATTAGTCTAAATATGAAATTCATGTGACTTTACTATCTTTATATCCGGAGAGGTTCCTATTAAATTTGGAGATGCTAAATTTGGTGTGAAATTAATGGATCTCTACATAGAAAGTCGCTATTTGTACATCAAGATTAATTGCAGTTATCGCTACCCGAATATCAAATTTGAACCCTATTTTTACGTGCTTTTCAATGATCTGAGACTTATTATATTTACTTACTATTAGCAGTACCGGCACGGCGTTGCCCGTAACAAAGTTATGCTTTTAAAAAGTCAAAATTTCCGACAAAATCAAAATAAACAGTAATAAACAAAAAATTGCATAAATGATAAAAGTTAAATTTCGCTAAACTTTCAAAAAGTCTTAAAGCTAGAGAAAAAAGCACGAGAATAAAATTGCCGAAATGATACAAAATTCAAAAAACAGTTATGCTTTTAAAAAGTTTTAACGCTAAACCTCACTGATTCCGTCGAACAACGTAAATCAAAACCAAATTAAACAGTAATGGCTATGCTTTTAAAAAAAGCAAGGAAACAATACAACCTGAAAAGAACGACTATACTTGACCATGATTCAAATGAAACAGAATGTTAATTCTTACAATTTATAACCATTATGAAAAGGGGGGAAAATAAAAGAACCAATGAAATCAAAGGATAATTCCAATTTTTTTCACTCCAGTAGCTGTCAGTGACGTTATTGGAAACTTGGCACTCGTCCAAATGAAGAAACGGTACAGAAAAATGCTCTTCTTACTCACTGTCAAAGGAAACAATCGAGATCAGCTTGAGTGTGTGGTATCGAAGTGGTGGTATATGAAGTATCGAATATCAAGAAGATCGTTGAACACGGACGCTTTATCAAGCTCCGTTTCAACCTTTCTAAGGTAAAGACTTAACCATCTTTCATGGAAAGGGAGCTAGCTATAAGTGAGACCCCGATCTAATCTTTTGTGAGGATCAAACGGTTGAAGCGGTGAAGGAGATGAAATACTTAGGGCGTGCTCTGGAACAAAACCCTGAATTTCACCAGTCACTTTCATCAGCTTCGTGCAAAAACCATTGTTGGGTATGGCTCGTAGAAGAGTGGCAGCAAAAATGTATGCGTGCCGGACCTGGTTACTTAAGAGAATATACCTATTATTGAACCCTCAGTAATCGCTATTGGAGCTTGGGGTAATAGGGTGGGTCGGAAAACACTTTTTTTCGAAATCGCTATTCTAATAGTGCGGAAAGGGTTCTGTCTGGGTTCAATATACAAGGTGTAATTTTTTTTTTGATTAGATAATATCATCTGCTCCCACGTCGCATTTGGATTTGGAAAATTAAGGAAAAAATTGGCAATTTTTACTCGGCGTAGGAAATATAATTATTTTTTAATCTTGCTATTCTAATAGTGAATAAGAAATGCCCACTAGGTTAAATAAGAAAGGTATAAAACATTTTTTCGTTCGAATAATGTCTTCGGTTTCCGTATCGGGAAGGTTGTCTCAAACCTATTCTCTCTCTCGGTGTGACTATTTGTACTTTAAAGATCCCAATAATTTCTAATGCATTCAATAATATCATTCCAGTAACCTCCAAACTAATTTGGACAGTGGTAGCCCGATTGAAAAACCAACGGATCAGCAATAGGGTTGGCCGAAAAACACTTTTTTACGAAATCGCTATTCTAATAGTGCGGAAAGGGTTCTCTCTGGGTTCAATAAACACGGTATAAAATATTTTTTTGATTGGATAATATCTTCTGCCCCCGCATCGCACTTGAATTTTGGAAATTTGGGTAAAAATTGGCAATTTTTACTCGGCGAAGGAAAGATAATTATTTTCAATATTGCTATTCTAATAGTGCGGAAGAGGTGCCCACTGTGTTCAATAAGAAAGGCGTAAAATATTTTTTCGATCGAATAATATCTTCTGTTAGCGCATCGCAATTGAAAGTTTGCAGTTTTTGAAGAAAATTGCACTTTTTTATGTGTTATAGAAGTAAATCAAACACGAATTATAGATGGGTACAAGTACTGTTTATTGCTGTATTGTATTTTGCATTTGATTATATTCCCTGAAAATTATTAAATAATAGCTGAGTCGTAATATCTTAATGTAATATTTGTTAAGAATATTGTAACCTTAGAATGTTATGACATGTCAATACCAAAAGTTTACTTACACTTAAACAGCAGGAAGAGGCTTGAAATCAGCCTTATGGTCAAATTCAGGCATAATTGATCGGGAAAAGAATGTGAATCTAATGAGCCCGTCTCTACTTTGAAACCTATAAACCTTAGCGGATGCTTCTGTCACTAACTTGATGTAACGTTCAACTGCCAGTGTGTGACATGAACAAAGTCCCATTCTGGATATTTCTAATCACGCACAATGGAACTTAATACGGCAGTGGATATATCACGGAGGATTGGGGAGAAATAATAGTAATTGGTGACCAGTCAATCAATTCCGTATAGTCAGCAACTTCAAAATTCAGTTTTGGTGGGAGAAATACAAGTGACTGACTTTACATTGAAAGATGATTCTCTAGACTTAATTAAAGGTCGTGCAGCAAGTTCTCTGATGTGCGGTCTTTCATCCTTCTGAACATACACAGCAAGATATTCTCAGGATGAGCAAAAAACGAATTTCTACAAATTACTCCATCAACGACGTCCTTGAGGTCTTGAGATATATACCTGGATCTATAAACGGTATTACACACATGCTTAGCTCAATCTTTAAGCGAGTGTTTAGACTTTATATTAAATCAGTTTGGAGTGTAAACTTTCAGAACAAACTCAGCGTTTGGTTTCAACTTCAAAAAAAGATCTGGATAACTAACATATAGTCTTAGAACTCTGTTCGCTGTTATTAGCCAGCGTGAATGTGATAATGGACCAGGACTGCGTATAGCCAATTCATCAGAACAATTACCCATTCGCACTGCTTGGTATATTTCTAGAAAGTACATTTGATCCATGCTTAAGTCACGTCTAGCAATTTTTGGTAACTCGCCGTCAATAATTTTCCAACTTTTCAAACAAATGCCTCATTGTTAGTTCATTAAAATGCAGGAGACATATTACCCACTGCAGAAGTTTACCGTTTCAATTCCAAACACCGAATTACACCGAATTTCCATCCGTTATTACATATGTGCAGTCACATCCAATTGCCAGAAGCTGAGAAAGATTTCGTGTTATCCCTTCAAAATATCCGATAATAGTCGCGGAAATTTGTTTTGCGGTGCCAAATGATGGACTCAAATGTGTAATGTAACGTGAAATCGATTCTTCAATAAAAGAAAAATGCTCCTCTTTTGCTTTTCTCGTGTATCTTTTAGTATCGACTCCCTCCTCTATCAATGTAGAATTTTTACGACCATCGAAATACAGCCCTTTCAACGGTGCCTGAGCTTCACTTTAAAGCTTGAAATTTTAAATCCTTTCTAACTTTAGCCTTTACCCTTCGCAGCTTGTTTTTGTCAACCACCAAATTCGAGTGGTCGCTAGTTATGAGAACGACATCGTGAAGAACACTTGAATCAATTGCAGCCACAGCCCGGACCGAGACTCCAAACCTGTCGGCAACCCCAGCAGTTGAAGGGAGGCCAAGTAGCATTTGTGATGACTTAGATATAAACGGAGTTAATTCTTTGTACTTAGGATCAGTAAGAGCGATTAAACGGTTCGATGTCGATTTATTTGTTAATGTCCAGATATAAATCAAATTCAGATATATCTGTGGAGGAATATGAATTGTGAACACCCCTCCAAACCTTTCACTTCCTATCACATACAGACAGCATGAAAAGTCAAGAAAAAATGCACTTTTCTTCAAAAATTTCAATATTTCAATTGCGATCCGGAAACAGAAGATATAATTCGATGCAAAAAAATATTTTACACTTTTCTTATTGAACCCAGAGGTTCCAAACTATTAGCATACCAAATTTGAAAAATAATTGTATTTCTCACGCCGAGGAAAAATTGCCAATTTTTACCCAAATTTCCAAACACCAAGTGCAATGCGGGGGCTGAAGATATTATACAATCACAAAAATATTTTACACCGTGTTTATTGAACCCAGATAGAACACTTTCCGCACTATTAGAATATCAATTTCGAAAAAAAAAGTGTTTTTCGGACCACCCTATTAGGGTAATCGTCTCGAAGCAAAAATGTGAAGAGACCAACTCGAACGCATCCAGCGTGCAGCTCTTCTCCAAATGACTAGATGCTTTCGCAGTACATCCACTAGGGCATGCAGATCTTGTCCGGAACGTGGCCACTCGACCTGAAAGCTAAGCTACGCTATTCCCAATTTCTTCTCACTAAGATCAACTCTGAGGTAACCGTTAATGGCGAAACCTTCTATCCTCTTCAGTTTGAACAAAAAGTTTCTGTCTGGAATGTTCACACCGCTGATCGCATTACATTTCCCTATGACAGCAAGTTGCCATATTAGAAATATTATTTTGGAGGATATCCATAAAAGTCTAAGAAATTGATTTAACACAAGAAGCACCAATTTTTCTGTACTCATATCTTTGAAACTGTAAGATTTAATGACATGAAATTTGGTATCTGAAATTAAATTCTGATATCGATTCCAAATTGTGTGTCGAAATAGGGGTTCCTATTGGAAATAATGAATTTGGTGCTGAATTTAATATGAAGACAGCCCCTTATGCAAATTTTATGCAGTTTAATATATAGAAGAAGTTAGTTCCCGCAAAACGCCACCTTTGAATCTTCTCTACTATTAAAAATGCTCTCATAAAGAGGGAGTGTTTATTTTCCCCCGTGACTGTTGGAGTTTAAAATGAGCTAATGGACAATTTTGATTTATTTTGAGTTGTCCACAAAAATAATTTCAATGAATGAAAGTTATAATAGAAAAAAGTCCACACTCTTTATAGATTATGAATGAATAAAAAATTTTGAAAGCATTTATATAGGCTACAGAACTGGAAAAATAAAATTCACTAAATCAACTGCAACCATAAACTAACAAAACAGACATTGGCTCTTTTTTTGTCAAGATACAGCATTTTACGTAATGCAGTAGTATTGTAGGTATTTCTGTTCTTAGGTGTTCATGGATCTACGAATGAAACTAACAGAGCATGTGGGCGAGGTATTTACTTTTTAATAAATTAGAGAGCACATGGGCGTAGTCGCTGTCGTACGATATCCTAAGGGTAAGTCGCGTGTGAATTGTATTGGTTCTCCAACTTGTCAGCTTCGGAAAATTATATGGTGAGTTGTCTATATTTCTTCAAAGTCTGTGTGTGTGTGTGTGTGTGTGTAATGAACTGGTAGATAAACATTACCTCACCCTACTACTTTCAAATCCAGGTGCAAAGATACTTACCTTAACGGGACGACATTTCAATTCCAATCATAAGGGACAAGCAGCTCATAGACACCGATCATTGACTTTATTTCTTCAGAACATCAATCGAATCGAACAAGACCCTATTTTAAATTTCCGAACCTTGAAAATCCTTAAGGAAACAAGAGTTTTATCATAATTGGTAGGCTCAACAAGTCTCGGGTCTATTCATTTGAGGAATAAGCCGTAGATAAGTTCAGTACGACTTAAATTTCATTGGTTCTCCTTATAATCACATTATTTTATGCAAATTGTGTTGTTGTTATTGTTGTTGTTCCTCCCCCCCCCAAGTCCTGCTAGTCGCCTCATCGTGGCGAGGACGTGTCAATGGGCGGAATGGGTGAAGTGCGTAGGGAGCCTGGCTCCTGGTAGCGACACCCTAGGCTACCCCTTCCAATATGCCCAGCTAAGTCTAGCAGGCGAAGTTGCGGTGAAAAGTCAGACTTCTACCTCAGGTGCTCTACGTCCTTTTGGCCCGCAGAAGCTGCAAGACTTCCCCCTTCATCATGAGTCATACAAATTGTACAAAAAAATAATATTTTAATTCATAATTTTTTTTACAGTACTTTATGGATAGTATGATTCATCAAGCTCTAATTGGAGAGAACTCAAGACAGTCTCTCGATTACTCCCAGGAACCATGGGAGGTGCTGCCATATCGCACCCACTGTGAACTGCGTGGGTCACATGCCTTCAGGAAAGACTTAGGTGGAGGATAGAGTGCATTTGCTTGTTGTCTTGGAGATACCAAGAATCTTCAAGCAGTCAACCTGACATCGGCACATACCGAGACTCAGAACTCGCAACCAAGCACTTCTTCAGTCTAAGAATTTCTTAAGAGCATCGCTTTAGTTCTCCTGGTGGTTGACTTAACTAGGTATCGGATCATTAGAAAAATTTTATAGATCTTGATTTCGTCATCGTAAAAAATTGGTAATATGTTGATGACGAACTATATCGTAATAAGCAAAATTAATCAGATTTTGATGGATGATATATTTTGTCATACTACTAGGAGGATTAAGTGAAGTACGCTGTTTGAGGTTGATTCGTGATATATACATGCATTACCAAATACATACAAGCATCCAAATACACTACCCTACAATAATGGACCGGACGCCAGCGGATATCCATAAAATCCGACTACTTGTTTGAGTTGTTTTTCGTGGTATGGCCAGAGACCTTTGCATGTTGTTCCTGGTCAATTGAACGCCGATGCCAACAAGGACATTTTGGACAATCTGGTCCTTCCTACGCTCTGGCAATTTTAACCCTTCTTTGCATAAGGTGGAAATTTCCATCATAACATTGAAAGCCCAAAAATTATATAAAAGAACAAGTTCACTTTAAGTTGATCGTGTCTTGATACCTTTTTAATGTCCATTGTATAAAAAAAAACATAGCTGTCAAAGATAAGCAAGTGTCACTATCAGTAAAACGAGCTTGAAGTTGTCATTCCGCTGTTTGTTGTAGTTGCAATAAACGTATGATTTCGTTTTTAGTTTTGTTTTATTATATTTGAGTTTCTATTGTGCTAAAAAAGTGAAAATGAGTGGAAGAAAGGTTTGTAACATGTGTTTCTGTTATTTTTAGAGCAATTTCTGAAAAAGTTTGCGTTTAATTAAAAAAATACCACATTTTTTGCTAAATTTATACTGTAAATAAATACTAAGATTTTTTTAACCATTTTTCCTTTAATTTTGAACATGAATTATATCACCTTGATTTATTTCACCAATAAAGAAAAAATCATGCAAAGAAGGGTTAAAGAATGGGCAAATGTTCTTCAGGAAAAAAACGCTCCGTGTCATGGTGCAGCCTATGTCAACAGTGGTATCAATATATGGATGTGAAACGTCTTCCCTGGCCTGCTCAGAGTCCCGACCTAAGCCCCATAGAACATGTGTGGGACGCGTTAGAGCGACACTTACAGACCAGGGAACCACGTCCGAAATCTACAGCTGAGCTGGCGACATTCTTGCAGCAGCAAATACCGGTAGATGTGTATCAAACCTTGTTGAAAGTATGCCCAGAAGGGTTGCTAGTGTCATTGCTGCACGTAGGGGGACCATCCCCGATTAAAGCATGTATTTTTTCCCCTTATACCATCGCAACTTGCTGTCCGGTCCATTATTGTAGGGTAGTGTATGTGTACACATATTGCATTTTCCCCATCGATCTCGTCTACACTTATTAACTCAAATAAATATCAAGAAGACGGAAATAGGAAAGAAACAGATCCCCAAGGAATTGAGAAAAATAGCAAACATTAGAGATATATTATATCCATTGAAACCAATATAAAGCAACCTTAAAGATCCGGAAATTCAGAATTTTATGTCTTTCAACTACCATTGTATGAGCTCTTAAACAAGTAAATCAATACGGCTTGACAGGAAGGATGAAACCATCCTTCAGGGCATGTAATATATCTCTATACGAATCCTTCAGAGATGCTTCACATTTCTTAGAGAGATTACATATTTTATTAAAAATGGAAATTTATCGGTTTTCTCTGAAGGTAGATTATTTATTTTATGTTGTGCCTGGAGCTAAGATTAAATATAGTATGAATTGATACAGATACAGTCGGTCAATAAAGTATCTCCGTATTTTGTCTATTCCTGGAATCGAACAAATTAAGTGTTATTAGTCTTGGAATAACGTCCACTACAAATAAATATTGATTTCATCTGCAAGTCCGTCATTTACAGGTTCGTTTCACAAAGGTCCGTCTTTGTACTTATTCCGAAATTACTTCTAGTATTTCAAGAGCATTTTTTCAACCACTTTTAGTCCCTCTGACGACGTATCACGCCATAAATAAAACTGACATTTCGTCATTGGGGAAAAAACTAGTCTCAATCTTGATCTTGTCCTAAAAATATCGGCAATATCTTGATTACTTTTTGGTGTCGTCGCAATTTATCGCAAAATTGGTCGAATCTTGATGGACGAGGTTTCCCATCCAAACCACGCATGCAATTGCCCGTAAATATAGTTAGCTATGCAGTTGAATGAAAGTCGCACTGGAACAACATACCAAAGACCAGAAACGTGAGATGGACATACACTGAGCTTTTGCTATTGAAAGGAGCGTCAAAACGTTTAACTAACATGTCCACTATTAGTCACAAGACTGCTCTATGAAAAATTGAATTAGTTTGCCGATTTTTTATCTTATTGCCTCATTTGGCGATATAACATCTAATGACAGAGCAGATTTTAGAATGTGTATTTCAAGAGTTAAAATGTCAGAAACGCTGTACCGACGATAAATCAGATGATGAAGGAATGGATGGGCGTCTTCTCTCATCCTTTGACCAATCAGGTAATGAATGTTCGGTTCCACCCGGGGTTGTCTAAGCGTCAAGTTACTACTAGGTTTGGTCACATGATTATGTAATACATAAAATTTAGCACATAAAAAAGTTATCATTGCTCAATCTACTTACACAATTTGTTTTTGGATCAATCCTGAAGGGAACACCGGGGAAACCACCTCGTGATTTTGAACCACGGTCAGATGACGAGATTAACACCTGTGCTGTCTCCAAACTTTAAAAATTTCCCAATTTAGTATGAAGACGGCCCTTTAGATAAATTTTAATTATTGATATTTGTGGAAAACATTCATCCCTATCAAGTATTAACTAGTACCTAAACGAAAATCTGCTGAACGTACAATTTATGTATTTTCAAAATCTAAGTGTAAATATTTATTAAATCGAAGATGTTTACACCAGATTATTCACTTTTTTATGTATTCAAATATGTGTGAATGATTTAGGTACGAAGTTAAACCAGATAAACATTGCGAATGACGTTTAAACACGGAGCTCAAAACAGACTGGAGGTTGAACTTCCAATTATACGTTAATACATTTTAATAATACATTCGATTTTCGTACAATGTTCTAGATGTTGTTCGTATTTGAATAGCTGTGGGGGATTTACTTGTCGATATAGCAGGTAAAGTGAATATAGTACCGCGTAAAGTTTGAAATGTGAAATATATTTTTTAACTCAATCCGATATGATGAACAAAGGGGACAAAAGTGAACAACCGAAAAAAAGTGGACAAAAAATATCCGACTTAAAAAAGAGAGTGAAAAAAATCCGAGCGGAAAGAGAGGACATGTTTACTTTTAAAGAGATGTTCTGGCAACCTTATCTAGGACCAACTCGGTTTGGTATGTGAGATTATCATAAAAACACATCTTCACAAAATCAAAACCATATCATTTTACAAAAATACTTGATATGGTACCTGTGCCATTAAACACCAAAACGAACAACTTATTAGCGTCCCCTCCCCAAACAAGTCAAAATGATGCAATTTTGAATAAAAGACTGAAAATTTATATATATATATATACAGGGTGTTTCATTGAACCGTTTCAGAACTTCTAAGAGGGGTAGGGTACATCCTGACGAACCAAAATCATATACCAATGGGCAGTCAGAAATGCTTTCCTGAAGCGGTAGATGGCGTTGTGCGAAAATCCCGAGCTTTCGTGTATGGAATCTTCATTTCGCACAAGAACGCCAAGTTAGTAGGATGGATGATTACACGATCGCAGAGTTAGCCGATATGCATTTGGCGTACGGGGCTGCAAATTGTAGTGGGCCAGCCACACAGCGTTTATACGCGGAACGATATCCGACGAGGCGTATCCCCAGTCATAATTTCTTTGCAAGACTGCACCAAAGGTTAGCTGAGACAGGTTAATTAGAAAGAGCCGACAGGGACAGGGTAAGAACAGCACGGACTGCAGACGTCGAACAGAATGTGCTGCAGCATGTACAGGGGAATCCAAGAACGAGTACACAAAGTGTAGCAAACGCAGTTGGGGTTTCCCATTGCAGCGTCTGGAGGATTCTCCGAGAAGAAGACATGCATCCGTTTCACGTGCAGCGTGTCCAGACACAGCAACCGGAGGATTATGCACCTCATATTGCTTTCGCACAGTGGTACCTTGGAAAAGGTGCTACAAATCCCCTTTTTCCTGCTGAAGTGTTGTTTTCCGATGAAGCATCCTTCACAAGGGAAGGAATTTTCAACACGCATAACGACCATATCTGGGCGGTCGAGAACCCGCATGCAATACGACGCCGTGCAGCACAGATTCGATTTTCGGTCAATGTATGGGCCGGTATTATGGGAGATCACCTCATCGGACCTTACCTGTTACCGTCTCGTCTAACCGGACCTAACTACTTGCTCTTTCTGCAGCAAGTATTGCCACAACTTTTGAGAGATGAACAGATTTCTGCATCGACGCAACAGACAATCTGGTTCCAACACGATGGAGCCCCTGCCCATTATAGCGGAGATGTTCCTAACTACCTGGATGTCACATTTGGTCAGCAGTGGATCGGACGTGGTGGTCCCGTGCGTTGGCCTGCTTGGTCACCCGACCTATCATGTCTTGATTTTTATTTCTGGGGTCATCTGAAATCGCTAGTTTATGACACCCCTGTTGACAATGTTGAGGAGCTGGTTGCAAGAATTGCAGTAGCTGCCGGAGAAATTGTAGATATGCCTGGAGTATTCCAGAATGTTCAGATGTCCATGCGTCGGAGATATGAGGCGTGCATTGTAGCCCGTGGAAGAAACATCGAACACTTACTTTAATCCATGTACCTTTTGCTTCTTTTCATGTATTATTAAAACGATTTATCACTTATGGTCTCTTTTCTTTACGGTGCTTCTGTGTACAACACCGCTTCAGGAAAGCATTTCCGACCCCACATTGCTATATGATTTCGAGTTGTCAGGATGTACCCTACCCCTCTTAGAAGTTCTGAAACGGTTCACTGAAACACCCTGTATATATATATATATATATATATATATATATATCAGGCCTCGAAATAGATTTAATACAGGTGCACTGCGTTCACCTGAGTTTTTAAATTAGGTACACTGCGTGCACTTAGTGGTAAAAATTAGGTGCACAATTATATTTTCATGTGCACAGTGCACCTGTGCACCCGGGTATTTCGAGCCCTGATATATATATATATATATATATATATATATATATATATATATATATATATAATATTCATTATATTTCCAATTATGAATTAACTTTTTGAATAGGGTTGAAATATAGGCCATAAATAAAACTGAACAGCCGTTCTACCAGGAGAAAGAATTTAGACTGCAGCTAGTACAGAAATAGTACCTTGAAAGATATAAGGATCGTGCCAATAATAAATGGCGCCACTTATATCTATAGCCGTAGTCAAAATGTTAATGAACTAATAATAATTATAAAATATTGCTTTGAAGCAAAAATTAGGTAGTATTCACTTTGGTTGGGTAATTCAATGATATTATTACTTTGAGCCGCTAATTATTTTGCAGCTATTATTGATGTAAGAAAAATACTGAAAAGTGCTTTAGTCTTTCATTTAAAATTAGAAGCTCTAAATTTAGATCTCTCTTTCAGCATCATTTTGATATAACCAACGCTGATATATGTTATATGGATTCTAGTTATTTTGATGCAGACAGATAGTCTATGTAATAAAGTACAGGGGTTTCCCTTAATAAAATATAATTAAAAAACTTTAATATGAACTTTAATTATGAAACTTTAATTGAATACAAACCCTAATTAAGAAACGCATTTTATTTGCAGTAGGCATCATATTCCAAGTAAAATTACTTTTGGATTGACTGTATAGTAAAAAAGAGTTGTTCGATCAGCTGTACCTTTCACTGATGGAGTGGTTATAAATATACACTAATCTGTAGTTTATATGAAAATTGTATTGTATATATAGTGTTTATTAAGTTATTTAAGTTTTTACGCACCTCTCAAATTCAATAGTACTGAAAAGAGAATTATTATACAATAATGAACAGCATATTTAGAATTTAATGATATCATGTTTTTTACTAAACTTGTGTTATCAAATAAACGAAAAAAATAGCATCAAAGCATTCTTTTTAATCCTCCTGGTGGTTGCCTCAACTAGGTATCTTGTTATAAGCAAAACTGACCAGTCCTTGTTGGACGATATATCTTGTTCATCTGGCTTTCATGGTCTCTGCTCTACTATTATAAAAAAGGAACTGTTAATCTGTTTTTCGTTATCACAGTAGGGATGCGACATCGACAGCAAAACATCGATGTTCAAAATTAAAACATCGATGTTGATAACACATCGCCCCAAAACCATCGTTGTTTTTAAACATCGATGTTTTTTGTTTGATGTTTTTACCTTCCCGACATAAGGCAGACATTCAAGAATTTCTTAATTGGAGATCATAAAACTCTTTTCAAGTGATATATAACTAACCCTAGAAGTACTATTACAGCACTCCTTTTGACATTACGTTCATAAAGTTCGGATCATAAAGTTCTGGGCACTTGGCATAAACCCTCTTCATCTGACGTTACACTGACACTACGATCTCATGAATCTTAAGCCTGTACCGTCATGTAAGAATTTGACGGACAGCTGGTTTAAAGTTAAACTATTTATTTATATAAATTAAATATTTACAAGAAAATTTAAAAAGATAATTATGGGCACAGCCATCGACAACCGAAACCTGCCTGAAGCCAAAGTAACAAAAAGGCAAACAGAGACGTCTGTCTCTCGTCGAATCTCGAGTCCGAATCCTCTAAAATCCATCTTCGCTACGCTCAACAGAACCGCAGCTGCCAACGAGAGGGGGTGAATTCCGAGCCCTCTAGAGATGTTTATGTCCTCTCCAGAACAGAAACACCCCCACACAGATGAGAAAACCGTCTGTCATGCCGACTTGAGTCCCCCACCGCAAAACTTGATCCCAGACATGGGATTAGGGAACCGACGGAAACTCCAGCTGTGTATGGATCAAATGGAACGCCGATGAGCCGCACGTGCAAAGTCTGAAGTTGTTTTTGCATTTCGAAACATTCCAGCGTCCACGTGTTAGGAAAAAGGGTCGGCTAGTACCATATGGTACAAGCCCCTTGAGAACACTCAAAATTTCAGGGACAGGTGGTTTTCAGCTGAAAGGGAGCTGGATGGCTGGAATATACCAGAGACAAATGAGACCTGAGAGAGCGAAAACGCGCTCGCTAACCTCTGCCAAAACCCTTCTTGTCCCAAAATATCTGTAATATTGCTGTAGATTTCTGTTAGCTGTAGGATGGTGAAACCCAAAGATCTTGTTCTTTACGCTACCATTTCTGTCATCACACCATTTCATCCGGTACTCTGACCAGTGAAGGTTTTCAGATGCTTTTGGGGTGCCTGTATTTATTAAATCGCTATAGTTTTTCACCAAACCCAATTTTTTCAAATAATGTAAAGTAGTGAATTCCTTCCAATCATGACTGGTATTTAAACTTCCGGTCTATTCTAGTTACACAAAGAAGAGAGAGAGACTCAAACGGTTTGATCATGATTTTGCGAAGTAGGTAAGTTAAGAGAGCAGAAAATTCTACTAAATGGTCAGAAATATTTCCCGGTTTGTCCTAAGTACAAGGGAAACACGACTCACATTATGCTGTATTCTGGAATGTGCCCGTCAGACTTATTCTAGCATCCTGATAACTCAAGCCTTCAAGTGGTTTCGACGAGATATCTCGTCTATCAAAATCTGACCTATTTCACTCACGACGAGATACTTCTACCGCCAAGATCTGATCGTTTTGCTTACGAACTGATATCTCATCGGGTCAATACTGCCCTATTACTGCAAGTAGATAAACACGGCGTCCCTTGCTTGGATATGGTTGTAGTTTTGAATAATATTTTGACATCAGACTACGGTCACAACAGAGCAGTTTTCGATGCGAAGATAAAAAAAGGGGTATTGTACTCTAAAACACACAACAACAAAAAATCGGTGCACCAAGAAGATGCGGAATTACAGTGTTGTCAGGTTCGATCAATTTGGAACTGCACTGACTTGGGACGTATAGTTCTTAGTGATGAGTTCCGTTTCCAACTGTGTCCTGACGACAACCGCAGACGGGTCAGGAGACGTCCAGGGCAGCGTGGGGATCCTATCCTTACAATCGCACGCTGCACATTCATATAACAGGGCGTTATGGTCTGGGGGGACATCTCCTTTGGTAGTCATTTCTGGCACACTTAAAGCACAGCGGTACTTAAATAACATTCCACGATCGGATGAGTAACCGTTCCTTTTGCGACATTCCGTACTTACTTTTCAACAAGGATGATACCCAGTCACACATGTTGCTATGAATTGTCTTCAAGCCTTCCCAACGCTTTCTTGGCCATCTAGGTCTCCTGATCTCTCTCCCATAGAGAAAATTGAAACGTTATGGGATGAAGATCGCTACCATCCCGGAATGTTGACCATTTAACCCGACAGCTGGAGACAATTTGGCAAGAAATTCCGTAGGACATCATTCGGGAACTTTTTCAGTCTATGCCACGCAGGGTGACGCATACATCCAGGTCAGTTTTGGACCAACGCCTTGTTGACTTCCTACCTTTGTAACGGTCAAACTCTGGAATAAATAATTTAACTGTTCTGAAATTTTAATCGTTTGTTTTACTATTTATGTTTTTTACATTCACAAATTTTTATCGTAATCGGACAATTCCTTCATCGTGCGTCGATTTTGTTTTGTTATGGAGTGTAATTTCTTTTTGACGACGTATAATTCGTTGGTTTTCATTTATCAGTCGGTCAGATCATGGGAAGTTAACAACAGGATCCTACAAGCTGATGTTGCAACAAAAAAAAAGTGGAAATTTAATTTTTATAAGGTCGAGAGTGCAACGTTTCGCATACATTGAAACAAATGTGCGGACACTTTAAAAAGGACTCACCGAGGATTTCCCAAAGCTTGAAGTTTCACTGTGTGTGTTCCTCGATTCTTGAATAGAATTGGATCTTTCGTCCACATAATCGGAAGGGACTCTGGACAAGGAATGTGTGCTCACGAACTTGTGCGCGCTCTTGCGTTGAACGCGGACCACTCGGATGAGGACGAGAGACAGGACGACCAAAAACAATGAAGTGCACACGACGAACAACGACGTGACGCAGGTCTGGTCACATTTGAAGTCACTCCAAACACCTGAAATGTAAATTTTGTAATTTATTCACAGAGACAATCAATGATAAATTCAATTTTATGACCACAGATGAAATACAAATGTAGACTGAGCAATTTTATAACTATTTTAAGTGCTCAAGATCGTGTGACTTAAACTAGTAGTAACGTGACTCTTAAGCCGCGTTTACTTAGTTAAGTTGCAGGTATTTTTATCCCCTTTTTGTGGCGAGGACGTTTTACGTTCCCATATACTGACCTCTTTTGGACCCACTCAGGTGTAAACGCTTTGTCGGATTTATCGGCAACACCAGAGTGTGGGCACTCTTCTCACCCCTTTGTAGAGAATAGTGATCACTAGGGCAACTTTTTGCAACAAATGCAACTTTTTTTCACACGTTCTACGCTTTATGTAAAGTACTAAAAACAAAATTCCTCCTACATGGGGTATATTGTAAGTGAGTTATAACCGCAACATAAATGCAACTTTCTACATGAATGCAACTTTTTGCATAGTTGCAACTTTTTACAATTTAGCTTAAAATTAATTAATATGAAATTACTATTTCATTTTTTGCCCTCTGAATCAACCCTTCAATCACGTGTGTCTTATCTTGCGAACGTCGAAGTATTGCGGATCAAACAAGAAGTTCATCGAAAGAAGGCATTCGTGGTAATAGACGAAAGTGAAATAAATAGCAAGAAGTACTTTAACACATTGGTTGGCACTCATGATAATACAGGGTAAACTTGCGTAATAGACTGCAGAATTTGCAAGGTTTGATCATCAATAGGTTGTTTCCTTGTAGATGACGTTTTAAAATCTCTCAATGTTGAGCGAAAGGATTTTGCTCTTTTGCTATCCGATACAGTATATTATATGACTGCAGCTGGAATCACACTCAAGATGCTTTACCCGCGATTGCTCCAAGTTACTTGAGTGGTACACTTGTTTCACAACTGCAGAAAAAGTCCAATGCAACAATGTCAAGCACCATCAGTCTCTGTCGAGCGCAGTTTTTCAATGTAAAAGAAATTACTGACCAAGGATAGGCCATTCAACGACATCAACGTTCTTCTGTATTTAATGAAAAACAAATAAATTTTGAATTTTTTTCATTTTTTTACTAATAATTTATTCTAGATTTTAGTGTATCAAAAATAAATGCAACTTTATTTTCATAAATGCAACTATGGGGAATGATAAATGCAACGTTTCCCATTTTTACTGCAACAAAAAAGTTGCCCTAGTGATCATCATTCATCACGACATTTTAATCGCATAGGTCTGACTGTTTGGCGAGAAATGCGGTCAAGGCAAGCGATGAGGGCCAAATGAGCGAACAAATAACGGTGTAAGTGACCACGGGGTGCCGTAAGGCAGAGATAAGCGATGACTGTCAAGCAATACCGAAAGAGGACGAGCATTTTCACTCGAAATTTCGTCTCGTAGAAATGTCCTCCAAAAGTTGCAATCCTTTGATCGTAACCGACTTCTGGTGGAAAACAAAATTGGAGTTACAAACTCGTCACCCCGACACGAGATCATGACAGTAAAATTAGTGCCGTTTCTCGGAATAGCTTCGATGTTTGGAGGGGGAGAAGTTTGCACCTCGGTGTAAATGCGGCTTTAGACTGCTGTCGCCTTGTCAGTGGAACGTAACTTTCATCATCTGATTGGTCAAAGGGACAAAAGAAGGCGCTCATTCATTGTCAGCATCTGACTGGCTCAAAGATTGTTCTTTTGAAAGTAGTAGAACGGTGATTTTATGTACCAGTTTTGTAGTCACTCTATAGAAATATATCTACCGACCCTACAATAAGATGTTACATCGTCAAACGGGGATATAAGATATGAAATCGGCCAACCAAGCCTATTTTTCACAGAGCAGTCACGTGACTACTAGTAGACATGGTGGTTACATTTTTTTTGAACCTGCCCTCAAAATAAATGCTCATTCTATTTATATTTCACGTCTATGTACATGACCGCGATAAGAGATATAAAGTACAAAACAAGTAAAACAGAACATAGCATAATTAAACTCCCGTCTGAAACTACATTATACATACACAATACTCATTATATAGAACTCGAATTTATAAAGAAAATCACGTTCAAAGCATACAACCGTAGAGAAAAACGTAGAAATTTTAATTTTCAAACATTAATCATCCAACTGGTTACTACGAGACAGCTCTTCTATCCAAATAACCATTATATATATATATTTTTTTAATGACGAGGTGCATAATCGTCGAGATATTACCGTTTTTTGGATGATGACGAGGTCAAGACCTAGTTAGTTTTTTATTGACAAGAAATCTCGTCCGTCAAGATCTCGTCAGGTTGTCCAATAGGACAAGGTACCTTCAGGAAGGTCAAAGTTGTAAAATTTATAAACCTTAAAAATTAAAATTAAAGAGTTGGGGTATTGATTTTATTTCCAACAGTTCCAATATGGTCTAAACATAAAATGAAGATTGCACGAACACACCCTAAATGCAGACAGAAAGGAAAAACCGAATATAGTTTCTAAAAGTAGGAATATTTTGATCACCTGTGATTGATACATTTTCAAAGATTGTCGACGTCTCCACTTCAGTGTCTATAAATAAAATCTCTTCGTCGAATGTTTCGTTACTGATTTCGATGATAGGCGAAGGCATCAACTGCTTTGACTTTTTCTTTTCGCCTACCCACATTACATCCGGGGTTACAGGTTTCACGCATCGACAATGAATCGGAGAAGAGCACCAGCAAGGTCCGAAGGCAGTGGTCAAGCCCTGGCCGGTTTCAGGCAAATTTCCAATCGTACCATAGATTTCTCCTGAAAGAATATCCGTGCATACAATGCATATATAACAACAAACTGTGAATAACATAAAAACAAATGTTTTGAGACTCTACCGTTGGTTTACAAATGAAATACACAGAGTTAAGACCATCGGACTGGGGAAATGAAGGAAAATGGATTCCAATAATCAATCGAAACGAAAATTGTAATTTGATCGCTACATATAAAAACCACTTTGTATTTATCCAAATGAAATCTTGGCCCTAGGGTCATAAAAACCAAGTAGAAGACTCGTACGGAAAGTAGGTTTGGTTTCTTTCTTTCGACACCGCAGCAATACTGATAGTGCTCCGCGCAAGCTCAACAGTCTTCCTTGTCCATTACCTTTCCACTGATACCATTACTGTCAATCTATTTTGTGTTTTCAGTTTGTTGTGATAACTAGAAATGTTGAAGACAATTGAAGAACCTGCCGACTATAAGATTCGGTCTGTAATTCGTTTCTTGAATGCGAAGAACGTGAAGCCTGTTGATATTCATTGTCAAATTTCTGAGATTGATGGTGAAAGTGCAACTAGAGATAGGATGGTAAGAAAGTAAGTTATAAAAACTTAGGCGCCCAGTTCAAAAAAAAAAAAAAGAGAGGAATCTTTAGTCAAGAAATTGCTTCGCGACAGTTCTCCATTTTTTTCCATTCATAAGTCACTATATTCTGCAGTGCAAAGCGCGCTCCCTTGCCAACCTTTTTTTTTCTAGCTACGGAATAACCTCCCTACACCGCCTAAATTACCACAAACACTATGAATAAAATATTTACGATGTCAATAACAAAATATTTAACTTCAAAGGTTATCGACAGAATTGTAAATTCTGAAAGTATGCCTTGGTCTTAAATAAAGCAAGTTAATTAACTTTGATGTTTTATTATAAATATGTAATATATATGTAGCCGATAATTGTGTTTTTCGTCTGTTTTTGATTTTACTGCAATTTTCAAAATTCAAACAAACTGCCTGCAGAACAATTGCAATTGTTTGGAGTTGTGTTGCAGAACACTGAATATAATTCTGCACCTGGGCCACGGAGTACAATTTTCGCAGTAGGGACTTCGTAAATTTGGTCACGGGATAAAAACAATCCCTTTTGCTAGAGACTTACACCACCCAGATTTCCAGGTGGGAACAGTTTTAGTGATAGACGTTAAGCCTACTTGCGCAATCCTGGGGACACAGAGTAGTCTCCATTTTTTCCAGCTCGTCGCATTGACCATTTGGGCAAAACTCAAAGTCTGGTGAACAGGTGGCGTAATCGGAATGAGGAACTGTTTTGTTCAAGGATCCAGATCTCCAAGAGCAGGTACCAGTGAGCGATCCGGAACCACAAGAACTCCGACAGCTTGCCTCGTTGTTGTGCAACGAACACCATAGAGGATCGCCTTTTGGATTAGCTGATTGGAAAATAAATGATAAAGCGTTAATCGTCGCAAAATACACCATCGATGAACATTAATATTGAACATTGCTTTTCGCTTAACTTTATTTGCATCTGAATCCGTAGGGTAACTCACGTACTGGGGCACACAAGTTAAAACAAAATTAAAGATCAGTAACTATTACACCAAAACTAAGTGTTTTATTAAATTAATTCAGTATTTTAAGACAATACTAAACATGATTTAAGGCTTAAAAATTAAAAAATAAACACATTTTTATCTACTGTATGCATTATTTTGTCAAAAATGAGCGTAAATGAAAAATTCTTTCCGCTATCCACAGGATTTAGTTTCAATGAATTTGGAACAATAAAATTACAAAATAGATTTGGGCAATTTTAAGAGTACACTGTCCCCTTCAGAAACTGGTAGACTGAAGCGCTTTGCTATGGGCCGAAGTTGGATTGACTGCTTGAAATTTCTTCAAGGCAACATGATCCTAAAGAAAAGCCAGAGCATGACACGGTTCACGATAAATACGATTTGGCAGCACCTCCCATGGTGCTCCGGGATAGCGCAGCGAACAACTAATGCTTGAAGGATCATGCATAAGCGGGTATCAGAACAAAATGTCTTTAATTTTATTTATTGTTATATGCTTTTCCACTCTACCTTCTGAACTGTTTTTGGGTTTATAAGTATTTTGCCTTTAATGCACAGTCTATTTACTTGTGTTAATTTTTATCAATATTGCGCTGTCATATCAATGAATATTTTTTGTAAGACAGTACGCATAAGTAAACGAATCAATAAAACTGTCTGGATTCAATCAATTTTTATTTTAACGTTATTTTGGTGACCGTAACATGTTCTTGACTGCTTGCGATACAATATTTTTAAGATAATTACTTTCAAGAAATTGACTGGCAAAAAATAGTAAGAATCCCCACCCCCAAACAACTTCGTATGGTTCTCACGTTAAAATTTCTATTTTTAATGATAAAAAGCTTGATCACTAGTAGAATATCAAACCATTTTCAAACTAGCGTGCCCAAGTCGCAAAATACACTGAAAATTTTGACAAGATTAAATTTTCTAAAGTATGTTTCGCATGTATTGGAACAAAGTAAGCTAAAACATTTTTGTTAAAAATGTGTAAGCAAAATTAGCTATTCAAAGTGTACTGTGTCCCCTTCAGTTAATCATCGCTATGGTAAAGCGTCTTGTATAACTAATGTTAAGTATACGGTATATAACGCTTGTATTATATATAACATTTATAAAAATCAAATACTATTTTAAAGTGGTACTTACTACAGTTTTTCGGGACGCCGTCTGTAATAGAAATGAAAGTACATGTAATATTTATATGTTTAATTTTCATTTCCGAACAGAAAAATATTCAATTATAAAGAACAAAAAATATATGAATAAAAAAATGCAAGAAAATAGCAGGAACAAATACAAAAAGGTAAGAAATAAAACGACACTTCAAAATAAAGGAGATTACTTATTGCCTTGAAATACATTCAAACCTTGTTCAAATGCAGTGAGTACATTTTAAAAAAATCCCAAAACGCTAAAACATTTAAAAATGACTGATTTAAATGTTGATATTGGTATATTTAACTTTATTATTTAGTCACAAATTCAGAAAATATGAAATATGCTTGAATAAAAAAGAAAAAAAAAAGAAAAGGCTGATTTTTTAGTACACTTAAAATAAAGAAATTAAAACGTAAAAATCCTTTAAATAAAACTCAATATATAAAACCCAGTTATTTATTATTAAACATTATTTTTAAAAAATTCCGAAGTGAGAGAATAGAGCAGTTTTAAAATCAGTCTCGAATGGGAAGTAGAGAAATTAAATTTATTCAAATCGTAAAAGTACTTTTTTTAAATGGTTGGTGATACAACATTTACAAAAACAGATAGCACTAATGACTTTTGAGAAATGTGGGGAAAGGTTTACAAAGAACCTTTATTAGTCGCACTATTTCATTAAATTTTCCACAAAAAAAAAACGTTTTTGTAATTATGTTTAGAAAGTAAGTTGTTTCAATAACACTCATGTCCATAAATTAAGGATAATGCCAGCTCCAGCAAATAAAGGTTCGGAAACAAAAAAAACATGAATTATTCGTAAAGCCCATTTATTAAGCAAAATATAAAGAACAAAAAAATATATATGTATACCGTTTATAAAAACTACGATTTTTGCTCACTGGGGAGCAATTACAAAATATATCGACCTTACAAAAACTTAACATGATATGGTTGGTATGATGGTTAATATATTGTATGTCTCGGTTAATATATTGTATATTCGGTTGTTGCACTGAGCGGCTTACAGTATACTTGTGAAAAATTTTACTTCCTTGCTACCATTCCTTATATACACCTCTTTTACACTCTCGTCATTGTGACGTACTATCGGCGTCATCTAATGGCTTCCTGTAATTTGGATATTAAGATTTTTTTTCGATTCGGCTATTAGTTTATGATTTATTAAGTGTCAAAATTGAAAAAGCGAAATTTCTTCTGCGAGTGTGCAAAAGACACAAATTTTCAGTCTTCAGCCGTGAATTTTTTTTTAAAGAGTACCTCTCAACGTAAATTTTTGCTGCTCGTCAAGTTTTTTAGAAATTTTTTTTGGTTCGTGATAATATTTTTTTTTTAATTCTGGAAAATCGGGACATTTTTGTTATTTTTTTAAACTGTCATATCTACAGCTTAATTCTATTATTTTTTAAATTTGAGAACATCACTGAATACATTACATTGCACTCTTTCTTAGGGTACAAATATTTTTTGAATTGGTTAATAAATAAATTGGTTCCAATTAAAAGTTGGTAATACAATTTTCGGAACTTTCAGATCGTAATTTCCGATACAAAACTAAAACTGCCATATTTATATCGTATTACTATTATTTTTAATTTTTTAAATATAGCAGAATACCTTCTAATGTATTCTTTCTTATGGTACAATAATTTTTAAAATTGGTTTATAAATAAATTCAATGCAATCAAAAGTTTAATCACAGAAATTTCATATTTTTTAGTTCGCGGAGAAGGTTCCGCACGCAGTTGTGGGTTGTATTTTTGACTATCGGGTTTGCCAGATATCAAATTTATCGTAGCAACAATTGCTATAAAAACGTTTTCATTTTATTTGGAGAGGAAAAAGGCTCGCTTTTTTCACTCTGTTCTCAGACGGTTTACAGAGAAAGTACGAAGTACAGATCGTAAAGTTAGTAGATTAACACAGTTTACTTCAAATTGTACAGCGAACAAGATGCAGAAGGTTTTTACTGAAGCGGCTATTAGTTTAGAGTTCATTAAAGGTTAAAGTAAAAAAAGAAGTGAAATCACCTGTTGAAGGAGTATTGGTTTGCGAAGCAAACCACGCAGGACTACGCAGCAATCCCCGGGGCTCGGCGAACGGAAGCGAGCAGGGGTCAAAGCCCTCGCTGTGACGTCATGGACCGGAAAGTCAAATCATGATTATACGAATTATTAATATAGTTTCACTGTCCAGGAGATTCACTCTGCGAAAGGAATGTTGGTTTGCTTCGCAAACCAACATTAACCAGAAACCGAATGCATTAACCAGAAATCGAACATTCACCAGACACCGATGCATTAATCAGAAACCGAAACTCGAAACTACCCATGCAAGCGCGCTGAAGCTGCAGACATAGCATGGTAAGCAATAGAATTTCAAGAACACAAGAATTTCCAAAAAAAAAAAAAAATTTCAACAAAAGTCTTTAAAATGATATTAAAAAGGATAAAAATTTTTTTATCAATTTATAAGCCTTTTGTTGAAAATTTTTTTTGGAAATTCTTGTGTTCTTGAAATTATATATATATATATATATATATATATATATATATATATATATATATATATATATATATATCATTTCAGGAACACAAGAAATTCCAATAAAAGTCTTAAAAAATTATAAAAAAAATGAAGAAATGTTGGTGGATCAGGGCGTCATCAGGGAGGAGCCTGACCCAAACAACATAAAATGGTGTTTTCTACATATGAGCAGCATTATGCTGAAAAAATTGCTCATACATTCCCCCAAACACCACCAAAAAGCAAGTAAAACAAAAACAAAACAAAATACCAAAGCAGAGCAGGAACAAAACGAAATGAAACCCGAAGCCGCAGCCGGGATAACAACAACAACAAGCCTAAAAATTACCACCAAATGCCATCAATTCACAATCTAACTTATATGGTAACATCATACTTCCGATGCAACGAGTCCAAAAAAGCAGAAAAATTAAAATATAAATAATATGAAAATCCCCAGCCCCTATTTAAAAGTATATTCATAAATAGTAAAAAAATAAAATTGAAAAGAAATTCCCATGGCTCTGAGGAAATTACGGAAAATAATTATTCATGGGTTGTGTAGGTGTTGATATTAATAAATCTTTCAAAAATATTATAAATAAATACGGGTATTTGTTATTGAGAAGTGTGTTTTTTAGATATTTACATTGTAATAAAAAGTTTGAATCAGAATTGCAAATTTTTTTGAAACGTACCAATTGACCAGCTATCGTGTTGTAGTACATTCTTTTAGAGATATTGGAGTCCCAAAATATTAATTTAATGACTGTAAATTTAAAATCGCTGCGTCCGTATGTTTTTATGCTTATGTTTACTTTTAGCTTTTCTCTTTATGCTGCGGCACTGCTACATTTTGTTTCGCGAAAATATGAGGAATGTTTGCACAACATTGTCATCATTTTACTGCGTTGTCGCTTTAGTGTAGTTAGACCAACATTGACTTAATACAAAGCCCACGTCGCAACTAAAAATCCTATCGCGAGGCTACTTTTATCCGCTAAATGGATCTTCATACAGAGTATCTTCATATCGATACCCATCTCGGGATCTTACATAATTGTGCAGAACACAACAGGCCCCAATTATAGTTTCGGTTGTATCAATTTTAGTTTTCATTGCTCTGTGAAATATTCGCCATCTTTCCAAATGTACATTCGATATATCGTCGTGCTCTTGATAAGCGATAGTTGAAAATGCTCTTAGTGTATGTTAGAGATTTTCCACAAATAGAGCGCATGAAGTTTTTCGAAATTCCAAAAGCTGCATCTCCTGCAAGTCCATGTGGCAAGAATATGGAATCAACGGTGGATATAGGTTTTGGATTTGGAATTTTTAAAGCATGCTCTATAAGTTTTCTGTACAATAAAAACTCCTGGAAAACAGCCGAGTCACTGTTTTTCCATACGCTCCTATGTCAACATAGAGAAAACTATAGTTCGCGTCACATACAGCTAACAACGCGATAAAAAATAATTCTTGTAGTTGTAATATAGAGAGCCTGCATTAGCAGGTTGTATCATTCGAATGTGCTTTCCGTCAATTGCACCAATGCAATTCGAAAAATTAGCGTATTTTTTAAATCCTTCTGAAACTTCCTCTCATTTGCCATTTCTGGCATACAGATCGGTCTTAATCTGTTCCAAATTGATTAGCACACTTGTTTAATTAAAGTTGCGATAGTAGACTTCCCTACCCTGTAACTGTAGTGAAAATCAGCCAAGGAGCATCCAGATGCCAAATACCTGAAAAGAAATTAAAAAAAAAAGACCGTGATTTTTCTTTGTAATCAAACAGTGGCACCCTCCAACTTACTAGTTTTTTGCGGCACTCCTTTTCATTTTAAAAATATATCATCTAATCAACTTATACCTTTTAATATATTTAGAGTTTATACTTTCAATAAACAATTTACAAATATATTAATTAGTTTAAAAAAGAAATTTAACTTCAAGATTTAATTTTATCTGTTCAAAAGATAACATTTTCATCTTTCTTTCAGAATTGTCTGCGTTGCGTTTCGATGCGAAAATAATCACATTCTGTAAAGTTCTTCAATTTAATTTTAATATATCAAATACATTTCTTATTTAGTCATCACCGTGCTTCTAGAAAATTTTCAATGAATGTGACAAGTTCTAGCCAAATGCGTTTCGCATAAATATTAGTTACTACTACAGAAAAAAAAATTATTTTAATGAAAAATATGTTTTTTGGTGTCGATCTGGCAAAGAATTTTACGCAGATTCGAAATCCGTTGAAATTTTCACTCTGTCTTCAACCCTCGCAAAGATAGTATTTTGAATTAGAAGAATAAAAACATAATTTAATGTTTAAGGAAAGCCGACCTTGCAAAACGCGCAAAGGGGTGTTCACATGGAATTTTCGAAAACGCGCGTTGTAACGCGCGTTAGAAAAACTCCATGTGAACGTGGCCTAACTGTTAAAGGCAAGTGGAAAAAATACTAGGAGGCGCCCGCCTTTTGTCCGGGAGGTAACAGGTGTTTTTCCTTAAACAAGAGGAAATTCAAAAAATAAAAACCAAAAGGAAATTATTGAAAACGAAAGTGTTGGTGGATCAGGGTGTCATCAGGGAGGAGCCTGACCCATACAACACAAAATGGTGTTTTCTACGAATATGAGCCGCAAAATGCTAAGAAATTGCTCATATAGTCCCTCCAAACACCATTAAAAGCAAATATACAAAAAAAAAAGATTGAAATAAGAAAATTTAAATCAAACCTGCAGAAGCAATTGGGAGACCGGCATTACCAAGCCAGAAGATCGTATCAAATGCCGCTACTCACTTAGTTCAACAAACCGCCAACACCAATGACTCAGAGGAAATGACGAAATAGAAATAGTCATCGGTGGCGTAATTGTTGATAATAATAAATCAGCATCATCTTACTTTATTACTTTTCTTGGAGGATTTATTTGTGAGAAGTGAGTTTTATGGAAATAACATTTTAAAAATATAATAATAATAACACACTGACAAAGGAGTGCGCAAAAGCTGCAACTACCTCTGAAAGGTAAATATATTACAAACACAAAATTTATTTAAAAACAAACAAATCCTTCAAGAAAAGTAATAAAGTAAGATGAAGCTGATTTATTATTATGAACAATTACGCCACCGATGACTATTTCTATTTCGTCATTTCCTCTGAGTCATTGGTGTTGGCGGTTTGTTGAACTAAGTGAGTTGCGGCATTTGATGCGATCTTTTGGCTTGGTGTTGCCGGTCTCCCGACTGCTGCTGCAGGTTTGATTTAAATTTTCTTATTTCAATCTTTTTTTTTTTTTGTATATTTGCTTTTAATGGTGTTTGGGGGAGTATATGAGCAATTTCTTAGCATTTTGCGGCTCATATTCGTAGAAAACACCATTTTGTGTTTTATGGGTCAGGCTCCTCCCTGATGACGCCCTGATCCACCAACAATTTTCGTTTTCAATAAATTCCTTTTGGTTTTTATTTTTTGAATTTCCTCTTGTTTAAGAAAAATATATTCCTTACCATGCTATGTCTGCAGCTTTCAGTGTACTTGCATGGTTAGTTTTAACTTTTCTTCTAACTTTCGTTTTGACTTTCGTTTTCTGGTTAAACACACATGCCTTTTATTTTTATTTTGATCTTTCATTAAATTAAATATTTGAACCCCAGCCTTTGCCTGCCACTAGAGGGCACCTCCACGCTGAAGTCAACTCCGACCACTGCGTAGCCACACCGCGCATCCGCGCAACGCCGAGATCCAGCAGACGCAAGACGAAAACGCCAGGAGAAAGACGTGTTCGCGTGAGCCGAACCGCAACGACGAGCGCCGATCTTAGACACCTTAAGACGGACTTGAACTTATTACTTTTGTTTTAACCATCCCATATCTTGTAAATAGTACCATCATGATCATCAACTCATTAAACTTTATTTTTCTTTAATTTGTTTACTACCTACTACTCCAACACCCGGCCTCCACAAATTTTCAGAAGCGGGACGCCTGGCTGATGGTGAACGCTTGGATATACGCCTGAATGTACGTCTAGAAGTATGAGAAGTCGCGCCGAAAAAAAAAACGTGTGACTCTTTGAACTTGTGACTGTGTTTCAAAAACGAAATCTCTACTCCTATCTCCAAGCTGCTCCTTACAGCAAAAGCATCTTAAAGGTACGTGAACATTCCATAATATAACATGATTTTAAACGATATGAAAGAAGTCAGCGTTGCATTGAAAAATTGCAAGACCGACAAAATAAGAATTTTGCATAGATTCATTTTCGAAAATGACGGCAATCCATTGAATAGAACACGCGTAAGAAATTTTCCTGGCTTTAATTTCCAAACAGATAGCGAAGAATTTAATGAGAAACTGAAAAATAAAGAAGACAGCTTTTCGCTAAACGAATTGATTACAATATCTAACTTGCTAAGCATTAGTTTCGAAGGCACGAAAGCGGAAATAGCAAAAATAATTTTATTTATGTTATGTAACCTTGAAAGCTTTGTCGAGAACGAACGCGCCGATCTGTCTGAAACTGAATCGGAATCGGAAGACAAAACAAACGAAACGAGAAAGAAAACCGATTTTTCAATGCAGTGCAATGAAATCGAAAGTGTTACTAATGCCTCTCAGTGTGATTATATGCATAGTAGAAATAAGATAGATAAGAGTGACTTTTCTATGCAATGTGGTGAATTTGATTTTAAAAATAATACTCATGTTTCTCAGTGTGATGATGTATATAGTAGTAGAAATAAGATTAGTAGTAATAATTCTTTTCAAAATCTCAGTATAAATTACTCTGATATCGAAAGTACCCTTACTAAGTTCAATGCAGAACCGCACGAAAATGTTTTCAATTGGATCGAACATTTCGAGAATACTTGTCATCTGTTTTCCTTAACGGAATTGCAAATTTTGATTTTTGGCAAGAGATCGCTTAGTGATAACGCTGCTTTGTTTGTTAGAACAGAACCAGAAATAAATTCATGGTCAAAATTGAAACAGGCCTTGATCGACGAATTCTCTTTTGAAATAAACTCAGCTAATTTACATGAACTTTTGAGAAAAAGGAAAATGAAAGATTCTGAAACCACTCAAGAATATTTTTTAAAGATGAAAGAATTGTGCAGTTGCGGCAAAATAGACGACGCTGCTTTGATGCACTGTGTGATTAAGGGAATAAATGACAAACACGAAAACAAAACTATTCTGTATGGTTGTAAAAATTTGTTTGAGTTTAAAGAGAAACTGAAAGTGTATGAAATAATAAAAGCCTATTCTGCATATGGTAAAGTTGCTTCAGACAGAAAAAATTTTGGTAGAAAGAATTTCGATAGGATGATTTATGATAGAACAAAAAAATGAGTATCGTAATAGATTCAATTCTGAAAACGAAACTGCAAACAGAGATAGAGTCAAGTTTGATGGAATGAAATACAATGGTTCAGAAAATCGTAGTAATAAGATTTGTTTTAATTGTGGATCAAAAGATCATATATCTAGATTTTGTATTCATAAAGATAAAGGACTTAAATGTTTTCAATGTGGCACGTTTGGTCACAAGGCTTCGGAATGTAAAATGAATTCGAAAACGAAAGTAGCCATTTTGGATGTTGGCGTAAAATCGAAAGTAATGAAAATGGTTATGATTAATGGTTTAAGTGTTAATTCAGTGATAGATACTGGAAGTCAAGCTACTCTGATTCGTAAATCTGTTTTTGACAAATTGACTATTAAGGATTTATGCCCGTTGAATTCTACTTTGACTGGTTTTGGAAAATGCCGAGTAGAATCGTTTGGCTATTTTAAAGGAAACGTTCAAATAGATAATTTTGAGGGTGATGCAGATATATGCGTAGTAGAAAATAATGTTATGACTTATGACGCTATTATTGGACTAAATGTGTTAATGTTGGGTGAAACATTAATTAACGAAAACGGAATTACTCTGAAAAATAAATCCCAGTGTGTAGAGGAAATAAATACTTTGTCTGTTTTACCAACGGATTTGTCAACTGGTGACGATGTTGATGTAAATATTGAACCTGACGTTCCAAATATCTTAAAAGAAAAAATACAACAATTAGTTTCGAATTATGTGAACCACACAAAACAAAAACAACAAATGTTGAATGGAATATCTTGGTAAAAAATAATGAACCTGTATCTCATCAGCCACGTAGGTTACCATTTTCAGAGAAAAAGATCGTCGAATCTCAAGTTACTGAATGGTTAGATCAAGGGATAGTAGAACCAAGTTCTTCAGAATATTGTTGCCCAGTTGTAATTGTAAAGAAAAAGGATGGAACACCTCGTGTGTGCATTGACTATAAAAGATTAAATAAAGTAATCGTAAAGGACAGATTTCCCCTACCATTAATTGAAGATATTTTAGACCGATTGCAAGAATCGCAAATTTTTAGTACTATCGATCTCAGAAATGGATTTTTCCATGTTGATGTCGCCGAAGATAGTAGAAAGTATACTTCATTCGTTACGCATGAAGGGCAATATAATTTTCTTAAGGTTCCATTTGGTTTATGTAACTCCCCTGCCGTATTTCAGAGTTATGGACCATATAATAATATAATACCATATATGGACGATTTAATAATTTTGTCCTCCTCACTTGAAGAAGGAATCGAACGACTTGAATGAGTCTTAGATCTTGCTCGTGAATATGGATTGGAAATAAATTTTAAGAAATGTCAATTTTTGAAAAAGCGAATTTAGTTTTTGGGTCACGTGATCGAAGAGGACAGAATTTTTCCATCAACTCTAAAAACCAAAGCTGTTCTTAATTTTCCCGAACCAACCAATTTGAAGCAGATTCAAAGTTTTTTAGGACTTAGTGGTTATTTCAGAAAGTTCATGCCTGGATATTCTATTATCGCTAAACCTTTGAGTGATCTTTTAAAGAAGGATCGTAATTTTAAATTTGGACCAGAAGAAAGAAACTCTTTTAACCGATTGAAGATATTGATTGAAGCCGAAAAGCCTGTCTTGGGAATATACAACCCTAATTACGAGACTGAATTACATTGTGATGCAAGTTTGGAAGGGTATGGAGCCATTTTGATGCAGAAGTCCCCTAACGACAGAAATTTTCATCCTACCTATTTCATGAGTAGAAAAACATCTGATTTCGAAAAGAAATACTCTAGTTATGAGCTTGAGGCTCTTGCTATCATAGAAGCTTTAAATAAATTTCGTGTGTACCTTTTGGGAATTCCATTCAAAATTGTCACTGACTGTTCCGCGTTTGAAAAAACAATGGCAAAGTGAGACTTGTCTACTCGTGTAGCTCGTTGGGTTTTATTACTACAGGAGTTTAATTATGTCATTGAGCATCGTCCTGGTTCTAAAATGGTTCATGTAGACGCACTTAGTAGATCACCAATAAATATGTTTTGCATCTCAGTCGATAACATCTTACCAAAATTAAAATCAGCCCAGAATCAAGATAACGCAATAAAAACAATCAAAGAACTACTGAAAATTTCTAATTATGAAGATTATTGTGAGAGGCAAGTAATTTTGTATACATTTGTTGATGGTAAGGAATTAATGGTCGTGCCTGAGGGTATGCAAACCGAAATCATAAGAGATTTCCACGAAAAGGGACATAAAGGAATGAAATATACTGAAAAGAACATTGAAGAGTATTATGCACCCCTTGCAAAAAGAAGATATTCCATTGAAGACGTACCATATTGATCATCTCGGACCTTTAGAGAGCACCCATAAAAACTATAAGTACATTCTAGCGATAGTCGACGCATTTACCAAGTTTTTGTGGATTTATCCAACGAAAACCACTACATCTGCTGAAGCTATTGCAAAATTGGAGATTCAAAAAGCTGTATTTGGGAGTCCTTCTCAAATTATCTCCGACAGAGGTACAACCTTTACATCTAGCGAGTTTGCTGATTATTGCTCTAAAGAAAACATAAAACATCATTTAATAACTACTGGCTTGCCGAGGGCAAACGGACAAGTCGAACGAATTAACCAGACGATCATATCAATTCTTGCAAAGCTTTCCTTAGAAAATCCAGCCCAGTGGTAGAAACACACAAGTGAATTACAACAAGCGATAAATTCGATCTATCAACGAAGCATAGATACCACACCGTTCGAATTACTATTCGGTACAAAGATGAATGTGAAAGGTCTCGATAAGTTCAAAGAAATGATTGAAGTTGAATTTCAAGCTAATTTTGACACGCAAAGAGAAGAACTAAGAAAGCATGCAAAACAGCAAATCTTTAAAATTCAAGAAGAAAATGAGAAGACCTACAATTTAAGAAGAAAAGAACCAAAACCTTATTCAGTTAATGATTTAGTTGCCATCAAGAGAACTCAGTTTAACCCGCACTTGAAATTAAAATCAAAATACCTTGGACCCTATAGAATCACCAGAATTAAGGGAGGAAATACGTACGACGTTGTAAAAGAAGAATGTCATGAAGGACCCAACCTCACTACAACATGCGCCGAATTTCTTAAACCGTGGAATTGGATTTAAAAGTTTGCTAAGACGAGTCAAAGGAAAGGAGGAAGAAGATACCATATTTTTTTTAAAGACGACACACCGAAAGAAGTTAAAGACGAAAGACGTTTAAAGAAGAAAGAAGTTAAAGACGAAAGAAGCTGAAGAAGACGTGGGAAGTTTGTAAAAGACGGAAGACGTTTGAAAGAAAGACGAAGAACGACGTTTAAAGACGACAAATGAAGCTAGAAGACGATTTGGCTTATTTAATCATTTCCAGAGCTGAAGGACATTTCAGAGCTCTATAACCCAGATACATTTGTTTTACAGAGATTGACGGATTTTGAACATTGCTTCTGCTTTTGCCTATTCTTTTTTGTATATTTTCAGAAACGCCTGGTGGCCCAGTCGCACCCAGGATGGCCGAATTGTGGTGCCCAGCCTTTGCCTGCCACTAGAGGGCACCTCCACGCTGAAGTCATCTCAGACCACTGCGCAGCCACAACCCGCGTATCCGCGCAACGCCGAGATCCAGCAGACGCAAGACGAAAATGCCAGGAGAAAGACGTGTTCGCGTGAACCGAACCGCAACGACGAGCGCCGATCTTGGACACCTTAAGACGGACTTGAACTTATTACTTTTGTTTTAACCATCCCATATCTTGTAAATAGTACCATCATGATCATCAACTCATTAAACTTTATTTTTCTTTAATTTGTTTACTACCTACTACTCCAACACCCGGCCTCCACATATATATATATATATAAATAACACCTGTTACCTCCCGGACAAAAGTGACCAAAGACTGAAAGGAAAGTGGAGTGATTAAGGGACTGGTCTTTGGTGACAATTGTATTAGGGAGATATTTGTAGGTATCGTTTCATATATATATATCGATGTGGTTCCAGCAACTGTCGTGAAGTTCGACACCATATCGCAGGGCTAAAATCTTTGGTGCTTATATATATATATATAAACTTACTGAAAATAATTGCAATTGGTTGTGTTGAGGACACAAACTGTAGTTTTGACATGAAAACTCAAGATTCATGTTGGATTGTGGAATGAATGAAATAGACATAGAAAGTTTGAATGATTATTCATTGTGTGAATATTCAACTATTAATGTGCAGTGTGAACGAGCAGTTTTATATTAATATTCCTGGATAATTTTATTGATTAAAGACTTGTTATTATAGCGTTGTTCAGTAACTTTCGAATGACACCACATACATGATCCTCACTACTCAATCCAAAGTTACACTGGCCCAAAGCTCGTTCAGCACTGTAGAATTGTGACAGGTTGAAGACACCCCTCTCAGTGCGCTTGCGCACGCGGTCCAAATGTCGTGTCAGGTACGAGCATCCTTTATCTAAACGACCCTATATTTTTCGTCTGGATGTTCCTTCTAGTTTTTAAATCATCAGGTAAAACAGTTGTAACGCTTGACTTGTCATGTTTGCCCCAATTACTGTTCCGATATTTGAAACGTATTCATGCCTATAAATGTATATTAAAACAAAACACAAACCTATTAAAACAACACAAAAGCAATGCCATGGAGATAGGTCATTTGGTAATTTTTAATTAACGTCGTACTAGAGCAACATAACGGGCTATTGACGACGGCCCGGGATCTATCCTCTAAAGCTTCGGTTTCCTAAGAAAATGGAGCCGTTATGTAACAGGCGTGATACGTCATGATGCCGCTGGCATAACTAGACGGCCGTCTAAACAAGAGTCCAATGGTGTCAACTTAGACGGATAGAATACAGACGGAGAATGGGCAACATGGACGGCTGTCGTGGTTTATTTTATTCGAGAAACAAAACAAAGTGGTTTTTTATTCTCTAGTTCAAAGTTTCTAACTTGGGGATCGTTGAAGACAGAGTGAAAATTTCAACAGATTTCAAATCAGCGTAAATTTCTACGCCAGATCAATATCGAAAACAGTTTTATTATTCAATTATTTACTATTTGATTATTTAGTTATTTATTAAACAATTAATTATTTATTTAAAGAAAATCACATTTAAGTATCGATCTGGTGTCAAATTTTCCGCAGATTTCAAATCCGTTGAAATTTTCATTCTGTGTTTAACGATCCCACTTTTACAAAAACGAACTAATCACAAACAACGCTCTCTAGGAAACCAACACCATGTATTAGTATAAACAACGTTTTATTGGCGTCACCCACCGCTACGCTTTCTTAGGAAACCGAAGCTCCGAGGACAGCACCACGTCATTTTGAGCCACGGTCAGATGGCAACACCTGAGCTGGCACCCCTCTCTCCAAACTTCCACACTCACCCGACGTCAGGACTTTCGACCACGACAGATTTAATGTTCACTAGCCGCGTCTACACTATACACTTACAAACATCCATGCACTTACCTGCAACCTTCCGATCTCGAGGCTAACACCTTAACAAGGAGACCGGTTGGCCGGTCGTCAAAGAGATCGGAATAAATAAACAAAGAATTTGCTTCGGATTGCATTAACATGTCGTGTTACGAAAGCATTTAACAATTGTATTTACCGTCACCGTCAATAGTCAGTATCAAAAGAATGACTCCACGTTGGTTATTGTCATTCATTGAAAACCATTTGACATTCCTACGTTCGACCACGGTTGCGGGCATGATGAGGGGATCTTTAACGTAAACGATTCCGGTGTTCTTTGTGATCCCAATCCATTCATTGAATTCTTCATTCCTTTCGAGCTCAAACGTCAACGAGTCGGACAATGGGGATAGCTGAATAATCTGCAAATGGAATGGTTGTTAGTACAGTATAACTAAACACTTGCCAAATTAGAGTTACGTACAATGAATATAGTTGATGCAATTACTAAATAGAGATGTCGTGTTCTAGTTAGCGTGTCTTAAATCCGTTGGTTCATAGTTATTTATTTTTTCCGAAGGTGGTAGCCTAGTTGGAAGGCCAACGTAGTGATCTGCGTAGACCGAAGCAATCACCTCAACCGGAGGTTGCGAGTTCGAAACAAGGTAAATTCAAAGACCGTCGTGTACAAGGGAGCTGGTGTACGTCGATCTTGTCGTGGCCGTAACTGACCTCAAGTTGTCGTGGCATGGAAGTTTGGAGATTGAGGTGCCAACTCAGGTTTTGACCTCGTTATCTGATGGTGGTTCCAAATCCTTTAATCCTTCCCACCTGGATTGATTCCGAACCGTCGACAATAACATGTTGTTTTGCTCCAGTGTGACTTGAATTAACTACCTACTGGAGAAAGATATAATCAGTGGTAGGAAGGTAGGTGAAGTAACATCGTACTGGAGCAACACATCCGGCTATTGGCGGCGGTCTGAGATCAATACGGAAGGAAAAGAATCGAGGACAATACCTCGTATTTTTTATCCTCGGTCAGATAATGGGGTCACTCCTGAGCTGCAATCACACTGTAAATTTCCACACCACGCCAAAGTGAGGGCATATGAGGTTACGATGTACTCGAGTCTTTTGTTGGATCGAGTATCGAACTCGTGACCCTCCAAAAGCTGATACACTATTCCTGTAGCCGGGATACCGTGGCCACGATACGAGGTACTATGTTGCATTATTTAATTTTTCATTAAAGTAATGTTTCTCTGTATAAACAATTTGGAACCCATTTTATTCCAATAATGTATTTGAATAAAAGTATTTAATTCTTTTATATTCCCATGTTTCTAAACCCATATGTAACTTTGCATTATTATTGTAATTCTGAAATAGTAAAGCATTTTCCAAATTTTATGTTTATGTTCCAATGTTTAACTAGAAGATTCACCAAACAACGAAAATATTTGAAAATAATTACTTCTTGATAAATTGATATTAACAAGAATAGAATAAGTTATGAGTATATTTTCCCTGTGCCATAATTGGGCAATTTTGTTTTTTTGAGTTTCATTTATATATAAAAATTTCGCAACTTTTTCTCTGGCTTTGTACATTTTAATACAAATAGTCAAATTTCTGAACATTTTACATGTAGTGGTAAATAAACGTTATTTGAACCAAAAGTGATTCAATGTTTGATTAACTAAGTATTTAAACTGGCTTTTAAAATCTATAAAGATATTTGGTATGTGGAAATTGTTTACTGCTTTAAATAAGCATGCTGTGGAACAGAAATGTTTTAAAAATAGAATCATATGGATTAGAAATTTATAAATGGAGTAAAGTACTTGGAAAGTGCGTAAAATTTATTTAGTTTTTGTGTTCGTTTATATCACCGTAAAAAACTATTTTGACAGATTTCCACTGGCTTAGTTGATAGTAAAAACATACCTTGCATAAGTTCGAGAAAAATTTGATCGGGAATTAAAATTGTAACTAGTAACTTTTTAAATTGTATTTACCTGTTCAAAGAATATTAAATTCATAATGGATATAAATGTCAAAATTTTTATAGTAGTACGTAAATACCAGGAAGTATTTAATCGAATATCAATATAAAATTAACAGAATTTGAGTACTAAAACTCTCTTACCCTTGCATATCGCGTATAGTTTCTAGAAACATTAACTCTGTACGTATCTTCGAAAACGAAATTGTTTTCAGTTTTGTTTATTAACGAAACGTAATATATAACCTGAAAGAGAGAAACAAGGTTTTCACATGAAGTACATAAAGTATTGCTTTCGGATAATATTTCATTCCATTTTTATAATGCAATATTATTTCTTCTAATACTTTATTATATACTACATCTAATACTTAGCAAATACATTTTTACTCTCTCAATTTGTTAACGTATTCAATTTAAAAGCATGGACCTCTTCAGTTTTGAATACATTATTGCTGAACTGAATCAATACGATTGCATGAATAAGGAAATGAACAACACACAATATGTGGATCTTTATAGTTAATAGTTCGTAAAGTAGGTTTGGAATTACATAACTATACCAAAACTAGAGCCGCCATTCAACTTGTTTATGAATGCACTCCGTGTTTAAAAAATATATCAATTTATTTTATCTTCGAAAAAAGTAGCTTTCAAAATGTTTAATGTATAAAAACAATCATCGCTACATTCATGACTTTAAAAAAAATAAATAAAAAATTGCTACGTTCTGAACTGTGTATACAATAATTAACTGAAAGAAGGCAGAAAAGTCCAGGCCATTATTATTTGATGGTAAGCGATATTTACCCTTACCTTTTTTTTAAATTTAAATTGAAACGTTTTATCTGTATTTTTGGTAATGATGTCATAAAGCATTCTAGAATTTCTTGTAACCAATATTAAGGTCTATGACAGACGTGTTCGAAACGACGCAGACGATAATTTCGCTGAACGCTCTGAGGGACATAGAAATTCCATAAAGTCGTCATACGTAGTCGGAAACGTTGTATCTTAAGATAGGTTACGTTATGATAGGTTAAATAACGTAAACATAAGATGATGCATTTATCTAGTTTTTCTAAGGATACTGTCACTTTAATTACAGTATTGTGTTGCCCAATCACCTGTTGAATTTTTACAGTCAACAAAGATAGGATGAAAATTTGAAAACATTAGATTCATTAGCCTTTGAAAGAAAATCTAACGGTAAAATTTTTTACTTTTGAAGTAATGCATACGGAAAACTGTAATTTTTTTTTAAGATTTCATGCGTGGGAAAGGTATGAAAAGAGTTCAAATTAAAGCAAACATTAATTCCATTAAAAGTTAAATTTAAAAGTTTTTTTTTTTTTGTTCTCTCTGAATGTCAAATGTGTATGATGAGTTACAATTTTCTTTTAGACACGTTTATTTTTATTAGAATCAGCTTATGCAGACACTTATGAAAAATAACTCCAGTTTTATTCCAGATCAATACCTAACTCAATGGAACGATATAATTTCCTTTATGTATGTAAAATAATAATTTTTCTACTATCGAAATTTTTATCTTTTTGCAAAAGGTATTTTGGCTAGATTTGGAGGCGATATTCATTATTGTTAACAAAAAAGAAGATAGTTGTCTCGTTTTCAAAGGGAATGTCATTTTAATAAAAGTATTTTATTGTCCAATCAACTGTTTTACTTTTGCAGTCAAAATAGGTAGAATAAAAATTTGAAGAGATTCGATATTTTGAAGAAAATCTATTCAGATAGGATACTAAACGTTATAAAAATGTTATGACGAATATAGTACCTGAGCGGGGTATGGTTATCTTAGGCAACAAAGGAGGTAATGTTTTCATTTCTGAGAAAATGCATACCTACAACTACACTCGTTTTAGATTTCATGAATCCGAAAGGTTTGAAAGATTTAAAATAAAGCAAAATAAAACATTCCCTTTAAAAGTTAAACATAAAAGCTTCGTTTTTTTTGTTCTCTTTTAATGTATGTTAGTGACAATTTTCATTCAGACACGGTTCTTTTTAGTACGAATCAGATAAACGAACGCTTTTGAAAAATAAATCATTTGGTTTAAAGTAAATATTATCGAAATTTCCCATCATTCTTAAACAAGGCATGCTATTATAAAAAAGGAAGAGAAATAAATTTGCTGATCGCTGACAAATCCAGTAGCCACAGAGAGTACCCACAGTGAAACTTCTATTAACTGTCAAGGTCGGGACCGGGACCATGACGGTTAATCGGATAATATGCACTCATTGCCATTGAATTTGCGTACCAAGAAATAATTGTGGGATCGTTACCAAACTTGGCATGAAGGTACATGTTGGCCGGATATGCAAATGATTAGAAATTCAGAGTGATTGCGCATTGCGTAATGTCACTAGAGGGCGTTGAACTTCATTCTCCTTGGAGTATAAAACAGGTAAGCAGAGCTTGTTTGAGTGTACTTAATCTTTTGCAAAGGAAACGCTGAGGTAGACATGCCTTTACGCCGCCATCGAAAACAATATGAGCAGCTGTCAGACTTCGAGAGGGGAAGAATCATCGGGATGATGGAAGCTGGATGGTCAGCTCGGCGAGTAGATCGTCAAGTAGGCCGTTCTGAAAAAACTGTGAGGAGGTGTTGGGACTAGTGGACAGAAGATAAGTCATTTACACGGCGACCAGGCTCAGGACGCCCTCGACAGACCAGTCGTCGAGAAGACCGTCACATCATGCGAAACGCGCGCGTAGAGCCAACTGCTTCATTGGCCGCTATCTAGACACAGGCAGCACCTTCACTACGGGCGGGCCCCTGTGTCTTTCCGAACCATCGCAAGGCGCCTGGCTGAAGGACATCTGGTATCGCGGCGCCCATTACGTATGCTGCCAATGACACCCACCCACCTACGCCTCCTTTTTGGAGTGGTGTCGCGCACGACGGGATTGGACTGCAACGGAATGGAACAGGTCGTCTTCAGCGACGAATCTAGATTCAATTTGAGCAGTGATGACAATCGTGTTCGTGTGTGGAGGCCCCGTAGTGAACGCCTCAACCCTGCCTTCGCTTTACAGCGACAAACCGCTCCCACAGCTGGTGTGATGGTATGAGGTGCCATTGCTTACGATACATGGTCACCCCTAATATTGATCCATGGCACAATGACAGCCCAGCGGTAATTCCATGACATCCTTCAGCCTCATGTGATGCCACACATGGCAGGGCTCCCAGGAGCCATTTTTCAACAAGACAATGCTTGGCCCCACACAGGTAGGATGTCACAAGACTGCCTCCGCCACATTACTACCCTTCCTGCTCGATCCCCAGATTTGTCACCAATCGAGCCTATCTGGGATCATTTGGGACGGCAAGTTGGACACCCTACGAGTTTGGTCGTACTAGAGGCGCGTCTACAGCAACTGTGGAACGAGATGTCTCAGGACATCATACGAAACTTGTATGCCTCAATGCCCGCTCGTATCGCATCTTGCATTCGCGCTAGAGGGGGTCCAACAGAGAACTAAAATTTCCGTTCATTTGTACTTTTTTCTGCAGTAAATGATCCTTTTTCTTTGATTTTCTATCACTTACTTATACCATGTGTAAAATTTCGTTTCATTTTGACGACTTTTTCTTGTTGCGCTATTTTTTATGGTAATGAGTGTATATCATAGACGGATTACAAAAATGCCTTAAGCAACAACCCTCCACCATCCATTGCATATGAATGAATGTTAAAAAAATGCATGTTTATGAATTGGAAATACACTGTACATACATGTAGTTTATTTTACAGAAACAAAAAAATTTCAATTTAAATTAAGTACAGTACAGTACATATTGTTACAGACGTACATACATATTCAAATTCAAAAAAAGTCTGTCATTTTCTGTGTGTACGTACAAATAACTTTTATAATATTTACTTTTAATAACGGACTGATGGTTAACAGAAGCTGACGGTTAAAAGCGTGATACTTAATCGAAGTTTCACTGTACAAACCGATTGCATCAGAAAGTCAAGTATTCCAGATGGAAAATTCCGAGAAGTATGTCGATCCGACATACCTCTCGGAATACGACATGTTCTGGAATCAGAACATGATTCTTCTTTAACTACTCTCTAACTACATGATGCAACTCTAACTATTCTCATTGTAAACAACTGGTGTTTGTAATTTCTCCACTCTGGGAATGCTTTGAAACTTCGGGGAAACGTTTATGGTCTCAAACAACATTTTTGAAAGTGAAACATCAAGACTGTTTTGTTAGCCTATTTCATTTACCTTAGTAGCTACGTACAGTGGCTGCCAAAACTGTTCGTAAACTTCGAATTTCAATGAAATTCTGCTCTATCTATTAATAAGAATTAATTTTCCAGAATAGGAATTTTTAATAATATCTCTAACTTGTTCTTAACAAAACTACGTAAAATATTTTAAAACATAGTAAAACTTTCTTTTGGAAAATCTATAATCAAAAAGTAACAAAAAGACTTACTTCACAAAGGTCTTTGTGCACTTTAAAAAATATCTCTACATATTAGTAAATATTGAAATATTTCGGTGAATTAGTACTTAGTAGTATATCCTATAGCATATATACAATGCTGTTTGTAAAAAATGCAACACCATGAAGGAATCATCCGAATGAAATGAAATTTGCAGCAAATGTCAATTATAGGATGTTATGCAAAGTAGTAAAGTTTCAGAGCCACCACGAAATAGGGTGAAATTTCAACAACTTACCGAGTTTGAACGGGGGAGAATCGTCGGCCTTCGTGAAGGAGGATTTTCCTATCAAGCAATAGCAGCTCGTGTGCAGCGGAACAGTACCACAGTGATGCGAGCTTGGAAGCAGTGGACCGACGAGCACCCGACAACTCGAAAAACTGAGAGTGGACGACGGAAGGTGACATCAACGCACGTTGATAGACACCTGGTCCACATGGCGGTAAATGACCGTACAGCTTCCTCCAGGCAGTTGGCAGCACTTTGGTCTCTGCTACAGGTGTACTAATGTCGGCTTCGACAATTCACCCACGTCTGCTGCACCGTGGACTGCGTGCAAGGATTCCTTTATACAGGATCCCCCTCACGCCAAACCATCGACTTCTGCGTCTGCAATGGGCTCATGAGCACAGAGCCTGCCAGGCTGATTGGCAACAAGTTATCTTTTCCGACGAATTCCGCTTTAATTTGTGGAACCATGATGGCCGCATTCGTGTTAAACGCTATGCCGGTGAACGCTGCCTTCCAGAGTGCGTTATCGAACGTCATAGTAGCCGAACACCCGGAGTTATGGTCTGTGGTGCGATTTCGTATCATGGACGATCTCAGCTGCTACGAATTAAGGGTAATCTGAATAGCAACAGGTACGTCCGTAAAGTGCTAGAGCCCGAAGTCCTTCCCTTCCTTCAAGGCATCCCTGGAGCTATCTTTCAACATGATAATGCACGCCCACATGTTACAATGAATGTTCGAGACTTCTTTTCAGCACAACACATGCAACTTCTTCATTGGCCTGCTTATTCGCCGGATATGTCGTCTATTGAGCATGTGTGGGATTTGGTTGGTCGGCATCTCACTCGTGATCCGCGTCCTACAGCTTCAAAAGACGAACTTTGGGTGCGCATACAAACAATGTGGAATTCTCTTCCACAAACAGACATTCAACATCTGTTTCACTCCATGCCACGTCGTATAGCAGCACGTATTGCAGCGCGTGGTGGCTACACCAAATACTGATTTCGGACACTTAATGTTGTTTTCTTGCTTTGAAAATTTTTTCATTTATTTGCACGAATACAAGCCGTTTGTGCATTAAATTTCATTTAATTCTAGTGACTTTTTTATGATGTTGCATTTTTCACAAACAGCAGCATATACATATATCCACAACAGCTTTTAAACGTCTGGGAATAGAGTTCACTAGTGTTTTTTTTTTTAACGTTACTGCTTTTAAACGTCTGGGAATAAAGTTCACTAGCGTTTTTTTTTTTTTTTTTTGAACTTCTGCATCAATGTTCCTTCATTTTTGAATCATTACTGTTTTTAGTTTGCTTTTCATTTAATGTCATTTCTTCGTACTCTAACCTCCAGTTCTCTCCAAATGTGTTCTATTGGGTTTAAATACGGCGACTGAGGACATTCCCCCCATTGAATGGTAGCTTTGAATTTGTTCTTGTATAAATAGTGCTAAAAATAAAGGTGGTGGATCGTTTCATTTTCGTGGCTGTACGTACGCTCTACGCAATTTTACCACAAAATATTTAACTCGCGTTTCTTGAATTGTATGACAAAACAAATATCTTTTAACGTTGATATATCTGAACTTGAAGTAAAGATCTTAAAAGGTATAACTTGGACTAAACCAATACATTTACATTCGGCAGAAAAAGATAAAGTCACGCTTTTGTGAATACTCTTTGAAAATTAAGCCTTGAAAAGGAATTTTTACTGTGAAAGGCAGTATGTATCAAATCCACTATAAGTTCTTTTTTTCCATGGTTATAAAGAGAAATAATAATTTTTGGTTTCCGAAAGGGTTTCATTAAAATTCACACATTTTACATTTTGTCTTCAATAATTGAGCTTAACTCTTTCTCAGTTAAATCCAAAGTTGTGCAACTAATTTCAATTTACCCTCCTGGTAGTTGGTTGTCTCGACGAGATATCTCGTTATTAACAAAACTGATCAGATCATGATGGACGAGATATTTCGTCATTAGAACAAAACTGACCGGATCTTGATGTCGTAATCATGAAAAATATCAGTAACATCTTCAGCGCGTGATTTTCAAGATTGGTCAGATATTGATGGACGAGATACCTCGTCCAAAGCAGTTGGAGGGTAAACCTGCATTTTTGAGATACTATTATTATCTCGAGATAAAATTTCAGTAAAATGTCTGGTTTGGAATTTATGTGTAAAACATTTTTTAATGAGTTTCCTCGTTTTACATTTGATAAATAATACAAGTAGTTTCTAAACACAAATTATCCAGAACTATGTAAACTAGTTTAAAAGTGGCAATTTCTTTAAATGTTTCTCATAAGCATGCATTTGTTCCTTTGTCTGTTTTACCCTCGTATGCTTATCAAAAGCCATCATTACTTGTTATTGTACACTCTATACCAAAAAAAAATCGACGCACCAAGAAGAAGCTGTCCTATTACTACAAAAATGTAAAAAACATAAATAGAAAAACAAACAAATTCAAATTTCAGAACAATTGAATGATTTCTTTCAGAGTATAACCTTTACAAAGGGAATAAGTCAACAAGGCGTTAGGTCCACCTCTGGCCCGGATGCGTCACCCGGCGTGACATAGACTAAAAAAGTTCCCGTCCTACGGAATGTCTTGCCAAATTGTGTCCAACTGTCTGTCTAAATGGTTAACATTCCGGGATGGTTGCAATCGCCTTCCCATAACGTCCCAACTCAGAGACATCAGGAGACCTAGTTGGCCAAGGAAGTGTTGGGAAAGCTTAAAGACAATTCATAGCAACACGTGCCGTGTGTGCCCGGGTATTATCTTGTAGAAAAGTAAGTCCGAGGTGTCGGAAAAGGAACGGTAACACAACCGGTCGTAGAATGTCGTCTACGTACCGCTGTGCTGCAAGTGTGCCAGAAATGACAACCAAAGGGCTATCAAAGGAGATGGCACGCCAGACTATACCGCCGTTATGGGCATGTGTGGCGTCCGATAGTAAGTGTAGGATCCCCACTCTGTCCATGGACGTCTTCAGACTCTTCTGTGGTTTTTGTCAGGACACAGTTGGAAACAGGACTCGTCACTCAAAAGACTATAAGTCCGCAGTCAGCTCCGTTGCAAGTGGATCGAGCCCGTCACCACTGTTGGACAACTCCTTGGTAAGTCGATTTTTTTGTTATGAAATCTATTACAATCCTTGATTATGTAGAGTATTACAATCAATGTATACGTATGTAGCATATTAAAATCCATCCTTTATTATGAATTGTATTGCAATCCTTAATAATATTTTATTAGTTTCTATAGTTCGTTTCTAAATAATACATTACCTTCCGGTCATTTTGCAATAGTGAAGTATCTTCTATAACAACCGTAAAATTATACTCGTCTCCAGGAAATTGAATGTTTGATATACTTTGTATATCTGAAACAAAAATAGAGTAAATAATGCTCTGTATATATGTAACCGTTAAAGTGTACAATTCCGTTATTTCATAGAATACCTAGTTATTTCATGAAATAACTGAGAAAGTCAGTTAGAATGTGTAATACATTAATAATTCCACACTTTAACTAGTTATTATATTGAAACAAAAAGTTATTCTATAAATTAACTAATGATATTCAGTTAAAGTGTAAAATAAACAATTTGACTGAATTATACAGCATACAAAATTGTTTTTTATACAAAGACACAATAAAATAATTTTTACAACAGGTGTTACTAAATTGGCATTTGGAATTGCATAGAACATTATTTCTAAAAGAAATATATATTTTTTGACGCACTGCGTTTATTTGAACATTTTTAAAATCCCTGACCGGTACCTAAACTTTGAGCTGTATGAAACGACCAGAGCGATTTCCCTGTATCAGGCACTCGGGCTATTGGCGACGGTCCGAAATCAATACCTGTGGGAAAGATCAAAGGACACTGCCTCGTAATTTTGAACCACAATGGGATGACGAGGTCAACACCTGAGCTGGCACCTCACTCTCCAAACTTCCACACCACGCTAACGTCAGGACATTTGAGATCACGGCTGATTTATTGTGCCACATGTACACGACGGCCTTTGTTTGGACTTAATTTCGAACTTACAAAGCCATTTACTAATCCGCTACTCTATAGACTGGGCTATCGCCACCCTTTAAAAATTGAGGGCATTTCGGAAAGAAATTTTGGGAAACAATTGTGTTCAATAACGGCTTTGTTCAGTTTTACTACACGCTTGCATGAACAAAATGTTGGTATGTTTTCCGAGAGCAGAAACTGCTTAAAACTGCTACGTACGTCACAAAACTAAGTCTCTGCAGAACAATGTTTCCTTAATTTTATCAAAATTTTGGCAGATTATTTATCAATCTTAAGTTACGATGTTTTGCAGTACAAAGCTCTCGGCTTGCCACACTTTTTTTCTTTTCTAGCTACGGAACAACCTCTTTACATCGCCAAATTACCACAAACACTTTATAAATAACGCATCTTCTTTGTCAATAACAAAATATTTAACTTAAAAAATTATCGATAGAATTGTAAATTTTGAAAATATGCCTTGGTTTTAAATTTAGTAAGTTAATTAATTTGATGTTTTCTTATAAATATGTAATACATATTTAGACAATAATTGTGCTTTACGTCTGTGTTTGATTTTACTGCAGCTCTCAAAATTCGGACAAAATGCCTGCAGAAAAATTGCAATTGCTTGGGGTTGTGTTACAAACCACTGAATATAATTCAGCACCTGGGGGTAGGTTGGTTAGGTATTTTGATTAATATAGTACTGGAACAACACAACGGGCTATTGCCGACGGTCCTGGTTCAATCCTGAAGCTCCAAGGACAATACCGCGTAATGTCGAACCACGGTCAGATGACGAGGCACCACCTGAGCTACATGCACATAAGGGGAAAGATGATTACATAATGTATGTCCTGTGTAGCTCACATTTTCCCTGACGTCTGTTCAAGTGTCCTAACAGATCGGAGTGAGCAACTATAGCTTTGAAATTGAGAATAATGATATTCTCACCTGCTTTGAAAAACGTCATCGATTTGCTTTCCACGTAAAATTTCATGCGAAGCTTCACCGAGAAGAGATTGAGAGTGTCACCTTCTATTCTGACCACCAGTGTATTTACATTTAAGGAATCCTTGTCCACGACAGTCACGGGAAAAGTCAGAAAACTCTGTTCCTGGAATAGAAGCATGAGAATGAGAAACGGGAAAATAGCACACTTGAAGAAGATTGATGGATCGGATGTCGTGAGTGTACGATCGAAGAAAAATCTTTGGACTATGTAAACTTATTTTTGTCTCCAGAACAATGTCGTCACATATACGCATTTCACGCAAAAAAAAATTTAAAATTCTAAACTAAATGCGATGTTTGTGTAACTTAAGGCAGAAGTTCACAACCTGGCAAAAAAATTGCTTACTATTCTGCTCTTTAAATTTAAGGTTAAAAAATATGTTATAAGCATTTTGATAGAGTTCTTTTGATTGCGATAACACAATGTATCGCAATTTCACAAAATCTCTCATCATCATGAGAATAATTGTTTTTGTGTTTCCAAAAAGATGTCATTTTAATGAGGTTCTGCTATCTTAAGCAGACGATATTTCTTCAGTCAGAGCAAAATGGGTTAAGTCAAAATGGCTCCTCTTCGAAATCTTAAGTTTAATGTTTTACTCTCACAAATATTCAGGAAGGAAAAGAAGCATGACATGATACAAATAATTGTAAATAAGATTCTTAGATTAATTTAGTTTCAATTTTAAGGATACATTATTTTTTGATGCACTTCACTGCTTTGTACCCATCAAAAGTCAGTTGCCCTGCTTTTTACGAAAAATTCTTACTACATAATTCTATAGCTACTTTCCTTGAAATATATTCATTTGGAAAGATTTTATTTCTTCTTTTCTTAGAATAAAATAATTTCTAATGTTTCTTTTGACCCATTCTGTAGAATAGACTCTTTTATCAAATGTTGAATCTATTCATCTTTTTCTTATATTATAATCCTTTGGAATTATTATACTGTCCACTTGCTTAAATTACAATCATTTGGAAAGTTTCCATTGGTTGTTTCCAAAGAACAGGATCCTTTGAAAAGATTTTATAGATCCTTTTCATGTAATAAAATCCTTTGGTTTTTATTGCGCATTGTCTTAAGAATAAAATCCTTTGGGAAGATTGCATCGATCATTGAAAATAATCCTTTGGAAAAATTCTATTGCTCTCAATTCCTTATAGTAGAATCCTTTCGAAATATTTTATTGTTGTTTTCCTTAAAATAGAATCCTCTAGAAAGATTCTATTGATCAGGAAGGTCAGAAATGGTTAGAAACCATGCAGGGAAGACTGAAGTTTCCCAGGTAGAATTTTGGGAGTGAATCGAACGGAAGCTACAAAACTACTTTAAATCTTATTTACATTTTACGTAAATAGGATTTTAAGGGGACACGGTACCCTTTGAAATTTTTTTTTTTGTTTTCATATTTACAACAAAATGTTTTTGTGTACCTTGTTCCAACACTTATTAAGAATACATTACAAAAGAAATAAATAATTTTCACATGCACAATATTTAAAAAATTAAAAATTTTTTATTTTTATTTCAACATTTAGAAATTTTTACTCCTTTTCCAAATTTTAATTTGTTTTTATATATTTTTATTTACCTTCCATGAAGTGTTCCCCCACAATTTTGTGCATTTACTTGTTGATACCACTCTTGTTTAATTTTTTACAGATATTTTTGCAACAAACATTGAAAAACAGCTAATTTCAGCAATTTTTGAAAAAAAACTATTTTTCCAAATCTTTGCTCCATGCAGAAAGTTGTTAAATAGGTCATAATAAACAACCACAAAAAGTTTCAAAACTCTACATCAATTACAAAAAAGGTTTTAGCATTTTAAATACACTGTAGTCTTGAAAAAAAAGAAGCTGAGAAAAAGTACTTTAAAGTTTTAAATCGCAGTTAAATAAATAAAAGAATTAACTTATACTGTTCGTTGATAATATTATTATTGTTCGAGTTATAATAACTTATTTTAAAGTAAAATCCATAATAATTCCCCACTATATTGGTAAATCAACATGTGTGTTTACATCAAAAGAAAAAATTACATAAAAAGTGAACTGTGTTTTTGCATTTTTTCTATTTTGAAAACTTCAAATTGTTTAAAACAAAATGTTTTTGTGTACTTTATTCAAACACACATTAAAATACATTGCAAAAGAAAAAAATCATTTTCACATGCTCAATATTTAAAAAATTAAAAATTTTTAAAAATATTTCAACATTTTAAAATTTTTACTTTTTTTTCAAATTTAGATTTTTTTAAATATTTGTTTTATTTACCTTTTATGAAGTGTTTCCCACAATTTTGTACATAGGATTGTTTATACCACTCTTATTTAATTTTTTACATATACTTTCGTAACAAACACAGTGAAAAACAGTAAAAAAACAGTCATTGCTAAATTTAGCAATTTTTGAAAAAAATAACTATTCTTCCAAATTCTTATTCCATGAACAAAGTTATTAAATAGGTCACAATAAACAACCACAAAAAGTTTCAAAACTCTACATTCATTACCAAAATAGCCTTAGCATTTTAAATACATTGTAATCATAAAATAAAAAAAAAATAAAAAAAAAAAAAGATGCCGAGGAAAAGCATTTTAAAATTAAAAATGGCACTTAAATAAATGAAAGAATTAACTTATACTGTTCATTGATATTATTATTATTGTTAAATTTATAATAAAGTATTTTGTAGTAAAATCCATAATAATTTCCCACCAAATTTTAAATAAACATGTTTATATCAAAAGAAAAAAATTACCTGAAAATGTGTATGAACTATTTTTTTCTTGCATTTTTTCTACTGTGAACACTAGAGAAGAGATGATATAATGCAATTTACATTGCTAGATAAGTCTTTCAAAAAGCATCAGCCTGATAGGTAATGCCTTCTTTTTTAATAATAAAGCATTTCGACCTTTTTTTGGCTATTGCAATTTTTTTCCTTACTAGGGGGCTCCGCCCCCTGCTCGCTTACGCTCGCCAACCAAAAATAATGGGTTTTGCTGTAGATATAACGGTTTTAACAAAAAGTAGCGAAAATATCCAAAGATTCCGAATTTTGTGTGACCAACTTTTGATCGCATCCAATCTAATTATTAACCGATTTCAAAAATAATAGTACCGTAAGAAAGAGTACATTCTGAGGTATACTGCGATATTTTAAAAATTAAAAACTAATAGTAATAAGATATAGATTCGGCAGTTTAAAAAAAATTACAAAAATGTCCCGATTTTTCCCGAATTTCAAAAAAATATTAACAAGAACCAAAATGAAATATCAAAAAAAAAAAAAAAAACTCGACGAGCTGCAAAAATTTACGTTGAGAGGTACTCTTTATGCTCACTCGAGGAAGAAATTTCGCTTCTTCAATTTTGACACTTAATAAACCTAAACTAATAGCCGCATCGGTAAAAAATCTTAATAATCGTCCAGGGAATACGATGAAGAACAAACCATGTTAATTTCGTTTTTTTTCCGATCAGTACTTTTTCGGGAAACCGTCTAAGAATCGAGCTAAACAACACAGTTTTCAATCCTGCGGCGTCGGCGGTAACTTTTTTTTAATATAGAGAGACAATTGCTGTTGCAATTACTGCCAGTCTTCTTCGCCTCCTCTGATAAATTCTGCTATAATCTCGCCAAGCAGCTAAAGTTCTAGACTGCTTGCTTAAAATGAGTCCACTTTCTTTCTGTAAATTTTCCATCGATTTCAGTATGCCAATATTAAACTCTGATGCTGCATCACATACTGCAATGCTGACTCGGCATAAAGTGGCCGATGTTTCTTTGGAACACTTGCTCCAAATAATGCTATGCAGGCTTTCATTAGCATTTTGTGTGATGCATCTCACACAGCGCTCTAGGAGCTCATTCGAGGCATATATATATTGGCATAATTTTGCCAAATGGCTCTCGTTCAATGGTGTCTTGATGTTGACAATGTGGAGGGTGGTGTATCCTCACGAGCTAAAGCTGCCTGGTAGAAACACCAAGAATCCTCTCCAACTGGACATTAAAATGCTGAGGTGTCTTGTCTGTTGAAATACCATGAAATAATGTTGCATATATAGCAGTTTTCATAGCGTCAACATCACCTTTGTTTGAGCGAATAGCATTTTGGTAATATCGTGTCAGTTTTTTTATTGTATCATCCTTCAGACTGCCTCGTGATTTACCCCCCAAAGTCACGCCTCTTACTCGCCACTCTTTCACTGCCTTTCGCAAAGCCGTTCCCAGCCTTTTGCTAATGGATTGATACATTCTTCTTTTTTTTATTTGTACATCAGCACCGTAAACGTGTTTGCATTCAAATGTTGGTATGTCTTCGCATCTCCATCTGATAACATAGTTATATAGCGAAATCCAATTGACTGGGATCTTTTCCACAATTTCATAGCAGCTTCTTGCTCCATGGCACATGATGATCCCGAATGGTTGATGCTACACGTTAATTTATGCCCTTCGTACCAAATACTGTATTCTGCAGAGTTTTCCTTTAGATTAGACTTGGAATACTCGCACTCAATACACCGCTTTGACATACCCCACAATCAATAACAAACCCTGTTAGGATGTCAATAACGCAACCCACTCTAATCTGTGATGTATGACCTCGAGTCAACCAGGTGCCATCACATGTCATATCGATATCCGTGACTTCATTCGAATCTTCAGAGGCGATTTTCACTTGGTGTCGTATATCATCCAAGGATTTGTTTTTTGATTTGAGCATTGATTTCAACAGCTTTTTTTTGTAAGTGTTAAAGGTCTTACTTGAAGGCAGATCCATATTCATATGCATGCAAAACTTTTCCAGTGCTAAATATCCTTTGCCAATACTCAAAAAAGACTTCACCACACGCATATTGACATCAAATGCCTGAGTTTCTAATCCTTCGCAGTTTGAAATTCCGGGTGAAGTATAAACACTGGATTTTCTTGCATCGCAAGTAGAGCAAAAAACACTTACTTTGTGAGAAAATCCAAGTTTTTTACCAATGTCAATGCTCACTGAAGGAGACTTGCACGTACTGCAGAGTAAAGTTTTTAACAGTCCTATAAGAAAATTTTCATCTACTATCAAATAATGAGGAACTTCAGAGTTCTTATCACAGTTCAATTCTTCTTTCAAATTCGTTTCTAACGATTTACAACGTATACTTGGGTCTTGAAAGCTTAAATTAGCAGGCGAATCGGTTTTTTCACTGCATATGTCTTTACACCACCGCTTGGCAGCTTTTTGTTTACCAGCAGCGCTGGAACGTTTTCGTATCTTCATTATGCAGTGATATAATAAAAAAAAATAGAATAAAAACAATTGTAATATTACAATTATAAATTTGTTTACAATACGATAGATAGCAAGCTCGAAAAGTTTGATTAGTGCACTTGATCTCACAAAAAAATACGAAAACAAGCACAATTTAGCATTACAACAACAATTTCTCGTGAATAAACATGTGTGGAGCAATTCATTTTTTTTTCAAACTGAAAAGGCAAACATTAGCAGGTCTCGTAAAATTAAATAACATGAAAAGGGCAAGGCTCACACGATAGTGTTTATGTCATTTGTGTGTAGACAAAAAAAAACACTGTCTACTTTCGGTTTCGTTACTTACACTCAGTAGAAAAACTTTTATAACTCGCTAAATAATTTAGCTACAGCTATGAAATTTTGCACACATATTTTTAAAAGTTGTATAATTAGTTTAAGATAATAAAAAAAATCGACATTTTGGTCATTTTTAGGGTGTTGTGTCCCCTTAAAATAGACTTCAAGAATTCATGGCTACGTACATTCAAATGATGGCATAACTACAAGCTATACTCTGCTCCCACATGTAATGCGTATAATTTCCGTTTTTACTTCACTTCGAAAGCCTCAATTGTATCCATTAAGTTCCAATCACTAAGCTTCGCGGAATAAAGATTAGTTTAATTAAAGCCAATTAAATATGAATATACCCTTCAACCAAACTCATAATTAGGTAACCAAATATTTCACTAACAATTAATTACGCACAAGTTAGAGCCGCCCGAAATCGTATAACTATTTTAACCCTACGTGGGCTGCGTGTTTTCAGCTACATGGCTCTACATGTTAGGGAAATTTGATTTCTCTACAATTATGCATTATGGATTATCAATGCATTATTATGCAATGGGATTATCCCCTCAATTAGAACAATGGGATTATCCCCACAATCCCTATCTAAGTTTCATGCCTTTCGTTGAGAGCAAACAAAGTTACCTAATTAGTATATTTGTTTAAATCAGCTTCCAACAATTTGTGTCGCGGGCTAGGGTAGGGTTGACAAAAGATAAATATCAGAAAAGAGAACATTTGGTAAAATTATTTTTATAAAAAGAGGGCAAAAAGAGGACACGAAAAGCACGCATTATTAGTGTATAATTGTTAATTACCTAATAAAAAATAATCATAGACGAATCTTGGTATATCAACTGAAAGAAAATCTACTGAACCTATTACTTACGTATTTTGAAAAGAAATAGTAATTGCGAGAATGAATTTATAAATAAAAACACTGACTATTTATTTATGTCTGTTTATAACGCTGAAAAAAATTGTTTCGCCAAAGCTAAAGCAATTTCATAGGACACTTCTGTCAACGCCAAGTCTTCACAACTTACTTTATCAAAAATACCTTGTCTTCTGATTTCTTCCATTCTCTTAGTCACAATATTTTCGTAACACAGACCCAAGAAAGAGGTTTATTTTTCTTTCTTTGTTAGTCTGATGTGTTTTATAGTGAATATTAAGATCACGTCTTCTATTGTGTGACAGTACTTTCACAAACAAGGTTGAAAATATGAAGATGGATTCAGTTATGGCACCTTCTAAAGAATAAGTAGGCGCAAGGATGCAATGCGCCACTTATAATCATCCAATGCGCCCCGGGTTGGCCACCACTGCTCTAATAAAAAGATCCGAGGACATCACCTCATAATTTTGAACCACGGTCAGATGACGAGGCAACACCTGAGCTGGCACTCCACTCTCCAAACTTCCTTCTTCCAACTCTCCAACTTTTTTCTTCTTGATTCCTTCCTTTCCCATGAATCGCTGGAATCTCGTTGTTAAAATCATTTCAACGAAGGGTTCAAGAGAGGCTTGCAATATATAAGCACTAGAAGAGTGCTGGTTTCATTGCTGCCCTTGCGGCCTCAAAACCCCCAAACAAATCAACATCAAATCAAAGTAAAATTGTTGCATATTTCCATCGAGTTTTTATATAAATAATTCGTTGATTAATATTACTCTTTCCTATGTTTACATTACTGTTTCCTGTATACGTATTATTGTAAGTTCATTTGTCGGATGCAATTTTTTTCATGGTATATGGTGAGTTAGTTGCCTCAGAGTCTTTACGCTGTTCGTATCGATCTTATGCTTTCATGTTGCGATGTCTACAATTATTATATGTCTTGTCGGACTTTCTCTCTCTCTTGGAGAACTCTTATTTGAGTATTACAAAACATAACAAAACCCCTCACAAACCCCTCAACCTAACATGGTAGTTTTCGAAAAGAAGCGGAGATATTTTGTGTAACATGGCATTCATTCCCAAATATGCAACAAAGGCGTGGTTCAAATTGAAATATTAAGCAGCGTAGAGAGAAGAGGGCGAATATACAGCTTTTTCATACCCTTCCCAGCGCTATTTTTAGTTACTTTGAGGTAATCTGTTTATGGCATTGTTCCGAATGTTGAAGGATGGTTTGTGTTGATACGTCGTTTCTAGGCCAACATCGCGGTTGGTAATTTAACTGACATTTTCAGCCGTATTCCAATGGGTCAGTGCAACACGAAAATCCATTTAGATTTTTACCACTTAATTCTGAACTTAAGTTCCAAAAAGTACACGAGTTTTCAGTTATTCAATTCCAGTGCGTTTAATGAATAAAACGCATGCGATTACAATACGTGAAGAGTGAAAAATTATTTAGACTTGATTAACTTTATTTTAGAGGATATGCATGTTGGTCGAATGAATTTCCATTAAAAATGGATTTTTGTTGGAATTCTCAGAGGGGCTTTTTTATACAAGCTATATATATAGGTGGAAGTAGGGGTTTATATGTAACACAACGCGTTTCCCGTACCCATTCCGGATGTGACGTCACAAAGTTTGTTTCATATGGTACGGTTTCAGTACGTCACAAAATTTTTTTTTTTAATGGACTCCGAATTGAATGTTTTAGTTTATTATTCAAAGTCTACTGTATTAAACGTGTAGTAACATATATATTGACATTATTAGTTAATATGTTTAGTTTAAAAAAATATATATTAAATAAAAAGGAATAATTGTATAAATTATTCCTTAGAATAGACTCGATGGAAAAAATTCTATTTGTCCAATTCTTATAATCGAATACTTTGAATAAATATATTATTGGTGAAATGTTCACAAATTGGTTTGCAGTCAGGCAAGGAAAAGTACAGATTACAGGGGGAATTAAGAGTGTGAACCCCTTAGAAGATAATTCGAAAACTAGAAAGCAAAAAATGTCCAAATGTTAACTTAAGAAGATTTAACCATAAAGGAAATTTCCGATTATTACACCATTTCTTTTTGCTATCTAGTGAGTGTGTGTGTTTCGTGTTATCTACTGGAGAGGGCAACACTTCATGGATGTATTTGCATACATTTATTGGACAATTCTTGGTTATAGATAAATATGTTACAGAAACAGTTACAGTAGCAGCAGAAAACCCCTCGTCTGTCCGTTCTCTCCCGTCTCTGCTGGTCGAATTCCTTGTTTTTTCCAACTCTCCCCCTTTACTCCTCCTGGCCCGTGTGACCTCTCAACGACACCCCCGTCACCGTACCTAGAGCACCTCACACCAAAAAAAATGCAAGCTATATTCAAACCTTTTTTAAAATATACACAGGGCGTATTTATAATATTGATACTATTATGTTTAAAAAACTTTTCATTGAAGATCCTGAATTAATGTTTACAGTCACACACATACAATGATCTGCATATATCTTGATGAAAAGATATGTTGAAATAAAAAACAACCTTTAGAAATCACGACTTTAGGTAAATTGTAACTGTTCACAGCAAAACAAATACTACTTTTTAAAGAACTGCAACATGCATTTTTCATTGAAGTCGTGCTCCGTGAAATGTTTTAGATTTGATTTTATGCGATGATTTTATTAATTATTAAATTTTAGTTGTCATGTTTACAGTGATTAAATAAAGCATTGAGCCATAACAACTTTCGATGATTTTATGAAAACAATATACGCGCGTATTTCAAAAAGCGGAATATTTTCGTTACATAAAATAATCTTATGATTGAACATAATCTACCGATCAAACAAAAAATTAAAAAACAATTATTTTAAACATTAAAATGTGTACTCCTTGTGTTCATAAAGAAAAAGCGCTAGGGCACTTGAATTAGATGGGTTTATTTCTATATATATAAAGCAGTTAATCATAAAGTCTTTTCGGATCTAATTTAAGAATGACTTCTCGGTATCTGCTTGGCATCGGTTTTAAAGGATTTCACAAACTATTGGTTTGATTTTTCTCATTAAATTATGAGTTACTCTCAAAGTTAGTTGTCATTACAAATTTTAAATGTTTTTTTTTAAACTATAGATAATATTATCAGTTAAACATTCACTATTGGATTGAGAGAGAAATATGGATTTTTTTCCAAGAATCTCTCTTTCAAAGGAAAATATGAAATTATAGAAAAGGTTTTCAAGGCCCTTTTCGATGTGGATCACTGTTTTCAATCCAGACTAAAGCTGGAAAACTCTAATAACACTTCAGCAGATGAAAATTTTTCGTTCACTTAACTTAAACGACAAGTAACATAAAAAATCTTGAAAAGAGATTAGAATACCAAACTAAAATGCAATGTCCAGACGCATACTAAAGTAATGGGTTCAACATGGAGTTAAGAAAATGGCAGGTCATTTTCGTTTAGCCCACCACTTTAGAACTCTTTTTTTACGTTGATTTTATTCATGATATTCCACCCTTAAGCGGCCCTTTTGCTTCCGAAATGAGAATTTAAGAGCTCAAAGAGTAGTTTCATCAGTCACTTGAAAGCAATTCGTGTCATTTAGTTCTTGTCTACTTTTAATGGGACAAGGGAGAGAAGGAATTTCCATTTTCAGCTCACGTTTTCCTCCACGACTTGAGAAGAAACCTAAGACATCCTTCTTGCTAACTAGGTTGAGATGAGTTGATGTAATTTCTTCCTTGGTCTACAGGGTGTGTTTTAGAACTAAATAGGTAACGCATGTAGAATAAGTCTTTAGTGAACTATTAAAGTTCGTGTAATATCAGTGATGAGCTTATTGAGCTAATTACGCAAACTATACAATAATGTACAGTAGAAAAGTAATGGAACGTTAAAAAAGGGGGAGGGAAAAAGTGTTTTTTATTTTATTTTGATGTTTGAACAAAATATTAGTATCAATCTCTCTCGCTCTAAAGAAACGTAATTAAAATTCCTTAATACACACTACGATAGCAAAATCGCTGGGCCGTAAACGGGTTTACACAGGAGGAGGGTTTACTTTTTCCACTGCAACCAGAACTTTCCAATGATCAAAACATTTTTCAGGTGTCTCTGTTGAAGCGACTGTCGCGACAGTCGTGCGCCGGATACCATGAAAAAACGAAAGTTTTGAAAAAACACGACACATAATCCAACTATGCAGTTCGACGATTGAACAAATTTAAATCCATTGTTAAGGATCCACTTTTGTCTGCGTTTGCTGTCTTCGAGCCATGTTATTGGACAAACAATGCAGAAATTGAGTGCTATGGGAACGAAGAAATTGAGAATTTATGGTTACATTTTCAAATTCCATTAGAAGTAATAATTTAGCAGATAAAAATATTGTTTAATATTTTTATTTACAATCTACTGCTAACCAATCTAAACATACCCAACTAATAAAGTAGTTTACATTACATCAATGCTCTTATATAACGTTTTTTTTAATGTGTACCTGATATATAATCTGTGTACCTAATTAAAAAACTTAGGTGAACAAGGTGCACATGCATTAAAAAAATCTATTTCGAGGCCTGGTATACTAGTACTACATAGTATACTATACATAATTAAATATTTAATGAAAAAGTGAGTAAAATTAGTCTGCTTTTGCATTGTGTATGCTCGTGCAACGTACATGTTAACTAGTTGTTTAAGTGGAAAGGCTTCCGGATGACGTTCAGTCGCATAGTTCATCAGATCCTGAATCCTATGGCCATATTGCTTGAATGTAATCGTACTTCTTGTTTCATCTTTTGATTCTGCTTTTTCTTCACTATTCTCTTTCTCTTCAACGATGTTGTTGCCGCAAACCGGAAGGCTTCCATCGGCTTCAAGATAAGCTCCAGGTTCACTTTCAATTTGAAGCTCCTGAAGAATTGACCCCAAGTCACTCACAGTTGTTGCTTCTTGGTCCCCTATTATTGATTCCTCCTTCTTACACGGGAAACCTAGTTTGTAGAAACATCTTTGAATGGTGTAGGGGGTTACTTCATTCCAAGCCATTGATATCCAATAGACAGCATCCATGACGTTGACTTTCTTCGTTACTTCGGTTGTCGAATTTGCCTTTTCCATCAACCAGGGACATTTTCTTCAGAAATGGAATTCGGTAGTTAGCTTTACAGGTCTTGATCACTCCTTGATCTAGTGGTTTGATTAGAGAAGTACAGTTTGGGGGCAGGGACTTCAGGCTCACGTTGCACAGCTGCATGTTTCCATGTGATGTGGCATTATCCACAAAAAGAATTTTTCTTCCTTCTCTCTTCATCATCTCGTTAATGCCTTCCAACCACTGTGAGCAAATTGTTTTTGCCATCCGGGCTTTTCGATTTGATTGATAGAGCACAGGCAATGATGCGATCTTCACATTTTTAAAGCATCGTGGTTTTTTACTTTTTCCGATCACTAGTGGTTTGAGCTTCTCACCCGTAAAACTGGCACAGAGCATGACGGTAAGCCTTTCTTTCGACATTTTTCCGCCCACGCATTTCTCGCTTCTTTGTCCTAGGGTTTTGTTTGGAAGAGCTCTAGAAACGGGCTGGTTTCGTCGGCATTGAAAATGTCAACGGTGTCGAAATCCGTCGTTAAGCCCGGAAGTTTAGCTTTCCATTCCTCCACAGTAGGGTGGAGCGAAAAACACGAATTTCGGAAATTGAAAACGCCTATGGTGGGAATAGTTGGGGACTACCATGCGTATTAATAATACAAAATATGAGTTAAATCAATTAATATCTTCAGGTGCCAAAATCACTTTAAAATTTCGAAATTTTGCCAATTTTTTCACAAAAATAATAATAACGTGTTTAAAAAATTTAATACATCTTATTTAAGGCCATGGGTGGGTGAAATGAACTTACCTGCGTGTAAAAAAAAGTTTTACACCTAACATTATCCCGGAAATTTAAAAATTTACCCTTTTTTTTAGAGCGCTATCACGCGCGTCTCCACTCCTTGCAATAGACTCGTCATTGCCACCACGTGCTTACACGGGCTCTTCCCCTTGCAGCTCTTCGCTGTTTTTGCATTATGAAAACGACCCAGAACTCAGCACGAGGAGGTGGCTGCATATCAAGTTCCACCCCCCCCCCTTAAAAATTTCAACTTAGTTACTAGCTTACCTAAAAAATTAATTTGAAGTTACTGGCAAGTGGTTCAGCTTAAAAGTGGTTGATATTGGCTTTTGGTTTCAAATCTGGGTAAAGAAAGTCTAGAAGCAATTCTTTACCGAATAAGTCAATCTCGTTCCTCTGTACCACATACTGTACTATATGCTTCAGTAACTAATTTAACGCAACGTTCTACTGCTTGTGAATGGCATGGAAAGTTAAAAATGTTACTATTGGTTGGAACGTGTAGAATCATAGACTTGAGTTGATCATCAGAAAGAGATACTGTAAGTGGTGGATCTGTAATGGAATCTGATTGCCATTCAATTAGATTTTTGTAATTGTCTGCTTCGAAGTTTAACATGGGAATTTTGAACTCTCGAATATTTATTTCAACTTTTTTTTGGTCTTAATTTTAAATTCTTTTAAGGCTCAATTCTCTAACGTGTTTTCGATCATGAGCTAGCATTGCCAAAATAATATTTTCTGGATGGGCATAATAAGCATTTCTTTGCAAAGTTATATCTACTACAATTTTTATATCCTCAGGCAAAAATCTCGATTTATTTAAAATATTGTAAAAATGAAGACTCCCGTACCGACATGATGACTGACTTTTAATTTTAAACCACACATATAAGTGTACCTTCACAATATACTCTGTTAATATTTTGAAGTTATGGGTTAGATCTTCTGTTGAAACATAAAACTTAAAAATTATATTTGCCGTCGTCAACCATCTAGAATGATTCAATTTTCCTGGATCTTTTTGGGACAAGCTTAATGGAATATATTTATTTGATATCCCTGTGCACATTTCGTAAAGTTATCGTTGATCAATGCTAAGATCCTCTAAGACAATATCCGGAAAAGTTTCTTATATCTTTTCAAAATTTGTTAAAGGCAATTTTTCACATGATTCTAACATTTTTCTAATTTTTCCGCTGTATCCTTTTGGTCCAGTGGTTTTCCCGTCTAAATGTTACAACAAATTACATAAAGGTAGTTCATTTATATGTAATAAACAAATAAACCAATGCACAGGACATCCTAAAAAGAGCTCGATTTACCGAATGACTCCTTTTTTCAAACCTGTATTTACCACTGTACCATCACAACCAACCACTTGCATCTTAGAAAAATAGATATTTTTCTCCAAAAAAGTTAAATACTTGTTTTAATATTTTGAGATGAGCCAGTCATAGGAATGACATGTCCCATATATTTTGATCCTGGTTCTAGTATTAGAATGATGTGTTCTTCTATTACCGTCTTTCTAGCAATCCTTTCTTTTTCTTTAATCATTACTAAAGTTCAATTCTTTCGCTCATCAAAGTATATTCCATATTCTGATAAAGAGGTTGTTTCCACATTTTTCCTTTTCAGATAGCTGCGGGTCTTTGTCCTTTCTCTTTTAATTTTACTACGATCAACTATGTTTGAAGAATAACCCTTGGAAATTTTCCCCGTATCCTTCAAAGCAGCATTTATTAGAATTGCTGCCGATCTATCGGAAACACCAGTTCTGTCACAAGCCTGAGCTATATTTGGTAGTTTAGTTCTCGTTCGTGAAATTGAAGGAGAATTATTATCAATGGTTGTGTTTATAGTGTCATTAGAATTCTTAAGCAAATTAAAACTCAAAGTAGCTCCCGTAATAGAAGTCGAGAGTATTTTGGATTGTTTTCCTTTACAATCTTTGAGCTGATCGTTTTGGCTCTCTGTTTCTCTTTCGTTGCGCAACAATCTTTTTTCAAGCATTCTGCTGGTTTTAATGTCAACATTTCCAATGACCATTTTTCGAAATGTCCTTTTATGTATTAAAAAAGCTCTTTCAGCAATAGGTGCTTTCATTTTGAAAGTACAACTGAGAAAGTTCTTACATTTACATATGCTAACATCAAATAGATTTTTTTCCCGCTGATTCCCTGAAGGACACAACTTTTTTTGAGAAATCTAGTTAGCCAGTATTTTTTAATACTTTCTTAATATTTCTATATGTTTTATGGTATATTTTCAGCATATATATTATTTGTTGGTTTGTTGCAGTTGGAATGGAACTTTTCCCCCATAATCCTTTAAACACTTTAGTTAAAATTGAACATACATCAGCCACAAACTAGCATCTCTTTTATAATCTTTCTGTATGTAAGGATAATACTTCATAACATCTGTATATATTGGAAGCATGTTATGCTTTATTATTTCAGCCACTCCAAACACGGGACATACATCTACTGATCGTGTCCAAGGCATTTCAACTTATTCACAGAACCGTGTATTCTTAACAAACAAAACAAACCAAACCCAAACAAAACTGAACTTAAAGATTAAAATTTTATATTAAAAAATATCTCAAATAAGTAAAAATAAACAGTAAAATACTCACCAGCAAACGAAAGCAATTCAATTTGAACAAAGGATTTAGTTTTCCTCGATAGACTAGATCGGTAGGGCATTTGCAGGAGCATACACCTACTAGATATTTACAAAAAAAGTGGGCGGGTATTTAAAGAAACCCAGACACCTCCACTCCATGTGGTGAAATACGAGTTATTTACCCCGTGTAAACAAGCAAAGAAAGGGAAGTACCCGTGCACTCTAGTAGCGAGGAACGCAATGATGAGTCTATTGAGAGGAGTGGAGACGTGCGTGATATAGCGCTCTAAAAAAGGGGAAATTTTTAAATTTCCGGGATAATGTTAGATATAACACTTTTTTTACAAGCAGGGAAGTTCATTTCACCCACCCATGGCTTTAAATAAGATGCATTAAATTTTTTAAATGCGTTATTATTTTTTTTTGTGAGGAAATTGGCAAAATTTCGAAATTTCAAAGTGATTTTGGCACCTGAAGATATCAATTGATTTAGCTCATATTTTGTATTATTAATAAGCATGGGGTAATCCCCAAGTATTCCCACCATAGGCGTTTTCTATTTCCGAAATTCGTGGTTTTCGCTCCACTCTACTCCACAGTCTCTATATTTATTTCTGCAGCTTCACCATTGATTACTTTGAATTCGATGTTGTGCCGACTTTTGACCATCATCCGTTACCTTGAATTCCGTCAATCATCCTTCCGATGCCTTAAATTCCGTGATTTTCTCATTTTCTGCAAAAATTCAGAGAATCTGCTTTAGCAAGGGTCCAGTGATAGGAAGATGCTTCGTTCTCATTTGGCAAAAAAACTTCCACAAGTGATTGTTTATGTTCTTGTTTCACGTTTTCTTTTCGAAAATTCTACACTTAGAGGAAGGTTCATTTTCTTCAAAAGCGGCTATAATTTCTTTTTATTTCATGCTGATGGCGTTGACTTGGCCTACTGAAATTCCAAACTCAGATGCAATTTTCCTTTGACTTACTTTTGATTTTAATTTTCGAACAACTTCGTATTTTTCCTGAAGCTTCAGTTCTTTTCGGTTTTTTTTTGTTTTTGTTTTCCTACTTATTTCGGAGTATTTATACTGTAGCCTACCTGCCTAAGTGCTGTGCTTCTTTCCCTGCGACGATAGCGAAACGGCGAAAAAAAAATTTACTTTGCCGAGCAAAAAGGAAGAAAAATAGAAGTGACAATGCTGTCCAATCAGGTGAGTGGAAAAGAAAACATAGCCCATTTTTGACCACTCCCTCTAACACGTGTTGAAAATCTGTTATCTGCTAGTGGGGGAGGGGAGCAGGACATTTCTCCGCCGAATTTCTCCGATTGGAAACACACCGTTCAGTTTCCGTACAGTTTACAGATATGTAAAGAAGAATAGAGATCAATAGTAGTGTTCGTTAAACTAGGGTGTTCAGATTAGAGGGTGTTCAGAATACAGAGAGGTCATCTTATGTTAAGTCTATCGAGTTTCGCCGGGACCCTTGTAATGTGTTCATAATACCGGGGTGTTCACATTACAGAGTGTTCAGATAGAGAGAGTTTACTGTACTAGTATATAGGAAGCAAAACAAATTTTAAACTACAGTAATTTTTGACGGAGTTGGATACACGTGACATAAAACAAACTATAGATCAGACAAAAACGTCTTTTTTCTCGAATTGAGAGGTATTTTCTTCTGATTTCGAACTGGTTTTCCTCAATATCCTTGCAATTTACGGACAATCCTTGCAATTTGTTGTGTATTTCTAATTGCAAATGAGAAATTCAAAATGCTTAAAAATTTGGAAATGTTGTTTAACCTATGCAATTTTGCAACGTTTTATATGTTACAAATTTCTTTTCACTTACAATTGATCTACACAATTATAAAATAAGTTAATTTGATACAAACTTTAATCTAAACTAAAATATTGACGATAGAATTATTGCGAAAGGGATGCATCAATTTTTGTTAATTAATCAAAATGTAATATGTAATAACTACAGCAAAACTTAATTTTTTTAAATTAAATTCTATTTATTGACTTTTGAATCAAAAACAAATGGTCTGTATTGATTTTATAATAATCGGATAAAACAATTTCAAAAGTTTCTTTTAAAAATACGCTGCCCCATTAAGCTAGAGAGAATTACCTAGATTTAGAGGGGAAACTTAACGGATTCATGAAAAGATGAAAGATCCTGTTTCTTATCTTACTTTCCAAAGTAAGAAACGTTTTGATCATTACAACCCTTATATTCGGGACGTAGGGTCAGCTTGAATTGATATTTTTTATTTGACATATAGGATTGATGTTTGATTTGTCATTCTACCGACATTATTGCTAGACGAAAGCTATTTTCATCGATTTAAAATTAGGAAATATCCAACGGGAAGATCATATTTCGATTCGAGGCTTGATAAAAAAAGTATCTCCGTCCTGCATTTGCATTTTATTAAAACCATCCCGAGTTCAAAGTCAGGACTTTTGCTAATGTAACCTTTCGGATTCTATTGAATGTGTGTGATATTTTACTAAACCATGAAACTCTTCAATCGCTACTGGAAGGCCGTTAAAGTTGAATAAAGGGAACGATGTGCGTACAACAGCTTTCAGTGGGAATGTGAACGAACAACAAGTGAAATATTTCTGTTCCAGAATTAATTTGATGCATCGCCGTTATTTGACGTCGTTTTTAGCAAAAGCGACAGGCTGAAATTGAATTTGCATGACAGCTCCATTAGCGGCACACAAAGAAAACAGTAACAATCTCTGTATTTATAATAGCCTTAGAAAAAAACGTGCCACATACACTATAAAGACAAAAGTATTTGGACACTGCAGAAATTCAGTGGATGATTCATCTTAGTTTGGGGTTGTTTTTCCTGGTTATGACTTCGCACATTGCTTTATGTACCTGGTGTCATGAACGTTGACGTGTACCTCGACAATCTGGATCATTAGGCATTTCCTGCACTATGGCAATACCAAGGCGATGATGGTTGTTTCTTCCAATCTGATCGAGATCCATGTCATACTGCAAAACGTTTGCCGGACTGGTTTCGTGAAAATGAGGTAAATTTACTTGACTGGCCTGTTCAGAGCCCAGATCTTAATCCGATCGAGCATTGTGGGACGAACTGAAGCGACGATTACGACACCACCACCCCCGTCGTTCTTCACAACAATCTCTTCTTACAGCCTTGCATGGCGAGCGATTTCTGCCCAGACTGACAGAGAACTTACGGAAAGTACGTCTCGGCGTGTTGCAGCTGTAATACAAGCAAAAGGAGGGCCTATCCATTACTAAATAGAATAATAAAGCACATTTTCTGAAAACATGCGGTGTTCAACTACTTTTGTCCACATAGTGCATATATCACAGTATAGCGATATCTTCAATTTCAGTCATACATTGTCCATGCAATGCAGCGTGCCATATCGATAATGCAAACACAAAGACCACTCTCTATCAAATTAAACTTATATTACCACAACAAAAATTTACATTTCATTTACAAACTGCAGTTAGAAAATTTACAGACGAGATCCATCACGGATGCAGTACAAAACTACTTTTTAGTGCAACCGCACTCATCTGTGATTAAACCAGACTCTGACGTCATCTTGAGAGGTTTGCTCACAAGACTCGTATAGACGTAATCTCTGACGTCATCTACACAGCCAGACCAGAGAGAGCGCCCCCTAGAAAGCGCTCTGTCCAACATGACGGGACTAGGGATTGCAATCCGCCATGATTTTCAATCCCGCCGCATTGACGCTAATCAGGCTGGATCCGACCAGTTTGGTATTTTATTAATAAGTCTATCTAATTGGTTTGTATATTTCCAAAATCGATTGAGTGAAAGTAGGTAAAAAGGATATTGTTCCAAAATGACGAACAAAAAGCGCTTATTTTAGCATTATAAAATCAACTTTATTAACAATTATCCATAGGTAGGAAATCAATCACCAACAATAAATGATAGTAACTACTAGTACTACTAGTAATAAGTATTAAACGATTGATGATGATCAGTCTTACTAGCTTCCACACCAAAAAACATCAATTTGTTTTATACGTAGTACATCCTCCAGTCCTACCAGTTAAATTGTAAGGCAGTCACCACAAGCTTACCAAGGCGAGTTCCTTGGTGGAATAAAAGTCTCTGTGGTCTTAAAAAGAACTGCAGAAGGCTCTTTAACAGAGCTAAAAAAAACAGGTGAGTGGTCAAGATACAAAGAAGCACTCACCAACTATAACAAGGCCATAACTTCCCTGATTCCAGGATTACAAATATTAATGATGAACTGACAGTTCCACTTATTCCCCTGCTACGTAGTGGGAAGGAGGACTGGGAACTGGCTAGAAGTATAATTACTCCAAAAAGAATAGCATGGGCGATTAACTCATTCATGCCCTTCAAAACACCTGGTGTAGATGGCATTATACCTGCTCTACTCCAACATGGCAAAGACATCATTATACCACACATATGTAGGATTTATAGATCTTGCGTGGTATATGGTTATATGCCGCATGCATGGAGAACCTGCAAGGTAATTTTTATACCTAAACCAGGTAAAGCATGCTACAGTGAAGCAAAAGCCTTCAGACCTATTAGTCTGACATCATTTCTTCTTAAGACATTAGAGAAATTGATCGATAGATACATTAGGGACGAGGTTCTAAAAGCCGAACCCCTATCGAGATTTCAACACGCCTACCAGCCTGGGAAATCTACAGAGACTGCTCTATATGATCTTGTTACGGTCCTTGATAGAGCAGTCAATGGAAAGGAAATTGCCTTGGCAGCCTTTTTAGATATTGAGGGAGCCTTTGATAAGGTTCCAGTAAACGTAATTATTGATGCCCTCATCAGTCGAAATGTTAATCCATTGGTTTGCGCCTGGATTAAAAACATGCTCGAGACAAGGATGGCTCAGGCCTCCTTACTGGGAGACACACTAACTGTGGGAAACTGTAAAGGCTGCCCCCAGGGTGGTGTGTTATCCCCCTTACTATGGAGCCTTGTGGTTGACGAGCTCCTTAACATGACTCACTTCTTGGGCCTGTATTGTCTGGGTTATGCTGATGACATAACGCTGGTCATAAGAGGGAAGTTCCAAAACACGGTAACAGACCTCATGAACACTGCCCTAAAAAAGATTGAACTTTGGTGCAAAAAGGTGAACTTGTCGGTTAACCCCAACAAAACTAGTCTAGTCCTCTTCACCCGGAAAAGGTTACGAGATATGCACTTGATAAAATTCTTTGGAACACCACTTGCATACTCGGATGAGGTTAAATATCTAGGAGTAATCTTTGATAAGACCTTGACATGGAGCTCACATCTCCAGTACTGCACGAGCAAGGCCAAGAGAGTGTTTTGGGCTTGTAGACGTGCCATTGGTAATAATTGGGGTCTAACACCGAAAATGGTGCATTGGATATATACCGGGATTATTGTTCCGATGATATCCTATGGCGCCATCGCTTGGTGGAATAGAACCCGTAATGAGACAGTGAAAAAAGAACTCACTAGTCTACAAAGAATGGCTACCATTGCAATTACTAGTGCAATGCGAACCACTCCCTCACAGAGTCTTGAACTGCTTCTGGGGCTTCTACCACTGCATAAACAAGTGGAACTAGAGGCAATTTCATGCTCACAACGCCTCAAACTCATGGGACTATGGAAGTCATCTTATGAAATGCCTGCCTTCAAAAATGTCGATCCGCAGGTGAAGGAACATCCCTATCTATTAATGAGATCTGACTGGATGTTAAAGCAATTTTGCTTTAAAGCCAAATATAATATCATCTTTCCCACCAGAGAAGAATGGAGATTCGTCTCCAGGCTGATAGGAAGGGGGGATGAAATTTGGTACACAGATGGTTCAAAAACATCTCATGGCACTGGGCCAGGTGCCTTCTGTCCTAATCGAAAAATAAGGCTATCTTTTTCTTTGGGTAAGCTGGCCACTGTATATCAGGCTGAGGTTCTGGCAATCTCTGCTTGTACTTACAACTGCCTCAATAGAGGTGTAGTTAAGAGGGTTATTAAAATCTTCTCTGACAGCCAGGCAGCCCTAAAGGCTTTGCAAAGTCAGTGCTTTTCCTCAAAAGCAGTGTGGGAATGTCACAATGTGCTTGAGGACCTGGCTGAGAGAAACAAGGTCTCTCTGGTTTGGGTCCCTGGTCACTGTGGCATTGAAGGTAATGAAACGGCAGACCTATTAGCAAAACATGGGTCTGAAACACCATTTATTGGACCAGAGCCTGTTTTGGGTCTGCCTCACAATGTGGTTAGAGGGACTATAAGGGATTTGCTCCTTGCCGAGTCCTACCAAACATGGCTTCAGTCTAATAATCAAAGACAAGCCAAAGAGCTCAATCAGCAGTCTCCATGGGATAGATCAAGAGAGCTGCTGAATTTCAGTAGGAAAGAAATCAGGATAGCTATTGGCCTCCTAACTGGCCACTGTACCCTGAATAGACACCTCAACATTATGGGTGTTTTAGATGACCCACTATGTAGAGGTTGTCGGATGGTAGAGGAGAGTTCTGTACACGTTCTATGTAAATGTGACCATTACTCTGCACAACGATTTGAATATCTGGGATACCATTGTATCGAACCCTGGGAACTGTCAAACATTCCAATCAGGTACATGCTGAAATTTATTTCGGCCATCGGTCTTTAGTGGATCAGTAGGGGTCTCAGTACAATAGACTATTAGTCGCAGTGCTGGCACTCTTCGGAGTCACCCCTTTACAAGTCATAAGTCATACGTAGTACTTTTCTATTTATCTAAAATTAAGTAGTCTTTATCTCTAATATCGTTGAGCAAATGACATATAAATTGTACCTAACCTTGTCTCATACTAAATAAAAATATAATCTTTGGCAGTTTCAGTCAACATAACAGAAAAAATAAACTCTTAATTCTTCTTGATTGCTTAAATCGAAGTATAAAAATCACTTTTGAGTTTGAAAGAACGATCTAAAGAAATAAATCGTATTAACTGTCGTCATCCCCCAACCTACTTCTCAATGAACTGCAAATATAACCAGCGGCCGAGAAGGATCTCTCAGCTTCGACATTAGTTGGTTTAACCGTCATTAAGTAGACGTACATGAGTGACAAATATTTTCCTTTGACTCCCTCTCTTTCATATCAAGTCATTTCTTCCTTCAGTATTTTCTCAAAATCTGTTTCTTTTCTAAGTTTATCTTTTTGTAATAGTCGTCATTTTCTTGCAGAATTTGCTTTTCTAATTCCTCTTTTAATGTTAAATTAGTTTGCAAAGAAAGTGAGTTGAAATTTGAAATTTCTTCTGCTGCAGGTTCTACATTTTCATTGTCTTCTTTAATGACTTTGTTTAATATTTTTTTTCGTTTCCTGTCGCATAAGAGACGTATTGTCAGCTTGTATCATGTTTTGGTCATATATATGTAAGAACAGACCCCCGCACCGCATAGCAACAACCGACATTTCTACCTCAACCGACATTCCTCCCCCTTGCAGTGTTCGGTCGTTGGCCCCGACCCCGCAGACGAAAGAAGGGAGCTAAGGATACCAGACGTGGTTTTCTGCAGACGGCGGAATCGGCGGACGATGAGTATTAGATTTTGCAGCAACAGTGTTCTAGACGCCATACTCTCAATCAGAATTTGTTACTTAAAGCAATAACGTGCTTTCGGTGTCATTCTTTAAACTTTGTAAATACATAATTGTGATCGTCTTTAATTAAATGTAATTGAAATTCAGACGATTTAGTTTCTTTAAACTCCAAACCATACATATATTCCTGTTATTATTGTGCAACGACGTTCTTTTACCCTTGCACGCAGTGCATCAGATAATTTATCGCTTAAGACAGTGTCTTGTTTTTCCAGCTTTTCTAAAATAAATTTTAATGTTGTTTCAGCAGTAAGAAAGGGTCGCATCTCTTCTGTATAGTGCCTCCATTACCAATTAATATTGCCAATTTAATAGAAGTTTGTTTCTAAATATACTTTTAAACCTTTGTACGTTTCCTTCCTTTCAGTAAATTTCTTTCCTTCGCAAAAAATATTATTGATAATTTAATTTGTTATTTTGCTAAGACTCTCCAAATTGATGAGTGAAAAATATAAAATCGATTAATTCACAATCCATTACTTGATAAATGATTTTGCGACTTTAAAGTTGGGTTTGAATAATTGATTATTTAATTTTTAAAAAAATTCGGGTTTGTGGGATCCGGACCGGATTTGATAGATATTGCTGGATCCGGTAGGTAGCCAAACTATGCCGGATCCGCCGGATTGGATTGCAATCCCTAGACAGGACGTTACAGCAGGTAACACCTTGATAAGCTAGTTGATGTGATGTTATATCAGTGGGTTCGGCTCATTGTACTTGGAAATGAGACATCCTCGACCTATCTCGCCAATATCACTCAAAATACGTTAAACCCCCCTGCCCCTTCACACATCGAAACTTAGGATGAAATAATTGTTCAAACACTACCTATAAAGACTTGCCTATGATGCCAAAGACAAATAGTGGGAATGCTTTTTTATTTCTAGTGACATCATCCCAGACTCTCCAATATAGGCTTCAGAGGACCAGTGCATAAAAATCTTTCAAAATATTGATTATTTTTTAATAAATTTAAATAAATATTTTTACAATTAAAATTATATATTATTTAGGAAGATACGTTGAGTAGAAGTATTTTAAATAATTTTTTGATAAATACCTGTACGTACCTGAAGTAAGGGCAATTGTATTTAAACTTCAATATCTCAAAATATGTATTTTTTCCATAAAAGAAACATTTTTACAAAGTCTATTCAAGCAAATTTATAAGAACTTGGTTTACCAGTGTACATAGCTTGTAACATATTTTAACACTGGCATTTTTCTCTACCTGACCAAAAAACTTCATTTGGATTATTGAAAAAGATGAAAATTGTTTATTTATTTTAAAATATCACAAAACTTCACATTTTAAGTTTTTTTAAAATTCCTTTATTAAAGTGTTTAAAAGGGTCTTCATAAGCTGTAAAAGAAAGTCAAATCAATACACATGATAGATTCTGAGAAAATTGTTCCCTAAAATTTCATTATTTTAACATTACGGAGATAGGACAGCACTGGTTCCCTTGAGCTGCTAAATTTCGTTTCCTGCCTGTGCATGACTGTCTGCCTGCACACTTATAATTGCAATAGAGTTAACTCTCCCGAATGTATTTTATGTTTTTGTAAACAAACTATGACGGATAGTAGGTGCACTGCCCTTAAGAAATAATTTCAGAAACACCAGATGGCAAATGACGTAACGTCACACAAATGCCTGGAATTACAGTATCCTCTCTCTATTCTGAACACTCAACGGGAGCAACCCAAATGTTCAAACTGTGGGGGTGTTCATTATAGAGGGTGATTGTGAAATGCATGTACGCAGTGAGTTTATGACTAAAGAATACTTAAAATGATTAGCCATGTCAGTTACCGAGATGGAGGTGCTGAATTTAGATTTGGCTGCTAGTGCAATGTTTATCACGGCTAGTGCTAAATTCAGTCGGATCTGTATTCTACCATCTCACATTTTTTTTTAAGTTTTACAAAACATACTACAGAACAATAAAATTACATTATTACAGTAGTATACTAGTACTACATAGTATACTATACGTAATTAATTATTTCATGCAAAAGTGAGTAATTTTAGTCTGTTTTTGCATTGTGTCATATCTGTAAGTGGATGCGGGGCATTTCTCAGCCGAATGATTGCAAACACACCGTTCAGTTTACAGAGATGTAAAGGGGGAATGGGGATCAAAGTAGAGAGGTCATCTCATGTTAAGTCTATGGAGTTTCGCCGGGACCATCGTAATGTGTTCATAATACCTTGGTGTTCGCTTCACACAGTATGTTTAGATAGAGAGAGTTTACTGTAGTTTCATTCATGTGGTGGTCCTCCTAGTGGTTTCGACGCGATATTCATCACGATCTGACCAAATGTGCTGATGACGAGATATCTCGTCATCAAGATATTTCGGATTTTTCTTACGGCGAACAGTTCCAAGATCTGGTCCGTTTTCCTCTAATGACGAGAGCTTGAGGAACAAGACATATTGTCGTTCAAGACCTGATCGCTTCTGATAATGACACGACATCTGATCGAGGCAACCACCAGGTTATAGATATTATCTACACCCGTTTCGGCGATATACTTATCTGACACCAAGATCACCAAGAATGATAGCCACTTCCCCTCTTCAAATGCTTAGGGGTGGAATTGATCCCGTAACAACCCCCGTTAAAGCCGCGTTTACACCGGGGAGTTGCAAATATTTTTCTCCCCTTTTTTTGTGGCGAGGACGTTTTACGTTCCCTTATTCTGACCCCTTTTTCGACCCACTCCGGTGTAAACGCTTTCTCTACTTTATCGGCAACACCAAGGGTCGACCACTCTCCTCACCCCTTTGTAGAGAAGAGTGATCACCATTCATTACTCTAGGTCACTCACTGACAGTTTGGCGGAAGATGTGGTCAAGGCAAACGATGGGGGCGAAATGTCACAGGAGTGAAGAAAAGACGGTGTTAACGACCACGGGGTGCCCAACGGCAGAGGAGAGTGGTGATTGTCAAACAATACCGAAAGGGGACGAAATAGAGCATTTTCCTCCCAAATTTCGTTTCGGAGAAATGTCCCAAAAAGTTGTAATCCTTTGATCTTTACCGACTCCTGGTGGAAAATAAAATTGGAGTTGCCAACTCCTTAAATCGCCACCCCAACGCGAGATCTTGACGATAAAATTAGTGCCTTTTCTCGGAGTAGCTTCGATGTTTGGAGAGGGGGATGTTTGCAACTCCCGTATAAAAACGGCTTAAGATTCCACTCTTTTCGACCATGTGTTCATCTGCTCTTGGCGTCGTTGGATGTTCGATGTCGCTGTTATATAATCTTATTGCCTAAATCTATCTGAAAAGAAATTGTCTGTTTTATTTTACAGAACTTCAGTCCTCCACATATATTTTAGGATAAAGAAAATGGAGAATATACACAGTCCAGTCACATTAATGTGGACCACCTGTCAAAAGCCAGAATAACCACCTTTGACAGAGCGGACCGCTGCGAGACGTGCAATAAGAGAGTCAATTAGGTTTCTGAAGGTATTCAGTGGGATGTTGAGCCATGCCGACTCCAGTGCCGTGGCCAGCTGTGCTAGATTACGCGGTTGAGGATCCATCGCGCGAACAACCCGATCGAGGTGGTCCCACAGATTCTCGATTGGGTTTAAATCCGGTGAGTTTGCTGGCCAGGAGAGTACGGTAAACTCATCCTGGATCTCTTCGAACCACGCACATACACTGCGGGCTGTTTGACACCTCGCATTGTCCTGATGGTAAATGCCATCATTCTGAGGAAAAATATTTCGTATGTAGGGGTGGACATGGTGCGCAAGGACAGATGCGTACTTGTACTGATCCATCGTGCCTTCCACAATGATGAGTGCACCCAGTGAATGCCAGGAAAACATTCCCCAAACCATAATGCTCCCTCCTCCAGCCTGGATCCTTCTGGCAATTGTTGCAGGGTGTTTGCTTTCAGACGTTTCACGCCGTATACGCCAACGTCCATCTGTCCGATGGAGCATAAAACGTGATTCATAGGAAAAAGCCACCTGTAGCTACTCTGTGGACGTCCAGTTGCGGTATTGGCGTGCAAATTCAGGCTTCGTCGCCGATGAACAGACGCCGATGTCAGCATAGGTGCATTAACCAGGCGTCTGCTGCGGAGGCCCATGCGCAGCAACGTTCGCTGAACCGTTGTTGAGGATACACTCTTGGCAGCCCCTTGGTTCATCTGGGCGGTCAGTTGCTCAACAGTTGCATTCATTCGCAACAGTTGCAACATTATTCGCCCGAAAGCATCTCCGTAGCCTTCGTTCGCCTCTGTCATCTATAGCCCGTGGTGCACCACATGTGCCACACCGCTGATTTTGGATAGTGCCATTTTGCCATGCACGGTATACTTTTACCACGGCGGCACGCGAACAGTTCACAAATTTAGCCGTTTCCGAAATGCTTCCACCCTTAGCCCGAAAGTCAATAATCATGCCCTTTTGGACGTCGGATAAATCGCTACGTTTCTGCATTACGCCAAGGATGGAAATGCTTTCCGATGCCCTAGAACAACCTTTATATACAATGCACTGCAATGTGCTGCCACCTGCCTTTCGTGATTGGTTATTTCACGTTGACGTCGAAAGTAGGTGTTGGTGACATTAATGTGACTGGACTGTGTATATTTTTTATCTACGGAACAATGATCTATATATCTGTGTGCGATATGAATATGTAAATATACACTCGACATAGAGTGTACATGAACGAGATGGAATAATTAGAGAAAGAATTGTAGAATATATCAACTAGATGCAAAAATAGAAAGAAAATTAATCGACTGCTTACACGTATGATTGACAGACAACATACGAAAGACACAAAGCAAACTTTATTAAAAGCGATGCAAATATACATAACAAACAAACAAAAAAGCGATTCCATGCTTTTCCATGACTTAAACTTTTCAGTTCAAAAAGATTAATCCGCCGAGTTTTATTGTTCCTTAGAACTTAAGACATAAAAATTCACGTCCTTTGAGGAATGCAATAAGGCCCATGGAGTTTTGGCCCATGGCCCTGTTTTCATCGAGGGTTATGTGAAGGAAGTATCCTCAGAAGAATTTAATATTTTTCTAACTGGTTTTAAAAATGCCGCGCTAACATCTCACGTGGGAAAAACTGAAAAGTACCTAGTCTCGCATTCTCCATTCTTCCCACTTTTTCGAACGCCCGAAATGCCATCGAACACTTTGAAATTCAAAGCACGTTTTTATGTAAGTTGATGTTGTTGTGTTAACCTACCGTTGCTTGCCCTGGTCCAAAAAAAATACGAGGCAAACGTGCCTTAACGCAAAGCACTACAAGAAGTCTGCTGGGTAAAATTCACTATTTACTTTCATCTATAAAGGGAAAAGGAAACACTAAACTTCCATTAGGTAGAAAAATAAAAGATGCTGCACTCGCTTCAGATTTGGGGCTTTAGAATTCGGGTTAGACTGAACCAGAACATAAATGCATTTTCTTCTCAGATTCTTTTGATAAGTACGTTATTGAAAGAGAGAGAGAGAGAGAGAGAAGAGAGGAAAGTCTGATTTTTCAAATGTGGAATTGACAGCTTGGATATTTTTATAACCAGACACATTTTTAATCCCGAGTGGTGGCATTCTTTTAAGTATTTTAAAAACGGATTCAAAAATTTTGGATGAAGACGGAAAATAAGTGCATCTGAAGTTCTATTAAAAAGTCTAGAATTTTCTCGCAACTGTTTTTAAAGAAATCGGATTACAATAAATTCAATCAATACGTGAATCGTCTATTTTAAAAATGAACTCAGATTTTTTATTATTGGTTCTTGGTAGCTTGGTATTTTATAAAGTAGGGCTCAACTCAAAAAAGGGAAATAATCCTCGTGGCTCAAGAGGTTAGCCAACTGCGCTAGCAACCTTCCGAATTGCAGTAAGCGATCAATTTCTTCCTGGGTGTATTTCACTCTTATGTAACAGTAAGGCTATCCTTGTGAGTGATTCTCCATTTCCTTGACGTTATTTTGAGCAAATAAGGTCCTTCAGCCATAAAACCCCCAAACTACCAGCACATTTGGTAGTCTCTGATTAGCAACAGAAGGATTGATAGTTCGAGACACGATTTAACGTAAGACCGTAGTGTATGTGGTAGCTGTTTCACTTTAAATAAATATGTGATGGACTCAGTTTTCAAACACATCTACCCTGTCATTAGATAGTTTATCGCCAAACGAGGCAATATGATGCCAAATGGGCCAACCAAGTCAATTTGTCACAGAACAGTCATGTGACTACTAGTTGGCATGTTGGCCACATTTTTGAAGTTCCTGTCAATAGAAATTCTCGGTCTATTTATATTACACGTCTGTGTGGAAAAGCCTCTTATATGTTAATGCCCTGCATTAAGCTTTAAGGAAAAACTTTCTCAAGCTACACTAAATATTGTAAAAGTTAAATGAATGAAAGTTGCTGACCTATAACAGTCTGAGAAACTCAATAAATCAATAAATACAGTTTTCTTCTCCCCCTCCTCCTTGGACGAACAGCAGAGAATTTGCAGCCAAAACACTTGTTGACTTGGAAACAACGATCGAAAACAATTAGCTCACAAAATACATTCCCTGCGACAGGCATTGTGTCAAACTAAGGCTATGCCTCCAAATGCGATTTCTAGTCTCACGATTTTCCAATCTCGAAAATAAAACTCGTTGTTTCAAATACAAGTGCACAAACTTGTGACTAAACAATCGCAGCGATTAAAAAGTTGCAACCGGTCCTATTTACGCTGCGACGTGACTGTCACTACCCAAATGAATCACACGGATAGGCATGGGCATTCACCCCCTTGCGATAATTTAGTCTCAGTTCTAAAACAGTCTAGTCCTGGTCTTTGTTTAAAACACTGCAAAAACTTATTTAATATGTCTGACAACGAATCAACCGGAGGTGAGGATGGACGAATATTAACAAGAATTAATACTGCGTTATTTATTAAAAAATTTGAAAAGAAGAATTTAAAGAAATTGAAGATTGTTATTGATGAACCAATTATTCCCAACAATTCATCAAAACTACTTTTCGTCATACGGTAATACAGGAAAAACTTTTCAGGGTGCTCGCATAAGTATTCATATAACTTGTGAAACTGCCTTTTCAATAATCTTGGACTTGTTGTGTTGGATGTGCCCCCAATTACGATGATTCCTCCGTTTACTTCTCGCCCGAAGCAAAAGAGCGATCGCACAAGTTTCAAGGACATCCATTGAAAAACTATTCTAATTCGACGACTTATCTATCGCAGTGTGAGCATCTAGTAGATTTTCTGTTGTCAGCGATTTTTTGGTCGCCGTTACTAGAAATCGCAACTGGAGGCCTAACCTTAATTGGGTGGTGATAGTGTTTCTGAGGCGACACGTGTTTCTTGTACGTAATCCGAAAGGGTCGGCGCTAGGTTTATTTAATGAATACGATTTCAGAACCGTCAACAATATAAATCCCAAAGAAAAAATTCCGAGTCTAAAAATAATAGTTGATATACTATCTTAACTATAGTTGATATACTAACTTATAAGTGTTGATATACTATCTTAACTGATATATGATAGCCATCATAAAGTAGATTAAATACCAAAAGGCCACCAAAACAACGATAAACTACAGGGTGTCCTAAAAGTTCCCGTACTGACGATTCGTGAATTTATTATACAAAAACATCAAACTTTAAAATAATTATTTTTATGCCAATGCTGAAAAGTACTTTTAACCTAACGTAGAAAAAAAATTTGAACCTATATTTATAAAAAATGTTCAAAATTTCAGCACTTTTTTTTAAGGCAAAGCTGAAGTTTACGCATATTCTTAGAAACGCGTTTCAAGATGCTGGGAGTGACTTCTTGTATCCTTTAAGTAATGGTAATTTTCAGATCCCCTATTGTTTGGTGATTATGTTCATTAACTTTGTTCTTTAAATATCCCCACAGAAAAAAGTCAGGGATGCGCAGATCAGGGAAACGAGGTGGCCAAAAATTTCTTAAGATGAGTCGATTGCCAAAAAAATCTTGAAGCATGGTTTCATAACTTGTATGTCAGGTTGCAACGTCTAGTTGGAACGAAGAGTTTCGTTCATTCACTTCTAATAATGCAACTAATTGAAGAATAAGTTGATATAGCGTATCTATACTCGGTATTGCATCATTTGGATATTTATGTCGCCAAAATTCTTTACATCTTTCATATGATTTACATTCAAAATAAGCCTCAAACAGAGCGTGTACCGGATGAAATGGTGTGGTGACAGAAATGAAATGGTAGCGTAAAGGAATAAGATCTTTGGTTTCACCACTGCAACATTTATTCTAACATCATACAACTTAGCAGATATTTACAGCAAGTTTACAGATATTTTTGGGACAAGAAGGGTACGGCAAGTAAGCGAGCTTGTTCTCGCTATCAGGTCTCAGTAGTCTCTGGAAAATTATAACGTCTTGCAGGACGCCTTTGAATGGAAAAAACCAGATGTCTATGGAATTTCGAGTATTCTCAAGGGGCTTGAGATTGATGAGATCGGGATGTCAGTGTAACGTCAGATGAAGAGGGTTTGTTTCAAGTGCCCAGAACTTTATGACCGATGTAATGTCAAATGGAGAACTGTAACAGTACTTCTAGAGTTAGTTATGGACAGTTGATCACTTGAAAAGAGTTTTGTGATATCCAATTAGGAATTCTGGAATCCATCTGCTTTATGTCGGCTTGATCAGAGAAGCCGCGTTTAGAGCGATACAACTAGCGGTATAGCGTAGACGAAAAAGTAAAAATTATTCAAACATTCAAGCTGTAACATGTAAAACATGGTAACAGCTACTGAATTCTCGCCATTTTTTACAAAAATCGAGCCTATTTGCAATGCGGAAAACAAACCTCTCAATATATAACATTATTTGCATTCAGTTTAGCATATTGATGGAGCAATAAACTATTTCCGTACACCACAATTACTAAAATAAATTGAAGCTATAAACAAAAGGAAGTATTTGTTACAAATGCTTACAGAATTTTAATTTGCATCTAAAACAATTTTAACCACTGGTGGATGATAGCTAGTTGAATTTATATGACTCACTGGAGTAACACAACTGTGTATTGGCGACGGTCCAGGATCAATACCGAGGGAAATATCCGAAGACTAGGCCTCGCTTTTTAGAACCATAGTCATACGATAAAGTAAACACCTGAGCTGGTACTCTCCTCTCCTATTCCCACATTAAGGCGCGTATACATTTGCGAGCCGAACCGTTAGCGAGCCTTTAATTCTCATGATTTGGAAGGAGTTTTGGCCTTTAAACGAGCGGCTCGTGTCGTGGCGATCCGCTTCCTCTCGGTTTACGACGATAACAAAGGCGTTCTCAGTTCAGATTGGGTGAGTAGTTCGTTGCTTTTATTTATGCTCAAGAGCCTCCAGGCTCCATTGTCGTCACCCGTGGCTGACAAATTACTATCTGCTGGTTCGAGTTGGGTTCCTTCCTTTCCCATGGATTGCTGGAAGTTCGTTGTGAAAATAATTTAAACGAACCGTGCAGGAGCGGCTTGCAAACGGTTCGGCTCGTAAATGTATACGCACCTTTATGCACCGAGTGGTCATTTAGGTCGCGACAGATTTAACGCGTAACAACTCCCACGTACACGACGGTTTGGATCGATTTTCGAACTCGCAACTCTTCGGTTAATAATTCGTGACTCTACCAACTGTGCTACATTTAGTAAATACTAAGATAATGGACATGTCTCAGTGGTTAAGAATAACGTTATGGAAATGCTCTTACTCCCTCGCTCGGAGAACACATAAGTCGCCAATAGCCCCTTGTGTTGCACCAGTGGGACGTTAACTAAAATACCTACCTGTTAACACATATTCCTTAACTCTACACTCTTAACCTGTTATAACTACAATGTATATAGTCCGTGTGGTTATTCATGTACTTTTGCGTCACAAAGATGTCTTCGAAAGGATTTCAATTTTTTTTTGTTGAAATTACAGTAAGAGCAAAATTTATTTGATAGGATTATTGGAGAGAGGAGTTGAGATATTAATGAGGCGGATAATTTTAAGTTTCCTAAACTGGTTTTTAAGTGCTATAACATTTAGCATTTTAAGATTTTATTTTTATCAATTACAGATCATACAGACAAAAAATTAGTAACTAATTCCCCTTAATTATTATTTTCCCTATTATGAAAAATCTTAAAACTAACTGCTTTTTTTATATCTCTAATAGTTTTTCACTGACCACATTTTTCTGGAACTAAAATTTTTAAAATTTCAACTATCATTAAATGGAAGTTTGATCCTTAAAAATCTTGATACGTGTAGTGAACTTATCCACCACTGCAAAAATTTAACTTACAATAGATAAGTAAATTTAGCGAAACGCAAAACAACTCCACTACGAAGTACTTTTGGTGGAAAAAAATTGAGGACTACTTTGACTTTCACGTCTTGCTGAATTTGTGACTTTTAGACCTTGATGTAAAAACGAGGCATATGGCCTTCATCGGCGGCATCCAAGTTGAACAATTGAATTGCTAATTCGGTGATAATCACTTCCAACAAATCTCAAAATATTATGCTGTATATTGCTCACATTGTTTGGAAATATGTTGCAGCAAATTGGATGTTCAGATCTCTGTATCTATTTATAACTTGTTCTCAGTCCCATGTTTTCAAGTTTAAATTGATTTTTCATATTTTTAATTACTTAATATGGAACAGTGTCAACACAAGCTTATGTAAATCATATGATGCACCAAATGTGAAGAAGTGTAACTTATGTAGCTATACAACCCTATATAGGTATTAAAACTTCTTATGATATTTTTTCGAAAAACCTGTAAGATTTTCTAATAATTCGTCGAAGTTTGTTTACTGTAGCTTTTAGAGAATTGTGAGTGATGTACCGTTGCATATTGCAAACGCCTTAAGGGCGGATAACGATTTTTATAACCGACACGCTAAATCAGACTTAGCATAGTGACTCAGTTTTTAACAGTGTCTCGTTTACGTGACACATATTCATTTAGACTTAAGACCATTCCACACGCAAAAGGAATTTCACGGACGTCTAAAAGCAGGTGGAGCGGTTCTATTGATTTTATAATATCTTTTCTGCCATAAAGTTATTTAGTTTTATACAGTAACTTAATCTGGGGACCACAATTATTTAGTGGACAGTTAATACACCCTTGAATTTCCTTGTTCCTTGTTAAGGTATACCATTACCCCCACGCTAAAGGTACCAATCTGAAAAATTGACGTTTGTACAAAAACGTGTTCAAAGTTTTGATGTTTCAGAAAAAATTGAGTTACCACTTAAAGGTTATTTTCACTAAGAATCCAGATGATTTGTAGATTTGTCATAGTATAAAACATGAAATGGCGACATGAAAAACATTAGGTGAAAATCGCCAAAATACAGATCGGTGTTTTTGGCGTGGTGTTAAAGATATGCTAGTGCTTTGCCTCTAGTAGAAAATTAGCACTAGAAGGATGGAAAGGGGTCTCTATTGTCCTTGGGCTGTTTGTCAGCCTATAATTCCATTACCAATGAATAGAATGTGCTGTTGTTTTACGATTTTCAATATTGTAGATTTGTATTCTCAAAACAAATCTACATCGTTTGACCAATCCACACCTAATTTGGTGCACTTATACTTTAGAACATGCGGAAAACATGGGCTATTTCTTTCCAGTCTTCAGACCAATCTGTAGCCATGAAAATTGTCAAACAGGAAGTCCTAAAAGGGCCCCTCGAAGCCCCAATTTTAAAATCTAAAGTCCATTTTTCTGCAGCTTATGGACATGGACAAGGAAACACGTTCTACAGGGTTTGTGTCTGAGTAAATTTGTGGAAATGTAACGGTCATATTTTAGCTGTCGCGGTAGGAAACACGTTCGACAGAGTTTTGGGTATTTGAGAACACAGGGAAATATCGCGGTCATATGTGAAACCCGAGCAACGCCGCGTTATTCAACAAGTATACCTATAAAAAACGTGAGGGGCCAGACTGGTCTCTGATATTTCGTAATTACACCTTGGAATTCTTACTGTTTGGGGACGATTATTACACAGCACTGACGAGGAAATTAGTTTCACGTTGTTTTCTAACCTTTACGTTCCATTCACACACGTCGTGTTCCTCTTCTCAGCTGTGAACATTACATTTTGGTGGCAGTCAAGCAAATCGTTTTCTAAGAGTTTGAAATGTCCGACAACTTACTCATGGGACATATTGAAGTGGAACATATGGTCAGTGTGATATAAATTTTCAAATTGAATTATAATCATCATCTGTTACTTGCTATGATATCTAACATATTATTAAAACGTGGGACCACAAAGATCCCTCCGTCTTTCTAGTTAGAAAACAACTTCTATCTCTAGGTTAGAACAACTGGAGAGCTCAAACCGTCACCTTATTTTCATGCATCTAGAGTCTAGAAAGCATAGAAATAAGCTGATGGTTTGAGCTGTCATATATATAGTCTTGATTCTAGACTATATTGTAGGATAGAATCAAATTTAATTCTGGTGTACCTGATGAAATGATGTGATGACAGAAATAGTAGGGTAAAAGAACAAGATCTTAGTAGTGAAACCCACTATAAGTGTACCAAATTTGGTGTTGATTGGTCAAACTTCGTAGATTTGTAAAGAGAATATACACTACCCTACCATAAGGGTTTAGCAGAGGTTAGCGAGCGTGTCCTCGCTCTCTCATGTCTCAATTGTCTCTCGCCTTCTAGCGTTCCAAGCCGCCTTTCAGCTGAAACCATCCGTCGATGGAATCTTGAGTGTTCTCAATGAGCTTTAGATTTAGGAGATTTTAATTAAGTGTAGCATCAGATGAAGAGGGTTATGTCGTGCCAAGAACTTTATGACCGATGTTATGTCGTTCCAAGAGCTTTATGACCGATGTTATGTCGTGCCAAGAACTTTATGACCGATGTTATGTCGTGCCAAGAACTTTATGACCGATGTTATGTCAAACGGAGTGCTGTAATAGTACTTCTACGGTTAGTTATGGACAGTTAATCACTTGAAAAGAGTTTTGTGATTTCCCAATTAGGGAACTCTTGAATATGTCAGCTTTATGTCAGCTTGATCAGAGAAGACGTCTTAATAATGTCACACCGGTGTAAGGTTCGCCATATCGCATCTTACAACAAATGAAGGATCAAGTTGGCAACACAACATAGAAAACGCCAAGCTTGCTACCGAAGAACGAGGAGAGAGGAGGGGTAGCTTGGAGCTTGGTAAAAAAGGAGGATAAAAAAAGGACCGGGGAAAGGTTATATATAAGGGATGTTTCGTTTAGGTATGGGAGAAAAACTAGATTTAACAATGCCTATTCAAATGCAATGGTTACTTTATTCTATACATGTAATCTACGTGATGTAATCGGTTAATTTTGTAAAAATATAATTTGAAAAATGGAATTTCGACTGTGTTAATCGAGTCTTTTACTGAACTTTCGTGACGGAGTTCATCAAACAACCATCGGCCTCGGAGCATGACTGGCGCAGTCGGTAGGATCTTCGAACCCTGGAAATGAAGGTGAGAGCTCATACTGAATTTTTATTGTTTAATTCATGCAACTCCCACTAGCGAGGAATATCTACTCTGACCCCTTTACTGAGCTTGATTTTCTGAGAGTCAATGGACTTATGGACTTTGTCTGACTTCGTCAGACACTGAGGATTCGAAGCAACAGCAGCATAATAACTACCATCGTTTTCGGTGATACGTGTATATAAATGCGATTTATTTGTACTATTGTATTAATATATACACATTTTAATTAGCATACCATGTGTTAATTAGATTAATGGTTAATTGAGAAAAAGTTCATCAGAACCAGATACCATTTGTGTTATTAGGTTAAAGAATAATTCCTTTCGTTTTCAGTGATGTATGTATGTAAATGCAATTTTATCTGTGCTATTGTATAAACTCAATATCTATTCTATAACTCTCTCTATATCATAATTAAAATAGATGTTTTAGTAATGTTAATGAAATTAGATCCTACTTTATATAGTAAAACATTACTGTAATAGTTAGTTACTCAACAGTCAAATTCTGTACATCAGTACAAAGTTTATATACATAACAAATCATAACTGTTATGCAATGCAAATTTATTACCAGATAAATTTATAAGTTGAATGAGTGTTATAAAACCACGCCATATACTGTTGACTAAGTAAAACAACACATCTTCATAGCTCTCGAAAGGGCAATGGACTCTAAACCGTCTGGACGACGTTTCCCCTTCGATACAACAAACCCCCTTTTTGATTACTTTATAACTCAGAGGAGTCGATAAATCAGCGCCAGACACAAGAAGAAAACAAGGATTTCTGCCGATGCTTGTTGCTAAGGCGTAAAGTTATAATAAATCTTTATTATAAACTATTTGGAGTGAGTTTCACTCCCCCCCTCCATTAATTTCTGCATTCTGTGGTGTAAATCTAAATCCTCAGTTAAATTCGTTTGGCATGGCATATCTCGCGAAAGCAGGGAAGGAGGGTTTGAAGGCTTTGGCAGATGAATTAGGATTGGATGTGTTGCTGCAGCACAAAATCAGCGATCTAAAGAACTTAATATTAAACTGCGAAGAATATGAACAAGAAACGAAAATCTTTTGAATAGTAATATAACAGATCGGAAAAATGCCGAGGAAAGGCGATTCTTTGCTGGAAGTGAGGAAAATCGCCTCGCTGCTGAAACTGAGCAAAGGCGCATCGCTGCTGAGTCCGAAGAAAGACGTTTTGCGACGGAGCTCAAGTAAAAGGGCTGCTTTTGAATTAGAAAAGCTAAGGCTTGTGTGACACTGCTATCGTCACGATCGCTTAAGTTAAGATAAGAAAGATTCTGGAATAGAAAACCATCTTATCACGTCAAATCAAACACGTGATCACTTATTTGACTTTCACAGACTATTTTGGATCACCCTTTGGTCTTTTTACTTCATTTGATACTTAAATCACGGGATTCTCCCTGATTATCTCGAGGTAAAGGGCAGAGGTGTAATACATCACTAGTTCGGATCTTTGTTTCTTAACCCCCTAATATAATTAAGTTTCTGAGTTCATCTGGGGGACGTGGGAAACAATTGATAGATAACAGCGTGTTAGTAATCACTGTGAGCTTCTGTGACAAACATTGTACACCCATAAAACATTGTACCCCCATAAAACATCGTACCCCCATGATTTGAAACACAGAGCAACCGAGGGAGAGAGAAAGAGAGTGATCGAACTATCCAGCAGGGACGTCTAGGCTTTTAGTACAAAGAATGATGGTTAATGCAGAACGATCCAGGACGTTGGCAGGTGGGGTTCTATATTCAACTTATATTCCATCCTTTATTAGATCCTTAACTCTATCCTTTATCCTTATTTAACAATGCAATGTACTTGAGAAGTAAATATAAAATGTATCGCAACCTATAGAGAAATACTTGCTATTTCAAAGAGACGATAAATTATACTTATAAAAACTGTGATTTGTTCTTGAAGCATGCACCACCGTGATACTTGAAATGGAAGGCGTCACAATATAGAACTACCAATTGAAGGGGATTCGAGGAACTCTAAGCACATCTACGATTTACAAAGAGTGATGCAGAAGTTCGATCCAAAGGAAGGAGATATTAGTCTATATATGGTTCTTTTCGAGAGGCAAGCAGAACATGCTCATATCAAAATGGAAAACTGGGTGTCACAGCTTTTGGGACTATTACCCTATGACATTACTCAGTTGATTGCTAGAGAAGAAGCGGCCGTCGCGTCTGACTACAGCCACGTGAAAGGCTTATTGCTTAAAAGGTTCAAGCTAAGCCCAGAAAATTTGTCCAGCACAAGCGGACTGAAGATAAATCGTGGAGGGATTTTGCCTTTGAATTGACGAATTATTTTGAAGAATGGATTCAAGGCTTCCATATTGTGGATATCCAAACTTTAATGGATCTGGCAACTACAGATCAATTTAAACGTCAGGTACCTCCAGAAATACGGAAACATTTTATCGATGAGTGGAGCACAATAAAATCTCCTACTACCCAAGCGGAACTACTTGTCAAATACAAAAGTGTTCGAGGGTTCAAAAAGAAATACCAATAAACTGAAAACAAAATAAGTAAAAAAATAAGTTCACATTTTCCAGAAAGAAGACACTTTCAAGAAAGGAACTGTGCTTTTCCAGCTAGGAACGGAAACCAGCAAGGTACATACGGACGATTCCACGATAGAAGCACTCATCATCAACGTAATACGAGCCCAAAGAATGAGTCTGGAAGGAAGAAGCTTCAATGTTATTCTTGCGGATAATTTGAGCATCTTCGGAACACTTGTCCTAAGGGAGAAAGAAGCCAAGCTTCAGCAGTTGTGACGAATATTGGATCCCAGGCTTCATCCTTAGACGCTACCACATCACGTGCAAAGGATGACATGATGGAACCTCCGCCGATGTTGACAGCAAAAGTGACCGTTTCAGTCACAACGCCCATAGAATACAAAAGGAGTATTGATGATCTCAAGATAGTGAGTTTAAAAAGCGGCAATAATATTTTCGACGGTATAATCGACTCTGGAGCATAGATTTCAGTCATCCGTGCTGATCTGGTTGGGGATTCTCTAAATGAATGGGAAGGAAAAATTAAAATTGTGTCCGCATTTGGTGAGACATTAATGGCATCTCTCAAGATAATCCACATAAAAATCAATGACGGACGACATGGAGAAATTCCGGTGACATGTGCAGTGTCTGAAAAATTAGTAAGTGTAGTAAGTGACTCGTTAGCGTTTCAACCTATGACGCCTTAAACTCCAATGTTGAACTTTATGGTGATATTATTTGTCAAGAAGGGGTTTTTCGAGTTGAAGAAGAAATTTATTCAGTTGCTTCCCTAAATAAACTTGCTTTGGCCGGTAGTGACACCGCAGATCACTCTGATGTCAATGGGAAATGGAACGAGTTCGTGCAACTTTAATTGATAGATGGAAGTTTAATGAAGGTTTGGGAATTAGCGAAAATAGGAGAAATGCCTTCGAAATGCAAGATGGATAATAGGTACACTCAGAAATCGTAGGAGAGAAAATTCAACAAGTAGTTTTGCCTAAATTGAAAAGACCGTGTGTTCTAAAAATGGCACACAAAGTTCCATTGGCCGGTCATTTGGGGGCAAGCAACGAATCAAGTATTCATTTTACTGGCCGAGTATCAAGATTGATGTTAAACATTTTTATGAAAGCTGCAAGGTTGGCCAGCTTCGTAGAGGTAACACCTACAATGACAGACTTCCAATCAAAGAATGACAGATTGTGAGACCTTAAATCCCTTTGAAATGTGGAGCGTGGATTCTATTGGTCCCCTAGAGCCACTATTCTCAAGAGGGCACAAGTTTATCGTTTGTGCTGTGGATTTGTGAACGAGATGGACGGAAGTTATACAAGTCAAGAACATTAGTGCGAAGTCGACTTGCGACGTCCTGACGAGAATTTTTATCCAGATGGGATTTCTAAAACTATCTGTACCGATAACGGGGCAAATTTCACAACACATCTCATCAAGGCCTTCATGCAAGTTATCGGGGTGACACCAAGATTTTCATTTCCGGGGCAACCAGAGAGCATGGAAGCCGTTGTACGATGGAACAAAACTCAGAGGGATATGCTCAGTAAGAACATACAAGAAAATGGTCGACAATGGGATATCCATTAGGGTGGGCCGAAAAAAACTTTTTTTTGAAATCGGTGTAACACGGTGTAAAATATTTCTTTGATTGGATAATATCTTCTGCCCCCGCATCGCACTTGCATTTTGGAAATTTGGGTAAAATTGGCAATTTTTACTCCCGGCGCAGGAAATATAATTACTTTTCAATAGTGATATTCTAATATTTCGGAAGAAGTGCCCACTGGGTTAAATAAGAAAGGTGCAAAATATTTTTTCTATCGAATAATATCTTCTGTTTCCGCATCGCAATTGAAATTTTGCAGTTTTTGAAGAAAATTGCATTTTTTTTATGTGTTATAGAAAGAAATCAAACATGAAAATTAGATGGCCAAAGACACGGTTTATTGTTGTATTGTATTGTACATTTGTTTATATTGCCTGAAAATTATTAAATAATAGCTGAGTCGAATACATTAATATAATATTTGTTAAGAATAATTGTAAGCATAGAATGTTAAGACATGCCAATACCAAAAGTTTACTTACACTTAATAAGCAGGAAGTGGCTTGAAATCAGCCTTATGGTCGAATTCGAGCATAATTGATCGGGAAAAAAATGTGGACCTAATGAACCCGTCTCTACTTTGAAACCCATAAACCTTAGCGGATGGTTCTGTCATTAACTTGACATACCTTTCCACTGTCTGTGTGTGACATGGGAAGTGAACAAGTCCCATTCTGAATTTTTTTGATCACGCACAATGGAATTAAATACGGCATTAGATATATCACGGAGGATTTGTGTAGAAGTAAAAGTAATTGATGACGAGTCAATCAATTCCGTGTAGTCAGTAGATTCAAAATTCAGTTTTGGGGGGAGGAAATACAAGTACTGACTTTACATTGGAAGATGACTCTCTTAGTACGGCTGATATGTGAAATAATTGTGCCTTTAATGATAGAAGCTTACAACTTGGGGCACATATACTACATATATGAAGATTTAATTTTGGATATGAGGCCATCTCAGATTTCGCCTATGGCAATAATGGCGGACATTCAAAATGGCGGCTTCGGAACATTTTTTGTGCTCCTTTTAAATGTTATTTGATGATGTTAAATGACAGCTATTAAAGTAATGGCGAGTAATTGATGTTTTGTGCATGTACGTAGCTATTTTTAATAATATATACTTTATTTTATGTATATATTCTATTTATAACAAAATGGCGGACATTCTAAATGGCGGCCTCTGAGTATATTTTATGTGCTTCTTTTTTACTGTCATTTGGTGATGTTAATAGCGTATTATATGTGGTTTTGCATGAATTCATGCTATAAACATTCGTGCATGTCATAATTAAATTTTTATATTAATTATTAATTATATTAATTGATATTTTCATATTAATTTTTAATTATTTTCGTATTAACTTTTTTCACAGTTGACACGATAAGAAGAAAAATAAGATTAAAAAAAAAAGGATGTAGTGCATAAGCTGATTAATCTGACTGATACATCTGGACAATTCAAAGAAACAGAGTGGAACAAGTGTTTTATCTGTCAAGAAGACAAGTCTGAAGTTCTTCGGTTTTCCAGCAGACAGTAAGTAAAGCATTAAGCGTGAAGAAAAGGGAACTGTTATAAGACAATTTCTGATTTACTTGTGGGGTTTAGTATTGCAGGGTGTTTATAAAGAATAATAAATTCGGAACGCCTCGATGATGCAGAAGTGGTCGATGCAACATTGGTACAACATAAAGCACAGTTTCACGAATCATGTAGATTGCAGTTCAATAAGACAAAACTTCAAAGATCTCAGAAATGGAAGATAGAACTTGCGGATAATGCAAATAGTTCTACGAAATTCACCATCAGAATGTTGTGGTAAATAGTTCAGTGAATTCAAAAGCGATTTTTTTGTGTGTGACCAGCCTTCTCAAGCTGGAAGTTTATTATGTACTGCATCTACATTCGGCCTGGATGTGTTCCTCACTGTACCCTTAAACTGGAGGACAGGCCTTCGCTTTCGAAACTGAGTGTCGTTGATCTTATTGAATTAAATGCCTTGTATTATGTTCGATGCCTCGCATCATTATACAACAGAGCAAGAGACCAAAGAACAAACAAGAAACTGAAGTAGAACAAACTAACCATGGTATTGCATTTGCCGAACTTGTATCATACATCGAAGATGCTCGTAGTGACAATGAAATCACACCCATATTTAAACTTGTTGATCTATGCAAACTGTACAGCATGAGGATGAAACAACAAGATATTGATATTTCAGGGCGCATACATTCCACAAAACTAAAAAACATAGTACTTGCATATTTTTCTGACATGGAAGCACATAAGCAAGGTCGAGATGTGATGTTATTATGTAATAATGCTGATGGATTAGTTCTCAAGAAAGCTCGTGAATACGATGCAGATACTATAGTGACGCTATTCATCTTGCCAAAACAGCAAATATAGTTAGAAGAGACATTTTAAAAATGAAAAACCTCTTCAATGGATTTGGAGAAACCTGTCGGGAAGATTCCGTATCAGCATCTCTGTTAGTCATAAAGCACAGTCAAGTTTTTTAACCCCAACATATCCTTACTGTTACACAGTTACTAATGTGTAACAGTTTGGTGAGACGTCGGGAGTGTCATTCTGGAACAGTCTACAAGCACAATCGAGAACAATAAACACATTTGCCTATATGCTTAGGTATTTTAATTCATAAAAATAACTCGCAAGAGTGAACTAGTTTAAGATCTTCACGAGCTCGGATTAAGCATATTATAAGACCGAGTGCTAGACCTTTCAGAACTTGGAAATGAAATATGTCATCTGCATCACATGGAAAATGCTGTCGCTCCTCTTTAGTTAAAAAGAGGGCTTTTCACAACTAATGCGGTTGATAATATTGACCACAATCCAAGTTCTATTACATTTCATGATTCTTTCCATGGTACAGGAATATCTCTATTTCAACATCCAGATGGTAGTTTTAGAGGAACCTATCGAAATAAAACTTCAAGTACTTTTAAAGAGAAAGCAACTAAACATCTTCCTGAAAGCTACACAAGTGTTACCCCTGTGAATTCTATTAGAACTGACTGTCATTTGTCAACAGTACAAGAAATCTTCGTTGACTACCAAGTTTAATGCAATAACATCACCGTCACTCAGTTTCGCAAGCAAAGGCCGGTCCTTCAGTTTAAGGGCACAGTGAGGAACACATACAGGACGAATGCACAAAAGATGCAGTTCTTGAAGAACTTCCAGCTTGAGAAGGCTGGTCACACACAAAAAAATCGTTGAATTCACTGAACTATTTACCACAATATTCTGGTGGTGAATTTCGTAGAACTATTTGCATTATCCGCAGGTTCTATCTTCCATTTCTGAGATCTTTGAAGTTTTGTCTTATAGAACTGCAATCTACATGATTCGTGAAACTCTGCTTTATGTTGTACCAATGTTGCATCGACCACTTCTGCATCATCGAGGCGCGCGCGTTCCGAATTTATTATTCTTTATAAACACCCTGCAATACTAAACCCCACAAGTAAATCAGAAATTGTCTTATAACAGTTCCCTTTTCTTCACGCTTAATGCTTTACTTACTGTCTGCTGGAAAACCGAAGAACTTCAGACTTGTCTTCTTGACAGATAAAACACTTGTTCCACTCTGTTTCTTTGAATTGTCCAGATGTATCAGTATTGAATGGATTAATCAGCTTATGCACTACATCCGTATTTTTATCTTATTTTTCTTCTTATCGTGTCACCTGTGAAAAAAGTTAATATGAAACTAATTAAAGTGAAAATATCAATTAATATAATTAATAATTAATATGAAAATCTAATTATGACTTGCACGAATGTTCATAGCATGAATTCATGCAAAACCACATATAATACGCTATTAACATCACCAAATGACAGTAAAAAAGAAGCACATAAAATATACTCAGAGGCCGCCATTTTGAATGTCCGTCATTTTGTTATAAATAGAATATATACATAAAATAAAGTATATATTATTAAAAATAGCTACGTACATTCACAAAACATCAATTACTCGCCATTAATTTAATAGCTGTCATTTAACATCATCAAATAACATTTAAAAGAAGCACAAAAAATGTTCCGAAGCCGCCATTTTGAATGTCCGCCATTACTGCCATAGGCGAAATTTGAGATGGCCTCATATCCAAATTTAAATCTTCGTATATTTAGTATATGTGCCCCAAGTTATATGCTTCTATCATTAAAGGCACAATTCTAACAATTTTTTGCACATATCAGCCGTACTATCTAGACTTAATTATACGTGGCGCAGCAAGTTCTCTGATGTGCGGTCTTTCATCCTTCAACATACACAGATTTTCTCAGGATGAGTAAAGAACGAATTTAGACAAATTACTCCATCAATGACGTCCTTGAGGTCTTGAGATAAATGCCTGGATCTAGAAATAGTACTCCACACATGATTAACTCGATCTTTCATCTAGTGTTTAGACTTTATATTAAACCAGTTTGGAGTGTCAACTTTCATAACAAACTCAGTGATTTGCTTCAACTTCGAAGAAGAATCTGGAAAACTAACATATAGTCTTAGAACTCTGTTCGCTGTTGTCAGCCAGCGTGAATGTAATAATGGACCAGGACTGCGTCTGGCCAGTTCATCATAACAATTACACAATCGCACCGCTTGAGATATTTCTAGTAAGTACATTTGATTCTTGATTAAGTCACGTCTATCAATTGATGGTAACTCACAGTAAATCATTTCGAAAGTTGTCACTGGCAAAGTTTCACATGTAAAGAGGGCCTTCACAATATTACCAGAATAGGATTTTGGACCATTTGTTGGGCCATCCAACGTTACAAACAGAATTCTCAGAGTTAGTTCATTAAAATGCAGGAGACATATTACACACTGCAGAGGTTTACCAAGTTTCAATTACAAAAACCGAATTACCCCTGATTTCCATCCGGTATTAACAGATGTGCCGTCACAGCACATTGCCAGAAGCTGAGAAAGATATCTTGTGATCCCTTCAAAATATCCGATAATAGTCGCGGAAATTTGTTTTGCGGTGCCAAATGATGGACTCAGATGTGTAATGTAATGTGAAATCGATTCTTCAATAAGAGAAAAATGCTCCTCTTTTGCTTTTCTCGTGTATCTTTAAGTATCGACTCCCTCCTCTAACAATGTAGAATCTTTATGACCTTCGAAATACAGTCCCTTCAACGGTAATGCCTGAGCTTCACTTTAAAGATTGAAATTTTAAATCCTTTCTAACGTTAGCCTTTTCCCTTCGCAGCTTGTTTTTGTCAACCACCAAATCTGATCTGTTGCTAGTTATGAGACCAATATCGTGAAGAACACGAAGCAAGTGCAGCCACAGCGCGGTTCGAGACTCAAATCTGTCGGCAACCACAGCAATTAAAGGGAGGCCAAGTCGCATTTGCTATGATTTAGATACAAACGGAGTTATTGTTTGTACTTAGGATCAGTAAGAGATATTAAAACGGTTCGATGTCGATGGTTTGTAAATTGATCAGATTTAAATCTACTTGAGATATATCTGCAGAGGAATGTGAATTGTTAACCTACCCAACCTCTCCCCTCCACTCCTTTCACTTCCTGTCAGATACAGGCAGCATGAAAAGTCAAAAAAAAATTGCACTTTTCTTCAAAAATACCACAATTTCAATTGCGATGCGGGACCAAAAAATATTATTCGATAAAAAAATATTTTACACCTTTCATATTGAACCCAGTGGGCACCTCTTCCACACTATTTGAATAACAATATTGAAAAATAATTATATTTCCTACGCCGACTAAAAATTGCCAACTTTTACTCAAATTTCCAAAATCCAATTACGATGCTGGGGCAGAAGATGCTATCCAATCAAAAAATATTTAACACCGTGTTTATTGAACACATAGAGAACCCTTTTCGCAATATTAGAATAGCGATTTCGAAAAAAAGTGTTTTTTGGCCCACCCTAATATCTACCTCCCTTTCTTACTCACGTCATTTTGTAGCCTTGTCATACAGCAAGGGTTCGATGAATGTGAAAAGTATTACATGAATGGATATGCATGTGTAAGGATTTGTGTCCAAAGTAAGTTGTAGAAATTATAAAGATAGCGAAAGGTTTTCAAATAAATTTTTATTCAACAGAAAACGTAAGTCATTATATATTTTGATTATCTCTTCAATTTAGAGTAAACCAATTCAAACCGAGTAAGGTCGGGTATTTTGCTAGTAAAAAATAAATATAGAAACAGAGTAAGTGTTGAAGAGGACTTAAGAGTGATGCTAAGCTCCATTGCTCCTGATATTGATAATTTAATAAAGGACACACAACAACAAGTTTCGCATTAAAATTGATTTTTGATTATGTTAATCATTGTTTGCTTAGTTTGTACTGATTATTTAAAATGATTTGTTTTTAGACCTGTGAGTAAAAATTAAAACTGTAATTTCAATAATCTTTTTATTTTTTCCTTTATTTAAACATCATTAAAACGAAATATAAGTGTATTAATCATAAAATATGAACCTTTCTTAGTATTTTAATTAAAATAGAACAAGCCATTGGGTACTTTTCTAACATTAGATACATGTTCCTAAAAAAATATAAGACTGGTGGTACGCCAAAAATTTCTAAAAATTTCAAGTGGTACGCAGTTACTAAAAGTTTGGGAACCCCTGCCCTAAGGGGAAAATCCTTTTACATCGCCACGTAGTTTTGAACCACCGTCAGATGACGTGGAAACACCTGAGCTGGCCCCCACTCACCAAGCTTCCACACAATCCCAAAGTTAGGGATTTAGGCCACGACAGATTTAAGATGGACAGGCCGCCTCTACACCATACGCTTACAAATAACCATGACTGACATGGATTCGAAGTAGGAACCTTTCGGTCTATAGGCTAACACCTTAACCATCAAGCTGGTTGGTCGGCGTTTTTGGAACAAGAGACATACCCAGAAAATCAATGCAAAAGGAACTGTATATTTTACCTCACCCTTTACACACACGTATACATAAGATAATATTTTTTAAAGTAATCTTTTTTAATAAGCGCACACGGTAGTCCACTTGGAAAAATAGCGGATTAGCAACTGGAGTTCGATATTTGATCCAACAAAGACCGTAGATGTTTATTCTCGGTTATCAATAACTCTGTTGATGTCTCAAATGTCCTCACTTTTGCATGGTGTGGAAGTTTGGAGAGTGGGGAGTCAGTTCAGAAGTGAACTTGTAATCTGAACTTAGTACAAAATTGCGAGATGTTGTCCTCGGATCGGGATTGGACCATCGCCAATAGCCTATTGTGTTGCTTGGGTAATTCGTAATTTTGTAATTAACGTCAGACTAGAGCAACACAACGGTCTATTGACGACTGTCCGGGATCAATCCCGCCAGAGGGAAGATCCGAGGACAACACCTCGTAATTTTGAACCACGGTCAGATGACGAAGCAACACCTGAGCAGGCACCCCACTTTCCAAACTTCCACGCCAACCCAACGTGAGGACTTTCGGCCACAACAGATTTAAGGTGCATCAGCCGCCTCTATACCATACGCTTACAAACATATATGCCCGGACCCGTTTTCGAACCAGGCACCTTCCTATCTAGTTGTGTTGCTTCAGTGAGGCGTTAATTCAACTTCCTATCTCCCTACCTTTTATGTTATGTTGCTCTAGCACGGCGTTATTTAATTTACATTACCTTACCTTACCCCGTCGTCAATAGCCTGTTGTGTTGCTCTAGTACAACGTTAATTAAAAATTACCTTACCTTTCATCGAAACTTTCCCTTTGGGATTGAACCCGGTACGTCGTCAATAGCCCATTGTGTTGCTCCAATACGACGTTAATTGAAATACCTACTTACTCTCCCTTTTAATACGTAGTTTTGTTTTCGACAACCAACAGGTATAGTGTTTAAGGTGATAGCCTCAAGATCGGAAGGTTCCTGCTTCGAATCCGGGTTCGGGCATGGATGTTTGTAAGCGTATGGTGTAGAGGCGGCTGGTGCACCTTAAATCTGTCGTGGCCGAAAGTTCTCACGTTGTGTTGGTGTGGAAGTTTGGTGAGTGGGGTGACAGCTCAAGTGTTGTCCTCGGATCTTTCCCTTAAGGGATTGATCCTGGACCGTCGTCAATAGCCCGTTGTGTAGCTCTATTACGACGCTAGTTACAAAATTATCAATAGTTTTTCGTGAAATTTATTATTCCGATAAATTTGAATCTCATTGCTTTTCTTACTTTCTTTACATTCTTTTTGCATTGATTATACTTTTCTTTTCACAAAGAGAAATGCGAATTTGGAAAGTTTTGAATTTAGCAGTTTTTGGTGTTAGCTGGAGGCACCTTCCAGTCTAGAAAGAACTGGACCAGCCAATCTATTTTTTTGCTCTAAGTATGTTGCATCGACATGAAATAATTTTGATCTAAAATCAGCAGCAGTTTTAAAATGCAATTTGCAAGACTTCATTTTCTCATGAAAATACAAAAGCATCTATAAATTTCCTAGAATTATAAAGGTCTTTGTATTATTTTTAACTGGAAATTTAAATGAAATCCGCTGTTTTAACTATTTTTACCTCAGAAAATGTACTACAATTTGCCTTATACTTCCCCTATCGTTTAAAGCTGGGATTTTAAATTCAAGCCCCCCTATTAGTATTTAGATTATTAAATTTTCGTGTATTGTAAAAAATAAAACGATTTTATTATACACTAGCAAAATACCCGACTTTACTCGGTTTGAATTGGTTTACTCTAGATTGAAGAGATAATCAAATTATATAATGACTTACGTTTTTTGTAGAATAAAAATTTATTTTAACACCTTTCGCCATCTTTATAATTTCTACAACTTACTTCGGACACAAATCCTACACATGCATTACATTCATGTAATATATTTCCCATACATCGCACCCTTGCTGTATGACAAAGCTACAAAATTACGAAAGGTGACACTAAGGTTACTACTATAAAAGACGATTTTGTGGGAGATTTGGAATTCCCTTTCTTAAGTTCTTTTCATGTGCAACTTAATTAATTAAAATTACGATTTACGGCGAGTGCTCTCGCACTCATATTCAACAAAACAATATTTTTTTACTTGTGGCACTCTTGCCTCCGGTATGCGACATTATGAAATTTTACAATCTTCTCCTGTCATTATTACAACGAATTTTTTAATGTTGGAAAAAGTTCTAGTTTGGATTTTTAAACATTATTATTCTTTCAATAAGGGCATTATTCTTTCAATAACGGCATTATTCTTTCAATAACGGCATTATTCTTTCAATAACGGCATTATTCTTTCAATAATGGCATAACTACACTTAAAATTTACTGAAAATTTATACTGACTTACCTAACATTTTTAAGTCGAATACTTTGTGGTGCTGTTGCGTGTGATGAGAAGGAAAACACATTTATTAAAATAATAAATATTTAAAACAGAAAACAGTGAAATAGAACAAAATAAAAGATGTCGGAAAAATTGTTCTAAAGATATTAATTTGTGATTCAATTTTATCTCTTGATCTCGCACAGTTGCCACAATTTACAACTAAAAGTGCACAAAATTTAGAAATGTGAAATTAATTCAGAGCGAAAGAACCAGAAAAAATATCACTGCTCGCGCGATCTTGTTCATTCTCGTTTCATTGAAAAATATCGTCTGTCTCAAGTATTCCGAAATCGTTTTCATTGCGCAAAGAACAAAAATAAGACTCGAAATAAATGAAGTATCAGAGCTGAAATTCCATAAAAAAAATATTTTTTTGAAGAATAATTACTTTTTCAGCAGTACTGGTAAAGCAATCAAATTAATCGTAATATTCAATAGACATTCCAATTTTTCCAAAACTACCAAATTATGGTTGATTTAAGTATACTTACTCAGGCGTTTTATCATGAAACTCATCTAAATATAACAATAAAGAAATGTTTAATATTACTTTCACTAAACTAATAGATAATGTATAAAATAAAACAAACTGCACAGTCAAATATCTGGAATAAAATTCATGTGATGCCTATACAAACACACAAACACGAAATCGAACGTAGAACAAAAAGGCGGACAGACAGACTTTCGCAACCAATTCCACTCACTAAATGAAGATAAGTACTCACTGTATGCAAATATCCATGAAAATATATAAAACCGTGTGGACGTGTATAGGGCATATACAGACAGACAGGCACCAAACGCGAAAAGGCGGATTTGGCATCAGAAGGGTCCAAAACGGATAGAAAACTTGAAATGGGTCGAAAATATTGCATGTACAAACAAACACTCCATTCTTATATATATAGATTTGACTGCAACGATTTTCTCATTTTCTCTCGTCCCAACGAAATCAGTTTCGAACTTCTTAATATAACTGTTTTTAAGATAATTTCCTTTGTATTTATATTTGGAAATCATTTCTAATTTTACTTTTAACGCTATACCGATTAGGACTTTTTAAAAGAAACTATTGTTATACGAATAAAATGTTCACTGGATGAAATTCAATTGAACTTTAACTAAATACATAGCGATCCCAACTCTATGTTGGTTCCTATGACAAAGCGGTTGTTTCGTAATAATCGTTTGTTGATTTCAGATACAATTTTAAGGCGTTACAGTTTCTTCTATTACGAAATGAAATCCCCAAGGAAATCATCTTTCTTGTGAGAGGGAGCAATTTATAAAGCACATTGAATAAATTAAATACTAAGCCCCAAACTGTGTGCATAAATAAAACATACTCTTTAATTGAACGAATTTTTTCTAGCGCCGATAAAATTTTCTTACATTGAAAGGCCGTGGTTCCCCGGTTGGAAAAGTAACGGATTATCAATTGGAGCGTTGCGTGTTAGAAACCAATCAAAGATCGTCGTAAACAAGAGAGGTAGTTAGGCTGGTGTACGTTAAATCTGTGGCCTTAAATTTTCTCACATCGTTGTGGTGTGTACTATACCGTCATGTAAGAAATAGACGGACAGCTGGCTTAAAATTAAACTATTTATTTAGATAATTAAAATATTTACAAGTAAGTTAAATTAGGGCACAGCCATCGACAATCGAAATCCTGCCTGGAGCCCAAGCAACAAACAATGGCTCTCAACAAAACAGAGATGTCTGTCTCTCGTCGAATTCAGAATCAGTCTCCTTCTCAAGTCCCCTTTCTCTTAGGTCCGCAGAACCGCAGCTGCGAACGGGAGGGGGGTGAATTACGAGCCCTGTCAAGAGATGTTTATGTCCTCAACAGAACTGAAGACACCCCCACACAGATGCAAAAACCGTCTGTGATGCCGACTTGAGTTTCCCAAAGGGTAATCTCAATTCCAGACATGGGATTAGGGAACCGACGGAAACTCCAGATGTGTCGATGGGAAAATCGTTCCTGAAAACGCACAGCACGGTTTATCGCATCTCTGAATTCAATTGCCAGACACAAGGGGAAGGAAAAAGGGGGTGAATTAAACGGAACGCCAGGCCGCTGATGAGAAAAACTATATTTCGGTATTTTGTCAAGACCGCACGTGCAAAGTCTAAAGTTGTTACTGTCACCGTCTGGATGTGGATGCACATTCCAGCGTCCACGTGTTAGAGAAAAAGGGTCGGCTAGTACCATATGGTACAACCGCCCCCACTACTGAAAAAACTTTTCCCAAAGATGAAAAGTTTTCAACGCACGCATCCAGAGACGCACGGATAGTCACCCATTGGCAATTCAGAATAACAGATCACTTACCACTACCATATCCTGAAACCGTGACTTAAGAATATGTCTAAGGCAAGTTAAATCCAAACAATTTTAAATTCATATACCGGAGTAACTTTCTACTCCCTTACAGCATGGTCCCTCAAGGCTCAAATACCAAATTAAAAAACAAAATAAACACTAAACTTTAAGAATTATACCAAATTCGTTAAAACGAAAACCAAATCACATTAACCACATCATGTATAAGAATATCGTTAAGCGAAACCCAAAATTTTAAAACACATTACAAACCATTCACATTTCATTAACCAGACCAAAATACAACAAAGCACATTTCTAAATACAATATTTTCGTTAAGCGAACCCAGAATAAACAAACCACACGAGCTGTAATAATAATTTCATTAAACAAACCAAAATGCACCAAAACATATATAAAATAACAATCTCGTTAAGCGAAAACCAAATTAATAAGTTTCACTCAACACACGTCATGAGTTGCAATTTTAAGACTACAAATCTTTGACAGTTGTTTAGAACAACTGAGTGAAAACATCCAAAACACAAAATTAATTTCCACTCTACACAAAACATAATTTAAATTTGTACGTAGCTTTCAGCGAAATGTACTCGAGTGAAGAACATAGTTACAAAAATCAATTCCACCATACGCAAAACATAGTTTACAACTTATAACATTTAAAATCCTCAGCAAAAGATACTGAAATCATTGAATGAATATTTCATAAATACGTAAATCTCCATTTCATTCAACACAAAACATGATTCGCAATTATATTACACTATACAACACAAATCTTCCTCAGTTAAATTTTATTTAACTCTTTGAATTTTCGTGAAAAGCGCGACTCAGACTGCCGTCGTTCAAGTGTTTTTTCCAGATCGATGGACGATCTCGAAGTTATAGGGCTGGAGTGCCAGTGCTCATCGTATTAGTCGGGGGTTTGAACTGGCGTTGGTTCGCAACCAGACCGGTGGGTTGTGGTCAGTGACGACGACGAACCTTTTCCCCTCTAGATAGTAGTGCAGTTTTTTTTATAGCGAAAGCGCATTTTTTTTAGCAGCGCATTCCTTCTCTGAAGTGCAGTAAGTTTGCTCGACTTTGGAAATTTTTTTGCTCATGCATAAAATAGGGTGTTCTTTCCCCTGAACATTCAACTGCGTGAGTACCACCCCCATCTCAAGGTTAGAAGAATCGCACTGTACATTAAACTCGCGCTCAAAATCGGGTGCAAATAACACCGGTTCGCTCGTCAGTTTACCCTTCCTGAACACTTCTGACCTTGGCGTCTACTGGGGATCGGAATCCGCGTCCAACAATGTGTCCCAAGAATTTTACATGGTTCTGCGCGAACCTAAATTTTGACGGTTTGATCGTAAGCTTTGCTTTAGATATACGCTGAAGCACGCATTCGGGATGTTCCAAGTGACATTCCCATGAGTAGGAAAAAATCGCGAATCATACAAATACGGCACTGCAAACGACTCGCATCCCTTCAGTAAATCTGCCATAAGCCGAGAAAAGAAATATGGAGCGTTCTTCAGTCCAAAACTCATTCGCCGGGGACGATAAGTCCCAAAAATTGTAAAAACGCCGCCAATCGTTGGGCCCTAGGGCTCAAGGGTATTTGCCAATATCCCTTCGCAAGGTCTAGAACCGTTATGAATGAGGCGTAGCTAACGAGTTCGATTCGCTCCTCGATGTGCGGTAGGGGGAAAAATTCTGTTCGAATAATTTCGTTTAGCCTCCTATAATCTACACAGGGCCTGGGGTCTTTCCCCGGGGTTTCTACGAGGATCATGGGTGATGTAAAATCGCTTTCTCCTACCTCGATAATGCCTAAATCCAACATGCGTTGTACTTCCCCTTTCAAAATTTCATTTTGTCTATGAGACGTTCGGTAGTGGTTTTGCCCAAACAGTTTTATTTCCGATAAGCTCGATATTGTGGACTACTAGGTTCGTTAGTCCAGGGTGATTCGAAAAACTGTTATCATGCTTGTCTAACAATTTCCGTAATTGTGTATTTATCCTGGGTCGAGAAGGTCCGTCAGCCGACTGGACTGAGCAATGTCCTTTAAGGCGTACGTATACACTAGAAGATTTTTTTTTTTAATATTGACTTAAAAAATCCAGTTTTTTTACCACAGGTGATTGGTGTGTTCTTAAAATCATTTCTGTAAAAAAAAATCAGATTGTGCAAATAATTAATTGTCTAATTAAGATATAATAGCTAATTAGCATGTTTTTTGTTACGTGATATCTCAAATTCTAATTTGTTCAGAAGGACGATTCCTGTTGGAAATTGTTCGTAACACTATTCTTCATGTTTTGAGCCTCCATACAGTTTCTAGAAGAAATAGTTTTTTTTTTACAATTTTTTAACCAAAAAAGTGTAAAAAAATCACATTTTTTCAGAAATTTCAACATTTAAAAATCAATTAAAAATTCATTTCTTGACTAAATACTCTGATTGAGGCACAAAACATCCACTGTATTATATAGATCATAGTGATATAAAAATAATTATAATAGGTGATTTCATTGTGGAGTTATCACGAAAGGAACCAAGCATCCTATTGCAAAAACACAGTTCTTCAGAAATTGAGTTTAAAGTTTTGGAAACATGTTTTCAAAATGATATTGTAATAAACTTGATAAAAAATATTACCTATCTATAGCTAAAACCCTCCAGAAATGTAAGTTGGTCCTTCTTTTTCAATTTTTTTGTCCTCTTTTCTTTTTTTAGCCCCTCGCAAATACTTCCTTCGCTGTTTCTGCAATGGTGTAGACTGTCGTATACTTTCGCTAATTCTTAATTTATCCTTTTTTTGTACGCCATTAACCATGAAATGTCCAGGACTGATGCCCATCCGCCTCATAATTTCTAATGCAGGCTTAAATCCGCAATTAAAATGCATAACGGCATCAAAAACGGAAAGTTTTAATGAATTTGCACCTGAAAATTTTGTTTTTGGTGACCGCTTCCAGATTAGTGAATGTAAACATTCATTGCTGTTTTGTGTTTGCCCGTGAAGACACTTTTCCAGCATTTCAGGACTTGTAAGTCGTGAGTAGATAGGCTTAATATGTTTTAATAAGTTGAGCGGCAATCCTCCTTTGTGTTTGTATTCTTTTTCTTTACCCCTCGCTGCAGCACGCTGGTAGGAGCACCAACTGTCAATACCCTTTGGGCACTTAGTGTGTAGAGGGTGATCATCTCTAGCACTCAGATGGTAAAAACTGCTCCAAATTGCAGTTGACATTTTTTGCACAGATTCAGTGTTATTCCGCAGAGCAAGTCCAAAATAATTCTGCATCGTGTTTATCTTTGCGTCTGTCAGCTTGCCTTTTCCTCCTAGCCCTCTCACTGTCTTCTTCAATTTCCTTAAGGCAGTCCCTAGTCTTTTTTGGTAGTGCCCAATACACTCTTTTTTCTTAATCTCCTTTCCAGGATATGGTTCGAGATCACACACTGCAGAATAACTCTTGCTATCTCCATCGCCGTAAAAATCCAGATATTCCAGCCCTCTGGTTTGGAACGACCGCTGAAAAATCCGTCCCGCACCGATGGGCTCCATGCTGGTGGACGATCCACTATAGTTTATTGAACACTTGTGCTGAGCTTTCCATAGCTGAAACTGCACCGAAGACTTGTCTACTTTCTTCCACTTGCGGCATCCAATGCAGTCCTTCGACAAAACTTCAACGTCGAGAACTTCTCCTGAATCAATGGAAATGGCTGAAACTACTCCATTTAGCGAGGAGTACCCCCGCTTCTGCCAAGTTCCATCGACAGATACTCCGCATTCTGGGGATCCATTGATTTGGTGAAGACGATGAGCAGCCAGTCGCATCGTTTCACCTGCAAGTGGCTGAACGACTTTAAGCAGTGCTTTTGTGTGCATGTTGTAGGCAACGGGGTTCGGTGGAGGAGGCATATTCATGACAGTCATGAAATGGCTAGCTTCACTGTAGCCGCAACCTATCTGCTTCATTGCATACACCATGCGTCGGTTAACTTCAAAAAACTGACCATGTTTTTTTTGAAGTTGTGCATGCATCAGTGATAAAGTCACAGTTTTGGCATGCGAGATGTAATTCAACGCAACATCCCATTTTCTTTGAAATGTTGCTCTGTAGAAACAACTTTCGTTCAGTACAGTTTGGGCAACTTAACATGTGAAACAAGGCATTGATTGAGTTCAGTTCCACAAAAAATCATTGGCCTTGAGAATCAGTTGCAGCTCCATTATCGACAATCTTACCCAGCTTTATCTTTGAAGCAGACGATTTATTTTGATCGATTTCTGGGTTTTTTTCAGCAGATGTTTCTTTGAAATGTTGGTTTGTGACAAACCTTCTCTTCTTAGAACGACTTTTTCGTGTTTTGGATCCCATTTTAATTCAAAAATGTCAAAAATGGCGCGTAAAAATCTAGTAAACAGCAGCAGGCAAGAATAGAAATAAACTAAATAAACAGGCTTAAAATATACAGTTACAGTTAAATATTTTTGCCAAACGATATAAATTAAATAATAAAATATTAAAAATCAATAATTATTTTATCAAACATAAAATTTAAAACAAAATTCTTGATAATAGTCATTGTTTACTTCAGGTTTAGAAATCGAAACTAGAATTTTCGGTGACAGTACCTAACGAAAAACCCTGTAACTAGAAAAATATTCAGAATACGTACAAGATCTTGGTATCGTTTGAAAGCTAAGAAGTTGGAGAATATTTTGAAATAATAATAAAAAAAACGACATTCTGGTCGAATTTCGCTATTTCTAGTGTATACATACACCTTAAATCGTAAGCGTTTGGATCTTTTTCCAAGCACGGGAAATCAACTCCTTGATCCGCCAGAGACTCGCCAGCGGTTTCTAACGTCAGCAAGTTTATACATTCCGGTCTTTTATGGTAGGTTTTTAACCAGGGGCGGATCAAGTCAAGTGGGGGCCCCAAGAGGTAAAATTATCGGGGCCGTCAAACTCAGGTTAGAAAAGGAAAGTTTCAAGAAAACTCATTAAATTATTAACAAAATAGAAAAGTAATAAAAAATTTCGTACCATAGCACATTAAATAAATTTATTAAAAAAAAAATAAAAAAACATTTTTTTATATAAATTTCCGTCTTGCTTTATTGCAAGTTCGTCAATTATTTTGGAAGTGTCAATTCGGTTAACGATTTCTTGCTCTGTATACAGAATGGCCATATTAATTCATCTTTCTCCCATAGACCTCCTTAAATAATTTTTTGAATGCTTTAAAACCTGACACTACTTTTCTCCTATTACGTTAGATAAGGGCATTGTTTATAAAATTTTCAATTATGTTTCAACATTCGGAAATGTGCAAGATATTTCTTTGGCGGCTCGATAGATATCTGATGTGTTTATGGTGTCCTCGTTTTCTTTTAGAAATGTTAAAAAATGGTCAAATTCGTCTTCAAAGGTGCGAACACACTTCTGTCATTTTTTAAATATCTTTCTACTTACTATCGTGTTCTCTTTTTTTTCTATTGATAAATCCCAATAAACAACAACTTCATACGTCTGAGTTCTTTGAGCTAATTCTGCCTTGGTGTTAACACATGACATAAAATGAATTAATTGGCTATGAAATTTTCTCTTATTGTAAATGCATGTCCGACTCCTTTGTCTTCATTAAAAAACCTTTATTCTCATTTGTTGTCTGTGAGTTTGTCCATATTCTACATTAAATGACAACTCTGATAAATCAGTTGCCTTTTTCTCAACTTCTCTGAAATATTTGACAAAATTTTCTAATGATTTCAGTAGGATAGATCCTTTTCATAGTTCGCACTCTACTGATTACAGTGGCAGCATTTATTCTTTGTAACATAGTATTCCAATTAACTGTCATAAGGGCGGTTTCATCTTTCTCCATTTTCTTCAGAAGTGAACTCGCCTCCACTATGGTAATTTTTTTCTCCAGAATTACAAATTTCAGTTAAAGCCTAGTTTATATGGGTGATACCAAGTTTTATAGCTAATACAACATCTGCTTTTGTTGACCATCTTGTATTATAAACTCTTTTTTATACTGCACTTAAAGACGCACAAATTAAGACGCTGTCACAACTTTTCACGAACCCTAATGAAATAACATTTCAAAACCTCGGGGCCCCTTTGGTACTTCGGGGCCCTACGCCGCCGTTTAGTCTGCTTACCGCATAATCCGCCACTGGTTTTAACATGTTTACATGGTAAATTTGCGACCTTTACCGCTTTCCTGTTAACTCCACGTTGTAATTAGTGTCCGATAGCTTACTCCTAATCGTCCCAGGTCCTACCCATTGGACGGAGAATTTGTTGGGTCGGTGGATCGCTAAGGTTATCACTAAATCCCCATTTTCAAATTCTCGCTTAACCGTGTTTCTGTCATACCAATCCTTTCTCTTAACTTGTGACCCTTCCATTCGGGATATGGCCACTTCCTGACATCGTTTGAGTCGGTTTATCAGAGAAAACACATACTCGGTGACTTCATTATCCTCCTCGTCGGGGCCTAACCATCGTTCATACAGTAGAGTTCCTGGGGTCCTAAAATTCTTCCCGTGCACGAGTTCAGCCGGGGCGTAGCCATGGCTCTCATGCACTACCGTGCGAAGCGCCAACAGTGCCAGTGGGAGGTGTTTTCCCACTCTGGGCCAGCTTCGAGACATAACGCGCGCAACAATCGTTTAAAGGTCCGATGGAATCTCTCAACTGGGTTCGATTGCGGGTGAGCCACCTAACTGTGCCGGACTTTGATTCCAAAACGTTCGAAGAATTCCGAAGTCAACTCACTGGTAAAAGACGTGCCCTGGTCACACTGAATTTCTTGTGGAAACCCCATGCGACCGAAAATGGTCAACATCGCTTCGGTGACGTTGACCGATCGTATGTCCGGCACGGGGATGGCTTCCGGATATTTTGAAGACATGCAAATTACGGTAATTATGTACCGGTTTCCACTCGCTGAGGTTTGAAACGGCCCACAGGCGTCCAAGTTTAATTTCGAAAAGACTTCTCGAATAATCTGAACCAATTTCATCGGGGCCTTTTTCCTGTCATTTGGCCTCCCCGCCCTTTGACAAGGATCACATGTCAGCACATAATCTTCCATCTCCCGAAATAATCTTCCATCTCCACCGCGCTAGCTTATCCTTTGATTTCGTACCCCCCAGGTGCGCCGATGTCCCTTCGTGACACAACACCAAAACCTTTTACCTTAACGCCTTTGGCACTACTAACAATTTCTGTGCCAGTCCCATTCGGTCTTCTCGACCTTTTACAAGTATTCCCTTCTCAAAGGAGTATGGTTTATTCCTCAGAGATCGTTTTGGGTCGGACGCCATCTCTAACGCTTCTTTCAAACTAGGGCAATTTTCCTGCGCTTTCTTAAATTCCTCTCTCTTGACTTCCAGAAGCTCCAATTCCGTACCGCTTGCCTCCGCCACGGGAATAACCAGCGGTTCGTCCTACCTCAATTCTGTAGCTGTCTTCTCTATCCCCGACGAGAGTGAATGCGAAACTACTTGGGGATTTTCCCCCTCCCCCAAAACATTCGCTTCGGACTGCCGTTTCTGTAAACGCGTTTGAACGGCATTAATTTGCTCAGTTTCCGAGAATTCGTACCCCATTAATTCGCGAATCAACTGAGCTGTTCGGTTACCTAAGATGTATCGTCGCACATCGGCGGTGTTTGCAAATACATCTGCCTTGGTGGTGATTGACCCGAAACCTCCTTCAACTCTCATCTCCGCAAAGGGTAACAAAATTTGATAGGAGTCTAGCGGTTGCTGAATCCACACGGTCTCTCCCGTGTAGGATTCGGGGTCCACGTAATTCCAGTGTACTAAATCCAAGGTCGAACCCGAATATCGAAGGATGTTTATTTCTTCAGCGTTTATAGATCCCTTTTGTACATACGGTATCAGTAATTCATGTTCGGCCTCCCCTCCGAGTCTATTTACTACTGACTCTCTTTTCCCCAACCTCGGACAATTTGGCCTTAAGTGGTCGCTCGCGTTGCACTCAAAACACCGCGGCGTACGTCTCCGGTCAAAAGTGTCAAATTTCTTAACCTGGGAACTAGGCGGGAAAAAATCGTTCTTCCCTCGAGTGGGGGCCGGTTGGTATTTCCCCTCCCTCACTTTCGCTGGGAAAGATGTACATCCCTTGGGTTTTTCGAAAGGCTTTCTTTTGGGTTTCCGAATGTCTTCGTATGAATCTAGCAGTTCGGCTAATTTGCCGGGGTCTTTAATCTTAGCCCAATCATCGAGGAAATGGTCCTTCACCTCCAACGGGACACGTCTTTTGACTTGGTCCGTTGTCATAAATTTTTAAAGATTCATAGTCCATAACCTCCAACCATCAAATCCACTCTTCCATATAGTTTCGGGTTTCGAAAATAAAATCCTTCCAAGTGCTGTCGGGTTTTCGGCTATGGTGGAGGAATTTTTGGGAAAAATTTCGGGACTCAACTTGTAGCGCTTTAGCAGAAGCTCTTTGACATGGTCATAGTTTTCCGCTACCTCATCTGGTTCGCGTGCGATGATCTGCACGATATCCAGGGGCAATACCGGTTGTAAGCAAGACACCCGATTTCTTCTCAATGTTAGCCCTTTTAGCCTGACGCTCAAACATTATCAGGTACAGACTAATGTCGGTTTGGTCTGAATCGAATTTGGGAACCAGTTTTAAAATATCTATTCGTGGTTTACCTTTGGAACCTGACGAGTCGACGGTCTCGAGGGGTTCTCGTCGGAATGCCTCAATCCGTAGTTTTTCAAGCTCAAAGTTATACTTTCTTTCTTGTTCCCTATCCGCTCTCTCTTGTTCACTATCTCAATCCTTTCTTTCTTGTTCCCTATCCGCTCTCTCGTGTTCCCTATCTCTATCCATTCTTTCTTGTTCTTTTTCCTCCCGTCTTTCCTGTATAATCCTTTCTAACGCCACTTTTGTGTATTCCTCATCGTATGAATCGTGCGAGATGATTAACTCCTTAAGTTGGGATGCCATTAATTCCGGAGTAACCATTCTTCCCAAATATTCAGCTAGTTCCTCTAGATCTTGTTTCCTACCTTTGGATAAGTACGACATTTCGAAAATTCAAAATTACTTTTCTATTTTGCTCTTGCACAACACCCAATTCAATACTTTTTACGACATACAGTAATCTCACAACATACAATAATTTAGCAATTCTAAGATACACAGTACAGATTCAAGATACTTAAGTTAAATCAATTTCCTTTGGAGTGACCACACTAATTGAGATTAGCAAAATTTTAGCGATTACACAATATTCTTAGAAACTTAGTCACAGTGACAAAATAGGGAAATGGCACTAACCTGTATCTGCTGACTTTTGATCACTTGGCACCACTGTACACAAGCTGAACCACGGGTGGAAACACTGAACTGCACTATCTTCGGATAAAAAGCCCACAAAACAAACTTTTCGGCTGAAAGCCCACTGGTGTTGGTCGTCTCGACCTCTTCCACAACGCGCACAAATAACACTACACCACTGACGAAAAAACGGTTCGCGATGAACCTATATTAAACGGTCAAGATGACCTCTGGATGCACCGGTGGTAAATTTTTCCCAATAATAAACGGTCAAGATGACCTCTGGACGAACCGGTGGGAACTTTTTCCCAATAATAAACGGTCAAGATGACCTCTGGACGAACCGATGGGAACTTTTTCCCAATATTAAACGGTCAAGATGACCTCTGGACGAACCGAGAGGGGAATCTATTCCCCTGATGAACTGGACTTGTCGCACTTTCCGTCGATTCCGCCCACACTCCGTCGAAGAGGACCGGCAACTCGAAAACAAAACAAGAACTTCTTGCGACGAGTTTCCGTTTCGGTGATAGATGGGTCGGTGACTGAGGTACCTCCTTCTCGCTTCTTCTTCGTCGAGGGAGCAGTCGGGGTTTCCGCGAAAAGGGACAATCCGAACTTCTGGTTGCGAAGTTTTATCCGCCTTAATCTTTCAGGCAAAAACGGCAGGTTCGATTTATTTGTCGAGGTTGTTTTAATCTATTCCAACACGCTGCTACCATAATAATTATAAGCTGTACCGTCATGTAAGAATTAGACGGACAGCTGGTTTAAAATTAAACTATTTATTTAGATAATTAAAATATTTACAAGTAAGTTAAATTAGGGCACAGCCATCGACAGTCGAAATCCTGCCTGGAGCCCAAGCAACAATGGCTTTCTACAAAACAGAGACGTCTGTCTCTCGTCGAATTCAGAATCAGTCTCCTTCTCAAGTCCCCGTTCTCTTGGGTCCACAGAACCGCAGCTGCGAACGGGAGGGGGGTGAATTCCGAGCCTTGTCAAGATATGTTTATGTCCTCAACAGAACTGAAGACACCCCCACACAGATGCAAAAACCGTCTGTGATGCCGACTTGAGTTCCCAAAGGCTTATCTCAATTCCAGACATGGGATTAGGGAACCGACGGAAATTCCAGCTGTGTCGATGGGAAAATTGTTCCTGAAAACGCACAGCACGGTTTATCGCATCTCTGAACTCAATTGCAAGACACAAGGGGATGGATCAAACGGAACGCCCTCCGATATTTCCTATGGGGATTGATCCCTGACTATCAATCTCCAAAGATTGATCCCAGAACTACCTACCTTAGAATAGAATTCTTTGAAATATACTATTGATCAATTATTTATAATCAAATCCTTTGGAAAAATTCTATTGATCGAGAAGTTCAAAGTTGGTTAGAAGTTATGCAGGGTAGACTGCAAGTTGCAAGTGGAAATATGCGATTCCATAGGCCCATTTTATGGAATAGAATAATTTAGAACTACTTTACTTCTCCGTTCCCTAGAATAGAATCCCTTCAAAATATTCTAATAGTTCTCTCTTCTTGGATCAGAATGGCCGAGGTAGTTTTGCAGGAAGAGCAATGAATTAGCATCCGGAGGTCTGCGAGCTTCAAACTCGGTCAAACTAACCACCGTCGTGTACACGGGGGCTAGTCCATATCGAATCTGTAGTGGCCTCAAATGTCCTCACGTTGGAGTGGGATGGAAGTTTGGAGAGTGAGGTGCCACCTCAGGTGTTATCCTCGTCATCTGACTGTGACTGGTTCAAACTTACGTGGCGTCGTTCTGGGACCTTTCGCTTGGGAACTAATACCAGACAGTCGCCAATAGCGCATTTTGTTTCCCCAGTGCGACGTCAATACAACTACCATCAAATATTGAGAAATAGTTATTTCAAGCTTTAAATTTGTGACGAGATGTATACAAAATATTGTGGACATTGGCACTCAAGTGGTTGAAAATAATGTTGTGTTTTCATTTTCATTGATCCCGAGCCCAGGAGAGGCGCATAACTGTGGCTCGAGTATTCAAGGGTACTCCGGTTACACGTCCGCTCCCAATGTCCGGATGGAAACCTTTTGAAGGAACGTTGTACTGTTGTACAGAACGAGGTTCTAGCATTGAATTCCGCTGTAATTTGAGACAGTGTTTAAATTATATCGCCTGAAGCTCAGGTGTTGTTCTGGTCACCTGACCGTGGTTCAAAATGGCAAGGCGTGGTCCTTGGTTCTTTCCCTCAGGGATTCATCCCGGATTCTTTCCCCACGGATTCATTACGACAAAAGCCCGTTGTGTTGCTTCAGTGCGACGTTATTTAACTACCTACATACACTACCCTACAATAATGGGCCGGACGCCAGCAGATGTGTATACTGGTTTGGGGTATTTTTCGTGGTATGGCCTGGGACCTTTGCATGTTGTTCCTGGTGAATTGAACGCCTATGCCCACATGAATATTTTGGGCAATCAGGTTCTTACAACGCTCTGTCAATTTTATGGAATGGACGAATGTTACTTCCAGGTTAACAACGCTCCATGTCATGTTGCAGCCTCTGTCAAGCTGTGGTATCAAGACGTCTTCCCTGGTCTGCTCAGAGTCTTGATCTAAACCCTATAAAACATTCATGGGACGATTAGGGCGACGCTTACAGACCAGGGAACCGCGTCCGAAATATACAGCAGAGCGGGCGACATTCTTGTAGTAGGAATGGACACAAATACCCATAACGGTGTATCAAAACCTTGTTGAAAGTATGCCCAGAAAGGTTGCTAATGTAATCGCAGGACGTGGGGTACCATCCCCCTATTAAAGCATGTATTTTTCCCCTTATACTATCACATCTAGCTGTCCGGTCCATTATTGTAGGGTAGTGTACCTATCACTTGAAAGTATTATTGCCAGCCAACTCTGGTCACATTCACTCGGAGTCACGTTGCAGGTGCACCATTGAAATGGCAGCAAGCTGAACTGTAACAATTTTTGTAAAGCAAATCTGCGTTTGACTGATGTCTCGTTCAGAGATCGTTGGTTTCCCACATTAAAAACATTCATTTTTCAGGTTTTTCCGCTTCTTTTCATTCCTAAAATTCAAAAGTTTCAAGCTCGAATACCGAGGTTATACATCCTCCGCATGTAAGCTACATTTGTGCAAAATTTAATGTTTCTAGGTTGTGTAGTGTTTTGTATCGCGAAATGACAGACTTCACATGTTTTAAGTCTCCCAGACGACGGTTCGCAATACCAGTATCTACATTCGCAAGTTCATAATACTTGAACAGAGTCAAAAGGTGAACAAGACTCTTGTGTAAAATTCGTTTAAACAGCAAAAGACGTAAATTGTTAAGTATATTTTTAAAGCCGTTTTAATTGCTATTATACTCATTATAAAATTTATTAGAAATAAAAAGATAAAAACATATTTGTACCTCAAAAATGAAACCAGAGTCCAGAGCAATTTTACACACGAAGAGATAAACAAATTTCACCTTTTTTTCTTGGAGAGTTCTTACATTTTTTTTTGACACATGAGTCATTTCGCATATAAACTATTCGATAGCTAATGAGATTCTATTCACATTCCTGTTAAAGCTCTCTGTTTATATCGTTTTTGCTGTAAACGTGAACTCTCGGGCTTTTCGTTCTGAGAAAATGACTTCATACGTTTTTAATTGCAATAAATTCTTGAGAAAGAGGAGGTGTTTCCAAGACACAGTAGCTGTTATATAAGCAAGAAACACATTCTAATAAAAGCCTTTATGCTTGGGATGGTTGTCTTGAATAAATAAAAAAATAAATGCCGTTTTCAACCCTATTTGAGCAACGATAATTTACGCTTCGTTATGACAATTTTAAAGGTGACACACTACTTTCGAAGTGGCATTCATAATCATGCAAAAACTCAAAATCCACTTTTTTAAGATGTCTTTCTTGTCTTCGATGACCTTGATTTGGATTCACGGTGTGCAAATAAGACTCCAAGATTTAGAACACAACAATTTATTTAAGACGAAGACAACTCGAGACGAACAACAACCGAAAAGTGGAAGTAAAAAAGAATATTTTCTATCTCTCCGTGAGTAATGCTTAGCGCATGCGCATTACAAACTTGCGCCGCGAGAGAGAGATCACACATCGTCTGTTCTTGGCAAGGAGCCAGTATTTGCCATGTGTACTAACTCTCCATAACATAATATATGAATGATTATAATAACTAAAGTGAAGTGCAGAAATTAAACAATGTCGATTCATAAAATTATAATTATGAGGTCATGAAATTACGTTCCAGGCCATAAATACCGTTTACATTGTTCTGTGAAAGAAAAAATGATTACACTGACCTCATTTTCAAAGTAGAATTAATCAATTCAACCCGGAAAACACACGAAAATTCTGTTAGTTTTGCTACTAATCTATAAACAATTCAAACAAAAAGTGAAACTATTCATAGAATTCCCATTTATTCCACAGAAAACACGTTTTAAAAATAATAATCAATTGAAAGAAAATTCCGGCTGGCTTTACCTACTGCATTAAGGTTCTATCTGTCAGCAGGTAGGAAGAAATATCACTTTCTAATTAACGTCGGACTAGAGCAACACAACGCAATGTTGGCTGCAGTCCAGGAAAATCCAAGGACAATGCCTTACAATATTGAAACACAGTCGGATAATGAGGACAGCTGGCACCCCACTCTATAAACTTGCACACAGCGCCAACGTGTTTACAATTTAAGTCTCGATAGATTTAACGAGCACCAGTTCTGTGGGACCAAGTTCCGAAACCGAACCACCCAGTTGCTAATACGTTGCTCTTCCAACTAAGGAATAGGGTGGGCCGAAAAAAGTTTTTTTTTTTTTTGCTGTCACCTTCTAAAAGTGCGTAAAATTTGGTTCATGCAGTAAACCTAATATATACAAAAAATTTTATCCCGATTTATTGATATCTTTTGGTTCCCCAATGGGTCCAAACCCTCCAAAAAGATAAAAATTTAGGTATTTTTTATAAAAAATAAAAATGTTTACAATTACGTTCTAATAGGGCGCCAAAAGTAAGCTAATACATTCAACATAAACGGCAAAAAAATTGTTTAGATCCGAATATATCTTCTGCAGAAAAAATAGTAGAAAAAATGACATTTATGCAATTACGTTAAAAACTGGTGATAAGTTGTTTTTTTTTTTGCTATTTGGCCCCCTTTGGGGAGGCAGCAGATATGTACCGATCTAAACAATTTTTTACCGCTAATATTGAATGTATTAGCTTACTTTTGCGCACTATTAAAACGTAATTGTGTGTAAACATTTTAATTTTTTATAAAAACTGTCTGAATTTTTATCTTTTTGGAGGGTTTGAACCCCTTGGGGAGGCAAAAGATATTAATAAATCGGGATTAAATTTTTTATACATTTTAGTTTTGGTGCAAGAACCAACTTTTCCGCACTATTAGAACGTGATAGCAAAAAAAAAATTTTCGACTCACCCTACTGGGCAACCATGGCTCCCATCAATCAATTTACCAAGACATAATGGCTGGTCGGCTTTGAGGTTTTATGACGCAAGCCCCATAATTGGCAATACTGCGCCAGGCACAATGCTATAAATTAACACGTGATAGACACAAACACAATGGAAGTTTTACTTACACAGAAGAGAGAAATGTACCAGGGAGGAATACACCTAACAGGACTGCCTACAGCTCGAAGGTTGCTAGCTACTGATCTACGTACTGATACCTACTGATCCACGTACCCCTTGGCCAAGACAAATGAAATATAGGGGAATATTGTCTCCAAAAAATATTTCTTGGTGTATACACATTAGGCTGCTATAGATAACATATAGCTAATTTAAATAGATGTGGCTATATTCACCACAATCACACTGCTTCCACTAAGTCGTGTTTCTTGGCATGGAGGTTGAATTTCTGCTTGATAATTACATTATTCTTCACGACGAAAATAAAATTATTTCTCCATTTTCTCAGAACTGAGTTTTTAGATTTCGTTTCTATGTATTCCTTTATTTATAAAATGTTATGATTTCCCGGAAAAGAAACATGTTTATTCCTGGTGACTGCTGACGGAGCATCAATTGTTTGTATACTGTAACTGTCACTTAGATGACCAAATGCAATGACAAATGACACGAACCCTACCTCCTATGTATTACAGTTTCACACATACGCTGCTTAATATTATTGCTACACAACTTAATGCAGTTACCTGCTGCGAAACGTTCTTTCTGACTCTGACAGGAAGAGTAAAGTGGCTCAACTCTTGCATAATGTATGAGCGTTCCGAAAGTCACAATATATAACTAAACAAAACCACGTTTCTAAGGCAGAGAATAAGAGGAAAAATGAAGCATGAAGATTTTGGAATAATATTGATTATTTCATGGTTATAAAGCGTATTAAATGTTATTAATAAATTTTGTTTGACACGATCATTTGTAATACGAATCTACTTACTGATGCAATTTATTACGGACCGTTGCTAACAACTCATTGTTAAAACTTAAGTTCTTAATTAAATAAATTATATTAAATAATTAAAGACTTTTAAATTCAATTACCCACACAGTGATGATTACCCACACAGTGAGTTTTAGAAAATATGTTTAATGTTTCTCAAACCGAATAATAAGTATTTCATTTACATAACTACACTACTATTTATGTATACTATTGTTTGCAACGCTGTGAAAGAATCATCAGAAATAAATTAAATTTCTTCCACTTATTAATAATAGTGGTTTAAATAACGATCAAATTTACACAGAGCAATAAAACTAAAATAATACTAAATATCAATTCCTTTCGCTGCCGCCTCGCGAACCATTGAGAGCCTGTACACAAGGGTGGGACGAAAAACACTCTCTTTCGAAATGACTATTTTAATAGTGCGGAAAGGGTTCTCTCTGGGTTCAATAAACACGGTGTAAAATATTTTTTTGATTGGATAATATCTTCTGCCCTCGCATCGCACTTGAATTTTGGAAATTTGGGTAAAAATTGGCATTTTTAGTCAAGCTTAGGATAATTATTTTTCAATATTGTTATTTTAATAGTGTGGAAAAGGTGCACAATGGGTTCAATAAGAAAAGTGTAAAATATTTTTTGATCGAATAATATCTTCCCGCATCGCAATTCAATTTTTGCTAATTTTGAAGAAAATTGCACTTTTTCTTATTTTTTCACGCTGCCTGTATCTGACAGGAAGTGAAAGGAAAGGAAGGAGGTTCACAATTCACATTCCTTCCAGATATATCTGAAGTAGATTTAAATCTGGACAGTTACAAATCATCGACATCGAACCGTTTTAATCTGTCTCACTGATCCAAAGTACAAACAATTAACTCCGTTTGTATCTAAATCCTCATAAATGCAAATTGGCGTCTCTTTAACTGCTGTGTTTGCCGACAGGTTTGGAGTCTCGGACCGGGCTGTGGCTGCAATTGCTTCAAATGTTGTTCACGCTGTCGGTCTCATAACTAGCAACAACTCAGATTTGGTGGTTGACAAAAATAAGCTGCGAAGGGAAAAGGCTAAAGTTAGAAAGGCTTTAAAATGTCACGCTTTAAAGTGAATCTCAGACATTACTGTTGAAGGGGCTGTATTTTGATGGTCGTAAAGATTCTACATTAATAGTGAGTGGAGATACCAAAAGATACACGACAAAAGCAAAAGAGGAACATTTATCTCTTATTGAAGAACCGGGTTCACGTTACATTACTCTTTTGAGTCCATCATTTGGCACAGAAAAACAGATTTCCGCGACTTTTATCGGATATGTTGAAGGGATCACAATAGATCTTTCTCAGCTTCTGGCAATTGGCTGTGAGGGCACATCTGTTAATACCGGGTGGAAATTCGGTGTTTGGAATTGAAACTTGGTAAACTTCTGCACTGGGTAATATGTCTCCTGTATTTTAATGAACTAACTCTGAGGCATCTGTTTGAAACGTTGGATGGGCCAAGAAATGGTCCAAAATCATATTTTGGTAAATATTGGGATGTACACGTCGTGGCATCGAAACATACAGATTCTGAATGTCGTGATGAGGAATGGTATTCTAGATGGCCTCTATCTGATGCCAAAGGTCAGTCGTACTGTCTGCCCGAAGCGAGTGAGTTGCCGACAGATATAATCCCAGACAAGCTCAATGGGCGACATATCCAAGGAACGTGCAGATTATGGAAGAAGCGAAACATGTCATGCAGTGAAGAAGGCTTGTACATTCCGAGCAACATGTGGACGGTCATTGTCTTGCTGAAATACAGCTCCGTGAATGGGTTGCAGGAAGTGTAGGACCTCAGGCTCCACAACATCCCTGATGTAGCACCCGCTGTTCAGTGTCTCCACTATTTTGAGTGGGCGGGATAGTCCATAATATCCAATAGCGCTCCAGACCATACCGTTAGGCGTTCGTCCAGTATGACGCTGAAAACACACTCCAGGGGGGGGGGCGTTTATCTCTGTAGCGTCGGACGAGTACGCGCGCATCGTTATAGTCCAGATTGTAGCGGGACTCATCTGAGAAGACGATGTGTTGCTAATCGGCATGCCATTGGCTGTGTTGGTGAGCCTACTGTAGCCTGAGGCCTCGGTGGTTCAGCGGTAAGTGAATCCTGCGCAGAGGAATCTTTGCATGTAGCCCATGTATTAGCAGATGTCAACAAACCGTGATGGCAGACAATGACCCACCTGTAGATGTGCATTGCTCACGGAGCTCCGATCATAAGGCCCCCTTCGAACTCTTTTAGTTACTCGTATGGCACTAAGCTTTTTTGGCGAGGCATATTGACTTATAATCAATCATTTACAGTAGTCAAATGACGCAATACATATTTCAATGTTGTGCCAACGCAAGAGAGAACGCTGTACGGTCCGTCACCTCCATGTGGATGAGGTGTCTGTCACGGTGTCAAACCGTGGCGATGTCATATTGCGTGGTTCACTGCCGAGGTTTTGACTTGCCCGGTTATGCATGCTCCAATTCTTCCACATACGCATCACTGTTGTAACATTGTGCAACATACGAATTGCAATTTCACAATACGAAAGTCCACCCTCACGGAGCTCCGATCATAAGGCCCCCTTCGAACTCTTTTAGTTACTCGTATGGCACTAAGCTTTTTTGGCGAGGCATATTGACTTATAATCAATCATTTACAGCAGTCAAACGACGCAATACATATTTCAACGCACCTTTACAGTGCTTTTTATACACGGCTCACTGTAAAATTTAGAGGGCGTTTCTCGGCCCACGCATGCGTGATTTATTTGTAATTCTAATCATTTGCATATCTTAACCTGTTTTACATTTCCTGCAAGTTTCGTTTAATTTTCAGGATTCCTTCATGGTGTTACAATTTTTGCATACAGTAGTGTATATTCAAGCACTGAAAATTAGGCAATTGATAAAGCTGTTGAAATACTTGAAATGAAAAATTTTCTCTTAGTGAAGTTGCTTTATTTATGTTGAAATGGTCAGACAGTTTATTATATAATATTTTGCATTGTAAGTTCAATAGCAATGGCATCGATTAACCATATGTACAGCCAGCAAATTATGAAAGGGAAATTGATTGTGAACAAACAAACCAGATGGAATACGAATATTTTATTTACGCTACGCAGAATTACTCTCGCATAATGTATATCGGACTTGGCTTAAATTGATGCTGTTTGGCGAAGTTTGGAACATTTACAGTAATAGGAATTGACCAATCAACTATCATATACCCATAGACTTGAAAAATAAGTAGACTGAACATTGCTATTGAGAATAGTTTCAAACAGGCTGACAAACATCATTGTCGGCTATTTTTGTTCATTGTTGACTAGTAATCACGTGACTATTCTGGTAAAATTTGAAATGTTTGACCGATTAGGTATTTTATCGTCTTTGTGAAATCGACAGTCTATTACTATCATATGAACAATCAATGGACCAATCAGATGAATAATCATTGGACGGGAGTCTTCTTCCGTCCCATGGATAAATCAAATGAAGAATGTAAGTAGACCCAGACAAAGTAGTCTAAAATTCACCTTACTATTAATCACTAATGTAACTGAGTACATAAAAAGGTTACCATAGCTCACTTTGATTCTACGCTTCCTGTCTGCGTATACGAATTCAAAATCTATTCTTTGGTATTCAAAATGTATTTTTATTGGCAACGTGCTCGAATGGCATTCGAAAAACAAACCAATTTACGTCATGTTCGTATTACGCATAGAACACGCGCTTCTCCTCAGAACAACAATCTCTACCTATATTTATAGCTTAATAGAAAATGACTCTCACACTTCAAGTCATATTAACGTGTTTATGTATATGTTTTACCACACATAGGATCCTTACGATACAAAATACTTGAACTTGATTGTACCATCACTCTGGTGGTCAGGGAGCTTGCTGGTTTTTAGGTCTAAAGGTCCAGGTTTGAACCCGGAGTAAGACATAGATGTTTGTCCATCTCGAATGGAAATCGACGAATAACGAATATTTCTCAAATAGCTAAAGTTAATCAGAGTTGTAAGTTTTTATCATCGAAATGTATTTTATAAATTGTGACTTATCTCCCTCCCTTTGAACCAATTGCTTCAAAAATTGAAGGGAAGTTTGAGAATTATTTCCTCTACTTTCTATTCCAACCTTCGTTGGGTCATTAATACAATCAGTTCTTGATCTGACGTTGATTGAGCTTATCAATTAAGAACTGTTTTGAACAAATCGAGTTAGCGTTGGGAAAGAAGTCATTAAGGTTCTCCATGGGATCTCATATCCCATTTCAATGAGACTTTCTGTAAAATTAAGTTTTCGTATCGATTTTATTACTGTCAAATTTATAAGTTTTCATTTGCAAGTTATTTTCATCAAGTGTGAAACAATCTTTACTGTATGTTTGACGTTTGAATACGTTTTTAAAATCGGAACAGTACTGGAACAAGCATGAAAAGTCTAATATTTACAAAAAAAGAGCGCTCCAACTGTTTTGTTTTTTGATTTTCGAACTGGAAGAAACACCCAAAAGAAAAATATAACGTCTCATAGAAAAAAAATGTCCTACCTAATATGACCTTCGGAGCGATTGCGCAGGGGTCCCTAATACACTCTATAACAAAAAATCGACGCACCAAGAAGGAGTTCTGCCGGGCTCGATCCACTCGGTATGGGAAGTATAGACTAGTCCCGTTTCCAACTGTATCCTGACGACAACTGCAAACGTGTCTAGAGACGTTCAGGGCAGCGTGGAGATCCTGCCCTTACTATCGCACGCCACACATGCCCACAACAGTGCGTTCTGGTCTGGGATGCCAGCAGCTTTGTTAGTCATTTGGTAGTCATTTCCGGCACACAGAAATCCAGCACAGCGGTACATTGATGATATTTCTACGACCTGTTGTGTTACCGTTCCTTTTGTGACACCCTGGACTTACTTTTCAACAAGATTATGCTCGGCCGCACTTGACACGCATTGCTATGACTTGTCTTCAAGCTTTCCCGACACTTCCTTGGACAGCTAGGTCTCTTGATCTCTCTCCCATAGACCACATTTGGGACATAGTTGGAAGGCTATTGCAACCATCCCGTAATGTTGACCATTTAACCCTACAGTTGGAGACAATTTGGCAAGAAATTCTGCCAGACACCATTCGGGAACTTTTTCAGTCAATGCCATTCCGGGTGACAGCTTGCATCCAGGCCAGAGTTTAATCAACGCACTGTTGACTTCCTCCCTTTGTAACGGTCACACTTTGAAATAAATTATTCAATTCTGAAATTTTCATGGTTTGTTTTTCTATGTATGTTCGTCAGATCCATCCATTTTTATCGCAATCGGCCAGCTCCTTCTTGGCGCGTCGTGTTTTTTGTTCTAGAGTGTATGTGGAAATTCTGCGCTGCTGGGCGACATTTTGTTCAATTTGATTTATGATTGCACGGAGTTAGGACTGCTTAAGTGTTGTCACTCGAAAGCTACCGAACTAAGCTAGAAGCACAGGCCTTCAGTCAATAAAATCATCCTGCATTTTTAATATCAAACTGCATTTGAATCGTCTAAACTGTAAATAATTAATTTTTAAACTGTCACACAAAATAAGCGATTGCTTGTTCCATAACTCAACATCAAGCCCGAGTATTCACGTCAAAACTATACTCGGTATCCACAACCTACCAATGTGTAAGAACAGAAGTTGTATCAAACATTTTTAGAGAATTCTCACCGGCGCATTATAATACGGTAAGTTCGAAAGTCTCTTCCTCATCAAAGGAAATAAGCGTCGGGTTGGATTCAGATGAAAACGATTTAGAATACGAAGAAAAATTGGCAACAGCACTAGGGATTTTTTTGGCGTAATGGAGGTCATTAGGCTAACTTTGGAGTTCAAAAATATGACTCATAAGTTAATTACCTATATCAGGATAAAACTTTTTAAATTTTTGTTGGCTTTTTTTTCGATTGCAATTAAATATACTTACTCGTATACATTTACACGCTTTCATCTTTCCTCTAAAAACAGTCAAGGGAAGAGATGTATTCAGGAAAGCCCGTAGGTGTCGCATTTTTCCCGAAACGACCTTGTAATTATAAAGTTACCAAAAACGGTCTGCTAAAGCTAGTTATATCAGAGAAAATAGAAATTTCGAAAATGATTTGGGGGTGCAATATACACTTGGAATATACTTGAATAGTCCGAAAACAGACGAAAACATCCTCGAGCACAATGCCTCCTAGTGGTTTAACAATATATATCCGCCATCAAAATCGAATATATTTTTATAATGACTAGATATCTCGTTCCTCAAGATCTGATAAATATTTGTAGTGACAAGATATCTCGTCATTAAAAAAAGTTGTCATTTTTTACAGCAAGATCTGTTCAGCTTTCAGATATCTCGCCCATTAAGATTTAGTCAGTTTTTCTATAGACGAAATATCTCGGCCATCATGATCTGGTCAGTTTTTTGAATGGCGAGATGTATACCTATCTACCAAGATCTGGTCAGGTATTTTTACGAGACATCTCGTCAATCAAAACCTGAGGAGATCTTCTAACAAAATTTAAATTATTTGTGGTCACCAGGTGTGTGATGAGGACTCTTCTTTTAGAGACTCAATTGATTTCTGGAATAATTTGTAATTTGCACGCTGCCACCTCATTAATGGCGCTGGACTGACATAAAATAAAAGCATCTTGTTCAGTTGGTTCATTTATCACCAAAAATCGCAGACAGAAAGGTTTTATTTCCAAATGTTTTAAGATATCAGAGAAATAGCACATGTTACCTTTGGGGCCACGTTTAATCCTCCTGATTGTTGTCGACTAGATAATTACGTTATTAGCCAACCTTACCAGATCTGTATGGACGATTTATCTCGTCGTTAGAAAACTGATCAGGTTTCCACCTCGTCATCATGAAAAAAATCGGCAATATCTTGATTACGCCGTGATATCTCGTCAATAGCGAAATTGGTCAGTTCCGGAGGAAAAAGATTATCTCGTCAAAACCGCTTGAAGGGTCGCTTTTGAGCGGTTGGAAGGTATGTAGGTAGTTAATTAACGTCGCACTGGAGCAACACAACGGTATTTAACCTGTTTGTTAGAGTATCGGATTAGCAATCGGAGGGTTGTGAGTTCGAAGCTCGATCCAACCAAAGACCGTCGTGTACACAGGGCTGGTGCATGTTACATCTGTGGTGCCTCAAATGTCTTCGTGGTGTGCAAGTTTGCCAGCTCAAATGTTGACCCCGTCATCTGACTGTAGTTAAAAATTGAGTGGTTGTTCTCGGTGATCCTGAATCTTAGCCAATAGCCCGTTTTGTTGTTTAAATGCGACGCTAATTAATTACTATTACCGAATAGGTTTAATAGGAGCGCAGTGCTGATGTGTCTCTCTGGAGAGGTTTGCATGACCCACAGACCTTTTAAGCATCCATCCAAATGTTCCTAGATCATTCTATAAAAAATAAATCTATAAAAAATAAATATTTTAAACACTAGCAAATCGGATCCAAGCTTTACTTCGCAAATAGATACATTGAAGTTTGCTCAAGCAGTTTTACATAGAAATTATATTTTTGTTTTTAATTAAAGTTGTTAAAAATTTCTCCTATCAAATCATTGCAACAGGGAAAAATACTCCTTAATAGTTTTTGTCCAGTTTTTATATTCTCTCTCTAACTCGAAACTGACAATTACAATTATTTGTATCTTAAGTAGTATGACGGCGGAAACAAACATCAAGAAGTTATTTTTGAAATCATTAATGATTTTAGCTCATCAGTGTTGATGTGTTATCTGATTTATTAATGTACTTACCGGTTTAAAGTAGTGAACCAGATGGGCAGTTTTATTTCCAAACTGTGTGGTTGGAGCATTGTCATTGACGTCTAAAACTTCCAGTTCTCCCGTCATCGAAAACGTTTTATCTTCAACGGAACACGTTGCCGTGAATGTAATATTTTCGAACGTAGTATCTGCGTCAATTTCTTTGCTGAGGATTAAATGGCCTGATGTCTTGTTAATCTCCATTACATTGTTCGCTGGAAAGAAACGAAGGGGTAAGAGGCATTGTTACAGTAATTCTAAGATGGTAAATATATGCACTTAAACATATGAGGCAACGAATAGAAGCAGGTGGGCCGCCATGCAATTTTACCACGAAAGACGCAAATTGTTACATTGAAGTTTACACAAAAAAAAACATGTTTACATAAGAACAAATAGCCATATATGTCATGAGTGCTGGAAATGTCATATATATGTCATGAGTGCGGGGTTCGCCAGAAATTGAGTTGTTATAGCGCGAGCCATCGCCATTCGAGTCATTGACTTCGCAAGGGTAAGATTCATTGTTACAGTGATTCTAAGATGGTAAATATATGCACTTAACGTATGAGGCAGCGAATAGAAACAGGCGGGCCACTATGCGCGTTTACAACAAACGACACGTGCCCCATCATCAAAGGTTTGTGAGTTTACACAACAGATTGCGTGATAGGAGATTATTCGCAGTAAACAGCCACTGTTGGTGGGACCGAACGACACGTAACCCGGCTATGAAATTAGCTGTCGTAAGATTTCATTATAAACATATCAAATATGTCCTTATATCTTACTTGTATTCCTTTATTTTTCATTCTTCCTGTACTACAACTACAGAGGGAGGGAAGTTTCAGGCTATAAGTTACTATGTAAATTTGGTTTGTTTTGGTATTCCTGACCTACCTTTATACCTTAGCTGTCTTTGAATCACACTGTATATTTTATTCTCGTTCGAGGCATACAAATCAACATCATTTATATATTGTGGAATGGCAATGGACACATATAAAAATAAAATCAGCCACTACTAGTATTGTAGATTCGTTTAAATTTGCTTAAGTTGAGTAATGGAGGCACATAAAATGCTGTAAAAAATATTTGAAAGAGCTTGCCGATTCAATGAAATTGTTCAGATGCCTGATGACTGAAGGCAATGAAGATAAGCAAGACACTGCAGAAAAAAAGAGGTTTGTATGTTAAAATAATCGATTGAATCTGTCCATCCTGTATTATTTGAACACATAATGATAAGTCAAACACGAAAACACTATTAAAAATTTTTTTTTTTTTTTTGGGGGGGGGGGAATAAAATATGAATTATTTAAAATAAGAAAGTTCAATTTTTGAAACAACTAAAAAATTAGTTTATTCTCATTCACAAAGGGTTCAGGGAGCCCGGTGTAGGGAAAGATAGAGTTAAAAAATATTTGGATAAAGAAAATGAATTTCTACGCCAACGTAAATAGCTATAATGATCACAATAATCATGTAACCATAGATCCCCAGTGATTGCAGAATGAATTATGGCTTTACCGATATTTCGTGGAAGATGTTAATGACAAAAACTTTTATCGCTTCATATGGATTGCTCATATGTGTTAAAACAATTTGTTCTTCCAATTAAAATCAGAATAATACTTAATTCATAGCACCATATGAATCATGAGACTAGTGAACATAAGAAAAACTAAATTCTAATTCTCTCTTGGTAAAATTGTTTCGAGGGAAGAATTTATGCCCTTCATCACCTTGATTAGTCTAAGATTAAATGAAGAATTAACTCTATTTTCGAGATATTTTTAAAAGAAATCACGAAAGAAACATGTCTGCAAATGTACTTGTCGGTATAACAGTGGCACGTTTTTTTGTCTGCGGTTCTATAAATTATTATACAGGGTTTGTCCGTAAAGTAATGAGACTGGGTCTGGTGAAAAGAATTTATTCATCCGATCGGTACATATAGTTAAAAGTCTTCAAAATAGTCTCCTTGGGCGTCGATACACCGCTGCCAACACAGGTCCCACCCTGCAAAGGCTCCTTGGAAGTCAGCTGAAGCAATCTCTTTCAGAGACTCTGTGACAGCTCGTTGGATGACGGGAACATCTTCGAAACAGTGACCTTTCAAGGCTTCTCTTGAACTTTGGGAACAGGAAAAGGTCTGCCGGGCTCACATAGGGGCTGTAAGGTGGTTGCGGCAAGGTTGCAACCCCTATCCGGGGGCCACATAGGCAATCACAACGAAGGCGGTGTGGGCTGGAGTTTCCAGCGATCGGCAATCTCTGGTCGTTTCCGTTTGACGGCTCTGTGCAGGCGCGCCTGTACTTTGTAGAAAACGGCTTTGATAGTTCGTCCTGGAGGTACAAATTCTTTGTGGACCACCCACTTTGACCACATTTTCGTCCAAACCACTCGTTAAAGGACGTCCAGATCGCTTCAAGGGTCTCCAGTCCGTTCTTGAACTCACTGAACCTGAGTCCTTGACAAGGTGTCTTTGTAAGCCTCCTTAACAAAGGGAAGCGGTTTTGCCCAGGTAAATGCAAAATTTAATCGTGTAGCGCTGCTCCAGCGAATGCTCCATTTTTGACGTTTTCTGCTGTGACAAAAAAAAAATCAAAAACAGCTTTTGCGTCACGCGTGATCCTCACTGCGTCAGAGCTCGGAAGCGACTGCCGCCCGGTGCATTGCTTAGCTTAGACCCCCCACTACAAATCCCGCCCCCAGGGAGCTCGCTGCTGGTGACTGGAGCGTCGCGCGGTGACCAGTCTCATTACTTTACGCACAAACTGTGTGTTCTTTTTTTTATGTAATAATACACTTTTCAGCACTTATAATCTCGAACACAAATATTCACACCCTGAACAGCAATTCTACGGTTAAAAGAACATGAGTACTTTTATTTTAACTGTCTGAAAATACTATTCTATTTGTATATCTAATATTTGATATAATATATTGTATATCTAATACTATACTATCTCAGAGTTGAAACTTTCTTTTTAAGGTTTTTATACACATAACATCTGGAAAAGAAGTTTAGCAGACGTTACAGATCGCCGTTAAAGTATTTCCAAGATGGTCATTTATTATGCCAGGCCTCGAAATAGATTTTTTAATACAGGTGCATCTAGTGCACCTAAGTTTTTAAATTAGGTGCACAGATTATATTTTAGGTACACATTAAAAAAAAAGAAATATAAGAGTATTAATGTAATGTAAACTACTTTATTAGTTGGGTGTGTTTATTTACGTTAGTAGTAATTAGTAAATAAAAATATTTAAAAATCGAAATTATCCTTTCTTCGTCGTACGGCTGTCACGACAGTCACTATAACAGAGCCATCTGGAAAATGTTTCGATCATCGGGAAATTTCTGGTGGCAATGACACAAGTAAACCTTCTTCCTGTATAATCCCGTTAAGGCCCAACGATTTTGTTTTCGCATAGTGTGTAATTAGGAACTGTAATTACGTTCTTTTAGAGCGAGAGAGATCGATACTAATATTTTGTTCAAACATCAAAATAATATAAAACACTTACCCCCCCCCCTTCGCTTTTTTTTAACGTTAGGTGCATTGCGCGCACCCAGCGGGAAAAAATTAGGTGCACAATTTTATTTTCATGTGCACAGTGCACCCGGGTATTTCGAGCCCTGTATTATGCAGTATGCAAAATATCTTTATATGTCTCAGGGAAAAGATGTTCAAGACAGGACAAGTACAAAGGATGACAACATGGAAAGACAGAAATTATTTAGCTTATTCGTTTCGATTAAGTAAGAAAATAAACAAAACTTAATTAGAAGCAATCAATAAATATATCTTTTAAAAACTGTTTTTATGGTTTCGTCGCTTAAAAACCTGCAATTTCCATCGGTGTTTTCCCGGGTATTGATTTTCCAGTAGTTTTCCAACCCTATTAGCAAGACGCGAAGACACGTTTCGTGGTCCTTGTCAGAATAAACATGCGTTTTTAGTCTAAACAGATCAATAAAGGCAGGGCATAAACAACTAAACTATGCGAGGAACAGCATTTACTGTCGCAAAGCAGCGAAGTAACACACTTTAGATGCGGTCAACTGTTGTTTACATCGCACTACCTTTTCGATGTTAATAAGATAGAAAGTAAAGGACTACTATCAGGGTAACCAAGAAAGTGCTCTATTTAGGTTTTGTCATTTTCAAACTGCACATGTTAAAAATGTCCTTTTTTGTTTGTTAAATTGTTTTTTAAAAAAGGTTTAGTTATCTTATTTGATAGAGTATTTGACTGAACGAAGTATATTTGATTTTTTCTCCAAATGAATTCGTTGCAGATGTATTAAGATTTTAGTTCATTAAGGAAAACACCGGAAATGGCCATTAAAAGACCAAAAACCTGTCAAACTTTGAATTTAAAACTTACTTTATTTTGCAAATATAATTTTTTTAAATATTTCTGAAATGTTTAAATGGTTTCTCGTTTGGAAATAGTGTGAACATTTTTAAAGAGAAGCGAAGAACAGAGTTGTTTACACGAACAGTAAAACTTAGACAAAGCAAACGATACATTTGGAACTACTTTCTACTCTAAATTAATATTTTTGCATTATTACCTCACTTCAAATGTTATAACAGAAAACGTTATTGATGGATTTTCTTAAAATTTTGAGAACTTGTTCTTTATAATGTTGTCTAGACAATGAACAAAGATAATTATGCTGAGTTGAAAAGTTTTCAAATCATGGTCATTTATTTAGGAAACAGGACTGTAAAACTATAAAAAAAAAATCTTACATTCATTTTTCAATCGCATGTAAAATTTTTCTTTTTTTAAATATCCTTTTGATTCTGTTAATTCCCTAGAATAATGCATGTAGTTTTTTTGGTAGCATCAGTTTTCAAAAGTGTTGAATAGATTTTCATGTAGCACATTTTACGTGTTTGAAAAATGTGTTTAAAATTTCCTTACATAATTATCATTTTTACAAAATTATTAATATATATTTTAAATATTTATAGCTCAATGCTATTGTTTAATAACACTAAACATGAAAATATCATAAAGGGTCTCAAACGTGTCCGGATACCGTAAAAGTATGATTGTGTACGCTTAAACAAAGGCTTATTTAACCCTATTTGTGGTTGTCTCGCCGAGGATCTGGTCATTATATGAACTAACCAGATCTTGATGATCACATCGTCATGAGAAAACCCCTATCCTGATTTTGATATCGTCAGCAAAACATGGCAATACATTCATCGTTCGGAATTAAATTGGCATGATTGACTATCAGCAAAACTGGTTATATATTGATGGATGAAATATCTCATAGAAACCACTTGAAGGTTTAACAGTGAATTTAACCTCATTTAATAACTACGGAAATTAATCATTTAAAGTTTTAAAAAGCGATATCAGTATTGACTGTCCAATTCAATTATTTGTGCTTATTAAACAAGCCTAACGAATTCAATTTGAGAACCAGGGATTCAGAGACTGCTCTAAGTATCCTCCACATATGTAGATGATGCAGGAACTGAACGTTTAGGTTGAAAGTGGTTCCAGAAATTTAAATATAGTTATAAGACTGTTGAAGATATTCCTCGTTCTGCCGGATAATCAGTCCTCCATGAAACCCAACTGATCGACCCTATCGAGTCAAACTTGTCAAAAACTTGGGAGACAACTTAATGCGAGCTTGTAACAAGTGAACTATAGCGCAGCGTCAGCTGCAGAGCTATAAACCTCCGAACTAAAAGTGAGAACCAAAACTAAATCTCACCCCTGCTCCGATCAAGGACACCCTCTTGGGTCAGGGAGTTATTCGGCGGCGTAGAATGAAGACGCGTCGTAGCGTCCGTTACGTCGGGTAGTTATGAAAGGTTCTGTTAATAGTATATGTGTTGTGTCCACGTAATGTAAATTAGATTAATAAATGTTTGTGAGTGTAATGAGAGTTTGTCGCTTGTTAGCCCGCTTCAAGGAGGAATTTCTCAGCACACGGTCACAGAATGGCGCCCTAAACGTGGAGCACGAACCTGACAAAGATAAGTAAATTCTTCTAGAATCCTTACTACCCCTACGTTCTTGCTAAACCTAGCGATGAGCAACTGTAAACTAATACATATTAATCCTGAATAGTGTAAATTAATTTCAAAACGTCAGATCGTTCGATTTGAATTTGAAGTTTACAGTGATTCAATTCCTTTGTTTGAAAATTAATATTCAACCTGAATATTGTTCTTAAAGAGTTGCGTTTTGTACAAAACGAAAGAGTGAAAATATTCCAGATACTATTTGCTGTTTGCGAAAGTAGCGATTTTGTTGTGAGGAAGTAATTTGTTTATAAACAACAAGTCAGGAAACGTTAATTATATTTTGTATATTATTTTTATCTGTGTCTGAAAAAGTGAATTCTTTTATTTTTGCTTTTGTTGAATTCGAATACTTGCTTTTAAAATAAGATTTTATAATTTTTTAAGAAAGACTCTAGAAAGTTAATTGTAGGAATTATGGAAATGTTGTATATGCATACTTGAATTATAACAAAAATATATACATTTGTCACTTTTGAGCAATTAGTATTTCTTTTTTTTGAGGAAAATGGTGTTTTAAAATTTTTTTTTGAATATTCTATGCAATATTATTTTATTTGGTATATGATTACAGATTGATAACATGGAATATTTTATGTGACCCCACATAATAATTATCTAAGTGCTTTTCATATATACTTTATATATTTATATAACTTTTATGTGAACCTCACTCAGTAAATAGGTAAACATCTTTCGTATTAGTTAACCTACAAATGCTTAAGATATACTGTTCTTTAAACATGGTATTTATTGTTTATTTGTACTATATTTGGATACTTTATTTGAGGTGGATCTCCCACGACATTTTTCTTAATATTTGTATGCCTGCTATATATTAGTGAATGCTATCATTAATTTACCTAGGTTATACCAATTCTTATTTTCTCATTTTTGGAAAACATTAGTATACCCCATACCTTGTGCTACATATGAACACACCTTATATAACTTTTATGTGAACTAGTGTGCAAAGAAAAGTGTCTAAGTTAGTAAATAATTTTAGTATTAATACAAACTTTAGTGGATATTTAGATTGAGACTTTTGAACTGTACTTTACAACTATAGTGACAATGGCTTATCTCGGCAAGGCAATAACGGTCGATCTTCAGAGTTTGGTTGTAGAACTTGGTGAAAAGGTGGATGATGACTTAAAAGTCTTAGATCTAAAGAAATTAATTTTGGAAAGTAAAGAGTACCAAAATGACAAAGAATTTGTGAAGAATTATTAGACACAATTGTGTCAACAAGGATGGAAGAAGAATCCAAAGTCTTGACAGAGCAGAGATTACTGAGAGAGCAAGAAAAACAGGTTCAAGACTTTGAACTTGAAAAGTTACGGATTCAGCTTGAATCTCAACGTATGGTAGAGGCCTCTGCTTCCCAACCTGTAATGCACCCTTCCATAAGAATGGATCTCCAAAAAATTTTGCCACAATTCAAGCCTGAAGAAGATGACATGTCCTTGTTTCTAGTCTTATTTGAGAGACAAATGAAGTTCTTAAAAATTGACGAGAGTATGTGGGGGACTCATCTATTAGGACTTTTCCCTTCAGAGATCTCAAAGCTGATAGCCAGGGAATCTGAAGTAAAATCCCATGACTATACACACATTCGAGTTATACTCCTTCAGCGTTTTAAACTGACAGCTGAAAAGTTCAGAAAGCTCTTCAGTCAACATAGAAAGTCTGTAGATTTCACATGGAAAGAGTTTTACTTTGAATTAAGGAACTATTTTGAAGTGGATTGAAGGCTGGATTACTGAACTGGGTGTCACTACTGTAACGTCGTGGGTATAGTTTGCGTGGCGAGTGGCTTGAAGATAATTAAAACGACATTTAGAATTACAGCACATTTAATTAAATTAAAGAAGAATACATATATGTTAAAACTATTTCGAGGCTAATAGATACTGTACAAATTAGGGTTCCAGTCCCGCGACTTCAAATCCGGAGCAGAGTTCCTGCGTCCGCTCACATTTAGGTTTTTCACGATTCTCCTTTCCTCGAGAGAAGACCCCACACGTTCTTCCGAAACCGCTAACGACCAAAGAGAAGGGGATACCCCCATCCGGCCATAAATTCATGGATCACCATGAAAGCTGTGGTCAGAGGGACCTCCCAGTGACGCTACACTACCTTTGAAAAATTACAAGATCTGATTATCTCAGATCAAATGAAGAAAAGATGCAACCCTGAGTGCCGAGAACTTTATTTAGATGGTTGGGAAAATTTGATTTCTCCCGATTACCTAGCTGAGAAGCTTGAAACTTATGACTGTCTCAGAAACAACAAAAAAAGAAGCTCATCCCCTCCAATTCAAAGGAAAGCCTACAACGGTAGAGATGAAATTATCAAGCCTGTACCGTTCAAAAAAACAAATAAGGCAAACAGAACTAGTCGAATAAAGGTTGGTGACAATCAGGAGCGACCAGCTCGGACTTGTTATGGTTGTGGAAAAGTCGGATTCATTAAAGCTAACTGTCCAGTTTGCAATCCTTCCACAAAATTTGCCTCAGCTCGTTTTGAGAAGATTCAAATTGATAGACCAGCCATGTCTAATGAAGTTCCAGTTATGAATATTTCGATAAATGGAATATTCGGCACAGCATGTGCAGACAGTGGAGCAAGTCACTCTATCGCAGGCGAAAGATTGTACCATATTCTTCAAGATGAAGGAGTAGTATTCGAAAAATACTTTCGCTCAGTGACCCTCGCTGATGGAAGTCAGACAGAAAAGGAAGTTCAAACAGCCTGTGTAATTCTATGTCTGGAAGGACGTTCCTTTCAATTAACACTTTTTGCCCTCCCAGAGGCGAAAGGAAACCGTACCCTACTTGGAACAGATTTTTTTTAAGAAAGCAGGTGTTGTTCTAAATCTTCGTGACCATGCTTGGTTCTACACTGACAAGCCAAAGGAACATGTCCCTTTCGTTGCGAGTGCTCAAGTCCACTCCTGTGATATTAAAGAAAATGTTAGACCAGAAAATCCATATCTCCTTCGTCCCGATGAAGGTGAACATTTAAGTGAAGATCAGTGCAGAAGATTAAATGCACTTCTAATTCACTATGAAAATAACTTCAGTCCGGGGGGGAGAACCAACACCTTACATCGAACACCGGATCGACACAGGTGATGCTCCTCCAGTTACTACTGCTCCTTACCGGTTATCCCCTGTGAGAAAAGAAATTTTGAAGAGAGAGATTGATGCACTTCTCTCATCCGGAGTAATAGAAGAATGTGACTCTCCCTACGCAGCACCTGTGGTCTTGATACCCAAGCCAAATGGGGATTTCCGCCTTTGTATCGATTACAGAAAATTGAATTCAGTAACTAAGTCTGATCCATACCCTCTTCCGCGTATAGATGATCTATTGCAAAATGCTAAGCAAACTGCCTTCATGTCTACCCTAGGCTTAAAGTTAGGATATCATCAGGTGAAGATGTATCCTCCTGATAAAGACAAGACAGCCTTTGTTTGTCAGTTTGGAGTTTTTCGATTTACTCGAATGCCATTTGGATTAAAAACAGCCCCTGCCACATTCCAAAGACTTATGGACATTTTCTGAAATGGTCTAAAGGTCATATCTCTAGCTTACCTGGATGATATTATTGTGATGTCTGCAACCTTTGAAGAACACCTGGAGGACCTGCGGTTAGTCTTTGACCGACTCCAAAAGTTCCATCTGCATGCCAACCGAACTAAGTGTCATTTTGCTTGCTCCAAAGTCAAATATTTGGGACATTACATCACGAGTTCTGGAGTGGAAGTAGACCCTGCTAAGGTGGAAGCCACTGTACAGATCCCTTCTCCCAAGAACGTGAAGCAAGTGCAGAGCTTTCTTCAAACTTGCAGTTGGTATCGTCGTTTTATTCCCCAGTTTGCTGAGACCTCAAGGCCTTTAAGCAATCTCACCAAGAAGCAAACACCTTGGAAGTGGGGACAAGACGAACAGACAGCATATGAATCGTTGAAGAATAGCTTAATTTCACCGCCCGTGCTGAAACAAGTAGATGAGGATAAACCATTTGTCCTCAGAACTGACGCTTCAGGCTATGCTTTGGGCGCAGTCCTTATCCAAGGACAAGGATCTGAAGAACATCCAATCGAGTACGCTAGTCGTCTGCAAACCCCAGCAGAGAGGAACTACTCTACTACAGAACGCGAAGCCTTATCAGTCGTTTGGGCGCTGGACAAATTTAGAGGCTATGTCGAAGGAGCTGAAATAACAGTATTTTCAGATCATCAACCCTTGAAATAGTTGTTGAGCCTGAAATCACCAACCGGTCGACTCGCAAGATGGGCCCTTCAGATACAGTCTTACAACATCAAAGTTGAATATCTTTCAGGAAAAGCAAACGTCATTGCAGACATGCTATCCCGCCTTTCATGTACACATGGAAGGCCCACTTGTGACATTTGTTCTGTTACCATTATTGATCTGCCATCCAGGAAGGCAAATGACATACGTGAAGGACAGTTGAAAGACGATGACTTGAAGAAAATCATTGACTGTTTTGAGAGTGTCTCCAAGGACGAAAACTACGTGAATTGGACCAATCGTGGCTACATAATGTCTCAAGGTATTTTATATCGATACGGCCCGGATTCCGAATCAGAGGAAGCCCAGTTGGTAGTTCCGACACAGGAACGTGAAAGAGTTCTGCAACAATATCACGATGCCCCAACCGGTGGACATTATGGTGCTGAGGGCACTTTTCACAAGATTGCAACGCGTTATTTCTTTCCTGGAATGAGAAAATACATCGCAGATTATGTAAGGAATTGTGCTGAGTGCAGCCGTTATAAGCCAAGTAACCAAAAGCCTGCTGGACTTTTGAGAACACCAGTGTATTCCCAGCGTTTTGAGACGTTAGCGATCGATCTTTTCGGTCCTTTGCCAGAAACCCCAGATGGAAATAAAAGGATTTTCATTGTTGAGGACACTTCTACAAAATGGGTGGAGCTTTTCTCTCTCCGAAACGCCACTGCAAAGGAGTGTGCAGCAACCTTATTAGAGGAAGTGTTTCTGAGATACGGTCTGCCACGTCGTCTCATAAGTGATAACGGATCCCAATTCGTCAGTGCTGTCCTTCAACAAGTATGCTATCTTCTCGGAGTTACACAAATTCTTACTCCAGTTTACTGTCCTCAAGCGAGTCCAGTAGAAAGGAAAAACAGGAATTTAAAACCAAGACTTGCCATTCTTGTCGGTGATGACCACACCACATGGTCAGAAAAACTCCCAACTATCCGTTTTCCTCTGAACACTGCAAAATGTGACACCACTGCTCATACAGCAGCGTTTTTACAATTTGGAAGAGAACTTAGAACACTAGACGATGTTCAACATGACATAAGGTCAGTGATCAACAATGACAATTTGCAAAGATCTCCTCTGAGATAAAATATCTTGTAGAACAAAAGCAGGATCAGAGAAAGAAATATGCTGATCGAGGAAGAAGAAGCGTTCCCCAATACGCACCTGGAGATCAAGTATGGGTCACCTCACATACTGTGACCAACAAAGCTAAAAAGAGGTCAGCGAAATTTGCACCTCGCCGAGACGGACCCTATTTGATTTTAACTCGGCGTTCTCCAACAAGTTATGTTGTTGCGAATCCTCAATCTCCTGATATTCCTGTCGGAACATATCATACATCTGATCTACGTCCATGCCTTAACACACCTCAAAATGGAAACGTACCCATCACCCCACTCCGAAGGAAAGGTCGACCCCGAAAGGCTGATCCAACAGTGCGACAAAACTCAAGACAACCATCTGACTCTTCTCCTGGCGACTCGCCGAGACGTCTTCGTAGCCAGGGGGGGGGAGACGGTAACAAGTGAACTATAGCGCAGCGTCAGCTGCAGAGCTATAAACCTCCGAACTAAAAGTGAGAACCAAAACTAAATCTCACCCCTGCTCCGATCAAGGACACCCTCTGGAGGTCAGGGAGTTATTCGGCGGCGTAGAATGAAGACGCGTCGTAGCGTCCGTTATGTCGGGTAGTTATGAAAGGTTCTATTAATAGTATATGTGTTGTGTCCATGTAATGTAAATTAGATTAATAAATGTTTGTGAGTGTAATGAGAGTTTGTCGCTTGTTCGCCCGCTCAAGGAGGAATTTCTCAGCACACGGTCACAAGCTTTAAAACCATCCGTACTCATTTGCATTGGCTTGGGAAAATATGGAAACTGAACAAATGAATGATTATGATCATCTCATAATCTGAGAGGAACCAACGAATTTGCTCGGTTAACCACAAGTTGTCACGACACAGAACTGAACCATCATTCACCACGTATTGACATGCGATGAAAAGGGGATGTGATACAACGTAAAACGCTCGCAACATTGTTTGTTTACAAAGTATTCTAAGTCATTGACGTCAAGACTCCTCAGCGATCAATGTTTCCAAAATCAAGGATTAAAAAATTGATACCTTTTTATTAAATTAGGAGGAAATACTTAGGAGGAAAACTTAGAAATAGAAAAAGTTCCGAGATCGTTGGGAAAAGTAAAAGAAGCCGAATGTGACTACTCTAAATAAAGTGTTATTTATTCTATTTTATGCATCATTTATCTCTATTGATTAAAATCCTACGAACTTTCTTAGATTTATCTTACATTTATCTTTACTTACATTTATCTTTTCTTAAATTTAACTCGTTCATGTTAAGGATCTTACCTCTAAGAATAGTTAATAATACAAGCATTATGAATTAAATTTTCTACGTTTTGGGATGTTTAAAATTTGATAGTAAAAGTTTATGAACAATTTGTAACCATAAAAGTAATTTTAATGTAATAATAGCCATTTGTATCTAGAGTGCCATACGTTGTGCGATGTTGGTATGCATAAACAAAAATATTTTACTGTTGTTTAAAGACTGTCCTTATGTTTTTAAGTAATAAAAATGCATTTTGATAGCTATTTTTGAAACATGTGATAATATGATTGTATTTGTTATATCACATGAAAATGAATGTGTTAGAGCAAAAATATAGTGTCTAAGGAAAAAACGTCAGTTAATGAGTTTGTGCTCTAAGAAGCCGCTGTACGCATGTCATGGCTTAGAACAGAAGCTCATTCATTCACTGACATTTTACTTAACTTTTGATTAAGTCTACACAGTACCCTAAAAATGACAAAAACATCGAACAATTTTTTTTTGCATTTTTTGATGGCCTATACAGTTGGAAAGCTTGTCTCAAAATTCTAGATCTGATATCCAATTAGTTTTAAAGATATTTGAAGTTTTTTGAGTATTGTCAGTGTCAAAATTTGACAGAATAGAGGAGGGGGAGTGGTTAAATTCAATTTTTTTAAATGTAATTTTACATTCTTACAATTAATTAAAAATATTTTTGAATAAAATCAATTCCTTTGGTGAAATGGCTATTATTTACAACTTTTACTACTAAAATCGTATCTGTTAGTTTATGTTCTGCGTTCTCGTCTGAGTCTCATTACTAGCTAACCAATATTGATAAAAAGGTCTTTTTCAAAACCGATATTTGGTTACGATTACGAAACATAATATATTATAATCACAATTTGGTAAATATTTGGTATGAAAATATTTTGTTAGGATTAAGATAAATAATTGGCCGCTGCCGTAACAAATGTTTTTCATCATAGGTAAACATAATATTTTGAATTAGAAAAAATATATTCAATCACATTGAGTTAAATTAGTGTTTTAGTGCATTTTATAAGCTGGTAAATAACATATTAAAAAATTAGACCTCTACATGCATTATTAATATTTGTTTTATGACTTCAAAAACGTAAAATGCATTTTTCTCAGACTTTTATTTTTGTGGATGCAAGTGTTTTCAATTCCCAAAGGCTTTTTCTTTTGTACAAGATACAGTCTAGAAATGTTTCGTAGATACTTTCATATAAATGTACTATGAAAGTTAGTATGGATTAAGGTCTGGGAGTTGTAGTAATTTTTTTAAAAAATGTCAAAGTTAATATTTTTAGAATTTTCCTGTTTTTTTCAGGTTTAGCTACAAAAAAAATTATTAAAATTCAACAATGAGACTGTTGGTCAATTCCATACTAAATTTTGTTCCCAATTATCCAAGAAATATAAATCACTTGAAATAACTAAAAAATATTAAAAATTGAATATTTTATAAAAGTTTGAAAAAAATTCAAAAATTTCAATTTGTTTTTATTTTGAAATAATGGTCCTTGTTAAACTGACTTTTTTTTATTGCATTCAGTTTAATAATATAAGCTGAAAAAAAGTCATTAATTATTTTTAATGTTACTGTCTGTAGAAATTTTTTTTGAAAAAGGGTACTGTGTAGCCTTAACTGGCACTAAATGCTTATTTCTACGAATATGAGAAATAGTGCATCTTTTAATATATTTTAAATATAAATAATATTATCTAAATGCTTAACATTTTTTATTATTTGACTTACAACTATAACTATTCTTCAAACAGCTGTACCGTAAAATTTATTTTTTTTAAGTAACCTTTTTATCATTTAATAGGTTTCTATAGCGTCAGCTCCAAGCTGACGATATGATGTTATGTTCTGTAATAGTTTTAAATGCATGAAATAAAGTCTTCAAACCGATTTAGTTGTTTCATCTAATTAATTACAGAAAGTTACCATACTTTTCATATATCTGATATTATAAAAGGAAGTGTCTGTCTGTTTGTTTCTTGCACTCAAAGTCCTGACGAACATATGGCACTTACAGTATTAGGATTTGGCACACAGGTTGTCAAAATTTTTTGCAATTTTTGGGTCGCGGCGAATTTTAAAATTCAATCTAGAACATTTTTAAATTAATTTAATGAAATTAATTTATTATTGTTTTCTTTGGAATGGCAACAGCATAAAGATATGACAGATTCTAAATTTTTTTCCCCGTTTCCGTTTTTATTTTGCGCGGAGGAATGATTTTCCAGCAAACGATTAAAAAGAAAGTTTTGACTTAAGTTATGTAAATCTTTTTTCTATCCTCTAGAGTAGACCGTCATAGATAGAGTAAAAATTTCAACGGATTTGAAATCTGCGGAAAAATTCACATTAGATCGATACCTAAATATATGATTTTCTTTAAGAAAATTTCAAATTCAATATATTTTATATTTTCCGCAAGAGAATGTGACGTCACGCAAAAATTCGTGTTCCAAAAATAAACACATTACACTTCCAGCCCTCTTACGAGTTCAGCGTAAGAAAGCAAAGAAAATAATAAACATTTTGGCTGGCATTTAGTTCTTTTCTGTAAAATCGGGGTCGTTAAAGATAGATCGAAAATTTCAACGGATTGGAAATCTGCGGAAAATTTTACTCTGTAACCTTAATTTTCTTTTTATGAATAATTTTAATAATGGGATTTGGCACACAGGTAGTCCGAAATTTTTGCAATTTTAGGGTCAAGGCGAGTTTTAAAACACAATCTAGAACATTTTTAAATGAATTTTTTTTCTCCCTTGGATCTTTGTTTTGCCCCGCTCCGGCAATTGGAAGAAAGGACGGAATTCTACTATTTTCCCCTCTGACGTCACGTCACTATTGACGTCAGCCTTTGAAACCATGCCAAATTTTCACCTTCCTCTCTCAATTAAATGGGAATGCGTAGTCTCCGCTCAAACGACTCCACAGCGAACATTTTGACTGGCATTGTTCAGTTCTTTTTTGTAAAATCGCGATCGTTAAAGATAGATTGAAAATTTCAACGGATTGGAAATCTGCGGAAAATTTTACTCTGTAAATTTACCTTAATTTTCTTTTTATAAAAAAATTTTCAGTAATTTTTTTTATATTTTTTTTCAAGAGATCGTGACGTCACGCTGATTGTACAATTCGATTTTTGCCGAACTTTACAATGACGAGACCTTCACGGCGTTGCCCGTGGCGTTGGTTTGCGATGCAAACCAATTGGTAATCCGTGATGGCTGTTATCCAATAGGCTGCGAATTCCCATTTCGTTTACAAAGCAAACCCCACTAAAGCAACTGGCACGGACAACGCCGGGCTAGCCACGCAGTGGCTAGTTTACTATTAAAACTCGAATGTTTTACCTGTATGGTTACAAAATAATCAATTTAATATAATTTTTCTTCTAAAATCAAAAACTTAAATATAACACATTCAGAGAAATCTTAATCCATTGAAACAATAAATACATTTGACAATACACGAACAATTTAATTTTTAAGAGATTTATATATAATTGTTTTAATTAATTGATAATTAAATTCATTTAATATTTCCAAAACCCACAGTCTTATCTAAAAAAAAAATGAAATACTTCTTTAAATAAGTAGTTTAGTTTTCACGCACAGATAAATGATTGAAAAAGAAAGTTGTTTAATGGTGTCTCGTGTGAATACATCAGGGTTACGCCCTGTTCACATGAGGCGATTTCTAACGCGTGTTTGATGTTGACAAAAAACGCGGGTAGCCAAAATACATTGAGTTCTAATGAAGCGATTACATGCAGAAAACTGCTGAATAGGGCGTTTTTATTGCTACCGCGGGCCGAGGGACTCCGATAAATCGAACGCTTCGGCTGAAGCTCGAGATGCATAAAAATATGGTACGCTGTTCACATGACTCGTGTTTTGACTGGCATTAAGGCTTTTTTAATTCCCTAGTCCAAGCTTCTATTTTCGTGATCGTTAAAGATGGACTAAAAATTTCAACGGATTTGAAACGGAATATATTTTCTGTACCAAAGCTTTTAAATGAAGTCAAATGCGTTTATCAAAGATTAGTTACGACTCCAAAAAATTTATTTTTTTTATGAAGAATATTATGTTTTGGTATTGTTCTGGCATAGAATTTTACACAGATTGGAAATCCGTTGAAATTTTCACTCCATCTTCAACCATTGCAAATATAGAAATTTGAATTAGAGGAATAAAAAACATAATTTAATGCTTAAGGAAAGCGTGTGAACGTGGCCTATCTATACCAAAACAAATAAATAAACCACCTTCGTTATTTTCTTTTCGGGAATTGAACTTTTAGGAATCAGCGCAGACATTAATTTTATGACCGAATACTAATATTTGTTATTTATTTTCTTCATGGCCATAACGCAGTCCGTAATAAAAACTATCGTCGGAATCTCATGCTTGGTAACTCTGAATGTGGAATGAGTAGATATAATTAAATTTATTAACTGAGATTATTATTACCAAAGAATTTCTTCTTGATATTGTTTACTTTACTTTTAATCGCATTGAGATTTCCCTTAATTTCATAAAATGAGTTGGAGTATTTGAAATATTTCCTTTAAGAATAAAATTATTTAAATATCAGTACTAAATATGCAAGCAGTAATAATTCATTTGCAGAAGGATTATTAATACCATTGACATATGCAATTTGTCATTGCACTTGTCTACCATCTAGTAGGTCGCGGGTTCGAATCGCGGTTTCTAGGCGCAGGGATGTTTTTAATTGTCCTTCTTAGGAGTAACAGCGACTCACCCATTGGATGCTACTTCACAAATAGTCGTGTTCGTGTGCCGAAGAACGAGTGATCAGTGGTCGGGCAAGGAAAAACTTTTTTTAAACGTTATTGTGAGTAAAAGATGCACTATAGGGGATGATCAATTTTCTGAGCGATTTGACACCATTTCAGGTTTCCCAGCTTATGTATCTTTTGGTGTGGAAACCACAAGAATTAACGACAAAATTTTCAAAAGAGATAAAAAACGTCCCACTATAATGCTTCTTTCCACAAATCTGAAATCATCATCTTTCGTTTTAGAGATCATACGAAGGCTGTTCAAAAAAGAATGATCATAAATTCATAAAACATAATGTCCTGTACTAATCCTCCAATTTTTTTTTCCTCAAAATATTCTCCATTACATGCAATGCACTTATCGTACCTCTTTTCCAGTCTTCAAACACATGATGTTGGCCATTTTTTGAGAGGTCCTTCAGAATCACCTACGCAACTTTTACCGCAGCCTGTGATGATGAAAACCGCTTATCCTGAGGTGTTTCTTTAAATACGGGAAAAGAAAAAAATAGCATGGTGCTACATTAGGACTATATGGAGGATGGGCTACACACATGACATTGGTTTTTGAAAGATCTGACGATTTTTAAAGACGAAAACAAAATTTCAATGCAGTGTATTGCATTTCGCGTGTCCATATATTTTTACTTAAGGCGAAAGTAAAAATAGGCGTTCTTCGTCGGCTGCCAATGCCTCAGCAATGACGTCATGACTGTGAAACTTGCGTTATCTATTCTCCACATATCCTGCTACACATTCAATAGGAATTTTATTTTTCTTGATTTTTTTAATCACCTTTAAAAAAATTATGATCATTATTTATTGAACAGCCCTCGTATATATCTACGAAGAACTTGTGCCTCTATTTACCAAACATAAAAAAATAACCTAATAGCATAATTTCAATGATCAGTAAATTGAACATACTTTTAGACCTAAGTGGCCAAGTGTAACGGGTGTGAAAAGTAGGTATGATACATCGATGTCAATGTTTTCAAAACATCGATGTTTTATAAAAACATTGACATCTGTTCCATCAGAAAGAGTTTTTTCACTAACTGGTGAAAAAAAGAAGTCGGCTTAAGGAGAATAAAGTTAACAAAATTTTTTTTTTTTTTTTTACAAACTGTAAATTACAAATATTGAGGCCTATAATAATTACAGGCCCCAGTATTTTTTATTTTCAGAAAATAAAAATAAGTCTGTTGATACCTCCCCCCCCCAATAAGTTGATAAATAATTAATAATAACTAACAATAATTGTTGTTATGTACTGACCTATTATACTTTTAGTTAGTAGTATCTATATCAAATTGTTGTAAATATTACTTTCTTTTCTATTATTCAATTTGAAAATAAAAGATTTGTTAATTGTTTTTATTATTATTTTTTACTTTGTTTTGACAGTTTAAAAAAAGGTCTACTTATAAATTAATAAACACGGCAAATGACAAATTAAATCTCCCCCCCCCCGGCGAAATGGGAGGGGGGTAAATAAACTGATGTTTAAACACATAGATGTTTTTTGGGCGGTGTATTATCAACAACGATGCTTTAATTTTGAACATCGATGTTTTGCGGTCGATGTCGCATCCCTACACCTGACAAGTACATTTCTGCTTTATTAATTTCCACGCTGTTGTTTGTTGTTGTTGTTGTCGTGTCTATGCATACAGTACTAGTACAAAAGTTTTCGAGTCCTCCAAAAGCCTTGGTAACAAGATCTGAGTTCTGGAGCTCGATGGCTATGGAGGATTTCGATTGGGGGTGCTCCAAGTTGAAAGAGGGAACCGATAATGGCCTGGCAGTCAAAAACATGATCTGTAGTTGCGATTGGGGACTGTACCTGCAGATGGGATAGGATTTTATATTAGTTCGTGAAATCTTCATGCCTTTGAAATGTCCAGTACGTAGCCTAGCTATTGTAGAGGAGAGGTCTCTTGGGCAGTTTAGATCGGGGATTGTTACTATTTCTCATTAGAGGCTTTCCCTAGCTTCGGCTAATCCGCTGTGGGTTTTCAATAACTCGGTACGGAGGGGTCTGCTTCCATTCGAAGGAAGGAAGGGGATTGTTGCATTGCTAAAATGCTGGTTGTAGATCCTTCGCCTGGCGACGGCATTCGCATCTGCACAGGTGACTACTCGAGGTTGATCTTCGTCGTGTCCTTTGCAAGGGAATCTGCACATTCGTTCCCCTCAATTCCAACATGAGCTGGGATCCACTGAAGAGTGCAAGGTATATTTAGTAAATGGAGAAGGGTATTAATTTCTTGCGTTAGTGTTGTTTTACCATTTTGTATGGCTTCGAGTGCTGATTGTGAGTCTGAGAAGATTACAATTTCTTTCATTGAGTCGTTTAGAGAATGAGAGCGACAATGGGTAAGAGCCTCTTTAATAGCGATTAATTCGCTAGTGAAGTTTGAAGCAATTTTGCCAGTGGGTATTTTGAGTTTAAAGACCAATAATGACTTCATCAAATCCTCTCCATAACAGACATTAGTTTCCACGGATCTTGATGGACGAGATATCTCGTAATTAAAGAGAGAAAAATATGACCAGATATTGAATTCGTCTTCCCAAAAATATAGGCAATATCCTGATGACGAGATATCAAGTAATTAGCAGAAACGTTCAGTATTTTTTGGACTAGATACCTTATCGAAACCGCTCCGAGGTTTATGTGGTCAGGTACAATAAATATATAGAAAAAAGTTTCAAAGTAATATAGAATGTTATACTTAAATAAGATTGAAAATATAATTATAAAGAAATTTGAATGGGGGGGGGAGGGATACAAAAGGTAAAGAGCTTGAAAGATAAAGTTACTCTATTTTTTTTGGTGTCAGGTGTTCCATCTCAAAAGTAGCATTTACCTCGCTTTTTCTCTGAGATTATGAGCGTTTCATCCTAAATCCGTATTCCCACTTGAAACATACATGCCATGTCAAAACTAGTGAAAAAATGGACTTGGCGAATTTATAGGAGAATTTAGATGAAACTGATTTTACTTTTAGTATCATTTTTATGTTGAATTGAAGTTTGTAGTTTGTAGACAACAACAAGCAAACTGAGTTTTGTTTTATCGCTAACAAAGGACAATCACGGAAAGTAATACTGTTTAAATTACAAATTACACACACAAATAATCTGAAATTAAGTAATTTTCATAAGAAAAGTTGTGTTTTTTAGTTATAGAGATATATTTTTGATATAATCGTAAAATAGTAAAATCCAAAAATTTGTCTGGAACTGCAAAACCACTTAAACACTGTGCTCTAGCAACACGTAATTTGAGATAGTTGTTTGAGTAGTTAGTTGTCTGGGTTATATGACGTGAAAGCCACATTTGGACAAGTTGCGCTAGTTTACGCCCAGTAGACAAACGCACAGAAAGGAAACTTTCGTGAAGTAGAAGAGGCGAGACCATCCAGGAAGGAATCTAAGTTTCGTCTCCGACTTTCAGGCTGTAAGCACTGTGTTCAAACCTCCTCAGCAACAACGAACCCTAAAATTCTCACAGATTATTCTGTTATTTAAATTAACTTCATTGAAAGTGAAGAGAACAATTTAGTTGCTGAAAATTATTGCAATGACCTGCAAATTTTAGACAGAATAAGCTCTGTAAATTTCCGAAGTAGCCGTGTCTTAGTGGGTTTGCACACGGCAGTATAAAAAAAATTCCGATCTGTAGGGGACCCAGCTTCAATTTCGTCGCGGCTATTTTTCTCTTCGGTATCAGTAAAGCTTTCCTTGCGTGTGTATGTGTACTTGCTTGACCATTTGACATAGCTTGGTCAACTATATATCTTACGTTACGAAACTTAGACAACTAACAAACCAAACATGTGAAAATTTTCTGTCACCAGAGTTGAGTGTTTGGGAGTTTTTACTGCTCCATACAAATTTCTGCTTTGTATATAAGAGTACATCAAAACTATTTCACTACACTTAAAAAATACAATTTTTCTTACGAAACCCTCTCAGAATTTCAGATTTTTAGCTTAAATGGCATTATTTGCAGCAATTGCTTTTTCTTTGTTTACTAGTGAAAAAAAAAGATCCTGAGTTTGCTTAGCACGTCACAAATTTTTATTCGATACAAAAATGATAGGAGAAGAAAATTCAGTCTTTTCTAACTTCTCCTAACCATTCACTAAATTCTGTCTTTCCTTTGTTTAGACACGGTATATATGTTCCAAGTGGGAATACGGATTTAGGATGAATACTCATCATCTCAGAGAAAAATCAAGGCAAAGGCTTTATATTAAGATGGAACACCTGAGACCAAAAGAAGCGTAACTTTAAGTCATTTCCTTTCAAGCTTTTTATTTTGCATCCCCAGGTATAAATTTGTTCAGAACACAGGTAAAATTAAAGCAATAGTTAAATTTTATAAGTGGATTGTATGTGTAAAGGCAATAGTGAAATAGTGTGCAACGTTTTTCTATTGTATTTGAAATATTGGGCAATGTAGTTCGTTCATTTTAATAAATTACTGTAAAAGAATTATTTTAAGTTGTTTTATAGTCAATTTGGTTTCTTTAACTTCTGGTATTACCCAACTTTAAATAAACAATTTATTGATTTTAGCTATAAGTTGTGCTTTTCTTTTTTTAAATTCGCGATTTCCTCCTATTCGCCGTAAAGCAATAAATCGAATTTTATTCTTGAAAAGTGAATGTAAAACCATAATGAAACAAGAATATATACGTATAAATCTGCTTGCGATCATTCTAAAACAGTTCTTTGTGAAATAAGAGCTCTTTGTTAAACAGATGTTTACGACTACGATTTTCCTACTTAAAAAATATATTTATTCTGTACCATATGGTACTAGCCGACTCTTTTCTCTAATACGTGGACGCTTGAATGTGCTCAACAGTCAGACGGTGACGAAAACAATTTCAGACTTTGCACGTGCGGGTTTTGACAAAATACCGAAAGAGAGTATTTTCTCATCGGCGGCCCGGCGTTCCGTTTGATCCACCGACACAGCTGGAGTTTCCGTCGGTTCCCTAATCCCATGTCTGGGATGAAGATTTGCTGTTGGGAACCCAAGTCGGTTACATACGGTTTTTGCATCTGTGTGGGGGTTGTCTTGAGTTCTGTGGAGGACATAAACATCTCTTGCCAGGGCTCGGAATTCACCCCCCTCTCGTTGGCATCTGCGGTTCTGTGGAACCAAGAGAACGTGGATTTTGAAAGACTGATTCTAGATTCGACGAGAGACAGACGTCTCTGTTTGCCATTGTTACTTTGGCTCCAGGCAGGATAACGATGGTCGATGGCTGTGCCCTTAATTAATCTTGTAAATTTAAATGTAAATATTTAATTTATCTAAATAAATAGTTTAATTTTAAACCAGCTGTCCGTCTAATTCTTACATGACGGTACAATTCTTTATGTGTGTAAATGAGTATTTCCTATGAATATCTTATATCCGTATCTGGTCAGCACGCATAACCTATTCGAAAGCCTGGATCTGGCCAGCGGAGGGTCAAACATAGTCGAAAGCATGTATCTGGCCGCGGGTGGCGTAAACCTAGTCGAAAGCCTGTATCTGGCCGGCGGGTGGGGGAAACCTAGTCGAAAGCATTTATCTGGTAGGCGGGCAAACCTATTCCAAGGGTCGTATTCGTGTGCTTTATAAAACAAATCGAAGTCCGTATCTTGTCTGAGGTCAAGGTAAACATTACAGTGGTATCGTATATGTTTTAAAGGTCTTGTAATATATTGGGAGAGCCAGTAACAGCACTGTTGACTACGAAAAACTGTTCTGAGGTACGAATCTGGACTACGAGTCGGATCCAAACAAAGAGTGGAAGGCGGCATACATGCAAAGGTGGCGGCCCTCCATCAACTTGCTGGCGGCCCGCTTCTTCAAGTGTAATTTGAATATTAACGTCACACGATAGGTAATTGTTTATTTTAATGCCGACTTCAAGACTGTATAGGTAAAAACAATTAAAATTTAGATGTCAGCCTTCTACGATCGCATAATTTTTTTTTTTTAATAAAACCGTTGCTAGATTTTTAGTTAGCAGCCCTTTTGCCTTAAAATGTATCCTAATAGGCACAACTTTAACTCATCGACAAGCAAAACTATGGTAACCTGCGATATAAATTTAATGACGACGATTTTATTAAACTTGTATCGTTGTAATATTTAAAAATTGTAAATCGTTATTAGACAATGCATTAAAATCCTCAAACCTCTTTGGGTTAACAGATATCTTTGAAGAAACTTTTTCGGCCTTGATGTAAACAAACCTAAAAAAATAAATTTTCATTTGACTAATGGAAATTCAGAATCAATTTTGGGCTTGGCTACCACAAAAGTAGAATTAAATACTAAATTATTGTTACAGTGTCAATACAGTGTCATACAGTACAATACAGTGTCAAGTATCGGATTAAAAAAATTTTATTTACTTTTTATCACAATAAGTATGATATATATATAAATTATGTCTAATAGGTCTTTTTCGTGATTTTTCACAACCCTGACGAGTCGCAGAGAATCTATGTGGTACTTGGTCTTGCATCCCTGCTGTCCAGCTAAGCAAGCAGCACACACTCCAGTGACGCCTCCACACATCGAACATTGACCTCAAGGGAAACATGATAGCGAAACCTCCACAAGGGGGTAGCGTGGGGTTGGCGGAATTCGCGCGGAAAAAAATCCCGAACAATGAGCCCTGCCGGAATGGACAGCCTGCCGTGGGGACGCTATCCTTGGGGTCCAATGGGAAAATAGCGAAAGCATCACGGGGGCTGAAGTGTGCCAAGTGAGGAAAAATAACTTTTTTTCGAGAGTTGTCTCTGGGCGTCTGGAACTCAGATACTCACCATCGAAGTGCTGGGGGATGGATTGGACACCGGACAGGTCTATTGAATTTAGTTTCATTCTTACTTTTATTCAATTAAAAATGCAGTGATTGTCTCTATTTTTTATTTGTGATCAATTATGTAAAATTTACTTGAAATCTGTGACAATATATTTTCTTTCTTGATTACCTGATGTGTCCTGTTTCTTTTGCAAGACTTTAATTTACTTGCATGATTATCACCACAATCACGGCCTAGTCAACGTACGACAAATGTGGTGCCGTGACCAGGATTTACGAATCGTTCCTTTTTTTTAATTTCTTTTCCTTTTCACCATTGCGTGAAGAGCGCGTCAGGTGGTAGCCATCTTGAATAAATTCGGTTGATTCAGCCTCCCACAACTTTATCTCTGATTTCCTACGTAGCTTGATGTTTTTGTCCTTGTAGTAAACGGATTTAAATCTTGGTATTTTGAATTTAGTATTTATTACATGGATTATTAAATTCTTTTCATATATCCATGCTTACAAAATTTTTTATACAATCACAATCTGTTATGTTAGGTTATTGATATTCGTAATGTTAACTTGTGCTCAGACAAACTTTAAACATTACAGAACCATGGTTATAATTTTGGTATTTTATCTCTAACATGCTCTAAGCGCATTTTTACATGTGAAAATAGTGTCTACATAAATAGTCTATTCAATATCGCTTTTGTATTTCATATATTCATGTGTAGTAATCAACTATCTCTATGATACTCAATTGTGTATTCATGATTTGCTAACAATATATATTATATAGTATATTATTGCATATATGTTTGCACACTGTTCCTGAATTTCATGAAGTTACGGAGTAACAAATATACCATGCCACAATCCAATTCCAATGACATTTCAATTCTCCCGAGGGAGAATCACAACACATTTCATTCGTCCCAACTTAATCTCATACCCGTTTTTGACGGCGATAAAAATACATGTCCTGCATTTTTCACACAACTTCGCCTAGTGTCAGATTTATACAAATGGGAATTTATTAACATCCGAACTGTATTAGGAGCCCGACTCTCTGGTTCAGCGTTACAATATTTCTTGCATGATCCAAAAATTCAAGATTGTACAAACCTTGAAGATCTTGAGAAGGCATTCAAAGAATTTTTTGTGCCTCAGTTGACAAAACACCAACATCACCAAAATTTCCAAGCAATCTCCTACAACACCAACGAGGATGTGAAGAATTTTGCCCATCGTATCAGCACTGCGGCACAGAAAATATATAGTGTAGCCAGAGATAACTAGGCCAGACAAATAATCGACGAAATAAAATTAGTAAAATTCATCGGTGACTTGCCTTTCCACATCAAAACCAAAGTTCAGGACAAGGAACCCGCCACATTTGAAGAGGCTGTCAAAATAGCCCATAAAATACAGCTCAATAACACCTGCTGTGAGCAACTCAGTGCCCAATCTATGTTACTCCAGCCGATTCACCAAATTGCTTCCCAAAAAGATGATGTCTTCTCCGCTAAGCTTGATAAGATCATTGCTCACATCAGTGAGATCCAAGTTGGAGCAAAACCACAACAAGAGCAACCTGAAATACAACTTGCAGGGGCTCCCAGTGACATTACTTGTTTATACTGTGGACGAAAAGGCCATTTCATGAAGGACTGCTACAGTTTCAAAAGAATCAACATGAGCCAAAACATGCCACCAAGACCCTATAGACCCCGACAAAACCATTATCGATATGGGTATCAAGCACAACCACCACAAATGCAGCCCCACTTTTTGGTTCCTCGTGCCTCTGGGCCTAGACACAACCAAGGACAACACCAAACCCCGCAGTTCCAGGGTAGTTATCAAACGATGCCACCACAGGACGGATATCAAAATCAAAGACAGTGGAACAGACCACAACAAACTTTTGTGCCTCGTCATCCCAGTCAAGAAGAATACTTACAGGACTATGCCCAGAGTCAACAACAGTTAAACTAACAGGCGGTGACCTGCAAGACTTCCCAGTTCACCAAAAGAACAAGCAACATATGACAGTGAAGTCACCACCTATAGAAACTCACATTTTTAATGCCTACACAAATAACTCTCTTCCCATCATTTTTGCACAGTGTGCTGAGGTAAACTTAACCTGTATGATTGACAGTGGTAGTTCAATCTGCCTCTTGCCTGCTTCAACATTTAACAGTCAAAAACCTAACTAAGTGCAAATATCTGTCAAGGCAAGTCACAATCAAAGCCGTCAACAATCAAACGATTGACTTTAAATGCTGTGTAGAAATTACAATAACGATTCACAGTCAGAAATTTAAGCAAACCTTCTTTGTGTCCAATGAAATCACTGGTGCAAATTTTGATGTCCTCTTGGGGTATGACTTTCTCAGAGCTAACAAGATGACCTTGGACACTAACAATAACACACTGAACTTCGGTGAAAAATCTGTTCCTCTAGTATCAGAAACACCTACAAAGACACCTGATAATATAAATACTTGTGCTTTTACCCAAACAAAAATTATGCTGAAGCCTAATCAAACAAAAGTCATACAAATTTCAAATAGACAAAATTCCAATTTTCAGGGCAGAGAAGTCTTATTCACACCCAAGATCCAAAATCACTGCTTAGAAATTCACACCAGCATACACACTACAGAGAAACATGGAAAAATTCACACCATTGTAAGGAACATTGGTACTAAGAACATTCATGTCAACAAAGGAACAAAAATTGGAGTTCTTGACACAGACTTTCATATCATAAACCAACAGCAGAATTGTCAACACAATACCAATAATCATGTCAACAACATTACTGCAGATGACAGGGTTTATAAACAAAGAATACATGACTTCAATGTGAAGGACTTCCAAATTCAACACCTTGATAAACTCCATCAGAATCAAATTCTCCAAACTGTTTCAAAATTTAAACAAGTCTTTTCAAAATCGGTTTCAACCATTGGTCATTCTGACTTGGTTACACCAAAAATACAGCTACAGCATGAAAACCCAATTTCCTCCGTACCATATCCGATACCTCAAGCCTTGCAACATCATGCTAAACAGCATTTAGAAGAACTCATTCATGCTGGAATCATCCAAGAAACAACGTCTGAATGGGCTTGTCCTATGATTCTCGTAAAGAAGAAAGACCACTCTATTGACAAACCATCTATCAGGTTAGCATTGGACCTGCGCCTTTTAAACCAAATTGTTGAAGGATGCACATACCCATTACCAAAAATTAATGATATCACCCGATCTTTATCTGGATATCAATATTTCACAGTGCTTGATCTCAATAATGCTTACTGGCAAATTGCACTCCCTCAACAATATAGAAAATACCTATCTTTTACTACACAATGGGGAACCTTTCAGTTTAACAGAATGGTTTTTGGTCTTAAATCAGCCAGTGCTTATTTCCAAAAACTTATTGATTCCATCATTAAAAAAGTTAAACACACAGGAATAGAAGCCTACCAAGACGACATTGTTATAGGCGCTAATTCAATTGAAGATCTTAATTCCAAATTGAAGGATATTCTGCAAGTGCTCCAACACAATAACCTCACACTAGCACCACATAAATGCAAGTTCGCTCTTAAAGAAATTGACTACCTAGGATTCAAGATCAATAAAGATGGCTTGATGCCTTGCACTAACAACACTCGTAAAATTACAGAATTTTCAACACCAAAGAACCAGAAACACCTAAAAAGATTTATCGGACTTTGCGGATATTATCGCCAACTAATTCCTAACTATGCATATAAAATCAAAATTTTAAACGACTTAGCATGCTCCAAAGACTTTAAATGGACTCAACAACATCAAGAAGCATTCGCACATATACAACAATTATTCTTCGAAGTACCTTTTATCAAACAACCTAAATGGGATCAACCCTTTTACCTTAATACTGATGCGTCAAATGTCGCTATCTCAGGAATATTAATGCAGGAAGACAGCGATGAATTAAGTCCCGTAGCATATTTCTCTCGTTCACTGTCACAAACAGAAGCTAAGTATCCCGCTAATAAGTTAGAACTTATGGCAATACACAACAGTGTAAAATATTTTCACGAATTTTTATATGGAAGACATTTTGTTATCATATCTGATCACAAAAACTTACAGTACTTCACAAAATTAAGTAATCCTGCCAACATCATTGCCAGATGGTTATTAGAACTATCAGAGTATTCCTACACATTCCAACACATAAAAGGGAAACTTAATCACTTGGCTGACTACATTTCAAGGGAACCTGAGGGCCAACCCCCTCCTGAAACTAACACTATCCTCCCTGCAAATACTGAAATTATTGCCGCCACCACCCTTATTAAAGAAGAACTAACCACTCAAAACATTCTTAAACACCAAGAGGAAGATACATGGATTCGTAACGTAAGGGAAGAACTCACGAAGCAAGAATACTGTAAACACAAAGATTTTGAACACTTTTACATTGACCCAAATACTCAACTCCTTATGCACTTAGACATCAAACATAATGAACATAAAGAAAAAGTCTGCTTGAAAACAATAGTAATGCCCCACAAATTAAAAAGGTGTGCTTTACAAAATATACACGTTACACACTGTGGAACAGACAAAACATACCTATTGTTAAAAGAACGATATTTTTGGAAGGGAATGTTTTCCGACACTGTAAACTATGTCTCATCATGCAAAGAGTGCTGCAAACATAAACGCAAGTATGGAAAATCACCGTCATTTGGAAAAACTCCAATACCTAACAGACCAAACGAATTTGTATCTATCGACATCGTTGGACCCGTTCAAAACAAATACATCTTCACAGTTATTGATCATTTTTCTAAACATATTGAACTTTATCCAATTACGAACATACAAGCTTCTACAATATGTAAATCTATGATACAATATATAACCACCTTTGGTAGACCAGCTATGATATTATCTGATCTCGGCACTCAGTTTACTTCTGAAATATTTTAAAAACTTACAAGCACATTAGGAATTAAAGTAATGCATACAACACCACATAACCCAAAAGCTAATGGCCAATCTGAACGAATTAACTCTGCTCTGAAAACTACTCTTCTAGCCCTTACCAGCAATCAAATAGACTTTGATATAGCAGTTGCTGCTCATAAACATATTTACAATGCATCTAAGCACTCTGCACATGGAATAACTCCTCATTTATTACACTTTGGAAGAAATCAGTCATTAATTTTTGACACATTCAATCATGAAGAAGAAATACCTACTTTACCAATGAATCAATACACAAATAAACTGCTGCTTTCCCTCAAACAACTTTATGCTAAAGTTCAGCATAACTTACAAAGCACTCAAGATCAAGAGACTGAACAGAAATTAAATAAGTCATCTCAAAGAAATATCAAAACTGGGGATATTGTGTACCTAAAATCAACTGATACATTTAAACCTAAGTTCCTCGGACCATATGAAGTTGTTAACAAACCAAATCCTCATAACTGCTGTATTAAGGAACTCGACAATCCATTTTCTGAAACAATCAAGGTCAATGTGCATCGACTTAAACTGTCAGCTAACAGATTTTTTCACTTACAACACATCACACCTTCACAAACACCCAACACACAACCTAAACAACTTTTACCTCCTGCATATTGGTTGAGAAACAGATCATAACATTCTGGTTTAAGTAAACATATTATGATACTTATTGAAACTAACTTGTGATTACATTTTGCTTGTGTCGTCAAATACCATGTATTTCATAATAGTTTTTTTCATATTAGTCAATTACTGCATTTTTAGTTATTAATCACCTGTCCCCCACTGCTTCGTCAGGGTGAGTATGAGTGATTCTTTCGTTATTCTTCGTTCCTCTTATTCAAAAAATTACGTTTGATTTCAGATCTGTTGGACAATGCAACATTTTTTTGGTTTAAAATGTTAGTCACGTTTGTTTGTTTATTTTCAGAAGCCCAGGTCAGCTATCCTTTCATGTAAACATTTTGATAATGCCTGTTTCAATTTTTCTCCATAGCCTGATCACATATGTGAACATCTCCAGACTGGTATTACAAACTGTTTACATTACACTGCCTCATCACGTGTATTGCTTTTAGCACTACACCTAGTGTACTACTCTTTATGTAGTTTCTGCCAAAGGTAGTCGCTCAAATTTGTCATACCGATTAGGTCATTTTATCTTTATTTTTATTCTTTAAAAGGTTTGTGTTCGAACCTGTCAAGTCCTCACAAGTGAAGGTCTGTAATATTGGGAATTGTTTTGTCCTCATCAATTCGTGATGCAATGAACAAGTGCGCAATTCAGTGCCACAAAGGGCACGATAATTTTCTGTTTACAATTTACAAACGTCATGAATTTATAAAAGGTTTTTTATAACATTACATATTTTATTCTAGACATTTTATTCTATTTGTGTTTTTGTGTAAGTCTAGTGATGTGCTCATTTTCTATTATATTTTTCTTGACAAATTTACATGTCTTTTCACAACTCATACTTGTGAACAATTTCTCATGAAACCCCTGTCGAATTTAAGATTCTTGTGTTTACCTGTGCAATATATTAATATTATTATAGAAACCAACAGTATTATATACTTTTCTATAATGCTTGAAATGTTTTATGTCCACTCCATCCCTAGCTCCATTTCTGTGTCCAATATACAGTGCAACTTAAATAACACAATTCAAGCCGCCTCGCAAGGACTTTCTATTGTGATGTACCACTTTTACAGATGAACTGATACTGCCAGGAACCAGGTGAATGTTCACGTCTTTGGATCACTTTTCTGGTCAGAGGGAAGAGTGTCCAGCTAAGCAAGCAGCACACACTCCAGTGACGCCTCCACACATCGAACATTGACCTCAAGGGAAACATGATAGCGAAACCTCCACAAGGGGGTAGCGTGGGGTTGGCGGAATTCGCGCGGAAAAAAATCCCGAACAATGAGCCCTGCCGGAATGGACAGCCTGCCGTGGGGACGCTATCCTTGGGGTCCAATGGGAAAATAGCGAAAGCATCACGGGGGCTGAAGTGTGCCAAGTGAGGAAAAATAACTTTTTTTCGAGAGTTGTCTCTGGGCGTCTGGAACTCAGATACTCACCATCGAAGTGCTGGGGGATGGATTGGACACCGGACAGGTCTATTGAATTTAGTTTCATTCTTACTTTTATTCAATTAAAAATGCAGTGATTGTCTCTATTTTTTATTTGTGATCAATTATGTAAAATTTACTTGAATTCTGTGACAATATATTTTCTTTCTTGATTACCTGATGTGTCCTGTTTCTTTTGCAAGACTTTAATTTACTTGCATGATTATCACCACAATCACGGCCTAGTCAACGTACGACACCTGCCTTAGAGTCAGAAGTAACATTTCAATAGAACATTACGCTAGAGACTTAGGTTTTTAATCAAACTCGAATCAACGCAAAACGTAAAAACTGCATTATCCGGGCAATGAGAAGAGGAAAGAACACAGACTGTGAGGGGATGTTCAAAGTGTTGTGTTGCAAACTCCAAGTTTTTTTTAGCAATTTAACTTTGGAGTTCTTCTCTTATAAAGGGTTTCATTACATCCCCTTTTGTATATTTATGTTGTAAATGTATATACTTTTAAATATTTGGAAGTACCAAAGAGATGCTTGGCCTGTAAAACCTTTAAAATTTATTAAGCTATCATTTGAGTGTTATTATACTGTGTTTTTTCTATCCACTGTCTGCTTTACTTTCCTGTGGGATATGTTTTTAACCAGAGGCTTCCTCTGGTTCTTTTTTCGGCTCCATCATTCCAAGTGCATTGCGTATGAGAAGGTGTCCTGTATTCGGTCAGCCATTGTCCCTTTCACAAAACGAAGCTTTTTTCGAGTGGTTCCTCCCAACACCCCTTTGCAGCAAACCCATAAAACTATTCCCCCTCTCTGAAGGAATGCAGTAGAGGTAGTGTCAACGCTCAAGTTCATCGTCCGACAGCGGCCTTCGTCCCACCCCAATCCCCAAGTTGCGGGTGGACACCTGCCAGATGCTGAAACGGAGAATCTATCATCGTCCCGGAGCCAATCACAAAATTTGCTTGCCAAAATGGAATCCATCCCAAAACTTCTGGAAGGATGGTGGCAACAGAAGTGTGATGGTTTTTAAAAAGGGGACACAACGAGAAAGCGGGGCTTTTTCTCTTTTGGACGTGCGATTTTGGATTTTCTCTTTTGCGGTCTGCTAAAGGGGCCTTTTGCTGGAAGTGGAGAAGCTGACAAAATGCTTTCAAGCACTTGGTAATACAGCACCAGGAGCCATTTTTTTATCCCTTCTACCTCTTTCTTCAATCTCTTTCGTTCCTGCCTCCTCTTATAGGAACATTAAAATATAATTTAAAGGTAGATCCAATTATGTGTCGTGATGTTGATTTTTGTCGAATGGTGATCATTTAATTATTGTGAAGATCATTATAATCGGAAAATCCTTATGCAAAAATAAATGTTCCATATTTTAGATTTTTAAATCTTTTGATTTTGGGTATTCCTCTCTTTTTACTCGTCAACACAGACAGCAGCATGTATCAGGTTTACCTTATTATTGTTTTAATTCTCAACGCATCATATGACCACTAATGATTAACTTATTCTTTGGCCATTGAATCGCAACTTATATAGCGGTTGCATCTTGTTACACAGCAAAAGTTCAAAAAGCTGTTCGACGACACAACAAATTACTAGGAAAATAGAGGTGCTTTTTTTCCTTTACCTGAAGCAGAAGACTCTTGGGCTTAGCCGGGCTAATATATTTCTTTTGTATTACTAGCTAACACAGAAGCTAGTAATAACATAAAACAGAAATGTAATTAATCCAATTGGTGTAAGTATGTAAAGTGGATATAGTCAGTAAGACATAAAACAAACTGTTTTAATACTGCTAATGTTTTCCGCATCTGGTGTAAAAATTTTAAATGGATGTATACATACTAACATAAAACAGAAATGTAATAAAACCAACTGAAATTTCTCCATCTGGCTAAAAATTTAAAATGAATGGAATCAATCATAACATTAAACGGATACGTAATAAATCCAGCTAAAGTTTCTCCATTCGTTGTCAATATTGAAAATGGGAGTAATCAATAATAGCATGAAATGGAAAAGCATTAAATCCACCTATAGTTTCTTTATCTGGTCTTTATATCTATTAAAATATATTTTTTCAAAAAGAACACAAACGTCGCTTAATACAAAAATTTGGAAACACTAAACAAAAAATTTAAACTGAAAATTTAAAAACAAAAGACTTTTTAACAAAACAAGGAAAACAGCATTTAGCACGGTAAAAAATGTTATTCAATTACACTTATCTTTGCGCCATTTGCTTCACTATCATTCCAAAGTATGAATTGTGGAAGAACTGAAAACGAATTTAGTCAGTTGCGACATAGACACCCAAATCCATTAAAAATGTCTGATGTCTCATCTCCATATCACGAGAGATATGAATAATTCCATCAGGGAGTATTGTAAAATGTATTTCAACTTCACTTATTGAACACCATTTAGTTGACAACTTTATAAAATGGCTATCCTCAATAATAGCACAAAATGCAATAAAGCCATTTAATGTTTGCCCCTTAAACGATGTAAATTCGTAACCATCCCCAGAAACACCTTTGAAATGAATACAGAGAACAATGTACTCAAAATTGGACATCTTTAAACTGTTAACCCTTCTGGTACTTATCTTGACTATGTATATCTCGCCATTATCAAATCTAAACCAGATCTGACGGGATATCTCGCCTTTGGAACAAAACAGACCAGATCTTGATCGCATCACTATAAAAAATACACAGTATCTTGATTACGAGATATCTTACGTCTAGCAAAATTGGTCAGATCTTGATGGACGAGAAAAATTTCGTCGAAACCACCTGAAGGGATGAAGAAATTCTACCCTCCTAGTCTTGACGTGGTAACTTTTAAGTAACATACCTGACCAGATATGAATGTACGAAGTATGGCGTCCGAAGAAGAAAAAATTCCAGATCTAAATGGATGAAATATCTTGTCATTAGATGAAAGCTGATAAGATTTTAATGGACGAAATATCTCGTCATTAGACGGAACCTGATCAGATCTTGATCTTATAAAAAGTCGGCAAAAAAAATCGTTCTGTTGATTTTTTTAAGATGCGAATAATTGTTAATTTTCTGTTAATGATTGTTGGGTCGTCTTAAAACTTTATTTCATTCATAACTGGCTTAATAAGTTGTTATAAACTACTCTTTTAAGTGGGTATTTTAATTAACTTTGCACTGAAGCAACACAATGGGCAACGGTCCGGGATCAAACCCGAAGGGAAAGATCCGAGTACAATATTACGTAATTTAGAACCACGGTCAAATGACGAGGTCACACCTGAGCTGGCACCACACTCTCACACACAATGCCAACGTAATTACGTTAGAGATCACGACAGATCAACGTGACCCAGCCCCCCTTTGCATACCACGGTCTTTGGTTGGATTGAAGCTCGGAACTCTCAGTTTGCTAATCCGTCCCTCCCCCAGCCGGGACTACGTTTTAAAAAACTTAAAAGTCTATTCTAATATAATCACGAGCGAACTTTACATTTTATTCATTTCAACATCACATCAAGTGATTTGCATCGAGATCAATTCAAAACCAGAACCCAAAGTCGATGAAAATGCACATCGCCAGTCACAACATAAGACCCGAATCCATTAACGCCCCCCCCCCCTTTAATGTCTATCCGTCTCCACATACAAATCCCCCAGGTGCAAGCAATTTTGGACGCAATCCAGAAGAGTCAGAAATGCAATACCGCATTGAATCAGGACCGCATTTGTAGATCAATAACATCCCTGCATTACATGGAAGAGGGCAGATAAAAGCCAAAATCACATCCACTGCTCTTTTAGAAAACTGATAGCAAAACAATAGAGGAGATTGTATAGGGTCTATATTTACTCCTCCGCCAGCTCTCTTCTGCCCACTGGAGTGTAAATACTTAAGCAGGTCTCCCACGTATCCATCCCGATAACTCGCTTGATCGACCCTAATGGCGATGGATGGTAAGACGTGATTAATCTCTGTGAAAACAATTTTATATCGTCCGTAATGTTGCATCCATATTTTATCGCGATGAAACAAGCACCGCGTCTGATCATAGTGGGGGTATAAACAAGGTGGTCCGGTTGGTGTGTAGGGTTGCTTGGGTTTATAGGATGGCGAATACTTAAGGACATGGTTTTGAAGAGCTTCAAATAAAGAAAATAAAGAATGGGATTGTTCTGAAAAGATGAAAATTGTCTTGGTTAACCTTTAACTGCTGTCATGGGTCTCACAGACCCCGTCATTTTTGAAAGGTCGTTTCCACCCCTTAAAGTGAATAGTGGTCCCTGTCCTATTCAGTACCTTCCTACTACGTCTAACAGAAGCCACATTCCAAGACTGGTTTAGCCGTCCCAACTATTTCGTGTTTTACACTATTTGTGTTCCCCGCGTGGTCTCTTAGACCCCTTCACGGCATTTGCGTTACCGTTCTTGTTGAAGGAAATCGTCTAAGTTGGAGTAGGAAATTTCGGCAGAGAGCCTACACAATGGCAACAAACTACTAAGAAACGAACTCTGCATTTTCCACAAAAAGAAATTCAGGATACTGTTGATAATGGGTCGGAAATAGAGTACTGGGAGAATGAAATTTCGGATAATATTATTGAAAGAGAACACGAAACGGATTCGGAAATTTAGTCAGATGAAGATGAAGACATTTCAAGCGCGTCTGTACAAGATTAATATTTCTACGGAAAAAATAACTTCAAATGGGATGCCCGGGGGGGGGGAGGACCTAATCGTGCCGTCAGATCACCAAACACAACATAGTTTTACAGTTTCCAGGGTGAAACGTCCTGTAAAATTAGGTCCTAAAGCTGGGCCTGAAGAGACATGGAATCTACTTAGCTTATATAGTAATATAAAATGTATTTCATGTTACGAATTGAATGATCTAAATTTAAAATGTATAAATAATAATTATTTAAAGAATCTTTCATTAATATATTAAATTAATCAACTTTATACTCACTTTAGTGAGCGAGGTCTGAGAGACGCCTCCACACTAGTTACGAGACGGTTTGTGACACAGCAGTTAAGTGATAATCGTACTAAGTAAATGCATAAGAAGCTTGATGTCGCTAATAATCAATATGTGCTGTTGCGCATAGCTTTCCGCAGCATTCTGCAGATTGGAAATGACCGATGGGACTTATGTCTGAGTTTCCGATACATTTCCACCACTTTGGGTCTGCAATAGGCATATAACCACACCAAAATGACATTAAAAAGTCAGCGAACCCAGTGTAGGTGTAGTCTGGGGCCAACTGGTCTGGAGACTGTTCACAAAACAAAGAAGTAAAAATGCCATTACACGCATCTTCTTCCCCTATGAAGTAGGAATGCGACATCGATGCCGATGTTTTATAATAAAAAGAAACATCAACGATGTTTTATAAAACACATCGATGTTGTATAAAAAAACATCGATGTATTGGAGCCGATGTTCTTGAAAAATCGATGTTTTATTTTTAAATAAAAAAAGTACCATTATAAAAATTTTAAAAATAACCAAGTAGCATAATTTTCATAATCAGTAAATTGAACATACTTTTAGACGAAAGTGGCTAAGGGTGAAAGGTCTAAAGTAGGGATGCGACATCGATGTCAATGTTTTCAAACATCGATGTTTTATAAAATCATTGTTGTATTTACCATCGCTGTATTGTAGCCGATGTTTGTTTAATATCGTTTTTACGTTGTCGATGTTTTATTTTTGAATGAAAAAAAGCACTATAGTAAAAATAAAGAAAAATAACCGTGCAACTAAGTATTAAGGATCCGACATCGATGTTCGATGTTTTTAAAATATCGAAGTTTAAAAAAAAACATCGATGTATCGATTTATTGGACCATCGATTTATTGGAGCCGATGTTTGTTTAAGATCGATATTTTAACATTGTCGATGTTTTATTTTTGAATCAAAAAAGTACCATAGTAAAAATTAAGAAAAATAACCGTGCAACTAAATATTTGTCAGTGATGGCGACATCCGTCCCATCAGAAAGAGTTTTTCCCTAACTGGTGGGATAGTTAGTGAAAAAAGAAATCTGCTTAAGGGGGAGAAAATTAACAAACCATTTTTTTTAACAAACTGTAAATAACAAATATTAGGGCATACAATAATTATAGGCCCCAATATTTTTAATTTACAGTTAATGAAAAATAAGTTTAAAATGTCCAGCCCCTCATAAGTTGATAAATAATTAATTATAACTAACAATAATTATTGTTATGTACCTACCTAATTATACTTATAGTTAGAAGAATTAATGTCAAATTGTTGCAAATATTCTTTACGTTTATATTATTCAATTTGAAAATAACAGATTTGTTAATTGTTCTTATTAATTTTTTTGACTTTGTTATGGCAGTTTTAAAAAAGATCTTAGTTGTAAATTAATAAACACAACAAATGACAATCTAAATCCCCCATCGAACATTAATGTTTGAGTTTACTAATCCAGTTTTAAGAAATAGGGGAAAAAAGTTTAAATACACTAATGTGTAAAAACATCGATGGGTTTTGGGCGATATATTATCAACATCGGTGTTTTTATTCTGAACATCGATGTTTCAAAACATCGATGTTTTGTTATTGATGTCGCATCCCTACTCTGAAGCAGCATGCAGGAAAGATTGAACTTCTAAACTCCGTAAGAATCAATGGAAAGTAGTTTCGGAGCGAATTAAGAAGGAAATGGACATCTCAACACGTCTCCATAGAGTGCGGGTTTGAAAGGCAGACTCACACAATCACTCACGGAATTGCTCGCCAGAGATGCATTGTTGGAGACTCTGGCAGAAAAGGCTGCAAGGACATGGAGACGAACTCAACAGGTGGAATCCCTAAGAATCCTTATATACCGTCCGTCTTTTAACACACCGAAATTTATTCTAGCGGTTTATCCCACATCCTTGGCACTTCTCATCCAATGACCCAGGACGGATCTCATCATACCGTGTACTCAATAAAAAGGAATATGACTTAACCAAATCTTCTACTTCCGTTCTTTCGGAGTTATTCACGATAGATTTGATCACTCTAGCACATTATACTAATTTAGTTGTTTATTGAATTATTTTTCGAATTTTCCTTTTCTGGACCAGACGATGAAAATGGTGCCACGCTCCACGAAACGATATTATGACACGAAAAGGGTTTATTTCATCTCCGTATCTATTGTGGCGAAATTCAAATTGCTTTTTTCGGAAGAAAAATATATTTGTTACTAGGGGGCCTGCCCCCTGCTCGCTAACGCTCGCCAACCCCCGGAGGATTGCTTCGCAATCCTCATTAGTTCGCTGCGCGAACATATGCTCGCTTCGCTCGCCTCAATGAAGACATGTGTCCTAGCAGAAGGGATTGTTTACAAAATATGTTACCAAAATAATGTTTTACAAATCAAAATTTGCTGTAAAACAGAAAAAATATATACAGTATCTCTAAAATCGGAATTCAAATGAAAACTTTGTGCAAATTTTGACTCGAAATGTGAGCGTTGCTTTGGAAATTGAATACCCAGCATGTTGTTTGTGTGTACATTTTCCCAGCACTCAAACGACCCACACTTTTTCATTGAGTTTATTGCCGAAAGTTGTAGTGCAAGCGTCTTGTTCAACTATAATTGTTGGTCCTGAAAAGGACCGTTTTTTAAATGGCCCTGAAAAGATCCTCCGCTTTCTTTGATTTCTATTATAAACTAACTGCAACAGCTCAATAAAATTTCCTTTTTTTCTTTCAATAAAATTTCATCCGATAACGCTATAAATTCAATCGAAGCGCGAGACTTCGCGATAAACAAACAATCGTACAGTATTGCCAAATCGCGATTACAAATAACGTCTTTTTTGTGAGCCACGTAAGAGAATTATATATATAGATTGCACAAGGATATATACGTGGGTTTAACAATGGAAACATTGAAAACAAAAATGCACAATTTCACAAAGAACTTCGAATTGCCACAGACACGTCTCAACCAGACGGATTCCCAAAGCTAACAGGCTTTCAGTTCTATTCGCAGGCGCAGGCATCAAGAAGACTTAGAAAGTTTCTGAGACGATAGCACGCTGTGCTAGACACTCGGCCGATATGACGAAATCCGATCTAGTTTTGAGCTATTTAAGAAACTCGCACCCTTCTCGATTACGCTCGCCAACCCCCGTATAATATGAAAATTGTAAGACCAACTTTTAATTGCATCTTTTTTATTCATTAACCAATTTAAAAAAATTTTTGTACCATAAGAAAGAGTGTAATGTAATGTATTCAGTGATGTTCTCAAATTTAAAAAATAATGGTTTTTGCTGTATATATAAATGTTTTAACAAAAAGTAGCGAAATTTTTCAAAGATTCCGAATTTTGTTTGACCAACTTTTGATCGCATCCAATTTAATTATTAACCGATTTCAAAAATAATAGCACCGTAAGAAAGAGTATATTCTGAGGTATACTGCAATATTTAAAAAATTAAAAACTAATAGTAATTAGATATAGATACGGCAGTTTAAAAAAAAAGTAACAAAAATGTCCCGATTTTTCCCGAATTTCAAAAAAATATTATCAAGAACCAAATTGAAATTTCCAAAAAAACTCGACGAGCTGCAAAAATTTACGTTGGGAGGTACTCTTAAAAAAAACTCACGACTGAAGACTGAAAATTTGTATGTGTTTTGCTCACTCGCGGAGGAAATTTCACTTCTTCAATTTTGACACTTACAAAAACCTTAACTAATAGCCGCATCGGAAAAAAATCTTGATAATTGTCCAGGGAATACGATGAAGAACAAACCATGTTAATTTCATTTTTTCCGATCAGTACTTTCTCGGGAAACCGTCTAAGAATCGAGCTAAACAACACAGTTTTCAAAACTGGGACGGCGGCGGCGGTAACTTTTTTTTAATATAGAGAGATAAAATCTTAAGATTAAAATCTATGTATTAAGATTAATAAAATTTAATGATTCAAGTTTGTGCCATCACTGCAAGTTAAATGCACATAAAACGTTTCTGTCGACAAAATCCGTTTCTCTAAAAGGAAGTGTTTGTTTGTCTGTCTGTTTTTTGCCGCAAAATCCTGACGATACTATAACACTTACAGCAATGAGATTTGGCACACTAGTAGTCCGAATGTTTTGAAATTTTTGAGTCGCGGCGAATTTTTAAATTCAATCTAGAGGATTTTTAAATAAATTTAATAGTTTTATTCTCCATCTGTTTTTCAACGCCTATCTTCCACGAAAGAAAAACACCTGAATCTGGAATTTTTCTACCCACGGGACCCTGACGTCAGCCTTTGGTAGCATGTTCAGTTGTTTTCATCGCGGAGGAACGTGGAGAAAGTTGTTGTTTTCGTTTCCGTTTTGATTTTGCGCGGAGGATAGATTTTCCAACTAGACGATAAAAACTAATAATCTTTAGCTGGAGTCACTTAGTTCTTTTTCTTATCTCCTAGACCGTTAAAGATAGATTAAAAATTTCAACGGATTTAAAATCTGTCGAAAATTTTACTTTAGATCGATACCTAAAAATATGATTTTCTTTAAATAAATAATTTTTAAAATGAATATATCTTTTATATTTTTGGAAGAGATTGTGACGTCACGTGAAACAGATTGCAACTTCTGCCCTTCGCGTTAAAAAAAAAAAGAAACAGATTACATTTCCCGTCCTATTCCATTTCAGGGAATGAGAGCAAAAAATAAAAATTATTTTGGCTGGGTTAACTAATTCTTTTTCGTAAAATCGGAATCGCTAAAGATAGATTGAAAATTTCAACGGATTTGAAATCTGCGGAAAATTTTACACCAGATTACTAACTTACACCACCGGCACGGGCAACGCCGGGCTAACCACACAATGGCTAGTAGTAGATAAAACTCAAGAACAAACACCACACAATGGACTGTCGTAAAACATTTGATTCATAGCATATTTATTTAATAGGTTATTTTCTTTCAAAAGCAAAGGAATTATGGAAAAATGGAATCTCGTACTTACCAGATTAAGCACTTACGTAATCTACTTGAGCAGACATTTGGTGTCTCAATCTTATCTATACCATGCATATAAATAGAATTTCCATGGCAACATAATCTAATCTTTATCTCTTTTCTAATCGCATTTAGCTCTTTTATTTGCAACTTTGCTATTTTTTGCCACGTAAAGTCGCTTTATGGTGAGAACTATATTTTTGAATAAAATAATATTCCATGAGGAAATTTCGTCTAGTCTGTAGAAGTATCTCAATGCTTGATTTTTTTCGATAGTTTGATATTTAACTATACAACAGGCTAAAGAATCTTGAATAACATAATTTACTAATGACTAGGAGGAATTTTTAGGTGAATGTGCATTATTTTTTTTTTAATTTCCGTAAGTTCGAAATTTGGTTATTTTTTAGCATTAACAGTAACAAACGGGTAGAGGTCGGTATTTAGAAAAATTATGTGTGAAAAAAAGAATGTGTTTGTGGGGGGGGGTGTATGTGTGTATATTGTTTACAAATGTACAAAGTTTGACCAATCCACACCAGATTTTGTACACTTATACTTTAGAACACTGCGGAAAACAAAAGCTATTACTTTCCTGACTTTAGACCAATCTGTTAGCCATGAAAATTAGCACACAGGTAGTCCTAAAATTACCACTTCGAAGACCCAATTTTAAAATCTTATGTTTGTTTTCCTGCAATAATAGGATATGGACAAGGAAACGCGTTCTACAAGAAACTGAAAGGATACAATGATTCTTATTATGGACGCACGTCATTAATCATAAAAGCGTAATTTTGTTATTTCAGAACTGGCAAACTAGAATGAATGTTTTACTTTATAAATTTGATTTAGAAGCCCATGTTTGTGTATTTGAGTTAACACAGGGAAAAGTCGCGGTTTTCTAATGTCCTATTTCGAATTTCTCTATTTCTGCCCATCAAGTCGGAATTCAACAATTTGCACATCTTTCGTTTTTCAGATTTCTGCATTTTTTCAATTGAATTTCGTTTCTGTTTGTATATGTCTTAGCCTTTTGCATAATGCAGTATAAAATTCAGGAATTAAATGTATGTATTTGCATCCAAAGTAAATTGTTGAAGCTACGAAAAAGTTAAAACGAAGTTATAAAGTACTTACAACTTAAGTAATTGCATTTTTATCTGCAAGAAAAGTGATTATTCTAATTCACTTTTCAATTAACATTTAACCATTTCAACCTGGTCAATACCAGGGTATTCATCTAGTAGATAAATATGTTACATGGAATACGCTCTTTCAAAGTAAAAACGCTTAGAATTTAGTAAACGTAAATGAAATAAAATTTCAACTATCGTCAATGACCATTACGGTAGAGCTTAATGTCCACCATAATCAGGACAGAAGATTCATCAAGACTTTAGTTGTTTTGAAGCTGCTGTACCTAAATGGACATTTGAGAAGTTTTTAACCCTCTAAGTGGATTTGAAGATATTCCTCGTCCTTCAAAATATGGTCAAGTTTTTCAATGACGAGATATCTCGTTCATCAAGGTCTGGTCAGTTTTGTTGATTACGAGATACATCGTCAAGATTAAACTACCCTGCTACTCTAAGGGGAATGACGATCCGAATAAGAAAAGTTTGTACGTCGCATCCTGGCTTCTGCAAAACAGTTTTCGACCCGAAGTTAAACCACCAGGGGAGGATTATTCTTTATAGTCTTTTGAGATTTAAAGTATCCGAACACTTTACAGACAATTTTTTTAATGTGGTATGGAAACATTTTAATGATATTTTTATGTTAAGTGTTATTAAATAATAACATTGGGCTATAAATATTTAAAATACACTCATGTCCATAAATTAAGAATAATGCCAGTTCCAGCAAGTAAAGTTTCAGAAACAAAACAAACGTGACTAATTCTTAGAGCCCATTTATTAAACTAAAGATAAATAACAAAAAAGATGGTGTATGTATGACTCCATACATAAAAACTACGATTTTTGCTCACTGGAGCAATTATAAAAAAAAATCGAACTTACAAAAACTCACCATGACATGGTTGGTATGATGGTTAATACATTGTATGTCTCCTAGACGATGAAATACAGTCCGAACAACGCCTAGGCATGCTGAAGATCAATTTATCGAGCTGATCTTGGGGAATATCATTCCACTCAGCTAGCAATGCTCTCCGCAGTTCCGGTACACATGTAGGAGGTGGTTGACGGGCTCCAACTCGTCGGCCAAGCATTCCCCACGCGTGCTGTATCGGATTCAAGTCAGGTGAGAATACTAGCCATTCCATACGAGTAATATCCTTAAATTCAAGGCATTCGTTTATAATGTTTGCACGGTGAAAACGGGCAATGACATCCATAAAAACACAAGTTCTGCGCTCATGGTACCCCGAAACAAACATACATGTTGTTTTAGTATGATGTCCCTATACATTTGGCCTCTCATGGTTCCGATTTGAACATGTAGATCTATTCTGGAGCCCAGTATAATTCCGCCTCAAACGAGCAATCATGCACCTTCGTAACGGTACCTTGCGTTCTCCATATCAACGTCCGCCGTGAATCAGACTGCAAGCTAAACCTGGACCCGTCGGAAAACATCACACAAGCCCACTGTGACGATGTCCACATTGCATTTTCTCTACTCCAGGCGACAGTGACTTGCTGTGAACGGAACACATTTGAAAGGCCTGCGAGCATATAGACCAACATGTCCCAAACGTATGTAAACGTTTGCCTTCAAACTGTCATACCCGTGGCTGAAGATAGCTGACGAGAAAGCTCGAATGTTGTGCTCCGTCTGCTTGTTTGAGCAGTTACTGCCAAATTCTGGTCTTCATTGGTTGTTGCAACTCGGGGGCGACCTGTTCTGTAACGTCTACTGACAGTTCCATCATTTTAGAATCGTTGCCAAAACCTAGAGATGACCCTTTGGGCGATTCCAAGTTCCACTAAAGCTTCCGTCTGAGTACTCCCACATTCAAGGAGACCGATAATTCTACCACGTAAAAAATCATCGACATGCGTCCTCTGTGCCATAACTATTCTGTTGTGGCACTGAGCGACTTACAGAACGCTTGTGAACAATTTTACTTCTTTGCTACCATTCCTTACATACACATCTCTTACACTCTCGTCATTGTGGCATACTATCGGCGTCATCTTATGACTTCCTGTAATTTGGATACTATTCTTGAAGATGTGTGCGATAATTCTACAGGTGAAATTTTAACTTTAGAATTCGATTTTCGTGTGATTCTGAATCATCCTTAATTTATGGACATGAGTGTATAAATAAATAATTTTGTAAACATTATAATTATGTATGAAATTTTAAATATATTTGTCAAAAACTTCAATTGTGCTGCATGAAAATCTATTCAACAAGTTTAATTTTTCAACCCATTTGAAAAATAATACTACCAAAATAAACTACATGCATTTTTCTAGAGAATGAACAGAATCAAAAGGATATTTAAATAAACAAAAATTTAACCAGCGATCGAAAAATGAATATGGATTTTTGATAGTTTTACATTCGTATTTCTTAAATAAATGGCCATAATTTAAAAACTTTTCAACTCATCATAATTGTTCTAGTTCATTCACTAGAATCCATCAATAACTTTTTGTTATAACATTTGAAGAGAGGAAATAATGCAAAAATATTAATTTTGAGTAAAAAGTAGTTTCAAGTGTATATTTTGCTCTCTCTTGCTTTTACTCTAATTGTAAACAACTCTGTTCTCTTTTAAAATGTTTGCAATATTTCCAAAAGAGAAACCATTTAAACATTTGAGAAAACTTTCTAAAATAATATTTGCAAAAAAGTAAATTTTAAAATTAAATTTTGACAGGTCCGGTCTTTTAACGGCGAATTCCGGTGTTTTCCATATCTACTTGTAAATAAGATTATAAACTTTTTTTGTTGGAATTTTTAGTCAAAAGTGACATTTTTAACCAAAGGTTATGATCACTACCAAATTGACTTAATTTTACAACTGCTTAGTTACGTTTCTTGTTATTTCAAAATTTACACGAAACAATTTTGTACTACGAACGTTTTATATATTAAATACAGAGGCTCTTCACACATTTTTTAGACAATATATATTGTATTCACAAAACTAATTTACATAAAATTCTTGTGTTTTAAATGTTCTATTTGATAGCCCTTATTCTGAACTATCTTTCGACACCATAATTTCCAGGATAACAATACCTTTTGAAGTGTCAGAAGATGTATTCTATCCCATTCCTCCTGAACATCGGGAGATTTAGTAGGTATATCAGTGAAGGGTATAGCATTGATACAGGTTTTTTTTCCATTTCCTTTAAGAAATTTACAGTGGATTTTGATGTGTGACTGCTAGCTTTGTCTTGATGGAATTCCACAGATTGATGGCACTGTGGGTAAAGCGATGGTATTTGATTCAGAAAAATCGGCGATAAAATATGTTCCTGATTGTATTTGGAGTTAATATTGACATTTTTTTTCACTCTCTTTATTTTTAACTTGCCATTATATGAAAAACAAGCAACAATCATGAATCCATTAGAAAAACTTTCTTTCGATTCTGTGAACCATGTACTTAAATTCTTTTCTCCCCTGTTATGATAATAAATGGCTCTTTTTTTTTGCTACAATCATTTAATACATCCATGATTCATCTATTTTGACAATTGTTTTCCATTTTTCTTTGGATAAGTAAGTGTTTCTCATATAGAATTCGGCAGCGTGTAATGCGTTCAGCGATATGTTTTGGAGAAAACGATATGTTTTTATTAAAAACGATGCACATTGCGTTTTTACGTTTTCTGAAGATTTAAATCAACGTTTATCATTTTGTTTACCGTGGATACCGAGCATTTTAATGATTTTGCAATTGTCCTTTGACTAGGTGGATTTTCTTTTAACATTGAACAACGTACCTTTGCAATAGTCGAAGATGTCCGTTTCTTCCTTGGATACTTGTTTGGAATTTTTGTCCCACTTGAGGCTCCAATTTGACGTTTTTTTCCTTTCTTGTTGACGATATTACCTATCGACGCTTTAGATATCACAAAACCATGACTCTCACATCGTTTTTGGGTAACGGAATATGAATATTTCTCTTCGTTAAGAGCATAAATATAGCCTTCGAACGACTGCTTCGTTAAAAAAGCAATTTTGAATAAAAACAAACCTCTCAAGCCGCAAACGATAATTTTGACTTTTAAAAACATAGCACAACTGCAATTATTTCTTTTGCAGCAAACGTTATTTTATTACCGCTAACCAAAATCGTCTAAAAAATGCGCGAACAGCCTCTGTAGCGCCAATTACAAGAAATTCTAAATGAAATTGTATTGTAATCCAGAACTATCAATGATGTTTTATAACAGATCACGTTATTTTACTCATTGTGATCTTATTTCATTACCCTTTTGAAGCTAATAAAACTTCATAATGCAAACAGTCTTTAGACATAAAAATCATTAGTATCTTACTTGAAAATTTTTCCAAAGGAGTTAGATATCGAATATACTTTTTGTGTATTTACTAAACTTATAACTTTATATTCACTGTAGTCCAGTTCATAAAGTTTTGGATTAGCAACCGGAGGCTTGCGAGTGTTCAAATCAATGAACTTGGTGTACGTGGTGGCTGGTGCATGCTAAATCTATCATAGCCTAAAATGTCCTCACTTTAGTGTCATGTAAAATATTATAGAGTGGGGTGTCAGTTCAGGTGTTGCCACATTATCTCACAGTGATTTAAGGTTATGGGGCATTGTCCTCAGATCTTCCCTTCGGGATTTATTCTGGAAAGACGTCAATGTCAGTGGTGTTGCTACAGTGAGACGTAAATTCGACCACCAAGCAATTGTTAATGCGAAGAAGTAGGTAGGTATTTAATTAACGTCATATTGGCGACGGTCCGAGATCAACCCCCAAGGGGAAAGATACGAGGACAACCACACGTCATTTTGTAGCACGTTCAGATGACTAGGTAAACACCTGAGCTGGCACTCCACTCTTCAAATATTCACACCACACCAACGTGGGGGTATTTTAGGCTACGACAGATTTAACGTCACCAGTACCATTTGCCAGTTACTCTACCCACCGGGCTACCATGGACCCTTAATGCGTGGAAATGCATAAGTGGCAATATTTAGAAATACAATGTTAAGAATTAAAGGAATAAATCTCCAAAGTAAATTTTTTGCAGATGGCTTCTTTTTTTATTTAAAAATTTGTTTCCACACTAAATCCAAGTTTTCCCAAAAAGAATGAAGAAAATGATAAGAACTTTGTTGTTACAGTCTATGATAAAATGTAGGTATTTGTATTTGGAAACTTTTATCATTTTATAGACAATTCTTGTTTCCAAATGCTTCCTATTTCCAAGTCAGCACTACCCCCACCCCTCCAAGATTTCATTTGGGTGGTTGTGCCCACTTTGGAAAAACTATGAATTAAAGGGTTTATTTAAATATGAATATCAGAATCTGAAATACATTCGCAATCTTTTCTATTATATTTCATGGAATTCCAATTTTTTTTTTAATTACGGCGGGCACTCGATTGCTAATCATAGGCCACGGCAAGGCCGGGAAGCGATGGTCATTTGTGAAGGGGCACCCAATGGGCGACCATCACTACCCCTAGCTAAGGACAGCACAATTACATCCATGCCCTGACCCCGGATTCGAACCAGGAACCTTCCGATCCAGAGGCCAACACCAGGAATTCCAATTTAAATCACTTTTTTCTAATTGAAGTAAACTCAAGTAATGTGTGTGTGGAATTCCAATTTAAATCACATTACTTAAGTTTACATCAATAAGAAAAATCGATGGAAAAAAATCAAAACTCGTACGATATAGTTTAAAATAAACCCTTTTGATAAGTGAATTACAAGCCGAGTGTGCTTGTACATATCCTGTGATTCAATATCCCGTAAACAGCCATTGAAACTCCAAAAGGATTTCGATAATAAGTACAATTTAATCTTTTCTTATGGTTCTTGAAATGGTTTCTTTTAAGGTTGTTTACAAATTTTAGCCCCATTGATGAAATTACATATTTTTCCTTTCTAGGCCCAATCATAGATTCATTCAGCTGCTGCAATACGTGAATTCTGAAACTAATAAAGTTGAAATTATATAAATTGATTAAAGGTCGGGTTATATTTTTTTGAAAAATGTATTTCGAGGAATTTTTTTTGACAACACAAAAGAGATATTCAGGTAACTATAGGAATTCAGATGCCTCCTTAAGATATCCGAACACATTCGAGACACTTAATTTTAAATGTGGTATAGAAAAATTTTAATGATATTTGTATGTTTCTGGTTATTAAAGAATAGCATTGGGCTATAAATATTTAAAATATATATTAATTTTTTTGTAAAAATAATAATTATGTATGAGATTTTAAAGAAATAGGTCAAAAACTTCTAATGTGCTGCATGAAAATCTATTCAACCCATTTCAAAAATGATGCTACCAAAATAAACTACATGCATTGTTCTAGGGAATGTTCTAGAATCAAAAGGATATTTAAATAAACAAAAATTGTACAAGCGATCGAAAAATGAATATAAGTTTTTTGATAGTTTTACAATCCTAATTCTTAAATAAATGGCCATAATTTTAAAAAATTTCCATTTAAACTTCATCATACGTTTAATATATCTGCAATTATTTAAGTTAGAGAAAAAAATCGAATATATTTAGGAAATTCAAATAGATACTCTATCAAATAAGATTTAAAACGTTTTTTTGGGGGGAATTCTTGGTCAAAAATCCCATTTTCAACGTGTTCGGATACCTTAAAATTATAAAACATGTAAAAAGAATTTGTATCTCAAATAGAAAATGTTTTGTATAAGTAAAAAATATATTTTCCTTAAAAATATGTGGAAAAAATTACAGGTAGCCCTCATATAGCGCGGTACTTCTATAACGCGGTATCAAAATTGCCTTTTTTAACAAAAGCCTAGGTTCTCCATGTTACAATGTTTACAATAACAATGATAATCTATATAAATAAAAGAATGGAGTGTTCGTTTTTACATGGAATATTTTCGACCCATTTCAAGTTTTCGATCCGTTTTGGATCCATCTGATGCCAAATCCGCCCTTTGCCCGTCTTGTGTTCGTCTGTCAGTTTGTGCATCTGCGAAAAAGAGCTACAGCCGCCCAAGAAAGGAAAAGCACACGACCCATTACAAGTTTGTATTCCAGTGACGAAAATTAAAAAAGAGCTAGCTGAAGTTTCTATAATTTTATATGTAAATTTTTTATGGATGTATGTACAGCTGTCAAAAGAAAAAACGACTCACCCAATCGCAATTGAACAATTTACATCACAGAACGAAACGGAAGGTAGCAATCGATAGGGATGAATGTTTTCTGCAAATATCAATACTTAAAATTTGTCTAAGGGGCCGTGTTCGTATTAAATTGGGTGCTTGCTCCGATAATTTCAAAACGAACCCTCCAGCTTTTATTACAGATTTGGATTCAACACAAAATTTCAAGCGGATTTGATGAAAAATTAATGTAAAACGGTGTAAACTTGACCGATAAAATCCATAAAGGCTATTGAGGGAGCGTATGAATGTTCGAAGTTCAATCACATTATAAATATTTATAAAGACGTGTAGTGGCCGGCGCAGTCAATGACCTGTTGCAGGCGCCTTGGTATGGAGTCCATTAAGATGATGACAAAGTCGGAATCCATTCTGATTGAATCCCAGGATGTGTTGGCAGGACTTTCTGTTTCCGTGAACAATCCCCAATAATGTTGTTGTTGCACATCCCCCTTGTGTAGGAAAGCCTACACCAGGTGCAGAAGGCCCCGTCGTGCCAGATCCCCATATACAAAAAGTCCTGATCAACCAACAGCTGCTTATATGAAGCGCCAAGACAGAGAAGAAGGTGATCAGGACTGGCAGGTAGGGAACAGGAACAAGGAGGGAAAATTCTCTCCCCGTTCTGAAATTTTATACTTTTAAGATGGCCACTTCGAAATCTGGCCATAACCGATTATCCCCAATAATGATACTAATCATCGAATTTTGCAAACAGTCTTACTGCGCTACTAATTATGCACGTAATGAGCTGGAATTTGGAATTCCGATGTTTCAGTAACAGTTGAATCACGTGGTGTCAAAATTAGCCCATGTTTCTATTCATAATTTTTATGAATATTAATTTCATAATTGAAAAAAAAATAGTAAATATAGTTTGATAATTTAAATGTTTATAGATTGTGTTTGGGTTTTTGGGTAGCAAAGGATGAAAAAACAATTTCCAAGAAAAATTAATGTTTGTAGCAAGTATAACAAAAAATGTGAAACAACAATATAACATTAGGAGATCTAATTTTCAAACACTTACAAATCAGTGAGAAATTAGATAAAATTTATGAACTTTTTCTTATTTCCGCCTGAAATTGTGTGTAGAATCCAAATTTGTGATAAAAGATGGGGGTTCGTATCGAAATTATCGGAGCAAGCATCCAATTTAATAGGAAGACGGCCCTTTAGAAAAATTTTAAATATTGATATTTGTAGAAAACATTCATACCTATCGATTGCCACCTTCCGTTTTGCTCTGCGATGTAGACTATGCAATTGCGATAGGGCGGGTCGTTTTGTATGTTGACGGCTGTACATAATTTAAATGAATTTAATTTTTATATTTGTTATTTAAAGTTGAATAAAGATCAATTTTCTAAAACGCCGTACGATCACTTTTGTATAATTTTTGTGTATTCTATATAATTACTATATCACACGGTACGCATTCTGACCTCTGAGGTTTGGTTAACATGGTTTCTATATACCACGAGTATCCTATAACACGGTATTCCCATATAGCACAGTAGGCAAAAACAAAGTTTGTGATACTTGTAAGTTTCGTATAACACGGATTCTCTACAGCACGGCATCAATCCACAGTGCTATTTGAGGGTAAACTGTATTTAGGGATTGTAATGACGCACGATTTTCAATCCTGCTGGATCTGGATCGGATTGGTACTTTGTTAATAAGTCTATCTAACCAGTACGTATTTTACCAAAATTCTGAGTGAACGTAGGTAAAAAGGATATTATTCCAAATTAACGAACAAAACGTTTATTTTAGCATTAGAAAATCAACTTATTAATAATTATAGAAATCAATCACCAACAATTAATTATAGTAACTACTAGTACTACTAGTAGTAAGTATTAAACGATTGATGATGATCAGTCTTCCTAACTTCCACACCAAAAAATATCAATTTGTTTAAAACGTAGTACTTTTCTATTTATTTAAAATTAAGTAGGCTCTATCTTTAATGTCATTGAGAAAATGACATACAAATTGTATCTAACCTTGTCTCATACTAACATAAAAATATAATCTTTGGAGGTTTTTGGTCAACATTACATACAAGGGAACTCTTAATCCTTCTTAATTGCTTAAATCAATGAAAATCATTTTTGAGTTTGAAATAACCATCTAAGGAAACCAATCGTATTAACTGTGTCATCCCCCAACCTACATCTCAATGAACTAATAACGCAAATATAACCAGCGGCCGAGAAGAAGGCCCTCTCAGCTTTGACGCTAGTTGGTTTAATCGTTATTAAGTAGTTAAGGGACAGATATTTTCCTTTGACTCCATTTCATATGAGGTCCTTTCTTTTTTCAGTATTTTCTCAAAATCTGTTTCTTGTCTAAAGTTCTGTCTTTTTGCAATAGTCTTCATTTTCTTGCAGAATTTGCTTTTCTAATTACTCTTTATTAAAAAAAAGTATTATTAATAGTTTAATTTATTATTTTACATTCCAAAATTTCCATATTAATTTCCATAAATTAATACATAAATAATTATTAATTTATGGCAATAATATAATATAATATTAATTTCCATAAAATTAATTCCATATTAATTTCCAAAATGTTCATATTTTTTACATTCCAAAAGAAATTGATTTAATTATTGGTGCAGACTATTTTTTCTCTATTCTTTTACCGGAAAAAATAGTATCCCCAAATAGCAATTTAATTGCACAGAACTCAACTCTCGGATTTCTCATTTCCGGGAAGTTGCCTGAAAATTATTCCAAAACAAATGCTTCTACACATATTAATGTGTTCGAGTTAAACATTGATACAGAGCTTCAGCGGTTTTGGCAGATGGAGGAAATAGAGAACACGAAAAAGAATCTTTTGACACCAGAAGAGCAATTTTGCGAAACACATTTTAATGTTTCTCATTCCATCAATCAAAGCGGTCGTTTTGTGGTTAAACTCCCTTTGTGTAAAACACATCTCAGTTTGGGTGACTCTAAACCTGAAGAACTTTCACGGTTTTTTGCAATGGAAAGAAAATTTGCAATTAATCACGAGTTTGAAAAGCAGTACAAAAATTTTATGCTGGAATACGAACAGCTAGGTCACATGACAGTAATCGAAAATGATCAGTCATCAGACACTCCTTGTAAGGGCAAGTACATACTCCCTCATCACGCTATCTTGAAACCATGGAGCCTAACAACTTCAACACGCGTTGTATTTGACGCATCAAGTAAAAGTAGCAACGGCGTTTCGTTAAATGGCATTCTAGGAGTAGGCCCTAAATTACAAAGAGACATTTTCGAAATTTTGTTAAGTTAACGAATTTCAAAAGTGGTATTTACCGCAGATTTGGAAAAAATGTACCGACAAATTTTAGTAGCGGACGAAGATCAAAATTTTCAACGCATACTTTGGCGCTATAATTCCAATGATCCAATTCGGGAATACAAGTTAAACACAGTCACGTATGGCAATTCATCTGCTTCATTTTTGACAACAAGATGCTTGAAACAAATATCGCTCCAGGTTAGCGATGATATAGAAATGACTCCCATTATTCAAGAAGACTTCTACATGGATGATCTGCTCATTCGAGCTGAATCCGTGGACGAAGCTGCATCAATTTGTAAGAAAATTACTTCAATTTTTCAAGCACATGGTTTTCATTTGAGAAAATGAAATTCAAATTCATCCGAATTATTAACTCAGTTTCGTGATCACAAATCACATGAATCAAATTTTGAAATCATTCCAAAAGAATGTTCTAAGGTGTTAGGAATGTTTTGGGACTCAACAAAAGATAACTTCAATTTCAAAGCTGTTTTACAGCTAACTACACCGTTAACTAAACGAAGTATACTTTCAGAGTCGGCCCGCATTTTTGACCCATTAGGACTCTTATCTCCTTGCACTATTTTGATTAAAGTATTTTATCAAAAATTGTGGCTCACGAAAGGAGACTTTGACCCACATATTCCACCACATTTAGTGAACGAGTGGATCAAATTTCAAAGTACTTTTAGTCAGATTAATCACTGCAACATCCCGAGACGTGTAATCATCAGTGCTGTAGTAAATAAATCAGAGGGTATACCATCGGGGCCCCTGCACTAGTATAGGCAGTTCACCATGGTTCCCCTCTGATGGTACACTCTGATACCCGCAGAATTTTTTCCATGGGGAGGCGAAGTATGTACTCACTACTTACACTTTCCACTTTATATAAATATTCATTAAACTAAACCCGCGATCGCAAACGACCGTGAAACATGGTAATATTTCAATTGTTCTTAAAGGAGGCTTTAATTTTTCTGGAACAACTTGGGCGTTTACATAGTTCCTTCAAACCCAGAATAGTGCACATTTCATAGATACCAAAAAGTCAACATATCCTTTTTACCTCCTTTTCTACACGGCGAATATCCCCTGTATTTATATTTTCTGGTTCAAGCATAGGATATATCCTTCCAAAGTTGACAATTTTCTTCATTAACTTCAGAACAAAGTCTGAATTTCATTCTATCGACAATACTTTGAGTTAATTGCTTTTGATTAATAGGTACGATTTTGGAATTATGTACCAAGGTAATATCTTGAAATGGAAACTTTTCCTTTGCTTCTACAGCTATCTTCGTTTCACGTGATGTTTTGCGCGATGTTTTCTAGGAAAAACAAAGCGGTGTTCGTAGTTTTTTAATAAAAAGCAGAGGGTATACGGAATTTGCTAGAAAAACCAGAGGGTATACGGCGTATACCCTCCACTACAGCCCTGGTAATCATCAACAGCGAGTGTGTTATACAATTACACGGTTTTTGCGACGCATCTTCATTGGCTTATGCAGCAGCTGTATGTTGCCGTCAAGTTCACAACAACATTGCAAAGGTTCGTCTTTTAGTTGCTAAGACTAAAGTCGTGCCCATCAAACAAGTTTCAATACCGCGACTCGAACTTTCCAGTGCACATTTATTATCCAAGTTACTCCAAGCAGTTTTGAACACTCTAAGCAAATACAAATTTGAAGTGTTTGCGTGGACTGATTCGAAGGTGATTCTCTCCTGGCTAAACGCACATCCACGAAAATGGAAAACGTTTGTAGCCAATAGAACATCTCAAATCATTGAATTAGTACCCACTAAACACTGGAATCATGTTCCTTCCAAAGAAAGTCCGGCAGATATTGCATCTCGAGGCATTTATCCTGAGAGCTTACAACTATGCAAATTGTGGCGGGAAGGTCCAGACTTTCTAGCTCTTAACGAAGAGAGTTGGCCGAAAACCGAATTTAAGGTAGATGGTTACAAAGAAGTAGACGCCGAGAAGAGATCTGATCCGGTATTCAGTTGTCATCTACAAAAATCTAATGATCTATTTACAAATCTTTTCGAACATTTTTCAAGTTTATCTAAATTTATTCGCATTGTTGCATACTGCCAACGATTTATTAAAAATTGCAAGAAACGTATTGATAGTCAAAGAACTCAACACAATGACCCATCGAAACGTTCAGTACCTCTCTCATTAACAGAAATACACACAGCCGAACGAGCTATAAATCATTGGATTCAAGGACTTCCATTTGTAGATGTTGACGGTCTTCTACGGGTGGGAGGACGTATTAAAAATTCACCATTAACATTTAATATCAAGCATCCAATTATACTTCCCTTGCAACATAAAATTAGCGAATTACTCGTGAAGGAGTGTCATATCAATCATTTGCATGCCGGTCCTACGTTGCTTTATCATATTGTCAGACAGTCTCACTGGATACTGGGAGCTAAACGAATCATTAATAAATGTGTTAACAAGTGTTTGATTTGCTGCAGATTCAAGGCTTCAACAACGCCACAGCAAATGGGTAATTTGCCTGAACACCGTGTAACTTTAGAGAGACCTTTCTTCAGCTGTGGAATTGATTATTCTAACCCAGTTCAAGTTAAATTTAACAAGGGTCGTGGCTCTAAAACAACTAAGGGCTACATCGCATTATTGGTCTGCATGGCTACAAAAGCTGTACACATTGAGGCCGTTAACGATCTCACAACTGATCCTTTCTTAGCCGCACTTAGACGTTTCACCGCGCGTCGAGGTAACCCCCGACACATATATAGTGACAATGGTACTCATTTTGTGGGTGCCCGTAGAAAGTTAAATGAACTATATCAATTCAAGATAACAAAACTGTGTCACATCATCTGACAAAATAAACTATTGAATGACATATGATTCCACCAGCCTCTCCTCACGTTGGTGGTGTTTGGGAAGCTGCAATTAAGTCAGCAAAATTCCATCTGAAACGCATTTTGTGCGGAACACTCTTAACATTCGAAGAACTTGCTTCAATTCTCGCACAAATTGAGGCTATCTTAAATTCAAGACCCCTCACTTATGTGAATGAGTCTGACACTCAATCCATAAACACCCTCACTCCTTCTCATTTTATTACAGTAGATGTTTTAAGCTCAATTCCAGATGATCCTTTTGCCTCTCGGTCCTCAAAGTCCCGATGGGAGCTCTTTTAAAACCTAAAAAGTGGCAGTCCAAGCAACTTAATCTTGCCGTGTACGACATGGTTCTCCTACAAGACCTGCAAACGTCTCCACTAATGAGGCCACTGGGACGTGTTGTTGCAGTCCATCCAGGACAAGACGGACTAGTACGGACAGTCTCCATACAGACACGGCTTGGAACTTTCAAGCGCTCAACCGTGAAGGTGATACCCTTACCCAAGTATCAGGACTGAGGTCCTGAGGGTGGGAGTATGCTCAGCCTCCATCTATGTGACGCGCAAATCCGCCAGAGGGCGATACTCTAGTTTTTACTTTCTCTTGGCGCTTCATGCGCATTATAGTTCCTGCTCCTGTATTGTCAACAAGCAGGATACAAGCGCGTCTGCATTTATTATTTTGTTATTAAATCTTGTTTTGGTTAGTCATCACGGCGTCAGCCTGAGTTCATTTCCCAACGACAGAAACAGTAGGATTCTTGAATTCATTGACTATCCAAAATAGTTGGTACACAAATCAGTTTTACCGGGTAAGAGAGGTATTCTGTTGTGTGTAATGTCCCTCTTGTGAAGGAGCTCTGGTTGTGTTCACAACATCGAAATGACATAGTTGTTTCTAGTAAGACACTGCAAAAAGGTGTACCACTTCTATTTCACCATGAAGTAAACGCCATGACAAAAGCTTTTCTCAAGAAAAAAAATCTTCTAACGTCTATAAAGAAATAAATAGTTTTCTCGAGCTATATAATCCAGGGATTTCCTCACATTTCAAGAGTTTTCAAAGAACGCCACAAGACATATGTGGTCCCAAACAACTGCCAACTGATGTAAAAAAAATAGCTTGAGGTTTATTTTTGTCTTTTTCTGCAAACTTTTTCTTGAAGAAAACAATTAAGCTTCTATATCCTGTACTCTAAGCTTTCTTTGCGTTGCATAGGGGTTGGTGTTCATTTTTTCAGTTTATTTTTTTAATAATCTTAAATTACACTCTTTGGTCCCCACCGCCCTGCCAAAAAAATTGATATACCAAGAAGGACGTTAAATATTCATGTATAAATAATTAAATGATTACAGTTTTAAACTTTTAGGACATTTTAATTTACCATGTGAGATGCTCATGTGTAAATTATGAAATGATTACAGTTTCAAACTTATAGGGCACTTTACTTAACCATGTGAAATGTACATGTATAAATAATGAAAATATTATTTTCATACTGATAGGGAACTTTGATTGAACATGTGAATTGTTCATGTAAATTCAATGAAATGATTTCTGTTCCAAAATCAAAGGACACTATTGACTAACAGCTTCAACGCAAAGATTACGCATTAGTACAATATAAACTTATAATTGCGACGTATACCTGTCTATTATGCGGACTAATCATACTTTGCACCCATATGTCATTCTGCCTCAGGTTTTACTGTAGTCGTTCCGTAATTTCTGCTCTAGTTCTCCGATTTCTAGTGACGTATACACTTAACGGCTTATCATGTATCATACGTCCTCCATTGGTGAAAGATCTGGAGACTTTGATTGCCAAGAAAGGGTTTGAAGAGCACGGAGGTATATCAGGGATATTCGCTCCATCTGTTCGAAAATGATGGATAAACAGAGCTCACTAGCAAATCTAGGTGACGTTTGCGTACATTTCTACATGAGTATGGTTTAATTTTGTGATTTTCCTATCTTCTCTTAACCTTCCAAATGGTTTCGACGATACATCTCGTCCATAAAGATCTAAATATTTTGCTCGTTTTGCTACAGACGAATTACCTCAAGATATGGTCATCATAAAGACAACCAGTAACGTTAATGGCTATGCACAATGTTTAGAAACGCCTTGCAGAATTTCTTATAACTTTATAATTTCATAAATACGTATAATTTTATAATTCGAGCTTTAGCAATTTACAGAACAGCTTGAAACCAGAAGAATTATTTTTCTAGTAGTTTTCTAATGGTAAAAACAAACAGCTATGAATTGTTTTCCGTTATCATAAGAGTATTGGGATTTGATTGCCATGAATTGATTGAATAGTAAAAATATATATACAAAACAGACATCCATCTATCATTAAAACCTTTTTTGAGGACATAATGTTGCTGAATATTTATTTCTTTGTCGAAAACCGAAATGCTTTGTCCGAGTTAATCCTAAACTATGAAAGCTGACAATGTTGAAGACACCGAAGGACTGATGTTAAATTACCAAACATAAAATTCTCAAGACTAAGCTAAAAATGTAAGATTTCGCTGAATAAACATGCTACAAACCTGAAACTTACAAAATGGAGAACATAATTCTACAATCTCACCTGATGTTAGATTGTATTCCACCTTCGTGTCTGGGCAGATACTGGAGTAGGCTAAATTCTGCAAGAAATCTAAAACCGCACCAGCAGCACTTTTCTCGGATATAGTGTATTTGACTTGCTGACTCGGGAAGCAGGACAGCTCGGAGGGCTCGCAATAGTCGTCCATGAAATTTGAGAATTTCAGAACCAAGAGCATCATTTCAGTCGCGGAAACATGTCCTTGTGCCTTGCCGAGGATGCGGTAAACCGATAAAATACCGTTTGTTGGATTTCCTGAAATGATATACGGAATTAGTGATCAGCTTATGCAACTCTTACAAACTTTTTTGGCTGACTCTGCCCTTAAGGTGTACGTATAGGTACACTAGAAGAATTTGTTTTTAATTTTGATTTTAGAACTCCATTTTTTTACCTCAGAAAATTGGTGTATTCTTAAAATAATTTCTGAGAGATAAAATCAGATTAGGCGAAAAATTAAATATCTAATTAAGGTATAATTTGCAAATTAACATGTGTTTTTAAACATATCTCAAATTTTAATTTGTTCAGAAAGCCGATTCCTATTGGAAAAAATCTTCCTAATATTATTCTTCGTGTTTTGAGCCTCCATCAAGTTGTTACAAGAAATAGTTTATTTTTTTACAGTTTTTTAACCACGGAAGCGTAAAAAAATAAGCATTTCTTCAGGAATTTCAACATTTAAAAAGCAATTAAAAATCAATTTCTTAACTAAATATTCCGATTGAAATTCAAAACATCCACTGTATTATATAGATCATAATGATGCAAAAATAGTTACAATACGGGAATTCATTGTGGAGTAACCATGTTTTGTACAAAGCATCCTATTGCAAAAACGCAGTTCTTCAGAAATCGAGTTAAAAGTTTTGGAAACAGGGCTTTTCATGATGACAGTACCTAACGAAAATCCTTGCAAGCAAAAAACTCACGTTGGGTTGGTTGGGAAGTTTGGAGAGTGGGGTGCCAGCTCAGGTGTTGCTTCATCATCTGACCGTGGTTCAGAATTATGAGGTTCCTTAAGAGACTGATCCCGGACCGTCGTCAATAGCCCGTTGTGTTGCTCTAGTACGACGTTAACTAAAAATTACCAATTACCAAGCAAACAACTATTTCAAATATTTGTTAAGATCTTGGCAACATTTGAAATCTAAGAAATCGGGAAATATTTTGAAGTAATAAAAAAAAATATTGATATTCTAGTCGATTTTTGTGATCACAAATGTCACCGGTAACGATTATTTCAGGAAATAATCCTTGCAGAGGGAGAAAAAATATTTGAATAAAAATACCTGAATAAAAAAACTATAAAAAATATTTGATAGTTGAAGTAGAAAAATAATTGAATATAAAGATAATAGTAACAAATTTTCAAAATCCACGCATTTAGCATAAAACATTTATAACAACTGAACGTAGTATTAGTTTTTCCAATACAATTTCAGCACTTCACCAAATAAAATTCGAAAGATTGAATTTCGAATTTATGTGTGATAAGTGATTGTTCTACGCCAAATAGATCAAACGCCAAACTCTACGAAAATAGCAATAAACTAAGTTCTAAGGAAGCCATGCATCATGTGACCTCTGGAGAAGCATATACACTTCCCTACAATAATGGACCAGACAACAAGATGTGATGGTATAAGGGAATTAATACATGCTTTATAAGGGGATGGTCCCCCACGTGCTGCAACTACACTAGCAACCCCTTAGGGGCATACTTTCAACAAGGTTTTGATACACCGCTATGGGTATTGGTGTCCATTTCTGCTGCATCAATGAGAGAGTTATAGATTTCGGACGTAGATCCCTGGTCCTTAAACGCCCAACAAATTTTCTATGAGGTTTAGGTCGGGTCTCTGAGAAGGCTAGGGAAGACGTTTTACATCCATATCTTGATACCACTGCTTGACAGAGGCTTTAACATAACATGGAGCGTTGTCGTCTTTGAAGTAACATTCGTCCATTTCATAAAATTTCCAGAGCGTAGGAAGAACCTGATTGTCCAAAATGATCATGTAGGCGTTCAATTTAAAAGGAACAACATGCAAAGAGTTGCTTATCAGGTGATACCACTAGAAGCAACCCCAAACAAGTCGTCCAATTTTATGGAAATCCGCTGGCTTCCGGTCCATTATTTTAGGGTAGAGTATATCCCTAACAGCAATAAGGAACAAACTTCTCACCCCGGGCCAGATTGGACTGAAGAACGCTCCATATTTCTTTTCTCGGCTAATGGCAGAGTTACTGAAGGGATGCGAGTTGTTTGCAGTGCCAAATTTGGATTATATCGCGATTTTTTCCGACTCATGGGAACGTCACTTGGAACACCTCGAATACGTGCTTCAGCGTGTATCTAAAGCAAAGCAAATGATCAAACCATCAAAATGTAGGTGATGCGCAGAACCATGTAAAATATTTGGGACACACTGTTGGACGCGGATTCCGATTCCAAGTGGACGCCAAGGTCAGAAGTGTTCAGGAATTTCCCACTCCCCAAACAAAAATACACATTCGAGCTTTCCTGGGTTTAGCCGGGTACTATAGTAGATACATCCCTATGTATTCCGTGTTCGGAGGAAGATTTGTGTTGTATAGTGTGATATAATTGCGTATCATGTTTTGTGTTGAGTGAAATGGTGATATTTATATTTATGGACATTTCACTTAAATGTTTCTTTATTCTTGCTGGAGATTTTAAGTACTAAAATTGTGAATCATGTAGTGTGCGGAGTGAAATTGGTAGTCTTGTAATTATGAAATCTTTATTCAATGATTTCAGTATCTTTTACTGAGGATTTTAAATGTTAAAAGTTGTAAACTATGTTTTGCGTGTGGTTTAATTGATTTTCGTAACTATGATCTTCACTCGCTACGTGCAAATTTAAATTATGTTTTGTGTGGAGTGGAAATTAGTTATGTGTTTAGGATGCTCTCTTACGCAGTCGTTCTAAATAACTGTCGAAGATTTTGTAGTCTTAAAATTGCAACTCATGACTTGTGTTCAGTGAAACTTAGATATTTGGTTTTCGCTTAGCGAGATTGTTATTTTATATATGTTTTGGTATATTTTGGTATGTTTAGTGAAATTATTGCAGTTCGTGTGTTTTGTTTATTCTGGGTTCGCTTAGCGAAAATATTGTGTTTCGTAATGTGCTTTGTTGTATTTTGATCTAGTTAATGGAATTTTTATAGTTCGTAATGTGTTTTTAAATTTTGGGTATCGTTTACCGAAATTTCTTATATGTGATGTGGTTAATGTGGTTTGGTTTTCGTTTTAACGAATTTAGTATAATTCTTAAGGTTTAGTGTGTATTTTTTTAAATTGGTACTTGAACCTCGAGTGACCACGCTGTAAGGGAGTAGAAAATTACTCCGATATATGAATTTAAAATTCATTGAATTTAACTTGTCTTAGACATATTCTTGAGTCACGGTTTCAGGATATGGTAGTGGTAAGTGATCTGTTATTCTGAATTGCCAGTGGGTGATTATCCGTGCGTCTGTGGATGCGTGCGTTGAAAACATTTCACCTTAGGGAAAAGTTTTTTCACTAGTAGGGGTGGTTGTACCATATGGTACTAGCAGACCCTTTTTGTCTAACATGTGGGCGGCGACATCCAGACGGTGAACAACAACAACTTCAGTGTTTGCACGTGTGCTTTTGACAAAGTATCGAAAGAGAGTTTTTCTCTTCAGCGGCCTGGCGTTCCGTTTTGGTCCTCCCCTTTTCATCCCCCTTGTGTCTGGCAGTTGAATTCAGGGATGCGATAAACCGTTCTGTGGGATTTCAAGAACGATTTTCCCATCGGCACAGCTGGAGTTCCATCGATTTTCTAATCCCAAGTCTGGAATGGAGATTAATTTTTGTGAACTTAGTCGGCATTACAGACGGTTTTTGCATCTGTGTTGGGGTGCCTTCAGTTTTGTTGGGGACAAAAACATCTCTTGCAATGGCTCGGAATTCTTCCCCCTCCCGTTCGCAGCTGCGGATCCAAGAGAACGTGGGTTTGAGAACTTTTTTGGACAGAGAGATTCTGAATTCGAAGAGAGACAGACGTCTCTGTTTTTGTGGAGAGCCATTGGTGCTCCAGGCATATTTTCGATCTCGATGGCTGTGTCCAAAATAATTGTAAATTTGTAAATATTTAATTTTCTTAAGTAAATAGTTTAATTTTAAAACAGCTGTCCTTCTAATTGTTACATGACGGTACAACCTACTAAGTCCGACCAACCGAGTGCCCATCGTATCCTAGCCGTATTTATTACCGAGTTGCTTATGTTAGAAATAAAAAGTTTCGGAACCAAGTGTGCGTACTTTATCCAAGGAGGCGAGAACAGAAGACCATTTAGGACTTTTCAAGTGTTTAAAAGGTACGTAACTCACATTCAGATATGTTTTAAGTTTCGCAACAAATGCAGACTCGGACACAGATCTGAGTGTAGATTTTCCTTTCTTTGAACACTTCAGTTATAATTGTAGTAACAAATTTTTTTTTGCAACGTTAGTGTACTTATAAAAGACTATTTTGTATTAAAACGTCCGAATTATCCTAGCTACTGGTTATCTGAGGTGGTGGCCTCGGTTTACATAAACTCGGGTATTTTAATTAGCTTCGTACTGGAGCAAAATAGCGGGCTATTGGCAACTGTACTCGAAGATATTGGCATCAAACCCGAAGCTACTTTCTTTGGATAGCAAAGATGGTACTTAGTACATTTTTATTTCTCGACAGGTTTGGATGCGGTATAAGAATAAATGACATTAATGGAGTCGAAAAATATTATATGTATAAGAAAGTAAAAATGAAGGTTTGTTGTAGGAAGTTACGAAGTATGTACTTAGTGTAATATATGAAAGCTATCACTTAAATTTTATGCATTAAGATGCATAAAAAAATATTATTTCCAAAACGGCACCTTTGAATTTCTTCTATGAATAAAGAGAGGCAGTTCAATTTTTCTTCAGCAGAGTCGAATTATTTCAGTCCATGAAACCTCAGAGTTTAATGAAAATTCATGAATAAAAAAACCTAACCTAGTTAAAAAGGCTATAATTGGTAATTAGTATTTTTTTAATTAACGTCGTCCTATAGCATCACAACGGGCTATTGATGACGAATGAAGGAAAAAATAGTAAAGAGTTTTTTTTATCAATGAACTTCATATAATTTAATTACCTTCCGTAGTTAGGAAGGGTAAGGTAAGGTAATTTTAATTAAAGTCGTACTAGAGCAACACGACGGGCTATTTCTAGTTATGAAGAGAAAAAATAGAAAACAATTGTTTTTATTAACTAACTCTGGAGATAGTGAAAAATTATCATGCTAGTTATGACGGTAGGTATAGTCATAGTCATAGTCATATAGAGTGGGGAGGTCAGGAAAGCCCTAGGTGCTGATTCCACTAGGGAATATTGCACCAAACCCCATTGTTTTTCGATGTTCCTGTCAGAGAAAGCCAGATTCCTTGAGAAAGGCCAAAAGGCTTTTGACAGGTTCTTCGTGAATTGTATCAAGTTCTGTTCCAAGACCTAGACTTGAGTGCCTTATGTGAAGCAGAGCTTCGCATTCAAAAAGTATGTGGTGGGCAGTTTCCTCCACCATATTGCATTTTCTGCATAGAGGTTCTTCTTTAAAGATTCCCATCCTATGAAGGTGTTTTCTTAGGTGATAGTGGCCTGTGAGAAATCCAACTATCACCCTCATCTTACCCCTGCTAAGACGAAGGATCTGAGAAGATGTTTTCATAGAAGGTTCTTGAATCATAAGCCTTGCATGTTTTTGATCGGTGGTTTGCTTCCACTTTTTTGTAGTTTCTTTAAGCATTCTTTCTCCTATCACCCTTTTTGCGGTAGTCTTAGAGATCCCGCAAAAAGGCTCAGGGCTTAAAGGTAGGTCTGCAGTCCCCAGTTTGGCTAACTTATCTGCATTTTCGTTTCCTTCTACACCAGTATGCCCTGGTACCCAAGTAAGAAATATCCTATTATGGGTCCCCAAGTCATGTAGAAGGTTCCTACATTCCCAAACAAGTTTGGAGCTTATTTGGAATGAGTTTATTGCCTTTAAGGCTGCTTGACTGTCACTGAATATGTAGATTTTCCTATTTGAGTAGGATCTTCTAGAACATTCTTGTAGACAGTAGATGATAGCAAGCAGTTCCGCTTGAAATACTGTGGCATGTTTTCCTAATTTTCGGGAAATCCTTGCCTTAGGTCTGATCCCACATATTCCAGCACCTGCCTTTTCGTTTTGTCTGGAGCCATCTATGTACCACACAATGTCTCCATTTGTGAGCTTGTAGTTTTCCTCTTTCCATTCCTCTCTTAGGTCAATAAGTACCTCAAAGGGTCTTTGAAAGAGGAATCTTGTCTCCATGATGTCAGAGGGCATCAAAAGTATAGGGTCAAAGAATTTTTGGTTAATACTGGTGTGGGACTTTTGGCTGGCAAAATCCATCCACAGTCCAGCGTTTTCCAGTCTGTAGGAACTTCTTCTGGCAGCACCGCTGATAAAGATATCGAGTGGGACGACAGATAGAATAATTTCCATGGCTCTGGTGGGAGTGGAGGACATAGCACCTGTTATACTCAGGCAGGCAGCTCTTTGAAGACTGTCTAGCTTGGTCTTAACAGTCAATTGTTCCGTCTTTTTCCACCAGACCACAGCCGCATAGGTCACAATGGGTCTAATAGCCATAGTGTATAGCCAATAGGTCATCTTTGGCCTTAGACCCCATGATTTACCAAGAACTCTTCTACATCGTAGAAGTCCAACTTTTGCTTGTTTAATTTTACTTTTCAAATGCTGATTCCAGGTTAATTTAGTGTCCAGTATAACTCCCAGATATTTAACCTCGCTCAGCATATTTACTTTTTCCCCTAGTAGGGTAGGTATATCACTTTTGTCAATGCAGGTTCTTCTTCGTGTAAATGGGACAAGAGTAGTCTTTTGAGGATTTACTCTCAAATTCTTTTCACAGCACCATCTTGCGATTCTGTTCAGGGTCCCCTGCATGATATTTATCACCGTTTTCTCATCCATGCCCGATATGTAGACGACAATGTCATCTGCATATCCCTGGGCATAAATGCCGCTTTGATTGAGGTCTGCAATTAGGTCATCAACCACCAGATTCCACAACAGAATGACGGTAGGTAGGTATGTATTTTAATTTAGTATCCAGCGGTCGATCCGTCCACACCAAAGTTAAGGTCGCGGGTATTTCTTAGATACACAACTTTAAAATTAAATATAAAGGGTGTTAAAATTTAAAATGTAAAGGGTGTATTTATTGAAATTATGCTTTAAATAATATCAATGCAATTTATTTAAAGAAATGCAATTAAATTTCTATATTATTTCTTTATTTAATACATAATATAAAAAACGTAAATTTTGTTTATTAAAATTTATTAATAAATTTAAGAAGCTAAAATAATTGTAATTAATGATGTGAAAATTAAAGGAATTAAATTGTCGATATAGTTAATGAATTATTTATATTTAAGTAACATAAGAAAGTAATCAAATTACTCAAATTCAAATTATGACTGAAAGTAATTCTAAAGGAGAGGGAGGAACAGCAAAGAGATAGTATCATCTAAAAATATATCTATATATATAAAAATTTATCTATATAATTTTTAGACATATAAAAATATGTCTAAAAATATATAACTAAAATCAACTCTAGTGTTTCTACCACATGCGCGCGATAGCTGGAGGTTTAACGTCTTCCTGGAGCAACACCACGAACTATAGGTGACGGTCCTGGGACAAAACGCGAAGGGAAAAATAAGAGGACAACACAACGTAATATTAAACAACGGTCAGATGCCGAGGTCACGCAACTGAGCTGGAAACCTAGTCTAAACTTCCATACCACGCTAACGTGAGACATTTTAGTCCACAACATATTTAACGTGCACAAGTCCGCTTTGTACACGACGGTCTTTGGTTGGATTTGAACTCGCAACCCTCCTCTTTCTAATCAGTTGCTCTTCCGACCGGGTTACCACGGCCCACCTAGTTATGAAAGATAAATTAGTAAGGTTTATCTATATCTAAATTTCTTACGAAAATTGCTTGAATCTTGACTGACATTTTCTAAACAGACATGTAGGACATGGGTATGTCTCATTTTAAGGCTCTTTCAATGGGGTTTAATTGCATGTAACATATGTAATGCAAGTTTAAATTTCAAAGGGGAATTTTAAAATTCTGAAAATATTTACAAAAATGCTTTGCATTACAGGGTGTCCTAAAAGTTCCCGAACTGACGATTCGTGAATTTATTACACAAAAACAACAAACTTTAAAACAATTTTTTTAATGCCAATGGTGAAAAGCATTTTTAACCTAACGTAGGAAAAAACTTTGAACCTACATTTATAATAAATGTTCAAAATTTCCGCCCTTTTTCTGGAGGCAAAGCAGAAGTTATTTGCGCATATTTTTAGAAACGCGTTTCACGATGCTGGGAGTAACTTCTTGCATCCTTTGAGAAATGGCAATTTTCAAATCACCTATTGTTTGGTGATTATCTTCATTAAATTTGTTCTTTAAATATCCTCACAGAAATAATCAGGGATGCTCAGATCAGTGCAACAAGGTGGCCAAAGGTTTCTTGAGATGAGTCGATCTCTATACCATCGGCAATATAAAGGCGCTTCTCATTGTCCGGTGGCTTTAGATCCTGTAACATTTTTACACGATAGGCACGAAAATGCAAAGTTCTTAAAGCCTTACATATCGATCCCTGTGATGTGTCCATTTGTTGCGACAAACGCTTCACAGATTGATGAGAGGATTGCAATATCCTCCGTTGAGTTTCTTGCACAAAGTTTGGTGCACTAACGACTTTCGGTCTTCCACTCTCGTGTTTCATCGAACCTGTTTCAAGAAGTCGCCGAACGAGTTGATATAGCGTATAATTACTCGGTATTGCATCATTTGGATATTTATGTCGCAAAAATTCTTCACATCTTTCACATGATTTAAATTCGAAATAAGCCTCAAGCAGCACAATTCTTTGAATGCGTGATGAACTCCTCTAGCAATGTACAAAATGAAGTGGAACTTTAATATTGCACAACTTGATCGCGAAGAAAACCAAACGATAAATATTAAAGACTCGATAAAACTATAAGCAGACGATGAAATTCAACAATTAAAAAAATATATGGGCAATAATTTTTTTAAAGTAGGAGTACGGGAACTTTTAGAACACTCTGTGCTATTCAATACCTCTGAAAGATTCATGTTCATATTTGGGAAATACAGGCATACAGAATCAATAAATACAGAAGACAGTCCGCATTGTCTGCAAACGCAGATGTACTTTAATCAGTTTATCGATAAACTGTGAAAGAAAAAGCCCTTTTCGATCCCTTTTCTTTTATAAAACATCTACAGATAAATATTTGTTTAAACAATAGAACCTAATTAACTTCCATATTATTTGGGACGGAAGACATGACCTTTGACCGATACCTGAAGAGAAAAAAAGGCAAATTATCATCCGCAAGAAATATGTCAATCTAATTACCTGGAGTGAGCTTTTATCTTCCATTCTTAGAAGTAAAACAGGAAGGGGTGACCCTGGCCTTTAACATTTAGAAATTGCCTCTCGTGTCCTGTAATTAGCTTATGGTGTTCTAGTAACGCATGGTCACTCACTTGCGTGGCAGGAATACTTATTAGCCAGCTTCCTTGTGACAGTTATAGAGCGCATAATTTCGATCACGGCAGCCAGTTATGAATTGACTTTTGTTATGAATGACGAACGTCGTTATAGTTTTGGAATTAATATCTAAAACGGACTCAAGAGCTTGCTTCTATTATTCGAGATATAATTGACTTCTGTTCTAATATAAAGCCATAACTTGTCGGGAGTTTCCGAATCACGTTGGACAACCGGATAGTTGCGAATGCGAATCCTATCAAAGACCATCGTGTACAAAGGGGGCTGGTGCATGTTAAATTTGTCGTGGCCTTAAATGTGCTCACGTTGGGGGGGGGGGGGTGCTGAAGTTTGGAGAGTGGGATGCCAGCGCAGTTGTTGCCTCGTCGTATGACAGCGGTTCAAAATTACGTCACGTTGTCATCGGATATTTCTCTTCGGGTTTGATCTCGGAACGTCGCCAATAGCCCGTTGTGTGGTTTCAGTGCGACGTTAATTAAAATACCAACCTTCCTAATCGCGTTATGTCGTGATCGTTTACTAGTTTGCAGATAGCTTTTAAATTCTCATTCTGCCTAAGGGGTTGTCAGTCCGTTTACCCTCTACGCTAAAACTAGCGAATTGTAGGCGGTTCGATTTCTACGTAATATCTATGTGCACAAGATGGCTATTCTCTCGTTCTGTGTTGTGGCTATAGACCTTCACGTTGGTCATTTCGTCTGTCCTGCACCCTAACATTTTATATTGGCATGACAGTGGCTTGATTTCGTCCGACACTGACACCGATTTCTCGGATGTATGGTTCGACATGCCTCAACTATGCCACTGCCAAACTCAGAAATGTGCTCGTATGATTATCGTATTTTTCGAAGTATTCAACTTCCTATCGACAGGAACAACGGGAGTGCACAATTTCGTTCTGTCCACATTTATAAACTGTTAACAAGGAGGCATTAAAGATTTGCATGTATACCCATAAAAAAAAAAAGACTCACCCTATCGCAACTGCACAATTTACTTCACATAACAAAACGGGAGGTAGCAATCGATAGGGATTAATGTTTTCTGCATATATCAATATTTAAAATTTGTGTAAGGGGCCGTCTTCATATTAAGTTGGTTTCTTTCTCCGATAATTTCAATACGAACCCCCATCTTTTATCACATTTGGATTCTACACACAATTTCAGGCGGAAGTAATAAAAATTTATAAATTTTATTGGATTTTTCACCGATTTGTAAGTGTTTTAAAATTAGATCTTCTAATGTTAAATTGATGTTTCACGTTTTTTGTTATATTTGCTAAAAACCGTAATTTTTCTTGGAAATTGTTTTTCAACCTTTGTTACCCAAAAACCGAAACACAATCTTTTAACGTTTTAATTATCAAACTAAATTTACAATTTTTTAACAATTATGAAATTAATATTCATAAAAATTATGAATAGAAACATGGGCAAATACGCACACAACGTGATTCAACTGTTACTGAAACATCGGAATTCCAAATTTCAGTTCATTACGTGCATAATTAGTAGCGCAGTGAGACTGTTTGCAAAATTCGATGATTAGTATCGTTATTGGGGATTGTTCACAAAGTGAAAACAAAAATTTCTGCCAACAGATCCTGGGATTCAATCAGAATGGATTCTGACTTTGTCATCATCTTAATAGACTCCATAGTAAGGCGCATGAAACAGGTCATTCACTGCGACGGCCACTACACGTCTTTATTAATATTTATAATGTGATTGAACTCCGAACATTTGTTCGCTCCCTCAATAGCTTTTATGGATTTTATCGGTCAAGGTTACACCGTTTTACATTAATTTTTTTATCAAATCCGCTTGATATTTTGTGTAGAATCCAAATGTGTGATAAAAGATGGGGCTTCGTATTGAAATTATCGGAGCAAGCGCCCAATTTAAAATGAAGACGGCCCCTTATACAAATTATATACATACGTATATATATATATATATATATATATATATATATATATATATATATATATATATATATATATAATTTAAATATTATGTATATATATATATATATATATATCTCTCTATATTAAAAAAAAGTTACCGCCGCCGCCGCCGCCGCCGAAGAATTGAAATTTTTGTTGTTTAGCTCCATTCTTAGACGGTTTCCCGAGAAAGTACTGATCGGAAAAATATGAAATTAACATGCTTTGTTCTTCATCGTATTCCCTGGATAATTATTAAGATTTTTTTCCGATGCAGCTATTAGTTTAGGTTTTATTAAGTGTTAAAGTTGAAGAAGTGAAATTTCTTCCGCGAGTGAGCAAAACACATTCAAAATTTCAGTCTTTAGTCGTGAGTTTTTTTTTAAGAGTACCTCTCAACGTAAATTTTTGCAGCTCGTCGAGTTTTTTTTGAAATTTAAATGTGGTTCTTGATAATATTTTTTTGAAATTCGGGAAAAATCGGGACATTTTTGTTACTTTTTTTTAAAACTGCCGTATCTATATCTAATTACTATTAGTTTTTAATTTTTAAAATATAGCAGTATACCTCAGAATATACTCTTTCTTACGGTACTATTATTTTTGAAATCGGTTAATAATTAAATTGGATGCGATCAAAAGTTCGTCATACAAAATTCGGAATCTTTGGATATTTTCGCTACTTATTGTTAAAACCGTTTTGTCTACGGCAAAAGCCATTATTTTTTAAATTTGAAAACATCACTGAATACATTATATTACACTCTTTCTTATGGTACAATTATTTTTCAAATTGGTTAATAAATAAAATCGATGCAAATAAAAGTGGGTCATACAATTTTCGGAACTTTCAGATCGTAACTTCCGATACAAAACTAAAATGGTCATATCTGTATAGTATTACTGTTAATTTTTAATTTTAAAAATATTGCAGTATACCTCAGAATATACTCTTTCTTACGGTACAATTATTTTTAAAATTGGTTCATAAATAAATTCGATGCAATCAAAAGTTGGTGACACAAATTTCGTATTTTTCAGTTCGCATAGCTGCTTCCGAAAGCAGTAGTGGGTTACACTTTTGACTATCGGGTTTGCCAGATATCAAATTTATCGTAGCAACAATTGCCATAAAAACGATTTCTTTTTATTTGGCGAGGAAAAAGGCTCGCTTTTTTCCCTCTGTTTTCAAGACAGTTTACCGACAAAGTACAGATCGTAAAGTTTGGATATTAACAATGTTTAGTTAAAATTGTACAGGGAACAAGATGCAGAAGATTTTTTACTGATGCGGCTATTAGTTTAGGGTGCATTAAGTGTTAAAGCAAAAAAAAGTTAAATCACTTGCGAAAGAAGTATTGGTTTGAGAAAGCAAACCAAACGGATTGCGTAGCAATCCCCGGGGTCGGCGAGCGTAAGCGAGACGCAGCGAAGCCCTCGCTGTGACGTCATGAACCGGAAAGTGAAATCAGCATAATACGAATTATTCAGATAGTTTCACTCTGTGAAAGTAATGTTGGTTTGCGAAGCAAACCAAATGGTATCTGTGACAGGAGTGTTGGTTTGCGAAGCAAACCAAATGGGATTGCGCAGCAATCCCCGGGGGTTGGCGAGCGTAAGCGAGCAGGGGGCGGAGCCCCCTAGTATATATATATATATATATATATATATATATATATATAATTTAAATATTATATACTAGGGGGCTGACGCCCCCTGCTCGCTAACGCTCGACCCTTTTTACGTATTGCTGAACGATACAGCTACAGTTCTGAGGGAGCAGCGAGAAAGGGAATCTCTTGGAACTTTTAGGAAAAGTGCGGGTGATTATCTACACAGACAAATAGATTTCTGGAATATATGAATGAATGAATTTACTATGATAACAAATTCTGTGGCATATTCATTCACATAAAACCTCCCTGTACACACAGTTGTGTATTTGAGAACTCGCAGACACAACATTAACAGATTCGAAAGATCTCACTCTAGAAAGACCTACGTACAATTGGCCATGAGTAAAAACTGGTTTGCTCGAATCTAAACATCTTTGGTCAAAAGTTTGGCCCTGAGCTTTATTAATGGTCATTGAAAATGCTAACCTAATAGGAAATTGTTTACGCTTGAATTTAAAAGGCATATTACTATCAGATGGAATAAGAGGCCCTTTTAAGCCTATCCTAAGTATTTCTAGCGGCAATTCTCTGAATTCGTTCGTCAAAAGTTTCCCTAGTCCGCTGCTCTCTTCTTCGCAAATTATATTGAAATTGACGCAAAGTGCTCATTTTTCTATCAAAAACCTCTCACAAATACCGGGAAGATTGATCAAGCTTAAACTCGATGCGCTTCCTGTTGGTGTAAGGAGGGATAGCAATATTTATTTACATTCGTAAAGGACAAACCCGTTGCCACAACCGGGAGAGAAATACAGGCCAATTTTGCGCCACGCATAAGCGTATTATATATATAGATTTAAATACATAATTCTATGATCCACGCATTGTGTAATTTAGAGTCTATTGGATGCTCTCTTCATTGTGTGGCATTTTCAATCACCAACATAGCATACAGAATTCATAGTCGAAGGAGTTGTGCAGATTGCCGGTTGAGTGGCTCCTTTGGGATGTTGTACGGAAAAGCTCTCAGCTCCTTATTCAAAGATGATTATTACTTTAGAGGACCTACTTAGAAAGTGTGTTGATAGAAAGGATGGAATCGTACGGGCATCTCAAGTGCTGTGATGGGATGCATCGGCGGTTGGAAAAATAAACAAGCAAATTGAGTGAGCAGATGTTTGAAGCCATGATTAGTTAATGGAGAGTTCAAAATGTTAAGAGTGGTGTAAAGATGTATTGGGTACATAAAGAGAGATTCGGATGGCAATAGCAACGGTTGATTACTGGTTGAAAAGGGAAGAAAAGAAAATCAATCATGGACATTTACTTATGCGTAGTACACTCAAATTATATTTCAGTGTTCTAGTTTTAGTAAGTTAAAAGTTTTGCTTGTCAAGTAAAACTATATTATGATGTTAGTGGTTTGGTAAAAGGGATAGAAAGGGAAATTAGTCTATAACAATCAGGACAGACGATAACAATCTGCAATGCAGTTGCATTTTGTGACTCGGTTGGCAGTATTGCTTTCGCCCGCATCGCTAATGTAACGTCGTGAGATGAATTAAATTAAACTAGGGGGCCTGCCCCTTGCTCGCTAACGCTCGCCAACCCCCGGAGAATTGCTTCGCAATCCTCATTGGTTCGTTGCGCGAACCTATGCTCGCTTCGCTCGCCTCAATGAAGACATGTGTCCTAGCAGAAAGGATTGTTTATAAAATGTTACCAAAAAAATATTTTTCAAATCTAAATTTCTGTATTACAGAAAAAATATATATAGTATCTCTAAAATCAGAATTCAAATGAAAACTTTGAGCAAATTTTGACTCGAAATATGAGCGTTGCTTTGGAAATTGAATACCCAGCATGCTGTTTATGTATACATTTTCCCAGCACTCAAACGACCCACACTTTTTCATTGAGTTTGTTGCCGAAAGTTGTAGTGCAAGCGTCTTGTTGAACTATAATTGTTGGCCCTGAAAAGGACCGTATTTTAAAAGGCCCTGAAAAGATCCTCCGCTTTCTTTGATTTCTATTATAAACTAACTGCAACAGCTCATTAAAATTTCCTTTTTTTTTTCAATAAAATTTCATCCGATAACGCTATAAATTCAATCGATGAGCGAGATTTTCCCGATAAACAAACAATCGTACAGTGTTGCCAAAACGCGTTTACACATAACGTCTTTTTTGCGTGCCACGCAAGAGAATTATATATATAGATTAAATTTACAGAATTTACTTAGGTTAAACAACTCGAGGCAGATTTCGACGCTAATTTTAAATTGAAACAAAATTGTTTTTTTGAGTCTTCCGGTTCTATAGGAGCAGACCACCTGTGTCCATTCATTGTCAAGACCTCCCTGTCGAGGGGGTAGGGCATGATGGTCACCCGTCCTCCAGTTTATCGTAAACAACCGGGAACAATTGGCAAAACCGGGGATTTCAAAACACTTCTTCTTCTTCGAATGGAAGCTGACCCCTCCGTAGCGAGTTATTGAAAACCCACAGCGGATTAGCCGAAGCTAGGGAAAGCCTCTAATGAGAAACATTAGAAGTGGGCCTAGTGACGCGCCGTCCGAAAAGCCCTTATCTGCCCAGGATGAACACGATAGGGAGTGGACGTGGTCGACCCGTGAGTGTGTGCGCTGAAGATATGTGGTCCGGCTCATTGTTATCAGTCAACCTTAGGTCTGATTTGAGCCGGAAAAGTTTTCTTCATAGATTCGTGCCGAGGGGTGGTCAGAGACGCACACCTAGGCATCTCCTAGAAACCAATCGGCATTCCTGAGTAGCCCAACGGAACAGCAGGCTGTCCCAACATCCCTGTTTATCCGGTACCGTGGGCAACCGATACCATCATCTATGGAGTCTTGCAGACCCTTGCCGTCCGCCAGATAGCCTTCTTTCGTTAGCGTACAGGTATTGGCCTAGGGCAGCCGGGGAGTGGTCCCGACACCGCTAGTTTCCGTGTGGCACCTAAGGAGGTTCCTGTCGCTACTTGACCGCAGGAACAGCGGCATCGCCCTGTGCCAGTTCCTACGACCCAAACCGATAGCCTGCTGGCTAGAGCGGCTTCGCCACGTTAGAGACTGACATATTCTCCTCCTACACGGATAGACCCATGATCTGCGGAGTTATGAAGTCCCCTTGCAACTCCAGAAAGAGCCGCGGTCCGAGTGGTGGGGGCCATCACTCTTCATTCCTTGGAACTAACGCGCGTCCACGTAGGGACCCCAAGCATTGTCTACGTAAACTGATGACAAGTTACTAACTGTATATCAATTACTTGGTTCTGGATGCACACCGCCCCAAGTGCACATAGCCCTCCCCAGATCCTTTTGCCCGGATCTCGGGTCCCAAGCCCTAACATCTTGCTATCATCCCTACGGACAGTCTTCCCGGACCGACAGAGCTGGACCTAGTTTTGAACTCTTTCTGTAGAGGAAACTGTAAGAATGTTTTCAAGTAGGTCACATTTATTCACTTGATGACAACGTAAACTTAAATTAGTAAAGAATTTTACTTATTTCCGAGAATATCTATACAGACAAATTACCTGTTTTCGCAGCCAATATTAAGGTATCCGGACACGTTCGAGACTCTTTATTTTAAATGTGGTATAGAAATATTTTAATGATATTTTTATGTTCAGTGTTACTTATAACAAGAGAAGTGAAGAACAAAATTGTTTACACAAACAATTTTTTACAAATTTATTTTATTTTATTATTTGTTAGCATTAATTTAACTCGTAAAAATTTGCATAGTTTGAAATCGCAGTAGTTTTACATATTTGGTGGTACACTGCTTGATAATTGCTAAGGAACAACCGATTTATCCAAAACTGCGATTCGGAAAGCCGCTCAATCGTAGAAAATGAAAGTGCAGAGGGTGCTGTAGAGCAAGGTTTACTATCTGTATAAAAGACAGCACACACGAGCTGTTTATTAATTGAAATTTCAAACAGCAAAGTATCTACAAAAAAATCGCGATTTAAAGTTTTAAAAGCCGTTTAGATAAATTTCATCTTGTGATACAAGTATCAAGTGGAGCGTAAGGCATTTAAGTGAATTTTATCGTGGGCGAGCAGTTGGAGTGGTGGGGTGGGCCGAAAAACACTTTATTTTCGAAATCGCTATTCTAATAGTGCGGAAAGTATTCTCTCTGGGGTCAATAAACACGGTGTAAAATATTTTTTTGATTGGATAATATCTTCTGCCCCGCATCGCGCTTGGATTTTGGAAATTTGTGTAAAAATTGGCAATTTTTACTCGGCGTAGGAAATATAATTACTTTTCAATATTGCTTTTCTAATAGTGCGGAAGAAATGCCCACTAGGTAAATTAAGAAATGTGTAAAAAAAATTTTCGATCGAATAATATCTTCGATTTCCGTATTGCAATTGAAATTTTGCAATTTTTGAAGAAAATTGCACTTTTTTTATGTGTTATAGAAATAAATCAAACACGAAAAATAGATCGGTACAAACACTGTTTATTGCTCTATTGTATTATACATTTGATTATATTACCTGAAAAATTATTAAATAATAGCCTAGTCACAATATATTAATATAATATTTGTTAAGAATGCTGCAACCATAGTAATGTTATACATGCCGATACCAAAAGTTTACGTACACTTAATCAGCAGGAAGAGGCTTGATATCAGCCTTATGGTCGAATTCAGGCATAATTGATCGGGAAAAGAAAGTAGATACAATGAACTCGTCTCTACTTTGAAACCCATAAACCTTAGCTGGTGCTTCTGTCACTAGCTTGGCACACCGTTTAACTTCCTGTGTGCGACATGGGAAATGAACAAAGTCCCATTCCGGATTTTTCTAATCACGCACAATGGAACTAAATACGGCAGTGGATATGTCACGGAGGATTGCTGGAGAAGTAATATTAATTGATGACCAGTTAATCAATTCCGCATAATCAGCAGCTTCAAAATTCTGTTTTGGTGGTAGAAATACATGAACTGATTTTACATTGGAAGATGACTCTCTAGACTTAATTATACGTCGTGCAGCAAATTCTCTGATGTGCTGTCTTTCATCGTTCAACATACACAGCAAGATATTCTCATGATGAGTAAAAAACGAATTTCGACACATTACTCCATCCAACCTTGAGGTCTTGAGGTAAATACATGGATCTATAAATAGTATACCACACATGCTTAGCTCCATCTTTCAGCGAATGTTTAGACTTTATATAAAACCAGTTTGGAGTGTAAACTTTCATAACAAACTCAGCGATTTGTTTCAACTTGAATGAAGGATATGTAGAACTAACATATAGTCTTAGAACTCTGTTCGCTGTTTTCAGCCAGCCTGAATGTGATAATGGACCAGGACTGCGTCTAGACAGTTCATCAGAAGAATTACCCAATCGCACAACTTGAAATATTTCTAGTAAGTACATTAGATCCTTGCTTAAGTCACTTCTGTCAGTTGGGAACTCGCCGTTAATAATTTCGAAAGTTGTCACTGGAAAAGTTTCACATGTAAGGAGCGCCTTTCCAATATTACCAAAATATGATTTTGGACCATTTGTTGGCGCATCCGACGTTTCAAACAGATGCCTTATAGTTCGTTCATTAAAATGCAGGAAACATATTACCCACTGCAGAAGTTTACTAAGTTTCAATTCCAAACACCGAATTACATCGGATTTCCACCCGGTATTAACAGATGTACAGTCACATGCAATTGCCAGAAGGTGTGAAATATCTCTTATGATCCCTTCAAAATATTAGATACTAGTCGCGGAAATCTGTTTTGCGGTGCCAAATTATGGACTCATGAGTAATGTAACGTGAACCCGTTTCTTTAATAAGAGATACTTTCCTCTTTTGCTTTACTTGTGTATCTTTTAGTATCTACTCTCTGCTTTATCAATGTAGAATCCTTACGACCATCGAAATACAGCTCCTTCAACGGTAATGCTTTAAAACTTGAAATTTAAAATATTTTCTAACGTTAGCCTTTTCGTTTCGCAGCTTGTTTTTGTCCACCGCCAAATCTGAGTTGTTGCTAGTTATGAGTCCGACATCGTGAAGAACATTTGAAGCAATTGCAGCTTCAATTTTGTATGGCATAGCACGGTCCGAGGCTCTAATCATGTTGGCAACCACAGCAGTTGAAGGGTGGCCAAGTCACATTTGTGATGATTTAGATACAAATGGAGTTAGTCAATTGTTTGTACCTACGATCAGTAAGAGATTAAATGGTTCGATGTCGATAGTTTTTATATGTCCAGATTTAAATCTACTTCAGATATATCTGCGGAGGAATGTGAACTGGGAATCCCCCATTCCCTCCTTTCACTTCCTGTCAGATACAGGCAGCATGAAAAGACGAGAAAAAGTGCACTTTTCTACAAAAATAGCAAAATTTCAATGGCGATGCGGGAACAGAAGATATTATTAAATCGAAAAAATATTTTACACCTTTCTTATTGAACCCAGTGGGCACCTCTTCCGCACTATTAGAATAGTAATATTGAAAAATAATTATATTTCCTATGCCGAGTAACAATTTAAAATTTTTACACAAATTTCCAAAATCCAAGCGCGATGCGGGGACAGAAGATATTATCCAATCAAAAAAATATTTTACACCGTGTTTATTGAACCCAGAGAGAATCCTTTCAGCACTATTAGAATAGCGATTTCGAAAAAAAGTGTTTTTCGGCCCACCCTATGGGGTGGCTCGCTGTTGGGCAAAGTGTCCCCCAAGTTACCTCAGGTGTGCGGAAGGTGGAAACGCTTTGAGACAGCATGTTGGTGGTCGTGATAGGAGCACTACACCCAGAGATGATGCACAGATATCACTAACTACAATAAGGAACAAACATCTCACTCCGGGACAGATTGGTTCAGAGCTACCGGCACTATTGTAACCGCCAAAGCAATTTCTCGGCGATTAAATCAAGCTCGCTTGTACGGAAGCCTGTTAAGTGCGTTCCGTAACAACCACGCCATCGTCGGGAAAAGTTACGCTGGCGTAAAGAACATATTCGTTGGAATCATCAACAGTGGTCCAGAGTCATGTTCTCCGACGAATCCCGATTCACCTTGAAGAGGGATTCTGGACACCAACTACTGAGGAAAGAGAGTGTTACCCGTTACATCACACATACCACAGAATCCTCGTGAGGTTGATCGTTATGGCCGAGAGATCATGGTGTAGGTAGGCATCTCTTTTCTAATATTATAGAAGGAGGTGTTTGTATGTTTGTTTGGTTTTTTCGCGGGCGCAAAATCCTGACGATTCTAAGGCACTTACAGCAATGAGATTTGGCACACAGGCAGTCCATATTTTTTTCAATTTTTGGGTCGTGGCGAAATTTTAAAATTCAATCTGGACCATTATTAAATGAATTTAATAGTTTTATTCTCTACCTGGTTCTTCAAACGTGTTTCGTCCGGACGAAAGAAGAATAACCCCAATCTTGACTTTTCTACCCACGTGACCTTGCAGTCAGCCTTGGAATCATGCCACGTTTTTTTCATCGCCCCGGAGAACGCTCAGAAAATCATTTTTTTACGTTTCCGCTTTGATTTTGGATGGATGTTCGGAGGAATGTTTTCTCTACCAGACGATCAATCTTTTAACTAAAATCACAGTTGTTTTTTTCTGTCTCCTAGAACGTTGGTAATTTTAGTTAACGTCCTACAAGAGCAACACAACGGGCTATTGACGACGGTCCGGGATCAGTCCCTTAAGGGAAAGATCCGAGGACAACACCTCGTAATTTTGTACCTCGGTCAGATGAAGAAGCAACACCTGAGCTGGCACCCCACTCTCCAAACTTCCACGCCAACCCAACGTGAGGACTTTCGGCCACGACAGATTGAAGGTGCACCAGCCGCCTCTACACCATACGCTTACAAACATCCATGCACTGAGCCGGATTCGAACCAGGAACCTTCCTATCTAGAGGCTAACGCCTTAACCACTATACCGGTTGGTCGGCACTCCTAGACGGTTAAATATAGAGTAAAAATTTCAACGGATTTGAAATCTGTGGAAAATTTCAGCTTAGATTGATACTTAAAAATATGATTTTCTTTAAGTAATAATTTTTAAATTTAATATATCTTCAACGGATTTGAAATCTGCGGAATTTTTTACAGCAGATTAATAGCTTACATCACGGCGTTGCCCGTGTTGAAGGTTTGCTTCGCAAACTACGGATAACGCCGGGCTAGCCAAGCAGTGGCTAGTTATGCATAATGGCAGAACACAGCAACACATCTTTGACGCTGGTGCCTTTACATCGCAGCAGTATTACACTGAGATTATCCTGGATCATGTTCGTTTATTTTGGGTTGCAGTGGGTCCAGACTTTCTGTTCATGAGTGACAATACATGCCCACACAGGACAGTTGATGTCTCTGAGACACTAGAGAACGAAGATATTGAGCGAATAGAATGGCTTGCGTATTCACCGGACTTAATCCTTTCGAACATGTTTGGGATGATCTTTGTAGGCATGGTTCACAAAGGAATCACCCACCCCAAACTGTTAAGGCGCTCAAAATTGCTCTGAGAGAGGATTGGGACAATATCCCCCAAGTACTCCTCGACTGTTTACTGGAGAGCATGCATAGCAGATACTGCTAAATGTATATTAGTGTGCAAGGAGGCTTCACTTCATACTGAGAGACTATATCTGTCATGACTTCGGATAGAAAGAACATTTTCCCGAGACTTTGCAAATTGCTCTAAAGAGCGGATTTTTCTTTTTATCGTCTTGCTTTTGCATTATACTTAATGCATAGTATCTTAATTAAATACATACTAAGTTTTGTTTCTTTAATCAAGGAATATTATTAATTATTTAAAAAATTATGTCAGTTCCTTAGCAACTGTCAAGCAGTGTAGTATTTCATATAGCAGTAGTTTTCCATATCGATTCTTCGCCCGACGTTATAACCTTTTTACAGGGCTATATGCTAATAAAATATGTAGGATTTAATAGCATTGGGCTTTAAATATTTAAAATATATACTAATAATTTTCTAAAAATGATAATTATCTATGAAATTTAAAACAAAATTGTAAACACTTCAATTAATGTGCTACATGAAAATCTATTCAACCCTTTTGAAAAATAATGCTACGAAAATAAAATACATGAATTTTTCTAGGGAACGAACCGGAATCAAAAAGATATTTAAATAAACAAAAATTTTACAAGCGATCGAAAAATGAATACAAGATTTTTGATAATTTTAGTCCTATTTTTTAAATAAATTGTCATAATTTGAAAACGTTTCAACTCAGCATAATAATTTTCTAGTTCATTCTCTAGACAACATTATAAAAAACAAGTTCTCAAAATTTTATGAGTATCCATCATTAACGTTTTGTGTTATAACGCTTGAAGTGAGAACATAATAGATAAATATTAATCTAGAGTAAAAATAGTTTCAAGTATATCGTTTTCTCTCTCTTGCTTTTAATTTTTGTGTAAACAATTTCGTTCTTCACTTCTCTTTAAAAATGTTCACACTATTTCCAAAAGAGAAACCATTTAAACATTTGAGAAACCTTTCAAAAATTATATTTGCAAAAATAGTAAGTTTTAAACTTCAATTTTGACAGGTTTTTGGTCTTTGTAAGGCCACTTCTGCTATTTTCCATACCTGCTTCCGCTTTCCCCCTCCCCCACCTTCATAAAATTCTTAATATATCTCTGCAACTAATTAACTTAGATAAAAAAATATATATTTTGAAAAGTCAAATAAATACTTTGTCAAATAAGATTTTGGAATTTTTGATCTTATCCCCGAGAGGCCATCACTACACAAAATGAAGGAACCATGTTTCTATAGCGACCACTGCGACCCAGAATTGATGTCGCTAGCATATTCGAGTAACACAGACATTACGCTTAAGGCCCGGTGCATACATCCGGTTTTTCAACGTACGACGCCCCTGCGTCACCGAAGTCCAACTATGCACACATAACCGTGAAATGACGCAAATTCTCATTTCGGGTCATTTGTGATACATATTCTATCGAAGAAAACGTGCTTATTTCGCTTACTTGGTGTAAAAAGTATATTTAGAAACAAAATAGACGTTACTGGATACAACCTTTTATTAATTATTATTTATGTTCCATTTGTTTATGAAAACAAGGTACTTCAGAACGGAGACTCATGTGCGGCGCCGCACGTTAAAAATCCGGATGTGTGCACCGGGCCTTGTACTGTAGTGATGCGTGTGTTGGAGTGCCTTTGCCAGGTGGACCCTCTACTCCTTCTGAAAGTGGATGGTATCTCAGCAAAAATTACCATGAATGAGCTTTTTAGTGATATATAGTAGGGATGCGACATCGATAGCAAAACATCGATGTTTTGATACTTTGATGGTCAAAATTAAAACATCGATGTTAATAATACATCGCCCCAAAACCATCGATGTTTTTAAAGTTCAGTGTATTTAAACTTGTTTCCCCATTTCTTAAAACTGGTTTAGCAACAAGTGATGCGACATAGACTCCAATAGATCGATGTCTTTTTTCTGAAACATCAATGTTTAGAAAACATCGACATCGATGTCGCATCTCTACTCTTCCGACCCTTCATCCTTGGTCACCTTGGTCTAAAAGTATGTTCAATTTGCTGATTATGAAAATTATACTACTTGGTTATTTTTAAAATTTTTATAACGGTACTTTTTTCATTTAAAAATAAAACATGGACAACGTAAAAACATCAACAAGTGTAAACATCTATGTTAAAAAAGCATCGATCCCAATACATCGATGTTAAATACATGGATGTTTTTTAAAAAACATCGATGTTTTGAAGACATCGATGTCGCATCCCTAATATATAGAGCGAAAGTTTGTACGACGAATAAGATTAGAGCCGTCCCTCAGGAAGAAGTCAGGAATCGTAAGGTGTCGGTTATGAAATTCAGGTAATTTGTCTAATTTCGTATAAAATTTTATATAATGTAACTAAACTTAGTAATAATATAAATGTATTTTTGCTAATATTTCATTTTATCATGAGGTATCCTTACACATCATAAAAACATGCATTTTATAAAAATATAATAGATATTTCTTGTCATGCCATCTTTTCTTTGCGACGTTATAATTTTTTCCACGACTGTATAATACATCCCATCACAAGATAGATATTTAACGTTACACGGGTCCATGAAGCCTGAACGCATCTATAGGCACCTCAGGGCAAAGAATAACTCATGCAATCTTGATTACCTTCTCTGAAGACCCCGTTCGAGAGCAAAGAAAAGCTTGTCCAACGATGAAACAAGTGTGTTGATAAGCAAGGCCTCGAGGTTGAAAAATGGTATTCTGTAAGTTGTCTACTTTTACGTAATTGAAGTTTATAGCTGCATTGTGGTTAGTTTTCGGTTCTCTCTTAAATATACAAATAATTTTCTATCAGTTAATAACTCTGAAATAATATTTTTTAAATTAAGATCCGTTTCAATATATTCGGGGCGTATTGTTGTTTCGCAAACCTATCTATGAACATGAATAATACTTTTCGAAGTATATAAATATCTTATATAAGATTTTTTAGAAATTAAACCACACTGCAAAAAAATACAACGTATGGTTGATCCCTGGAGGATTTTCCTATCCAAACTTTCAGTGGGAGATGAGCTTTCACGGTATATTATTACTTAAAGACGTTGTGCGAAGACATTTAAATATTTTTGTCTACAAAAGTGTAGCACCTTAAGCAATGAAACCACAATGCATCTTAAAAGTATATTCAAAACTTACAATAGACGTACTTTTTGTCTGAAAGCAAATCGAAACTATTTCAAAATACTCTCTATTTCTAGACTTCGTTTGAAAACGTTAAGTTATATTTCTAGGAAAGATCAGTAATTTTACACAATGTCCCCTTTCTTTGTGAGTTTCAAATCTTTTGAATACTTTACTGCAATGAAGATTAAAATGTCTGTCAGTTTCTTTTGGAATTAAAAAGCCTCAATGCTACACAATACAATTTTAAAAGTTTCACCGCCATATCAAAGATAACTATATTTATATATAGTAGTTATTTCACATAAGAGATGCTTTAAATTTTTTTGTATTTTAATCTATATTTATATATTTACCGTTCGTGGAACAAAAATTGCATTTTGGCGAAAATCAACCGCTATGGATTAATTCGCAGATTTTCCCATAAAGGTTAAATATGCTAGCTCCGAGTAGTTCCTATACAAATATTGGAATTAGCTCAGATGGTTGGTAGTTGAATTAATATCGCACTGGAGGTACATATCGGGCTATAATTTGAACTAAGAATTGGATTGAAGCTATTTGCGGGTACTATGACGGAGGTGCGGACATTTCGACAAGAATTTTATAGGAAACTAGTACAATTACTCGAGTTGAATTGGTCAAATAACTTCCGCTTTCATTAATAAATTGTAATTATTATTTATCACATGAAACAACTACCCCACTTTTTAAACCGATACAATTGTTTAATACACAATTTCTTAAATGTAAAAAAGTATCATGTTTAACATCTTACATTTTTGTGGAATTTAAAATTTTAGCAAGTAAGAGAAGTCTGAGTGTGTCAATTTTACTCAGAATGTACAGAATAGTTCAGATTTACCATATAAATGCCTCGCATGTTTTTTAAAAACAAAAAATTTTCCCAAAATTATCATACAATGGTTAAAAGTGTTTTTAAAACTAATTAAACCAGTACTTACATGGAATACAGTTATTGAACGAGAAACATCCAATCGAAAATCGAGAAATACATCTTAAACTAGATTTTTTAAAAAAATCTTCTAACAAAATGTTTTGAAAGTATCTGGGGTTTTTTACACTATAAAGTAAGTTCTTGGATTATAACGGACACAGATTTAAAAAAAAAGCAAACGATTAAAGAAATACCTTGGTTTCCATATTACTACAAGTAATATTTAATAATCCTTGTCCTGAATTTTTTATGTACAATGTTTTATTTTCTTTATTGTCTGTCTGAAACGTTCAGAATATTTTACATTTCATAAAGAAAAAATAAGGCTTCAACAAAGTATTAGAATTTAAATTGCGTAAAACTAATTTTCGGTAAAATAATTGATTTTTCATCAGTACTGGTGAAACTATCCAAGTAATTGCTTGCAATATACCTTCCAGCTACTCCAAAAGTAATTTACTCACTAAACTAAGAACGGGTGTATAAAACATTGCAATAAAATATGTTGAAGTATGTGAGCTAAAATTTATGTGATACTTGTGCAAACACATAGACACAAAATAAGACATAGAACGGGAAGACGAACAGAAAGACTTCCACGGCGAAGTTGAGTCACTGAATGGATGTATGTACTAACATTATGCAAAGTTCCTAACTCTGTCCGAAGGTCATGTCAGATTCGGACATCCTTAGTTGTAACGCTCGACGTTTCATTCATGACTACAATACTGTTCCGCTTCTGAAATCGTATTTAAGTGAAAAGACAGCATCCGATTTGAAATAGATGAAAACTCTACAATACTAATGAAAATTCTTAAAGGGGTCCGAGACTCCAAATTCTAAACACTTCAATTTTAAAGTTTTTGTTCTCAAATTTTTTCTGTAGCTATGCATTGTATTTTGCAATAATAATAACTATTCAAAGTTATCAATCAATTATGAAAAATGTGAAAATTTTGACACTGGGCAAAATGGGATACATCTTAAAATATTTTTTACAAATCACTTCATTTTTGCATTAATTAACTTTTAAAAATTCATACTATAAATTTTCTTTGTGATTTTTAGTTAAAACAATTAGAAATTTTTTTTAAAATATTTTGTTCAAAAACTACATAAAACACATAGTATCCAAGGTTCGAAAAATTCTAGAAAAAAAATAATACATATGTACACAATTGCTGAAGGCAAATTAAAGAAATATATTTGAAAACTAAATGTAGAAAATTCCATGTATTTATGACAAGAAGTTTTTAAGTTATATCGATTTTTTCATTACTGAAATCCCCCATTTAACACAAAAGCAGAAAAAGAGCTTTAAAATTATGAAGGCTCGTTTGATTTGCAGCTGTCATGTTTATAAAAAGCTGAATATTTCCAGTTCTGATGGTAGAAACAAAATTTATGGGTCATTTTATTCAGAAATATCTATATTATTTTTTGAGATAATAAAAAAAAATTGGACATTTTTTTCATATTTTGAGTTTCTGACCCCTTTAAAGCTTAAAAAGTTGACTAACCAAGAAGAAAAAACAAGTCTAATTTGGTGGTCATCCATCATCATAAGGAATCAAGTTATTTATTTTAGAAATGGATATAAACCAGTTTTATCACCATGTTTCTATCTGTGTTGGTAAATTTTGAAGCTTTTAGACCAGATTGTATCTTTTGCTCTCTAGAATACTGGGGTCACTTCTCTAAATCTCCATACTGTGTTTAGAGGCAAATAAATTTTAAAATATACTATATACTTAGCTAATTCCATTTTTAAACATTACCTTTCTAACTAAAAATGCAGCATACAAAAAAGTACTACAGGTTCCACTTTTAACATCAGAATTTTTCGGACCTCAGCTTTAGCTGAAAAAATTAAACGAACTTACTTTCGCTCAGACATCCTAGAATTAGAGCTATTCTGAGCTTTTCATAACGTTTGCAAAAAATACATCAAGCCATTTTCATTCTCAATAACACGAAGTCTTTCCCACATTTTTACTTTTAGTGCGGCTTTAATAGCGACGTTTTGGCTGTGATCTCCGTCGTAAAAATAAAAGAATACGTGAAAGTATTTCTCCACGCTTTCCGGAGATTTGGCAACAACGGTCCGAAATGGGTGTGTCGTTCGGCTGACGCACGCAATATTTAGGCGAAAACAAGTCCAATGATCGATAAAACTTACTTTTACTACAAGTGTAAGGCATACGTGTTGCTGGAATAGGTATATGACAACGAAAAAGTCCATTATACTTATTGTATGCACGTCGCACTTGGAACAATGCCCTTGATATTCACGTGTTATGCAAATGTTCGAATGAATGGAATTTCCATTAGTTCTAGAACGTTTCCTTAAATTAAACTTTTTCAAAAACATTCAGTGTCTTTTCTTCTATCAGCGTGACTCAAACAGTATTGAAGCATTGAAATAGAAATGGAAGGCAATACTATAAAAAGGAAGTTAATTTGCGTATAACAATCATCCAATGTGGTAAAGCTAGTTGAATTTACATCGAACTGGTACACAACAACAGGGTATTGCGACGGTCCGGGATCGATCGCGAAGGAAAAGATCTGAGGACAACTCAAAATTTTCAACTACGGTCATAGGATAAAGTCAATACTTGAGCTGACAACACTCTGTCCAAGCTACCATACTACTCCAATGTGAGGCTATCTGAGACCATAATAGCGTGCACTAGGGATGTTACTAACAGTGATTTGACAGTAACAGTTCTAACTGTGACTGCTACTGACGAATATCTGTGATTCAAAACTGTGATTGTGATTCAAACTGTGAATGAATCTGATTGGTTGACTGCAAAATATCTCTAGTCACTCGTAGCAACGGAATGCTTTTATTTATGTGTTGAATATTTTCAATAATACGATTTCGTCGAAGGAATACATAGCTAAGTCGGTAACGTCGTGGCCTTACAGTGCTCTAGTTTACAGTTCAAACCCCATTATTTTTTTCATCCAGATCAACTGGAATATATTTAATAAAACGCACAACTGCCACTCAATAAACCTTCAAATATAAAATGAATTTTTCATTTTTATTCTGCCACTATGAGCTGTTTTTTATTTTTAGCCTGTAACTCATTTTTTAAAGGTACTTTTTCTCCTCAATAAATTAATATTAATGACTAAGATGGTTTCAACTATATCGAAATTTGCATAGAAATTAAACTTTATAATTAATTAAACATTAAAATCAAGAGATATACATTAGAATGCGTGATCATTTTACTTCTAATTGAATTCAAATTATAGATTTTTAATCTTTAAATAAATATATATAATTGACAAACCTATTTTTTATCTTTAAATCCGTTTCACTAAATAACCCTTATCCAAAATATTTGTTTGTTGAAGAAAAATGTTTTCATCGTAGTATGTGTAGCAAGACAATTTCCGTACATTTGATAATCTGACAATTTCAAAACATTAAGTAATTTTTCTAAATCTCTTGTAACATTCGAATTAATTTGTATTGTTGTATTCGTGGTGGTGCAAAGACACAACAATTTTATTTGAGACGAAGAAAACACAAAACGAACAACAGCAGAAAAGTCAAACCTTACTGTGAAAAATCTGTAGCTTTTGACTTGATTCAACAATTTCTGTCCAATACTTTAGTTTATAAATCATACAATTTTTACAAAATATTAACTAAAATGTGGAGTAGTTCAGTTTCCACACAACACTGGAGTAACCACGTATTATTGTCAACGGTCCGGGATCCACCCCGAAGACAAAAGATGAAGATATTCTCTTTAGTAGCACTTTAAAATTGATAAGCTGAGTGAAAGTATATAATTTATCTCTAAGGCAAACAGGGAATATTCTAACGAGTAACATTCTTATTTGTTTTGAAAACAGTCTGACAAGGAATTCCAGAGAATCAGTGTTTACAAACAACAAATTATACGCTTTAAAAATTAAACATTCAGTCATCATAATCTTTTGTACTTGCATTACGATATTTCAGAATGCATTCTTTACAGCTGTAAACATTGTTGTGTTGATCCTCCCTCTGAAACGGTTTCATCTTAAGAGACAAACTGTAAAGAAGGCAGAAACTCGTAAAACGTATTCTAATCACTAGCGAAATTAAATAAATATCTCCCCCCCCTCCCCCTCCTGTGATTTCGACTTATTCAAGTTATACTTTCAGAAGCACATAATTCATTTTTTAGAATTAAAAACAATTTACAAAAGGTTAAACAGAACAATTTTAATTATAAACAAACCAAAAAATATATAAACAAGTTCTAGTCATGTTACTCTATATAAAAAAACAACAAAATAAATAATCAGTGATAGTTTAAGAACGAACAAAAAATTATTTAAAACAGAGAATTTAAAATGTTTTTATATGAACTATCCTTAAAACTGTCGAGAGATTCTCTTTTTCTTTATAAAAAGGGGCGGGGATCTGGTGAGTCATAAAGCAACATATTACCTTTTTAAACATCCGGTTAAAAATCCTCCAGAGAAATCCCAATCCGTCACAGACCAACTGGCACCGCTACCAAATAACCAAAACTCAGACACAGCTTTCACTGCTACCGAATCACCGATCCAGGTCGCAATCACCGATCGCAGTAACAGTATCAATATCAGCCAAGATATCAGCTAAGGTATCAGCCAAGATATCAGCTTATCAATATCAGTTTAGTAACTGTTACCGAATCACTGATACCAAATCACTGATACTGAATCACTGATACCGAATCACTGATACCGAATCACTGATACCGAATCACTGTTACCCAATCACTAATATTTTGATATTTGAGTAACAGGTATGAACTGTGATTCACAAGTATCTGTGATTGAGTAGCAGTTCTGTGATTTGCTTAACATCCCTAGCGTGCACCATCCCCCCACGAACACGGTGGTAGTTGGTTGCTGATCCGTGACCCTTCCAACTGGATAACATGACCCAATCATCCAATGAGAAATTATTTAATACCTTCAAGTGGTTTCGACTATATACATCGTCCATTAACATCTGGGGCCGCTGTAGCACAGCTGGCAGAGTAACGGAGCGTTGCGAGTTGAAATCCGACCAAAGACCGTCGTGTACATGGAGGTTGGTGCATGTTAAATCTTTCGAGGCCTCAAATATCCTCATGTTGGCGTGGTAAGGAAGTTTGGGTAGTGGGGTTCCAGCTCATTTGTGACTTCATCCTCTGACCGTGGCTCAAAATTACGTGGTGTTGTCCTCTACTCTCTCCTTTCGGGTTTGATCCCTGACCGTCTCTAATAGCCCGTTGTGTTTCTCCAGTGCAACTTACCACAAAAATATCTACCTACGCATCATTAAGATCTGACCAATTTTTTCAATGATTAGTTACCTAGTCATCAAGAAAGTGCCAATTGTTTGAGGATGTCATGATCAAGATCTGGTCAGTTTTGTCTTCTGTCACAAGATATTTCGTCCATCAAGATCTGGTCAGTTTTGTCTTCTGGTCACAAGATATCTCGTCCATCAAGATCTGGTCAATTTTGCAAATGGCGAGTCACACCTTCGAGACCACCACCAGGAGGATTAATGTTATCTAATTATTAAGTAGCTTTTGTTTAAAGTGTTGGCCAGAAAGGCTTTAGAAATGTATACTATGAAAATATTTGAATGTGGATAATATTTCCACTTACTTAAGATCATCTTCTTTAATTAAACACTTCACCAGAACTTTCACATCGTCTTTTATACCAAAGCACACCGCATAATTATTGGAATAGGATAAAAAGTATTAGTAATCAAAAAACGAAATTAAATTTGCTTTTAAAATCATGCAATGAGAGAAAATATTTTGTATTTGGCACAAAATTCTAACTCTATCTTTAATTAATTTTAGCGGGTAGTCAGAGATGCTTTGGAAATTTTCGTTATTAAAAGTCTCGAATAGGCGATGTTTTCATTTGTTTAGAATGTTTCCTTGCAGTTAACTTTTTCACAGAACTTCTAGTCTTTTATACATAAATACAACCATTGAAATATAGCAAAAAAAATTCCAGGTATTAGTTATTAGTAATAAGGCAAATTCTCGTCTAACATCCAATGACATAAATTATTTAACTTTTACCAAATAATTCTTAAATAGCTTGAATTAGTCATTTCGCTGTTGTTCTCCTTCGGATGAGGTGTAACCAGCATCGTCATTATAAACGTAAACAAAAGTACGCAGAAGATAAACAATCAGATAATAAACCAATGACAGTTGTAAACAGATCGAACTGATACTAGATATGGGCCTCCAAATATTTTTTAACAGGCCCGTCGGGCAGATATGGCCTTCTGAATCTGTTTAAAAGGCCTGCAGACTAGGTAATATGTCCAAATATTTTTATCAGGCTCGTAGAAAAGATATGGCCTTCCACAAATGTCTATAACAGGCACGTAGTTCAACTACGAACAGGTTTATGTGACAGCTCTCCAAATACTTTAGTAGGTCTGTCTACCAGATATGGCCTTCCAAATAAGTTTAAGTGGCCTACAGACCAGGTAGAGAGCTCCAAGTGTTTTTATTAATCCCGCAGACAAGATATGGCCCTACAAATATTTTTAACAGGACCGCAGTTCATATACGATCCTTTGTACAGGTTCGTTCGGCCGAATACAGACCTCGAAATATTTTTATAAGGTCCGTCAACCAGCTATGGTGTTCCGAATAGCGATCTGCAGATCAGGTACGACGCTCCAAATTATTTTATCAGGGTCGTTAAGGTATCCAAACACGTCCCAGACCTTTTTTTTTAAATCTATTTATATTTAAAATATATATTAATAATTTTGTAAAAATGATAAGTATGGTATGAAATTGTAAAACTTCAAATGTGCTACATGAAAATCTATACAACCCATTTGAAAATGATACTACCAAAATAAACTACTTGTTTTTTCTAGGGAATGAACTAGAATAAAAAGGATATTATTTGAATTGAAATGGGTTTTTTAAATAGTTAAATTAAAATATAATTAATTTAGGCTTTATGATTATTTCTCTTTCCATTTTTCAGTTATTCTAAAAACAAAAATCGTACTACGATACCATTTTATTCTAATCCTTCTGAATTTATTTTTCCATTCGGAAAAAATTGTAATATATTGGAGGAGACAAACAGAACCGACTTAATATAGCGAAGGATATGCAGTGGATAACAAAAATATTTGTCCACTTTGCGTTTCTTACTGCCTTTCTATTTCAATATCGCATCAAAATAATTGAATAATCGAACAAAATAAAGCCTATTTTTATTTACTCAAATAGCAACGTTGAAAGTTGCGCAAGCGGATTTCCACTTTTGTTTTCGTGTTTAAAGTGATGTGGTAACCACTAAGTCTTTTGAAATTTATTCTATGAAACGTTAGAAAGGACGAGACGTCCATTAGTTTAGAATGTGTTTCTTTTGACTAAACTTTTTCACGGAACTTTGAATGTATTTATTATAAAAATACTATTAAATATGGCAATAGAAATAAATGGTATTACGAAATAGGAATAAAGTAAATGTGCGTCTCTTTAGCAATCATCAATTTGTTAAAAATTATTTGAGAAAATCAATAAAGACAGAATTTACACTGTCTTTTAAACACAACCGCAACTAACAATATTGGAAATAGGATTTTAAAAAATGGAAAATATTCATCACCATGAAAAGAAAATTAATTTGGGTTTAAAATCATCGAAGAGATGAATAATTAAGTATGTTGCATATTGATATTTCAGCTGCTTTTTGATTTTTTGTTACGAGATGCTCTGGAAATTTACAGCTATGAAAAGTTTCGAATATATTTCTATTAAATCATATTGCCTTTTACACAGAACAAAACTATTGAAATATGGTAAAGTAAATATCATTAGTAATTAGAAGGAAAGAAAATTTTCATCTAAAATAATCCAATGAGATTAAAATTATTTGGGAAAATCAAAGACAGAATTTACATTCTTTTAAACACAAACGCAACTCAAAGTTTTGAAAGTACGATAAAATATATTGAAAATATTCGTAATCATAAAAAAAATTTAATTTTGATTTAGTATTTTGAAATGGATATTTCAACTGGTTTTTGATATATTGTTATGTAGCAATCAGAGATGCTTTTGTAATTTACGCAGTGAAAAGTTTCGAATATAATTTTTCTCTTTGTTCAGAATGTATTTTATACGAAACAGAAACATTGAAATATGACAATATAAAAGGAAGTCATCTCTATTTGGAAAGGATGAATATAATCCAATGAGATAAAATATATTACCCAATAATTCTTTATCTGGTTTTAAAGCACTGGTTACCAAGGATGCTTTTTACTGTTAAGAAAATGTTGTAGAATGGATGATATTTCCTTAGTGTTGTACATTGTTTCCTTTAATTGAATCGGTTGTTTGAGAAACCCCATAAGTCAGATGAGAACAACTTTTGGGAAATCGAGAAAAAACTGTTACCGCGTTAACCGGCAACCTCTATATCATTATTTCTAATAAAATGTATTGTTTGGAGCTAAATACAATCTTTGTGCTCAATGGAGGTTTCAAAAGATAAATAATTAAATTATTATGGATTTTTAAAGTCATTTGACTTATGTGGTTTCTCAAATACTTATACTTTTGGCAAAAAGTAATTGCATTATAAACTGTATAAAATAAAAATTACACTTAGTACCCTCAAAAATGCATTCTAAAACAAGTAGAAGCATTAAATAAATATGAAACACAAATAAGATTATTTAGTTCTATGAATAAGAGTGGTATAAATATTAAAAAATAAAATCGTTCATCATTAGCGTAGTTCTCTGGCTACTCAGAATCAGATGTAGGACGCTGGTGAACTATCTCTTTCTAGAATGCTTCAATGTTTTCTTCATCTGGGATGTATTTCATCAGTTTATGTATGTCTTCAAATTTTTTTTTCTTATTGATGGGGATTTTTCCACTTGGATATATTGGTTCATTTGGGAGTGATAGAGGCAGCTTTTTATTGTTGTTTAACCAAAAAGTGTGACTGCAAAACTCATCATTAAAAGGTTCGGCGATTATAACATCCTTATGTTTAAAAGAGTGTGAAAACTGCATGAACTGCGTGATTTGAAAAGCGGCTTTCTCATCCTTTGGAACTTTACGCCTATAAGTCACTTTTTTTTCTCGAAATCGAGTTTTCGGTTCAAATCTATTTTTCAGAGGTAGAAGCATCTTTTAGAAGCGAAACATCACGAGTCAGTTCATACTACACGGAGTTGACCCGTATGAAAGTTTTCGTGTATTCGCGAAACCCCATAAGTCACTGACCTATGGGCTTTCTCGAATAAACGAAACATTTCATACGGGTCAACTCCGTGTAGTATGAACTGACTCGTGATGTTTCGCTTCTAAAAGATGCGTCTACCTCTGAAGAATAGATTTTTACTGAAAAATCTATTTCGACGTAAAAGGACTTATGGGGTTTCTCAAACAACCGATTCAATTAAACTTTTCTACGGAACTCTCAGTGTGTTCATTCATAAACACAACCACAATTACTACAATTGGATAAATAAAATGTGAAGTATTCGTGTACATAGAATGTAAATTTTGTATTTATAATTACCTTAATGACAATCATTACTTAGTATTTGGAAAAACAATACTTCAAATGGTTTTCTCTTTTATTGTTATTTTTAGTAATCAGAAAATGTTTTGAAATTCTGACTATTCTTTTTTTTTTTTGAACCTTCACAGTGTCTTGAATACAGAGCACATAGTTGAAATAATGTAAAAGGAAAGTCTCTTTCGTAATAAGAAGTCAAAATTTAACTACAGCTAAAAATATACGATGAAAATTATTCTCTTCTATCCTTTGCCGTACAAATTTTTTAAGCTGTCGGTTATTTTAATAAATCTTGGTAACTAGAAATTATTTCGAAATTGATATTATAAGAATTTTCAGTTGAGTAATATCAGTGTTAAAATGTTTCCTCGATTTCAATTTATTCCAGAACCTTCTTAGCACCATTTATACAAATACAAAAAAGTATAAAGTAAAAGCTTTCTAGAAGGATAAAAAAGGATTATTTTAAGTGGTAATTAATCAATTGGTCTATTGATCAATTAAAATAAATAAAATGTGTATTTGTAATGAGATTTCCCGTAGTTGTATTTCATTTCTCATAATAAATTACGTATTCCATTTAGAATACTCATAGTGCATTTTCAAGGAATCACGATTTTTGAAGGAAATATATAAGTAGATTAAGGGTTTTATTCTTTTATTCCCATAAGGGATAAAAAAGATACCGTTTATTTTAAAAATATCCAATGGAATTACTCTATAAATCCCTCCATTTGATGCATTTAGATGTTTCGCTCCATATGTTTACTTTCTAAACTGATGGTTGTTTCAATGGTCTGTGGAAAACAGGAAACAAGCTAGTGGTGTTCTAACTGTGAAGAAAGAGATCCACCATGCGTCCACGAAATGGATGCCATTAAGGTCACTGAAACATGTCAAAAACGTTCTTGGTACTTAACACTTAATGTCCGAAGTTGATAATTCAATTAAACAGTCGTAAGCTACTTTCATATTGGAGTCATTGCAAAATCTCATTAGCTCTTTATAGTGATAGACTATTTTGGAAAAATTTCTTTCATTTCTTTTTAGTGTAGTAACAAATTGGGTATATAATGTGTTGAATTTATAAAATCAATTAGCCAAAATACATGTTTAAAGCAGGAAATCAGGATACTGAGTCCAAAGGTGCTAAATTTTTTTACTTCTTTTTTACTAATTTTTTTAGAAATATATATATATATATATATATATATTGGATCATCCGGAAAGTTCTGCACGTTTTTTAAGATAAATTTCAACAAAGCAGTACATAAAAAAAAATTTATTGAATCCCATAAGCACAATTTTGTTCTATGACTTTTTGCCATCTTTCCTGCAGCTGGAAAATTCTTTTTTTTTTAAATCATTAGGCTTATTTGTAAAAAAGTTGTCGAGGTGCTCTTTGACAGTCTCCAAAGCATTGCCCACTTCACATTTCTTAGCGATGACCCGCTCCATACCTGATAAGAAGAGCGTACACAAAGTAGGACTCAAGACAGAACCCAGAGGTGTTGTTCTTGGATCTTCCCCTAGGGGATTCAACCCGGACTGTCGTCAATAACCCGTTGTGTTGCTCCAGTACGACGTTGATTAAAATACCTACTTTATAAAATTCAATCTACTAAGAAGCTTGAAATAAATCTGTGCATTGGGTAACATTTGTCTTGCGAATTTGATTTAAGGCTTCAGTTAATGCAATTTGATTTGTTCTAAGGTTGGTTAGTGTTTAACTACCTCTGTACAGGAGGAACCCAAAAGACTATTGGTGATTATCCGAGATCGATTCCGTAGGAAAAACTCCGAGGACAACACCACGTCATTTTGAACCCCGGTCGGATGACGTTGTCACACCTGAGCTGACACCACACTATCCAAACTGCCACACGAAGCCAATGTGAGAACACTTATAGCTGCTAATCCGTTGCTCTTCCAACGGCCTCCTTTAGAAAGATTCTATACATTAAACCTTTCTTAGAATAGAATCATTTGGAGAGATTCTATATTGCTTTCTAGAAACAGTTCTGCATTTTGTTGCGGACATTATAATTGCTTGCCAATTTTTAGATGATGCCTTGAGTTTTGTTTAATCGAAAACCATCCACAACTGCAGGGGAAACATACAGGATTTTTAGAGGGACTTGGGGATTCAGGATCAGCCAGAGCCCGCTCCTGCAGCAAGTTCCCGGTGGAAACATTTACAGGAAAAAATAATTTTGGTTAGTGATACATCGTGGAAATTGAAGCACAGCAAACAAACGATGACATCATTGCAGCAGTGTTACAAAATACTTCTGATGATTCCGAAGAGGAAGACATTGAAGTTGAAGTAAATATACAATTAGCGACATCAAAATCTGCCGTGGACAGTCTTCAAAATTTGCGTGCGTTCTTCGAATCGCATAACAATGGCTGCCGTCTTCGTGTGAAAATACTTTTGTTTTAGAACATGCATGTAAGTCTATTTTTTATTATCTCTAATATTATAAAAGGAAATGTTTGTTTGTTTCTTGTGATCAAAGTCCTGACGAATATATGGCACTTACATTAATGGGATTTGGCACACAGGTAGTCCGAAATTCTTGCAAATGTATGGTCGAGGCGAACTTTAAAATTCCTTCTAGAACATTTTAAAATAAATGTAATAGTAAATTTAATGAAATTTAATCATTATTAATAGCAACAGCATAGAAGCCACGCCTGCTATAGGAGGTGTTGATAAAAGAGATCAGATTCTAAATTTAGTTTTTTCTTTTCCGTTTCGATTTTGCGAGGAGGAATGATTTTCCAGCCAGACCATAAAAACAAATAATCTTTCAACTGGAGTCACTTAGTTCTTTTTTCTATCTCCTAAACCGTTAAAGATAGAGTAAAAATTTCAACGGATTTGAAATCTGCGGAAAACTTTTTTCCCTTTAGACCAATACCTAAAAATATGATTTTCTTTAAATAAATAATTTTAAAATTGAATATATCTTATATTTTTGCAAGATAGATTGTGACGTCACAGTGAACTTCCTCTTTCCAAAAATAAACAGATAATAAGTAAAAAACATTTTGACTGGGATTGTTAAGTTCGTTTTCGTAAAATAGGAATCTTTAAAGATGCATTGAAAATTTCAACGGATTTGAAATCTGCGGAAAATTTTACACCAGATTAATACCTTACATCTCGGAGTTGAACGTGCATGGGCAACGCCGGGCTAGCCACGGCAGGGGCTAGTAACGGATATAACGAATAATTTTCAGTGTTTCGTGCGACTTCGCTATATGCGGGCTCGACTGTACATTCTTCAACGTTCTAAGTTGTAACTGTTTATTTCGCTATTTTTTTTCTCTCTCTCTCTCTTCATTTTCTATATTATACTCCCGTTGACATTCTCTGGTGTACCTTTGTCTGTTTTATCTTATTTCCCTTTCTATTTCTCTCTTAATTTTCTTTTTCTGGATGGGAAACATCTATTAACATCCTCTTTTCTAGCTGTTTGTTTACCTCGGTCCTCATTTCTCTTTCTCTCTCTTCACTTTCTTTTATTCTTCAATTACCATTTTCTGATGTACCTTTTTTTGTCTTCATTAAATCCTTATTTGTCTTTCTATTCACTTTCTATCTTATACTTTCATTAAAATTCTTTGTGGTAACTTAACTCGATCTTTATTTTCATTTCAATATCTGCATCGATTTTTCTCTTTGTTTCATCTATCCCTCTTCATTTTATCTTCAATATTTCCATTAATAACCATCTCGTAGATATTTCTCTCTTTCTCTTTTTACCTTTCAAAACATTTCCCGTCTATGTCTCTTTACAGAAACCTTCCCTGTAAACTTGATGACGCGATACCTTATTATAAAAAAATACACAAAACTCCACAATTTCACTCACAAAACTTTAATTATAACATCACATAAAACTAACGGTTCTCACATATAGCCGCACACATAAAGTACGACACAAGGTATAACGCAGAACTGTATGGAGGTGCAGACCCCACAGCAACAATCTCACAGTTGAGAGATGACAAAAAAGTCACCAAAGATTGCATCAGAAAGGGTGATGACACGTGTGACCTCCAAATGTTGTCTACCGCATTACAATTCACGCAAACAATCACAAAAACGAACATAAAATTCAGAAAAAAATAATAGTCATTTCTCTCGATATACCTTTTCCTCGGACACCGAAATGGAGATTATGCTAATGTAAGACTCCCAAACAATTTATAAAAGCTCTGCAAAGTGAATGACGCACATGGATTCCTCTCCTTACAAATTAATGGGATTCGAAGAATTCCCTTCATAAGAATAGATCGAATCTGTAATTAGAGAAAAAAAATATTCATTCAGCTTCACGGGATCCCCACAAAAGCTCCCAAAAGAAAAAAGCTCATTCGTCTCAATTCCCTCTTTTCAGCTTCCTTTTTCTCTTCATTATCCAAACCATCGGCAGAAGGGTCCTCTCCTAACTGCTTGAAAGAAGAGGACGAAAGAAAAAGCTTCGTTGAGTGAATTCTTCATTGCTACCCGAATGGGCCCTTTGAGGAGAATATTTGCGTGGATTTAGATCTGGATTCTGAATTGAATGCACACCAACTAAATTCAACAATACTTGGTGAACTCAATTAAACTCGAGATAAATTCTTACAATTGAATCTGGATGTAAAATCCTGCCTCTGGCCATGTCATTCAAACCTTTTTGTGTATAAAATCTTAATTTACTTGAATAACGTGATTGGTAATTTCGATATAAACATGAATATAAACTGGGCAAAAGAAAATACTTCGGGTTGTGAATTATTTTGATGTATTGCCGTTTTGCGATATTTAGAGGTGATTTTTAATTTAAGGGGCATACTGAAATTGCATTCGAATATTAGTCACGCTACAAGTTATGAACTATGTGTCAAATAGCGTCCTCTGTATTTTCCTTTACAGGTAGGGTAAGTATGTATTTTAATTAACGTCGTACTGGAGCAACAAATGTCCTAACGTTGGCGTGGCATGGAAGTTACAGGTATTGGCCTCATCATCTGATCGTAGAACAAAATTAATATTGACGATTTTTTTGTAACGAGATTGTGATCTGGTCAGTTTTCTTCTAATGCCTAGATATCTCCTCCATCAAGTTCTGGTCAATTTTCACTAGTGCAGAGACAAACACCAGGAGTGTTAAAGTCACGGAATCTACCTTAGAACTGATCTAGCAACTTCATACTTGGGCAGCAGTGATAAAAGCAGAAGCCTTGAAAAACAATGCTCGCGATTACAACACTGCCAACAGACGCACAAATATAGACTTAAAAAATCATTACTTAACATGAAAACTGTGGTAAATAATAACTTTTTTGACAACAAGCCTGGTCTATAGCTGATAAATTTAAAATACAATACAAAAATTTCCATCGATACAAATGAGTCTTAAAGACATTTTACGCTATGTTACAAACTCACGCCGATTTTCTACGCTCATTCTGAGCGAATTTATCACCTTTCTGCAATTGTTACAGTTCTGTAGTGCAAGACATCGATAACGTCCTCTTCCGTTTTTGCCCTTACAGAGAACACTTCTTTTTCAACTTGCTGTTCCTCTTGGAGACCTTCGGCCACTTCGGCACAATCTGCTCCTCAATGATCATTACTCCGCCACCTTTAAGAACTTTTTCTGAAATACTTTTTAATCCTCCTGTTTGTTGTCTCGACAACGTATCTCGTGGTTAGCAAACCTGAGTAGAGTAAAACTGAAACAGATCTTGATGGATGAGATATTTCGTCCAGCAAGTATAACGTTCTCTTCCGTTGCTCATTACTTTACAGAGAACACTTCTTTTTCAACTTGCTGTTCCTCTTGGAGACCTTCGGCCACTTCAGCACAATCTGTTCCTCAATGACTTCCCATACTTCATTAAGGATACGACAGGAATTGTACAGACGGCTGGGAAGTTCTGCCTATTCTCCGGACTTAGCGTCCTCGGATTATCATCTTTTCCGATCGCTACAAAATTCTTTGAACGGTATAAAGTTGGCTGACGATGGGGCTGTAAAAATCATATGAATCAGTTTTTCGCTAGCAAACCTCATGCACTTTATGAACGTGGCATTATGAAGTTGGTTGAGAGATGGCAAGAAGTCATAGAAAATAATAGACAATACATAATTGATAAAGTAGAGCTCGGATTTTGCATATTTTGCAAATCTTCTTCACGCTACAAGTTATGCTATAAGAGCCCCTAAAGTTGATCGAAATCCGTGTTGAGAATTTTTTTTAGCAATTTGCAACCAAAAAAACATTTATTTTGTATGTTTTTGCATATTTGGGACATTTTGCATATTTGGTTTTTTTAGCATGTTTTGTGCAGGATATTTTTTCTATTTTCAAATATTTTTTACAAAACATGAATATTAAAAAAAAAAAAATTTAGTGCGTTGGGAAGGAACATTTTTAGACGTAAGCCTTGGTACACACACACACCCTACCAATCAAGCAAACCCATACCCTCCACGACAACACCTGTAATCTCCACCGCACATGAATTCCACTATTCCAAATTTTTTTGACTCAACTTAGATGGTAAGGACTTGATTTCAAAGGTAAATAAATTAATTTGAAGCAATTTCATTTTACGTATAAGATAAAATAGTAAGTTAATTCCAAGATATTTCATTGATAAATAATAGGACCGCAAAACTGACGTCTCAACTACACACTCTAAAAGCTAACCGAGTTAAGATTTTCGTTTGCCGCCGCATCGAAGTCATTTGGGAAACAGGAAACTTACCGAGACACGAGCCCGTTATCCTAAACACTCGGGCTCTACGACGTTACATACGCTTCTTTACTCAGATCAAACTCATGCAACACTTCACACATTCTGCATTTAGCTCCATTTATAGTTTTTGGCTTTTGTAGTCAACTAATAAGTTTTCCTTTTCATTTTTTATCATGCGAATAAATATATGAGTATATACTAGTAAAAAAAATACTCGGCTTGTTTAGCACTCCTTCCCAATCTGGCGCCCGGGCACATGCCCCGGTCTTGTTATGTCCCTGAGGACATTTAAAATGCTTTCATTTTTTTTCTACATTTTTCAATTATGTAATGTTAATTAATTTGTATATTAGGTTGATTTGTATATTTTTTTACTTATATTTATTTATCTGTGCTATAAAAATAAAATTGTAAATTAATTGAATGACTTTGCGTTTTATACAACTAAAAAAAAACCGAACGGACTTATTTGCCAACCCAATACTTTGCTGGCAACAAAAACACAAATATTACTGCATTGTGCACAATTATGAACACACCCTCTAACCCACATAATGGTTTAACTTCCCGTCAAAAACTGTCCAATAATGTCCAGCCTCTACTGCAAAAACCTGTGGCAAAAGTGTCACCAGTTCTGGGCAAAAGATAATATTCTTTCTCTACTTGGATCTTTCGCTTGGAACATTAGGTCAGTTTTCTTCGACAAGATATCTCGGCTTAAGCAAAATTGACCAGATATTGAAGGAGATGCCTCGTCGAAACGCTTTAAGGGTTCACCCTCATGATGGTTGCCTCGAAAAGGTATCTTGTCGTAAACAAATCTGACCAGATCTTGATAGACGATCTTTCTAGTTCGTACACGAAAACTGACCAGATCTCTATAGACGACCTATCTCGTCAGTAGGAGAAAACTGATCAGATCTTGATAGACGATCTATCTCGTCAGTAGAAGAAAACTAACCAGATCTTGATAGACGACCTATTTCGTCAGTCGTAAAAAGCTGACCAGATCTTGATAGACGATCTATCTCGTCAGTAGTATCAAACTGACCAGATCTTGATAGACGACCTATCTCATCATTAGAAGAAAACTGACCAGATCTTGAGAGACACCCTATCTCATCAGTAAGTGAAAACTGACCAAATCTTTGTAGACGATCTAGTCAGTAGAAGAAAACTAACCAGATCTTGATAGACAACCTATCTTGCCGGTAAGAGAAAACTGACCAGATATTGATAGACGACCTATTTTGTCAGTAGAGGAAAACTGACAAGATTTTTATAGATGACCTAACTCGTCAGTAGAAGAAAACTGACCAGATCTTGATAGACGACCTATCTCGTTAGTAGGAGAAAACTAACCAGATCTTGATATACGACCTATTTCGTCTGTAGTAAAAAGCTGACCAGATCTAGATAGACGACCTATTTCGTCAGTAGTATAAAACTGACCAGATCTTGATAGACGACCTATCTCATCATTAGAAGAAAACTGACCAGATCTTGAGAGACACCCTATCTCATCAGTAGGAGAAAACTGACCAAATCTTTATAGACGATCTAGTCAGTAGAAAAAAAACGATCAGATCTTGATAAACAACCTATCTTGCCAGTAAGAGAAAACTGACCAGATATTGATAGACGACCTATTTTGTCAGTAGAGGAAAAGCTAACCAGATCTTGATCTCGTCATTATCCAAAAATCGACAGTATATGAGTACAGATATCTCATCATTATCAAAATTGTTCAGATCTTGATAGACGAGATATATCGTCATTAGCATACCTGATCAAATCGTGATGGACGGGGTATCTCGTCGAAATCACTCGGATGGTTCAATGGGAATTCCTTGGAATATATTTCAGAAATTTTGTCATTAAAACCACAATTTCATCACGTGCTCGAATACTTTTTGTGATGTCATACTTAATATTCATTAATGTACTTTATTTAAAGTAATTTTACACATTCTAATCTAAGTTTTCGATCAATATTTCCACAAAAATGTTTTATTTATTTTCAATGTACCGACATCCTGATATACCCATCCATCTTCGTATCGTGTATCCTCATAGAGCACATCTATATTTTTTCTGGGAACCAAGGGATAATATGAACCAACTTATGCAATCTTGATATACCCCGCAACTTTCAATCCTAAAATGTTGACACTAAACACGTATATCCATTTTTAAATATTTTTGCATTCGAAAACGTAATGTAATATGTTGAACTTAAAATTTTGTGTGGATGATTGTTTTCAAAATATGAAACTTACATTATATCTAAAAGAAAATTTCCGACTAATGAGGTATTGAATTAAGAAGTTGTGAAGTTCCCCGTAACCTCACCGGATTTGAAACGGGTCGATGGACATAGAATCGAACTCCACGGGGGTCCCCCTCGGGTTTTTGGGGGAAAGGAACCCGTTTGGGGAGGGTTGAAAAGAGAAAGAACTTGCACGAAAACCAGTGAGGAAGCAGGACGCGTTGTTTTGCGCTGGAGATCGAAGGGGATTATTCCCGACTATGTATTATAGACGGAACCTGTAAATACTATAATCAAGAAATTTGTAAATAAATAATGTGAAATATGCTCATGGACTAGTGTTACTGTTTGGAGGACGACAAGGCAGAGGATTAGGGAATCAGCCTAAGGAAGAACCGTCACAGTGGCGCAGTCGGTAGAAGTAAGGTATTTGGGCCACGTGGTGGGTTCAGGGAAACATGGTCCAGATCCTGGGAAAATAGCGACAATACAGCAGTTGAACGTGCCTAAAACGAAAAAGGCACTACGGTCAGTGTTAGGGCTCATGAACTACTACAGGGAGTATGTGCCACGCTATGCGGAAATAGCGAAACCCCTAACAGAGTTAACGAAGAAACCAGTCCCCAATGATATCCCATGGACCGATGACGCCGACAACGCGTTTAAGAAACTTAAAGAGGCTTTGTGTAAAGCGGTATATCTGTCTACACCGGATATTAATAAGCCGTTTGAAATCCACACAGATGCCTCAGCAACGGGTATAGGAGCCTGTCTGGTCCAGGGAGATGAGAAAGTTTACCCAAGACCAATAACATTCGCAAGCCAAAAGCTCACACCTGCGCAAATGAAATGGAGCGCAATTGAAAGAGAGGCTTACGCGGTAATTTGGGCTTTGGGAAAATTTGACACTTGGACGTATGGTCAGAGTATACTGTTGCACACTGACCACAATCCATTGAAATATTTAACGGAAGGTGTACCCAAAAACGCCAGACTTCAGAGGTGGGCATTGGCTTTACCTCGGTACAACGTATCGATAGCTCATAAGCCAGGTATTTTAAATGCCGATGCTGATGCTTTATCGAGAATGTATGAAGAACAATGCTAGTGATTTTATGATCACTAAAGGTATGTTGTACTGTATTAATGAATCACATAAATTAGCAATTTAATTGGTTTTGTTTACAAGAAACAACTGTATTGAAGAGTATGTTTTGGATTGCTAGTATTCTTTAATTAAACGGGTTAACAGTTTGGTATGTTGAGTAAACTGTTTTGTTATTATTAGTGCAAAGATAGCATAGAAGTTATAATTACAGTTGTAAAATTTAAGTTTGTGAGCTCATGCATGAGAGACTCATTTCAGGCATACTTGCCGACTTGGGGACACAAACATCAATACACCTTTTTGGGTATCTGGATTTGGAATGATGACGTTGCCCGAGGAGAGGGGTATTCGTCATTGTATTTTTTTTGTTATGGTTTCAATTTCGGGACCAAGTGGCCCCGTAATTATAAACCGGAGGGGAGGTGTGAAGTTCCCCGTAACCTCACCGGATTTGAAACGGGTCGATGGACATAGAATCGAACTCCACGGGGGTCCCCCTCGGGTTTTTGGGGGAAAGGAACCCGTTTGGGGAGGGTTGAAAAGAGAAAGAACTTGCACGAAAACCAGTGAGGAAGCAGGACGCGTTGTTTTGCGCTGGAGATCGAAGGGGATTATTCCCGACTATGTATTATAGACGGAACCTGTAAATACTATAATCAAGAAATTTGTAAATAAATAATGTGAAATATGCTCATGGACTAGTGTTACTGTTTGGAGGACGACAAGGCAGAGGATTAGGGAATCAGCCTAAGGAAGAACCGTCACAGAAGTATTCCCTCTTCTAAAGATATTACGCAAACTTGCTTGGTGTACTTTCTTGTAATCAGATCTTTTTGAAAGTAGATCGACGAATGCGGAGAATCGAAAAATATAGAAACATTTCAGATAATCAGATAAAAGCCTTATATTTTTTCGAATCATACGGCCAAATAAATACGATAAAATATTATAAAATTATACTATGAATATATTTGAATTTCTCTCTATCTCTCTCTTCATCCAGTTATTATTTCGTTACTTTAAGATACGAATCATGTAGAAATTAAAGGTACAAATTGTCATTCAGTAATAATATACTTGAAGGCTGTTCAGAGGTTGTACGGACACTTTTTGAATGATTTTAATGGTCTGAAGATCAATTTTTTACTTGAAAGTTTTGTGTTTTAAATGTTTTATTTGATAGCTCTCAGTGTTAGCCATCTTTCTACACCTCACTTTAAATTATAATAATGACTTTTGTAGTATCGACAGAGGTATTTTGTCCCATTCTTGTTACACAGTTTTCCAAAGTCCTTGAATGGTATATAGTCAACGTTTTGTTAATGCTCCTTTTAAAATTCCAAAGGCACAAAAGTGCATGGGTGAGACATTTGGAGATTCAACAGGAATGTGAATAGGGGGTACTGACATTCCTGTTAAATCTCTAGATTGAAGGGTATTGATACCATTTTCGTGTTTTATTTTTCCAAGAATTCAATAGCTCATTTAGATGTGTGGCTGCTTGTTTATCTTGATGCAGCTGTACTTATTGTTGGTACCGTGGGTAAAGATATGGTATTTCTTTATTGAATATTGGGGCTAAAATATGGTCTTAGTGATATGGTAGAGTTGATTTTTACATTTTTTTCCTACTCTCTTTACATTTAATTGGTGTGAAAATTTTAAGTGGGGTGAAAGCTCAGGTGTAACTCATCATCCGACCGTGGTACAAAATTACGCGTTGTTGTCTACGAATCTTTTGGCGATCCCAGATCTTTCTCTAGGGGATTGATCCGAACCGTCTTCAATAGACCGTGTGTTCAGTGTTTCTGCGGCGATTTGAAGGTGCCACCTGCACGTATTCTGAACGCAGCGTCTGTTGGCTTGTTTTTAAAATAAGATTTCAGAACTTCACCTATTAAAATTCTGAAGAATGGATTCCGAATTTATGTTGTTGTTGTTTCTTATGCCTACACTGGCAGACCAGAGGAGTGCCAGTCAAAGACGGCAAGAGGCGAGGGGGGTGCGCCTTCCATGTTATTGAGCCCCATTGGGAGGAAGTCCGACTTAGCTCGACATACATGACACATCCGTTTTACAGGAAGGTCCCTTTCATACATCCATTCACTCACACACATATAGTAATTTAGATGCCAATCAGAGGCCGATAACCCCCTGATCAGGTACCCCCAGAGGTATTGATTTGGTATGGGAACATGGGGGACTTTGTGACCACGACCTATTTAACGTGCCCCAGTCACCATTAGTGAACACGACGGTCTTTAGCCAGGTCGAAACGCCGATCTCGCAATCGTCAGAATTGCATGCTCCGCCGAGGACAGAACCCACGACCCTTCTCATGCGAGCCCGACGCTCTACTGACTGAGCTACCGCGGCTCCCGATTTTATGTATGATAGTTTATTGGGTCAACGCCAATTACATTAAACAAGGCCAAAACGGCGATAAACTACATTCTAAGATATGCCTAATATGCAACGCATTTTGAAAGTAGCAAAATCTTTGCAGACTGTCTGGTTTGTCTACATTAAAAATCCCTCACACATTTAACTTTCGTCATTTGACTATACTTCAAAATTACGAGATTTTGTTTACGGATCTTTCCTTTCGATAGGTAGGCATTTTTATTAACGTGGTATTGGAGCAACACAACGAACTATTGATGACGATCCGGGATTAATCCCAACATCTTTCCTTTCGGGATTGATCCCGGTCAGTTGCCAATAGCCGGTTGCGCTGCTCCAGTGCTACGTAACATTAACGCCGGTTGGTAAGAAAATTTACCATTCGACATTTCAATTTATGACGAGGTGCCTAAAGATATTGATCACTTGCCGCGGATACTTCTCTCCACCACATGTAAAATAAGTCGTCAATTAGACCATGAAGAGAGCGATGCAGATGATACATCGTTACCAAGCACTTCGGATACCCGAAAGAGGCCAAAGAGAATAAAATCTGAAAGTTGAAGACCGTACAAAACCAAAGAAAAAAGAACGAAGCTGGAACAGAAGTGGGATATCAGTTGTGAGTAAAATTCTAGAATTTACTACTATATACAAACGAACTGTCATGGAATTGTGTCACTAAAGTGTAAAATTAATATTACAGAGTCTGAAGCGTTTCATTACCGATTAACTGATTGACCACACATTTTCACACAATCACTACTTTACTCATCTAAAAAAAGTCTATTGTAAGAGGTATTGGGAAGATTTGGAAAACCTCTCATCGGTCCAGGAAGATCTTTAGCACTGCAGATGAATGCATCCGACCAATGAAGATATGATAGACGGGATCTCATTGGCTTTACAAGTCAGACGAACAGTTTGGACGATGAAAAAACTGTGGTGGAAGGTCAGTCTATAGATGCCAGAAATGTCAGGTTCCTCTACAACCTGAGTGTCACAAGACCTATCTCGCAGCATAGTCTAATCCAAGAGTACAGCATATGTTTGAACTTTAGAGGTTCTTAGGAAAATGGGATAGTTTTATAAAATAGTTATTAAATATGAATATTGAATTGCTTTTCAGATTATATACTTGGATAAACCGTTCATTTGAATTTTTCCTTAAATACTAAAAGTAATAATATGGGGAAAATACAAAGGCACTGAAATTGGTGTCTGAAGAAGATGGTTAAACCTATGTGGATCCACAAGTGGTCAATATTCCTTCATATTATTTGTTTTAATGCGTTATATAAATTTTTCATTGTTCTTTTAAAGAGTTATTTGCGTCTTTCTATAAATGTGTACAATTTATAATGCTTTCACATTTACGAACACACTAAAGACGTTTGGTCAAAAATATTGCCAGTTAAAAAATCATAAAAATAATTTTCAAAAAAATCTGAAAAATTCAATGTATACTTTAATTGACCTAAATGAGTTAATGACCAAGTTATATGATAAAGAGTAATTTTTTTACTATTTTAAAGTCGTCTTTAAAAGGTTAACTACCTACCTCATAGTTAACTTAAAAAGTCAGAGAACAGGAATGATTAATTTATTACGATAGCTTAGCTTCCATGAGCAATGATAGGTGATTTTTTTTATGCTTTGTGACGATGCATTCTTAAAGATGTTCGATTATGGAAGTTATTTCCGCAGTGTTCTGAAGTATTAGTATACCAAATTTCGTGTGGATTGGTCGAACGGTGGATTTGTACAGAGAATACACACCCACATCATTTATTTGCAATAATTATAATATATATGACGACTTTCTTACAAGTCTCACTACTTATTTACTCATAAAATACCAGCAGGACAGAGAGCAATGAAAAATACGTCTTTATTAGACCACAGTCATGATTCGAGTACTACAAGAGATGGCGCAGCAAGTTACAAGTTACGTATCAACAAATTAATTACTCCCTGATCAGCAATACTCAGATAGATTTCATTGCCTTATATTGTAACATTTGATGGGACATCTTACAGTAAATAGACGGGAACAAATTGATCTCGGTGTGGGAAGATGAATTTAGCTTAGCTTGCAAAAATTAATTATTCCTAATGCAATAGGCTGCGAAACTGTAAAAGGCACGTGAAAAAATATTCGGAGGCGCCGACCAACATCGAAGCAATTTACCACGAATCATTTTTTAATGTTATGACCTGTAAAGTCCTTTTAAAGCCCTTTAATTCTGAGACCGAGTCTCGTAGAGTCAAGGTAGTAACGTGTATCTACAGCAAAGTGACCATGCTGAATTTATTGAGACAATTTACAGCGTCCCTAGCGGTGAAATAAGGAAATTTAAAAAAATAACTCGAAAACTAAAGGAGATAGGCCAAAAAGTTCAATTAGAAAAATGTACGCAATACAATAATAACGTCACAGAAAAAAAATTTCATGGAGTTATCTAATACAAATACAAATACAAATATTGACGACCAGCTACAGGCTCAAGCCCAACAAGGCTGGTCCTTTGTTTATGAATTCTCCAATTCCCACTGACTATCCAATTGTGTCTTAAATTCGTACACTCCCTTTGAATTAACTATATTTTCTGGCAACGCGTTCCAACTGTCTATTACCCTATTAAAGTAGTAGTTTTTCCTTAAATCCCGATTAAAATGTGTCTTATTCAATTTATACCCATGGCCCCTTGTTCTGTTATCCCTATTGAAATTTAAGCCCTCTGTGTCCCCTTGTTTTACAAACTTGAAAAGCTGAATCAAATCCCCCCTCCTTCTTCTTCTTTCCAGTGTATACATGTTGAGCTTACTTAAACGTTCATTATAGTCGAAATTTGCTAGCCCCTTTATTATTTTTGTAGCTCTGTGCTGAACCCTTTCAATTGATTCTATGTCCTTTCTCATATATGGAGCCCAGAATTGTACAGCATATTCTAGATGTGGTCTTACTAAACCCTTATATAATGGCAAGATTATATTCTTATCCCTTGAAGTTACAGTCTTTTTAATATACCCCAATAACCTATTAGCCTTTTTACCCGCAGCTGAACATTGGTGACCCATTTTAAAATCCCTGTGAATTATCACCCCAAGATCCTTGACTGTTTCTCCCTCCTTTACCTTTACTCCCTGCAGACAGTACTCGGCTCCACTATTCCTGTAACCCATATGCAGAACTTGACATTTCCCTACATTAAATGACATACGCCATTTTACAGCCCATTCGGATATCTTATCAAAATCCCCTTGTAAATTTTCTATCTGTAACTTGGTATCCACTGTCCCCCATATTTTTAAGTCATCTGCAAATATACTGATTCTATTCTTGATCCCCTGACCTATATCATCTATGAAAATTATAAATAAAATTGGTCCCAAAACTGATCCCTGAGGCACCCCACTTATAACTTCTGTCCACTGTGAATAATTTCCTTTTACCTGCACTCTCTGCTTTCTACCCAATAACCAATTCTTTATCCATATTAATGTTTTTCCCTGAATACCCAGCCTTTCCAATTTAAACAGTAATGCCTCATGAGGTACTTTATCAAAAGCCTTTTGAAAATCTATGTACATGATATCCACACTGCTCTTATTATCCAGCTCCTCAGTAATTTTTTCGTAGAACTTCAAAAGGTTTGTAGAGCAGGATCTGCCCTTCCTAAACCCATACTGATTCTCTGATAACAGTCCCCCCTCCTCCAAGTATAACATTATATGCTTTTTTAACAGAGATTCAAATATTTTGCAAATTACTGATGTTAGACTTACTGGTCTATAGTTGCCCGGATCACTTTGTATTCCCTTTTTGAAAATTGGAGTTATGTTGGCCAACTTCAATCCATTGGCACCCAACCTGTGCTATATGTTGAATTAAATATCGTGTGAATTACTTCCCCCAGTTCTTCCGCGCATTCCACTAGTACTCTCGGATAAATATCGTCTGGCCCTGGTGCTTTAGATGGCTTAATTCTTTTCAACTGATGTACTATTTCTTCCCTGTTGAATTTGCATTCTTTAATTATACCCCCTGCAAAGGCTCCATCCTTGGGGTCCTTTTTTAAACTATAGTTACCATTGAAAACCCCCAGAAAAAAGTCATTTAACACGTTTGCCATTCCCTCCTCGTCTTGAATTAATTCACCTCCCTTCCCCTCTAACGGTCCCAGTGTAGTGCTAAATTTATTTTTACCACTTGCATATGCAAAAAATTCTTGGACTCTGGGCGCAAATGGGTTAGCAACATTTTGGTTAACAACATCACACTAGAACATTTAGATAGCGGAAATAAAATAGCACTTACTTAATAGCATTGCGTCTTGTTGATATAATTGAAAATCCCTATCATAGGACGGGACCATTTTATTTCTAATCAGATGCCAGAAAATCGAACACAAGTCCGAAAGTCTGTCCAGGAGGGTTAAGGATACTGCTGAAGGAAATAGAATCGAATAAAAACAAAACTCGTCATCAAGATATTTCCGAATTTTTTGTGATGACAAAATCACACACACACAAGATCTGGTCAGTTTCTTGCACTTGTTAACCCTCAGTTTCCTTCAGAGGTATTCTTCCTTAACCCTCCTGGACGAGGTTTTTCTTCTCCCGGAAAACTGATGAGATATTCGATGGACGATATATTTTGCCCATTAAGTATCTGGCCGTCTCTCGTTATAAGATGACAACTGTCCAGATTTTGATGTCGTCATCATAAAAAAAATCGGCAATATCTTCATGACGATAATATAAAGTGATCAGCGAAATTGGTCAGAGATCTTGATGGTCGATATATGTGGTCAAAACCACTCGGGAGTTTAAATCTACACGATCAACTATCTGTACACGGTTCCTCGTTTTAATTGAAGGATTCAATGGCAATGAGTTACTGTAGTTAGTGTGTCTGTAAGGTTCAATGCTTAAAACATTTTCGGATGACTCGATCTAATTAGCATTCGATTCTAATAAAATTATTCGATGCGAATTCGATCTAATAAAATAATTCTATTGCGTTAGCTCTACAAAGCGATAACCCGAACACAATAACCGTCCCCCCCCCTTTCTGTCAAAAACAAAAATTAATAAGAACAACTAAAGTGTTTCTTTATATTAAAAAAGCGTTACCGCCACAGGATTGAAAACTAGCTTTTTTCGCTCAATTGCCAGACAGTTTCCCGAGTAAGTGTAATCAGAAAATTACAAAATTAACAAGGTTTGTTCAAAATTGTACAGGTAACAAGATGGAGAAGATTTTTTTAAGATGCGTGAATTAGTTTAGGGTGCATTAAGTGTTGAAGTCGAAAAAAAAAATGAAAATTCTAACGCATATGAGCAAAACACATACAAATTTTCAGTCTTCAGCTGTGGGTTTTTTTCTAGAGTATCTCTAAGCGTCAATTTTTGTACCTCGCCGAGTATTTTTAGAAATTTCAATTTGGTTCCTGATAATGTTTTTTTGAAATTCGGGAAAAATCGGGTCATTTGTGTTACTTTTTTGTTAAAACGATCATATCTATAGCTTATTACTCTATTCGTTTTCAAATTTAAAAATATCACGGGAAACCTTAGATTGTACTCTTTCTTACTGTACAATTATTTTTTAAATTGGTTAATAAATAAATTCGGTAGCGATTAAATGTTGGTCAGAAAAATTTTGTATTTTTTAGATCGTAATTTGCGATACAAAACTAAAACTGCATATGTATAGTTTAAGACTACCATTTTTTAAATTTGAAAACATCACTGGAAACCTTAGAATGCTCTCTTTATTATGATATAATAATTTGTAAAATTTGTTTATTTATAAATTCGATGCGATGAAAAGTATAATTTTGCGACAGTACACAAAGTGTTCAACGCAGAAACTGCATTTTTCTTCACGGAAATAAAAGCTTACATTTCTAACTAACGGGTTTGCCAGATAGAAAATTTATTACCGAAGAAACGATTTTTTTTCATTTGGCTAAAGAAACAAGCTGTGAAGTCGGAGCGAAAAGTCCAAAAAAAAATCTTCAAAATATAACTATTTATAGTATTTTGATAGTCATTATTTTATTTCCAAAAATAGGCCTATCAAACAAGAAATGCAATTTTGACTTTTTCTAAATTTTGTGTCAATTAAAGAAAAAATTTAATTTTTCTCACGAAATTTTTGTATGAATAGTTTTATTATACATACCAAAAGGTAATCTTATGTTATTAATCAAAATTACAATGGATCATTCAAATACCCTTTTTGACGTGAATACGGCTTTAAAATCAGTCCGGTGATCTAAGCTGCAAGCATGGGTGTCGGCAGACACTTGCGCGTTTCGAAAAGTGTTGATATCTCGAAACATCAAAACTCCAGGGGGAATCTGCCTATGAGGATAAATGACCTACCAACCGTGTTGAGGAAAGTAGGCAGCGTCAACCAAGTCAGACACTAATCCTCTTCCCCCTGACTTTTTTTGACAAAAATTCCTCTGACCTTTGAAATGGCGAATGAGTCACATTTTAGGCATACGCCGGCGTGTTTCACAGCTGTAACTTCAGTTCAAATATTCGAGTCGTGGCGAGTGCCAGCTTAAAGTGGAGAGAACAAGTTTTATAATTCCATTAGACTAATTGAGAGTTTAAACCATTTATGTGAGTGGAAAATGACGTCGAAAATTTCACTATGAAGTCAAAATATCACACTTACGTTCAATTGCGGCATAGGGAATGCAAACAAGTTAAAAGGGCAGTTCAAGACAAACAAAATGATATCAAAGCCGAATGAAAAGCCGTCTTCATTTCACTAGCGACCCGCTTACCAGGTATATCGCCTAAAAGTATTCACGAACCAAACCTTGCGGTACAGTGGGGACTGTGCCTATTCACTTTTTTAAACCAAAATATGCATACAACGATTCAAAAAGATCAAAGAAATACTTTAGAAAATGACAGAAAAACTTAAAAAATACTTTATAAAATCCTGTTAAATTAATTATTACCTTAAACCTTAAAAATTAACTATTTAAAAAATGGTACCTATAGCAGTTTATATTTTTGTAAAACTAGGGGACTCCGCTACCTGCTCGCTTACGCTCGACAACCCCAGTTAAACACCGTGACCCAAATTATGATCTGAATCTTCCGAAAATTCTATGACCAACTTTTGATTGCATCGACTTTATTTACTAACCAGTTTAAAAAATAATTGTACCATAAGAAAGAGTAAACTGTAATGTATTCAGTGATGTTTTCAAATTTAAAAAAATAATAGTATTAAGCTGTAGATATGACAGTTTTTACAAAAAGTAGCGAAAATATGCAAATATTACGAATTTTGTAAGACCAACTTCTGATCGCATCGAATTTATTTATTAACCAATTTCGAAAATAATTATACCGTATAAAAGAGTACATTCTGAGATATACTGCGATATTTTCAAAATTAAAAACTAATAGTAATAAGATGACAGTTTAAAAAAAAATAACGAAAATGTCCCGATTTTTCCCGAATTTCAAAAAAATATTATCAAGAGCTAAATTAAATTATTTAAAAAAACTCGACTAGCAGCAAAAATTTACGTTGAGAGGTACTCTTAAAAAAAAAACTTAGGGCCGAAGACTAAAAATTTGTATGTGTTTTGCTCACTCGCGGAAGAAATTTCACTTCTTCAACTTTGACTCTTAATAAACCCTAAACTAATAACCGCATCGGAATAAGATATTTACAATTGTTCAGGGAACACGATGAAGAATAAACCATGTTAATTTCATATTTTTCTGATCCGTGCTTTCTCGACAAACCGTCTAAGAATCGAGCTAAACAACACAGTTTGCAATCTTGGGACAGCGGCGGCGGTAACTTTTTTTTTAATATAGAGAGACAAGTAGAATACCACGGCCGTTGCTTGGGTTTAATTGCTTAACGCTGATTGAAAGTGATCTCAAAAATCTCTTTCTACATCATTGAAAAATGCAAGCATCATAGAAAATGCAAACAGGAAAAAAGTTAATTGAGTGGAAAATAATTTTTTAACTACATTTTGAAGGTAATTTTACAGTTTCTACTACTTACTTCAGACGAAATAAATATTTCCATTATACATCCATGTAATCCATCTCGCACTAAAGTGTATTACAAAACTACAAATAATGATAGTGAGCTGACTATTACAAAAGTCTATTCTGAGTTTTAGAGTGATTTGAAACGAGCTCTAGAAGTTAATTTCCTGTAAAAATAACTTAGTACAGAGGTTTATCAGACAGTTCCCAATTTTTATACCTTTTTGATTTAAAGCACTTTTGCACAAGGAATGAAGTATTTCCAAATTCCACCTTCATTATGAAAAAATGTTAAATCATATTGATACATGATCAACTTATTGTTATTCAAATATATTCTTTTCTTGAAATTCGATTCCGCATGAGAAATAACTGTTTGTTTCGAAATAAGAATTTTTTACTGCAAACGAAACGAGGTTAATCGATCACAATTTTTCATAAAGTGGAGAACAATTTAACCGTTTTTCTAAAAAAGAATATCAGTGTTTCAACAAATGTTTGAGATACAAAAGAATAGTTTCAACTCCTAAGGTAAACAACCTCGATCTTCTGTCACTTGAGACAAAAACTTTCAAAAGTCCGAGTTAGAATATTTTATACCATGATATTATTCCAAGTTCAACAAACGTGAAGTATTTTTGCATCGATTTTTGAAATGATTCCTTCTGGCACTTGTTTTGTCGATTCAAAGTTCCGGTATATAAATGGAAACCTAATTAGAGAATATTTGACTGTCTTGATTAGTGAGTACAGATTCTAGTACATATTTATTTAATTTCAAACTTGAAAATGAAATCCAAGTTTTGCTGATATTAATTGCATTTAATGGAAACCTTGGCAATAGTTTAAAAATATCGGATATGAAACGGATTTTTATAAATCATTTATTAAATCAATGACTTTTATAGAAAGTCGGTGAAACACTATCCTCAAAGAAATGAACCCGTCTTCCGCGATTTTGTACAAAATAAATAATTCATCAAAATATAAGTCCTAAATAATTTATTTACAACACAAAACATTGGAATTCATAAATGTTAAAATTGTTCAAATATGACCACATCATTTCTCTGTCCTTACTTGGATATCTAAACGTGGAAACGTGAATGAAATAAGAAAGTGAACTATTATTTTTGGCTGTGCTAGATAACAAGTAGCAAATTAATATTTATATCATTAATGGTTTCATTTGTATAGCGCTTTCCGTATTAAATATATTTGTTTTCTTACAAAAAGTAAGTTATGCAAAATTAAATGCTTTTAATCATTTCATAACATACGTCAAATAAAATATCGATATTTTGGAAAGAAAAATTGATTTCTAACATATAGGAATTAGAATTTTAATTTATTACATTTAATTTGATTTAATTTACTACATTTATTATCAAGAATTTGCATTTGTCACTAAGCAAAATATTCGAATCGGCTTTAAAATCTTTATAGTTGAGCAGCTTTTTACTACCGATTAAAAAACAAAATCAAGTAATATTTTCATAAACCTCTTTAATTCCTGGTGTAATTAACTCTTGTTTAGTAAGTAATGTACGCAGAGCTTCAAAGAAAAATCAGTACGGTTTTAAAATTTGAATTACGACAAGGCGTTTCTAATCGATGTAGATTAAAAATGATGAGTCAGTCAGAATTTGCTTTATATTTTTATGAATTTATAATACATTCTAGTGAAAAATAAATACATCATAAATACACAAATCGATCTTAGGGACATTATCCTGTGAGACCTGTATTTCATGGAAATGAAAAAGGTGAGAGATTAAAAGAGAAAATGCACCATTTTTATTTACTAAAAGTTTTGCATCCATTTTACTACACATACTGCAGTTAAGTTAACATTTAAAAAAGCTTCATCAATTTTAATTATTTATTTGGGATGATGAAAAATACACGAAATTGCAACTCATTTCACTTTGAGAACATCAAAACAAAACACTTTCTCTCAAAGCTTTGAAATTTAGTTTTTAAATGAAATGTTTGTCTGGAATAATAACTTAATTATATTTTTATGCTTTTAAAACATTTATCGCACACCCCTAAAATACTCTAATTGAATATTCCTTTTCGAAATGGAGATAAAAACTATCTGGTATGTTTTCCATAAGAAAAATCCTCGCCAAATTCAGCCAAATGCTCTTTGAACAAGAATAGTAAAGACATTATATATTGGTTAACGCTAACAAAAAGTTAATATGCTTTGAAAAAAGCAATACATTCTTTATAATTAAAAATATAATTTATAAATAATAATTAAATATCGCATTAAATTAATTTTAAAATGTTCTGGATTAAATTTAAAATCTGACTGGACTATAAAATTTCAAAACATTTGGACTACTTGTGTGCCAAATTTCATTATTGTAAATGCCATAAATTCGTCAGGACACTGCGAACACGCACACACAGAAACTTGATTTTATAATAGTAGAGAAACATTATTTCGTACGAATAAAATCATAATGTTCCTATGTATTCATCTGGAATCTATGTATTCATGTAATCAATCTGGAATAAACTTTCCGTAGATTTGAAATATGATGACATTTTTACTCTATCTATATATATAATTCTCTTACGTGGCACGCAAAAAAGACGTTATTAGTTATCGCGTTTTGGCAACATTGTACGATTGTTTGTTTATCCCAAAGCCTCGCGCTTCAATTGAATTTATAGCGTTATCGGATGAAATTTTATTGAAAAAAATATGAATTTTAGTCGAGCTGTTGTAGTAAATAATAGAAATCAAAGAAAACGGAGGATCTTTTCAGGGTCATTTTAAAAAAAAGTCCGTTTCGGGGCAAACTATTACAGTTCAACAAGACGCTTGCATTGCAACTTTCGACAACAAACTCAATGAAAAAGCGTGGGTGGCTCGAGTGCTGGGTAAATGTACATACAACCAACATGCTGGGTTTTCAATTTCCAAATCAACGCTCACATTTCGAGTCAAAATTTGCTCAAAGTTTCCATTTGAATTCTGATTACAGAGGTACTGTAAATATCTTTTCTGATAAACAGCATAAAATTTAGATTTGAAAAATATTTTTTCGGAATATCATATTTTGTTAACAATTCCTTCTGCTAGGACACATGTCTTCATTGATGCGAGCGAAGCGAGCATAGGTTCGCGCAGCGAACCAATGAGGATTGCGAAGGAATCCTCTGGGGGTTGGCGAGCGTTAGCGAGCAGGGGGCGGGCCCCCTAGTCTTTAATAATTGCAAAGATAAAAACTTGGATTAGCACAGTATAAAATTGAACACAAAACTGCATGTGAACTGGAGAAATATTCGGTTGACTGGAGATCAAAAGTCATCTGTCGCAAAACACACAGAAATGACTCGAGTCTATTTCAAAACACAGCAGAAAAAAGTGCGGTGAAATTACCTTTGCCAGATCACGCTCATCTGTCATAGGCCTAATAAATCACATGAGAAATAATTTATTTTTGAAAGAGAACTCTTCAATTCACGCAAGAATAAAAACGAAACAACTTTTTTTTTCTTTCAAAATTGGTTTCGGCTCTCATTTATTCCTTACATAACGGAACAAGAGAATAGAAATTGATCACTAATTAATGTAGTCAGGGTTATGAGATTCTCATCATGTGCTCTTTGAGTTATTTATTTCCCGTGAAGATGGTGACAAGAATAATTAGTAGGCAAAATATAAATTAATCGAAATTCAATAATACATGAAATGCAGTCTAGTCTACCATCGCGTGACCTCAAATAAAAGTCACAAAATAAATTAGGCGATTGTAGTTCTTTCACGTTTAGCATCAGAGCCATACTTCGAATCTCCCCCCCCCCCCCTGTTCTAAAACTAAACTTTTAAAAAGGTCACAAAACAAATTAGGCGACTGTAGATTTCGAAGTTTAGTTTTTGAAACAGATTCCGAATCTTCCCCCCCCCCTGTTCTAAAACTAAACTTTTAAAACCTACAATCATCTGATTTCTTTTGTGATTCTATTTGAGCACTCGCGCTGGACATCATTTCATGATTTATATTGAATTTCGATTAATTTATATTTTTATCTACAAGTACTTCCACTTCACCAGTCTTCATCTTCACGTGAAGTCACCAAACAATGGATCGCACATTATGTGAATCTAAAGCAGCGTTTACAACGGGGAGTTGTACATATTTTTCTCCCACTTTTTGTGGCGAGGACGTTTTACGTTCCCCTATGCTGACCCCTTTTCGACCCACTCCGGTGCAAACGCTTTGTCGACTTTATCAGCAACACCAAGGGGTGGTCACTCTTCTCACCCCTTTGTAGATAGGAGTGATCACCATTCATTACGCCATTTTAGTCGAATATGTCACTCCCTGACAGTTTGTCGTGAGATGTGGTCAAAGCAAACGATGAGAACAAAATGTCACAATGAGCGAATAAAAGATGGTGTGAGCGACCACGGAGTGCAGAAGGGCAGAGAGGAGCGGTGATTGTCAAGCAATACCAAACGAAAGAGGACGAAAAGGGGAGCATTTTCATCCCAAATTTCGTCTCTGATAATGTCTCCCAAAAGTGGCAATCCTTTGATCTTTACCGACTCTGGTGGGAAAACAAAATTGGAGTTGCAAATTCGAGACCCCGACACAAGATCATGACTATAAAATTAGGGCCAGTAACGTCGTGGGTGTAGTTTACGTGGCGAGTGGCTTGAAGACAATTAAAACGACTTTTAAAAATACAGCACATTTAATTAATTATTGAAGATATACATATAAGTTAAGGCTATTTCGAAAGCTAATATATGGAAAATACAAATAGGGTTTCAGTCCCGCGGCTTCATCGGAGCAAAATCGTTCTGCGTCGGTTCACGTTCCTGCTTTCCACTATTCTCTCTTTTCCTCGAGAGAAGACCCAACACGTTCTTGCGAAACCGCTACAGTTAAGAGACAAGGGGATACCCCCATGCGGTCATAAATTCAAGGACCCCCATGAAAGCTGTGGTAAGAGAGACCCCCTACGACGAGGCTACACGCCGTTTCTCGGAATATCTTGAATGTTTGGAGGGGGAGAAGTTTGCAACTCCGGTTTAAACACGGTTTAACCAAGGAAAGTGCACTTGCATTGTTGGTCCAAAAATCATGTCAGAACACCTTTTGTTTACAGGTCGCTATATGTGTCTTCTAGTTATGAAATCATATGGAATTTAATATTAATTTAAATTCTACTTAATTATCATCATGTTTTGCTAATACACGATTGTTGTTGTCCAATATGAAATGTAGTGTCGTTTGGAAGCTTTCGAATGACAAGACTTACGCATTCCTCGCTTCACGTAATCCAAAGTTACATTAGCCCAAAGCTGGCCCAACACCGTAGAATTTCGACAAATCACGGAGCCCTTCCTCCCACTCTCAATGAGGCTGTGCACTCGATCGAAATGTCATGTCAGGTGAGATTATTTGTCTACACGACGCTATATTTATTTTCTGGATTTTTCTTTCAGTTCTGAAGTCATGAGACTAAACAGCGTTACATCTGTTTGATGTATCGCTCTTTAGTAACGCTCGACTTTTCATGCATAACCCCAGTACTACTACGATCTTAAAGACATATTCACGTCAAATAATGTCTTAGAGGATTTCACTTGTCTAATGAGCATCATATTGTGATTTAGAAAGGCTAAAAGAAATTCACATCTTGAAATATTTTGACTTCGCCTATTTCACTAGAATGTCAACGATATTTGAAGTGGAGTTTTTCTTATGTTTGCTTAGGCCTGGGAGATGATGGACGAGTTTCCCCAAAATAGCTATCGACAAGTTATCATCTTTTGTAGTTATTTTTTGAAGTTTTTAAACTAATGGCTATCAGTTTCAAAACGTTTTAGAGTTTTTATCTTTTATTCATTATTCAAAGGGTATAAATATAGTCCTTAAGGTAGGTACGTATGAAAGGCCTTGAGGCGTTTTACGAGTTCAGTGAACGAAATTACTTTTCAAACCCAGACTGTTTCAACTAACGTACGATTACAGTAAGCAGTGGCGGATCAAATCAAGTGGGGGCCCCAAGTGGTAAAATTTTGGGGTCCTCAAACTCAAGTTAGAAAAAAAAGTTTCAAGAAAAGTATCATAAGTCATTAAGTTATTTATAAAAACAAAGTAATCAAAAATGTCATACGATAACACATTAGATAAATTTATTAAAACAAAACTTTTACATGAATTTCCGTCTTGCTTGGTTCTAAAAATTCGTCAATTATTTTAGCAGTGTCAATTCGGTTTAAAATTTCTTGCTCTATATACAGAATGGCCATTTTAATTCATCTTTCTTCTCCCATAGTACTCTTTTACACGTTTTAAAACAGAAAACGATTTTTCTACTGACGTATTAGATAAGTGAATTGTTAAAAAAATTTTAAAATACTATTTCAGCATTCGGAAATGTGCAAGACATTTCTTTGGTGGCTCGATATATGTATGGTGTGGTTTTTATCTATTTTCTTTAGAAATATTAAAAAATGGTCAAATTCATCTTCAAAAGTACAAACATCAATGTCAATTTCGTAAATATCCTTCAACTTTTTTTTATCGTGTTCTTTTCTTCTTCTATTGATAAAACCCAATTAAAAAATATTCGAAAAGGTTCCACAACAACTTCATGCGTCTGAGTTCTTTGAGATAATTCTGCAATGGTGTAATCACATGACATAAAATGAATTGACTCTGAAATTTTCTCTTATTGTAAATTTATGTCCGACTTTTTTGTTTTCATAAAAAAAAAACATTTTAATCTTCTTTTTGTTTGCGAGTTTTTCCATCTTCCACATTAAAAGATAGCCCTGATAAATTAGTTACCTCTTTTTAAAATTTTTCTCTGAAATTATTTATAAAATTTTCTAATGACCCCCTTCATTAGGATAGATTCTTTCTCAATAGTTCGCATTCCACACTGATTGCCGTGATTTGCTAGTAGCATTTATTCTTTGTAAAATTGTATTCCAAATACCTCTGTCATTAGGGCGATTTCATATTCGTACATTTTCTTCAGAAGTGAAGTCGCCTTCACTGTAGTAACTTTTTTCTTCTTCCGAATTACATATTTCAGTTAAAGCCTCTTTTATATGGGTGAAACCAAGTTTCATAGTTAATACAGCATCTGCTCTTGCTGACCATCTTGTATTAGAAACCCTTTTTACTGAGACGGAATGTTTACACCATTTCTAGAGTTCTGGTTAAAATTTTCCAGAGATGGGTTGACGCTGAAAAAAATGTGAATAAATTATTCACAAACAAATTACTGCAGGGGTGGCCAACCTGTGGCGCATGCGCCAAACTTGGCGCATTGGATGACTACAAGTGGCGCATTGCATTATTGTGCCTCCTTGTTTTTTTTAAGTAGGCGCCATAACTGAAAATATCTTCATATTTTCAACAACATAATACTCTCAGTTTAATACATAGAGCGTTCTTACTCCTCATTTCGTCGCAATTGTTTGAGTTTGCAATGTATATTTTGTGTGATGCGACGTACTTGTGATCTGTTTGTTCTTTTCAAGATTTTTTTGTACCTTTTAATGTGTTTTTTTTTCCACATTCCTGTTATCTATCACTGTACAAAAGAAAATGAGCAAAAGAAGCGCAAAAAGTATGAGAGAAAAAGTGAATTTAACGAACAGATGGAGTTATTTACAGCAAATCCATCAAGAAAATTGTTTTTTGCATTGTTTTTGAAACTACTCTTTCGCATAATATAAGACATGATCTTAAGAAACACTATAAAACACAGCATCAGGCTAACATAGAAAGAAAAATTAAACTTGTTCTCGGGTCAGAGTTACGTAAAGAATATGTGACTAAAAAAAGGAAGAAATCAGAAGATAAAATATTTTTGCTAATGTAAGTTGTGAAACCGAGGTGATGACAGAAGCGTCCTATGAAATTGTTTTAGCATTGGCGAAAAATAAAACCCATTCCGACGGAAGAGCCTTGTATCCAAATATTTGCACGCCAATTTGGTTATAAAGGTATTGAGAAGAAATCAGACAAAATTGCAAAACCAATTCAGACTGATGCGAGATGTATCGTGGAACTCTCTCTCTCTGGATGTATTTCAACAACTGGAAGACTTTTCTCTAGCTTTGGACGAATCAATGGACATAATTGATGTAGTCCAGTTATAAGCATTTTTGTAAGAGGAATTGATAATAATTTTAATGTCTTTGAATAACTAGCCAGTCTGGAGTTATTGCATTATGAAACAAGAGGTTCAGAGATATTTAAAATGTAAAATCATGCCAAGAAAATCTAAATTAGATTATTGTACTAATCAGTATGTGTACTGACGGTACGCCGTAAATGGCACTACAACTTTGCTTGGAAATTTTTTTTAATCGTATTGCACTAAAATATCAATGTATTTATTATACATCAAAAGGCACTCTGTGTAAAATTTAAAAAAATGCAGTATGTTTTGTTACCGGTTGTGAAATGTGTGATTAAAATTAGAACAAGAGCATTAAACAACCGAGATTCAGAGAATATTGAATTATTAGATTTGGAATATGGTGAACCTTTTCTTTATTGTGAGGTGCGCTGGCTTTCTAGAGGACAGGTTCTGAATAGATTTTAGGAATTTAAAAATGCTATTTTTAATTTTTGAGACAGGAAATTGAACTTTCCTGATGAAAGATCCTTATTATTTAATAACAACTGGCTATTTGAATTGCCATTTTTAGTTGATGTACTATCCATCCCAACTATCTAAATTCGACGCTACAAGGCAAAAAAGAATTATTTCCTAGCTTAGTAAATAGCTTTAATTAATTTAAAATGACATTAAATATGTTCATCTCTCAGTTAGAAAATCAGGATTTGAGTCAATTTCCACACTTGAAAGAGCAGAGGGGATGTGCTGTGAAACAATTTGACCAAATGTATTAAAATTAGTTATTACAAGGGTCATTTGAAAGTCGTTTTCTTGATTTGGCTACAGAAGAAAACTACATGCTCGCATTAATAAAGCATTTTCACTTAGTGAACAAAACGTAATGAAGATACCTAGTAACTTACGAATGATACTTATTGATTTCAAAACAAATTCATTTTTGGAACTGAAGTTTCATGAGCTTTATTATTCAGATCAAAATGCATGATTAATTTCTGGCGTGCATTACACTGTAAACACTTTCCGGAACTAAGAAAATATGCAAAACGTTGTATATGTCGTGTTGGAACGACATACAGATGTGATCAAGCATTTTCATCCATGAAATTTATTAAAAGGAAAACGAGTTCGCGAATGACTGATTTAAATTTGAAGAATTCTCCGTAATAGACATTGTTTTACATACTATATAGTTGAATCATTTTAAAATGTTAATTATGTTGATAAACATACTTTTATTTTAAAAAAAAGTTACTAAGGATATGGCAGGACCATGAATGTAAAGAGGATGTGTCATGTATGTCGAGCAAAGTCGGACTTCCTCCCAATGGGGCTCAATAACATGGAAGGCGCACCCCCTCGCCTCTTGCCGTCTTCGATGGGCCTGGCACTCCTCTGGTCTGCCAGTGTAGGCATGAGAAACAACAACATGAATGTAAAGTAGAAAAGGTGCTTGAATTCTATGGCGCATCTGAACTCGTATGTGAAAAAAATTGGCGCATGGCCCCTGAATTACTGAATTGCAGCGCTACAACTTTCTGCAGAGAAATTTCCAATTAAGTTTAAGGAATGATTTAGCACACGGAATAAAAAACGTACTTGGGCTATGTTCTTTAATATGTTCTTGCAAATCTGAGTACTTCCATGACATACTAGAAGCATTACCAACTGATTGCCCTAGACAGTTTTCAATATCCACTCCTAATTTTATTAAGGAGGTCCGGGACACAAAAATCGTCACATTTTCCAAAAAAAAAATTTACGTATTAAAAAATTTTCTGTGTCTTTCTGACATCTGAATCATGTTTCTATCTTAATTAGAACGAGAAATAGAATTAATTTTGTGGTTCGTTCGTTTGAAAATCTAACACTCAGACAGCTGTTGTCATGGCAACTACATAGGTGAAAGACGTTATTTAAATCTACGGAGACCTTTAAACTATGCAGAAAAAAGGCAGAACTTGCAAAAATCAAACTAAACCAAAGATTTAAGAGGAAAGAAGGCGTTAGATACTCATCTGGATGCTCTTAAAGGGTATTTAAATATTTTATTAATTGTAAATCTGTCTTTAAAACTTTAAATGCGTTTTTCTCCACGATGCAATTTTTCAAGATTTCCTGTATTCAAATTCTTATAAGTCAAGAACCGATAAAGTTTAAGAGTTGAAATTTGGAATACATCTTTTTCAAACATTATACTTTAATTTTTATTCAGCAAATTTGAAACAAATATTTACTTTTAAAAATATAACTTTTAAAAAAAAAGTACCTTAAAATTTTTAGAAGTTTTCATTCAAATATTTTTATATTTTTTTATTGAATTAATATTTTTAAATTTGCTGAATCAGAATTAAAGTTTATAAATTTTAAATATTTTACTGAAAGAATTTTGAAAATTGATCAAAAATATTTTGAGTTTTAGCAATTTGAAAAAAACCCTCTTTTTTTCAAAAAAATTTAATTTTAAATGAAAAAAAATTTTTGGAAAACTTTTTTGTTGTGATTTTACTTATTAGTTAGATGGGTAAGATGTGTCCCGGACCCCCTTCAAGTTTTCAATACTTCTTGTTCTATATATGATCTATGGGAATGATTTCCACAAACCTGCTCTTATATTACCACATCATGAAACATCGTACCACAAAAGTTAGTAGATCGTCATGCAATACATCGGGAGTATGGTCAACATTTATACTCTAAGTCGCAAACTTGATTGCTTTTATTATTTCAGCTCTTCTTGATTGCAAATAAGAACTACAAATTAGTCACAAATATTATGAGATAAATAGTTTATATTTCCTCGTCCTTTGTTGGCATATTTTTGTAGGTGTAACTTCCAACCTATCAGCAGTCCAAGTAGGTTAAATAATTTCCTTTCCTATTGAATTCTTTGACATCGTGAATCCTAATCCTAAGCGACACAAAAATTTTACTGTTGATATAATTCTATTCAACACACCTCTCCAGTAACATACTTCTTTTCCTTTTCCTGTAATAGTTGAGTAGCACTTCTAATGAATTTTGTTGATCTTTTATACATAGTACACATTACTGACATGTTATTTTGAAACTTCGTGGCCCGATAAAATAAGTAATTGATCTCCAATTTTGCAAACCAGTTATTAAATTTGACTTTGATGTTGAGTAAAGTTTGCAAGTGTAGCTGTAGACACTTTTTCTTGTTTCTGAAAATTTCAACCAATTTCTCATTTCCATAATTACATTTGATTTCTTTCTGTAAAAATTATCATAAGAAAATCCTCTCTAATACATTTCACTTTGTCTTTATACACTGATTTCAAATTCTCTATATTCCCGATATATTTTGGTTTGTTACTAAGAATATGGTCAATAACAGCATCTGTTAATATTGTTGACCATAAAGCTATATTATTTACTACTTCGATGTCTTCTCTATCGAGGCATTCTGGACTATCTCTATCTTCTGCGTTTTCGCTATCACTTTTTACCAAACACAACTTTCCTCGAACCCTAATTAAAAGACATTTTAAGACCTCGGGGCCCCTTTGATATTACGGGGCCCTACGCGGCCGCTTAGTCCGCGTACCGCTTAATCCGCCACTGACAATAAGATGGCAGTAGTTAAAAGCTATTGCTAGTTTTTCCCACAAAAGGAGCTCAACTAATCGCGTTGCTATAGCAACTGTAAAAGTCTGAATCTTTTGAAAACTCTTAAGCTTAAAGTTCTAGGAAAGAAATTGGTAAACGAAGATCATAAAAAAATTTGTTACTTATAACTAACATGCGTTCTAATGTTTCTCATAAAGGATTTGTTGCATTCTTTTTACTTATGTTTTCCACAGTCGTTTTTGATGAATTATATCAGCTATTTTTCACAGACTCAATATAGAAAAATAATACACACAACTACAGAAATTTTTTAAATCATACACTAATCTTTACATTTTAAAATAGCATGAATTGAAGCAATTATTAAATTATACCAACGTAACTTACCAAAGAAGAATTTTTTGCATATGCAAGTGGTAAAAATAAATTTAGTACTACACTGGGCCCGTTGGAGGGGAAGGGAGGTGAATTAATTCAAGACGAGGTGGGAATGGCAAACGTGTTAAATGACTTTTTTCTGGGGGTTTTCAATGGTAACTATAGTTTAAAAAAGGATCCCAAGGATGGAGCCTTTGCAGGGGGTATAATTAAAGAATGCAAATTCACCAGGGAAGAAATAGTACATCAGTTGAAAAGAATTAAGCCATCTAAAGCACCAGGGCCAGACGATATTTATCCGAGAGTACTAGTGGAATGCGCGGAAGAACTGGGGTAAGTAATTCACACGATATTTAATTCAACATATAGCACAGGTTGGGTACCAATGGATTGGAAGTTGGCCAACATAACTCCAATTTTCAAAAAGGGAATACAAAGTGATCCGGGCAACTATAGACCAGTAAGTCTAACATCAGTAATTTGCAAAATATTTGAATCTCTGTTAAAAAAGCATATAATGTTATACTTGGAGGAGGGGGGACTGTTATTAGAGAATCAGTATGGGTTCAGGAATGGCAGATCCTGCTCTACAAACCTTTTGAAGTTCTACGAAAAAATTACTGAGGAGCTGGATAATAAGAGCAGTGTGGATATCATGTACATAGATTTTCAAAAGGCTTTTGATAAAGTACCTCATGATGCATTACTGTTTAAATTGGAAAGGCTGGGGATTCAGGGAAAAAAATTACTATGGATAAAGAATTGGTTATTGGGTAGAAAGCAGAGAGTGCAGGTAAAAGGAAATTATTCACAGTGGACAGAAGTTATAAGTGGGGTGCCTCAGGGATCAGTTTTGGGACCAATTTTATTTATAATTTTCATAGATGATATAGGTCAGGGGATCAAGAATAGAATCAGTATATTTGCAGATGACTTAAAAATATGGGGGACAGTGGATACCAAGTTACAGATAAAAAATTTACAAGGGGATTTTGATAAGATATCCGAATGGGCTGTAAAATGGGGTATGTCATTTAATGTAGGGAAATGTCAAGTTCTGCATATGGGTTACAGGAACAGTGGAGCCGAGTACTGTCTGCATGGAGTAAAGGTAAAGGAGGGAGAAACAGTCACGGGTCTTGGGGTGATAATTCATAGGGATTTTAAAATGGGTCACCAATGTTCAGCTGCGGGTTAAAAGGCTAATAGGTTACTGGGGTATATTAAAAAGACTGTAACTTCAAGGGATAAGAATATAATCTTGCCGTTATATAAGGGTTTAGTAAGACCACGTCTAGAATATGCTGTACAATTCTGGGCTCCATATATGAGAAAGGACATAGAATCAATTGAAAGGGTTCAGCACAGAGCTACAAAAATAATAAAGGGGCTAGCAAATTTCGACTATAATGAACGTTTAAGTAAGCTAAACATGTATACACTGGAAAGAAGAAGAAGGAGGGGGGATTTGATTCAGCTTTTCAAGTTTGTAAAACAAGGGGACACAGAGGGCTTAAATTTCAATAGGGATAACAGAACAAGGGGTCATGGGTATAAATTGAATAAGACACATTTTAATCGGGATTTAAGGAAAAACTACTACTTTAATAGGGTAATAGACAGTTGGAACACATTGCCAGAAAATATAGTTAATGCAAAGGGAGTATACGAATTTAAGACACAATTGGACAGTCAGTGGGAATTGGATAATTCATAAACAAAGGACCAGCCTTGTTGGGCTTGAGCCTGTAGCTGGTCGTCAATATTTGTATTTGTATTTGTATTTGTATAAATGTATATTTTTTCATCTCCTCATTTTTCAACACGAGTCATTGTTCCCCTCCTAGTGGTTGTTTCGAAGATGTCATTCGCAAAACTAACCAGATCTTAATGGACGAGATATTTTGTAATTAAAAGAGAACTGAGAAGAGATCTTGATCTCATGAGCATAATACGAGATGTTAATGCACTGATTTGCATGTAGTATGAGATACATTTATTTCGACACGAGTCATTATTTTCCCTTCTGGTGGTTGTCTCGAAGAAGGAATCTGACCAGGTATCTGAAGGCAAAACTGACCAGTTTCATGAACGAGATATGTCGTCATTAGAAAAATAAACTAACCAGATCTCGATCTCGTCAACATCATAAAATCTTCAATTTCATTATGATGAGACATCTTGTCATTAACAAAATTGGACAGATCTTAATGTCCGCGATATCTCGTCATTAGCAAAATTGGTCAGTTCGTGATATACGAGATATCTCGTCATTAGCAAAATTGGTCAGTTCGTGATATACGAAATATCTCGTCATTAGAAAAATTGGTCAGTTCGTGATATACGAGATATCTCGTCATTAACAAAATTGGTCAGTTCGTGATACACGAGATATCTCGTCACTAGAAAAAAACTAACCAGATCTGGACCCTGTCACCATCAAAAAATCTTCTATTTCCTAAAGACGAGATATCTTGTCATCATCAAAATTGGTCAGATCTTGATATACGAGTTATCTCGTCGAAACCACTTGGAGGGTAATTTACTGTATAAAATATAGATGTCAGATCAAACGTTATTTACTTGCAGAGGGACGTCAGTCACAGGGGCAGGTTTCCAGAGAATTGAAGCATTGAACGTGGAACAAAGTGTAATCCCTTGGATTTGTTGTGGAAATTCCAAAATTCAGAGCACTGGTTTAAAGCTAACTATAATAAGCTGTCGAAGTTTTAAAGTGGACAATAATTTACAGATTGCAAAAATCGAAACAGAACAGTCACAGACAAGTTTTTAGAGTATACTGAATTTGTTACAACAAGCCATCTCCAGGTTCTGTAAAAATTTCAAAATGCCGTACGCTGGTTTAATGCAAACTGGTAAGAGCTGAAGGTTGGTTGGTAAGGTTGATCATATTTCACAGATTGAAGTGATCGAAAAAGAACAATCATAGGTAGTTTCCAGAACAATTGATGTGTCACAAAGTGCCATTTGGCTTGGTAGAAATTCCGATTTGCTAAACGCTACTTTAAAGTTAACCAGTCTAACGCCAAAGTTGTTTGCCAGGTGAACCGTAATTTTCAGATTGAAATGAAAGTACAGTAGTCACAGGCAGATTTCCTATATCTGCTTGTGACTACTGTATTTTCTTCCTCAGATTAATTTCCTTTATCTGCTCGTGACCAGATAAACTTCAGCTAAATTTTATCAGTTATAATCTCAAAAGAGTAAACTGTGTTCACTAAATTAAAATAGAATTTATCAAATATACAACATTGTACTCACAAATATGTCGAAAAACTTTTGTGGCATACTTGCACAAACACAGACACAAAACTGAAGTAAAATGAGAAAACAGACCAACGCAGCTAAGTTCATACACAGCATGACTGTAAAGCCGCGTTTACACCGGAGTTGCAAACTCCTCCCTCTCCAAACATCGAAGCTATTTCGAGAAACGGAACTAATTGTATCGTCGATATCTCGTGGCGGGGTGGCAATTTGGCGAGTTTGCAACTCCAATTTTGTTTTCCACAAGGAGTTGGTAAAGATCAATTATTGCAACTTTTGGGACCCATTTCTCCGATACGAAATTTGGGATGGAAGTGCTCAACTATTTCGTCCCTTTTCGGCATTGTTTGACACACATATTGTTCGGTCGCTCACACCGTCTTTAGTTAGCTCATTGTGACATTTTGCTCTCTGCGCTTGCTTGGGCCACATCTATCGCCAAACAGTGAGTGACCTATTTGATTAAAATTGTGTGATGAATGGTGGTCACTCCTCTCTACAAAAGGGTGGGAGGAGTGCTCACCCCTTGGTGTTGCCGATAAAATCGACAAAGCTTTGAACTGGAGTGGGTCGAAAAAAGGGTTGAAAGGAGATCAGCAAAGGGGAACGTAAAACGTCCTCGCCACAAAAATGGGGGGAAATATATGAGCAACTCCCTGATGTAAACGCGGCTTAAGTACTCAAAGTATGCAAAGATTCGTGCAAACACACTCTACCGTTTGGACGTCCTTTCCAGCACACACATACAGACCCCAAATGCGGAAACGGCTGGTTTTGCCTTAGAAGGGCCCAAAACGGATAACTAACTTGAAATGAGTCGGAAACATTCAATGCACAAACACTCCATTATAATTTATGTATATTTTGTCAAGTAATGATTTCAACTCTGAACTAAATTAAGATGATGCATTAGCTATTTCTATAAGCTAAATTATGATGATTTTAGGAATTCGCAACATATTCTTCAGAACTGAGAAAATCTAATGCAAATAACTTCTTTCATTTGGATACTAGAATGAACAGTTCCTTTTTATTCACTTGTTAAAAGAAAAGGCCACTTTAATCTCAGTGCTTCCCGCTGTTCCAAAAAATCGTTAAGCACCCTTTATCGCTCCAGTTATAAAACGTTATTACCCTCAGATGCGATACTGCCGATAGGTCGATTTTATGTACTAATAGCAGCTGTGTTTATCTGGCCTCTCTCGATTCAGTCAACAATTCCAATCATAAAAGCAAGTTATATCCATCCATAAAGAATCGTTAATTTATTCAATTGATGACCTCTCTTGAAATATTTTCTAGAATTAATAACAAATATTTACTCAGCATCTGTTTAGGACAGATTACGTTGCACTGATGTAACCCAATGTTTATGTATTTGCCGATTTTGATATTATTCGTACATCTTAGGCCCGGTGCACACATCCGGTTTTTCAACGTGCGGCGCCGCTGCAGTAACACAAGTGCGGTCTGAGATACATTAGATCCAATGGGTTAGTGCACACATGCCTGCGGTGACGCACGTCCAACTTGCGTGCAATTTGTACCGCAGTTCCCCACGTAGCCGCAGCTCGCTTCTCCATTCAGAAGTACCTTGTTTTCATAAATAAATAAAATATAAATAATAATTAATACATGGATGTATCCAGTAACGTCTATTTTGTTTCAAAATATACTTTTTTGTACACCAAATAAGCGAAATAAATACGTTTTCTTCGATAGAATATTTATCGCAAATGGCGCGAAATGAGTACTTGCGTCATTTCACGGTTATGTGTGCATAGTTGGGCTTCGATGCCGCAGCGGTGCCGAACGCTGAAAAACCGGATGTGTGCACCGGGCCTTAAGGTGCGTATACATTTTCGAGAGGAACCGTTTGCGAGCCGCTAGTGAACTTTTTGTTGAAATTATTTTCACAACGAGCTTCCAGCGATCCATGGGAAAGGAAGGTATCAACCCCGAACCATCAGGTATTGCTTTGTCAGCCACCGGTGATGACGATGGAGCCTGGAGGCTAGCGAGCAGAAAGAAAAGCAACGAACTACTCACGACGCCGTTCAAATCTGAACCGAGAACGCCCTTTGTGTTCGTTGAAAAACCGACAGGAAGCGGATCGCCACGAGCGGTTCACGAGCCGCTCGTTTGACGTCCAAAACTCCGTCCAAATCATGAGAACTAGAGGATCGCGAAGGACTCGGCTCGCAAATGTATACACGACTTTGCAGCACATAGATATTTGAAGGGATGAGATAAAAGTAGAGTAAGGCGTAATAACAAAGTATTTCGGAAGGCTTTTTCATACTTTTGATAATGTGGTACGGAAATTGTAGGAAGACTTTAATGTTTTCAACTCTGTTTCAACCAGTGTTTTCGACGAGGTATCACGTGCATCATGATTTGTCCAATTTTGCTAATGAGGCGAATAATAGCTAATAAAAATGCTAATGCTAATGACATTGGCTAAAAATTTTCCAACATAGTCGTCAAGATGTTAGCAATTTTTTAAGATGATGAGATCAAGTTTTGGTCAGTTTTCTTCTAATGACGTCCTTCAAGTTCTGCTAATGGTTAATGGCGAGATATATCGCCTAGACAACCACCGATAGGGTTAAAATCAGCACACTGATATTTAAAGGGGTAGGATGCAAGTAGAGTAAGTCGGGTAATGACTAGGGCAACTTTTTTGTTGCAGAAAAAATGGGAAAAGTTGCATTTATCCTTCTCTAAAGTTGCATTTATGGAAATAAAGTTTATAGAAATAAAATTTATTTTTGAAACACTAAAATCTAAAATAAACTATCCGTAAAAAATGAAAAAAATTCAAAATGTATAGATAATTTTGGTCGTGTACAACAGTTTTATTTTTCATCATTAAATACACAGAAGAACGTTGATGTCGTTGAATGGCCGATTCTTAACCATTAATTTCTTTAACATTGAAAAACTGCGCTCAACAGACTGATGTTGCCTCACATTGTTGCAGTAGCAAATACTGACTTAAAGGAAAATCATCTCAGGAAAGTGTAGCATTAACCTTCAAGTCATTATTCTGTTCCAATGATTTTTTAAGATGCGCCTTTAAGGTTACAAGGATCTTCTTTAGAATCCATCGATCTGATATATTTATACACCGTATCGGTGTTGCACGCTTTCGATTCCGATTTTTCTACGAGACGAATCAAACATTCATAGCTGCTCTTGATCTTTCGCAAACTTTTTGGCAGCTCTGGGTCCCTCACTGCATTTTTTACGTGACGCTCAGATAGCAGAAGCTCAACATTCAGAGATTTTAAAATGTCATCTGACACTCACCACGCAAACTCTGCAGTCGATTACGCAAGTTTCCTGTGGATTACCAGAGTGCCAACCAATTTGTTAAAGTACTTCTTGCCATTTATTTCACTTTCGTCTGTAATGACGAACACATTCATTCCATGAACTTCTTGTTTGATCCACAATAATTCGGCGTTCACAGGATCAGACACATGTGATCAAAGGGTTGATTCAGAGGGCAAAAGATGAAATATTTATTTCATATTAATTCATTTAAAGCTAAATTTAAAAAAGTTGCAAGTGGTTGCATTTATGTTGGGGTTATAACTCACTAGCAATAAACCAAATGACGGAGGAATTTTGGTTTTAGTACTTTACATACAGCATAGAACGTGTGAAAAAAAGTTGCATTTGTTGCAAAAAGTTGCCCTAGCATTTCGTAAAATTCGTAAAATTTATCATATTTCTGTTTTGCAGAAATTCTAAGAACAACTCGGATGTTTTAAAATCAATGAAGTTTTCGGTACATTTTTTATGTCCTAAACAGGTGTCAAGAAACATTACTCAAAAACACGCGCAACCTAACTGAGTTAATGTAGTGAGTCACATCTATTTTTTTCATTCTAACCTATCCAATCGAAACAAAAGAGAGCAAAACATCTGCTGTTTTGTTATCACACGATCAATCTGAAAACCAATTTCATGAAACTGTTTCCTCCTTGGTGGGAAAATACGTTTGCTCACATATTTCTTTTAACCCTACATTAAACAAAATAAAAAATATAAAGTATCGGTGAAATCGTTATTCGATTAAGGACATGAAAACAAATTTTGCATACAGCGAATGGATATTCTGGGCTTATGTTTAAGTTGATACTAAGGAAACAGAGAAACACGTTGTCTAACGTCATAACTGAACACGAAAGACTGCTATGGTCTTTTTTTATATACTAGGGGGCTCCACCCCCTGCTCGCCTCCGCTTGCCAATAGATATGACAGGTTTTTAAAAAAAATTTTGATTAAACTGATTTTTCCCGAATTAAAAAAAAAATATATCAGAAACCAAATTGAAATATCTAAAAAAAACTCGACGTCCTGTAAAAATTCACGTTTAGGGGTACTCTAAATTAAAACATCACAGATGAAGACTGAAAATTTTTACGTCTTTTGCTCACACACATTAGAAATTTCGCTCTTTCAACTTAATAAACCCTAAAACAATAGACGCATCTGAAAAATTTTTTATTCGTCTTGTTCCCTGTAGAATTTTGAACAAACCATGTCAATTTTTTAATTTTCTGATCCGTACTTTCTCGGAAAACCGATTGTGAATAGAGCAAAAAAAGCGAAATCAATCCTGCGGCGGCGGTGGCTGCTGCGGTAACATTTTTTTAATACTAGGGTGCTCCGCCCCCTGCTCGCTAACTCCCGGGTATTCAAACTCCATCCCATTTGCTTTGCTTCGAATACCATCAATCCTTTATTGATCCCATTTGGTTTGCTTCGCAAACCAACGCTCCTTTCGCAGAGACAATCTCCTGCGACGGCGAAACCTCTGCCCTCCTATTCACCTACGCACCTAATCCCATTTTGTTTGCTTCTCAAATCAACACTCTTCTTTACCATTATGAAAAGAAGTGTTTGTTTGTCAGTCTGTTTGTTTCGCGGCCGCAAAATCCTGACGATCTATGGTACTTACAGCAATGAGATTTGACACACAGGTAGTCCGAATTTTTTGCAATTTTTGAGTCAAGGAGAATTTTAAAATTGAATCTAAAAGATTCGTAAATGAATTGAATAGTTTTATTCTCCAACGGGTTCTTCAACGCTTTTCTACCGGAGAGAGAAGAAACACCGGAACCCAGACTTTCCTACCCACGTGACCTTGTCGTCAGGTCTTGAAATCATGCAAAGTTTTTTCATCCACCAGAACGCGGAGAAAATTATTTCTTTTCGTTTCCGCTTTGATTTTACGCGAAGGAATGATTTTCCAGCGAGACGATAAATCTTTTAACTGGAGTCGCAGTTTATTTTCTGTCACCAAGACCGTTAAAGATAGAGTAAAAAATTCAACAGATTTGAAAGCTGCGGAAGAATTTAATTTAGATTGATACCTAAAAATATGATTTTCTTTAAATAAATAATTTTTTAATTTAACATATCTTCAACGGATTTGAAATCTGCGGAAAATTTTACATCAGATTAATAACTTACATCACGGCGTTGTCCGTGATGTTGGTTTGCGAAGCAAACCAACGGGCTACGCCGGGCTAGTTTTCCTGTTAAAATTTGGTTTGTTTCGCAAACAACCACTACTTTTATGAGTCAATCTCCTGCGACGGCGAAACTATCTTGATAATTCGTAAAATCCTGATTTGACTTTCCGGTCCCTGACGTCGCAGCGAAGGTTCCGCCTCTGCTCGCGAACACTCGCAAACCAACATTATTAGCTTTATTTTACTTTAACACTTAATACATCCGAAACTAATATCCGCATCAGTAAAAAGCCGTTCCTTTTGCAGTACCCTAGGCTTATTTTTCAGGAAGACAATGCCAGACCACATACGGCACGTGTTGCTATGAACTGTCTTCAAGCTTGTCAAACACTTCCTTGGCCAGCCAGATCACCAGATCTCTCTCCCATCGAGCATGTCTGGGATATGATGGGAAGGTGACTGCATTCGGTAGGGAATGTTGATGACGTAGTTCGTCTGTTGGAGCAAATTTGGCAAGAAATACCGCAGGAGACCATCCGGGAGCTTTATCGGTCTATGCCACGCCGTGTGGAAGCTTACATCTAGGCTAGAGGCGGGTCAACACCTTAGTGAGCTCGTTACTGTAACTCTGAAATAAATCATTCAATTGTTCTGAAATTTTAATCATTTTCTTTTCTGTACATAATTTTCCTATCCACCAATTTTTGTCTCCATCGGACAACTCCTTCTTGGTGCGTTGATATTTTTGTTATAGAGTGTAGTATTAATCTATTGATATAACAGTTTTAGTTTCTATCGGAAATTACGATTTAAAAATTCCAAAATTTTACGATCAACTTTTGATAGCATCGACTTTATTTATTAACCAATTTCAAAAATAATTATACCATAATAAAGAGTACATCCTTAGGTTTTGGTTGATGTTTTCAACTTTAAAAAAAATAATAGTATTAAGCTATAGATATTGCAGTTTTAACAAAAAGTAACGAAAATTTCCCAATATTTCGAAATTAGTATGACCAACGTTTGATAGCATTCAATTTATTTATTAACCAATTTCAAAAATAATTCTACCTCAAGAAAGAGGACATCTCCAATTAGGGAATTCTTGAATATGCCTGCTTTGTGTCGGCTTGATCAGAGAGGCCGCGTTTAGAGTGGTACAAGCATAAATACAGTTATGGCGATTCACATCCTAATATTTCGAGACTCGAATTACAATTACCGTAAACTAGTTGTAACACTGCCACGACTTCATTTTAGGCCACGGTAGCACATTTTTTAGAGTCGTGAAATGGCAACCGAATGGTTGCGAGTTCGAATCCTACCCAAGACCGTCGTGTATAAAGAGGACTGGTATATGTTAAATCTGTCATGGCCTCAAATTTCCTCACGTTGACGTGGTTTGAACTTTTGGATAGTGGGAAGTCAGATCATGTGTGACCTCGAAATCTAATCGTGGTTCAAAATTACGTGGCGTTGTACTTGGATCTTAGATATGAGTCGAACTAGCAAATTCTTTTGTTCCACTGCGTCGTTAATTCAAATATATACCACTACTTTACGAAGTTTTATGAAGTCTCCAGATATCGGAGATCAAATTTTCATTTCCATTTACGAAATTCCTAATCTGCAATTTCTTGTTGGGATTGGGTTAAGCAAGGTCAAACGGTCAGCGAGACTCTTATAACAAGATTTGCCTCTAATTAAATTCTTCATTATTCTGATTATAGAAGACAATGAGAGAGAGAGAAGTCCGAAAGATAAATAAAATAGAGCACAAAATAAGATTTCGACAACTCTAAAATAGGATTAGAGTTTGAAATAATATTGATTTGCATTTGAAGAAGTGGATGGGAATGAATTGAAATGAACTTTTTACCATGCACTTAATTGAAAATCAAAATTAACACCAGTAAGAGCGCATTTTAAAATGTAAAGAAAAAAGCGTTTTATATTTATGACTAATTTTAGTTAACTTGGAACTGTGTATGGTACTACCGCGGCTATGGACGTCGATCATCTAATGAACTGCCTTGTACTCTCTGGTGACGAGTACGAGAGGTATTGGCACGCAATGGAGAAGATACATGATCTTCAAGCTGTTTGACGGTTCTTGATTTGCTGTACCGCTCTAATCAATCGCTTCTCTGATCAAGCCGACACAATGCATACATAGTCAACTATTCCGGAATTGGAGATCATAAAATTCCTTCAAGTGATCAACTGTCAAAAGTAACACCAAAAGTACTATTACATCACTCCATTTGACATTACATCGCTCATAAAGTTCTGGACACTTGAAATAAACCCTCTTCATCTGACGTTACACTGACACTACGATCTCATGAATCTCAAGCCCTTGAGAACACTCAAAATTCCCTCGACATCTTGTATTTAGTTGAAACGCGACCTGAAAGACGCTAGAATTTTCCACATAGGCCACTGAGAACTGAGAGCGAGAAGACTCTCGCTTACCTCTGCCAAACCCTTCTTGTCCCAAAATATCCGTAACCTTGCTGTAAATATCTGCTAAGCTGTAGGATGTTATAGAATAAATGTTGTAGTGGTGAAACCCAAAATTCTTATTCCTTTACGCTACCAATTCATTTCTGTCACCACACCCTTTCATCCGGTACAATTCTACATTCATGTTGAATCAAATTATTCAGATCAAATGACGTCGAAAGAGTCTATATGTAATAAAGTAAATGTGTGAATACTTTCGCTGCAATTCTATTAAAATTTCGAATTTTACAATATAGTTACTCTTTGATTATCTATCATTTTATTATGACTTTAATAATGTATTTGGATCGTCTATATATATATATATATATATATATATTTTTTTTTTTTCTAATGGCAAGAGAAAATGACAATATCTTACAAAACGATTACAAGAATACAAAACAGTAAGAGAAAAAAGTCAGTATCTCATCAGCAAGGCTCTAGCACTCCAGTAGCGTCTCACCTCGGAGACCCCACACAGAGCTGGACATCTTTGGATATGGGACCTGTCCATAATTTCATCCTTTTTGCAGAGTGGGCATTTAGGACTGTCATAAACGCCAATGCGGTGTAGGTGGTTTGCAAGGCAGTCATGCCCCACTGCAAGTCTAAATTCTGCGACCGCTCTTTCACGAGGTTTAATTGAAATTTTTTGGTCCAATAAATTTTTCCAGCTCTTCGAGGAAATACAAGAAGTGAGATTCGACTTCCATCTAAGTCTCATTTGATTTTTGATATAGAGTTTTATGGAGTGGAATGAGTAGCTTGTGGTTGGCTGTTCAACTATCCGTGTACCCTTCTTGGACAACATATCTGCCTGCTCGTTACCGAAAATATCACAGTGCCCAGGGAGCCACTGGATAACGATCTGTCGTCCTTCTACCTTTAATCCCTCAAGGAGCACACACAGCTGGCATTCTAAGATATCATTTGAGGCAGGCACCTCGTTTGACCCAATAGCCTGAATGGCAGCTTTGGAATCCGACAACAAGACCACTTTGTTGTAGAGACGTCTGGGAACAAGTTGCTGCAATTATATATATATATATATATATATATATATATATATATATATATATATATATATATATATATATATATATATACATGGCTAGGTATGCCCTATGAAATCCCAGACAGATATGTGTGGAAATATAATAATTAATTGATAGTCATATAGTTAAATGTAGTACATTATATCTACATTTTAGTATTAAAAGTTCTTGCTGCAGATCATTATTATTCTGTTAAGAGCGGGGAAATACGGTGCAGAAAAGAATTGTAGGGCATTTCCACGCATAAGTAAACAAGAAGGCCAAAAAATTTGAAATGTGTAAAATAATAAGTGTTAGACATCAAAATAAAGGTCATTCGTCTGGCTATTAGAATCAATCAACAAATCGTAATTTGATACGTTTGTATAAATACAGAAGTCATTTTAATTTGGATAAAAAATATTTAATATAGCACTTGGTTTAGGCATATCATATTTATTACAATATTTCTGATTGAGGAATATATAATATCTGAATCTTTTAAATATCCAGTAATAATATGATAGTATACTATAAAAAAATTGATAAAAATGAAAGTATTATTTATATCAAATTTTTGGGAAGGAGGAAACTTTCTATATCCTACATATGATACCTCCGTTACAAATTTTTGGGAAAAAGTTTTCTGACAACATTAGTTACAAGTACAGACGTTCAATATTATTGAATTAAAGCAATCACAACAGGCATAAATATGTATGATTCAAAAAAATTTTAAATACGCAAATATTTTTTTAAATGTGTAACAGACGTATCATTGATATTACGGACGTATCACTACTGTGTAGCGAACACATCAGTTGTATAACACGGACAATGGTTCTACAAATTTTTCAGGAAAAAAGTTACCATATTGATTTAAGAATAAAAAATTATTAATGTATAAAAAGACAATGTTAAGTACAAAAAAGTGGAAAACATTTTTTTTAAATCAGGAAAGTGGCACTATAGGAAATGTACTTGAAACCATTAAGAAAAAGCAAAAAAAAAATGTTTTTAAACATTGTTTTATTAGGAAAGAATAGTTTGAGTTCTTTACAAAAGCCCAAAAGAAAATGTATCAAAATAATTTTTTATAATTCTTCAAGAGGATTTTAGCGAAATTTATTATACTGCGGTTGCTTGGTTACCATGAAAAGCTGTTGAATCATATGCCATCATATCTAACTACATGCAACATGATAAATATGCAGTCCACTCTTTCCATGAAGCAATAATTAAAAACTATAAACTAAACTAAAAACTATAAACTAAATACTAAACTTCCAACGTTAAAGAAAGTTAATATATTTTCAGATGGTGCTTAACAACATTTCAAACAGAAGTTTAATTTGCTCAATGTTAGATGTGGAGAAGATTTTGAAGTTAAACTCAACTGGCATTTCTTCGCCACATCCCATGGCAAAGACTCGCTTGATGGTGTAGGTGGCCAAGTGGAATTTCAAATGTGGCACAAAATTAAATCAAGACAATTAACAATTATGAATGCAGAAAATTGTGTTTCTGCACTCAGGGAAAACACTCAGAAAACAAATATAATCTTAGTATGTAAAGAAACAATAAAAAGTAGCGTTAACAACTTGAACGAGCGATTTAAAGGCAATCGAACATCCACAATGTAATTGCAAATTTTCAGAAATTTCTAAAAAATCTGGAACACCTTTTCGTTTTAGATCAAAAATATTTTTCTGAAAAAGTTTTAAAAAAATGCAGCTGACCAATATAAATCTGTATCCAGTGATGACAGTATAACTTTCAGCTCTTGGGTCATTATAAAACTGACAACAAAAAAGGGGAACAAAAAAGAATTTGTTGGACAAGTGATTTCAGTCCGTAGTCCAATCAGAGTCAAAGTTTTTAAAAAAAGGACTAGGGCAAATGTTTTTTTAAATGAAGACATTTCTGTTGCGAATATAGAAAAGATTGTGGTCATAACTGATGAATCTCAATAGATTTAGATTGACATTTGATATATTATTTATTATGTTCAGTTTTTTTTAACTTAAAAATGTTTTGTCGTTGTGTAGTACCACTAAATTTTGAAAATTTCATTAAATTGTGATTTGTTTTCCTGTAATTTACTATGGTAATGTTTATTATTATTATTTTTCTTTTATTTATGTTAACAATTTATTGTAACATATTTTGTACAATAAGTAATCATAAAACAGTGTATGTATTTCAGAAGATACGTCCGTTACAATTTGAAATCTATATTAAAAATTGAAATAGTCCACAAATTAGATTATTTGTATATTTTTAATATATTTGAATCTTCTTCATTTAAAAAAAAAATTTAATATTTTCCTTTTGTAAACATTTGTTTTGTCATTTGTGTTCAGAGTGACACAATTTTTTTTCCTAAAGGGATACGTCCGTTACACCTCTAAAGTAAGTATTAACTATATTTCTGTTTTTAAAATAAAATTACTTACTAGTGATACTTTTAGAGATAGTTATCCACTTTATAAATACTAAAAACAATCACATATTTGAATTATGTAATTGTGAGAAATGCTTTTATCTTCCAATGATACATCCGTTACATACGGAATTGCCCTGTAGCAAAACGGTTTTATACACGTAGTAAACTTGTTCAAACGGGGTTTGTAATGATGCTTAAGCACAGCTGCTCAAAGTCGCCTTATGCGGCTGTAGTTTAGCCTCCACGTTAGTAGAAAAAGGTCTTGCAAGTGGAAGTGTTGTGATGAATAGAACAATGTTTTTTTTCGTGACATATTCTCAAATCAGATAAATAAAAATCAAATAAAATTCGACTACTTGTTTGAGGGTATTTTTCGTAGTATGGCCTGGGACCTTTGCCTGTTGTTCCTGTTCAAATTAACGCCGACGCTTGCATGAACATTTTGTACCATCAGATTCTTCTTACGCTCTGGCAATTTTATGGAATGGACGGATGTTACTTCCACGACGACAACGCTCCATGTCAGGTTGCAGCCTCTGTCAAGCAGTGGTATCAAGATATGGATGTAAAACGTCTTCCCTGGCCTGCTCAGATGTCCCGACCTAAACCCCATAGAACATTTGTGGGACAAGTGAGAGCGACGCTTACGGACAAAAGAACCACGTCCGAAATCTACAGCTGAGCTGGCGACTTTCTTTCAGCAGAAATGGACACAAATACCCATAGCTGTATATCAAACCCTTGTTGAAAGAATGCCCAGAAAGGTTGCTAGTTTAATAGCAGCACGTGGGGGACTATCCCCCTATTAAAGCAAGCATTATTTCCCTTATACCATCACATCTTGTTGTCCGGTCCATTATTTTAGGGTGATGTACATAATACTACATCCATACAAAATGCATAGATTTATAAAAACGAAACGTAACAATGATGAATGAGATTCCGGAAGTGATCTCAACTTAAGTGTAGGAAACAGTTCTTGTAATCGGGCCAAAGCGCGACCTACTTTCTAATACAACGAAAGTTATTTAGGCTTTGGTTTCTAATGGACTGAAAACGTTGATGATCCTTTGCCGCTGTGTTTAGTATGTGGATTTAAAATGTCAAATGAATCATCAGTTCCTAGAAAACAGAGCAAGTCTTTTTAAACCAAGCACTCTGATGTACAAGGCAAAGCTTACTCTAAAATATTGTTGGAATTGTTTATAGTGAAGAACCTGTATCGAAATTTTATTTCTAAAATCATAAAAAAATTTTAATTAACTTATAAAGTTTTGAACCATAACTTAAATTTGTCGCCAGTTAACTTTGAGTTAAATTAAATAAAGCATCGCTGCTTTAATCTTTCTAATGATGAAATATGAAGTTTTCAAGATTTACTACTGATGGAGAGGATTTACATAAGTAATTCCATTCATATTATAAGAAACTTGACACAAAGTAATGCAATTAATTTATTTAAAAAAATTATACAGCATACTTTTGCTAAACTAATGAAGAAATCTTCATAATGTTTCGAGATTTTTTGTTATACTAGGGTGCTCCGCCCCCTGCTCGCTTACGCTCGCCAACCCCCGGGGATTGCTACGCAATTCCGTTTGGTTTGCTTCGCAAACCAACACTCCTTTTACATATGCCATTTGGTTTGTTTCGCAAATCAACATTCCTTTCGCAGAGTGAAACTATCTGAATAATTCGTATTCTCCTAATTTCACTTTCCGGTCCATGACGTCACAACGAGGGCTTCGCAACCTTCTCGCTTACGCTCGCCGACTTTAACACTTAATGCACCCTAAACTAATAGCCGCATCAGTAAAAAATCTTCTGTATCTTGTTCCCTGTACAATTTTAAGTAAACGATGTTAATCTCCAAACTTTACTATCTGTACTTTGTACTTTCTCGGTAAACCGTCTGAAAACAGAGGGGAAAAAGCGAGCCTTTTTCCTCGCCAAATAAAAAGAAATCGTTTTTATGGCAATTGTTGCAGCGATAAAATTGATATCTGGCAAACCCGATAGTAAAAAATACAACCCTCATTAGCTCCGCGCATTTGCTCCGCGAAATAAAAAATACGAAATTTGTGTCACCAACTTTTGATTGCATCTAATTTATTTATGAACCGATTTCAAAAATAATAGTACCGTAAGAAAGAATACATTCTGAGGTATACTGCGATATTTTAAAAATTAAAACTAATAGTAATAAGATATAGATAATGCAGTTTTTAAAAAAAAGTTAAAAAAATGTCCCGATTTTTCCCGAATTTCAAAAAAATATTATCAAGAACCAAATTGAAATTTAAAAAAAAAACTCGACGAGCTTCAAAAATTTACAATCATTGGTAATCTTTAAAAAAAACTCACGGCTGAAGACAGAAAATTTGTATGTGTTTTGCTCACTCGCGGAAGAAATTTCGCTTCTTCAATTTTGACACTTAATAAACCCTAAACTAATAGCTGCATCGGAAAAAAATCTTAATAATTGTCCAGAGAATACGATGAAGAACAAACCATGTTAATTTTGTTTTTTTCCGATCAGTACTTTCTCGGAAAATAGTCTACGAATCGAACTAAACAACACAGTTTTCAATCCTGCGGCGGCGGCGGTAACTGTTTTTTAATATAGAGAGAAAAACGACTTTTACATCTAGAAGTTATATTAATTCATGCAATAAAAATACGATATGTCTTAAAGTTTCCATCGAACTTTTCGATTTCAAACAGCCCATCAAACATTTTATTTACCAGACTCCGAAAAACAAGAACGAACAAAAAGATTAAAACCTTCTGGAAAGAACCTTTTATTGACTTTTCGACAAACTAATCCAATCTACTCAGTCTGCGAGAAAAATCACTTTTTTCTCTCTTTTTTGCTCTTGTCGATAATTTTTCTCGAACATGATTCAAGAATAATTGAATTTCCATTCCTTTTTCTGGCCTTAAACTATTTTATTAAAAAGTTATTCCATTAAATATTATTGAGTTTAGCAAGGCATGTTCTTGGAATACTTGGTATAATCATTGCTGTGATGAATTCGTTCATGTTGGGAAACTTTTAACTCTCTCAGCTAAATATACGCTCACACACATACTTCCTCCATGCATCTTGTAGTCTTCACGACATGACTTCTAACAAGTATTAACCTTCTTGATCAATAGAATCTTTTCCAAGGATTATTTTCCAAAGTAATGTGCAATATAGTCTTTCCATATGATTATATTCTAAAGAAAGAGAGATGTAATTTTTCCAAAGGATTGTATTAAATTGAAATTAAGAATATTTCCAAAGGATTATAATTTTAAGAAATGTGATGTAGAATCTTTCTCATGGATCGAATTCGAAGGAAATGAGAAATATAATCTTTCCAAAGGATTCTTTTCTAAAGAAAGGAGACATAGAATTTGTTTTGCAAAGGATTATGTTTTAAAGAAATTAGGAAGAGTTGAAATATTTCCGTAGAATTGTATTCTAAAGAAATGAGCAATATAATATTTCCAAGGGACTCTATTGTGAGGAAAGTAGAAATGGAATTTTTCCAAAAGATTCTATTGTAAAGAAATTAGCAAAAAGCCATATACTCTTTCCAAGCAATTATATTATAAGGAAATTAGAAAGAAGAAATATACTCTTAACAAGGGATTTTATTTTACAGAAAGATCATACAATTTTCCAAAGGTATTCCATTCTAAGAAAATGAGCGATAAAATCTTTCCAAAGAAAGATTGTAATTTAAAGGACCAATAGAACCTTTTTTAAGGTTGAAAAAATCCATAGAAAATTTAAAACGATGTTTTTACTTATTGATTAGGAGAATTGTGGGAAAAAACAATACTATACTATGAAATCTCTCCAGGCTCAGAGGGCTAAATAGCATTAGTCCTTGCGACAGAACTTTTGAAAACACTTTCTTACGAAACTATTTTCTTACGAAATTATTTCATCAAGTAAAAACATTTTGGCCCTTAATTTCAGTCTAATTTTGTTGTAAACTTTGTACAAATTGAGGATTAATAGGTGTTTTTTACGAATTGGTTTGGTAACTGCAGCTTACTCTACAAAACTTAACTTACAATACAGTAGCATATATGACAGTGTAACCTACCTCCGTTGTGAAGTACTTTTTGACAGGTATATACAACAACAATGATACAACGCAGCCTGTGGTAAGCCATATTCATCATGAAGTATGTACTTTTGGTACTAATACACCGCATTAGTGATTCAACGCAGTCCGTTACGGACCATATCCATCATGAAGTACTTTTTGGTACTAAAATACCGCATTAGAGATTCAACGCAGTCAGTTGCAAGCCATACCCATCATGAAGTATTTTTTGGTACTAATACACCGCATTAGTGATTCAACGCAGTCAGTTGCAAGCCATATCCATCATGAAGTACTTTTTGGTACTAATACACCGCATTATTTATTCAACGCAGTCAGTTGCAAGCCATATCCATTGAAGCTGGCACAATCAGAAGGTTTTTATTTTACGAACATCACAGCACATACACGTTACAATGACAGAGATATAAAGCACACTACTAGCATACAAAGAAGATATGTACACAAAAGCGAACTGAAACTAAAAGTAACCAATGGGAACGTTTTAAGAAGTGAGAGGTAAAACTAAGAGGAGTGAGAACTGAAACTGCAGTTCGCGGTTCTCACCATCAAGCCCTCCAAAATGGCGGTGTTGTTCAAGGCAACGCACCATCATCAAGTATTTTTTGGTAATAATACACCGCATTAGCGATTCAACGCAGTCAGTTGCAAGCCATATCCATCATGAAGTACTTTTTGGTACTAAAACACTGCATTAGAGATTCAAGGCAGTCAGTTGCAAGCCATATCCATCATGAAATACTTTTTGGTACTAAAACACCGCATTAGTGATTCAACGCAGTCAGTTGCAAGCCATATCTATTAAAGCTGGCATAATCAGAAGGTTTTTATTTTACGAACATCACAGCACATACACGTTACAATGAGAGAGAGAGATAAAGCACACTACTAACATACAAAGAAGTTCTATACACAAAGGCGAATTGAAACTAAAAGTAACCAATAGGAACCGTTTAAGAAGTGAGAGGTAAAACTAAGAGGAGTGAGAACTGAAACTGCAGTTCGCGGTTCTCACCATCAAGCCCTCCAAAATGGCGGTGCTGTTCAAGGCACCGCACCATCATCAAGTATTTTTTGGTACTAATACACCGCATTAGCGATTCAACGCAGTCAGTTGCAAGCCATATCCATCATGAAGTACTTTTTGGTACTAATACACCGCATTAGTGATTCAACGCAGTCAGTTGCAAGCCATACCCATCATGAAGTATTTTTTGGTACTAATACACCGCATTAGTGATTCAACGCAGTCAGTTGCAAGCCATATCCATCATGAAGTACTTTTTGGTACTAATACACCGCATTATTTATTCAACGCAGTCAGTTGCAAGCCATATCCATTGAAGCTGGCACAATCAGAAGGTTTTTATTTTACGAACATCACAGCACATACACGTTACAATGACAGAGATATAAAGCACACTACTAGCATACAAAGAAGATATGTACACAAAAGCGAACTGAAACTAAAAGTAACCAATGGGAACGTTTTAAGAAGTGAGAGGTAAAACTAAGAGGAGTGAGAACTGAAACTGCAGTTCGCGGTTCTCACCATCAAGCCCTCCAAAATGGCGGTGTTGTTCAAGGCAACGCACCATCATCAAGTATTTTTTGGTAATAATACACCGCATTAGCGATTCAACGCAGTCAGTTGCAAGCCATATCCATCATGAAGTACTTTTTGGTACTAAAACACTGCATTAGAGATTCAAGGCAGTCAGTTGCAAGCCATATCCATCATGAAATACTTTTTGGTACTAAAACACCGCATTAGTGATTCAACGCAGTCAGTTGCAAGCCATATCTATTAAAGCTGGCATAATCAGAAGGTTTTTATTTTACGAACATCACAGCACATACACGTTACAATGAGAGAGAGAGATAAAGCACACTACTAACATACAAAGAAGTTCTATACACAAAGGCGAATTGAAACTAAAAGTAACCAATAGGAACCGTTTAAGAAGTGAGAGGTAAAACTAAGAGGAGTGAGAACTGAAACTGCAGTTCGCGGTTCTCACCATCAAGCCCTCCAAAATGGCGGTGCTGTTCAAGGCACCGCACCATCATCAAGTATTTTTTGGTACTAATACACCGCATTAGCGATTCAACGCAGTCAGTTGCAAGCCATATCCATCATGAAGTACTTTTTGGTACTAATACACCGCATTAGTGATTCAACGCAGTCAGTTGCAAGCCATACCCATCATGAAGTATTTTTTGGTACTAATACACCGCATTAGTGATTCAACGCAGTCAGTTGCAAGCCATATCCATCATGAAGTACTTTTTGGTACTAATACACCGCATTATTTATTCAACGCAGTCAGTTGCAAGCCATATCCATTGAAGCTGGCACAATCAGAAGGTTTTTATTTTACGAACATCACAGCACATACACGTTACAATGACAGAGATATAAAGCACACTACTAGCATACAAAGAAGATATGTACACAAAAGCGAACTGAAACTAAAAGTAACCAATGGGAACGTTTTAAGAAGTGAGAGGTAAAACTAAGAGGAGTGAGAACTGAAACTGCAGTTCGCGGTTCTCACCATCAAGCCCTCCAAAATGGCGGTGTTGTTCAAGGCAACGCACCATCATCAAGTATTTTTTGGTAATAATACACCGCATTAGCGATTCAACGCAGTCAGTTGCAAGCCATATCCATCATGAAGTACTTTTTGGTACTAAAACACCGCATTAGCGATTCAACGCAGTCAGTTGCAAGCCATATCCATCATGAAATACTTTTTGGTACTAAAACACCGCATTAGTGATTCAACGCAGTCAGTTGCAAGCCATATCTATTAAAGCTGGCATAATCAGAAGGTTTTTATTTTACGAACATCACAGCACATACACGTTACAATGAGAGAGAGAGATAAAGCACACTACTAACATACAAAGAAGTTCTATACACAAAGGCGAATTGAAACTAAAAGTAACCAATAGGAACCGTTTAAGAAGTGAGAGGTAAAACTAAGAGGAGTGAGAACTGAAACTGCAGTTCGCGGTTCTCACCATCAAGCCCTCCAAAATGGCGGTGCTGTTCAAGGCACCGCACCATCATCAAGTATTTTTTGGTACTAATACACCGCATTAGCGATTCAACGCAGTCAGTTGCAAGCCATATCCATCATGAAGTACTTTTTGGTACTAATACACCGCATTAGTGATTCAACGCAGTCAGTTGCAAGCCATATCCATCATGAAGTATTTTTTGGTACTAATACACCGCATTATTTATTCAACGCAGTCAGTTGCAAGCCATATCCATTGAAGCTGGCATAATCAGAAGGTTTTTATTTTACGAACATCACAGCACATACACGTTACAATGAGAGAGAGAGATAAAGCACACTACTAACATACAAAGAAGTTCTATACACAAAGGCGAATTGAAACTAAAAGTAACCAATAGGAACCGTTTAAGAAGTGAGAGGTAAATCTAAGAGGAGTGAGAACTGAAACTGCAGTTCGCGGTTCTCACCATCAAGCCCTCCAAAATGGCGGTGCTGTTCAAGGCACCGCACCATCATCAAGTATTTTTTGGTACTAATACACCGCATTAGCGATTCAACGCAGTCAGTTGCAAGCCATATCCATCATGAAGTACTTTTTGGTACTAATACACCGCATTAGTGATTCAACGCAGTCAGTTGCAAGCCATACCCATCATGAAGTATTTTTTGGTACTAATACACCGCATTAGTGATTCAACGCAGTCAGTTGCAAGCCATATCCATCATGAAGTACTTTTTGGTACTAATACACCGCATTATTTATTCAACGCAGTCAGTTGCAAGCCATATCCATTGAAGCTGGCATAATCAGAAGGTTTTTATTTTACGAACATCACAGCACATACACGTTACAATGAGAGAGAGAGATAAAGCACACTACTAACATACAAAGAAGTTCTATACACAAAGGCGAATTGAAACTAAAAGTAACCAATAGGAACCGTTTAAGAAGTCAGAGGTCAAACTAAGTGGAGTGAGAACTGAAACTGCAGTTCGCGGTTCTCACCATCAAGCCCTCCAAAATGGCGGTGCTGTTCAAGGCACCGCACCATCATCAAGTATTTTTTGGTACTAATACACCGCATTAGCGATTCAACGCAGTCAGTTGCAAGCCATATCCATCATGAAGTACTTTTTGGTACTAATACACCGCATTAGTGATTCAACGCAGTCAGTTGCAAGCCATACCCATCATGAAGTATTTTTTGGTACTAATACAAAGCATTAGTGATTCAACGCAGTCAGTTGCAAGCCATATCCATCATGAAGTACTTTTTGGTACTAATACACCGCATTAGCGATTCAACGCAGTCAGTTGCAAGCCATATCCATCATGAAGTACTTTTTGGTACTAATACACCGCATTAGTGATTCAACGCAGTCAGTTGCAAGCCATACCCATCATGAAGTATTTTTTTACTAACACACCGCATTAGTGATTCAACGCAGTCAGTTGCAAGCCATATTCATCATGAAGTATTTTTTGGTACTAATACACCGCATTAGTGATTCAACGCAGTCAGTTGCAAGCCATATCCATCATGAAGTATTTTTTGGTACTAATACACCGCATTATTTATTCAACGCAGTCAGTTGCAAGCCATATCCATTGAAGCTGGCATAATCAGAAGGTTTTTATTTTACGAACATCACAGCACATACACGTTACAATGAGAGAGAGAGATAAAGCACACTACTAACATACAAAGAAGTTCTATACACAAAGGCGAATTGAAACTAAAAGTAACCAATAGGAACCGTTTAAGAAGTGAGAGGTAAATCTAAGAGGAGTGAGAACTGAAACTGCAGTTCGCGGTTCTCACCATCAAGCCCTCCAAAATGGCGGTGCTGTTCAAGGCACCGCACCATCATCAAGTATTTTTTGGTACTAATACACCGCATTAGCGATTCAACGCAGTCAGTTGCAAGCCATATCCATCATGAAGTACTTTTTGGTACTAATACACCGCATTAGTGATTCAACGCAGTCAGTTGCAAGCCATACCCATCATGAAGTATTTTTTGGTACTAATACACCGCATTAGTGATTCAACGCAGTCAGTTGCAAGCCATATCCATCATGAAGTACTTTTTGGTACTAATACACCGCATTATTTATTCAACGCAGTCAGTTGCAAGCCATATCCATTGAAGCTGGCATAATCAGAAGGTTTTTATTTTACGAACATCACAGCACATACACGTTACAATGAGAGAGAGAGATAAAGCACACTACTAACATACAAAGAAGTTCTATACACAAAGGCGAATTGAAACTAAAAGTAACCAATAGGAACCGTTTAAGAAGTCAGAGGTCAAACTAAGTGGAGTGAGAACTGAAACTGCAGTTCGCGGTTCTCACCATCAAGCCCTCCAAAATGGCGGTGCTGTTCAAGGCACCGCACCATCATCAAGTATTTTTTGGTACTAATACACCGCATTAGCGATTCAACGCAGTCAGTTGCAAGCCATATCCATCATGAAGTACTTTTTGGTACTAATACACCGCATTAGTGATTCAACGCAGTCAGTTGCAAGCCATACCCATCATGAAGTATTTTTTGGTACTAATACAAAGCATTAGTGATTCAACGCAGTCAGTTGCAAGCCATATCCATCATGAAGTACTTTTTGGTACTAATACACCGCATTAGCGATTCAACGCAGTCAGTTGCAAGCCATATCCATCATGAAGTACTTTTTGGTACTAATACACCGCATTAGTGATTCAACGCAGTCAGTTGCAAGCCATACCCATCATGAAGTATTTTTTTACTAACACACCGCATTAGTGATTCAACGCAGTCAGTTGCAAGCCATATCCATCATGAAGTATTTTTTGGTACTAATACACCGCATTAGTGATTCAACGCAGTCAGTTGCAAGCCATATCCATCATGAAGTACTTTTTGGTACTAATACACCGCATTAATGATTCAACGCAGTCAGTTGCAAACCATATCCATCATGAAGTACAACTTTTTAAAACTCGGTAATAAAGCCCGTTTTTTTTTTAAATCTTAAATTGACGAACTTTTTCATTGATTTAATAACAGTTTATTAATAGCGGACTCTTTTTTGTGTAAAAACACATTTAAAAATGTATAAGTTTTCAGAGATCTTATAATTTGACAGCCAATTTTAATTTGAAAATTAATTAACTAAGAATAAAAAACGTACTTTAATACATGTAATACTACAATTACAGTTGGTGTTGATTTAATTTCTAAATAAAGATTTATCAAATACTAAGATTATTGACGCTGTAACGTAATAAACATTCAACACCTTAGACAGAGAAGATATTAGAATTCTCTGTAAGACTGTATATTTAACAATTCCATCTCTATGTCCAGTCCTGTTATGATTGTCGAAAAGGCCTCACTATCCACCCTTAGCACCCTTAACTATTAGGTTTAACTACAGAGACCTAATTTAATACTCGTGTAGAGAAAAAATGCTGTAAAAATCGTGTAAAGAAAAAAACAATCATACATTGCATGACCACGCATATGGAAGTACAGTCGTGATCTTAATACAGCTGTCACGGTCTCACACAATTAGCAGTCTCAACTAATGGTGATGTCTATCAAATTCGGCCACTTCAGTATTCTTGAGGGGGAGTGTTAGGGTGAACTTAGACAGTTACAAAATTAAACTTACACAACAGCAGTATTTGTAACAACTCAACTCACTCATGAAGTGCCATCATAGTGCAGGGTGGAGTTCAGTACTGAGTATAAAGTTTGAAACGACTGAGTCCCGTATTCTAAGGGGCTCTTGAAAGAATGAATAATTAATAATGAACCCGCTAAGGCGATGAGTAGTAAAAAAATGATATCGGATCACAGGGGTTCTATCTGAAGCTATGATTTAGGTATGTTATATTCTACATAATAATGTAAGCTCCCGAGATGAATATCAATACGACGGTTTTATGAAGTCCCATTTATAAGCTTTTCGGCACACAAACTGTACCACGTGGAATCATGTTTGCTAGAAACCGTGAAAGATAAATATGCCAATTACTTTGTTAGGTAGGCAAATTATCATGACAGGGTAAAATGATATTATGTATTTAATACTTATCAAATGCAAATAAAAAAAACGTATCACCATTTTCCTTTTTTTTTTCCTTTGCTGTCACCAACTGCACAAACAATTTCTACATCTTCCCAAGATGGCTTTTCCAAGTGCCTGCTCATGTATAATCAGGGTACTCCATATTCCATATACATGCATTTTTGTGTTTCATAATTATTCAATCTGTGCCACAGCTCTCTGCCTCCGTTGTGAATGATTGTGAATGACTGAATATTCACAACAACCCCTCTTTCTAGGGTCAATCGAAAGCGGATAAAGAAACTTCTTTCTTTAAAGGGTCAGGGACTTTTTTGTATGACATATGAGCCATGTGCAACGCGTGCGATTGGGAATGCTTCAACGAAAATTTGGTCAAAACCCAGGACAAAGCGAACATAAATACTAAGCACTCAAACATTGTCTAAAAATCTCGAAAAATGACGTCTACAAAGAGAGCATATCAAGTCTGGAAATTGAAAATGGGTTTTCTCTCTAAGCGAATATGTAATGTAAAAATTTCAATAACACTAGCAACAATAAAAATAGTAATAATATTAACTGTAGGATTAAAATATACTGGATTAAAACAAGATCATTCGTCAAACGAGTATTAAATTAACTTTCAAAAGTAATATAATTTAATTTTAACAAGATTTTAACAGATAAAAGAAAAAGTGAAATTTTTCTTACACGTTTCACATCTAAACAAAATACTCTTAATTTTCCTTCAAAGAAAATTATAATTTTAGCTATGCTCTGATCTAAAATGACCGAATATATTCTGATGTAAATTTATATAGTTTTATAGCAAATTTAATACCTTTAGTAAAATAGTTTACAACATACAAAATCTAATTTGAACTGTCGCTCAATTTTAGTGAAGCTAAGAAAATAAACCAGTAGATTAAGACAAGAAAATATTGTATCAAGAAGTAGTTGTCCGATTGCGATAAAAATTTTTGGATGAGAACATACTTATATATCGAAAACCAAACGATTTAAATTTCAGAACAATTGAATTATTTATTTCAGAGCTTGACCGTTTCAAAGGGAAGAAGTCGAGAAGGCGTTGTACCACCTCTGGCCTGGATGCAAGCTGTCACCCGACGTTACATACATAATTTGTCCAATTAACACATTACAAACAAGCACGTGTTTCACAATGTAAATTTTATTCTCTTATATCTGCACTTTTTATTTTAAGATTTTTAGCTATAAATATGAATACCATAAATAAATTGGTTAATTTTATTTAAAGCGTTTTTATCCATATAGGTTTACTTATCTTTTTATGTGATGTTTGCAATCTTTCGTTACATGCTTAGCAGTTTTCCTTTGTTAATTCATTCGAAACATTCACAAGCTAACAAAATTATGTCTTCTTAAGAATTAAGGTCCTTCCCTGCACCCCCCACCCAAAAAAAAAATTCTCTAAATACAGGTGGAGGACAAATTAATACGAACTTCTGTGAAATAATGGAAAATCTTTATTAATAGGGGGTTGGACCACTCTTTGACTGAATATTAAGCCATTCCTCCTGCAGAACGGTCTCTAATTCCGAAAGTCTGGATGGAGATGGAAATCGTGAACGAAGTTTGGAATATTCCCATAAATGTTGAATAATATTCAAGTCCGGAGACTGGGGGGGGGGGGGGGGGGGGCAGGCGAGATGTTTAACTTCATCGTCATGCTCTTCGAACCATTCTTGAACACACCTAGCAGTGTGGATAGGGGCGTTGTCGTCTTGAAAAAGCGGTCGCTCTCCAGGGAATACAGTCTGGACAAAAGGATGGACATGATCCTCTAGAATGCTTAGATAATGATTGGATGTGATCCTCCCATGCAGAATAACAAGTGGCTCAAGACCGCGCCAAGATATCGCACCCCATACCATAATGGAGCCACCCCCATGCTTCACAATCGGCAAGAGGCATTCAGGATTACACGCTTCTCTGGGCGTTCTCAAGGCATAAACGCGTCCGGTCGTCTGAAATACGGGGAATGACAATTCATCTGACCATATTAGCTGTTGCCACTACTGTGGGGACCAGTTTTTGTGATCTCGGCACTATTGGCGTCGCTTGAAAGCATTAGTTGCTGTCACCAAGGGTTTACGAATTGCCTCTCTGACATAAATGATCGCAGCATGAAGTTCCCTTTTGACAGTTTTTGTTGAAACGGAGTTCTGGAGATGACTGTTCATTTCGGATGTTATCTCGGATAACGATTGCTTGTGCTTTCTGGCTACTATGCGCTTCAAGACACGTCTATCCCTATCAGCAAGCGTTGACTTTCGGCCACTGTTGTGCTTTGAAGACGTCGTCTTACCCTCTTTCGTGTAAGCTGTCATAACGGCTGATACCGTACTCCTTTCAAACCCCAAAAAGGTTGTTGTGTCCGTAACCGATGATCCACCTAAACGCGCTCCAACAATCATTCCTCTTTAGAACTCTGACAGGTCTGACATTTCAACTTATAACAGACAGTTCGATAGACGCATGCAACGCAGGTGACTGCTGTTGAAAGACTGATACCTTCCTCTTCACGCGGTGTCGCGGCTGTACGTCATACTTTTTTACAGGTTTTCGTATTATTTTGTACTTTATCTGTATATGACGGAGGGAAATGTTGGATCTTGACATACTCCAGTTAAAAATACGATAACAGAGGAAATATTTAAGAGGGAAAGCACTAAACCCTAAAAAGAACGAAATTCCTAAGAAGCGAGCCAAACTGAACCTGAGCCATAAGCCTACCGAGATACCATCAACAGAAGACGAAGATTCACCTTCTTATGCTGATAGTGATAACATCTATTTTTCCGACTGGCAATCAGACATTGCTGCTGACGACAACAATTAACAATTTTGATTACGTTATAGTTGAAGAAGAATACCTTTAAGAACATAAAATTCACTCTATTGGGGAATTTGTGAATCCGAACAATGTAGATTTTGAAGTGTACGTCAAAAGAATTTTTCCATCTTATGAATTTCCACGAACAAATGAAGTTTATTCATTTGAAAAATCAGAAAATATTGCCATACATCCTCTCCCAATTCCATCAGGAGTGAGAATGAGAAACTTTTCCCTGTGGATTTAACTTCCTATCAAAATCTAAAATAAGTAACAATTTCTTTAATCTTTTTTTTTATCTACTTTCTAACTGCAGATGTACAGTTGGAGGACAAAATAATACGAACACCTGTGAAAAAGTCTGACGTATTTCACACCTGCAGTACAGCCGCGCCACCTGCAACAGAAGGCTGCCACCTAGTGGGCGTGAAGAGGAAGGTATCAGTCTCTCAACAGCAGTCACCTGCGTTGCATGCGTCTATCGAACTGCGTGTGATAAGTTGAAACGTCAGACCTGTCAGAGTTCCAAAGAGGAATGATTGTTTGAGCGCGTTTAGGTGGAGCATCGGTTACGGAAACAGCAAAACTTTTGTGGTTTGCAAGGAGTACGGTATCCGCCGTTATGGCAGCGTACACGAAAGAGGGTAAGACGACGTCTTCAAAGCACAACAATGGCCGAAAGTCAAAGCTTTCTGATAGGGATAAACGGGTCTTGAAGCGCATAGTAGCCCGAAAGCACAAGCAATCGTTATCCGAGATAACATCCGAAATGAACAGTCCTCTCCAGGACCCGTTTCACCAAAAACTGTCAAAAGGGAACTTCATGCTGCGAAGATTAATGGCAGTGGCAATTCGTAAACCCTTGGTGACAGCAACTAATGCTTTCAAGCGACGCCAATGGTGCTGAGATCACAAAAACTGGTCCCCACAGCAGTGGCAACAGGTAATATGGTCAGATGAATTGTCATTCACCATATTTCAGACGACCGGACGCGTTTATGCCTTGAGAACGCCCAGAGAAGCGTGTAATCCTGAATGCCTCTTGCCGATTGTGAAGCATGGGGGTGGCTCCATTATGGTATGGGGTGCGATATCTTGGCGCGGTCTTGAGCCACTTGTTATTCTGCATGGGAGGATCACATCCAATCATTATCTAAGCATTCTAGAGGATCATGTCCATCCTTTTGTCCAGACTGTATTCCCTGGAGAGCGACCGCTTTTTCAAGACGACAACGCCCCTATCCACACTGCTAGGTGTGTTCAAGAATGGTTCGAAGAGCATGACGATGAAGTTAAACATCTCGCCTGCCCCCCCCCCCAGTCTCCGGACTTGAATATTATTCAACATTTATGGGAATATTCCAAACTTCGTTCCCGATTTCCATCTCCATCCAGACTTTCGGAATTAGAGACCGTTCTGCAGGAGGAATGGCTTAATATACCTTTAAATATTATCCATGACCTTTATGCATTTATCCCACGTCGTATTAAATCTGTACTTCAGCCAAAGTGTGGTCCAACTCCCCCCCCCCATTAATAAAGATTTTCCATTATTACACAGGTGTTCGTATTATTTAGTCCTCCTCCTGTATGTGTCTTTAAATTTAAATGAAATTTAATAAAAGTCCATTCTTCATATTTGCTGTTACTACTGTATTGTAACAGTGCACCCCGACAGTGTTACAATGTACATCACTACCAAAACCATTAAATACTGGAAATAAATTCAACTCTTTTTACTTTACATGATATATAAGATGTATGTAAGAGATCAAAGATGATTTTGAGGACTTTGTTTGCTTAATATAGATGCATATCTTGGTGCCACAGCTGAAAATAAAAATAAAACGTGTAACACTGTGCTCCATCTTCCCTTATTAAAATAGAAATAAAAGCCAACGCTAGTTTAGTCGTTACGATAGAAAAAAAAACACGTCGTTACGATAGATAGAAACAAACATTTATGGGATAATCATGAATAAATGGTTTCCCTATAAATTTACTGGATTCCAATTAAAGTAAAATTTAGGTTATGTTTACTTGAATCAATCATAATCAGCACTACTGAAGAAGCTGGAAGACAAACATCCACCAAAAGGGCAGAGTGAAATTCAAAACCAATTTAATTACTAAATCTGAGTATGCGAAATTTTTAAGTGTTTATACAAAATGTTATTAAAATTAAGCTGGTTTTTTTTAAATGTAATGCGATAGATAAAACGCAATTTAAAAAAGAACTTTTATAATTTTGCCTTCTAATTAGCTAAGTCGATTTGCTTAAAGCAATCAAGGCACCTCAAGGGCTATTTGAAGGGCTTCTGGCGACATAATGATAAGTCGCTTTTTGAATTTTTTAGGAGAGCATTAAAAATGCCAAAAGGTATACACAGATTAAACGGTCATTGTTAATTAATTAATTTTCTTATGTAAGTGAAAACCGTTACTAGCGTTGAATCTCAATTTAATACTTATTTGTTTATTTGTGCAAGTGCAATAGGATCCTAGCATTTTTTTATAATAATTTTCTAAAGGTATTTAACTTATACTGTAACTGTAACTTTAATGAAACGGTGTACCGGGTGAAATCGTATAATGACAAAATTGGTAGCGTAAAGAACAAAATCTTTGGGTTTCACCACTGGAACATTTATTCTAACATACTACAGCTTTGCTGATATGTACAGCAAAATTACAGATATTTTGGGACAAGAAGGGTTCGGCAGAGGTTAGCGAGCATGTACTGGCTCTATCAGTTTTCAAGGGTCTCTATTCTTCCAGCGTTCCAGGTCGCTTTCAGCTGAAAACCACCTGTCAATGGAATTTTGAGTGTTCTCAAGGGGCTTGAGATTTAGGAGATCGTAATATCAGTGTAACGTCAGATGAAGAGGGTTTCTGTCAAGTGTCCAGAACTTTATGACGCATGTAATGCTAAATGGAGTGCTGTATAAATGGAGTCATGTAAAAGTACTTCTAGTCTTAGTTGTGGACAGTTGATCACTTGAAAGGTAATTGGTAATTTTAGTTAACGTCCGTACTAGAGCTCGTACTAGAGCAACACAACGGGCTATTGACGACGGTCCGGGATCAGTCCCTTAAGGGAAAGATTCGAGGACAACACTTCGTAATTTAGAACCACGGTCAGATGACGAAGCAACACCTGAGCTGGCACCCCACTCTCCAAACTTCCACGCCAACCCAACGTGAGGACTTTCGGCTACGACAGATTTAAGGTGCACCAGCCGCCTCTACACCATACACATACAAACATCCATGCCCGCACCCGTATTCGAACCAGGAACATTCCGATCTAGAGGCTAACACCTTAACCAGTTTTTCTATTGAGTTACTTGTTTGTATATATTTCTGTGCGATCCGTCCGTGAGACAGCTGAGAGGGGGTCTGTGATAAATTAACATTAATTTGGGGGTGCATGGACAACGTCGGGGGGTCCGCGAAAGGTTAAATATTAAGTGAAATAATTGTGAACCTTTTTCATAATTATGAAAGCTAAAATAAATAACGATAAATAAATTGGTAGTGATTTTAACGTCCTGAGTAAAGAAATAATTTGTTTTATTTTTTTATATCTTAAAATTGTGTCTTTTTTTTTTTTTTTGCTGAAAACAGTATGATGAGAGACGAAGAAAAAATGCAGATAATATGCATAGTGTTGAATATTTAAAATGTAACTTTATTCCGTTATCAGGAAATAGTACTTTACCTATGAGCCTTCTATGCAATAATTCTTTGTCAAACAAATCAATGAAACTTTCTAAGCTCACGGAACATTTGACTAAAGTCCGTATTGACAAAAAAATACACTGCTGGCCACCGTAAATGCAACACCTGAAGAAAGCATGCAAATAATATGAAATTTACAACATGCGTTAGCGGAGGTGAGATATGCAAATAATTAGAATTTCAGCGCAGACGCACATCACGCGCGCCTGTGGCGCTATTTAAGGCTTGGAGATTTCGACGATTTCAAGTACTGCAATTGTGTTTTTCTTGTGGTTTTTTCAAAAAACAGATAAATTATGCCTCGTAGAAAACAGCGATCATCTTTTGATCAAGTATCCGAGTTCGACAGAGGAAGGATAGTGGCTTACCGAGATTGTGCATTATCTTTCAGGGAAATCGGTAGTCGTGTTGGACGAAACCAAACAACTGTAATGCGGATATGTGATCGTTGGATGCAGGAGGGTACAACGGACCGATGTGTTCGATCGCATCCACCTCAGTGCACCACATCACGTGATGACAGGCATATTGTGCGTATGGCAGTGACGGATCGCTCAGCCACATCACGAACCATAGCACAGCACATCAGTCTGTAACGCATCATCCAGTGTCTGCGCATACCATTCGACGCCGTTAACAGCAGAGTGGTCGGTCCGCAAGACGTCCATTGCTTCGTCTACCCTTGACGCAGAACCACAGACGTCTCCGCCGCCAATGGTGCGATGAAAGAAGGATCTGGACAGCAGAATGGAATGAAATTGTCTTTACTGACGAGTCATGCTTTTGTTTGCAACACCACGATGATCGGATTCGAGTCTGGAGACATCGTGGAGAGAGGATGCTGAACAGCTGCGTTATGCACCGCCACACTGGTCCTGCACCGGGTATTATGGTATGGGGCGGTATTGGATATCACTCTCGCACTCCTCTAGTACGCATTGCCGGTACTTTAAACAGCCAGCGCTACATCTGCGAGGTGTTGGAGCCAGTTGTCCTTCCTTACCTTCAGGGCTTGCCCACAGCCATATTTCAACAGGATAATGCGCGACCACACGTGGCACGCATTGTCCAAGGGTTCTTCGTCAATCGCCAGATTGAATTGCCTCCCTGGCCAGCTCGCTCTCCGGATCTTTCGCCGATAGAAAACATGTGGTCCATGGTTGCTCAACGATTGACCCAGATTACATCCCCAGCTGCCACACCAGATCAACTTTGGCAACGTGTGGAAGCTGCTTGGTCTGCTGTACCCCAAGAACACATCCAAAGTCTCTTTGAATCAATGCCGAGGCGTGTGGCAGCGGTGATCTCCAACAATGGCGGCTATTTTGGCTACTGATTTTGGCAGGAACCACACTTCACAGAAGTCTATAAATTTAATCATTTGATACTTGGTCAACATGTTATTTACAAAATAAATTTTGTTGTGATATCTCTTGTCTTTCTTGGTGTTGCAATTTGGGTGGCCAGCAGTGTATAAAGATTTAACTTTTTTAGAACAGTCAAATAAAAAATATTTTAAAACACCGCCATTGCGACAACATCTGAGCGAGATGACGATGGACTTCGTGCTTCTTATAAGACTTCTTTACTGATTCCAAAGTCCGAAAAGCCGCACATAGTTGATGAAGAAAGTATTATACCATCTGTAATTTATTTAATACGCACCGTGCTGCATAAACCAGCTTTCGATAGTATAAGAATTTCACTCAATAATAATACAGTACAAAGAAGGATCGACGAAATGTCTCAGTTCGTAGAATATTCTTTTTGTGAGTACTTAAAACATATGAATTCTCTATACAGCTTGACTTGGCAACTTTTCCAGGGAATAAAGCTTTACTTTAAACTTTAGTGGAACGGAACGGACGTATCAATTACGGAGTGCCTAGCAGAAAACTGCGAACCTCCACATCAGAATTAATAGCGAATTTTTTAATTGTAAACTTGTAAATAGGGGAAGAACGTTAAAGGTAGTGACAATGCACTATGAAAAAGGAGCATAATTAGGATAGTCGATAGAGATTATAATTGATACAGTTAGGAGTCCAATTCACGTTCCAAAGGGGGCGGAGTCAAGAAGGAGGGGCAAGCAAACAGTACCGAAAAGAGAGGCCAAATGCACGAGCTGAGGTGGTGGTGATTAAGGAGAGTGGTGGTGATTTGGGGTTGGGAGAATTAAAAAAATAATAATAATAATAATAATAATCAATGTTGTGGGTCCAGGAGACTCACCAAGGGGTCCCTGAGCTCACCACATCGACGTTTTTTGCGTGGTGGAAAAGTGTGATAATCACGGTCAAGATGGGTTTTGGGTCTTTTGCGTGATTTAGTGAGGGAGGTATCATATGATGGGAGGTTTTGAAGAAGAGGGTTAGGGACCAGTGGGAGCCGATTGTAGAATTTGGATGAGAGGGTTTTGATGTATTCAAAGACTGGTTCAATTTTAAGGTCTTTGTGAAGCACCTCGCGGCGCACATAATAAGGAGCATTTACCATCTGGAGGAGAATAGTGTTTTGAAGCGATTGGAGGAATTTAATGTTGGTTTTGCATGTAGAGCCCCAGATAGGGGATGCGTAAAGAATGGTAGGTCGTATAATAGATTTGTAAATGAGAATTTTGTTTAGTGAGATTTGTAAAAGAAAATAATTTTCCAAGAATATTGTTATCATCGACTACATTTAGTCGCCAAAAATCTGAGTGAACGCTTTCAATGTTAGCTTGAGTAGATTATGTCATTGGGGGAGTTAATAAAATCAAAAGTAATGCCTTAAATGTGCATGTAAGAGATTATTTGCTCAACTTGGCTTAGAAAATTATGACGATTATAATAGTTTATTACTTAGCACGGAAGTTCGTTGGTTATCTAAAAGTGCACGTTTGGATCGATTTTATGCACTCTTTGATTCAGTGTTGGAAATCCTGGAACGACAATGATTTGCGGCTCAATTTAATTAATTAAAAAATGACATAGCTTAAATTACTCAATTAATTTAATCATAATTAAAAGTACTATAATATCTGCGCTTGTTACAAATATTTTTCTATGCAACTTCGGGGTGAAAAGAATGCTCTCCGTTTCCAAATCTTTCAAAATTGCAAAAACGAGATGTCAACACTTAACGGTTCTTTATTCTGGCAGTCAAAGATTTTGAAGACATTTTTCACAAGGTTATCCCCGATTGGGGGTTGGCCCTTTTGCAAGTAGACCCTCAAACTCAGATGAATCCATACTAATACAGGAGCAATATATTGAATTATTCACAAAAGAGGAGCCGAAAACAATATTTAAACTACGATACCACAAATTATGGTTATAAAACAGATGCCAATTTTATATCCTGCATTATTGGGTTAATGTACAGAAGCTGTGTATTGCTTCCTATTTTGTAGAACGTGGATTTAGTAGAGTTATGAATTTCATCAAGAAAAAAAGGAACCGACATGAAATCAGTGCTCGTGAAGACTTACTAATGTTACTCACAAACAAAGAGCCTAACATAAATAATCTCATATTATCCCATCAGGTCCACCCATCTCATTGAAAAAATATGTGTTTTTGTATTTTAAAACTAAAGTTATAATTTCATTAAATACTACTTACTAATATTTTAGTAAATACATAGTAGTAGTAGTATTTACTAAAATACTACTGCTACTATTTATTTACTACTACTATATATTAGAGTAGTAGTACTACTACTTTCAATAAATACTAGTTTTAATAAATACTACTACTTTCAATAAATACTAATTTTAATAAATACTACAATACAAAATATATACAAAAATTATAATAAATAAATACCACTCAAGACATGAAAGTTAAATTCGTGATTTTTCTATTATGCAGTTATGTAGAGTTATTTTATTTCGGGGTTCAAGGTCAGGTTTTTGCTATACGAAGTGGTCCATAGACATACTAAGTTTGGAAAGCTCTGGTGTATAGAATATTCCATCTAAATTTATTTATGTAGATTTAAAATAAACATACTGCAACAGTCACTGTGAGATCACCACCCCTAACCTCACCGAACGTCTACAGTAGGTGTGTGGCGAAGCAGGGTGTTGTCCTATGCTCCGGCTATGTTAACGGGTTTTAGCTGTATATACCGTTTTTATTTAACTGTAATGTCCTCATATAGCCGAGAAATAAACATTATGTCAAGGCTCAGTGTTATTAATCAGATGCCAATTCATCAAACGAATGAAACATATCATAATCCTGTAAGAGTCATATCCTAAAGCCTTAAGTTCACTCATTCAAACAATAGAATTTCTTTCAACTCTTATGGATATTTTGATTTTAATTTTTTTCATTATCAAACACATATTTCTGTGGATTATCACATTTAAGTTTTTTTAAACGATCCAGAATTGTCTTTATTAATAAATTAATAAGAATTATTAAATTCTTTGAAGGATTATTCGCATTCTCCAAATCTTGTAGACCCGTATATAGCTGGCGTGCCGGATAAACCTATCTGTATGGTCGGATCTAGTGTGAGGGTCGATTAAACTTCATTAATACGAGAACACTGACTATTTTCCAAACTGTTACGATTCTAGAAACCTATTCTATTAGAATTTAGAGAAGAAAATACTTGGACAAATAGACATGGAAAATAGATAAGAATGCTGTAAGAACTAATATTTCCATCACACGACGAAATGACAGGATCCAGGATATTATAACTTCCTGAGCAAATACTTAATTTCACAAGACAAAATTATTTAATTTAAGAGATCCAAGAAATACCATAGCTAATAAGAGCGAAGAAAAATACATCTAATAAGATTCTCGAAACTTCTTTATCTCAGTTTAGAGAAGAAAATACTTGGAGAAACAAGCATTTAAAATGCTGTGCAGAACGTCTATTTTCCTCACATTATCAAATGCCAGGATGTGATAGATACCATGAATTCTTAATTTCGCCAGAGAAAATTATTTCGTGTAAGCGTACCAAGAAATATCACGTTAATCCCAAAATAATTAATTATTTCCATTTCACTACTCGCAACTAGAGGTTTAAGGTTTTACACCTCAGTTCCACTTGTTGAATATTGAAGAATTACTAACGCTCTATATCCCTACAACCTCGCATTTATCCTGCTTCGTAATTTGTATTATTTAGGAAAGGTAGAACGAAAGGAGGATTTTGTTTTAATCTTTTCCATGCGATGATTGTAAACGGATGCCTCACGTCACATTGTAAATCAGGCTATAGCTCTCCAAAATTGGTGCATCCACAGACGAAGAACAATTAATTTGAGACAGGGGTGCTGGAGGTATTTGCTGTCAAGCTAAATATAGACTGCAGTAATGATACGTATTTTTCCCGCGAAACGGTGCCAAAACGTCAATAAACTACATCTTAACTCTCCAATTGGTTTTGAAGTGATATCTGCTGTACCGGATGAAATGGTGACAGAATTGAAATGGTAGCGTAAAGGAATAAGATCTTTGGTTTCACCACTACAACATTTATTAAAGCTTAACAGATATGTACAGCAAGTTTACAGAAGTTTTTGGGACAAGAAGAGTACGGCAAGCGAGCTTGTTCTCGCTATCAGGTCTCAGTAGTCTCTGGAAAATTGTAACGTCTTGCAGGACGCCTTTGAATGGAAAAAACCAGATGTCTATGGAATTTCGAGTATTCTCAAGGGGCTTGAGATTGATGAGATCGGGATGTCAGTGTAACGTCAGATGAAGAGGGTTTGTTTCAAATTCCCAGAACTTTATGACCGATGTAATGTCAAATGGAGTGCTGGAATAGTTCTTCTAGGGTTAGTCATGGACAGTTGATCACTTGAAAGGAGTTTTATGATCTCCAGTTAGGGAATTATGGAATACATCTGCTTTGTGTCTGCTTGATCAAAGAAGCCGCGTTTAGAGCGGTACAACTGGCAGTATACTGCTCCATCAGGACCTGACCAATTTTGCAAATGACGATATATCTCATTTATCGAGACATCAGCAATTCTTTTATGATGGCGAGATCTGATCGTTTTTCTTCTAAGGACGAGATGGACGAGATATCTCGTCTATAAAGATTTGGTTAATTTTACTACTGACGTGATACTTCGTCCAGACAACCACTAGAGAGTTAAGACAACCCCGATATTTATGACGCGAGAGCATTTGGACAGTCGAAGTAAAATTTTCACAGACCGTTTCTTTTTGTTTGGTTAACACTGATAATCCCGCTCGTAAAGGGTTTATTCGTTTAATACCTTCAACGTAAATGTTTTCTGTTTTGCAAGGGTAGGTAGTTGAATTAATGTCTCACTGGAGCAATACATTGGGTTATTGGCGACGAAGGAAATCCGAAGGGAAAGATTCGACTATAGATGTGAAATATACTCAAAACAAAAGACAGATTAGAGTGACAAGACAGAAACCAGATTACAGTGGTGCCGGGCTCGATTCACTTGAAACGGCGCTGAATGAGGAATTATAGTCTTTAGTGACGAGTCCCATTTCCAACTGTGTCCTGGCGACAACCGCAGACGTCTGCGGAGACGTCCAGGGCAGCGTGAGTATCCTGCCCTTACTATCGCATGCCCACGACAGGGCGTTATGGTCTGGGTGCTAAAGCACTTAATTGAACTCAAAATTTAACAAATGTTTTCAACTGTTTATCTAACTACGGTGTAGTGAACTCGGTAAAAACAGAAGTGGAATTGTTTACAAATATTTCCATTACGTGTCAGAATTATGAAATGGATTTCTTTGAAATAATTTGATTAATTTTTGTAAGCATTTTTTATTTCATCGAACATTTAATAAATTCTTAATTACGTTTAAAACAGTTAACATAATTACTTACGCTTATAACATTTTAAATCTCATTTAATTTATTCCCTTTATTAATTTTTGTAATTATTATTATTTTTTATATTTATGATTAAATTAAATGCAAATCTCTGATGAGAAACCAAAACACAAAATATGTTTCAAAGCTGCGAGAAGATATTAATTTAAAAGCAATCGAGGGGAATTTGACGCTTTTTATTAAAGGCTTTATTTCAAATCTATAAAAGAAGTTTTTATTTTTCTCATATTTGTGTTATGGAGTTATGCAATAAGATACTGGCAATCAGTTTTTGTCAAACCATTTAAAAAAGAAAGACTGAACAATTTAGCTACAAATATATTTTTTAAATAATTTTCTCAGGGTTGGTATAGTTTTTAATGATTCCAATACAATAAGTAATTCATCGAAATAAGTGTTTTGTTTTATTTATTTTCTAATAGCCTGTTGTGTTGCTCTAGTACGACGTTAACAAAATTACCATTACCATCATCTATTTTCTTGCTGCATTTGTCTGTTTCTCTTTTCTTGGATTTTTAATACAAGGGGTTCCACACCCTCATCGCTGACGCTCGCAAACCAACGCTCCTTTCGCAGACGGGGTCAGGTGTGATTGCATTTTAGTAGCCGCATCGGGAAAAAAAAACCTTCTCCATCTTGTTCTCTATACAGCCCCTTTGCATACACAGATGCTTTTACCTATTTAGGAGTAACGTTTGACAGAAAATTACTTTGGAAGCAGCACATTGAATCAATATCAGAGCTGTTCTCAAAGATATTGAATAGCTGTTCTCAAAGATATTGAATATAATGAAGCGCTGGACGGGAGCCACGTGGGGTGATTCCCGCTCCACTCGCAATACTTATTACTAGGGCAACTTTTTGCAAAAATGCAACTTTTTTTTTCACGCGTTCTACGCTGCATTTAAAGTACTAAAACCAAAGTTGCTCTTACATTAGATGTATAGTGAGTTATAACCGCAGCATAAATGCAACTTTTTGCATAAATGCAACCACCTGCAACTTTTTAAAATATGGCTTAAAATTAATTAATATCAAATCACTATTTCATTCTTTGCTCTCTGAATGAACCCTTCAAACACGTGTGTCTGAACTTGCGAACGCCGAAGTATTGCGGATCAAACAAGTTCATGGTAAGAAGGTGTTCGTCCTAAGACGAAAGTGAAATAAATGGCTAGAAGTACTTCAACACATTGGTTGGCACTCTTGATAATCTAGAGGAAACTTGCGTAATCGACTGCAGAGTTTGCGAGGTGAGTGTCGATCATCAATATGTTGTTCGCCTTGTTTTAAAATCTCTGAATGTTGAGCGAAAGGATTTTGCGCTTCTACTATCCGATTCAGCACATTATATGACAGGGGCTGGCGCAGGTTTTCAATGTTAAAGAAATTACTGGCCAAGGATCGGCCATTCAACATTATTTAATATTTCAGAATGTATTATAATACTAGTGTACACGACTAAATTTGTCAATATATTTAGAATTTAGTGTATCAAAAATAAATGCAACTTTATTTCCATAAATGCAACTTTAGGGAATGATCAATGCAACTTTAGGGAATGATCAATGCATTTTTTCCCATTTTTACTGCAACAAAAAAGTTGCCCTACTTATTACAATTTAAAATAATTTCTTGCTTAACAAACTAGAAACTCTACAGAGCCAAGCGTTAAGGATTATCAAAGGGGCAATGAAATCCACGCCTATTTATAAAATGTTATTTTTGACAAAGAACAAACCTATTCAAAATATTATAGAAGGTAAAGCTTCTATGAAAAGTGTATTAGTTTTGAAGATATCTTTTGGAGGGATTATCAACTCGAAAATAGAAACCTCAAGACCCAGGATAGATTTCTTCAGAGGTTTGTGGCCCATATAAAGAAATCTTTGAATTACTTCCACAATGAAGCACAACTGCTGGCGAAACCCAGAAATCCAATGGATCTAATGGTTTTCTGGATAAACTTGAAATTGACCCAATTCATATAAAAAAAGGATACATCACTGGAAGTACTAAATCCTTATCCTTAGACACTGTTGAGACTAGATATCCTGAAAATGAGTGGTTGCGTGTCTATAAGGATGGATCACAGTTTTCAAGACATGGGAACGTTGGAGCCGATGTTTTCTCGAAATTATTTTCCGTCTGTGCATCTTTTGGAGATGCGATCCGCATCGCACTTAAACAGCTAACTGGCCACCTGTGTAGATATAAGAACGTAGTATTAATGTCGGGCTCACGGGCTGCCGTTCAGTCCATCAGCTCTATTCAGGCTCCACTAACAAATGAGATTTCCCAATGTCAAGAACTGTTGATTTTCTTGAGGTCTCGGCATAAACGTGCTGTTTTACAAAGGATCCCTGGCCATTGCAATTTATATGGTAACGATCAGGCAGATTTTCTTGACAAAAAGGGTGCTATGCTACACTGTATAAAACGAGAAACCTCTTTCTTCACTGCTAAACTATTTATAAAACAATTTATGCAGTCGACTCACCAGGATGAATGCCTATGTAAAATGGAAACTAAATATGGAAAAGACTGCTCTTTGGGTGTTCCTGATAGACCTAGACGAGAGGCAGTGGCTGCTTTTCGCCGAATTATTGGGCATGACTGCCTTGCTACGCATCTGTGTCGTATTGGCGTTCTTAATGAAGCTGCCTGTACCCTGTGTGACAAAAACGAGCCTATGAGCAAACATCACCTGCAGCCATACCCAAAATCATGGGTGATCGTCCGAGGTGAATATTTGCTGATGAGTAGGGCAACTTTTTGCAACAGATGAAATTTTTTTCACGCGTTCTACGCTGTATGTAAAGTAATAAAACCAAAATTTCTCCTACATTGGGTGTATTGTAAGTAATTAATAACAGCAACATAAATGCAACTTTCTGCACAAATGCAACATTTTAAAATATAGCTTAAAATTAGTTAATATCAAATTACTATTTCATTTTTTGCTCTCTGAATCAACCCTTCGATCATCTGTGTCTGATCTTGCGAACGCCGAACTATTGCGGATCAGACAAGTTCATGGTAAGAAGGTGTTCGTCCTAAGACGAAAGTGAAATAAATGGCAAGAAATACTTTAACAAATTGGTTGGCACTCTTGATAAACCAGAGGAAACATGCGTAATCGACTGCAGAGTTTGCGAGGTGAGTGTCGATCATCAATATGTTATTCGCCTTGTAGATGACTTTTTAAAATCTGAATGTTGAGCGAAAGGATTTTGCGCTTCTACTATCCGATACAGCACATTATATGACTGCAGCTGGCGCAGGTTTTTAATGTTATAGAAATTACTGCCAAGGATCGTCCATTCAACGTTCTTCTGTATTTTAGTATGTATTATAATACTGTTGTACATGAATAAAATTATCAATATATTTTGAATTGTTTTAATTTTTTACGAATAATTTATTTTAGAATTTAGTGTATCAAAATTAAATGCAACTTTATTTCCATAAATGCAATTTTAGGGAATGATAAATGCAACTTTTCCCATTTTTGCTGCAACAAAAAAGTTGTCCTACTAATGAGAATCGTGAACTACAGTTTCACTTCTCACTTCTCAAACCGATCGTATTGGTTACTTTTAGTTTCAGTTCGCATTTTCATATAACGTCACTTCTTTGTATGGTAGTAGTGTGCTTTATGTTTCTGTCGTTGTAACGTGTATGTGCTGTGATGTTCGCAAAACAAAAACCTTCTGATTATGTCAGCTTCACAAAGTTTGTGAAACCTCAACGATCAAATGATTGCCCAAGTAAATCATTGAAGAGAAACAGCTGCAAATTTTTAAATCCTGCAACTGTTTACGAACAAATCCCCTTGATTGCGGTAGGTAAGCATTTTAATTAGCGACGAAATGGAGCAACACAATAGGATGTTGAGACAGTCCAGAATCAAAAGATCCGAGGAAAACAGTACATAATTTTGAACAACGGTCAGATGACGAGGACACCACACGAGCTGGTACCCCACTCTACAAACTTCCACATCACATCAACGTGAGGACATTTGAGGTCACGACAGTTTCAACGTGCACCAGCCCCCTTTGTGAAACGTGTTTGGTTGAAATCGAACTCGCAACCCTCCGGTTGCAAATCCGTTTCCCTTGATTCCGGAGGACAAGATATAAAAATGAAGAGCGATTTCTCTCGAGACGAACATAAAATATTCAATCATTTAAATTCCAAAAGGCAAGACAAAATTTCTACAATTTTGTTGAAAAATATGACTGAAATATCTCTTTCCAAATTATTAAATATTTTCAATCAAATTTGAGAACCGGCGATATCCCATAAAGAAAGGAAAACGATTTTCGTCCTACCTATTAACAAAACAAAAAATAACTTAAAATATAAAACCATACCTATAACTTTGCCTAACTTAGGTCCACACAAAAATCTTCGAAAATATGCTACTACAACGCCTCATAGAAGACACCATCTCTTAATGAAACTATTCCAAACTCCATCTCAATTTCTATCCAGATTATTTCCCTTATAGACACTCAGTCAGTTATTTATGAAGAAATTCAGAAAACAATAGATAGGAAAGAATTTATTATAGGGATACCATTAGGTATTCAAGCAGCATATGATTATATTTGAATCGATGGTCTCATGGAGAAAATGTTAAAACGTAATGTCAAAAGTTGAGCATTTTAATGGATTATCAAGAGAGGAAAATGTCAAAGTTAAATGGAGAAATTCTACTTCCAAAGTAAACTCATTGCGTTGATGTTTACTGCAAGGTGGTCTTATGCAGGCATTTTTACGGACTAAAAATTGCATTCATGCAGACGACATTTGCATTGTTCCGACCGAATTATATTTTTTTTTACCGGTAGAACTCTATTTACCACTAACTCCGAAACGAAACAATTCAAAATGGTATAATTATTGGAAACTGGATATCAGTACGGACAAATACCACTGTATAAATATCCCCCCCCCACAGAAGGAACATAATAAATTATTCCTTAACAATCGGTAACGGTAATGGTAATTTTTGTTAACGTCGTACTAGAGCAACACAACGGGCTATTGACGACGGTCCGGGATCAGTCCCTTAAGGAAAAGATCCGAGGACAACACCTCGTAATTTTGAACCACGGTCAGATGACGAGACAACACTTGAGCTGGCACCCCACTCTGCAAACTTCCACTCCAACCCAACGTGAGGACACTTAACAATCGGAGACAAAAACATCTTTGGACAACTTAACTGAACATTCTTGGTATTATATTCTCCGGAACTGGCTCGATGTTCCCGCGCCCACAGTAGGCATAGTTGACGATGACGCTTTGTCAACAGAGGCACACGAGTGTGACGTCTGCTACACAGTCTCATATTCAACAGTGTCCACCTGTGTGTTCCGAAATACTTGCGCTTGGACCTGCATTATATTGGGCTGTCAGCTGAGCCACTGTCTCGCGCCGATTTTGCTTTACCAAGCTAGACAGTCTCCAACGTCCTTTTTCTTTGACGACGCGTTTACGACCAATACCTTGGCGTCTACTGCTGGTGTCACCATCATTTATCCACTTTGCATGAATACTAACAACGGCAGATCTCGAACAACCTACCAGTTGTGCAGTTTCGGTAATACTCGTTCCGAGTTTTCGAGCCATTACGATCTGCCCTCCATCAAATTCACTTATATCAGCAGCCTTTCCCATCACTCGCAAAAGTAAGTGCAAGAATGATTACTTACCTTCTCCAGCAGCAGCTAAATACCATTCTCACTTAATCACGTACCCTCCACGTCACCCAGTTCATTGAAAAATGTGGGGACGGTCATAATGTTTTGGCTCATCAGTTATGGTTATAATTAAAGTATCCCTGTTCAGAGCACTGTAGAGAAAAAACCGGTGGTCATAAGAACGCCAAATCTAAGTGGTATACATTTTAGAAAAAAACATAAGGAAACAAATGACGGAAAAAAAAATTTGTTCCGAAAATGACCGATAGTGTAGGAGATGGCGCTGCGAACAGTCCCTAGTAAAAGCATAATTCAATGAAATAGCCATACAATCGTGATGCATATTATTTACAATTTGTAATTGGTTTAATAGTACGATAGGCGCTGACAATAGTCATAAACAACAAAATGTCAATTCAAAATCAAGTAACATCACATTTTGAATCCCAGGTCGCCGGAACATGAAAAAGCAAATAAACTTGCAAACACTGTGAATCATCAAGATGTCTTATCAGATTGAATATCCAGAAGATGTAATAAGAAGAAGAATTGAAGATCAAGAACTAACGAATGAATTACAAGCAGAAAAACACCACTTGAAATTGGGAGATATTTCCGATTTACCGCAAAATATAAAGTAAATGGTCAACAACAGTAGTGACGATATTTTACTAACCAATAGCATAGTTAAACTGTTAATCACACCATCCATATTACAATTTAATCAATGTGTGTGTGTCATCCAATGCTAAAGAAGATAAATATATTCTGCAGGTATGTTTTACCTACTCACTATAACAAAAAAGTCGACGCACCAAGAAGGTGCACAATTACAGTGGTGCCGGGCTCGATCCACTTGGAACGGCGCTGACTGGGACCGTGCAGTCTTTAGTGACGAGTCCTTATTCCAACTGTGTCCTGACAACAACCACATACGTATCTGGAGACGTACAGGGCAGCGTGGGGATCCTGTTCTCACTATCGCACGCCACACATGCACACAACAGGGCGTTATGGTCTGACAACTCCTTTGATAGCCGGACACCTTTGGGAGTCATTTATGGCACATTTACAGCACAGAGGAACATAGACAACATTATACGACAGGTTGTGTTACCATTCCTTTTGCGACACCCCGGACGTACTTTTAAACAAGATAATGTCCATTCGCAAACCGCACGTGTTCCTATGTATTGTCTTCAAGCTTTTCCAACACTTCCTTGGCCAGCTAGATCTCCTGATCTCATTCCCTATAGCACATTTGGAACATTATTGGAAGGCGATTGCAATCATCCCGGAATGTTCACCATTTAACTCGACAGTTGGAGACAATTTGGCAAGAAATTCTGTAGGACATCATCCGGAAACTTTTTCAGTCTATGCCACGCCGAGTGAAGGATCCAGTCCACAAATAGTCCAACGCCTTATTTCCTTCCTCCCTTTGTAACGGTCAAACTCTGAAATAAATCATTCAACTGTTCTGAAATTTGAATAGTTTGTTTTTCTATTTCAAGTTCTTCACCCATCCACACCAATTTTTATCGCAATCAGACAACTCCTTCTTGGTGCGTCGTTTTTTTATTGTTGTAGAATGTATTTGTACCAAATACAAGAATGAAAACAATTACAATCCTTATAATCTTCTTCAATCTTCAGTTCATCATCATTAATTCAGTTCCTCATCAATTCAATCTTCAAAAATAATACTTGCAACTATAGCAATGTGATGACTAAATCATTTGAAAAAAAAAACTTCAACCAAACGACTGATCCGATTTCTAATCTCCAGAAGTAAATCCTAAACCTCAGCAACCTCATACTACTCACTTCCAATACGCACAATTTAAAACGGAACAGGAGACGAATAGTGGCAACGTGGTAACCATATGCCCCAAAGCATTCAACAATCTCAATCTTGAACAAATAGACTCATTCCAAACACCACGTGATGAAAATTCCTACTCTGCATAGAAGTACTTTAATCTGCTTGATTGGTTTTTCCAAGGCCTGCCATGCAAACAATGAAATGTTTCATGATAGCCATGAGAATTCCTTTTTGAGAATTGTCTTTTGAGAAATTGCATGAAAGGCAATATTTATCTATTAACCAATGTTTCCTAATAGCCAGATACTTAACGATTTCGAATATTTTGGAAAATAATAAAAATATTATAATATTCAATTGATTCCCAGATTTATTTTAAATATAAATCATAACTAAAGAAATATGAAAAGAATTCCAAAAAGATTTGTTGTCGCATGTCTTCCGGAAAACTTCACTGCTTTTGTGTCGTAATAGTAATACTCTTTATATTCAAATAACTCGGTGAATAATTCAGTCGAGAAATTATTATTATAATGAATTCTATCAAACCGGAAGTCCATTTTTCATGTCTGCAAAACAGTATATTTCTTTCCGGCACTCTTTCAGGACAAAAGCTTTTTAAAGGTCAAATTCGGAAGAAATAATGGAGAATAATATATATAATTGGATTTGAAGTTAGAATACAACACACAATGGGTCACGGCCAAAACATTTTAGAATAGATTTTTTTTGTTACCAAATATTTATTTCCGTGTATTTTACTTGATTAATTCAGAAACGTACATCATTCACAAAAGATCCTCATTCACATCAAGACAAAAAATATAACCGCAGTTCAAAACCTAACGACCATTAAGTCTAGAAGCATTTCCTTTTTAGCTGTGCTAAAATTATTTCGAGTTACAACTTTTTATTTCGTCGAACTCCCTTACTCTGTAATGACTTGCTTACTTAAATATAAACAATCTTGCTAATTTAATCTCGACAAACAGCCTTACACACTGCCTCACTGAAAACTTTTATTCCATCTTAGCTTTAGAACTCTACAAGTAGTTTCGACGACATACATTGTCCATCAAAAGCTAACCAATTTTGATAGTGACAAGTTACCTCGTTATCAAGTTACTGCCGAGTTTTTCATGAGGACGAGATCAAGATTTATTCAGTTTCCTACTAATGACGAGATATCTCGCCAATCAAGATCTGGTCAGTTTTGCTAGAGATGAGGAACCTCGTCGAGACAACCATCAGGCAGGAGGGTTAAAACCAACCACGTGTTAGAATTTCTACAAAACGTTCCCTCTGTTGAAAACAAATTTATCATCAAATTGCTGTGGTGGCACCAGGAATATGAAATGTTATACCTTTGTAATTCACAGAAAACATTCCCCGAGATTGAAAAGTTTTATATTCCTATGGTATTTAACTGAACGCGTGTGTGTAAAAAACAGATTATACTTTTAAATTAGTCCAGTGAAACGAATCAGTGTCTCTCTTTACATATAATGTATATTATGCATGAAATACTTCCCTTTAGATTCAGTGTAAGGTCTTTAATAGGCGAGTGCGACTGAGAAATTTTGCCACGCGTTCAGGCTTCATGAGAGGGCTCTCACCTGAACCAAATAGAACAGACACACTGCCTGTGTTTTGTGACTTCGACCTCTGATCGACCCCAAGATTGAGGTCGTACGTTTACAGATGCGGATTTCTATTGTATGTATGAAACGGCAACTGAGCAAAATTGTACTGAAAAATGTGGGAGGAGAATGTACCTGGTTATTCTTCTCAATCCCAAGTCTTAAAATGCCCCCCTTGCTATCCAGCTAGTAGCAAACCACGAACGGTTCCCTGAATATTTCTTCCGCATTTGTTACCCGACGTCGGACACCGGTTTACGGGGTGCTCTTCACTACTTGCTTGACTCCAGGCTTCACCTCTGAGAAAGATTCGAATTCGTAAGAGTCAGTCCCAGCGACCATAATGCATCACCCAAAGCGTCTCCAAGTGATGAGTCGCTTGGGTAGATTTGTGTAGGAGACAACTCCAAGCCCGCGACATAGGATACGGAGAACGGTTCGGGACTACAGTGAAAAGCGAATCTCACAAACGAGACCCACTGCCCTTCTCTTACCTAAATCCGTAAGGACCTCAGCTGGTTGAGTGGGAAGTTTATGAAAATGTCTCAAATCGACTGAAGCAATACAATATTTCGCCCTATGACGTTGTAGAACGATGAAGGTCATTGATAATTTGATTATTTCGCCCTTTTAACTCAGCCAAAAAACAACGTCCGTCAGACAACTCTTTTCCTTGATATATTTTGGTTCATGTTCCGTTACCGAAACGCACCCTGCATTAACATAAGTCTTAATATTTTCGCCATTCACTTCCAATCCGTTTCAAACTTCTCATTTGAATATTACTATCTCAGCGATAATTGCCATTCCTTCATCTCTACTATTATAAAAGAAATGTTTGTTTGTGTGTCTGTGCACGGTGTGTACTCTCCTGACGAATCTATGTCACTTACGATAGTGTAATTTGGTATACAAGTAGTCCGAATTTTTTCCGATTTTAGTGTCCAGCACGAAGTTTAAAATTTAATCTAGAACATTTTAAAATTAATTTTGCCAACAAAACGGTATAGTGGTTAAGGTGTTAGCCTCTAAATTGAAAGGTTCCTGGTTTGAATCCGGGTCCGGGCATGGATGTTTGTAAGCGTATGGTGTAGAGGCAGCTGGTGCACTTTAAAACTGTCGTCGCCGAAAGTCCTCACGTTGGCTTGGTGTGGAAGTTTGGATAATGGGGTGCAGGTTAGATGTTGCTTTGTCATCTGACCGTGGTTCAAAATTACGAGGTGCTGTCCTCGGATGTTTCTCTTAAGGGATTGATCCCGGACCGTCGTCAATAGCCCGTTGTGTTGCTCTAATACGACGTTAACTAAAAATTACCAATTACCTATTTTTAAAAATTTATTTATTTATTGGTTTTTTTTCATCTTTCTTTTCTCCAGAATGTGACGTCATTGAAGAAAGGCGAGGATTTTGTGAATTTCGACCGCTGACGTCACAAGCGTTTTTTGTCCAAAAGCCTTGGGAACCATTCCGATTCTAGTGTGTTTTGATTTACGTTGTTGATTGGTATGACTTTCTTACTTGCGATTTCAACTTGGTTACAGGCAAAGACGATTTGAGGTGTTCTGTCTTCGCGATCGATAAAGATAGTGTAAAAATTTCAACGGATTTAAAATCTGCGGAACTCATTCTTAAAATAATTGTTTTAAATTTTAAATGTTTTCAATAGCAATAAGATTTAATGTGTCCTGCCCGTTTTTTAAATTTTAATCTAAAATATTTTTTAATTCGTTTATTGGCCTCACGGTGTAGCCTGTGTTGTTGGTTTGCGAAGCAAACCAAATGGAAATGCATTGCAATCAGCGGGGTTACGAGCAGTGGTTACACCTGATCCCACTAAAAGAACTCTCCCGGGCAACACCGTGCTGGCCACGCAGTGGCTAGTTTCCAAATAAGGCCCATTGCGGTATCAAATCCATACCACAATTACAGTAGCTCCTCATTATCTCGTGCTTATGTTTATGGCTCATTATTAATTATCTTCAGCGTTGTTTTGCTCTAACAGAAAAAATGAATCTCAATCTGTCTTTTAGAACAGGGAGTGATTTAGGTGTGGACAAATGTAAACGAGAATAAATTTATTAAAATATATTATACGGTATTAAGTTTAATTTTAAAAGATTCTAGCATTCTTTTCGTGCTTTACTTCTAGTTTTACATGATTTTAATAATAAAACGTGCTATTTAATAAATAATTTGTGCCTTAATTATTTTAATAAATAAGGTTTTCTCCATACCCGCTATATCATTCCCCTTGATTCCATTTTCATGGCCTCCAAGATGTGTGATACATTAAGAAGTTATCGTAATTTCCCATATTGTGTTCAATATCAACCTCTGCCCCATGGATCTATCATATTAACCCTCCAAGGGTTTTTGATGGAGATATCACGTCCATCAAGGTCTAACCAATTTTTGTAATAACGAGACATCTCGTCATCAAGCCATTGACGAACTTTTGATGATGACCAGATCAAGATCTGGCCAGTTTTCTTTTAATGACGAGATATATTGTTTATGACGATAGGCCTCCTCGAGACAACCACCTGGAGGGTTAAGTAGAATGAACAAATCACAAGTTTTTGATGATTCGAGATGGCTGGCATCAGTTCACATTACCTCTGACACCAAAGTCTACGCTCGTACTTAAAACTTATCCGCGTCTTATGTTTTTAAGCATGGTATACATCTCTTGCAAACTCTGTTCAATATATATATATTCAGAGATGATTAGAATTGTTACCTTGAGATACGTTTTGGAAGACTTCCGTATCGGCTGGTCTTTCTATGAGCCACACACTTCCGTTTTTGTTGTCAATCCCCAGCAGCTTCTTCCGGATGAATTTGGACTGACCATCGGCTTGTAAACGAGCTCTTGCCTTCTTGCCAACTATCTTGAACTCAATCTGAAGTTCTTGGGGGCTGTCTGTGATTTCTGGTATTACTGGGATTTGGTAAAAAGGTCGAAACAATGGAAAGTCGATCGGGAGTTCGATATGTGTGCGGGATCTTGGAAATCTCCATCCCCATGCGGCATCTGAAAAGAAAAGAGTTTGGGTATTGAAGAAGCTGTGGTTAAAGCACTGAAGTCTTTTAAAAATACGTTAACCCTTTGAGGGGTTCACACGCATAATTCCATTTTACAACCGGCAGTCCTCGCTGCTTGACTTTGAACCAGTTCAGACCTTTTGACCAAAATAATATTTCCAAAGGATTCTAATGTAAGGAAAGGACCAAGAGAATATGTATTTTCAAGGAATTCTATTATAAAACAAGAGGAATAAAATCCTTCCAATAGACTCTATTTTAAGAAAAGGACCAATATACTCTTTGAAAAGGATTCAATTTCAAGGAAAGGACTAAATTTTCCAATTCTAAAGATTGATAGGATCCATGCATTACTTCAATCAATAGATGTAATTACATAGTCAAAATGTGTGCTGTTGACTGATGACAATACTATACTTCCCAGAAACCTATTGATGCTTTGGTGGTTAATAAAATATTCCTTTATACTCCATAGATCGTAGAATCACTTCAATATATATATATATATATATATATATATTTGTATTACTATGATCAAAAGAATCTGCAGTTTGTTTATTTTCCGATAGGTAGGTAAAAAATAATTATTTTGATGTGCCTAACAATCAATACCCAATAAGTAAATATTTAAGCTGAAATATTTTTACAAAGCATCCTAATACAATATTTCAGTATACTACCATAAACCATAGATCCACTATAAATAGATAATTTAACTGTCTTTCAATGCAAATATAATTACAATCCTACAATTAGAACATTAACCGACACATGAAAAGCATTATTTTGAAATATCTTAAGTTTTAATACATCATAGTTAAAAACTTTAAAATTAGGCATTTATTTTTATAAAATTTAACAAAACTTGAAAGTTAATAAACTTTTATAATTTTTTATTAACAGCTGTACAATAGAATATTCCTTTTTATAGTTAATGAGTGTCTGCTTTAAGCCGACAAAATGTACAACAATGTAGAAAAAAAACAAAAATGCTTATAATTTATGTATATATTTTTTTTTGACTAAAAGATAATATAACTTTTTATGTAATCAGCTGTACAATAAAATATTCCTGTTCATTGTAAAACATCACCTGTCCCAAATATTCGAAAATCGTTCATATTTAACAAAGAACAGAAATAAAACTCGAAATACGTGAAGTATCAGAGTCAAAATTCTATAAAAATATAATTTTTGAAAACATAATTGCTTCTTCAGGTGTACTGGTAAACTGGTAAAACAATTCAAGTAATCGTAATGCTCAATGCACAATCCAAATTTTCCAAAACTACCAAATTATGATTGACTTAAGTCTTCTTACTCATATGTCTTAGCATGAAACTTATCTAAATATGTAAATAAAGATCTTAATATTGCATTCATTAAATTGAAATACGATTCAAGAAGTAAAGAACATTGTATTCAAACATGTGGTATAGAATGTGTGTGATACCTGTACAAACATACAGACAGAGGAAGTAAGACATAGAATAGGAAGACGGACAGACAGACTACCGCAACGAAGTCAGTCACTAAATGAACGTATGTACTTGCAGCATGCAAAGCTTCAAAAAAATATATTCAACCGTTTGGATGTAGCATGGGCACCCACATGCAGACAGATGGATAGACAAACAGACATCAAACGCGCAATAGACGGATATTGCATCAGGGCCCAAAACGGATAGAAAACTTAAAATGGTTCCAAAATATTCATTGTAAAAACACTCCAATTTTATTTATATAGTTTTGGACTTTTAAAGAAATCTTTTTGTGGTGTATACACAATTTTGGGAAACTAGGGGCCCCGCCCCCTATTCGCCAACCCGCCGGTGATTGCTATGAAAACCCATTTGGTTTGCATCGCAAACCAACACTCCTTCCATCAACTGCGAAGGCGAAACTATCTTAATAATTCGTATATTCCTGATTGAACTTTTCGGGCCATTACGTAACGGCGAGTTTCACCAAGGCCGTTTCACGTTTCATCTTCGCGATCAACAATTTGTACACAGTCGCGAAATTATACTTTTCATCGCATCGAATTTATTTAAAAAACAATTTTACAAAAAATTATACCATAAGAAAGAGTTTATTCTAAGCTTTCACGTGATACTTTAAAATTTTAAAACCGATAATATTTAGCTACTAGCAAAATACCCGACCTTACTCGGTTTGAATTGATTTACTCTAGATTGAAGAGATCATCAAAATATATAATGACTAACGTTTTTTATAAATTTATTTTAACACCTTTCGACATCTTTATATTTTCTACAACTTACTTTGGACACAAATCCTGCACATGCATATCCATTCATGTAATACATTTCACATTCATCGCACAATTGCTGCATGACAAAGCTACAAAATGACGAAAGGTGATACTAAGGTTACTACTATAAAAGACGATTTTGAGGGAGATTTTGAATTCCCTTTCTTAAGTTATTTTCATGTTCAACTCAATTAATTAAAATTACGATTTACTTCGAGTGCTCTCGCACTCATGGTCAACAAAACAATATTTTTTTACGTGTGGCACTCTTGCCTCCGGTATGCGACATTGTGAAATTTTGCAATCTTCTCCTGTCATTATTACAACGAATTTTTTAATATTGGAAAAAGTTCTAGTTTGGATTTTTAAACATTATTATTCTTTCAATAACGGCATTATTCTTTCAATAATGGCATAACTACACTTAAAATTTACTGAAAATTTATACTGACTTACCTAACATTTTTAAGTATCAGAGCTGAAATTCCATTAAAAAATATCATTTTTTGAAGAATAATTACTTTTTTAGCAGTACTGGTAAAGCAATCGAAGTAATCGTAATATTCAATAGACATTCCAATTTTTCCAAAACTAACAAATTATGGTTGATTTAAGTATACTTACTCGGGTGTTTTAGCATGAAACGCATCTAAATATAACAATAAAGAAATGTTTAATATTGCATTCACTAAACGAATAGATAATGTATAAAATAAAATACACTGCAATCAAATATCTGGAATATAATTCATGTGATGCCTACACAAACACACAAACACAAAATCGAGCATAGAACAGAAAGACGGACAGACAGACTTTCGCAACCAATTTCACTCACTAAATGAAGATAAGTACTCACTGTATGCAAATTTCCATGAAAATATCTTAAACCGCGTGGACGTGTATAGGGCACAACATACAGACAGACAGACGGACAGACAGACACCAAACGAGAAAAAGGCGGATTCGGCATCAGAAGGTTCCAAAACGGATAGAAAACTTGAAATGGGTCGAAAATATTGAATGTACAAACAAACACTCCAGTCTTATTTATATAGATAGATATGACAATTTTAGTTTTGTATCGGAAATTACGATCTAAAAATACGAAATTTGCATCACTAATTTTTAATCGTATCGAATTTATTTATTAATCAATTTCAAAAATAATTGTACCATAAGAAAGCATATTCTAAGGTTTCCAGTCATGTTTTCAAATTTAAAAACTAATAGTAATAAGTGATAGATATAAACAGTTTTAACAAAAATAAAAATAAAATGTCCCGATTTTTCCCTAATATCCAAAAAATATCATCAGGAACCAAATTAAAATTTCTAAAGAGCCTTGGTGATTTTCAAAAAATCACGTTTAGAGGTACTCTAAAAGAAACACACGGGTGGATATGGAAAATATATACGTGTTTTGTTCACTTGCGTTAGAATTTCGCTTTTTCCGACTTTGACTTTTAATGCACCCTAAACTAATAGCCGTATCGGAAAATTTTCTCCATCTTGTTCCCTGTACAATTTTGAATAAACCATGTTAATTTCGTAATTTTCTGATCCGTACTTTCTCGGGAAGGCGGTCTAAGAATCGAGCGGAAAAAAGCGAGTTTTCAATCCCACAGCTGCTGCGGTGGCGACGGCGGTAGCTTTTTTTTAACAAGAGACGCTTTAAATATTAGAAGAATTGCGTCTCAAAAAAAAGAAATAAAACGTGCTTTATTTTTTTAATAAGTCTGGTTATTTCATCGTACGTTTTTGTTATTAAGTTCCACATTTTGACAAAGGTTTCCTTTACAATACGATTAACATTAGTAAAACGTTTATTTTTCATGTTTCAAGTTAAATTATTGGGTTTTATGTAAAGTTGTACACTCAACAGTCAAAAACGAACTCCCTCTTCTTTGGAGCAGTTTCAACAGTAGAGAAAATTCAAAGATGACGTTCGACAGAAACGAACGTTTTCAATAAATTCAAACGCATAAAGTTTGCTTAAGCGGTCGTTTCCATACAAAATTGAGCACCGACTTCATCATTTCCAGTGAAGCCCCCTACTTTGACACACAATTTCGAATCTATTTCATAATTTTTCTTCAGATACAGGTATCAAATTTCATTTTTGTCATTAGCGCTCGCCATTTAAAAGTTATGAGTGCAGAAAGATTGGAGCTCTTGATTTTAAACTAGACTAGTGTCTCAGACTTGAACGGATATCCTACTAAATAATGTTTCTATAGCGATGATATTTCGAACCATGTTACTGTTGAAGAACCAAAATAAAATCCACTTGATATTTTATTTAAAAATTAGCTTTTAGTATGTAATAATAATTATTAAATTAATATTTTTCAAAAATTATTAATTGCATTCTTATTATATTTTTGATGGAAATCGTTTCAGAAAAACTTCTAATATGGCAATTCAGCTCATTCCAATGGTTAGCTTTTGAGCTACATTAAATTTTCCTTGTAATGGCGATTTTAGAGAGGAAATAAAAGTTTAAGAAACATATGACAAACCTGATAAATGTTTACATTTTTGAAAAATAGATGTAAATTTCATTTTTGTAATCTAAAATACATTGATTTTTTTATGATGGGTGACGTATAGATGAACTTTACTAATCAGTGATCAATTGAATAACACACTATTCACTTCGGAGTATCATTTCAATTGTATTAAATAATTGTTGGGTAGGCTTCATGGTTGCATACATTTTGTATTTGAATTTTCTAGTTGGAAACCATTATGCCCAGAAATAACATTTAATTTAAGGTTCTTAGCATACATCTATCAGTCAAGCATCAAATGAACAGTTTTTGAATAACCTCAATTAATCTCCATCTATGAATAGGCAATTTTCAATGTAGATATTACCCCTGAATTTGACAACAACTTAACTTTAACACTGAATATCTCAAACTATAAAGATAGTGTGGCGTACTCATTACTTCTTCGAAACGCGTTATCCTGTCGACCGATAGAGTGCGCCTCGATAGCTGCTGCCCCTCGAAGAACCAATGAGAGCCACTCTTCCTCTTTCGCTCATAGCTCGAGCCAGTTCTATAAAATGCTAAAAGGCTAGCTACTTATTCTTGTATCTAAGTGCTCCGATAACCTGGCGCTCTCATAACTTGTAAATAAATTCGTTTTGCTCTACATCAAATGGTTTTTTAATTACTATAGTAAAGTTGTGAATTTTAATATTTAAACAAATTTAACAATGCAGAATCTGATAACGGCATCCAATCATGGCGTTTCGATTTGAAACTTTGTTGTTTTTGCAAAATTTGATATGAAGTCGGCCCAATTTTGTTTCGCATCTGAATTTGCTTAGGACGCTATTTCCTATTGAATGGTACCTTTGAATCTGCACTACTGTACAACTCGCTTATAACGAGATCTGTTTTAACGAGAACCCGGATATAACGACGAAATCGGAAATACTTCGTTGGTACAATGTTAAGTCTATGGGAGAATAACTTGTTTTTAACGAGGAAACCCCGGTTATAGCGAGCAATATTTTTGTGATACATAAAATTTCTATTGACTTCCACATCTCCAGCTCAGCTAATTCTTTCTTGGAACCGAATTATACAAGTGTTATCCAGCCTATGGACCAAGGGGTCATCAGAAGTTTTAAATCAAACTTTCTTAAGCACGTGATTTTGATGCTTATCGATAGAAGAGAAAAAATAGGAACAACCTCAAATGCTAATGTAAACGTACTCGAAGCGATACGTTTAATGAGCGATGCATGGGTAAACATTACATCAACATGCATTACCAATTGCTTCCGTATAGCTGGATTGGACATTGCTCAAGAGGGGCAAATCACTGAGAAAGAAGTATACGACTTGGAACATTTGGAAATGAGTAGAGAAGAATTTGAAAATTATGTATCTGTTGACGGGGGGGGGCAATGTTATCACTTCTGAGATACCTACTCTCCCGAGGATATTATATGAAATTCAATCTAAAGAAGGTGAAAAAATAATGAAAACGGCGAATGTGTTGAATTTCAAGCTGAACCGCCCCCAACATACTCAATAGCTTTAGAGTTCGCAGAAAAACTTCTAAATTTTTTCGAAGCCAGGGGGTGCAAATGACTATGTTTTTTTGGACCCATGAGTCTTCTCCGATGAACAATAACACAAGAAAGAGACAATAAAACAGTTCAAAGCAAATTAACCAATTTCTTTTGTACTGTACAGAAATAAAGAAATAAATAAAATAAGTATGTGTACATAAAAAAAAATACAGTAAGAGTATGTATGAATTTTTATGGTTTTTTCACGAACCTGTTTTTGACGAGCACTCGGTTATAACGAACAAATATCGCGCTCCCTCTGTTCTCGTTATAAGCGAGTTTGACTGTACAGAGGCTGTTCACACATTTTATAGTCAGCATCATTCCAGCCTGTTCGAACCAAGCACCACTGAAATTTGGCTCGATAGTGTGCAGAGACGTGAGTGGCAGGTGGCGTAACAGTCGGTACGACCGTAGATTTCGCTCTCTCAGCCGTCTGGGAATGGTCATGGTGGACACTCGTGTGTGGGTCGCACGACTGATGGTTGATAGCCATGAATCAGGCGCTGTGACAGCTGATCTGACAATCACTCTGTCCTCGCGATCTGTTGTGGCCCTACGTCGACCGCTACCATCATGACACTGAAATCTGCCACTGTCCACCCACTCTATCCAGCATATTCTAATCGCCGCATCGCTTCGACTCACATGACGTGCGATTCTCCGATTTGCCCAACTTGCCTCTTTCAATCCAATGATACGACCTCTTTCAAATTCTGAACGTTGCTCGTAATGAGCTCGAATCCTGCGACGAGGCATTTTTTCAGTCGTTGAAAGGTATCCTAAATCGCAATGCATCAGAAATTTTTAACAACAGTTCAAGAACAACTCCTTATATACATCTGCTGGATGCGCAGTTCCGACGAGCTGGAGATCGCACTATTCATTCATTGGACACAAATTTTAATCATTTGCATATTTGGTCAAAGCATTTTTGCATGCGAAATTTCAAAGCCATCGCATGATTCCTTCTTGGTGCGTCGATTTTTTTGTTATAGAGTGTATTTGGAGTTAATCTTGACATTTTTTCCCACTCTCTTTATTTTTAACTGCCATTATATGAAAAACCAGCAACAATCATGAATCCCTTAGAAAAACTTTCTTTCGATTCTGTGAACCATGTACTTAAATTTTTGTCTCTCCTTTTATAATAATAATAAATGGCTCTTTTTTTGCTGCAATCATTTGAATACACCCATGATTCATCTATTGTGACAATTTTTTTTTCCATTTTTTTTTTGGATAAGTGTTTCTCATATAGAATTCGGCAGCGTGTCCTGCGTTCAGCGATATGCTTTGGAGAAAGACGATGCACATTGCGTTTTTTCGCTTTCTTAAGATTTAAATCAACGTTTATCATTTTGTTTACAGTGAACACCGAGCATTTTAAGGATGTTTCAACTGTCCTTTGACAAGGGGGATTTTCTTTTAACATTAAACAAGGTACCTTTGCAATAGTCGAAGATGTCCGTTTTTTCCTTGGATACTTGTTTGGAAGTTTTGTCCCACTTGAGGCTCCAATATGACGTTTTTTTTCTTTCTTGTAGACGATATTACCTATCGACGCTTTAGATATCACAAAACCATGACTCTCACATCGTATTTGGATGACGGAATATGAATATGTCTCTTCGGAAAGAGTATAAATATAGCCTTCGAACCACTGCTTCGTTAAAAACGCCATTTTGAATAAAAACAAACCTCTCAAGCCGCAGACGATAATTTTGACTTTTAAAAACATAGTACAACTGCAATTATTTCTTTTGCAGCAAACGATTTTTTATTACCGCTAAATAAAATCGTCTAAAAAATGTGCGAACAGCCTCTGTACTATGAATAGTGCTCGAAATAAAGTAGGTGGCTCGGTTTTCGTTTGCTACTACTATTGTTTGCATTCAGAAACCAAGTATCCGAAATGAAAAAAGTACCATAAGCATTTGATTTGAACCTGCATGTCAGTTGGGCTGAAAATGGTGGCTAGGTTTGATTGAGCTAGGTTTTCTGAAACTTTGCTACCGATTACCTTTGCTTTGTCAACGAGAGGGATTTCCAGTGCAAGGAAACGTCGTTAAGAAAGGGGATTGGTGCACGTTAAATTTGTCGTGTCCTCAAATGTCCTCACGTTTGCGTGGTGTGGAAATTTGAAGAGTGTATTGCCAGCTTAGTTGTGACCTCGTCATCTGACCGTGGTTCAAAATTAGGTAGTGTCCTTTCCCTTCGGGATTGATCCCGGACTGCCGCCAATAGCCCATTGTACTGTTCCCTTGCGACGTTAATTAAATGCCTACCAACTTACCTCGCGGTACGTTTGCCAATTCAACCTGAACAATGTCGTCTGATTTTCTATCAGTGGTATAAGAGTAGTAATTACTCGATACTCATGGAAAAATTACGATACTTTAAAAGTTTCATCACTTAATTTAAAGTTCCGATTTTACCACCGTGGTAGTTAAATTATGCTCAAATCATAGTATTTTACGTGCTTCATTTCGTACACTGAAAAATATATTTACTATTAAATATTATAATCTTTTACCAAACTTTGAGATTCGAAAGTAGGAACGAATAATAAATTACGAAAAAAATTCCATACAAGCAATATCATCGCGAATGTTAAATTATCCCTATTTGATGCTTTAATCACGTTCATAAATAATGAAACTAATGAATACATCTTTAGACGAGACTTAAACTTTAATAACTGGTTATTTGTGTTACTTATAGTTAAGCCGTATCTTATCGTGGCACAAAAGAGTGAAAATAAGGAACACATATTTTGTAAGAACTTTCTTTCATAAATAAGTCTTACGAACTTCCGCCAGTCATCCAAATAAATATCTTATCGTGGCCCAAAACAGTGAAAATACGAAACATGCATTTTAATTTGTTTCAGACAAATGTTAACAATAACTTGACCCAAATAAAGACTGTTTTCTCGTTTTTAATGATGCACAATAAACGGTTTCTAATGACCGTAAAATAATTCCGAAAATGCCAAAATATACATTCATTAGTCATTTGTTTCTGTTCAAAACTGCTAAGATTTATTCATAACATATTTACCCAATCTGTGTGTTATACTTTATATGACGAATTGAGTTTGAATTATCTCTCTATATTAAAAAAAATGTTACCGCCGCCGCAGGATTGAAAGCTCGCGTTTTTTTGCTCGATTCTTAGACGGTTTCCCGAGAAAGTACGGATTAGAAAATTACCAAATTGACATGATTTGTTCACAATTGTGCAGGGAACAAGACAATGAAGTTTTTCCGATGCAGCTATATTATTAAGTGTCAAAATTGAAAAAGCGTAATTTGTAAAGTGAGTGAGCAAAAGACACACAAATTTTCAGACTTCAGTGTAGAGTAACTCTAAACGTAAAGTTTTGCAGCTCGTCGAGTTTTTTGAGAAATTTCAATTTGGTTCCTGGTAATATTTTTTTGAAAATCGGGACATTTTCGTTAATTTTTTTCAAAACTGTCATATCTATATCTTATTACTATTAGTTTTTAAATTTGAAAGTATTCCAGTATACCTTAGAATGTATTCTTTCTTACGGTACAATTATTTTTGAAATTGGTTAATAAATAAATTCGATGCGATCAAACGTTTGTCATACAAATTTCGGAATATTGGGATATTTTCGCTAATTTTTGTTAAAACTCTCATATCTAAAGATTAATACTATTATTTTTTTTAATTTGTAAACATCACTGAATACTTTAGATTGTACTCTTTCTTAGGGAACGATTATTTTTTTTAAATTGGTTAATAAATAAAGTCGATGGAATTAAAAGTTGGTCAGACAATTTTTGCAACTTTTAGATCGTAATTTCCGATACGGATCTGAGAAAAGAGTGTTGGTTTGCAAAGCAAACCAGATGGGATTGCGTAGCTATCCCCGGGTCTCGGCGAGCTTAAGCAAGCAGGGGGCGAAGCCCTCGCTATGACGTCATGGACCGAAAAGTCAAATCTGGATTATACGAATTATGAAGATAGTTGCGCCGTCCAGGAGATTCACTCTGCGAAAGTAATGTTGGTTTTTCGAAGCAAACCAAATGGGATTGCGTAGCAATTCCCAGGGGTTGCCGAGCGGATGGGAGCAGGGAACGAAGCCCCCTAGTAAATCTTGTTTTCATATTACGTTTCCTTCTCTTTAATACTTCGGCAGTATCTAATTCTAACGGAAATAGAGAATTCTTGGAAATGTAGAGATGGTATAAAAATATGAAACCTGTTTTAAATTTCTTATGCATCTATTAAGTACCTTAAAACGATTGAGAAAAGATCCAAATCGAAGTCCTTTCTAAAAATCCCCGCTGTGTTTGTTCAAAAGTCATCAGATTTCCTTTTCCCCTCGAATTCTTAAATTCCAATCTAACTGCAATCTTTCAAACTTTTCACTGCAAACATAATGTGATGGGGTTTATATTTGTACCTTTTATTGAGAAAATATGTATTTGATAGATATAAATGAAGTATTAGAAACGTGTATTTTCTTTCATGTGTGCTTCTCAGAACTAAAAAAATTATCTTACTAGAAAAGTAAAATATATTACTAAACCTCATGGATTTCAATGATTTCTTAAATTTAAAAGTATTTTTTAACTGTAGCTTCAATTATTTTTTATGAGATTTTCGTATTGTAAATATTGTTCGATGTAAATGTTCTTGAGTTCAACTATCTGGACGCGTTCGAGACCCTGTTTTTTTAATGTGATATAGAAACATTTTAATGATATTTTTATGTTGAGTATTATTAAAAAATAGCATTGCGCTATAAATATTTGAAATATGTATTACTAATTTTGTACAAATTATATTTATGTATGAAATTTTAAAGAAATTTGTCAAAAACTTCAAACGTCCTACATGAAAATCTATTCAACCCATTTGACAAATTATGCTACCAAAATCAACTACATGCATTTTTCTATGGAATGAATTAAATTTTAAAGAAAATTTCAGTAAACAAAAATTTTATAAGCGATTAAAAAAATTAATACAAGATTTTTGATAGTTTTACAGTTCTATTTCTTAAATATGGCCCTAATTTGAAAACTGTTCAACTTATCATAATTATTCTAGTTCATTCACTAAAAACGATCAATAAGAATAAATTCTCCAAATTGTACGCGAAACCATCAATCACTTTTTGTGTTATAACGTTTTAAGTGAGGAAATAATACAAAAATATTAATTTAGAGTAAAAAAAATTTCAAGTGTATCGTTTGCTCTCTTGTTTTTTTACTGTTTGTGCAAACAATTATGTACTTCGCTTCTCTTTAAAAATTTTCGCAATATTTCCATAAGAGAAACCATTTAAACATTTAAAAAACCGTCCTAAAATTATATTTGCTAAAAAAAATAAGTTTCAAATTTAAATTTTGACAGGTTTTTTATCTTTTAGTGGCCATTTCCGGTGTTTTTCATACCTACTTCCGGTTTTCCCGCCTTGATTAAAATCAAATATCTCTTCAACTAATTAACTTAGAGAAAAAAAATCAAATATTCTTTGGAAAGTCAAATAAATACTCTATCAAAAACATTTTTTGGAATTTTTCGTCAAAAATGACCTTTTTAACGTGTTTGGATACTATAATCTTTAAAGAGAGCACAATTTACTATATTATGTATCCATATATTCATATAAAATAATACAGCTTAGCTTCTTTATTCATGGGCTTCTGTGAATTCATTCAGACTGTTTTAATTTTATCCTCTAAACATTAAGATATTTCCGAATAATTTAGTATTGCTTTTACTCCACAACAAAGGTAATCACATCTATTGTTTAGTATTCGTATCGGTAAAGGTCAAAACTAGTAAAACGTTATGCAGAGAAGACTGCAGAACTGATATATGCTTTTGAAACCCACATAGGGTTTACTTAACCTTCCAAGAGGTTTCAACGAGATATGTCGTCCATCAAGGAGAGTTAATGGCGAGTCATACAGTTTGAACACATCAGACAAGAGGACAACTTTGTCCTCTGGAACTGATTATGAAAACTCGAAATGATTATGCCACCGTTAGTATCACCAGCAGTGACCTAATACCAAACAGCAATGTGTCCAAAGACTAATGATGCTAATTTGCAGAATCTCCTGCAAGACTTTTCCATTTCCCAAACTTTACCATCATATTTTTATGTAATTCCAACTAATTCTTTAAAATGAAAATATTATGGACAGAAAACCCCATTATAATTAAATTTCTATAATATCAAACCTACATATTAAAAATTTACTTGTATAATAAAGGAAATGGAATAACGTTGACTTCATATTTCTCTTCTCTAATCTGTTGGTTCACATCCTTTACCCTAATCCAAACGTGCTAAGATTCATAATTTTAGGTTGAGTAAATATTTAAGTTAATCTAAAATTTACATATGTTCGTATAATGTTATAATATACTATCCTCCTGTATCTCCTTAGATCATACTCGTTAAACATAAAATGTTAGGGATTAAAAGTTTAAAACTACTACTGAAACAAAGGAATTGCCAGTACAGAAATAAAATGACTTGATTCTTTGAACGTTCAGGAGATACATTATTGTAAGTTTGGTAACTGTTAAAGTTTAATATAAAATTATAAATTCAGGAAAATAAATTTCATATATAAATCATGTTTAAGTGCCCGAGGAGCCAAGATAATAGATCAATTGGTTTGAAGTGAACCTGTACTGTATCCTAATCCTGGATTCTCACTTACAGAGTTGTTTGCAACATATACCATAATGCATTATCACGTACAGAAATGTATGCAACACAACCAAAAAGCATCATCACGTACATAGATGTTTGCGACGTAACCACTCTGGATCCTCATAAACAGAGATGTTTACAACATACCATCTTGTTTCATCATGTACATAAATGTTTGCAACACTACAATCCAGCATCATTACGTACAGAGAGGTTTGCAGCTTAGCAATCATAGATTTTGACGTACAGAAATGTTCACAATATAGTGATCCTGGATCTTCAAATACACAGATATTTGCAACGTAACCATTATGAATACTGTCGTATAAAAGAGTTCTTGACTGATGAGTCTTAGTACAGAGTGTCCTAAAAATTCCTGTACCATAACTTTAAAACATTATTGCCTATGTGTTTTTTAAATTATTGAATTTTATAGTTTTATCGAGTCTTTAGTATTTATCGTTTGATTTTCTTCGCGCTCAAGTTGTGCGATAATAAAGTTCCACGTCATTTTGTTCTTGATTGCAAGATGAGTTTTTTACGCATTCATTGCGCTGTTTGAGGCTTATTTTGAATGTAAATCACAAGAAAAATGTAAAGAATTTTGGCCACATAAATATCCAAATGATGCAATACCGAGTAATGATACGCTATTTCAACTCGTTCGACGATTTCGTGAGACAGGTTCGGTGGAACACAAAACACAGCAGTGCAAGACCGAAAGTCGTTACACCTGATTTTGTGCAAGAAACTCAACGGAGGATATTGCAATCCCCTCATCAATCCGTGAGGCGTTTGTCGCAACAAATGGGCACTTCACAAAGATCGATACATAAGGTTTTAATAGCTTTGTATTTTCGTGCTTTTCGTGTAAAAATGTTATAAGAGCTAAAGACACCGGACAATGAGAAGCAGCTTAATTATTACCGATGGTATTGTGATCTTATTATTGCGATCTACTCATCTCAAGAAACCTTTGGCCACCTCGTTCCCCTGATCTGAGCATCCCTGGCGATCTGAAAATTGTCATTACTGAAAGGATACAAGAAGTCACTCCCAGCATCTTGAAACTCGTTTCTAAAGATGAGTGCAAACGACTTCAGCTTTGCCTCCAAAAAAATGGCGGAAATTTTGAACATCTATATATATAAAATTCAAATACCACTCACTGACTGACTCATCACTGTATCTCAAGAACTACAAGTCCTAGGAAGCTGAAATTTTGCAGGGTGATTTTTCTTATACCGTAGAGGTGCAGTAAGAAAGGATTTTGAAAAATTCGAATCCTAAAAGGCCTTAAATTGACCTAAGGCCCAAGCCAAAAGCAATTTGAAATCGACATAGAAATAACATTGAGTATAAAACGATTGCTATACGTATCTCAGATTGCTTTACCAGTGTTGATCGAAAAACAATTTTCTTAAAACAAATTAAATTATAATGTTCATGTTTGGAATGAATTTTTACTTCTTCCCATGATGAAAATAATATTTATAAATATTGGATTGATGAAGAAAGAATATTTAAAACATTTATAATTTCATATTTACTTAAATTTTATAATGGAGCACGAAAAGCCCAAACGATAAACTCATTGATCATAAAAGCGTAATTTTGCTACTCGGTATCTGGCAACCTCATAGTTAATGTTTAATTTTTTAATTTGATTTATAATTCTTTTTTGGGGTATTTGAGTTGAAAACTAGATGGTTTCGGTCATATTTGAGGATTCCCGAATATTATAAATGTGTTCTTTTTTGCTTATAAATCATTGTCTTTATCAATATTATTCAAGTTTTTTGTCGAATTGTTTTACTTCAGAATATATTCAGGAAGTCGAAATTCAACACGCTAGAACAGATTTTTTTTCAGAACTCTGCCTTTTTTAAGGATTGGAATTTTGTTTCTGTTTGCATTATGTGTTCCGGTATATTACCTCTTCCAGAAATATTATTTAGAAGTTGAATTTTATTTATTTGTTTCCTGCAAAATATCACTAGACATGGGTACTTTCTTGGTGGTATATGTATATTTCCACCAACTTTCTTTAAATCTTTGGTTGAATACGTAATAGGGTGTAGATAAAAAATTTACAAATCAAACTATTTTTAAAGTGTGTAATTCATTATTTTAAAATGACATGAAAAACTTCAAAATTATCTTTAAAATAAGATGGGTTACGTTAAATTAAAACTGGTAGTCATACTTTGTAGTTCAAAATATATTTCAAAATTTTGATATAGCTTTTCATTGAAAGACGATTAAAAAAAATTAAATTTCATTTGTTTTTCGTGTTTTATGGGTCTTATTGAAAACTGTACTCCCTAGTCAAGTAACTTCATCTATCATTCTTTCCATTTAGAAACCAAATTTCTGATCTTAAAAAGTACCATAAGGGTTCAACTTAAAACTACATGTGTGTTGGAGAAAAAGGAATTTTTAACAAGACTTTGTTGATCTTGGAATAATATCACACTAAGTAATTTTGAAAATTTGAAATTTTATGTCTTAAGAGACAGAAAGTCGAGGTTGCTTACTCTATTTATTGAAGCTGTTCTTACGCAACTTAGATGGATGTGAATCGTTTGTTGAAAGTGATTTTCTTTTTTTAAAAGCTCTGTAAAATCAACCTTTTGTTTATTAAAAAAATGTTATCGATTGGGTTTAATTTGTCTACTCTGATGACATGTATTTCTAACAAAAGCTCTGTTATTCCACATGCCACTGAATGGAATTTTCTGGAAAGAGTGCCGTTTGCTTCAAATTAAATTAGTCACGAATGCCGTAAATTTTTAGCCAACTTGGACAAATAGAACGCGGTATGTAGCCTATTATATCCGCAGGGTTCTAAAATATAAGTGTACCAAATGTGTGGATTGGTCAAAAGGTGGATTAGTGTAGAGAACAGACAAACGTCAACACTGCTTTATATATCTAACAGAAGTTCCGTTATTCCACCTACCGCTGAGTGGAATTTTCAAGAAAAATTGCGTTTGCTTCAAACTAAATTAGTAACGAATGCTGTAACAATTTAACTTACCATCTTCTAATATTGTTGGTAAAATTCGAAAATATCGCATACTAGATGAAAGAATGGCACAATGAAAATATTTTCAAAGGAAAACTAAATGCAAGACTATCCACGAAAATTAGCCATTTTTACTGTAATTGATTGCACGGGAATATTCGTAGTCACTCGAAAACTTAAAATCAACTTCAGCAGAAGTGTGACGAATATGAAATGGATTATATGGTTGGATACAACATAAATGCATATTTGAGTCCGAAGTAAATTGTAGAAGCGATGTAGAAGTTAAATTGGTAGTAAATTTTTTCCCAGTACACTTAAATGATGCTAACATTATTTTACGAAAAAGACTTGATGATAACTTTTCAATCAACATAGTATTAATTCAACCCGAGCAAAGCCGGGTATTTCTGCTAGTTTATTATAAATGTAAGTTCACAAATTTTTTCTACGTTAGGTTAAAAGTGCTTTTCACCATTGGCATAAAAATAATTGTTTTAAAGTTTGTTGTTTTTGTATAATAAATTCACGAATGTGTCTACGGGAACTTTTAAGACACCCTGCAAATCCCCTTACCTATATTATGACGTATTTACCTAATTAAATGTGCACTCAGGAGAAAAAATAGATATTTGATATTGATCATAATAGAGGCAATAGTCCAACTAATCCGTTAAGTTTAAGGCAGGGCTCGAAATACCCGGGTGCACAGGTGCACTGTGCACATGAAAATAAAACTGTGCACCTAATTTTTTCCCGCTAGGCGCACATGTGCACCTAATTTAAAAACTTAGGTGCACCTTGTGCACCTGTATTAAAAAATATATTTCGAGGCCTGGTTTAAGGTTAACAATAGGTTTTAAGATTTTTTAGATGTCGCATTTCCGTTGGTGTTGCCGTATTTTACCATCGTTTAGACAGACAGGTGGCCCAGAGCTAACGACACGCGGTCTGCAGAACGCTGGGTCTTCAGTTCGAAACCCACTGACGACTATTGGCAAGTTTTTAATTTAATTTAAAACGGCTTTCTGGAAGTTTCCTGAAAGTTCGAGATTAAGTTAATCTACATTAATTCAAATATTTCTAGAACTTAGTGAATATTATAGAATATTCTAGAGCTATTGTCTGTACCTATATAAGCTGATGCCCTCGAGCTGAGAAGCAGTTTTGATGTAAGATCAGCTAGATCGCAGCACACTCATTTACTGTGAATAAATACTGTTTGATCTAGTTGACGGCTGGCTGTGTTATTTGAAAGCCATCATAACCACTGCTCTATATTTGCTACTAGCCACTGCGTGGCCATGTGTGGCCGGCGTTGCCCCTGGCAGTTCTTTTCGTTGAGTTAGATGTGACCACTGCTCAATGACGCTCACCAACCCCCGGTGGTTGCTACGTAGTCCCATTTAGTTTGCTTCACAGACGAACTCCATAGGCAACGCCGTGATTGCCACGAAGTTGCTATTATCAACAACGTAAATGAAAACACTCTAGAATCGGAAAACTTAGCATGGTTCCAAAGGCACGCGGAATAAAAACGCTGGTGACATCAGGGGTCGAAAATCACAAAATTCATTCCTTCTTCTTTCGAGGTAGCGGTGACGTCCGGAAAAAAAATACTAAAGGAGAAAAACAAATAAATTATTTTTAAAATGTTCCAGATTAAATTTTAAAATTCCGGCGCAACACAAAAATCGCAAAAAAAATAGGACTGCCTGTGTGCCATTATCGTAAGTGCCATTGATTCGTCAGGACACTGCTTACAGATACATAAGAGACACTTCCTTGTATAATAGTAGAGATACAAGTAGTTTAGTATCGTTATCACGGACTTCACAAGGTGCATTGCGCAAAAAGAAGCGACAACTCAAAACACATTTCACGAGCTAGTCTAGTATGTATCTTCTAACTTTTTAATGTAGACAATATACACTAGTATTTCAACAAATATCGATTGGAAATCTGTTTTTATGATACTTTGCAGAATGTGCTTGTGAAAAATAGATATGGTCACATATATTTTTAAAGTAAGGATTGTTCGATAAAGCTATTTCATTTCAAATATAGGATATCTCAGATCTCTTCCATTTCCGAGTTTACTTGGAGTATTTGAGAAAGCAGCTGAGTTCTTTTAAAGCGAGGAGCATCTAAAAACGTCGTATCCTGTCCTAAAGTGACATCGGTGGTGATTAATAAGACTAAGTATCTGAGAAGCTTTAAGAGTACTTAAGAAATAATTTGTTGTTCAAGTGAACAGTTGTAGAGCGTGAAAGGAAAATTGATCAATATTAGAGGGTAGAAACCTTATCTCAAAAAGAGTAATTTTCTTAACGATACGATAAGAGGCATTGACTTTTTTTTTATCTGTTTTCTAAATATAGTTCCTTTCCCGTTCACATCAGCTAGGAACTTTTTATTCTATCTTTAGTACATTGAAATAATGTAAACCAGGCCTCGAAATAGATTTTTTAATACAGATGCACCTTGTGTACCTAAGGTTTTAAATTAGGTGTACAGATTATATTTTAGATTCACATTTAAAAAAACGTAACATAAAAGCATTAATGTAATGTTAACTACTTTATTAGTTGTGTCACACCAACAACTATTTCTTTAGTCTTTTCTTTCTGAACTATTTTTTAGTCTCTTCGTTCTCAACTTTTTTCTAGTCTTTACTTTCAATTACTTATAATCCCGTTCTGATACTATTTTATTTACATTATTCCCGCCAATGCCTTTCTTTTCTTTCTCAAGCAGCTTCAAAACGCTTTGGTCCGCAACCGTCGACATTACGATTTCGCATGCATTCGCGTCTTTACGAAAATATTTCTGCAACGTATTATTTTTTAAGATATGGTACAGGACGTTTCTTCGGTGTCATCGTTAACACATTTCGAATAATCCATCCAATGGATTCATTTGTTAAATGATTTTAGCTAATAATACGTAAGACTAGGTACAAACCAAGTTTCAAGAAAAACGAAAAAATAGAAAACACATAAAAAATAAACGAGTACATTATATTTTAAGCAAATAAAATCTGAATTTAAAGATAAATAATGAAAATATTTGTTTACGATATACAGAGGTCAGACAATTCTCAGGAATTCCTGCGGCTTTACACTTTATTGAAACGTGAGATTTTTTACAGAAATACGGGATGCCTATGATTCTGGAATGGTCACGTGATTTATATTCTCCCTTCTCCGGGGCACGACTGTCGTTTCAACATGGAAATGTTTCCATCTGGAAAATGTTTCGATTATCGGGCAGTTCTGGTGACAGAAGCACAATCAAACTTTCTTTCTGTATAAACCCGTTACGGCCCAGCAATTTTGTTTACGCATAGTGTGTATATAAGAATTTTAAATACGTTCCTTTAGAACGAGAGAGGTCGATACTAATATTTTGTACAAACATCAAAATAACGTAAAACACGTTTCCCTCCCTCCCCCTTTTTAGCGGGAAAAAGCAATTTTATTTTCATGTGCACAGTGAACCTGTGCACCCGGGTATTTCGAGCCCTGATGGAAACGTTTGTCATGAAAAACATAATTCAATACTTTCATTTAGTACAGACAAAGGAAAGGTAAATTATCATCATTTTTCGAAATATGATTGGACAGCGCTTTTTTTTTAAGGAAATCACTGTATTCAACAAATTTGAACAGATATGATGATTTCCTTAAATGAATTTTCTATTCAATAAGTAGGCAGCCTTGACCTATTCTCTGTCACTAAGACAAATCATTTTAATGCTTCAAAAATCTAGTTCCGATATTTTCTAACTTTACTATTCTTTCAATATCGTCAAAATCCTCATTAAAATTCCTTTGTAGGGTTGTCGTTACGTGCTAAGAATATGAATTACAATTTATTGAAAAATAAACATTTATTAGATTTACCGCTCCCGTGTTACCCAAGTGATGTTTTTCTGTTTTTATCCCACTACTCTGTTCTTCAATCCTTCTTTTTCCCCCTGTCATGACACTTTTCTCGACATTGTCTTGAGTTAGGTGCATTTTTAACAAATATGGTCCTTGCGCTAGAAAACGTCAAAGCATATCAGCTTTACATCTTTCAGTTCAACAGAATAGGGTGAATTATAAGATAAGCTTACAGATGCCAAGTTTAATTTCATGCTAATTTTTCGAAGATTTGTTGTGCAATAACAAAAATTACACCAAAGGGTCATTCCACGCAAGATGAGCAAATCGGCTGTGGCTGACGCATCACCGATTTTAAAGAAAATTAGTTTTTAAATAGATCACATATAGGTAAGGAGGAATTGCCAAATATTAAATGTCCAAAATATACATTTTATTTTTTATTGAATTTTAATGTTCAAGGTCAGACAAATGTAGATTTTTTAGCACAAATAGTAGCCTGTTTGAGACCCTATATTTCTATAAGTTATTGACACAAATTAAAAAATGTTATATTGTTACATTCTTCAGTAACGGGTCTTTTAGGAAATGTCATAATATAGTTTTATATCCGTTACTGCTCATTCTCGGGGATCAGCGAAAATAGAGATTTTGCCTATTTGATACAAATTTCAAATCGCTCGCCTCTAAAAATGGAGAAAGACAGTATCAAAAATTATTCTCAACAAAGGACTTCCATCTAAAAGTTTTGTTTAATTTAGTGATTGAGTTTCTATTCCTTAGTCAAGAAAAAATAAATAAAATAGTAAAATAATTGAAAACGGCGATTTTTCTATTTTTATAAATACAAATTTTACTGTGGAGGACAGCTCCGAAAATCTCACACATTTTCACTAAAATGTGTCAAGATGTATAATATCTGTCCTGAAATTTTCATCATTTTAATTTGTTTATTTGCGTCCCAAGAAAATTTTTAACTACATTTAAATTATTGTTTCATTTTATCGCATGATGGATCAAAAAACGAGGGAACACGCCAGTAAGACATCTATTCTCGCCTTTGAAAGAGATGCTATTACGTTCAAGGACAGAAAACCGAACAAATAAACATTATCAAATCAATCTATATAAATAAGAATGGAGTGTTTGTTTGTACATTTAATATTTTCGACCCATTTCAAGTTTTCTATCCGTTTTGGACCCTTCTGATGCCGAATCCGCCTTTTTCTCGTTTGGTGTCTGTCTGTCTGTTTGTCCGTCTGTCTGTCTGTCTATCTGTCTGTCTGTCTGTCTGTCTGTATGTTGTGCCCTATACACGTCAACGCGGTTTAAGATATTTTCATGAAAATTTGCATACAGTGAGTACTTATCTTCATTTAGTGAGTGGCATTGGTTGCGTAAGTCTGTCTGTCCGTCTTTTTGTTCTATGCTCGATTTTGTGTTTGTGTGTTTGTGTAAGCATCACATGAATTGTATTCCAGATATTTGATTGAATTTTGTTTTATTTTATACTTTATCTATTAGTTTAGTGAATGCAATATTAAACATTTCTTTATTGTTATATTTAGTTGAGTTTCATGCTAAAACACCTGAGTAAGTATACTTAAATCAACCATAATTTGGTAGTTTTGGAAAAATTGGAATGTCTATTGAATATTACGATTACTTCGATTGCTTTACCAGTACTGCTAAAAAAGTAAGTATTCTTTAAAAAAAATGGGTTTTTTTTTATGGAATTTCATTTCTGATACTTCATTTATTTCGAGTCTTTTTTTTATTTTTTGCTCATTGAAAACGATTTCCGAATATTTGGGACAGACAATATTTTTCAATGAAACGAGAATGAACAAGATCGCGCGAGCAGTGATATTTTTTCTGGTTCTTTCGCTCTGAATTAATTTTACATTTCTAAATTTTGTACACTTTTAGTTGTAAATTGTGGCAACTGTGCGAGATCAAGAGATAAAATTGAATCACAAATTAATATCTTTAGAACAATTTTTTGCGACATCTTTTATTTTGTTTTACTTCGCTGTTTCCTGTTTTAAATATTTATTTCAGTAAATTTTAAGTGTAGTTATGTCATTATTGAAAGAATAATGCCGTTATTTAAAGAATAATGCCGTTATTTAAAGAATAATGCCGTTATTTAAAGAATAATAATGTTTATTAATCCAAACTGGAACTTTTTCCAACATTAAAAAATTCGTTGTAATAATGACAGGAGAAGATTGCAAAATTTCACAATGTTTAGTGAATGCAATATACCTCGCATACCGGAGGCAAGAGTGCCACAAGTAAAAAAATATTGTTTTGTTGACTATGAGTGCGAGAGCACTCGCCGTAAATCGTAATTTTAATTAATTGAGTTGAACATTTAAAGAACTTAAGAAAGGGAATTCCAAATCTTCCTATAAATCGTCTTTTATAGTAGTAACCTTAGTATCACCTTTCGTCATTTTGTAGCTTTGTCATACAGCAATTGTGCGATGTATGTGAAATGTATTACATGAATGGATATACATGTGTAGGATTTGTGTCCAAAGTAAGTTGTAGAAAATATAAAGATGGCGAAAGATGTTAAAATAAATTTTTATTCTACAAAAAACGTAAGTCATTATATATTTTGATTATCTCTTCAATCTAGAGTAAACCAATTCAAACCGAGTAAGGTCGGGTATTTTGCTAGTTATGGTTATAAATATGCTTGGCTTGCTAAACAGACAATTTTTTACTGAACCGAAAGCTTTCGAACACCGGGAACAATTCTAGTGGCAATCCAAAAGTTATGTCAAAAGCCCATAAAGGATGCAACATCGATGTCTATGTTTTCAAAACATCGATGTATTTAACATCGATGAATTGGGGTCGATGTTTTTGTAACATCGATATTTATACTTGTCGATGTTTTATTTTTAAATGAAAAAAGTACCGTTATACAATTTTAAAAAATAACCAAGCAGCATAATTTTTATAATCAGCAAATTGAACATACTTTTAGACCAAAGTGACCAATAGTGAAGGGTTTGAAAAGTAGGGATGCGACATCGATGTCGATTTTTTTTAAACATAGATGTTTTGTAAAAAACATCGATGTATTGGAGTCGATGTCACATCACTAGTTGCTAAATCAGCTTTAAGAAATGGGGGAAAAGTTTAATACACTGAATTTTAAAAACATCGATGGTTTTGGGGCGATGTATTATCAACATCGATGTTTTAATTTTGAACATCGATGTTTTGTTGTCGATATCGCATCAATAGTTGCTAAACCAGTTTTAAGAAATGGGGTAAAAAGCTTAAATACACAAAATTTTAAAAACATCGATAGTTTGGGGGCGATGCATTATCAACAGTACGATCAACAGACGAGATGTAAAACGTGTCGAAACATCGATTTTTTAATTTTGAACATCGATGTTTTAATTTTGAACATCGATGTTTTAATTTTGAACATCGATGTTTTACTGTATATGTCGCATCACTAGGTGCTAAACCAGTTTTAAGAAATGGGCGAAAAAGTTTAAAGATACTGAATTTTAAAAACATCGATGGTTTTGGGGCGATGTAATATCAACATCGATGTTTTAATTTTGAACATCAAAGTTTCAAAACATCGATGTTTTGCTGTCGATGTAGCATCACTAGTTGCTAAACCAGTTTTAAGAAATGGGGGGAAAAGTTTATATACACTGAATTTTAAAAACATCGATGTTTTGGGGGCGATGTATTATCAACATCGATGTTTCAATTTTGAACATCGATGTTTATGAACATCGATGTTTTGCTGTCGCATCCCTAAAGTCCATGTGATGGAATCGGTGGAATCATCAAATGGTTAGCCGCAAGATCAAGTTTACAGAGACCATACGACAATTAGATTTTAAATGCAAAACAACTATTCTCCTTCTGTACTTCAACCATTTCAAACATCAAGTTCTTTTATGTGCCTTAAATTGATGTTATTTAAATTGAGTCTAAGCTTCAACTAAGATTTATTGAAGTGACGGTAGCCATTACTGTAATGCTTAACTATCATTGCTACATTCCTATTCCCAATTGTACATCACAAATTCGTGTTTCATATTTATCACAAACACCCGCAAAAGAAGTAAAGAGTTTACAAAGAATTCGTCAGCACAAAAAAACACACATTTCAACTATAGAAGATGCAAAATTTAACATGGAAGTTTAACTTCATAGTGAATTTGAAAAGGTAACTAGTTAAAAGTAATAATGTCTATGATACTAAGTTGAAATTTTTAAGCTTGTTTCGACACTGATTTTTTCATCTTTTTTTTTTCTGCCACTTTTTAAGTTAAAAATAATTTGGTATTTCTTTGTTGATATAGGGTTTCATTATCTGTATTTCATTTCATTGTTATCATTGAAATTCTCGTAATATGCATAGACTGAAATGCAATTGTTGCGATTTTTATTTTATTATTGTTGCTTTAGGACTCATATTACAATCCCGAAATTTTTTTACAAGTAATAAACATATTAAACTGTATTTCTGTGAAATGTCGGTTTTATCAGAGCTGTTCTTCATTTGATTTCTTATGCCTATTTAAAGTAGAAAATTGTCCGAAGGAATTAAAATGCGACTTACAAACTCTATCAGTAATATTATCACACCTAGCACCGTAACTGGCATGAATTGCAACAATGTCTTAAAATTTCTTTAGGCCATAGAAATGTTTTTGATTCTGGCAAAAATGAAAATTTTCCATTTTATGCAACTAAACTTTAGATTAAATATGATGTTTAAAATTATAGTGGGGGGGGAAGAAAAATTTGTATAGATTATAAAGATGTAAAACATGTTTGTGTATGTGAAGTAGTTTTTGAGAAACAGAATTTCAAACAAGCAATATTATGCGATCTCGCGACTGTTTTTCAAAGTTATAAGTCCATAAAATGACTCTAACTTCGAAAATATTTTTTTTAACCTAAATTTTTTGGATATTTATATTTATGCATAAACTAAACCCCTGTACCAAATTTCATGAAAACCCCTGTACCTTACGGCCACAGGTTTTTTCTGATATTTGCTCATTTCACGTGGAATGACCCCAATCCCTACCAATCGAACAGGGTGAATTAAAAGATAAGCTTACAGATGCCAAGTTTTATTTTATGCTAATTTTTCAAGGATTTTTTGTGTCGGCAATATAATAAATTGACAACAATCCTTACCAACATGATAATACTAACAATAACCTTGTTTTATGATTTTCAATAACATTGCTTCTGATAACATTTTGATACATTATATTTATTTCTAATAGATTCTTGAACTCGTTAAACCTGTTAGACAATAATTTCTAACATTTTTATCAGGCAACTACAGATTTTGTGGAAAGACTGAGTGGACAATTCAGCTTTAACGGAACTAAAGACTTTTAATGGTCTTCAATAGTTATATGTTATTGCAGATAATGTTTCCTTTTCAAAAGTGGGTGGTTTTTTTTATTCGTTGAGACACACAAACAGACAAACATTTTTTTTTATAATATTAGAGACTGCAATAAGGGGAAAGTGTAAATTGCTCGAACTACATCAGAAATGCCATTAAGAGTAAATTATTCAAATCCAGTGTACTTTAAAAGCATTTTGAAAGACACTTAAAGTATTCCCAAGTAGATGTAATCAAGGTAAAATAATTTTACTCGCAAAATTCTGTAAAATAGAGGAGAAATACTATTTTAATTTCAGTAACAGGTTTAAAGGTATTTCTGCGAATTTAACTCCAAGCAATTAGCGGATAAAAATAGTATTCGTTACGTTGATTGTGCATAAAAAAATTTAATTTCACTAACCTAAAACATACAGTTTTTGGTTTACAATCTTTTCAACACAGTATTTAATCTAAAATTGGAACTTGTCTTGATAAGAACAGATTGTAATTTTATCTTTTTAAATCGGCAACAAAAATGATACTACCATCAAGAAAGCTAAACTGGACCCTTAATATGCAAAAATTGAGATGCATATGAATATAATACAATTTTATTATGAAAATAAAAATTATAACACCTAAGAAATATTCACACAATACTATAAGTTCTCTGGTTCTTTCTTTTATCTCCCCTTATGTTTAACCGGTCATTTTCCACAATTTTATCCAGTGACTTCCCACATGGATAAGCGGACTTCCATTGACATTGCTATGGAAAGTTCTAGAACCTTCCCGGGTAGTACTGAAGATCATTCGAGACGGATATAAGATTTCCCTAGATTGGATGATTGAGGTTTTATGACGCCAGGGATGTATTTGACTATGAGCACCAGACACAAGACATGCGATACCACACACACAAAGAAAGTTTTACTGACATAAAAGAGAGAAATACACCCGGGGTGGAAACGAACCTCACAGGAATCAAGACAACACTTCCGTAGGAAAGTCAAAATGCGGGATTGGGCCAAAAAGTTCCATATTCTTCCAAAAAATCACGCTTACTGTAGCTACACTAAAACACCTAGTCTCTCTCATCCAAATGACTTTCCGATTATTCTTAAAGTTTTCCTAGATAGATCCGTAGATATCCTATGGTGCTTCCAAGTCCTCAAAGCAGAAATGCCTAGGATCTCATGGGGCAGTGATACGTAGTCACTAAGGCCAGTGGTCAGTAAACCGCGGCTCTTTAGCCACTTGAGTGAGGCTCTGCATCGAATCGATTTTGACTAAATGCTGGCAGAAATATCCAGCCGATGATGCGAGGAAGAAAGCAGTTGATAAACTTGAGCAGCAGTTGAGTCCAGAAAAAAACAAGTTCTGTGTTTAATTATTGGGTGCAATCTTCCAACGATGTTAATATTGCAAGCTTTATTATTACTCAATAGATTGCTAACATAGACAAGCAATACACAGACGGTAAATGCTTTAAAAATTGTTTTAGAAATGCATTCGAAGAGCTATTCTAGAATTTTAAGAACAAGTAAGAAATTCGTAAAAAAATTAAAAAGTTGCCACTGTTTGCTAAATCAGTTAAAGACAGAACAGTCAAAATGTCTTCCAATATAAACAATCAGCAAATCAAAGATTTTAAATTGGTTTCAGCTTTATCAATAGCTGTTGACGAATCTTGTGACATAAATGACACAGCGCAAGTATCACTTTTTGTTCGATTTATTTCGTTTTCGAGTACTAAAGAACTTTTACGATTATTGGCACTGGATGGTCAAACACATGGCGAGGATATTGCAAATGCTGTCATTGAATGCATAGAGAAACATATTATAGTCGATAAAATTGTTTCAATTTCAACATATGGGGCAAATAGTATGATCGGAGTGAGAAAAGGTTTTGTTTCTATTTTCAAGGAAAAAATTAATCACGAGATATTTGTTTACCATAGCATCATTCATCAAGAAGCGTTTTGGGCACAGACATTTCCAGAAGAAATTTGCAATGTTATGGAATTGGTGATCAAGATTGGCAACACAATTGTAGCTAAAGCTCTTTATCATCACTAGGGCAACTTTTTGCAACAAATGCAACTTTTTTTTACACGTTCTACGCTGCATGTAAAGTACTAAAACCAAAATTCCTCTTACATGGGGTACATTGTAAGTGAGTTATAACCGCAACATAAATGCAACTTTCTGCATAAATGCAATTTTTTGCACAAATGTAACTTTTTAAAATATGGCTTAAAATTAATTAATATCAAATTACTATTTCATTTTTTGCTCTATGGATCAAACCTTCTATCACGTGTGTCTGATCTTAAGAACGCCGAAGTATTGCGGATCAAACAAGTTCATGGTAAGAAGGTGTTCGTCCTAAGACGAAAGTGAAATAAATGGCAAGAAGTACTTTAACACAATGGATGGCACTCTTGATAATCCAAAGGAAACTTGCGTAATCGACTGCAGAGTTTTCGAGGTGAGTGTCGATCATAAATATGTTCGCCTTGTAGATGACGTTTTAAAATCTCTGAATGTTGGGCGAAAGGATTATGCACTTCTACTATCCGATACAGTACATTATATGACTGCGGCTGTCGCAAATTTTCAATCTTAAAGAAATAAATGGCCAAGGATCGGCCATTCAACGTTCTTCTGTGTTTCAGTATGTATTATAATACTTTTGTACACGACTAAATTTGTCAATATATTTAGAATTTTTAAAAAATTTTACGAATAATTTATTTTAGAATTTAGTGTATCAAAAATAAACGCAACTTTATTTCCATAAATGCAACTTTAGGGAATGATAAATACAACTTTTCCCTATTTTACTGCAACAAAAAAGTTGCCCTAATCATCACCAATTTAGTTAATTTTTATTTGAAAATGGAGAGTGAATACGCACAGACCTTCTGTTGCATAATAAGGCACGTTGGCTTTAAAGAGGAAACGTTTTGAAACGTTTTCCTTCCTCATTACTGGAAATTAAAGCATTTCTCCTAGAGAAGGGTGTCGACAATCCTAAACGAACGGATGATCAGTGTATCCAAAAATTTTATTTTCTGGATGATGTTACGTCTTTTTTAAATAATCGTAATCGTAAACTACAAGCGAAAGGAAACACATTGTTTTCGATGTTAGAAGAAATAATTTCATTTGAAAACAAATTATCACATTTTGTTCATCAAGATTTTGAAAGAGAAACATTAATTCATTTTCCAAGCTTGCTGAAACACACACATCTCCAAGAAAATAACTCGGCAACTGACATTTACTATTTCAAAACAACAATTTTAAATATGAGGGAAGTTTTTCTAAGGAGATTTCGGGAATTCAGAAATAGCATAGAGGCGTTAGCCTTTCTTAAAAAAAACCTCCCAGTGCCTAAGTAACAGAATTGAATTTTTCTCCCTTTACTATTGACATTGGCGCTTTCGAAATGCAATTACTGGAGTTAAAAAACAAAGAATTATCGAGTTCCAAATGTGAACGCCTTAATGCTGATATGGAAAAAGTGGAGAAAAATAAACCTGCTCTTAGTTCAGAGAAAAAGTGGTCTGATTTGAAAGACATCGAAAAGGAAGACATGATTATTTTCAACAAATGGAATAGTATTCCTGTCTCATATGATCAGTTAAAAGAACTTGCATTTGCTGTTCTTTCACTCTTTGGCTCTACATATTAAAGCGAACAATCTTTTTCGAGATGAACCTTATCAAAAGTAAATTGAGAAATTGTCTTATTGGTGAGCACCTAGAATTCTGTTTGAAATTAAAAACAACGACATACAAACCTTCCAAGGAAATGCAAAGTCATTGCTCACATTAAATGCGTGTTTTGTAATATTTTTATTTTAACTTAAAAAATATATTTTTTTGTCAATAAATGAAATTACTATAATTTATTATATCTGGTTTCATTGAAATGTTAGTAGCTAGTTTAAATCGAGACTCCTAAAAACTTGGTTCTTGAAAAGAAATTTTGTCTCTCAAAAGAAATCTTAACCGTTGTACCGTTGATTTTTGGCTCTTTTGGGGACTAATGAGTTTGCCGACCACTGACTTAAGCGGATATCTAAGTACCTGAGAGTTCCTAAATTGAGATGTCTTAGGGAATAAACTATATTTTAACAGATGGAAGATCGGGGGCTGATATTTACGTTCCCGTAAAAAAGCGCTTTGAAGGTCTTAATGTGTTTTTATTGAAGAACTTCCACTAAAGGATAAAAAACTTTGAACTAAAGAAGCTACGAGAGAAACCTTTGTTCTCTGGATATTACATAGATTTCCTATGCTGCTTTTAAGTCCTCAAAGCAGAAATGCCTAGGATCTCATGGGGCAGTGATACGTAGTCACTTAGGTCAGTGGTCGGCAAACCACGTGGCACTCAACGCACGCACGCACTCAAGTGGCTCTTTAGCCACTTGAGTGCGGCTCTGCCTAGAATCGATTTTGATTAAATGTGCTGGCCAATACATATTTATCAATGCCAATTAAAACTCATGTCTTTTTTATATTTGAAGGATCCTATCTTCACATCGGAGGCTAATTTTGTTCTTAAATTCATTGCCGTATCATAAAATGAATCATTAACTGTAAATAATCCAAGACTGTAGTTAGGATAATTAGGGGAGCTTTTGAAACTTCGAGTTATTATTACTTGTATTTATTTTCATACGGACTGAATAATATTTAAATAGTAATTAGCTGTAAAAGGATATGAGAAATTTCTTAAAAAAAGATAAGATTAGCAAACAAATTCGAATTATAGTTTACAATTTATAGAATATATAGTTTATACACTAATAGAACTAAAATGGGGAGTAGTTTATTTAAAAAAATGTGTTTCTATGGAAAGGTTTAAAGACACTCAATTTTACTATGCATTACAGTCTGACCATATTAATCTCCTTGGAGCTTTGAAGCTGTCCTCGGTTTTTTGTCGGCAAAAATGGTATAGCTTCAGTTTACGTTTATAGCTGTGGCAACGGCTTTGACCTTTTTGTTGGCGCACTTCTCAAGTCGCCAAGGAAAGAATTATATCAAATGAACCGATGAAATCAAACGACAGTTTAACGGATGTTGAAAGAACTTTCTAGAATCTTTCAATTATTAAAAAAAAATTTCAATCTTTTTCAGGTTTATTCGCTTGGTGATTGGTAATAGCGAGTCCTGTGGTTCAACGGGCTAATGAATTTGGAGCACGTGAAGACGATAAACACAGATATATTTGTTAATTAATCTATATAAATAAAAGAATGGAGTGTTTGTTTGTGCATTCAATATTTTCGACCCATTTCAAGTTTTCTATCCGTTTTGAACCATCCTGATTCAAAATCCGCCTCTTGCGCGTTTGGTGTCTGTCTGTCTGTCTGACTATCTGAATGTCTGTCTGTGTGTATGTGCCCTATACACGTTCACACGGTTTAATATATTTTCATGGAAATTTGCATACTGTGAGTACTTATCTTCATTTAGTGAGTGAAATTTGTTGTTAGTATGTCTGTCCGTCTTTCTGTTCTATGTTTGATTTTGTGTTTGTGTGTTTGCGCAGACATCACATGAATTTACTTTCATATATTGGATTGGAATGTGTTGTATTGTGTACATAATCTATTAGTTTAGTGAATGCAATATTGAACATTTCTTTATTGTTGTATTTAGATGTGTTTCATACAAAAATACCTGAGTAAGTATACTTAAATGAGCCATAATTTGGTAGTTTTGGAAAAATTAGAATGTATATTGGGAGAGACGATATTTTTCAACGAACGGTAATAAAACGGAAACTCGTGTTTCTCTTTCGCTCTGAATTAACTTCCATTTCTAAATTTTGTGCACTTTTTAGTTGGCAACTGCGAGATCAAGAGATAACAAAAAATCACAAATTAATATCTTTAGAACAACTTTTTCCGACATCTTTTATTTTATTTTATTTCGCTGTTGTCTTTTTTTTTTTTTAATATTTATTATTTTAATAAATTGGTGTTTGTTTTTCATCACACGCAACACAAGCACAAAGTATTCGACTTAAAGTGACAGGTAAATCAGAATAAAGCAAATTTTACGTGAAATTATGCAATTATTGAAAGAATAATACCGTTATTGAAATAATAATAATGTTTAAAAATCCGAAGTAGAACTTTTCAAGCATTCTTTAAAAAAATTCTTTGTCATAATGACAGTAGAAGACTTTGAAATTCCACAATGTCGCATACCGAATGCAAGAGTACCACAAGTAAAAAAGTATTGTTTTGTTGACTATGAGTGCGAGAGCACTCGACGTAAATCGTCGTTTTTATTAATTGAGTTGAACCTGAAAATAACTTAAGAAAGGGGAATTCCAAATTTCCCTCAAAATTGTCTTTTGTAGTAGTAACCTTAACCCTTCTTTGCATGATTTTTTCTTTATTGGTGAAATAAATCAAGGTGATATAATTCATGTTCAAAATTAAAGGAAAAATGGTTAAAAAAATCTTAGTATATATTTATAGTATAAATTTAGCAAAAAACAATAGGATGGTATCATGTGGTATTTTTTAAATTAAACGCAAACTTTTTCAGAAATTGCTCTAAAAATAACAGAAACACATGTTACAAACCTTTCTTCCACTCATTTTCACTTTTTTAGCACAATAGAAACTCAAATATAATAAAACAAAATTGAAAACGAAATCATACGTTTATTGCAACTACAACAAACAGCGGAATGACAACTTCAAGCTCGTTTTACTGATAGTGACACTTGCTTATTTTTGACAGCTATGGGTTTTTTTTATGCAATGGACATTAAAAAGGTATCCAGACACGATCAACTTAAAGTGAACTTGTTCTTTTATATAATTTTTGGGCATTCAATGTTATGATGGAAATTTCCACCACTATACAAAGAAGGGTTAATGTCACCTTTCGTCCTTTTGTAGCATTGTCATGCAGCAAGGGTGCGATGTATGTGAAATGTATTATTACATAAATGGGTATTCATATGAAGGATTTCTGTCCAAAGTAAGTTGTAGAAATTATAAAGATAGCGCGAAAGGTGTTAAAATATAATTTTATTCTACAAAAATCGTAAGTCATTATATATTTAGATCATCTCTTCAATCTAGAGTAAACCAATTCAAACCGAGTAAGGTCGGGTATTTTGCTAGTTCATTCATAAAATTTGAGAGCACGCGTTAGAGTTTGCAATGTTTTCAGAAGAACCGGCCAATTCGGTTGCCGTTTCCATAGCAACAGTCGAATATGAAAATATTACGAAGAACTATTACAACAAACAACAAGGATTAGCTACAACATTTAAAATTATGATGAGATTTCTTCTGAATTTTAACAATGTGTTTTGCTAAAATATTTCCTTTTTTATGTGGAAATGAGATGTTTTGTTCTTGACAATTTTTAAAACATTTTGTTTTTAACTGCACTATATTGCCGTGTATGGTCGGCTTATCGCTAAACTCGCAAAAAAAGTAGGCAATTTTCCGTTACTCGGGCGCATGCGATAAATATCGCAATGGGAAGGGAACCTTTAATTAACGTCGTACTAGATGTCCGGGATCAATCCAGCAGCGATCCAAATGGGGATGGATTGTGAAGCAATCCCCTCCCCTCTTTGTTGAAAAGTATAGTTCGTGAAGAGAACTAAATATGATTGCCTAGCAATCATCAGGGGTTGGCAAGCTATAGCGAGCAGGAGGCGGAGCCCCGTCGTATTCAAAACACAAATTTAAACTTTCCACTTGCCGAGAATGCCATGAAAACCGTAATAACCGTAATACATATGGGTTGCCTTTAACCTGCCATAACTCGCTACTAGAAGAGCGCCCCAAAAAAAACCGCCAAGGCCGTTGTCAACGCTATAAACGTAGACTGAAGCTGTACCGCAGAGGGTAAACATTTCGATGAAGCTATTATTCAAGGAGATAGTTGGTAATTTATGATTTCAAGTTGAAAAAAAAAGTATTTAGAACAATGCTCGAGAGAGAAAAACCTGAACGTGATTCCAGTCGTGAATAAAATCTGCTGATGGAAAATACGCTGATATTTCTCGGGTTCTGTTGATTTAGCTTCATAAAAAGAAATCCAAACTCGGAAAATAAATGACTAGCAGAAAAAAACAGAGTTGTCGGGCTGAAATGACACACCTACGGTAAATAGTCTTGTATTTATACTTCATTTTCCTATTGGTCCTTGGTAGCCCGGTCGGAAGAATAACGGATTAGCAATCGGAGAGTTGAGAGTTCGAAACCAGTCAACCGTCGTGTACAAAGGGGGGCTGGTGCATCTTAAATCTGTCGCAGCTCCAATTGTCTTCACGTAATCGTGGTGTGGAAGTTTGGAGTGTAGGATGCCATCTCCGGTATGATGTCGTCATCTGATCGTGATTTAGAATTACGTGGTGCAAGTCCTCGTATCTTTCCCGGAAGGTTCCTGGTTCGAATCCGGGTCGGTGCATGGATGTTTGTAAGCGAATGGTGTAGAGTCGGTTGGAGCACCTTAAATCTATCAGGGTATAGTGCTGCGAAAAGTGATTAGGTGCGACTAACCAAACCGCAACTTTTTTCTCCGTATTTCTTCTTCCGCAGTTCTGTGTGTGTGTGTGTGTGTGTGTGTGTGTGTGTGTGTGTGTGTGTGTGTGTGTGTGTGTGTGTGTGTGTGTGTGTGTGTGTGTGTGTGTGTGTGTGTGTGTGTGTGTGTGTGTGTGTGTGTGTGTGTGTGTGTGTGTGGCCGCAATGAAAAAAAAAAACGCACAATCCACAAAAATCCAAAGCCAGACTTAGAAGGTTAAATCGTATTTACCCCCTCGTAACCTGCAGTCTACACTGATTAACGTCGAATCAATTTTTAACTTCTTGACCAAAGAACATTTCCAGAGAATTTTATTCCAAATAAATGAGCAACAGAATCGTTCCAAAAGATTATCTTCCAAATAAATGAGCAATAAAAACTTTTCAAACGATTATATTCTAAACTAGCAAAATACCCGACCTTACTCGGTTTGAATTCGTTTACTCTAGATTGAAGAGATAATCAAAATATATAATGACTTACCTTTTTTGTAGAATAAAAATTTATTTTAACACCTTTCGCCATCTTTATATTTTCTACAACTTACTTTGGACACAAATCCTACACATGCATATCCATTCATGTAATACATTTCACATACATCGCACAATTGCTGTATGACAAAGCTACAAAAAGACTAAAGGTGATACTAAGGTTACTACTATAAAAGACGATTTAAAGGAAGATTTGGAATTCCCTTTCTTAAGTTCTTTTCATGTGCAACTCAATTAATTTAAATTACGATTTACGGCGAGTGCTCTCGCACTCATAGTCAACAAAACAATATTTTTTTACTTGTGGCACTCTTGCCTCCGGTATGCGACATTGTAAAATTTTGCAATCTTCTCCTGTCATTACTACAACGAATTTTTTAATGTAGGAAAAAGTTATAGTTTGGATTTTTAAACATTATTATTCTTCCAATAACGACATTATTCTTTAAATAACGGCATTATTGTTTAAATAACGGCATTATTCTTTCAATAACGGCATTATTCTTTCAATAACGGCATTATTCTTTCAATAACGGCATTATTCTTTCAATAATGGCATAACTACACTTAAAATTTACTGAAAATTTATACTGACTTACCTAAAATTTTTAAGTCTAATACTTTGTGGTGCTGTTGCGTGTGATGAGAAGGAAAACACATTTATTAAATTAATAAATATTTAAAACAGGAAACAGCGAAGTAAAACAAAATAAAAGATGTCGCAAAAAATTGTTCTATACTCTGTTTCACCTTAACTTGTCAGTAGAGTAAAGGCTACGTTGACCGCATCACAGCCGTTGTCGTAGAAACTAGGGTTACAATGTCAGAAGAAGTCAGCTATAAGCGAGGAAATTCGCCCTTTTTGGCAAGGAGAGATAAAATGCACGTGGAAATTCTATACGTTTCACAGATCTTTAATTTCTAATGGCTCTTGCATTACATTTGTTAATTAAACAAAAAGCTACTCTATGTTAATATAAATGCGTTTTGATTTTTCTAAATGAGTATTATTTTTAGTTATTTAAAAATATATATATTTAAAATTTTTTTACAATAAATGTTGTTTAAAAAAACAGTCTATTTAAAGATGTGATGAACCATAAAATTCATTTTTTGAATTTACTTACCTGAAAGCTAAACACCTTGATTAATACTTCTTTTTTCAATTTTAATAATTTTATTAAAGGAAATTAATCCAATTTAATTACTCCTTTGGTCTTACATTTGGTTGGACAAGGTAGGGGAGAGTGCGTCGTCTGCTAAAATATGTGTTTTTCTTAACAGCAAAATATAGTCTCCAAATTAAATCAAATTTATTCTGATATTAAAGAAAGTAAATAACAAATAAAAATACATATAACATAGAGGATATAAAATACATTCACAATAAATAAATAGAATATAAAAAATACAAATATAGTGAATACACATACAATAATAAAAAAAATGAAACCATTTTAAAAATTAGAGTTAAAAAAAATAAACCTTATATGTGTGAAACATATTCTGAAACTCGCGGAACGGTGTCGGGTTGATTAGTAGTAAATTATTAATTTTATGAATAATTTAAAATAGTTTACAAGAAAGTGTACAGAAGAAACCAATCTCTTTCATGAATAGTAGTTACAATGAGAAAACTATATTTACGTTTTACTTATTCATCACATGCATTTATACATCATCAATATATGTAAAACATAGCAAACATCATAACAAATCTATTTACATTATAATATACTTATTCATCACATGAATTTACACATCATCATCACTTAACATTTCCGAATCGCTATCAGACTCACTATTAAAAGAAATTACCAAGTTCTTACTTTCCCAAATATCATCCACAAGTCCATCTACTTCCCACATGTATTTCTCTTTTTCAGTAACATGGTTTATGCAGTTTTTCCAATTTTGTACAGAGACCTTTTCAATCCCTTGGATGACTAAATCCTTCACATCGTTCAGTTTAAAAGTCTTGTTTTCCCTGGCAACGTGTCCTTTTACTTGACTCCATATCATTTCAATGGGATTAAGCTCACAGTGATACGGGGGAAGTCTCAAAACCTTATGTCCAAATTTTTCGGCAATTTCTTCAACTCTGTATTTATCAAACATATGTTTGATTTCGCTAACTTTTTTCAACAGTTCAATCTTGATCATGTCCTGGTTCCACGTAATGTTTTTCAACGATAGCCATTCTTGAATTGCACTTTTTTTCCAAGATGTCGTCGGAATTTTTTCTTTCTTCACCGAGTGATAGGGGGCATTGTCCATCACTACAAAGCTGTTTCGTTTCAATTTAGGCATGATATCTTCAAACCACTTCTCAAAATGGTTACCATCCATTTCTTCGTGGTAGTCACCGGATTTTTTTCCTACAAAAATGTCAGCCGCATCAGGTACAAATCCTTCATCACTTCCGATATGGGTAATGATGAGTCTTCTTCCTTTTCCTTTTGGTGCAGCCAAGCCTGTTGTCAAACTTGAAGAGGAAGCTTCATTGGTGCTTTTGATGTTTTTGTCTTGCCATACTCGACTTTGTGAGTGTCCTTCATTCACCCATGTTTCATCTAAATAATAGATTGAAGCATTTTCATTCTTCAGTTCTCTAATTTTTCGTAAATAATTTCTTCGCCATAAAATTATGTCGTGTCTTTCTAAAAGCATAGCCTGCCTTTTTCGCTTTTCAAAGGAAAATCCCAAATCTTTCAGTATCCTGTACAGTGTACTTCGGCTAATGTTTGTCGAAAAAATATCCTTATCATTGTTAATTTCATTTAGAACTTTGTCCAATGTAGGAATTTCATTTCGACGAAAACAATCATGAATTTTTCGTCGGATGCACGATAAAGTAAAGTTGTCATATTTCATCATTCTTGTTCTTTTTCCAACGGCATAAGGTCGTTTTTTTCCTGGAGTACTCAAAGGACTTGTCGTCTTCTTTTCTTTTTTCAAACGAAAAACAGTTCTTTTGGAAACACCAGTTAGTTGAGACACCTTTCCGACGATTTGGTTAATGGAATCACTATGGTTTTCTTCTCGAAGTCTAGAATAAACATTCAATATGTTCCTGCGAGCTCCACTACCAATTGATTTTCCTTGCTTTGATGGCGTATACAGCTTGGATGGTGACGTTCCTTTTTCAGCCATGTTCAGAGTATCAAACACACTCCAATAAAATAGCACAAGAGAGATATGAACGTAAATACACACGCTAGCAAAGACGCAGAGCGAAATGGCGCAGACTTGGCCGGAAAGCGTATTTAGCTCGCCAGAAATGTTACCATGGAAACCGGTTTAGAATTCCGTTTCGGATATATTCATTCGCTTCGGTCAAAAAAAAATGCTTTTTACAAATAAATAACCGATTATAAAGGTTCAAAAATCACTCCTTCATTGTAGGACAATTTTTACACGTTTATATGCATTTTCTTTATTTTAAATTCCAAATCAAGTTGGAATTATTTTTCATGCGGATGAACATCATTTCTGCCTTTCCCAATACTGACAAGTTAAGGTGAAACAGAGTATAAAGATATTAATTTGTGATTCAATTTTATATCTTGATCTCGCACTGTTGCCACAACTTACAACTAAAAGTGTATAAAATTTAGATATGTGAAATTAATTCAGAGCGAAAGAACCAGAAAAAATATCACTGCTCGCGCGATCTTGTTCATTCTCGTTTCATTGAAAAATATCGTCTGTCCCAAATATTCGGAAATCGTTTTCATTGCGCAAAGAATAAAAATAAGACTCGAAATAAATGAAGTATCAGAGATGAAATTCCATAAAAAAAATATTAAAAAAAATTTGAAGACTAATTACTTTTTCAGCAGTACTGGTAAAACAATCGAAGTAATCGTAATATTCAATAGACATTCCAATTTTTCCAAAACTACCAAATTATGGTTGATTTAAGTATACTTACTCAGGTGTTTTAGCATGAAACTCAACTAAATATAACAATAAAGAAATGTTTAATATTGCATTCACTAAACTACTAGATAGTGTATAAAATAAAATACAATGCAATCAAATATCTGGAATACAATTCACGTGATGTCTACACAAACACACAAACAGAAAATCGAGCATAGAACAGAAAGACGGACAGACAGACTGTCGCACCCAATGCCACTCACTAAATGAAGATAAGTACTCACAGTATGCAAATTTCCATGAAAATATCTTAAACCGCGTGGACGTGTATAGGGCACAACATACAGACAGACAGACAGACAGACAGACGGACAGACAGACAGACAGACAGACAGACACCAAACGAGAAAAAGGCGGATTCGGCATTAGAAGGGTCCAAAACGGATAGAAAACTTGAAATGGGTCGAAAATATTGAATGTACAAACAAACACTCCATTCTTATTTATATAGATAAAAGAGCAATAGAAACTTCCTAGAGGATTCTATTCCAAACAAAAGAGCGATAGAATCTTTTCAGAGGATTCAATTGTAAATAAGTGAGCAATAGAATCGTTCCAAAAATTTCTATTCTTAATAAATAAGCAATAAAATCTTCTAAAGGATTCTATCATAAATAAATGAGCAATAGAAACTTTCCAAAAGATTATATTCTTAAGAAATGAGCAATATAATCGTTTCAAAGGATTCTATTATTCTATTCTAAATAAATGAGCAATAGAATCTTTTCAGATGATTCTATTCCAAATAAATAAGCAATGGAATCGTTTCAGATGATTCTATGGTAAATAAATGAGTAACATAACCTTTTCAGATGATTATCTGAAATAAATAATCGATAGAATCGTTCCAAAGGATTCTATTCTAAATAAATGAGCAATGGAATTTTTCCAAGATATTCTATTCTAAATAAATTAGCAATATAATCTTTCAAGATGATTCTATTCCATGGTTGGTTGGTAGATAGCTAATTAGCAGCACACTGAGAGCAACACAGCGGTCTATTGGCGACAGTCCAAGATCCATCCTGATGTACGCATGTGTTGTAGTACATGTTTAAAACTTTCTGTCCTACCCCGGGCAGTTGTAGCCTCACTCGTACAGTGAGGTCAGTATTGGTCACTGGGAGATAGGGCACTTTGACTCAGAGGTATACCCAGAGAGAAATATACCCATGGTAAATCGTGTGATCAATGATTTCCACTCTCAACATTGGTTTGGCAATATACTATTTAAGTAGTTTATTTGGAATAGCTTGACCATGCCAGGATTTTGTGATATTAAAATTCCATCAAAAACGTTAGAGATTTAAAGTAGATTAAGGACAACGTCGATGCAAAGGATATTGTATCCCTCTGCATATAACACAACTCTCCGTCTATCAAGCACCGACATCATGAATTCAAAATTAAATGATTTAAACTAACAAAACCATCAACGTCCTTTTATTTTAAATACTAGGGGGCTCCGCCCCCTGCTCGCTTACGCTCGCAAACCCCCGGGGATTGCTACGCAATCCCATTTGGTTTGCTTCGCAAACCAACACTCCTTTCACAGATGCCTTTTGGTTTGCTTCGCAAACCAACATTCCTTTCGCAGAGTGAAACTATCTGAATAATTTGTATTATGCTGATTTCACTTTCCAGTTCATGATGTCACAGCGAGGACTTCGCTACCTGCTCGCTTACGCTCGCCGACTTTTGATCGCATCCAATTTAATTTTTAACCGATTTCAAAAATAATAGTACCGTAAGAAAGAGTACATTCTGAGGTATACTGCAATATTTTAAAAATTAAAAACTAATAGTAATAATATATAGATACGGCAGTTTTAGAAAAAAGTAACAAAAACGATTTTTCCCAAATTTCAAAAAAATATTATCAAGAACCAAATTGAAATTTAATAAAAAACTCGACGAGCTGCAAAAATTTATGTTGAAAAGTACTCTTAAAAAAACTCACGGCTGAAGACTGAAAATTTGTATGTGTTTTGCTCACTCGCGGAAGAAATTTCGCTTCTTCAATTTTGACGCTTAATAAACCCCAAACTAATAGCCGCATCGGAAAAAAATCTTAATAATTGTCCAGGGAATACGATGAAGAACAAACCATGTTAATTTTGTTTTTTTTTCCGATCAGTACTTTCTCGGGAAACCGTCTAAGAATCGAGCTAAACAACACAGTTTTCAATCCTGCGGCCTCGGCGGTAACATTTTTTTTAAAATAGAGAGATTTAAAATAGAGAATAAATTACAATAGCGTTATCAAGTTACGCGTGTTTTAGGTCAATCAGAAGATGAAAGTAAATGACGAAATATTCCATCATCACAGACTGGTCGTTTTTTACTTCATAATAGCGTATTTATTCATTCGAGCACGAGTTTCGCCTCGTCACTTACCGACATTTGCGAGTGGTATTCGCACGTTCGCTCCCACAACGCGAATGACCGTGTACGGATGTGGCGACATCCGCACTGCACGTGTTCATAAACGCGCTCATAGGGAACTGAACACAGACTCAGTGAGTGGCGCCTCGTCACCAAGCCTTTGACTCGTGCCCAAAAAACCATTCCCGACACGAGCACTACGAGCAACGAGGATAGGAACGAGGCGAATGATGAGTGAAACGATTACACAACTGCTTCGCGATCCGACTCGCCATTCGTGCGAATCTGTGGATGCAGTGTTAGGTATTGCTGATTTTCTATGAAGACGATTTGGTCTGTTTTTTTGGAATGACGAGATACCTCGTCCACAAGACGTAGCCAGTCTTGCTAATGACGAGATACTACCTCATTGAAGCGAATAACTAGAGAATTAAATTATGTTATTTTTTTTCAATATCAAAGTTAGGCCAATTTAACTGTACATTTAAAGGAATATAACGCAGTAACTTTAATTGTTCCAAATCGTGAAAAAAATAATAATTTTTTTCTCAGCAACAATATAAACTTTTAATTTCGGATACCTTAATTGTGCACTCGTTTATTTTTATGTTGTCATGTTTTAAAAAGAATCTCATTTTAATTTCGAAGCCTTTTAATTACCTACACTTAATTATATTCGTTAACATGTGTAATTACAATCTGAATTTTAATTAGTCAACTTTTAATGACATTCGTTCTTTACTTTATGTCATTACACAATTCTAGATGAAAGGCCCATTGAAATGTAAATACAACGGCCTCTAGAAATCCTTTACTGCTATTCAAGTGCTTGTTATTATCTTTTGCGGAGTAATCCTAAATAATGAATGCGAATTGAAACACATCCTCGATATTCTTTGTTGTTCATGCATAGAAATACGAAAGCGCTTTCCAGGTGATGATACGGGACTTGAATCCTCATTCTCGACCAACAAATGTTTTTGGCGTTTATCAATTAAGTGAAAGAGGCGACGTTGGGACATTTTTGTAAAAAATAAAAGTTTGTACGCGGATTTCTGGAAGTAATTTTCTTTCTTCTGATCCAGAGACTACTTTAACCCTCCAATGGTTTCGACGAGATATCTCGTCAATCAAGATCTGGTCAATTTCACAAATGATGGGATATCTCGTCATCAAGGTATTACCTATTTTTTATTATGATGACGCGATCCAGATCTGGTCTGTTTTATTTACTTGAATGAGATGTCTCGATCATCAAAATCTGGTCAGTTTTCTTTTCTAATGACTAGATATCTCATCAAGACATCCGCCAGGAGGATGAATTGTGACCACCATCAAACCGTTAAATACTTGAACAATTCAACATAAAGCTGTCCGTGGCTAAACATTAGTTCAAGGGGTACAAACCTGTTTTGGACAGTGTTTGATTTTGAGACTTGTGAGAAGTCACAGCAAAGGCAATTTTTTGCAAGAAATTGTGGTTAATTTGAAAATGAAAACAGCTGTGCCACACCCGCTGGACCCACGTGTACATCAAATATCAAATTGAATTATAATTTATTATAGCAGTCATGTGCCACTTCATCTCAGCCTTGTTTGTGTGTTTAGGTGTCTTAGGAACAGGACAGTAGCTTCAAGCCAGTCATGGAAAACGAAGCCAATGGTTGGAAGTCGATTATGTAGTTGGAAGTTCAAATAAAAGTTAAAAAGCAGCTGGTAGCAATTTTCTTCGACTCTGAAATTTTGTCCATTTGTTCTTGAATATCTGATGCAAAATCCAATAAACCGAAAAACACTTTTTGAAAAAAAAAATTTCGAAATTTGGGGTTCGGGTCTCCCTTAAGTGAAGTGTCTACTTCTATGTACATAAAAAAGGATCTGTTTGTGTAACGTGTGTGTATATTCTTTATACAAATCTACACCGTTTTACCAATCCACATCACATTTGGTACACTTATACTTTTGAACACTGCGGAAAAGATAGGTTATTTCTTTCCCAATCTTTTCCAAGTCTTTAGACCCAATCTGAAGTGTAACGTAGTGGGCCGAGTGATGTGCCTTTCAGCAAAATGAAACAGCCTAGTTTACAAATAACTTGCATTTATTTTGCAAATAATTGTATGGTGCACCAATTACACTAGAGATTTGCATCCCTATGTCATTGGTGGTGCGAAACAGGCAAAAACTCAACAGTCGCGGCCTAACGAACGAGCACCGCAAAACAAAAACCATCCAAACCCTTCGAGTACGAAAAACCGATCTCCCTGTGTCGCCAGACCCCCCATTCAGCCAGCCACAAATCACTGGCACCCCAAACAAACGGGACAGCTGTTGCAACAGTCATCAGCAGGGCTCAGGCATATGTTTCAGAAATCCTTGTTCAAAGGTCAGTGGGGGTGTTTGCGACATCACAGTAGTCATGAAATTTGGCACTCAAGTAGTTCCAAAAGTGCCCCTCGAAACACCAATTTTAAAGCCTAAAGTTTGTTTTTCTGCAATATATGGGCATGGATAAGGAAACACGTTCTACAAGGTTTATGTAAGAGTTAACACGGGGAAATGTCGCCGTCCTATTTTAGCCTGTCGCGGTAAGGATCACGTTCTACAGAGTTTGTGTATTAGAATTAACACAGGGAAAGGTCGCGGTCATATTTTAGATGTAGATTTAGATGTTAGATTTTAGATGTCGCGGTGTGTGTGTGTGTGTGTGTGTGTGTGTGTGTGTGTGTGTGTGTGTGTGTGTGTGTGTGTGTGTGTGTGTGTGTGTGTGTGTGTGTGTGTGTGTGTGTGTGTGTGTGTGTGTGTGTGTGTGTGTGTGTGTGTGTGTGTGTGTGTGTGTGTGTGTGTGTGTGTGTGTGTGTGTGTGTGTGTGTGTGTGTGTGTGTGTGTGTGTGTGTGTGTGTGTGTGTGTGTGTGTGTGTGTGTGTGTGTGTGTGTGTGTGTGTGTGTGTGTGTGTGTGTGTGTGTGTGTGTGTGTGTGTGTGTGTGTGTGTGTGTGTGTGTGTGTGAAACCCGATAAACGCCAGGATATTCAGCTAGTTGAATATAAATATCTATTCAACCGTTGTCAAAATCATTCGATCCGCCAAAGGCCTCAGGTACTGATTTACTTGCAGTTGACCAAAAGCTAAAATACACTCATTGCCATAAAACAAATAGCTGAGGGAACGTAACGAAACTTGGCATGAAGGTACGTGTCGGCCAGATATGCAAAAGGTTAGAAATGCAGATTGATTGCGCAGTATAAAACAGGTAAGCAGAGCTTGTTTGAGTTTTCCTAATCTTTTGCAAAGGAAACGCTGAGGTAGACATGCCGTTACGCCGCCATCTAAGACAATATGAGCAGCTGTCAGAGTTCGAGAAGGGAAGAATCATCTGGATGATGGAAGCTGCGTGGTCAGCTCGGCGAGTAGCTCGTGAAGTAGGCCATTCTGATTTTACTGTGAGGAGGTGCTGGGACCAGTGGTCAGAAGAGACGTCATTTACACGGCGATCAGGCTCAGGACGCCCTCGACAGACCAGTCGTCGAGAAGACCGTCACATCATACGAAACGCACGCGTAGAGCCAACTGCCTCATTGGCTGCTATCCAGACACAGGCAGCACCTTCACTACGGGCTCCTGTGTCTTCCCGAACCATTGCAAGGCGCCTGACTGAAGGACATCTGGTATCGTGGCGCCCATTACGTGTGCTGCCAATGATACCCACCCACCGACGCCTCCGTTTGGAGTGGTGCGACGGGATTGGACTGCGACGGAATGGAACCAGGTCGTCTTCAGCGACGAATCTAGATTCAATTTGAGCAGTGATGACAATCGTGTTCGTGTGTGGAGGCCCCGTAATGAACACCTCAATCCTGCCTTCGCTTTACAGCAACACACCGCTCCCACAGCTGGTGTGATGGTATGGGGTGTCATTGGTTAAGATACACGGTCACCCCTAATATTGATCCATGGCACAATGACAGCCCAGAGGTACGTCCATGACATCCTTCAGCCACATGTGATTCCACTCATGGCAGGGCTCCCAGAAGCCATTTTTCAACAAGACAATGCTCGGCCACACACAGCAAGGATGTCACAAGACAGCCTCCGCCACATTACCACCCTTCCCTGGCCTGCTCGATTCCAGATTTGTCACCAATCGAGCATATCTGGGATCATTTGGGACGGCAAGTTGCACACCCTACGAGTTTGGTCGAACTAGAGGCGCGTTTACAGCAAATGTGGAACGAGATGTCTCAGGGCATCGTACGGAACTTGTATGCCTCAATGCCCGCTCGTATCGCATCGTGCATTCGCGCTAGAGGGAGTCCAACAGAGTACTAAAACCTGTTCATTTGTACTTTTTTCTACAGTAAAAATGATCTTTTTTCTTTGATTTTCTAATCACTTACTTATATTAAAGTAGTACTCACATGTGTAAAATTTCGTTTCATTTTGACGACTTTTCTTGGTGCGCAAATTTTTATGGCAATGAGTGTATATTGCGAAAAATTAAAAACAAAATTTTGGTGTTAAAGTCCTTTTACTTCGACTGTAGACAAACTCTCCCTCATGTCAAAGAAGGTGACAAAATCGAAATAGTCGAAGTCAGCATTATATTTAATTAATTATTTGAAAGAGTTGGAGATCTTAAAACTCATTAGTAGTGTTTGATCTGTTGATGCATCACTCAGTTGAATGGCTCGTACAAAATTAAATCTAATAGTCCTCAAAGCATGCTACGAACTGATGTTTCATCTGAGATTTTCTCCCATTCCTTTAATAATTCATCATCCTCTGTATATATTCTCATATGCATATATCACACATACATTTATTCTTTATATTCACATATATCCTTTGTGCAATCTGCAGTCTTTCCTTCAAAATCTTCTCTTTATTCTTTCAAGTCATGACTGTGATTATTTCGTCCTTGTGTGTGTTGTAGGATCAAAGCAGCAGTACTTGGAAATCTCGACGCTCAAAGGATTTAAAACTAATTGTGTTTCTTGGAAAGTATAATTTACTTTCCAAGTACATCCAGGAACATTGAAAATAGCGCACCAAGAAGAGATCATCGGATTGAAATTAAATTTAATACACATAATGATACAGATGAGAGATTCACTGGATCCCAAAATCAAGACAATTAAACAAATACAGTGGGTAAAATTAGACAAATACAGAGCAACTTCAATAGCGCGTCGGGCCGCCTCTTGCTGCAATACATGCCGCAAAACAGTTCGGCATTGAATTGATTAGACGTCTGATGTTGTCCTGAAGCAGATGAGCCCAAAAATCTTTAACAGCCACCTCCAAATCATGTGCAGAGTGACACGGCGGCATCTGCATATCAGCTGGTCATACAAATGCTCTATAGGAGACAAGTCCGAAGAGCTTGCTGGTCATGGAAGAGTCTGAACATGACGTAGGAAGTCTTGAGGAGCATTATCTTGCTCGAAAATTGCCACTACAAGACCATTTAGGAAAGGTCCCACGTGGTATCAAAGAATGTCATCAACATAACGCTGGCCCAAGATTCCATGTACCACAATTAGAGAGGACCGGCTATTGTAGGCTATGCCCCCCCCCAGACTATTACGCCTGCTGTGCGGGCAGTGTGTCGCGCGACAGCGTGGATGGAATCGTACCGTTCACCAGGGCACCTCCACACCCGTACACGGTTATCATCTGTCCCCAAAACGATCCGGGATTCATCCCTAAACACCACGTTTTGCCAATCTGTGGCATTCCACGTTGCTCTGGTATGGTACCACCGTAGACGAAGTCGGTATTAAAGGCAGTACACTAAAAGGGCGCTTGGATTGCAGATTCGCTTAAGCATGGCGTCTGGAAATGGTTTGTGGAACAACTGGTACCCTTGGATTTGATTATATCGTGGAACGAGTCACAGTGGGATCCACAAGAGCTTGCCGCACGATCTTTCGATCCTCTCGCATTGTCGTCTTCCCGGTTGCTCCAGACCCGGTACGCCGCACGTGGGTACCATCTCGTGTCCACAGCTCCCAACATATTCTGACGGCACACTCCGAACGATCAACCTGACGAGCAACACGGCGCGTCGACCAGCCTGCGGTTATCATGCAAATGATGAGGCCCCGTTCAAACTCGCATAACTGCGAGAAATGTCTTCTCACACGTCTACCTGGCATTCTTCGCAGATTGAAGTCCTCCTAGAGTCGGAATGTGATCGTAACGTTTATGAATCTTCCACTATGGGCCGGTTCCACTTCCTGATTGCAGCGCCACTGCAAGGTTCATGCGCATTGGCACCAAACTTGAATCATTTTCATATCGGATCTCACTGTACTTATTTGCAAAGTTTCACGATTGTACCTTTCTTCCTTCTTGGTGCGCTATTTCAAATGTATAATATATTTTCTGTATAGAAAAACAGATAATAAATATAAACTAGTATAATATAGTTTCTGTATAGAAAAATAGATAATAAATATAACATACAAGAACAGCCAATTGAATTCTATATCATATAGAATTGAATTGACTGTTATTGGATTTGTAAAGCTTCTCTCTTCAGACATATGAAGAGGAATATGTCCATAATATCTGGAATCCGTATCTGGTTTGCACACAAGTTAAATCTATTCCGAAAGCCCTATCTGGCCGAGGGTTCGGAAAAACTTTTCGGAAGGGCATAACTCGTATATCGTGGCTATTAAACCTATTTTTAGGATCGTATAAGGTATGTGGTTACATTCGGAAAGGTTAGCCGCTTAACCTTTTTGGAGGGCTTATCTCTGTCACGATTCCCTGTCTTTCCCCACGTTGGTAACGGATAAGATACCCCCGACAAGAAGTTACGAACACAAATAGGTTACAAGAACAGTTGTTCTTTGTTCTAGTTGCTACTTGTTCTAGTGGACGAACATCGATGGATGACAGTGCCTGAGTACTGATACGATTAGGAACATGAAATACTGTTTGCGATTCTGATAAAGCCCATGAATAAGAATAGAATTGTTTAACAATTGGGAGGAGTCAGACGTGTTTTTCCACCGGACGGTGTGGAGTGTATTTTGAAACTATATATTAATGTAAATGAATGTTAATGTCCAATTTAGGTGTGCAGTGTCCCTCTGTTCTTGTCCACTACTACACACACTGTCAATCAAATTAGACATCGCTCGGTCACTCTGAAAATCTCTTCTGCGGGCCTGATAAAATATCTCATATCTCGTCTGTGGGTTAGTCAAATCGAAGATCTGTATCTGGTCTGTGAGATAAGTAATTCAGTTCAGAAGGCCATATCTGAACCGCGGGCTGGTTAAATCAATCCGGAAGGTAGTACAGTGGAATCGCGTTTTTACGAACCTCCAATTTACGAACATTCCCCTTTTTTACGAACTACTACGTAGGTCCCGAACAGTATCCCATATAAATAATGTTAATTTACCCTCCGATTTACAAATCAAAATTACACATTCTCTCTTTTTTACAAACTCAGTTTCCTCATTTTCTTTTCACTGAGTTCCTTTAGACAGGAAACATGTGACGGGAAAAGGTGAAATTTCTTCAGACTCGTTAGACTTTGGACCTTACAAGTTGGTAAAGGAGAGGAGGGGAAGTAATTTGCTTCGACATTTTTGGTTTTGCAGCCCATGGATCAGGGCATCATCCATTGTTTGGAACGAAAATATAGAGGGATGCTTTAAAAAGGGTAATTCTGAACCTGAAACTTGAAAAACGTTACGAGATCGATGTACTCAGTGCGATGTATCTGTTCACTCGATCACACTGCAGATGAAGCATAAATCATCAATCAGGTGTTCCAGGAATGCCGAAGAACAATCCGATAAAGAAGGTCATCCCAAAGCCAACTATAAAAAAATCCACAGAATGCCTGTAAGGACTAAATGGGTTCTTTGAAACAGATGACCATTTTGAGATGCTTAACACCATCAACTCTATGGAATCGTATGTTTACCGAAGTGCTATCATGAAGCAAACGAAAATAGCTGGGGTTTTTTTTTGGAATCGCTAATGAATAAAGGTTAGTGCAAGGTGCATTTTTTTTTTAAATCCCCTTCCCATTGACTTTTTAGATTTAGATTTTACGAACTAATTTTTCGTTCCCTAAGCGTTCGTAAAAACGCGAGTCCACTGTATCTGGTCTGTGAGTATAATAAAGATATATGGTGAGCCGTATCTGGCATGTGGGTCGGTTAAATCTATATGAGCGAGCATAAATAAGGCTCTCAGAGAAAGACTGGCCTAACCCACAAATATCCAAAAATTTTACCATCACTTTTTATTAAGACCATTTTTTTTTTATGTTCAAGTTCAAGTACTCTAAAATTTCAAAATAACTTAGTGTTGATCACTGAAAAATAAATTTTCATAATCTCAAATCGTCTTGTGGATAAATAAGAATATATAAGAAATGGTGGCAAGAAAATCTCCATTGAGTATGCTGGTAGGTTCGGCCACTTTTGCTTTGACAGCCTCAAATAGTCCATGAGTTAATATAGTGACGACTGGAAAAAAACGATGGCATGCGGACCTTTTGTTCCGAAGTTTTTCCGAGCGCCATAACCGGTCTGGTTCGTATTCTCGCATCTGCGATTCCAATTGTCCTGGAGAATTACTGAAATTATCCAAATACTCCAATTACTGGAGAACAAGTTGTCAACACCTGAATTATCTTGGGCCTCCCACGAGAGGGGGGCAGATGGGCCACCCAAAAATTACGTATGTGTTTGCAGTTCTGTGGTAACTCGGGCCAGAAAGACATTAAATCCGTCGTAGAGTCGATATGTAATCCGACTTCTTGCTCTGCCTGTCACACTCGTCATTTTCGAACGATTCCCAGATCCAAAGAGGGGCTCACAGCTGTGGAGTTCATCCCCCTTAATATTGCACGCTTCACTGAAAACACCAGAGTCGGAATTCCAAGAGGGAGACGGACTTCCCCGAGGAAACTAAAACGGAGACGAGAGGAGAAAGCCATTGCTCGAGTGGCGAAAGAAGAGCTTACACCGTTAAATTACGGTTTCCTAAAAAAGCGGAGCCGTTATGTAGCAGCCGTGATACGTCATGATGCGGCTGGCATAATAAGCGGTCGTCTTAACAAAGACCAGAGGTGTCAACTTAGACGGACAGAATACGATAATGAATTTGGGCAATACAGACGGCTGTCGTGGTATATTTTATTCGAGAAACAAAACAAAGTGGCTTTTTCATTCTCTTTTCCAAGTTTCTAACTTCGAGATCGTTGAAGACAGACTAAAAATTTCAACGGATTTCAAATCAGCGTAAAATTTTACGCCAGTCGATACCAAAAACAGATTTATTATTCAATTATTTATCATTTGATTATTTAATTATTTATTTTTAAGATATCGATCTGGGTTGGTTGGTTGGTCACCGCAGGGGACCCCCTCACCTCCCGACTTTAGTCAGGTTAAAGGGTTTACTAGTCACCCACGGAAAAATCGAGTGAACCCGTCAAAGGAAACCGAACTAATCCGGTCAACCCCGTGATGAAATTTCTGTAAATACATTTGATACACATTTTACATGAGTTATACATCCTTTTGATAATACTGATCCTTTTGAAAATAATGTTAAAATATCCTTTTGATTTATTGACCATTTAAAACATGGGCCGGTAGGGTCTGCAGGATTTTCCCTTACTATTTTGCATGAGGCTTAAATTTAAATTAGTTTTTCTCTTTTGGAAAGGTTAATAGTTTCCCCAATTTTTAATTAAAATATCAGCTGCAGTCCTGCTTTTCCCACCAGCCTCACGTACACAAAGTTGATTTAACGAAGTAACAATCATTTTTTTGACTTCATCTAAATTACACTAATATTTAAATAGCAAACGATTAATTGCATTAATTATGTACAGCAAAAGACTGAAACTAAAAATTAACAATAAAATACAAATGTACACAGTCTTCTGATTGTTAGTTGGTGAAAATGTTAATGTTTTCCACTAAGAATTTCATAACATTCATAATTTTCATTTGAGCCTGATTGTTGCTGATTGTGTTGGTGGCCCAAGATTGGTATTGCGTTATTGCTTGTTTCTTGAGGTGATTGCTACCTGTGAGTGGACACTCAAAAATGTAATGATCTGGAAACGAACTAAACAATGCCAGTCAAAAATGTTTGTTTTACTTCCCTCCGCTCGAATCGTTTGGCGCAGGAAATGAAATGTTGCCGCTACAAGAGAAAAAACGTTCCCCAACTGTTTGAGACCGCTATGACGTTAGTCATGCAAATGGCGGATCCGCCAATATTCGTTACGCTCACAAACAACGCTCTCCAGGAAACCAACGCCATCTGTTTGTAAAAAAAACTTTTTAGTGACATCATCCACATCTACATTACGGCTGTTAAATAACGTCTCCGCTTGATTCGGAAACAGTAGCTTTAGACACCGATGACACCGTTAAACACCGATGAAAAAAATTTTTATTTCTTCATGAACATTAGTTCATTGATTGTTCACTGTACATATTGTGAATGTAGTCTTCCATTCGTTAACTGAAAACTTTTAAGTTGAAAAAAAAAACTTGTAAAAGTATCCAGCTAAGTACGACTCCAGTTTATTATTGTGGTGCAAAAACGCCACAGTATATTCAGAAGGCCGTATCTCGGCTTCGGGTCTGATAAATGCATTTGAAGTGCCGTACCTGGTATGCTGACCTACTAAGCCTATCTGGGTAGCCGTATCTAGAGTGTGGACAGTGTAAACCCTTCTTGAGGGCCATATCTGGTCTAGGGGGCCTGATAGAAAAGTTTGGAGGGCCTTAACTGGTCCTTGGTTGAGATCAATCTATTAACCACAAATAATTTATATTATGTGCATTGTTTTTTGTTGCTTGTCTGGTAAAGTTTGACCTCCTCGAGAACATAAGCTAGTTCTGAAATAGCTACCAAAAAGTGAAGAAAATGTCGGGCTTCAATACGCTTCATTTTTTTGATAATTTTAGTGTCAGACTAAAATCGAATGACTTTTTATGTGATCCAATTTTAAATCGAAATTTTAACGACATCCTCATACAATACATGTAAACTATTACAAATGTAAGATAGCCAAATACTTAAGTGACCACGGTGAATGTGGATAGTAAATGTCGAAGCGAAATATTTTCAATATAAATGTTAGAACTATGTATCCAGTTCAAACGCTATTCACTATCAAAACTAATTAAAGGAACTAAAGAAACTTTTATTTAAACAATTTTTTATGCCACAATATCTTTTCACAGAACTGAATCGATTTTTCAGTTTCATTCTGATAAAGACTTCAAATTATTTCTAATATGGTAATCATATTTTTTCCCTTAGTATTAATGAGAAAAATTAGCAGATGAGTTTAATGGAGCTTCACTATTTATTCTGCACGTGTAATGAATTCGGAAAGTTATCATAAACTCATAAATTGAATTTACTTAAGAGATATTTCGTGGAAATATTTATAAGTTTTCTTATTTCAAACATTTTGAAGTGTTTGATGCTTTGTTTTTCTCCGAAGTTGGAACTCCTTAAAAAACATAAATGAAAACAAAATATCCAAAAACAAAAGATTTAATTGAATGTTGAAAACTTACTTTAATTTGTAGATAATTTTTTACTTTTTGTTACAAAAATGTCCAAGAAAAAGAAACGAAAAGAGAAAACTAACTACAAATTAAGGAAACATGTACCTGTTAGTTTGTATAACTCTTTACGGTTGTCTTCGTAACAGTAGGTGAATGTAGTGAACATATACCACACGAAGAACAGGCATTCAATCGCTTTGGAGAGTGGTGTGCCATCTCAGATTTAACCTCGTTATCGGACCGTGGTTCAAAATTACGTGGTGTTGTCCTTGGGTTTTTCCCTTGGGGATGGATCCCGTACCATTACCAATATACCGTTGTGCTGCTCCAAAGCGACGTTAATTAAAATATCAGACTCAGTTAGTGACTTGAAATATACTCGATAACAAAAAAAAATAGATGCACCAAGAAGGAGTTGTCCGATTGCGATAAAAATGGGTGAATGTGAAGAGCATACATAGAAAAGAACAATTGAGTGATTTTTTTCAGACTTCAACCGTTACAAAAGGAGGAAGTCGATAAGACGTTGGTCCACCTCTGGCCTGGATGCGTCACCCGGCGTGGCATAGACAAAAAAAAGTTCCCGGTTGATGTCCTGCGGAATTTCTAGCCAAATTGTCTCCAACTGTCGGGTTAAATGGTCAATATTCCGTGATTTTTGCAATCACCTTCCCATAACGTCTTAAATTTCTTATATGGGAGAGAAATCAGGAGACCTAGCTGGCCAAGGAAGTGTTGGGAAAGCTTGAAGACAATTCATAGCAACACGTGCCGTGTGCGGCCGGGCATTATCTTGTTGAAAAGTGATTTCGGGGTGTCGAAAAAAGGAACAATAACACAACCGGTCGAATAATGTCGTCTATGTACCTCTGTGCTGTAAATGTGCCAGAAATGACAACCAAAAGGCTATCAAAGGAGATCGCATCCCAGATCATAACGCCTTGTTGTGAGCATCTGTGGCATGTGAGAGTAATGGCAGAATCCCCACGCTGCCCTGGATGTCTCCAGAAATGGCTGCGGTTGTCGTCAGGACACAGTTGGAAACGGGACTGGTCACTAAAACAATACGTACTCGGTCAGCGCCGTTCCTTGTTGATAGAGCCTGGCACAACTCCTGGACAACTCCTTCTTGGTCCGTCATTTTTTTGTTATAGCTATACGTCCTGCTAATTAGCAAAACCCGTAACTCCTATACGTTAACAGTAGAGTTACAATTTTGGTTAATTAGCATAAAGAATAGCAAATGCATCGATGAAGAAGAAATGCTTTTCATATTCGTAATAGGTTTAAAAATTCAGGAGCGACGATATATAGTTTTGAATAGAGCGGCGAAATTTGGTAGAGCACATTTCCTCCAGAAAAATCTATTTCTAGTGTTCCATCGAATAACAATAAATTATGTAATCTAAAAATTCCCATCAACCGACTCCTTCAAATAAATTTTACGTGCTGTAAGAAATGCTTTTTTTATAGATTTACTAAAGAAGATTGAATTGAATATTAAAATAGTTTTAGTACCCCAAAATTCTAACAGTAAAACAATTTCTCAAAAGTCTGCACGCACTATTTAGCTTTGATTGTACATTTTGTGTAAATACTCAATAAAAGGTTTGTTTGGACATTTTGTTGCAGATAGATAAAATTTAAATATTCTCAACTGGTTTGAATTAACTAGGTTTCACGTTCTACATACCTCTCCCCATCGAAGATTGTTAAAAGGGATTGCAATCCGGTACGATTTTCAATCCGGCCGGATTGATACTTTGTTAATAATTCTATCTAACCAGTATGTATTTTTCCAAAATCGGCTGAGTGAAAGTAGGTATAAAGGATATTAGTCCAAATTGACGAACAAAACGTTTATTTTAGCATTAGAAAATCAACTTTATTAATAATTAGCCATAGGTAGGAAAGCAATCACCAATAATAAATTATAGTAACTACTAGTACTGCTAGTAGTAAGCATTAAACGAATTGATAATGATCAGTCTTACCAGTTTCCACACCTAAAAACATCAGTTTGTTTTATACGTAGTACTTTTCTATTTATCTGAAATTAAGTAGTCTCTATCTCTAATGTCGTTGAGCAAATGATTTATAAATTGTACCTTACCTTGTCTCATACTAACATAAAAATCTAATCTTTGGCAGTTTTTGGCCAAATTAACAAACAAGGGAACTCTTAATTCTTCTTAATTGCTTAAATCGAAGTTATATAGTAATGAAAATCATTTTTGAGTCTGAAAGAACGATCTAAAGAAACAAATTGTATTAATTGTGTCATCCCCCAACCAACTTCTCAAAGAACTGCAAATATAATCAGTAGCCAACAAAGGCCCTCTCAGTTTCGACACTAGTTGGTTTAACCGTCGTTAAATAGTCGTATATAAGAGACAAATATTTTCCTTTAACTCCATTTCATATGAAGTCATTTCTTTCTTCAGTACTCCCTCAAAATATGTTTATTTTCTAAAGTTTGTCTCTTTGCAATAGAACCATTTTCTTGCAGAATTTGCTTTTCTAATTCCTCTTTATTAAAAAATATTATTGGTAATTTAATTTATTATTTTTGTTAGAATTCTCCAAACTGATGATTGAAAAATATAAAATAGATTAATTTACAATCGATTGCTTAATAAACGATTTTGCGACTTTAAAGTTGGGTTTGAATAATTGATTATTTAATTTTAAAAAATTCGAGTTTATCGGATCCGGACCGGATCCGGTAGGTAGCCAAATGAAGCCGGATACACCGGATTACCGGAACCGCCGGATCGGATTGCAATCCCTATTTGTTAAGTGACGCGATGTTGTCCTTGGTTTGTTTTTTTAACATATGATGGTTTCTATCAGAGACGGTTAGCTCGTGGTATGATTACTCGGGGAGGTAACAGGTTTGGTACAGCTACACTCTACGTTTATGAACGATGGCAACGGCTTGGCGATATTTTTGGCGCTTTTCTAGTAGCGAGCTGCGATACATTACGGCTACCCATCTTTCGTTGCGGTTGTTGTGGTTTTCATGGCAACCTCTTCTTTCTTCTTTCCTCCCATTGGTTATTTTGTTTTTGAAATATCCTTTAATTGCATTGGTCCTTTTAAATCGTTTTCAGTGATACCATTGGTCCACTTATTTGTATTTTGAAAGTCGTGGAATTTTTATTTTATTACAATACTTTTTTTATGAAAGAATTATGCGTTTTGTTTTTTAACCATTTTCTTTTTCGTTATTTTTTTCGGAAGAATTCTGCCGTTACAGGTTGTATTATTTCTTGCTTTTTTTCTTTTACAATTCTTTTTCTTTTTTCAACATGCCCACTGTATTTAGCATAATAGATAAGTTTCAGGGTATTCTTACCCTACATTCGCAGCTCAGTTTTTCTGCTGGAAAGCAAACGTTTGGCACTGAAGGAGTGGCTAATCGTTTGTTTTGTGTTCGTTTATGTATGGATAAGCAACTCCTGTTGGATTTCCTAAAGGAATCAGGATTGCTTAAGTCAGAATTATTGTGCCCCAAATGCAACGCTCCTATGAAATTCACTGTCAGAAGTTCCGTTTCAGATGGATACGATTGGATTTGCACTGGAACTTCTGACAGTAATAAGAAATGTACTACTCATAAAACCATAAGGTATGGTTCATGGTTTATGGGTAGTAATTTGAAGCTGGAGGAGATCTTTCTTTTGACGTATGAAATAGTGAGGGGGACAAAATCTACTGATATTGGGGTTGAGTATTCTTTTTCACCAACTACCATAGCGGATTGGAAGCAATTTGTTAACGAGGTTATCGCTGATTTCGTTGAATTGCAATCAGAAAAAATAGGCGGTGTCGGAAAAATTATAGAAATTGACGAGTCTAAATTTGGGAAAAGAAAATACAATCGCGGTCGTAAAGTTGAGGGTCAATGGGTTTTCGGGGGGATTGACAGAGGCTCGGGGAAAATGTTTTTGGTTGCAGTTCACAATCGTTCGAAAGATACCCTCATTAAAGTTTTGACAGAATGGGTTGAGCCTGGAACCACTGTTCATTCCGACTGCTGGAAAGGGTACACGAGGGAAAAGGGATAGAGGATGCTGGTTACATTCATTTAACCGTAAACCATTCTCTTACGTTCGTTGATCCGGTGTCAAAATGTCACACAAATACCATTGAGACAATGTGGAGGCACGTAAAATGCACGCTGCCTACACATAATAGGTAGACCCCGTTTCATTTTTATTTGGCCACATACTTATTCAAAAATTCGTGTGATGATTTGAAACAGGATTATTTTACTAAATTTTTGGAAATAGTTAGGGACATGAATTGGGAGGAGTTTAAAGCAACATAAAAAATTAGTGGTTCTAAGTTGATCCTATTCCGTTAAAACCAGTATTACTTCCATATGTCAAAAAAAATTTCTCTTAAAGCATATTAATTTTTTATAACGTTTTAAAAAATATATAGTTCAAAAAGTTCTAAATTGTGTATTGAAGTTTTTGTTTTCCTTTGTAAAAAGAACTTATTTTGTAAAAACATTTTAGTTTATGCGTTTTTTTCTTTTTTTTTGACTTTTTATTTTCAATATATTTTTTAAAACGTTCTCAAATGTGTTTAAAAAGTGTGTTGTAAAAAGAAAAAAAATTGTGACAGAAAAACAGTTAGGAAATAATTTTTTCCTTGGCGACTTTAGAAGTGCGCCAAAAATATCGCCAAAGCCGTTGCCATCGCTCATAAACGTAGAGTGTAGCTGTACCACAGGTTTTCTTATAACACATATATAAACTACCAACACATACCCAATGAAGAGATAGAAAAATTTTGTTGGCATCATTTTTGTACATTATTTATCCACAATATGATTGTGGTCCATTAATTAGAAAAGCATAAAAATTTTGTAGTGAAGGGTAAATCACAGGCTATTTGTACCTGTGTGAGCGCGGGGAGTGTTAAGTCTCCCACGAACTGTAGAGGGCGTTGTGTGAGCACGTGGGTGGCATTCAGGCTTGACACACGGAGGATAGAAGTGCTCAGACCTGATGAAAACGACGTTTCCTTAGTCCTAGCGAGGACCAGGCTTTCTTATCCACAATAAAAGTGATCCATCCATAACCTTTGTTAAGTCTACTGTATTGTTTTTGCTACAACAAATTGCGATAGTTAAAATACAATCCACTATGGAGCTATCGGAACAATAGTACCATTACCATCGAATCAAATATCTCCCTTTAGGTATGTCCACACTTGTGCGTTTTTGCTTGCGCTAAGCGCATGCCTCGACGCAAGGGACGCATGCGTCAAGGCATGCCCGAAATGAGTCAGAAGTAGCAGTATTCCATAGCGCACAGTGTATCGCAAGGAGTTCCAACAGCCTTCGATCTCTGTGCGCTTCAACTTTCAATTTGCAGTGTTTTGGTGAACCGAAGTTGTTGTGTTTTGGGGGTTTTTTTAGTGTGCTATCATGAATAACGAACAAACTCTTGAATTTATAGAAGACTACAGGTCTTATGTGTGACATACACTGTAAATCTTATACGAAAAAAATTAAACACGACATGATTAATAAATAAATTAATAACGTCATAATAAATTTTAAATCAAATTAAAAAATCATTAAATACGTCATTTATTCAAAACTGTAGAGAGCATTTAATAAATTTCCCTAGGGAAATAACAACACAAGAGCCTTTAACTATATTATGATTGCGCTCTTAAAATATTTCTATCCTTTTCTGTTTCTTTCATTCTATTTCTTTCCTTTCTTCAGACCAATCTGTAGCCATGAAAATTGACACACAGGTAGTCCGTACTAAAAGTGTCCCTCGGAGCCCCAATTAGCGACACTCCCCCTCTAGAGCAACACAACGGGCTAAATGCGACGGTCGGGGATCAACCGCCAAAGGGGAAGATCCAACGACAACACCACGTAATTTTGAACCATGGTCATATGACAAAGTCACACCTCAGCTGACAGTCCACTCTCCAAACTTCCACACCACGCCAACATGAGGACATTTGAGAATATGACAGTTTTAACGTGCACCAGCCCCTTTGTACACGATGGTTGGATTCGAACTCGCAATTCTCCGGTTGCTAGCGCGCGTTAATCTTCCAACCGGGCTACCGCGGCTCCTATAAGTATTGACGGAAAAACAACTTCTACAGAAAAATTATTTTATCATTAGTGCTCGGAAAACAATTGTTTTCAGAACAAATTAAATTACAATATTTATGTTTCAATGAAATTTATTTCTTCTCATGATAAAAATAATTGATGCACATTTCATTAAGAAATATTTAATTTTACGTAACTTACATTTTTAATGGAACACGAAAAGGCCAAGCGAAAAAATCATCTATATAAATAAGAATGGAGTGTTTGTTTGTACATTCAATATTTTCGACCCATTTCAAGTTTTCTATCCGTTTTGGACCCTTCTGATGCCGAATCCGCCTTTTTCTCGTTTGGTGTTTGTCTGTCTGTCTGTCTGTATGTTGTGCCCTATACACGTCCACGCGGTTTAAGATATTTTCATGGAAATTTGCATACTGTGAGTACTTATCTTCATTTAGTGAGTGGCATTGGTTGCGACAGTCTGTCTGTCCGTCTTTCTGTTCTATGTTCGATTTTGTGTTTGTGTGTTTGTGTAGACATCACATGAATTGTATTCCAGATATTTGATTGCATTGTATTTTATTTTATACATTATCTATTATTTTAGTGAATGCAATATTAAACATTTCTTTATTGTTATATTTAGTTGAGTTTCATGCTAAAACACCTGAGTAAGAATACTTAAATCAACCATAATTTGGTAGTTTTGGAATATACTGAATAATTGGAATGTCTATTGAATATTACGATTACTTCGATTGCTTTACCAGTACTGCTGAAAAAGTAATTATACTTCAAAAAATTACTTTTTTTTATGGAATTTCATCTCTGATACTTCATTTATTTCGAGTCTTATTTTATTCTTTGCGCAATGAAAACGATTTCCGAATATTTGGGACAGACGATCTTTTTCAATGAAACAAGAATGAACAAGATCGAGCGAGCAGTGATATTTTTTCTGGTTCTTTCGCTCTGAATTAATTTCACATTTCTAAATTTTGTACACTTTTAGTTGTAAGGTGTGGCAACTATGCGAGATCAAGAGATAAAATTGAATCGCAAATTAATATCTTTAGAACAATTTTTTGCGACATCTTTTATTTTGTTTTACTTCGCTGTTTCCTGTTTTAAATATTTATTATTTTAATAAATGTGTTTTCCTTCTCATCACACGCAACAGCACCACAAAGTATTAGACTTAAAAATGTTAGGTAAGTCAGTATAAATTTTCAGTAAATTTTAAGTGTAGTTATGCCATTATTGAAAGAATAATGCCGTTATTTAAAGAATAATGCCGTTATTGAAAGAATAATAATGTTTATTAATCCAAACTGGAACTTTTTCCAACATTAAAAAATTCGATGTAATAATGGCAGGAGAAGATTGCAAAATTTCACAATGTCGCATATCGGAGGCAAGAGTACCACAAGTAAAAAAATATTGTTTTGTTGACTATGAGTGCGAGAGCACTCGCCGTAAATCGTAATTTTAATTAATTGAGTTGAACATGAAAATAACTTAAGAAAGGGAATTCCAAATCTTCCTATAAATCGTCTTTTATAGTAATAACCTTAGTATCAACTTTCGTCATTTTGTAGCTTTGTCATACAGCAATTGTGCGATGTATGTGAAATGTATTACATGAATGGATATGCATGTGTAGGATTTGTGTCCAAAGTAAGTTGTAGAAAATGTAAAGATGGCGAAAGATGTTAAAAAAAATTTTATTCTACAAAAAACGTAAGTCATTATATATTTTGATTATCTCTTCAATCTAGAGTAAACCAATTCAAACCGAGTAAGGTCGGGTATTTTGCTAGTTAATCATAAAAGCGTAATTATGTTACTCGGAACCTGCAAACACCAGAATTATTATTTAATTTATTTTAAAACTCCATTGAGGGTTTCTGTGTTTGTGTATTTGAGTTCACAGCGAAATGTTGCAGCCATATTTGAGCAATTCCAACAATTATAAATGTTCTATGTGTAAATAAATCATTATTGCATTTACCAATGTTGTTCAAAACTTTTTTGTCGAATTGCTCTATTGCATAATATATTCAGGAAGTCGAAATTCGACATGTTTCTTTTTTCAGTATACTGTATTTTTTCATGGATCGGAATTTCGTTTCTCTTTGTAAGGTATAAGTCTTTGGTTGAATACATAATGATTTGTAGAATGCTGTTTCAAAAAATATAAATAAAATATACAAAACACATTTTTAAGTGAAGTGTGTAAATTCTAATTTTAAAATGACCGATAAAATAAAATAAATCACTTTAAAAGAAAATGGGTTACGTTAAATTTAAACAGGTAGTTATACATTGTAGTTCAAATGTATTTCAAAATTTTGATTTAGTTTTCATTAAAAGATTATTATAATTAATTAAATTTACATTTGCTTTTCCTGTTTTAAGGGTGTTATTAAAAGTGCTACTCTAGCTTGTCAAGTAACTACATCAATAAATCTAAATTGGTACGTAGTTTTCATTTACAAACCGAAAGGTTAAGTTTGAAAAAAATTAAATGTATGTACCATCCTTTATTCGACAGAGATAATGTGCATTTTGGATTAAAGTTTATTTATATTATTTTATTTCTTTGATGCGTTTTATATTTCTGCACGGATGCTATGAATATTTGATTGACGGAAAAGGTATATTTAAAATATTTGATTTTACATAACTTATATTTTGTAGTGGAACACGAAAAGACGTAACGAAAAACTCTTCTCTACTATTATAAAAGGAAGTGATTGTGTCTCTCTCTGTGTGATCAGTGTCCTGACGAATCTATAACCTTTACCCTAATGAAATACCAGAAAGATTAAATTTAAAACTGAATGTATGTTGGAGTAAGGGGAATTTTATATCAGGCTGCCTGATCTTAGAATAATATCAGTTTAGAATTTTGAAAAATTAATTGTTTTGTCTAAAGTGTCAGAAGGTCGAGGTTGCTCATTCTACAAATTGAAGCTTTCTTACGCTATTTTAATGCCTGTGAAATATTCGTTGAAAGCAGTGATTTTCTTTTTTAAAGAGGCTATAAAATCTATATGCTTTTTGAAAACACAAGTGACATATATTTTTAAAACAAGCTCCATTATTCAATGTGCTGCTAAATGGAGTTTTCAAGGAAAATAATTTGTTTACTTCAAAATAAATTAGTCACGAATTCCTTAACAATTTAATTTACCATTCATCTATATTTATGATGAAATTCAAAAACAACGCATACCAGCTGCAAGAATGCCACAAGTAAAACATATTCATGGGAAAACAAAGTACAAGACTATACGCCAAATAATTTCCATTTTTACTGAAAATGAACGTACGGTGTTATTCGTAATCACTCCAAAACTCAAAATCGAGTTCTGTAGTCATCACATCAGAAAAACCTTCTGTACTTTTTCTTGCAAAATAAGGTGCGATGAATATGAAATGGATTATATGGATGGAGAAGGTCATACAGTGGAGCCCCGTTGTAGTAAACCGTCACCGGACCCAAAAAAAGTTCACTATAACAAATGGTTCACTATATCCAATTTTGTTGACACATAAAAATTTCTTAGCATTTGATGGTGTTTTTCATGAAAACAATCCTTGGGATATAACACAATTTACTAAAATATAAATTATTATATACTTAAACAATTTTATCATGTTTACCAGAAATGAAGAATTCAGTGGTTTTACTTACTTTTATTTTTACTCCTTATGGAACAAATTCGTTTGTTTGTATTAGGTGCATTTCGATTTATAATACAATTCATCCATTTTTTTTTATCGATTATTATGAAAGATTCCATAGTTCTTTTGTCCACATTTTCCGTAGAAAAAAAGTACTTAGAAAAAACTTTGATCTAGAAAAAATATCTGTGGAAGGGGAAATTCAATTCACTATATGCGAATTTACATTTTCTCAGGAGTTCACCATCAGCGTTTAAAATAACATTAGTTAAATAGGAGTTCAGTCTTGACCAATGAAAAAGTTCACTATAACCGAGAGTTCACTATATCCCGGGTTCCCTATAGCGGGGTTCGACTGTATACTTGTATACACATATTTGCGTCCACAGTGCAATTTAAAAGCTATGAAAAAGTTTGAAGGATTTTAAAATTATTTTCCGCAGACTTAAATGATGCTTTCAATCTTTTATGAAATGAAAAGGATAAGTCTGATCACTTTTCATTCAACATTTAATCAATTTATTCTGAGCAGAGACGGGTAATTCATCTAGTAAAATATACAGATATATCCACTATTTTTCAGTGGGATTGCCCACTACGCTAGCAAACTCCGTCTTTTAGAGAGTACATATCCGATTCCTCCTTAAGTGTATTTTTGATAGAAGTGAACTGTAAGTAAACTGAACATTGATACTGAGAAGAGCCTCAAAACGTGTGGCCAACACATTGACTATAAGACTGTGACGACTGGAAAAAGACGATAGCATGCAGACCTTTTTGTTCCGAAGTTTGTCCTAGCGCCATAACCGATCGGTCTCGTATTCTCACATCTACGATTCCGATCAACCCTCGACTAGAAAACAAATTGTCAACACCTAAATTATCATGGGCCTTCAACGAGAAAAAGGCAGACGGTCCACCCAAAAAGAACACGTGTGTATAGAGTTCTGTGGTAACTCGGGCCAGAAAGACATTAAACCTGTCTTAGGGTCGGTATGTAATCACACTTCATGCTCTGCCTGTCACACACGTCCTTTTTTAACGATTCCAATATACAAGGAAAGAGCTCACAGCTGTGGAGTTCACCCCCCATAATGTTGCAAGTGTCATTGAGAATACCAGAGTCGGCATTCCGAGAGGGAGAAAGGAGGAAACGAAACCGGAGAGACGAGACGGGGAAGCCATTGGTGCGAGGTGGCGTAAAAAGGGCTTTCGTTAGACGGCTATACGGTGAAGTTAAACGCCGATGAACAAAAAACTAACAGTGCAGAAAAGCTTGTTTCCTTATGAACATTATTTCATTGAATGTTACATGTACATTTTGTGTACATAGTCTTCCTATTGTTAAACGAGACTTTTCAAGTTGCAATAAAAAACTTGTAAAGGTATTACAACATCGACAGCAAAACATCGATGTTCAAAATTAAAACATCGATGTTAATAATACATCGCACTTAAAACATCGATGTTTTTAAAATTCAGTGTATTTAAACTTTTTTCCCTCCCATTTCTTAAAACTGGTTTAGCAACTATTGATGCGACATTGACAGCAAAACATCGATGTTCAAAATTAAAACATCGATGTTGATAATACATCGCCCCCATACCATCGATGTTCTTAAAATTCAGTGTTTTTAAACTTTTTCCCCCATTTCTTAAAACTGGTTTAGCAACTAGTAATGCGACATTGACAGCAAAACATCGATGTTCAAAATTAAGACATCGATGTTGATAATACATCGCCCCCATACCATCGATGTTCTTAAAATTCAGTGTATTTAAACTTTTTTCCCTATTTCTTAAAACTGGTTTAGCAACTATTGATGCGACATTGACAGCAAAACATCGATGTTTTGAACATCGATGTTCAAAATTAAAACATCTATGTTGATAATACATCGCCCCCATTCCATCGATGTTCTTAAAATTCAGTGTATAAAAACTGTTTTCTACATTTCTTAAAACTGGTTTAGCAACTAGTGATGCGACATCGGCTCCCATGCATCGATGTTTTTTATAAAACATCAATGTTTTGAAAACATCGACATCGAAGTCGCATCCCTACTTTTCAGACCCTTCACCCTTGGCCACCAAGGTCTGAAATTATGTTCAATTTGCTGATTATAAAAATTATGCTCCTTGGTTATTTTTTTAATTTTTATTACGGTACTTTTTTCATTTAAAAATAAAACATCGACAACGTAAAAACATCGACAATTATAAACATCAATGTTACAAAAAAAAAAAGACTCCAATACATCGATGTTAAAAACATAGATGTTTTGAAAACATCTACATCGATGTCGCGTTCCTAGTATCCAGCCGAGTCCGACTTCAGTTTATAATGTGGTGCAAAAACGCCGTGTTCCGTGAAAAATTGACTTTATTGGCCGACTTGGTTTCTAATCGCTACAGGAAAGATGTGTGAATACACGTTTATGGAGTTGCTACGAAAATGGTGAAATCACTAAAGCATCTAATGTGTCGTGCGGTCCAATCTCATGACGAAAACGTATGGGCGACTTCTCCCGTCCCGTTAACCAACCAGATGAATGTTCGTTTCCACACGGCAGATGAAAGTAGTCAAAGCGTCACATGCCTACTAGTTTTGGTCACAGGATCCTGGGCACATAAAACGCTTACAACTGCTCGCTCTTTTTTTTGTCTATAGAACTTTTCTTTTGTGTTAGGGGGGCGCGGTAGTACTGTTAGAAGATTAACGGATTAGCAACCAAAGGGTTTAAAGTTCGAAACCAACCTAAGACAACACGTGTATAAAAGGGGCTGGTGCACGTTAAATCTGGCGTGACCCAAAATGTCCTCACGTTGACGTGGTGTGGAAGTTTAGTGAGTGGGGTGCCAGCTCAGGTGTTATCTCAACATCTGACCTAGTTCAAAATATCGTTGCGTCGTTCTCAATTCTCTCCCTTGTGGGTTTATCCCGAGCCGATGAATATAGCCCGTTGTGCTGCTCCAGCGCAACGTTAATTACCTAGCTACTTCTGAAAAGAAAAAAAATGTTTATGACAGTCATATTTATTTTATTTGAAATTCAGAAGGTTTTTAAATTATCCTTTATTGACAGAGAGGGGCCTTTATATACGTATATATAAAACATTTCTGCTAAAAAATAAATACAAAATATTTACCTCCCAAGTTAAGGATCTAAAAATAGCTTGAATAGATGGCATTTTCAAAGCGACTTAAAACGTGAAAATATTCATACCTGTATTATATATGAATAAAATTTATCAGATTATTGTCGGAATAAAACTCTTTCAATAGAGGCATTACCAATTCAATAAACTGCATGGATACCTATTCAACAAAAATTTAAAGTGGGTTATTTTTTGGTTCTATGGGAATCAATCAATTTGTCTGATGTAAAAGTGTCTTAAATTTCAAGAAAGAGTGTTTTATATCAGGAACAAGCTAGTTTTTTGTAGATTTTTATTTCTGGTACCGATGAAATGTTCATAAACTCCAAACTTCAGTACCACGCCAATGTGGGGACTTTTGAAACCACCGTATATTTAACGTGCACCAGTCCCCACTAATACGACGGTATCCGTGGGGGCTGTGTTTCCAACTCCCAACCCTTCTGTTGCTAATGCTTTAGTCTTCCAAATGCAATAGCGTAACGGATGAACAACTGGAGGATGCGAGTTCGAATCCATCCGAAGATCGCCGTATACATAGGGGGTTGGTGCGTGTTACATCTGTCCTTGCCCTCAATTTCCTCATGTTAGTCCTCATGAGAAAATTTTGAAAGTGGGGTGACAGCTCAGTTGCTGACCTTGTCATCCGACCGTGGCTCAAAATTACGTGGTATTATCCTAGAATCTTTCCCTTTGGGATTGATCAAACAGTTGCCAATATATCGTTGTGTTGCTCCACAGCGACGTTAATTGAAATACATCCAAATGCAGTACCGAAGCCTTGTGGAAGTAGAACTCAACTGTGTTAGAAGTAGTAGCAATACTGAAAAATATATAACCACCAGTAGACTAAATCTTTGGCAGTTCAAAAACTTTTAATTCCACCAAAGCGTAAGTTTCAATTCTACCAAAAGCTATTCTTAGAGCTCTCTGCTACTGTAAGATTGCTTTCGCCATCCATCACTCAACCAGCGCGCGTGCGACCATCAATTTCATTCATCTGTTCTGTTTATTTTCATGTTCCTTTCAAAAGAAGCCGACTCCCTTCCATCCGATACGACACTATACGCGGCCATTTGCAAAGGGTCATAAAACCATACGAACCAAAGACGCGCACGTGGATTTCATTGTTCTTTCAGAAACAAAAAACCTGGGATCGTTCCAAAGCACACAATGCCATTTCTTACACTTCTCGCCTGCGCCATTTTCTTTTTAAAAAAAGAATAGCCATTTTGGAGAGCGGAATAGAAATAGGACGAGACACAAAGATGCATAACCAAAAAATTAGAAGTTGAATATTAGTGTAAAAAGAAGAAAGAAATCAGGACATTTAGTTTGAGACACAGAAATAGAATGTCCTCATGCTCATCAGCGAGTTTGACAAATTGATATCTCAGCTAACGTTAATAGAGAGTGCTTGCCAAAAAAAAATAACAAAAGTTCAGCTCCTGCGCTTCTTTAACAAGAATTGAAAAGTATTTTTTACAAAGCGGTCTAGTTTTTCCCGTTTGAAAAGAATCACGTTTCCTTAGACCACGACTTCAGAACCGTATTGTCCTCTTTTGGAAAACTCGTGCAATTAAGGAAATGAAACTTTACTCCTAGTCGAAAAATACTTTATTTTAGCTGACTATAAAATCTAAATGTAAAAGTAATCGGTATTTTTTAAAAATTGTTCCTAATAGTGAGGCTTTTAGTCTTAAAAGCATACCAATTTCTTTCGACGTTACTCATGAATATGAAATGTGGCTGAGAATTCGTGATATGAAAAGCATGTTTCTTTCATTTATTACAATTACACGCTTTGGTGAATTAAAAAATGAAAAAGTTCATACTTCTCAATGCCCCGCTATGTGAATATCTTAGTGAAATCCTTTTCATAAAATGATGCTATTAGTACTTAGAAGATAATTATTTCTTTTTAACTTATGTTATGGCAGAGTCATGCTGTTAAGAATATGAATGATGTCAAAACCATCTCTTCTGGATGAAAATAGCATGCTTTTAAGAATTAAATAAATAATATACCAACAAAAGAGTTCCTATTTCCTAATTTATCTTCCTCCTTTAATGAATTTTGTATTTCCTTCGCTTTCTCTCTATATAAAAGATCCAAAAACCATATCCTAATCACTTATTCATGATTTATTATAAGTAAATACACGAATACGGAAAGGTCATCCGTATAATCGACCCAGATATTTTCTTGTGATGTATATTCTTCACGGTGCATCGTTCGTTTTGTCTACTCCGTCTTTAATATAAGTAGGAAAATTAATATTTCAAATATATTTTTTAATCAGTGATATCTTTTTTCGAACTCTATATTGATAGATTGTATTTTTTAATTATATGTAAATTTAAAGATTAGTTTTAAATCACTTAATTAAATGAAGTTAATTGGAGTACTAGAATGTTGCTACCTTAAAATAATCTAATAATTATTAAAAGGAAAGCATTACATCCAAATTCCAAAAGCAATTTGCTATTTTGAGTAAATAATCATTATCCCATACATCAATAATTAAGGTTAATCAATTGTTAAAAGCATGTTTTATTTATTTCAACTTTTTAAAAAATTGATTAGAAATACTGCTAAAGTAGATTGACTGTTAAGTACAAAATGTAATTTCCAAATATGTTATAGTAGTTTAATGGTAGTTATGGTTTCCTTAATGCTCTGGTTCAACCATATAGGATATATTAAAATAAAGTGAGCTTTGGTAACACCTTTTGAAATGTCCAGGATCATGAGACAGAAACATGTGGTAACGCAACCGTTTGACTGCATTTTTCTGCGGTATTAAACTAACATTTACCATCTCATTTGTCCATGGGACGTTAGAGCACGCCCATCCATTGATTCATCGTCTGATTGGTTCACGTGACATAGAGTTTGACAAAGACACCATTTTTGTCGCCACTCGTTAGATATACGTATTCCCACAGTTATTCTGCCATAAGATGTTACATCGCCAAACATAGCCGAAAAGATGCCAAATCGGCCAACTAACTCAATTTTCCATCCAGCAGTCACGTGACTACTAGTCGACATGTTAGTCATACTTTAGAAACTCCTCTAAATAGCCATTCTCAATCCACTTAATTCCACGTCAATGTGTTCAAAAGCTCTTTAGAATATAATTTATTTTCTGCTCTTAAGAAGAAAATAATCTCAGTCACTTGGACTTCCCTTCCTGTTACCTAATGTATAATACGTATGAGAGAATTTTCTGTAAAACCAAATGTAGATGGCGCTATAGTATAGGCGTTTTGTGGTAGAACTTGCTTTCTGTACGTATTCCGTATTGGGTAACCGTAGATAAAATACTCGTCTTTTGGTGGTTTTATGTTTATACTGAAAATCATTCTCATTAAAGTACGTATACCAAACATATACTAGCACCGTCTACATTTATCTTATGCATATTTTTAATTCAATTTTGAAATAATTTGTACAATTATTGTATTTGGAACAGTTTTGTCAAGATATCTTCATGTTTCAAAATGTAGAATAACGTCAGTCTTAATTAAAATCTTTAAGGCTACTTTTTTACACGAGATTTTAAATATATTGATGGATTCTTGAAGTTCTTTACTGAAATAATAATAAACTCAATTGAAAGTCTTTCATAGATTATTTTTTCTTAAAGCACGTTAAACCCTTCAAATAAGAAAAATTATGAATTCAGTGGATCACTTTCTCAGAATAGTAATTAGTAAAGGCATTAATCTTTCATCCAAAAGATTTCAAGTTCGTCCAATCTCGTTCACAATTTATTAGCTAATACCGTTTGAATAAGTATGTCTGCTAGAACAGAAAAAAAATATATCTTGAAATTTGCTATAAAATATTTTTTGACGTAAAAATATTTCGTTAAAAGCGGAACTGGGAGGCATTCGTAAAACGTCTAGCGTTGCAACTGCTTTTTGTCTTCTGATTTCAGAACTAGGAGAAACTCAGAAGATAAATATAGCATCACGTAGGTAAAATATGTCCATACCCCTGATGTGACTTCTGATCGAGTGCGCAGGCGCACTGAACGTGGAGAAAGTGTCCGTAATAGGTCAAAATTCTACTGTGTCAGGCAAGCGTTGGGCCAGTGAAACTTTGGATCGCAGGGAGTGAGGATTGCATAGATGGTGTCATGCTTTAACAACCGAGCGAATTATTACATTGTTCCCCCTTTTCCTTAGAATAGAATCCTTTGGAATTATTATATATCGCTCCCCCTTTCCTTAGAATAGAATCCATTGGAATTATTATACATTGCTCCCCCTTTCTCTAGAATACATAAAATCCTTTAGAATTATTATATACTGCTCCCCCTTTCCTTAGAATAGAATTCTTTGTAATTATTACATACTGGTCCCCTTTTTCTTAGAACAGAATCCATTGGAATTATTATACACTGCTCCCCCTTTCTTTAGAATACATAAAATCCTTTAGAATTATTACATACTGATCCTACCCTTTTCTAGAGAAGAATTAGAATTATTACATACTGATACCCTTTTCCTTAGAATAGAATCCATTGGAATTATTATACACTGCTCCCGCTTTCTTTAGAATATATAACATCCTTTAGAATTATTATATACTGCTCCCCCTTTTCCTTAGAATGGAATCCTTTGGAAAGTTTTATATATCGCTCCCCCTTTCCTTAGAATAGAATCCATTGGACTTATTATACATTGCTCCCCCTTTCTTTAGAATACATAAAATCCTTTAGAATTATTATATACTGCTCCCCCTTTCCTTAGAATAGAATTCTTTGTAATTATTACATACTGATTCCCTTTTCCTTAGAATAGAATCAATTGGAATTATTATACATTGCTCCCCCTTTCTTTAGAATACATAAAATCCTTTAGAATTATTATATACTGCTCCCCCTTTCCTTAGAATAGAATTCTTTAGAATTTTTATATACTGCTCCCCCTTTCCTTAGAATATAATCCGTTAGAATTATTATATATATTGCTCCTTCCATAGAATATAATCCTTTAGAATTATTATATATATATTGCTCCTTTCCTTAGAATAGAAACCTTTTTAAATATTTTATTGCTCCTTTCTGTAAAATATATTCCTATGGAAAGATTCTATTGACCAAGAAAGACAAAACTGGTTCCAAGTCATACAGTGAAGATTATACTGGTACCAAGGTCCAATTATGCTTGTGATACCCATAGATCGTTACGGTGGAAGAGAGTTTGCAGTAGGATGGTAAAAAGCAATCCAGAAATCCTCTTAAGCATTTCGATAGATTTATTTTCTCAACCGGTTGCACCTTTGTTCAGGGCTTGTGGAAATTATTTGAATCTTAGATGGCGCTGGCGTCGTTGACGTCATGTGCCTTTCCTGTTCTGCCACACCTGCAGCTTTTGTCAATTGACTAGCTGAAGTTCAACTCTTGATTCGATTTCGAAAGAACTTGAGTGTTCTTAATTTGATTGTTTTGATTAATCTCGATTTGCATTAAGGTATTTGACTACGTTCGGAGTGCTTTTTTTCAAAAAAGTGTCCAAATAGGTTTTTTTTTTCTTTTTATGATAAAATACCTTATAAAAAGATAATACAAAACAAAAATTTTCTTAAAAGTATGTATATATATATTTTTTAACTGGCAAAAATTGACAAATTTAGGTCACAAAAAGGACGAAAACGTCAAAGCCCATAACCTAAAATCATATCACTACAACTACACAAGATTTTTTGTCAAGTCTCGTAACAATATGATCTAGCGCCTGAGCTAGGATATTTGCAATATTCCTCTCCAGTCATGATATATGGTGCATAACACAGAAAGAACATGAAAATGTGAAATTTTTCCTAACGACACTACAGTGAAATGACTCTAAAAAATTTTCCTTTCAACATACAACTTATATCCTAGCTCGGGATCTTCAAAACAAATATAAAAAGCCATGGAAAAAAATTCATTCAAAAATTTTGAATACATTTTGAGTTATTATCTTTGTCGTGCAAAGATTTTATTGAAAATCACATTCTGAGAAAAACGCATTTAAAGATTTGTTAAATAATTTACTAATATATATTTCAAATTAATTACTTCAAAATTCGCCTGTTTTATACATTAAACCTTCTTCTATCTCCTTACATGCCCATTTTTTATTTTTGGAAGCTTTTAATTTTTTTCTTTGCAGTTTCGTCGAAGGCTGTGACTGCCTTTCAGAAGAGGAAATTCTCTTTTTATCAATGGAGGCATATCCTTTTGATATGTAAACTCCAGGACTGAGTCCAATATTATTTAAAACTTGGAGCAAGCCCCTAAAACCATCATTGAACTGCACTACTGCAATATAAACTGCAAGTCTGAGAGTTTTTAGACTCACAAAAGTTTCTTTCGGGGCAATGTTTCATATAACTCCATTGAAGGCTTCGTTCTGATTTTGTGTCATTCCGTGCATACACTTTTCTAGCAGACTTCTATCACACAAACTCATGTATATTGGTTTCCAATGTTTATAACTGAATTGGGAAGACCAAGTGATTTCCCTTTCAGTGTTTTCCCCATGGCTTTAGCCCTTTGGAAACGACACCAGCTGTTCTCACCCTGCGGACATTGTCCATGCATAGGTTTGTCTTTGGATGAATAGCACGAACAACAAAATAAAAAGAACCTGTGGCTGATATATAGCACAGCATAAAAACATGAGTAAGCGATTCTGCTGTTAAATATTTAAGACACACGTGGCTGTTTAATTAATATGTCAGAGAAAACCAAAACCAAAACTGCGCAATTACTCAACTTCCGGTTTGAAAATCAGCTTTCACGATTAATTCAAATGAATAGATCTCCTCTTTTATTGATCGTAGAAACAAAATAAAAACTGTTTTGGAAAGAAAAAATTCTAAATTTTTATAATATTAAATAAAACGAAATACAAAATTTTGGTCAAAAATGGACTTTTCAACGTAGTCAGATACCTTAATGTGTATTCTTTATCTAGATCTGTAAATATTGTAATATAGTAATTAAACTTTATTTCAACTGAAAGAATCTCTCCAATCGCCTTTTTGTGTAGAACAAAAAATACCAGTGAACCAATTCTATATTAGAAATCCTGCCATTTTGCTTCACTTGTCATTCCTGACAGAAGCACATTTAAAAACAAAATCCTAGATTTCTTATCCTGACAGTTTTGCATTTTCTTTTGTGAAACGGAATAGAAACCGGGGATTGCTTCTCTTGTTTCTTTTCAGATAGAAGACGGGTGAAAAGGTTTATTTTCTCAGGGAATATTCCGGAAATCTTAACACTATCTTCACATTTCATTGTCGTTTCTCTTACCAAAAATTCGTTTTATATTCAGTTTCACATTTTCTACGCCTTATGGAGAGCTATCAGTGTATTTCAAACGCAATGCAATCCACAGGGAGAATACAATACAGGGTGATTCTTAAAAGATGGGCAAAACTTTAAGAGGTGATAGTACACATCCAAACAAACAACTTTCATCAAAGAATCATGGTCGGAAAAGAAACGCAAAGTTGCTGCGCATTTGAAAACTCAATCCTTGCAAATGTTAAAGCTCCATTCTTGTTGCGAGTTATTGGTAGAAGAACGACAGTAATAGCATGTAAATGTGATATGGGGAAAAAGAACTTGCACGCAAATTTTCGCCTCGATTAATACATAAAATCCGCTGATCCGAGTGTGCAACTGTCAATCGTGGTAGGAACATATCGGAAGATATTGGCCCTTCACTAATAAGGAAAAGGCTGATATGCATTTTATCTACGGACTTGAAAAATGGAAATGCCTCAGAGGCTCAACGATTCTTTGATGAAAGTAACTCAGATCTACGAATCGTTTTCACCTATATGACTCCAACAAATGAAATTTGCCTTGATGGAGCAAAATAGAGTTCGACTGCTCTGAAGAGAACATTTTAAAGAATTTTTTTGAAGTACATTTGTGATTCCTTTTCCAATCTTCCTGCTTTTACTAAAGTTCATTTTATACATATTGCTTCGCTGATTTATAGAGGACATCCTGAAACTGGAGATAATACGCTGGACTCGTGTATCTAAACGTGATGTAGTAAATTGCATTTATAATTAGACGAACTGAAAAAAGTATGTTATACATTTATGATAGTCTATTTTCAGATGCAGAGTCTAGTCACATCAATGCCACCACCTACTTTTGACGTCAGCAGCACATATCCAGTGAAATAGGGTACATGTCGGGAGCTGGTTTGATGGGTATACAGTATAAGGTGAGAAGCAGGCATTCTGCAAATATACTAACCACATACTTTTGAAAGGGTTATTCCCTCCTCACTGTCTCGGCTTCCAAGATCCTATTTATACTCGCCGACCAACCGGTCTGGTGGTTAAGGTGTTAGCCTCTAGATCAGAAGGTTCCTGGTTCCAATCCAGGTCAGTGCATGGATGTTTGTAAGCGTATGGTGTAGAGGCGGATGGAGCCACCTCATGTTGAGTTGGTGTGAAAGTTTGGAGATTGGGGTGCCTGCTCAGGTGTTGTCTCGTCATCTGACCGTGGTTCAGAATTACATGGTGTTGTCCACGAATATTTCCTTTAGGCGATTGATCCCGAATCATCGTCAATAGTCGGTTGTGTTGCTCTAGTAAAAGACCTCTCGTGTAAATATAAGTCTGATGCACGTTAAATCTATCGTGGCCTCAAGTGTCATCCCGTTAGCCAATATCCTTTAATCGTTACAGAATCGATAAAACATTTGATAAATATTTATTGAATATCGGAACTAACCTCTAAACATTTCACGCCTAGTATTGCCTTAACTGTCATAAAACTCTAACTGTATCATCTAAATACTCCAGGGTGCACAAAACTTCTCAAAGCTCTACGGCTCTTCCTTATATCCATCCAGTAGTAGGATTATCACCAGATGTACCGGAAATTATTTGCGAATATCCGAAACAGAAGTCGTCCCAATAAAGAGTTGCCACCAAATTACCAAATAAATGTATTTTTTGTATGGGATGAGTTGTTATCGATCCAATAGAATCTGTGGCACCGGCAATTGAGTAGGGTAGGTGTTTCAAATATCGCCTACCCGTGTTTGCAAGCTACTATGTGCGATATCTATGAGTCTTAATATAGTTAACTTGACGATCTAGTGTTTTACCACACGTAGCGCCATCGGCAACACTATTGCATCTGAAGTATTTGAGGCTGTGATCAATGTATTTTTTGTCTCCAATCCATTCAAGGAATATTCAGGTAAGTGTTTTTAAATTATAATTTCGTTTATGTGACTTGAAAGTACATTCAATACTAAAGATAGGAATGTATGCTCTACTAGCAACTCGTTTTTAATAGTAGCTCTTAATTTCGCCAGGTGGGTGGTAATAGGAACAGGGGTAGGCAATATTAGGAACCCACTCTTGAAAATTCTCTTGGGAAACTTTTTGAAGTTTTACTAGTTAACTTAAACTGACATAAGTAAAGAAGATATACACTACCTTAAAATAATGGACCGGACGCCAGTGGATTTGTATAAAATCCTATTGCAGGTCGGATTTTATACACTTTATACAGTACGCGAAGTGGTGACGTCATTAGTTCTGTGTGAAATTGTGACTATGTGTCGAAACGAAAGTAACTTAGTGACTTTGAAAAAGGTATTACAATTGGTTGTCACATTAGTGACAAGTATATTAGAGCAATTTCAATAGAATTATCACAGCCACGGTCAACTGTTGGTGATGTCGTTGATGAAGGAATGTAATCTCATCCTATTCCTAAACAGGAATTTTAAGGAATCACAAAGTAACAACAGAGTCGTTCACCTTTCTCGCAAGAGAGGGGGTAAAGAACCGTGCATCGAAGCAAGAATGTCGTAAACAGATCCTCTGATTGTACCGAATAAAGGGGTGGCTACCCTTTGATGAAGGGCCGAAAAGGGAGAAATACGCAACATCCGAACCCAAAAGGAAACTTTCAGAAAGGTTTAGAAATGCAACAGTGAAACTAAAAGGGGTTGTCAAGTTTGAAGAGTTTAGGTGCTTGTGGAAGCCACATGCACAGGATGCCGATAATGAAGCTATGGGGAACTTGACGTTAAATAATAATAGGGCTTCTAACCAAAATTATGAGGGGGCGTTGAGCGGAATCTAAAAGGGGAAATCTTGAAAGGGGAATTCATAACCAATGAGAGTATATTAAGAGGGGACTGACTTGCCACTGAGAGAAGCCAGAAAAATAAAATAAAAAGTTAAGTCAGAGAAAAAAAAGAACGGATTGGCCGAGGGTTTTCAGGTAGGCGGTCATCTTCCAGGATTGGAGACTTGTTTTGACAACAGGGCACGCGAGAAATGGGTAGATTTTGCGATATTTTGGAAGATAGAAATTAAGAATTTTTGGAATAGGAGTTTCACCATGCTCGCTTTGACAAGTAAGTCGATCTTAGAGCGTGTGAATACACCCTCACATATATCTCTCTCTCTTTAAAAGTTGTATTTAACTGTGTTCGCATGCTTTAGTTTAAAAGATTTATATTTAACTGTGTTCGCGTGCTTTAGCTTAAAAGATTGTAATTTAACTGTGTTCGCGTGCTTTAGTTTAAAAGTTATAATTTAACTGTGCTCGCGTGCTTTAGTTTAAAGGTAGTAATTTAACAGTGCTCATAATGTATCCGTTATATATATTATGTTAAATAAATTAATGTTGTTGTTGTTAATGACTTCGCCTTTTCAATGTGTCATGTACCCAAATAGTTCCTAAGTCCTGGGTTTATTGAAGTTAGTTGAGATTTTAATAGTTAGTGAACTTTTGGGTTTTATTATTATCATGACGCTAACCACATTCGTACTAACCACTGGCAACCTTAGTTTCGGTCTTCTAACCTTCGTTTACAAGGAAGTTCAAACATTAAAGTAACAACTTAAACGAAAACTAAACAATCAAATACTAGTTAAGTAGCAAAAACAAAAGCTACCCCCTCAGCATCGTGAAGAAGTGGAAGACTACGGGAGTTGGGACACGAACTGCACACGTTGGTCGTCCCGTAAACTGACTGAAAGGGATCGGCGTGTCCTGAAGAGCGAGGTTCGTAAAAAGCGCATGAAATCACTCCAAATCATCAACAGTGAGTTTCAACAGGCAGCAGGGGTTACGGTGCACCACTATACTTTGCGGAAAGAACTACGCGCCCTCAATATCGTCAGATGTGTTGCCGCACACAAACCGAACATCACCCTGTCCAACAAAGCCGGCAGACTCGCTTGGTGTTTGCAACTGGACTGTGGACCACTGGAAAACTACTTCATGCAACGACGAGTCATGCTACACGCTCTTCGAGTCGGATGGGCGTGCTTGGGTATGGCGAATGCCAGGCGAACGTCTGTTACCAACTGTCATGTTTGGTGGTGGAGGTGTACTTGTTTTGGGACCTTTGCATGTTGTTCCTAATAAATTGAATGCCGACGCCTACATGAAAATTTTGGACAATCAGGTTCTTTCTACGATCTGCAATTTTATGGAATCTACGAATGTTACTTCCAGTCAAGTACGCTCCATGTCATGTGTAGCCTCGTCAAGCAGTGGTGTCAAGATATGGATGTAAAACGTCTTCCCTGGCGTGCTCAGAAACCCCATAGAACATTTGTGGGACGAGTTAGAGTGACGCTTACGGACCAGGGAACTACGTCCGAAACCTTCTTCAGCTGAGCTGGCGACATTATTGCAACAGGAATAGACACAAATACCTATAGCTTTGTATTAAAACTCTGCTGAAAGTATGCTCAGAAGGGTTGCTAGTGTAATTGCAGCACGTGGGGAACCATCCCCCTATTAAATCATGTATTATTTTCCTTATACCATTACATCTTGCTGTCCGGTCCATTATTTCAAGGTAGTGTATGATCTCTGAAAACCAAAGGAGAGTAGTTCCTAGTGATATTCATTTAGTTTCCAGCTTAATTTCCCAACTCAGGAGGCTGAGATACAGAGAAATAGTTAGGGTAGGCGATATTTGGAACTCCTACCTTTTTTACTTTATACACCATGAACCAGAGATTTCTTTAAAAATCAGGAACTGTAGTAAATAATAAATTTATTTATTTTTATAGGAATGATAAAGTGCGCATTTGAAACACATTAGGCTAAAGAGCAATTCGATATTCGCTATAAAATTTTTGAGATAAGTATAAAATATTAAATTTGCAAACACACAAGTAAAATTACCAAATATTGTGCATATACACATATTTCATAAAGAAACACAATAAAAAAGTTTAATAAGTTTTTGTTCGTTTGCGAAGCAAATCAAATGGTAATACGTAGCAATCACCGGGGGTTGGCGAGCGTTAGCGAGCAGTGGTCACACCTGACCCCACGAATAGAACTGTCACGAGTAACGCCGTGCTGACCACGCAGTGGTTAGTCTCTATAATATCACTCTTTCAAAGGTCGTTAGGAGTCTTTGACATAATCGTAACATATATTGGAACAAAATATAAGTGATTTTAAATACAATCCAACTACTTTTAAGTGTTCATAAACTTTCAATCGAGTGAAAAAATACATAACTTTAAATTTTTGTGCATCTGGAATTTATTCAATGATTATATACAGGATTCAATTCCAAGTTGCAGGAAACGCTTCAAGCTTTTACTAAACAATATTAAAGGGATTCTTTCAAATCTACAAAACTACAACGCTGCATCATTTGTAAGAAATAGTGCTTTCGATATTTTTTTTTCAAGTATAGCATTCCGATACAACTAGCATTCTGATACGTTAATTACAATTATTCGCAAATCGGCCATCTTACAAGTTACAAAATTAATTATTATGGTGTTTTCGACTACTTTTTTTTTTATTCGAAATCAAAATACACAAAATATTTTCTACTGCACTTTGTTTAACGGGACAGGGTACTCTTTGAGGTTTTATTTTTTTAATATGCATTTGCAACAAAATGTTTTAATATGCTATATTTAAATTCAAATTAAATATATACAAATATTATAATTTTTTAAAATATTTAAATTTATTTAAAAAGTTTCACGTTTAAAGTCAACACTTTTACTTTTTTTTCTTATTTCTACAATTTTAAGCATGGATTTGGCCTTGTGCTGTAATTTATTTTTGAAAAAAAAATTTTAACACTACGAAAAACAGTATAAATACAATCATAATTGATAGTTCATTTTTTCAATTAACTATTGTAAAGCCTTTTCCCCCATGCACAAATTTGTCAAATACTATATAAAAAACCACGAAAAGTTTAAAACCTCTTTATTTACTACAAAAAGCCTTCGCATTTTAAATAATGACAGTCATGAAAAACAGAAAGCCGAGAAAGAGGAGTAGCTTAAAAGTTAGTCGTTTTCATTCCCGATATTCGATGAAAAAAATTTGAATAACTGGCTAAATAGCTTAGGCATTAGAAATGGATTATAAGCATGGAAACAGGTAAGGAAGGTAAGTAGTTATTTTAATTAACGTCACATAGGAGCAACACAACGGGCTATTGATGACTGTCCGGGATCAATTCGAAAGGGAAAGGTTACATGTAAGGATGGCATGTACAATAGCATAAACAAAAAATGAATCAATTCAATCATTTATACTAGAACAAATTCAAAGGTATCCTGCAATACGGAATAACGTCCTCTACAAATTTAAATCGAAAACATATCACATTTTGCACAAACAAAATTTCGAATAGAAATACCATGTTTTAATGCCATAATCAGATTATACATCGTTAAATTAGTCTTTATAGAAAATATCATGACTTTATTATCTTTTTTCCGAATACATTCAATCCTAAAGTTGGTGTCAATTTCAGAGATCATTTTCACATAGAAAGTAGCTATTAGTAGATCGAGATAAAAAAATCTATACATAATTTCTACCCGAATTTCAAATTTGAACATCAATACAACCATATCATCTTGGCATTGTTCTAGAATTATTGTATTTATTATGCGTGAAAACGAGAGTTAAATTATTATGTTTATTATACAAATGCAAACGAGACACGAGAATTGTTATCTCTTATTAATTTTATTATTATTTTTTAAACTCTTGGTTGCCCCCTAAAATCAAAATGAGGAAACTTTAATGTAGCGCAAAAACTAATCATCGGAAAGAGCTGAAATTTTAAATGGTCATATTAGAAGTCGTTCTGAATCGATTCCCATCAACATAAAAGGTTCCAATTCATAATGTTATTGAACATTAATTCAATAATTATTATTGCATGCAAAAAAAACTATTTTTAAAATAAAATATTACATGGATTTTGTTTGGGTTGTTTAACAGTAACATTTTGTTTGGGTTGTTTAACAGTAACAGTTAATTTTGACAAAATATCAGCGCTATAGAAATATTGTTTTGGAAGATATCCATAAAATTCTAAGAAACTGATATATATTATGTCAAAATTATTCCAACAAAACCAAAAAGAGCACGATGAAAAAAAACACTTGCACAAAAAATTATTAAAACATAAAAGAAAAACAAAAAGTACAAACAGAATTCGAAGAAAACCGTTAGGTACTCTAAGAATACAACTTAAATGCGTAACTTCATGGCTGACTCGCAACTGAACAGTAATAGTAATGGCAGGAAGAGTTCCGAGGAAAAGTCACAACGCCATCTGGTGGTACGTTGGCTCGCTACACTATAAAATTAGGAGCTACTATCTTTTTGTACTCATAAAATCGAAACAGTAAGACCTAATGACATGAAATTTGGAACATGAAGTTAAATTGTGATATAAATTCGAAATAGGGGGTTCCCATCGGAAATTATAAAGTTTGTTCTCAATTTGATATGAGGACGGTCCTTTATGCAAATTTTATGTATTTGAATTTAAAGAAGATAATAGGTTCCTACTAGGGATGCGACATCGACAGTAATACATCGATGTTCAAAATTAAAACATCGATGTTTATAAAACATCGTTCCAAAAACATCGATGTTTTTAAAATTCAGTGTATTTAAACTTTTTTCCCCATTTCTTAAAACTGGTTCAGCAATTAAGGATGCAACATCGACAGCAAAACATCGTTGTCGATAATGTATCGCCCCCCAAACTATCGATGTTTTTAAAATTCAGCGAATTCAAACTTTTTCCCCCATTTCTTAAAACTGGTTTAGCACCTAGTGATGCTACATCGACAGCAAAACATCGATGTTCAAATTTTAAACATCGATGTTGATAATGCATCACTCTCAAACTTTCGTTGTTTTTAAAATTCAGTGCATTTAAACGTTTTACCCCATTTCTTATAACTGGTTTAGCAACTAGTGATGTGACATCAGCTCCAATACATCGATGTTTTTTACAAAACATCAATGTTTGAAAACATCGACATCGATGTCGTATCCCTACTTTTCAGACCCTTCACCTTTGGTCACTTTGGTCTAAAAGTATGTTTAATTTGCTAATTATAAAAATTATGCTACTTGGTTATTTTTTTTAATTTTTATAATGGTGCTTTTTTCATTTAAAAATAAAACATCGACAAGTATAAACATCGATGTTACAAAAACATCGATCCCAATACATCGATGTTAAATACATCGATGTTTTTTTTTAAATCGATGTTTTGAAAACATTGACATCGATGTCGCATCCCTAGTTCCTACCAAACGCCCTCTTTGAATTTTTTCTACTGTTAAAATTGTTCGAATAAAGAAAGGTTACGGTACGTTTTTTTCCGTGACTAAGTTTATATATATATATATATATATATATATATATTTGCGCCAAAAGTAAATTATAAAAACCATAAAAAATGTAAAAATGGGGTTTAAAATTGTATTTCTTTCACTTTTATGTTGTCTTTATTCTTCTGGGAAAAAGTGGTATATTTCTAATCACTTTTTTGAACCAACCCGATCAGGTATTTTTAGTTGTTTACGAAAAATATTGAAAACACTCTTGTTGTGGAAGTATTATGCAATTTCACCAGAAAAAAAAATTTTCATTGTATTTTCTATTTGGTTTATTTCCACTGTTGAAAGGTTTCTCTTTATCTTAGTACATTTCAAATCATTTATAAACACCGGAGAAGGGGTATTTTTTATCAGCTTTCGTCTTTTTTCGTTTCTTATATATCGAAGGAAGTGAGAATAGCAAATTCTATTTCTTACGTTTGGATCGATAGCACTCTAAAATTGCTTTCAAAGTTAAATTATACCTTTGGTTGTAGATCCATCAGACGGAATATGGACGTAAAATTCTTAAACCCCATGAAATCGTAAAGATAAAAAAAGGTTATATTTGAAATACTTTTTAAAAATAAAGCAATGTAAAATACCGTCTTCGGAAACATTGAGATAGTATGTAATTAGGGTACTCTACAAATTTATTTATTTAATGTTAGAAACTTTTTTTTGTCCTACTTTATCTTCGTCTCAATGTAGCAGCATATACACTCCATAACAGAAAAATAGATGCACCAAGGAGTCAATAAGGCGTTGGTATACCTCTGACCCTGATGCAAGCTGTCACCCGGAGTGGCATCAACAGAAAAAGTTCCCGGATGGTGTCTTGCCAAATTGTCTCCAACTGTCGGGCTGATTGGTTAACATTCCAGGATGGTTGCAATCGCATTCCCATAACGTCCGAAATGTGCTCTATGGGAGAGAGATCAGACCTAGCTGGTTAAAGGGGAGTTAGTACCTTTTAGACCTTGCGTTGCTCGCGAAAACATACTTTTTTCGATTCATCATAAATAATTGAGTTTTTTATATTGTAGTATAAAATTGATACAGTTTAAAGATAATTGTATGGCTTTTAAAAAACAGCAGTCATATTTGTAATTAAAAAAATATTTTTATATAAAACCTAGCAAAACTTGTACATAATTTCTTCGTTTTGAAATTTACCCACTTAACTTTCCCTCAAGTTTAAAAAAAAACTAATAAACGTAGAGTTAAGAAATTGTGTATGGTTATTCTAAAAGAAGATCTTAGTTCTCTGAACTATGGATTTATGTATGCGAGCTATAGTTTTTTATTTATAGATCCATACATAACTAAAAAAATTTCAAAGTTGACTTATTTTAATACTATTAATTTTTATAAATATTTGTACTTCAAATATCACAAATTCCTTAGTTCATAGAATTAAGGCATTCATTTGCTTCAATTTGGTGCAAACATTTGGGTTTTACAGTGCATCTTTCAAAAGTTATCTTGTGGGAAAGTTAAGTGGGTAAATTTTAAAACGAAGAAGTTGTGTATAATTTTTGCTAGGTTTTATATAAAAAAATATTTTTAATTACAATTATGACTGTTGTTTTTTAAAAGCCATACAATTATCTTTAAACTGTATCAATTTTATACTACAATATACAAAACTCAATTATTTATGATGAATCGAAAAAAGTATGTTTTCGCGAGCAACGCAAGGTCTCAAAGGTACTAACTCCCCTTGTGTTGGAGAAGCTTAAGAAAGGGACAAAGAAAAAGACAATTCATAACAACACGTGCCGTGCGCGGCCGGGCATTATTTTGTTGAAAAGTAAGTCCGGAGTGTCGCAAAAGGAACGGTAACACAACCGTTCGTAGAATGTCGTCTACGTACCGCTGTGCTGTAAGTGTGCCAGAAATGACTACCAAAGGGCTATCAAGAGAAATGGCATCCCAGACCCTAACGCCCTGTTGTGGGCATGTGTGGCGTGCGTTAGTAAGAGCAAGATCCCCACGCTACCCTGGACGTTTCAAGACACGTCTTAGGTTGTCGTCAGGAAACAATTGGAAACGGGACTCGTCACTAAATACTATACGTCCCAAATCAGCAACGTTCCAAGTGGACCGAGCACGGCAGAACTCCTTCTTGGTACGTCGATTTATTTTGTTCTAGAGTGTACTATGTACAGTAATACCCCGACATACGCGAAATCGGAGTTTCGCGGTTTTTATTTGATTTCTGACCCCCGCTATCTTCAGTGTATGTCGTGCTGTGACACACTGTAACACAGTGGGCCGAGTTGTGTGCTTGTCAGCACAACGAAGTAGAATAATTTACAAATAAGTTGCGTTTTTTTGCAAAATAAACTATATGTACACTATATTACAATAGTACTCTACCTGACACTAAAGAGAAAAATACAAACATGGAAGAATGGAACCTGATGGGAATCGAATCTACGCATCCTACAACTTGCGAGTTGTAGGATGCGCACAGTTCATTTTTTCAATGCAGTAATTTTCAATGCACAATTCAGTAATTTCAATGCAGCTATTTTGCGAAATAACGCTAAGCTTTGTTTTGATGCGTTTTTAAACATTTATCTTTTTATGAATGAGTCTTTATAGGAATATCGGGCATCCATATATAGTCTACAAACTAGGGATGCGACATCGACAGCAAAACATCGATGTTCAAAATTAAAACATCGATGTTGATAATACATCGCCCCAAAAACATCGATGTTTTTAAAATTCAGTGCATTTAAACTTTATTTCCCCATTTCTTAAAACTGGTTAAGCACCTAGTGATGCAACAAGCAAAACATTGATGCTCAAAATTAAAATATCGATGTTGATAATACATCGCCCCCAAACCATCGATGTTTTTAAAATTCCATGTATTAAAACTTTTTTCCCCATTCCTTAAAACTGGTTTAGCAACTAGTGATGCGACATTGGCTCCAATAAATAGATGTTTTTTTATAAAACATCAATGTCTTTAATATATCGACATCTATGTCGCATCACTACTGTTCAGACCTTTCACCTTTGGCCACTTTGGTCAAAAAGCATGTTCAATTTTCTGATTATGAAAATTATGCTACTTGGTTATTTTTTTAATTTTTCTAACGTACTTTTTTCATTTAAAAACAAAGCATCGACAAGTATAAACATCGATGTTACAAAAACATAGACTCCAATACATCGATATTAAAAACATCGATGTTTTGAAAACATCGACATCGATGTCGCATCCCTAATACAAACCGACACCGAATGGCTTATGCTAGGACGATGGTAACTATTTGAATATAGTCTGCAAACCGATCACACAAACCTATTCAGAAGACTGCATCGTATCTTCGGATCGGTAAACCTATTTGCAAGGCCCTGTCGAGTAAACGGGCTGGACAGACTTATCCGGAGGGTGTTACCTTACTTGCGGGCCTAATAAACCTATTCGGAAGGTCGTATCTAGGTTTGAGAGCCAGGTAAAGCTTTTTAGGTGGTCGTATATGGTCCCCGGGATCAGTAAACGCATCAGGAGGGCCATATCTCGTCTGCGGACCTAAGGTTAAACCTATTCGCTACCAACTCATATCTTACGGATTCTTTATTTTTACGCGTATGGTTTTGTATAGACATCATCAGGCTAAAACGAGAAAATCAGCTTTTTCTCAAATAAGTTAAGCAACAGTAAAGCATTTAGTTGTAATACATGTTTCAAATTGTATACAATATATTATTCCGAATTCATTTATTCTGAAACTGTAGTTTGAAACATTATGTTTTCGAGGAGAAAGAGAATCCACTTATGATCGAGACATGTTGATCTCAACTATATTATCGTTGGTCGAGATCAATGTCGGAATAATCCGAGGTGTATAACGTTGGAAGCAAAAGTCTTTTAATAATCAAGATGACTTAAGTTAGTGGAATGAGTTTCTTCAAGACAAGAAAAACAAATTTTATCATTCCACAGATAAAACAGGAAAAGGCATTTTTGCTGTTTTTGTACTTCTAGAAACAGTAGGTCTGGACTATATGTCACCGTTAATTTGTGAAATACTCACTTTTTATACGCAGAGGAAAATATTCTGTCCTTCCACTGACTATAAGAGTCGTAAATTTTTGTTTTCGAGCTTATTAAAAAGTATTCTTTTTAAATACAAATGTAAATTTTTAGAAATAAAATTGCAATTGATTAAAATATTTAATTTAAGTAAAATATTATCAATTCAAATGTATTATTTCAGTAAAATATAATAAATTCAAATATTTAATTTAAGTAAAATATAATCAGTTCAAATATTTAATTTGAGTAAAATATAATCAATTCAAATATTTACTAGCGTAAAACTCAAATATTAAGTTAAAACAAAATGCAATTAACTCAAACATTCAATTTACGAAAAATGTAATTATTTCAAATGCAGTTTTATGCATACAAGCCGCGGAGATAAAATAATCCGGGGACCATAAAGAGTTTGAAAAAGGCTGGACTTCAGTATATTGTTCTCTCACTAGATTACTAGTAAAAGTAACTTATTTATGTATCTTTAATTGACACAGTGCATAAAAAATAATTGTGTGTTTTGCTCGAACGTCTATCTAATGAAGCCATGAAGTTGAAAAGGACGGAATTTAGGATCGTAATAATTTACCAATAAATAGATTGCAGCTTCAAATGGAAGACAACAAAATTGTTCTGGATTTTTGCCAAGTAGCCTTAAGAAAATATGCAGCTGAGAAAATGCAGATGAATATCAATCAACATATTGTAATTTTGCTGTTATCCATGGTAGTTTGTTTAAACTTGAAAAAATGAAGGGCTTTTTGAGTTAATGTACTTCATTGAAGCTATATTTTTTTAAGTAATCGCTTTCAACATTAAATTAGAGTTGAAGTGCTGATATTTTTGTTTCTTATACTGACAGAAAATTAATTAAAGTTACCATTATTTGTTACGTAAATTTATAAAATTAGAATATAAGTGCTTTCAACTTGTATATATTGTGACGAAAGCAAGGCAAGCGCTTGGTGGAAAAGTTGAAAAGAGGAAAAGACTAGATGCCGAGATGTCACGCCGCGTATGAACCCAGAACGCCAGACCGCAAGTTAACGAGCTGGCGGTGTGTCGAGGGATTGGATTTCACCGGCTGAGGAAAGCTAGATGTCTTTGTGGCGATGCCCTGCAAGACGCAGAGGCAGAAGTTTATTTCCTCCGCTTCCAGGATCAGAGGAGACCGCAGAGACCTTTGTGCCGCCGACTGGCTAATGAAGTTTGATGAAGGGGGAAAATTAACCCCCAATGGACATCCCGACACGACGGTTGTCGTTGATTCTGAGAAACTTTCTGAACTGGGATTCCGTCTATCAGACGTGAGGAATGCTCAAACCTGTGCTGCTGCTCCTGCTGATTTGGAGCGGTCATAGAATCTGTTGTTAGGCTCGCAGGAGCTGGGAATCACTCAACCGAGTGCCATTTTAGCGAGTTCACCTGAACTGCGTACCTCGCACACGCGTGCGAGAACCTTTGGCGAAGCTCACCCGAGCTGGGAAGATTTACTCGCCCGAGTAAGGAATGGAGAAGGGCTCACCCGAGCCGGATAGCCATCTTGAAGTCTCGAGGACAAGGACAGTTCACCGGGCGAGAGAGCTTTGATTCCTTTTCTCTACTTTATGGAGGAATTAATAGGCATATTTTTCTTTTACATTCCAGAGAGTGAGCTTAAAGACCTCCATTACAACAAAATTGTTAAATCTAGTTTAGGCCGCATTTTAACTCAGACCTACTTAAGTCGCTTTCACTTGTCAGACTCCAACAAGTGCCTTGATGAGGAAGAGACTTCGGAGCATCTCTCGAGCACTGGAGAGAACATTTTTAGAATTATCTTAAAGAAAATTTGTTATTCATATTCTGTTCTCACTGGTTTTTGTTATTGTTTATTTTACTACAACAATTTTTTTGCTTCGTTGGCTTATAGAGGACAATGTGAGATTGGTATTAATACGTCGGGTTCGTGTATCAAGATATATAATGTAATGCAAACATAAAATATATTTTGTATTTAATAATTTGAAATGAAATAAAACTATCCCGATCCATCCTTAAATTTTAAAACATTATCGATATCTTCTTTTACCAGACAGCTGAAGAGTTAGTTTCATTAGGATTGTTAGATATTTCCAACAGCTCCATATCTCAGATCAAGCACATTTAAACACATCGGCAAAATTAATAGTAGTTGATTCTGTATGGTAATGGTAGTTTTAATTAACATCGTACTAAAGCAACACAGCGGGATGTTGACAACGGTCCGGGATCAATCCCCTATTGGAAAGATCAGAGGACGAAACCACGTCATTTTCAACCACGGTCAGATGACGAGGCAACACCTGAGCTGGCACCCCACTCTCCAAACTTCCACACCAACGCAACGTGAGGACTTTCGGCCACGACAGATTTAAGGTGCACCAGCCGACTCTACACCATACGCTTACAAACATCCATACACTGACCCGGATTCGAAACAGGAGCCTTCCGATCTAGAGGTAATGGTAATTTTAGTTAACGTCGTACTAGAGCAACACAACGGGCTATTGACGACGGTCCAGGATCAGTCCCTTAAGGGAAAGATCCGAGGACAACACCTCGTAATTTAGAACCACGGTCAGATGACGAAGCAACACCTGAGCTGGCACCCCACTCTCCTAACTTCCACGCCAACCCAACGTGAGGACTTTCGGCCACGACAGATTTAAGGTGCACCAGCCGCCTCTACACCATACGCTTACAAACATCCATGCCCGGACCTGGATTCGAACCAGGAACCTTCCGATCTAGAGGCTAACACCTTAACCACTACACCGGTTGGTCGGCCCGATGTAGAGGCTAACACCTTAACCGCCACACTGGTTGTTCGGCGATTTTATAAGGCTTACATCCATTTGTTGACAGCTCAGGTGTGACCTCGTCAGCGCACCTTGGTTAAATTATGTGTTTTCCTCGAATCTTTCCCTTCGGGATTGATCCCGGACCGTCGCCAATGGCCCGGTGTGTAACTCCAGGGATACGTTAGTTGTAACGTTAACGTCGCATTAGTTTGGTTTGATCCCCGACATTCGCAAATAGCCCGTTGTGTTGCTCTAATGTTACGTTTATTGAATACCTACCTACCTACCGTTTGACGCTCATTCACCAATATACAAATAATACTGATATCTCTTCCACCTACGTTAGTGAAATATTCAAATATGGATGGATTACTTGGGAGCTATCCTATAATTCTTTCTAATTATATGTCACGTGATTCATGCCTCTCGATTGAATCAATTGCCGGAAAAATAGTGCTTTTTACAAGATCAGGATGGTCTGAAATATCTGCTATTTTGAGCACACAAAGTAAAAAATCGATAAGACTTGGTCCACTTATGAGTATAAACCCACATCCAGAGCGATTTCCCAGCACGCTCGTTATAGCACTGAAATTTATAACAGAGTCGTTATTTTTTATGAGTTCGTTGTAGTAGATAGAGAGCTAAGCTCTTGTGAATCCAGAAAAACGGATCAAGCACCAGAGATAAGTAGTTCGAGTGCAGTGTTAAGAGTTCCGTATGAATCTATTCGAAGGAAGAATCTGCAGCACAATCGGGAAGTTATAGTTGCTGTTCCTTCTAGCTAGCAGATCCTTAATTGTTTCTATCTTTTGAGAGCCATGTCTTTATTCATTCACATTTGATAGCTTATTTAATTCCAGTCATAATTAAATAAATTTGTCAAAATATGTAATAGAATTTCGTGCACTTCTTGCTGGTTCAACCCTCTATGAGTCACGATATTTCATAGTGTTGATGTTACCCAACAACACAATTAATAGCTAAATAACTACACCTTTCCGAAGAATCTTTGTATTCTTTCAAACTTTAGAAACAGAGAAGGATATTCTATTGGTCCTTTCCTTAGAATAGAATCCTTTGGAAATATTCTACTGGTCCTTTTCTTCCAATTCTGGTAATGGTAATTTTTAGTTAACGTCGTACTAGAGCAACACAACGGGCTATTGACGACGGTCCGGGATGAGTCCCTTAAGAGAAAGATCCGAGGACAACACCTCGTAATTTTGAACCACGGTCAGATGACGAAGCAACACCTGAACTGGCACCCCACTCTCCAAACTTCCACGCCAACCCAACGTGAGGACTTTCGGCCACGACAGATTTAAGGTGCACCAGCCGACTCTACACCATACATTTACAAACATCCATGCCCGGACCCGGATTCGAACCAGGAACCTTCCGATCTAGAGGTTAACACCTTAACCACTATACCGGTTGGTCGGCTCTTCCAATGCTGGAGGATAGTTATTCAGGGTAACAGCGACGCAAGTGCCGTTTAGAACGATTGCACTAGATGTGTTGATAATGGTAATGGTAATTTTAGGTGTTCATGTCGTACTAGAGAAACACAACGGGCTATTGACGACGATCCGGGATCAGTCCCTTAAGGGAAAGATCCCAGAACAACACCTTGAAATTTTGAACCTTTGTCAGATGACGAAACAACACCTAAGCTGGCACCCCACTCTCCAAACTTCCACACCAACCCAACGTGAGGACTTTCGGCCACAACAGATTTAATGTGCACCAGCGGCCTCTACACCATACACATACAAACATTCATGCCCGCACCCGTATTCGAACCAGGAACATTCCGATCTAGAGGCTAACATCTTAACCACTATATACCGATTGGTCGGCACTAGATGTGTTGGATTTGACTGGACTGTATATTGTGTTATTGCTAATCCAAAACTATGTCCGTCTCATGATGTAAATAACTGAATGAATAAACATGTCAACAAATATGCTGTAAAAGTAATGTTTTTTTTTTTTAATTTAATGTTTTGAATTCTTTAGTGACTTTTTTGAACATTTCATTCCAAATTTTAAGAGAACAACGGCAAACTGAAAAATTAGGGTGAATATTCTGATACCCCTGAATGATTTGTAGGTAGTTTAGTAATTGAATTAACGTCGCTCTGGAGCAAGACAACGGGTAATTGGCTCTCCGGGATGAAACCTGAAGGGACAAAACCTCGTCATTTTTAACTAAGTCAGATGACGAGGACAGTAACTGTGCTGGCACTCTCCAAACGTACATACGACCCCAGATGAAACATGCAACGTTCCCCACTAAAACGACGGTCTTTCGTTGGATCTAGTTGGTTCTCCGGTTGCTAATCTGAAAGACCTCCTACAGGACTACCAAGGCTCACCTGCATGATTGACGTATTTTAAAAGTATCATAAATATTCTACTATTAGCCACATTTCTCTATCCATGAAAAAGGGTTGCCAGAGCCTCGGAAGAGGTTGGATTTCTGCCTGTTGGTCCGCGGAGAGTATTTTATTTCCTCTCTACCACCCATTGGAAACCAATGGAGGCGTTCCCCTATCCGCCACCCGGTAACGCGCCCTATAGGGGTTGCAGGCTTCGGCTATTAAAACAAAAGGTGTCAAAACCATTGCCTCGTATTCTGAAGATAATTTTGTATTTGCCTTCACTGACGGTTCCTCAGATGAAACTCTAGACAACGGAGGAGCTGGTGTCAACTTTTCTTTCCCACAGAGTAGAAGCACAAAGCAATTTAAAATCCGAGGAGGCAAAATAGCTTCAAACTACACTTGTGAACTCATTGCCATCCAAAAAGCCCTAGAGGAGTATATAAATCTTGAAGAAAATGTAAGAGCCAAAGGGTTAATCATCTTCAATGACTGCAAAGCTGCTCTTCCGGCAATTTAAAGGGGTTCTTCGGGGCTCATTATAAATATTCATCGTATACTTCGTAAGATCTTCCATTTGGGGAAACAGTGCACCATGCAGTGGATTCCCGCGCATGTTGGTATTGCTGTAAACGAGTTGGCTGATGCCCTGGCAAAAGAATCAAGACTTTTAAACTCCAACAAGGTTACTCATGTGACTCTCGGGGATATCAATCCAGTGGCTAGGGCAAAACTCAACGATGGGAAAATCAAAATCAAACACCAAATCCCCGAAATCAGTACCAGTAGAACTCTCGCCAGCACACTAACAAGACTCCGGACGGGACACTTTAGGGGGATGAAGATTAATAAAGACGGGACAAAGACTTGCTGCCTCTGCAAAAACTGCCCAGACATAGAACTAACTCCCAAACATCTTTTCACCTGTCCCGCTATTTTGGCGCAATTGCAGCAAATAAGTGACAATACGCGGGAGGACTTACATGAAGAAAATTGCTTTCAAATCGCAGATGCTGTATATGGGACCTTTGGTCCTATTTAAATTTATTTTCTATCCATGACACGACACCAACCAACCATTAGCCACCATTTCACTACCATCGATATTTCTTACACGCGATGAAATTGATATTCAATATGAAAAGCAATTTTAGTCTTAGTTTTCTTAACAAATCGATAAATTACACGTGTCATTGTTTTTCCGGACTCCGATATAATTTATCAATAACGAATTTATTTATAAACTAGCAAAATACCCGACCTTACTCGGTTTGAATAGGTTTGCTCTAGATTGAAAAGGCGATCAAAATATATAATGACTTAAGTTTTTCGCAGAATATAATAATATTTTAACACCTTTCACCATCTTTATAATTGCTACAACTTATTTTAGACACAAATCCTATACCAGCACATCCATTCATGTAATACATTTCACACCAATCGCACCCTTGCTGTATAACAAAGCTACAAAATGACGAAAGGTGACACTAAGGTTACTACTATAAAAGACGATTTTGAGGGGGATTTGGAATTCTCTTTTAAAAGTTCTTTTCATGTTCAAATCAATTAATAAAGATAATTATTTACGGCTAGCGCTCTCGCACTCATAGTTTTTTTTATATTTCCAATGGCAAGGTACAGAGTGCAAAGACAAATACAATACAGTACAGAATTGACCGAAGTCATTGTAGCCTTATACAAGGCCAGAAGTAATGGTCACTTGTGAAGGGGCACCCCGTGGGTGGACCATCATTGTCCCTAACAAAGGACTGCACAATTTACTTCCATGCCCTGACCCGGATTCGAACCAGGAACCTTCCGATCCAGAGGCCAACACCTTGACCACTAGACCGGTTGGTCGGCACGCACTCATAGTCAACAAAACAATATTTTTTACTAGTAGCACTCTTACATTTCCGGCATACGACATTGTAGAATTACGCAATCTTCTCTTGTTACTATCACGAAGAATTTTTTAATGCTTGAAAAGATTTTTTTTTAATCACTAGGGGGCTCCGCCCCCTGCTCGCTTACGTTCGCCAACCCCCGGGGATTGCTGCGCACTCCCATTTGGTTTGCTATGCAAACCAAAATTCCTTTCACAGAGTGAAACTATCTGAATAATTCGTATTATCCTGATTTCACTTTCCGGTACATGACGTCACAGTGAGGGCTTCGCCCCTAGCTCGCTTACGCTCGCCGACCCCGGGGACTGCTACGCAATCCCGTTTGGTTTGCTTCGCAAACCAATACTTCTTTCGCAAGTGATTTCACTTTTTTTTTTGCTTTAACACTTAATGCACCCTAAACTAATAGCCGCATCATTAAAAAAACTTCTGCATGTTGTTCCCAGTACAATTTTAAGTAAACAGTGTTAATCTCCAAACTTTACGATCTGTACTTTGTACTTTGTCGGTAAACTGTCTGAGAACAGAGGGAAAAAAAGCGAGCCTTTTTCCTCGCCAAATAAAAAGAAATCGTATGTATGGCAACTGTTGCTACGATAAATTTAATATCTGGCAAACCCGATAGTCGAAATTGCAACCCACTACAGCTTACAAAACATGCTATGCGAACTGAAAAATACGAAATTTGTGTCACCAACATTGATTGCATCGAATTTATTTATGAACCAATTTTAAAAATAATTGTACCGTAAGAAAGAGTATATTCTGAGGTATACTGCGATATTTTCAAAATTAAAAACTAATAGTAATACGATATAGATATGACAGTTTTAGTTTTGTATCGGAAATTACGATCTGAAAGTTCCGAAAATTGTATGACCAACTTTTAATTGTATCGATTTTATTTATTAACCAATTTGAAAAATAATTGTACCATAAGAAAGAGTGTAATGTAATGTATTCAGTGATGTTCTCAAATTTAAAAAATAATGGGTTTTGCTGTAGATATAACGATTTTAGCAGAAAGTAGCGAAAATATCCAAAGATTCCGAATTTTGTATGACCAACTTTTGATCGCATCCAATTTAATTATTAACCGATTTCAAAAATAATAGTACCGTAAGAAAGAGTATATTCTGAGGTATACTGCGATATTTTAAAAATTAAAAACTAATAGTAATAAGATATAGATACGGCAGTTTTAAAAAAAAGTAACAAAAATGTCCCGATTTTTCCCGAATTTCAAAAAAGTATTATCAAGAACCAAATTGAAATTTAAAAAAAAAAAAACTCGACGAGCTGCAAAAATTTACGTTGAGAAGTACTCTTAAAAAAAACTCACAGCTGAAGACTGAAAATTTGTATGTGTTTTGCTCACTCGCGGAAGAAAATTCGCTTTTTCAATTTTGACACTTAATAAACACTAAACTAATAGCCGCATCGGAAAAAAATCTTAATAATTGTCCAGGGAATACGATGAAGAACAAACCATGTTAATTTGGTTGGAAAATATCCATGTTGGAAAATAAGTTGTTATTTTTGCGTGGGTCTGAGGCATGGAGTAGGAAGGTCTGAGGAGGTTAATATGTAAATATGTTTTTGATATTCCGCACGCGATTGCAAATTTTAATATACAAATAATATTCAATTGTTTTCTATTAGAATTATAATTGTTTCTAATTTTTCACGAAAAACAAAACAAAAATTTAATTGACCGTCCTTTGTTTGCAATTTTACGGTTGATTAGATTGAAAATATGCTAAAATAGAAATAAATGGTAGGTAGGGTATTATAATTAACGTCGTACTGGAGCAACACAACGGACTATTGACGATGATCCGGGATCAATCCCAAAGGGAAAGACCCGAGGATCACACCACGTACTTCTGATACACAGTGAGATCACGGGGCATCTTCTGAACAGGAACCCCACTCACCAAATTTCCAAGCCACTCCAATTGAGACCACGACAGATTTAACGTGCACTAGCTCCCTTTGTACACGACGGACTTCGGTTGGATTCGAACTCGCAATCCTCCAATTTCTAATCTGTTACTATTCCAACCGGGCAACCGTGGCTCTCCAAAATAAATGTAAAATGCTGTATGTGAGTGCTAAGTGGTTTGAAGAAGAATTTTTTTTTACGTTAACAAACAACTAGAGAAGAAAACATACTTACGTTTGGTGATCTACTCTGATGTATCGTCGTCTTCACGATGTTGCGCGTTGGTTTTTAAAAACCACTGTGTGTTAACTTAACCGATTGTGCGACAAGTTACGAAACAGGTTGCCAAAATACTATCGCCCTCTGTATTAAGCTAAAGAATGAGAACAATGAACAACTTTTTTCTTTCTCGAAATTTCTGTTATTTCCTTTTCAGCTTGAGAGGCATTTCTGCATGGACCTTGCAATGAAATAGATAGAGACAGATTGAAGATCTCAGAAGGGTAGATCACGTGGGTTTATGAATAATCCGTTATGTCCTGTTATGATGGTGCGGAGGGGAGTGCTGCCTCCATGTTAGTGATGCGACATCGACAGCAAAACATCGATGTTCAAAATTAAAACATCGATGTTGATAATACATCGACAGCAAAACATCGACGTTTTCAAGCATCGCTGTTTTAAAAATTCAGTGTATTTAAACTTTTTTCCCAAATTTCTTAAAACTGGTTTAGCAACTAGTGATGCCACAGCGACAGCAAAACATCGATGTTCAAAATTAAAACATCGATGTTGATAATACATCGCCCCAAAACCATCGATGTTTTTAAAATTCAGTGTATTTATAAACTTTTTTCCCTATTTCTTAAAACTGGTTTAGCACCTAGTGATGCGACATCGACAGCAAAACATCGATGTTCAAAATTAAAACATCGATGTTGATAATACATCGCACCGAAACCATCGATGTTTTAAAAATTTAGTGCATATAAACATTTCCCCCCATTTCTTAAAACTAGTTTAGCACCTAGTGATGCGACATCGGCTCCAATACATCGATGTTTTTTATACAGCAACAATGTTTTGAAAACATCGACATCGATGTCGCATCCCTACTTTTCAGACCCTTGGCCACTTTGGTCAAAAAGTATGTTCAATTAGCTTATTATAAAAATTATGCCACTTGGCTCTTTTTTTTAAATTGTTATGACGGTATCTTTTCATTTAAAAATAAAACATCGACAACGTAAAAACATCGACAAGTATAAACATCGATTTTACAAAAACATCGACTCCAATACATCTATGTTTTTTAACAAACATCGGCATCGATGTCGTATCCCTACTCCGTGTACGAATAAGAAGTGGGCTTACGAAACGGCTTGGGCAGTTTGACTATCGAATCACATACTTACATTTTTAAACACGCTAGATTCTCCATTTTAATTAATGATTATAATTCGTGTTTTTTTTTTCGCAATACCATGGCAGATCTTATAGTCGAACGAAGGGAAGAAGCAGTGTGCACATGATCCGTCTATTTCATTAGAAGATCGATTATATTCAGAAATTAGAGTCATTTGGCTTATTTTTCGAATACGATTTCCAAATATAAATTCCAAAGAATAAATTCCGAATTTACATTTGACAATTAATTGATCAACTTTAATTAGATTAAATACTACTTGTCGTCTAAACGACGATAAAAGACATTTTAGAGCAATCCCAGTACTATTGTTCGAGTATTTGGGTAACGAAAGTTATATGTCTACTTTCTGCCCTGTTTTTTTATTTACTGTGATAATCCTCTGTCATAGTCTTGTTTAGATCCTCTTCTATTTATTTCATAAACGTCTTTGAGAAAACGTTTTTCTTTTTAAAGATTTTCTTACTTTCGTTTGTTAGGTTCTTTTGTTGTTTTTATAGCATTTTTTTTAAACAAATACATTTTAATTGGTCATTATTTTCTATTCTTTTTTGCTCATCAAAATCATGTCCCCGAATCCAGTGCATTGTAGGGAGGGGGCTTCTTGACATCTTTATTTTTTTTATTAGCTTCTTGCTTTTACTTTTAAATATTTTGAGACTTTTGTTTAATAAGTTTAAATATTATTTCGGTCAATAAAGTTGTCAGTTCTTAAATCTTTAATAATGGTGAACAAAATAATAATGCAAATGTTTATTTTACACAGGGTAAAAGAAATTAACGAAACATTTGACTAAAGTCATATTGACAAAAAATACACTGCTGGCCACCGTAAATGCAACCCCTGAAGGAAGCATGCAAATAATATGAAATTTACAACATGCATTAGCGGAGGTGAGATATGCAAATGATTAGAAATTCAGCACAGACGCACGTCACGCGCGCCTGTGGCGCCACTTCAAAGCGCTATTTAAGGCTTGGAGATTTCGACGATTTCAAGTACTGCAATTGTGGTTTTTTTCAAAAAACAGATAAATTATGCCTCGTAGAAAACAGCGATCATCTTTTGATCAAGTATCCGAGTTCGACAGAGGAAGGATAGTGGCCTAGCGAGATTATGGATTATCTTTCAGGGAAATCGGTAGTCGTGTTGGACGAAACCAAACAACTGTTATGCGGATATGTGATCGTTGCATGCAGGAGGGTACAACGGACCGATGTGTTCGATCGCATCCACCTCAGTGCACCACTTCACGTGATGACAGGCATATTGTGCGTATGGCAGTGACGGATCGCTCAGCCACATCACGAACCATAGCACAGCACATCAGTCTGTAACGCATCATCCAGTGTCTGCGCGTACCATTTAACGCCGTTTACAGTAGAATTGTCGGTCCGCAAGACGTCCATTGCTTCGTCTACCCTTGACGCAGAACCACAGACGTCTCCACCGCCAATGGTGCGATGAAAGAAGGATGTGGACGGCAGAATGGTATGAAATTGTCTTTACTGACGAGTCACTCTTCTGTCTGCAACACCACGATGGTCGGATTCGAGTTTGGAGACACCGTGGAGAGAGGATGCTGAACAGCTGCGTTATGCACCGCCACACTGGTCCTGTACCGGGTATTATGGTATGGGGTGGTATTGGATATCACTCTCGCACTCCTCTAGTACGCATTGCCGGTACTTTAAACAGCCAGCGCTATATCTCTGAGGTGTTGGAGCCAGTTGTCCTTCCTTACCTTCAGGGCTTGTCCACAGCCATATTTCAACAGGATAATGCGCGACCACACCTGGCACGCATTGTCCAAGGGTTCTTCGTCAATCGCCAGATTGAATTGCTTCCCTGGCCAGCTCGCTCTCCGGATCTTTCGCCGATAGAAAACATGTGGTCCATGGTTGCTCAACGATTGACCCAGATTACATCCCCAGCAGCCACACCACATCAACTTTGGCAACGTGTGGAAGCTGCTTGGTCTGCTGTACCCCAAGAACACATCCGAAGTCTCTTTGAATCAATGCCGAGGCGTGTGGCAGCGGTGATCTCAAACAATGGCGGCTACTCTGGCTACTGATTTTGGCAGGAACCACACTTCACAGAAGTCTATAAATTTAATCATTTGATACTTGGTCAACATGTTATCTACAAAATAAATTTTGTTGTGATATCTCTTGTCTTTCTTGGTGTTGCAATTTGGGTGGCCAGCAGTGTATATAATCGTTTTTGTTCTTTTATTTGGAAAATTATAGGGTAGAGTTTCCTCTTTTTCTTGCGGTATTCAACTTCGCACGTTATTCTGATGCCTTTAACCCTCTTTTAACCTTATCTTGACGAGGTAATTCGTCATTAGTTGAAAATTGACCCGATTTTGATCTAAAAAATCGGTAATATCTCAAAGATTAGATACCTCGTCAACATCAGACAAAATTGTTCTTATCTTGATGGACAAGATCATATCGTCGAAACTACTTGGAGGTGTTTACTGTAGCTTCTTATTTCAATACGTTTACTGAGTCCCCGATATTCAGCATTACTATTAACCCTCCAGGTGGTTCCAACGATGTACCTCGTTCACATACACTATATGGACACAAGTATTTATACACTGCAGAAATTCGCAAGGGGATCCATCTTAGTGAGGAGTTGTTTTTCCTGGTTTAGACTCGGCCCATTGCTTTATGTACCACGAACTCTGACGTGTACCTCGACGTTCTGGATCATTCGGCCTTGCCTACACTATAACAATACTATGGCGATGATGATTGTATCTTACAACAGGATAGAGCTTCATGTCATATTGCAAAACGTGTGCTGGACTAGTTTCCGGAAAGTGAGCTGTATAATTTCCTTGATTGGCCTGTTCAGAGCCCCTATCTCCATTCGATTGAGCACTTGCGAGACGAACTGGAGCAACGAGTACGACACCGCCACGTACGCCCATCTTCAAAACAATCTCTTTTCACGGCCTTGGCAAGAGGCATAGCGAGCTATTTCTGCCCATACCTACAGAGACCTTGTGGAAAGTATGCTTCAACGTGTTGCAGCTGTAACACAAGCAAAAGGAGGGTCTACCTGTTCCTAAATAGAACAATAAAGTTTTTTTTTGCTGAAAATCATGCTGTGTTCATATACTTTTGTCCATAAAGTGTATATATCTGAGCAGTTTTGCTAATGACGAGATATGTCATCCATTAAATCTTTATATCTCGTCCCAATCAAAAACTGATCAGTTTTGAAGAGAGTAAAGTGTAAAAACATTTCAATCTAAAATATAAATTCAGTTTAAGATCATTTTTAGGTTGACAATTCCCGCCATTCAGCATTTAAGTCTTACATTTATTGTGTGTCATTCCGGAATCTATAAGTCGAAAAATCTGCAGAGGTTACTAAGCACTTCTTGTAATGTAGAAAAGACGAATAAATGTGAGTCACGTAGTAGCTTCCACATCCAGTATATTAACTAATATTATGCTTAAAAAGCACCTTCACTACACCTATGCATCACTCTCAGAACCGTAATTTTATGCATTTAACAGTTACGTGTTAGGGATGCGACATCGATGTTTTCAAAACATCGATGTTTTAAAAAAAACGATGTATTTAACATCGATGTATTGGAGTTGATGTTTTTGTTACATCGATGTTTATACTTGTCGATGTTTTTACGTTGTCGATGTTTTATTTTTGAATAAATAAAATACCGTTATAAAAATTTAAAAAATAACCAAGTAGCATAATTGTTAAATTCAGCAAATCGAACATACTTTTAGACCAAAGTGGCCAAGTGGGAAGGGTCTGAAAAGTAGGGATGTGACATCGATGTCAATGTTTTCTAAACATTGATGTTTTAAAAAAAACATCGATGTATTCGATCCGATGTCGTATCACTAGTTGCTAAACCAGTTTTAAGAAATGGGGAAACAAGTTTAAATACACTGAATTTTAAAAACATTGATGGTTTGGGGACGATGTATTATCAACATCTATTTTTTTCTGTCGATGTAGCATCACAAGTTGCTAAACCAGTTTTAAGAAATGGGGGGGAAAAGTTTAAATACACTGAATTTTAAAAACATCGATGTTTTTGAGTCGATGTATTATCAACATCGGTGTTTTAATTTTGAACATCGATGTTTTGCTATCGATGTCGCATCCCTATTACGTGGGTGCCTTTTGTATGAACACATTTTCCTTAACCCAATAAAGCCCAAATTATTACTTTTTGAATTAATGGAATAAAAATCTCAAATCTGGGGTATTTTACCATAAATATGAATATTATAATCGAATTTTATTGAAACGGACATCAGTTTTTAAAAAAAATGGCGTACTAAAAATAGATCGCTGGGCGTTGGCACGATATTTTTTCAGCAGATAGCTGACAAATATTAGTTATCCAATAAAATGTTTAAAAAGGATAAAATAGATAAAAACAAAAATACATCACTTTAAAAAAACATGTATATATTTCGAAATACTTAGAAATGTGTATAAAACTTATACATTAATAATAAAATAAAATAATTTATTCAGGATTTACAAAATGATGTTCAAATTTCTAAAGCACTTTACAGGAAAAAAATGGGGGAAAACACAAAGAACTTAAAAATTATAAGTAATATATTATATTATGAAAAACATGCAATAAACTGGTACCAAAGTAAAAAAAACATTAGTTACAATTTCGTGTGAAGTTTTGTAAAACAGTTTTTGTAATGTAAGTGGTCTTGATTGGCAACTTTCAAATCGGCAGCGTCTTTGGACATTTCGCCTGCCTATATTATGATGCACTCTAACACAACGAAAATCATCACTAACATCGTTTTTTGAGGTTGAAGGGAAGCTGTAATGACGACCTTTTAAAATTTTTCTTCCTATCCCCAATTTGAGATATTTCACAGCAACAGCTCTTTGAAAATCGTTCATCGTCATAGAATTAGATCCATGAATATTTCTATACACGATGCTGGCATTGACTAACGCCATAATTGAACAAGCACTAATAACATTTTTACCTCTTATTGCAATGCTGTGCTTTTTTTGCAACCAGTCATGATGTGGTCTACCCCTCCCATATGTTTGTTGTAAGCATTTATTAAATTTGGTTGTGGGATTCTTACTCTTTCCTTTTCCTCATGAGACCATCTATGAACTTTTGACGTGCATTCGATATTATCAAAGTTCATAGCAACAGCAACACTTTTGTTATCTCTCCACCTGACTACCGTAATTTCATATTTTCTTCAAATAGAAAATTTTATGTGCCACGTTGCATTTTATTTAACTATTTTCCTCTGCTTCCGACCATTTGGTGTAATTCCGTTGTACCATATGGTACTAGCCGACCCTTTACTCTAACACGTGGACGCTGGAATGTGCTCAACAGCCAGACGGTGACAAAAAACAACTTCAGACTTTGCACGTGCGGGTTTTGACAAAATACCTAAAGAGAGTATTTTCTCATCGGCGGCCCGGCGTTTCGTTTGATCCATCGACACAGCTGGAGTTTCCGTCGGTTCCCTAATCCCATGTCTGGGATGAAGATTTGCTGTTGGGAACCCAAGTTGGTTACAAACGGTTTTTGCATCTGTGTGGGGGTGTTTTGAGTTCTGTGGAGGACATAAACATCTCTTGCCAGGGCTGGGAATTCACCCCCCCCCCTCTCGTTCGCAGCTGCGGTTCTGCAGAACCAAGAGAACGTGGATTTTAGCAGAAGACTGATTCTAGATACGACGAGAGACAGACGTCTCTGTTTTCCATTGTTACTTTGGCTCCAGGCAGGATAACGATGGTCGATGGCTGTGCCCTTAATTAATCTTGTAAATTTAAATGTAAATATTTAATTTATCTAAATAAATAGTTTAATTTTAAACCAGCTGTCCGTCAAATTCTTACATGACGGTACAGCTTATTATTATGGTGGCAGCGGGTTGAAATAGATTAAAACAGCCTCGACAAATAAATCGAACCTGCCGTTTTGCCTGAAAGAGAAGGCCGATAGAACTTCGTAACCAGAAGTTCGGATTGTCGCTTTCGCTGAAACTCGATAGAACTAGGCAACCAGAAGTTCGGATTTTCGCTTTCGCGGAGTCTGTTCCCTCTGCGTTGAGAAAGCGAGAAGGAGATACCGGAGTCACCGACCCCATCCATCACCGAAACGGAAACTCGTCGCAAGAAGTTCTGGTTTTGGTTTCGAGTTGCCGGTCCTTTTCAACGGAGCGTGAGCGGAATCGACGGAAAGTTCGACAAGTCCAGTTCATCAGGGGAATAGATTCCCCACCGGTTCGTCCAGAGGTCATCTTGACCGTTTATTATTGGGAAAAGTTCCCATCGGTTCGTCCAGAGGTCATCTTGACCGTTTATTATTGAGAAAAAGTTCCCATCGGTTCGTCCAGAGGTCATCTTGACCGTTTATTATTGGGAAAAGTTCCCATCGGTTCGTCAAGAGGTCATCTTGACCGTTTTTTTGTGAAAAACTTCCCACCGGTGCGTCTAGAGGTCATCTTGACCGTTTAATATAGGTTCATCGCGAACCGTTTTTCGTCAGTGGCACAGTGTTATTTGTGCGCGTTGTAGAAGAGGTCGAGACGACCTACACCAGTTGGCTTTCAGCCGAAGAGTGTGTTTGTGGGCTTTTTAGCCAAAGATAGTGCAGTGTTTCCACCCGTGGTCCAGCTTTGTGGACAGTAGTGCCAAGTGATCCAAAGTCAGCAGATACAGGTTAGTGCCATTTCCCTATTTTGTCACTGTGACTAAGTTTCAAGAATATGTGTAATCGATAAAATTTTGCTAATCTCAATTAGTGTGGTCACTCTAAAGGAAATTGATTTAGCTTAAGTATTTTGAATCTGTATTGTGTATCTGAGAATTGCTAAATTATGGCATGGTATGTTGTATACTGTATGCCGTAAAAAGTATTGAATTAGGTGTTGTGCAAGAGCAAAATAGAGAAGTAATTTTGAATTTTCGAAATGGCGTACTTGGGCAAAGGTAGGAAACAAGATATAGAGGAACTAGCGGAATTTTTGGAAAGAACTGTTACTCCGGGATTAATGGCATCCCAACTTAAGGAGTTAATCCTCTCGCACGATTCCTACGATGAGGAATACACAAAAGTGGCGTTAGAAAGGGTTATACAAGAAAGAAAGGCTAGAGATAGGGAACAACAAAGAAGGGATAGAGATAGGGAACAAGAAAGAAAGGATAGAGATTGGGAACTAGAGACAGCGGCTTGGGAACAAGAAAGAAAGGCTAGAGATAGGGAACAAGAAAGACGGTATAACTTTGAGATTGAAAAACTACGGATTGGGGCATCCCGACGAAAACCCCAGGGAAGTACATTTTTCCCAGCGAAAGTAAGGGAGGAGAATTACCCACCGGCCCCCACTAGAGAGAGGAACGATTTTTTCCCGCCTAGTTCCCCGGGAGGGAAATTTGACACTTCTGACCGGAGACGTACGCCCCGGTGTTTTGAGTGCAACGCGAGCGACCATTTAAGGCCAAATTGTCCGAGGTTGGGGAAAGGAGTATCTTTAGAACAGATAAATCGAATCGAAGGGGAGGCCGAACATGAATTACTGATGCCGTATCTATAAAAGAGATCTGAGCAAAGTAATTCAGTTGAAACCCGCTTTCAGAAGTGTGGAGAAAATGTTTCGCGAAGGGAAGAAGTGTATGTCCAATTGGTTGCGGTCCCGTTGGCGATAAATAAGACCGACGCGGAGTTGAGGTCGAGCGAGCCGATTAGTCTTCCTATGACAGAGGCTAACGACCAGAAAAAAGAACTGAAGAGAGACGATGGTTATGGAGGGGAGAAAGTAAGTCCCCAAGTAGTCAAGCTATCCTCTCCGAGGGTGGTAATCCAGTCCGACACAAAGGTGCGATCGAAAGAACCGTTAGTTCTTCCAGTGGGGGTAGCAAGTGAAACGGCGGGAATGATTTTCCTGGAAATACAGAATAGCGGTAAGGGAAAGATAACGGAAAGTGGCCCAGGGTTAGAAGAAGAGTTAGAGGTGTCCGTTTCCGTTCAGGAGGAAACTTTTGAAATAGGTCACGTGGGCCAAAAGGGGAAAAGAAAAGAGTTGCTAGTGAGTGAAGGGGTAAAGCCAAGACCTTTAGCGTCAGGTTCCGGAGCCGGATCAGATTGGGACCCACGACTTACACTAGAACCGCTAGTGTTTTCCACGGTACACGTGAGCAGCGTTTACGCACAGACAGAATTGGTGCACGGGAAGAGTATAAAAATCCCAGACACCTTGCGGTATGAGAAATGGTTAGGACCCCAAACAAAATTGTCACGAGATTGGAAGGAATGTGAAATCGGGAGGGTATTGATGATTTTGGCAATACGTCGACCAAAAAAATTGGAAATTCCGCGATCGAACACCGATCTGGGAAAGATAAAAAAAATTTTATGCCGACAGTCAGAGTCGCGCTTTTCACGACAATTCTAAGAGTTAAATAAAATGTAATTGGTAATTTTTAGTTAACGTCGTACTAGAGCAACACAAACGGGCTATTGACGACGGTCCGGGATCAGTCCCTTAAGGGAAAGATCCGAGGACAACACCTCGTAATTTTGAACCACGGTCAGATGACGAAGCAACACCTGAGCTGGCACCCCACTCTCCAAAAAATGTAATTGAGGAAGATTTGTGTTGTATAGTGTAATATAATTGCGAATCATGTTTTGTGTTGAGTGAAATGGAGACTTTTGTAGTCATGGCATTTCACTTAAATGTTTCTTTATTCTTGCTGGAGATTTTAAGTGCTAAATTTGTGAATCATGTTTGCGCGGAGTTAAATTGGTAGTCTTGTAATTATGAAATATTCATTCAATGATTTCAGTATCCTTTGCTGAGGATTTTAAATGTTAAAAGTTGTAAACTATGTTTTGCGTATGGTGGAACTGATTTTTGTAACTATGTTCTTTACTCGAGTACATTTCGCTGAAAGCTACGTGCAAATTTAAATTATGTTTTGTGTAGAGTGGAAATTAATTTTGTGTTTAAGATGTTTTCACTCAGTCATTCTAAACAACTGTCAAAGATTTGTAGTCTTAAAATTGCAACTCATGACGTGTGTTGAGTGAAACTTAGGAATTTGGTTTTCGCTTAACACGATTGATATTTTATATATGTTTTGGTGTATTTTGGTTTGTTTAATGAAATTATTATTATAGTTCGTGTGGTTTATTTATTCTGGGTTCGCTTAGCGAAAATATTGAATTTAGAAATGTGCTTTGTTGTATTTTGGTCTGGTTAATAGAATTTGTATAGTTTGTAATGTGTATTGAAATTTTGGGTTTCGCTTAACTAAATTCTTATATGTTATGTGGTTAATGTGATTTGGTTTTTGTTTTAACGAATTTAGCAAAATTCTTAAAGTTTAGTGTTTATTTTGGATTTTTTTAAATTAGTACTTGAACCTTGAGTGACCATGCTGTGAGGGAGTAGAAAGATACTCCGGTATATGAATTTAAAATTGATTGGATTTAACTTGCCTTACACATATTCTTGAGTCACGGTTTCAGGATATGGTAGTGGTAAGTGATCTGTTATTCTGAATTGCCAGTGGATGATTATCCGTGCGTCAGTGGATGCGTGCGTTGAAAACTTTTCACCTCTGGGAAAAAAATTTCAGTAGTGGGGGTGGTTGTACCATATGGTACTAGCCGACCCTTTCCTCTAACACGTGGACGCTGGAATGTGCTCAACAGCCAGACGGTGACAAAAAACAACTTCAGACTTTGCACGTGCGGGTTTTGACAAAATACCGAATGAGAGCATTTTCTCATCGGCGGCCCGGCGTTCCGTTTGATCCATTGACACAGCTGGAGTTTCCGTCGGTTCCCTAATCCCATGTCTGGGATGAAGATTTGCTGTTGGGAACCCAAGTCGGTTACAAACGGTTTTTGCATCTGTGTGGGGGTGTCTTGAGTTCTGTGGAGGACATAAACATCTCTTGCCAGGGCTGGGAATTCACCCCCCCCCCCTCTCGTTCGCAGCTGCGGTTCTGCAGAATCAAGAGAACGTGGATTTTAGCAGAAGACTGATTCTAGATTCGACGAGAGACAGATGTCTCTGTTTGCCATTGTTACTTTGACTCCAGGCAGGATAACGATGGTCGACGGCCGTGCCCTTAATTAATCTTGTAAATTTAAATGTAAATATTTATTTTATCTAAATAAATAGTTTAATTTTAAACCAGGTGTCCGTCTAATTCTTACATGACGGTACACCGTGTTTTTGTTTTCCAGACTACTTTTGGCTTTTCAGTTTTTAGCTTTTTAGTTTTTCTCTCAGAAATTGAAGGCAAATCTGTTTCATCACATTCATCATATACTGAATAAACTATTTTCCCAGCAATATCCTTTATAACTGGAGCATCTAACTTATCTATTTCTTCTTCGTCCGTCAGTTCATCAACATCTAGTGGTATAGCAATAATATATCATCTTTAATTTCTTTACAAAATAGATATTCGACCGCATCCTGAATGTTACTGAATATTTACCTACCTATTCATTTTTCCAATCTGAAGAAATATAAAAACGAAATTATCGCGCATTGCCTGCAATAAGGGGAAAAAAGAACGCTTGAACGCCCAGCGATCTATTTATAGTACATCAACATTTCGGTGCGATTTTCTACTAATTAAATTCATTTTGAACATACACCGCATCATATCAAAATAGCTACATCTATATCGATAAAATAAAATCCAATAAAGTTTCATTTTCCGTGATCACTTTACTGTTTTCTGGAGAAATGTGAACAAAGATCGAAAAAACTCAAAACGAAATACTAAGACGAACTTTCCTCTATCACTGCCAGATAACAATTACAGCAAAGGCGAAAACTACATGACATTTGAACTCGGGAATGTTTATTCTTGCTACTTGTGCAGTTTTACTGCCCTGGAGTGAATTGAAGGTCCCTTAAAAGCGCTTTACTTGAACTTTGTCTAGCGGTCTAAAAATATACCGCTGGGCGTTAATGGGTTAATTCGAGTGGGGGGGGGGTTACAAAAGACCGGAAATATAAAAACAAATACGCAGAATAATATACAAAGAACACAGCATGCACGGCTATATTGTGGAAAGAAAGTTTCTAAACCAATAAGTACCTTTGTCTCCCAGCATAGTTCATTGGGTCTAAGAACAATAAAAACGAGAGATGGGACCTGTACATTTCCTCGTGCATGTCACAGCGCCGCTTCTAGGTTGGTTGGTCATTTGGATTTTCTGGCTCAAAGTTCAAGATAGGAATAGCCGTGCCAAACACCAGACCAAATAAAATCAATAGATATTGAAAAGTATTAAAGGGCTAAAAATGTGCATGAGTCTAAATCGATGTTACGTTTCAATGTTTTAAATGTTTTAGTGAATTGTTAAAAAGTAATAAATATATTAAAATATATTGATCAAAAATATACAAATGACTGGATTTTTTTAATGTAGATGATAGGATGTTCATGGAAGGAACAATAAAAAAATACATAGAACTTGTCAAAAATTGATTCAGCGTAAAATTTCCAAAGATCCACCTACTATGAGACTGGCCTTTCGAAAAACAGGCACTACAAGTTAGGTTGATATTTTTTGGAAATTAACAATGGGATTTGTGTGTGATAAGATTGAGCTAATTTGCTGATTTTGAACCAGCAAAAAAAAAAAAAAAAAAAACATGCACTCAAAAATTCTCAGTCATAAAACTTTGGTTTGCAATGTAAACATGAGACAAAAAATCGATAGTTTGATCGATCTTTGCATACCAAATTCCTATAAATGTAGCACACAGAAAGAAAATGGGATAGATTGTTTTATAAATTAAAGTTTTACGCATATTTAATGCATGCAATACAGTTTCAGTTACCTAGCGGTTGATTATTTTGGAAATTTTCAATTCTATTTTTGTTCATAAACAAAACAATTTATACTATAGAAGCCTTAAAGTAATTTCATTTATAAGAATAACAGTCGTACTAACAAACCCTAAATTAGAAATTGTTCCACTGAAAAATATATATTTTGCAGAACTTAGAAATCTCTACTTGTTTTAACCTTTACACCTTTCAATATAACGTTTAAAAGTCCTGCTTTTTTGTTTGCTCGAGTTCAGACGTCAAGTCCAGAATAGGGATGCGACATCGACAGCAAAACATCGATGTTTTGAAACATCGATGTTCAATATTAAAACATCGTTGTTGATAAAACATCGTTCCAAAAACATCGATGTTTTTAAAATTCAGTGTATTTAAACTTTTTCCCCCCATTTTTTAAAACTGGTTTAGCAACTAAGGATGCAACATTGACAGCAAAACATCGATGTTGATAATACATCGCCCCCAAGCTTTCGATGTTTTTAAAATTCAGTGCATTTAAATGTTTTACACCATTTCTTATAACTGGTTTAGCAACTAGTGATGTGATATCAGCTCCAATACATCGTTGTTTGTTTTGAAAACATCGACATCGATGTCGTATCAATACTTTTCAGACCCTTCACCTTTGGTCACTTTGATCTAAAAGTATGTTCAATTTGCTGATTATAAAAATTATGCTACTTGGTTATTTTTTTAATTTTTATAATGGTGCTTTTTTTCATTTAAAAATATAACATCGACAACGTAAAAACATCTACAAGTATAAACATCGATGTTACAAAAACATCGATCCCAATACATCGATGTTTTTAAAAAAACATCGACATCGATGTCGCATCCCTAGTCCAGAAGAGCAAGATCAAAGATGATCTGAATCCATTCAATTACAATCATGAGTGCATAATATCCCACTGTACAGCTGATGAGACAAATAGTTTCCGAATCGAATTCAATACAATGGGATTGAAGGTAATTATTTCCATGGAAAGGTCGTTTTCAGAAAGGAATCAGAATAAGGTTAATGAAACATTTGTTGTACATTCCCTTTGTACTTCACATAGTCGGTATTTTGTGCTGGATGAGACCTCAATGAACGACCGGAATGTGGAGCTAATAGGTAGTTCTGACAAGTAGTTAGTCTGGATAAATTTTTTTTGCATTACGCCCGCCATCGTATTTTCAGACATGAGGCGTATTGCAGTCCAATATAGCAGAAAGGTGGCCCCTGGAAGGTTAAGAGCTCCAAATTCATCACAAGAGCGAACGTCCAGCAGGGAGGGGATACTGAAAAGGTGCTCCCCAGTCATATAGTATTGCAGAGTGGTCAGAGTGGATAATCGGCAAGTCCAATCCTAAATAGATGGGCTTGCCTAAATAGATGGCTTGGGGTGTTATAGAAGAGAATGAAAATAATTAAGGAGGGAATGAACGTTAATTTCACGAATTCCATAGTACCTTAGAATAGCACAATAGTTAATTCAATGCATGCAAGAATTGCATTCAATTTGTTCCAAATGGCATAGTCTAACTTTGTGTTCTACACACAGTACTTCAGGGATCCGGTTTTATCTATACTCAGGGGCCCGTATTTGGACCCATGGTTCGAGTAACTAAACCGATACGAGGGAGAAAAATCGCGGGCAAATCTAAACACATTCAAATATATTTTTAATTAAAATCCAGTTTAGGAATTCTAGCATTTCTGCTATTCCCACGAAATATTTAAAATTCAATCAACCATGGACGCTGAAGCTGATTCAATCAACGTAGAACGAAGTTTTGTTTGTCACACAGGTAACAGGTGGTTTCAACGAGATTTCTCCTCCATCAATATCTGGTTAATTCTCCATTTACGAAGCATCTCGTCATCACGATATAGCCGATTATTTTTTTATGATGCCGAGATCACGATCGGGTCGATTTTTCTTCTAATGACCATATGTGTCGTCCATCGCGATCTGGTCAGTTTTACTAATGACGAGACACCTCGACGAGACAACCACCAGGAAGCTTAATAGCCAGACTACTTATGGCAGTGATCCTCTCTTAAAAAATCAAACAGCTGTTTCCATTGGCAGCTCCATTCGATGCATGACAGCCATATATGAATTCGTGTTGCGATCCATTGCGTGTTAAATTCAAATTACAAACCACAAAGTGTTTTAACATCTGAATAATTCGTAAACAGCATACTGTACCGGATGAACTAGTGTGGTGACTGAATTGAAAGTGTAACGTAAAAGAACAAGATCTTTGGGTTTCACCATTTATACTAACATCCTACAGCTTAGCAGATATTTAGAGCAAGGTTATAGATATTTTGGGACAAGAAGGGTTCGGCAGAGGTAAGCGAGAGTCTTCTCGCTCTCAGGTCTCAATGGTATCTGTGGAAAATTCTAGCGTCTTTCAAGTCGCCTTTCAAATGAAAACCAGATGTCGGTGGAATTTTGAGTGTTCTCAAGGGGCTTGAGATTTATGAGATCGTAGTGTCAGTGTGACGTTAGATGGAGAGAGTTTATTTCAAGTGTCCAGACCTTTATGACCGATGTAATGTCAAATGGAGTGCTGTAATAGTACTTCTAGGGTTAGTTATGGACAGTTGATTACTTGAAAGGTCTAAAATTAGGAAGTTCTTGAATATGTCTGAGAAGCCGCGTTTGGAGAGGTATAATATCCAAGCACCTACGTTACTTGACCCTTGACCACCCTCGACTCCCCAAAACGTTTTAACTCTTTCGATCCTACGGGTTGAAAAGACATGCTGCGCAGGGCGGATAGGGGAAAAGACGAAATGGACTCGTCCGTCTCTTGCGAGTGCATGCGTTATTTTTGCCTCCCCTCTTTTTCAAAGGAGAACCATCAGTAGCTGTTCTTCAATGTCAAGATATCCTTCGAATACATCTTTTGTTCGTTCACGGGACTCTTTTACTGTTTTTAATTCTTATTTCTTGAGAAACTCACGATTAGGAAAGCTAAATTTTACACAATATGAACGTTTTTGGTTGGAAATTCTTATAAATAGCAAATTAAAATAAACTATGATCTTCAATGAACCACTGTTTCATAAACTACACGCAAATATTTCGAATGTAATTAACAAATTTATCAATAATCACAAGTCCAAGCAGTTCCGAATGGATCGTTAAAGTACCACCGGGGAGGAGAGTAAAAAACGCGTAGATTTTTACAGAGGTCAGTAAATATAATGCGTCTGTCTCAACATAATTTGAACTGAAAAAATAACTTACGATTTCAAATCAACGCGAAGAAGATATCACGTAGTACAATTTTCAACTTTGAATAGTAATGGATATTTGTAGAAAAAGGGGCTTATATATATATAGGAGCAAAAGAGTTTCTGTGGACGTGCATTCTTCTATAAATCTTTATTCTGATGCATCCTACCACATTTTTTAGTTTAGCCAAGGAATTTCGAAAATCACCCTGCACAAAGAAAACTTTGAAATTTGCAATTAGTCAGATAACAAACACTGTTGACCTAAAATGTTGGGAAAAGGTTGTCCTTGAATTTTAGATTGATGTTGTACATACATATATTATGACAAAAGCCAGTTTTAATTTGTAGACTAATCCTACAAGTGGTTTCGACGTTGTATCTACCCTTCAAGAACTGACCAAGTTTGCTATTGAGAAAAATCTCAGGATCAGGAAATATGTTTCCATTCATTAAATAGATAAGGTTTGTTAGATTATAGTTACTATCTAATCTAATGATAACACAAAATTGTCGTTGTTTGTCAAGTCAGTTTGCATTTCACAAATTCAACAACCATCAGCCCCCTGAACTAGAAAATATTGATGAGCCCTAAATCTAGTTAAACTCAAAAATGTACATCATATGATAACTCTCCACGATAAGATCTGATCAATTTTGCCAACGGCGCGATATATCGTTACCAAGGTGTTGTCATATATTTTATAATGAAGAGATCAGGATCTGGCCATTTTTCTGCTGCTAACGAGGTTAATCGTCGGGCCAAGCACCAGGTGGGTATGACAACTCAAACCTGTTTGAAGTTTTACCATTATACTATTTCTCCACGGCGTCCACCCTTCAAATGCGTTTCCTCAAGGTCTTGAGGTTCATGATTTTGGCTCGGTGCCCAAGAACTCATCGAACCGCCCCTCTACTCTCCAGAGATGAATCTACAAATCATTCCTTTGAGAAAAAACGTTTAAGGGTTGAACGCGTTAGGAAAATTTAAAGGAACGTTTGCAAATTTAACGTAACAGAAAGGTATGTTATTTTTAATTAACGTAACACTGGATACCACGACGGGCTATTTTTGACGGTCCTGGACCATTCCACGAAGGGAAAGATCCTAGGACAACACCACGTAATTTAGAACCACGGTCAGATGACGAGGCAACAAGTGAGCTGGCACCCTAGTCTCCAAACTTCCTCACCACGGTGACGTGAGGACATTTGAGGCTACGACGTGTTGACGTTCACAGCTCCCTTTGTACACGAAGGTCATTGGTTGGGTTCGAACTCGCAACTCTCCGGTTGCTAATCTGTTACTCTTCCAACCTGGCTACCGAGGCCCTCACTTTAGTTTCGGAGACTGGATTCTCTCTCTCAGGATAGTTTTCATTTACAGGGGCAGCGATCTAAAATAGAGCTTGATAATAATGTGAGCTATTCGATTCAAAAGTATCTGTTACCACGATCAGTTTTTATTTGATAACGAATCCTCTAGACAATCACCAGGAGGGTTTACAAGCGAGAGTCCTCGAGATAACCAACAGGAGGGTTAACAAGCGAGAGTTTCTTGGAGACAACCACCAGGAGCGTTAAGGAGTGAGAGTTTTCTCAGGGCAACCACCAGGAGAGTTAAGGAGCGAGAGTTTCTTGGAGGCAACCACCAGGAGAGTTAAGGAGTGAGAGTTTTCTCTAGGCAACCACCAGGAGAGTTAAGGAGCGAGAGTTTTCTCAAGGCAACCACCAGGAGAGTTAAGGAGCGAGAGTTTTCTCAAGGCAACCATCAGGAGAGTTAAGAAGCGAGAGTTTCTTGGAGGCAACCACCAGGAGCGTTAAGGAGTGAGAGTTTTCTCAGGGCAACCACCAGGAGAGTTAAGGAGCGAGAGTTTCTTGGAGGCAACCACCAGGAGAGTTAAGGAGTGAGAGTTTTCTCTAGGCAACCACCAGGAGAGTTAAGGAGCGAGAGTTTTCTCAAGGCAACCACCAGGAGAGTTAAGGAGCGAGAGTTTTCTCAAGGCAACCATCAGGAGAGTTAAGAAGCGAGAGTTTCTTGGAGGCAACCACCAGGAGCGTTAAGGAGTGAGAGTTTTCTCAGGGCAACCACCAGGAGAGTTAAGGAGCGAGAGTTTCTTGGAGGCAACCACCAGGAGAGTTAAGGAGTGAGAGTTTTCTCTAGGCAACCACCAGGAGAGTTAAGGAGCGAGAGTTTTCTCAAGGCAACCACCAGGAGAGTTAAGGAGCGAGAGTTTTCTCAAGGCAACCATCAGGAGAGTTAAGAAGCGAGAGTTTCTTGGAGGCAACCACCAGGAGCGTTAAGGAGTGAGAGTTTTCTCAGGGCAACCACCAGGAGAGTTAAGGAGCGAGAGTTTCTTGGAGGCAACCACCAGGAGAGTTAAGGAGTGAGAGTTTTCTCTAGGCAACCACCAGGAGAGTTAAGGAGCGAGAGTTTTCTCAAGGCAACCACCAGGAGAGTTAAGGAGCGAGAGTTTTCTCAAGGCAACCATCAGGAGAGTTAAGAAGCGAGAGTTTCTTGGAGGCAACCACCAGGAGCGTTAAGGAGTGAGAGTTTTCTCAAGGCAACCACCAGGAGAGTTAAGGAGCGAGAGTTTCTTGGAGACAACCACCAGGAGCGTTAAGGAGTGAGAGTTTTCTCAAGTCAACCACCAGGAGAGTTAAAGAGCGAGAGTTTCTTGGAGACAAGCACCAGGAGCGTTAAGGAGTGAGAGTTTTCTCAAGGCAACCACCAGGAGAGTTAAGGAGCGAGAGTTTTCTCAAGGCAACCACCAGTAGAGTTAAGGAGCGATAGTTTCTTGGAGACAACCATCAGGAGAGTTAAGGATCGAGAGTTTCTTGGAGGCAACCACCAGGAGAGTTAAGGAGTGATAGTTTTCTCAAGCCAACCACCAGGAGAGTTAAGGAGTGAGAGTTTTCTCAAGGCAACCACCAGGAGAGTTAAGGAGCGAGAGTTTCTTGGAGGCAACCACCAGGAGAGTTAAGGAGCGAGAGTTTCTTGGAGGCAACCACCAGGAGAGTTAAGGAGTGAGAGTTTTCTCAAGGCAACCATCAGGAGAGTTAAAGAGCGAGAGTTTCTTCGAGACAACCACCAGGAGAGTTAAGGAGCGAGAGTTTCTTGGAGGCAACCACCAGGAGAGTTAAGGAGTGATTGATAGTTTTCTCTAGCCAACCACCAGGAGAGTTAAGGAGTGAGAGTTTTCTCAAGGCAACCACCAGGAGAGTTAAGGAGCGAGAGTTTCTTGGAGGCAACCACCAGGAGAGTTAAGGAGTGAGAGTTTTCTCAAGGCAACCATCAGGAGAGTTAAAGAGCGAGAGTTTCTTCGAGACAACCACCAGGAGCGTTAATTAGTGAGAGTTTTCTCAAGGCAACCATCAAGAGAGTTAAGGAGCAAGAGTTTCTTGGAGACAACCACCAGGAGGGTTAAGGAGTGAAAGTTTTCTCAAGGCAACCATCAGCAGGGTTAACAAGCAAATTTCTTCGTGCCAACCACCAGGAGGGTTAACAAGCGAGAGTTTCTTCCAGACATCCACAAGAAGCGTTAAGGAGAGACTTTTCTCAAGGCAACCATCATTAGAGTTAAGGATCGAGAGTTTTCTTAAGGCAACCATCAGGAGGGTTAACAAGCTAGTTTCTTCGTGACAACCACCAGGGGAGGGTTAACCAGCAAGAGTTTTCTCAATACAACCACCAGGAGGGTTAACAAACGAGAATCATCGAGATAACCAACAGGAGGGTTAACAAGCGAGAGTTTCTTCGAGACAACCACCAGAAGGGTTAAAAGTGAGAGTTCTCGAGACAACCACCAGGAGTGTTAATAAGCGAGAGTCTTCGAGACAAGCCCCAGAAAGGTTAAGGAGCGAGAGTTTTTTAGATACAACCACCAGGAGGGTTAAAAAGCAAGAATCCTGGAGATAACCAACAGGAGAGTTAACAAGCGAGAGTAAGCATGTGAGCAATTACGCATACCTATGGAAGGAATCTGCCATGTCCAGTGTTCTTTTTTCAGTAAAAATAGGTAGGTAGTCTGTCTTTTTGAAAAGGCACATCGAGCAACAACATTTCTGGAAAATGTACTTTACGTGGACAAAAGGAGTTCGAAAAGATCCGGTCCTGAAATGGATTTTAGTGCACAAATCCAAAACTTGGCGTGACGCCTCTAAAACATTTTGTAGTAGTGACTGGAAATCCATTATGTACAAAAATGAAGCGCTAGCATATTTGTTTTTTGCTCTCCTCAATACTTCATTCCTGTGTTTTATAAACGGGCTTGCTCTTGAGCGACTCCAGGTTTTAATCAGCATACATCATGTATTCAAAATATTCGGAGTGCCAACATTGATGAGTCATGATGGCGGGGGTGTGGGGGGGGAAGAAGCTAAAGAGGTCTTTCTGGATCGAACAAACTTTCGTCGAAAATGTGTTTTTCGTTGACTGTTCAGTTTAACTACTATTTAAGGGGACACACACATCAGTGCAGTCCTATCTCCGTAATGTTAAAATGGTCAAATTTTAAAGAACATTTTCTCATAATCTTTTGTGTGTATTGATTTGATTTTTTTTTTTTTTATTTAGGTTAGGAAGGACGCAGCACATGGATTTTTAAAATACTTAAAATAACTAATTATTTTCATCCTTTTCAACAGTTAAAATGAACTTTTCTAAACAGAGAGAGAAAAATGCCTGTGTTAAAATATGTTATAGTGTATGTTACACTAGTACACCAATTTTTTTATACTTGCTTGAATACTTTGATAAAATGTTCCTTTAATAGAAAAAATACACATTTTGAGGTATTGAAGTTTAAAGGCATATTGATAAGCGAGGCATATTGACTTCTAATCAATCATTTACAGCAGTCAAACGACGATAGAGTGCTTTTATACACTGTCCACTTGGAAGTTTAGAGGATGTTTCTCGGTCCACACATGCGTGATCACTTTGTAATTCTAATCATTTGCATACCCTCGCCTGTTTTGCATTTCCTGCGAGTTTCTTTTAATTTGTATGATTCCCTTCATGGTGTAGCAATTTTCACAAACAGTAGTGTACCTTAAAATCCAGCTTCCCGATGTTTTGGCAATATTTGGCGGTTAATCTAATTGGCGCGGACCAATCAACTACCACAAGTCAATTCGAAATTCATTACAAGGAATTTTTATTTGCGAATTGCCGAAAAAAAACTGTCGTCACATTCGGAATACGTGCAGAAAACACGTTCCGTCAAAGAAACACTACCACCATCTGCATTTAGATTGATAGAAAGTGCCTCTCATACAAGCTTTTCATGGGCAAAGTGTTCCGTACCTGAAAATCTGGGAAAATCAGGCATCCCTTTTCCTTGAAAAGACATAGGCATTGAAACCCTTCGATTACTTTCGAAGTATGATTTTTATATCCGAAGTATACCATCCAGTATACCGAACCAGTATACCGAAGTATTATATAGTATACCATCCGAATGATTTCGACGAGATATCTCGTTCGACAATTTTTGATTAATTTTGCTGATAAAAAGATATCTCGTCATCAAGATAATGCCGATTTTTTCAAGAAGGCGATTAAGATCAGGTAGTTTTTTTTTTCTAATGACGAGTCACGTCGTCTATCAAGATCTGGTCAGTTTTCATAATGACGAGATACCTCGTAGGATGTGGGAGGGTTAAGGCTAAAAAGGTGTTTTAGTATGTGTTGTTGTTTCTATATGTATAGGAATTGTCCGAGCACGCGCTGATTGGTAGCAGTCGGTTATGTGACCTTGCCGAGAAGTGCGTCGCGGGAGAACTTTTGTGGCTTCCATCGGAACAACATGTATGAGACTTTGCTCTCAAGCGGGACATATTCCCCATTTTAACATATCTATTGTAAATATGTATATAGTACTTGTTCATACGTGTTTGAAATAAAACATAAGAAACAAGTTGGTCCGTCACTCTAACAGAACTCTACCGTTCCAAACAGGTATGCTATACAGGGATGGTGAGACATAAAAGCCACTCGCAGAAATAAATCCAGAAGATTTTTTTACGACATACAAAGTAACACTAATCTGTCAAAGAAGAAAGATACCTAAAATAATTCTTAAAATAGTTAAAAGCACGTGCATATTAGAGACAATTGCTCCGAATTGGGCTTTGTGCATGGTTGGAGGAGTTACGGATTAGCAACCGGAGGGTTGCGAGTTGAAATCCAAAGAAAGAGTGTAGTATGCAAAGACTCTTTGCTAGTCATTTCTGGCACATTTACAAGCACAGCGGTACGTAGACGACATTCTAAGACCGTTCCTTTTGCGACAACCCAGACTTTTCAACAAGGTATTGCACGGCCGCACACGGCCCGTGTTGCTATGAATTGTCGTTAAGCTTTCCCAACTCTTCCTTTTACAGTTAGGTCTCCTGATCTCTCTTCCATACAGCACATTAGGGACGTTATGAGAAGGCGATCGCAGCCATCTCGAAAGGTTGACCATTAGCCCGACAGTTGGAGACACAATTTGGCAAGAAATTCTACAGGACATCATCCGGGAACATTTTTAGTCTATGCCACATGCCACATCGGGTGACGCATCCAGGCCAGAGGTGGACCACCGAATTATTGACTTCTTCCCTTTGTAACGGTCAAACTCTGCAATATATCATTCAATTGTTCTGAAATTTTAATCGTTTGTTTTTCTATGTATGTTCTTCACATCCCGAATTTTTGTCGTAATCATACAACTCCATCTTGGTGCTTCGATTTTTTTGTCTTGGCATGAGTTTCAACTCGTTGTACAGATTTGGCAATATTTAACATAAAATGGCGTCTTATATAATCAAAAATTACAGATTAAACTTTTTTGAGTGTCTTAGAGGTACATTTGTAGATTGTTTTACTTGAAAATTTGTTCCAAAGTATTTTTTACCAGAATCAAGTAACAACTGATACCTGTGTTTTTGTTGCATTGTTCTCTTGAGGTTGAAATTCCTAAATAGGCATCGTGTTAAAGCTTAGTCCGTAAAGAAATTCCGGATTTTTTTTTCCATTCGTAAAGCTGCAAAATTCGGGAAAGTTGGCAGATGTGAAAAAAAATCCCTCCACGCTTTTAAAAAACGAAATGTTTGCTATGTACAAATATATTTCTTTTGATGAAATAACGCTTCACTCACAACGTATACTTCTTTTCAAGGGGTTACTAAATATTTGTAGCAAATATTTTAAAAATCTGCTATCAATATTATTCTTTGATATTTTGGATTTGTAAAACCAATACGGTTTGTTTGCCCATTATTTCTTCAATAAATTCAAAGGGATACAAATAAATGAATTCAAAGGGATATATTCAAATTGATCAAAGCAAATAGAACGAATCTTTGCAATTTCGAGTGAGAAACATTTCAGTAGCCATGATTTTCCGTGCAAAACAAAAACCGCAAATTTAAAAAATAGACTATTTTTCTGAAGGTAACAACAGATCTTTAAATATTTCCAAATTGTTTTTCATCGCATCTTGATACATTCTTCCGGCATCTTGACACACGGTGTCTTCTATAAACCAGCGAAGCAATAAACATAAAATGAACATTAGAAAAAACGGCAAAATAGTAGATGAATCAAAATATTCTTCCAGATAATTCCCTATAAATATTCTTTCCGGCGCAGTCGAACAAGATATGCTCCAAAGTCACTTCCCCAACAAGGCAAATTTATGGTATCTGGTATCTTTAATTAACACACTGGAGCAATACAACGGGCTATAGGTGACTGTCCAGGATCAAGTCACGAAGGGAAAGATCCAAGGACAACACCACGTAATATTGAGCCACGGTCAGATGACGAGGTCCCACCTGAACTGGCACCAGCCCCCCCCCACACATCAATCTGTGGGTCCTGTTTGCCAGCTGTTATAACGGGCCCCGTTGCCAGCTGTTATAACGGGCCTCGTTGCCAGCTGTTATAATCGGCCCAGCTGCAATGACGTGCTCCTCCCCGCCTTACTCATGTCCCTTTTAAACTAGTTATGTTTCAACAGACATTTTTAATTATTTTTGAAGCATTTTAAATAGTTTAATCTTAAAACATACTTCATAAAGGTTTATAAGAGTGACATATATGCGCGCGCAATATACCATATAAAAAACATGACATTTAGGTTAAAAAAAGTGGTGAATAAGCAAAAATAAACATTTGGTTAAAAAACATAGTTACTAGGTAACATAGTTTTACTGACCGGAAAATCAAAATGTTGTTTGTTTCTATACAATTCTGCAATTGAAATTAATAATCAAAGCAACTGATTAAAATAGAATTCAAACTTTAATAATACAATACTTAATAGAAAAAGTATGTGTCCTCCCTGAAAAACAAACATGAATTAATTATTTTACATTTTTCTTGATTTCATCATAATGTTACATTTTGGGGGATTTTTACTTTTCGATTTGACATGTGAAAAAGTTATATTGAATTTTTTATCGCATCGTTTTGCCACTTTGCAGTACCCCCTGTCCCACGGGCCCCGTTTCCATGGCAACGGCAGCACCACCTATGTGTAAGACCTGACTGGCACCCCACTCTCCAAATTTCCACACCTCGCCAACCAGAGGACATTTGAGGCCACAACAGATTTAACGTACACAAGTCCCCTTTGTATACGACGGTCTTTGGTTGGATTTGAACTCGCAACCCTCCGTTTGCTAATCCGTTGCTCTTCCAACCGGTCGGTACATTTATGGTGTCAATCAGGTTCAACGATTCAAAGGCCTCAACTACAGTTAAAATTACCATATTATCAGTACAGCGTGTAAAATATTTGAAAACTCCTTTCCATTCCTGATATTTTGTTTAATTAACGTCGTACTAGAGCAACACAACCTATTGACGGCTGTCCGGGATCAATCCCCTAAGAGAATGTAATGGTAATGGTAATTTTAGTTAACGTCGTACTAGAGCAACACAACGGGCTATTGATGACGGTCCGGTATCAGTCCCTTAAGGGAAAGATCCGAGTATAACACCTCGTAATTTTGAACCACGGTTAGATGACGAAGCAACGCCTGAGCTGGCACCCCACTCTCCAAACTTCCACACCAACCCAACGTGAAATTAGTTTTCAAACAGCCTCGTACAGTAATATATCAATAGTATCAATACCTTAGGGAAAGATCCGATCTTAAGGGAAAGATCCGAGCCCTAAGAGAAAGGTCCGAGGACAATACCACGTCATTTTGAAACCACGGTCAGATGACGAGGCAACATCTGAGCTGACACCCCACTCTCCAAACTTGCACACCAACCCAACGTGAAGACTTTTGGCCACGACAGATGCACCAGCCTACTCTACACCATTAGCTTACAAACATCCATTCACTGACTCGTATTTGCACTAGGAACCATCCGATGTAGAGGCAAACACCTTAACCATCAGACCGGCTGTCGGCTTCCATTCCTGGAGTCAACCTGGAGTTCCTGCTTGGTATCAATCTGGAGTTCCTGCTTGAGTACATCAAATATTTTGCCAACCCTGACAAGCATTGAAATTACGGATACAAGAACACGTGTGTTGCGTCAAAATTCAACAAATCCAATCAACTCATTACCGTTGGGAATGGGTTCAATGGAAATAAAAGCAAAGGCAGTGTGATTTCAAAACAAGGCGAAAGGGATCCATCCAGCGAGATCTATTTTTGAGTTGAACATCAGAGAAGCCATTTCTAGCATTCAGAGAAGCCATATTGTACATGATCTGACACACTATTTAATAATTCTAGTACTTCGATCTCCTTTCACTCGGTAGGACAAAGTTTAGTTAAAAGACCCAGTAGAGGCAGCTCTATTCTGGGATAACGTGTTCAAAGTCGTGTCTTCCTTTTAACAGCCAATAGCCGTTGTTTACGCTCAGTTTACGTGAAGTCCATTAAAAGCTGTGTGAGCGATTATAAAGGTAGGTAGTTAATTAACGTCGTACTAGAGCAAAACACGACGAGCTATTGGCAACGGTTCAGGATCGGCTCCTAACGGAAAGATCCGAGGACAACACCACGTGATTTTGAACCACAGTCATATGACGAAGTCATATTTGGATTGGCACCCCACTCTCTTAACCCCCCCCCCCCGACCAAAACCAAAATGGGGACATTTTTGGCCACGATAGATTTAACGTCTATCAGCCACCTTTGTACACGACGGTCCGTTTTCGGCCCTCCGCATAGATTAGCAGTTCGCAAGTCGTATATAGCCCTCCATACATTTGCATAAAGCCCGCATTTAAGATATACATATGACTCAACGGAAAGATTTATCTAGCCCTCATTCCACATACGTCCTTCCGGAAACGTTTTATTCATCCCACGACGGATATTTGAACGTATGGCTAGGTATAACAAGCGCTCCGTTTCTCTTGAAATATTTTTATCATTTCCAACTACATACAGTGGCTCCCAAAAGTCTCTTTCAGCACTTTATAAATTTGTAGAAAATGCGTTGTAGACTGGAATTGAATTCGAATATAAAATCCAATATTTTTTCATACCAGCTCCATCTGTAATTCTGAATAAAATCTAACATTTCAAAAAAAAATGTTGACTCATTTTATTTTTATAAAAATGAAAACGCAAGGAGGCAGAGAAAGAAGACGTCACAAAAGTGTTCGTAGACCTGAACATTTTCAGATAATTTCCTAAATAAAATTATCGTCGATTACTTTTTTATAATTTTTGCATTGTGGTGACAGTTAAAAATCGTTTGTCTTCAATTTTCGCTTGCTTGCATGGTAATATTCTATATATTACTAGCAGAATACCCGACCTTACTCGGTTTGAATTGGTTTACTCTAGATTGAAGAGATAATCAAAATATATAATGACTTAAGTTTTTTGTAGAATAAAAATTTATTTTAACATCTTTCGCCATCTTTATATTTTCTACAACTTACTTTGGACACAAATCCTACACATGCATATCCATTCATGTAATACATTTCACATACATCGCACAATTGCTGTATGACAAAGCTACAAAATGACGAAAGGTGATACTAAGGTTACTACTATAAAAGACGATTTTGAGGGAGATTTGGAATTCCCTTTCTTAAGTTCTTTTCATGTTCAACTCAATTAATTAAAATTACGATTTACGGCGAGTGCTCTCGCACTCATAGTCAACAAAACAATATTTTTTTACTTGTGGCACTCTTGCCTCCGGTATGCGACATTGTGAAATTTTGCAATCTTCTCCTGTCATTATTACAACGAATTTTTTAATGTTGGTAAAAGTTCTAGTTTGGATTTTTAAACATTATTATTCTTTCAATAATGGCATAACTACAATTAAAATTTACTGAAAATTTATACTGACTTACCTAGCATTTTTAAGTCTAATACTTTGTGGTGCTGTTGCGTGTGATGAGAAGGAAAACACATTTATTAAAATAATAAATATTTAAAACAGGAAACAGCGAAGTAAAACAAAATAAAAGATGTAGCAAAAAATTGTTCTAAAGATATTAATTTGTGATTCAATTTTATCTCTTGATCTCGCACAGTTGCCACAACTTACAACTAAAAGTGTACAAAATTTAGAAATGTGAAATTAATTCAGAGCGAAAGAACCAGAAAAAATATCACTGCTCGCGCGATCTTGTTCATTCTCGTTTCATTGAAAAATATCGTCTGTCCCAAATATTCGGAAATCGTTTTCATTGCGCAAAGAATAAAAATAAGACTCGAAATAAATGAAGTATCAAAGATGAAATTCCATAAAAAAAAATAATTTTTTGAAAAATAATTACTTTTTCAGCAGTACTGGTAAAGCAATCAAATTAATCGTAATATTCAATAGACATTCCAATTTTTCCAAAACTACCAAATTATGGTTGATTTAAGTATACTTACTCAGGTGTTTTAGCATGAAACTCATTTAAATATAACAATAAATAAATGTTTAATATTGCATTCACTAAACTAATAGATAATGTATAAAATACAAACCAATTCCAATCCAATATATGGAATTAAATTCATGTGATGTCTGCGCAAACACACAAACACAAAATCAAACATTGAAGAGAAAGACGGACAGACAGACTAGCAACAAATTTCACTCACTAAATGAAGATAAGTACTCACAGTATGCAAATTTCCATGAAAATATATTAAACCGTGTGAACGTGTATAGGGCACATACATACAGACAGACATTCAGATAGTCAGACAGACAGACACCAAACGCGCAAGAGGCGGATTTTGAATCAGGATGGTCCAAAACGGATAGAAAACTTGAAATGGGTCGAAAATATTGAATGTACAAACAAACACTCCATTCTTATTTATATAGATTTGTTTTAAGAAAATTGTTTTTCGATCAACACTGGTAAAGCAATCTGAGATGCGTACATCAATCGTTTTATACTCAATGTTATTTCTATGTCGATTTCAAATTGCTTTTGGCTTAGGCCTTAGGTCAATTTTAGGCCTCTTAGGATTCGAATTTTTCAAAATCATTTCTTAGTGCACCCCTACGGTATAAGAAGAAACACTCTGCAAAATTTCAGCTTCCTAGGACTTGTAGTTCTTGAGATACAGTGATGAGTCAATCAGTCAGTGAGTGGTATTTGAATTTTATAGATACAGATTTAAAAATGGCTCGTAGTCGTAAGGAAACAGCGTACAGCATTCGCAGATTGATTGTTTTTCATCATCGTAGTGGTAAATCAGTTCGGAATATCGCTAAATTAGTAAATTTATCCCACTCTATGGTGCAGTATGTGATAACACGTCTCTCTATATTAAAAAAAAAGTTACCGCCGCCGCCGCAAGATTGAAAACTGTGTTGTTTAGCTCGATTCTTAGACTGTTTCCCGAGAAAGTACTGATCGGAAAAAAACAAAATTAACATGGTTTGTTCTTCATCGTATTCCCTGGACAATTATTAAGATTTTTTTCCGATGCGGCTATTTGTTTAGGGTTTATTAAGTGTCAAAATTGAATAAGCGAAATTTCGTCGATCGACGATTCGGGGTCGACGAGCGTAAGCGAGCAGGGAGCGGAGCCCCCTAGTTTAAAAAAAATCGGATCGAAAACAAGATAAGAAAAGGTTGTCCGGCAAAGTAAACTCAACGTGATCAAAGATTTATAGTTAGAAAATTTGTGAAAAAAATATAAATTTGAGTTCTGTAAACATTTCTATAGAGTTTACTGAAAACTTTTCTACTTCAATTTCATCTGAAACTGTTGTACGAATACTCAGATCAGCTGTATTAAATGGGCGTTCTGTGCTTTTTATTTAAATATTTCAAAAATATACTTTTTATTTTAATATTTTAAAAGATAATTTAAAATTATCAGCCCAAAATTTTAGTATTGGTAATGGTAATGGTAATTTTAGTTAACGTCGTACTAGAGCAACACAACGGGCTATTGACGACGGTCCGGAATCAGTCCCTTAAGGGAAAGATTCGAGGACAATACCTCGTAATTTTGAACCACGGTCAGATGACGAAGCAACACTTGAGCTGGCACCCCACTCTCCAAACTTCCACGCCAACCCAACCCAAAATTTTAGTATTAGAGACAACTTGGATTTTTATCAAGATAACTATTCCAAGCACACAATTCTCAACATTCGCCTCTAGCGTCTCTATAATTGTACACAAGTTCTGAAAACTTCACCGAAGTCGCAAAATTTAAACCCTATAGAACACATTTGGAGAGAACTGGAGGTTAGAATACGAAGACTACATTAAAACGAAATGCGAGCTAGAACAGTAAATGATTGAAGGATGTAGAAATATTGATACATACATTACAAAAAAACTAGTGAACTCTATTCCCAGACCTTTAAAAAAGGTGTGGATGCTATAATACATCCTACTACATTTACCAAAATATTACAATATTTACTAATATGTAGAGATTTTTTTTAGGTATACGAAAATTTTTGTGAGGTACCTTTTTTGTTACTTTTTGATTATTGATTTTCCAAACAAAAACGTTTTACTATGTCTTTAAAATGTTTTATGCAGTTTTGTTAATATCAAGTTATAGATATTAATACTCCATTCTGAACAGCTAAATTTTATTTATGGATAGAGCAGTATTTCATTGAAATTCGTTAGTGTACGAACATTCTTGGGAGGCACTGTATGACTATCCTCAATCAACATTGTCCTTAAAAGCTGTACCTTATTCAAGAGAATTTCGATACATTGGCTGGAACTGAGTAACAATCTAATGAATGAAACATACAAAGGGTCATAAAAGTATTTGTGTCCATTTAACATTTCTTACTATTTCTTTGAATTTGATAAAAGGAGCATTCGATTTTAAATTTCACCACTTAAAACTTCTGTTTTTCTAGTATTGGTCATCAGGAAAGTTCTGCGCGTTTTTTAAGATAAATTTCAACAAAAAGCAGTACAAAAACACTTAAAAAATTATTGAATCACATAAGCACAATTTTGTTCTATGACTTTTTGACATATTTCCTGTAGCTGGAAAATTCTTTGTTTTTTAAATCATTAGGCTTATTTGTAAAGAAGTTATTGAGGTGCTATTTGACTTTCTCCAAAGAATTGGAACTCCAGGCCGTTCAAAGAATTTTGAAGTAACCTGAAGAGGTGAAAATCTGAGGGCAAGGTCTGGTGATTATGGGGGTGACACAAAACATCTCAGCCATACTCAATAAGTCTTTGTCTGACATTCAGTGAAATGTGGGGCCGAGCATTGTCATGCTGGAAGAAAACTCCTCGACGATGGGTCAGTTCTGGCCCCTTTGCTTCGATTTTTGCTTTTAATATTGCCATTTGAGAACTGTCTTTTTTTTCTGAATTTGTTATCTGATTTAGTGGCAACAATTCATAATAAACGATTCCTTTGAAGAACCGAATGTGCAGAAAGCCGTTTACAGAGGATGGTTGTCCAGAGAGGGTGTCATCTTCGAGGCTGAAATTTCTACGCTTAAATTTATCAAACCACCTTCGAACTGTGGCCTAAGAAACAGCACTATGACCATATACAGCACACATTTTACGAGGAGTCTGACTAGCATTTTTTCCTTTCTTAAAATAAAAGAGCATAATATGACGAAAATGAACTTTCTGAATTTCCATTCTTAGCACTGCAATGAAACAAAAATTATGCTATAATTATGCAGTGTAAGCAGAAAAGACCGAATTTAAACATCTCCTTCAATCAAGGTCACTCTCCTTATTAGCGGTAGCAAAATAATAATAACAAAGCTAGCTTCGATTTGAAAACGCGCAGAACTTTACGAATGACCCAATCCAATATCGCGTCAAAATAATCGAATAGTAAATCGATTTGCTATTTTTTCGCAAATAGCTGTGTTGAAAATTGCTCAAGCTGATTTCATTTTACTTTCTTGTTTACCTCTGTCGTGCTGATGATGGATGTTTTGCTCCACTGAAACACAGTAGATCCGAGTTAACGACCCTGGGGGGACTCGTTCCAAGGATGTTTTGAGGTCGTTATGCAGAATATTCCTCTTCCGTTTGTTTTCCTTCGGGGTGGTAAAGGAAATGCGATTTTCACACCTTATACATGTTTGCAATTTCGGAAGAAAAACGCTGAGGTGTCGCTTACGAAACTCTCCTTAATGAACAACGTGGCCTTGGTAGACCGGTTGTAAACATATCAGATTAGTAAACGTAGAAATCGAGTTCGAAGATCAATCCAACCAAAGAACTACGCGTACAGTGGTTAAAGTGTTAGCCTCTTGATAGGAAAGTTCCTGGTTCGAATCCGGGTCAGTGCATGGATATTTGTAAGAGTATGGTGTAGAGGCGGCTGGTGCACCTTAAATCTGTCGTGGCCGAAAGTCCTCACGTTGGGTTGGCGTGGAAGTTTGGAGAGTGGGGTGCCAGCTCAGGAGTTGCCTCGTCATCTGACCGTGGTTCGAAATGACGTGGTGTTGTCCTCGGGTATTTCTATTAAGGGGTGGATACCGGACCGTCATCAATAGCCCGTTGTGTTGCTCAAGCATGACGTTAATTACAAAACTACCAATTACCGACACGTACAAAGGGGTAACGTATTATATTTGAAATAACTTCACACTGCAGCAACGCAGTGGGCTATCGGAGACGGTCCGGGATCAAACCCGAAGGGAAGGATAGAAAGATAACACCACGTAATTTTGAATCACGGTCAGATGACGAGGTCACATTTGATCTGTTACCCCACTTGTGCTCCAGTATCTAAAGCTTCGGTTTCCTAAGAAAGCGTAGCCGTGATCTATCGGCCGGTTTATACTAACACATGGTATTGGTTTCCTAGAGAGCGTTGTTTGTAAGCGTAACGAAAATTATAGTAGCCGCCATTTCCATGGAGCCGCCATTCGTAGCGGTTTCAAACAGTTGGGGAGCGTTTTTCTCCTGTAATGGCAAGATTTCATTTCCTGCGCCAAACGATTCGAGCGAAGAGGAGCAAAACAAACAAACACTTTTGACTGCCATTGATTAGTTCGTTTCTGTAAAATCGAGATCGTTCAACACAGAATGAAAATTTCAACGGATTCGAAATCTGCGGAAAATTTGACACCAGATCGATACTTTAAATGTGATTTTCTTTAAATAAATAATTAATTATTTAATCAATAATTAAATTATCAAATGGTAAATAATTGAATAATAAAACTGTTTTTGATATCGATGTGGCGTAGAAATTTACGCTGATTTGAAATCAGTTGAAATTTTCACTCTATCTTCAACGATCCCGAAGTTAGAAACTTTGAACAAGAAAATAAAAAACCACTTTGTTTTGTTTCTCGCATAAAATAAACCACGGCAGCCGTCTGTGTTGCGCATTCTCCAACGTATTCTGTCCGTCTAAGTTGACACCTCTGGACTCTTGTTTAGATGGCCGTCTAGTTAAACCCACGGCATCATGACGTATCACGTCTGTTAGATAACGGCTCCACTTTCTTAGGAAACCGAAGTTTAGGGGAATGGTGCGCGTTACATCTATAGTGGCCTCAAATGCCCTCGTGTAGGAGTGGTGTGGAAGTTTTGAGTGTGGGTTTCCAGCTCAGTTTGTTAACCTCGGATCATTCCCTTCGGGATTCATCCCGTAACTTCTCCCTTAGCCCGTTGCCCTGCTAAAGAGCGAAATTAATTCAATTTCATATTCCTCGAGGAATAGCTATATCAAATAAATATTAACTAGAAACTGTTGAAAATTCGATGCGGTAATGGAATAGGAAAATGTTGTTCATTGCTTTCGTACTTTCTTGATTTCCCTCACGAATTCTGCTATTTGTGTCTGCTGCAAAATCAGTCTGGAGCATTCAAAGGCACTACTTTCAAAATGATTGATACCATGAAAATACCGTCGCCATTTTCCCGACGTTGAAACAAATCCCATAACACGTGATTGATAGTTGAAGATAACCGGACGAAGTAAAGGTATTTGGCGATACGGAGAGATCCGAAAAACCACCAATTCGTACCAAAAACTTCCCCTCAATGAATCAGGAGTCACCCCAATTCAAAGTCTGCGTTTCGAGATTTTTGCTTCTTCCGTGGTTGTTATATCGATCTTAAGTGCGAACGAACAAACCAGACGGTTTGCGAAGATGCATGTCAAGGTTGACTTCAAATGTAGACCATCGCAATTAAGGCAATGTTTGGCGCTAAATCTAATTGTCGGGATCGTAGATTGAAAATTTCAACAGATTTAAAATCTGCGGAAAATTTGACAGTAGATAGATACCTTAAACATTTGATTTCCTTTAAATAAATAATTTTTCAATTAAATATTTTTATTTTCGCAAGAGATTGTGACGTCATGCCTATATCGTTTGCGAAGCTAACCAACACCACGGGCAACTCCGTTATGGCTGTTATCCAATAGGCTACGAATCCCATTTGATTTGCGAAGCAAACCAATAAGCCCACAATAGCAACGCCGGGCTAACCATGAAGTGGCTAATATTATATAATATTTCATATGCGGAATTTATTCTTTAGTAATTGGTAATTTTTAATTAACGTCGTACTAGAGCAACACAGCGGGCTATTGACAACGTTCCGGGATCATTCCTCAAAGAGAAAGATCGGATGACACCACTACGTCATTTTGAACCGCGGTCAGATGACGAAGTAACACCTGAGCTGGCACCCCACTCTCCAAATCTAAAGAAAGGAACTGTATAAAATTTGAAAAAAATCTATTTTAGAGGAGATGGAATGCTATAATATTTTTTGAAGCGATTCTAAGGAAAGGAGCAATAGAAACTTTCCAAACAATTCGAAGGAAAGGAGCAATAAAATATTTCTAAAATATTCTAAAGAAAGGAACTGTTTAAAATTTGAAAAAATTCTATTTTAGAGGAGAAGGAATAATATAATATTTTTTGAAGCGATTCTAAGGAAAGAAGCAATAGAAACTTTCCAAACAATTCGAAGGAAAGGAGCAATAAAATATTTCTAAAAGATTCTAAAGAAAGGAACTGTTTAAAATTTGAAAAAATTCTATTTTAGAGATGGAATGCTATAATATTTTTTGAAGCGATTCTAAGGAAAGGAGCAATAGAAACTTTCCAAATAATTCGAAGGAAAGGAGCAATAAATTTTTTTTTAAAGATTCTAAAGAAAGGAACTGTTTAAAATTTGAAAAAATTCTATTTTAGAGGAGAAGGAATAATATAATATTTTTCTAAACGATTCTAAAGAAAAGAGCAATAGAAACTTTCCAAATATGCTATTTTAGCATAAGAAGCAATAAAATTTTGCAAAACATTCTAAGGAAGAGGGCATTCATTATAACCCATCCGAACGATTCTTAGGAAAGAAGGCAATAAATCTTTAATGAAGATTCTATAGAAAGAAACTACAGAAACGTTTCAAAAATTCTATTTTAGGGAAAGAAACACCAGAATCCTTTGGGTCACGGGGCAGCACTTGAGCTGGTACCAGAGGCTAACACCTTAACCACCCAACCGATTGGTCAGCTACCTCTCACAGGAGAGCTGTTTTCAAATTGCCTCTCCCAGCAGACTCAATTCATCGTCAATGTGCAGCGAGTCGTTCTACAGGTTGGAATTTTAACGTCGCACTGGAGCAACACAATGGGCTCAAAGTCCGGAATCAAACCTGAAGGGAAGGATTCAAAGACAACACCCCGTAATTTTTAATCACGGTCAGATGACGAGTCAAGACCTCCACGACAGATTTAACATGCACCAGCCTCCTTTGTTCCATTGTTAATCCGTTACTCTTCCTATCGGGCTACTGAGTCCTCCCAAGTCGTTCTACAAAGATTACTAATATGCCAAGGGTTACTATATCCTGATTATATTTACAATTTTACAACTGTTGTGTAAATCTTCATCCTTTTGATGTTTTTTAAAAATTTCCCACCTTAAAATTATTACTTTTGTGTTTAAAACTCTGAAGCACATCATTTATTTTTTCAGCCCCTATTTCAATACATCAGAGATTTCCACCCTTCTTCCTCCTCATAGCACACACAGCCGTCCAACCGGTATAGTAGTAAAAGTGTTAGCCTCTAGATAGGAAGGTTCCTGGTTCGAATCCGGGTCAAGGCATGGATATTTGTAAGCGTAGAGTGTAGAGGTGGCTGGTGCACCTTAAATATATCGTGGCCGAAAGGCCTCACGTTGGGTTGACGTGGAAGTTTCGAGAGTGGGGTGCCAGCTTAGGTGTTGCCTCGTCATCTGACCATGGTTCAGATTTACGTGATTTTGTCCTAGGATCTTTTTCTTAAGGGATTGATGCCGGACCGTCGTGGATAGCCCGTTGTGTTGCTCTAGAGTACGACGTTAATTAAAAATTACCGTGCGACCGTATTTCGACTGCGGGTGTCATAAAAATATTTTGATAGCCGTATCTAAACTGGCGACCCTGAGAAAAGAAGAAAAGAGGAGGGATCAAATCTGATTTCCGTGCTTTTGCTCAATGTACTCTCTACAATCGATATATCTTCCGCGTACTGTTTGTTATGGATGCGGTTTTCACTCCTCATCCTGACGTTATCAGCGATTTTCAAACAACTAAAAACACATTATAACAACAACAAAAAAAAAACAATTAAATCGACTATGCTACAAAAACGTTTCATCCACAGTTCTACGAGACAAAGCACATTACTCAGCGCGTCACAACAAATTAAGAGGAATACATATGACACAAAACAAGCTTAGTGTTAAAAATAGGGGTAAAATCATAAAAAAAATACAAACCTTGAACCACGAGCGTAGCCACGAGCACCAAAACCATCAACAACCGTTGCCTTGGTAGCACGCTATCTCCAAGCGACATGATAGGTGGTTGTAAATGTACCAGCTTGCTGATGGTGGTGTAAATTATGGACAGAGTTTGCACACACTTCACATGCGATAATGGTTGTTAAATCAGTGAGTCCAGAGTGAAAGCGAAATGTTTATCTTTGGTAAAAGTAATGAACAGACTATTTACAGCAGTTCATTTCCGAGTTTAATGTTGAACTTTCAACATTAAACACAACAGTTTCAAGCACAGAACAACAGTTTCTCAAGGAAACAATTGTTGAGTTCCGAACACACTACAAAAAATGAGTTAGGTGAATATCACAGCTCACCTATATATTTAGTCTTTGGATACTTGTAAGATTATGTGAATAAGTGCTTTGATTAGAAATTGCCGATCGTTTATTAGTATTAGACCAGGTATCCAACTCCTTGACTTTGGTTAAGTCTGTTAAGTTTTTCGTCTCTTCAATACATCACACTGTGATACTGTCAACCGAATATAAACATCAATTCCAACTGTTAAATTATGCATGCCTGAGTAAAATTTCATCGTAATTGGAAGTTTAATTAATATAATACATCAATTCAACTAAATCTATTCGCTGCTTCATGAATTTAAAGATAATCAGTCGGATTAGTGCAGCATTCAATTTTCGCTTCATGCTTAAAGCTATTACATTATATAATAGCTGATGGCATAAGGGGGTAACTTAACATTTTTAATATTTATGAATGAAAATTTTCATACACGTAAATATTTATTTTAAGGAATTATTACATTAACTATACAAGCTATTGAACTGTTGCAATCTTTGTTCGATTAGCAACGTGAAATGCATTGGTTAGGTTTATTTATTGCAAATATAAATAAATAATATTTAGAGACACATTAAAGTTATAGGTGTACATTATACTGATGCAAACGGGTTTGTCATAGGATGCAATACATATGTAAGTATTAAGTAATAACGATCTCAGTTTCAATACTAGCAAATATTTAGTTTAGAATTTATAAATAAGTTATATAATATAAGCACACATTTACTATGTCTATTGTATACTAAGCACTGGCGGGTAAGATTTGTACTTTATGTCGCTCGTATTTGCAACACGAATCACATTCATTACTGGTAATTCCAAAGATTTCGAAGTCATAGAAAATTATATAATTCTCTGTTCACCATATTATTTCATTAATCTTGAAACACTCTGACTCAAGATATTAGCAATCAAATAATCCTGACGAACACATGTCTTCATTAAATTTGCTTTCTAAAAGAGATATTCCACAAGAACAGAGAAAATATCGCAAAGTGATTGGATGAGTATTTTCCTTTTCACTGCACTCTGTTGTAAAAAATAAAAACGATGAAGTGCACGTGAAGATACGCGAGTTCACGTTTTATGGTTGTTTGTATCCAACTTGCCAGTTCGTGAAGCCCAAAACAAAAGTTCTGTCATACTTTCAGCTGCAGCCGGTGTGTCTGCCAACTTCTCTTTTCAACTTCCGAACACGTGGGAAATGCTCCACTGACTACTGGATGCAGGGAGTGGAGCAGTTGCCTCAGACGTTTGGCCACGCCTTTTATGTGACGTTTGCGTGACGTAGTGAACAGAATCGAAGAAGCGAAATGTGCGAGATAAACTCTCTCTTCGTATTTTTGAAAGTGTGTGTGTGGTTGCAGTTTTTTTCATTTGTTCGAAACCTTTAAACCTTTGAATATTTAGTGGTAAAGGAAATAAAAAAAAACAAAAAAAAACATTGACTATAATTTCTTTTTACACCGTTTGGATAGGCTATACTATAATTTAAAACAAATTTTATTCTATATATTTTTTAAATGTTTATGATGAATATGTTTTTATAATCGTTTCGGAGTTTAAATCTAGGGCAAGCATTACATCAATGAGTACCGCAATCCGGTTTTTCAAACAATACTGTTGGTGAAAATTGCAACGCTTCGAGAGAATCATTATTAATAAATTAAATCTATTCCATGTATTACTTGTAGTGGTTTAAATAAATAATCGAATTTACAGGGCAATAAAACAAAAGTAATGTCGAAAATCAATATCGTAAAGTCGCCACGGGCAGCGACGAGAGCCTGTACACGTCGTGGCATCGAATCATACAGATTATGAATGTCATGCTGAGGAAAGCCATTCATTCCAGATGGACTCTTTATGATGCCAAAGGTCAGTCTGCCCGAAGAACGGTATGAGCGAGTGAGTCGCCGACTGATGTAATTCCAGACTTGCTCAATGGGCAACATATCCGGGGAACGTGCAGGCCATGGAAGAATCGGAACCTGTCGTGCACTGAAGAAGTCTTGTGCGTTCCTTGTCGCGGACGGGCATTGTCTTGTTGAAATGCAGCTCCGGGAACGCGTTGCAGGAGGAGTAGGACCTCGTGCTCAACAACTTCCTTGGTGTAGCGCCTACTGGTCAGAGTCCCCACAGTTTGAAGTAGGCTGGATCGCCCATGTTATCCAATAGGGCCCAAGACCATAACACCAGGCATTCGTCCAGCATGACGTTAAATGAAACACTCCGGGAGAAGGCGTTCACCTCTGTAGCGTCTGACGAGTATGCGTCCTTCGTTATTGACCCGATTGTAACTGGACTCATCAGAGAAAACGACTTGTTGCCAATCGGCACGCCATTGGCTGTGTTGGTGAACCCATTGTAGCATGAAGTGTCGGTAGTTCAGCGTCAAGGAAATCCTGCGCAGAGGAATCCTTGCACGTAGCCCACAGCGCACCAGACGTCGACGAACCGTGGGAGCAAACAATGACACACCTTCAGACGTGCTCCAATTTTGTGCCAACACACGAGAGGACGCTGTACGTTCCATTACCGCCATGCGGATGAGGTGTCAGTCGTCCCATGATGACGTCATATTGCGTGTCCAACTGCCGAGATTTCGACTTGTCCAGTTCTTCATGGTCAGTCTCTTCCACACACGCATCACTGTTGTGGCATTGCGCTCCATGCGAGTGGCGATTTCACGATACGAAAGCCCACCCTCACAGAGGCCGATCATGCGGCCCCGTTCGGACTCTGTTAGTTGCTGGTGTGGTGCTCTGCGGTTCTGGCGTGGCATATTGACTTCTAATCAATCATTAACAGCAGTCAAACAATGATACACACCTTTCAACGCACCTTTACAATGCTTATTTCACTTGGAAGTTTAGAGGGTGTTTCTCGGCCCCCACATGCGTGATCGCTTTTTAATAGGGATCGCTTTTTAAAAGGGTTAGGATATGCAAATGATAATTCTAATCATTTGCATATCCTAACCTGTTTTGCATTTCCTACAAGTTTCGTTTAAGTCGCATGATTCCTTCATGGTGTTGCAATTTTCATAGACCGTAGGGTATATTATAGAGTCACACCATAGTTGAATAGTATTAATTACACAAATTCAAATTTAATACAATGTAATTAGTATGGTTGCATATTCTACACAAGTCAAAAGTGATGTGTTAAGTACACCTATAAAAAATATATTTAAGAGAAAGAAAATATAAAATAACTATTTCCAAATTATAACAATAAAAATAAAATGTAATTAAAATGTGTTAATAAAAAGTATAACACTAAACGATTATCTTTTGTCTGCACTTAGACAATTTAACAAGTTTCGTGAAAACAGTTCTGAAATAATAAATATAACGGATTTAATTTTTCAATGCGAGCCGCAGTAAACTCAATGACGAAATACATTCAAGTTTGTGGTATTGGAGCATTTTGATAAAAATTATAAATCTAGTTGCTTTTTACTTGTTGCTTACTAGTCGGAGGTATAATAATCTCTTTTCACGACCAACATTATCGGTGAAAAAATATAAAAAAACAAAACGCTGTAAACGAAATAAAATTAATTGAAACAGCAGTCATAATTAACTAGACCTGTTCCTATAGCAACTACCACCACCATACTTGGGGTGAAAGCAGTAGAGTGGGTCGAATAAAATAAATATTTTTTTTTTCTGTAAACTTTAGTACGGAAAAGTTTCCTATTTTAATCAGAAGAAAAACGGCATAAAAAAAATTTTAATCATCTTCCGTTCGCGCACACACACACACACACACACACACACACACATCGTAATTAAAATTAATAAAACATTGCTAAAATCGCGCCTTTTTTTTGTAAATTTTTAAAATTAATTAAAAATTTTCAAATACACACGCTTTATTTTTTTATGCTTGATTTATGGCTTAAGTAACCTAAATAAATTAAATTATGATCAATAATACACTGCTGTCCACTGTAAATGCAACACCCTGAAGGAAGCATGCAAATAATATGAAATTTACAACATGCATTAGCGGAGGTGAGATATGCAAATGATTAGAATTTCAGCGCAGACGCACATCACACACGACTGTGGCGCCACTTCAAAGCGCTATTTAAGGCTTGGATATTTCGACGATTTCAAGTACGGCAATTGTGTTTTTCTTGTGGTTTTTTCAAAAAAACGATCAATTATGCCTCGTAGAAAACAGCGATCATCTTTTGATCAAGTATCCGAGTTCGACAGAGGAAGGATAGAGGCCTACCGAGATTGTGGATTATCTTTCAGGGAAATCGATAGTCGTGGTGGACGAAACCAAACAACTGTAATGCGGATATGTGATCGTTGGATGCAGGAGGGTACTACGAACCGACATGTTCGATCGCATCCACCTCAGTGCACCACTTCACGTGATGACAGGCATATTGTGCGTATGGCAGTGACGGATCGCTCAGCCACATCACGAACCATAGCACAGCACATTCAGTCTGTAGCGCATCATCCAGTGTCTGATCGTACCATTCGACGCCGTTTACAGCAGAGTGGTCTGTCCGCAAGAAGTCCATTGCCTCGTCTACCCTTGACGCAGAACCACAGACGTCTCCGCCGCCAATGGTGCGATGAAAGAAGGATGTGGACGGCAGAATGGAATGAACTTGTCTTTACTGACGAGTCACGCTTCTGTCTGCAACACCACGATGGTCGGATTCGAGTCTGGAGACACCGTGGAGAGAGGATGCTGAACAGCTGCCACCGCCACACTGGTCCTGCATCGGGTATTATGGTATGGGACGGTATTGGATATCACTCTCGCACTCCTCTAGTACGCATTGCCGGTACTTTAAACAGCCCGCGCTACATCCCCAAGGTGTTGGAGCCAGTTGTCCTTCCTTACCTTCAGGGCTTGTCCACAGCCATATTTCAACAGGATAATGCGCGACCACACCTGGCACGCATTGTCCAAGGGTTCTTCGTCAATCGTCAGATTGAATTGCTTCCCTGGCCAGCTCGCTCTCCGGATCTTTCGCTGATAGAAAACATGTGGTCCATGGTTGCTCAACGATTGACCCAGATTACATCCGCAGCTGCCACACCAGATCAAATTTTGAAACTCATGGAAGCTGCTTGGTAAGCTGTACCCCAAGAACACATCCAAAGTCTCTTTGAATCAATGCCGAGGCGTGTGGCAGCGGTGATCTCCAACAATGGAGGCTACTCTGGCTACTGATTTTGACAGGAATAACACTTCTCAGAAGTCTATAAGTTTAATCATTTGATACTTTGTCAACATGTTATCTACAAAATAAATTTTGTTGTGATATCTCTTGTCTTTCTTGGTGTTGCAATTTGGGTGGCCAGCAGTGTATAATTTTTTCCGTTCGCGTAGCATCTTAGAAAAAAAACAGAAATTTACCAATTTTTTACAATTTTCACTGTGCAACTCTCTTTGCTCGTTTTGCTAGAACAAAACGACCCACAATTCAACACGAGGAACCTCACCCACAACCATCCAAATGTTGGGTGTGGTATTTACATTATATTTACAACTAGTATTTACAAAAAAATTCCATAGAGTAGGATTCTATGGCAAACTGTATTTTTTACTTTTTCTTTTTTATATCTACTACATATTTAAAGTCTGATTTTTTGGAGAAATGAGGCATAACCTGTCTAGACTTTAGCGTCTCTATTTTCATATCCACATACTTTATTCGAGGCCTTTGTCACAAGTTTGACGCACCTCACCAGAGCCTGGGCGTAGTGTCAGAATTCATGAGTGATTTAATATCCTCTTCACTTAGGTCCTGCAGGAAGGATACACCACACAAGAATTCGGATTAATAACTTCAATGGAATCGGAAGCTTGAACATTTTTCTTCGGTGGTACGAAATTTCTAACAGTCTTCTTGGAGACGGTTTGTCTTGCTTTTAAGATCCTTCTGTAACCGAGCTCCCGAATATGTTCTCTTTCATCGATAAGCATTGCCAATAGAACATTCTCTGAGTGCGCAATGAACGCATTTCGTTGTATTACTGAATCGACAACTTGAAGTAAATCGTCGGATAAATACCATAATGTTTGGATTGCTTGAAGGACATGTTTTGATCAGTCAGCAAAACATTTGCTCTTTTTTTTATGCCAAACCACACAGACATGTATGATTTTAATATGAAGTCAACTATTTCTTTTAAGTTTCCGGATGGATCTGATGAACTTATATACAACCTAAGGACTGAGTTGGCCGCAGTTAGCCATCTGGAATGGGACAAAGGACCAGGGTCCCTATTTTAAAAGTCTTCTGGACCCAAGGTGACTGCATTTAACATGTCCAACAAATACTGTTGTTCTCTGCTCAACAAATTCCGATCTATGTCAGGAATCGAACAATCAATGGGTTCTTAATCGACCACAAGAAGTTTTTCACAGCAAGTGAGCTGCTGCCCGATTGGCCCGCTAAATGATTTAGGCCCTGCAGTTTGACCGTCAATATGTTGGAAAATGTGGCGAAAAGGAAGCTCATTAAAATGCAGGAGGCATATGCTCCATTGTAGCGGGTGTCCTACATGATTTTCTAGTCGGTGGATGACACCGTTCTTCCATCCAGTGTTGGTTAGAGTGCCATCACACCCTACTACTTGTAGTTTTTCTAGTGATATTGATAGTTCAGACAAACAAGAAATAATGCTTTGAATTTTATCATTTGATAAACTCGAGGAAGGAGATACATGTTCCTGGATAAGAGAATAGTGTTCTTCTTTCACATTCCAAAAAAATTGCTTTGCACTCAATTTTTCGATGAACAAAGTATCATCTTTTCGTCTTTCAAAGAAAAGACCCCAATTTTCTCAGGAGGTTCAAACCAGTTCAATCCATTTCAAATGAGTTCTTGTTCGTTTTGTTCTAGCAAAACAAACGAAGTGATGCACAGTAAAAATTGCGAAATATTAGTAAATATCTATTTTTTTTAGGCGTTGCGCGAACGGAAAAAATTAGATTATTGATCAGAATTTAATTTATTTAGGTTATTTAAACCATAAATCAAGCATAAAAAGGAAAGAGTGTTTATTTTAAAAGTTTTAACTCTAATTTTAAAAATTTACAAAAAGGCGCAATTTTAGCAATTCTTTATAAAATTGGTTTTTCAAACGGAAGATTTTAACCTATTTTAATTTTACAGGGCCGTTTTTCTTCTTATTACAATAGGAAACTTTTCCGCACTAAAGCGTTCCGAAAACAAATTTTCATTTTTTCAACCCACCCTAGTAAGCAGTCTTCTCGTGGTACATAAACAATACTACTGACGAATAAATTGATCCTTGAAGGATGGGTAATCTTAAAAAATAAGTCCGAGGACAATACCATGTAATTTTGAACCACGATCAGTTATACAAATATTCGAACTGGGAGAGAAATTCTAAAAATATTCTAAATAGGGAGTGGAATTCTAAAAGTAGTCATAACAAGAAGAGATATTCTAAAATTATTCTAAATAGGAATAGAAATTCTAAAAGTATTCTAAATGGGGACAGAAATTCTTTAAGTATTCTGAATAGGGATACATTCTAGAGATATTCTAAACACACACACACAGGGAGACTGATAATTCATTACCTGTCTATAGACAGTCACAAAAAGAGATGATATAATATCATTAAAACACCGCTAAACACGTCACTGTCAAATACCTCGAAATAATCCAGTCATCAACAGCCCAAAGAATAATTCCACCACATTTACGCTATGTTCCTTAACCACAAATCTGTTTGAAACACTCTGACATAAGCCGAGTCATTAGTTTCGAACTTATTTGAGCATGCACTAAGTCTACCTAACCCATTCGAGGGACATTATCCGGCAAATGGCCTGTCCGGTAAAACGCCTACGCATCCACGTAAAACGTCTCGCACAGACACTTTGACAAATTACGCCCCATCATAAAGATGATGTAAACATGAATTAATGAATGTTGCCCAGTACGGAAGAGAGAATGAAATGAATACCATTGGAAAGGGATCACTCGCAAATTTCCTGCCTTGTTCCGAAAGACATCGGAGAGGCTACCGTATTCATTTTACGATGCATAACTTGTATATATAGTTAAATTTAATGTATGCTTTTTTCGTGCATTTAGCTTTCAATTCTATAGCGTGTTTACTTATTTTAAACCTTTGAGAGGTAAAAGCGCAAAATTCCACTTTGAAACCTGCAGTCTTCCCTGACTAACTTCTAACCAGAAACGAGCAATGAAACCTTTTCCAAGAATTCTATTATAAAGAAAAGATCCATGCAATGTTTCCAAAACTTTCTATTATAAGCTTAGAAGAATTTGAAACTTTTTAAGTATTCCATTTGAGGGAAAGAGCTATGGAATGTTTACAAAAGATTTTAAGGAAGGAAGCAATATAATCTTTCCAGAAGATTCAAATGGAAGGGGCATTAGAAACTTTCCAAATATTCTACTTTATGAAAAGTAGCAATAAAATGTCATCAAAAGTTTCTAAGAAAGGGAGCAATATAATCTTTCCAAACGATTCGAAGAAAAGGAGCAATAAAATATTTCGTAAAGATTCTAAGGAAAGGAATTGTATAAAATTTGAAAAAATTCTATTTTGGAGACGAAGGAATAATATAATATTTTTTCAAACAATTTTAAGGAAAGGAGCAATAGAAACTTTCCAAACAATTAGAAGGAAAGAAGCAATAAAATTTTTCTAAAAGATTCTAAAGAAAGGAACTGTATTAAATTTGAAAATTTTTTATTTTAGAAGAGAGGTAATAATATAATATTTTTCCAAACTATTCTAAAGAGAGGAGCAATAGAAACTTTTCAAACGATTCGAAGGAAAGAAGCAATAAAATATTTCTAAAATATTCTAAAGAAAGGTAATGATAATCGTAATTTTTGTTAACGTTGTACTAGAGCAACACAACGGGCGATTGACGACGGTCCGGTATCAGTCAATTAAGGGAAAGATCCGAGGACAACACCTCGTAATTGTGAACCACATTCAGATGACGAAGCAACACCTGAGCTGGCACTCCACTCTCCAAATTTAAAGATAGTAACAGTTTAAAATTTGAAAAATTCTATTTTAGAGGTGAAGGAATGATATTTTTTCAAACGATTTTTTTTTTTTTTTTTTTTTTAATAAAAGGAGCAATAGAAACTTTCCAAACGATTCGAAGGAAAAAAGCATTAAAATATTTCTAAAAGATTCTAAAGAAAGCAACTGTATTAAATTAGAAAAAATTCTATTTTAGAAGAGAGGGGATAATATAATATTTTTCCGAACGATTCTAAGGAAGAGAGCAATAGCAACTTTCCAAACGATTCGAAGGAAAAAAGCAATAAAATATTTCTAAAAGATTCCAAAGAAAGCAACTGTATTAAATTTGAAAGAATTCTATTTTAGAAGAGAGGGGGGGAATTGTAACAAAAAGTAGCGAAAATATCCAAAGATTACGAATTTTGTATGACCAACTTTTGATCGCATCCAATTTAATTATTAACCGATTTCAAAAATAGTAGTACCGTAAGAAAGAGTACATTCTGAGGTATACTGCGATATTTTAAAAATTAAAAACTAATAGTAAGAAAATATAGATACGGCAGTTTAAAAAAAATAACAAAAATGTCCTGATTTTTCCCGAATTTCAAAAAAATATTATCAAGAACCAAATTGAAATTAAAAAAAAAAACTCGACGAGCTGCAAAAATTTACGTTGAGAGGTACTCTTTAAAAAAAACTCACTGCTGAAGACTGAAAATTTGTATGTGTTTTGCTCACTCGCGGAAGAAATTTCGCTTCTTCAATTTTGACACTTAATAAACCCTAAACTAATAGCCGCAGCGGAAAAAAATCTTAATAATTGTCCAGGGAATACGATGAAGAACAAATCGTGTTAGTTTCGTTTTTTTCCGATCAGTACTTTCTCGGGAAACCGTTTAAGAATCGAGCTAAACAACACAGTTTTCAATCCTGTGGCGGCGGCAACTTTTTTTTAATATAGAGAGATTCAAAAGCTCCAAAGATGACAATATTTTTACACCAACATACAGTCGACTTCTTTCATCTGACAGTATACCTCAGTTATGGACCAACATTGATGGAAAATATGGCTGTTTTTACTTAACTGCAAAACTTGTCTGACATTATTCATCCTTCCAATGGGACTCGTAATTGTAGTAAAACTCATTTTCGCTACAGAGCATAGAGTCATCGTTCTAATTTTAACCGTTTCTCACATCACCCATTGGAACATAGTTTCTCAGAGTGGATATTACCCTCCTACGGGCAATGAAAGAATCTTGAGGAAAGTCTGATCTCAGGGAAAAAGGGAGCGTTGAAATGTGTCACAATTGAAATATCGATAAACGAACAATTAAAATTCATAAACGGTTTCTAATAATTTCGGTTGCAAAACCAACACCCTCAATTTATCTTAGGCAGTGTGCAGTAGCAATGAAATGATTTGATTGCATATCGGTCATTCTATTAAAATAACACTCCTGGTGTTTGCCACTAAAAGTTATCATATCATTACTAAAATTGACTCTATATTAATGGACGAGATATGTCGTCATTACAAGAAAAATGACCAGATCTTGTTCTCGTCATGTTGACGTCTAGATACTTCATCATTAACAAAATTGATCCGATTTGAATGGACGAGATATATCGACATTAACAAGATTAAAATATTAATCTGATTCTAATGGATGAGATAACTTTAATCATTAAAAAAAATGATCAAGTTTTACTGGAGGAGTTATAGCAAAATTTATCAGATTTTAATGAGCCAGTTATCTCCTCATTAAGAAAAGTAAAAAATTAATCAGATTTTAATGGATGAGATAATTGATTAAGTTTTATGGACGAAGTATCGTGTAATTAACAAAATTGATCAAATTTTAATAGACGAGTTATCTCGTCATTAACAAAATTAAAAATTAAACAGGTTTTAATGGATGAGATATCTATTCATTAAAAAAATTGATCAAATTGTAATGGACGAAGTATCTCACAATTAACAAAATTAATCAAATTTTAATGGATCATATATATAATCATAAACAAAATTGATCAAATTTTAATGGTCGTAGTAACTCCTTATTAACAAAATTATTGATATTTTAATGGCTGAGATATCTCATTAGCAAAATTGATAAAATTTTAATACACACGTTATCTTTTCATCAACAAAATTAAAAAATATTTCATATTTTAATGCCATAAGATATTTAATCATAAACAAAATTGATCAAATCTTCATGGACGAAGTATCTCCTTTTTAACAAAATTAATCAGATTTTAATGAACAATGTATCTATATCATCATAATCTCGTCGTATCGCTTCTGCGTCCCAAATCTGTGTGAATGACATCATTTAAAATTAACATAAATATGCTACTATTAATCCTTTCTCTTTCTCTTAAGTTCTTCACATGTTGTAGGGTCCCAGTAGCCTGGTTTGAAGAGGAATAACGGATTAACTACCTGAGAGTAACGAGTTCCAAATAAACCAATGACGTTCGTGTAGTATCAAGGGTTGTTGGTGAACGTTGAATCTGTCGTGACCTCAAATCTCCTCAAGTAATCGTGGGGCGGAGTTTGATGAGTGGGTTCCATCTCAATTTTGACGTCATCTTACCGTGGTTCAAAATTACGAGGTGTTGTAATCGGATCTTTCCCTTAAGGGATTGATCCCGGACCGTCGTCAATAGCCTGTTGCGTTGCTCAAGTGAGACGTTAAATCAAATCCTATCTCACATGCCGTTATTAATATCAGTCATAAACAAACACTATTACTTAATTTTCGTTTTCCGGGCAAATCGCTGAATTCCTTTCATCTCATTTTGATTCCGGAACAGCGATTTGTACAAACTGCAAAAACAAAACTGAATTTATGAACTCAGTAATACTAATCCTTTTTTCACATGGATACGATCGCAAATATGATAATCCTTTCCTGGAAATGTTGTTTCCTTTGCTGATGTTTATTTCACCTTAACCTTGTAGCAAACATGTTCAGAATAGATTTCTTACGAAATTGTGACCCATCTTCCGCAATGGTATGAATTGATCCGCGTATTCATAACGGTTACTATTCAAAGTTTTATCCGGAAAACGCTACTGTCTACTAGAAATTTTCCAGATATCATATTTTAGGAAAAGAAGCAATAGAACATTTCCAAAAGATTCTATTTTGACCCATTCTGACGACGTCTTTCGCATTGCTATGAATTGATTCGCGTAGTCATGAAGTTTACTATCGAAAGTTATACCAGGAAAACCGGTACTGTGAACTAGAAACTTTCCAAGTATTCTATATTTTATTTCCCTTGCGCGAAAATCCCAAAAACACCCTACCAAAAAAAAAATCCTTCATTTCCGAAATTTTTTTGCACCAAATATTTGTCCTATGAATAAAAAAATTTTGAGAAGCAACTTTACATTTTTTTTTAATTATTATTTCTGCTCTATAAAAGCTCGATAAGGCTTATTCTTTTCTATGGTTATCTTCGATTCGAACAATTTGTTCCAATCCGCGCGAGAGAAAAGGCTGTGTTTTTCCCACCCAATAAACACCAGAAATCACCAAAGGGGTGTGTCCACTGCTATCCCGATAAAAGGAGGTCGTGTCCGGCCCGTTGTCTCCTTTAGGGACTGTGGTCCTACTTTTCTGGGAATTCTTGTCTACCCCTTATCTCAATGTAGAAGATTCCATCGATCAAAAAGACTAATGCCCTCAGCTAAATCACAGCAATCAGTGAGATGTATGTATATGAGCATTCTATTTTCCTGAAATCCAGATTCCTAGTACACTGATGGTCACTGCAATTTAAGTGGTAGGTTCCAAGTTTCAGCTCACAAGAGATGTGTGCCGTGAAAGAGAATATAATAAAGGTAGGTATTTAATTACGTCGCACTGGAGCAACACAACAGGCTATTGGCGACAGTCCGGGATGAAATCCGAAGGGAAAGTTGGACAATTATGAAATGATGTCAGATGACGGAATACAATAATATCTACTCACCAATTTCGCACGAGTAGAAGATGAGTTATATAAGTGAGAAGTTTTTCGTCCTAAAGCCTTGGGAACCATATCAAGTTTTCTGATTTTAGCGTGTTTTGATTTACGTGGTTGATTAGTATGACTTTCTTGCTAGCGATTTCAACTTTGTCACGGGCAAAAACTATTTGAGGTTTTCTACCTTCGCGATCGATAAAGATGAGTGAAAACTTCAAGGAATTAAAATCTGCGGAAAATTTTACATCAGAACGATACCTTAAATAAGGTTTTCTTTAAATACTAGGGGGCTCCGCCCCCTGCTCGCTTACGCTCGCCAACCCCCGGGGATTGCTGCGCAATCCCATTTGGTTTGCTTCGCAAACCAACACTCCTGTCACAGATACCATTTGGTTTGCTTCGCAAACCAACATTACTTTCACAGAGTGAAACTATCTGAATAATTCGTATTATGCTGATTTCACTTTCCGGTTCATGACGTCACAGCGAGGGCTTCGCTGCGTCTCGCTTACGCTCGCCGACCCCGGGGATTGCTACGCAATCCGTTTGGTTTGCTTTCTCAAACCAATACTTCTTTCGCAAGTGATTTAACTTTTTTTTGCTTTAACACTTAATGCACCCTAAACTAATAGCCGCATCAGTAAAAAATCTTCTGCATCTTGTTCCCTGTACAATTTTAACTAAACATTGTTAATATCCAAACTTTACGATCTGTACTTTGTCGGTAAACTGTCTTGAAAACAGAGGGAAAAAAGCGAGCCTTTTTCCTCGCCAAATAAAAAGAAATCGTTTTTATGGCAATTGTTGCTACGATAAATTTGATATCTGGCAAACCCGATAGTCAAAAGTGTAACCCACTACTGCTTTCGGAAGCAGCTATGCGAACTGAAAAATACGAAATTTGTGTCACCAACTTTTGATTGCATCGAATTTATTTATGAACCAATTTTAAAAATAATTGTACCGTAAGAAAGAGTATATTCTGAGGTATACTGCAATATTTTTAAAATTAAAAATTAACAGTAATACTATACAGATATGGCCATTTTAGTTTTGTATCGGAAGTTACGATCTGAAAGTTCCGAAAATTGTATGACCCACTTTTATTTGCATCGATTTTATTTATTAACCAATTTGAAAAATAATTGTACCATAAGAAAGAGTGTAATGTAATGTATTCAGTGATGTTTTCAAATTTAAAAAATAATGGCTTTTGCCGTAGACAAAACGGTTTTAACAATAAGTAGCGAAAATATCCAAAGATTCCGAATTTTGTATGACAAACTTTTGATCGCATCCAATTTAATTATTAACCGATTTCAAAAATAATAGTACCGTAAGAAAGAGTATATTCTGAGGTATACTGCTATATTTTAAAAATTAAAAACTAATAGTAATTAGATATAGATATGGCAGTTTTAAAAAAAAGTAACAAAAATGTCCCGATTTTTCCTGAATTTCAAAAAAATATTATCAAGAACCAAATTTAAATTTAAAAAAAAACTCGACGAGCTGCAAAAATTTACGTTGAGAGGTACTCTTAAAAAAAAACTCACGACTAAAGACTGAAATTTTGAATGTGTTTTGCTCACTCGCGGAAGAAATTTCACTTCTTCAACTTTAACACTTAATAAAACCTAAACTAATAGCCGCATCGGAAAAAAATCTTAATAATTATCCAGGGAATACGATGAAGAACAAAGCATGTTAATTTCATATTTTTCCGATCAGTACTTTCTCGGGAAACCGTCTAAGAATGGAGCTAAACAACAAAAATTTCAATTCTTCGGCGGCGGCGGCGGCGGCGGCGGCGGCGGTAACTTTTTTTTAATATAGAGAGAAATAATTTTTCAATTGTAACCCGCGTAACGCGTCATGTCGGGTGGAGGTGGGACTTATTCTTAAAATTATTGTTTTATCTTTTTAATGTTTTCAGTATCGGTAAGATTTAATGTGTCTCCGGACCGATTTTTAAATTTTAATCTAAAATATTTTTTAATTAATTTATTGGTATCACAGTGTTGCCTGTGGTGTTGGTTTGCGAAGCAAACCAAATGGAAATGCGTTGCAATCACCAGGGTTGGCGAGCGTTAGTGAGCAGTGGTCACACTTTACCACGTGACAATAACTGCCTCGGGCAATAACTGTTGGCCACGCAGTGGCTAGTGTTTGTATAAATAGAAGGTTTGCTAAGAAAAAAACTAAAATTTCAAGAAGGAGTTGAAGAAAAATCGGAGTCGCACAATTAAACGAGACTTTACTAATTATTTATTAGATGATAGATTTACAGTAACGCATCTACATATACACATTTGTTCAAAGTGTCCTATACAGACTTTATAGGGCAGTTATGGGTGTCAAATCAGGCTCTGTTCGCATAGGGCTAAGGGTCTGCAAGCGCCCCTGTATGAGATAAAACATGGTTTCCCAAAGTAAATGGTGCCGCGTAATGGTGCTCGTTGAAGAAATCTTGGGGAGCAAGGCTGAATTCAGGGTACCTAGGATGAGGTGTTGAGGCGAAAGAGTGAAAAGCATACGTTAAAACTAAAAATCCTGTTGGCACACTGAATCACTCAACCATTTTAACATAATGGTGATACATAGTCAACCGTCTTTTAGCTAAAAAGTGCAACCAACTGCAAAAAGTCGACTGGAGATTTAAGGATGAAGCTGGGGAAAAGTAACTATCGCATTCAAACCTAATATAAGGAAATTGGTATCACAATTCCCACGCGCATTTTTCTTTGGTAATTATTTTTAATTCAGCTTATTTGTTTGATAACATTTCCTAATAATAAGGAATAGTCTAGTAGGCTTTTATGAACAATTTTTTTTTAATTTCATTTTAATAAATTATTTTATGATTTCAGTTCTCTGGTTGTTTTATTACCAAACTAGCCACTGAGGGGCCATCAGGGCTTTGCCCTTGACAGTTCTTTTCGTGGGGTCAAGTGTAACCACTGTTCTCTGACGCTCGCCAACTCCCGGTGATTGACTACGTATTCCCATTTGGTTTGCTTCACAAACGAACTCCACGGGCAACGCCGCCTTAAAGCGGCTATTATCAACAACGTAAATCAAAATACGCTAGAATCGGAAAACTTAGCATTGTTCCAAAGGCATTCAGTCTAAAGACGCTTGTGACGTCAGCAGTAGAAAATCGCAAAATCCGCTTGTTTCTTCATTCGAGATAGGTGTGACGTCACATTCCGGAAGAAAAGAAAGAAAGGTGAAAAAAACTAATAAATTAATTTTAAAATGCTCTAGATTAAATTTTAAAATTTGGGCTGGACACAACAATTGCAAACAATTAGGACTACATGTGTGTCAGATTTCAATATTGTAAGTACCGTAGATTCGTCAGATCACTCCGCACAGTATACAGATAACATTTTCTTTTATAATAGTAGAGATTATATAATAAGATACTTTCTTTTATAATAGTAGACACAGTTACATAAATATTTTCCTGAAATTTAAAAGGTATAATCATTAATGTTAGCACATTAATGTTTTCAATATATTCTTGGTTGAGATAATTTCCCTGAGGGGTGTCAAAACAATTGACTTTGGAAAGGGGCAATTAGCCCCAAAAAGTTTAGAAAATTATATGCTAAAGGATAAACACTAGGGAGCTTTATGGAAATACACCAAATGTTTGAACAACATCTTTATCAGCTCCAATTTTGCAGTTTGACAGTTGATTAAGTTGTAGTAATTGCTCAGTAGATTAAGTAGTTGCTCAACGTACCGTTGTATCTATCATCAACTGTAATGCATGTATGTTCTGGTTTGGGTAGGTCTAGGGTTTTGATATATGAGGACTAAAGAATAACTCGGTTTTAAATCAATAACATATATTCTACGATTGAGTATACAGCTGTAGGCTTTTAATCCTAACTAAAGGAGACATCAAAAACGAACGCGTCGCTGAGAGCTTCGCAGCTGGTGACTTCGCTCTTTCTTCTCTTCCTGTTGCACCTACGCTCCGTCTTATGTACTCCATGGGGCTGGCATCGCTACAAGTGTCGCCACGGTACAGGTAGCTTGATGGATGGGGTGGGGTCGAGTATACGACATATATGACAGCAGGGACGCATGGATTGCAGTACGTCTTTTAAAATATATGGTCTTTCGTGATCAATTTTAACCACAACAGTGACTCTGAGCATCAGGTCAGAAGTGTCCTTCACGATATCTTTGATAAAATCCCTCCAAAAAAACTTTGATAGAAATCTCTATGATAGATAGGGCGAATGGCCAAGATGGTCACTTGCAACAGCGAAAGGGTTGGTTGGTTTAGGGGTTTTATGGCGCAAGGGTCATATTTGATCATGCTGGAACAGACTCAAGGCATACAATATCAAGTAATAGACAGACACACACAGTGAATATTTAAATGAGACAGAAGAGGGAAATACATTCAGGAAGGAATGCACCTGACAAGAATGAAACTGCCGCGAATGGGACTTTTGAGTTGAAATCGATTGCGGACACAAAGATTTATGTTCAAATGCACCATTGTATTTTAAAGAGGGCGTATTGCGGCAGTTGGTCAGTAATGCGTAGACGTGCATTTCTGTTGGTAGTCACAACTTTGAACACCTATTGTAAAACTTGATTTGGTAAAAATTTTGTTGACAAATGTGATCTTTCATTTCTCTAGCTTAATGTATACTCTATCACATCCGGGTAGTTCGTATGGACATACCACTCATGGATAATAAGATTGAATTTTGTGTTCTCAGCCCCCCCCCTCATAAAGTTTGTACAAGAAATGTTGAAACTTCCTATATCAAAAACAAATCAGAGAATATGGAATAAGGTTTTTATTTCTCAGAAAACACTTATTTTTTGTGAAGAGGATTGTGTATCTTTCCAAAGTAATGAATAAACCGACTTCTTTATTCCAATTGTTTCTTAAAATCATTATAGACGCCATACATAGTTGATGGTATACCATACCGACAGTAATGAAAAGCAACTTTCGAGGTTAAAATAGCTATATTATCATAAGAATTATTTGCAGGATTTGTACAGGTTGTCTATAAGCTACAGTTTTATAAATAAGAACGATATCCATCACCAATACAGTAAAGCAGTCAAAAGCTAATAGTCCCCTCAATCGTCTGCGGCTCGAACCGACCCTTCTGTCTTTCCACAACATTTCACCCCCGACAGCCTCCTCCAATCGTCACTTCCGCAGCCAGACCAGGGGGTGAACGCTTCCTGTTGAGAACTCTCGACTGTTCTGGGTAACGGGATGTACCATATGGTACTTGCCGACCCTTTTCCCTAACACGTGGACGCTGGAATGTTTCGGAATGCGAAAACAACTTTAGTCTGCACGTGCGGTTCCTCTACGGCCCATTTGATCCATTCACAGCTGGAGTTTCCGTCGGTTCCCCAATCTCGTATCTGGAATCAAGTTTTTGCGGTGGGGGACTCAAGTCGGCATGACAGACGGTTTTCGCAGCTGTGTGGGGATGTTTCTGTTCGGGAGAGGACATAAATATCTCTAGAGGGCTCGGAATTCACCCCCCTCTCGTTGTCAGCGGCGGTTCTGCTAAGCGAACGTGGATTTTGAGGGAATTCGGACTCGAGATTCAACGAGAGACAGACGTCTCTGTTTTGCCAATTTTGTTACTTTGGCTTCAGGCAGGTTTCGGTTGTCGATGGCTGTGCCCATAATTATCTTGTAAATATTTATGTAAATAAATAGTTTAATTTTAAATCAGCTGTCCGTCAAATTCTTACATGACGGTACAGGGATGTTACTTACTCTTCCCCTCGAGGAAAACTTTTCTGCATATCTTGATCGAAGAAAAGATCCGAAAAGAAAATTAAAAGTAATGAGCATAAGTGATCACACAAGGGGGAGGCAGAACCAACTTACCAGACTGAATCAGTACATTACCAAATTTAGGGTACTGACACAATTTACACAACAAAATTGAGTGTAAAAGGAAATTACACAAATAATATAAAACAAAAGTAAATGATTCCTTAGTTACATGAGATATTATTACTTAATTACATTTAAATAAGAGTATGTATGCTAAATGGGTAACTGTAAAGGGGAAAGACGTCACCCATGACAGTTTCTCTGGTAAGAATCGACGCTATGCAATTCTGAAACACCTGCATACTCAGAGTTTGAGTGATTTTTTTCTTGTGTCTGTGGGGGGGGGAACTGCTTTTCGGCAGTCACATGGTTTTTTCTGATTCGATTCATTTTCAATCTGACCGAATTTCTTGTGTCATGTTGGAATCATGGGCACAAACTGACCGTAAGGACTTGCTTCTCCAGTAACAGGCAGAACCTGTGACGTGTTGGAAATGGTTGCATCGTCTACTAGAAGAGATCATTCTCAGTGTTCTGGGCTAATATATTTATTAATGAAAATTACGAACAGTTTTGACGGATATGTAGGTCGCGTATATAAACAGGCAGAGTCCAGGTGACTGATTTTGCCGAACACGGTGAATTGTCCTTGTCCTCGGGAATCCAAGTTGACTATCCGGCTCGGGTGAGCCCTTCTCTAGTCCTTACTTTGACGAGTAAGGTTTCCTAGCTCGGGTGAGCTTCTCCAAAGGTTCTCGCACTCGTGAGAGATATTCGTAGTTCGATTGAACTCGCTAAAATGGCACTCGGTTGAGAGATTCACAGCTCATGTGAGCGTAGCCAAAGGATCTGCGTCCGCTCCACTAGACTGGACCAACAGCTCACGTTTGAGCTTTCCTTACGTCTGATAGACGTACTCCCGGGTCGGGAAGTTTCTCTCAAAGTCCACGAACAACAGTCGTGACTCCCGCAGGCTAGCTTAGCCTTTTTGCAGTGATAGGATGAGCACTTCTTCAGATAACTGGTTATCGGTAACCGTGAACGGCGTCCACTTATTCGGATCAGTTTGATCCCTCGGGTCTGTTGACCTCTCTCTCCGAAATCTTTTTCCCTTCTCTTCGTCTCCGAACGTCCGACGGGGGTTTTGGGGGGCCCTCTCGTTTCATTCGACACACTTGTCCTCTCGCCGTTGGCTGGTTCCAAATCGGGCTGTCCACTGACGGTTATTTCCCCCTTCCGCCGGGAACTTCATTAGCGAGTCGGTGTCAAGAACACGTCTCTGCGGTCTCCTCTGATCCTGGAAGCAGCGGAAATTAACTTCTGACCTGGGGTTTGTTATATGCGTCTTGCCGGTCGGCATAGCTACAACGACATCCCGCTTTCCCTCCTCGGTGAAATCCGACTCCTGACCGTCGGCTCGTTAACTCTCGGTCCGGAGCACTGGGTTCATGCATCGGCGTGACCCTCGCGGCATCTCATAGGATTAACCATAGGAACATAGGATTAGCAAACGGAGTGTTGAGAGTTCTAATCCAACCAAAGACGTCATGTACAAAGGCGGCTGGTGCAAGATAAATGCGTCCTGGTCTCCAATGTTCACACTGGCGTGGTGTCGATGTAAGTAGAGTGGTGTGCCAGCTCTGATGTGATCTCTTCATCTGACTGTGGTTCAAAATTACGTGGTATTGACCTCGGATCTTTCCTTTGTGGGTTTGACCGGTTCCTCGAATCGTTCCCTTATGAAATTGATCCCGGACCGACGTCAATAGCCCGTTGCTCTAGTACGACGTTTGACCGGCGCTTGATACCGGACCGTATTCAATAGCGCGTGGCTCCAGTACGACGTAAATTAAATTACTTACCTACCTACACTAAATAAGCGGTAAATAGTTTTCTAAACACTTTTCATAGCTCCGTCATGACGATGTGAAAATCCATGGGGCACGATGAAATCTTACACACACAAAATGCGGCTTCTTTCCAGCTCTGCCGACCAACCGGTATAGTGGTTAAGGTGTTAACCTCTAGATCGAAAGGTTCCTGCTTCGAATCCGGGTCCGAGCATGGATGTTTGTAAACGTATGGTGTAGAGGTGGCTGGTGCACCTTAAATCTGTCGTGGCCGAAAGTCCTCACGTTGGGTTGGCGTGGAAGTTTGGAGAGTGGGGTGCCAGTTCAGGTGTTGCTTCGTCATCTGACCGTGGTTCAAAATTACGAAGTGTTGTCCTCGGATCTTTCCCTTGAGGGACTGATCCCGGACAGTCGTCAATAGCCCGTTGTGTTGCTCTAGTACGACGTTAACAAAAATTACCAATTACCAATTACCTATCACCTTTATAAAGTTGATGCGGCGGCTTCTCTTCAGCTCTATCAAATTTATAGTTCAAGCACCGAACGCATGTGGAAATGGGTACCTTTTAATCAATAAAATCAATTGGGAGTGCGAATGCATTCTGTAATCTTGTCACTTCGTTGTACATACCTCCAGTGATAAGAGCCGTTTTTAGTAACATCTTATTGATCCAGGCATTCAAAAAACGGATGAACTACAACAGCGACGAAAAGGTTTCACTGCTTCTGTTGCCGTGAGGCGGCTCGCCGAACAAATTAAGTAATTTTGCACCAATAACGCATTTTTAGCTGAAACATGCCTGGTATAGTTTAGGTTTTATTTATTTAGCTCCGGGCTGCAGCAACACAGCGGGCTATTGACGATGGTCCGGGATCTATCCCCCAAAGGAAAGATCCCAGGACTATTTTGAACCAAGGTAAGATGAAGAGTTCACACCTGAGCTGGCACACCACTCTAGGTACATCCTCGTCAACGCGAGGACATTTGAGACCACGATTGATTTAACGTTCACTAGCCCCTTTTGTACTTGACGTAGTTTAGAGAGTGGTGTACCTTCTCAGGTGTTGCCTCGTCATCTGACAGTGGTTCAAAATTACGTGATGGTGTCCTCGAATCTTTCCCTTATGGAATTGATCCCGGACAGACGTCAATAGCCCGTTGCTCTAGTACGACGTTGATTAAAATTGCCTTACATTACCTTAGCAACCGGGTTTAACTTCGGAGGTTGCCCAAGCTTGTCTAAGGCCCGGTGCACACATCCGGTTTTTTCAACGTGCGGCGCCACTGCGGCACCGAAGCCCAACTATGCACACATAACCGTGAAATGACGCAAATTCTCATTTCGGGTCATTTGTGATACATATTCTATCGAAGAAAACGTGTTTATTTCGCTTACTTGGTGTAAAAAGTATATTTAGAAACAAAATAGACGTTACTGGATACAACCTTTTATTAATTATTATTTATGTTCCATTTGTTTATGAAAACAAGGTACTTCAGAACGGAGACTCATGTGCGACGACCGTGCGGCGAAATGGGGAACTGCGGTACAAATTGCACGCAAGTTGGACGTGCGTCGCCCCAGCTGCACTGGAAGCATGTGTGCACTGCTCCATTGGATCTAATGCATCTCAGACCGCACTTGTGTTGCGGCAGCGGCGCCGCACGTTGAAAAACCGGATGTGTGCACCGGGCCTAATAGTTTTCTATTCTAAACGAAACAGGAGCCGTCATGGGAATTCCCACTGTGCTACCAGCCTTCGAGTTGTAGGCGGTGCAGGTTCAATTCATGACAAGCGCATTCCTCCCTAGATCTATTTCTCTCAGTATTATTTCTCTTTTTTCTGCGTCAGTAAAACTTTCGTTGTGCGTGTCTGTCTATTACTGGAAATTGCATGTCTTGTGTCTGGCGCAGAAGGAACAATTATGTCCCTTGCGCCATAAAAACCTAAAACCAACCAATCTAAACGAAACACCATAATCTTAAACGAACATTATGCTTGATGATTCAGTGACTACTTTCAGACCTATCGTGAGTAGAGAAGAACTCATTAAATGACGAAAATAATTTTTTACTATACGAGGCTGTTTGAAAACTAATTTTACGTTGGGTTCTTGTGGAAGTTTGGAGAGTGGGGTGCCAGCCCAGGTGTTGCTTCGTCATCTGACCGTGCTTCAAAATTACGAGGTGTTGTCTTCGGATCTTTCCCTTAAGTGACTGATACCGGACCGTCGTCAATAGCCCGTTGTCTTGCTCTAGTACGACGTTAACAAAAATTACCATTACCGTTAATTTTCTTTAGAATCTTTTCGAAATATTTTATTGCTCCTTTCCTTCGAATCGTTTGAAAAGTTTCTATTGCTCTAATACGACGTTAACAAAAATTACCATTACCAATTTGAAAACTAATTACTGGAATATATGTTACAAAAAAATATTATAGACACTTGTACTATACATTTTAAGCCGACCAACCGGTATAGTGGTTAAGGCGTTAGCCTCTAGATCGGAAAGTTCCTGGTTCGAATCCGGGTCCGGGCATGGATGTTTGTAAGCGTATGGTGTGGAGGCGGCTGGTGCACCTTAAATCTGTCGTGTCCGAAAGTCCTCACGTTGGGTGGGTGTGAAAGTTTGGAGAGTGGGGTGCCAGCTCAGTTATTTCTTCGTCATCTGACCGTGGTTCAAAATTACGAGGTGTTGTCCTCGAATTTCTCCCTTCAGGGATTGATCCCGGACCGTCGTTAATAGCCCGTTGTGTTGCTCTAGTACGACGTTAACTAAAATTACCATTACCATTACCTATACATTTTAAATAGAATACAAAATGAGCTTACATTTGTTATTAACATAAAAATAGGCATTTAGTGTGTCTGAAATAATGTGTGTTGGGTAGGGAGATTTTGCTTTTAGCTCAAGGTAATTAGAAATGTTTATCTTACGTCGTACTAGAGCAACACAACGGGCTATTGACGACGGTCCGGGATCAATCACCTCGAAATTATGAACCACGGTAAGATGACGAGGCAACATCTGAGCTGGCATACCACTCTCCAAACTTCCACATCAACCCAACGTGAGGAATTTCGGCCACGGCAGATTTATGGTGCACCGGCCGTCTCTACACAATACGCTTACAAACGCTCATGCACTGACCCGGATTCGAACCAGGAACCTTCCGATTCAGAGGCTAACACCTTAACCACCAGACCTATCGGTCGGCTCTAAGCTTTGTGTTAAAAGAACAACAACTTCTAATTTAAGGAGATTATATCAATTTTATTGTGTTCTTTTGATTGTTTCTGACAAGGAAATATTTTGGCGGTGAGCAAGCCCTATGGGGTCTTTCTTTAAATGTATACTTGGTTTAATTTCATTCAGTAAATGCCGACCAACCGGTATAGTGGTTAAGGTGTTAGCCTCTAGATCGGAAGGTTCCTGGTTCGAATCTGGGTCCGGGCATAGATGTTTGTGAACGTATGGTGTAGAGGCGGCTAGTGCACCTTAAATCTGTCGTGGCCGAAAGTCCTCACGTTGGGTTGGTGTGGAAGTTTGGAGAGTGGGGTGCCAGCTCAGGTATTGCTTCGTCATCTGACCGTGGTTCAAAATTACGAGGTGTTGTCCTCGGATCTTTCTCTTAAGGGACTGATCCCGGACCGTCGTCAATAGCCCGTTGTGTTGCTCTAGTACGACGTTAACTAAAATTACCATTACCATTCAATAATTAGTATTTTTCTGTTTTTAAAATGAATTTTATCAAAATGAAAGTCAAACTCAAAATCCCGATTTTTAAAATTAGGATATGAGATTGGAAACGTCTAATTATTTCATTGATGTGAAGTGAAAGTTTGGAGAGTGGGTTGTCTCGTCTTCTGACCGTGGTTCAAATTTACGTCGGATTTTTCCCCTTTGAGATTGATCCCGGACCGTCGCCACTAGCCAACACCTCCTTATATATAGGAGGCATTGCAATAGCCCGTTGTGTTCTCTAGTATGACGTTAACTAAAAAATTACCAAATTACCAATTACCTTATATATAGGAGGCATTGCAATAGCCCGTTGTGTTCTCTAGTATGACCTTAATTAAATATCTACCTATCTCGACGTTTAACCACGATTTATACTTAATTTAGATGACTGCCTCTTCGGAAACCCTGCCTCACACTAACAGTATGTCACCACAATAGAGGATTCAAAACTCATCTTCAGTTCTTCAGGATTCGCGCTTAACACTAAAACATCCTTTTGAAAAACTTCGACAGGGGGGCGTACTTGTCGCTTTCTTCCTTTCGATACGACTATCAAATCGAAACAGTACCGAGGGCATGCATGAAAAGAGTCGAGCGTCACTGTTGAGTTTTATGATTTGAGAACTAGAATTAACATCCAGAAGATAAATATCGCATCATGTATGGAAACTATGTTTATAACTTGCATGACCTTCGGACCGAGTGTGCAGACGCAGTGAGGCGCGGGGGTGTATCTACAATATATCTAAATTCTATGGTGCTGGGCGAGTTTTGGGACAATGTCACTTTGGATTGTAGGAAGTGTGGATTTCGCAAGTGGTGTCAATTGACTGTTACCAAACTCCTATACAATCACAGGACTTTAATCAACAAAATTATCCTTCAATATTAATATCAAACTGTACTTCAGTCGTTCAAACGATATTAATTGTTGAACATTAACAACTTGGATAAATGGCTCGTCATACGACGGGTAAATAACAAAATGTATTTATTTTGGTCAAACTTCATTTATATATTTTTAAAACCATATGGTACGTGATCACTAACTGTATATAAAAATTTTCAGCAGTATCTGTCAACTTTTGTTGATCACTGGCTATGAATAATCCTTTTCCACCACCTTCTGTCAACTTGCCTTGCTTTAGCATGGTGTTTTTGGGCAATACTGGTAACACAATATTAATGGAAAACTTAATTTTTGATCAACACTGCTAAAACAATGAGCTGCGTACGGCAATCGTTTTATATCAATGTTATTTCCATGGCGATTTCGAGTGTAATGATTGTTGATATTTCGTGTTTCGTTTCGCTCGTGACATCACACAACCAATCAAAACAATTAGAAACTCCGCCTACTCGTGACTTCACACAGCCAATCAGATTTTAATAGCCACGGAAACACAGGAGAATCTAGCATTTTATATAACTAGGGGGCTCCGCCCCTTGCTCGCTATCGCTCGTCAACTCCCGTTGATTGCTACGCAATCATATTTAGTTCGCTTCGCAAACTATACTTTTCAACAGTGAGGGGGAAGGGATTGCTTCACATCTATCCCCATTTCGATCATTGCTGTATTGATCCCTCCCGAGTAACGGAAAAGTGCCTACTTTTTTTGCGATATTAGCGGTTCCGTATATAAGCCCACGCCAGTACTTTAGCTTTAGAAAACGTTCCAAAAATTATGGGCTTATACAAGGAAATGTAGTGTAAATAAAAACAAAATGCTTTAAAAAATGTCTAGAACAAAGTATCTAATTTTCACATAAAAAATGAAATATTTTAGCATAACATATTGTTAAAATTCAGAGGAAATCTCATAATATTAAAAGTATTTAGCTGAACCATGTTTTGTTTGTTGTAATAGTATTTTTTAAGATTTTCATATTCAACTATTGCTATGGAAACGGCGACCAAATTTTCCGGTTCTTCTGAAAACATTGCAAACTTTCTAGCGCGGGCTCTCAAATATTTTATGAATTAATTAATTAAAAAAAATAAGAGTGTTTATCGTGTGTGCGTGCTCCAAATTCATTAGCCCGTTGAACCACAAAACTCGCTATCTACCAATCACAAAGCTAATAAACCTGAAAAAGACTGAATTTCTTTTTAGTGCGGGGGACTAGGGGGCTCGGCCACTTGCTTGCTGTCGCTAGTAAACCCCCGATGATTTCTACGCAATCATATTTAGTTCGCTTGGCGAACTATACTTTTCAACAATGAGGGGCTGTTGCTGCACATTCCATCCCCATTTATATCGCTGCTGGATTGATCCCGGACGCATATTACCAACCTTTACCTGGAATAGAAGACATGAGGAAATTTTAAGCCCACTGATTCGTTGCTATCTCTCTCCGAGATCTATGACGTCACTCTCCCATAGTGCGCACTCCGCATGTGTGAAAAATATCACTATTTACTTGCAATGTTTGCGAAAAAAAAAGTTGAAACTGCTTCGACCGCAAATAGAATACTAATAAAAAAGAAAGCGATAGCTTTTAGATTATTACCAAGCGACAATTCAACGACTTGTGCCATGTACTCGTAATTTGATCGTAAATGTTTTGTGTTTAGTTTTAATTCCAGCATAGATTTCACACGCATGATTAAAAAATAATCTATTTTCGAACTTTAAAGGACACTTGTGACCTTGAACAGAATAGAAAACGGAAACAGGGGAGTTTTTCGTTATTACTGGGAATCTGTTGTATAGATTTGCTATTTATGTTGCAGAGGTTTTGCCACCCGCTTTCACTTCAAGCAGAAACTACCGAGTAATGAGTATGACAGAATCCACGTGAAGCATCACCATTAATGATGATGTCACGTAGTGACGTTATAGTCGACAGTTTGAAACCAACGAATCAGCGGGCTTAAAATTTCCCCATGTCTTCTATTCCAGGTAAAGGTTGTAAAAATGCATCCCGGACTTTTGGACGACTTTAATTGAAGGTTCCCTTCCCTTACCATTGCGATATCTATCGCATGCGCCTGAATAACGTAAAAATTACCTACTTTTTTGCGAGATTAGCGGATCTGTATACACAGTTCAGTCACATTAATGTAACCACCACCTACTTTCGACGTCAACGTGAAATAACCAATCACAAAAGGCAGGTGGCAGCACATTGCAGTGGACTGTATATAAAGGATGTCCAAGGGCATCGGAAAGCATTTCAATCGTTGGCGTAATGCAGAAACATAGCGATTTATCCGACGTCCAAAAGGGCATGATTATTGGCTTTCGGGCCAAGGGTGGAAGCATTTCGGAAACGGCTAATTTTGTGAACTGTTCGCGTGCCGCCGTGGTAAAAGTATACCGTGCATGGCAAAATGGCACTCTCCAAAATTAGCGGCGTGGCACATGTGGTGCACCACGGACTATAGATGACAGAGGCGAATGAAGGCTACGGAGATGCGTTCGGGCGAATAGACGCGCAACTGTTGAGCAACTGACCTCCCAGATGAACCAAAGGGCTGTCAAGAGTGTATCCTCAACAAAGGTTCAGCAAATGTTGCTGCGCATGGGCCTCCACAACAGACGCTTGGTTAATGCACCTATGCTGACTGCTGTTCATCGGTGACGAAGGCTGGAATTTGCACGCCAGTACCGCAACTGGACGTCCACAGAGTGGCGACAGGTGGCTTTTTCCGATGAATCACGTTTTATGCTCCATCAAACAGATGAACGTTGGCGTATACGGCGTTAAACGTCTGAAAGCAAACACCCTGCAACAATTGCCGGAAGGATCCAGGCTAGAGGTGGGAGCATTATGGTTTGGGGAATGTTTTCCTGGCATTCACTGGATGCACTCATCATTGTGGAAGGCACGATGGATCAGGACAAGGACGCAACTGTCCTTACGGACCATGTCCACCCCAACATGCGAATTATTTTCCCTCAGAATGATGGCATCTACCAGCAGGACAATGCGAGGTGTCATACAGCTCGCAGTGTATGTGCGTGGTTCGAAGAGCACCTGGATGAGTTTACCGTACTCCCCTGTCCAGTAAACTCACCGGATTTAAACCCAATAGAGAATATGTGGGACCACCTCGATCGGGTTGTTCGCGCCATGGATCCTCAACCGCGTAATCTAGCGCAGCTGGCCACGGCACTGGAGTCGGCATGGCTTAACATCCCAGTGAACACCTTCGTAAACCTTATTGACTCTCTTCCTGCACGTCTCGCAGCGGTCCGCTCTGCCAAAGGTGGTTATTCTGGCTTTTGACAGGTGGTCACATTAATGTGACTGGACTGTGTATAAGCCCGTACTTTAGCTTTAGAAAACATTCCAAAAAATTATCGGCCTATACACGGAAATATACGGTAAATAAAAACAAAATGTTTTTTTAAATGTCAAGAACAAAACATCTCATTTCCACATAAAAATGAAATATATTAAATAAATAACATATTGTTAAAATTCGGTGGAAAGCTCATCATAATTTTAAATGTTTGAGCTGATCCGTGTTGTTTGTTGCTATCGTCCTTTTTGATTTTTTCATATTTGACTGTTGCTATGGAAACCGAATGTGCCGGTTCTTCTGAAAAGATTGCAAACTTTCTAGCGCGTACTCTCAAATTTTATGAATGAATTAATTAAAAAATATAACTGTTTATCGTATGCGCCTGCTCCAAATTCATTAGCCCGTTGAACCACAAGACTCACTACCACGTGACTCGCTATCTACCCATCACAAAGCGAATAAAACTGAAAAAGACAAAAAAAAAAACTTTTTTTAGAGAGAAAGAAAGATAGATAAGATAAACAATCGTTCAAACTTCCTGTGTCTGAATCATTCATTCCACGATCCAACATCAGGCACGAGACTGTAAAGCTACAGTTTTTGTCCTGTGTGTGGATAGAACCAAGCAATAGTTTTGTTGGACTGACAATTTCTTATGATTATTAATCACTTTACTTCCTAAACACACAACTAAAATTTTTCGTGTAACTCAATTTAGAAGAATTATACATATAAATTTGACAAGAACGTCCGCAGTTGTCTTTTCAATAACAAGCAGAGTTCTCACTTTAAATAAACTTCGTTGAGCAAAAAACAGATTATACAATAAAAGTAGCAAAACAAGCAGATTTCTAACCACAAATATACAATGGTGCTTGTTTATTCATGGTTCGATTTGACCACTGGATACAAGTTAGAGTAAAGCAAATTTTACATGTCTTTTCTCCGATATTAAAAAAAACATTAGTGTTAGAAAAAAATCCGCCGAAGTTGGATTTTGAATTATTAAAAAAAAATTTTATAGTGACAAAAGGTCAAGGTTGCCTCATTAACGAGTCGAAACTGTAATTAAGCGACTTATAATTGTTGAAAGTGATTTTCCTTAAAAAGAATATAACAAATCAATCAAACTTCGACCTTTGTTTTGAAAAATAGTAATTCGTTACCTTTACTTTATCTGTATTGAAGACGTGATTAACCAAAATGAAAACACATCCCATAAATTTCGCTAATCTTGCATTGCCCTCTGAAATATATTTTTTTCCATATAAAAAAAAGTTACGGCCCCCGCCGCCGCCGCAGGATTGAAAACTCGCTTTTTTCGCTCGATTCTTAGACGGTTTCCCGAGAAAGTACGGATAAAAAAATTACGAAATTAACATGATTTGTTCAAAATTGTACAGGGAACAAGATTGAGAAGATTTTGTGCTTCTAACACCAGTGAGCAAAACACGCACAAATTTTCAGTCTTAAGCTGTGAGTTTATTTAGAGTACTAAACGTGAATTTTTGCACCTCACCTAGTTTGTTCAGAAATTTCAAGTTGGTCCCTGGTAATATTTTTTGGAAATTCGAGAAAAATAGGGACATTTTCGGGTTTTTTTTGTTAAAACTATCATATCTATAGCTTATTACGATTAGTATTTAAAATTGAAAAGATCACGGAAAACCTTGGAATGTACTCTTTCTTGTGGTACAATTATTTTTAAAATTGGTTAATAAATAAATTAGAAGCGATTAAAAGTTGGACACACAAATTTCGGATTGTTAAATCATAATTTTCGATACAAAACTAAAACTGTCATATCTATAGCTTAAGACAATTAGTTTTAAAATTTAAAAATACCACGTGAAAGCTTAGAATGCAATCTTTCTTATAGTAGTATAATTATTTGTAAAATTGGTTTATAAATAAATTCGATGCAATGAAAAGTATAATTTCGCGATAGCGTACAAATTGTTCTTCTCGGGGATGTAACGTTAGGTTGTTCCAGCTGGCCTTGTGATCTCGCTGAGACGTCATGGCCCGGAAAGAAACTTGCGATAGAAGTGTTGGTTTGTGAAGCAAACCAAATGGAAATGGCAAGCAGAGGGTGGAGACCCCTAGTATATTTAAAATATAACAACACAGAACATTTTCTGTAGCTTAATACACGCATTACAAATCAGTTATCTATCGTTCAATTTTTTTTTCCTACTTGCGCATGCGTGGCAGGTCCGCATAAACAATAACAGGCTCGAATCCGCGAGTGACCTTGATTTCACGCACTGTGGTTAATAGGCAGGGTATGGTAATGGTAATGGTAATTTTAGTTAACGTCGTACTAGAGCAACACAACGGGCTATTGACGACGGTCCGGAATCAGTCCCTTAAGGGAAAGATCCGAGGACAACACCTCGTAATTTTGAACCACTGCCAGATGACGAAGCAACACCTGAGCTGGTACCTCACTCTCCAAACTTCCACGCCAACCCAACGTGAGTACTTTCGGACCCGACAGATTTAAGGTGCACCAGCCGCCTCTACACCATACGTTTACAAACATACATGTATTGACCCGGATTCGAATCAGGAATCTTCCGATCTAGAGACCAACTCCTTAACCACTATACCAGTTGGTCGGCGTTAAAAGGCAGGGAGGGGCGCTGGCGGCGTTTTAAGGACTTTCTACTCCAATTTCTTGAATAATTCAGTACAACTCGTTTCTGCGAAGCACTAGGACATCGAAATTGGTCTCAAACGAAACTAGTGTTGAGATCTGCCGATTAAAAATATTAGTAGTGGAATTGAATACAGTTTAGGCTGTAATACATTGAATTGCAGTTGAAAATTTATGAAGTTTTCACAAAGTCGGCAATACTTTTCGGAAAGTCAAGCAGAGATACAAAGAAGACAATCAAGGCGAAATCGCAATTCTTCAGCTTTCTATAAACACTGAATTGACTACTGAATTTGACTTTCTGTTATTTACTACATACAAATAAATATGCGTTGACGATGGCGTATCCAACTAAAGCCTCGAGACCGTGCTCCGACACAGCCTACCCATAGAGGTAGGTATAGGCAGGCAGATATTTTAATTAACATCGGACTGGAGCAACACAACGAGCTATTGGCGACTACCCTGACTCAAACCCGAAGAGAAAGATCCGATGACAATACCACGTATTTTTGAACTACGGTCAGATGACCAGGTTACACCTGTCACCCCGATCTCCAAACTTCCACACCATGCCAACATCAGTACACACCATGACAACATCAGGACACACCATGACAACAACAGGATACAACACCATGACAGATTTTAAATCGGTATTTGGTTGGATTTGAACTCCCGAACATCCTATTTCTAATCCGTTACTTACCTACCCATAGAGGAAATATAGAAGTAGATTGAATAAACCTTTTTATGTGCCCGGAATCATGTGACCAAAATTATTAGTAATTAGTCGATATTTTTACACTGGACATCCTTCTCATATTTAGTCGGATCTTTCCCGTTGGGATTGATCCCGGACCGTCGCCAATAGATCTTTGTGTTGCTCCAGTGCGATTTTACTTACAATGATTACGTACCTACCATAGAGTTTTATCGAGAAAAATTCTTGCTCGGACTGGTTAACGACAACGACATCGAAATGTCTAACAGGCAACAACATGATTTTATTGAAAAATAGATCATAATTTTTAAATTATCGTGCTACCTCTAACGTCTAATGAATTTATTTTCTAAAGGCAGTATTTTAATTAGGGTATGTGGCAACAGATAAGCCTCAGTTGAGCTGAAACTTTTTTGTGGGATAGATTGTTTTGGTTCTCGGAAGAGATTAAATTGGAATTTTGTGAGATACTGTATAATTACAAATTCCTACTAATCTCTAAAACACAGTAAAAGGTTTCCAATTTCGTTTTCATGTTTATCTCTTCAAGTACAAAGGGTAATCAAAAATAGATTAGTCTTTCTCAACTCAAACACACACGTCACCTGTATTATTCAACTGAAAAATGCTATCGAAGCATCAGAAGATACTTTGTCGAAGGGCACGTTTTCTAAACTTCCAGTATACAAGTTTAATATGTCATATATTTTCCAGTGTAATATATACTTACATATTAACACAAGGGGGATCCGCACCCTGCTCGCCTACGCTCGCCAACCCCCGGTGATTGCTGCGCAATCCCATTTGGTTTGCTTCGCAAACCAACACTCCTTTTCAAAGCGTCTTTCAGAATCATGACGTCACAGCGAGCTTCACCCTTAGGCCGTAACCATCGATAGTAGCGGCCGATACAGTCATTTCAAATCTGGTCGTGACGTCACTCAACTGAGATCCAACAGTTGTAACGGTTGTATCCACGGCGTATGTGTGAGAAGTGTATGTTGTGTGATCAAAAAGTTCTTTTTTTGTTAATTAGGCAATTAAAGCTAGGAAACCATGCCAGCCCCTTGTGTTGTACCTTTGTGCAACTCTAATAATAGAAATGGGCCCAAATATAGAGTTTATTCCTTCCCCCAAAGTGAAGAAGTCCGCCAAAAATGGATTAACGCCATACATCGTGACCATTTTGAACCGACCAAGTACAGTAAGGTAAGGAAATGTTTTATTAATTATTCTTATTGTTATCTCATTGCAAAGTGAATTAAATTATTTTAATTTTGTTTTAGTATGGTAAATTATCAGTTAAATTCTAGCTATGTATAATAATAATACTTTCCAAAAAGTACAGTCAAGAATTGTTTTGTTATTATATTCTGCGTAGTATTTATGTATTCTATTAGTTATATTTGCAAACAATAGAAAAGATGGCGTTAAATTATTGATTATTGTCCTAAGGTTTGTGAACTGCATTTTAAAGACAGACTATCTCATTACAAATCGAAATCGAAAGAACTTATTTTAAATTTCGTTTCAGTATGGTAAATTAGCTATTTGATCAAACAGAAAATATAATAATATCCAAAAGTCAAGACTTACGTTTTGTTATTCTATATTCTGCATAGAGAATTTCGATATTATATTAGTTATATGTTTGTAAACAGTGGGAAATATAGAGTTTAATGATTTTGACTATCGTTTTCAGGTCTGTGAACTGCATTTTAAAGAAACAGACTTCATAACAAGTGCAAAAGCTATCAATGAAAAAACTGGAAGAGTTATAGAAGCAGCTTTAAAAATTAGAAGGTGAGTAAAATTTTAATTTGTGTTTATGTGTAACTTGTGTGTGTTTATGCGTAAACTTGTGTGTGTTTATACATGTATACAACTTCATTGTTTTAATGAGAGAATGTTTCTTATAGGTTACATCCGAATGCTGTGCCCACGCAGTTTCCAAATCTCCCATCTTATTTATCTTCGAATACATCTTGTAGAGACAGTCCAGAAAGCAAGAAAAGTAAAATGGATATCGACTTCTTGAACAAAGCTATAGAAGCAAGCCTGGATTCTAAAAAGGAATATGATGAGCTACGAACATTTTCCTCTTTGAAAGAACTTCAAGCGCGTTTGAATTTTATCGATAAAGAATATTGGACTGTAGAAAACTGTACCGCTCACATGATGTTTCTAAATATTGTTTCTCAGCCAGTGCCTATTATTAAAAAATCTGTTGTAATTAACGACGATTTGGAAGTAACGTGTTACAATGATGGATTAAAGTTGGGCAAAATAAGTAAGTTCTCTTTTCCATGTTATATTAAAAACATAAATGAATTAAATGAGGTATTAAATGACTTGAAGAAAATAGACGAGAAGAAAATTGAAAATAAGATACCTGTTATTTCTTGTATTATTGATGCGTTACATTCATTAGAAAATTGTGACAATATTAATGAATATATGCTGAAATTTATAATTGAACAAATCTCTTTCCTGTGTTGTAACAAGAATGCATTTAGATATTCTAGTGATACTTTAATATTTGCAACATTATTATATACAATTGCTCCTCAATCGTATCGATTTGTTAGAAAAAGTGACGTTATTAATCTTCCTCATCCTAATACTGTCCAGCGTTTATGTACTTCATACAATTTAGATCCTCATAGTGAACAAATTGATTCTTATTTTCTTTATTACATTAAAAGAAAGTAGTCATTGCTAGATGATCAAGATAAATTAGTAATATTAATGATGGATGAAATACATTTAAAAGAGTTTATGGAATATAAAGGTGGTAATGTTGTAGGGGTTAGTTATGATTCTGATTCTTGTGCTTCCAGTGCACATGTTTTTATGATTAAAAGTGTTTTATCAAAATATAAAGATGTTGTACATGTATTGCCTGTCAAAACATTATCTGGTGAAGCTTTGCATGTATATCTTAAGAAGGTAATTTTAGGTCTTGAAAATATAGGATTTAGTGTTTTGTGTATTATTATAGATAATAATGCAATCAATCGAAAAGCTGTGTCACTCTTTCTGTCACCACCAAAACTTCAGTTTGTCTACCCTCACCCTTCGGATAAAAACAAGCCACTTTTTTTTCTTATCGACAGTGTTCACTTACTAAAATGCATGAGGAATAATTGGCTGAATCAAAAAAATTCTGGGAAATGTTTTTACTATCCAAATTTTAAGGAGGGATTTAATACAGATGATCCACATAAATTCAAAACTGCCTCTTTAGACACTGTCCGTCTTCTTTATGATGCAGAATGTAACTCGCTAATTGAGTTTGGTTTTAAGTTGACTCATAAGGCACTTTATCCTACGAATTTAGAAAGACAAAATGTTGATTTAGTTTTGTGTGTCTTTAATGAATTTGTTGCTCAGGGTTTAATTGAATTGGGTGATAAACACAAGTTGCCACATTTCCAGGACACAGCAGATTTTTTAACAGTAATTCTTACATGGTGACAAATCCTTAATGTCAAATATGCAATAAAAGGATCAAGAATGAATAATAATTATCAGACTCCATTAAAATATGATGACAAATTAGTCTTTCTTCATAAATTTGCTGATTGGTTAGAAGAATGAGAAAAAATGAAACCTTCAACTGGAATGTTTTCTAAGGAAACGCATGTAGCCTTAAAACTTACTGTTCTGGGAATAATTCAAATAACGAAATATTGTAAAGATGAATTAAACATTTTATATATATTGCCTGGTAAATTTCAAACTGATGATTTAGAAAGTAGATTTAGTTTATATAGGCAGCTCGCAGGTTCACAGTATCATATTTCATTACAACAGTTATTGGAGTGTGAAAAAAAATTGAGGATAAAGTCAGTATTGCAACTTAAAATTCGAACAAAAGCTTTTGGTGAAATAGTAATTTACGATTTTGAAGTTGGTGATTTTATAGATGATTATGATATTGAAGGCAAACATTTTCCTATTACTGTTGAATATTCAGATTTAGATGATGTGAATTCATATGTACCAGTATTTATTTATATAGCTGGATATTGTATACATAAAGTATTAAAAAAAGAATACTGTGAATCATGTGCAGAAACTCATTTGTGTAATAAAAAATTAAACTTAAATGTTAATTATCATTTTGTTAAAAACTTAGATAGAGGACAATTAAAGTTTCCCAAAGAACACATAGTAAATGCAGTGTTATATAATTATGTTGTCGTAAATAAGCTATGTACGAATTTTAAATATGAATTTTTAAAGTTAAAAGATCAGCGTAAAATTGTTTTGTCAATTACTATGTCTATACTAGATGATAATGATATGTTGCTATCTGAAGAAACGTGTGAGAATTTTCATAACATAGGCACTATTCTTAAAAATGTTTTATGGGCATCTTCAAACATCCTTCTTAATAATTTTTACAAGAAATGTAATGATGATGTAGTAGCATCTAATTATTTAAAAAAGAATAGCGATAAGAAAGGTAAGAAGAAAACTGAAGTTAATGAAGCAAATTGCTCCAACCAAAGAAAGTTGGGCAAATTTATATGATCTTTTATTTTTTTTCATAAATTTAAATGCACCAAATATTTTAAAAATTCATTCTTTCCTGATGTTCATAAGTCTATTATTCTAAGTTTTAGCCATGTTGATGTTTCTTAGTTAAATGTATCAATATCTAATGCTGTATTGATTTCATTTAAATTTTTAATAATTTGTGCTTAGTTTAAATTTTAGTTGTACCGAAATATTGCTGTTTGGTTTGATAATAAAAATGTTTTTCTGATTTGGTTTTGTTCTTTTCTTGTACTTTATTTCATAAACAGTGTATTTGTGTAACTTTTTTACCTTAAATAAGTCCTTAAATTTTAAAAATTTACATTTTGTATCTCAATTAGGTATTTATGGTCATTATTTAAAACAAGATAAATGTATAGTGTAATTTAAACTATAGCAAGCCTAGAAGCTTTTAAAAGGTTAACTAAAGTAAGCAGTTAGATTTATTCGAACACAACCAAAGTAAAAATGAAGTTATTTTCCTTAGAAAGAAAATATCAGCAGGTACGCTAGTTTTAATAAAGTAGAAAAATAAAACGCATAAGCTCCGGCGAAACACAGCGCGGAGGGATACGACGGACTGGGATCTCAGTTGTATGACGTCAGAAACTAGTTGTGCGGCCATGATATCGATGGTTACGCTTAGGCCAGGATTAATTTAACGTTTCATCTCCGCTATGAATAATGTGTACACCATCGCGAAACTATACTTTTCATCGCATGGAATTTATATATGAACCAATTTTTAAAATATTATACCAAATAAAGAGTTTTCTAAGCTTTCACTTGGTATTTTCAAATTTTAAAACTCTTAGCATTAAGCTATAGGTAAGACAGTTTTAGTTTTGTATCGGAAATTACGAACTAAAAGTTCCGAAATTTGTATGACCAACTTTTAATTGCATCTAATTAATTTATAAACCAATTTGAAAAATAATTATACCATAAGAAAAAGTACATTCTAAGGTTTTCATGGGGGGTTTTAAATTTAAAAACAAATAGTATTAAGCTATAGATATGACAATTTTAAAAAAAAGAAACGAAAATGTTTCGAAATTTGTACGACTAACTTTTAATTGCATCGAATTTATTTATTAACCAATTTCAAAAATAACTGTCATATGACTTGGTATAGACGTGGTATTAAATTAAAGTAATACCGTCAGAGATTAATTTGGAATGAATCTTTGCGTTAATCGCGTTTGGCCTAAAAGGAATGATCGATAGGTATGGTAATTGGTAATTTTTAGTTAACGTCGTACTAGAGCAACACAACGGGCTATTGACGACGGTCCGAGATCAGTCCCTTAAGGGAAAGATCCGAGGACAGCACCTCGTAATTTTGAACCACGGTCAGATGACGAAGCAACACCTGAGCTGGCACCCCACTCTCCAAACTTCCACGCCAACCCAACGTGAGGACTTTCGGCCACGACAGATTTAAGGTGCACCAGCCGCCTCTACACCATACGCTTACAAACATCCATGCCCGGACCCGGATTCGAACCAGGAACCTTCCGATCTAGAGGCTAACACCTTAACCACTATACCGGTTGGTCGGCAGGTATACAAAGAGTTGACAATAACCAGAAGTCCTTTTCTTCGATTGCTCCATGAGATCACCTAGGAAGTAATAATTAAAACCACATACCTCTAAGGAAGACCAAAAGCACTTTCATATTCAAAATCTTTTATTCAAAACGAGAACGAGTATATCCGGTGGTGCAATGGGGAAGCGCTGATGATATCACAAGACACCAAAAAAGGAGGGAAAACTATGCGAATGTAGTGAAAGGCGAATCTATCTGCCTCAAATCTAATCGGAGATGTGGACATTTGATCGCACGCAGGGAGGTGAACATATCTACCTCACGTCAAAATGGGGATATTTTCCCGGGGATGGGGATCGGAGTCCCGCATTACCCCGTTTACCGTAGAGCGCACCGCACGAAAAATCAAGTGTTTAGTCTGCTTCCATCCGAGTCTAACCGACTTCTCTCTCTCTCCTTTTTTGAATCTGGACGTTCAAGGTTTTTATAAGTTTTTGTTTCAAAGAGATGAGAGAGAGAGAGAGAGAGTTGAGAGAAAGCCTGTCTGCTTAATGTGCTCAGAAACGTTTGTTGTTTCACTCTGTCTTGTTTAGTTACAGATTTTCCTTCTGCCAACCCAAGAAGACGATCACTTTGGCATCTTAATGTGTTTGTTTTTCACTAGCGCCTCAGCGTACAGCGTAAGTGTCCGACAAGTTGACTTTGATTGGCTCCTCATATATATGTTGTATGGTTGTTAGTAGTATTTCTCGCCAACTTATACTAAGGGTACTTATACTTTTAAAGAGCTTCTTTCCGTGAAGCAACGATGGCCTAATGGCTAAAGTCACCTACCTTCAGATTTGCGTCGGCAGCGTAGGTTGACTTTACAAGTTCGGATCCAGGTGGCGGGAAAAACTTTAGATCCTCCAAATTATTTTTAAAAAATCCAATTTGATTCCTTTTGAGTCTAAATTACTTTTCCTGATTTTTAATACCCTTTTTATATTTTTCCAAGCTTCCGTTGATTTTACATAAATAATCTAAGAACAACTCCTGAACTCACTACCAGCTGATATTTTCCCGCCTCTCTGCCGTCCCCTTTGCTTTAGGATGATGGTGTCGTATCCACCCTTGGCTTAGGACCATTCTGATGTAACAAAAAGCATACATAAAATACTAACTTATATAATTATTAACTTATATAATAAAAGGATACAATTTTCGGCTCCCACCTCTACCCACCCATAGCCATAGATCTGAAAAGAAAAGAAGAAAGCAGGAAAATTATTCCTTTATTTAAGTTTTAAATTATGACTAATAGTAGTATACAAATTCCTTGAGCGGCAAGATAAGGAGGGACAAGATGGCCGCCGTTTGTTTATATTTAGGAGGAGGAATCAGATAACGTTGTTGGGGGAGATAAGAATTTGTGGTGATACTGATAAGAGTTGAAGCTGACAACTGATAAGAGTATTTTCATTTTTGGGTGGGTGAGATGACGTCATGTTGTTGATGGTGAGTTTCCATGGTGATGAAGGACTGGTAGCGCCATCTGGTGGTGGGATGAGTAACTCTATTATTGGAATTTAAAAAGGATTTTCTCGGATTCGAACCGGGGACCTTGGGATCCGTAGGAAAGTGCGCTATCCGTTGAGCTATCGAGCACTTGAGGGAAGGAGGTGTTTAAATGTAGCGTTTGCTTTTTCTCTCAGTTTGGGACTTGTGAAAATATTGGGAGTGGTGGGGTTTTAATTTTGAATAATTAATCTTCTAATGAATTGAGTTGGGAAACGACTGGTAGCGCCATCTAGGGATATTTTAAGTAACTAATTAAATATAAGATTTGATATTCTTGTATATATTTTCTAATGGTGTGAAAATGACAGGTATCGCCATCTAGGGGTGGACAGAGTAACAAATAGTTTTAAAAGGATTTATTTCCCAGCTATATTTTAGAATTAAATGGATAATTATTTGAAAGAAAAATAATAATACGTGGATTCGAACCCAGCAAAAGGTAATCACGGCCAACCGATTTTACACAAGCACTTAATCCGTTCGACCATGATCACCTATATGGTCGTGTTGAATTTAAAATAGTGTATCATTTTGTGAATGCGTATATTATCAACGATTGAAAAGTCTAGAAGCTTCTGGAACGGGTGACTAAGAAATAACTGTACCCATAAGAGAGTAAGATAACAGAGTTAAACCCTGACTATACAAAATACGTAGTATCAAAGATTGAAAAGTCTATAAGCCTCTGGAACGTGTGAGAATTACACATGACTAAGGATGATGTTTTTGCACGTGTAGGTTAAAGAGAAGCAACTGACTTATACAAGGAGTCATCGATAAAAGTGACTCAAAAGAAAATTAAAGATTAGCTTAAACTACCGAAGTACACGTGTTGTTATATCTGAAAATGCCAGGGACCAAACAAAAGAAAGTGATTATACTGTTTGATAACTAAGAGGTTTTTAAAAGCATAGTTGAACTTGTTTCTTGGGTCTTTGAATAACTTTGCTACTCTGGATTTTTACCCTTCTACTGTTTTTAGATATATCATGGATTCTAGTGATATTAGACCTGCAAAGAAAATGCGTACAGACAAAGAACAGTGTTTTCAGAAATGCTGTAAAGATTCTTTATGCTATGAATATGATAAATTGTTTACAGATTGTGATGGTTGGTCATATTTCCGTCGATTGGAAAACGAATTAACGTATTTAAAGAAAGAGGAAACTACTATAGAAATTTACGGTAAGAAACATACTGTGCCTCGACAACTTGTAGCATACGGAGACGAAGGTATAAGCTATACCTTTAGTGGATCTTGTATTGCAGGCAAGCCCTTGTCTCCTTTACTGTTGGAAATAAAGGGTGAAGTGGAACGAATAATTGATGCAAGATTTAATTTTGTGTTGGTGAACCGTTATAAAGACGGCAAGGACTGTATAGGTGCACATAAAGACAGCGAGAAGGACTTGGATCATAATGCGCCCATAGCGTCTGTTTCATTTGGACAAAAAAGACAGTTTGTGTTTTCTAGAAATAATTACAACTCGTTAAAAATTGTTCTGGAAAATGGAAGTTTACTTTTAATGATTTATCCAACCAACAAATTTTGGTTACACAGCTTGCCCCGTGGAAATGCATTATACCGTAGAATTAACTTAACGTTTCGAAAAATTATTGTATAAATTAGTGATAATCCCCATATGTACCCCCCTGAACTGGAACACAATGCAAATAAGAATGTACACTAAACGATATTTGGAAAACGTTACAATTAATATTTATGCCCTTGTGAATATTATTTTTTATACTTACATCTTATTGTTATTTTAAAGAAACTTTTATGCGTGTCTTGCCACATACACTGTATTCTGGATTTTTTTTTTTTTAAATTAAATACTAATTTTATAAATTGTGTCTTTTTTTAATGCAAGATCTGAAATGAAATTTTATTTGCTATAAATATTTATGTTTTTTAATTTAGATGCTTTCACTTAAACACTATTTATACATTAGATGCTATAGCACATATTTTACTGCAGAATTTATTTTTAAATACTGTACACTTAAGTAAAAATACAAAAATCTTTTTTATTTTATTTGAAAACTTTGCAAAAACCCATACTATGAACATGTTTCCTTGTAAATTTTTTTTAATTTGAACTAAAGAAAATTCACCCATATACCACAGAAGTACAACATGGGACTTACAGAAGTAAGTTGATTAAACAAAGAAACAGTGGAACAAAGTTAATTAAACTTACAAGATTTGATGACCTTAACAAATGAGTAGAAACGCAGATGACTACTTGTACATTTGAAGAAGTTATAATCGTATTGAAATCTAAACCATATGTTATTTTTTTTAATTATTATTTCCTAGTCGTATAATTTTTTTTTTAAATAAATCTGGCTAAAATTTAGTGATTTAATTTTTTAGATTTACAAACTTTTTTTAAATGAAATTTTCTTTGATTTATTGTAAAATATTAAGATGCTTTTACACAAAAATTAGATACTATTACACATATTTTAATAATGATTTTGAAAATAAACGATTGAAACATATAAATTAGCTATTATTAAAAAAAAAAATTTTAAATGCAGATTACAAAAAAAAATTATTTTCAATTTACAGTTAAGACATTTAGCAGTTTGATTTCTTGAAGCATGTTTTTATGTAAGAAAAAAATTAAGAAGAAACCTGTAAAAGTAAAATATTTTTTACCTTTAGTTGAAACTTTGCAAGATCCATACTATGAAGATGTTTACTTGTACATTTGAAGTAGTGAAAATGAATATTAATAAACTTTTAGTCCTTGAAATTCTAAATTAAATGTCTTTTTTCTAATGCTCTTGCAAATCATACATTTTACTAAACATATGAACTTCTTTTTATACTTGAAAACCGTGTGTATATTATGCAGTTTAAATTGCAGAGTCAAATGCCAATTTTGCACAAGTATTTTACAAGATACTTTGTATAGGTCTTTTATAATTTTAGATGTACTACATTGCTACGTTAGATGGATAGTAAGTGGGTTTTTGTGATTTTTGAAAATAATGTGTACATTTTAAGGCTGCTAAACAAAATAAATTATTGCCCTTTCTTGATAGTTAATGCATAATCTAAAGATTTACTCACACCACTGATAGTTTTACACATGAGTAAAATTAAAAAAACAACGGAAATTTTTAAATACTAATTAATTTTTAAATGAACAAATATCATTGAAATAATGTTTAAGTATGAATTTTATGTATTCTTCAAACAATCTCTGCAAAAAAACAAATTGTTCTAAAACATATTGAAATATAATTCTAAAACATATTGAAAAATAATTCTAGAAAGAAGTCATACTGAAACAAAGTAAACTATATAACACTTTTTAATTGAAAAAACAACAGGATTCATATATTTTACACAAAGTAATGCATTATAGTAAAAACAAAAGAACGTATTTTTTACATGCCTGCATTTTTTAAGAGACAAATATTTCCTATGAGCCAGTTATTAAAAGCCGTCACCTCAGCTTTTGGGCAATGTAAATGATTTTGTGATGACCACATGATAGTTTTTCGATCTCTTTGTTGGTGCTTCGAGCACATAGTACATCGAATTTTGGACACCCAAAGTGTTCCAAGTTGATGTTTGGAATATTCAAGGCATCTAAGCGTTGTTTCTCAACACAACCACCTTTGTAAGTAACTAGGTACTGAGAGACACTCTTTGTCTGCTTGTACAATTCCAAAAGTTTAGAGTCTAGACTTTCCAAGGGATACACGTTTTCCCATGCTATGGGACAGAAAGGAAGTCCACACACGTAATTTTCAACATATCGCACAGTTTACGATCTTTGATACTAAGTTTATACTTATAAGGCGATAGGTTAAAACGAATACTTGCAACTACATGCGATTTTATAGCGATGTAACCGTATTCACGTACTAAGAAACCTTCGTTAGTTTGAAATCCATCAAAATCCACAATTGCGCAAATGTTAAACATTGCTATTGAAAAGCGTTATATGCTCGTGGAAAAATAATTCTAAACTGGAGACACAAAGAACCTAACTATATATAACACCATACACTTACTAATCAGTAAAGTTAATCTTATTTTAGTCTTTTATCTTTTGTGAGTAACAATAAACTCGATAGTGAAGAATGTACTCAGAAAACACGTGCTTGTGATAATGTGACAAGTAAAGCTTTATGTTGTAATACAGGATTTTAACAAAAGGGGATATGTGCTTAAGTGTGCATGTAATTTTTTTTTTTGCTCTATCACGTAGATGAGCTGAATACAATTCAATTCGGTGACTAAACTTGAGCAAGAAAAAAATATGTAACCAAATATAATTTATACTCGAGGAACTTGTTTTTTTTACTTTCTTTAAAGTACACTGATTTCTCTTGATTATGCTGTTTTATTTTTCTAAATTTACATCAGTAAATTGAATTACTTATTTATGGGCACAAATCTTTGCCTTTTGTTGAACAGAAATTAGTATCTTTGACTAGTATCAGATTTTTTTAAATTGACGAAGATAACCTTTATGAGGGGATTCAACTCAATAGGCCCTATAATTTTACACTTAAGAGCAACAGAGCAGTATAGTTTTTTGGAAAATGATTAACCATTATGTAAATTTGAAGCCAAAATTTCCAAGCATGTCTATGCTTAATAAACGTCTATCTACGTTTAGAGATTGGCCACGCACAAACTTTGAGATTTGGGACCTGGCCGAAAACGGATTGTTTCATACGGGTGTATCGGACAAGGTCAGGTGTTATTGGTGTGGCGAAGGACTTGAAAATTGGCAAGAAGAGGATGTAGTGAGACACGAACACATAAAGTTTTATCCAAAATGTTTGGTAGCCCAACAACAGCAAATGATTTCTGACCCTAGATCAAAAAGAACACCAACAGATGAAATTGTACAGGTGGATGAAATCAAGAATAATACCAATGGTTTAATAAAACCCTATGTAAAAAATTACCCCTCAAACAACGACAAGGACGTACGACTTTGTAAAATTTGTTTAGAATCAGAAATGGATGCTACTTTACAGCCTTGCGGTCATCTGGTGACATGCATGAGATGTACGAAAGGTCTCTTAACGTGTGCTATGTGCCGAACCAATATTTTACATAAAATTAAAACGTACATTTGTTACTAAACGTTATCTACCACTTATCAATTCAAGTAGCAGATGTAATTTTTAGTGACTAACTGAACATGACGTGAAAGAATTCCATAAGAGTGGTATTTTGAGTTTAATGTTATTAAAGTAATACATGTGCGGCAGCAAAAAGACTCGTAAGGAGGTACGATACTTCTAAAATAATTATAAGACTTTCTATCAAGGACTTGTGGTAAAATCGTGTAGGAAAGACTTATTCCTCTTCTAAATATATTAAATATAATAACTATTTTACTTATCTGTTGTTTGTTCATTACATGCTAAACCTATGTTGGATAGAGGAATTTTAAAGTGCCTTAAAAAGGAGTTACAAATTGCTTTAAGAAAGATGTGTGTAAAAGTACTCTGTTATTGTAAGAAAGCTGGAAATAAATATTGATATTTTGAAAATTTTTCCTTTTTTATTTTCTAATTGATTTTTTACTGCATAACTTTTTCGTATTTATTGTTCTTAATAAACTTTATTTTGCTTTTTCCTTTTTTAAAAAAAAAAGAACACCGTAACTTATATTTTTTGTTACTGCTTAACTTTTTTTTTTCATTTTACTGTTAAACTTTTTTTTTATTGTTAAAATTTTTTTTTTACTGTTGAACTTTTTTGCTACTTTGTTTTGTTACTACCTAACTTTTTTTAATTTTTTTTTTACTGTTTAATTTTTTTTTAATTGTTTAACATTTTTTTAACATTATCAAAAAAATACTATAATTGTTGTGTAGAATATTTTTTTTTGACAACACTGGATTGAAGATAAAATATTTATTGAAAAACATAAGAATCTGTAAAACAGTTAATATAATTGTTATAACATACATGCCTTACAAGTCTTGTACATACATTTCTCTAACAGTATTGAAAATATCTGTTGTATTCAAATTCTCAAAAAAAGTTGTTCTCTAATATTATGTCATAAAGTTTACTATTTTATTGCTCTCTCTTACAAAATTAATAGAAAACTCTTTCCAGTTAACAGCACATAAAACAAGGGTGAAATATTCGCAAAAGCGTTCGTCAACACTCATCTCATGCAAGCATGTACAGATTGATTGACAATTTCATTCTTACAACCTAAGCAATCATAAAGAATAGTAATATTTTTTTACCACAATTTCCTTTAGGCACTTGCAGAGAGAATCTATAACTTCACTCCAACAATCAGATTTATCAGTATTACTGCAGTAATGTTTGTAGCTTTCACCAGGAAAACCATTTTTGATATCCAGTTTCACATAGTATGGCAGCAAATACGTCAAAAGCGATATTTTCAATACATCTGACACATTAGAGTAAAATTCGCATAATTTAAAGTACTGATCAGAATTCAAAACACACACACACACAATGGGGCGAGAACTGAAAACAATGGTCTTTTTTCTGAGATACACGTTGAAAAACCAAGTTCATTTTTTCAGCATCAGACGCTTTAGAAAGGAAGACTTCCTTCTCTATAACTTTAATGTAGGAGGCAGTTGCAAACGCGAAAAACTTGCTCACCTTCTCCATAAGTTCGAAAAAAACTTCCTACCTGCAAGTAGGAAGTATGCGGGTAGGAGTTTTTTTTCGAACTTATGGAGAAGGTGAGCAAGTTTTTCGCGTTTGCAACTGCCTCCTACATTAAAGTTATAGAGAAGGAAGTCTTCCTTTCTAAAGCGTCTGATGCTGAAAAAATGAACTTGGTTTTTCAACGTGTATCTCAGAAAAAGACCATTGTTTTTCAGTTCTCGCCCCATTGTGTGTGTGTGTGTTTTGAATTCTGATCAGTACTTTAAATTATGCGAATTTTACTCTAATGTGTCAGATGTATTGAAAATATCGCTTTTGACGTATTTGCTGCCATACTATGTGAAACTGGATATCAAAAATGGTTTCCTGGTGAAAGCTACAAACTTTACTGCAGTAATACTGATAAATCTGATTGTTGGAGTGAAGTTATAGATTCTCTCTGCAAGTGCCTAAAGGAAATTGTGGTAAAAAAATATTACTATTCTTTATGATTGCTTAGGTTGTAAGAATGAAATTGTCAATCAATCTGTACATGCTTGCATGAAGATGAGTGTTGACGAACGCTTTTGCGAATATTTCACCCTTGTTTTATGTGCTGTTAACTGGAAAGAGTTTTCTATTAATTTTGTAAGAGAGAGCAATAAAATAGTAAACTTTATGACATAATATTAGAGAACAACTTTTTTTGAGAATTTGAATACAACAGATATTTTCAATACTGTTAGAGAAATGTATGTACAAGACTTGTAAGGCATGTATGTTATAACAATTATATTAACTGTTTTACAGATTCTTATGTTTTTCAATAAATATTTTATCTTCAATCCAGTGTTGTCAAAAAAAAAATATTCTACACAACAATTATAGTATTTTTTTGATAATGTTAAAAAAATGTTAAACAATTAAAAAAAATTAAACAGTAAAAAAAAAATTAAAAAAAGTTAGGTAGTAACAAAACAAAGTAGCAAAAAAGTTCAACAGTAAAAAAAAAAATTTTAACAATAAAAAAAAAGTTTAACAGTAAAATGAAAAAAAAAAGTTAAGCAGTAACAAAAAATATAAGTTACGGTGTTCTTTTTTTTTTTAAAAGGAAAAAGCAAAATAAAGTTTATTAAGAACAATAAATACGAAAAAGTTATGCAGTAAAAAATCAATTAGAAAATAAAAAAGGAAAAAATTTTCAAAATATCAATATTTATTTCCAGCTTTCTTACAATAACAGAGTACTTTTACACACATCTTTCTTAAAGCAATTTGTAACTCCTTTTTAAGGCACTTTAAAATTCCTCTATCCAACATAGGTTTAGCATGTAATGAACAAACAACAGATAAGTAAAATAGTTATTATATTTAATATATTTAGAAGAGGAATAAGTCTTTCCTACACGATTTTACCACAAGTCCTTGATAGAAAGTCTTATAATTATTTTAGAAGTATCGTACCTCCTTACGAGTCTTTTTGCTGCCGCACATGTATTACTTTAATAACATTAAACTCAAAATACCACTCTTATGGAATTCTTTCACGTCATGTTCAGTTAGTCACTAAAAATTACATCTGCTACTTGAATTGATAAGTGGTAGATAACGTTTAGTAACAAATGTACGTTTTAATTTTATGTAAAATATTGGTTCGGCACATAGCACACGTTAAGAGACCTTTCGTACATCTCATGCATGTCACCAGATGACCGCAAGGCTGTAAAGTAGCATCCATTTCTGATTCTAAACAAATTTTACAAAGTCGTAGGTCCTTGTCGTTGTTTGAGGGGTAATTTTTTACATAGGGTTTTATTAAACCATTGGTATTATTCTTGATTTCATCCACCTGTACAATTTCATCTGTTGGTGTTCTTTTTGATCTAGGGTCAGAAATCATTTGCTGTTGTTGGGCTACCAAACATTTTGGATAAAACTTTATGTGTTCGTGTCTCACTACATCCTCTTCTTGCCAATTTTCAAGTCCTTCGCCACACCAATAACACCTGACCTTGTCCGATGCACCCGTATGAAACAATCCGTTTTCGGCCAGGTCCCAAATCTCAAAGTTTGTGCGTGGCCAATCTCTAAACGTAGATAGACGTTTATTAAGCATAGACATGCTTGGAAATTTTGGCTTCAAATTTACATAATGGTTAATCATTTTCCAAAAAACTATACTGCTCTGTTGCTCTTAAGTGTAAAATTATAGGGCCTATTGAGTTGAATCCCCTCATAAAGGTTATCTTCGTCAATTTAAAAAAATCTGATGCTAGTCAAAGATACTAATTTCTGTTCAACAAAGGGCAAAGATTTGTGCCCATAAATAAGTAATTCAATTTACTGATGTAAATTTAGAAAAATAAAACAGCATAATCAAGAGAAATCAGTGTACTTTAAAGAAAGTAAAAAAAACAAGTTCCTCGAGTATAAATTATATTTGGTTACATATTTTTTTCTTGCTCAAGTTTAGTCACCGAATTGAATTGTATTCAGCTCATCTACGTGATAGAGCAAAAAAAAAAAAATATTACATGCACACTTAAGCATATCCCCTTTTGTTAAAATCCTGTATTACAACATAAAGCTTTACTTGTCACATTATCACAAGCACGTGTTTTCTGAGTACATTCTTCACTATCGAGTTTATTGTTACTCACAAAAGATAAAAGACTAAAATAAGATTAACTTTACTGATTAGTAAGTGTATGGTGTTATATATAGTTAGGTTCTTTGTGTCTCCAGTTTAGAATTATTTTTCCACGAGCATATAACGCTTTTCAATAGCAATGTTTAACATTTGCGCAATTGTGGATTTTGATGGATTTCAAACTAACGAAGGTTTCTTAGTACGTGAATACGGTTACATCGCTATAAAATCGCATGTAGTTGCAAGTATTCGTTTTAACCTATCGCCTTATAAGTATAAACTTAGTATCAAAGATCGTAAACTGTGCGATATGTTGAAAATTACGTGTGTGGACTTCCTTTCTGTCCCATAGCATGGGAAAACGTGTATCCCTTGGAAAGTCTAGACTCTAAACTTTTGGAATTGTACAAGCAGACAAAGAGTGTCTCTCAGTACCTAGTTACTTACAAAGGTGGTTGTGTTGAGAAACAACGCTTAGATGCCTTGAATATTCCAAACATCAACTTGGAACACTTTGGGTGTCCAAAATTCGATGTACTATGTGCTCGAAGCACCAACAAAGAGATCGAAAAACTATCATGTGGTCATCACAAAATCATTTACATTGCCCAAAAGCTGAGGTGACGGCTTTTAATAACTGGCTCATAGGAAATATTTGTCTCTTAAAAAATGCAGGCATGTAAAAAATACGTTCTTTTGTTTTTACTATAATGCATTACTTTGTGTAAAATATATGAATCCTGTTGTTTTTTCAATTAAAAAGTGTTATATAGTTTACTTTGTTTCAGTATGACTTCTTTCTAGAATTATTTTTCAATATGTTTTAGAATTATATTTCAATATGTTTTAGAACAATTTGTTTTTTTGCAGAGATTGTTTGAAGAATACATAAAATTCATACTTAAACATTATTTCAATGATATTTGTTCATTTAAAAATTAATTAGTATTTAAAAATTTCCGTTGTTTTTTTAATTTTACTCATGTGTAAAACTATCAGTGGTGTGAGTAAATCTTTAGATTATGCATTAACTATCAAGAAAGGGCAATAATTTATTTTGTTTAGCAGCCTTAAAATGTACACATTATTTTCAAAAATCACAAAAACCCACTTACTATCCATCTAACGTAGCAATGTAGTACATCTAAAATTATAAAAAACCTATACAAAGTATCTTGTAAAATACTTGTGCAAAATTGGCATTTGACTCTGCAATTTAAACTGCATAATATACACACGGTTTTCAAGTATAAAAAGAAGTTCATATGTTTAGTAAAATGTATGATTTGCAAGAGCATTAGAAAAAAGACATTTAATTTAGAATTTCAAGGACTAAAAGTTTATTAATATTCATTTTCACTACTTCAAGTGTACAAGTAAACATCTTCATAGTATGGATCTTGCAAAGTTTCAACTAAAGGTAAAAAATATTTTACTTTTACAGGTTTCTTCTTAATTTTTTTCTTACATAAAAACATGCTTCAAGAAATCAAACTGCTAAATGTCTTAACTGTAAATTGAAAATAATTTTTTTTTGTAATCTGCATTTAAAATTTTTTTTTTTAATAATAGCTAATTTATATGTTTCAATCGTTTATTTTCAAAATCATTATTAAAATATGTGTAATAGTATCTAATTTTTGTGTAAAAGCATCTTAATATTTTACAATAAATCAAAGAAAATTTCATTAAAAAAAAGTTTGTAAATCTAAAAAATTAAATCACTAAATTTTAGCCAGATTTATTAAAAAAAAAATTATACGACTAGGAAATAATAATTAAAAAAATAACATTTGGTTTAGATTTCAATACGATTATAACTTCTTCAAATGTACAAGTAGTCATCTGCGTTTCTACTCATTTGTTAAGGTCATCAAATCTTGTAAGTTTAATTAACTTTGTTCCACTGTTTCTTTGTTTAATCAACTTACTTCTGTAAGTCCCATGTTGTACTTCTGTGGTATATGGGTGAATTTTCTTTAGTTCAAATAAAAAAAAATTTACAAGGAAACATGTTCATAGTATGGGTTTTTGCAATTCAAATAAAATAAAAAAGATTTTTGTATTTTTACTTAAGTGTACAGTATTTAAAAATAAATTCTGCAGTAAAATATGTGCTATAGCATCTAATGTATAATTAGTGTTTAAGTGAAAGCATCTGAATTAAAAAACATAAATATTTATAGCAAATAAAATTTCATTTCAGATCTTGCATTAAAAAAAGACACAATTTATAAAATTAGTATTTAATTTTAAAAAAAATCCAGAATACAGTGTATGTGGCAAGACACGCATAAAAGTTTCTTTAAAATAACAATAAGATGTAAGTATAAAAAATAATAGTCACAACTGCATAAATATTAATTGTAACGTTTTCCAAATATCGTTTAGTGTACATTCTTATTTGCATTGTGTTCCAGTTCAGGGGGGTACATATGGGGATTATCACTAATTTATACAATAATTTTTCGAAACGTTAAGTTAATTCTAGGGTATAATGCATTTCCACGGGGCAAGCTGTGTAACCAAAATTTGTTGGTTGGATAAATCATTAAAAGTAAACTTCCATTTTCCAGAACAATTTTTAACGAGTTGTAATTCTTTCTAGAAAACACAAACTGTCTTTTTTGTCCAAATGAAACAGACGCTATGGGCGCATTATGATCCAAGTCCTTCTCGCTGTCTTTATGTGCACCTATACAGTCCTTGCCATCTTTATAACGGTTCACCAACACAAAATTAAATCTTGCATCAATTATTCGTTCCACTTCACCCTTTATTTCCAACAGTAAAGGAGACCAGGGCTTGCCTGCAATACAAGATCCACTAAAGGTATAGCTTATACCTTCGTCTCCGTATGCTACAAGTTGTCGAGGCACAGTATGTTTCTTACCGTAAATTTCTATAGTAGTTTCCTCTTTCTTTAAATACGTTAATTCGTTTTCCAATCGACGGAAATATGACCAACCATCACAATCTGTAAACAATTTATCATATTCATAGCATAAAGAATCTTTACAGCATTTCTGAAAACACTGTTCTTTGTCTGTACGCATTTTCTTTGCAGGTCTAATATCACTAGAATCCATGATATATCTAAAAACAGTAGAAGGGCAAAAATCCAGAGTAGCAAAGTTATTCAAAGACCCAAGAAACAAGTTCAACTATGCTTTTAAAAACCTCTTAGTTATCAAACAGTATAATCACTTTCTTTTGTTTGGTCCCTGGCATTTTCAGATATAACAACACGTGTACTTCGGTAGTTTAAGCTAATCTTTAATTTTCTTTTGAGTCACTTTTATCGATGACTCCTTGTATAAGTCAGTTGCTTCTCTTTAACCTACACGTGCAAAAACATCATCCTTAGTCATGTGTAATTCTCACACGTTCCAGAGGCTTATAGACTTTTCAATCTTTGATACTACGTATTTTGTATAGTCAGGGTTTAACTCTGTTATCTTACTCCCTTATGGGTACAGTTATTTCTTAGTCACCCGTTCCAGAAGCTTCTAGACTTTTCAATCGTTGATAATATACGCATTCACAAAATGATACACTATTTTAAATTCAACACGACCATATAGGTGATCATGGTCGAACGGATTAAGTGCTTGTGTAAAATCGGTTGGCCGTGATTACCTTTTGCTGGGTTCGAATCCACGTATTATTATTTTTCTTTCAAATAATTATCCATTTAATTCTAAAATATAGCTGGGAAATAAATCCTTTTAAAACTATTTGTTACTCTGTCCACCCCTAGATGGCGATACCTGTCATTTTCACACCATTAGAAAATATATACAAGAATATCAAATCTTATATTTAATTAGTTACTTAAAATATCCCTAGATGGCGCTACCAGTCGTTTCCCAACTCAATTCATTAGAAGATTAATTATTCAAAATTAAAACCCCACCACTCCCAATATTTTCACAAGTCCCAAACTGAGAGAAAAAGCAAACGCTACATTTAAACACCTCCTTCCCTCAAGTGCTCGATAGCTCAACGGATAGCGCACTTTCCTACGGATCCCAAGGTCCCCGGTTCGAATCCGAGAAAATCCTTTTTAAATTCCAATAATAGAGTTACTCATCCCACCACCAGATGGCGCTACCAGTCCTTCATCACCATGGAAACTCACCATCAACAACATGACGTCATCTCACCCACCCAAAAATGAAAATACTCTTATCAGTTGTCAGCTTCAACTCTTATCAGTATCACCACAAATTCTTATCTCCCCCAACAACGTTATCTGATTCCTCCTCCTAAATATAAACAAACGGCGGCCATCTTGTCCCTCCTTATCTTGCCGCTCAAGGAACCCGTATACTACTACTAATAAAGTAGTTTTCACTTAAAATACATAATTGATACCATTGTTCTAAGTAAAAAACAGGAAAGATGGGACTTGGTGTTGAAAAACACATTTTTTTAATACCATAATAGAAATTCAGGCACTAAAATTGGGTTACCATACCAGAATTACTATTTTAAATATGCATAAATAAATGCCATATTAAATATGGTTTTTTTTTTGCGGTATGAAAAACGACCGCTCTCCACAGTAAAAATAAAGCTAACTGTTAAAACCTTTCGAAAACCGTTCCTATCAGTCAAAGAGATCTGCGCCAAAACGTAGATAAATAGCCAAATGAAACACCTTTACGTCTCAGAGGTCGCATGATCATACCAGCCAATCAGAGTCAACTTGTCGGTCACTTACGCTGTACGCTGAGGCGACTGTTGTTTTTCACAGTTCTTCGGCCAGGGAGCTTCCTCTCGCACCCCTACCCTGGGTTCAGCGACTTGTTAACGGCTTTTTGTGGGGGTTCTGCGTCCATTGCAGACCGAGATTGCAGGGGTTGTGTCCTCAAGGTAGACGTACACTGACATGACATAATACCTCTTTTTTTCCTGTCTCGACAGGGAGGGGGAGGATAATGGGCTCCAGTATTCGAAAGATATTAATGTTGAAGACTTAGTTAATGAAATTAAATGTTTCAAAACTCAAGTTGTGGAACTCATCGAGGATATAGAGTTAGCAACCTAACTTGACTTGTTAAAGTGTATAGGCAAATATACCCTTAAACATCTATATCCAAATATAGAACTAGCCCTCAGGATTTTTTGACCTTAGCGGTTAAAGTGGCATCCTGAAAGAGAAGTTTTTGAAAGTTGAAACATTAAAAACTTCCTCCGGTCTAGCATGGAGCAGGAACCGTTTGACAAACCTTGCTATTTCATTCATTTAACAAAAGGTGGCAGAAAATATGGATTTTTACAACATAATCACAGAATTTGCCATGCAAAATCAAGAAAATTAAAGTTGTAGGTTTTACAATATTCTATGTTGTTATTTTGCTAAACCTTTTTTATGTTGTTGTGTCTAATCCTTCAGGATCTAGCAGCAGCTAGATCAAATCTATGAGACCATGAACTCTAGCAAAGTCAAGCACCAGGAGTGGGCAATCTAGGACATCCGCCAAAGTGAGCCCCAAGCAATCGAGTATATGTTCGGGGGAAGCCGGTAAGAGTTGGCACTTGGTACATGTTGGGAAGACCCTGCGGCCAGAATCGAATGTCATGCATCTTAGGTGCCCACTGATAAGTCTCGAGACAGCCGTTTGATCCTGTCTGTCTTCGCCGAAATCCAATACGCCTCCTGCTCTTTTCCTACCGTTCCAGGGATGGGCAGGGGGGGTGAGCCAAACCTGCCGGTCACTATTTTTCGCCATGGAGAAAATCTCTTGAAAAGTTAGATCATAGTCTGTAGTTGCCGTTGCAGAACAGCCATTTTTTGCCAAGATATCTGCAACTTCGTTGCCAGGGACGTCGACGTGGGATGGGATCCACTGAAAGTGAACCTCCCTACGCTTTGTAATAATTTTAAGGTTATTGAGGATCTGAATGCCTACGAGGTCATTAACCTGTCTCCAGTCCTGTAGATGTTGGATCGAGTTGCGGCTATCTGTAAGAACCCATATATCGCTAGAGTCTGTGGAGTGGAGGATGGTCTTTAATCCCTCCCCGATGGCAATCAATTCGCTCCTAAAAACCGAGCAGTTATCTGGGTTTCGTCTGGAGAGTCGAATAAAGAGATTCTCAATATAGATACCGCTCCCGGTGTGATTTGACTCGTCTTTACTGCCATCGGTATATATCAAAGTGTCTTCACTAGGAATACAATTAATAACCTCGAGAGCCAGCTCTCGTAGGTATTCAGGGACATCTGAGTTTTTGTTTGTGTGGGACAGAAGTTCAGAGTGGAAGTGAACTCCGAGTAAACCCTCAATCGGACTAACACAAGGTGTTAGAGATGAGTACTCCACCGGTTGCAAAATAATCTTCATTTTATCGGCCAAACTAAATGGGCTATTCATTTTGAGTCTCTGGTTATTGCTCCAGTTAGATAGATATTCAGAGGTTCTGTTCTGATTTTCATAGCTTCTCAATTTGTTGAAATATTTTACCAAATTCGAGTTTCTAACAAGACTAAGGGGTGGAAGATTGGCCTCGTAAAGTACTATATCATTTGGGCAGCTGTTTCTCAGGCCCGTTATAATGCGAGCTGCACTCAATTGCACTCTCTCTCTCATTTGAGGAGGTTAGATGTTGAGGCACAGAAGTACACTGGGAACCCATACTCAAGGATGGGCCTGATAAGCGCTATGTATGTAGCCCTGAGTGTATTAGCATCAGCTCCCCAGTCTCTGCCGGAGATGTACTTGAGAATATTCAGTCTCTTACGGCTCTTGTTAACTAGATTTAGTATGTGCGCGTTACTTGTGATCTCCTGATCCAAGACAAAGCCCAAGTACTTTGGGTGTTTAACATAGGAAAGGGGCTGGTCCTGGAGGTGATACAAGTGTTTATTGGTGGTAAAGAATCCAACATATGATTTTGAGATATTAAAAGTCAGTTTGTGGTCGTTCGCAAAGTTCCACACATCAATTAACGTTGAATTTAAGGAAAATTCTATTCTGTTCACATCAGAACCAGAGCACCACAGCGCAATGTCATCAGTGAACATTCCGACATCACACTCCTCAGGAATGATCTTTTCAAACCCAGCCAAAAACAATGAAAACAATGCTGGGCTAAGGACGGATCCCTGAGGGACTCCCTGGTGAGTTCTATACCAGTTGGAAAGGGTTTCTTTATACTTGACACGAAAATGTCTATCTCTTAAAAAGTCAGCAATCCAGGAAAGGGCGCTGCCCTTGATTTTAAATTTGTCATGAAGTTTCATAATAAGTAAGTTCCACCAGACTCTATCAAATGCCCTTGAGAGATCCAGGAATACCGCTACGGTGTGATTGGTTGGTTTGATGTTTTGGGAGTCTCTGATTCTTTGACCAAGGTATAAAACGTTATCGGTGGTACTGTGGCCTCTCCGGAAAGCAAACCGTTCTTTTGGTAGAAGATTTTTGGAAGCGAGATAAAAAGTAAGTCTGGTGAGGATCATTTTTTCCATATTTTTGCATGGAATGCTTGTTAAGGCAATAGGCCGGTAACTTTCAGGAGAGTTTGCATTTTTGTCTGGTTTCCTCATTGGGATAATGGTTGCCTTTTTCCAGTTCTTGGGTAATCGACCCTTTCTCCCCCATGAGAGATTAATGATGTCAAGCAATCTCTTCTTTGCCTGCACACCAAGATGCAAAATAATTTTTCCGTAGATGCCATAGGGGCCAGGAGACCTGAGAAGATTCAGATCTCCGATAGCGAGTTCTAAATCTTGCGGAGAGAAAAGATTGCTGAATAAGGGATTTCTTGCCCTCGTGTTGCGGTGTCCATGCGCAAAATCTCTAGCCCTGCGCTCGATGGTCTTGTCTTGGGCAGTGAAGGACAGTTTGCTTATATTCTTGTAATGTTGGCCCAAAATGTCTGCAGCTTCTTTATGACTGCGAGGGACACTCCCGTCTTGGGCTAGAATGGTGTTACAGCTCTCAGTTTGAGGTTGTCTTTTGTCAATATTCCTTACCAGTTTCCACAGTTTGGTATCAGGGGTTCTAGAGTCGAGAGTAGTGCATAATTCGTTCCATCTCTGCTGCTTTAGAAGGGCGTACTTGCGTTTGATCTCTGCATTTACTCGGTTCAATTCGGCCCTGTCGGATACATTTAAGATGTTAGATGAGAGATTTGACAATGCTTCTCTTTTTTTCAGAAGTGGCTGCAAGGTATCAGAGTTGTGAGCGAAGAATGGTGTGTACTTTTTGACTTTACCCCGAGGGACCGAGTGCTTTGCTGCGCTAAGAATCCCATTTGCAAAGTTAGTCCAATCATTGTCAATGCTATTGGTAAGAGGGGCAGCAAACACACCAGAATTTGTGAGATCTTTGTATTTCTTCCAATCGGCTTTACTGAAATTCCAGTAGTTCCTAAGATCCGTAAAGGCCTTTTGATTTATATCCAATTCAATAAGATAATGGGATAATGATCGCTACCAATACTGTTTAACACAGTCCATCTACAGTGTGGGTAAATATCTGGACTAATGATGGAGATGTCCAGCGCTTCTTTAGAATTGTAGCTGTATGAGAGGTGCGTGAGAGAATCATCATTAAGAATCACAAAGCTCCCATCATTCACAAGATTTAATAGTGCATTTCCTCTTGCATTACTATTAGAACAACCCCAGTTAGGGTGTTTAGCGTTTAGATCACCGAGGAAAAAGGTATTGTCATCAGACCAGTGAAGCAGGCAGTCAGGCAAACTTGAAGAGCAAGGAGGATGGTAAGAGTTGAAGACTTTAAAGTTTTTGCCCCTCCAAAGGAACCAAATGCCCTGGATTTTATATATAAATGAAGTGCGTTCAATTACGCTTTTTATTTTTAGTTCTAGACGCTTTTTATTTTTAGTTCTAGACGCTTTTTACTTTTAGTCCTTTGCCCGGGGCGCAATGACCCTATATATGACTTGGCGCCGGCAAAGCGTTCGCCCGCCACACACAAAAAGAGCTGATTACTTTTAGGGGCCTTTCATATAAATCGATATTAATTTGTCGTGATTTTAAGACATATCCCTCAAAATATCTAACGATATCAAGAACCAAAATTCCACTGACCATGAAGTTGAAGCTTTGGTAAAGAACACTGCTTCTGTTATTGCAAAGAAACTGAAATATTTCGGGTTCTTGTGTAAGCCTGGTCGCGTGATATGACATATTATTCAGAGTCAATCTTGTGAATAAATAACTTCGGAGGGAAAATGTCAACTTACAGAGTGCTTTATTTGAAACGTCAAGACTTTCTTGGAAAGTATGATATCGGAGAATGGTGTGAATGGTGGCATATCTAATGCAAAAGAGCAGGCAGAGAAAGGGGAGATCAGTCCAGAGTTCTCAGCTGAAACATCAGGTCAAGAAAATTAAAGAAACAATTTTCTTATGAAGGTGAAGATCAGCCTGTTGGGGCAGGAAAGACTGTTTCAAAGTAAACTTCTATGTGGTTTTAAATCAAGCAATCAGTTCTTGGTCAGAGTCTTGATGAAATGCAGAAGCATAATGCTAACTTCACATTTCTCTATGACGTTCATAGCCTTCAGCAATGGGTAAAAATGAACTGAAAGAGTGCTGTTTTTTAGTCTGCAGACAGTTTTGATCGACCAAACCGAATGTGATGTAAATGGAAATGAACTGCTGGATGAGATCTTACTTTTAGCACCGATGCTGCCACAAAAAGTCTCTCTCTCTCTTTCTTTATGTGTTATTTAACTACTAATTATTTCATAGATACGTTTCCCAATGTTTTTATGAGTTTAAGAATCGTACTTTCCAGATCTGTGTGCCAGTTGCTAGTTGGGAGAGGACATTTTCTAAATTGAAATTAATCAAAAACTACCTGAGGTCAACCATTTCTAAGGGCGTCTGAGCGGATTAGCGACGCTAACCCCAGAAATAGGGATTGCAATCCGATCCGGCGGATCCGGCATCATTTGGATACCTACCGGATCCTGCAACATCTATCGGATACGGTCCGGATCCGATAAACCCGAATTTTTTTAATTAAATAATCGATTATTCAAAATAATCGATTATTAATTAAAAAATCGTTTATTAAGCAATCGTTAAGTAAAATCGTTTATTAAGCAATCGATTGTAAATTAGTCTGTTTTATATTTTTCAATCAGTTTGGAGAGTTCTAGCAAAAATAATAAATTAAATTATTAATAATATTTTTTTAATAAAGATGAATTATAAAAGCAAATTCTGCAAGAAAATGAAGACTATTGCAAAAAGATAAACTTTAGAAAAGAAACAGATTTTGAGAAAATACAGAAGAAAGAAATGACTTCATATAAAAGAGGAGTCAAAGGAAAATATTTGTCTCTTATGTACGACTACTTAATGACGGTTAAACCAACTAGTGTCGAAGCTGAGAGGCCCTTCTTAGCCACTGGTTATATTTGCAGTTCATTGAGAAGTAGGTTGGAGGGTAACACAATTAATACGATTTGTTTCCTTAGATCGTTCTTTCAACCTCAAAAAGGATTATTTTCATTACTACATAACTTAGATTGAAGCAATTAATAAGAATTAAGAGTTTCCTTGTTTGTTATGTTGACCAAAAACTGCCAAAGATTATATTTTTATATGAGAGTTATTTTTATATGTTAGTACGAGACAAGGTTAGGTACAATTTATATGTCATTTGCTCGACGACATTAGAGATAGAGACTACTTATTTTTAGGTAAATAGAAAAGTACTACGTATAAAACAAACTGATGTTTTTTTGGTGTGGAAACTAGTAAGACTGATCATTCATCAATTCGTTTAATACTTACTACTAGTAGTACTAGTAGTGACTGTTTACGCATGCTCTCCCTCAGTACTGATGAATTCGCAGATAGATGGCGCTGGTCCTATTTTGTATATTCCGTTACGGCCACGCCCGTGCCGCGGGTTGTGTATTCTCAATGTGTGTGGACAACAGTAAAGAGTTTCATACAGTCTACTAGATTTTGTGTTGTGTTTTCTGAGCTCTGTGATGTGTGTATAACCAGTTACTATAATTTATTGTTTAGGATTCATTTTCTACCTACGGATAATTATTAATAAAGTTGATTTTCTAATGCTCAAATAGACTTTTCGTTCGTCAATTTGACATAATATTCATTTTACCTACTTTCACTCAGCCGATTTTGGAAAAATACATACTGGTTAGATAGACTTATTAACAAAGTACCAATCCGGTCGGATTAGTGTCAATACGGCCGGATAATCCCTACCCAGAAAATGAGATGCTTAAGACACATTCTTAAGAGATTTTGCAGAGCAAAAAGCTAGAAAAATACTATTTTGATGCTTTTATTTTTATACTTTTTCTTCATGAATGTTGAACAAGTGTATCCTAAATCATGTGATAGTAAGAATATTTTCAACGTATGTTATTTTCAATTATAAATTATTATATAAGGATTGACTTAATATTCAATTTCTGAAATACCAAATAAATATTATGCTATAATGTGCAAAATTGAATGTACTCTGTTAATTGATTTCGCAATGAAGAAGTACCATTCGCTTTTATGTAAACCAATTACCATGGCATAACTATTTTTAAGTACAATGGTTGTGTTTAATATCACAAAATTCATGATTTCATGAAGGCCGAGCAGGAATAAAAATCCATGGCAATATAAAATATGCATTATACGCAATGAAATAAATTGATTTCACAGTAGACTATTATAAGTGGGAGGGAAACATTATAGCAATTCTTTAAAATTGGGCGGGGGGAGGGGCGCCAAATCATCATCTGGTATCCGCAATAGATTTCACTCGTACAAGCCCTGGATACTAGGATAACACTCGTAGATAATCTAAGATAGTTATAATTACCTTAGTTTACCTTTATCAAAACTAATTGACAATTCACATCGGGCTCATTAGCAATTCTCGGAATTCTTTAACAAAAGGAAACAAAGAGAAAAGGTTGTTGAGAGGTTAGTAAATCACTAAAGAGTTTTTTCCTTTTTATTTATGATGTTATGTCTCATTCCAGAGAAATTCATAAGTTCACAGTTTCTGAGAAATCCGTATTTTCTAAGCATGTTAAGATGATTTTGAACACCAGTGTAGTTTAAAATACAACATTTCACTTCTTTACATTAGTTCCATTACTTATAGAATAAATATTTCGCAAGGCTAATTTCCACGTACATATTTGTACCTAACATGTGGTTTACGCGAGTTATGTACATTCCGTAACATCATGCGAATGTATCGGCGTAAATAATTTGAAATTATCATTTTTGGTGGTTGTCAGGGTTGAGAACATTATTAGCATCATTATAAAAATTGACAACATATGCCTGGACTAAATATCTCATGTTAAACGAGATAATTAACCAGATATTTATGTCATCGTCATCATACAATCGTCGATATCTTCACGACATGATATCTCGTCATCAACGAAATTGTCCAGATCTTGAAGGACGAGATATCTTGTCATCAACAAAATTAACCAGATCTTGAAGGACGAGATATTTTGTCATCGATAAAATTGACCAGTTCTTTTAGGACGAGATATCTCGCCATCAACAAAATTGACCAGATCTTTTAGGACGAGATATCTCGTCATTAACAAAACTGACCAGATCTTGATTGACGAGATATCTCGCCATCAGAAAAATTGACCAGATCTTGAAGGACGAGATATCTCACCATCAAAAAAATTGACCAGATCTTGAAGGACGAGATATCTCGTCATCAACAAAATTGACCATAACCTGAAGGACGAGATATCTCACCATCAACAAAATTGACCAGATCTTGAAGAACGACATATCTCGCCATCAGAAAAATTCAGAAGATCTGTAAGGACGAGATATCTCGTCATCAACAAAATTTACCAGATCTTTTAGGACGAGATATCTCGTCATTAACAAAACTGACCAGATCTTGAAGGACGAGATATCTCACCATCAAAAAAATTGACCAGATCTTGAAGGACGAGATATCTCGCCATCAAAAAAATTGACCAGATCTTTTAGGATGAGATATCTCACCATTAACAAAATTGACCAGATCTTGAAGGACGAGATATCTCGCCATCAGAAAAATTGGCCAGATCTTGAAAGACGAGATATTTCGACATCCACAAAATTGACCAGATCTTTTAGGACGAGATATCTCACCATCAACAAAATTGACCAGATCTTGAAGGACGAGATATCTCGCCATCAGAAAAATTGGCCATATCTTAAAGGACGAGATATCTCGTCATCAACAAAATTGACCAGATCTTGAAGGACGAGATATCTCACCATCAACAAAATTGACCAGATCTTGAAGGACGAGATATCTCGCCATCAGAAAAATTGACCAGATCTTTTAGGATGAGATATCTCGTCATCAACAAAATTGACCAGATCTTGAAGGAGGAGATATCTCAAAATCAACAAAATTGACCAGATCTTGTTTGACGAGATATCTCGCAGTCAGAAAAATTGACCAGATCTTGAAGGACGAGATATCTCGCCATCAACAAAATTGACCAGATCTTGAAGGACGAGATATCTTGCCATCCGAAAAATTGACCATATCTTTTAGGACGCGTTATCTCGTCATCAACAAAATTCACCAAATCTTGAAATACGAGATCTCTCACCAACAACAAAATTGACCATTAGGGTGGAACGAAAAACACGAATTTCGGAAATTAAAAACGCCTATGGTGGGATTAGTTGGGGACTACCGGGCCAATCAATAACACAAAATAGGAGTTAAATCAATTAATATCTTCAAGTGCCAAAATCACTTTGAAATTTCGAAATTTTGCCAATTTTTTCACAAAAATAATAATAACGCATTTAAAAAAATTTAATAAATCTTATTTAAAGTCATGAGTTAGAGAAATGAACTTCCTTGCGTGTAAAAAAAAAAAAGTTTTACACCTAGCATTATCCCGGAAAATAAAAAAATCTCCATATTTTTAGAGCGCCATCACGCGCGTCTCCACCCCTCTCAATAGACTCATCATTGCAACCACGCGTTTACACGGGCGCTTCCCCTTGAAGCTCTTCGCTGTTTTCATTATGAAAACAACCCATAAATCACCACGAGAAGGTGGCTGCATATCGAGTTCCCCCCTCCCCCTAAAATTTTCAATTTAAGTTGCTATCTTACCCTAAAAATTAAGTTGAAGTTACTGTCAAGTGGTTTAGTTTAAAAGTGGTTGATATAGGCTTTTTGTTTCAAATCTGGGTAAAGCAAGTCTAGAAGCAATTCTTGACTGAATAAATCCATCTCGTGCCTCTGTACCACATACTGCACTATATGCTTCTGTTACTAATTTAACGCAACGTTCCACTGCTTGTGAATGGCATGGAAAGTTACAACATGTTGCCTTGTGGTTGGAACGTCTACAACCATAGACTTGAGTTGATCATCAGAAAGATATACTGTAAGTGGTGGATCTGTAATGGAATCTGATTGTCATTCAATTAGAATTATGTAAACGTCTGCTTCGAAGTTTAACTTGGGAATTTTAAACTCTCGAATATTCTTTTCAACTTTATTTTTTTGTCTTAATTTTAAATTCTTCTAAGGCTCAATTCGCTGACGTGTTTTCGATCATCAGCTAACATTGCCAAAATAATATTTTCTGAATGGGCATAATAAGCATTTCTTTGCAAAGTTATATCTACTACAATTTTTATATCCTCAGGCAAAAATCTCGATTTTTTTTTAAAAATGTGGTAAAAATGAAGACTCCCGTACCAACATAATGACTGACTTTTAATTTTAAATCACACATATGAGTGTACCTTCACAACATACTCTGTTAATATTTTCATGTTATGGGTTGGATCTTCTGCTGAAACATGTTAACCATAAAATTCTATTTGTCATCGTCAACCATCTAAAATGATTCAATTCTCCTGGATCTTTTTGCGACAAGCTTAATGGAATATATTTATTTGATATCCCTGTGCACATTTCGTAAAGCTATCGTTGAACAGTGCTAAGATCCTCTAGGACAATATCTGGCAAAGCTACTTCTATCTTTTCAAAGTTTGTTAAAGGCAATTTTTTCCCAATTTCTCCGTTGTATTCTTTTAGTCCTGTGGTTTTCCCTTCTAAGTGTTGCAACAAATGACGTAAATGTAGCTGGGTAGCTCATTCGTATGTAATAAACCAATGCACAGGACGTCCTTAAAAAAGCTCTATATGACGAATGACACCATTTTTCAAACGTGTACCAAAACCACTGTACCATCACAACCAACCACTTGCATCTTAGAAAAATCGATATTTTTCTCCAAAAAAATTAAAACACTTGTTTTAATATTTTGAGAAGAGCCAGTTGTAGGAGTGACGTGTCCCGTATATTTTGATCCTGGTTCTCGTATTAGACCGATATGTTCTTCTGTTACCGTCTTTCTAGAAATCCTTTCTCTTTCTTTAATCATTACTAAAATTTAATCCTTTCGTTCATCAAAGTATATTCCATATTCTGATAAAGAGATAGTTTCCTCATTTTTCCTTTTCAGGTAGCTGCGGGTCTTTGTCCTTTCTCTTCTAATTTTGATACGATCAACTATGTTTGAAGAATCATCCTTGGAAATTTTTCCCATATCCTTCAAAGCAGTATTTATTATAATTGCTGCCGTTCTCTATCGGAAACACCAGTTCTGTCTGGAACATTTGTCTGAGCTACATTTGAAAGTTTAGTTCTCGTTTGTAAAGTTGAAGAAGAATTATTATCAATGATTGTGTTCATAGTGTCATTAGAATTCTTAAGCAAATTAAAACTCAAAGTAGCTCCCGTAATAGAGGACGAGAGTATTTTGGTTTGTTTTCCTTTACAATCTTAGAGTACTTTCATTTTAAAAGTACAACTGAGAAAGTTCTTACATTTCATATGCTAATATCAAATAGATTTTTTTTCTGCTGATTCACTGAAGGACACAACCTTTTTTGAGAAATATAGTTTGCGAGTATTTTTTAATAGTTTCTTAATATTTCTATATGCTTTATGGTGTTTTTTCAGCATATATATTATTTGTTGGTTTGTTACAGTTGTATTGGAACTTTTTACCCATAATCTTTTAAGCTCTTTAATTAAAATTGAACATACATCAGTGCCATACTAGCATCTCTTTTATAATATTTCTGTATGTAAAGGTAATACTTCATAACATCTGCATATGCTGAAAGCATGTTAGGCTTCATTATTTCAGCCATTCCAAACACGGGACATACATCTACTGATCGTGTCCTAGTCAATTCGACTAATTCACAAAACCTTGTATCCTTAACAAACAAAACAAACCAAACCCAAACAAAACTGAACTTAAAGAATGAAATTCTATGTAAAAAAAAAATTTTAATAAATAAAAATAAACAGCAAAATACGCACTAAGAAACGAAAGCGAATCAATTTGAACAAAGGACTTAGTTTTCCTCTACAGACTAGATCGGTAGCGCATTTGCAGGAGCATACACCTACTAGATATTTACACAAAAAGTGGGCGGGTATTTAAAGAAACCCAGACACCTCCACTCCATGTGGTGAAATACAAGTTATTTACCCCTTATAAACAAGCGAAGAAAGGGAAGCGTAAGTGCACCCTAGTAGCGAGGAACGCAATGACGAGTCAATTGAGAGGACTGGAGACGTGAGTGATATAGTTTTTTATATAGTATAGTTTTTTAGGGTAAGCTAGCAACTTAAATTGAAAATTTTAGGAGGGGGAGGAACTCGATATGCTGCCACCTTCTCGTGGTGATTTCTGGGTTGTTTTCATAATGAAAACAGCGAAGAGCTTCAAGGGGAAGCTCCCGTGTAAACGCGTGTTTGCACGCGTGATAGCGCTCTAAAAAAGGGGAAATTTTTAAATTTCCGGGATAATGTTAGGTGTAACACTTTTTTTTTTTACAAACAGGGAAGTTCATTTCACCCACCCATGGCTTTAAATAAGATGCATTAAATTTTTTAAATGCGTTATTATTGTTTTTGTGAAGAAATTGGCAAATTTTCGAAATTTCGAAATGATTTTGGCACCTGCAGATATTAATTGATTTAGCTCATATTTTGTATTATTAATAAGCATGGTAGTCCCCAACTATTCCCACCATAGGCGTTTTCAATTTCCGAAATTCGTGTTTTTCGCTCCACTCTATTGACCATATCTTGAAGAACGAGATATCTCGCCATCAGAAAAATTGACCAGATCTTGAAGAACGAGATATCTCACCATCAACAAAATTGACCAGATCTTTTAGGACGAGATATCTCGTCATCAACAAAATTCATCATATCTTGAAGGACAAGATATCTCACCATCAACGAAATTGACCAGATCTTCTAGGACGAGATATCTCGTCGATACCACTTGGAGAGTTAAACACCAAGAATTTGAACACGTGCTAACGAGACAAGCGTAATGTGTGTTCTCCCGTGCCTTCTCAGAACGACACTATCGCCCAAGTTTTACTTTTACTTTTTATTATAATTAAAATGGGCGCATACTAAGACATAAATGTCCATGTTGCCTCACAACGCTAGAATACAGCGCATCCAGTCAACGAGTGTTTGAGGGATCAAGCTGTTATCTATACTTGAACTTAACGTGATATTACGAAATAATCTTGAACCTTACCGGCGATAAAAAAAGACCACTTTCTGTATTAAAAATTCTTATATTAGCATAGCAAATATTTACAGGCTATACAAGCAAATATTTACAAGCTTTATAAGCTACAGATTAAAAATTTGCAGAAAAGATCCATCATTTGGACAATATAGAAGCAAAAAAAATGAGCGTAGAGCCCCCAATCGTCTGCGATTACACCATAGTCTGACGTCATCTCAAGAACTTCGATCGCTAGCCTGCCTCCTGTAGATGTCATCTCTGACATCATGTGCACAGCCAGACCGTGAGACAGCGCCCCCTGTGGAAAGCTCTCGACTGTTCAGGAAGACGGGACGTTACGCTCTACAGGTAGGTAAGACGCCTCATGAGCATAAACACGTGTCTGATGTTCTAATGGTGAAATTTAGCAATTATAAGACTGTCGCAAAATAGTTTTATTGGTTTTTAGAGTTATGACTGGTGAGAAGAAATCAAATTTCGAAGGAAGAAATCTAATAGAGAAAAATTTTTGGTAGTTCTCAAATCCTTCCTTAACCCTCCTATTAGTTATCTCGATTAGGTATTTCAAGTCATTAGCAAAAGTGACCAGATAATGATCTCTTCGTCTCAAAGTTATCACGACATCTAGATATTGCCGATTTTATTAACATGTATCATTCTTTGATCGATATGGATTTTATAACAGGTATGATTTTTTGATGATTTTTCCATTTTTACATGTATCAGATTTCGATGAATGAGATATATCGTTGAAACCACTTGGAGGCTAAACCCTTCTGCTGGTTTTTTTTTTTTTTTTTTGAAACGCCTACGTATCTACGAAAAATGCCTTTAGTGGTCAGCCGCCTCTTGTGCAAAAATTGGAATCATCAGTTCAGGGCAAATGGACAAATTGTCATCCCTTCTTGAATCTTCATTCCCCTTGGAGTTACAGGTCAGTTTTGTTTCAAAGATGAGGTATTACGTAATCAGCAAAACTGACGGGATCTAGATAGACGTGATATCTCGTCAAAAACTTTTAGGGTTACGGTTAACTTTTTCAAAATTAAATTACTCTAGTCCCCATAGCATTTGCACAAAACTTTTTCTATTTCTTTTATCTTTGTTGATCGCAAGGAATATCACTCGCATTTCATATCTTATTTAAATCAATTTATGATGTAAGCTCTTTTTACAAAAAATATCGAATCAAACAAAATAGCAATAACATACATGTTTTCAAAGTAGTTAGTTTTTCTAACGCAACGAAAACGAGTTTTTTCAGATATGTAAGGGCTTTCTACACCGCTGGCCACCGTAAATGCAACACCCTGAAGGTAGCATGCAAATAATATGAAATTTACAACATGTATTAGCGGAGGTGAGATATGCAAATGATTAGAATTTCAGCGCAGGCGCACATCAGATCCGTTTACAGCAGAGTGGTCTGTCCGCAAGACGTCCATTGCTTCGTCTACCCTTGACGCAGAACCACAGACGTCTCCGCCGCCAATGGCGCGATGAAAGAAGGATGTGGACGGCAGAATATAATGAATTTGTCTTTACTGACGAGTCACGCTTCTGTCTGCAACATCACGATGGTCGGATTCGAGTTTGGAGACACCGTGGAGAGAGGATGCTGAACAGCTGCGTTATGCACCGCCACACTGGTCCTGCACCGGGTATTATGGTATGGGGCGGTATTGGATATCACTCTCGCACTCCTCTAGTACGCATTGCCGGTACTTGAAACAGCCAGCGCTACATCTCCGAGGTGTTGGAGCCAGTTGTCCTTCCTTTGCCCACAGCTATATTTCAACAGGATAATGTGCGACCACACGTGGCACGCATTGTCCAAGGGTTCTTCGTCAATCGCCAGATTGAATTGCTTCCCTGGCCAGCTCGCTCTCCGGATCTTTCGCCGATAGAAAACATGTGGTCCATGGTTGCTCAACGATTGACCCAGATTACATCCCCAGCTGCCACACCAGATCAACTTTGGCAACGTGTGGAAGCTGCTTGGTCTGCTGTACCCCAAGAACACATCCAAAGTCTCTTTGAATCAATGCCGAGGCGGATGGCAGCGGTGATCTCCAACAATGGCGGCTACTCTGGTTACTGATTTTGGCAGGAACCACACTTCACAGAAGTCTATAAATTTAATCATTTGATACTTGGTTATAACATGTTATCTACAAAATAAATTTTGTAGTGATATCTCTTGTCTTCCTTGGTGTTGCAATTTGGGTGGCCAGCAGTGTATTTGAAATCTGAATTAATTGAAAAAATCCATGTTTCAATACCAACGAAAAATAATTTAATGCTTATTCAAACAAAAAATATTGCTAAACAAGACTTTTTGTAAAGAGTGCTAATTACAGAGACATTCTAAAACTTTAATGAAGATATTGTATTAATTTGCAACGAGGAATTTTTCGCGCAAAAAAAAATTTGTACTTTTTTTTCTCATAATAAACTTATAAATTTACCTAAATGGCTGCAATTATTTTTATACACTATCTAACTTCACATATTCTGAATAATGCATTTAAATAGCTGTTATGCAGCTAAGGACATTTTATTGGCTAAATCAAATATTTCGTTTATTTTATGCATATCTGCCTACTCAAATTCATTTCCCTACGCAATGCAAACACTTTATAATCTGATAGTCCTAGTGTTCTGTTTTTAAATTCGAACGTTCTCGAAACGCAATTATCCGAGATGGTAGACAATAAGGAGTAGAAGACAAAAATTTAAATTTAAATTGTTCCTCAAAGGAGATTATTGTTAATTCTTACCGAAAAGAGAATTTAATCGCATAATGTTTTTAGAAATATTTTTAACTCGCTAAAACAGCAGACAGATTTAGGCCTGGAATATTTTTTAATGATATCACCTGCACTCTTTATGTAGGCAGGTATATTAAATAAAACAACTCAATTGTATATTGAAGAAGATCCGCGATCTATCTCGAAGGAATGGATCTGAGGACAACACTTCGTTATTTTGGACCACGGTCAGTTCACGAGAACAACATCTAAGTTAACATGTTTTTTGCATGTACAAAATGATGCTTTTTATGCAGTTAACTTTTGAGAAATTCACTCTGTCAATTCCAATTAATGATGCTCAATGGTTAGCTAATTAACGTCCCTATTAACAACACAGCGGACTATTTGCGATGGTCCGGGACTAATCCCGAAGTTAAAGATCCGAGGGCGATACATAGTTTTTAACAACGGTCATATGACGAGGAAACACCTGAGTTGTCACCCTACTCTCCAGAATTTCACACCACGCCAACGTGAAGGCGATGCCACGACAGATTTAACTTTCACTAGCCCCCGTTCACACGAAGGCCTTTGGATGGATCGAGTTTCGAACTCGCAACCCTCCGGTTGTTAATTCGTTGCTATTCCAACTAGGGTGTTCCGCTGTCCTTCTTTCAATGGAGGAAAGTGCGCTTATTATGGTAATGGTAATTTTAGTTAACGTCGTACTAGAGCAACACAACGGGCTATTGACGACGGTCCGGGATCAATCCCTTAAGGGAAAAATCCGAGGACAACACCTCGAAATTTTGAACCACGGTCAAATGACGAAGCAACACCTGAGCTGGCAACCCACTCTCCAAACTTCCACACCAACCCAGCGTGAGGACTTTCGGCCACGACAGATTTAAGGTGCACCAGCCGCCTCTACACCATACGCTTACAAGCATCCTGACCCGGATTCGAACCAGGAACCTTCTGATCTAGAGGCTAACACCCTAACCACTATACCGGTTGGTCGGCCGCTTATTATGGAGTTGCTTCGTGTGATTTGTAATTTTTTCTTTATCTTTAATTTATAAATGAATGTACTCCATAACAAAAACAAAATCGACTCACCAAGAAGAAGTTGTCCGGGTTCGATCCACTTGGAACGGCGCTGACTGGGGACGTATAGTCTTTAGTGACGAGTCCTGTTTCCAACTGTGTCCTGAAACAAACCACAGACGTATCTAGAGACGTCCAGGGCAGCGTGGGGATCCTTACCTTACTATCGCACGCCACGCATGCCCGCAACAGGGTGTTATGGTCTGGGGTGCCATCTCCTTTGATATCCCTTTGGTAGTCATTTCTTGCAAACTTATAGCACAGAGGTACTACGTAGACGACGCTCTACGACCGGTTGTGTTATAGTTCCTTTTGCGACACCCTGGAATCACTTTTCAACTAGATAATGCCGGCCGTACATGGCACATGTTGCTATAAATTGTTTTTCAAGCTTTCCCGACACTTTCTTGGCCAGCTAGGTCACCTGATCTCTCTCCCACAGAGCAGGTGTGGGACGTTAAGGGAAAGCGATTGCAACCATCCCGGAAAGTTTACAATTCAGATCGACAGTTGGATACAATTTGGAAAGATATGTGACGTAATAACTATTACATCGAGTCCATTTCTATTTCAAACATCTATTTATTTACAAAGACACAAAGACGATGAAACAAAGAGAATGGATAGGTTCATTCCGACGTAGTCTTTCTGCGACCACGTTCCAAATCAATCTGACGAATTCCCCATCGGGTAGGGAAGATGCGCGTTACAAATTCCCTTTCATAGGGATTATCTGGAGATCTGTGGCTAAGTTGCCACAAGATATTCCGCCGGACAACATCGGGAAACTTTTTCAGTCTATGCCACGCCGGGTAAGAATCCAGGTCAGAAGTGAACTAACGCCTTATTGACTTCCTCCCTTTGCAACGGTCAACCCCTGAAATAAATCATTCAATTCTTCTAACATTTTAATCGTTTGTTTTTCTGTGTATGTTCTACCAATCATCCACCATTTTTTATCGCAATTGAACAACTTATTTTACTGTTTCTCTTCACCATTTTCAAGTCTTCAGAAAGATAAAAAATCGTCTTCTGATTGCAGTTTCTTGTATTAATTTTTATATTATTTTTATTTCCCGCGTAATTTTCTTCAACCGTATAAAAATTGTCAAAACCATTTTCTTTTCAATTCTAAGAACTTAATTTTGTTCGTAACAAGTAAGAATTCTTATGAAATAATGCGTGTGTATATATGAATATTTACAACCATGATGCAGTAAGATATTAAATTACGATCATAATAATAAAATATTATGATCGTAATTTAATATCTTATTGCATCATGATTGTAAATATTTGATTCCGAAATGCTTTGTTTAAGCAGCTCAATATAAACTTAATTAGTTTACGTTTTACTTTATTTCTCATTCTGATTTTCAAATATTCTAAACATGAAAAAAACAAGAAATCGATTGTGCTGATTTCGTTTCCTTCTAATTGTTTTCACAAACAGAAAAGGAGCACACGTTGGAGTTGTTTTACGTTTTATTGTGTTGCCAGAATTTTCAATTAATTCTAAGCAGATATCTACGATGTTTTTTATTGTCTTTTATGCCATCTTATGTTTATAAAAACATATTTTTATTTCTACTAAGTAATCTGTAAAATATTAATGATAATTTTTTTGTTTATCATTTTAAGTTATAGAAAATAGATTAAATCCAATACTATTTCATTCGCAATTGCGAGTCATTTTACAATTAATGATGTTAGTAGGTCCTCTAAGTTCAATCAATTTATCCAACAATTGATTTTTTTACAAGTCTGTAACAAGATATAATTTTTTTCACTCTCTCGAAATGTTGGCACTGCATTGGAGAATTGATTTTTGGTAGTCGTTCAACGGAAGTAAATTTAGCATAGTATCAGTAGGCAAAAAATGCACTGCTTGAGAGTTGCTAAGGAACAAACACAATTTTTAAAATAATTAATAATATTCATTGATTAAAGAAACGAAACTTAGTATATATTTAATTAAGATACTATGCATTAAGTATAACGCAAAATGTTACAGATTTTGGCACATGGAAAAGTAAGATAATAAAAATAATAAAATCTGCTCCGTAGAGCAATTTCCAAAGTCTCTAAAAATGTTCTTTCTATCCGGAGTCATGACAGATATAGTCACTCAAGTAAGAAGTGAGGCCTCCTTGCACACTAATGCCCATTTAGCATCTGCTATGCATGTTCTCCACTAAACTGTCGAGAAGTGCTTGAAGGATATCGCCCCATTGCTCTCCCAAAGCAATTTTGAGCGCCTTCACAGTTTGGGGTGGGTGATTCCTTTGTGAACCACGTCTACAAAGATCATCCCAAACATGTTCGAAAGGATTTAAGTCCGGTGAATACGCAAGCCATTCTATTTGCTCAATATCTTCGTTCTCTAGTGTCTCAGAGACATCACCTGTCCTGTGTGGGCATGTATTGTCACTCATGAACAGAAAGTCTGAACCCACTGCAACCCGAAATAAACGATTATGACCCAGGAGAATCTCCGTGCAATACCGCTGTGATGTAATGGCACCTGCGTCAAAGATGTGAGCTGTGTTCTGTTATTGTGTATAATGCCTGCCCACACCATGACCTCTCGTCCATAACGATCAACCTCACGAGCATTCTGTAACGGGCACCCCCCCCCCTCTCTACAGTAGTTGGTGTCCAGAATCCCTCTTCACAGTGAATCGGGATTCGTCGGAGAACATGACTCTGGACCACTGTTGATGATTCCAACGAATAAGTTATTTACACCAGCGTAACTTTCCCCGACGATGGCGTGGTTGTAACGGAGTACTCAACAAACTTCCGCGCATACAAGCGAGCTTGATTTAATCGCCGAGAAATTGTTTTGGCAGATACACGAGTGCCATCAGTGGTTGCAAGCTCCGAACCAATCTGTCCCAGAGTGAGATGTTTGTTCCTTATTGCTGTTAGGGATATATGTGCGTTATCTCGGGTGCGGTGCTTCTATCACGACCACCTGCATGCTTTCTCAGAGCATTTCCACCTTCCGCGGATCTTTATTACCGCGAAATGACGCTTTTTGACACGCATTGCTGCGGCTACTTTGGTGACACTTTTCCCAGCTTCGAGCCGCCCCAACTGCTCGCCCACGGTCAAATTCACTCAAATGATGCCATGCGGACATTCTCCTCTTGATACATGCATCACAAGACGGAATCGATCTGAGCGTCTTTCAAAACCTTAAATCGTGATTTTCTGTTGATACTTCACTGTTTGAAATTTCAATTAATAAACAGCTCGTGTGCGCTGTCTTTTATACTTTTAGATTTTTAGATAAGAGACCTTGCTCTACAGAACCCTTTGCACTTACATTTTCTACGATTGATCGGCTTTCCGAATCGTAGTTTTACATAAATCGGTTGTTCCTTAGCAAATGTCAAGCAGTGAACATCCATGAGTGAATACAGTTTAATTTTGTTTTCTCTGCCTTCACTTTAAGTTTGTACAAGAAATTTTGAAACACCTTGTGAAACCTATAATGCAATCCTCTTATTTAGGTAGTTCACACACACTACCTAGTAATGACAAGCAAATACGTATACAACTTGCGAAAATGACCCTGAGTGAATAGTTTAGTTTTATGTTCTCTACCTCCCTTAAAATTTATATAATTTTTGAAACCTTGCATAACAAATTAGGTAATTTACTCATTAGGCAAAAGCGAATAACATCAGTAATTCGATTTGATAAATATCCTTTCGTATCAGGTTAGCAGTAAATGTTCAGAATGGCTGATGATTGTGTAATGCGTATTGTTGAGTACATCTTCACCATTATCTAAATTCTGTCCGCTTTTCTTGGAGTTCTTCATGTAAGGGAAGGTGGGGCACAGTGTTACAGGGCGTACAGTGTTACAGTGAATTCTATTTTAAAGCAGTTAGCGAAATTAACTCTAATTTGTTTACAATCTTATTAACCATCTTGTTTTCCAGAAGTCAATGTGTTTTGGAAGAATTTCCATCATCAGTTACATTTCTGTAAGCAAATCTCTATTTTTGCATGTTAAAAGTAAAATTTTGTGTTGGTAATTAAATTCTCTTTATTCATGAGTGGAGCTCATTTCATAATGAATCATATTTTAGTAGTAAAGCTAATTGCGTTTAGGTTCTGTTGAGTTAAAATGGATGATCTAAATTCACATTTTGTAGCTATAAAAAAATTTGTTACAAGCTATGTCAGATGGGGTACAGTTTTACAGAATGAAATGGGGCACACTGTTACATACATAATTGGTCCAAGTAACACATTACAAACAAGCACATGTTTCACAATGTAAATTTCATTCTCTTATAGCTCTGCACTTTTATTTTAATATTTTTAATTATAAATAAGAATAACAAAATAAATTGGTTAATTTTTCTAAAGCTTTTTCTCCATGTAGGTTTACATATTTTTTATATGATGTTTACATATTTTTTATATGATGTTTGCAATCTTTCTTTACATGATTAGAAGTTTTATTTTGTTAACTCATTCGAAACATTCTCAAGCTAACAAAATTTCCCTGAAGCCCCGACCCAAAAAACTGCACAAAATAGATGACGGGTAAAATGTTGGATTTTGTCTGATACTCCAGTTAAAAATACGATAACAAAATAAATTTTGAAGAGGAAAAAAGCACTGAACCCTAAACAGAACGAAATTCCCAAGAAGCGAGCCAAAGTGAACCTTAGGTATAAGCCTTCCGAGATATCATCAACAGAAGATGAAGATTCACCATCTTATGCTGATAGAGATAACATCTATTTTTCAGAATTGCAATCAGACATTATTGCATACAACAGCAATTAACAATGGTTATTACCTTATAGTTGAAGAATGGCACCTTAAAGAACATAAAATTCACTCGATTGGGGAAGTTCTGAATCAGAACAATGTTGATTTTGAAGTGTTGTACGTCAAAAGAATTTTTCCATCTTATAAATATTCACGAACAAATGAAGTTTATTCATTTGAAAAATCAAAAATCATTGCCAAACTTCCTCTCTCAATTCCATCAAGAGGGACAGTGACAAAAGCAGATATGCTGATTTCCTTATCAAACTGATTTTTCCTATCAAGCTGGTTTTAACTTCCTATCAAATTCTAAAATAGGTTTAAAATTTCTTTAATCATATTTTATCATCTACTTCGTAACTGTAGGCTACAATCATTGCTAATGTTTACCTCGAATTTAAAGCTGTTCAACTCTACGTAAGCAAATCAAAATTGGTATTTTATTTTAAGCTTGCTAAAGGAACCATGAGATATCTGTATATTTCAATTAAAATAGATTTTAAAACAAGCCCATTCTTTATATTCACTGTTGCTACTATAACGTAACACTGTATCCCACAGTGTGTAACACTGTACCTTGACAGTGGGGCACAGTGTTAGAATGTACATCACTACCAAAAACATTTAAATACTGGAAATAAATGGTAATCTTTTTAATTTTAATGATATGTAAGATGTATGTAAGAGATCAAAGATCATTTTAAGGGCTTTGTTTGCTTCATATACAGATGGAGGACAAAATAATACGAACACCTGTGAAAAAGTATGACGTACTTCACACCTGCAGTACAGCTGCGCCCCCTGCAACAGAAGTCTGCCACCTAGTGGGCGTGAAGAGAAAGGTATCCGTCTCTCAACAGCAGTCACCTGCGTTGCATGCGTCTATCGAACTGTCTGTAATAAGTTGAAATGTAAGACCTGTCAGAGTTCCAAAGAGGAATGATTGTTGGAGCGCGTTTTGGTGGAGCATCGGTTACGGAAACAGCAAACCTTTTGGGGTTTGCAAGGAGTACGGTATCAGCCGTTATGACAACGTACACGAAAGAGGGTAAGACGACGTCTTCAAAGCACAACAGTGGCCGGAAGTCAAAGCTTGCTGATAGGGATAGACGGGTCTTGAAGCGCATAGTAACCCGAAAGCACAAGCAATCGTTATCCGAGATAACATCCGAAATGAAAAGTTATCTCCAGGACCCCGTTTCAACAAAAACTGTCAAAAGGGAACTTCATGCAGCGAACATTTATGGCAGAGTGGCAATTCGTAAACCCTTGGTGACAGCAACTAATGCTTTCAAGCGACGCCAATGGTGCTGAGATCACAAAAACTGGTCCCCACAGCAGTGGCAACAGGTAATATGGTCAGATGAATCGTCATTCACCCTATTTCAGACGACCGGACGCGTTTATGTCTGGAGAACGCCCAGAGAAGCCTTTAATCCTGAATGCCTCTTGCCGACTGTGAAGCTTGTGGGTGGCTCCATTATGGTATGGGGTGCGATATCTAGGCGCGGTCTTGGGCCACTTCTTATTCTGCATGGGAGGATCACATTCAATCATTATCTAAGCATTCTAGGGGATCATGTCCATTCTTTTGTCCAGACTGCATTCCCTGGAGTGCGAACGCTTTTTCAAGACGACAACGCCTCTATCCACACTGCTCGGTGTGTTCACGAATGGTTCGAAGAGTATGACGATGAAGTTGAATATCTCGCCTGGCCCCCTCAGTCTCCGGACTTGAATATTATTGAACATTTATGGGAATATTTTGAGTCCAAACTTTGTACCCGATTTCCACCTCCCTCCAGACTTTCGGAATTAGAGACCGTTTTGTAGGAGGAATGGCTCAATATTCCTTTAAATATTGTCCATGACCTTTATGCATTTATCCCACGTGGCATTAAATCTGTACTTCAGTCAAAGGGTGGTCCAACCCCCTATTAATAAAGATTTCCATTATTTCACAGGTGCTCGTATTATTTTGTCCTCCGCCTGTAGATACATATCTTGATGACACAACTGAAAATTAAAAAACGTTTAACACTGTGCTTCACCTCCCCTACTCCAAAAGAAAGTGTTAGTTAGGCTTCAAAAACTCCTAATATTTCAGACGCTTGCAGCCATGACATACATGTCTATTTCCGTGAAATGTTAAGGTTTCTCACAAAGTTTTGAATAAAAGCACAAAAGTATAATTCAACACACTTCTGAAGAGACGTTTACGAAACCATCTCAGTGACTCGTCTGTTTTCCTTAGATCCTCAACATCTCCCTCTCCTGACTAGTGTTGCGACATCGACAGCAAAATATCGATGTTTTGAAACATCGATGTTCAAAATTAAAACATCGATATTGATAATGCATCGCCCAAAAAACATCGATGTTTTATTAAATGGTTATTAACCTCCCCTGTTAATTAAAACTGGTTTCATAACATCAAACATTAATGTTCGCGATGGGGGGAATGTTAAGGCCCGTTGCAAACATCCGGTTTTTCAACGTGCGGCGCCGCTACCGCAACGCAAGTGCGGTCTAAGATACATTAGATCAAATGGAGCAGTGCACACATGCCTCCAGCGCCATTGGGGCGACGCACGTCCTACTTGCGTGCAATTCGTACCGCAGTTCCCCACGGTCGCCGCACAAGTCACCGTTCTGAAGTACCTTGTTTTCATAAACAAATGGAATATAAATAATAATTAATAAATGGTTGTATCCAGTAACGTCTATTTTGTGTTTCAAAATATACTTTTTTACACCAAGTAAGCGAAATAAACACGTTTTCTTCGGTAGAATATTTATCGCAAATGGCTCGAAATGAATTCGCGCGTCATTTCACGGTTATGTGTGCATGATTGGGCTTCGGTGCCGCAGTGGCTCCGCACGTTGAAAAACCAGATGTGTGCACCGGGCCTTAATTTGTTTTTTGCCGTGTTTATTAATTTATAACTAAGACTTTTTTTAACTGTCAACAAAAAGTCAAAAAAATTAATAAGAATAATTAACAAATCTTTTATTTTCAAACTAGGGGGCCCGCCCCCTGCTCGCTAACGCTCGCCAACCCCCGGAGGATTGCTTCGCAACCCGCATTGGATCGCTGCGCGAACCAAAGCGCACTTCGCTCAGAAGGAATTGTTTACAAAATATGATATACCAAAAAAATATTTTTCAAATCTAAATTTTTTGCCGTTTTTCAGAAAAGATATATACAGAACCTCTAAAATCAGAATTCAAATGAAAACTTTGAGCAAATTTTGACTCGAAATGTGAGCGCTGATTTGGAAATTGAATACCCAGCATGTTGTTTGTATGTACATTTACCCCTGCACTTGAGCCACCCACACTTTTTCATTGAGTTTGTAGTCGAAAGTTGTAGTGCAAGCGTCTTGTTGAACTATAATTGTTGACCCTGAAAAGAACCTTTTTTTAAATGTCCCTGAAAAGATCCTCCGCTTTATTTGATTTCTATTATTAACTGCACAGCTCGACTAAAATTCATTTTTTTTTCAATAAAATTTCATCCGATAACGCTATAAATTCAATTGAAGCGCGAGGCTTCGTGATAAACAAACAATCGTACAATGTTGCCAAAACGCGATAACTAATAACGTCTTTTTTGCGTGCCACGTAAGAGAATTATATATATAGATTGAATAACATAAAAGAAAATAATATTTACAACAATTTGATGTTACTACTAACTATAAGTATAATTACGTAGTTACAATAATTATTGTTAGTTATTATTAATTATATATCAATTTATGGGAGGGGGGGACAAAACAAACTTTTTTTTATTTAGTATAAATAAAATATATTGGGGCCTATAATTATTATGCGCCCTAATATTTGTTATTTGCAGTTTGTTAAAAAGGGATTTTTGTTAACTTTCTCCACCTTAAGCCGATTTCTTTTTTCACTAACTCTCCCACCAGTTAAGGAAAAAACCCTTTCTGATGGGACAGATGTCGCCATCACTAAGAAATATTTAGTTGAGCGGTTATTTTTCTTAATTTTTATTATGATGCTTTTTGCATTCGAAAATAAAACATCGATGTTAAACAAACATCGGCTCCAATAAATCGATGGTAAATATATCAATTTTTTATAAAACATCGACATCGATGTCGCATCCCTACTCCTTACATCTGACAGATATTTGCAGTCACTACATGCATGTCTATTTCCATGGAATGTTAAGGTTTCACACAAGGTCTGGTGCAAAGCGCAGAAGTCTGATGATTCAGCACACGTCTGAAGACCATTAACGAAGCTATCCCACTGACTCATCCGTTTCTCTTAGATGCTCCATATCACAGAATTCCTGAAATAATACGTGTTGCTAATCTATCTCCACGTCTATCTCCAGCTACTCCAATTCCACAAGTCCATTCACCCACACAAAGTCATACACCTAAAGAGGTTCAGAAAAAAGAAAAACTAATACCAATGTGAATACGGTTTAAGTCTAGTTTTCTCTGCTCGCTCTTAAAGTTTGTACAGGGAGTTTTAAAGCAGACCATACAAGAGTTTAAATATTAGAACCAGTGTTTAGTCTCAAAGGTACTAAATTATAGATAGTTGCTTAAGATTATCTAAGATTATTCCAGAGTGAATCCATTCCAATTCAGCTTTACCATTATTCGAATCGAATATTTTTCAAACAGTTGCATTTTGGACACACAAAAAAAGAATTATTTTTAGAACCTCAAAAAACTATTTTCTTCAATACAAGCTGTGAAAGTGTCACAAATTAAACTTTATTTTCCTAGGCGCACATCACCTACTCAAAAAAGGAATATCTCCTAAGGCATTTAAGCAAAAAAATTATATTTTATCGCTAAATTTGTGAAACTTTAGATCAAATATTAGTGTTTACTTCATTTGTAAGACTGGAAGAGAATAAAAAATATTAATTTTTCAATTAAATCAATAAATAAAAACTAGCAGAAGTACCCGTCTTTGTGCTCGGGTTGAAATAATAGTACACTCATTGCCATAAAAATTTGCGTACCAATAAATAATTGTGTGATCGTAACGAAACTTGGCATGAAGGTACATGTCGGCCAGATATGCAAATGATTAGAAATGCAGCTTGATTGCGCGTCGCGTAATGCCACTATAGGGCGTTGAACTTCGTTCTCCTTGGAGTATAAAACAGGTAAGCAGAGCTTGTTTGAGTGTACTTAATATTTAGCAAAGGAAACGCTGAGTAGACAAGCAGTTACGCCTCCATCGAAGACAATATGAACAGCTGTCAGAGTTCAAGAGGGGAAGAATCATCGGGATGATGGAAGCTGGGTGGTCGCTCGGAGAGTAGCCCGTCAAGTAGGCCGTTCTGAATTTACTGTGACGAGGTGTTGGGACCAGTGGACAGAAGAGACGTCATTTACACGACGACCAGGCTCAGGACGCCCTCGACTGACCAGTCGTCGAGAAGACCGTCACATCATACTAAACGCACGCGTAGAGCCCACTGCCTCATTAGCCGCTATCCAGACATAGGCAGCACCTTCACTACGGGCTGCTGTGTCTTCTCGAACCATCGCAAGGCGCCTGACTGAAGGACATCTGGTATCGCGGGGCCCATTACGTGTGCTGCCAATGACACCCACCCACCGACGCCTCCGTTTGGAGTGGTGTTGCGCACGACGGGATTGGACTGCAACGGAACCAGATCGTCTTCAGCGACGAATCTAGATTCAATTTGATAAGTGATAACAATCGTGTTCGTGTGTGGAGACCCCGTGGTGAATGCCTCAATCCAGCCTTCGCTTTACAGCGACACACCACTCCCACAGCTGGTGCGATGGTATGGGGTGCCATTGCTTACGATACACGGCCACCCCTAATATTGATACTTAGCAATAAATTTCTTGTTGTTGCTCATCTATGCCTTTAACTTTTCCAATGTGCCACACTGAATAACGCGCATTTGCTTCTGACATTCGGATCTCACTAAAGGTTTATCAGGATAAAATTATTGAATTGTAAATCTTCGTTCGTGGTTGTATAGCCGAGAGGTTCTTAATCGTGTATTTTACTTGTTGCGTGAAAATTGTGATTTTGGACAGTCAGTTTTTTTTATTTTCCAGAGTTCTCTTTTTTCGGAGATTTTTTTTTGTCTTTTTTTTACTTTCTTTGTTGTTTGAATTTAAATCCGTCGTTACTTAAATCAGAAAAACTGAATGATAACACATCTGAACACGTTTTTCAATTTCAGAACGGCCCCTTTTTCAAGGCATGGAAAAGTTCAAATTTCAATCGCGAATATCTCCGCCAGTTTTACAGATAACTCCATGAAATTTTTTCTGTGTCTTTATTTTTGTATTGTGTACATTTTTCTAATTGAACTTTTTGGCCAATATCCTTTAGTTTTCGAGTTATTTTTTTTTAATTTCCTTATTTCACCGCTAGGGGCACTGTGTAAGCTGTCTTAATAAATTCAGCATGGTCACTTTACTGTAGGTACACGTTACTACCTTGACTCTACGAGACGCGGTTTTAAAATTAAAGGGCTTAAAAGAACTTTACAGGTCACCCTGTATAGATGCTTAAATCTTGCTATATTTTAAAGACGGGTTTGCCTCTTATGAAAACTTAAACGGACCGTTATCGGTATACGTTACCTCAAAAGTGTTCTTGTTGTTGCTGATTCCTGTAGCCCAGCAGAGCTAGACTAGGTCCATGATATCGCACACTCTCAAGAAATCAATGACCAATAATGGTCGCTCCAGAAGATCTTCTTTATCAAGTCCCAAGCACTCAAGGATAGGATCCGGAGTGGCCTGGCTTTTGGAACACTTGGTACAAATTGGAAAGTCCTTTTCTTTTTTGGCATAAGTCAATGTTTTGAGGTGGCCACTACGAAATCGTGTTGTTGTAGTTTGTTCCTGTCTGCTGCACCGGAGGGATAGAGATCCAGCGGGACGATTACTCTTGTACCAATGGTACACCTCAAAAGTAAAATTACCTATTATCCCCTTAGTTGTAAACTGTCTTCAAAACATCGAATATGATTAAATTTGCATTCTATTTCTAATTGCATTAAGTATATAAAGCAGTAAATTAAGGCAACTAAGTACTCCAATTCAAGATATATCATTTCTATAAAACGACAGTCTTTTTTGTTCGTAATGAATATCTTCGTCAAATGCGGCCTTATTCGTAATGCAAAAACATAAAATTTACAATTGAAAAATTATTTATTTAAAGAAAATCACATTCAAGGTATTGATCTGGTGTAAATTTTTCCGCAGATTTCAAATCCGTTGAAATTTTTACTCTATCTTTAACGATCGCGAAGATAGAAACGTGGACTAGGGAAATAAAAAAGACCCATCTTCAGTCAAAACGCGTGTCATGTGAACAGCGTATCCTATTCCTATGTACCTCGAGCTTCATTCGAAGCACTTCAACGTCTGGAGAACCTTTAGGTCCCGTGCACATGAGGCGCACATGTCCCGCTCTTCAAGGTTGTAAAGATAGAAACTTGAATTAGAGGAATAAAAAAACATTACTTAACGGCGGGACCTTGATAGCCTCGCGAAACACGCGTTGAAATACCTCATGTGAACGTGGCATGACACCGCCTGAGCTCGACGCACCCACATTTTCGCGTTTTCTGCATATGAACGCTCCAGTAGAACTCTATGCATTTTGACTACGCGCGTTTTGTGTCAACATCAAACAACGCGCGAACGTCTCATGTGAACAGGGCCTTAATATAATTGAAGAAAGTTACAAAAAAATCTGAGACTAAGTATAGATGGTAACCATAGTTATACCATAAAAAGGCTACTTTCATAGACATAATGCTATCTTCTTACCATGAGATGGATTATGTTTCAAAAGTATTCACCCCCTTCCTATTTAGTGCTTACACACTAAATTTCATATAATAGACTATTCCATCCACAAAAATTTCACACCAGATAATTCCTCCGTGACTCTATAACCCAAACTAAACCTCTGTAACGAATCCAGAATTTTTATATTTTACCGAACGTAAACCACAAATCTTATTTTAATCGACCACTAAATCTTGTAGCTGCAGTTTTAAGAACAAAGCTCAAATATCATTTCCGAAGGTATTACGTGACTTGAAATCAATTCAGAATTGATATGTTCGAAGGCATGGTAGCACGTAAAAATGAGATCTGGGAGAAGCATGATGTTCTATTGCATGACTTCCTTTCTTATCTCTGCAATATAAATAGAAAAATCGAAGTATAACTGCATCATCTATAGCAGGGGTGGCCAACCTTTTGCGTACAATGCGTCAATTGTTTTCACCTACGAGTACAGATGCGCCATACAACTTAAGCACAACTTAAGTTTTTATTGAGAGTATTGAGAGTATTAAAGAATTCTTCCATTTTCAATCAGTCATTTGCGAACAAACCTCGTCAGATTTCATTTTTTAAATGAATTTGTTTAAAATCAAAAAGGTATATTTGTATCTTACTAGGCATCTTCTTTACGTTTTGTTGACTAAGTAAAAATGGGTTTATAAATGCGATCATGCAGTTTTCTTCTATAGCCTATTCATGAAAACGACTTTCAAGAAACTCTTGCAATAACTTGATTTTTTTCAATAGATTTGTTCAAATTGATACTATCGACAGCACATTCATTCTGCTCTTGCCAAGTGTGGAAATTGACTCAAATCCTAATTTTCTAACTGAGATATAAACAGATTTAATTTAATTTAAAATGAATTGATGCTGTTCACTAAGTTAGGAAATAATTTATTCTTGCCTTGTAGTTTCGAATTTAGATCATTAAGATATCTAGTAACATCAACTAAAAATTACAAATCAAATAGCCAGCTATTATCAAATAATAGGGTTCTTTCGTTAGGTACTATAATTCATTTTCTGTTCTAAAAAGTTATTAAAATTTTTCAATTTATAAAATCTACTCAGAACCTGTCCTCTAGAAAGCCAGCGTACCTCACAATGATGGACCAAGTTCACCATATATTCCAAATCTAACAATTCACAATATTAACTGAATTCTAGTCTGTTTAATGCTCTTGCTCTAATTATATTCACACATTTTACAACCGGTTACTTAACATGCTGCCTTTTTAAAGTTTTCCCACACATTGCCTTTTGATGTATAATGCAGTGATATTTTAGTACTGGACGATTTCAAAACTTTCCAAGCAAAGTTTTAGTGGCATTGACCCTATCATTGACGGCGCTCCGTCCGTACACGCACTGATGAGTTTACTACAATTTGATTTTAGATTTTCTAGACCTGACTTTTTCAAATATGTATGATCCTCTTGTTTAACCATACAATGACTCCAGTCTGGCAAGTTCTTCAAGGAGACTAAAATTATCATCAATGCCTCTTATAAAACTGTTTAACTGGGCTACATCACATATGTCCGTGGATTCATCCAAATCTAGAGAAAGAAAGTACAATAATAGACAAGGTCTATCAGCTGCTGAGATACGAGATTTATCGATGAATTCTCTCTGGATGTAACTGTCCGCCTTGGTATAACAATATGGTGTGCTTATCTTTCAATACTTTTATTACCAATATGGCGTGCAAATATTCAAATATTTGGAAGCAATGCTAAAGCAGTTTCATAGGACGCTTCTGTCATCGCTACGTCTACACAACTTACTTAAGTAAAAAAGTATTTTATCTTCATATTTCTTCCTTTCCTCTTTTCCTAACTAAGACCCAAGAACTAACTTCATTTTTCTTCTATGTTCGTCTGTGGTGTTTTATAGTGTATTAAAATCATGTCTTCATTACGTGAATGAGTACTTTCACAAACAATGTAAAACGGTTTTCCTGCTATAAATAACAACTAATTTTCCCACTGTTCATTAAATTCAAATCCATGCTTACTTTCACTTTCTGCGCTCATTTTCTTTTGCATGGTGATGAATAAAAGGAATGTAAAAAAAAAAACATAGAAAACTACATAACTGTAGAAGTCAAAATGTTGAAATAGAACAAACAGGTCACAAATACGTTCGTATCACTCATAATATCAATTGTAAACTGTCAAAAAATTGCGGCTAACTGATGACTAAGAAATCTCTATGAATTGAACTAAGAGCACTGTGGTCTTGAAAATATTAAAATGGATTCAGTTATGGCACGTACTTCAAAAGAATAAGTAGGCGCAAGGATATAAAGCGCCACTTGTAATCATCCAATGCGCCACGTTTGGCGCATGCGCCACAGGTTGGCCACCCCTGATCTATAGCGAATAGATCGGTAGTCAATCCTTTCTGAATCAGTTTCGTTTCTTCTACCAACTAGTTGAATAGAATTCACAAATGCATGTAGGGTCAGGCGGGGTAATTGAAAACAAGCTATACAAGCCCCCGTGTGGGATTCCGAGAAACTAAAAAGTTGTGAAATATGAAAGCTGACAACCCTGATGATGTATTATGGTGATCCCGTATTTCTTTGAACCACAGCTGATAGCAATCTGTTTAGTTGAAAAATTTTTGGTTGAAAAGTTTGGGTTTTAAAGTTGTGTGCTGCATTTTCTGCTGCCCTCCATAATATATTGAAAGATATGTTGTTCCAATTATTTACTACGATCAGTTATGTTTCTATCGAACAGAAAATCATTGACTTTTCCTTCTGGGAACTTTAATGCACCTACAGTTGAATGTTTACAACTATTCGTATTTTTCAGGGGACGGGGTAATTGTAAACATAACTTTGCCTATAGTTTTGTTCACTTTGGATAGAATACCAATGTGTTTATCCGTGTAATTTTGTATTTAATCGTATTTAGTACGTTTGAATTGGCGTTTTATTGCATTTTTTGTGTTCTTGGGGAGCAGGAAGACTGATTTACTAAAACTTCACACATACGGTGAAGTTCTTACAGCTGACCAAGTTCTGTCACTTCTGAATGAGGCAGAAGAGAAAAAAACAAATGGATGCCGAGTGAGAAGAAAGTGAGATCCAGGAGTAAGCAAGAAACCAAGAAAGAAGCTAATGGAAAGGAAAGCAGAACTCGATAACAGCGAGGATGAGGAACTATTGAGAGAATTGACTTACATTGACATTGAAGAGTTTGAAGTTCTCCAAACATTCAAGCAAAATATAGAAGACTAGCTTGTAGGGGAAGTTAAATATTTAGGATCCATTCATAGGAGGCATTGAAACAACTACGTTTTACCTTATAGGTGTTGAAGGGAGAAAGAGAAAGAAAACCCATTTATCGGTTTAAACCCATGAAAGGTGGATGTCGTTTCAGAAGAGGTGTTTGAGATTACCGGACTCAATGCATCGATAATGCATAGACTACATTCGCTGTGGTTGAAAAAGACTAATTCTGTGTTACCAAAGACCATGTCAAAGCAATTTTACCTACTCCAACTTGTAGCAAAGAAAGCCGTAAAGAAATTTTCTAATTGAGGGCACTGTTAATGTGTAAGAAATGTAATGTTTGTTTGTTTTTTGTACTTAAGTTTGTATTTTTCAATTTTTAGTTATTACTTTTTTTTTTAATTTTTAAATGTGGTTTTTTTTTCTGTTTTTTGCATTAAATACATTTTTTGTTCAGTAATGTTTGAATTATTTATTCTTATGTATTCCTAGAAGTTCACCTCATGAGGAATGCATATTTTAAGGATCACTATATTTTGCTGGGGTAAGAAGTGGGAGTATTTGGTAAATGTAAAAATCAAAACGGGGTTATTGTAAACATGTTATTAGAAGGGTAAAAATACCATTTAAGTTCCTTCTAATGCCATGACTACTGCTCATGCTGTCACTTGTTCAATATTTAATGTCACGAGGAAAATCGTTGTTTACAATTACCCCTACTTTCAATGGGAATTGCCGAGTACGGTGTTAAATTTCTTTCCTGGAATCTTCGTACTAATTAAATATCAAAATAGAATAGTGACAAGTTAGTTTAGTAGGGTGAACAATGTTTAATTACTTTATCGAGAGTTTAAAAATAGGTATTTAAAAAAAAACATACAAATGTTGTTTACAATTACCCCGCCTTACACTAAAGCAAACAGCATTTTGGTTTCAAAGAGAATAAATACACTGTTCAACACTATACCGCAAATCTAAATTGTTTTCTGTTAACACTCCAAGTAGTTTCGAGTCGATCTACCGGTCAGGTGGTTAAGGTGTTAGCCTCTAGATTGGCATCAGGGTCAGTGAATAGATGTTTGTAAATGTATGGTGTATAGGCGGTTAGTGCACCTTAAATCTGTCGTGGCCGTAAGTCCTCACGTTGCATTGGTGTCGACGTTTGGAGAGTGGGGTGCCAGCTCAGGTGTTGCCTCGTCATCTGACTGTGGTTCAAAATGACGTGGTGCTGTCCTCGGATCTTTCCCTTATGAGATTGATCCCGGAAGGTCGTCAATAGCCCTTTGTGTTGCTCTAGTACTACGTCAATTAAAATTACCTTACCTTACGTAGAGAGAGATAGTGTGTGTGTATGTGTGTGTGTGTGGTTCTTAGATCGCTGGGACATCACAGACAACGAAAGGGTGATCTTTCAGCCAAGAAAGAAAGGAACAGCATTCCTGACAACCTCTCCCCCTTTGAGAAGCTCGCTCTGTATTTATATACAAATGCTTGATTCGAGGTAGTTTAAAAGATAAATAAAAATCCCTATTTTTAGCCTTTTCAAACTGGCTAATCTAATTATATACTATGCACAACTACTTTCATAATAAAAACATATTATTTTATTGCCTAAAAACAAAATATTTTATTTTCATTGGCAGTAACACATTCTACAGAGATGAACTTTAGAAATCTCTTATTTTCTCACCTGCAGAGATAAAGTAGATACCTGTGGATGACAAATTAAGAACAGGGTTTTACTCCAATAGCTAACGACATTATTCCATCTGTAATTATGTTGGATTCACTTAGGGCCGCGGAGAGGAAACTAGTTCCCACCGCGGTAACTACATAGGCTAAAAACAACTCTCTTAAGCTCTGTTGAAGTCAAATCTTCGACAACCCGAAGATGCATCCAGGAAAAAATTAATGGCGACCTCTTGACTCGTAACTGGCCACAACTGTTTTGCTCGATATCTTCCTGGGATTGAAGTTCTTCCTGATTACTATTTCCCGGCTCAATATCTTCCTGAGAACGAAGTTTTTCTTGATTACTATTGCCCTGCTCTATATCTTCCTGGGATCGAAGATCTCCCTGATTACTATTGCCCTGCTCGATATCTTCCTGGGATCAAAGTTCTTCCTGATTACTATTGCCCTGCTCCATGTCTTCCTGGGATCGAAATTCTCGTGATTACAATTGCTGCTCGATATCTTCCTGGAATCGAAGTGTTTTCTGGATATTATTGTCCTCCTCTATATCTTCCTGTGATCCAAGTTCTTCCTGATTACTATTGCTAATCGATATCTTCTTGGGATCGAAGTTCTTCCTGATTACTATTGATCTGCTCGATATCTTTTCTGGATCGAAGTTCTTCTTGATTACTATTACCCTGTTCGATATCTTCCTGGGATCGGAGTCCTTCCTGATTACTATTGCCCTGCTCGATATCTTCCTGGGATCAAAGTTCTTCCTGATTAGTATTGCCCTGCTCGATATCTTCCTATGATCGGAATTCTTCTTGATTACTATTGCCCTGCTCGATATCTTCCTGGGATCAAAGTTCTTCCTGATTAGTATTGCCCTGCTCGATATCTTCCTATGATCGAAATTCTTCCTGATTACTATTGCCCTGCTCGATATCTTCCTGGGATCAAAGTTCTTCCTGATTAGTATTGCCCTGCTCGATATCTTCCTATGATCGGAATTCTTCCTGATTACTATTGCCCTGCTCGATATCTTCCTGGGATCAAAGTTCTTCCTGATTAGTATTGCCCTGCTCGATATCTTCCTATGATCGGAATTCTTCCTGATTACTATTGCCCTGCTCGATATCTTCCTGGGATCAAAGTTCTTCCTGATTAGTATTGCCCTGCTCGATATCTTCCTATGATCGGAATTCTTCTTGATTTCTTTAGTTCTTGATCCTTTTTATTGCTGCTCGATCTTGGAATCGAAGTTCTTCCAGATTCCTATTGCTCCATGAGTATATTTCTCTCTTGTGTGTTAGTAAAACTTTCATCGTGTGTGTGTCTATTACGTGATATTGTGTCTTTTGTCTGGTTCATCATTGCCACCAAATAGGACCCTGGCGCCATAGAAGCCCTAGGCAACCCACCAACCCTATCTCTGTTGCATGTGCTGTGACCTCCTCGATGAAATGAATGCAATGGTGGATGGGTCATAATTGCGTTTTTGGATTACTTTTTAACTTGTCGAGCAATGTAAGTCCGGGCATCATTCAGGACCGTGGTGGCGCGGTTGGAGGAGTTATGAATTAGTTACCGGAGGATAGAGATTTCTTTACTCCGTTTAAGGGGACACAATACCTTTAAAACCTTAAAAAATTAATTTTACAATTTTGATCTATTTAGATAGTTTGAAATGTTCTGATCTGGTAAAAAAAAAAACATGAAAAAATTCTCATTTGTTCGTTTGTAATAAGTATTTTTCGAACACACCTATTTTTATTTTCAGCTGTTCCTTTGTTTACGTTTCTTAGTTATGATTTGGAATTATGCTATTAATGTTTGGAATTATGTTGGGTATTTTGTTCCGAAAGTTTTTATAATAATATTTTTACTGTAATTAATATAAGCAGAATATGTACTACTCAACTCTTTCGTGTCACAAATCTATTTTTACTTCAACGAACGTGAGTATTTTATGCTATTTCAACTTTCATTGCATTTATATCAGAATGGTAATTTTCAAGTTTGCGCGCATTATAAATCTGCAACTATAGAACGTCGACTCCTGAAATTTGAAATGAAAATAGATTATCAAAAAGGCTTCGAAATAAAACCAAAGTGTTACTCAAAAGCTAAAAATATTTTTTTTTAATTGATATAATATGAGCGAAAATTTTGAAAAATATAATGAGGTGAAATATTGATTAAATATGTTAAATTTATGTGTTACTTAACTACTATTTTTTTATTCTATTTTAAAATAAAAGCATTGTGTTACTCATATCAGCCATTAGTTTTATAGGAAACTAGCCACTGTGTGGCTAACCCGGCGTATCCGTGCCCGTAGTGATGTAAGGTATTAATCTGGTGTAAAATTTTTCGGCGATTTAAAATCCGTTGAAATTTTCAATCTATCTTTAACGATTCCGATTTTACAACAAAAAAAAGAGAACTTAACAATCCCAGTCAAAATGTTTTTTACTTTTTGCTCTCCGTCGCTGAAATGAAATAGGGCAAGAAATGTAATCTGTTTATTTTTGGTAAACGAAAGTTCACGTGACGCCACAATCTCTTGCGAAAATATAAAAGAAAACGTAAAAAGTAACTATATGGTGTAAATTTTCCTCGGATTTCAAATCCTTCAACTTTTTATTCTACCTTTAACGATCGCTGAGTTAGAAAAAAAGCACCGAAGAACGCCAGTGATAACTTTAGTAACATCTTTTGCTTCACTGGAATCGATTTCGCAGGAAATCAAAATGAATGAATCCCGAAACAAACGAAGGTCATTCGAATGTGTTCTCTCCCATTCTAGAGACGTCAGTTGAAAAATTGGCATGGTTCTAAAGTCTGACGTCAAGGTGACGTGAGGGCAAAAAGTCTAAATTTTGATGTTTCTTCATTCCGCGGAAGAATGATGAAAAAAAACCTATTAAATTCATTTTAAAATGTACTACATTGAATTTTAAAATTCGCCTCGACCCTAAACTTGCAAAAAATTCGGACTACCTGTGTGCCATATCTTATCACTGTAAGATCCATAGATTCGTCAGGACTTTGAGTACAAGAAAACAGATAAACAAACAAACACATCCTTTTATAATATTAGAGATGCACAGAAAAACATAAAATGTTGCGCACAAGTTATGTTTGCAAAAAAGTATGTTAAAAAATGACTGCACAAAAAAATCTGTTTTTTACATGTCATATATCCTTTATGTATTGCATGTATATTTTACAACTGTTATGAATACAAAGATGGTAGGTAGGTAGTTAATTAACGAGGAACTGGAGCAATGTAAAGAGGTAAGGGGGACGGGATCAATCTGAGGACAACTTTGTACAACCCTACTCTCCAAACTTCCACCCCCCCCCGCCTTCAAAGTGAGGACATTCAAGGCCACACACATTAAAGCGATATGTCGTCAGAACCGCTTGGAGGATTAAAATGGTGATAAATCATATTAGTTGTTGAATATCAGAACTTCCTTAGGCATCCAGTGATTTCTTACGTTTAAACTGATTATTTTCAAAAGAAAAAAAATTTTCTGAAGAAATTTGGGGATTTTTAGCTAAGTTTGAGACATTTTTTTCTTTAAATCTGGGATCTCTAATACCATCTCTCCCTGTGTATCAATCATTCTCCTTGCACTTCATAATCGATAATGGCAAGAGCAACACAACGGGCTATTAATAACAAATAAATCTATATATATAATTCTCTTACGTGGCACGCAAAAAAGACGTTATTTGTAATCGCGTTTTGGCAACACTGTACGATTGTTTTGTTTATCGCGAAGTCTCGCGCATCGATTGAATTTATAGCGTTATGGGATGAAATTTTATTGAAAAAAAAAAGGAAATTTCAATGAGCTGTTGCAGTTAGTTTATAATAAAAATCAAAGAAAGCGGTGGATCTTTTCAGGGCCTTTTAAAAAACGGTTCTTTTCAGGGCCAACAATTATAGTTCAACAAGACGCTTGCTTGCACTACAACTTTCGGCAACAAACTCAATGAAAAAGTGTGGGTCGTTTGAGTGCTGGGAAAATGTACACACAAACAACATGTTGGGTATTCAATTTCCAAAGCAACGCTCACATTTCGAGTCAAAATTTGCACAAAGTTTTCATTTGAATTCTGATTTTAGAGATACTGTATATATTTGTTCTGTAATACAGCAAATTTAGATTTGAAAAACATTTTTTTGGTAACATATTTTGTAAACAATCCCTTCTGCTAGGACACATGTCTTCATTGAGGCGAGCGAAGCGAGCATAGGTTCGGGCAGCGAACCAGTGAGGATTGCGAAGCAATCCTCCGGGGGTTGACGAGCGTTAGCGAGCAGGGGGCAGGCCCCCTAGTAGTAAATATATTTAATAACAAATAAATAGTAACCCTCTTCAAACGATTGTTGTAACAGCTTAATACCCATTTATAGCTATGTAAAAGGTATAAAATTACTTTTACATAGCTATAAATAAGTAGCAAGCATATGTAATAAAATTACAATAAAAAGTAATAACAAAAATAATAAATACCCCATTATACTAAATTAATATCTTCTATAGAATAAAGACGATAGATTAAAAGAACTTGAAAAGATTTCGCAATCTGAAGCTATAAAAAATATATGCGTACTAAAATAGAAGCAATTTCTAAACTGTCAAATAGTTTAATTAAATTTAATTAACTTTTTAACTAAAAAGAACGGATAAGCAAACGTCAATATCTCCAGAGCTGCTTTTGGTGATTATATCCTAAGCTACATGAAAAAACTGTAAAGTTTAACCATTTTTAAATAACTTAAAGAAAAACTATTATAACAATTTTTATAAAAAAAGCCTTAGTTGTATCTTTCTTACCGTGTTATGCGAAACTAATTTTTTACATGGAAATTATTATTGATGTATGTATTTAGGCAGGCTTTTAGGAATTTTAATTGTGTGTATTAATAACTGGCATTTACAAAATTTTAACAAATAAGATTTTAATTATCTTGAAAATGAAATAATTCCGATTGAGATTTGTAATTTACTGACTTTACTAACCAATTTCCTCCCAGTTTTTACTGCTTCTGACAAAGTCATTTCTCTATTTCCTCAGCAGTTTCGTTGATCGAAAAGCTTTTGAGCTTTGTTTGCTTCTCTTGCTTGTGTTTTTTTTCTTCTTCTGCTGCTCGTCTCATGGCAGATTTTGATGTTTTGTGTTAATTGGACTCTTGACATCAGGTTTTATATTAAATTTTGCTACTATGATTCTACGGCCGTAGTGGACCGTAGAGCTAGAAATATCATACAAAATAAGCCATGCAAGTTTCAGCATTCAACAGTTTTTACTGCATCAGACAAATAGAATTTTGCTTTATACACTGGTATTGAAAACTTAACCCTTCAAGTGGTTTGTTTCAAGTGGAAATGGGTCGTCCATCAAAATCTGAGCATTTTATCTAATGACAATATATATTGTCCAACAATATCTAACCAACTATTCCAATGACCGTCCATCGAAATCTGGTCAGTTTTACTAAAGACGAGATGTCTCATCGTGATAACCACGTAGAGTGTTAAGAAACAATAAACTGCTGCTTTTCAGGGAAGTTACCTCGATGGTGGTACGTATTTTAATTAACGCCGCTCTGGAGCAATCCAACAGGCTATTGTCGACGGTCCGGGATCAAACCCGAAGGGAACGATCGAGATTAACACCTCGAAATATTGAACTACTTTCCGATGACGAGGTCACACCTGAGCTGGTACTCCACTCTCCAAATTTCCACACCACTCCAACTTGAAGGCATTTGAGGCCACAACAGATGTAACGTTCTTTTTTGCCCGTGGCGCTCCTTGGTTGGATTTGAACTCACAACCCTCTGGTTGCTACTTCGTTACTCTGCCAACCGAACACCTACCCACCCTAGATGTAGGAAAAAGGTACTGTAGGTATGCCAACAGTAAGAATAACCTTTGGACCGAAATGTGACGCATTGGATGTAATAAGACAGAAAATTAAATGCGAAAATATTATAGAGGCTGTGTTTGGCTGGCTATATGATCGCCTCAAACATTGATGCATGCTTTGTATAGCGTTTTGCTGCAGAGAATAAGGTTTTGGATGAGTTCCTGCGTTAGAGCAGAGCCATCTACATCATCGGAGCTCTTTATGATGGCTTCAGTTGGTACTTTTGACGTCCCGACTCCAAAATTTGAAAATTCCACCTGCTTTACACTAAATTATCTGACCATCATTAAACACTAAATTTGCCAAGAGGGTCAAATGACCTATTTTGACTTAAAATTACTTTTTAAGCTGAATCACTTTTCTTCTATTGACTTTACGACTTTCCCCCATTTATTTATACAATGAATTTAGTAGCTGATATTCCTCTCCACCTCTCCCATCGACATACGTAATAATTAGGATAACTTTGTGCAACAAATGCAACTTTTTTCACACGTTCTATGCTTCATTTAAAGTACTAAAAACAAAATTTCTCCTACATGGGGTGTATTGTAAGTGAGTTATAAGCGCAACATAAATGCAACTTTCTACAGAAATGCAACTTTTTGCATAAATACAACTTTTTGAATGTAGCTTAAAATTAATGAAAATATAATTACTATTTTATTTTTTGCCCTCTGAATCAACCCTTCAATCGCGTGTGTCTGATCTTGCGAACGCCGAAGTATTGCGGATCAAACAAGAAGATCATGGAAAGAAAGTATTCCTCCTAACAGACGAAAGTGAAATAAATAGCAAGAAGTACTTTAACATATTGGTTGGCACTTCAACGAGGCCATTCAACGACATCAACGTTCTTCTGTATTTAATGATGTACAAATAAATTTTGATTTGTTTTCATTTTTTACTAAGAGTTTATTTTAGATTTTGATGTATCAAATATAAATGCAACTTTAGGGAATGATAAATGCAACTTTTCCCATTTTTACTGCAACTAAAAAGTTGCCCTAGTAATAAGTGTACATTTATTACTTTCCAGTTTCATTTGACTGGTTAATTTTATGTGTTTCTACAATAATGTCAACTCTAAAAACATTCCATATTCACCGCTGTGCAAAATAATAAGCAAGTACAAATAAGGCTTTCATGCTTCACTGCATCCTAGTTCTCGTATCATTACATTTTCTCCTAAACTAAAGTAACAGCATCAATCGCGAGATAACAACCGGCAAATAATGAGTTCCGTGTATTCAAAACATCCTGTACACATACACCTATTATTTCGCATGGCAGAGTGTCAACAGCATGAGGCAACTCCGGCTCTATTAACCAATTTGGGCATTCCCCGGTATTATTTTTCCAAATCAGATTTATTATTCTACCTATCAATTATACTTGGCGAAATAGTTTTATATCTGGTCTCGAGCAAATCCGAATAACCTCTAAGTATAACAAAATAATCTAAGCACCAAGATGGAGTTGTCCGATTGCAATAAAAATTGACGGATGTGAAGAACATACATAGAAAAACAAACGATTAAAAGAACAATTGAATGATTTATTTCAGAGTTTGACCGTTACAAAGGGAGGAAGTCAATAAGGCGTTGGTCCACCTCTGGCTTGGATGCGTCCCCCGGCGTGGCATAGACTGAAAAAGTTCCCCATTGTGTCCTGCGGAATTTCTTAACAAATTGTCTCCAACTGTCGGGTTAAACGGTCAACATTCCGTGATGTTTACAATCACCTTCCCATAACGTCCCAAATGTGCTCTATGGGAGAGTGATCAGGTGACCTAGCTAGCCAATTAAGTGTTGGGAAAGCTTGAAGACAATTCATAGCAACACGTGCCGTGTGCTGCCGGGCATTATCTTGTTGAAAAGTAAGTCCAGGATGGATGTCGCAAAAGGAACGGTAACACAACCTGTCGTAGAATGTCGTCTACGTACCACTGTGCTATAAGTGTGCCAGAAATGAGTACCAAAGGATGAGCGAGCTGACTGCATGAAAATGAAAAGATGTAAATTCAGACTGTTGGATTCAAAAGTGGATGATTGGTAGACGTTTTAGAGCCCTTCGAAATAAATGCTCGTGCATCGGTCTTATGATCCTGATGTTCTAATTTATTGTCAAACAAAAATAATATAAATCCCCAAGACGACATAACTGAAAAATCCTTAAGTGGGATCTCGGCCAAAACGAATACGCACATAAAGGCGAAATTCACTTCTCTGAATTCAACGATTGGGAAGATCCGTCAAGTCGTTCTGGGGACTCTACAGAAAAAAAGATTGGAAGGCTGATCTCAACGAACGTGTGAGTACCAATTTTATCTAATGTAACATAATTATAGGAAGAGCACGAAATAGATAATTGTTTTGGCAGTTGAGCTGGGCTAAATTGTAAAATAATTTGAGGAATCGGCAAGGCTAATAACAGAAAGTAATCACTATGACGAGGAATATCCAAAGAATTAAATTAGCTCTATTACTGCTGAACGTGAACGTTAAGAGAAAATTGAAAAATACAAATTGAATGCCTAGGGTGCATTTAACTTGGAAAAATTGTAATTAGAAATGAGGGAATTTCGAGTGCCATCAAGAGGATTTAATGAAATTAATACGCGACGACACAAGTGGTGACATTTGTATTTATTCAAGCCTATTCGAAATAAAGAAATCCAATTGAAGTATCAAACGAAAAATGGAATAATTATCTACAGGAATAGATCCCCGACTGTTGGCCAATCAACTACCATTATCAATTCGGAATTCCTTTTTCGGAATTTTTATTGGCGAAGTGCTGAAATTTCGTATTGAAAAAACAAGCTAACTTACATCAAGCTCAGAATATTTACATGACACTTATCGACAGAGAAACAACACCTCCACCTATATTTAGCTTTACAAAAAATGCCTCTATTTCCGAAGGGAAAGGGACATGGCTTCTTTTATTAAATTGTAGGAGACCAGCTGCCGATCTGAGGGCGTAATTACGTATAACTTCCTATCTATCGCAATCACTTCTGTAGAAGGTGAAAACTGGTCTAAAATCTAAAATGCTGTAGATAGCAAAATTGAATATTTGTACTAAGTGATAATAGTTAACTCCCTAACTATCCCCAGAAAAGATTTTCAATTATTATTCCATTAAGGGCTTTTATTTTAATGCAGATAAAACGGAACTTAAAAGTGCACTTTTGGGAAAAGAAGATCCCAAGAATATATTTATGGATCCATCCATTAAATTCTTGGTACAGCTACAGTCTACGTTTATAGCGACGACAACGGCATTGGCGATTTTTTTTGGCGCACTTCCAGTAGGCGAGTTACGGTAGGTTAAGGAAAACCATCTGTATTTACGGTTAGTGGTTTTCATGGTAACCTAGGCTAACTTAGTCCCAGTGCACACATCCGATTTTTCAACGTGCGGCACCGCTGCGGCACTAAAGACCAACTACACACACATAACCGTGAAATGACGCAAGTACTCATTTCACGCCATTCGCGATCAATATTCTATCTAAGAAAACGTGTTTATTTTGTTTACTTGGTGTAAAAAAAAGTATATTTTAAAACAAAATAGACGTTACTGGATACAACCATTTATAATTATTATTATTTATATTCCATTTATTTATGAAAACAAGGTACTTCAGACCGGAGAAGCGTGTAAGCGAGCTGCGGCGCCGAAGGGGACTGCGGTACAAATTGCACGCAAGTCGCACCTGCGTCTCCGCGGCGGCGCAGGAAGCATGTGTGCACTACTCCATTGGATGTAATGTATCTCAGATCGCACTTGCGTTGCCGCCGCGGAGTCGCACGTTGAAAAACCAGATGTGTGCACCGGGCTTTAAACTTTAAATTTTCATTTTTATTATTCTAGAAAAAGTTCTTTCAAAATCCAATTTTTTTTCTTTGATTTCATTGATTTTAATTAAGGATTTTTCTCCAGTTGTGAATTTTATTTTGTTATAATTAATTTTTTTTCACTGTAGTGTTCTGACGTAGAGTTTTTCGCAATTTGTGGAATTTTCTTTTTTAATAATATTTTTCCCGGAACAGTTCTGACGTATAAAGTTGTATTATTTCTTGCTTTTTTTCTTTTAAAAATCATTTTCTTTTTCAACATGCCTTCTGTATTTGTGTAATTGATAAGTTTCTGGGTATTCTTATCCAAAATTAGCAGTTAAGTTTTCTGCTGGTTCCGAATTATTTTTTAAAATGTGTTTAAGCTTATTACTTTTTGTGAAAAATTTTTAAAAATATACTTTTCAAAACGTTTCTAAATGTGTTTTCAAGCTTTCATTTTCCGTTGTAAGAAGAAAAATATTTTTGAAATAAAAAGCTTTTTTACGATATTTCTTTTTTTGGCGGCTTTATAGAAGTGCGCCAAAAGAAATCACCAAAGCTGTTGCTATCACTATAAACGTAGACTGTAGCTGTACCAAATTCTTTTATTGTTTGCCTAGATACAAACAAGGTGTTCATAGGACTTTTTTGATAAATCGATAGCGACTCAGCTTTTAGCATATTTGTACTTTTCAGTAATTAATCCATTTTTAGGTGTCAAAAAGAGATTTCTGTAAGCTTGTACGTGAGTCGTTTTGAGATTTTCTGCGAGATATAAACCCTTCTGGTAGGTTTCTTAACGAGGTATCCCGTCATTAGCAAAGCTCACCAGATCTTGATTTACGAGATATTGTTAAAAGAAGAAAACTGACCAAAGAAGACCATTTGAAGAAACCAGATCTTAAATTCGTCATCATCCAAAAAATTGGCTAAGCCTTCATGGCGAGATACCTCGTCACTAGCAAAATTAGTCAGATCTTGAGATGACTCGTTGAAATCACTTGAAGTCAAAGGACGATACTAAAATACACTCATTGCCATAAATTTGAGCACCAAGAAAAAGTCGTCAAAACGAAACAAATTTTACAGATGTAAGTACTACTTTGATGTGATTAGAAAATCAAAGAAAAGGGATCATTTTTATTGCAGAAAAAAGTACAAATGTACGGAAGTTTTAGTACTTCGTGTCTCCTCTGTACTCCTGCACCTCTAGCGCGAATGCACGATGCGATATGAGCGGGCATTGAGGCATCCAAGTTCCGTATGATGTCCCGAGACATCTCGTTCCACAGTTGCTATAAACGCGCCTCTAGTTCGACCAAACTCGTAGGGTGTTCAACTTGCCGTCCCAAATGATTCCAGATATGCTCGATTGGTGACAAATATGGGGATCGAGCAGGCCAAGGAAGGGTGGTAATGTGGCGGAAGCAGTCTTGTGACATCCTTGCTGTGTATGGCCGAGCATTGTCTTGTTGAAAAATGGCTCCTGGGAGCCCTGCCATGAGTGGCATCACATGTGGTTGAAGGATGTCATGGACGTACCGCTGGGCTGTCATTGTGTCATGGATCAATGTTTGGGGTGACCGTGTATCGTAAGCAATGACACCCCATATCATCACACCAGCTGTGGGAGCAGTGTGTCTCTGTAAAGTGAAGGCAGGATTGTGGCGTTCATTACGAGGCCTCCACACACGAAAACGATTGTCATCACTGCTCAAATTGAATTTACATTCGTCGCTGAAGACAACCTGGTTCCATTCCGTTGCAGTCCAATCTCGTCGTGCGCAACACCACTCCAAACGGAGGCGTCGGTGGGTGGGTGTCATTGGCAGCACACGTAATGGGCGCCGCGATACTAGATGTCCTTCAGCCAGACGCCTTGCGATGGTTCGGGAAGACACAGGGGCCCGTAGTGAAGGTGCTGCTTGTTTCTGGGTAGCGACCAATGAGGCAGTTGTCTCTACGCGTGCTTTCCGTATGATGTGACGGTCTCCTCGACGACTGGCCAGTCGAGGGCGTCCTCAGCCTGGTCGCCGTGTAAATGATGTCTCTTCTGTGCACTGGTCCCAACACCTCATCACATTAAAATCAGAACGGCCTACTTGACGAGCTACTCGCCGAGCTGACCACCCAATTTTCCTTATTCCCGATGATTCTTCCCCTCTCGAACTCTGACAGCTGCTCATATTGTCTTCGATGGCGCAGTAACGGCATGTCTACCTCAGCGTTTCCTTTGCAAAAGATTAAGTACACTCAAACAAGATATGCTTACCTGTTTTATACTCCAAGGAGAACGAAGTTCAGCGCCCTCTAGTGGCATTACGCAATGCGCAATCACGCTGCATTTCTATACATTTTCATATCCGGCCGACACGTTCCTTCATGCCAAGTTTCGTTACGATCCCACAATTATTTCTTGCTGAGCAAATTTTTATGGCAATGAGTGTACTTTGCAGGTACTAAATACAATTATCTACGACGATGAAACATTTGGTAATTGGGTGAAATTGTGTTGAACCAGAGTGTCTAACATTTGTCATGTAAGAATAACGTACGGAAAATTTTGGAATATAAGAATAGTTTTGTCATACAATGCTATTCTTAGAAGCGAATCTTTTCACATGTTCGTCGCATTTGGAATGGACATTAGGCTAATTTTGTAAAGTTTTTAATGCTGATTCGAAATGTGTCATCAGTTGTTTGAAAAACTCACTTCACAAGAAATGGTGACCCCGTAAAATATGACAACTTGTTGACCTTCGTCGAAAAATGATAGTGACGTGCTTTCTTGAAATCGGAACGTTTTGTATGAAAGTTATCGCAGGGAAAACATTCTTACTTTCTCACTCGTGTTATAATTGGCCAGGTGGATTTCAACGCGTAGAAAACTCTTAGAAATTTTAAGGGAAGAAACTTTTCGCCAAGAAGTCGCCAACTCGTGAAATTTAAGGGTTATTATTTATTTTGCTTTAACCTTTTGACTACGACTATAGATATAACAAGCGCATTTATTTCTTGGTGCGGTTCAAATAGCTTTCAAGGTACAACTGCCGTAATGGGCGTAGTCTAAATTCTTTCTTGGCGCGATTCTTATAATTTTTAAGGTACAAGTGAACTACTGGCCGTTATCTAAATTCTTTCTTGGCGCGATCATGGTACAACTGATAAAGGTAACAAAGGACAATTTTTATAAATTTGGCAAAAGTGTATACTAAATATCATTTTTGATACATCAACTATTTTGTTTACAATAATGTACTCTTTTACTTTTATTTTGGTTGATATATTGAAGTATTTGGCAATATATTTTTTTAATAATGTTTTGTTTAAAAAAAGTTGTTTTTGTCCACACTAACTCCATACCATGGGGCTAGTGTGTACAAGTTGGAATGATTATACAGTGTAATACAACCCATGAAAGTGTGTAAAACCATAAAGAAATTAATTTTATAACTTAAACAGTATAATTCCTTAAAAATGTTAATATTAATAAAGCCTATTTAATTAATGTGAAGCCTAACAGATTTGTAAATAGGAACTGCACTATATTATAGATCTACTTCAAAGACAAATCAAAACACAATAGAAAGCTATTTTTAAGTTTTATTTAGTGGGAAAATGATTTTAATGTAGAAATGGAATTATGCTTCTATTTTGCAATGCAGTTAGATTAATTAACATTAAATGTAAACTGAGATGCAGTAAGAATTGTGCTACCACCAACATCTGATGATGGTAATTTAGCTACAATTTCATTTCTTGAGACTTGTGATATATTCTTTACATCTGGGGAAAAAGAAATATTCACTCTGCTTATTTGAAGAGCTGTTTTGTGTGTAAAAACGATACAATTGCTTGTAAATTAATTTACCATTTCACAAAAATCCATTTAATTTCTACAAAAAAAGCCTAAAAAGTACAAAAAGAATTATATGTGAATGAATTTTTTACTTAAACAATCTTATTTAATGAATATATAGCCTAAAATGTAATATTTAACCCGTTTTAACCACTGAAAGCTAAATGGGGCTGGTGTGGACATGTCCGCAGTAGCCCCACCACCATGTGTCCACACTAGCCACATGGAGGCATTTGTTTATTTAGGCCTACTACTGTAACAAGTGAACTATAGGCGCAGCGTCAGCTGCAGAGCTATAAACCTCCGAACTAAAAGTGAGAACCAAAAACTAAATATCACCCCTGCTCCGATCAAGGACATCCTCACGAGGTCAGGGAGTTTATAGGCGGCGTAGAATGAAGACGCGTCGTAACGTCCATTATGTCGGGTAGTTATGAAAGGTTCTGTAAATAGTATATATGTTGTGTCCACGTAATGTAAATTACATTAATAAATATTTGTGAGTGTAATGAGAGTTTTTCGCTTGTTCGCCCGCTTCAAGGAGAAATTTCTCAGCACACGGTCACACTACTGATTAATTTAAACCTTGTAGAGCAAAAGTGAATTTCGAAATAGCTATTGAATATATTGAATCCATTTATAACACTGTCACCTCTTTTAAAAATATTGAATTAAAATAGTCTTATCTAGTAATTAAAAAACAAATTAAGAACATGCTTTTCCACCTTGACAACCTAGTTTTATAAATTGCTACTGAACTATCAAGTGTGTTGTCATGCAACTGCACATGGAAGCTTATATTCCTGTTGCTATTCTGCAAAAACTTGCAGAGAGATTTTGACTGACAAATAGCAGAATTATTCAAGTTGTCCACTCTAGCCCCTTTCTCCCCTACCGGCCGTAGCCTAATGGTTGAAAATTTGTTTTGCAAAAAAACTAATCACATACTCCGAATCAGCATTAAAAACTTAACAAAATTTGCCTAATGTCCATTCCAAATGCGACGAACATGTGAAAAGGTTCGCTTGTAAGAATAGCGTTGGTATGACAACGCTATTCTTATATTACAAATTTTTCAATACGTTATTCTTACATGGGATTCATTAAAAACTATACAAAATGTTCCTAGTGTCGATTCTAAATACGACGAACCTGTGTAAAGGTTCCGTTGTTATATTTGCCATAAAAGAATAGCGTAAGAAGAAGCTAGGATAAAACACTCCGGCCTTTGTTATAAGTTTTGGAAAAAGGACTTCTTCATCTGACTTTAATTTTCCTCTCGTGGAAGAAACTAATATCGATATGAGGATTTCCCTCCTTTCCCTAGTGTTGCTAGCTTGTATAGAAATTCATCAGGTGAAGATGCTTCTCCTTCTGACTTTTATTTTAATCCCGTGGAGGAAATCGATATGAACGAAATAGGGTTTTCCCTCCTATCCCTTGTGTTGCTAGCTTGTAGTGCAATTCATCTGACCACGCTGAATCATATGCATATTGAATATCTAAGCAAATACACAAGGCATATTGTTTTAGTTCAAGGGTGCTTTTAAATTCTTGAAACATTTTAACTCGCTGGATATTTTTGAAAGGTAGGAATCCCAAGTAGTTTGAATTGACAGTATGGTTTGCAATTATTTCTCTCGAGTCTTTTCAGCAGAATTCATTTAAAAAGTGTTTACATGTTAGAGTTTCGGAAATGGGTCTGAATGATTATGAATGGTTTCTAAGGCAGTTATCTTTTAGTTTTGAATATTTTGTATTTAAAATATTCACACACACACACACACACACACGAATCTCAAAGTTTTCGGGAATAATATCGAACACTTTCGAGAGGTTTTCTTGAATAGCTGGCGGAAGAAGCTAACGGGGGAGTTCATTCATCCCCAGGAGAGGATTCTTTGATCTCAGAAATTGCATGTTTTACTCGTAATTTAAAAGATAGGATTATCTTTGTTTAGTCTTGGGTATGAACAACTTTTGAAATCAATAGGGATTTTTAGCAGTTGGGCTTGATGGATGAACATTACTACGAAGGCATTAGCTTGCATAGAGGAAATAAAAGTCGAGAGAGCACAGTGGGTAACATTTTTATGTGTCTAGTATCATGTGAGCAAAACAAGTTGTAATATGATCCATAGATAAATTTTGTCTGATCGGAGAAACAGAACAATTCATCATCTGAATGGTTCATGGGACGGGAGAAGTTGGCCATATATTTATTCATCATTTGATTGGTTCACGAGACGGGAGAAGATGACCATAAATTTATCTATCATCGGATTGGTTCATGGGATGGGAGAAAGTGACCCTATATTTATTCATCATCTGATTGGTTCACGGGACAGGAGAAAGTGACCATATATTTAGTCATCATCTGGTTGGTTCATGGTACGGGAGAAGACGACCATAAATTTATTTATCATCTGATTGGTTCATGGGACTGGAGAAGATGACCATATATTTATTCATCATCTGATTGGTTCATGGGATGGGAGAAGGTAATCATATATTTATTCATCATCTGATTGGTTCACGAGACAGAAGAAAGTGGCTATATATTTAGTCATCATCTGATTGGTTCATGGGACGGGAGAAGACGACCATAAATTTATTTATCATCTGATTGGTTCATGTGACGGGAGAAGATGACCATATATTTATTCATCATCTGATTGATTCATTGGACGGGAGAAGGTAATCATATATTTATTCATCATCTGATTGGTTCACGAGACAGAAGAAAGTGGCTATATATTTATTCATCATCTGATTGGTTCATGGGACGGGAGAAGGTGGCCATATATTTATTGATCATCTGATTGGTTCACGAGACGGAAGAAAGAGGCCATATGTTTATTTATCATCTGATTGGTTAATGGGACGAAGAAGACAATCATAAATTTATTCGTCATGTGACAGGTTCATTGATGGATCATCTGATTGTAATAAACTTGTGATTTAACCACTTTTGTTGCCAATAATAGAAATGCGCATTCACACGCCTACCTTGTCATAAGATGGTACATCGCCAAACGTAGCGGTATAATGCCAAATCGGCCGACCAAGTCAATTTTTCACAAAGTTGTCCCGTGACTACTAGTTGACTACTGGCCAGGCTTTTGGAAGCTTCTCTCAGTAGTAATCAGTATCATACTACTTATATTTCACGTGTATGACTGAAACAGCTCAGACGGTCCACCATCCAAATTAGGGCTGCCAAACTAAAACGGTCGTCTTGGTGTTTTTACTCAAGCGCTTTTCTCCACTTCTTGATCCCATCAGTGAGCGACTGATGCTACAGGAGACGGCACTTACAAGATAATCGTGCCCGTCGATGTCGACAGGATGGTGAACCGGCTGCCTCAGTTGGACAATAGTTACTCCTTCAACGGGAGAACTCACAGATTTTCAATAACAGCTGAAGATTGTTCTGAAGTCGGAAAAGCTTAAGCCGACATCCTTACCAGCAATTCGTACATTTCTGTACATGGTTCTCATTTGCATGTTGAAAGAATTTCGTTGTTTTAGGTAGATAGTTGAATTAACGTCTCACTGTGGCAACACAAAGAGGCCTATTGCCGACGGTCCGAGATTAGGTCGGAAGGGAAAAATCCGAGGACAGCGCTTTGCAATTTTGAACCACGGTCAGATGACGAGGTTCATCTGACCGTGACAGACTGACATCCCACTCTCCAAACGTCCAGACCACGCCAACGTGAGGACGTGACAGGTTTGATGTCCACCCGCCTACCTAACGTGCACCATCCCTACTTACACGACGGCCTCGGGTTGGATCAGGTTTCGATCTCACAACCTGCCGGTTGCTAACCCGTTAACCTTCCAACAGGGCTACCGCTCCCCCCACCCCACTCTGTACTTTTATGAACAATTCTTGAATTTTCAATAATTTTAGCATTTTTGAAGTATGTTTTCTTTACTCGCCGACCAATCGGTATAGTGGTTAAGGTGTTAGCCTCTAGATCCGAAGGTTCCTGGTTCGTATCCGGGTTAGTGCATGGATATTTGTAAGCGTATGGTGTAGAGGCGGCTGGTGCACCTTAAATCTGTCGTGGCCGAAAGTCCTCACGTTGGATTGGTGTGGAAGTTTGGAGAGTGGGGTGCCAGCTCAGGTGTTGCTTCGTCATCTGACCGTGGTTTAAAATTACGAGGTGTTGTCCTCGGATCTTTCCCTTAAGGGACTGATCCCGGACCGTCGTCAATAGCCCGTTGTGTTGCTCTAGTACGACGTTAACTAAAAATTACCAATTACCATTATTCTTTACCGATCTTCAGTTCAACGGTATCAAATTGAACTTGTCTGTCATAAGGTTGAGGAGAGGAAAATGAAGATAATTTGTTTTAATTTTTAATCAGGGGAGGGGGGGAGAAAGATTAAAATCCTGTCATTAATATCTTCTTCAGTGATAATGGTTTAAGTAAGGGGAGCAATTTTATGACTTCTTTTGATTCTCCAACGTAGTTTTGGCTGATATGAATGTTTTATACCTTCTTTTGGATTCTGTTGCCGGAAGTCTTTGTTATTGACTGGAATTTTAGAAAGTTCTATTCCTCCTTCCTTTTCGTATACTTCTGTCAGTTGCATTAATGGGCTTCATTATACACTGATGTCCAAAATTAAGGTCACAAACATAAAATCTATGAGAACTGGAGAAATATTCAGTTTATTGCAAGGAAATTTGGCACAGAGATGTATTATTATGAGAGAAAGCATCACACATGCGGAACTAGCCAAGTTGAAGTGGGAGCAGCTTGACCATCCGCCCTACAGCCCGGACATGTCGCCCTGCGATTTCCATGTGTTTGGTCCCCTGAAAATACATCTGAAAGGGAAGCGCTTCAACTCGGACGACGAACTCAAGGACGCTGTGAAGGACTGGGTCTCGTCACGGCCACAGGAATTCTGGAAACAAGGAAACCTTCGGCTTGTTAATCTATGGGATCGTTGTGCTCAGGCCTATGGTGTATACTTTGAATAAAGTCTTCATTTATACCCACAGTATCGTTTCGTACCTTTTCATTTGAACAACCCTTGTATATGACAGGACTTCAGCATGCTAGCTGTTCTCAATCACGTATCACCATAATTCCACCTACATCTACAGAACCGAACAATTCACGCTCAGTTCCTGCAGTTTCAATAGTAAAATGTGTTCAAGTTAAAACAATATGTATTTAGTATTCAGGAAAAAGTCTTATTTCTCTTTTAGACCATTTTGCTAGAACCATCCTTTTAATTTTAATCAAGCATCTATTCGTTTGTTACATTACGAATAAAAAGCACTGGCATCTCTAAATTCCTTCAGCTTCTGAACATTATTTTTTAACACTGACGATGTTTTATTTTTGAATGAAAATAGCACCATAGTAATTAAATAATTATTCAATTAAATATTTATATGATCGCAAGAGATTGTGACGTCGTCACGCCGATCGGATCTCTTTGCAATTCGAATTTGGCTGCATTTGTCAACAAAACATTAAATCTGTCCACACAAGTTGGAAAATTTCTCCAGTTGCGATCATCCTCAGCAGATGTGCACATAGTAGGGCAATGGAGGAAGTGGGCCCTGTCCATTAACCTTTTATGGCTGCAAAACTGAGACGGTCGGACACAACAATATTCAGAAAATGCAAGCATTTTTGCAGGTAATCATACCCAGTAGTCGGAATTCAGCCGCTGCCTTGGCATGCCCGAAATATGTCGGTACACCGATCAACTATTTGGTTCCCCCATTTTGACGTCATAGGAGAGGGCACCTAAGAGCTGCTTAAAACCAACAGAAATCGACTAACAATGATTCGGGAAAGCCACTTCCATAAGTAATATTTGTTCTTAAAATCTTTCACGCTTGAATCTGGAGCATGGTGGACCTGTTGGAAAATTAGCAGCCGGAGTGTTTCGAGTTTCAAACTCGACCCAACCTAAGATCGTCATGTACGCAGTGGCTGGTGCATGATAAATCTGTTGTAGCTTCAAATGTCCTCCTATTTGTTTAACATCGATGTTTTATTTTTGTATAAAAAAAGCACCATAGTAAAAATTAAGAAAAATAACCGTGGAACTAAGTATTTGTCAGTGATGGCGACATCTGTCCCATCAGAAAGAGTTTTTTTCCCCTAACTGATGGGATAGTGAGTGAAAAAAAAAGTCGGCTTAAGGTGGAGAAAGTTAACAAACTTCTTTTTTTCCAAACTGTAAATAACAAATATTGGGGCGTATAAAAATTATAGGTGCCAATATTTTTTATTTATAGTAAATAAAAAATAATTGTGCTATCATGAGGTTTCGCTATCATGTTACTCTCAAGGTCAATGTTCGTTGAGTGCAGGTGTCATTGGTGTGCAGCTGCGGATCAACGGGAGAGATAGGGCCGTGGTAGCCCGGTTGGAAGAGTTACGGACAAGTATACGGAGGGTTGGGAGTTCGAATCCAATCAAAGACCGTCGTGTAAAAGTGGGGCTGATATACGTTAAATCTGTTGTTGACTCAAATGTTCTGTGGTGTTGCCGCACCAAACAGTAGAGTGAAAACAGATCAAATCGTACACAAGGTAGTTTGTAATTAACGTCGTACAAGGGCAACACAACGGGCTATTGACGACAGTCCGGGATCAATCCCTTAAGGGTAATGGTAATTTTAGTTAACGTCTTACTAGAGCAACACAATGGGCTATTGACGACGGTCCGGGATAAATCCCTTAAGGATAATGGTAATTTTAGTTAACGTCGTACTAGAGCAACACAGCGGGCTATTGACGATGGTCCAGGATCAATCCATTAAGGGAAAGATCCGAGGACAACACCTCGTAATTTTGAACCACGGTCAGATGACAAGGCAACACCTGAGTTGGCACCTCACTCTCCAAACTTCCACACCAACCTAACGTGAGTACTTTCGGCTACGACAGATTTAAGTTGCACCAGCCGCCTCTACACCATACGCTTACAAACATCCATGCCTGGACCCGGATTCGAAACAGGAACCTTCCTATCTAGAGGCTAACACCTTAACCACTATACTGGTTGGTCAGCCGAGCTTGTTTTCAGATTAAATTTCTTGAGTACAGATTTCGGAGCATTCTTAAAGATGTCAATCACTGTTTTCAGCGAATGTTGAACGTGTAGCTAAACTTGTATAATTAAAGCTTTAGCTCGTAAAATAAGCAACATGAACGTTTTCTGACACTGAAGATAAAAAGTTTCAATATTTCAAACTTCCTAGTTCAGAATTTTTTATCCGTAATAATTCAAGATCTGCAAAGTTTTATTTAAAATTCGATTTACTATAACACACCCGGAGTTTTATATCGAATCCTTTGTGGGAATTTTTTCAATTCGTTTTCTAAATGGTAGGTATATAATTGAATTACCATCGAACTCGAGGAACACAGTTGGCTTTTGACAACGGTCCGGGATCAATTTCAAATGGAAGATATTCAAGGTAATTTGGTAATTTTTAACTAACGTCGTACTAGAGCAACGATGATCAGGGATAAATCCCTTTAGGGAATGAACCGGAGACAACACGATGTAATTTTGAACCACTTTCAGATGACGAGGCAACACCTGCTCCGGCACCCCACTTTCCAAACTTCCACATCACGCCAACGTGAGGACATTTGAGATCACGACAGATTTAACGTGCACGAGTCCCCAAGTACACGACAGTCTTTGGTTGCTATGAATATTTATGGGAATTTATACAAAGTGCATGAGCATAATTTTTGCGAGAACCATGGTATACTGTAAGAACCTTTTCATGTTTTACAAAAAAAATCCAAAATACAAAAACATTTTGTGGTTTTTTATGCTGAATACAAATTAAAATGTGATGAACATCACGAAAGAGTTTTCATCCAATGTTTTGTAAGAACAATCTTAGTAAAATAAAAATTTCAATATCAGACTCTGCTTTCAGAAATCAACGAAAGTTTTTTAGAAGTCTCCTCTGGCAGTTTAGTTAATTTGTGTCGTGGCGACATCTATTGTCTATAAAAATAACTTTTGTTATCGTGAGAATTTTTATTTTTGTGAAAATAAAATAATAAGATTTTAAAGTAACTCAACTATTTTCAACACTTTGTATTTCTGCTTTCAAATTTTTTTCCAGGAATTAAATAAAATAATTTATTATTTACAAACATCTCATTCTAATCCGTCTAGTTCAACTTGCTCTTTTAAAAGTTAGCATTTCGAAATAAAATATATGTTAAATAAACTCTTTTTTATATAAATGTACTATGCATCAAAAAATTTCATTAAGAAAGCATATTGCAGTTCTCAAAACAAGTTTAGTTTTGGGAGTTGAATTCCAGGTTATGTTTTAATGACATAAATGCAAAACTGTATTTCTAGTACCCATTATATAAAAAGATTAAACATTTCGGGTTTTTTAAAATTTTATTTTACTACATTCATTAGCCGGCTTTTTTTTTTTTTTTAAGTTTCCATGTCATTAACCATATTTGATTTTATCAATTACCCGGTTGAAATTCTTTAAATATTTAAAAAATGGTATATCTAAATGCTAAAAAGAAAGGAAAATAAAAACACTATTGATGAGTCAATAGATCGATTGTAATCAATAATATTTAAATAAATCCAAAATATTCAATACGCAAACAAGCAATTTTCATGATTCGAACTTCTGGAATAGTGGAGTTCAATTAAATTATTTCGTACTCAATAATTGCGAGAATAATTCCATGCTGGGAAAGGAATAAAATGTATCTCCAACTAAATAAAGAAAATTAAAAAATGCGATTTTAATATTGAAATCATGAGAATAAGGATACAAAATACTAGTAAATTTAAACCTTCATCTTCTTATAAAAGACGCAGCGAGATTTTAAAAAGTTGCTAACCTTTTAAGTAAGATCACAGTAACTAGTTTTCAGGGGCACTGTATCTTTAAATGTATAAATAATGAGCAAAAACAGCCTTATTTCGCTAAATTGTATACCTTATAATGTGTAACAAAATTAAACTCGAAGCAGTGTTTATATCCAATCTGTACTACATAATACATAAATTTGTATATTAAAGTTAAGTAATTTTTTTTAGAATGTATATGAACTCGATCTTGAAAACAAATATTAACAAGGACAACTTGCTCGTAACTTTCAAAGTCAATCTACCAAAATAATAATTTCAATGCGTAACAGAGTACTTATATTTAAAATTCAAGGCAAAAAATCTAATTCACGTTGGACGATGATATATTAAATTTTCAATTAATTCAATTTTAAAAAATTTCCTCTCATATACAAAGTTTTGAATAAAACTATTACTTTTGTACAAAGATTTGTATTTATTTCGAAGTTCTGACAATGATGCGATGTTATTCTAAATTTTCATGGGCATACGTTAAATACATGACAGTTAGAGTCCTTGCAGTGTTGAAAATTATCATTCTGAGAAAAAATCGAATCAAATTCAAAGGGTGAAAACTGAAAAATAAGGGATAAAAAAAAATCCTAATGTTAACCTGCAGATTTAATTTAGCGTTGGGAAAAAAACATTGCATTTGAAAATCTGTTTCAAGCGTCAAAATAAAATTATTTTGATTCCACAAACAAAATTGCATCCTCAAAAATAAAGTTTCATTGCAATATATATGTTGCGAAAAAAAATTTATGACGAAATATATTGCGAAAAATATTTATGACCCGGACGTGATTTGAACACGCAACCTTCTGATCTGGAGTCAGACGCGCTACCGTTGCGCCACCAGGCCATACTAAATCTTTACTGCATTTAATATAAAACCTAAATTATTGCACCATTTGCAAAAGTATTTTGCGGAAGTTATATATAAATTATAATGAGAAAAACCTTTCCCCTGAAGAGAAAAGAAAGGAAATTATTTTGTTTCCTGAACAGCAACAAAAACTTGCCACATTTATTTTACAAATGTATTTCTTTATACAAATTGACACTTGTTTTAGATTTGTTCCAGTTAATCATTTCAAGAAATAGTTTTGCACACACATAGAATAATATCAGAATTGTGATAATGTTGACCACAGAAAAGTAAGATGTTTCAAAAGAAGTTTTAAAAATACGGTTTTGTTTATTTTGATAATTTTTGTCAAGAATTACTATAAGAATAAGTATCTGGCAACACCTTATCGAAAATAAATATGGCAATTAACCAACAAATGTTCAATTCCATAATATTATCCTGAGAGTAATTTCTTCCTTTATTCTGTGCCAGTAATTATGTTTACCTTGTGTTTACCCTTCACTTGACAACTATTTACAAGATAATATATGTGATCAAAATCAAATTCACCTGTAGAATTACGTGCACACGGATCCCAACAATTTTGCGATGGTAGATACTAGGAAGTTATATGCAAGTAATTAAAAGAGTAAAGAAAAAGTTATGATAAATGCGTCAGTGGATGGTAAGGTCTGAGAACTATCGACGACACCGGTAGGTCAAGTTTAACAAGATATTTATGGATGACGATGTGAAGATATTCTTATTGAATTACACTTTTAAATTTTCCTAGCAATGTCTAGCTGGTAAGTTTCGACATTTTTTGTGTCAATTTAATTAAATTGAAGTTTGGGAAAAAATGTGTTCAAACCAGTAACATGTTTTTATTTGGGACAGTCCGTTTGTTATTATTTATTTTTAAATGTCGCAACACAAACTAATTCTGAACATTTGCATCAAATGTTGATAAACATTATGATCTGTTGGTTTGAGTTTCTTGAAAATTAAACTACTTGAAAACAGTTTTTAACTTGTATTTTTGTTAACACTCTAATGTTGGAAAATATTATTTCTTCAATTTTACACCGAGTAACATTCTTTTGTTGTGAATCGGTCGTGTTATCAAATGACAAATAGAAGGTTCCTTTTGATATGTTTACTATCTTCAATTCGTTAGTTTCAACTCTATGTTTAGGGGATCAGTTTTTGTGTTGATTATCCAATTTTGATTTTTTAATAAGTGCATTTTTTTAGAAAATTTGAAGATTCAATCGAATTAAATGTTTTTCTTAGCTGAATTAAAGTTTCAAGAGAGCAGTTACCATGCAAAAGTGCAGAAACAGAACATTTGAGTTGAAATCAGATTTTAGCTTTTGAACTTTAAATCATAAGTTCAATACAACTGTAATGTTTTGCACCTTTATTTTCTTTTGTACGTAATAATTGTCATATTTACTTCTCCATACTTCGTATTTAAACTGTTTGACTGATAGCATGATCGTATCTGCATCATAACTCCTGCATATGCTATTATGAATATATTTCAATGCAAATATTAAAATTATGTTAAAAAGCATCATGTTGTCGTACTTGTTTGTAATTCTGAGTGCCATTGTAAACTTATTTTTTATATATTTTAAGATTTTTAACTTTAAAAACTCAGTAAGATTTTTTAAATATGATCCAAGTTGATGACAAACCAGAAAATGATTTAGGGTAAGTGAAAATGTGTTTGTCATGAAATATGTATCGTAAAAATAAGTCATAAGTTTCAAAATTTGTTGACCATAATATGGTTAAAGAATGCTAAAATAAATATTTTTCTAAAAATACCATACAAAAATTTTATGCCAACTCTAAAGTAAAAACAACTTGAAATAATATCTAATACAGGATTTTTTTTAATTAGGTACTTACAAATTGTGTTAAAAACACTTCAAAGTTATTTACTGGAACATTTGGACCTTCATTAAGTATTTTATGCAAGTTAATTCTTCAATGTCACCAACTGTTTACTTTGTTTCCAGTTCAGCCTTACCAGCAGTTCAAAGTTTTATGTTTTTCAAAAAAATTTAATTAAATAATATTAAAAAATTTCTTACCAGTTAAGCTAAAATACAACAAGAATATGGTTCATGGAAGCATGTTTTTTTTATCAATAATGGCTAATAAAAATGCGTCATTAGTATAGCATTATCATAAAAAATTGTTGTAATAATATGCTTAATGAATGCAAATGCAAAACATTTTGCTTTTAATCTTTCATTTAGGAAAGTAATATAATAGTAATACAATTTTTTTTAACAGAATTTTATTAAATTGAAGAAAAATTACCTTCTATACCTCAATTCCATTTCTTGAATATAAAATGTAAACCTAATAGTTTTGATGATAAACCAAAAGGTTGGAGAAACATTTTCCATTGAAAATTATGCCAATAAAATCTTTCATTCCTACTAATGTTAATTAGCTTTAGAAAATCAGTAATAATTTTTTTTGAATATTTAAAAAATAATGTGTACCTTGAAATAAGTATATATACTAAATTGCCATCTTAGGATGTTCTCAACTTGCATATATCAGAGTTCCCACAGGTCAGGAAAAACCTGGAATTGTTTGAATGTAATTTTGTCCAAAAAAAAAAAAAACGGGGAAAATTACGCATTTTCATCTAAAATCTGGAAAATCATGTCAATGACCAGGGTAATGATTGATCATAGCATCTCCAATACCTTTGAAGGAAAGTAGTCAGTAAGATTTACACACAGTTTCTTATCACTTTATTTTATGAATAGAATTTTAAAACAAACAGCTTCTTTTTTATAGGTAAAGAAATTTGTTTCGTCTACTGACTTAAATTGAAGAATTTCATGCTTATGATATGTTAAATCACAAACTGACTTATTTCAATTATGTTGGGTTATTTGAGTAAGCTATTTTAATGCCAAATTACTTGGGCTTTGTGTATTAATTTTTACAGTGTATAGGTCTTAAATTGTTTTCTTTTTTAATTGACTGTTAAAAGCTAAATTAGTTCTTGGTATATAAGAATGTTCCACCTTAAAAATGTTTCAAAAATATGTGTATAAATATAAAATATTTTCAATAAAGAGCTAGAAAATTGTGATAAAATATTAAAAGCTTGATTTATTCAGCAGAAAAGTTAGCCATAATTTAGATCAATATTATTGCAGTACAGGTTCAATTTCTCAGGGCTGCCATGTGATCAACCTTGATTGCTAGGGGTAAGCAAAATCGTCTCCAAAGCTTCTTAACGTCAATATTTTGGCGACTCTGTTGCAAAAATACTATACTTAGTTGCCAAAGGTTTACAAAATTTCCCCTTTTATAACTAATAATGGATGAAAAAATACACCATTACAATAAAATAAATGCACCAAGAAGGAGTTGTCTGATTCCAATACAAATTGATGAATGGTGACCCTTTGAAAGGGAGGAAGTCAATAATGCATTAGTACACCTTTGCCCTTGTTGCAAGACGTCACCTGGCGTGGCATGGATTGAAAAAGTTCCTGGATAGTAATTTCTTACCAAATGGTCTCCACTGTCGGGCTAAATGGTCAACATTCTCCGGGATGTTTGCAATCGCCTTCCCTTAACGTCCCAAATATGCTCTATGGGAGAAAGTTCAGGTGACCGACCAAAGAAGTGTTGGGAAAGCTTGAAGACAATTCATAGCAACACTTGCACATTATCTTGTTGCCTGCAAAAGGAACGGTAGCACAACCAGCCATAGAATGTTGTCTACATAAAACTGTGCTGTAATTGTGCCAGAAATGACTACCAAAGGGCTATCAAAGGAGATGGTACCCCTGACCATAACGGCTTGTGTGGCATGTGGTAGTAATCACAGGATCCCCACGCTGCCATGGACGTCTCCTGACATGTCTGGGGTTGTCGTCCAGCCACAGTTGGAAACGGGACTCGTCACTAAAGGCTATATGTCCCCAGTCATCAGCATTCCAAGTTGATCGAGCCTGGCACCACTGTAATTCTGCACCCTCTTGGTGCATCAATTTTTTTGCTATAGAGTGTATGTATCTAATTTTTATTTAATGAAAATTTTCCAAAGGGGTGCCAATTTCAAAGTTTTGACTAGTCATTGCAACCATTAAAGAAAAACTGTTGGATCTGTGGTTGCTATATTGTCATGAAAACCGTGTTAAAAAAAGTATTTTATTTATTTATTTTTTAAATTTATGTTTCCCTGTGAGATTTTCAATGTCTGTTACAAACTAAATTTGCACACATTTTATGTTTTAGTTTATTCATTTGTATCTGAGCTACTAAAATAGAGTTTAGGAGGAGACTTTTTTGCTACTATTTCGCAAGCGATTTGGCTGTGGCAACCCCGATTCCTGTAACTTACCCCAAGTGTTTTCTATCTTCAGTGTTTCCAAAACTTTTATGTACATTTGTCCATTACTCTACTTTGTCTTGTGTTTGGCACAACTTTGCCAAATACGGCCCTTGAACCTGGAAACCCAACCCACCTACTATATACAATGATCAACTAGCCCATCATATTGCTTCCAAGGATTTGATAATCCAGAATCACATAGATAACCCTGATTAGGCCCAAACCTCATAGTGAAACTAGCGTTAGTTTTCTTCAGCACCAGTCATGACAGCTTGGCAACACATCACTTGTTTGCTTTGCACCCTTGGGCGAAGTGATTCCATTTTGGATTGCTACCTCATTCTTTGTTGCAGAACTCTCCATGAGTTTTCATTGATAAAGCATTGGGAGAGAAAAGGCTAAATGAGGCAGTGACTTTTTACTTTTGTATTTTATTTAGGCCATGCGTGTTATTGAAAATTTATGTATTCTTGTGTTTCTTACTGTGAATGTTACTTATTTCAGTATTGGTGAATTGGAAAATGCTACACCACGTAAAATGGATCTATCCCGCCCCAGAGGTCCGATTGCAGCACCAACGACTGAAATCTGTTGTGGAGAGAAGCCTCCATATAAAAATCTTCATCACACACAAAAAGCATTCGAAGTTATGAATATACTGCGAAAGTAATTTATTATTCTTGTTTTCTGTCAAATTTTTATCCACACTTTGAGTTTAGTAATTTATGAAACAAGATACTATTAATAATTTTGTGAATTTAAAATAGAATTCCAGGTTAACACACTTTAACTTACTTTAATACAAAAATTGTATTGTGTCACGTCTAATGTTCAACACCGGATTCTACTATTGAAAACAATGCTCCATATTATGAAAAAGTAAATAATTTAGAAATATGATGCCCATGTTTTAAGAACGATTTTTTCAACCAGTGTGCCACAAAAAGGGCACTGGTTTGCCTTACAGATGGTGAAATGGTTTAAATTGTGGTATATTATTTTATTTTTAACAAGTGTGTTCACTAGTCACTAGATTATTTCAAAGGCCACTTTGCAGGGGTTAATCACTGTTTTTTATTTTTTTTATTGTAACGTAATCAAATTTATACCTATCTTTTTGTCAGATCAGGCAAAAAATATATATTTTGATATATCATACTTTCCAATCAGTTTCTATATGGCATGATGAAACAGGTTGAAAATCTTTTTTAAGAGGATGCTCTATTCTTTTCATACATACAGTAAAACCCTGGTTAACCGAACTCAGGTTAACTGAAACCCGGGTTATCCAAAATCAACAACAAAAAAACACATACTGTACTGCAGAGTAATAATCACAAGGTCATTAGCGCGCTGACTAAAAATGTAATTTTAATACAAAGAAGGTTTTGAATTTGTTTGACCTTCAAACATTTCAGAAGAACATACATACTGTAATTAGGTACAAATACTTAGTAATAGATGCTCATTGCTTATAACCGAAAAAATCAGTATCAGAAAGGACTTCCCCCTTTAGTTCGGTTAACCAGTTGATAATTGAATGCATACACATTTGAAGAAATTTATTTTTAAAAGCATTTTGGTTATTTTAGCACTGTTATGTAAACACCTTTTTAATAATAAAATCTAATGTTTGTGCTTGAACACTTTAGAAATTAGGTTTTTTATACTGCAGCAAAAAACTTGAAATAATACTTTTTTTGAGTATCAAATTAATGTGTTACCATGATAATCTGTTTAGCTGTTTGTTTTAAAATAGTGTTTCTTTTTTTATATTTCTTACATATGATACACTTTAAAAAAAAAAATAATATTGTCTTAAAGTGAATAAAAAATTGGTCAAAGTGGGAGATCGTTGTATAAAAACCATATTAGTGCAATTTCATATTTTTACATGACACCATGTAAAACAAAAGCATTAATAAAAATATACACATATTTTTCTGGTTTGAAATGTGCTTCTACAACTGACATTGAAAAAAAATAATTTTATATCTGTTTTGAATTCCCCTTCACATGTAATTTTTATATTTCTGTGCTCAGATAGAAAAATGTTATAAGTCACTTTTTTTAATTGTTCGTGACAGCAATTTTAAGATTCAAGATGTGGTTTTTGATTCATAACAATTTTCCTACCTTTATTTTCCCATAAACTGAAAGAAAAAGACTTACTGCGTTTTGCCACCTTCTATACATTAACAAACCAGACTCCAGAATGGGACTTACTCAATTTTTTGAGAAAAGTGACTTATAACATTTTGCTATCTGTGCACATATTTGTCAGTTGTATTGTTTATGATGCCATACATTTTCAAAATTATTCATTCGGAACTAAATATCTCTTGAAAGTTATTCTTTAAAATCTGTATTTTACTATAGCTATAAAATTTTGTGTTTAGACAAAATCTTCTTTGTGATGTGACATTGGTTGCTGATGGGGTTGAAATTGCTGCACATAAAATGGTATTGGCATCTTGCAGTCCATACTTCTATGCTATGTTCACCAGCTTCACAGAAAGTAAAGCAGAGAAAATAACCATCCAGGGTGTGGATGGACAGGCTTTGCAACTCTTAGTTGATTATGTTTACTCTTCAGAAATTCAAGTTACAGAAGATAATGTTCAGGTAATGTTCTTTATTTCACAATTGCTTGCTGCAAAAGTGCAATTGATGTTATTGTTTGTATTTGCTTAAAGGAGAGACCAGAGGAAACATTGAAAAAAAAAAGCTTACAGCAGTGGAAGAATATTGAAGTTTTATTATTTTTTAATTCCATCTTAAACTAGGTATTTCTCTAAAGGAAAATCAATTCAGCCTAGAAAGCAGCTAAACTAAAAGCATAAGTATATGTATTGTTTATGTAGTTACCTCGTACCCAAAATCTTAATTCAACTGTCACATAAAAGAGTTTAATACTGTGGGAAACATTCCTGAAAGTCACTTCATTGTTTCCTGAATCATCCAATGAGATGTTAGCATCTCTTTTTGCGAGTTTATTATGGGCAGGTGCAAAGTGCTTTACATAAGTTGATGGGTGAAACTATTATAACAATGATAAGTTACGTATTTACTGAATCTTTTTTGAGATAAATGTTACGAAGACAGATTGCATGTTTTATTGAATAAGTACTCTATTTGTGTCATCCATTTGTCTACCACAGTGCCTGTTGAGGCTCAGTTATATATTAACAATGTTTAAACATAATGCATACTGAAATTGTGTGCATCGTTACTGAAAGTAAATCCTCTTATTCCTGGCATGATCAATTTTTGCATTGCAATTGTAGATTGGCATCTCTGCAATGCTGTTTTCTTCTATTTTTCTGCTAAGGCTCAATTAATTATGTAAAGTTCTGAATATGTAGTCATATTACCAAAATTTTATGTAATCATTACTAAAAATAATACTGACACTTTTAGCCATATTTTGACATGGATTGTAATGCTGACATTATATTGTCTGCTTAAAATATCTGATGTAACTGGTAAGGGATTTTATAAATTGATGTAGATTTTAAGAGTGAAAACGTACATTGAAGAAATTGTCTCTTTCATGCCACAATGTTAAAACTATGATTGATAGTTTAAAAGGAGTTACTGTATGTATTAAAGAAAATGAACCTATACCATGAACCCCTTATTAAGAAATGAACCTAAACCATGAATCTTATTGGAAATGAACCTAAGTCCTGAGGGTAGTCAGTTGAATACATATTTCTGCAAACAATGCTGAGTGAAATATGAAGAATATTGATGCGGAACTCAGCATTATCCAAATACTAGCCACTGCGTGGCCAGCCTGGCATTGTCTGTGCCAGTTGCTTTTGTGGAGTTATTGGTTTGCTTTGCAAACCAAATGGGAATTTGTAGCCTATTGGATAACAGCCATCACTGATTCCCAATTGGTTTGCTTTGCAAACCAAATTATGAATGTTATGAACTATGGTTTGTTTCACAAACCAACACCATGGGCAACGACATGATGGTCTCATTGTCAAATTCGGCAAAATTCAAATTGCGAAAAGATCCAATCAGTGTGATGTCACAATCTCTTGTGAAAATATATAAATATTCAATTGAAAAATTATTTATTTAAAGAAAATCAAGGTTTTATGTAGAGTAAAATTTTCCGCAGATTTCAAATCCGTTGAAATTTTCAATCAATCTTTAACAATCCCGATTTTATAAAAAGAACTGAACAATGCCAGTGAAAATGTTCGCTGTGGAATTGTTTGAGTGGAGACTATGCATTTCCATTTAATTGTGAAGAGCAGAAGATGAAAAAACGGCATGCTTTCAAAGGCTGACGTCAATAGTGACGATTGTGACGTGACGTCACGTCAAAAGGGAAAATAGCAGAATTCCGTCCTTTCATCAAATTGCCAGAGCAGGACAAAACAAAGAGCCAAGGGTGAAAAAACTATTAAATTAATTTTAAAATTTCTAGATTGAATTTTAAAATTTGCCTCGACCCTGAAATTGCAAAAAAATCGGACTACTTGTGTGCCAAATCCCAAAACTGTAAGTGCCATAGATTCGGCTGGACTTTGCATGCAAGAAACAAACAGACAAACACTTCCTTTTATAATTTTAGAGATTATTTGGATGAATCTTTAAAAAGGAAAACATATTTGTAAATAAGCCACCAATAGTTGTGTTTTTTGTAAAGCAGGTTTTTGTAGAGTGAATGAAGTCCATTTTCTGGTCAAACTCTGATAATCACACACATGAACTCCTTTAAGTTGAATCTTTTTAGTGCATCTTTGAATCATCCCTAGTTGCTTTAGTTCCCGAGAGATGGCAGATGAAAAGCCCGGCGAATAGCAATAAGTACATACGAGAAGAAACTTTATTTGAATGTATCTCAAAAGGTTATAAAATGAACTTGATCCACTCTTGTTCAGAATGTATCAAATATAGATTGCGCTTGTATTTACTAAATCTTTTGCAATGTAAATATAAGTCACACGTTAAGACCAGTTTGCAGTTTTTCTCTCATGAATACAATATTTTTCATCAATTTGTGTGTTGCAATCTTTCTTAAGGGAGCAATGAGCTATGAATTTTGCTTAAACGCAAGTTTTAAATATGTTATGTTACCAAAATTCTACATAATCATTACTGAAAATGAATCACCTCATTACTAATTCAGACATTTTAAGTTGACAATGAAATTTTTTTTATTGATGAATGAGTACACATATGAAAAATCCATCAGATATACAGATGTAGTTCCTCTGAGGCTAACTTAAGTAAAAAAAAAGTTTTTTTTTTTACATTTTGCTCATTTTGACACTTGAAGTGAAAATTAGTTGCTTTGACAATAATATGTGTTGTTATTTTTATGTTCACTTAAAGGGTTTGTTTTTAATGTGTTTCTTATACAGTAAAAAAATCTGGAATCCTCCGAAGCATTCCAGATTTCGGATCATTTGCATCAAAAAAACCCTATTCTAACCACCCCTGCAAATTTGTCCGCAATCCCATTATAAAAAGAAGTATGTATGTGTTTTCAGACAGTCTGTACGACTTACAGTCCTGAAATTCGGTACCCAGGTAGTCTTAATTTGATGCGAATTTTGTTCAAAGCCGAAATTTTTAAATCTAATCCAGAACCTTTTAATTAATTTATTGGCATTTATTTATTGTTTCCCTTATAATGGCAAAAAGTTGAAAAGATCACAGATTTTAAATTTATTTTTTCTTTTCATTTCCTGAGCACAAGCAATTCTAGTGAAGCAAAACAAAACAAATAAAAAGTTTTGACTGGTGTTTATTTCTTTTTTATTCTTTAATCCAAGTTTCTATCTTCGCGATCATTGAAGATAGAGTAAAAAATTTCAATAGATTTGAAATATGCAGAAAATTTTACCCTAGATTGATACCTTAGGTAGTTCGAATTTTCTTTTTAATGTTTTCAGTATCAGTAAGGACACAAAAAGAACTGTCACAGGCAATGCCATGCATAAAATAAGCTTTAGGTTCATTTCTGCGATCAAAAAATTGTTCTGTCAAAAAATTCCCCAATATTCTCTTTCTTGAAGAATATTCTCTGCTAACGACTTTGATAGTACTTACTATATAATAGTACTTTAGAAAATATATGTAGCACTTTTTCGAAACTGACAAATATTTTTAAATGTCAAAAACATTTAACTTGTAGACCTTAATTTTGGAATAACTTATTAATTTCTCTATTGGGGGTATGTGAGCAGGAATATTCATTCTAATATGTACTTGATCTGAGGATATTTGCATGGCTAATTTTGATGCTGTATATGTGCAAGTGAGCAAGAATGTTATTCTTTTATGTGCATACTTTACATGTTTCACTTCTGTGGATAATTTAGATTCTTTTGCCTGCTGCTCATCTCTTACAACTCACTGATGTTAGAGACGCTTGCTGTGACTTTTTGCAAGGACAGCTGCATCCTTCCAACTGCCTTGGTATACGTGCATTTGCAGACTTGCATGGATGCTTAGAATTGCTCAGTTATGCAGACTCTTATACTGAACAACATTTTGTGTGAGTTTTCAAACATTTACTGTAACATTATTTTTTTATTCCTTTTTTAAAAAGCAATATGTGTTTTTGATTTATTTTCTAAAGCTTTCTTGTGGTTATGTACTATTATTAATGGGTAGAATAGTAGTTTTAACTTTCAATACGTAGCCATTTCGATTACTATTTGTTAATATTTAACGTTGAATATTTTACTTGGTGCTAACAGGTTTCATTACAAAATGGCAGACCTACACTAAACATTCTCAATTTCTTATATCTAGTGATGGCTAAGTCATTACTCAAATTCATGTCTTATTTCAAACATCTTAATGGAAATTGTTGTCATTAAACTATAAACAAATTCTGTTGATTTCTGTACCATATATGTTTGCAAAATATATAGGTGGCCAATTATTGAATTAATACTTGTTGGCCCTTAGAATTCTTTACTTCCTTCTATTGAGATAGGATAGATGGTCTAGATCATGTATGCCATTTTATATTGGTAGAAATTTATTTTTAATCATTGATTTAAAGCAGTGATTTTATTAGTTTAATATTATAGTTAATAATTTAATAATATTGAAGATAATCTTTTCTCTATTAGAGTTAAATAATGTAATAACCTGGATAAGTTTTTAAATTTGCTTGTTTGCCCCAAACTAATCCTTCTTCAACTGATAAATCATCTGTTTCCATTTGGAAACACTCACTTAAGAAATAACAGTACTTACACACATTGATTGAGAAAACAGTGACAGCTAATTAGTAATTAATTTCTTTTTTTGTCTCCTGACCAATTTCTGTTAATCAAACATTCATCATCAGCTTTATTTTGTACACATAGGGCCATGCATAATACATTGGTTCATATACTATAAACACATCACTTAACACAAATGTTTTTCACTTAATTTAGGTATCTATTGATACATTTTTTAATCATCTTTCTTTAGGGAGGTTGTAGAAAGTGAGGAGTTTTTGGCTTTATCCCCAACACAAGTATGCAAACTTATTTCCAGCGATAAACTTGCTGTGCCATCAGAGGAAAAGGTATGTTGCTATCCTACATTTTTAATTCTAACTATTTCTAATGGGTCATTTAATAGTATGTGGTTTGCTATATATTGATTTGTTACTATCAAACTAAACATTTTTTGAATTACTTGATATAGTTTAATCCTTTTGACATTCAATTTTAAACTTTTCCAGTTGCTATACAACCACTGTAAGGGTCATTCTTGCAAAATAGGCAAAATTCATGTCCCTTCAAAATTTATAGAATTCTATCACTCTGAAGATTTTGTCAACTTTCAAGAATAGTTTAGGATCACTTTTATAATATACAGAACTAGAAAATTAATGACATATTTTTTTATTTTATACATTTTTAAAACTTTAAAATATCAAATATCATTGTCCTGGCATGTCCCTGAGTGAAATTTTACAATTTCTTCATTCATTAGGGTTTTAATACTTATTTATATATTCTTGTAAATAATTTATTCTGCTTCTTTATACATTTGAAAGGTTATTAGTTACAATAATGGAAATAATATTGCACAAATTTCCAAAAGTAACTTCAATAACTATTGTCCCAAGTAATATCATCATTTTCCTGGCATCTCAGATATCATTATGTGGGCAATTAATAGATGACAGCACTGAGTTAAAAGAATACTTTTCAAGTAACCTGGGGTTGAGGTTATTTAAATAAATAACTGCCATTTTGAAAAGTTACCAACTTTTTTTTTGGTCAGCACATACAAGTTCAGAGTTCAAGGTTTATGTAAATTGAAGATCATTTTCCTGGCTTTGATAAAAATTAAATGTTTGTAGAAAATTTTAAATTTTTTTTATTATTAAGTGTATAAAAGATATTTCTTAAATGTGTGTGAAATTCAAACTGAAATTTGTAAGGGTTCATCCATTAAGCCCTGAACAAGCCTATTTCATCATTATCCTGGCCATCATTGTCCTGCCTTTAACATATCAAGTCAATGATGTCAAGACAGGAAAATGATGTTTTATGTTCAGTATTTTATAAATATTTAAATTATTAACAAGATAAATATATTCTTTACTTTTAACTATTAACTTTTGATTATTTATTCTCCATTGTAATTTTTTTAATAGTAAAATACCTTATAATGGGCTTGAAATTTTTAAACTTATTTGTTTCTTTTATTTAAAACATAATGTTTTTGTCATTGCACCTAAAAATGTCTAGATATTACTAAATATCCTTTATCACATGCTCTTTTTTATAAGTTGTAAACAATATATGGACAGATATGAGTGGTAAAAAGAAACAATCTAAATATATGTGAAATATATGTTAACCAAAAGAAGAAAGGAGTGGTAAAGCCTATAGCTAAAATGAGTTCGAGGCAGAAAAGGGGAATTATAAAAATAGGAAAGAAAATTCAAAACTCTACCACTTGAACAAGAAATTGTCATCCGATAGAATTGGCTACCCAAACCAAGTGAAAGGGGTATAGATATTCAACTTTCAGGTTCTTCAAACCCAGACACAACAAGAGATGATAATGTTAAGAAAAAAAAGTTAGAAGAGATAGAGCAGAGACCTATATTCGTATAAAGAAACTGGAAGAAAAAATTTTTAAATATACAAGGCAAATGGAAAAATACAAAAAGAAATACTACAGATCAAAAATAGCTGAGAATTGATTGCAGTAATTTAACACCACACAGCAAAACACGTAATCTGTTAAAAAAGCATAAAAGTTGCAGTAATAGCTATCCACAATGTTCCTACTTTCTAATAATACTTAAATATTCAAGAATCCATAATTTCCTGAAGTGTCATGTTCCTAGTAATTTTATTTATGTACTTAATCAGCTGAATTAAAAATACATGGTCATATGAAATGTTCAACAAGAAATGTATATGTTTTTTTCTATTTTCATCATTGTCCTGGCAGGTTCGTCATTGTCCTGCCTTCCAATGTTTTGAAATATTTTTTTCCTTAACAAAAAGTTAATAATTTAGATTGCTGATATTTTTAATTTACTTAATGAACATGGTAGAAAACTATTAGGCCAAAAAAATAAAGTTTTAAAAACCTTCGATTGAAAAAATTTTAAGAAGCCAATTTTTCCTATTTCACAAGAATGACCCGTAAGTGCTGTGTCTATTTTAAGTAATATGTTAAAGTGGGTTAAAAAGGGTAGTGCCTACAACTAAATGATTTTCATGTTTCTGTTAAGTAGTGGTTCATGATACATTGCCTTTCATACACATAAATTACGTTCCCCTTTGGAAAATTGTATTCTAGAATTTTATGTATGAGATTTATTTTATATAAATCTGTCAACCTTTTTTTATACTTCATCCAAGTTGACATTCTTTCTAGTATTTATTGTTGCTTTCTATTGTGCATTTGTAATTGTTAAAGTTACACAGTTTTAAAGGTTTTAGTTGGTACTCATTTTTCTGACAAGACTAATATATTATTTTTATGTGTGCTCATATGAAAAATATTCTTGTGTTGTGTGGTAATATATAAAAGTATTTTCCATATTTTAGGTGTTTGAGGCTGTTATGTCCTGGGTCAATAATGACTTGCAGAATCGTCAAGATTATTTGGCTCAACTCATCGAGCATGTTCGATTACCACTGCTTTCGCAAGAGTACCTTGTACAGAGAGTTGAAGAGGAACCTCTTTTAAAATCAAATCACCTGTGTAAGGACTTCTTAATCGAGGCAATGAAATACCACTTGCTCAAAGGTGAACAAAAGGTCATGTATAAAACTCCTCGTACAAAACCTCGTACTCCAATTGGAAGACCAAAGGTGCGTTGCTTTCTGAATATCAATGTTGATTTCGACATAGTGTGCATATAACTTTTACTTAAAATGTGTAAAACAGATGTTATCCCTCCGAATGGTTTCGACGCAATATCCTTCGAGATATTTTATGATGAGATCAAGATCTGATAAGGTTTTTTCTTCTAATATAAAAATCTTGTCCTTCGAGATCTGTCAGTTTTGCTAATGACAAGATGTCTTGTCGAGACAACCACCAGGAGGGTTAAAGCAGAGCAAATTCAATTGCTTTTTAATAGAAAGGCATAAAATGTTTTTGACTTTTAAATATATTTTATTGTTTGGATGATTGATTACTTGTTCCTTTATTGCAATCTTAACCAATTAGGCCATTACTCAATTGGTTTGCCCCATGTGAGTTCTAGGTGGCACAGCTTTGATTCCTGTAACTGTGTGCATAAACAATTTTTTATTTTAATTGATTTATCATTTGTGGCGTTTAATATTTTTGTTATATTTGATATTTTTATACAGTACTGACCAATTGGTTTAGTTTTATTCAGTGTTTTGTGAGGCCAACGTGGTTTTGAATCGATTTTCAGTTGATTGAACTCCTTATTCTCCCTCATCTATATTGATTTTAATTTAAATTGCTGTGTGTGTGTCATATTTTATCCTTAATGAGTTATGGTTTCTATTTTATCTTGTGCTTGGCATTGCTTATCCTTTTTCATAAAACCCAAATCAATTAACCAACCATTCTATCTTTTGATACAAAGAGTAGCCTATCTGAGATGACATTGAGCACTCTTTGTATAAGATGACTACAGCTGAAACTGAAATAGGTAGATTAATGCAAACTAAAATAAGTATATATTTAAGCCTTATTATAGGAACTATACTTAATAAGTCTTATTTTGCTATTCAGTTGTAAAAAATGCTCTAGAAGCTATTCAACATGCAAGCAATTTAAGTTTTGAAAAAACTTGGAATATTTACTGTATTACAATACAAAGTCCCAAATCCAGAATTGTCCAAAATCCGGACATTTTGCTAACCAGTGTTTTTTTCCTCACTTTTTTCTATCTTTTTACCTTTTCACCCTTTCAGCAATTTTTAAAGAACAACGCGTTCAACCTAGACCAAATTGATGGAACTACACAAAATAACAAACATGTTTAGAGTAAATACCCCACAGAAAATTAGAAGATTTGTAACTAAAAAATTTGTTGCATTGCATAAAAGAGTTTGTTTTCCTTTTTTTTTATAATTATTATATTTCTGCTATTTTAGTATTGCAAACGTGTTCTGGACGTAAATAACTCACGGAGAGGGGGTTAGGTTGGGGATCTTTTTACTAAAAACTGCAAATAATTCGAAATGGCTGAGGTCCGGAGAATTCCAGATTTTGTACTGTATTGCAAACCTGTTTCTAATGTAAATAACGCACTGACAAATTTGCGTGCTGAATGCAAAATGTAGAGTCCAAGATAATTCTTAACTTCGTACGATTCATTCAGGCGCAAAGTGAAACTGCATACCGTCCTGACACATTATTTTCCCTTTGCAGATTCTTCTTGTTGCGGGTGGTCAAGCTCCCAAGGCTATCCGTAGTGTGGAATGTTACGACTTCAAAGAAGAGAGATGGTATCAACTAGCAGAATTGCCTACGCGCCGATGCAGAGCTGGCTTGGCTGTACTAAATGGACTGGTTTATGCAGTTGGAGGTTTCAACGGCTCTTTGCGAGTAAGAACCGTTGATGTGTATGATCCAGTAAGAGATCAGGTATGTTTGGCATTGGAATTTCAGTGCTATTTTCATAAAACAGTTCAGTGTGGTAACAAAACCTGGAAAATCGGGGAATTCTCATGGAACTTTTTAATTCTGGAAAAACAGGGAATTCCAAGTTTCACAAAACATCAGGAAAATGTTGATAACTTAAACAGCAACTATTATCAGTTGTCCTATTTAGAGATCAGCATTTATAAGAGCTTTTGAGAATCAAATAAATTGTATTCGCCAAAATTGTAATTTGAATAAAGCACCCTGGCGTAGTACTTTTTGAACACAGTGAAAACTGTCATCTGCTTTTTATTGCGTAAAAGGATGATGAAATATGCTGCAACAATTTCGTATCCATGTATTTATCTTACTAAATTGCACTATATTACGCAATAGCACCTATATAGCAGAAAAACGTCCATATCTCTGCAACGGGAGCTAATCAACTTTTTTTAAGGTGATATTCGTGTTCACAGTACGTTGAAATCATTCAGGCTTGAATTATTTCATTTAAGAAGCAATTTCATTGTTGACCAGTGTTAGGGGCTTGCTGGAAATACTTGAAGGAGACCTAGATTAGTTTCACAGCTAGAATACTTTGAATTTTGACAGAGGATTCAGCATAATGTAGTCTAAAGAAAGACAGGAATGAAATACTCTTGCCCCACTCATAATACTATCACATTGCAAACAAGGAAACATTCCTTTGTATGCACTGTCCCGAAAACCTTACTAAGAAAATATTGAATTTTATAGTTTTTATTTCTTGGCAAGATTTTCGGCATTTGTTTTATTGTTAATTAACTCATTTTGTGTCTGAGCTATTAAAATCGCTACTAAAAGATTTTAAAAATTGCTAAGGTGATTTTTTGCTACTACTTTTTAAAATGTATGCTTTTTTCACAAGTGCTTTGACTGTGGCATCCCTAATATTAGTAAAAGGTCAAGAAGCATGGAAAAAATATGAATATTTTAAAATTGCTTCAATTTGAACTTTAAATATTTGGTTTTGCACTTTCTCCACCTCACACCATTTTTATACAAATGGATTCATACTGTTTAATTCTTGATGTTACAATTTATAGCAGATTCCAGTTTCCTCCAAATTGAGTTCAGTTTAGTATAAAATTGCAATCTTATTACTTAATACTTAAAATTATTAATTATTACCTTCAAGCTTTTAGATCATATAAAAAAATAATAAGCAGAATTGGCACTTACGTTTTGTCAGTTACCTTTTGAAACGACCATCTTATAAGCAATATCCAAGTGAAACTTTTACTGTTAAGATAGAGAAATGCACAGAGCAAGAGAAAATTAAATGGTTGACCTTCTGTCAACCATCTAACCCAGCAGATTTCAAAACTTTGGTATTGCAAAATATGTGTAGCAGTGTTAGATTCATTGCTTGAAAATACAAGAAGCATACTAATTGATTATAATTAGAAGTATGAGAGATGAAAGAAAAAGTTAAAGAAATGTAGTTGGGGTTATTTATTATATTAATTATTCAAATACAATTTCATTTTAATTTAGTTGTAACTTGATGTTCAACATGTAATTACATCAATTCTAACTAGAAGCGACATTCCTTTTATGTCATCTTTTTTTATGTTTTGTCTTAGGCTTTTCTTTTCTAAGATTGCAGTTATTTTTAAACAATATTGATTGAAAATGCATGCTTAGTTAGTTGAGTTTGTTTCAAAACAGATTTGGAAATGAATGGGTGTTGTTGATTAAGAGAGCTTCGAAGGTAGTCATGCTTCAAAATTCACCTAGTTACTTGATAGATAAGTAATAACTTAATATTGTGTTCGATTTAGTAAGATTTCTGTTTTTGAAACAAAACTTTCAATTGACCATATTATTATTTTTCATTTATGTACCAGTGGAGCCAAGCACCAAGCATGGAAGCTCGGCGTAGTACTCTTGGTGTAGCTGTTCTGAATAATTGCATTTTTGCTGTTGGTGGCTTCGATGGATCTACAGGGTTAAACAGCGCAGAATGCTATGACATCAGAGCTGAAGAATGGAAAACAATAGCTCCCATGAGTACTCGTCGAAGTAGTGTGGGTGTAGGTGTATTAAATGGTAAGTTTCATTTCTATTATAGACTATTTTAAATATGAAAAAAAATTGGCTATTGAACGTTTCAGGTGTGTTTATCATTTTTAATGTGTTAATTTGTGTTTAAATCCGAGTCACATTTAAACAAGGTGTCAAGATATAATCACTTGATTTTAATCAAATTATTTCTTTTAATTACTAATTACTGATTTAAATCAAAACTAATCTTACATTTTTATAACTAAGTAAATACACCATAGAAAAATCACAGAAGTGGTCAAATGCTTTAATTTTTCTGCACTCATGGTGATTTCAGCACTAATGGCTACACCAAGCTCAGAGGGAACTGTGTCAATTACTGCATATTATAAAAGATTGCAACAGCCATTTGTAACTTATTAGAATATACTAGCTGCAAAAATTTACGTTGAGAGGTACTCTTTTTTCTTTTTTTTTTAACTCACGGTTTAAGACTAAAAATTTGTATGTGTTTTGCTCACTCGCGGAAGAAAGTTCAATTTTTCAAGTTTGACACTTAATAAATCCTAAACTAATAACCACATTGGGAAAAGATCCTTACAATTGTCCAGGTAATACAATGAAGAACAAACTATTTTAAATTATATTTTTTTCTGATCCGTACTTTCTCGGGAAACCGTCTAATAATCGAGCTAAACAACACAGTTTTCAATCCTGGGGCGGTGGTAACTTTTTTTAATATAGAGAGACAGTGGAAACAGTAATGTAAACACACACGACATAAATCTAAATGCCAGGAAGATTAATGTATAAACATTCCTGATTAACAGCACTCATAATATAAACACTTAAAGGAAAGTATACAACAGTTTGATTCAAAATTATAAACTAAATGGGTGACTGATTTTGTCAGCGCCTGTAACCTCCATTCTAAGCTATTTCTAAGCAACAGAAAAAAGGGTTAAGGTCACCTCATCAAAAATTGGTTCACTCCCCAACCAAGAGCATGATGAAGGTAATTTTATTTGTTTTATTTATATTTTCACCAACCTATGTTTTCTTATTAAGTAAAATTAAAGTGTTTGTGTGTGAATTTTAAATACTAATTGTATTAATTATGTTTATGTTCTTACTTCTCTAATTTCTTTTTCAAACTGGTACTAATATGAAATATGTATATATATGTAATAATATACCTCAGATAAATATTACATGACGACTAGGGTGCTGTGAGAAAATTATAATTCTCTTAAGGGTGCTACCAATTGGATAAGTTTGGGAACCCCTTTGTTAGCTTATTCTTGTGGTGTGCAATAGAGATTAAAGAGTAGAAATATACATTTTCACACACAGCCATTAAAATGTCAGCACGAAAAAAGAAAGTTCCAATATGAATTAAAACTAAGTGAAAATCCATTTATTATTGCTGCTCAGCAGTTTTATTATCAGAATTTACTATAGTGTGATTATTTCTGTCCTCTATTCTACTTCTCAGACTATAGTTTAGGTCTGTCACTTACACTTACTGATAAATTTGTTGACATGATGATGTAATTTTCTCAAGAAAAACTATGTAGGACTATGTGTGTCAACTTGTGTTTTAAAGTTAAACATATGTTAAGTAAATATTGATTATCATGTCACAAATTCTGATTGTTTACTTTTAAAAAATATTGGTTTACATGTCATGTCACAAACTTAATTTTTTATTTAACAAATTTATATACAATTATAAAAACAGTGTATAGGGCCTGCAGAAATTTAGATAAAAAAATCTGATTTGAATCAAAATGAACCGATGTAAATCAAAAAGATCCAATTAATTGATTTTTTTTTTATCATGTTTTTTTTTGCACCCTGCATTTAAATATCTTGTAGAATTATTATAAATGTTAAATGATGGATTGCTTCTGTTTGTTTACTACATCAACAAAGTAACAAATTTTGAATTCCCCAACAAAATTCGGAGTTACGCTGTTTTTTATTTATTTTTTTGTTTTGTTTGGCAAAACTGACACTTACTATCTTTAGTGTTTTTGCTGTGATACGCTTTAAATTAGTGGGCCGAGTGGTTGGCCTGTCAACGCAACAAAACAGAATAATTTACAAATAACTTGTGTTTATTTTACAAAATAAACTATGTATACTTTTTTACAATAAGCCGACCAACCGGTCTAGTGATTAAGGTGCTGGCTTCTATATATGAAGGTTCCTTGTTCGAATCCGGGGTCAGGGCGTGGATGTAACTGTGCTGTCCTTAGTTAGGTGTAACGATGGTTGCCCATTGGGCGTTCCTTCACAACTGGCCATTGCTTTTGGCCTTGTAGTAGCCTATGATTAGCAATCAAATGCCTGCCATAATTTAAAAAAAGCTTTATTACAATAGAGATTTGCAGCCCTGTGTCTGGGGCACTACAAAAGAGGAAAAAATTCAATGGCTGTGTCCCCATAAATAAGCACCACAAACAAACAGCTCTCCAACATATCTCTCTGTGTCGCCAGATTTTTCAGGGAATCGGCTAAAAACCACCTGCACTCAAAACGACTGTCCAAGACATCTGCGCAGACCTTGCAGATGTTTTGTCAATTTTTTAAGATACGAGGCACTGCGTGGCTATAGTCCGTGCCCTTCGCAAACCTACACCATGGCCAACAGTGTGATGTAAGATATTAATCTGGTGTAAAATTTTCCACAGATTTCAAATCTGTTGAAGATATATTCAATTTAAAAATTAATTATTTAAAGAAAATCATATTTTTGGTATCAATCTAGACTGAAATTTTCTGCAGATTTCAAATCCGTTGAAATTTTTAATCTATCTTTAAGGGTCTAGGAGATAGAAAAAAGAACTAACAACAACCAGTTACAATTTATCTGGCTGGAAAACCATTCCTCCGTGCATAATCAAAGCGGAAACGAAATAAATCATTTTCTCTGAGTTTCCTGCGATGAAAAATAAACTTGGCATGATTCCAAAGCCTGACGGCAAGGTCATGTGGGTAGAAAAGTCTAGATTCCGGTGTTCCTTCTCTCTCTGATTGAAACGCATTAAAGAATAAAACTATTAAATTCATTTAAAAATCTTCTAGATTGAATTCTAAAATTCGCCGCTACCCAAAAATTGCGAAAAATTCGGACTACCTGTGTGCCAAATCTCATTGCTGTAAGTGCCATAGATCGTCAGGATTTTGTGGCCGTGAAACAAACAGACAAAAAAACACTTCCTTTTATAATAGTAGATATTTTTCTCCTAAACTGTAGATTTTGTTAGTCCTTGGTCCCAATTAAATAAAAAATTGTATGCAAAGTTGTACCCCAGCTTACGCAACTCTCAGTTGGTCCCACCTATCGCGTATTTTCGGGGTGTTACTGTACTTTCTTTTCAATTATTACGATTTTTTGTTGTGTTCAAAAGATGTCCTTTTACACTTCAGATAATCTGATTTCATATTTCTGTGTTGTCCCTTTTCTAACTAGGTTAATTCGTTATTCTGAAGTAATTTTTCTTCTGTACAATACCTAAAACAAATGTTTAAAATAAGTACCTCAGCACATACCTATGCTATTGGAACAGGAATTCAAACTTGAAGCCTATTGTACAAGAGCACTAACAACTTGGCCAACAATAATAGATTTCATGTTGAAACTCATTTCAAGTGGATAATGTTTGAGTGTCCTCAAGTGAGAAACCAGAAGCTTTTACACAGCTTGGACATATTGGATTTCCTGCCATAAAAACCAGCCAAACTGTATAAACACTTTTCATAAAAAGCTGGTAGACCATAACTCTCTAGATTACAAATTCAATTCTCACTGCTGCTTTTAATTGGATTAGCCATTTGTAGTTTTTCTCTCCTGCCCTCAGCAACTTGTAATTGTGATCCAACTTCCCCTAGAAGTCCTGCAGAAAGACAAAGAGTCCCCTTTTATGTTACTTCTTAAGAGAGTCAGGTCATTGGGGGTTTGCCCACTGTGATTATAATTTGCATGTTCTAGGCAGCATATGTTTGATTCCTCCTTAAATGTATTTCTCTCTTGTGTTGCAGTAAAAAATTTCCTTGTGTACATCTATTTTCTTAATTTTGTCCAAATATGTTCATTGGGCCATAGAACCCATGTCCATCTACCCAAACTTTTGTAGTAATGTATCCTTCATACGATACCCTCAGGCGCACATCTTCTTGTGGTGTGTTCAGGCTTCACTGACCCGAAGTCATGATGGATCTTTTCTCTCCCCATGGGGTTTATTATCTTTAGTAAATACAGGATCCTGGGATACCCAATCGATCTTCTTTCATCCCGCCACTTTGTTTCCCAATTCCTCTTCCCCTTTTAACAGCAGTTCTTACTTGTGTTTAGTGTGGCCAGACACGGCCCTTGCACCATAGCAATCGGCCTTTGTCCAATTGATTTGTGAGTGTTCTTAGTGTGGTATCCTGAAGTTAGCCTCTTGTGCTCCGTCTTGTACTGTTTAAATATCTGGTGAAAATAATTCATTAAAATTTCTAATGTGTCAAATGTCTTTAACAAAAGTCTATCTACTTTTGTAGGTGTGTTGTATGCTGTCGGAGGCTACGACGGAGCATCGAGACAATGCCTGGGCACCGTCGAGCAATACGATCCCGACACCGATTCCTGGCTGCCCGTAGCTGAAATGTCTGCTCGCCGCAGTGGGGCAGGGGTTGGAGTCATGGATGGACTTTTGTATGCTGTTGGGGGACATGATGGACCATTAGTGAGAAAGAGTGTTGAATGTTACAATCCCGAGTCTAATTCTTGGACTTCCGTTGCAGACATGATGATGTGTCGTAGGAATGCAGGTAGGATGAATTACAGATCGAACTAAACAAGTTTTAAAATTTGTGTTGTGAGTCTCTTGAAAGGCTCCTTTATTTGATTGAATCTTGTTTTGAAGAAATTTGAGATACCAAAGACTTTGGTCTTGCAACTTCATTCTCTTCGAATGGCGTGTATATTTAAGTAATGTACGTAATCTGAAAGGCTTGCTGATCGACATTTTTTCAGTTATTAACACTGCTGTACATATGAAGTCAATTATTATACACCCGATTTAAGACACAGCTAACTTCATGGTTTGTGAGTACTCGCTAAATAGTCTTGTTCATAGTTATCATCAAATATTTTTGTGAAAAATCACTTATTGCTGAAAGAAATTACCTCGTCACTTTATATTTGTGATTGAAAAGTTCATTTCCTTGGGATGAATTTTCTCTGGCCAGATGTGAACAAACTATGATTTTGTCAAAGCTTCCATGGTCATAGTTCAGAGCCTTATCCTAAAGAAATACTTTGAATTATGAGGATTCATTTTTATCAGTGTTATTTATGATAGCAATCCCTTGCATAGCATTTACACTAAAGCATATTGCATTGAAAGCATCAATTAAAAAAAAGCAGTCTTTCTCTCATCACAGCCAACAACAAACTAATCACCAGCTCCGGTTTTGATGGGTTGTACGAAAACAACCTTGCTGTTATTTGCATGTGATGATTTTGTATTTTATTCCTACAATTTATATCTTTTCAGGTGTTATAGCAGTCGGAGGCTTTCTGTATGTGGTTGGAGGGGACGATGGCTCTTCTAATTTATCATCAGTAGAAGTCTATTGTCCCAAGGCAGATACGTGGAGCATGCTACCATCTTTCATGACAATCGGTCGGAGTTACGCTGGTGTCGCTATCGTTGATAAACCCATGTAACACATGGCATGAGAGACAGGGTCTCGTTACGCAGCTTTTATCTGTTGATTTAGTGTACATATGTTGATACAAAATATCCTGTATATTTATATTACTTATTTCCTGTATTTTATTTCTACCCAGAATCTCATTGCTTTTTGTGGGCATTGGAGAATTCTCATTACAGTTTAATCTTTTAAATGTGTGGGAGCCACATACGAAGTTTGTATAAAATATGCGAGTGTAATATATATTGGATGATACTTTTAATGAATTTTGTTTGCCAAAAAAGTAACTGTGAAATGTGTTCAACTAAAAGACTGTTTTGCTTAGTGAGAACTTTTCTATGTTTGTTTTAGAATCCAATTTTAAACACAACCGTCATAGTACCAATTGATATTGGTAAACCTAATTTTTTTAAATTGATAATGATTAAGTGCTCTAACAGCATTGAAGGCAGTTATGTTCATCACTTGACGTGTTTTAAGGATCTTTAATTGTCTTAATGAATAGCAGAAATGTGCCATATCTTCACAAATCATGAGGCAAGTTAATGCTGCTAGATTACTTAATCATTATAATCAACAAAGTACATCATAAATTTTGTGATATATAGTGCTTTAAAGTAGTGGGAGAACTACCACTTGTGGTGCCCGAAACTAAAAATGGGTCCCCCTAGTCTCGAGAGGTCCTTTTGTATATGTAATTAATGTATTTAAAATCAAATATCATGCATTTTAGTATCAAGAAACAATGATAACGAAAATTGTTTATTTTTTGCTCTCCGCAAATCCAGGTGACAGTTTGTAAAAATGACTAATTATCTTTGGACACGAATGTAAATATATGAGTGCTGACTAAAAAAGAATGTACATATGAATGTGAAATCACTTGTAACACGTTTTGTATCATTTGAATGTGAAAGGTAAAGTGGGGACCCTAAAATATTTCTGAACTTGGGGCCTTCAATCAGTTGTTTCACCACTGTTTTAGAGTCGGTTTTTATCTGCGTCAAATTTAACAATTCGTTTTTTGTGATTATTTTAACTATGCTCTGAATTAGTATGTATGCTAGTCTTGATTATAGTTTAAATTATTGAACTGCACATATGCATTGTGTAGGCAGAAATAGGTAGACTTGTTCATCTGATTCATATTTGCTGGTTATCTAACTTGAAATGTTCTTCGATAAGTTTTGAATTTCTTGTTGAACAGAGCACGTACTTTGTACTGTCTTATTAGTTGACGTTTTTTCAAAGTTTGCCTTCACTGTTATACATTTTTTTTTTTCTGTTAAATAAATTTTTTGAACTAGTACTCTATGGGGTTTTTTTAGTAATTTATTTTTATAAATACAGTTGTGATCCATGTAGTACTAGTAATTCAGAACATACACGAATGCTTAGAAGTAATGCATATGCAGGTGATGGGCAAAATAATCTGAACACACCTGTGAAATGACGCAAAATCTTCATCACTAGGAGGTCAAGATTACAGTGTGTACCCAACGCGAGTGAAACTAATACAAAGGGATGGAAGTCATCCTATATTTCCTATATATTTTTCCAAACCTCTAAAAACGTCCTATATTTCAGTAATTGCCCTATAGATGCAGTTATTTTCCTCCTCCATATTTTATTTCAATCATTCTGCTCATCCCCATACACACTGTCAAACTACACTAACCTATCTCTAGTTCAGACTGCTATTGTGTCATGAAAAGAGGTATCTAAATGGTTGAATACACCTAGCAGCAAAATGACGTCACATTGTGCGCTCAATTTCCTATCCTTCATTGGACCGATAGTTGAAACCTTCATCTTATATTCGTTTGTCAGAATGGCAACAACGCACTTGTAAGCATCGGTGATGGGAACAATAACTTTTGAAAACCTTGCCGACCAACCGGTCTAGTGGTTAAGGTGTAGGCCTCTGGATCAGAAGGTTCCTGGTTTGAAGCCGAGGTCAGGGCATGGATGTAAATTGTACACTGTCCTTCACAAGTGGTCATCACTTCTGGCCTTGTAGTGGCAAAATAATATCAACAATGCCTGCCATTGGATTTAAAAAAAAAAAAAAAAAACTTTTGAAAACCGCATGCTGCCTTTTCTTATTAGAATTCTTATTACTAAGTATTGAGCATCGTATCTGAATTATATTTCGTTTTCGGAATATTCTTATTGAAATTACTGAATTTTACTAGTTGCTATGCATATAAAAAAAAAACATTTAAAATTTAAAAACCTTTTAATTTTGAATTAAATTAAAAAATTTAAGTACTTGATTTATCAAATCTTTAGCACTTGCAGAAAAAAGGATTTGGCATACAGGTCCAAATTTTTTGCAATTTTTGGGTCACGTCGAATTTTAAAATTCAATCTAGTACATTTTTTAATGAATTTAATCAAATTTAATTATTATTATTTTTTTTTTTTTTGGAATGATAACGCCATGAAAAGATGGCAGATTCTAAATTTATTTTTTCCGTTTGAACGCTTTCAGCTGAAGAACAAAATTATAAAAAGTTTAAAATGGGGAAATATAGTTATTTTATCTCTCTTGTAGATCGTTAAAGATAGAGTAAAAATTTCAAAGGATTTTAAATCTGCGGAAAATATTGCATTAGATCGATACCTAAAAATAGGATTTTCTTTTAGGTATCAGCATACGTTTGGAGCACTTTTTTTTTTAATGGTATGCAGAAGCAATTTAATATTATTTTTATAATTATTTGTGTTCAAAATTAATTTTGCACTGTCAATAAACAAAAATTAAGGAAAGAAATTTAACAAAAGGTGAAATTTTATGTGTAAATTTGAAGGTTACCAGCATAACACAATGGGCTATTGCGATCGTTTTTGGAATTGCGTAGTAAAACCGCAACATTTGTGTAAAACATTTAAATCAAGTAAAGTTCTGATCCCCGCAACTCGCCAACCCCAGGTGACCGGGGGTTGGTAAACATTATGGTTTTTTCCTTTTTATCTTGGCGATCGTCAAGCTGATTGGATATCTTCGCAATTCGAATTTGGCTGTATTTGACAATGAGTGTTGTCCGTGGTGTTGGTTTGCTTCGCAAACCAAATGCAATGAAAATTACGATTCCCCAAACCAATGGATATTATGAACTATGTGCCAAATCCCATTATTTTAAGATTCGTCAGGACTTTGATAAGAGAAGAAAAAAAAACACTTCCTTTTATAATATTCTAGTTTGCAACAAAGTGAAAAATAGTTTTATTAACTGATAGATAATATTTCTGGATTAAGAACAAATCAATATTTTTACTCTATTTTATGTTATGTACATTTCAGAGTTTGTAGATTGTGGTAAAGATTATTTTGCTGTATGCTTTTTTAAGGTTTTTAGTTTTGGTCTGTGAAGATTCGCTACTGTGATGGTGTGTTTTATAAATTTAATTTTCTTACTTAGCATCATAAACAAGCTGGCAATAGGAATAAAGACATCTTTGACATTTATTTAAAATGTTAAATGATTAGTTGTAAATATTGTGCATTTTGGCGAGAGACCTGCCATCATTTACATGAAATCATAGATGTATTATTCTCAGGATGGAGCATATGAAGGTGAAAATGGGATCCGGGCATGAAATAGAGCCTAAAGAAATGCCTTGTCGTGTCATGCAAAATGTTAAAGGGAAATTCATATCCGTTCCTCGGACAGAGTGGTCTCTAGTTCAGAAAGTGGCTGAGGATGGAAATCTAACATGCATTTCTTCCTCTGGGGATAGAGATGCGACATCGACAGCTAAACATGGATGTTGATAATGCAACCCTCAAAAACCATCGGATGTTTTTAAATGTCAGTGTATTTAAACTTTTTTTCCCCATTTCTTAAAACTAGTTTAGCAACCTCAAACATTAATGTTCGCCCTGGGAGGATTTAATTTGTCATTTGCCGTGTTTATTAATTTATAACCAAGACTTTTTTAACTGTCAAAACAAAGTAAAAAATAATAATACCAACAATTAACAAATCTTTTATTTTCAAATTGAAGAATATCAAACAAAATAATAATTACAACAATTTGACACAGGTACTACTAACTATAAGTATAATTAGGTAAGTACATAGCAATAATTATTGTTAGTTATTATATTAATTAGCTATCAACTTATGGTGGAGAAACACAACAAACTTATTTTTATTTACTGTAAATAAAAAATATTGGAGCCTATAATTATTATATGCCCCAATATTTGTTATTTACAGTTTGTAAAAAAAGAAGTTTGTTAACTTTCTCCACCTTAAGCCGATTTCTTTTTTCGCTAACTACCCCTCCAGTTAGGGAAAAAACTCTTTCCGATGGGACTGATGTTGACATCACTGACGAATATTTAGTTCCATGGTTATTTTTTTATTTTTTACTATGGTTGCTTTTTTCATTCAAAAATAAAACATCGATGTTAAACAAACAGGAGGACATTTGAGGATACGAAAGATTTATCATGCACCAGCCACTGTGTACATGACGATCCTAGGTTGGGTGGAGTTTTAAAATCGAAATACTCCGGCTGCTAATCTTCCAACTTCGTGAAGGATTTTAAGAACAAAATATTTCTTATGGAAGTGGCTTTCCCGAAACTTTGTTAGTCAATTTCTACAAGTTTCTGTTGATTTTAAGCAGCTCTTAAAAGGCAGCGGCTGAATTCCGACTACTGGGCATGAATGCCTGCAAAAACTCTTGCATTTTCTGAATATTGTTGTGTCCTACCTTCTCAGTTTTGCAGCCATAAAAGGTTAATGGACAGGGCACACTTTCTCCATTGTCCTCTATGTGCACATCTGTTGAGGATGATCGCTACTGTAGAAACTGAATGTGGATACTTTTTTCCACCGTGTGTGCACATATTTAATGTTTTGTCAAATGCGGCCAAATTCGAATTGCGAAGATATCCAATCGGCGTGACAATGTCACAATCTCTTGCAAAAATATAAATATTTAATTGAATAATTATTTATTAAAATAAAACCATAATTGTTTAAGGTATATATCGGGTGTAAAATTTTCCGCGGATTTCAAATCCGTTGAAATTTTCAATCTGTCTTTACGATCCCGATTTTACATAAAAGAACTAAACAATGCCAGTCAAAAAAAAATTTATTTGTTTTGCTTTCCTTTGCTGGAAGCGTTTGAGCGCAGGAAATGGAATCTGATTTCTTGATCGTGAAGGTCATATGGATAGAAATATAAAAGTTACAAATTATAAATTATTTCTCTCTGTATTAAAAAAAAAGTCCCTGCCGCAGGATTGAAAACTTGCTTTTTTTTGCTCGATTCTCAAGACGGTTTCTCAAGAAAGTACGGATCAGAAAATTACAAAATTGACATGTTTTTTTTTTTTTTTACTTACTTATTTTACCTGATTTAGCCGCAGGTCCAAAAGACCGAAGACTACAATAAAGTCATAGACCAGCACAGGGTTTACAAAAGTATCCTCTCTGTCAAGCCCCAGGCACTTCAATAGGTGATCGGGAGAGGCCTCGGCAGACTCGCATTTAGAGCAATGAAGATAAGATTTTTGCCCCTGGCAAAAAGTGAGACTCTTTAAGTGTCCACTAGCAAGTCGGCAAATGGTGGTCTGCATCCTTCTGTCGACCTTTATAGTAAGAGCACCACCGGGAGATTTCCTGTCATACCAATCATGTGAGGGGTCTTCCATAAATGATGATTTGATATGTTTCTCCTTGAGCAGATTTCGCGAAAAGTCAAGTTAGCATGGGAGGCATAAGTAAGAGAGGTCCCCTCTTTGGCTAGAACATCAGCCGTCTCATTACCAGACAAGCCAATATGAGACGGGACCCGTTGTAAGTAAACATCGCGATGTTGAGAAATATCTCCATAATCGAGAGTGACGCTCTGTCGCCCACCTCCGCTCAGGTGCTAGATGGCACTGCGACTGTCGGTCAATATCCACACATTTCCGTAAGAGGTTCCAGTTTTAATGGATTCTAGTCCCTCTTCAATGGCAATAAGTTCATATCTGAAAACTGAACAGAAGTCTGGATTCTTAACCTTGAATTGCTTTGAGGAGGTAGGGGTTTTGATAAAAACTCCACTACCGCAGGCGTCATGTTCATCTTTGCTGCCATCAGTATAAATCTGAATATCTGTATTGGGGATTTGGTTTATGATCTCGAGTGCAAGTTGGAGCAAATGTTCTGGCAAGTCAAATTTTTTGTTTGTATGAAGCATAAGATCAGTTTCAGTTTGGAAGTGTACTCTAGGCAGTCCTTCAAGAGGGTTTACAGTTGGCTTCAAGGAATGTCTTTTAACGTTTTGATCTAGAAAGCCCATTAAATCCATAAGAGAAAATGGACTTTCTTTATCTTTGGGAGTTTGACCCACTTCTGAGGAAAGTAGATGTTCGATTATGATCTTCATAACTGTAAAGTTTGTTGAAGTATTTTACAAGTCTTGTGCTTCTTCTTAGGCTCAAAGGCTACAGATCACTCTCATAAAGAACTAAATCAGCAGGACAACTATTTCTCATGCCAGTGATGATGCGAGCGGCACTTAATTGGACTCTTCCTATTTTTAACAGGTTGGAGATTGATGCACAAAAGTAAATTTGAGATCCATATTCCAATACGGGTCTAACAAGAGAAATATAGGTTGTCCTTAGAGTATTGGCATCAGCACCCCAATCTCTTCCAGAGATAAATTTCAGGATGTTAAGTCTTTTACTGCTCTTTTCAACTATACTGGTGTAAGAAATTAAGAGAATTTCCAGACTTGGTCGATTATCTCTAGAACTACTGTACCGATTTTAATGAAATTTGATATGTACATACATCGATACATTACAAAACAAATAACCATTCAATAATTGTAATACACACGAATGATCGTGCGTAACAATCGTTGGAGTCGGAAGGTATGAAACAGCGGTTGCAGAATAAACAAAAAAATGGGTTAATAGGGGGTATGGTCCCCTCTTACAGATATACAGGCCTCGCAGCGTGATTTCATACTTGAAATATGGCAGTTTATCATTTCCTGTGGCAATTGGTCCCACGCGTTCAGAACCGCTGTTTTCATTCCCTGGATGGTTCTCGGAGAGGGGTTGCAATTGCCCTCCCCAGAGTGTCCCAGACATGCTCTATAGGGTTAAGGTCTGGAGATCTGGCTGGACAATCCATCCGGTGAATATCCTCACTCTCTAGAATTTCGTCGACCATAAGAGATCTATGTGGCCTCGCGTTATCGTCCATTAAAATGAACTCGGGGCCAACTGCACCCCTGAAAAAGCCAACATAGGGCTCCAAGGCCTCATCCCTATACTTCACACCAGTCACACTGCCTCTTTCAAAGACATGGAGAGGTGTGCGGCCATCCAACATGATGCCAGCCCAGAACATTAAACCTCCTTCGCCATAATGGTCGATTTTGCGGACATTGGAGGGTAGGTAGCGGGTCCCTGGTTCTCTCCATATGAACGTACGGCGAGAATCGGTGTTTAGGCTGAACCGGGACTCATCAGTGAAGAGAACGGTCGTCCATTGATCCATACTCCAATCTCTATGCTCTCTGCACCATGATAAACGGATTCTCCTGTTCGTAGTAGTGAGCGGGACGTAAACAGCAGGTCTTCTTGCGAACAACCCTCTCTAATGAAGTCTTTTTGGATACAGTCACCCTTGATACACGAGTTCCTGTGGCTGCATACAAGTCATGAGAGAGCTGAGAAGCTGTAGCACTCCTGTTACGCCTCGCTATAATCGACAAATGGCGATCTTCTCTGGCCGTCGGGGCTCTTGGACGACCTTGCCCAGGCTTTCTCTCGATGAATCCGGTATCCTGGAACTGTTTCCATAAGTTAAACATGACGCTGGGCGTTAAATTGAACTCTCTACAAATTTGGACTTGAGATTGGCCTGCTTCTAGCCTACCCACAATTCGCCACCTCATTCCATCATCTAAACGTTGATGGTTACTCATTTTTACTGTTACAATTTGAAATGAACCGATTGCTGCAAAATAACACCAAGAAATTCGCCGAGGTGTGCTAGCGAACGAAATGCTTCTTAACTTACGCGCGCTTATAAAACCTGTTTCTCTACTGGCTCCGTCTACACACGTGTACGCTTACGTATTTGCCGTACAAGATTTGCATTTTTGTCTAGAAGCAGTGGTTTTACATTCAGTTCAGTTCTTTTCATGAAATTCGATAAAATATACAAATTCTCTTAATTTATTTCACCAGTGTAGATGATCAATATGTTTATTACACAAGAGCTCAGGATCTAATTTGAAGCCCAGATATGTGGGGTGTTTTTCAAAGTTTAGAGAGTCACCATCCATTGTGATGATAGGCTGATAGTTGTACAAATGCCTATTAGTGGTGAAGAAGCTAACTAACTGTAGACTTAGATGTGTTAAATTTCAATTTACGAGAATTCGTAAACTCCAGCACATCAGAGGGTAAGGTTGATCTTAAATTCGATTTGGCCAATAATAGAATTGGAGTTCCAAAGAACAATGTCGTCTGCGAAAAGACTGACTTCGCACCTCTTAGTTGTGACTTTTTCGATGCCGGCTAGAAACAACGAGAAGAGGATAGGGCTCAAAACAGGAACTGTTCTCAACAAACTCGATCTCTGAAACTCAGTCAAGGTGTTCCTGTGGAACACCTTGACTGAGTTTAAAAGTTTTAGAAAGAGTTATTTAATTTAACTCGTATCAGTCTATCCTTCATAAAGTCATAGATCCAAGAGAGGGCCATGTCTTTAATTCCAAAAGTGTCAAATCGTTTGATGATTAATTTGTTTCTCCAAACTCTGTCGAAAGCCTTTGTTAAGTCCAGAAATACGGCAACTGTGTGGTTTGTTAGTTGTAGATTCTGATAATCCCTAACCTTTTGCCCAAAGTACAAGATACTACAGTAGAATGTCCCCCTCTAAAACCATATTGCTCTGATGGAAGCAGGTCTTTAGATTCAAGATAGTATGTAAATCTTTCCAAAATCATTTTTTTCCATAAGTTTACAAGGAAATTTTGTAAGGGCGATGTGGGTCTATAGCTCTCAGGAGAGATGGCCTTCTTGTTTTGTTTTTTTAATAGGAATCCAGGGCTTTTTTCCAGTCTCGGGGAAGTCTTCCAAGTCTCCAAGACAACTTAAAGATCAAATCTCATCTTGCCTCGACACCAAGTCTTGAAATCATTTGGCCATGAATATTATCAGGCCCGGGAGATTTATGTGGATCAAGGGCACTTAAAGCAAGTTCCATGTCCTGAATCGTAAAGTTAGCTATAAAGATAGGGTTACCCTGAGTTGAGCTACGGCAGCCGTGTATGATCCTCCTTGCTTGGGTTTCAATGTTTTTAGCATCTTTAGAAACACTTAAGTTGCTAGTCTTTTGAAAATATGATCCCAATAAGTCTGCAGCAGCTTTGTCGTCTGGAGGAATTTGTCCGTTATCATCAAGAATGGCATTCCATTCTTCGTGTTGTGGCTGCTCATTGCCAAAAGACCTGGCTAGTTTCCAGTCTGGAATTTGGCGTACGGGCATCAATATTCCTGCATAGTTCGTTCCAATTTCTACTTTTTAAGTTGTACAAAGGTTCTTTTAATTTCTGCATTTACTTTATTTAGGTTTAATCTAAGGGAGGTATCATTGGAGGCCTTGATCATGGTTTGTTCAAAATTGTACAGGGAAGAAACACGACGAATAAGATTTCTTTTCAGATGCGGCGATTAGTTTAGTTTATTAAGTGTCAAAGTTGAAAAAGCGAAATTCCAAACGCGTGAGTGAGCAAAAAGACGTACAATTTTCAGTCTTCCGACGTTATTTTTTTTAGAGTAGCTCCCAATTGTAAAATTTTGCACGACGCCGAGTTTTTTAGTAATTTTAATTTGGTTCCTGATAAGTTTTTTTTAATTCGGGATTTTCGTTTTTTTTTTTAAACTGTTATTGATTATTTCTGTCTTGTTACTATTAGTTCTTATTTCTTTCTTTTTATTTTTCGCTTTTAAATTTGAAAACATCGTAGGAAACCCTAGAATGTACTATATCTTACGATACAATTATTTTTGAAATTGGTTAATAAATAAAGTCGATGCGGTGAAAGGTTTGTCAGACAAATTTCGAAATATTGGAAAATTTTCGTTACTTTTTTTAAAAACTGTCATATCTACAGCTTAATATGTACTATTTGTTTTAAAATACCACGTGAAAGCTTAGAATGCACTCTTTCTTATGGTATAATTATTTTTTAAGTTTGTTCATAAATAAATTGGATGTGAGGGGAAAAGTATAATTTCGCGAGTGTACAAATTGTTGATCGCGCAGAGGGAACGGTCAAACGAAAGGTTGCATTTTTAACTAAAGGGTTAGCCAGATATCAAATTTATCGTAGCTACAATCACCATAGCAACAATTTTATTTTTCCGTTGAAACTCGCTGTGACGTCTGGTCCAGTTCAAATGGTTGAACTCGCTTCTCATACGGTTTCGCGAGAAATTACACATCCAAAAATTTCGAGATTAACATGGTTTATTCAAAATTGTACAGGGAACAAGATCGCGAAGGTTTTTTACTGATGCGGCTACTAGTTTAGGGTGCAATGTGTTAAAGTTGAGATTGATTTTGCGAAAGGAGAGTTGGTTTGCGAAGTAAACCAAATGGGATTGCGTAGTAATTCCCGGAGGTTGGCGAGCAGGGGCGGAGCCCCCTAGTATTTAAAGAAAATCATATTTTTAAGTACCGATTAAGTGTGAAATTTTCCAGATTTCAAATCCGTTGAAATTACTCTACCTTTAACGATCTAGGAGAATAGAACTTAAGTTAAAACTTTTTATTTGTTCGCAAAATGAAATGGCAACACGGAAAAAATAAATTTAGAATCTGCCGTCTCTTCATGATGTTGCCCTTCTAAGGAAAACAATAATAATTAAATTAATTTTTTATGTTCTAGATTAAATTTTAAAATTCGGGCTTCGCACAAAAATCGCAAAAAATTCGGACTATCTGTGTGCTAAAGCTCATTATTGTAAGTGCCAGATTCGTCAGGGCACTAGATAGAGACACAAACACTTCCTTTTATTATAGTAGAGGTGTAGAAAAATCGTCAGATCAAAATAAAATATGGAATAGGAATATTTGTCATACATATTAAAATCAGCACGTCTATACAGAAAGTCAAAATTGAGTGCATTCTGGCTTCAAGATCAAGTACAAAGAAAACAAACACAATTTTAAAAAACAAATGTTGTACCTTTATTTCAGGAAAAAAGTACTAAGCAACAATCAAATAACAATATTAAAAACTATTTACATGGAAAATTATAGTATTTCTATTTTTTTTTTACTGTACTTTATTTTAATTGAGTTTGATACTTAATGTTGACATTGGAAATACTTTGCAATGTTTAGAGATTTATCACATATTTTGTATTAAGGAAAAGAACTTGAACTTAAAATTTCTCTACAATAAAATGAGTATAACTACTTAACTATTCGAATAAATTTTTTTGTTGGCACTTTAATATTAAGGGGTAATAATAAATTGAAATAAACTATATTTGTAGAACGTATCGCACAATTTAAATTACTACAATTTGGGTTCAAAAGACAATAAATTTTATTTGCATAGATGATAGTCTTATTCAGAAACACCAAACCAGGAAATAAACTCAATGCATAAGTAAACCCTTTGTTTTAAACTCTTAAGTTTCTGAGATTTTCTCAAATGTCATGCTTTGAATTTATACTACAAAAAGACATTTCTAAACAAAAAATAACCGGAATTTATCAAATGTTTTTTTGAAATAAAGAAACCAGAAAAAATTATTAGCCTTTCATTCATCAAAATTAACATACATATCTTCTAAATCTATAAAAAAACTTCAATACCAGTGGCATTAATCAAATTGCAAAATAATTTTGTAGGGTAATTTAAATTCTGATAGGTTAATTGTCAAGCAGATGAATTTACAAATGACGGAGTGTTAAAATTAGACCAGACTACTATGAGCCATGACTAATTTGAACAGTGGGGGAGTAATAAAGAAAGGAAAAACTGAATGCAAAGAAAAACTAAAAAGTAACATGCAATCAAATAATAAAAAATAACCCAAAATTTAAATTTCCACTAACAAATCATCCATATTTTACTACCATCACTATAAGTTCACAATTGAAATTGAGCTTCTTTCAAACACAAAATTAAACTAAAAAAGTGTTTACATATAATTATATACATACATCCAATTTAAATCAGTTTCATTGAATGTTCCTGATCAAGAGATTGCAAATGCATTCAATTCATTTCCCTTGCAAGCAGTTGTTTGCATGTAATTAATGTTTCAACTTGAATCCACTATTTGAAACCTACGATTTTTCTAAGTCTTTTAAGTGAGAAAATATCCTAGCCATTTTGAAAGCTTGGTGTTTCTGTCTTTTTTTTCAATTAAAAGTCAGGGATCAGGTTCCAAGGAGTTTTTTTTTTTTTGCAAGATATAATTTTACATTTTTTTTTCTCACAGAAACTTTAATGGCTACAGAGATCTTAAAGATATATATACAAATCAATAGTCCAAACATTCACAGTTTTTTTTTTACTTGAGTAGACCTTTGATACAGAAAATGCAGCAGTATCAATCCTTGGAGGTAGCCATCCAGTGCAAACTTGCATTACTCCTTGTTCAGCTGAAGGCATCTAATCTAATGTCAGGCCAACATAGTTACTCAAATACATAATGTAAACGGGACATAGTTTATGTTGCAAAATATCATCTGCGGCAATGTCGCACCTATAAAAGATGGCAGGTTCATTTAGACATCACATTTGCAATAGAACAGATAAATTTTTTCTGTAAAAGGGACTTAAATATAATTTTAAAACACAAATACAAGTTTCATTCACAAATTATCTTTACATTTGAGCATAACTGTACACTTTATGCATAAGCAAAAGCCAATTCACAAAGTTTATTTTTCACGCATTTTTAAAATGCCCCGATTAAAGAAATTTTGAACCGGAATTTCACAACTAGGGTCCAAACTCACTACTTTTTGAGATTCTTCATTTAGCTTCTAAAATAAAGCTTTTTAATATAGTTTTTTTGCTAATATTACAAGTAGAAAGATTCAATATTGATATTTGACAAATCTTGAAACAAATTGTGTAGATTACTTTAATAAATTGAATTGAGAATGTTTTTCATAGGGAATACACACCGACAGTGTACAAGAGAATGGCAGACAAAATATGATCTTCCATTTTATCTATGTTGCCATTTAATACTTAATCTGTTCAGTAGATATCACTCTCCATTCAAATACTGGTGCTTTCATTCATGTGGGTGTTTGGGCCTTAGTTGTGTGAAATTACAGTAGTTAGTTGTGTAAAATTAGTGTTTGGGAACACATTAGTTTGCATTATATTATTGTGGTATACGTAAAAATTTGAACCATTTAATACAAAATTACTTTTTTTACATTGAAAAGAAACACAAAAGATGTCTTCAATAAGCATTTCAACAATATGCAGCTGCAAAGTTGAGATCAACATAAATTTAGCCTAACTTAAAAAAACAACTTCTAACATAAACAATAAACATTCTAGACATTTCTGAAACAGTAAAACACTGAAAATATATTTAAATAAATGCGGCATAAATTAGATCTACTTGAAGATACACTGTGGAATCCAAAAAGAATAATGTGCATATGCAAAAAAATAAATAAAACTGATTTTTAATAGGAAAATGATTTTTTTTCATTAGATAAAATTTTAACATAATACAAGAACAAGAAAGTGAAGTTTAAGATTAAATGCACTCCACTTTTTCAGAAATTTTATTAAAAGTTGAAAACGAATACATTTTAAAATGTTTTCATTTTCAACCTTGCCTTGTCAATTATCAAATGCAGCACAGATAAAAATGTGACGAGTATACTCTGGGGGAAATGGATCTTATAAATTACAATGCCATGAGCAGTTTCAAGTTGTAGTAAAAAACAATGAAAAGTAAATAAAATTACAGAAAATTTGCTTCATAAAATGTTGTTTGTAGTTACTAATATCCTCATTCAAGGTGAAGGCCATGTTTGTGAAGTCGCACAATGACCAACTCTTATTCATTTATGACCTGTCTCGCAGACACTGATACAATCTGAAACATGGGAAAGAGTATCTGAGGTTGCAAGGTAAAGGTGAAAATAAACGGTCCCCACTTGATATGTGGAGACTCAAAAACTTTGCTACAGTCGCCACACTTTCTTAAAAACATTAGTTTATATGGTGGAACCTCAGATTTTAAGTTTTTTTTCTTCCAGTGATTGTAAAAGAAATTATTAAAAGAAAGAAAAACGTCTGGATACACACATATACAGGGTGATTCATAAGTACTTATACAGTTTCCAGATGCTGTAAAACAGGAACAGTTTAAGACACGGTCCCCAAATGGGAACTCTTAGCTAGGTATAAAGTTTGTGTCCACTTCCCATGTGAAGTGACGTAGGCGATAGTGAGCATGTCACATGACTAGTCAGTGGAAATGGCTGCGTCTGCAGTGGAGTAGGCGTTTTGTGTTCTTGAATCAAGCAAAACGGAATCTGTCACTTTGTCTAACGGCATTTTCGATCACAATTATAGGAAAATAACCTCCAACCCAAAAAATACATTTACGATTGGATTAAATAATTTAAACTACGGGCTGTTTGAGCTAAGTTTCAAAGCCAGGACAACCAAGTGTATCGGCAGATGTCATCGAAAACTATTCATCCAATTGGATACTAAGTCAAAACATTTTATTCTCCAATTGGATGGTGCACCACCACACTTGTCAGGTGACTTGCGAAATTATCTCTATTTACATCCTTCTTCACTGATGGATTGGACGAAGCGGCGCCTACAACATGCCACTAACCCAATAGCCACCCATATGCCCTGGTTTAACACCGTGACTTTTTTTCTTTGGGGCTACAAAAAGGATAACATATTTAACTCTCTTCTTCCTGTTGATCTAGCAGAGTTGAATCAGTGTATCACATCTACTATCACTGCACTTGCTTCAGATACCCTGACTCGCATCAGGATGGAAATGGGTTACTGGTTCGATGTGTGTAGTGTGACTGAGGGTGCACACATAAAACATGTCTAAAGAAACTTGAAACATTCACCTAAACTTCTGTTACAGGTAACATAAAATTTTGTACATTGCCACTGTTATATAGTGCTTGGAACTTGTATACTTACTTATGATTCACCCTGTATATATAATGTATGCGTGTATTCTACACAATATTCGAACTCTCGTAAGTGGCCACTGAATGAATCAAGTTCAGTGGCCACTTATAAAATTTCTTATTCTTCAAGGGCACATTGGAAAGTTCTTAAATTCCTCTTATAACAGTCATACCTTGTGTGCCCACTTCCAAGTCTTGACAGAGCAGTCTTCATCCTTTAAAGTTCAACGACAGTCCAGGGTGCTCTGCAGATACCAATAACAAGGGGAGAAAGAAAATTTGCGGTTTTTATTTCTACCAGGAGTTAATTTCTGGGACAGTGAAATCAGTATTTTTAGATCACAGTATCCACTGCAAGCAGTCGGTGTGCACCAATTTGATTTGAGCAAGAGTAGATAATATCTTGATTGTTGTCCATAATATAAGGCCTAGATTTTAGTTTGGCGTTTTGTAAAATTGTTACCCAAAGTTTTTATATTTGATAAAGATATCTTCAGCAAACAGCAAAATAAGAAGACAGTAAAATTTCAATATATATATATATATAACTGCTGAAGAAATGGAGAGCATTGAATGCATAATTTAAATACATAATACATATCAAAATATAATACCATTCAAAAATTTTAAGAACAGAAAAAAAGAAAGCAAATTTATATCATATTTTATGAAATTGCAAAAATATCCAATGATAGTTATAGCGAATATTCTTCATCATTCATTTTACAGATATAATACATTTTGTAAATTTAATTATTAAATGTACAGCCATGTAACTTAAGTAATATAAATACATATTTAGTTCTTATAATTTTATAAAAAATTTCTTAACTAACTTTTATTCCCTAATTCCTATATATAATAGCAAAAAAGGTAAAAAAAAATTTTTCATTTGGAAACAGATATCAACTTCTGTATTTGATGAAACACATTTTTTTCAAAAGGTATGAAGTAATAAATAAAATGAAATTATATAAGCTCCACAAAAACATATCTATTCAGGAATCTTTTATAACTGATGAGTTTGAAACAAGCTTGTTATGACAATTTTGTTTACAGAATAATGACTAGAAACTCACAATGGCACAATTCATGATTATATAGGAAGAAACATACTTATTTCATATGGCTATAAATTAAAACTTATAACAGCAAAAAGTAACAACATATATATAGGCTTGCAAGAAATTTCTACAGACAAAATACAATTAAAAAATTGTCACTATTAAAATATAAATGCATAAGTGTCAAGAATTTAGTTTTTTAAAAACGACAAAATACATTTTGTTTAAGGGAAGTTTTTACAGCCAAAACAGGCAATATATTTAAATTTATAATGGTCAAAAGACAGACAAAAAAATTTATACCTATATAAAAAAGAAAATTATAAAGAATACAATTTACAGATCAGAATTTAAAAAAATCAAGAAATTAGCATAAAGATAAAAAAATTTGATTTAAACCTCTTAATAACTACAATCAAGTTTATAAAAAATATTGCAACACTTCATAAGCATGCAATTTGACAAAACTTCTTAAGAATATTGACAAAATAAAACAATGTAGCTATATTTCTTCAAAAACTTTTTCCTGGATCGCGCGCGCGAATTAGAATAAAAAGAAATCCCTTAATGTATAAAAAAATAATTTTTTTAAAGTTGAGATTACTGGTACTCTGAGAGGAAGAAACTCAACACTAAAACATATGCAAAATTGTAAATTTTCAACTAAAAGTAAAACAATAAAACTTGATTTTTGTGACAACAAACAATTAAAAAACAACTAATTACACTACACAATTATTTCAACAGTTACTAGATTTGTTGTCACTAAAGCAATACACAATTTATAAAATGCAACTGTAAGAAGTCTATTAGTTTTAAAAATAAATAAAACTTTGAAATTGGACATTTACAAACACTGATGATTCAAACATGCATAATAAAATAAAATGAGCCAAAAAAAGCAAAGCTATCACAATTGATAATCCCAAATGATTGTTGAATTATCAATCACTTATTTTATTAAAAATAGTTAAGTTCTTGTGATGCAAATAGGCATGTATAGAAGAGCTGGAACAAGTTCTGCAGAAAACTGAGGCCATCCTTGTTCATGACTATGAAGCTAGATTCTTGCCATCTCACATCATATAAGCTTATAGACCCGTGTTCATATGGCTAAGCTTCAACACTATTTTCCAATTGTAAGCTCTGGTGGTACAATGCATATAGGAATAGAGCAAAACAAGTGAAATGGAAGAAAACTCATAACAATTCAAAATACTCAATGATTGTATTCAATTATCAATTACAATTGTTCATTAATTTGATTTATCAGTTTGTAATCTAGTTTAATTGACAGAAATAGCATTAGTGCAGTACCAAATTCTTGTTTATAAAAGAATTTATGCACCTCGATACCAGAATTAAAAAAAAAAAGAAAGAAAAAAAAAAGACGAGATTGGAATGAAGTAAAAAAATTACTTAAGTCCTAGTAACTATAAACATGTTACAATAAGAATAAGGAATTGTGAAGATCCTTGAAAGCATTTCATCAACACAGTTAATAAAAGAGTAAATGTCGAATGAAATGCGCCTTAATTTGCCATCTGAAACAAATTTATGCAGAACAGTAATTCTCAAAACAAGAATTGCGCTTACATGTCGACAATTAGAGTAATACTGAACACAAAAAAATGATTTTCAAAGATGCTTTTGTACATTGAGATTAAAACGTAATCTAAGACAAATTTGAATCTAGAATAATTGAAGGAGTGAGTGGAAGAACAAAAGTCTTTAGTACTTATACTACAGTGGCTGTTTGTACATTTTTTAGATAATTTTGGTTGCAATAATAAAAAATCGTTTGCTGCAAAAGAAATAATTGCAATTGTACTTAGGGATGCGACATCGATGTTTTTTTTAAAAACATCAATGTATTGGTAACATTGATGTTTATACCTGTCGATGTTTTATTTTTAAATGAAAAAGTACCGTTATAAAAATTTTAAAAATAACCAAGCAGCATAATTTTTATAATCAGCAAATTGAACATACTTTCAGACCAAAGTGACCAAGGATGAAGGGTCTGAAAAGTAGGGATGCGACATCAATGTCTTCTAAACATTGATGTTTTAGAAAAAAACATCGATGTATTGGAGCCGATGTCGCATCACTAGTTGCTAAACCCGTTTTAAGAAATGGGGAAAAAAGTTTAAATACACTGAATTTTAAAAACATCGATGATTTGCGGGCGATGTATTATCAACATCGATGTTTTAATTTTGAACATCAATGTTTAGCTATCGATGTCGCATCCCTAGTTGTACTATGTTTTAAAAAGTCAAAATTATCGTCTGCTGCTTGAGAGGTTTGTTCTTATTCAAAATAGCGTTTTTAATGAAGCAGTAGTTCGAATGCTATATTTACGCTCTTTCTGAAGAGAAATATTCATATTACGTTATCCAAAAATGATGTGAGAGTCATGATTTTGTGATATCTAAAGCATCGATAGGTAATATCGTCAACAAGAAAGGAAAAAAACGTCAAATTGGAGCCTCAAGTGGGACAAAAATTCCAAACAGGTATCCAAGGAAGAAACGGACATCTTCGATTCTTGCAAAGGTATGTTGTTTTATGTTAAAAGAAAATCCCTCTAGTCAAAGGACAGTTGCAAAATCATTAAAATGCTCGTTGTCCACTAAACAAAATGATAAACGTTGATTTAAATCTTAAGAAAGCGAAAAAACGCAATGTGCATCGTCTTTCTCCAAAGCATATCGCTGAACGCAGGACACGCTGCCGAATTCTATGAGAAACACTTATCCAAAGAAAAATGGAAAAAAATTGTCACAATAGTTGAATCATGGGTGTATTTAAATGATTGCAGCAAAAAAAGAGCCATTTATTATCATAAAAAGGGGAGAAAAAAATCTGGAAAGCTGTTCAGGAGGAATGGGATAGAATACCTCTTCTGACACTTCAAAAGGCATTATTATCCTGGAAATTACGTTGTTGAAAGATAGTTCAGAATAAGGGCTATCAATAGAACATTTAAAACACATGAATTTTACTTAATTTAGTTCTGTGAATGCAATATACAGTGTCTAAAAAATGTGTGAACAGCCTCTGTAGATGATTTAGATAGAGTTTGGGATTGTGGTGGTGCTGTAAGTATCCACACAGGGGTTTTGGCTCTAGTTGTACATACAAGTCATGCCTTACCCATAGACACCTTCAAAACTGCAGAGCAATAATCCCAAAATGTAAACACACAAATGTCACATAACCCCTTCTTCCACCACCTCTTCAATTATTTTACAATTTTTGTTCCTAGTTCATAAGGTGGGCAGTATTTATTTTTCTGCAAATAACATTAGGAAAAACCTAAAGTTATAGCCCATTATGTAATTGTGAATTAAGTGTGGAAACGGTATTTTGTTCTCATATTAGACACCATTAAAATTCGACAGTCTACGGGTACACTAGTCGATAGAGTATTTATTTACAGGAAAGGAAATAAACAAAATATTTACACAATAAAGGATCAATTTTAAAAGATTGAAATTAACATTACAAAAATATACTTTTTTTAAATATAGAAAATAAATACTAAATCATAAACATGTTCATTCAAATGTTGACAAAAAATACATCAAAAAAGAAACAAGAGTCCCTCTCCATTTATACGTGGCTCTGGAGAGAAGGCACATGACCTTGGGGAAGTCCATTTGAACAAAGTTGATTATGCTTGCAGGGGATTGTCCCACTCAGCCAGAAACCATGCTTATGATTCCAGTAGTGGGAACGTTTTTATGTTTCACCGACCACCTAATTTAATAAATACACTTATCTGAAACCATGTACATGCCAGCTTGTAAGAGTTAAGCTACTATACTGTCAGTAAGAGAGAAGGCATCACCCACCTCAGCTCAGGCCATACTAGCTATATTAAAAAAAGGTTCAATCTGAGGGCTAACTCCGGAATATAATAGATATTAAAATATTTAGTGTTCGACCATTAAATTTAGCAAGCATTTCTAAAATTGCATAATAAAGAAAATAAAGCTGCTGAAAAGAGTTTTATCGAAACAGAAGACATGACTGAATGCCTTATAATGCTTCCATTTACTGATATATCTGCAGTTATTTCTTTTTATCAATTACAGTTACATCAAAGCTGATACTTTGGGCATATTCATAAACATGATTGCATCACAGCGGTTCTACGAGTTATTCGTCTGATTTTTCAAGTGAGAAAAACTTGTTGTTCCAAGAGTCACTGAAAACAAAGAAAATCGTTTGAAATGAACCAAGATTGCTCTGTGCTTTGTCAGTTCAGAAGATGGCATCGTAATGCATATGTTCCTAATGTAAGTTGTTGGGATCACTTTGGAATAACTGACCATAAATGTCTTATTGAGAACAGTGATCAAATTGTTTATATTTTTTAAATTTAAATTTTAATGTATATTCACACGTTATCAAAAAGTTGTAGTTTAAACTGAGTAGAATACGAACTGCGATTGTGGTCTGCATTGGTTTTAAGATTAATTTGTATATTGTTGGAGGGTATTAGAATTTGTTATTAGTTTGAAATCATGAGTGGGAAGCCAAGTTGGCTCTCCCAAATACTTCTTTTTTTTTTTAAGTTACTAGCATGTTCTTAGTTATTAGTGCATGAAATCAAAAACCAAACCATGAAAAATTGTCCTTCTATACTTGTTTGCTTAAATGTGTTTAAATGATCAGCAATTATAATTGAATAAAAACATTTTTGAATTATAAAAGCACTCGCTTAGTTCCCAAGTATGCAAGACAGTTTCAAAAAATATTTTTGGTTAATGACTTTTCAAATTGATAGTCAATAATTAATACTATGAAAAACAGTCACTATGTCTTATTAAAATTAAAAAATTTGCAAAAACACCAGAGTATGTCCTAAAACAAACAACATGCTTAAAAATAATTTTCAGTAGTTTCATAGTGAATTATTGTATAGCATATCACAAAACTTTAAAAATAAGGTCTAAAAGGTGCCTGAGTTCCAGGTTTGTGAACTTAAACTAATACCTGCTTAACAATCTTTTGAATTTTTCTTGTTCTTGTAAACAATACTGAATATGGATTCACAAGTGTTGAAATTAAGGCAAGAGAGATGTTAATAACCATTTATCACATATGCTTTTACACCACTTAGTTATCCAAGATTCTATAAAGGTATCAAATAGGTTGCCAAGATTCATAAATTTCAAAAGTTACTCTGTATATATACTATATTTTTAAAGATAAAAACTCCAGTTTGATCTGTGCATTCAAACTTATTTTAATTTGGTATAAAAAATTACATGTCTTTATACCCTTAAATTAATAAACATTGATTCATAAATATTAATTTTCATGTTTGTGCATAAAAATTACTCCAAAGCATTCACAGTTTTACAACTAATTGGCTAATTTTAAGAACTTGCTATATAACCATTAAATTTTTTTCGCTATCTCCTGTAGTCTATTAATTATTTGAAACCCTGTCAATGCCATAAAATGAACAATTTGATATTTTAAAGTGTATAATTTGAAAAGTTTTCCATTTTTTTAAATTTGTTTAAATACTTAACTTAATTTTAGTTTAACAAATATGCACATATAATAATGAAAACAAGTTCCGAAATTATTTAACCAACAAAATAAATGTTAATTACAAAATAGTTACATAAATTTTCATGTCATTCCCAAATAGCCATAGTAATATTATGAATGTAATGTCTAGCAATACAAAAAAAATTATAAAAGTGTACTGGAAATCAACAAATTCATCCTTAAATAAATAGTATCGCAATTGAAAAAATTAAGACAGCATGGAACTTTAACTGCGTAAACAGTATTTAACAAGTGTAACAAATGTGTCAAGCATTCTGTTACAATATATATTTGTATAGATCACTAACATATCATATAAAAAGATTGTATAGCAGTATAAAAGTGTATAAATTTTTTTTGCATAAAAGTTCATATGTATAAAAAAGATTCATTCCCTCTACATAAGACAGATACAAAATAAATAACTGAATTTGAGCAATATTTTACCTGTTACAAGGGTCACCTACGATGTTTTAATCTTCTATCTTTGGATGTATCCGTGGAACGTAAAGAATTTCGTTGAATGTGCCTCTTTGAGGATTCGTCGCTTTTACTATCATTAATGTCACACACAACACGAAAGTTATCCTTTCTGTGTCTCACATTTACCTCTTCATCAGCATCATCACTGCTGGTGTTAACAAAAGCAGCCTCAACATCCTTTGTCATTTGAATGACTCTCTTGCCAGGCAGCGAACCAAGGCGCATGTGCACGGGGACCCTCTTGTTTCCATCAGAAGCTAGAATAACAGCTTCCAGTAAAAAACATTGTAACAGAATTCTCATGTTATATAACCATTATTAATTATTATGGAAACTATTATTCTGCCTGTTTTTACACTAAACTAAAGCAATTCAATACACATGATAGAGTTATCCTGAATAAATTAGAAAATGAACTAGGATTACAACTTACATTATGAATTATTAAATGAAGAGGGTGAATAACCAAACCAAAATGCCACCATTAATTTCTACTTAATGAAATGAGACAATTTTTTTTTTTTGCAATAACACTTAGCAATATATAAGGTATGAGTGCATTTGCTTCATGTGCTTTTGAAGTCTCAGGGTGTTTTAGGGCAGATTCTTACTGTATTTACTAATGCCTAAAATCCATTTTCAAAGCAAAGAGAAACAGAACGCAGTCAATAAACTACCTTCATTTTTCAAACCAGATATCCTAAATATATATATTAACAATTCCTATACTTTATAATACTGAAAATGGCTGTTTATTAAAAAATGCATGTTCTTCCCTACCTATTAGTAGTTGTTGCCGTGTACTGATATAAAACTACCCAATATACAATCATATTAGCAGAGTGCAGGTCCACCTATTATTTTAATTAAAATTAACAAAACACAAATACCAAAAACCTAAATTTGTTAAATATGTGTCCATTGTGAAGATCATATTTTATAAAATAATCTTTGCCTTAGGGACTAAAATATAAAATCATCACAATTATTTGGATTAAGAAATATTTTAACTTTGTGGGTAATGTTCAGCAAATTAATACTGTATTTTTAAATACAAGGTCCACTATTTTGACAAAATTAAAAAAAAAAGTAGGAAGCTTTCTGTGTGAATAAATTGCAATTTTTTTCAAGTATTAGATATCCTTTTTCAAAATTTCAGTGCTCCTAACAGGTTTCAAGGTCCAAAAAGGTGACAAAAGTGACTAATTAAACCAAAAAGGTGACAAAAGTGACTAATCAAGTACAGGGCTCCTAACAGGTTTCAAGGTCTAAAAAGTGACTAATTTAACCAAAAAGGTGACTAATCGAGCAAAAAAAAAAGTGACAAATAACAATAATGTTAAATATATTCAAGTATAAAGATAGAAAATAAAAAGATCCTTCGCAGTCACCCCTATATTTTCTTTCCTTGGAAGGATATTTTTATTTTCTTCATTTAAAAAATATATCATTTTAAAATTAAAAAAATATATATATATAAAAAAATTTTTTTAATTGTAACTTATGATTTATTTTTGACACAGATTGAAGAATTTCTTCCTTTTCTTTGAAAGATTATGTTTCATTTTTTACATTGAAAAAGTCTGAAATTAATTTTGTATTTTTCTTCTTAATAGAATAATGTGCATTTTTTAAAGTCTGTCTTTGCTGACCAGCTTCATCCGAGACTATTGCCGCTCCTTCAATCATTGCCTGTACAAGTGCTGCTTCCTTAAAATCTTTATTTTTTTATTGCCTTCTTGAGCCTATCATTGGCTTCCTTTAATAATTTTGAAGCACTGTCCAACGCTTCATGTTCTTCCTTAAGCATAATTTTAAGTTTTCGTTCTTCTATCAACTTTCATTTCTTTGCCAGCTGCTTTAATTTTTTTACTCTGATTCCAGACTATCTTTTTCTTTCCTGTCCTCTAATTTTTCTTGTGCTTTATGTTTTATATCTTCCAAATAGGCATTGTAGGCTTTATGTGCAACCCTTCCCAAATGCATTAGCTTTGATGTGATCGGCACCAAATAAAGTTGATTGTCAAAATTTGCCAAACTACTTTTAACCGTCATCAATGCATTGAGTGTGCGTTCCGACATTGATGCTCTGTCTCCTGTCAAAGCTCTTACTGAGGCTGAGAACCCATGTTCAATATCAGCACTACCATGAGAAAGTGACAGAGCAGCCTTCACTAGCTTTGACACAACTGGGTACTTAGGATCAACACCACTAATGTCTTGCAGACTGAAGAACTGGTTCCAGTAAACATCAATAGGCTTCATTCTAGATCCTTCTTCCTCAAATTATCTTTGAAGTAATTTCCACTCATACAGTAGTATGTCTGTCGGGACATCCCATGGCATTGCTTTTGCAACTTCTAATGCTTGTCTAACACTCTCAACAGGACCAAGACAGGATAAACTTTTAAGGCGAGATAAACTGAAGGACTTCTTCAAAAGATATTTAACACTGGCAATGTAATGCTTCTGAGACCTTAGAAAAAATAAATTCCTTTCCTTCTCTTTGATATTCTGTAGTGCTCTAGAAATTTGATCTCCAATCACAATATCAGCCAGAGGCAACAGTTTGTGAGAACATATATCTTCCAATTTATCCATTTTCAAATCTCAAATAAATTCCTCTTTGTAGAAGATCTTAAACAAAATTGTTCTTGTCAACAATTCAAGTTGAGAATGAAGGTTTTGTATTAGAGGTTCCTATTTCTGAAGAAATTCGGTCACACAATTAAATATACTTGCACTTGATACAACAAATATCATCTCAGCATTCATAGTTTCTCTTCTAAGTAAATGAACAATTTTTTTGTAGCCTGGTTTTTGTATCATTTTTGGCTTCTTTATTGGAATGTAGTCAAGGAAATACTTTGTAACTGCAATTCACTGTTAAAGCAACCTTTCAGCAGCTGGCTTTAGGCTTAGCCACCTGCTTGAACAAAGCTTGATGAAATGGTGAGTGGGAAGTTTCAAGTCTTCTTGAATTTGTTTGTATGTTGACCAATGCTTAGGCCACTGATTAAAAAAATCTATGAATAGTAAAAACTAGTTCAGACACATCTTTCCCAAACTCTTTTAGACGTTTAAGAAAACATTATGTATTGTGTGAATATTACATGTCCCAATGTTAATTAGTTTCTTTTTCGGGTAGAAAGTAATGAGTCATTAATCTTTTTAAAAACTGACTTTCACTAAAAAACTCAAGAATTTATAACAATCAACTTTGATGATAACAGATTGCGATTTTCAATACGTTCGCAACGCTCTTTCAATATTTAACCCTCTGGATACGGAGACGGTCGAAATTTTTGCATTGTCTGGTTACGGAGGGGGTTGGAATCTTTCAGATTTCAAACTCTTGAAGAAACGGCTGAAGTCCATTAAGATTTCCATACCCTCGTTTCTGTGCCACAAGGAGAGCAGTGCGTGAATAACCTCCGTTCCGTAGACAGGAATGTCAGGGTTCTCGATGGGGAGCTTCGAGCGCTTGGAATGTGCGAGAGGTTGATGATCTATCCCCTTAAAAACTTTGCCGAAGAAATCTTTGAGTGTAAATTATCATACATATTGAAGATTCCGCCGTTCTTTCAGAGTTTACCTGTGACGTATCTATATCTTCTAGACATAATCAGACCCCCAATAGAAACAGCAACATGTGATGACAAAGGTACTAAATGCATTACCTCTCCTCCTGGGGGAAAGCCGCCCCCAGGAGGAGAGGCCGGTTCAGCCGTGTTTCAGTTTGCTGCTTTTTTTGGCTGTTTCCGTAACACGAAGGTAGTAGCCGCTCCGTATGCTGAGGGTTAATGTTGAGTTAATATCAACTTGATCTGTCCGGTCTCTTGACCCCTCCATTCTTGTCTTATTCCAGAATCCAAAAATAAAACGGGTCTGTTGAGACCGCTTTCAGATCTGTGTATGGAGGATGTTATCCCCCTTTAAAGTGACCGCTGGCATCGATCACCATTTACGAGCTGTCAGCGTCTGACCTTCTAGAGGGTTCCTCCTTTTGTTTAATCCTGTGGACCGGTGATATCTCTCTCACGCCAAATGATATGCCACACAATACTATGAAAGAAAAGCGTCAGTCATAAATGCCACTCAAGGTTCTATTGCTCAAGTTAGGTAATTACGTAAAAGGGGTCGAATACGCAGATGTCCCTGCTTCCCTTAAACTTCGACGCTTCGCCTTACTGATAGTCTTTTCTCGTGGGAAAATTTCCAGAACTTGCTGCTAATACACAGCGGGCAACATGAAGTATACTTTTACAGCTGAAACGGTACGTTTTTGAATCCATTCTTGCTGTGGAACGTAGCGTGCATTTCAAAATTTAATTTGTGCGAACCCTGTTTTTTTTTTTTTTTTTGAAGAAATAAGAATATTTTTAATTGCACACCAAAAATTTTTCTTCTCCAAATAGATTTTAAGAACTTAAAACCCCTGAAAAGGTGACAAAATGTCAAAAAGGTGACGTGTTAGGAGACCTGCAAGTATACAAAGGTGACAAAAAGTGACTAATCGAGCAAATAAAAAGTAACAAATAACAATAATGCTAAATATATTCAAGTATAAAGATAGAAAATAAAAAGATCCTCCCAAGCTACCCCTATCTTTTCTTTTTCTTTCTTTAGAAAGATATTTTTATTTCCTTCTATTAAAAAGTACATCATTTTAAAATATTAACATAAAAATTTTAATTATGATTATTTAATTACTGTTACGGAATTATGATTTTTTAATTAGTTTATTTTTAACACAGCTTGAAGAATTTCTTCCTTTTCTTTGATAAATTATTTCTTAATTTTTGTTGTTGAAAAAGTCTAAAATTAATTTTGACTTTTTCTTCTCAATAGAAGAATGTGCCTTTTTCTGTCTGTCTTTGCTGACCAGCATCATCTGAGACTTTAGCCAATGCTGCTTCCTTTAATAATTTTGAAGCACTATCCAATGCCTCATCCTCTTCCTTAAGTATAATTTTAAGTTTTCGTTCTTCTATCACCTTTCTTTTCTTTGCCAGCTGCTTTAAATTTTTTTCACTGCTTCCAATCTATCTTTTTCTTTCCTGTCCTTCTCTAATTTTTCTTGTGCCTTACATTTTATATCTTCTAAACAGTCACTTTAGTCTTTATATGCAATCCTTACCATATCCATTAGCTTTGATGTGATTGACACCAAATAAGGTTAATTGTCAAAATTTGCCAAGCTACTTTTAACCGTCATCAATGCATTGAGTGTGCGTTCTGACATTGATGCTCTGTCTCCTGTCAAAGCTCTTCCTGAGGCTGAGAAGCCAAGTTCAATGTCAGCACTACCATGAAAAAGTGAAAGAGCAGTCTTCACTAGCTTTGACACAACTGGGTACTTAGGATCCACACCACTAATGCAGGGTTGCCAACCTTTTCTGAGTAGCTTCAAGAGCATTCTCATAAAATTTCAGGAAATTTGAGGCTGCTTCCAGAGCAACGCGAAAATTAGGACAAAAATAAAATATCTGCATATTTTTCTTTAAAAACAGTCATAAAATTCCCTATTAGCACCAATAATTTCTTTTTAGTCCCAAATGCAGATGTCCAAAATCCAGAATTGTCAAAAATTTCGAAATAAATAAATAAATATTGGACGTTTTGCTAACCCGAGTTTTTTTTGGTTTTCTCACTTTTTTCCATCTTACTGACAATTTTCATAGAACAAGGAGGTAAACCTAGACCTAATTGATGAAACAACGCAAAATAACGGACATGTTTAGAGTAAATACCACACAGAAAAATTAAGAAGATTTGCATGTAAAATTTCTTGCATTGTTTAAAAAAAATTCCTACTTATATATTCTTCTTACTTATATATCTGCTATTTTAGTATTGAAATGCAAAATTCGCGCAGGGGAGGTTAGATTAAGGTTTTTACGACAAAAAATGCAAATAATACGAACTCCGGAAAGGCTGAGGACAAGAGGTTTCCGAATTTTAGACTTTGTACTGTTTTAAGGATAAAAAATTACATGTATACATGAAAGGTTTTATTCTTAAATTATAGAAACAAAATTCTAATACACAAGTTTCTCTTCTAAGTAAATGAACAATTTTTTTGTAACCTGGTCATCGTATCATGTTTGGCTTCTTTATTGGAATGTAGTCAAGGAAATACTTTTGCACTGCAATTTACTGTTCAAGCAACCTTACAGCAGCTGGCTTTAGGCTTAGCCACCTGCTTCAACAATGCTTGATGAAATGGTGAGTGGGAAGTTTCAAGTCTTCTTGAATTTGTTTATACGTTGACCAAAGCTTAGGCCACTGATTAAAAAGTCTGTGAATAGTAAAAACTAGTTCAGACACACCTTCCCCTAACTCTTGTAGACCTTTAAGAAAAGCATTATGTATTGTGTGAATATTACATGTCTCAATGTTAATTAGTTCTTTTTAAAAACTGACTTTCACTAAAAAAAAACGCTCAAGAATTTGTAATAATCAACTTTGATGATAACAGAGAATAATTTTCAATATGTTTGCAACGCTCATTCAATATTTAACCCTCTAGATACAGAGACGGCGGAAATTTTTGCATTCTCTGGTTACGGAGAGGTTTGGAATCTTTCAGATCTCAAACTCCTGAAGTTCATTAAGATTTTCATGAACTCATTTCTTCGCCACAAAGAGAGCAGAGCGTGAATAGCCTCCGTTCTGTAGACAGGAATGTCTGGGTTCTCGATGGGAAGCTTTGAGCGCTTAGAATGTGTGAGGGGTTGATGATCTATCCCTTAAAAACTTTGCAGAAGACACCTTTGAGTGTAAATTATCATACATATTGAAGATTCCACCGTCCTTTCAGAGTTTACCCATGACGTATCTACACCTTCTAGACATAATCAGACACACAATAGAAACTGCAACATGTGTGATGACAAAGGTACTAAACGGATTACCTCTCCTCCTGGGTTAACGTTGAGTTAATATCAGCTTGATCCGTCCGGTCTCTTGACCTCTCCATTCTCGTCTTATTCCAGAATCCAAAAATAAAATGGGTCTGTTGAGACCACCCTCAGATCTGTGTATGGAGGATGTTATCCCCCACTTTAAGTGACCACTGGCATCGATTACCATTTACGAGCTGTCAGCGTCTGACCTCCCAGAGGGTTCCTCCTTTTGTTTGACCGGTGATATCTATCTTGCGTCAAATGATATGCCACACAATACTATGAAAGGAAACCGTTAGTCGTAAATGACACTCACGATTCTATCACTCAAGTTAGGTAATTAGGTAAGAGGGGTCGGACATGAAGATGGCCTTGCTTCCCTTAAACTTCGCCACTTCGTTTTACAGATAGACTTTTCCCGTGGGAAAATTTCCAGTTTTCCCTGTTTGTTTTTTTTAATTAATTTTTTAAACTGCGCACCAAAAATTTTTCTTCTTCAAATAGAATTTAAGAATTTAAAACCCCTGAAAAGGTGACAAAAAATAAAAAGGTGATGTGTGTGTTAGGAAACCTGAAATTTACATAAAATAATCTTCAAAGGATTTGTTTATAGAAATATCAAGGGGCTGGAGAGTCAAGACGAGATTATTTGGGATTATTGCAATCTGTTTTTGGAACACTGAAAAGTTAATTTTTTTAATCAGAAAGATAGTCATGAAAACTGTCCAACACACAAGCACGGCTTTCTTCTTCAGCGACACTCCTAGGCCCCTATTCCAAAACAGAATTCAATCTGTCAGTCAGTAAATCAACAGATGCACAACCTTTATCTTCCACACGAATATCAATTCTGTTGTTAAATTTGCACTTTGAAAGTCAGTCATCTCTAAATTGAGGCACTAGCATCTCAAATGAGAGAGATAAGTGTGACCTACTCTTAGCTTCACATAAATCATTGCTCCTTAACAGAATGAAAGAAATGCAACAAATGGCAGATAGCTTTTTGTCTAAAATAGTAAAGGGTCTTACATGTGGATTTCTCACTTGGGTCATTCCATGTAAAATGAGCAAATAGGCTGTGGCTGACATGTCACCAATTTTAATGAAAATCAGTTTTTAAATAGGTTACATATAGTACTGAGCAACTGAAAAATATTAGGTTTCAGAAAGCTATTTTATTAATTAAGTTCAAGGTCACGCAAATTTAGATTTTCTAGCGCGGAAAGTGGCTTGTTTGTGAAACGAAATTATAATTTTTATATCATTACATTCTTCAGAAAAAGGTCTCTTCGGAAACTCCTGAATATAATTTAATAGACGTCAGCTGAATCTGAGAGATTGACAAAAATATAAATTGTGCCGATTTGCTACAAATTTCAAATTGTTCTGGTATTTCTAGAAATGGAAAGTCAGTAACAAAAATTATTTTTAATGAAGAAGTTTTTCTAACAAATAGCATGCCACAATTTGGTGATTGTATTTCTACTTTTTTTATAAAGAAAAAACCACTTAAAAGTAAAATTATGGAAAAATAAGATTTTTCAATTTCTTTAAATGCATCTTTCACTGTGAGGTTAAACTCCAAAACTTTTCAATATGAAAGAGCAAGATGTCATGCCTATTATATCCTGAAATTTTCATAATTGCAATTTGATTATTTTGGTCTCGGAAACATTTTAAACTAGAGGCAAATTTTGCATTTTTTATTGCTGTGTGTGCGTGCTGATGAGTTATATGCTTCGATAACATAAAAATGTGATATAAGAATGAAATAACTATTATTATGGTGCAATTATTGCACATGCAAAATTTCATCTGAAATTTCTTTTCAGTCTTTACTTTTTGCTTTATACAAGGAATGTTTTTTCCATCAGTGAAATAATCAGGTGGAAAGTTCTTTTTGTTAGAAGTCTTTCCAATTTGCTTTTTCCTTTTTGGAAATGTAAGTACTAAATACTGCTACTTGTAAATAATAAAGAAGTTTGTAAATATTAAGCATTATTACACAGTTAAAATTAATTTTGAGAGCCAAAAGAATCTTGAAGTCATTGTTATTTCCAATCCTTCCAAATGTACATAACTCCAGAATCCTTGTTCTGGTAGCATCCGATACGTTAGGCCGCCAAAGCGATTGTTTACGCCAAATCAAGATGGCGGCCGATATAAGCAATTCCAAGATGGCCGCCATATAGCAAAATCCACACCGTGAACCTTTGCATACAATGCATAAATAATAATAATTTATTTAAAAATTGAGAAAAAAGCAATATAAATTTCACTTGAAAATTTTCTAATATTTCAGTCTGGTTTTCTCCGAACATGTACGCAATTTTGCGTCAATTTCATCCTAGTTTTGTCCCTTAAAAAAAATTTTAAATAAAAAAAAAACTTTAAAAAAAAATTGTTTAAAAAAAAAAACGCGATTTTTTTTTTATCAATTTTGAATTAGAGACTTTGCAATGCATAGAAAATTCAAAACAAGAAATCTTTTTTTAATAAGGTAGTTCTTTTCTGTGATCATAATCCACACAAAGGTTTTTGATGAGAAAAAAATATATATATAAAAATTCTTCTGCTATCCATAAGTGTGAAAAAATATTTGTTCACAATTTTTCTAGCAATTAACATTCTGTGAGCAACTCAATGGGGATATTCCTGGTTATAGAGCCATATCTGGAAAAGCAAAACAATTTTTTTTTATTCTAACGACTTTACAAGAGGAAATTGTTTTTTTAGAGAAGTCAAAGCGTATTGCACTTAAGGTTTTAATGCGTTTAAACCAGTATACCGGGAGAAATTTGTTTGTAGATAAGTCACAGCGTATAACGCGCGATCCCCGCCTACCTCCGAAGCCGGCGAGGACCTTTCACCGTTGGCTTCCATGCGTATAAGTCACCGTATTGGGTGCCCACCCAAGCATAGTCCAGTGTTTGTAATATAACCAAAAGCTAAACAAAAATCAAACTTACCCTAAACCGGGTCCTTGAAATTCTGACTATGATTAACAGTCTTATGCTCGAATCGATAACCCTTGAACTCTTTGTCCTTCGGGTTATTGATACCAGCATATGACTTCCAATAGTCAGAAATTTTTGTAGATCCTTGCAAAATCCAGCTCCGAATTACCTCAGCCAAAACTTTCTGGTTCCTATTTTTAACCTCAACCATAAAACATTTATCCGCCCCTCGTTCAAGTCCTCCAAACACCCATATACCCTTCAATTTCTTACTCCTGTTATACTTTCTTTTGCCAAACTTTTGTCCATTCTTTCTACATTTCCACTCCTACCTATCACCAGCATCCTTTCTCAATGTTAAAATCATATCATTCTCACATGACAGACATTTTACCCTCTTCCCAATCAAACTACATGTTTGCAAAAAAAAAAAAAAAAACATTTTCAAACATTTAATAACACTATCCACTGCTATATCAAATCAACTAAGGGGAAGTAAGCAACCAAATGGGGAAAAAAATTCTAAATTCCAATCTGCAATTTCAAAAATCAAATTTAATCCAAATTTTTTCCCGAAATTTCAATCAAAATTTAAATTAAGTGACAAATTTAAAAAATTGTAACTTACAATCTGCTTTCCAAACTTATCCTAAAAATTTTGAAAATAAATAAAACAAGTCCATTTTATAAATCAAGAGCAAAATTCATATGCATCCAACAATTTCAAAGACTGTCTAAATTTCAATTCCGTTCTACATTAAAAATAAAAGTGGAAAAGCGTATTTTCTTCCTTAACCAATCATGAGACCCGTTTCTTATTGTCAGGAGAAAATATCTAGGGTTGCCTTAAAACTAAGAAAAGCTCGAAAACGGGAAGGTTACCACATTTGGCGATACATCGCTCGAAAGTTGTTACATATCGGATGCTACATACCATCCCTTGTTCTATATTTATCACAATCACTAGTGAAATGAGATTACAATAATTCAGCTGCATGTGTAAGGAAAAATTTAACTTTTAAGCAACTAAAGATATATTTCAGTAATTTATATCAAAAACACTGGATGGCCTTTGTCTAGGAAATACTCAAATTTATGAATTCTGAAAATATTTCTCCTTGTAAAGTGGTTTATATGCATTGAAACCTTGTCCATTATATGCTGTGACTTATATACAAAAATATTCCTTCTGGTTCCATGGTTACAAAAACATTACTCATTTTCAATTCCATATCTTCATTTCTATCAGGAATATCCCCCATAGAGATGCCCAGTTGCTCACATAATGCTAAGTAAATTGCTAGAATAATTATAAAATGATATTCCATCTCACTTCTGGATAGGAGAACTCCATTGTTTTTTCTCTCATCGAAAAATATCTGGTTAACTATCAAGATCACAGAAAAGGACCAATTTATCTACAAAACAAATCCTATTTTCAATTCCATATACAGTACAAAGTCCCAAATCAGGACGTTTTTATATCATTCTGAGAATTTGAGAAAATATAAAAAATTTGCAAGTGAAACTTGTTGCTTTGCATTAAATATTTTTTTTTCCTTCCATTTTTAAAAGATTATCCCTATTTATGTACTGTATGCAAAGGTTCACGGTGTGGATTCTGCAATTTGGCGGACATCTTGGAATTGCTTAGATTGGCCGCCATCTTGATTTGGCACAAAAATTTAATTTGGCGATTAACGTATTGGATACTACATCTATCTTCCTTTGCTGTTTGGAAGATGAAGAAAATAAAAGCCGACTTCCAAACTTCAGCCGTAGTTTTATCATACCTAGTAAGTACTGTATCTGGCATGAATTTCAATGATGCATATAAATACCTTTTAGAAACCTTTTTAATTCTATCAAAATTGGCTATTTCCCATTTTTCGCTACTAATTTTTAGTTTAAATGTGATCTGTATTTAAAATAGTTGTTTATAAATAGATGAAAAAAAATCTTTAGTTTACAAAAATATGAAATATGTTTGTTATGTTAAGTAGGTTTCGAGAAAGAGTTTTTCGAGAGAGTTACAAGTTTTCGAGAAAGATCTTCATATACGGAACATCAAATCAAGCGATTTCACAACTGCTCTTCAAAGTTCTAAGTTATTAAAATGCCTGAAACTTCCAAAATATTTTTTATTTTGAGCTAAAGTATTTTGGATATGGTTATTTATGGATAAACTTAACTGCTATAGCAAATTTCATGGAAATCCTTCACCCTACAGCCACAGGTTTTTCTGATTTTTGATAATTTCACATGGAATGACCTACCTTCTTTTTTATAATTAGACAGGGAGGAGTTTCATATGCAATTATTTTACTATTGAAAATATGGTAATTTCATTAGTTTGAAAACGATATCAAGCCATAATAATAGAATAATAATTTACAAGATAGATTTCACTTACCACTACTTTTGTTCTCCCCACCATAGACCGAAGACTTAACATTTGATGAAACAGAGTTATTTTCATCAAGTTTCTTGCTCTTTTTAGGAGAGAAAGAATCATTTTCCGAAGATGAAGTCCTCTTCCCTTGGGAAGCACTACTTTTTTCGAGATTGACACCGACATCCTTCGGCTGGGCTGGTTTTATCACGCTGGATACTGATCGCAAAGGTAAATTGGAGCTGCTACTGCTTGTGGAGGTACTAGAACTGGAAGATGACGATGAAGTGTGACCTCTGTGGTAACGGCTGCTTCGATTGGATTTTCGGTCTCGGCTGTGACTTCGATCTCGCTTCCGGTCCTGGCTCGAGTTGCGATCCCTCTTGTGATTTCGTTGAGTGCTTCGGCTGCGCTTCCTCTTGCGATCTCGGACTAGACTCGGGCTGCGATTCCGCCTGCGATGGCGATCCAAGCTGTGTCTACGATGCTTTTCTGGACTTCGGCTCCATCTCCTAGGGCGATTCCTGTGAGGACTTTGACTGCTGTGTCCATTTGCGCTTCGGCTGCGACTTCGGTTATTCTTCTGACTAGAGCTGGAAGCGCGAATGTGGTTCTTGCTTTCGCTGCGATCTCGACTTCGGCTGGATCGCAAATAGGAGCGATCCCTGCTCCTGCTACGACCCATTGATTGGCTATCGGGCGATTCACTTTTCTTCTTGGTCTCAGTCACAGATTGGAATTCATGCATCCTCTTTTTGAGTTCAAGCCGCAAGTCATTTTCAGGCAATTTGGATTGCTCATTGTTGCTGTGATTTGTTTTAGAATTTAAGTCATTATGAGAACCATTGTCTTGAGACGCTTCAGCGGGTCTTTGTGATGATCGGGTGGAATCTGCTTCTGGTGACAAAACACTCAACAGTTTATGCTTTTTCGGGGAACCGCCATTCACAGTTCGTGTTTTTGCAGAGTGCGAGCAGTGTTCTTGCTCAGAATGCTTGCTTTCAACAATAGCATTATCATATTGTCTGTAGATGTAGCTCCTATGCGACTCGTGCTTCCACGAATGTTCCGAGTCATTTTCCACAGATGGAGACCGTAACGCAGCTGGCCTTTCTTCTGAGGATTTGCTAGGATAAGTAGTTTTTAAACATTTATATACACTTGTAGATTCACTATTTTGGAAACTTTCCAAATTCAAATCAGAGTCTATATTTTGGAAACTGAGCCTTCGTTCAGACACTGGCTTTTCGGGAGAAGACTCGTGTCCTATGGATTCACCAGATCGTCCGGCAAAATGATCCGATGGCTCATCTTGCAAAATAGTCTCATTGCTGTAGGAGTCGTTGTCACTGTTATCATAGTCAGAATCACTGCTATCTGATCCAGATTCAAGTCGATTAAATCGCGTTGGACCTGAAATGGGGGAACTCAAACATAAGCAACAAAGTTGTATTTAATATAAGAGTCTTCAAATTATTCAAAGCTTATTCATTATGTAATGAAATGAAAAAATCCTTTTAAGATTTAAGGAAAATAGCAGATGCTTTTTATTTTGGTGTAACACAAAACAATACAGCAGATGGAGTATCAGAGATCTGAAGAGAATTCAAGAAAAAATAATTCAGTACAACTTTTATCAGAATTTAAGTAAAACTTTGTTAGCAGAAAGTTGATAGAACCATGAGGAAATCGGCAAAGTTAATCATGCAGTATTACAAAAATAATAACATCACAACCGCAATCATACCATATGTCCAAATAGTACAAGTTCGTAAGTACGCATTATATATTAATTATTAAATTAAGTTCATCTAGCAGTTGTTAAGTTACAGTAGAGTCCTGTCAATCTGAGCTATGCTTAATCAGAGGTAGTTTTTTTCTAGCCTTATTCAGCCTATGGATAAGGGGTTTATCAACAATCTTAAATTGAAGTAGCGAAAAAATATGCTCACACATGTTTTGAAAGAAGGCACTGCATCTTTGATTCAACAAATGAAAAAAATGTTATGTATCGGCTTTCTGAATCATGGCAAAAAATTAAACTGGAGACAATAGAGAACAGCTGGCATAATATCCTGACAACTAACAACCTCAAAGACAATTATAAAAAGAAAAAAATCTAGAACATTTTGAAATTAAAAATAGTTCTGAAACTACCTGGCTGTGAAGCAGATAACAGATAATTGCATCAAAGAATGGTTTTACGGTGATGAGAAAGAGAAAATTACCGACAATGGAATTATTTGCATGATTGCTGAAGAAGAAATTGATGAAACTGAAGATTTAATTGATGAAACAGAGAAGATCATTTCAGAAGGCATGGCAGAATTAGATGTAGCTCTTCGCTATATGGAGCAGCAACCAGATGCTTTACGCCATAACGTTTAATTTTTGAAAAGCTTGCGAGACAATGCATTAAGAAAGAGTTTCTGCTCAAAAACAAACAACTTTGGATTAATTTTTTAAACATTAAATCAAGTAAGTGTGATTGTACTTGTTATTTTTTCACTATTTGATCTATTTTTTAGTTACATATATAAAACTGAATTTCTCTTCGATTTTATTATGTAGTCCGCATAATCCAAGTTGGTGCCGGTTCCGATCAATTCGGATTATTGGGACTCGACTGCATCACATTTTAGCAATAGCTGTTATACAATACCTAACCTACCTGCCCACTTGGTGCATTAACTGGAATTCAAAAAAATTTCACAAGCAGTAACTTACACTTTACTTTTACTTGAAGTGTGAGAATAACAGAACCAACATTCACATTAATCTTTTAGGTGTGTGTACAATGCTCTTAAGATTTTATCATAACAAATTAAAGCTATTTAACTTAAAATTTTTACATTTCTATATGATTAAAATTTTTTAACAATCTATTAGATAAATACTTTTAAAACTTTAGTTTTAACCCAATCTGGTCACTAATGACAGTTCAAATTTTTCACCCTACCAGCAAATACAAACTTTAAAATCATCAGTAAAATTTAGGATTTTACAAGAAGTCATCCATATCCCAATCATGATTGTTCCACCACATTTACCAAATCTAAGATTTAACTAATTATTTTAAAACATACCAGTTCTCCGATAGGTTTTAGGAGAAGACGAATCCTCGTTTGCAGACTGACACCACTTATGTTGAGGGAGTACAAGTTGAGACGTTGAACCCTTCTCCTCTGAATTCTTGTCTTCTGTATTTATTGGAGTTATCACAATCAAGTTGGAACGTTGGCTCACTTTCTACAAAAAAAAATTATTATGAAACTAAAAGCTATGTAATCAAAATCTCAATAATTTCTCCAATACCTGCCTTTTCTTCATGTTGGTTATATTTACTGTGTTCTAAAAATGTAATTTAATATGAAATATGGTTCTTCTATGTTGCTACAAGTTAACTATAGTGCAGCTCTAGGAAGAAAGCAGATGACCTTAGAGTAGTACTAAGGTCATTAAGCTCAATAGAAGAAGCTGCCATTAACAAAATTATGCATGGCAACTGCCTAAGAAAACTACTTGTTTCGTCAACTTGAAATCAGTACCAGCTTTATATGTGCACTGATAAAACAGATCTATAATTGGGAATGTGCATTGTTTTTATGTGTAACCTGCACTTAATCAAATAAGTAAACCAGCAATTTTCAACCAGAGTGCAACAAGAATGCCATTGGTGTGCCCTCCAGTTGTTGAAACGGTTTAAATTGCATTAAAATTTATTTCATTGCAATGGTTAGTTTTGAACATATAACAAGTACAGAGATGCAAACTAATGATTGTCCATATCGGTAATGAGATGATTGATTTTTAGTAAGGGCTATGCAGAATTTCTTTAACATTACAAATTCAAAACTACCACTTAAAAATAATTCAGTGAACACTGACTGATATTGTAGCAGTAAAATACATGGCAAAAACATTGCAGATGCCAATCTTTGGTCCACTATGACAGGAAAAGAGAATTTTATTTTCAGAAATGACATGCAAAATTTTAGTTATAAATATGTTTAAACACAGTTTATATAAATTGAATTTAAACATAGGGGTAGACAAATGTAATGCAACAAGGTGTACATCAATGAAAGCACAGTAGTTAGCTATAAAAAGTGTTTATTATATATCAAATAAAAAACAACCTTCAATATAAAATGAATTGAAAAAGATGCGTACATATACACTGTATTAATTTTTAGAACAAGAAAGTTGTTAATTGCATACATTCATTGGTTTGAAAAAATAATTTATTTTCTGCGAGTTTGCTTGCTTATTTTTTTAGTTAATAACTGGTGGAGGTGCTGTTTCAGGTATGTTTTGTGTAATAATTTATAATCAAACTTATTTTTATGACTTACAGGAAACGCTCTGTTGCCTCTGTTTCGTCTTATACCCTGTGGTGGATTGCGCCACGAATATTGAGTAGAATAACTGGATTGCTCTGCTACATTATATGGTCCAGGATAAGGCGAGTAGTTGCTAGTAGATGCTACAACAGTGTTGATTGGAGCAATGTGATTTGTATCACTTGATGAAGTCTAAAAAACAAACACATATTAAGTAAAAAAAAAACTATTCCACCTAGATTAGTAGCAACAAGAAAAATTTTAACTAAATATACTTCAGGTCAAGTTACATTGGGATATATGCGTTATTGCAATTTAAAATCTCTAGAACGGGTATCTCATCAGATTTCCTAGGTCACGAAACCATGATTCGCACCAATCCAGAGAAAATGGCCTTGAGAAGGAAATTCCTTTCCTCCATTCTTTTGAGCAATGGGGGAGTTCATTGTTGTAAGATCAAAGAAATTAAATAAGTGAAAAGGATGCCTTCTAACAATTGCCATAGGTTAATATTTGTCTCACTAACTCAAGTGTATTTAAACATCTACTAAATGATGCAACCCTGTAGTATTTTTTTTTAGCTTTATTTGAAAAACATTTTGTTTTTTTTTTTAACTTAAATTATTTGTTTACGTTGGTATAACTTAACTTTTACCAGACACAACTTAATTTCAGAATGTGTTTGGTAACAGTTTTTTAAGATAAATCACATGACCCCACAAAAAGAACTGTCATGGGCAACGCTGTGCTGGCCATGCAGTGGCTAGTAGAAAATAAAAGAAACTTGCATCTTGAAAAAATCACTACTTTTCACTAATTTTCAGCTTGCAAAAATAACTTATTGGTGAAAAAAATTGTTATTGTTTGCAAGTTAACAATAAAAAATGAGAAGGCATGAAAATACATAGATTTGAAATCAAATGTCTATTTTTCAAATTTTTTCAGCACTGATAAGTATTTTATCGATATATATTCAAAGCACACAAAAAGGGTTTTTAAAACAAAAAATGAAAACTCTTTTCTATGAACAGCATGGAACAAGTGCAATACCAATACCATCCATGCCAATTCAATGAAATTTTAATGTAAAAAAAATGTATCAATTTTAATAGCTTTCTGCTTTAACCCATAGCCTTTTCAACATACTCAATCATTTGATGAGTGAATTAACTTTTACATTCCAAATTTCAATTCCCTAAATATTGATTTGTTATTTTGGTACAGCTTCAGTCTACGTTATAGCGGTGGCATGGCCTTAGCATTTTTTTTTTGCACACTTCTAAAGTTGCCAAGGAAAGATTTATTTCGAATTAATCAATGAAATCAAACAACAGTTTAATGGATTTTTAAAGAACTTTCTAGAATACTCAAAATGAAAATTTAAACTTTCCGCTTGCTGAGGTTGCCATAAAAACTTCAATAACCATAATACAAATGGGTTACCTTAACCTGATATAAGTGCGGCAAAAAAATCACAACCAATCTTACATTTTTACAACTAAGTAAATACACTCTAGAAAAATCACAGAATTTGTCAAATGCTTTGAACTTTCTGCACACATGGTGATTTCAGCACTAATGGCTACACCTCGTACTGATGAGCTTTTTAAAAAATGTTTGGCACTGGACACTTGCAAATAATCTGAGGTGTCTATGGACTAAGTAATCTGTTGAGTAAGGGATTCTGCCAAACAGTAAAGTCAAAAATAGTTTACATCTATTTGAAAGTTTTGACAATGTTCATGCATAATTTTATGTTAAAAACAATAAAGCAGTAGGCCTACATCTACGTAAATGTCAAGACAACCCAAGAAAATCTCCACAAAGTAGGCCTAAACTACTTGTTACCCCTTTAATTGATTGACCAATGGCTTAGCTATATTGATTTTTCAACTACTTTTTTTTAATTGAGACAAATACAAAATAACACAATTAATGTGATTAATAATTTATTAAATAAAAAATTCAACTGAGCTTTTTATTTGAAAGGATGAAAGTTTAAACACTATGAACATCTTTTATTTTGCAAAATGCACCCTGAAACAGTCACCTTTCACTTTAAGGGTAGTGACCCATGACAAATATTTATTTAATCAGACTAATTTAGGTCTCACTTACACTTACTGATACATTTCTTAACATGATTATGTTAATTTACTCAAGAAAAACTATGGAGGATGTCAACTTGTGTTTTAAAGTTAAACAAATATCTTATCTTTTGCTCTTGTTTTGAAAATTCATTTTTTAAATGTATTGTCATGTAACACACAATAATATTTAGTAAAATAAATATTGTAGCAATGATGTATACTGACACGGCTAGCTAACACTTAAAATTCGGGACAGGGACATTTTTACTATCACATACTACAGCTTAGCTGCTGCTTGCTCCAGGGTTGGAGTTACACTGTGTAAGTTTTTGTCAGTCCGCTAGGGGGCGTTGTTGGTTCCGTTACAGACTCCCCCTCTGGCTCTGATGACGTCCCGACGATGAGCCAGGATTATTTTTTTCTAGGGCGACCCCTTCTTCTTATGGGAGCTACATGCCCAGTGTCTCTCTTTACTTGGGGTTCATAGTAAGTTTTTAATGCTGACACATGATAAGTTCCAAGAGTTTGGTCTGGACTGGCCGGGTCGGCAATATCATATGTTGTCGGCGATCGATTTGTGAGAACTACATATGGTCCTTCTCTTTTGGGCATTAATTTTCGAGTTCTTTTATTTTTGCTGATGGGATGAATAGTAACCCAAACTTGATCACCAGGTTTGAAGTATATCGGTCGTCTACGACGATCAAAATTTTCTTTTCGTTTGTCTTGTTTATATTCAACTCTATCTTTTATCTGGGTGGTTAGACGAGCAAATCTTTTGAGATACGGTGTTATCTCGGGAATGAAGTTGTCGTTATCAATAACTCCTCTTATGTCATGAACCACATCGTCCGTTGTTCTCAGCTCTCTGCCAAACTGTAGGTATGCAGCAGTGTGACCGGTGGTGTCACAAGTAGAAGTATTCATCGCAAATCGGATCAAAGGAAGCTTGTCTTCCCAGGCAGTATGTTCTTCTCCAACTAAAATTGCAAGGCGGGGCTTCAAGTCCCGGTTTTTGCGTTCTGATGGATTGGCTTGTGGATGATAGACTGGTATGAGATCTTGTGTGATACCTAACAGGTGACACGTCTGTTGCATGACAGCGCTCACAAATTGCGGTCCGTTATCGCTAATTAACCTTCGAGGTAGACCATAGCGTAAATAAACTTCTTCGAGTAGTGTTTTAGCACAGTTAGCTGATGTGGCTTCATTAAGGGCAAACAATTCAACCCACTTAGTATTTGTGTCTTCCACGATGAAAATCCATCTTTTTCCAGATGATGTCTCTGGTAGGGGACCAAAGAGATCGATTGCAAGAACTTCAAATCTCTGTGCATAAACTGGGGTTCTAAGCAGTCCAGCAGGTTTCTGGTTCGTTGGCTTATATCGATTGCATTCTGCACAGGTTTTGATATAATCAGAAATGTATTTCCTCATGCCTGTGAAAAAGTATCTGGAAGCAATCTTGTTGTAGGTGCCCTCCACACCATAATGACCGGCTGTAGGAGCGTCATGGTGCTCCTGCAGAACTCTCTGGCGTTCTTGAATGGGGACTACGAGTTGAGCATCGTCTGACTCAGTTTCAGGTGAGTAGCGATACAAGACACCCTCATTCATAATGTATCCTCGGCTGACGTAGTTGGCAAAATTTTCGTCTTTATCATTACTCTCAAGGGAGTTAATAATTTTCTTTAGATCTGTATCTGCCAGCTGTTCTTTTCGAATATCACTAGACTTTCTTGTGGGTATATTGATAGATACGGCTTGCATCTCACAGTTTGTATCTTCATGTGAATATGTCGGTCTCGACAGCATATCAGCGACCACATTAGCTCTTCCTGGCGTATATTCGATTTTCAGATTAAATGATTGGATCTTCAGAGCCCACCTTGCTAAACGTCCTGAGGGTGACTTAATGCTCAGAAGCCATTTAAGAGGTTGATGGTCTGAAGCAATGATAATTTCTTGATTCTCGATGTAACCTCGGAACTTTTCTAAGACCCAAACTACTGCCAAAGCTTCCCGCTCAGTAGTCGAATAATTGCGTTCTGCTGGGATCAACAGACGACTAGCGTATTCAATCACATGTTCTTCTGGACCATGTCCTTGGAGAAGGACTGCGCCAAGGGCGTAGTTACTCGCATCTGTGCGAATTATGAAAGGCTTACATCCATCAGGTTGCTTTAACACAGGGGCTGTTGTCAAGCGTTCTTTTAGGGTTTCGAAAGCTTCTTGCTGTTCAAGACCCCACGACCAATCGACTCTTTTCTTAGTTAAATTGCTAAGAGGTCGTGCTATGTCTGCAAAGTTCGGAACATATCTTCTGAACCATGAGCAGGTCTGTAAGAAAGACAGAAGTTCTTTCACATTAGTTGGAACTGGAATTCTTTGGATAGAAGCGATTTTCTCTTGATCGGCTTCAATTCCATCTCTTGTTATCCAGAAACCCAAGTACTTAACACGATCACAGGAAAAATGGCATTTCTCTCTATTTGCATGAAGTTTAAAAAGAGAAAGTCTCTCAAAAACAGTCTTTAGATCTTTTAAATGTTTGTCAAAAGTCTCTGATAAGATGACTATGTCATCCAAATATGAGAGTGCAAAAACATCTTTCAGGCCACTTCGGAATTTATCTATCAGGCGTTGAAAAGTGGCAGGTGCGTTACGCAGACCAAAAGGCATGCGTAGATAACGGTAAGTTCCGAAAGGACAAATACAGGCAGTTTTGTCCAAATCGTTTTCATCCACTTGCACCTGATGATATCCTGATTGTAGATCTATAGTTGACATGTATGATGTAGGTGTAGCTTCGTTTAAAAGATCGTCCATCCTAGGTAATGGATAAGTGTCCGGTTTCGTAACGGCGTTGAGGCCTCTGTAGTCAACACATAATCTTACTTTCCCGTTTGGTTTAGCGACGAGCACTACCGGAGCAGCATATGGGGATTCACATTCTTCTATTATGTTCTTTGCCAAAAGTTCATCAATTTGTTCTTTCAGTATTTCTCTCTTGGCCGGTGACATACGATACGGTGGAACAGATATAGGATGATGATTCATAGTAACTATTCTGTGCTTCATGAAAGGAGTAGGTTCTCCCCCTGGTTCAAAGCAGCGTTTGTACTCTTGAAGTAAGCAGTTTAATTCTACACTTTGCATCTGGGTCAGATGTCTTCCTTCATCACTTCTCAAGTGGACAATAGTAGTAGTCTCAGGCACAATCGTTGATTTAAAAGTTTTCGGCGCATCCTTTAATTCAGTAGGCTTTACATAGAAGAAATATTGTCTATGGGGATCTTCACTAAAATGCCAGGTTCCATTTTGAACGTTGAGAACAATACCGGCTGCATGGAGAAAGTCTTTCCCTAACAGCGTGCTATTCCCTTTTGCTTCAGGGAGAACAAGAAGTTCTGTTGACACAATTTTACCTTCTATACACAAGTTGATAACCGTTTTAAGAGCAACCATGGATTGGAGTTTTCCATCAGCAAGAGTCAGTGAAATCTTTTTGTCCTCGAAAGCAATTCCATTCTTTCGTAGAAAGTTATACAGCTTTTCTCCTGCAATAGAGTGTGAGGCACCAGTATCGGCACACACAGCAATTCTCTCACCAAAAAGTTCAAAGATAATCAAGCTTTAAAGATCTTTAGTTGTATTACTTGTGAACAAGTTCATACAGTTGACAGTAGTTTCTTCAACTTTAGATTTTGTACAAGTAAGACATTTAGATATTACAACTCCTGGTGTTCCGCATCCAAAACATCGAATTGGGGGTCTTCCTTCTGATCTAGGAGTAGAATTTCGAGGTATCGAAATTCTTGAAAATTGACTTTGCGTATGTTCGTGTCTATTAACCACAGGACGGAATCTTCTATCTGTAGAGGCTGTTTTATTTTCGTCTCTACAATATGTTTTCTTTTGAGTCTGCACCACATGTTTCTTCACTCCTTGACGGATATTCTCATAAGTATCCAGTTTTTCAGCTAACTTTAGAGGGTTGGCCCAATCTGTCCACAAATCAATGAAGTGATCTTTGATGTATGGTGGAGTCCTTTTCTTAATTTGATCAGTAATTAATAAACTTTTGAGTTGATCAAAGGTGGTGACATTCATTTCCTTTGTCCAACCTTCAAAATAAGAAGCCAGTTCGAAAAAGTAGTCCCTCCATGTCGTATCAGGATTCTTCCTATGTTGGGAAAATAACTGTCGAAACTTATCAGCAGTGACCCTAAATCTCTTGAGAAGCATTTCTTTCACCTTTTGGTAATTTTGAGCCTCCTGTTCATCTTCTCTAGCAAGTAACTGCACTATTTCAGCTGGTAAGGAACCAATGAGATATGGTATCCATGATGACTCTGGAAGATTCATAAACTTCAATTGACGTTCGAAAATAATTAAAAACAGTCTATTTCATCTTCTTTTGGATTAAACTTAGGGATAATCCGACTGAGTTCATATTTCGGGTACTCTGAGCCATGAGTAGAAACAACTGAATTGGAAACCTTTTGAGCATCAAGCTGGAGTTTTAGCTTTTCGAGTTCATACTTGCGCTCGTTCTCAATTCGGACCTGTTCTTCTGCTTGTGCTTTAAGTAATTTTTCCTCCTCATCCTTCTTTTCAGCCTTCAACTTGTCTTCCTCGACAGCATTCTCCGCTTTTAGTCGATCTTCAATTATAACTTCGAGCATATTCTTTACGAGCTCTTCTTCATAATTTTCACTTTTAATTATAAGTTCTCGAAGTTTGATAACTTTTAAGCTGTCCGACACAGCCAGACCAAGCTCCGATGCAAGAGTTCGGAGGTCTTCTTTCCTTCCTTTCGCTAGGAACGCCATATTGTCCAAAACCCCTAACTATTGTTTAGGTTGGAATTTTTTTCCTTTAAGAAGAGTCCTAAATCTAGAGTCCTAAGTTTAAAGTTCAATAGTCCTAAACTTAATACCTTTAAATGCAAAATGTTTAGATTATATTATGTTCATTCCGTTATGGACACTTAACTAAAGTTACATGCAAATATTCTTGAATTCTCAGAACCATTATCAAAATACAAATAAAACATTTCCCAAACACTTTAAAAAATTCACTTAGCTAAAGTATGAAAAATAGCAAAAGTATGAAATATATTCAGAAACACTTGTATACAGATACTTGCATTAACACTAATTATAAATCATGAATTCCTCAACACTTTAATAACTTGATCTAAACTACCATTCATTACAAAAATAATAATTCAATAAAGGCAATACTTTAAATATCAACTTCTTTTGAAATAAAATATCTCCCTAAATTCAGAAAGCGATCTTTATTGAAACACACTAATTTTTTTTTTTTCACTCGTTGAAGAATGACAATGCAGTAAATATAAAATACAGATCATGAAAAAAAAAACCATACATACAAAATCTTTTTTCTTTTTCTTTCAATGCAACGCGCCTAATAAGAAAAGTAAAAACAACTGGCGCCGTGTTAGACGTCGACTAAGATTTTCTTTAGGCGGGAGATTTTAGAGTTCAAGGTCGTTCAACTACTAGTTATCGATACATTATTTCTGCACATTACACACATTCTACAGCATTAATATTCATAATAAATCGTTAATTATCCAACTATTTAAATACATACATACAGTTAAATAGTTTTAAGCTTTCTGAAACACTTAAATCAGGATTGATTTGCAAGTTTAAGTAGTCAGACGAACAACTTAGCATTAAAACGAAATCAATTTCTCATTACAATACATACAAAATAAAGGAATTTCTTCTGAGTTAAAAATTACTATTTCTACAGTACAACTTTGAAAAACCTTCTTTATAAATGACTTTTTGCCTAGGTTTAGACGACATAAAGTATAAAAATACTTATCTATCCGATGGATATCGGGATCGGGCCCACAGTTGGGTAGCCATTTCTCTGTAGCAATGATGTATACTGACACGGCTAGCTAACACTTAAATTGAATTTATTTACACACACATACACTACAGAAATTACAAGACTTTCACGCACATAAAATATTTGGGACAGGGACATTTTTACTATCACATACTACAGCTTAGCTGCTGCTTGCTCCAGGGTTGGAGTTACACTGTGTAAGTTTTTGTCAGTCCACTAGGGGGCGTTGTTGGTTCCGTTACAATATTTATTTACCATATCACAAATTCCGATTGTTTACTTAATTAAATATTAGTTTACATGTCATCTCAGAAACTCAATTTTTTATTTAACAAATTTATAGGCCCTACAGAAATTTAAATTAAAAAATCCGATTTTTGATTTAAATCAAATAAATCCGATTTAAATTTTTTTTTATATAACATTTATTTCATTTTCATAAATGAATTTTTAAATTTTATATAATTTTTTTTTTAATAATGGGAGAAAAAAAATGCAGCATCTCAATTATGGGGACATTTGATCCTCCACACAGGAATACTTGATCCTTCATACAAACCAGGGTGTAAAAAAATCAATTATCGGATTTATTTGATTTTAATCGGATTATTTTTATTTAAATAAGATTTTTCTATTTAAATTTCTGCAGGCCTTAAACACTGATTATATAATAAATATATTTAAAATTGTTAAATAAAAAATTGAGTTTGTGACATTACGTGTAAACTAATATTTATTTTAAGTAAACAATCAGAATTTGTGACATAGTAAATCAATATTTACTTAACATTTATTTAACTTTAAAACACAAGTTGACATCCTACATAGTTTTTCTTGAGAAAATTACATCATCATGTTAACAAATTTATCAGCAAGTGTAAGTGACAGACCTAAACTATAGTTTGAGAAGTAGAATAGAACTCAGAAATAATCAGACTATAGTAAATTCTGATAATAAAACTGCCGAGCAGCAATAATAATTGGATTTTCACTTAGTTTTAATTCATATTGGATCTTTCTTTTTTCCTGCTGACATTTTAATGGCTGTGTGTGAAAATGTATATTTATACTTTTTTAATCTCTATTGCTAACTACAAGAATAAGCAAACACAGAGGTTCCCAAGCTTATCCAAGTGGTGGCACCCTTAAGAGAATTATAATTTTCTCACAGCACCCCCGTAATATTTATCTGTGGTATATTATTACATATATATACATATTTCATATTTGTAGCACTTTGAAAAATAAATAAGAGAATTAAGAACATAAACATAATTAATACAACTAGTATTTAAAATTCACACACAAACACTTTAATTTTATTTAATAAGAAAACATAGGTTGGTGAAAATGTAAATAAAACAAATAAAATTACCTTCATCATGCTCTTGGTTTTGGAGTGAACCGATTTTTGATAAGTGACCTTAACCCTTTTTTCTGTTGCTTAGATTGGAGGTTACGGGCGCTTTGCAGCACCTTTCATCTCTCTACACGGCACACACTTTGGGAGCTAACTAACAAATGCCTCAAAAACTTCACTTCCCACTTGTGTTTTTTTAGCTAATAAAATCAGTCACCCCTTTAGTTTATAATTTCGAATCAAACTGTTGTATACTTCCTTTAAGTGTTTATATTATGAGTGCTGTTAATCAGAAATGTTTATACATTACTTTTCCTGGCATTTAGATTTATGTCATTTGTGTTTACATTACCGTTTCCAGTATATAGTATATTCTAATAAGTTACAACTGGCAGTTGCAATCTTTTATCATATGCAGTTATTGACCCAGTTCCCTCTGAGCTGGGTGTAACCATTAGTGCTGAAATCACCACGAGTGCAGAAAAATTAAAGCATTTGACCACATCTGTCATTTTCCTGTGGTGTATTTACTTAGTTATAAAAATGTAAGAATAATTGTGATTTAAATCAGTGATTTTTTTTAAAAAATCATTTGATTAAAATCATGATTTTAATTGTTGATTTAAAGCAAGTGATTTAAATCTTGACACCCTGATACAAACACATTTAAACAATTCAAAGCAAACAAAAATAGAATTTGCATTTTCATGTCAAATGAAACATTTGAAAAAGTACTACATTTACTACAAATACAAAAGCCTAGGTTATTTGTATTAAAAAAAATCTAGTGAATATTTTAAAAACATGAAAAGTCAAACGTAATGTCAAAACTGTTGCCGTGCGGAGTGTTTCACCTAACATAGGTTTTGGCAACTTTTTCAGGATATATAAACTAATTGACACTTGATCCCATTTTTCTCAAAAAATTGGAAATCAAACAATTTTCTATTAAAAACAAACCTGCCTGAAAGAAATTTTGTTGCTGGATTTCTTGACTAAGAATAACTGTACCAGTGTTATAAGTTTACAAGACTTAACTCTTTATTATTGTTGTTTTTAACACAAGGGATCGAGTGTCCCCAGTCTCCCCTACAAAGTCCCAAATCTGAACGTTTTGCTAACTGGTGGCTTTTTTACTCAGTTTTTCTACCTCCTAAGAACAAGGCATTCAGTCTGGATCAAATTGATGAAACAACGCAAAATAACGGACATGTTCAGGGTAGAATAATTAGAAGATTTGTTGCATTCTATTAAAAAGTTTTTTTCTTTTTTTTTTAAAAATAATTCCAATTTATATATTAGCTATTTTGGTATTGCAAACGTGTTCCAGACGTAATTAACAAGCGGAAACTTTTAAAAAAGACATAAATAACCATGCACAGAGAGGGGTTAGATTAGGGTTTCTTTGACAAAAAAAACTGCAAATAATTCAAAATCTGGAACGGCCGAGGTTCAGAGGATTCCGGATTTTGGTGGAGTGGTAGCAAACGGGACAGTCCTTTTTTCTCGCCAAAGTGGTAACCTTCCCTTTTGGATGTTTTTATGGCAACCCTATTAAGAAGATTAGGATTAAAGACGCTATCTGATTGGAATTAAATCGTGTTTTGAAGTGAAATTAAACGTGCTCTGATTGGTTTAGATTTTTTTTTCTTGTTTAACGATAAGAGATAACGACGCTTAATCCGCCACTTTGTTTTTTATCGTTTCCCCGTGGTCTGTGTTTTATCGTTCCTCGTGCATTTTTTTCTTGTTTAACTACTCCGTCTTTTTTTTTGAAGCCCGTTGTGTTACTCTAGTACGACGTTAACTAAAAATTACCAGTTAATTAACGTGTTTTTTTTGTGTAAAGGTTGGTGTTTATTTCTTTTCAAGTTGAGAATGAGCCGTTCGCGAACTCGGATTGCCATGAATATATTTGCTTCGGTAGGGAGATCTGTCCGAAGACTAAACACGTCCATTATCAGGGCTATATTTATTTTAAACAATGGCGTAGAATATCCGAGATCAAGAAGCTTGACAATGATTCGCATTTTGAGGCTGTTCGTGGATCACCAGCGGAATGTGCAGCATATTGCCGAAAGGATGGTATATTCAAGGAGTTTGGTACTTTTCCCGCAACTAATGTAGGCAGTAGCAAATTTGCAGATGTACTTGCTGCCGCTAAAACACGGTGACATTGAGACTGTTGAGAGATTATCCGGGCATCTTCCTCCGTTAAAAGACGAATATTCTTTTGTGCATCGAATTTTCTAGCGATTTATAATGTGGCGACAAAATGAGGGTAAGTTTCATTTTCTATACCATTTTGCAAAAAATTACTATCAAATCCCTTTATGCAAAGGTTCACAGTGTAAATTTTGCTACATGGACACCGCGACATCTTGTTATGGCGATCTCCGCCATCTTGGTTTGGCGACCAAAACAAACGCCTTGGCGCTACAGTCCCGTTTGCGACCACTCCACCCGGATTTTGTATTGTAAAATATAATACATATCAAACTCAAATGTCCGGGTATTAAAAATATCTACCGAATTTCTCAACTAATCTAACAATTGATAACCCGTTTATAACAATAACAAAAATTTTATCATCACAAATGCTAAACTGTCTACAAGGTAATTCAAATCAACATGCAAGATGAAAAATATATTTTAAACTAACCAAACTTGTGTTGGCTGTGCGAGATTTAAGAGATGCCAAAGCTGCAGCACGCAAAGCTGCCAATTCTTCATCATCCGCATCACTCATGTTGGCATCCGGTGTTCTAAACATCAAACATAAATTATAATACATGTTGATTCACACAAAGCAAATCACAATATTCAACATTGAAACAGTCAACAAACAATGTAAACAAGACGCTGATGGACAAGCCATTCATTGGATCACTAACATTTTATGCAATATGTTAAGCTGACTATAAGGTAACTACGTTCATGTTTCAATACTGAAAAGGAATTCGTGGGATTCCAGGAAAATTCTTGAAAAAATACAAGAATTTAAGGTTTGGCAATCAAAGGAAAGGAAGTTAAGATAGGAAATGAGAACAGGTATTGAACTTTTATTAGGTTACGTTAGAGGAAAGTATATTTCAAACACATCGCTTAAAATCACATTTTCAAAAATGTATAGCATAACAATGAAAACAAAGTGCATGATAAGAATAAGGTGATACATTTCTGGGTTATTTACCTTTAAATTATGTTTATAAATTCCAGTTTTTTAACGCAACACACGCCATTTGTTTTAATAAAACTTTGAAGTAGAAGTAGAAGTACTGATGATGCGTGTTTATGGTTTGTGAAGGTCATTCTTTTCCTTGATAGGCTGTTTGTTAAACCTAAATGTAGATAGGGTAACCAATGTTCCAGCGGAGTAACGTGCGTCCTGTGCTGATTAAACCAGGATTTTACGTCTTTGGGTAACAGGACTACCTCTAGGAGATATTGGCTGAGCGCTAAAGTGATCGTGACGTACAGGCAGGAAAGTGAAGACAAGACGTTTCCTACAAAACTGAATCTGATTTCGCCTTGAACTGTTAAACTTTCTAAAGACGAATCTGACCACCAAAACGACGAATTTTGTTTTAATCAATAGCTGATAATTTTAAGCATTTACACACGCAGGCTCATTAATTAAATGAATACCATTTTTTAGCAAAAAGCTGCTGAAACGTGAGAAAAACAGAAATCTACAAGCCCATTAGCCAGTCCCCCTGCTGTTTTATTAGCCTCGTGCATTGGATTCCCTTAGATTACCTGGGCTCTCCCATTTCGCGGTTTTACCAAGCATCTGTCTATCATCAAGGATTTGAATCACGAAAGTCAATTGTTCAATGTTCAACAGTGTCGTATTCGTTTCCGCCATGATAAAATTTAATGTGATTAGAAAATAAAAATCATTAGAAAACATAGCATGTCTTTTTTTTTATGATTTTATTCCTTTACTAAATAAAAATTAGAGAACCTTTTGTGACTTCTATTATAAATTGAATGCAATTCCTTTACTTTTAATTAATGTAGCAAAGATGTTATTTATTTATGTTTACACATATTTGAGTATATATTCAATTCATTGAACGCGATTAACACTCAATTAAGGACAATTTTATTTTAAAATAACCGGTTAGCAACTATAGATTACGTAGAGATTTATTCTTAGAAAAAATCAGGGTCATCGGTAGTTAACCGTTACTCATCATATGCAGATACCTTCTGGAATATAAGAGGGCACAACAAAACAAAATTGGAAATCATTAACTATACAGTATTGTTCGAAACGCACGTGAGTAATGACGAACAAAACTAGAGTTTAAATGAAAAACTATATCTAAAAAAACCAAACCACAATCTGATTGTGAATTTGAACGCCGACATGTCCCTGATTATGCTCGATCCGCCCTTTATGAAACCTTAGATACAATAGAGTTGTCTGTTTTGCAACAGGAACTGTTCCAGACAAATTCTGGATGTCATTTATAGTTAATAATATATTAGCGCGACAAATCTGGCCACTTTTTAAGTGTATTTAGATTCGGAAAGATCACTTATACCGGACCAAATTTAAAAACGAATTTTCTTCAAGACATTCGTTACAATGACTTATTTTTCATATCAAAAGGAAATTTTATCATGCAAAAGTTAGTACTTTTACTTTTTACTACTAACACCAGAATTTAGGAAGCGGTGATTTTGACCGGCAAGTAATTTTAACGGTCTATAGATATCTTATATTCCCACCAAGAGCCGCGGTAGCCTGTTTTGAAAAGGAGCGGATTAACTACCGATGGTTAGGAGTTCAAACTCGATCCAACCAAAGGGCTTCTTCAAAGGCGCCATTCAATTTGGCTTCCTTATTTTTTGGGGACAATCAAATGTGAGAAAAGTAAGGTGTGTCGTAGTTATCGTGAGAAAGTGTTAAAATAAAACCCTACACGAAATATGTTGGCATTGGTACTATCTTTCTTTCCAACGAAGAATTTATTAGAAATCTGGCTCCATTTTGTTTAAATAACAAAATTCTAGTGTTTACTCTCTGTTTTCAATACTGTTGTTCCGAAATATTGAGAAGATTTCTTCCCAGACTGGAATTCGAAAAAAAAAAAAAGGGAAAAGAAGACGTGCGTGGATAAGGGATTATTCCAGTTTCCGATACAGTTGCGCCCCTTCATTATTCGCCGACACTAGATCAGTTCTTGGTTTAGCAAACTCACAAAGAATTGTGTAATTTTTCCAGATCTTGAGTTATAAGTTTATTTTTTGAGATTTCATTCCACATTGAGTAGTGCTTAAATATTCAGTGCATTTGCTTGAAATCTCACTCCCGGTAAATTTAGCTTCTTTAAAAAATACTATAAGACATCATTAATTGATGTTTGAGATGCCCCTACCCGTTAACTAAAACAGCATCTAATAATATATGCAAGAGAAACAAAACTAAAAAAGCATTTCTATTGTGTGATAAATCTGTATGTACCTTGCGCAGGAAAATTATAAGAATATGTTTGTGTAAACTGATGAAAGGTATAATGTAAATAATGAAGTGACTTATTTTCTGATACATTAATCTGAACTTGAAAAATAACTGTGATTTAACTTGCTAAATGACTACAATGGATTCGAAACAACCAATCATAAAGTAATTTTTAAACATTTTCGTTTTTAAAAAGTTTACTTAAACTTTTTATGTTTATTATTTTCAAAATGTGAATCGTTTATAGTGAAGAATCGAAAAAATCTGAAATCACTTTTTCTGTCGGATGAATTATGTACGAAAGTTTTCGATGGAAGATAAAAGCGTTTTTAAGCAATCAGTACGGTTTTATTCTCAGAACGTTTAGAGATTGAGCGTTTTTTTTTCTATTCCAAATCCAAACAAGTGGTCAAAATAACCTTCCGCCCAGGATAATGTTTCCCAAATTGCACTGTTGAATGATCTACCATCCCTTTTCACAGCCCCCCCCCCCCTCATAAAACCGCAAACCCAGGGAGACCAATACACAGGCCAATGAAACAGCGGGTGGAGTGGTTAACGTTCTTGGAGAGTTCTGTTTTCACACTTTTCAGCAGCGTTTTTCTCAAAAATGGTATTCATTTCATTAATGACCCTCCGTATGTAAATACTTCATATTATTAGCTATTGATTAAAACAAAGAAAAAAATCGCCGTTTTGTGGGGTTGGATTCGTCTTTTGTGAGTTTAACAATTCAAGACGAAATCCGATTCAGCTGTGCGAAAACGGCGGGAAACATCTTGGTGCCAAGGTCTGACTTTCCCGCCTGTACGTCACAATTCTACGGAAAGCTCCACTTTCTGCAACTCGCTTTTCGGCCAAATGGCTCCCCCCCCCCATAACATGTCCATATTAGTCACGTGATTCCTCCTTAAAAATTCTGCTTGGTTGATTGATTCGGCTCTTTGTCGCTCGATTTGGAGACGCGAGAGCATTTTCTGGTAAACAATAGGTGTTGGAATTTAACTTACGTTTTGATATTGAACGCAAAACGAATATGCACACCGGATATTTCTTGAATTTGTATTTCTTTTATATGTTTTTTGTTATTTGAGCTGTTAAGTAATTAGCCGAAGTTCACATTAGGATCATTCAACTAGCACGTATATGAAAAAACGTAAGCGTAAGATAAATAAATTGTAAATAGATTAATCGTAGTCCCGAAGTTCTGATACGGTCATCCGGACAGGTTTAAACGGCCTTAAAGCCGATTAAGCAATTCGGCTTTATTTACCCGGCTCGCAGATCAAATACGGCCCTCCTTCCAAATCAGTATAACCAACCCGCAGTCCATAAGGAGCTTACGGGCAGATTTAACAGGCATGCATACCAATTAAGGTCCTCCAAATACTATTTTATCAGGACCTCAGTTTCGTTTAAGCTCTCTTGACAGGTTAACCCTGCTCACACTCCGTATAATGTCCACTAAATATGTTTATTAGAGCAGCAGATCAGATACTGGAAAGGTATTGCTTGGAAAGGATTTGCTCTCAAGACAGTTTTATCTATCTTCCAAATCCAGACACAGTCCTACAAATATTTTTTCAGGCCCGGTCCTCTAAATCGTTTTAACCAGCCTGCAGTCCAAATAAGGTTAAATACATTGAGGTTAATACGACTTGAAATAAAGCGAAAAATAAATGCACTTTAAGAAATGACTTCTTCAATAAATATTTTACTGACGCTTGAAATAAAAATAGTGAAAACAGATAAGGTTGCGTGCTCAAATCTTTCTATGAAAGTTTTTATTTATATTAAGGTTACTTAATTACTTATATTTTCGTGAAGACAAATTTATTTTAGTACTTAAACATAAAAACTTTATTAACATAAAAAGTTATGCATATTCTTTTACAAGATGGAAGGTAACTTTTTTAAAGCATATACGCTAGTGAAATAAATTAAGAGAATTTGCATATTATATAGAATTTCATGAAAAGAACTGAACTGAATGTAAAACAAGTGCTTCTACACAAAAATGCAAATCTTGTACGTCAAATACGCAAGCGTACACGTGTGTGTAGACGGAGCCAGTAGAGAAACAGGCTTTATAAGCGCGCGTAAGTTAAGACGCATTTCGTTCGCTAGGACACCTCGGCGAATTTCTTGGTGTTATTTTGCAGCAATCGGTTAATCTCAAATTGTAACAGTAAAAATGAGTAACCACCAACGTTTAGATGATGGAATGAGGTGGCGAATTGTGGGGTGGCTAGAAGCAGGCCAATCTCAAGTCCAAATTTGTAGAGTTCAATTAAACGCCCAGCGTCGTGTTTAACTTATGGAAACAGTTCCAGGATACCGGATCCATCGAGAGAAAGCCTTGTCAAGGTCGTCCAAGAGCCAAGACGGCCAGAGAAGATCGCCATTTGTCGATTATAGCGAGGCGTAACAGGAGTGCTACAGCTTCTCAGCTCTCTCGTGACTTGTATGCAGCCACAGGAACCCGTGTATCAAGGGTGACTGTTTCCAAAAGACTTCATGAGAGAGGGTTGTTCGCAAGAAGACCTGCTGTTTGCGTCCCGCTCACTTCTACGAACAGGAGAATCCGTTTATCATGGTGCAGAGAGCATAGAGATTGGAGTATGGATTAATGGGCGACCGCTCTCTTCACTGATGAGTCCAGAACCAGGGTCTCGCTACCTGCCCTCCAATCGACCATTATGGCGGAGGAGGTTTAATGGTCTGGGCAGGCATCATGTTGGGTGGCCGCACACCTCTCCATGTCTTTGAAAGAGGCAGTGTGACTGGTGTGAGGTATAGGGACGAGGTCTTGGAGCCCTATGTTCGCCTTTTCAAGGGTGCAGTTGGCCCTGAGTTCATTTTAATGGACGATAACGCGAGGCCACATACAGCTCTTCTAGTCGACGAATTTCTAGAGAGTGAGGATATTCGCCGGATGGATTGGCCAGCCAGATCTTAACCCTATAGAGCATGTCTGGGACGCTCTGGGGAGGGCAATTGCAACTCGCAACCCCCCTCCAAGAACCATCCAGGGAATGAAAACAGCGGTTCTGAACGCGTGGGACCAATTGCCACAGGAAATGATAAACTGCCTTATTTCAAGTATGAAATCACGCTGCGAGACCTGTATATCTGTAAGAGGGGACCATACCCCCTATTAACCCATCTATTATCCCATTTTTTTTGTTTATTCTGCAACCGCTGTTTCATACCTTCCGACTCCAACGAGTGTTACGCTCGATCATACGTGTGTATTACAATTATTGAAAGGTAATTTGTTTTGTATTGTATCAATGTATATACATATCAAATTTCATTAAAATCGGTACAGTAGTTCTAGAGATAATCGACCAAGTCTGGAAATTCTCTTAATTTCTTACACCAGTATAGTACTACTTACTTAAAGTTAGCTATTTTTCAAAATATTAGATTTCTGGCTCAAAAACTAAATAAGTTACATCCATGTTTAATTTGTTGGTTAATGTTAAATTTATCAGTCATAATAACTATTGACAATTTTTATGATTTTAAGTGTGGTGCAAAAGCTCTGAGCAGGATTTTTAATGTTAAATGTGCTTTAATTATCGTGTGTGAAATCAATGATTTTAAATACGAAAGATAGATAAGAAACGGTAAACTTAATAATATAACCCTGTTAAACAGCAATAATATATTTACTGTCACTCGTCACATTTTAAATCTACTGAATAAAACTCATATCAGCATGTAATGTTAATAATCCCGGTATATTAACATATTCCGGGGATTCAGTGCTTCTACAATGATATGAAATATTTCTACGAATCTGCTTACAGCATTGTGTTTCTGTTCCCATCTCGTTTCACTAAGAGTTACCAATTGAGAATGCTTTTTCTTTTCAGCACAGTTATCCGCAAGGAAGATTGCCTAAATGTATTAATTTTTTTTCTTTTCCTATACAGTTTCTTATCATGGATACTTCTGACGAATTGGGCATGAACTAAATTGAGAAAATGTACAGAACAATATGCGAAGTGCCCCTTAGGATACTACTCACTTATCAGAGTGCACACAACTTTAAGGCGGCCGCTCATTACTGCAGCACAATCGTAGCCCAGATAAACCATAATCTTAAGATCCAAGCCATCAGAAATCAGACGTTCCATCATGATGACTGCTAATGCTGATGCTGATAAGACTTCTCTAAATGAACTAAATAAAGTCCTCACAAACAATTGATATTTCGCAAGAGATGTCTAAATAACATACACACAAAGATAATTGTTGCTCTCTTGATATGTCTTGAGTTTCATCCGTCAAAACTAAGAAATATCCTGGTCCTTTGTTTTCGATTCTCCTGATTACAGTTTCTTGTCACTGACTTGCCACATAATTCAACAATTTCATTTTGAATAGAAGGAGATGCATATACATAGACCTACTATCCAAAATCGGAGTTTGAAAATGCTTCTAAGAAGCCTCATCTTCAGAACGGGCTCTATACCGAAGAAGATCTCTGAAATGACCATCGTTATGAATAGGCTCGGTGAGTCCAATAGGTCCATCTTCACAGTCACATCTCAAGGGAATTCTTGACGACCACACAGAATAACTGTTTCCGCTATACACGATTTTGTAGAGCAATTTTTCTATTTTCTGTACTGAGACTGACATTTTAAATTCTTCCTGAAATCGCAGAAGGAAATCCTTCAGCTTGTTCAACAGCAAATCGGTGGTATTATGCAATTTCATGTTTCTCAAATGTTTCTTTTAAGTGTTTCCAATTCGTGCACGATTTCCTTAGTTCAAGGCTCGAAATACCCGGGTGCACAGGTGCACTATGCACATGAAAATAAAATTGTGCGCCTAATTTTTTCCCACCAGGTGCACTCAGTGCACCTAACGTTAAAAAAAAGGAAGGGGAAAGAAACGTGTTTTGTATTATTTTGATGTTTGAACAAAATACTAGTATCGACCTCTTTCGCACTAAAGAAACGAAATTAAAATTCCTAAATACACATTATGCCAAAACAAAATCGCTTTGCGTAACGGGTTTATACAGGCAGAAAGTTTACTTGTGCCACTGCCACCAGAACTTTCCGATGATCGAAATTTTTTCAAGATGGCTCTGTTGAAGCGACTGTCGTCACAGCCGGAGAAGGGAGAATTTAGATCATTTGACCACCCGCGAACATACATCCTGCATTTTTGTAAACGCCTCGTGTTTCAAAAATGTGTAAAGCCGTAGGAATTCCTGACAATTATCTGGCCACAAATATTTTTAATTATTTATCTTTAAATTCAGATTTTATCGACTTAGAAAAATATAGTGTTCTTGTTTATTTTTTTATGTGTTTATTGCCCACCAATGTCTGATGATGACTGAATATTTGTAAGTAATAATTCCGCAGATAAAAAAAATTATTTAAATAATTTTATTTACTATCTACTACTAACCTCTCTAAACATACCCAATTAATAAAGTAGTTTACATTACATTACTGCTCTTACATTACGTTTTTTTAAATGTGCACCTAAAATATAATCTGTGCACCTACATTAAAAAATCTATTTCGAGGCCTGCCGTAATGGTTGTTGACCACAACCACCAATGCCACTACCAAACAGGACACTAATCTTGCAAAGTGCACCTTACAATCTGTATAAAGTAGCTAGTTGAATTGTGCCATCCAATGGCGTTTAAATGATGCCAAGTGTCTGTACTTAATAAGAAATTGGTACGTAGATGTAGGAATCCTTGTTCACTGAGATCTTTAAACTTCTCGTCATGTTGCGGCGGTTGTTTTATATATCTGCCAACATCACGTTCCTAGGGTATAGAAACTTCCGGGTGAACTGGGAAATAAAGAAAAAATTAAGGTTATTTATGCTAGTTGCAAGTCAGCTCACTGAAATTGAAATCTATGGAATACAGTATTGCTAAGTGCGTATTGCTTTCTACAAATCAATCTTAGAACTAAAGTTTTCAAAATATTTCTAATATTTACGGTTAAATTACAGTGAGCGTCGTTACACATTTTTTGAAGTGGTATATTAGATGAAATTTCCGAATATCAATGATTACTAAAATACAAATCTAAAATATTGCCTTTTCATCGGAGCCGCATTCTATTGGTAGGCTCTCCTGTACCCGAGACGTTAGTCTCAAGCTAAGCTTTTTGGGACCATGTCGCCCTCTGTTAAAAAATATACTAATTTAAAGTGAAGATAAAGTATAATTATTCAATCAGTTTGGAAAAATAGGGTTACTAGTCCTTTATTAAAATTGTTTTCTTTCGTTTGTACTATTTCTGACTGAAGTTAGGATTAAAACAAGCAAAGAGCAGGATATTGTCAATGACATCTGTCTTATATTGTACTCTGAAGACATTTGTGAGATGATAATTTTGTTGCTTTGTTTTTTTCTGAATAGAAATGGATGTAGTTCCTCCTTCTTAGCAAGGTTCATCTCCTCAACAGTTCTTGTAGTATCACTAGAAACGTTGTGCTCTTGCTTAGAGTTTGTGCCCTTACTGGCAATCAAAGCTTCTGACAGGTGCTCGGATAACCATGCCTGATTTCAGACGTTTTAAAGTTTAACGATCTTTTCAAATACTTACGTTTATATAGTCTTATTTGAGTTCCTGACCACTAGAGCTTTCATCATTGATACCTAGGACAATTTTTAAAACTTCTTGCGAAATAGGAAATTATATACCTGTAAGATTTCTGCTTTACAATTATAATTTTTATTCCCAAACTAGCACACGATCAAATAGAATTGTGAAGCTTTAAATACATTGAACTACTTACCCTTGTCATAATTGGAATATTATACATCATCGCCAAGTTAGCTCCTACAAATTCCTATTGTAAATGATTAATAGTACACATTACATTAATTGGGCTCGCTATATTAATAAAAGTCTATCTAATAGAACAAAACATGAAAATTTCATCAATGTCAGTCATAGCCTCTGAGTATACTTGAAAGGAAGTCTGAAATTTATGCACGTGCCTGAGACGAGCATGAAAGGGAATATGTTGAAGTCGGACAGCTTATAAAGACAAAATTTTATTTTTTATATGATGTTTATAAAAACAAGCAAAAGAATTTCATAGAGTAAATCGGTGTCTAGAGAGATAATTTTTTGCGGTACAATTCATTTTTCTCCAGTGTGTTTAATTTAATTTTAATCGAATTCAAAATGTCAATGAGAGCTATTAGATTTCAAGAAAGAATATAGATGGCAGCACGAGCATCAGATCTGTGTCTTCTAATAGAGGACGAAAGTTGTTATCTTCTACAGAACATTCTATATTTCGTTCCTGTCCTTCAACCCGAACCAACACCTCCTTTTCGTATCAGAGGTGTAGTTTCGGATTGTTTGTTCAGGACTTTGAGGTGCATACAACAATCCGGCCTCCAGCAAGAATGAGACTGGAAAATCTCGTCCGTTTCAATCATCAGAGAGTGAACAGAATAAATACAACGCGTGTTATTACTTCTCCCTCGCCTAAAGATATGCAAGTTAGTTAAGAAATTCAATCTTGGTACAAATTGTTTCAATACTTCATATTAGGTTCTTGATTGCAAATCGAAGATTAAATGAAATTCATGTTCTAAGAGACACCGTAGTTCGCTTCATCGAAATCCGAAGCCTTTGTGGATAAACAACGCCTGATGCCAATGAACCATCCTGAGCAATTGCAAAACGAACCTAACTCCGATGGCGCCGTAAGTGAATAGACAATAGAAAATGTAAACATTGAAACGCCATATGAACAACATATCGAGTTGTTTATAAGCCAAATGAAAATTTGTGCTACTCAGCACAGCAATAATATGGTTTAAAACATTAGGGGTGAATTTATGAGAAGAGAAATTCTCGATAGTTGATAGAATAGCCATTTTTTTGTTCGCATTTTGCTGATCTCTTGCAACTGAGAGGGGAGAAAATTAACACACCCGTACAAGGATTAAGTGATGAATGTCAAATCTAACGGCAGAAATATTGACGGATCTTTCGAAACATCATTGGAGTTTCTAATTGTAACCAAAATACACTCATGTCCATAAATTAAGGATAATGCCAGCTCCGGCAAATAAAGGTTCAGAAACAAAAGAAACGTAACTTATTCATACAGCTACCATTCCTTATATACACCTCTCTTACATTCTCGTCATTGTGACGTACTATCGGCGTCATCAGATGGCTTCCTGTAATTTGGATATTATTCTTGAAGATGTGTGCTGGTGAAATTTTTACTTTAGAGTTCGATTTCTGTGTGATTCTGAATTATCTTTAATTTATGGACATGAGTGTATAAGTGATTTGACTCCCCCAAAATATGTAGATGTAACAAAACTGAATATTCCATTTGAGTTTCTTTTAGCGAACTCGAATTTTAATAATTCAGGCAAGGTTGATATGCCAATAGACACGGAAGTTTTAATTGAACTCTTAAAAGTTGGACAGTTGCGGAAATATTGTTATTGCAAAACACTACATTTGGCCACATTGTTAGCAGATCTTTAGGAGGTTTGCAAGACAACTAGTATTGCGGGTTAAACACTCAATTAAAGAGCCTTGATAAAAAAAAATATTCGAGAATTTCCGGAAATTGAGTCGATTGAGAACAATGCCGCTCTCCTCAGCTTTGAAGAATTTTGGCAAACTGATTTCAAGTCAAATCACTCCAATTGAAAATGGCCATTGCGCAGTAAAAATGCCTTTGAGAGCCGAAGAGTCCTTGGGTGAAACTCGAAATTTGGCTGAAAGAAGGTTGATTAAAGTGTGGCGACGATTAACGCGTGAATCACAACTACAGAAATTATGTCTAGATTTCACGAGGAAATACGAAGAATTGAGCCACATGGAACTGTCAAGCTAAGAGTTCACAACTTACTACTTACCACACCATGGGGTTTACTGACCAGATAAACCATCCACAAAATTGCTAGTGGCTTTTAATGCTTCTGCTGCCACGACCAAGTGGGCGTAGTTTGAACGACATCCTTCTAAAGGGGCAAATCATGCGAGAAGATTTATTTTCGATTCTATTACGCTTTTGAAAACATCAGACTATTAATAGGGTCAGAATGCTTCCACTCTTCATAAAAGCGTTCGTCGCAACTTTCTTCGAAACAAAGTTATTCTTGGGGGAATCGGTTTTTAATGGCTATCGGATTTAGTAAGACATGTTAAATGTTGTGAAATACAACGATGGTTATCGATATCTGTTAACGTGTATAGATATTTTTTCTAAATATGCATGGATAATACATTTGAAACGAAAACAAAATGGATCTAGCTTTGTTAATGCATTTATATCAATCATTTTCAAGGAAAGAAAACCGAAAAAATTACAAATATATATTATTTAAAATCTGTCCAAGTATAGGTTTTCACGACAAATAATGAAATCAAAGCTAATGTTATTGAATGATTCAATCGAACTTTGAAAACGAAGAAGTGAAAATATTTTACCAATAAAAATACATATCGATTTATAGATGTCTTAGAAAAACGTGTATACAGTTATAATCACACACTCCGCCGAACGATAAAAAAAGAACCTATTAATATAAGAGTTGAAAATCAACAACTCCTTATATGGAGATCTAAATAATACAAATGTTAAGGGGATTTCATTCAAATTTCATATTGTAGACTTCGTTAGGGTTCCAAAGACCATTTGAGAAAAGGTATGAAACTAATTGGTCCGAAGAAATATTTACAATTCAACGTTGTATACAAATTTAAAGCTACCAGTATATAAGATAGAGGATTTAATGGGAGAAATAATCACTGGTACATTTTACTCAGAACTGCAGAAAGTTAAAAAATTACAATAATTTTATGTTTAGAACATTTTAAAGAGGAGTAGTTAAGAAACGTTTGGAATACTTTGCCAAGTTTACAGGTTATTCTCGCAAATTTAATGCCTAGATTCATTCCTATTTTCGATAAACTGAGTTTGCTCATTAAAATTTTTATTCTCCCATAACCCACAATGAGTTTATACTTAACGCTTTCCAGCGACAACTCTATCGAATTTTATCTTGGCAACCCAATGTTTCATTTCTTATGAAACTCCTTAAGTGTCTAGAACCTTCAGGTGAATAGGAAGTTTGATAAGTTGAAATAATTTATCAGAGAATGTGGAATACCATCATTGACGGGGAAAATTCTTTCGAATTTATTTAGGAAACATTAGAAATTAATGAAAATATAGCGCGCAGTTTTTATGATTTTCCAAATGAGATTTTAACTACTTTTCCGAAGCACACAAATTTAAATAAAATATAATAAATACACTAAAGAGGTGATTGGAGAAAATTTTATTCCAGAAGATGGAGGCCCAGATACATTAATCACTGAGAGTTCTTTTGTTGTGGATCCTAATGTTGATTTACATTTGTTGTACTTTTACAAAACTAAAAAGTACTTCCCCAAATTTATTTAAAAAAAAAAAAAAAAAAAATATATATATATATATATATATATATATATATATATATATATATATATATATATATATAGATAAAGCATAATGGATAAAACGATGCATAAGATATTCAAGAACAAATGGACAAAATTTCAGAGTCGAAGAAAATTGCTACCAGCTGCTTTTTAACTTTTATTTGACCTACCAACTACATAATCGACTGTTAACCATTGGCTTCGTTTTCCATGAAAACTTCCATTTATGCAACATTATATCATAGTGTATCTACCAATGATTATTCCAAACATTTAAAATACCCTTAAGGTGTAGACTCCTGGTTTTTCTATCAATCGGCGAAAAATAAATGACAAAATCCAGGTCCTCATGTAAAACATGTGGTGACGCCATTGAAGGAAACACATTGAAAAAATAGCGCTAAATTTCGTCGTATGCTTATCACTACAAAAAGGCTCATTTACAGAAAAAAAATTGTTGTAGAAAAAAGAATGTGTGGTTTATACAGTGGTGGTTTATTTTAAAATAGTACTGATCCAATAAAATATTTTTTTTTTCAGTTCATTAAACAAGAAATGTATAATTTTTCAGTGAATTGTCACAAATCATTTACTTGTCATCAGAGATAAAACTGGCTTTTAAAAATTATATACGAGTTTACGGTAAAAACTATTGTTTTGATAAGAGTCTCAATGTAATAGAAATTACTCAAAAAAATAGTACTTGCAAAAAGTAAGTTGTTTTAGTTAACTTCTGTTGTATTTTGTACTTAAAATGCGATTTTCTCAAAATCAGTTTTTTGCAATTTTGCCAAAGTTTAAAGTACTAAGGCTTTTTGATGTATGTACATAGAGTTAAACTGTTTACATTTTTTAGGCTTTATGTAACTGTTTAACAGACACAGGGACAGCTTTTTTTTATAAATAGTTCACAAAAATTTATAAAAATTAATGAACATAATATATTGGAAATTTTTATAGAAATTTAATGTATAATGAGAAAAATATATTTTTTATGAAAACTCGTAAATAAATTTTAAAAAATCTCTCCCTAGATCTTTTGCATATACTATAAGAATATTGTAAAAATTTATTTCATACAAAAATATTACAAATTGACAGAGGAGTAGGGTTTATGAAAAGTGTGTATTTCGGCTATAAAAACATATTAAAATCGTAATATAAAATATAATTGCAACTAAAAACTATTTTTTTATTGATTATTGATTTAAAATATGTGTTTAATTATCACAAAAAAAATTGGTTAGGTAAAATGAATAATAAGAATTTTGGGTTTTTCCTTACTGGTCTCCCTTAATGACAAATGAAGCGACAGAGGATTAAGCTGCATCATATTATCATACAGAAGATAGAATATAATATTAAAATCTATAATAGCTTTAAAAAACTGAAGGTGGTAGTATTGGCTTTCAATATCATCTCTGTATACTCACAACATACCTTTCTTTTACAATTTCTTTAAATTATGGAAGGAAATAATTGGAATGGCGTTTTGAAAGTCAGCGATAGCTTTTCTCAATTTTGTTTTGTTGAAAGGTTTTTCCGTCATCCTTCACGCCATGATATGCAATTTTGCCATAATAATGGCTTACTTACTGTATTGAAAAATAGTGCGCAATATGACTCGATAAATGATAAACTTTACATGAAAACTTGTATAAATGATAGTTCTGAGTATTTATTTTTGAACATCCCCTCATTTTTGGACATACGTTCATAGTGCACTTACACGTTCATATATATAATTCATTTACTTACCGTTCATAATGGACTTACATATGTTATGTATCATAGTGTGTTGCATTCATACAATGCGTTCATATAATTACGTTAATAAAATTTCTTTGTAAAGCATTTTACATAAAGGTATAGAAGTGACAAATTTTTACATATACTTGAGACTATACACACTACTTAATCTTTAATATGTGCTTTCATACATAATTATACTTTCATAATTCGAATGATTACACTTTTAAAAGTCAAATATACTATGCATAGAATGTGATAAGTGGTATGTAAAGTGTTTAAAAGTAAAGTAAAAGCCCATGAAGTTTTGCAGTTTGGAGGAAGGCATTTACCACTTTGCAAACCAAGCGCAGCTTCGCGTGATAATCTTCTATGCTTTTTTGGTTGTAGTTTGTTTAATACACGTCTCATTGGTGCTATTGGCGAAGGTCCGGGTTCAGTCTCTAAAGGAAAGATCCGAGAACAACTCCTAGTCATTTAGAACCACTGTCAGATGACGAGGTCACACCTGAGTTGGAACTCTGATCTCTAAACTTCCACACAACACCAAAGTGATGACATTTGAGGCCATATCAGATTTAACGTGCACCCCCCCCCCTGTGTATGACAGTCTTTGGTTGGATTGAGTTTCGAACTCGTAACCCTCCAGTTGCTAATCCGCTACTTTTCAGACCGGGTTGGTAATGGAGTCGCTACAATGGATTTCTCAAAACGTTCGGTGCTATCTACCAATAAACTCAGGGCGAGCTAACGATCTTTTGGACCGGGTCTAGTTCTGTTGAGGACAAGTGGGATAAATAAGACATACAAACTGATATGTGAAAAATGTACAAAAACAAATTCGCTAAAGAATTCGGTCACATGTAAAAAACTTATGAAAACCTATAACGAATACCTAGCACTTAGATGAGCATACTTATTTGACCTAAGCAAAAACGATCAACGTATCGGTTTTTGGATTCCCCCCTTCTGATTGCTTACCATGCAAGTGGGAACTAAACCGAACTCATACAAATTCCTAAGTGCGGGAGTACCCTTAGATTTGTGAAGACATGAAATCAGGATATCTAAATTTAGATGCTTTTTAAACACTGTTTATCTGTGTATATTGTTCTCCGAATGTGGTATCAGCAGCGGCCGGCGATTTTAAGGGAATCCTATTTATGGAAATTTGAAGATAAATTGAAATGCAAAGATAGTAATTGTTAATTTTTAATTAACGTCCCACTAGAGCAACACAAACGATGGTCCGGGATCAATCCCCTAAGGAAAGGATCCGAGGACGACACCACGTAATTTTGAACCACGGTCAGATGACGAGGCAACACCCGAGCTGGCACTCCACTCTCCCAACTTCCACACCAACCCAACGTGAGGACTATCGGCCGCGACTGATTTTAAGGTGCACCAGCCGCCTCTACACCATAAATCATACGCTTACAAACATCCATGAAATGCCCGGATTCGAACTAGGAACCTTCCGATCTAGAGGCTAACACCTCAACCACCAGACCGGTTATTCGGCTGAAATGAAATGGAAATTGGTAATTTTTAATTATCGTCGTATTAGAGCAACACAATGGGCTTTTGACGACTCTCCGGGATCAATCCTTTATGGGAAAGTTTCGAGGACAACACCTCGTAATTTTGAACCACAGATGACGAGACAACACTTGAGCTGGCACCCCACTCTCCAAACTTCCACAACAACCCAACGTGAGGAACAGATTTAAGGTGCACCAGCCGCCTCTACACCATACGCTTACAAACATCCATGCCCGGACGCTTTCGCGGAAACCCTCACGCTTTGAGCACCCATTGGCGAGTTGGCGATATAAAGCGCTTTGAGAACCGAAAGCTGGGGAAATTGGCAATCCTTCTCAATTTCTCGAACAACCCAACTAAGTTGTTGAGAAGATCGCCATCCTTTTCTCGCTGAGTGCTATGATTTTCCGTCTGATTTTTTTTTTGAATATTCTATATATATTATGTTGACATTCAAGATATAACATGATTCTCTTTTTTTTTACTTTATCTATCTCTATTGTAACTACTTCGTATTATTGGTTGATATAAGAAGCAGGCGGTATAAAAAGTACCCCATGTAAACAAATTGTATATGTTTACATTTATTTGAAATTTAGTCAATCAATTGCGTTTTGTTATGATTTTTACAATATAAAATTATCACTTACTCTAAAACTCGTCAAATAGAAAGAGTTGATGAGTATATATTTGTTTAAGATGCGAGGGGGGAGGCGGAAAAATCAATTACGTTGTTTATTGTGGAAATTATTCGCCCTTATAACCTAGAGTTTTTATTTTCGTAATATAGTTTCTTATTAATCAAATCTCTTGTTTGATCGCCTACTTAATATAACCTCGCCACTGTTTGGGGAAACAACAAATAGATAAGTATTAAAATTTAAGTAAAGTAATTTTTTGTAAACAAATACACTTCTTGATTAGTTTCACTCATTTGAGCTCAAGATTACAAAATTTAAATTGAAAAAATATTCTATTTTGACTGTTTTCAGTAACTTTCTTCGAAACAAAATTTTTTCTAACTCATATCCTATTTTTATAGCATTTGCATTTGGGCTATTAAGGAGACAGAATTTTTTTACACGTGTATTCTTAAAGGAAAAAAATATTTAAAGTTGTTTTTTTTCACATTTATTGTTTAAGATATTAGGGTGTGTCACAAAAACATATATTATCTAATGTATTTAATACATATTTGTAGCTGAAGCAAAACATTTAAAATAGAAAACATTTAAAACAGAAAAAAACATGTAATAAAAAGATTCCTTTCTGAGTCAACAGATGGCAGCAAGAGGGTATTGAAACTCTCGTCTCGTCTCGCGTGGCTCGATACAGTTCTCGCAGTTGGCGATACAGCCGGCTTTCGCCAACTCGCCAAGGGGTGCTGAAAGCGTGAGGGATTCCGCGAAAGCTGCCCGGACACGGATTCGAACCAGGAACCTTCCGATCCAGCTGAAATGAAAAGAAGTAACTTTATTTGCACTCATTGTTCAAATAATTTGCAGTTATAATGTAATTACCACCTGTATGCTGCGTTAGAGGTGTTTTAAAAAACAAATTTGGTTTATTAACCTTTTGACTACGGCTTTAGATATAAATAGATAAATAGCGCGATTATTTCTCGGCGTGATTCTTATAACTTTCAAGGTACAACTGCTATACCGGCCGTAGTCTAAAGGAGCTAATCCGTGTGTAGTGTCCGGGGGCTCATTTTTCGTATTTTCTTAACTCTATTGACGGAAAAGTAGCGTTACTCAATTTTCTACCTTATTTTAATCCATTTATAATGAAGTCCAACATTTACTAATGATTGTTTTATCAATAATAAAAGTATTTTGGGAGTAGCCCATGCCTATGAGCCCCCCTATCCCAAAACAAGTTCCTGCTTTAAGACATACGTCATTGAATAGAACTCACCGAATTTAATAGAAAGGAAATCTATCCTATTGTATATCAATATCGATAGAACTGAATCCCTTATGTAAGCTTGAATTTGTTTTTCTACTCAAAAAGAATCACTCGTTTCAGAAATGTTCCTGGACACAATTTGTGTTGCTCACAAGTAGATAGGTAATGCTTCAAAGAACTTGTGTAGCAAAGGAATTACGGAATAGAGGGTTTTACAGTCAAATGTTACACAGTGACATTTTAAAGAAGCAAACCTAATCAGATGTTCTTTATGCCCCTCTTTTTAACATTGAAACAGCTGTTGAAATTTACGATTTTTAATTTTTTTATTGACACGCTCACTCATCGAAAAGCTTTTCTATAACAATTGGTTTGCTGTTCTCGGGTTAATTTTGTTTCTTGTGAGATGTTGAAATCATTTACGATCTACATCTTGTACTACATCAAAAGACAGACGAAAGTTTTTGCAACAACCTGTTTCACAAAAACATTTTCAAGAGAAAACCAGCAATAATCCTCCTAGGTTAATAATCTCCGTAGGACTCGTGCAGTAGGCGTAGCTAAAACTTTTTGATGCTTTTCATTTTTACACATCAAAGAGTTTGCATAACGAAGGACGAATGAAATGACCATGAAGTAAATTGCTGCACGAAAACACGCGTAGAAAATCAGCTATAATTCTAGGCTCCTCTTCCTAGAGGAACAAATACTCGCGACTTAAAACTTTAAGGTTGTTATGATCCGCAATTTCTAATCGTCAAATGGCTCACAAACGAAAAGGTCTGCTTTAAATTGTTGTATAAAAACAGCTCGAAGGAAATAAAAGTAGCGAAAATCCTCAATCTTCTTATTCCATTGAATTCACACAGTTGTCACATATGATACTTGCTTGAACTTTGTTCCCACAAGCCATAAACATCAAATGGCCTCTTCAAAATGGTACGCAAAAAAGGTTTTAAGAAAAATCCACCAACAATCTTCAAGCATTTTATCCCTAGAAGACTGAAGCAGTTGCCAAAAATCGAACATGTCTGAATTTTGCTGACTAATACTTATGTGAACAGCGATACTTACGCACTCAAGGGATTACCAATAAGAGCTCTCTACAAAAAGCTGCTCAAAAACATTTTCAAGGGATAATCATCTTTCATTTCAAGCTCCCTCAACCGCAGGACTCAAACTATTGTCACAGATCAAACTTGTTTTAAATTTTTTTTGTACATAAACTCGAACACTTACACATAAAATATCTTAAACTTTTTGGAATCACAATTTCTGACACTTGCACATCCAAGGGTTTACAAAAAATAGCAACATGTTCAACAGAAACCGTTCCAGGAGTAAGTCATTGATAGCCCTTACGATGACTTACGATAAATCGGAAGTCATCGATTTATCGTAAGTCTTGATGGAAAGGGCTATCGTCATCGATAGCCCTTTTCTTACAAGACTCAACAGCCACAGCACAAAACTGTTCGAATTTTGTTGCACACAGCTCTAATACGTACACACCCAAGAGCGATACAAATAAAATAGCCTTCCACTAAATGTTGTACGAAAACCATTCCAAGAGTAATTCATCGAAGACCATTACGTGTCTTTTCCCACAAGACAATTTGTGATTTTTATTTGCTTTCATCCCACAACCCTGTTTCTCATTCATTCTTTCCCCCCTTTAACGACATTTTTATCTTGTGTTTGGAACAGTTTGTCCAAATATATCTCTTGTTGCATACAAAGCTAACAATAAAACATTTCACAAAACTCTCAAACAGCCACAACACAAAACTGCTTGAATTTTGTTGAACACAGCTCTAACTCTTACACATGTAAGGGCTTACAAATAAAAGAGACCTCTACGAAATGTTGCACAAAAACGATTCCAAGATTAATTGAAATAGTCACAGCACCAAATAGTTTAGATTTTGTTGTACAGATCCTAACACTTACACATACAAGAGTTTACAAATAAAAGATCCTTCTACAAAGTGTAGCACTAAAACCGATCCAAGATTAATTCATCCATAACCCTTACGTTCCTTTATCCACAAAACTGAAATAGTCACAGCACTAAATAGTTTAGATTTTGTTGTACCCACACTTACACATCCAAGAGCTTATAAATAAAAGACCCCTCTACAAAGTGTTACACAAAAACCGTTTCAAAGGGTAAAGCATCGATAATCCTCAAGCTCCTTTCCCCACAGGACTGAAACAGTCGTCGTAGCTCAAACCTTCCCTCTCTCGCATAAATCGCGCTCGGCCCGTTCATTAAGGACGGCAATATCCGTCAATCCGGTGATATCGCCAGGTCTCAAAAGTCAATAGATGGCGGAGAATCCTCATTTCAAGAAAGTCGCTCCGAGCACCAGTAGAGTGGAGGGAGCCAAGATATTCAAATAAAGCTAAGATAGAATTTCATAAACATACTTAAGTCTCTAAATGAATGCACGCTTGGGTAATGATATACGTTACTGAAAAGGATCAATGTTAAATCCCCCTCATTATCCAGTCCCTTAACTGTAAACCGCAGCCGCCACCGCGAGTTTGCTTCTTTTGCAAAGTTAAGTCACTTTCCAAGGGTTGCTCGACAGAAAGTGAATTATGTCACCAGGCGCCAAAAAGGCCGCCAACTTTTATGTGTCCTGCGGTGGGTTGGAGTGGTTGCTTTTTTTTAGGGTTGAAACCAACACTCACCCTCAATGTGATTCATCTACATCCAAAGCACTAAAAATAAGGTTAGTATATAGGAGATATTGCACATGAAAATATAATTTTAAAATATTGCAGAATTTTAAACACAAAATTTGCTAAGTCTAATCATCATAAACATCAGATACCTGCAATGTTTTTTTTACAAGATTTTGGGCTTACTTTAATATTTTAAAAGATTTTTGAAAGCCTTTATGCTTTAAAAAATTCAGTCAGAAAAGACTGGACGGTTTGCGATCGATATGAGGACAAAAATTTGTGTGCATCTTGCATTTCTGGCATCGTTTTTGTGAATTTTGTACACTTGCATCGTGCAAAAATATCAAAACCTGTAGATAACGTCCTTTAATTTAGGTATACAGCTTAGGATAATAGGTGCATAGCTCTTGAAGTCCATTAATACTTTAATACATCCATAATACAATTCATACAATCGAGACAATTGATGAAAATTGAAGTCTTTAATATGAGAGTGATTTCCAGCGTTAACAATTTGCTTCCTGCAACCTGATACGGAATACATTTTACCTCTAAAGAACTAGTACCACCTAAATTTAGCTTTACGGAAAGGAACTAATATTTATGTGTCCATTTATTACATTTTTTTTATTAAGATCCAAAATAAATGAAACGACACCACGAAAAACTTCACTCAGCTCTTTCATTTACTAAAGTTATTAATATCTAAAGTTATTAATTTGAGGTTTTATGAGTTTTAATAGTCATTAAATTGTTCAATTCTTATCAATTTAGTTTGAAAAAAATCACAGTCGGTAAATTTTGACTGGAAATCACATGTTATACAAGTAAATTGAAACAGGATAATTCAGATGTACAAAGCTAGTGTAAAAATAATATTTGTGCTTACTTGAGATAAACTTATGCTACAGCTTTCTCATAACAAAATAGAATCCACCATTTTTTGGGAAAAATGGTCGAAAAAAAAAATTTGTTTTAAGAAAAAATTTTTAAACCTTAAGGAAATTGTTAACTTGTCCTTACAGAGCATTCTTCCAGAAATTGGTCCTGGTATAAAATTAACTCTCCTGTAGTAAAAAAGAACTATTAAATAATAAAAAATACCCACATAATTCCTATTCTAATTTATTCTTAACAAGAACACACAACACATCTTCGCTTGATCTACCTTGCATCAGAAAGTATTTTGCCCATCTAATTGTTACTGATATTACTACACTATTTTGTTTAACTTTTTTGAGATTACTGTTGTTTGATAAGCTATATATATATATATATATATATATATATATATATATATATATATATATATATATATATATATATATATATATATATATATATATATATATATATATATATATATATATATATATATATATATATATATATATATATATATATATATATATATATATATGTATATATATATATATATATATATATATATATATATATATATATATATATATATATTTGTCATTGGTAAATCGTTTAAAGAGGATCCTGTCATCCACGATCCATTTGAGCTTTCGCTCCAATAGTAATGATATCATTTAAAGAGGTTGACATTACACAGTTTTGAAGTGAATACTCTGGCTGAAGATGTTGGAGGCTCTGACGTTGGATTGTGGAAAGAATGAAGCATTATACGTTTGAACGATTGTTTATTGTGTGTGTGCGAATATTCAACATTTAATTTGCTGTTTGAACGATTAAAGTGCAGTTTCCTTTTAATTGTTGTTGTCCAATATTAATTGTAGCAGTTTGGTAGCTTTCAAATGACACCACTGACGCAGTATTCACTCCATCCAATCCAAAGTCACACAGGTCCAAAGCTCGCCCAGCACTGTAGAATTTCGACGTATTGCAGATTCCCCCACTCCTGCTCTCAGTGCGTCTGGGCACTGGGTCTAAAGGTCATGTCAGGTACGGACATCCTTTTCTGCACGACTCTATACTAATCTTCTGGATGTTTCTTATAGTTCTGAATTCATAACATTTTATTTCTATTCATATTTATTTAAATTCTACTCAATTATCACCACGTTCTCCTCGTGCCCGATTGTTGTTGTCCAATATTAATTGTAGCGTAGTTCAATAGTTCTCGAATAATGTAATCCGAAGTTACATTGGCCCAAACCTCGCGCAGCACATTTGAATTTCGACGTATTGCGGACTCCCCGCATTCAGTACCCCAGCGCACTCGATTCCAAAATCATATCAGGCATGGACATTTTTTGTCTACACTACGTATATTTAAATTCTGGATGTTTCTTCTGTACTAGAATCGTAAGACAAAACAGCTGTAACTTTTTTTTGTAATATCAAGACCAAGAAAATTAGTAGCCAACAATAAAGAAAAGCTATTGCAGCTTCCATTAAGAGATGAGGAGTTGCTATATTATAGTGGTATGAAGCTGTTTTGCCATCAGAAAATTCAGTAAACACTCAATTATCCGCTGAATTAGTTGCGCGGCAACCACGGATAAATCGCAAAATGGCTAAAAAAAAGCACAAATCAACACGAAAATGTTTTGAGCAATTTTTATTTACAAAGAGAAGTGAGTATATACATATAATTGTGAATTAATAAACGGTAGATTTCTGTACTTAAAAGAGTGTTTATTTACTTATTCACGAAAAAATCAGTTAATTGTTTTGGTTTTGTGTTAAAACGTCTCTTTTTTTTAAAAATTTGAGATTGAAGTTTTTTCACCAACATTTTGTCACTAAAAAACCGCGGATAAGTCGCAAAGCGGATAATCCTCCTTTTACTATACTCGAGAGAAAATTAAAACTCCGATGCAAAGTAAGATCACTGAATGTCGTACTTTTACAGAAGAGTTTATGTGGTAGAGGAGCTCTGGTTTGGTTAGTCGATAAGATCGAATCTGTGACGTCATTCCCCGTTTGGATTTTCAACGGCATGCATCACTCTGCAAATTCGGATCACATTGAATTCTTATGATGTAAAGTTTTTTTTAAAGTATTTTTCATTAAAAAAATATTTGTACCCTTATGCATAAATAAAACTATTGCTTCATAAAATTATGTGTTTTTTTAAGACCTCTAATAAAACAGAAACATAAGCGCAAATCCCAAAAAGAATTCGGTGTTGCTTCGTCATCTGACCGTGGTTCAAAATTACGAGGTGTTGTCCTCGTATCTTTCCCTTAAGGGACTGATCCCAGACCGTCGTCAATAGCCCGTTGTGTTGCTCTAGTATGACGTTAACTAAAATTACCCAAAAAGAATTCCTACGTTGACGATTAAAAAAACGTCTATTGTTTATCCAGGAGTAGCGACAAAATAGTACACAAAATGGCTGCCGGAAATGAAAATAGTTTCGGCACCACTGTTGTAGACAATAAGAGATTAAATACAGATAATTAGTTACAGACTCAACTCATTAAACTACTTTTAAACTGGTGTTCATCAACATCAGGAAAATTCAATTTTTGGTTATATAAAATTATGGGATTGAAAGTTATAATTGTTGTTAATTTAAAATCGACATATTGGATACTTTTAAGGCTTGTAAAGATCTTATTTTATGACTCTGTAATCCAGGGGATAAAATCGTTAGAACTTCTGATAGAATGGGTTCATGAATTTATAAATGCAGTTATAATTTCTGATTCAAGATTATCTAAACAGAACATTTCGAATAATAAAGTTTTAACCCACCTGTTAATTGTCTCGACGACTTATCTCGTTATTAGCAAAACGGACCAGAGATTGATGGACGAGGTATCTCTTCATAAGAGGAAAAGTGACCAGATCGTCATTAGCGATTTCACCATCATCAAAAATCGTCAATATCTGAACCACGAGGTATATCGTCATTATGAAAATTGGTTGGATATTGATGGGCGTGATATCTCGTCGATTACAATTGAATGGTTAATAGATGTCAAAGAATCCTGGACAGCATTTAGTAAACGGCTTTTATGGAAAGTTCAAATGGGGGTTGTCTTCTGGTTCATAGGGGTATTCCGGGAAACGAGGCGGGAGATATTGGTCAGAAGGTATGGGCTTCAGACTTGTCAGGAGGAGATCTCTTCAAACTGTGACTTCTTTGCCGACCAACCGGTATATTGGTTAAGGTGTTAGCCTCTAGTTCGGAAGGTTCCTGGTTCGAATCCGGGTCCGGGCATGGATGTTTTTAAGCGTATGGTGTAGAGGCGGCTGGTGCACCTTCAATCTGTCGTGGCCGAAAGTCCTCACGTTGGGTTGGCATGGAAGTTTGGAGAGTGAGGTGCGAGCTCATTTGTTGCTTCGTGCCGACCGTGGTTCAAAATTACGAGGTGTTGTCCTCGGATCTTTCCCTTAAGGGACTGATCCCGGACCGTCGTCAGTAGCCCGTTGTGTTGCTCTGGTACGACGTTAACTAAAATTACCATTACCATACTGTGACTTCTGCGATTCGTTCGATGATTTTATGCTCCGTATGAACTCTACATCTTCTGCGATTCGTCGTAGAGTTCATACTGAGCATAAAATCACCTTTTAATAAAGATAAATCTTGGGAAAATCAATCCTTTCCCTCCTGATTATCCAAAAAATGTGGCATTTGCAAAATACAGACCATGTGTGCCTTGCTTTTCATCTACATACTCTTCGTACAGCTAATAGCCCCTTGTGCCCTCTTTGTACGGTTTGTGCTCTAGTGGGTGCAGCACATTTACTAACCTGTGTAGCTGTAATCAAAATGATTCTCAGTAGACTTCACTGGCTGGCCTGGGAACTGTTGGCTATTCGCTTTTCCCTTGCTTTTTGTACTTTTATTTATTGTGTTAAGTTCTTGAATTTGTATCTTTTGTTTTGATTATTTTTATTTGTGCGCGCGTTTGACCCAAGAACTTCAACAGCTACCACATTTTTTGTACTTTTAATGGGGATAATAAGTATTACACCATTTTTCATACGTGTCCTTATTTTCATCGATCGTGTTCCGTGGTTGCAGATTTCTTTTTGTGCCTTCAGAAAAATTATTTTTGGCATTAAAATTGATATCTAACAATATATTTAAAATGATCGACTGTACGTGGTTAAAGATCGGGAATTTTAGCCTTGAATTAAGTATTTTATTTTTTAATTCTTCGGTTATGTGTGTACTTTTAGATGAAGGATTTGTGTCTGCAATATATATATATATATATATAGCTTGGAAATTTAAAAAGATAATTTCAAAACACCTGTGTAGCTGTGGACCCAAAATATAGAGAGAACATCATTAATACATTTCCTTCTAATACTTTCAGAGGAATTACTTTTTTCAAATATTACCCGGAGGGATCATTTATTATTGATTACATCAATGATCAGGTGTCGCTTCTGATATACCTTGTCCTTCTTGAAGCTGGACATAAGGGATCCCACTTTTCTTTAACCTTTAGACTCCGGTACCAGAGTAGAACACAACCGTAACCTAACTGGAGTTGTGCATTGATCACGCCAAGAAAGAATTTAGACTACGGCCAGTACATCAGTTTTACCTTGAAAATTGTAAGAATCGCGCCAAGAAAGAATTTAGATTACGGCCGGTACAGCAGTTGTTCCTCGAAAGTAATAAGAATCGCGCCAAGAAAGAATCGCATCAGTTATATCTATAGCCGTAGTCCAAAGGTTAAAACAGCAATAACTAGAATTCATGTAATGCGTAAAAGGCATCAAATAAAAAGTTAGCTCTTCAAGAATAAGGTTTTTGTAAAAATTTTCTTTTATAATCCCTTTATCGGATTAAGGGAAAGTCTATTGCCTTCCTAACTCATAACAAATATTTCATTTTTCAATGTTTTAACATTACATTTATTCCTTCAATTTATTCCTCAATATATTTTATTCCTGATTCTAAGAAAATAAAAATAAATTATTAAAGAAGAAAAATTAAGCTGACAATATCTTTACGAAGGAGGGAAAAAAGGGCATAAAAATAGCTTTCACTCAAGGCATTGAAAAATGTGTTCCACCATTGTAGTACTTATAGTTTATGTGTAGTTACTGTTGATAGTTTTACATACAGCTGCATCAGCTTCGCATTTTACCGAATTATGATTACAAAGAATTGCACACATTTGAAAACTTTCTTCTCTTTTCAGTATTCTATCTACAAGAACAAAAATGTGCATTAAATACGGCGCTGTTAGTATGTAGAATTATATCTCACGAACTTCTCTCAAAGAACAGCTATAACTATTTATCCAGTAATAGTCCGAAAAGGTAAATAAAGCGAAAAGAAACTGTTTACCACACTAAAAGAAATCATATACGCAGTATAGTTTATCTTGACGACACTCAAAACACTAATAAAGCTCCATTACAACCACGGGAAACTTTTATCACCAGAAACTGCAAACGGTGATTTGCAATAACCGCCCGGAAACCACAACGCGTAAAAAACAGACACCGGCCATAACTCGCCAAATGTGGCGTGCCCTGCCGTACCTAATCTCTCCTCTCCGTTCCGCTGGCTCCGATTCGCGAACGCGCCCCGCGAAAAGTCTTTTTCGCGCCCGCACCGCAGAAAGGAGGCGTCGTCATTTCAGGTAACTTTAACCCGGGTAATTCCCCCCCCCCCTCCTATCCGGGCAAAACTCGGTTCCCAATCTGTTCCACTACGCTGCCCCCATCTCTCTAGCGAGGCATACCCAAAACTGTCATAAACATTTATGAACACGGCGGTGGAGTTTCGGCGGAGGGGGTGTGTATAGAAAACTAGGGGGTGTCGTGGAACGGTTTTCTGACCGTAACCGTGAAATGAGATAGGTTGACCCGCGACCTCAGCTTGGATGGATGGAGCTGTCAGGAAATTTCGCAACTCGCGCGTGCAAGACCGAAAAGTCCTGGTTAAAAATCGCGGTCTTCGCGACCGCATCTGACAAGGAATTGTTTTTTGAGGCCCCTCCATAAATATGTATTAAGTTAAATACTCAGGGAAAGGGAGGGGTCGTTTTTATTATTTTGATCCCTCCCATTGTATTAAGGGATGAGATAACAGGTTGGGCGTGAAATATGCAGCGGGATTCGGAAATGAAGGCACGCTTTTTGAGGTTCTGAGTTGTCGTTTTTCCGCCTTTCCGAGTGCGGGCTGATCTTATGAAATAAATTAAGACCGATGTTTATGTCGTGAGTGGGTAATGTGTTGTGAAATCGGAATAAATGGCAAGAAGAGAATGATGAATCAGGCATATTTGGATTAAAGAGAAGAGCATTTTTTATTTGCAGCAGAAGAGAATTTGACTTTTTTTTTAATCTCTGAGCCGTCTATGAGATAATTTCCTCCATTGCTAACAATCACGAGGTTTCAGTGGAGTGTGCCTTTACCCTACTGGTCGGTTGAACGTTGTTCATAATGTTCAATAACAACCAACCCATGAAGTGAAAAAAAGTAGACTGAGCATTGCTATTTAGAGAAGCTTCAAAAAGTGCGACCAACAAGGCGACTAGTAGTCATGTAACTGATCTGTGGAAAATTGATTTGGTTGGCCGATTTGGCATCTTAGCCGCCTCATTTGCCGATAAAAAATCTTATGACAGGGCACGTGAATTCGCATTTCTATAGAGTGGCGACAAAAGTGGTGAAATCGCCAGTCTACTACGATGTAACATGAACCAATCAGATTTTAAATCGATAGATGGACGTCTTTTCCCTTCCCGTGAACCAATCAGATCATGAACGCTCGGTTTTACCCGACAGATGAAAGTAGTTTTAAGGATCACGTTAGTACTAGTTTTCGCTACATGACCCTGGTACGCAGGTATTTTGATTAACGTCACACTGGAGCAACACAAGGGGCTATTGGAGACGGTCCGGGATCAAACCCAAAGGGGAAAATCCTAGACATCACCACGTAATTTTGAACCACGATCAGATGAGGTCACATCTGAGCTGGCAAACAACTCTTCAAACTTCCAACTCCACACCAACGTGAGGACATTTGAGGTCACGACAGATTTCAGGTGTACCAGTCCCCTTTGTACTCGACGGTCTTTGGTTGAATTCGAACTCGCGACCCTCCAGCTACTATTCCATTACTCGTCCAACCGGGCTACCGCGGCTCCTACATGACCCTGTGCACATAAAGTGGTTACCATTGCTCACCACTTTCATACTTCCTCTATGTACCAACCCAATGTTTTTCAACCATTAAGATGTCACAGTTTGATTCCCCCTACTTTTTCTCTTATGTGTCAGTAAGGCTTTCCTTGTGTGTCCTTTTGCTTCTCCCCAATGCCTTACGCATTGAATATTATTCATTATGACACTGCAAGGGATGTGGTGAAACACTTTGCGTTACCATGGTGCACCACGGGTTGGGTTCATGTTGGATTGAGGAGTAAACCACACATACCTTTCAGACATTCTATTCACTTTCCATTTATAGAGTGGCCACACATTCATTCCAGACAGTCAGACATCCATGCTTTACCCCGGATTCAAACCAAGAACCTTCCGATCCAAAATGCGACACCCTGACCACCAGGCATGGTGAAATGTGCCATAAAACCCCAAAATCAAAGAACTAGCTAACATTGACCAGACCAATTGTTTGGCATGATTAAATAGTTGTTAGTATTGTCCGATGTTATAGCTTCTTTGCCAGGTTAAAGAGAACTTCGTGCACTGAAATATTTTGATGAATGTCGATCAAAGCGAGCCCGTTAAGTCCTTCCACGCCAGTTGTGTGTTCCTTAAATAAGTTTCTAGCAATTTTAAAGTCGAAAATGATCTTTCGGGAATGCGAGTCGAAACCGGAAGAGTCAACATAATGTGCAACAATGATTCAACAACACAATGATTCATACACAACAGAAAAGAGATGTTTGTTGCAAAGAGAAATAGCTTCAATTGCACATTTTGGTGCTTTATCTAACGATTTCAAGGTTTGAAACTATAAACTGAGCTCACCACAAATATTTCATGAAAGGTTGTAAAAATGAATTTATTCACTTATGTTTACCTTTAGTTCTTTTCTACCCCTTGGACATAACAACGACTGAAATGGTCGCAGTACATCTTTTTGTTAGCAGAAGTTTTCATTAAGAGAAGCTATGAATGAATACAAAAATGAGATGAAGACTGACCATCTATAAGTCTTCAGGCTTATTGGCAGGAATATTAACTCTGTTCGTTTGTTTGCTAACTACTCTTGGTGTAGTAATAGACTCAGCCACTTTAAGGCAAATGTCTTCAAGTGCTTGATAAACTCACGAGAAAGAAACTTCAGCATCGTCTCTCTTTTTCTGTAATGACTGTTTAAACATTCATGGCATATGAAAAGCCAAACTGATATCAAGATTCACAGTCCGCAAATATTTTCTCAAGGGAATGGACATTTGAAAAGCAGATTCTAGAACCAGATTAACCAGGAATTCGCATCAGCATATGGCACTCGAAAGAAGTACATACCGAACAACTGCTTCAGTAGCAGTTATTCGGTCTGTATCCCATGTTGAAATGGTGTTAAGTGAACTTAATAAAGGCTCAATAAACTCTTATAATGTGTTAACTGCGTCATGGCGATCAATCCAATGTGTTGCGCACAATCTTTTAAGTTTGTGAATACGTGGACTGAATTCCAAAATTTCAATTTTAACTTCTTAAAACTTTTGTCTCATGGGATGGTTGAAAAAGTTGTAAACTTTTTCTATGGATCCCATGAAATTTCTCTTAGATGAAATTTCACAACCATTAGAAATAGCGAGGTTTAGACAATCAGCGCTTCAGTGAACATATATAGCTTTAGAAATCTTATTTGAAACTATAGCTTGAGCACCTTTAAGTACCTCACTCATTGCACGAGCACCGTCATAACCTTGTCCAACAAGTTTTGTGCATTGGGGATCAAATCAGATATTCCTTTTAGGATTACCTTTGCAATACCTGCATCAGTGACTGGTAGAAATTGTAAAAACTTTTCCTTCACAGTTCCATTTTCGAAAAACCTTACACAAACTGACATTTGCCGAATACCACTTATGTCTGTTGTTTCATCTGGCAATGCAAGCAAAAGAAAAGGACGACGGCGTACTGACATCACGCTATTTGTTAATATTTCCCACAGTAGTTTTTCTCTGAATTACCTTTGTTTGGCTCCTGGGGAGGGTTAACTCTAACCCCCCTATGGGTGCACCAATGCACAATACAAAGGCTGAACTTAGCTCTAAAACATAGGTAGGTAGATAGCTAATTAACGTCGCACACTAGAGCAACACTTGGGCTATTGGCGACGGTCCGAAATCCCAAGGTAAGTAGGTATTTTAATTAAAATCGTACTGGAGCAACACAACGGGATATTGACGACCCAAAAACATAGGAAGTGCAAAGAGAATATATGTAAAATTATCGAGAACCTAGACATCTGTGGCCAGGATTTTATGAAAGCAAATAACGCACTGTTCCCGAATACTTATCAGATGTTCCAAAAAAAAAAACTGCCGTAAATGTACGTTTAAACCTACTGGTAGTGATCCTCATTTCGTCATTAGCCAAGTTGGTCAGGTTTTGATGAACAAGATACCTCGTCGAAACTACTTTGTAGGTAGGTATATTAATTAGCGTCCACTGGAGCAACACGATAGGCTATTGGCGACGGTCCGGGATCATTCGAATTGAAAGATCTGAGTACAATTCCACGTAACTTTGAAACAAAGTCAGAGGACGAAGAACCACTCGACTGATTACGAAATTGATCAAATCACAAGGGAGACCTTTGAACCAGTAAATTCTCACAAGGATAAGGGTGGTGGGACTGAGAAATGGTAGGTATTTTAATTAACGTAGCACCAGAGCAACACTGCGTGCTTTTGACGACGGGTGTCTGACGGAAAATACGCAACTACAGATGTATTAACTTGAGAAAATGATTAAAATAATTTCGAGTTCCTATCCTTGTGAAGAAAAAAAATTAAAAATAGTAACTCTTCCCATTACTTCCTTAAATTCGAAGGAGATGATAGGAACTAGAAGTTCAGGGCCTCTGTCGAAAGATTTATGAATGAAATTACGCCATCCAATACCGTCCTCAATTAGGAAACCAATTTCTGCTAACCAACAGACAGCGCTGCACCGAAGAACCCAATCACCTCTCCGGAGAACACCCCAAGCTCCCGTCCGCTCCTTTATATTCATAATAGTTTTTCCTGGAAAAAGGGATAAAAGGGAAAAAGAATCTCTGCCAGTCGTAAAATGACGGTAGTAACGCGGATGCGGGACATAACTTCCGCTTCGTTTGTCGCGCTCGCGGGAAACAGGGATTTTCCAGCGCGATGATTGGACCGCGTATCCCGAATTTTGGCGCGCTTTTTACGACGCGCAATTTTCTCCGAGATACATTTTTTGGTGATTGGCTATGCAAATGAAGCACGCTTGAGAGTCGTAAACGGACCACCATAAAAAGCGGAAGGCCCTCCCCCCAAAAATAAAAATAAAACTCGAAACGAAGGGAAGCGAAGAGAGCATTCGGATCCTTGAACTGTAACGAAAGTTTGGGAATGTTTATATTATAGGAGTTTATTCGGGGAGACTCTTTTGTGACACATTTCGGGAGGGCGGCGTATGCTGTATTGGTTCCGGCCGTGTATTTTATAGGGTGATATTGCTCCGGCGAGCGTTTCTGCGCGTCTCGCTATTGCACCTGGGATGCTTGATTTAGTGTTCGGCCTTACAGGCTGCTCTTAAAACTTTCTTTTGCATCTTCTGAGAGGTTTTTTCGGATTTAGTACGAATCTTTATTAAGGAATGGATCTGATTATTTTCTTGGTCATCTAGCAATTTTACACGTGATTTGAGGCTTCGTTTGATGACATTCAATAGTTGATCAAACATAACCCTCCGAGTGGTTTTGACTAGAAAATATATCCATCAACATCAGACCGATTTTTCCAATGGCGAGATAGTTGGTCATCAAGATATTACCGATCTTTTGATGATGATACCTTGATCTAGTCCATCAAGATCAGGCCAGTTTTGTTAATGACGACAAGATAACCCTCCGAGTGGGGTTGATCAGAAATTACGTCCATCAACATCAGACCGATTTTTCCAATGGCGAGATAGTTGGTCATCAAGATATTACCGATCTTTTGATGATGATACCTTGATCTAGTCCATCAAGATCAGGCCAGTTTTGTTAATGACGACAAGATAACCCTCCGAGTGGGGTTGATCAGAAATTACGTCCATCAACATCAGACCGATTTTTCCAATGGCGAGATAGTTGGTCATCAAGATATTACCGATCTTTTGATGATGACGCCTTGATCTAGTCCATCAAGATCAGGCCAGTTTTGTTAATGACGACAAGATAACCCTCCGAGTGGTTTTGACTAGAAAATATATCCATCAACATCAGACCGATTTTTCCAATGGCGAGATAGTTGGTCATCAAGATATTACCGATCTTTTGATGATGACGCCTTGATCTAGTCCATCAAGATCATGCCAGTTTTGTTAATGACGACAAGATAACCCTCCGAGTGGGGTTGATCAGAAATTACGTCCATCAACATCAGACCGATTTTTCCAATGGCGAGATAGTTGGTCATCAAGATATTACCGATCTTTTGATGATGATACCTTGATCTAGTCCATCAAGATCAGGCCAGTTTTGTTAATGACGACAAGATAACCCTCCGAGTGGGGTTGATCAGAAATTACGTCCATCAACATCAGACCGATTTTTCCAATGGCGAGATAGTTGGTCATCAAGATATTACCGATCTTTTGATGATGACGCATTGATCTAGTCCATCAAGATCATGCCAGTTTTGTTAATGACGACAAGATAACCCTCCGAGTGGGGTTGATCAGAAATTACGTCCATCAACATCAGACCGATTTTTCCAATGGCGAGATAGTTGGTCATCAAGATATTACCGATCTTTTGATGATGACGCCTTGATCTAGTCCATCAAGATCAGGCCAGTTTTGTTAATGACGACAAGATAACCCTCCGAGTGGGGTTGATCAGAAATTTCGTCCATCAACATCAGACCGATTTTTCCAATGGCGAGATAGTTGGTCATCAAGATATTACCGATCTTTTGATGATGACGCCTTGATCTAGTCCATCAAGATCAGGCCAGTTTTGTTAATGACGACAAGATAACCCTCCGAGTGGGGTTGATCAGAAATTACGTCCATCAACATCAGACCGATTTTTCCAATGGCGAGATAGTTGGTCATCAAGATATTACCGATCTTTTGATGATGATACCTTGATCTAGTCCATCAAGATCAGGCCAGTTTTGTTAATGACGACAAGATAACCCTCCGAGTGGGGTTGATCAGAAATTACGTCCATCAACATCAGACCGATTTTTCCAATGGCGAGATAGTTGGTCATCAAGATATTACCGATCTTTTGATGATGATACCTTGATCTAGTCCATCAAGATCAGGCCAGTTTTGTTAAGGACGACAAGATAACCCTCCGAGTGGGGTTGATCAGAAATTACGTCCATCAACATCAGACCGATTTTTCCAATGGCGAGATAGTTGGTCATCAAGATATTACCGATCTTTTGATGATGACGCCTTGATCTAGTCCATCAAGATCAGGCCAGTTTTGTTAATGACGACAAGATAACCCTCCGAGTGGGGTTGATCAGAAATTACGTCCATCAACAGCAGACCGATTGTTCCAATGGCGAGATAGTTGGTCATCAAGATATTACCGATCTTTTGATGATGATACCTTGATCTAGTCCATCAAGATCAGGCCAGTTTTGTTAATGACGACAAGATAACCCTCCGAGTGGGGTTGATCAGAAATTACGTCCATCAACATCAGACCGATTTTTCCAATGGCGAGATAGTTGGTCATCAAGATATTACCGATCTTTTGATGATGACGCATTGATCTAGTCCATCAAGATCATGCCAGTTTTGTTAATGACGACAAGATAACCCTCCGAGTGGGGTTGATCAGAAATTACGTCCATCAACATCAGACCGATTTTTCCAATGGCGAGATAGTTGGTCATCAAGATATTACCGATCTTTTGATGATGACGCCTTGATCTAGTCCATCAAGATCAGGCCAGTTTTGTTAATGACGACAAGATAACCCTCCGAGTGGGGTTGATCAGAAATTTCGTCCATCAACATCAGACCGATTTTTCCAATGGCGAGATAGTTGGTCATCAAGATATTACCGATCTTTTGATGATGACGCCTTGATCTAGTCCATCAAGATCAGGCCAGTTTTGTTAATGACGACAAGATAACCCTCCGAGTGGGGTTGATCAGAAATTACGTCCATCAACATCAGACCGATTTTTCCAATGGCGAGATAGTTGGTCATCAAGATATTACCGATCTTTTGATGATGATACCTTGATCTAGTCCATCAAGATCAGGCCAGTTTTGTTAATGACGACAAGATAACCCTCCGAGTGGGGTTGATCAGAAATTACGTCCATCAACATCAGACCGATTTTTCCAATGGCGAGATAGTTGGTCATCAAGATATTACCGATCTTTTGATGATGATACCTTGATCTAGTCCATCAAGATCAGGCCAGTTTTGTTAATGACGACAAGATAACCCTCCGAGTGGGGTTGATCAGAAATTACGTCCATCAACATCAGACCGATTTTTCCAATGGCGAGATAGTTGGTCATCAAGATATTACCGATCTTTTGATGATGACGCCTTGATCTAGTCCATCAAGATCAGGCCAGTTTTGTTAATGACGACAAGATAACCCTCCGAGTGGTTTTGACTAGAAAATATATCCATCAACATCAGACCGATTTTTCCAATGGCGAGATAGTTGGTCATCAAGATATTACCGATCTTTTGATGATGACGCCTTGATCTAGTCCATCAAGATCATGCCAGTTTTGTTAATGACGACAAGATAACCCTCCGAGTGGGGTTGATCAGAAATTACGTCCATCAACATCAGACCGATTTTTCCAATGGCGAGATAGTTGGTCATCAAGATATTACCGATCTTTTGATGATGATACCTTGATCTAGTCCATCAAGATCAGGCCAGTTTTGTTAATGACGACAAGATAACCCTCCGAGTGGGGTTGATCAGAAATTACGTCCATCAACATCAGACCGATTTTTCCAATGGCGAGATAGTTGGTCATCAAGATATTACCGATCTTTTGATGATGACGCATTGATCTAGTCCATCAAGATCATGCCAGTTTTGTTAATGACGACAAGATAACCCTCCGAGTGGGGTTGATCAGAAATTACGTCCATCAACATCAGACCGATTTTTCCAATGGCGAGATAGTTGGTCATCAAGATATTACCGATCTTTTGATGATGACGCCTTGATCTAGTCCATCAAGATCAGGCCAGTTTTGTTAATGACGACAAGATAACCCTCCGAGTGGGGTTGATCAGAAATTTCGTCCATCAACATCAGACCGATTTTTCCAATGGCGAGATAGTTGGTCATCAAGATATTACCGATCTTTTGATGATGACGCCTTGATCTAGTCCATCAAGATCAGGCCAGTTTTGTTAATGACGACAAGATAACCCTCCGAGTGGGGTTGATCAGAAATTACGTCCATCAACATCAGACCGATTTTTCCAATGGCGAGATAGTTGGTCATCAAGATATTACCGATCTTTTGATGATGATACCTTGATCTAGTCCATCAAGATCAGGCCAGTTTTGTTAATGACGACAAGATAACCCTCCGAGTGGGGTTGATCAGAAATTACGTCCATCAACATCAGACCGATTTTTCCAATGGCGAGATAGTTGGTCATCAAGATATTACCGATCTTTTGATGATGATACCTTGATCTAGTCCATCAAGATCAGGCCAGTTTTGTTAAGGACGACAAGATAACCCTCCGAGTGGGGTTGATCAGAAATTACGTCCATCAACATCAGACCGATTTTTCCAATGGCGAGATAGTTGGTCATCAAGATATTACCGATCTTTTGATGATGACGCCTTGATCTAGTCCATCAAGATCAGGCCAGTTTTGTTAATGACGACAAGATAACCCTCCGAGTGGGGTTGATCAGAAATTACGTCCATCAACAGCAGACCGATTGTTCCAATGGCGAGATAGTTGGTCATCAAGATATTACCGATCTTTTGATGATGATACCTTGATCTAGTCCATCAAGATCAGGCCAGTTTTGTTAATGACGACAAGATAACCCTCCGAGTGGGGTTGATCAGAAATTACGTCCATCAACATCAGACCGATTTTTCCAATGGCGAGATAGTTGGTCATCAAGATATTACCGATCTTTTGATGATGACGCATTGATCTAGTCCATCAAGATCAGGCCAGTTTTGTTAATGACGACAAGATAACCCTCCGAGTGGGGTTGATCAGAAATTACGTCCATCAACATCAGACCGATTTTTCCAATGGCGAGATAGTTGGTCATCAAGATATTACCGATCTTTTGATGATGATACCTTGATCTAGTCCATCAAGATCAGGCCAGTTTTGTTAATGACGACAAGATAACCCTCCGAGTGGGGTTGATCAGAAATTACGTCCATCAACATCAGACCGATTTTTCCAATGGCGAGATAGTTGGTCATCAAGATATTACCGATCTTTTGATGATGATACCTTGATCTAGTCCATCAAGATCAGGCCAGTTTTGTTAAGGACGACAAGATAACCCTCCGAGTGGGGTTGATCAGAAATTACGTCCATCAACATCAGACCGATTTTTCCAATGGCGAGATAGTTGGTCATCAAGATATTACCGATCTTTTGATGATGACGCCTTGATCTAGTCCATCAAGATCAGGCCAGTTTTGTTAATGACGACAAGATAACCCTCCGAGTGGGGTTGATCAGAAATTACGTCCATCAACAGCAGACCGATTGTTCCAATGGCGAGATAGTTGGTCATCAAGATATTACCGATCTTTTGATGATGATACCTTGATCTAGTCCATCAAGATCAGGCCAGTTTTGTTAATGACGACAAGATAACCCTCCGAGTGGGGTTGATCAGAAATTACGTCCATCAACATCAGACCGATTTTTCCAATGGCGAGATAGTTGGTCATCAAGATATTACCGATCTTTTGATGATGACGCCTTGATCTAGTCCATCAAGATCAGGCCAGTTTTGTTAATGACGACAAGATAACCCTCCGAGTGGGGTTGATCAGAAATTTCGTCCATCAACATCAGACCGATTTTTCCAATGGCGAGATAGTTGGTCATCAAGATATTACCGATCTTTTGATGATGACGCCTTGATCTAGTCCATCAAGATCAGGCCAGTTTTGTTAATGACGACAAGATAACCCTCCGAGTGGGGTTGATCAGAAATTACGTCCATCAACATCAGACCGATTTTTCCAATGGCGAGATAGTTGGTCATCAAGATATTACCGATCTTTTGATGATGATACCTTGATCTAGTCCATCAAGATCAGGCCAGTTTTGTTAATGACGACAAGATAACCCTCCGAGTGGGGTTGATCAGAAATTACGTCCATCAACATCAGACCGATTTTTCCAATGGCGAGATAGTTGGTCATCAAGATATTACCGATCTTTTGATGATGATACCTTGATCTAGTCCATCAAGATCAGGCCAGTTTTGTTAAGGACGACAAGATAACCCTCCGAGTGGGGTTGATCAGAAATTACGTCCATCAACATCAGACCGATTTTTCCAATGGCGAGATAGTTGGTCATCAAGATATTACCGATCTTTTGATGATGACGCCTTGATCTAGTCCATCAAGATCAGGCCAGTTTTGTTAATGACGACAAGATAACCCTCCGAGTGGGGTTGATCAGAAATTACGTCCATCAACAGCAGACCGATTGTTCCAATGGCGAGATAGTTGGTCATCAAGATATTACCGATCTTTTGATGATGATACCTTGATCTAGTCCATCAAGATCAGGCCAGTTTTGTTAATGACGACAAGATAACCCTCCGAGTGGGGTTGATCAGAAATTACGTCCATCAACATCAGACCGATTTTTCCAATGGCGAGATAGTTGGTCATCAAGATATTACCGATCTTTTGATGATGACGCCTTGATCTAGTCCATCAAGATCAGGCCAGTTTTGTTAATGACGACAAGATAACCCTCCGAGTGGGGTTGATCAGAAATTACGTCCATCAACAGCAGACCGATTGTTCCAATGGCGAGATAGTTGGTCATCAAGATATTACCGATCTTTTGATGATGACGCCTTGATCTAGTCCATCAAGATCAGGCCAGTTTTGTTAATGACGACAAGATAACCCTCCGAGTGGGGTTGATCAGAAATTACGTCCATCAACAGCAGACCGATTGTTCCAATGGCGAGATAGTTGGTCATCAAGATATTACCGATCTTTTGATGATGATACCTTGATCTAGTCCATCAAGATCAGGCCAGTTTTGTTAATGACGACAAGATAACCCTCCGAGTGGGGTTGATCAGAAATTACGTCCATCAACATCAGACCGATTTTTCCAATGGCGAGATAGTTGGTCATCAAGATATTACCGATCTTTTGATGATGATACCTTGATCTAGTCCATCAAGATCAGGCCAGTTTTGTTAATGACGACAAGATAACCCTCCGAGTGGGGTTGATCAGAAATTACGTCCATCAACATCAGACCGATTTTTCCAATGGCGAGATAGTTGGTCATCAAGATATTACCGATCTTTTGATGATGATACCTTGATCTAGTCCATCAAGATCAGAGAAAGGAACGAGTGACCCGAACGTCAACTCCGGACGCAAGCCAGAGTTCATGCCACCACATATTCTCTGTTGTAACTTCTAGATTCTGAGTGAGACAGTTTCACCTCTTCTTATCCGACGGAGGCTCCAACCTCTTGCTAATGTAGAGCGAATCTTCAGGTTAAACTGATTTACCTTTCAAATGGACACCATCGGAAAACTGAAATGGAAATTGGTTTTGTAATTAACTGTAAAGTACTTCCCCTCCAAGGGATTTCGACGGGATATCTCGTCCATCAATATAAACTCTAACAAAAAAAACCGAGACACAAAGAAGGAGTTGTTCCGGGATCGATGAACTTGGAACAGCGCTGATTTGGGACGTATAGTCTTTAGTGACGAGTCCCGTTTCCAAATGTGTTCCGACGACAACCGCAGACGTTTCAGGAGACGTCCAGGGAAGCTTGGGGATCCTGCCCTTACTATCGCACGCCACGCATGCCCACAACAGGGCGTTACGGTCTGGGGTGCCATCTCCTTTTATAGCCTTTTGGTAGTCATTTCTGGCACACTTACAGCACAGCGATATAGGCGACATTCTACGACCGGCTGTGGTACCGTTCCTTTTGCGACAACCCTAATTTACTTTGCAATAAGAATATGCCCGGCCATGAATTATCTTTCCCAACATTTCATTGGCCAGCTAAATATCCTGATCTCTCTCCCATAGAGCAAATTTTGGACGTTATGGGAAGGCGATTGCAACCGTCCCGGAATTTCGACCCTTTAGCCCGATAGTTGGAGACAATTTGGCAAGAAATTCCGCAGGACACCATCTGGGAACTTTTTCAGTCTATGCCACGCCAGGTAACAGCTTGCATCCAGGACAGAGGTGGACCAACGCCTTACTGACTTCCTCCTTTTGTAACGGTCAAACTAAAAAAAATATCATTCAATTGTTCTGAAAGTGTAATCGTTTTTTTTTCTATACATGTTCTTCACCATCCAAAAAAACAATTTTTATCGCAATCAGACAATTTCTAATTGGTGCGTCGGTTTTTTTGTTATGTTGCTGTTGTTGTTTCGTATGCCTACACTGGCAGACCGCAGGAGTGCCAGGCCCTTCAAAGACGGCAAGAGGCGAGGGGGGTGCGCCTTCCATGTTATTGAGCCCCATTGGGTGGAAGTCCGACTTAGCTCGACATACATGACACTTCCGTTTTACAGGAAGGTCCCTTTCATACATCCATTCACTCACACATATCGTAATTTAGATCCCAATCAGAGGCCAATAACCCCCTGATCAGGTACCCCCAGAGATATTGATTTGGTATGGGAACACGGGGGACTTTGTGACCACGACCTATTTAACGTGCCCCAGTCACCATTAGTGAACACGACGGTCTTTAGCCAGGTCGAAGCGCCGATCTCGCAATCATCAGAATTGCAGGCTCGGCGGAGGACAGAACCCACAACCCTTCTGATGCGAGCCCGACGCTCTACTGACTGAGCCGTGACTACCGTGGCTCTTTTTTTGTTATAAAGTATATGACCAATTTTGTTAATGACAAGATATCTCGACCATCGAGATCTGGCCGAGAGATACCTCTTCGAGACTACCTCCAGAAGGGTTAAATATACTGGTATCACGATAAGAGAAACAACTTAGAGCTAGTGGAAAATATCTTTCGATCACCATTAATTTAACAACTTTAGAAACACGATTCTGGTCAGTAGTTGAGAAGTTGAGTTGCATTCCCGCTGCGAAACCAAACCATTAACTCATCAGCGGTTCTGGTTAGTTTTCTTCTAATGACAACGTACCTCATACTTTAGAATCTTGCCAGTTTTCTTCTAATGACTAGATCCCTCGCCCAGACAACCATTAGGCGGGTTAATGAAAGTTAATCAGACCTCCGCAATTTCATTTTTGACTATCAGAGAGCAACATTTTCTTCTTTTCTGTGGGAGGTTTGCCTTCTCTACCAAATGCAATTAACTTTCCTTCATAATTGAGCAAAAACGCAATTAAGTTCGTCATTCTTTCAAGCAACGTCGACGTTGCACTGTTTGTCCATCCCCCCATTTAATCATACCTCCCACGGAGTACCGTTATTTTCCAAAACGAAAATCAAAGCATTGATGCACACTCGATAACGAAGCGGGACCTCGCTTAATTAATGAACTTTTCATTAAAATTTGAACAACCATTTCTTCCCCCGGAGGCAAAAACGCACGCGCGCCCTCATCCCAGCCAATGAGCGGCCAGCGATTGGAAGAAAAGCTTCCAAATTCCATTGTGCCTTACCTACCACTGTTAACCAAACGCAAAATGAGGACAAAACGGGGCATCGGTCATTAATCACGGCAACAATGAAGCAGCTCATGAAAAAGAAATTGATGACATAAGAGCGGGTGGAAGAGGCGAAAAAAGCGCCCTAAGCTTCTTGCTAACTTCTTTTAAATGCCAGTTGGTTCCGCTTTTGAACTTGCATAAGAGAAAATCCAACCTCCTGTTTTCCCCGGTTTGAAAAAAAAAAGGCCACGATGGCAATTAATTACTGATTCCTTTTCTTTTAAACTTGGAATAAGTTCTCCACTTTTACTTCGGCTCTCCCCTCTAACCCCTATTTAGGGATGGGAAAAAAATCCACCACGCGGCTGTTTCTTTTGTTGTTTTGTTTTTTGGCCAATTTTAGTCTTGACTGGGAGCCAAATTTGGCGATTTATGTTTGCGAATTGTAATTCCTTGCGAATGGAGGTCTGGAGATTTTGTTTCTGGTGAAAGAGTAGAAGCCAAGAGTTGAAGTACAATTCAAGTTATTGGCAATTTGGCTGCATATGATTGGAGTTTATTTGGATGCCTCGACGTGGTATCTTGTCATTAGTTGATGAGATCACTAACCAGAACTTGATGGACGAAATTCCTCGTCATTAGAAGAAAACTGACCACATCATGTTCTCGTCACCATAAAAAAAAAATCGACGAGATATCTCGTCTGAACAACTTTGAGGTTTAAAGTGTATGATGTGAGTAAGCTAATTTGCATTTAACCTCACCCTTCTCTTGAGATGTAGGAATCTTTTGTACATTGTTTCCAAAGCTTCATGTTTCAAATTTAAATTGAAGTTATTTTAATCACAGTTGAAGTGACAGCATGAGAAGTCTGTAGCAGGCTGTTTATGATGCTCTTCATGGCGGATGCGATTTCTTAATGGCGTTTGATATCATTCTTGGCATTATTGTCTGTCTACCCTGAGAAATGCTCAGACAGAAAATCGGTACCTTCCTGTTGCCGTAGAAACAAGGATTGGCTCAATTTTAAAGGGGATACTTGAAGCATTCAAGTGTGATATACTGGCACAGTTAGTGATAGTTGACTCTCCAGAAATTTGTGAGATAAGACAAAGAACATATCAAACCACCCACCACACCGCAGTTTCCACCATTCCGAATCCACCAAAACCTCATTCGATTCAATCCCCACTTAAAATGTTGGAAACCAGTTCTCATAGTGAGCACCTGTACCTAGACTTAATGTCTGGAGCAGTTCTACTGGTAGTCAGACAGTATCTCTATGTAATTTTGGGCGAATTTTGTTCTCTGCACTGTTCAGAGAGGAAGATTATATTTTTGAAAGGACACACTTCTTCTCCACACTAACAGATGCTGCTGACAGACAATACTTTTTGAGGTTTTCAAAAGAAATGCTACTGCGTGAAAACATTTTCAGCTTTGGAGTGGCAATAGAGCGATGAGCAAAACCAAACTCCGAGAGCCCCCCCCCCCCCACCCATTTAATATTTTCTTTCTAATCTTCCAAACGTAATGTATGTTGTTTTTTGATGCATGTTGCGTATATAAGTACCCATTACTTAACATTACTAGAAAATAATATGAATACACAATCAAGTATTGATATGGCGATCCTACTATGAACTAGTTATTTGAAACATTAGTTACTTTTATAAGCAGCATAGGAAAACTATTGTCCTTAAACTAACAAACGTGGAGGTAGTTTCTTCCTAATAAGCACAGAAACATAAGGTTATTGGCGGAGTGCCATTTTCAAAACATTTTTAAGTTACCAAAAACAAAAGTGGTTGTCATTTTGAGTTGATCGTTTGATGCATTTTGAGTATCCAATACATAAAAAAAAACATTAAAAAATAATATGAATATTCAACCAAGTATTGATAAGATGGTCTTAACATTTACTAGTGTTATGACACATCAGTTACTTATATCTGACGCATGTGAAATCAGATCCTTAAACCAACAAACGTGGAGATTCTTGCTTCTCGGGGAATACAGCAACAAGGGTATTGTGCGTGGGTAGTGCCATTTTCAAATTTTTTTCGAATGGTGTTTATTTAAAATACGTTGAAAATACTCGAAATCCGATTCCCCACTTACGAAGCTTTTGGCACCAGTTGGCGAGAATTTTAATTCAAATAAAGAAACCCTATCGGCCCCCAGTGTTATTAATAAAAGAGGAAGTCAGACCGGGACCCCCGACGTCCCGGTCCCATCCGGGGGGAACGCGACGACGACGAACCTCCCCCACTCAAACCAACGAACCTTGAAGCGTTCTTCAAAGACAAAAAAACCTTCATCAGATTAGGAAGTATCCAGCGAAGTTCTTGTTTCGAACAGAATATTTGTCTCTTCAGATACCACAGATCTTCATTATAAAAAAGCTCCTTCTTTCCACCGTTTGCTTCAGTGCAGACCGAAAGCACTGGAGACTTTTTTTGTTGTCTTTTTTCATCGTAGAATAAAAAGGGGGAGGTTTTAATGACATAATAATTACTCCGGCGGTCCCTTCATGAATGTCAGGGGGAATGTAAATTGATAAATGGGGGAATCGTAGCAGAAATCGCTCGCTTTGGACCGATTTCGGGTGATCCAGAGCTAAATACTTGCAGGCAGAAGGGTTGGCATCGTATTAGATGTAATTAGTGAAGAGCACAGCAGTCTTTCAGTGAATGAGATCACTAATAAATTCGTATTTCTCGACAGTGCTGCAAAAAGGTTGGGGTTTTATGACGCAAGCCAAACAGGGCCCACCAAACGACAGACAACTTCAAGCAAAAAGTGTTTCGAAAGGAAAATAGGAGGTAATGGTAATGGTAATTTTAGTTAACGTCGTACTAGAGCAACACAACGGGCTATTGACGACGATCCGGGATCAGTCCTTTAAGGCAGTGGTCCCCAACCCCCGGGCCGCGGACCGGTACTGGTCCGTGGATTAAATGGTACCGGGCCGCCCAAGGAACATTAAATTATTTCCATTTTATTTACTGTGGTGTATTTCTCTCGGGTTTGTGCGGTTCACTCAAATTAGGAGACGGTAAATCATAACTTCAAATTTGTTCTGTTACTAGAGCTTCAAATATGATTTCTGAATTCTCTATTTTCCAATTTTGACAAATGTGACAGCTGTTTTCAAGTTGACAGACAAAGTAGCTGCATTTAAAGCCAAACTGAAGTTGTGGGGACGGCGCGTAAACAGAGGCATTTTGGACATGTTTCCGACATTAGCGGGGATTTTAGGCGAGACTGAGCCTAAACATTCATTCACCCAGTTGGTGCACGATCATATGTCTTTGCTTTTAAAAGAGTTTGATCGCTACTTCCCAACCACAAAAGACAAACTAGTAAGGAATGGATCCGCAACCCATTTGTCAACAAATCAGGCAAATCTAGCATGTCTGTGCAAGCAGATCAACTGCTGGAGATTGCAAATGAAGGAGGCCTTAAAACTACGTTCGAGACAACAACTCTTCCGGTGTTCTGGATCATGACGGAATACTCTGAGATTGCCTCCACAGCACTTAAATCCCTATAGCCATTTCCGACAACCTATCTGTGTAAAGCGGGGTTTTCTGCAGTGACAGCAATAAAACAAAACAACGGAATAAACTGGACATAAGCAACACACTTCGGGTGTCATTGTCTCCTATTACCCCCAGATGAAACCGTCTCATTGCAATGAAACAAGCTCAGGGTTCTCATTGATTTACCGTTCTAGTGAGTTAAAATGTTAAATCGCTTTATATTCATTTTTTGGTGCAACTATATTTTATTTTGACGGCATGTTTAAAGACAATTAAATTAAAATTATTAAATCAAAACAATCTAAAATATAAACAATCAACGTTTCAAATCCGTTGAAGATATATTCAATGAAGATATATATTAGAGATAGGGGGTTACCTTATGATATAGTTTATCGTCATTTTGGCAAGGCGTATCACGTTTAATCTAATTGGTGTTGACCAATAAACTATCATCTATCAATTTGGAATTCTTTGTTTGAAATCTTGTGTTGAAGTGCTGCAACCGCATTAGAAAAACAAGCCAACTAACTTTACCTAAAGAATAAGTTTCAAGTATTTAAATTACTTCGCAAACCAATACCACGGGCAACGCCGAGATGTAAGGTAGTAAACTGATGTAAAATTTTCCGCAGATTTCAAATCCGTTGAAATTTTCAATCTATCTTTAACAATTCCGATTATAGGAAAACGAACTTTCCAATCCCAGTCAATATGTTTTTTTATTTTTTTGCTCACATTCGCTCAAATGGAATAAGGCAGGAAATTTTTATCTGTTTCTTTTTTTTTTTTAACGCGAAGGGCAGAAGATGCAATTTGTTTATTTTTGGAAAGAGAAAGTTCTTGGTGACGTCACAATCTGTCTTACGAAAATATAACAGATATATTTAATTTTAAAATTATTTATTTAGAGAAAATCATATTTTTAGGTATCGATATAAAGTGAAATTTTCCGCAGATTTCAAATCTGTTGAAATTTTTACTCTATCTTTAGCGGTCTAGGAGATAGAAAAAAGAACTAAGTGACTCCAGTTAAAAGATTATTTGTTTTTATCGTCTGGCTGGAAAATCATTCCTCTGAGCAAAATCAAAACGGAAACGAAAAAAATAATTTAGAATCTGTGACAGCAGGTGTTGCTTCTATGCTGTTGCATTCAATAATGATTAAATTTCATTAAATTCGATTCTCGATTGAATTTTTAAATTCGCCTTAGCCCTAAAATTGCAAAAAATTTGGACTACCTGTGTACCAAATCCCATTACTGTAAATGCCATAGATTCGTCAAGATTTTGATCACAAGAAACAAACAAACACTTCCTTTTATAATATTAGAGACAATGAGTTTAGTAATTTCGAACATAGGCCTGATAACAAATACAAATACAAATATTGACGACCAGGCTCAAGCCCAACAAGGTTGGTCCTTTGTTAATGAATTCCCCAATTCCCACTGACTATCTAATCGTATCTTAAATTCTTACGCTCCCTTTGAATTAACTATATTTTCTGGCAACGCGTTCCATTCGTCTATTACCCTAATAACGTAGTAGTTTTTCCTTAAATCCCGATTAAAATGTGTCTTATTCCATTTATACCCATGGCCCCTTGTTCTGTTATGCTTATTGAAATTTAAGCCCTCTGTGTCCCCTTGTTTTACCAACTTGAAAAGCTGAATCAAATCCCCCCTTCCTTCTTCTTCTTTCCAGTGTATACATGTTTAGCTTGCTTAAACGTTCCTTAGAGTCGAGATTTGCTATCCCCTTTATTATTTTTGTAGCTCTGTGCTGAACCCTTTCAATTGATTCTATATCCTTTCTCATATATGGAGCCCAGAATTGTACAGCATATTCTAGATGTGGTCTTACTAAGCCCTTATATAACGGCAAGATTATATTCTTATCCCTTGAAGTTACAGTCTTTTTAATATACCCCAATAACCTATTAGCCTTTTCACCCGCAGCTGAACATTGGTGACCCATTTTAAAATCCCTGTGAATTATCACCCCAAGATTCTTGACTGTTTCTCCCTCCTTTACCTTTACTCCCTGCAGACAGTACTCGGCTCCACTGTTCCTGTAACCCATATGCAGAACTTGACATTTCCCTATATTAAATGACATGCCCAACAAAACGATGTCTATAATAGTAATTCTAATGTAACCGTCACAAGAAATGGATGCATTTGCTGTTAATCAAAATTTTTCAATGCCCATGAACTGTGAAATGTAATTATAATTCTGTACCTCAGGGGTAAGCTATCGTAACTGACATTTGAAAAATTATACAGTATAGAGAACAAGTCATTTTAAATGGCTTTTTTCTTAACATTAAAAAAGATAGATGCTTTTAAGTCAAATAAATGGTTGCTCACTTACAATTGTTTAAATTCAACTTACTATACCCTACAATCGAAAAATGTGCATATACTATACTTCTACTATCAGGTACAGAATACTGTATATACATACCTATGTTTTCGAATAAAAAAAAAGTTAATCGTAATCTTGGAAATGTGCATTGTCTATTGAATAAGGTGCTCAAAACAGTTAATTGCGAATCATTAATAAAATCTCAACTGTGAAACATGTTGCAACGAACTGAGCACTACACGATATTGCAAGTAAATGTGGATACTTCTCACGCATGCGCAGTGGAGCACTATGAGGGAGTGACGTCATAGATCACTGGGTGAGAAACCAACGAATCAGCTGGCTTAAAATTGAAAACAACGAATCAGCTAGCCTAAAACTTCCTCCATGTCTTCTAATCCAGTGAAGGTTGCTAATATGCGACCGGGTACCCCGAGTTTGTGTTCCTCTATCCGTCCAATCCAGAGGGGCACGATTAAAGTGCTTTCGACATGTGAATTGGACTGCGTCTGATTGGGCTATCGTTATGTTCACGATTGAGTCGAGATTTGCTCTGGAGCCAGATGACAAACGTGTAAGGGTCTGGAGAGAACACGTCACACGCAATCGGCCGCATAACATCATCGAGCATCACGCATTCCGAGGTGGAAGCAACATGGTGTGGGCCGGGATTTCGTTGGGATATCGCACCGACCTGCACATCTATAGACGGGGTTCTGCGACAGCTGTCCGGTATTCGAATGAAGATCTAGAACCCACTGTGAGATTGTACGCTGAAGCAGTTGGTCCTTCTTTCGTTTTAATGGATGATAATGCTTGTCCCCATAGAGCTGGTATCGTCGACGACTATCTGAAGAATGAGGGGATCGGAAGTTGTTGAAGAAGAAACGTTGTATTTAATAATAATTTCCTACTTCCAAATGTTTTATGAAAAAAAAAATACAAAAAAAAAGTGACATTATTTGGATCGAATTCGCGAAAAAAATGAAATTGTTAAGGAGTTAAATATACTGAGTGAAAAGGGAATTTAAGGACTATAAATGTAAAGTAAAGCAAGTGTAGTAGAAGTATAAAAAGTAAAAACAGCCTTATTATTTAGAAAGGGAGTTTTAATGACGTAAGAATCTTAAAAAATATGAAATATTAAAACAAATATTGAACTGAAATTATACATATTATATCATTAATTCTGAATTCAGCATAAATTTCAAACTTCCTACTTACAAGAATGGAAATAAATACAATTAAATCCACTCATTTTTTTCTTAAAACAATAACGTTATTTTAAGTATAATAGTGGAGGAGTCCATTGTTTCCTGAGCATTGAAATTTCTACTTCATTGTTACCCAAACATTGTTGCGCATGTAAAATGTATTGTTTTAAAAATATTTCGTCATTCATGTTATATCTTTCGAACTGCTAACTTGCGTCTTTTAAAGCTGTGATCAAGTGATATTAATATACGTTTGATTAAAGCGATTTTTTGTTGTAGAGGAGTTTTCCGCTGCAATTTATTTATAAACAGTACTTTTCAGTGCTACCTACGTCAATTTTACCGACGTTTTTAACAAACAGTACTTTTCAGTGCTATTTACGCCATTTTTATAGACATCTTATTCACCTTTCAAGATGTTGGATTGGATCGAGAAACAAATGTAAGTGTGTAAATCTATTCCTTATATCTTCCTTAAATTACTTATTTGTGTGCCTTTCGGTGTCTGTTAAAATTACGTTTTTTCATAAACTGTTGGTTTTAAATACATATAATGTGTCCTTCCTTTACTGGAAAATTAATAAATACCGACCTGCTATTTCAGAAGGAAGTTTCGGGAAAAGCGAAGCCAGAAGAAAAAGGCAAAAAAGGAGGCCAAAAAACAGAAAGAGCAACCCTACGTTGAACGCGACTACCTCGCAGAGTGGAATGCTGAACACCCTGATGAATTCATGGACTTGCGCTTGCGTACCATCGAAGACGAGATGGCAGAAAGAGCCCAACTTGCTGCTGCAGAAGCTGTTGACGCACCAGCCGCAGATCCTGCCACAAATCTTTCAGATGTTACCAAAGGAGTCTCAGACAATTTTGTCTTGACGTCTCAGTGGTACTAACCATCGCATAAATAGAGTCACGGCAGAGAAAAACATCAATCTAAACCGAATGGACTGTGGACTCGTCGATTTTGACCGAAATAATGCCATCCATACAAGCAACGCAGAACTGGAGTACATAGAAATTACTTAGAAAACGTTCCGACGAAAACTTTAAAAGCTGACTTATAAGAAATTTGATTTATCAACAATTATTTTTGGAGCATCTGTATAATCACCTCTTTTACTTTTGTTATTCGAAAAACCTAAAAGCACATTCCATGAAATATCTTATTTATAAACTCAATAAAAAATACTTCCCTCCATTATGTTTGTATTCATTGCTTCATTTTCATATATTTACCTCATATTTAAGATTCTTCTTTCCTCGGGATGCAACACCAATCAAAACTGTTCAAGCAACTTAAAATTTATTTCAGGTCCACAAATCCTTTCCTTACGAAATTTTTTAATAAAGTTCTATAAAACTCAGTAGAGAAACAAAATTTAGTTTCTATAGGGAGAAAATTCTACAAGATTTGTTTCGAGAGAACTAACAAACTCATATTCTATAGAAATTTATAAGTATAGAATTCTACACAAAAGCAAAATTGGGAAACAAAATATGAGCTTCTATAGAATTAATTCTATATAATTCTAGAGAGGTTTCTACAGACATTCAATAGATTTCTATAAACTTTTCTTTATACAGCTTTTAGAAAAAGGTTTCTACCGACATTGTATTGAGATTTCTTTAGATCTTGTCTATAAAGAGCTTATTTTATAAAGCTTATAGCAAAAATATTTGCTTATAGCTATAAAAAATGTGCTTTATTTATAAACAAAAAATGAGCTTCTATAGAATTAATTCTATATAATTCTAAAGAGGTTTCTACTGACATTCAATGGATTTATATAAACCTTTCTTTATACAGCTTTTAGAAAAAGGTTTCTACCGACATTGTATTGAGATTTCTTTAGATCTTGTCTATAGAGAGCTTAATTTATAAAGCTTATAGCAAAAATATTTGCTTATAGCTATAAAAAAAATTTTTGCTTTAGCTATTAACAAAAAATGAGCTTCTATAGAATTAATTTTTTATTATTCGATAGGTTTCTACTGACAATCAAGGAATTTCTATAAACCTTTCTTTATACAGCTTTTAGAAAAAGGTTTCTACCGACATTGTATTGAGATTTCTTTAGATCTAGTTTATAGAGAGCTTACTTTATAAAGCTTATAGAAAACGGACTATAGTTCTGTAGGATATATATATATATATATATATATATATATATATATATATATATATATATATATATATATATATATCATAACAGAAGCTATAAGCCTGCAGTCGTGACGGAGTGGCAAGAGTGGTATTAGGCAACCTGATGAGGATGATCCATTGGTGTGGAATGTAATGCTGGTTTCTCAAATGGTGAGGCAGAAATTCTAAAAAGATTCTTTATTACATAAATAGCAAACTAATAATGTAAGGAGGTTGTTGAGGGTACGAAGTTTAGGACGGCTCTGAGAGCTCCCTATTCCAAGGGGCTCAATGAAAAAGTGCATAGTTCACATGGAACTCGCCAGAGGGATAAGAATTAAAAGAAAGACCAAAGGATCATTGGATCTTGCAAGAAATTGCATTGGTAGAAGTCGGTAGTTAAACGAAGGAGTAATTTGATCTTAGACAGGTGATTTGAAAGAAAAATGTTCGTGGGAGGTCAAAAATACAGCGAGGTCCTGAGGTCACAAGGGGTAGGAAGATATATTGACCTATTGAACAAAAGAGAAAAAATACTGAGAGGAAACTGGGAAGTTAGGGGACGGGTCTGAGGGTGAGAATTGTAATAAGTGGTTATTTTTAGGTATCGTATCCATATATATCTACTACCCTACAATAATGGACCGGACAGCAAGAAGTGATGGTATAAGGGAAAAAATACACAAATACGGGGGATGGTCCCCCACGTGCTGCAATTACACTAGCAATCCTCCTTCCTTCGAATGGAAGCAGACCCCTCCGTACCGAGTTACTGAAAACCCACAGCGGATTAGCGGATGCTAGGGAAAGCCTCTAATGAGAAATTTTAGAAGTGGGCCTAGTGACGCGCCGTCCGAAAAAACCCTTATCTGCCCAGGATGAACACGATAGGGCGTGGACGTGGTCGACCCCGGAATGTGTGCGCTGAAGATATGTGGTCCGGCTCAATGATATCAGTCAACCTTAGGTCCGTTTTGAGCCGGAAAAGTTTTCTTCATAGATTCGTGCCGAGGGGTGTCAGAGGCGCACACCCAGGCATCTCCTAGGAACCTATCGGCATTCCTGAGTAGCCCAACGGAACAGCAGGCTGCCCCAACGTCCTGTTTATCCGGTACCGTGGGCAACCGATACCATCATCTATGGAGTCTTGCAGACCCTTGCCGTCCGCCAGATAGCCTTCTTTCGTTAGCGTACAGGTATTGGCCTAGGGCAGCCGGGGAGTGGTCCCGACACCGCTAGTTTCCGTGTGGCACCTAAGGAGGTTCCTGTCGCTACTTGATCGCGGGAACAGCGGCATCGCCCTGTGCCAGTTTCTACGACCCAAACCGATAGCCTGCTGGCTAGAGCGGCTTCGCCACGTTAGAGACTGACATATTCCTCCTACACGGATAGGCCCATGATCTGCGGAGTTATGGAGTCCCCTTGCAACTCCAGAAAGAGCCGCGGTCCGAGTGGTGGGGGCCATCACTCTTCATTCCTTGGAACCAACACGCGTCCACTTAGGGACCCCAAGCATTGTCTACGTAAACTGATAACAAGTTACTAACTGTTTATCAATTACTTGGTTCAGGATGCACACCGCCCCAAGTGCGCAGAGCCCTCCCCCGATCCTTTTGCCCGGATCTCGGGTCCTCAGCCCCATCATCTTGCTATCATCCCTACGGACAGTCTTCCCGGACATTAAAAGCCACCACCAGCTTTCCGTCCGGGTTGACCCACGACTACTTCCCCAACAGACAGTAGCGTGTACACCTTCCCAGGGGTGTGTATGCCTAGGCGGCATAGGTACAAGTACCACACAGAAATACAGTTTTGGCTACATAAATACAGATTTGCCACATAGAGTTATGCATTTTCGCAACTTCCAGTACAAGATTTTCATCTGTTGCTGATAAACACAGAGTTAAGCATCACAGATCATACATTTCCGCAACTTCTAGCACGAGGCCTTCATTAGTTGCTAAATAACATGCATTAGGAATAAAATGAAAAGAGGAAGGTAGTCGCCGGCATCTGCCAAGGGGACCTTCGATGAAAGGGTAGCCACAGACTTCCGGCACAAGTGCCTTCGATTCGTGTCTGTTCACCAAGGCGGTAGGAGAAACAGAGAGTAATGAAATTCACTTACTTCTAGGGTGGGAGAGGATACCTTAGATGGGGAATTTGAGGCGTCAGCCTTTTGGTCACATAGTTTCCCAAGCGGAGGATTGCTTGGAACCACTCTGGGCTAGTAGTGAAGTCTTGGGGTCGGAAGCGAAACCAGCCAAGGTGCTGGTTAAGAGGTTTGACAAGTTCGCAGTCGAGGAGATAGTGAGAGGCATCCCCCACTTTTCCATACCTCAAACAAGGTTTGAAACACAGCTATGTGGTTTAGGTCGGGACCCTGAGCAGGCTAGAGAAGACGTTTTACATCCATATCTGGATACCACTTCTTGACAGAGGCTGCAATATGACATGGAGCGTTGTCGTCCTGGAAGTCACATTAACATTCTTTCGTTTGAATGGAGGATAATGCGCGTCCCCATCGTCGACGACTACCTGGATAGTGATGGGGATTGCGCATATGGTTTGGCCGGCGTACTCGCCCGACCTTAATCCCATTGAAAATCTTTAAGATATCCTCAGCCATGCTGTGTCTGCACGTTTCCCACCCCCAGAAACTCTCACAGAGTTGCAAACTCTTCTACGGGAGGAATGGCGATTACTTGACTCTGGGGTGGTTGATCACCTCATGGAAAGCATGATCACACGCTGTAAACTTTGTATGAGGATTGAGGGTGGTCACATACTGTATTAATGTCAATTTTGTTTATTTGTTTTGGATTTAAAAATCATTTTGTTAATGACTTCATCTTATAATTTATGAAAATTCAATATTGTTTTCATCTTTGTATTTAATTCTTAGTTTTGTCTCATGAATAAAACTATTTGCCGAATTTCGTGTCAATCAAAGCTGTACTTGTCTGGTTTTTTTTCGCATTTTACCTTTCTTGTTTAACTTTTGGCAGTGAGTGTTTCCAATTCGTAAATAGTTTTTTTACCAATAGTTCATATGCAACGGATGGGGTGGGTTGTTGTTTAAGGTTTTTCTGTTATCCGTCTATTCGATTAACTATCCCGGTCTCGATCCTGATGGTTAATCAAAGTTTCAATGGATACTTGTAAAAAGTATGTCGTTTTTTTCGCTCTGAAAAATGTTTTTTTTTTTTAATCAAGAGAACTTATTAGTCTTTTCTGTAAACAAGCTTTTGAATATTGCGTACAAGCACTTGAAAGTCATAAAAACAATTACAGTTAGGGTATTAAAAGAAAAAGTCATATTTTTCAACTTTTTCCATATTTTCCAAGCAGTGAATTTGTTAGTAGACTGGAATTCATAGAGTTCCATACCGTAGGAATACATTTGGGCGCTGACTTGAACCATTTTCTCTTATGTTTTGAGCATGTGGATATGTTCAAGGTAAAAAACACTGGAAATTATCCTTTGGAAGTTTTGCAGAAATCCTAAAAGTAAAGGAAGTATTAGTTACTTAATTTTAAAACGAATAAAAAGGTACGATTTGAAATATGTAGCTATCAAGGGATTTTAAGTAATTAACACTTTCTCTGCCCATCTCGCGCCAGCGCGTGGTGTGGATTGATGTCTCAGTCACCAGTCACGCGTTCGCGTGGGAAGAACTGCGCCAAACATTTATTCTCATTATATTTAAAATACTATACGAAATTTATATAGGCATTATGTGTCTACTGGTACTGATGATAGCATTCGTTTTGTATCAACGTAATAGCTATTAGATCAGTTTACATAAGTTTTTGTAATTTTATCTTCTATATTAGTCATATCTAAAAAGAGATAATGACAAACTTATTAAATTTACTATTTACTATTCAATTTACTAAAGTAGATAAGAGCTAATATAAATGAGATAAAAAACTTAAAACATTACCAACAAAAAAAAGCAAAAATAAGGTGATCCAAATGGATTAATAGCTATTTTGGTGGAGTAAAGCAGTGGTCCTCAACACCCGGGCCGCGGACCGGTACCGATCCGTGAATCAAATGGTACCGGGACGCCCAAGGAACATTAAATTATTTCCATTTTATTTACTGTGGTGTATTTCTCTCGTGTTTGTGCTGTTCTTATCTATGAAATTTCCACTCAAATTAGGAGGCGGTAAATCAGAACTTCAAATTTGTTCTGTTACTAGAGCTTCAAATATGATTTCTGAATTCTCTATTTTCCAATTTTGACAAATGTGACAGCTGTTTTCAAGTTGGCAGACAAAGTAGCTGCATTTAAAGCCAAACTGAAGTTGTGGGGACGGCGCGTGAACAGAGGCATTTTGGACATGTTTCCGACATTAGCGGGGATTTTAGGCGAGACTGAGCCTAAACATTCATTCACCCAGTTGGTGCACGATCACCTGTATTTGCTTTTAAAAGAGTCTGATCGCTACTTCCCAACTACAAAAGACCCACGAACTATTAAGGAATGGATCCGCAACCCATTTGTCAACAAATCAGGCAAATCTAGTATGTCTGTGCAAGAAGATCAACTGCTGGAGATTGCAAATGACGGCGGCCTTAAAACTACGTTCGAGACAACAACTCTGCCTTTGTTCTGGATTAAAGTCATGTCGGAATACCCTGAGATTGCCACCACAGCACTTAAATCCCTATTGCCATTTCTGACAACCTATCGGTGTAAAGCGGGTTTTTTTGCATTGACAGCAACCAAAGGAAAACAACGGAATAAACTGGACATAAGCAACACACTTCGGGTGTCATTGTCTCTTATTACCCCCAGATGAAACCGTCTTGTTGCAATGAAACAAGCTCAGGGTTCTCATTGATTTACCGTTCTAGTGAGTTAAAATGTTAAATCACTTTATATTCATTTTTTGGTGTAACTGTATTATATTTTGAGAAGGCAAGTTTAAATACAATTAAATTAAAATTATTAAATCAAAACAATCTAAAATATAAACAATCAACGTCCCCCCCCCCTCAGCGGGCCGCGTTAAAATTATCAAACGATCATCCGGTCCGCGGCGATAAAAAGGTTGGGGAGCACTGCCTTAAGGGAAAGATTCGAGGACAACACCTCATAATTTTGAACCACGGTCAGATGACGAAGCAACACATGAACTGGCACCCCACTCTCCAAACTTCCACGCCAACCCAACGTGAGGACTTTCGGCCACGACAGATTTAAGGTGCACCAGCCGCCTCTACATCATACGTTTACAAACATCCATGCCCGGACCCGGATTCGAACCAGGAACCTTCCGATCTAGAGGCTAACACCTTAACCACTATACCGGTGGAAAATAGGAGGAATTGGGAAATAGAATAATGGAGTGAAAGCAGGAAAATATCTTTTGGCTATCCTGGGCGGGCGACACCCGTATGTACTGAAGACACCAAGCCCCATGGGAAAATTAAAGATCACTAGAGTACCCCGGGACCGTGAAGCCCGCATTTGACACATTTGAAGGAGATATTCCCTGAGGACGCAAATTCCAAGAAACGCACGTGAAAGGGAGTTCAAATGAGGAAATTAGTTGTGGTTCTAAAACAGTTAAGTGGTCTTGGATAGCATTATTTAATGTTGTATAAAAATAAATGATTAATCCTGAAAAACTCTTCTTGTGTTCCTGCACTTTTGAGATGAGACTTCCAAAACGATAATCTGCAGTACGAATTGCAGAAAAGACTTACTACTAACACGCTATCAAGACCAGGTTATTAACCCTCCAAGCGGTTTTGACGAGATGTCTTAACCATCAAGATCTGATCAATTTTGATGGTGACGAGATATATATTGCCGCCGATATACATTATGAAGATAAACTACTCTGCACACAACAATGGATACCGAACGCCAACGGATTTGCATAAAATCAGACTGCTTGTTTGGGGTGTTTTTCGTGGTATGGCCTGGGACCTTTGCATGTTGTTCCTGGTGAATTGAACGCCGACGTCTACACGAACATTTTGGACAATCAGGTTCTTCCTACGCTGTGGCAATTTTATGGAATGGACGAATATTACTTCCAGGATGACAACGCTCTATGTCATGTTGCAGCCTCTGTCTAACAGTGGTATCGAGATATGGATGTAAAACCTCTTCCCTGGCCTGCTCAGAGTCTTGACCTAAACCCCATGGAACATATATGGGACGATTTAGAGCTACGCTTACGGACCAGTGAATCACGTCCGAAATCTACTGCCGAGCTGGCGACCTTCTTGCAGCAGGAATGGATACAAATACCCATAGCTGTGTATCAAAACCTTGGTGAAAGCATGCCCGGAAGGGTTGCTAATGTGATTGCAGCACGTGGGAGACCCCCCCCCCCCTCGTATTAAAGCACGTATCATTTCCCTTTTACCATCACATCTTGCAGATTGGTCCATTATTGTAGGGTGGTGTATATGCTGACGATGTTTCGATGAGATCTATAGCCGGTCAGTTTCCTTCTAATGACGAGATATCTCGTCCATAAATAGCTGGTCACTATTGCTAAAGACGAGATGCCTCTTTGAAACAACTACCAGGGGGGTTCGCATGCACTACGCTGAGATTAAACTGAAAATTTTATGGGTGGAGACCTTTCACCGTATATTAAAGTATTTTGAACATAAAATGTAAATTCTATCAGTAATTCAAGAAGTGCATCCTAGTCCATCTACATCACTCCTTGATATCAAAGAGCCGCGAGAGCCCGGATGAAAGAGTAATGGACTAGCAACCGGAGGGTTACGAGTTCGAATCCAACCGAAGACCGTCGTGTACAAAGGGGGCTGGTGCACGTTATATCTGTTGGGGCCTCAAATGTACTCACGTTGGCGTGGTGTGTAAGTTTGGAGAGTGGGGTGCCAGCTCAGATGTTGCCTAGTCAGGTGTTGTCCTTCTAAGGTTGATCCCGGGATGTCACCAATATCTCGTTGTGTTTCTCCAGCGCGACACTTACTCAATATACCAAATACTTAGATATCAAAATAATAAATGAGTAATTTGGTAATTTTAAATTAATGTCGCACTACAGTAACACAGCTGACTATTGACGACGGTCCGGGATCAATCCCCTAAGTGAAAGATTCGAGGACAATGCCACGTATTTTTGTACCACGGTCGGATGATGATTAATAATAAATGAGAGAATGTATATGTGGCGATTGTATGGCAATACCATTAATCAGGTTAGAGGAAAGGTTTATATTATCTCACGCAAATTCACGCAGATCAGAATTTTAGGTAACGAATATTGTTGTCAAACACCCGTATCTTGAACCACGGCATTTAATTAATATTTATAAAAGTGTTTTTCTTCAATTTTTTTTCTAGAATTTTACTTTTACTTCTTTACAATTTTGTCTTGGTCATATAAATGTTTATCAGTTCTATGTTATGAATGAATAATTTCATGCACTTCATCTTCGGAATACAACATCTACAAAAGTTAATTTTTCCTTTCACGTCATTCACTGGAATCCTATCATGTTGGCGTGGTATGAGAAATTGGAGGGTGAGGTGTCAGCTTAGGTCGTCATCTGATCCTGGTTCAAAATTACGAGGGGTTGTTGGATTTTCACCCTCGGGATTAAATCCGAACCGTCGTCAATAGCCTGTTGCATTAATCCCAGTACGACGTAAATCCTATTACCTACCTGCCTGCAAGGCAATCGTGTTATTATGCAGAGAAGTAATTTGGTGATTTTTTAATTAACATCGTACTAGAGCAATACAACGGGCTATTGACGACGGTCCGGGATCAATCCACTAAGGGAAAGAATCGATGGCGACACCACGTTATTTTGAACCACGGTCAGATGACGAGGCAACACCTGAGATGGCACCCCGCTCTTCAAACTTCCACACCAAGCCAACGTGAAGACTTTCGGCCACGACAGATATAAGGTGCATCTGCCGCCTCTACACCCTACGCTTACAAACATCTATGCACTGACCCTGATTCGAACCAGGAACCTTCCGATCTAGAGGCTAACACCTTAACCACCAGACCGGTTGATCGGCATTATTCAGAGAAGAGTCAAAGCAATGGAATTATGTTCTCTCACTAATGTCTAGAGACCACACAAGACTGTCAGGGATATTCCTCACGTGGTATATTTATCTCTTCTCCATCAGTAAAACTTTCATTGTGAGTGAATGTTTATTGCATGGTATTGTGGTTTGTGTCTAGTCCAAATTAGGGATGCAACATCGATGTCGCTGTTTTATAAAAAACATCGATGTATTGGAGCCGATATTTTTTCAACATAGATGTTTTTACGTTGTCGTTGTTTTATTTTCAAATGAAAAAAGTTCCATTATAAAAATTAAAAAAAAAAAAAAGCATAATTTTTATAATTAGTAAATTGAACTATATAGCAAAGTGGCCAAGGGTGAAGGGTCTGAAATAGGGATAAGGGAATTGACATCGATGTCGATGTTTTCATAAAAACATTGATGTTATTTACCATCGATTAAGAAAAGCCGATGTTTGTTTAACATCGATGTTTTAATATTGTCGATTTTTATTTTTGACTAAAAGAAGTACCATAGTAAAAAATTAAGAAAAATAACCGTGCAACTAAATATTTGTCATTGATGGCGACATCCGTCCCATCAGAAAGAGTTTTTCCCTAACTTGTGAGATAGTTAGTGAAAAAAGAAATCTGCTTAAGGTGGAGAAAATTATCAAACTTCTTTTTTTACAAATTGTAAATAACAAATATTAGGGCATATAGTAATTATAAGCCCTAATACTTTTTTTGCAGTAAAAAATTAAGTTTGTTATGTTCCCCAGAAATTGATAAATAATTTTAATAACTAACAATAAAATTGTTATGCACCTACCTAATTATACTTATAATTAGTAGTACCTATGTCAAATTCTTGTAAATATTATTTTCTTTTATATTATTCAATTTCTAAATAAAAGATTTGTTAATTGTTTTAATTAATTTTTTTGACTTTGTTTTGACAGTTAAAAAAAATCCCAGTACTAAATTAATAAACACGGCAAATGACAAATTAAATCAACCCCCGGCAAACATTAATGTTTGAGGTTACGAAGCTAGTTTTAAGAAATGTGTGCGTGGGGAGTTTAAATACATTGATGTTTAAAAACATCGATGATTTTTGGGCGATGCATTATCAACATCGATGTTTTGTTGTCGATGTCGTATCCCTAGTCCAAATATAGTAGGTATTTTTAATTAACGTCGTACTGGAGCAACACAACGGGCGATTGACAACGGTCCGGGATCAATCCTAACGGGAAAAATCCGAGGTCTAAATTTGAACCATGATCCCAATATGGTCCCAACATGGCCACGAACGGGTCCCAATATGGCACTTGAGCCATAAAACCCTAAGACCATCCACTCAACTGAATAGAGGGCGCCTTTCTTACTTCAGTCCAGGGCTGTAGTGGATGGTATACGGCGGTATACGCCGTATATACCCAGCAAATTCCGTATACCCTCTGATTTTTATTAAAAACTACGAACACCGCTTTGTTTTTCCTACATCACGTGAAACGCAGATAGCTGTAGAAGCAAAAGAAAAGTTTCTATTTCAAGATATCACCTTGGTACATAATTCCAAAATCGTACCTATTAATCAAAATCAATTTATTCAAAGTAGTGTCGATAGAATGAAATTCAGACTTTGTTCTGATGTTAATAAAGAAAATTGTCAACTTTTGAAGGTTATATCGAAGCTTGATCCAGAAAATATAAATACAGGGGATATTCGCCGTGTAGAAAAGGAGGTAAAAAGGATCTGTTGACGTTTTGGTATATATGAAATGTGCACTATTCTGAGTTTGAGAGACCAATGAAAACGCCCAAGTTGTTCCAGAAAAATTAAAACCTGAAAAAACAATTGAAATATTGCCATGTTTCACGGCCGTTTACGTTTACGAGAGCGGGTTTAGTTTAATGACTACCTACCCCGGTCCTTAGGAAGGATTTCCTACATATATATATATATATATATATATATATATATATATATATATATATATATACACACACACACGTATGTGCATGCGTGTAAATGTTTTTTGCCCCCCCTCCCCGGTGGAAAGTGTAAGTAGTAAATACATGTTTCGCCTCCCCATGGAAAAAATTCTGCGGGTATCAGAGTGTACCCTATAAAGAGTGTACCACCAGAGGGTATGCCATGGGGCCCTGCCTATACTAGTGCAGGGGCCCCCATGGTATACCCTCTGATTTATTTACGACTACAGCACTGCTTCTGTCTTAGCGATGCATTAACACAAATTTATTGCCGTTAAATATTAGTATTATGAACAGTAATTTAATGACAAATTAATATGGTACCAAAAACGATAGCGTATTTTATCTTTTAATTCTTTAAATAAATCCTCTACCAACTTACATTTTGTTTGTATACCGCACACACACAGTCTGATTTGCACATCCGTTTCCAAAAATACTGACTCTTCGCCTCGAATTCAAATTACATACTTTGCATTGTTGGATTCCGAGTCACGTGGGTATCAAAGGTAACGAGATCGCAGAGAGTTCGTTTAACTTTGAAAAGAAACTGTTTCATTTCTGGATAACTCGCTGAATGTAAATCCTTATCGCGTTGCGATAGCTAAGGTCAAGCATTCGCCTTCCAGAAAGGTGGAAGTCTCAAATCTAAGTCGACCCATCAGTATTGTAGTTCCTTTTCACCATAGTGGATATAGCAGGCGTAAAAAAAACAAGTCCAATTAATTAAAAGTCCACAAATTTTATGACGATTAACCGGTAAAGTGGTTAGGGTGTTAGCCTCGAGATCCGAAGGTTTCTGGTTCGAATCCGGGTCCGGGCATGGATGTTTGTAAGCGTATGGTGTAGAGTCGGCTGGTACAACTTAAAATCTGTCGTGGCCGAAAGTCCTTGGGTTGGTGTGGAAGTTTGGAGAGTGGGGTGCCAGCTCAGGTGTTGCTTAGTCATCTGACCGTGGTTCAAAATTACGAGGTGTTGTCTTCGGATCTTTCCCTTAAGGGTCTGATCGTGGACCGTCGTCAATAGCCCGTTGAGTTGCTCTAGTTTGACGTTAACTACCATTACCACAAAATTTAGTAAAAATTAACTATAATTTTCCAGTCATCATTTATAGGTAGAAAGGCAATTTTATTAACGTCATACTAGAGCAACACAGTGGGCTATTGACAACTGTCCGGCATCAATCCCAAAGGGAAAGAGCCGAGGACAACACCACGTACTTTTAAATCACGGTCAGATCACGAAACCACACCTGAGCTTGTACCCTACCTTTCCGAACTTCTACACCACCCCAACCTGAGAACATTTGGCGCCATGACAGATTTAACGTGCACTAGATACAGGTGGACAAAATAATACGAACACCTGTGAAATAATGGAAAATCTTTATTAATAGGGGGATGGACCACCCTTTGACTGCAGTACAGATTTAATGCGAAGTGGGATAGATGCATAAAGGTCATGGACAATATTTAAAGGATTATTAAGCCATTCCTCTTGCAGAACGGTCTCTTAATTCCGAAAGTGTGGATGGAGGTGGAAATCGGGAACGAAGTTTGGACTCCAAATATTCCCCTAAATGTTCAATAATATTCAAGTCCGGAGACTGAGGGGGCCAGGCGAGATGTTCAACTTCATCGCCATGCTCTTCGAACTTTTCTTGAACACACCTACCAGTGTGGATAGGGGCGTTGTCGTCTTGAAAAAGCGGTCGCTCTCCAGGAAATACAGTCTGGACAAAAGGATGGACATGATCCCCTAGAATGCTTAGATAGCGATTGGATGTGATCCTCCCATGCAGAATAACAAGTGGCCCAAGACCGAGCCAAGATATCGCACCCCATACCACAATGGAGCCACCCCCATGCTTCACAGTCGGCAAGAGGCATTCAGGATTAAAAGCTTCTCTGGGCGTTCCCCAGACATAAACGCGTCCGGTCGTCTGAAATAGGATGAATGACGATTCATCTGATCATATTACCTGTTGCCACTGCTGTGGGGACCAGTTTATGTGATCTCTGCACCACTGGCGTCGCTTGAAAGCATTAGTTGCTGTCACCAAGGGTTTAGGAATTGCCACTCTGCCATAAAGGTTTGCAGCATGAAGTTCCATTTTGACAGTTTTTGTTGAAACGGTGTCCTGGAGATGACTGTTCATTTGGGATGTTACCTCGTATAACGATTGCTTGTGCTTTCGGGCTACTATGCGCTTCAAGACCCGTCTATCTCTATCAGCAAGCTTTAACTTTCGGCCACTGTTGTGCTTTGAAGACCTCGTCTTACCCTCTTTCGTGTAAGCTGTCATAACGGCTGATACCGTACTCTTTGCAAACCCCAAAAGGTTTGCTGATTCCGTAACCGATGCTCCACTTAGACGCGCTCCACCAATCATTCCTCTTTGGAACTCTGACAGGTCTGACATTTCAACTTATCACAGACAGTTCGATAGACGCATGCAACGCAGGTGACTGCTGTTGAGAGACGGATACCTTCCTCTTCACGCCCACTAGGTGACAGACTTCTGCTGCAGGTGGTGCGACTGTACTGCAGGTGTGAAATACGTCATACTTTTTCACCGGTGTTCGTATTATTTTGCCCTCCATCTGTAGATACACGATGGTCTATGGCTGGATCAAGTTTTGAATTCGCAACCCTACGGTTGTTAATCCTCTACGCTACACGTCCATCCGGACTACCTTCCCTGAAGTAAGGAATAAATAAGTTAAATCATTGAAGGAGTCATAAAGCCTTGCACATAAGAGCAAATTACTTCACTAAATTACTTCAATATCGGTAGGAAGGTAAATTAACATCGCGCTGGAGCAACACAACAGGCTAGTTAGTGGCTATGGCCTCGTAATTTCCAACCACGGTCAGATGACGAGGTCACACCTGAGCTGGCACAGCATTCTCCAAACTTGCACACCACACCAACATAAGGAAATTTGTGACCACAACAGATTTGAATTTTCTCAGCCCCCACTTACACGACGGTTTTAGATTGGGCCTAGTTTCGATCCCCCGTTTGAAAACCCGCTACTCTTTCATCCATGCTACCGCGTCCATGCTACAACAGCAGGGAAATAAATAAGTGAAATCATTTGGAGGAGTCAAAAAGCCTTGCACATAAGAGTAAATAATTTAACTGCAGTATCGGAAAAAGGGAAAACGGGAAGGGGAAAAAATTCAATTGACGACATGTTTCTGGATGAGGGGGTAGACAGAAGCTTTTCTTCGTCCAATGTGCACCATTTGACATGTCTGTCCCCTTCATTCGATTAGAAGGAAGGAGGAGGCGGGCAAGAAAGCGCCATCAGGGATATCAAAGGACATCCACGACAGAGGAAGTCCTCGGGACACAGATGCAAATTTACGCAAATCAAAGCGCTCAAAATTTGAATAATCCTTCCGACTGTTCCTCGTAGGATGGCCAAAGGCTCTTTTTTTTCAATAATTCAATAGGCGGAATATAAAAGAGGATCTGTGCGCGGTATATGATGATGAGCTTTCGGTTTCACATTTGTAATTTTGTTCTGTATCTTCTTTGGGGATCATCATGGGCATTTATGGTGTAAGACATAACTAGGTTGATATTCAGAAAATAATTTCGAAGATTGCCTGGACTTCCCTCTAACAGTGTTATTTTTAAAATTAACGCGTGTACGTACATTTAATATGTATGATTAACATACCTACGCATCTTTACTTGCATAATTAACATATCCGCATACGCCTTCTTGCATGATATACGTATGCTCTACTTGTATGATTAATGGAAATACATATGTTTTATTTACGTATCTGTGTATGTTTTACATGTATGATTAAAGTACTACGTATACTCTACTTGTATGGTTAACTTATCTATGCACATTTACTTGTATGATTAAGGTATCTACGTATGTTCTATTTGTATGACTGACGTATCTATACATGTTAATAAAAACCAATCAAAGGTATTTCGGAACAAGATATTTTAATTTTATATCAAATTTGAAACACTCAACATTTGTTTGCCATTATGACTCAGAAGCAATTTTCAATTATGGATTTCGCTGTGCATGTAACGTATTGGCAGGTAGACATAGACACTTTTTCTTTAGCAACTTTAATTAATTACCTCGAGGTGTTTCGTGGACATAACTAAAGCGAATTTGGACATTGGTCCTTTTTTATACCACGGTACAGAAATTACAACTTATACATTATTTCAATTTGTCTTCATGAACTCATTACACACCTATCATCTTGGATTCATTTGATTAAGTAAAACTTAAATGGTAGGAATATTCTTCTGAGTGCCTACTGCATGTAATGGCATGATCAGTTTCGAAGAACTTCGTATGTCTTCTATACGACTCATCAATTTGTTAACTATATAATTCGGGCTTCTTTAAATCCCAATTTAGGAACATTCATGTTTACTGTACACTAAGACTAAGGTCAACCTTAACCCTCCAAGTGGTTAAGCCGAATTATCTCTTCCATCAACATCTGATCAATTTTGCTTTTCACGAGTATCTCGTCATCAAGATATTGACGTTTTTTTCAATGATGACAAGACCACGATCTGGTCAGTTTTCTTCCAATGATGAGACAACTATCACGATAGGTTAATGGTTTCGCCAATGATGAATATCTCGTGGAGACAACCACCAGGAGGGTTAAATATATATATATATATATATATATATATAAAACAACATTTTTATCCACTACAATTCCACTTACATCATAATTTCATTAACAACATATCATCTTGGTAATCTTTTGGTAATTTGTAATTAACGTCGTACTAGAGCAACACAGCGGGCTATTGACGACGGTCCGGGATCAGTCCCCTAAGGGAAAGATCCGAGGACAACATCACGAAATTTTGAAATATGGTCAGATGACGAGGCAACGCCTGAGCTGGCACCCCACTCTAAAAACTTCCACACCAACCTAAAGTGAGGACTTTCGGCCACTTAAGATGCACCAGCCGTCTCTACATCATACGCTTACAAACATCCAGGCACTGACCCGGATTCGAACCAAGAACCTTCCAATCTAGAGGCTAACACCTTGACCAACCGGACCAGTTTGTAGGCCTATCATCTTGGATTCATTTGATAATACTAAACCTAATGGTAGGAATATTCATCTAAGTGTGCATCGCACACAAAGACTGGATCAATTGTGAACAACTTTGCTTATTACTTCGTGATTTACCTATTATTCGGGCCTCATCACTAATTTGTTACCTTTTTATTAATCCTCCTGGTGGTTGGATTGACAAGGTCTCTCGGTATTGGCAAAATGACCAGCTGTTGATGGACGAGATACCTCGTCATTATGAAAACCTGACTAGATCTGGATCTAGTCATCATTAAAAAATATCTTGGCAATATTTTGATGACGAATTATTTGCTAAAGTTTTCTTTAGCAAAATTGGTGTTAATGGAGGTACATGAGGAGGAGGACTTAGATGTTAACAGAATACTAACTAACTAACACCAACACACACTCTCGTGCCTAGTGTCGTGAGATACTGTACCAGTTTAAATAAGTACGGTTGGATGAGTAAAATATGCCACCAAGGTGACATGGCTACCCAAAATGTTAGAGCACATTACATACATACATCTTTACATCTATACAGTATATAGGGGAAGACGGGATACAATGAAACAAAATTTACTAATTATTTTTCCTATCCACAATTTTGCATGCACAAAAATATAGTTAATGCATACTTTTAATCTTGTATTTTCCCCATCTAAATGAATTTTTATTAAGTTCTAAACAATATCGTTATGTTTGAAAAATAACAAAAAGTAAATGTCTCACAGTGTTTCATTGTACCCCGTATGCCGGGGTACAATGAAACACTCCAAATGATGCAAGCAATTTTCACCCTATAAAGTTTATTTTAGTCACATTCGACTTCATTTAAATTTATAATTTCTACAACAGAATATATTTATGGAGTTTTTTATATAGCATTTTTTAGAACAAAACTCTTTTATTTTCTGTTTTCCTACTCTTACTTCTTTTCTTGGACCAGCCTTGGGGTAAGGTTTTATCTCTTGAGGGGAAATGTATTTCCTCACAGGTTTAGAGCTAGTGCATGGTGTATGAACTGTTGCTGAACAACCTGCAGTCGGTGATTCTGATCTACTAATGGCAAGATCCACCACTTCTGATTCTTAGGTTTTGTATGTCTGGTCTTCAGTTTCATTAAACTGACCATGGAAATAATTTTCAGTAAGACAAGGCCTATCTAACACGTGCATGCTTTCAAAATTACTGTTTTGATTTGGTGTTGCCATTTCCTATTAATGTTAGGTGTTGCCATTTCCTAAGTAAAAGTGTTTTATTTATATTAGTGACAACCATTAATATGTTATTTTATATCAGTGATATTATATTTACCAGTGATATATTACTTCAAGTAAATGCATTCACCCGGGGGCACAATGAAACATGTTTCATTGTACCCCGTCTGCAAGGTGTTTTATTGTACCCCATACTGAGGTTACTAAATAAAAAACCTTTTCGAACTTCTAATATTTATTTTTTTTAATTTTGGTGTTGGAGGTATGACGACAACAACACAAAGATAACAATGTATAGAAAAAATATTTATTACATATAGCAACGAGGAAAAAGAAACAAAATTACTTTTAGTAAAGAAACTTACTTTTAATGGTGAAAAACCAATAATCTTCTATTGCTAATGTTGTAGAAGTGCAAATGTATCCAAATAACATCAGTAATTGGAACATATAGTTGCATAACATATATATAAATTTCAACTTTCTGTGACAAATTTTACTGATTTTAGAAGTAATGTTTCATTGTACCCCGTCTTCCCCTACAGTATATACATTAAATCATTATAGTAGGTTATATTATAAATGTATATATACATAATGCAATGTGAGAAAAATGTTCGTTTTAGATGTTAACAGACGAGATATCTCGTCTATTAACGTCGGAACCACTTGGAAGGTTGAGAACTCCTCATCTTGGATTTATTTGTTGTGGTAAAAACTATTGGTGGGAATGTTCTTCCCAAGTCAGTGCTGCATGCTCACAGCAACTTAGACCACGTTTCTTCTCCAACACACATCCTATCCATCGCTTTAGTTACTGTCTTTAGACCTCTCGAATGAAGGATAGAGAAAGAATGAAAAATCAACTTTCTGTTCCCCGAACGGGAGAAAAAATCTCTTTTCCTCGAATGAAAATAAAAACCGAAGGAAAACTGCTCAGTTACTGCAGTTATGCATCAGGGAGCAACTCAGCCCAACTCATTTGCATATCAATCAAAGCTCTTTCGTCATTTTTTTCTCTTTATCATCTCCCCCCTCCCGATTCTCTTCCACCATTTGTTGTTATTATTTCTCCCCCCCCCACCATCACAAGAAGCGGCACACATAAACCTCAGAAAATATTTATAAAAACTATCCCTGCTCTCCCTTATCCCATTCTCTCTTCTCCCTCTTTTCTTTCCCGAAAAACCCGAAATGAAAGAAAAGGCGCGCAAGAACTTTTCGGGAAAAGATGAGGAATTTCAGCCTTGCCCTCCTGGGATCGAGATTGGATGATCACTCTTCCTCCTTCTCCTGATCCCGACTTGATGCGCAAGAGCTTTCTCGCTTCACTTTCCAAAAACTTCTCCTCTTTTTTTGCCCCTCCTTTGCTTCCTTTATTACGAGCTCCATTCTTTTAATTCATACTTACGCTGCAAACCGACGTTATTCACAAAAGAAAAAGACCTGATGGCTTTTTTCTCCATATAGATACGTATTCCTCCTTTTTCCTTCAGGACGTTACCTTTCAGAGAATTTAAAACTCTGCGTGTGGACGTTGCTTGTCTCCTTGCATTCTCTTTAGCGTCCATTACTGCTCTTAATGTTCTCTCCCTCCCTTCCGGGAGAGACACAATGGGGGTCTAAAAGAAAGCTCTTAGAGGAAGTTAATTTTTTTGTGAATCTCGGCTAAAAAGTGAGCGTTCTCTGCCCCTTCCTTGGAGAGGCATGCTGCTGACGAGAGAGGCGGTATTACGATCTCGAATTAGCGCGATTGAAAGTTATATGTCTCTCATCACTCTGTTTCGATCTCGGCCGTAAGTACGAGTTAAGAGCTAGCTGGAATAGAAAGCTTTGCGACGCAAAGACATGTGCGGTTGTTTGTCAGAATGGAAATGAATAAAGAGCGTGAGCTTGATGCATAAATCATCACATGTCAGTCCTGAGGCGGTATGGTATTGTAAGAACAGTAGGGTAGGTGTTCCAAATATCGCCTATCCTAATTACTGCTCTGTATCTCAGCCTCCTGGGTTGGGAAATCAGGCTGGAAACTAAATGAATATTACTAGGAACTTTGGTTTCCAGAGATCCTATACCTTCTTTACTGATGGCAGTTTAAGTTAATTAGTAAAACTTGAAAAAGGTTCCAAGAGAATATTCAAAAGTGGGTTCCTAATATCGCCTACCCATGTACCTATTACCAGACACCAGGAAAAATGAGGAGCTTCTATTGAAAACGCGTTGCTAGTTGAGCGTACATACCTACCTTTAGTATTGAATGTACTTTCGAGTCATATAAACGGAATTATGATTTGGAAACTCTGGATATTCCCTGAATGGATTGGAGACAAAAAGTACGTTGTGATCACAGCCTCAAATACTTCAAATGTAATAGTGTTGTTGATCTATAACTAATAGAAAACTTGCCGGTGGCGCTACGTGTGGCAAAACCCTAGACTGTCAAGGTAACAACATAAACTCATAGATGTCGCGCATCGTATGTTGCAAACACGAGTAGGCGATATTAAGCACATGGGCGATATTTGGAACACCTAACCGATTTATAAAACGTGTTTCGTTAATAAAATGATAAAAGAAAATAGATTAAAATAAATGGATGTGGATAGATAAATGTTCATATCCAGGAGAGAGAGAGAGAGAGAGAGAGAGGAGAAATTCTACTACCTAAGGCTAAATTTACTAAGTATATCTCTCATGTAGACCTCTAACAGATTCATGGGAAGAAAAAAAATGACTTAATGAAATTCTAGTCTTAAGCTTTCCACAATGGTGTAGAAAAGTTAAAAATCTCATATCGTGAAAGGTTTGACATAACAGGTTTCACTTGAAAGCCCACGATATAGTACAGAGAACAGTAATTAATCTCACGAGGAAAAGTGTTGTGGTTATTTTAAAATCTCGAACGAAAAGATAGTTAAAGAGACTGGAACCGCAGCATTTAGAACATGAATCAATGGTAATTAATTAACGTTGCAATGGAACAACGCAACGGGATATTGATACGATCCGGGATCAACCCCCAAAGGAAAATATCCCAGCACAACAACTCGTTATTTTGTACAACGCTTGGATAAGCAGGTCAGCATCCGAACTGACACACCCCTCTCCAATTCTAAGCCAACGTTATGATCTTTGATGCCACGACAGATTTAACATGTACCTGTTCCCACGTACACGACGGTTTTTGTTTGAATGGAGTCTCGAATTCTAAATCTTACTGATTTGTTAAACCACTGCTCTTCCAACCGCGATCGTCCCATTGTTTGGGAAAAGGGGTGTACAGTAGTTACGCCTAGGTGGAGGTGTAGCGCACAGTACGCCCCTATTTACTCCCTCCTGACTTCACACTGGAGACGGCACAATGGGATAGTGTCAACGTTCTGGTATAAACCCCGATAGATCCGAGGTCAACACCTCGTCATTTCAAACCGTTGTCATAGGACGAGGTCAACATCTCAACTGGCACCCGCTCTCCAAACCTTCACACCACGCCAACGGGAGGACATTTGAGACCACGACAGATTTAACATACCTCAGTTCCAACGTACACGAAGGTCTTTGGTCGGATCGAGTTTCGAACTCGCAGCCCTCCGGTTGCTAATCAGATACTACGAAGCCCCAAATACAGTGCAGTAGTGAGTCTCAAACTTCAACCAGGGCCGTATGGTAGCCCGGTTGGAAGAGTTACAGATTAGAGACCGGAAGGCCAAAGACCGTCGTGTACAAAGGGGGGCTGGTGCATATTAATTCTTCCGTGACCTCAAATGTCCTCACCTTGACGGGGAGTGGAAGTTTGGAGTGTGTGGTACAAGCTCAGATGTGACCTCCTCATCCGACCATGGTTCAAAATTACGTGGTGTTGTCCTCGGATCTTTGGGTTCCGATCCCAGGCCGCCGCCAATAGTCCGATGTGAAGCTTTAGTGCAACTTTGATTAAAATACCCATCTCAAACTACAACCATAATGTAGTAATTAGTCTCAATTCACAAACTATTGCCTAGAAATCAAATGGCAATGAAAAATAAACTCATTGACTTCTTTTATAGATGTAGATATTCAATCGCCTTTTTATCTTGGTGATGTCACCATTTATAGCACTCTCACCAGCATAAATTACTGCTCTTAGTGTTTTCTTCCTTCTAAAAGTACAATGATTACTAAAAGAGAGCTATCAGAGAAAGTTAACTTTTGGTGAAGCTCGGGTCTAGAGGCCACTGTATTCCTACTCTCTCGAAGGTGTTCTGCTGAAGGTGGAACAGTATTAGGATCGCAAATTAGCATGATTGAAAGATATATCTCTGTCATCACTTTTGCTCTGTTTTGAACTTAACGTGTTAAAACATAGCTGGAATAGAAAGTTTTGTGTCGTAAAAACATTTGATTGTTTTTAGGAATGAAAACATGCACTGACTACATAAATCATCATTCGGCATTCCTGTATTGTAATATAAAATACCCGAACAACAAAATTATAGATCCACTGGAGATTTTGCATTTTCTTCCCTGCGATGGAGGATGATGATGAACATCCACCTTATCTCTACTACTATTATAAAGGAAGTGTTTGTCTGTATATTTATCTGTACTCAGTGTCCTGATGAATCTATGGTACTTATAATAAAGAAATTTGGCACACAAGTAGTCCTAATTTTTTGTGATTTTTGTGTTGAATTTTAAAATTTAATCTAGAATATTTTAAAATCAATTTATTAGTTTTTTCACCTTTAGTCCTTAGCTACCTAGAATGAAGAAGGAGCGGATTTTACGATTTTCGACCACTGATCGTCCCGATCGTTTTCCGTCATAATACCATTGGAATCAAACCAAATTTTCCGATTCTAGCGTGTTTCGATTTACGTTTTTGATAATAAATGCTCTTCGAAGCCCTCACGGTGTTGCATGTGGAGTTCGTTTGTGAAGCAAACCAAATGGGAATGCGCAGCAATCACCCGGGGTTGGCGAGCGTTAGTGAGCAGTGGTCACACCTTATCCCTTGAAAAGAACTGTCACGGGCAACGCCATGCTGGCCACTAGTGATAAAATAGACGGAGCACATGAGCGTGTAGCTTTATGTTATTTCTCCAGCTCACTCTGTTGGAAAGTCATTAAATTAAACCTCCGAATGGTTTCAACGAGCTATTTCGTCCATCAAGATCTGACCAATTTTGTTAATGAGGAGATATCTCATCAAGATATTGACAAATTCTTTTGATGACGACATTAAGATCTGGTGAGTTTTCTAATGAAAATATACATTTCCATCAAGATCTGATGTTTTGCTGATGACTAGATACTTCCTCAAGACAGCCACCATGTGGGAGAAGGACATGCGGTATTAGTAGGTATTTAATGGACGTCTCACTGAAGCAACACTACGGGGTATTATCTTCATTTCGGGATCAAATCCCGAAGGAAAAGAACCGAGGATGACACCACGTAATTTTGAAACACGGTCAGATGACGAGGTCACACCTGAGCTGGCACCTAACTCCCCAAACCTCCACACCACGTCAACGTGAGGACATTTTATGTCCCAACAGATTTAACATACACCAGCCCCCAGTGTACACGACGGTCTTTGGTTGGATCGAACTCGTAACCCTCTTGTTGCTAGTCCGTTGATTTTCCAACGGGGCTACAGCGGATATCGTATTTCCAGAAGAAACTAGATTAATTTTTTTCGCATTTGGACTAAAATAATTGTTTTGCATATATTTTTTTAAACCTTACACTGCGGCAGATAGACAATTGTTACCACTAAACTTTCATTTCACCAGTGGCATGGTATTGATCTGTGTACTGCGGATGTTATCCCTCTTTTAAGTGACCGCTAGCATCGATCACTATTTACGAGATGTCAGCGATTGATCTTCTAGAGTGTTCCTTCTTTTGTTCTTTACCCTACCCTTTCAACCGTGAGGTGTGAACGCTTTGGGGAAAAGGCAGAAGAGCGCACCGGTGATATCTCTGTAGCGCCAAACGACATGCCACACAATACTATAAAAGGAAAGCGTCAGTCGTAAATGCCACTCCAGGCTTTATCGCTCAAGTTAGGTAATTAGATAAGGGGGTCGGACGAGCTGGCGAGAGAGCCGTTCTGTGAGACGACTGGAAAAATATAAGCGCCACAGCGTAAAGGTTAATAAAGAATCACAATTTAGGAAATGCATTTTGATTAAAGTATTGACAAAACTAAGTTCACACGGAATAGAGAACAATTCCATTAGAGATCTGGATATCTTAGTTTAATTATTGTTATCTTATTTGTGTTTGCCAGCCTTGCAAAGACGTGACCGGTTGTGAGGAAAAGCAGTTCGTTTCTAAGCAATCGTGCATTTCGACCTTTAACAGTGTTTGTGAGATCTGACCTTGAGATGTTCTGCACTCGAGGGTTGATTTGGGAGTGTTTGGTTCATACCCAGGAGCTATATTTGGCCATCCTGTGCATCAGACACTAAACAAGCAATATCAAAAAATGGGCAAACACGCGCATACGGAAACTGCGGATGATAAATGGCGACTTGAGATGGTTTGAACCAAAAATTACTTAAGACCAGGAACAAAATTAAAACATGCAAAATACCCGAAAAATGATCTAAAACTCAAAACTACCAAAACTGACACAAAAAAATCGGATTGCTATTCAGGTAGGTATTTAATTAGTGTCACACTGGAGTAACACAACGGGCTATTGGCGACGGTCCGGGATCAACCACCGATGGGAACGATCCGATGACAACACCACGTAAATTTAAACCGCGGTCAGCTGACGAGAAAAACACATGAGCTGGCACCCCACTCTCCAAACTTCCACAAAATGCCAAGGTGAGGACATTTGAGGCAACGACAGATTTAGCGTGCACCAGCCCCCCTTTTTTCACGGCGAACTTTGGTTGGATTCAAACTCGCGCTCCTCCAATTGATAATTCTTTTCTCTTCAACCACAACCCGCTTGTCAAGAGATTATGAGCGGAATTTATGTCTGCATTGCCTACGAAGTAGTGACAAAAAGATGAAATGACAGCAAAATACGGGTCCTGATAAAGATTAGATAAAACACATATCTACGCAATTGAGAACAATTACAGAGACGTGATCTTGAGAGTAACTGAGATGGCAGTGATTTTGACCGTGGCCGTATTGCATATGCTTGGAAGATCTGATGCGTTTTTAAAATTGCAAGTTTTGAAATTTTGACCTAAACCCTCACATTTATGGATCAAGATGATGCGCCAGAGCATGTTCTGTTCAGGATCTTGAGCCGTAAAATCCCGAATCCGATTGAATCAAGATAATGTGAATTGCAGTTCAAATTTCACACAAATGAGAAAAGATGGCTTTAGATACACTGTCCCTCGATGAACGCTGGACGTTTCTCATTGTAACAAGAAATTTCTAATACCTATGACAACCGTTTACATCATTTACATTAAAAATGAAACATACCATTAAAAACTAGCCTATGAACATAGACAATTTCTAATATGATGGACTCACAGATGAACATAGACTGTTCCTCATATTCAACTAGTTACCACTGTCCCAGCCTAAGACTTTCGGTGCATCTCCAAGTAATTGTGAACCATGGTTAGATGACGAAGCAACACCTGAGCTGGCAACCCACTCTCCAAACTTCCACACAAACCCAACGTGTGGAAATTCGTACACGTAAGATTTAAGGTGCACCAGCCGCCTCTACATCATACGCTTACAAAAATCCATGCCATGACCCGGATTCGAACCAGGAACCTTCCGATCTACAGGCTAACACCTTAACCACTATACCGGTTGGTCGGCTAGTCTATTTCTCATATGATAGACTCACAGGTTTGGAAGACAATGTCCCACAAATATTTTTTTGTCGACTCCAGAACACGTTTAGTTTGAATAAATGTGAACCTTAAAAGTTATATAAATATAACAAAGTATTCTAAATGAGCTCCTGGAAGTTCTGAGATGTAATCAGTCCGGAGTTTCTCAGCATATGAGCATAGTTTCAATTATGTGAACATAGACTATTTATTTTTCTTGTGAGCATGGACATTCATTATATAATGGACTCACAGGTTTGCAGACCTGTGAGCCCTGTCGTGTTCTTTTGTTGATTCATGGACATCAAAAAGTTAAGGTTCAATTTTTAAATGTCTGAACGTTGAAATTTTTGTAAATGGTTACAAAACATTAACAAAGTTAATGGTAACAAAATTTTGTAATGGTAATATATTTCCCTATGAACATAAACTATACATATATACATATTTCCTTATGAACATCAACTATTCGTCATATGATGAACTCGCAGGTTTTGCAGATAATGACCTAATCGTGTTTTTTTATTGACTCCGGGACATAAAAAAAATTAAGGTTCAGTTTCCAAAAATGTGAATTTGGAAAGTTTTATAAATGTTCATAGTATTACAAATCTCCTTAAAATAGAGATATAATCAGTTATATAGATATATAATATCTCAGAATTTTCTGCAAATTGTTTAGAGTTAAATTATTGGGATAAAATATGAAATGAAATCTTATAAAGCGTTGCAGGGGAAAATTAAACTTTTTTAAGTGTTTAGAAACTTAAGAGTTTAGTGTTTCATATTATGAGTTTGTAGTGCAGAATGTGTGCGATTTTAGCTAAAATTATCAAGCTTTGAAATCGCAATAAGGATTTCAATGCCGTTTGTTTACCCAATTCCCTATCAATGGGGCTTTGATAAAGTTCATGTGAAACAGATAAAAAAAGGTGTCATAACTGTGTTTAGCCTAAAACCGCTTTAACTATACGCATTTTCATTTGGAATGATCTGAAATAACTACTTTTTGAATTTTCAGAGGCAGGGAAATTGACATTCCTACAAACAAACGCACTTTACGTATATCGATACAAACAAGAGCTCGTCATACTTAGATACAGAAACCAAAAAAAGGTGCTCGTAAGAGAAGTCATTGTCATATTCGAAATCTCGATTTTCCGTTTTGTTCTATTTTAATTCCTGGGTATAAGTTGGTTGCATTTGGTTTATGGCACAAGAGCCGTAATTGGTCATGTTGCGTCAAACACAACATCAAGTAACGGACATACACACAAGGAAAGTTTTACTTATGCAGAAAAGAGTTGGTTGCATTGGGTTTTATGGCGCAAGCGCCGAAATGGACCATGCTGCGTCAAACACAACATCAAGTAACGGACATACACACAAGGAAAGTTTTACTTATGCAGAAAAGAGTGGGTTGCATTGGGTTTTATGGCGCAAGAGCCGAAATGGACCATGCTGCGTCAAACACAACATCAAGTAACGGACATACACACAAGGAAAGTTTTACTTATGCAGAAAAGAGTTGGTTGCATTGGGTTTTATGGCGCAAGCGCCGAAATGGACCATGCTGCGTCAAACACAACATCAAGTAACGGACATACACACAAGGAAAGTTTTACTTATGCAGAAAAGAGTTGATTGTATTGGGTTTTATGGCACAAGAGCCGTAATGGACCATGCTGCGTCAAACACAACATCAAGTAACGGACATACACACAAGGAAAGTTTTACTTATGCAGAAAAGAGTTGGTTGCATTGGGTTTTATGGCACAAGAGCCGTAATGGACCATGCTGCGTCAAACACAACATCAAGTAACGGACATACACACAAGGAAAGTTTTACTTATGCAGAAAAGAGTTGATTGTATTGGGTTTTATGGCACAAGAGCCGTAATGGACCATGCTGCGTCAAACACAACATCAAGTAACGGACATACACACAAGGAAAGTTTTACTTATGCAGAAAAGAGTTGATTGTATTGGGTTTTATGGCACAAGAGCCGTAATGGACCATGCTGAGTCAAACACAACATCAAGTAACGGACATACACACAAGGAAAGTTTTACTTATGCAGAAAAGAGTTGATTGTATTGGGTTTTATGGCACAAGAGCCGTAATGGACCATGCTGAGTCAAACACAACATCAAGTAACGGACATACACACAAGGAAAGTTTTACTTATGCAGAAAAGAGTTGATTGTATTGGGTTTTATGGCACAAGAGCCGTAATGGACCATGCTGCGTCAAACACAACATCAAGTAACGGACATACACACAAGGAAAGTTTTACTTATGCAGAAAAGAGTTGATTGTATTGGGTTTTATGGCACAAGAGCCGTAATGGACCATGCTGCGTCAAACACAACATCAAGTAACGGACATACACACAAGGAAAGTTTTACTTATGCAGAAAAGAGTTGATTGTATTGGGTTTTATGGCACAAGAGCCGTAATGGACCATGCTGAGTCAAACACAACATCAAGTAACGGACATACACACAAGGAAAGTTTTACTTATGCAGAAAAGAGTTGATTGTATTGGGTTTTATGGCACAAGAGCCGTAATGGACCATGCTGCGTCAAACACAACATCAAGTAACGGACATACACACAAGGAAAGTTTTACTTATGCAGAAGAGATAAGTACACCCAGGGTGGAATCGAACCTGCACAGGCTGCAACTATCAGGCCTGCTAGCACAGTGAAGCATACCCACTGAGCCACGGCGGCCTCTCAATATCTCGGGGAAAACCCGATAAATGATTGAGCCTGGGAATCATAACATCGACATCTTTAGAAAGAGGGCAATTTCGGTTGGGCAGACCCCGATGGGGCATAGGTGTCCGTCCAAACAGTCATGTCCAGTGATTAGTCGAAATACAGACAGCGTTCCATAAAAATTGAGAGTAAATCATTAAGTATCAAGAAATATATTTACAGAAAAAAATACATCATTCTTTTTTTAAATATCTTCCCTCAGATGATATGCAACGGTCCCATCGTTCAACCTACTTTTCAAATCAAGTAGAGAAGCCTTTTTCTGGAAGCTGCTTCAAAGAACCTTGCACTGCTGAAATAACTTCAGAATCTGTGTTACATTTCCTTCTATGGAGCTTCTCCTTCAACGTCGGAAACAATCAGAAATCGAATGGTGCGAAATGTGGACTATAAGGGGATATGGGCATGATTTTAATATTGAATTTACTAAGATATAGCTGAACAGAAGTAGCGACATGTGGGCGAGCATTATCGTGATGTTATGTCCAATTCCCTACCAGTTCATGTCGCTTTCTCGATATGTGCTGTCGCAAAATTTTCAAAACTGAAACATAATATTCACCATTCACAGTAGTTTTTGGAGGCACAGCATGCTGATAGATTACACCTTTATGATCAAAGAAAATAATCATCATGACCTTTCCAGCAGATTTGGTTTGTCGGATTTTTTTCGGAGGCGGAGAATCAGTGTGTTTCCATACACTTTGTTGCGGACTTGGTAAGGGGATCAAAATGATGCATCCAAGTTTCAACATCTGTTATTACAGTATTTAGGAAACTGGATCATTTTGAAGCATCTGCATATACTCACAACATTGGTGAATTTTTGTTTGCATTTGTTCTTTAGTAAGGTGATGAGTGACCCTCCTGAACAAACAGGGCAAAGCTGTAAATTGTTGCGTAAAATGCGAGATATCGACGTTTTCGAAATGTTAATTGATGTCGCTATCTCCTCACATGTCATTCGCCGATTTTCTTGCAAGATTGCTCACACAGTGTCAACATTTCGATCATTCACAACACTTTCTGGTCGATCAGGCTTAGAAGCCAGTTCTGCAGACAAACGTCCTTTTTTGAAATCACGATGCCATCTAAAAATCGTAGACCCACCAAAACATTTGTCTTTGTAAGCTTATTTCATTAACTTAACTGTTTCTGGAGCTGTTTTGCCCAAACGATAGCAAAATTTTAAGGCAGAACGCATTTCGTTTTTTAACTTTGAATCACTCACCTCTATTTCTGTAGGGCAAATAAAAACAGTTCTTCAAACAAGCAAGAAATCTATATAAATAAGAATGGAGTGTTTGTTTGTACATTCAATATTTTCGACCCATTTCAAGTTTTCTATCCGTTTTGGACCCTTCTGATGCCGAATCCGCCTTTTTCTCGTTTGGTGTCTGTCTGTCTGTCCGTCTGTCTGTCTGTATGTTGTGCCCTATACACGTCCACACGGTTTAAGATATTTTCATGGAAATTTGCATACAGTGAGTACTTATCTTCATTTAGTGAGTGGCATTGGTTGCGAAAGTCTGTCTGTCCGTCTTTCTGTTCTATGCTCGATTTTGTGTTTGTGTGTTTGTGTAGACATCACATGAATTGTATTCCAGATATTTGATTACAATGTATTTTATTTAATACATTATTTATTAGTTTAGTGAATGCAATATTAAACATTTTTTTATTGTTATATTTAGAAGAGTTTCATGCTAAAACACCTGAGTAAGTATACTTAAATCATCCACAATTTGATAGTTTTCGAAAAATTGGAATGTAGTTTGAGTATTACGATTACTTTTATTTGCTTTACCAGTAATGCTGAAAACCAATTATTTTTCAAAAAAAAATTTTTATGGTGAAATTTTAGCTTTGATACTTTATTTATTTCGAGTCTTATTTTTATTCTTTGCGCAATGAAAACGATTTCCGAATATTTGGGACAGACGATATTTTTCAACGAAACGAGAACGAACAAGATCGCGCGAGCAGAGATATTTTTTCTGATTCTTTCGCACTGAATTAATTTCACATTTCTAAATTTTGGACACTTTTAGTTGTAAGTTTTGGCAACTGTGCGAGATCAAGAGACAAAATTGAATCACAAATTAATATCTTTAGAACAATTTTTTGCGACATCTTTTATTTTGTTTTATTTCGCTGTTTCCTGTTTTAAATATTTGTTATTTTAATACATGTGTTTTCCTTCTCATCACACGCAACAGCACCACAAAGTATTAGACTTCAAAATGTTAGGTAAGTCAGTATAAATGTTCAGTAAATTTTAAGTGTAGTTATGCCATTATTGAAAGAATAATGCTGTTATTTGAAGAATAATGCCGTTATTTAAAGAATAATGCCGTTATTTAAAGAATAATGCCGTTATTGAAAGAATAATAATGTTTAAAAATCCAAACTAGAACTTTTTCCAACGTTAAAAAATTCGTTGTCCTAATGACAGGAGAAGATTGCAAAATTTCACAATGTCGCATGCAAGAGTGCTACAGGTAAAAAAATATTGTTTTGTTGATTATGAGTGCGAGAGCATCGGCCGTAAATCGTAATTTTTTTAAAATTCATTTGAACATGAAAAGAACTTGAGAAAGGGAATTCCAAATCTCCCTCAAAATCGTCTTTTATAGTAGTAACCTTAGTATCACCTTTCGTCATTTTGTAGCTTTGTCATACAGCAATTGTGCGATGTATGTGAAATGTATAACATGAATGGATATGCATGTGTAGGATTTGTGTCCAAAGTAAGTTGTAGAAAATATAAAGATGGCGAAAAGTGTTAAAATAAATTTTTATTCTAAAAAAAACGTAAGTCATTATATATTTTGATTATATCTTCAATCTAGAGTAAACCAATTCAAACCGAGTAAGGTCGGGTATTTTGCTAGTTAGGAAAATAAAATCGTCTGCTTCGTTTAGAATATTCATAATTGTACAGTTAACAGTTTAAAAAAATTGCCCGCACTTTTATATTTTAGTTACGCGGTGTTGCCACTACGTAAAAAATTCACTTTCAGTTTTTATGGTATGCTCTTTGAATATCTGTCTGTACAAGGTATCTCTAACTCTGAAGAGGTTATATTTGACAGATTTTGACGAAACTTTACGTTCAAAGACTTTTGAATGAAAAGCTTCGTGGTGTGAGGTGATGCTTCTTTGCCTGCCAGTTGTTGTACCATGTAGTTTTTATTTTGCCAGCATATACGTCTGGTCACTACTATAAATAACGAAATGTCTGGGTATTCATTGGAGAACAATATATTGTCCTTTATTTATTTTTAGTTTTCTTTTAAAGAAGTGTTGACTGTCGACAATCAATATCTCCTGATCTGTGCATGAAGGGAAATCCCAAATGTTATCAACATTACTGAAGGACGGATATGTTATGAAGGATAGGCTTTGATGGAGGTTTATTAAATGGCACTGCTTTGGGCTAATATATCCTTAGAAAAGTCTTATTTAAAAAAAATATCGTTAGCTCTTTTAAAGAAAAATTAAGGTAAGTAGGTGGATAATTGATAAACGGCGCACTTTAGCAACACAACGGGCAATTAGAAAAATTAAGAAGTAAGCACTAAAAAAAAAAACATTGTTTTTTTTAAAGAAAAATTTAGAATTTTTCTGCTATCGAATTTACAACAAAGAAAAAGATTGAAGGAAAAAAGTTTCAAAAAGCTTAAATAATAATTTCCTTTATAAATGCTTTCGAAGATAAAATGTTCTTGTAAGCATTATGCATGCATTATTCCATACTTTAAGCTGCAGTATTTTAAAGTACACTTAGTACTGGATATTTTACTATAGGCTTTCTCCTGTAGACTCATGTTGCACCAATGTATGGTTTGCCTTGTATGCCATTTTATTTGTTTGACTGCTTCAAGTGCCGATATTTTTTTTAACATTTTCATAGCTTATGTATTGAGTTAGCCAAATTTTATAGAAAGATATCCCCCCCCCCAAGAACCGCCAAATTTCTAACTGAGACAGAAACAGTCTTGTAAGAGGTTTCGATAACCTTGCATCAATTTTTTAAGTGAGGATGACCTTCCTCAGTACGTTTGAAGTCATCTCATTGTTGCATAAAAAAATGATAACATACTGCCCTATTCTTACAACAGTAAATTTCGTTAAAATAGCCCCATTCGTTGGTATTAGTCACTTAAATCTCTTTAATGGTAATTTTCTGATTCGAAGGTTATCAATTTTCGGGTCCAAAAGAAGCTGTCGTTCAATGCCATCAATAATAAAGTTGAACCTCTTATAATGAGAGGATTCATTGCTTCCAAATTTGATTTAAAATAGTGAAACATTGAAAATATCTTCAATTTACTGTCAATAAATTAAAGTTAAGCGATTTCAAAAATTGAAATAAGTACATAGGTTTCGAGTCGAAAGTTTCGTGGTCTCAAACTGGACTTTACATACAAAAAAGTGTAAAACAGAATAAATTGTCCTCCCTTTCGACTCGTATTAGTCATACATCTGTCTAAGGTTCTTTAAGAAGGTTTAAGAAAAAATATCCCCCTCCCTCCCAGAATGGTGACTTGGGGTACTAAATATTTTTGACGTGGGTGGACATCTGTAATCCTGAACCCCTAGACTTAGAAGCGGGCACACAAGATATGGCTTTTGTGAGAAGAATTAAAAATTTTCAAACTTGCCTATTCTTCTCAATCTTAGTAAATTCGTTCCTTACTTTGAACAGTTTCGATGTCCCTGTGGAATACCTCATGGAAGGGAATTTGGTCGCAGTGCAACTAAAAAAACATGATCTTTGGGACTTGTTCTAGACTATATCTTGACCAAGGGGATTAGTAGCAACAACAGTTATTTTCATTGCCACACTCACGAGGCATTTTAGCCGTGTAACTCAAGACCAAATTTTATTGAATGTCCAAAACGATATGGCAGCACCAAAGATGAGGGTTGTAGTCCATTGTGACCCTGGGTGATTAAATTTGAAAGAAGTGAAATTGAAGATAATAATGTCCATCCAAAATAATGCAGCATTCTCCTATCTATAGTCGCAGATATGAATAGAGTTCCGAAGCGAGAATTTTTTCATAAATTCTTATTTACTGTCTTAATAAGCATTTTTGACTTGAGTGGACATCCGTTATATCATGCTCTTTTTCCGGATATGAATCCATCCAAGACGGCGGTCGTTCTATCAGTAGACATCTAATTTTTCTGCTAATAATTGACCTATTTTTATCAAACCTTTCAGAAATACTTAGTAGAGATTATCATTTATGAAGGACATCATGAAAATCGGTCAGTTATTAGCAGATATGTAAATAGGGTGTTTATCGATTGAGCTTGGATGACGTCAAATCTGGAAAACCTTCAGGATGACGGATGTACACCTAAGTCAAAAATGTTTAGTAAGACGCCAACTAACCATTCTTGGAGGGGGGAAAATTATTTTTAAGCTTTTTTACAGAACCCTGGACAGATGCATGACTAATACGAGTTGAAAATACGACAATTTCTTCTGTTTTATACTTTGTTGTATCTAAAGGCCAGAAAGCTTGATCTACGTAGGGCTTATCGGATAGTAAGCTAGTTAGGTGTCTGTGCTTCATGTTATTTCCTGTCTTTGGTAAAATTCATTTTCATTGCCACACTCACGAGGCATCATCTCCATTTGCGAATGAGAATTCATTGTAAGTCCATAACTACTTAACAGGGTGGAAATGACTGAACTGCTTGATCAGAGATGATCACCTACAAATTTTCCATTCTAACAAACCAATTCTAAAACAATTTTTCAATTAGCATTACTTTTGCATGCATCGGAATGTATGATTAAAACTATTTTCAAACGATTTTGCACTAAATAATTTACGATTTAGAAGGACTGTTAGCCGCAGAATAATATTCTTTATAAAATGGAAAATATTTGCATTTTTGCTTATGGAGTAACTATTTGTCAAAAATATTAATATACGGTTTTTAAAATGGACATCTTAAGAACCGCGCCAGAAAGCTTTGATATCAATATATATGGAGTTAAGGCTGTTGTATCTTTACCCCTTATGCAAACCTATCTCACAACATAATTTTTTCAATTCTGATAGTACAATGGATTACATTACACTAAGCTAACTTTAGAGTTTCAAGATTCGAAACAGTTCTTGGCAATGAAATAAGATGTATGAACTTTCAGAAATTTCAACTTTGTTGATCGACAGATTGATTGAAATTTTACGCAGATTAAAGTTAAACTATTTATACGATATTTATGACTCTGAAACATTTAAGTTCGTCAAAAGAAATAGAAATTTTCATTGCACTTACCCTAGTTTGCTTAGCACTCAGATTTGACAATCAAACCTCTCTTAATATACACTACCCTACAATAATGGACCGGACACCAGAGGATTTGCATAAAACTTGCATTCTTTTTGGGGGTGTTTTTCGTGGTATGGCCTGGGACCTTTCATGTTGTTCCGGGTCAACTGAACGCCGACGCCTACATGAACATTTTGGACAATCAGGTTCTTACTACGCTCTGGTAATTTTATGGAATGGACGAATATTACTTACAGGAGGACAACGCTCTATGTCACGTTGCAGCCTCTGTCTAACAGTACTATCTCTGGCCTGCTAAGAGTCCCGACCTAAACCCCATAGAACATTTGTGGGACGAATTAGAGCGAAGCTTACGGACCAGGGAACCACGTCCTAAATTTACAGTCGAGCTGGCGACATTCTTGCAGGTGGAATGGACACAAATACCCATATATGTGTATCAAAACCTTGTTGAAAGTATGCCCAGAAGGGTTTGTAGTGTAACTGCAGCATGTGTGGGACCATTCCCCTATTAAAGCATATATTCTTTCCCTTATACCCTCACATATTGCTGTCCGGTTAATTATTGTAGGGTAGCGTATTGCATGTTCAATGACATACTGGCTAGTTACACTGCTTAAGATGATTTTGATAGACTGATCGGGAAAATTTGGATTTTTATGCAGTTTGGGTTAAGATAGGTTAAAGTTTGTATTTTAACTAACGTCAAACTGGAGCAACACAAAGACGTTGGTTACGGTTAGGGATCATACCCAAAGTATTGTGTTAAGATAAAAGACACCTTATCTTTTTTTTTAATTGACTAAGGTTATTTTCAATAATTTTTTAAAGAAAAAGCAACTTATGTAAAATAAAGAGGTCTTTAATATAAATCTGTGCATGAATGTTCAACAAAGGAATTTAAAAACTGAAAGAAGATATTTTGCATCTTTTTGTGAAATCTAATCACAATTTAAACACGTACAACTTTAGTTCGTTTGGTACATCGACATTTTAAATGACCTTTGACTGGCTCTCTTACAAGAGGTTAACTATGATCAAGCGAGCGATTACATTGTCAATTTAACTGATTTACAATCAGTTCTATTAACGGAGTTATCAACAGTTTGCTTTTGTACAGATTGTATAAACTTCTAATCAGTTGGTATTCTGCCTTCTGAACCCGAAAAATGTGGAACAGTATATAATTATATTTACTTATAGAAAGCTATAAAGATAAATCTTTCTTATTATTTCGGGTATTTAATCCAGCAAATTGGTCTTGTAATATCCTAATTATAAAAATTTGATACTTATAATCGAAAGATGAGTCGCTTTTCCATGTAATTCTGATTCCGTTTCGCCACCCTGGTTGTTGTTTTGATGAGATATTTAGTCAATAGCAGAATTGACCAGATATTGGTTACAAGATGACTAATAATAAGAAAACTGACCAGATCTTGATCTCATTAGAATCTATATCTTGATGACAAGATATCTCGCCGAAACTAGTCGGAGGATTAAGGAAGTTTTAATACATATTTCTTCCACTAATAAATTTGTATTTTTATAGGGTTAAGTATAAATTGAAAATACTGGTAAAAAATGAGAAAATATATCGCCGGCGGACAGTCAGGTCTTCCCGGTTCGAAACGTTGAAATAAAGTCAAAACATCTTCAACTTTAGATTCTATTTCTTTTCTAAATTTGAGTACCATCAGTTGGTCTCTTTAGATACAATACAAGTAATAACTTCAAAGAACTTTTAGCATTCTACTTGTATCAATATTTTATTTGTAGTTTTTAAACGCAAAAGTGTTTATTCCTACCAGAAAGAATAGCAAAACCTGTTAGTTGAATTTACGTCGCACTGGAGCAACAACAACGAGCTGTTGGATCAATCTCCAAGGGAAATGTCCGAGTTCGACACCTCCTGATTTCGAACGACGATCAGATGATGAAGTTAACATCTGAGTTGGTACCCCACTTTCCAATCTTTCACGTGTGGACATTTGTGAACACGAGTGATTTAACGTGAATCAACCCCCCTTCCCCAGTACACAACGATCTTTGTTTGGATAGAAGCTCAAACTCACTAATTTGTGACTCTACCAACTGGTTTATCATACCCCCTAAAAAATAGTGAATGCCTTGCTAAATCACTTTTGCTTTGTTTACCCAGTTACATTAGCAGCATTAGAGGAATCGTAGCTCTTAACCAACAATATTGACCTCAGATAAGGGCAAGTAGTTGGTTTTCCGTTCTAGGTATTTGGTCCCTAAGTAACTAATCGTCCTTTCGTAATCCTAATCTGAATCTCTGCAATCATTCGCAAATACAAATGATAAGGCACTTGTTAGAAGTACAAATCTAAAGAAACTTCATTTCTTTCTGAGTTTTCAAACGGTAAGGTTGAAAATGCAGTGCTCACGGAAGCATCCCGTCGTCCTAGTGGGAGCTGGTGGTTTCATCCTAGTCATATCCTTGATCACTCTGATTGCTTTTCCCTCGCTGTACAGCAGGCAACTGCAGAGAGAAACGAGTTTAGTCGACAACTCCATCCTCTTCAACATCTGGAAAGATTCGCCCTTTCCTATTTACCAAAGGCTCTACTTCTTCAATGTAACGAACGAACGCTTCTTTATCCATATTGGAGACGAACTGAATGTTAAGGAAGTCGGTCCCTATACTTACAAAAGCAAGTGGGTCAAGGAAGAGTTCACCTGGGATAACGGCACTGTGACGTACCAAGAGGTCAAAACCTACGTCTTCGACCGCGAAAACTCTGTCGGTCCGGAAGAAGACAGTATCTACACACTCAATGGTCCTCTCATAATCGCGGCCGAATATGCAAGGAAAAGCGAATCTAACACGTATTTGGTAAATTACCTGTTCGAACAGATGCATCTCTCGGTCATCGTGAAGAAAACAATAGGGGAACTGGCGTTCAGCGCGTACTATGATCCCCTTCTGGAGTATGGAAATATATTTCCTCTCAACATTTCTTACCACCAAGACGCAACCTTCTCCTGGCTGTACAAGAAGAACGGAACTGACGATGGCGTGTTTTCAGTAGGCACCGGTGAGAAAAGTCACCAGGATCTGAACGTCATCAAGAAGTTCAATGGGGAACCACTACTGGACTTCTGGAGTTCTGACTCTTGTAACATGATAAACGGCACGAACGGTGAGCTGGGACCTCCCCTACCCATAAACCAAACAAGTTACAGCTTTTTCCAGCCCTTCTTTTGCAGAACCATGACATTCCAGTACGCCGAAACCAGGACAGTCTATGACATTCAGTCGATGCGGTTTGAGAACACTGCAGATATCTTGGCCAACGCAGATGAAAATCCCGATAACTATTGTTTCGAAACGGACACAACTCTCCCATCTGGAGCCATAGATCTGAGATCGTGCCGATACGGGTCTCCCATCATATTGTCCT